>JAQQTO010000042.1:210000-5092500 GCA_029884595.1 Ormosia semicastrata
CACCCAAATTTGTTTTTTTCCAAAGAATTAGAAATTTGAAGGACTGTATGCGCGACACTCAATTTTTTTATGCCACGGCACAAGAGTCTGCAAGACTAGAGCAGCGACACAAATTTTTTTTTTTGCTGCCATGGCTTCTCACTCTCTGTTCTCTCAATGACCACAACCTGTAAGCTGGGGTCCGCGACACTTGTTTGTATGAGCCGCGACACTCCTGTAATTACTCCAAAATTGCTCAAAAATCCTATGTGATCAGCATTTTACTTAAGGTAGGCAACCATCATCACAACACACACTCTAACAAAAAAGAACTCAAACTTAGAGTAAGATAAGAAAAAAAATTAACTACTTAACAAAATCAAAAGAAGATAGATAATTATACTATGAATGCAAAAATAAAATAAGCTAAATAAACAGAGGGTAAAAGAACTTGGGTTGCCTCCCAAGAAGCACCCTGCTTATAGTCCTGAGCTGGACTTTCTCTGAATCTTCAAGGTTCAGCCAAGGTGATGGAGGATTTGTGTCGAGCTACCTCTCCTCCCCAGTAATGCTTCAGTCTTTGCCTATTCACCTTGAAACTTGATGAGGAATTTAGTGGAGCAATCTCAATAGCTCCATGAGTAAACACTTTCATTACCACGAATGGACCACTCCATCTTGACTTCAACTTCCCAGGAAATAATTTGAGCCTTGAGTTATATAGTAGGACTTGTTGACCTGGCTCAAACCTTTTTTCAACAATATGCTTATTATGCCATCTTTTGACTTTTTCCTTGTAAAGCTTTCCATTCTCATAAGCTTAAAGGCAAAATTCATCTAGTTCATTCAACTGGAGAAGTCGTTTCTCACCGGCAGCTTGAAGATCAAAATTTAACTTTCTGATAGCCCAGTAAGCATGATGTTCCAATTCTATCGGCAAGTGACAAGCTTACCCAAACACAAGATTGTATTGAGACATGCTAATAGGAGTTTTAAAAGTAGTGCGATAAGCCCACAAAGCATCTTACAACCTTTTGGACCAATCCTTCCTTGAAGGACACACAGTTTTCTCCAATATTCTCTTAATTTCCCAGTTAGAATTCTCAACTTGCCTACTTGTTTGTGGGTGATAGGCTGTGGCAATCCCGTGAGTGACTCCATACTTTCCCAAGAGCTCTTGAAAATGCTTATTGTAGAAGTGAGAGCCTTCATCACTAATAATAGCTCTTGGATTGCCAAAGCGAGTAAAAATATGCTTCTTCAAAAAATGCACTACCACCTTAAAGTCATTCTTGGGCAAGGTACTGCTTCAACCCAGTTAGACACGTAATCAACTGCTACCAGGATATACAATTGACCGAAGGAGGGTACAAATGGCCCCATAAAGTCTATCCCCTATACGTCAAACAACTCAACTTCCAACATAATGTTTAAGGGCATTTCGTTTCTTTTAGAGATATTGCCTGTTCTTTAGCATTTGCCACATCTAGTCACGAAGGAAATAACATCTTTAAATGAAGGCCAATAGAACCCCGCTTGTAGTACCTTAGCGATTGTCCTTTCTCCATTAAAATGGCCACTATAGGGGGAGGCATGACACTGCTCAAGGATATCTTCAGTTACCTCTTAATGGCACACATCTTCTGATTACATGATTAGCACACTGCTTGAAGAGATAAGGCTCATCCCACAAGAAAAACTTAACATTATGCAAGAAGTTTTTTCTTTGGTGATGGGATAACTCTACAGGTGTCAATCCACTCACAATGTAGTTGGTGTAGTCCGTATACCATGGATCTGAGCTAGCAATCATAATAAATAATTGTTCATCTGGGAAGGTCTCACGAATCAAAGCTGGTTTATGTTGATAACTCTAATTTTCCAACCTAGAAAGATGGTCAGCCACCTAGTTCTCAGCACCCTTCCGATCTCTAATCTCCAGGTCAAACTCCTGTAATAATAAAACCCAGCGAATCAATCTCGGCTTGGCGTCTTTCTTGCTCACTAAATACTTAATAGCCGAGTGATCAGTGAAGACAATGACTTTAGCACCAACTAAGTATGTACGGAATTTGTCGAATGCAAAGACAACTGCAATGAGTTCCTTCTCCGTAGTGGTGTAATTCAACTATGCATCATTCAGTGTTCGGCTTGCATAATAAATGGAATGAAACATTTTGTTCTTCCTTTGGCCCAGTACCGCTCCAATTGCATAGTCACTGGCATCACGCATTAGCTCAAATGGTAGGATCCAATCAGGAGTAGTGATAATAGGCGCTGAGACCAGTCTTCTCTTTAACTCCACAAAGGCTTCCATGCATGATTCATCAAACTTAAAGGGTACATCTTTTTCCAACAACACAATGGTTTGGCAACCTTGGAAAAATCTTTAATAAACCTCCGGTAGAATCCAGCATGCCCAAGGAAACTCTGAACTCCTTGAAATTGGTGGCGGAAGTTTCCTAATCACCTCAATCTTAGCTCTATCTACCTCCATTCCTTTTTATAACACTCTATAGCCAAGCATTATGCCTTCTTGGACCATAAAATGACACTTCTCTTAATTAAGCACCAAATTTGTCTCCTCACATCTTTGCAACACGAGAGCCAAATTATTAAGACACTCATCATAAGAATCATCGAAGACTAAGAAGTCATCCATAAATATCTCCAAACATTTCTCCACCATATCAGTGAAGATTGTCATCATACATCTCTAAAAAGTCGTTGGGGGCATTGCACAACCCAAAGGGCATCCTTCTGAAAGCATAGGTACCATATGGGCAGGTGAACGAAGTTTTCTCTTGATCATCAGGGACAATAGCAATTTGATTGTACCCCGAGTACCCATCAACGAAACAATAACATGCATAACCCGCCAACCTATCCAGCATCTAATCAATAAATGGTAATGGAAATGATCCTTTTGAGTTGCAATGTTTAGCTTCCTGTAATTCATACAAATGCGTCATCCAATGACTGTCCTAGTGGGAATCAAGTCATTGTTCTCATTGGCTACCACTGTCATTTCGCCCTTCTTAGGCATACACTGAACTAGGCTCACCCATTTGCTGTCAGAGATAAGGTATATGATGCCTGCGTCAAACCATTTGATAATTTCCTTCTTGACCACTTAGTTCATGATAGGGTTGAGGTGCCTTTGATGTTCAATTGTTGGCTTATGATCAGCTTCCAACAATATTTTGTGCAGTAGGGCTGATTCCTTTGATATTTGCAATAGTCCACCCCAAAGCCTTTTTGTACTCCCTAAGCACTCTCAACAATTTGGATTCCTGCTCCTCTAATAGAGACGAAGAAATGATAACTGGCAATGTAGAAGACTCCCCTAAGTATGAATACCACAAGTGTTCAGGCAATGGCTTGAGCTCTAACTTGGGTGGAGTGACTATAGAAGGCTGAAGAATAGGCTTGCCAGCATATATGTTTAATGGTTCAAAACCGAGCTTCCTAAAAAACTTAGCAGAAGAGTCTAGTAGCTTAATACATTCTATAACATCATCCCTATCTATATGCTCAAATATGGATGTCAAAGATAAGATAAGGGAATCATCAGTAAAACTAGTATGAAGTGCATTATTAACTACTTGATCAATCATACCTATGAAAGAGCATTCTTCATGATCATTTGGAAACTTTATGGCTTTATAAATGTTAAAAGTTACATTTTCCTCATTGACTTGCATAGTAAGCTCACCTTTTTGAACATCAATCATAGTCTTATCGGTGGCTAGGAAAGGCCTCCCAAGAATCAATGACACATTACGGTCCTCCTCCATGTCTAGGATGATAAAATCAGTAGGGAAAATACACTCGTCGACGTGAACAAGCATTCTTAAACACTTTTTTTTTATCAAGGATTGAATGAGAACATAGTAAAACTCAAGGATATAGCCTATGAATACATCAGAAAATGCTTGAGTAATAACTCTATTTCAAAGAGTTATCAACATTCCAAGTTTGCTTTGATCTGATTGTTAACTAAGCTAAATTGGGCTCAGGAATTGGTTCAAGTATGTGTGTAAGTTTATAGTTAGGATAAGTAATCACTTTACAACTTTTTAGGGACCATGTAGTTGATTACAAAGGCTCGGTAAATCGATTACAAACATGGGGGAAACCATTTATCAAAGTTAGAAGTTTTGTAATTGATTACATGAGATTTGTATTCGATTACATTGCTTCCAGATGCTTGGTAATAGAGTACATAAAGTATGTAATCGACTACACTCAGTCCAGAAGCATAAGTAACTACATTCAAGAACAATGTAATCGATTACATAATTCTTTTAATCGATTACATCGCAGCTGAAAATGCGCAACGATAGTTTTTTGGCTTTTATTATAACCATAAATTGACCCAACAAGGTTTTTTTTTCTTAGGTAAACTATAAATAGGTTTTCTTAGGTATTGCTGCTGTCGGGACTAAAGCACAAGGGTGAGGTATCTCATGGTGTGAGGAATGCTCAGGTGTGTAACTAATGCAAGCACTTGTTGTAAGCTTGCATTAATAGTGAGACCCTTGATAATTAGCTTTTATCGCTTTGCTACCTTTGGTATATAGCTGAACTAAGTTGTACTACCATTTATATGAGACCTTTTAGTAGATAACTTAAATCACTCTGACTACGTCTTGCGTACTTGTGATGGGTGTCAAATCCAACCAATAACGTCATACTCTTTAAACAAAAATTATTTGAATATAGTGATGAGCAGGGTCTAATCCACAGGGATTGGTAAAGCTGACTTCTTTATAAAAATAATAAAAATAAAATAAATTAAGGGCAGTTTGGAGTATGAATCGAAAAAGGTAACGAGCGCTACCTATAAAATGAAGAAATGCAATCAGGAGTATAACCTAGCCCAAGGAATAACATTTGCCGATTGGTTATAGTGATTAACAAGCGCTAATGACCAATATCTCCTAACCTTATCGATAAGAAGGACACACTCTTTGATTACTTCCCTTACTAATAAACAACCATAAATAAGCTATTAGGATTTAATTAATCTATAGCATTAAGATTTAGAGAGACCCAGCTCTAGCCAACAAACAGACAAGAAGGTTCATTTAGACTATATTATGTATCCACATAACGTAAGCCGAATAGATATCATTGAGCCCTGTTATGTTACCACTAGTGTTTAAAACGATTAGACAATTACGGATCTAGTGTCCCAATTGGCAGTATATTATATTGCTAATTGAACAAATGTCCCTTTTTGCATCGATAAACAAAATAATAATCGATGAATGATCTCAAAAGATATATATACATCAATGTATTAAAAAACATTAGAAAATAATGATGAACTCACAATTGTTGAGGAACCAAACTTCAATTATCCTTGAGCAATCCCGAGGGTTAAGTTGCACATGACTTGCATGGAAAACATAAATAATAATCAAACAAAAGCTATCATTTTTTTCTCTCTTTTTCTTGTGCTGAGGCCGTCCCTAAAAAAACCCTCACTTTTCCCTCATAAATAGTGTGATAAAATCTAAAATTAATGTAGACAATATAAATATGAAAATATCCTAAAATATTATTCCACTAAATCAGAAAACAGTGATGTGAGATTTAAAATGAAATCCCAAATTTTAAGGGATAATATTCTGGTGATAACTTCCTAAAATAAAACTCTTACTAACTAAACAATCTTCCAGGGTATATCCAAAATAGTTGGGTGGCCCACGTATCATTAAAAGATCGTATTTTGTTAAACGAATTTACTTCACTTGGCGTGGGTTTAGGACGTGGGGCATGCCGTCAAGTTAAACATCTTGTGCTTGCTCTATCATGCTCCTTCTTGTTAAAACTCCGCCTTGAGTCCATTTTAATCTAATTCTCCATAATATCCTACGAAGCTCAAAAAACAAACATGAGCCTGTAATTACATGTAGTTACCAATCAAAACATAGGGATTTGACATAAAATATTGACCTATATTATGCATGCTATCAACTTGCCCTATGGTGTGGAGAAGGAGGAGACCAACATCGTTTAAAAAAAGAGGAGATTAGTAGAACTAGTTGGCAACATGTAGCGACGTATCACTTTATGTGGAAATAGCAACTCAAAGTTGCGTAGTCACTTTCGCATTAAACATTATTAATTTTGATTCTTATGATTGTCTTGTGACGTGATGTGTACTTAATTAATTGAAAATAGCAATATGATATAGTTGTTTCATTTTTTGACGTTGGAAATAGAAACTTGAAGTATCTTTTTACTTGATGTGAGAAAAAAAATTAAAATTTCAACATGGTGTCCCTTGTCAATGTGGGAAAAAGACCCCAAACATATAAATAATTTTACAAATATCTCAATTTAGTAAATAGTTTATAAAATTATCCTAGATTGGTAAAAAGAACCCTTAAATATAAACAAAAAAAAGTAGTACTTTTTTTATGTACAATTTTGCATATACATTAACTCTATATGGGTTGTTTAGAATAAAAAATGATAATATTTTTTATGTAAACTTTATTATATCTATACAAAATTAATAAACATGTCTTAATTTTTAATCACTTTTTCTTCTTGCATAACTTTTAACACTCTTTTTCATATCATTAATCATGAATAATGACAATGTATCACTGTTTCTTGCTTAATAACTAACTACATGAAATTCAATTTGAATTAGTCATGCATTTTTAAATTTTTAAATACTGTAATATTTGATGCCATGCTTTAACGTGAGTAGCCTCCCACCATGGCATGACAATTTAGCTTATAACACACTCTTCAAAGTGTGTCAGCTGCAGAGGCATCCCATTGATGGTTTGAAGTTGCTTTAATGTACAATAATGTAATATAGTACTGTAGAAAAGTGAGGCAAGGAAATATGCAGGGAGCTAGCTTTTTTTTTTCTGATATTAAAATTGATATTTTGTATTGCATCCGAATTCACGCGTGCTTATGTGATGCCTACAACTGCATTGAAAATAGAATACATAATGTGTGTTAGACATTTTCATTGGCTAAAGTGAGCAGTAGTGAATGCAGACTTGACCATACTGAAAGATTTGAAAGACAGGATAGTCTCGCTATAGTGTGTAAGGTGTTGCATGGCCCTCACATGGCCACCGTGAAGTATTGAAAAATTGGAATTAGATATTCGAACATAATAAACTTACAGGCACGGTAATTCGTATCCTCTTATCTATATATATAATGTTCCCATAATACGTAATATGACATAATAATTGTTTCAACACTTGTATTCTGTTGTGAGTGCCAATGAATAGTTCAAGGCAAAAGTGGTATGTGGGTTTTATCGATTACCAGCTGGGTGTTTATTCAGATTGGCTACAATGCAATGCACAAGTTATCAGATTCAGTGGCAGTGTGTTTAAATCATATACATCTAGGGCCTTGGCAGAGGATGCATGGACAAAGTATTATCATGGCTATAATGGTGGACATCCTACAAATGAGATGGTTAACGTGCATGGTGGTGTACTTGTTGGAGCAGTAGCTAGACATGCTGGTGCAGCTTATGTGGATAGAAATATGCATGCTCCCCTCGCGGGAGATGGCCCAAATATGGTAGACAATGAAAATAACAGGGGAGGTAGGAATGTCGAAGGTGTTATAATTGATTTTGGTTTTGGTTTAATTATGTTGCTTTCAAGTAAGTTGCTCTTTTGGCATGGTTAGGGTAGGAGGCACGTAAGGATAAATGTAGTCAAGTTAGATATGGACATGGGTAAATATTGTGAAAGTGTTACTTATCCTTGTATGTTTGTTTATTTACTAGTAAAGTCAACTACGAGTGCGTAGTGTAATTTGTATGTCAAGGAGGTTGTAAGCTCGATTTTGATGGTGTAAATTTGGCGGCTTTTAAGTTAAAAATTAGCCACTGGTTGTCTGACTGCGCATAGACAAATAGATACATTTGAAATTATTCAACATTGCATACAAGCATTGTAAATTTTCTCCTCGTACACACCACTTCCCACCAGACTGATTTCATTTGCCACTTCTGCCATGCCCCATTGTCCAACGGTCCACTATTTTTTTCTCGCTATCTAAAGCATTGTAATAAAACACTGCAATTGTGTAGTTGAAGAGTGTTGTCTAATATAAATTACAAATTTTAGCATTAAGTAGGCGGGGGATTGTCCATGGTATCCTTTGCCTTTTTTTTGAATGACCCGTCGATATGACATCTGATGTCCTCTAGTGGGCTTTATCTGAATCCCATTAAAATCATTTATCCTACCAACCATGTGAGGCCCCCCAAGCAGAATATGAGCAATGCATCAACGTTTTTAGGCATTTATTGTCACTAAAACTGACCCAATACCATTGGAAATTTTAATATATTATATATTTACTATCGAAAGTACATTCATATATACCATTCTCCATTTCTACAAAAGACGACTCCTATTTCCCAATTTCATATCAATTCATCTGTGTACCTGAACCAAATTAATGGACAATAGTGTGGTTGAGGGGGAGAACACCACCCACATGCAATGTAAAGACTTTGGGTAAGTTAACGATGTAAAGGTGTTTGTTTAGATATCCAGCAACCACTTCAAATTGAAATCTTATAATGCATTATCTATGGTGAACAGGAAGTTGACCGAAGTACGCCCACAACTCATGGGCAAAAAATCACATGTGCCTGTCATTGAAGATTTGAACCAACCGGTAAGGCCGCATCAACTTAAAGGTAAAAAAACCATTGATGTTTACATTATCTAATGTCCAATGTTTTGAAAAAATGCTAGGAGTCAAATGTGGTCCATGAGGAGTCTATTCATTTGGCCATATGTGAAAAATAAAAACGTGATGAGACTTTGGAGGTAATACATTGACTTATTAGTGTTGGGTCTCACCCACGGTCATCCAAAAAAAGAAGCTTTACACAAACATATATTAAATGCAACAATGCTTGAGAGCTTTCCAAAAGGTTGTGTTAGCTGAAAGTTGTTTTTTTTTTCAGAGGATGGATAAACAACTGAAAAATGTTGAATGCACATTGGCTGAAATAAAATCAATCATTAAGACAACTCAAATAGCCATATGCAAAAAAGGACAGGCATTGGACGCCCCATTCCCCGGCTTGACTTCAATAACCAAGGTTATGGATATGCATGTCGCTGTGGGTAATATGACTGGACAATCGAACGTGGCTTCACAGCCAGCATTTGACACATCAACGGACAAGAAAAAATTCCACGCACATGAAATCATAAAAGATGGATGCATTGTATTTAATCTATTTGATGACGAGGACAACATGGATGACTTAGATCCTGGAATGGCCAACAAAGTGGGTGCCAATTCTTGCAACAACAATTTTGTCACTCCAACGTGCCATTACAATATGGAAAAGGCCAATTTGGACACATTCAAAGACTGCCATGAAGATGATTTCCAAAATGACTATCAACTATGATGGAAAGGCCTGTGCAACAAAAGTTAACTTACTTAGTTCTTTAATTTTAGTTATTCCTTAAATTTATTACATTTGGCTTCATAATTACAATTACATTGTTTAAATTGTTATGAATGACAGTTTACCGCGTGGGATTACGGTTAGACTGGCCTCGATGGAACCAAACTAGGCGGGAATAATATCACCAAGAAGTTATCTTTTAGTCCATCTCCACCTCGAAGTCAATAATCAAGGCCAACCAAGAAAGCAAGGGGAGACAACCTAGCCCACACAACTTTCAAAATGGATCAATCAAGCACATCCAAAACCACTTCTAGCTAATGTAAGGGTCATCAAAGCAGTTCAGGATGAAACAAGAAAAATCAGCACTCTAACTTAATACCGAAGGTTTTTATCACAAAGACTTTTTTATTACTGAAATTTGCATGTTCAAGTGATGCTTTTTTTCTCATTAGATGACTTCTTAGTCATCATTTCTTTTTCTGCTATTAGGGTTTTAGTATTCGCACCAAATGCTGACAGCACACTTTTAGACGTCCAAATTATGTTTTTTATTTACCATGTTTTTTATTTACATATGATTATTGAATTATTTATTTTATTCATACGGTCAGCAACCACATTTGTTGAGTTAGGACTATACCCACATTTGGTTGGATCAGACACAGTCCCACCATATAGTTACGATTATGTTTGGTGTTGGCAACCTTTAATAACCATAATAAGCACCAACATTTCCTCACTTAGAGTTAACACATTGACCACTATCGCACTTATTTGAATTTTATCAAACACCGATAAATTTGCCTGAAATTTAGGCTGACATCAGACATAAAGCTGTCCACATTGGAGTTGTGTGCCTCTGCCCTTGTCTTTAGGACAGAACTGGATGAAAAGGCTTGACATCCCATCACCATCTTAACTTAATTAGATATACAAAACGTTAAAGCACTTCTTGTATATTAGTGCCTGATAGATGAATTTAATATGTTGTTTGCAGCGAGGTTCTTGTGAAATGCATGGATATGGAAGCTACCCGAAAAGAACTTCAATATCTTTGCCTTAGAATACAAATTGCCCCAAAGGTACCATTCGAAAAGCTATTTTTTAATTGCATTTAATAAGTATATTAACACCTTTTCCGGGAACATGAAATTTAGATAGTCACCTTCATGGCAATGAAGATGACATGGAACTAATGTGTTGCCAATACTATGACAACGTGGGCTTTTCCTCCATCATTTGTTGTGCATTGCCTTCCCCTACACATATGGATGCTTGTCATTTTGTTCTTCCTTATTATATATTAATTTTTGCACATTTGGTTTTTCCTTGGATGGTTGGTCAAAAGTGAGAATGTAGACAATCCATTTAACCAGTGCATTCACAAGAACATGTTCTTCAAGGCATGGGAACAGAAGAGCTACTAGAAGCATATGCTAAAGACTGGATGCCACGAACTAACCACCTTGAATACATTGTTTCATATTCGTTGCTCATATAGCATAACATTTTATGTACAGTACATAATTTGCACAACACTTTACTAACAACTATATAAATTTGTAATTGCAGATCTATATTCCAACGCTTGAACATGGTGTGCACTGGTATGTAATGGTAATCTATTTCCTTGATAGAAAAGTGTAATGGATGGACACTTTTAAAGACCCGGGTCAGTTGCCATCGCGGATAGATACCATTTGTTTTGTGGTATGTCATTTTGAATATGTAGTTTGAATTTTAATACTTTGTATTCCAATGTCATTGAATAATTCATTAATTCAAGTAGTGTGTTTTATGCCAGGTTGCAAAAATTAGTAAAACGTTGTCCACACAGTTTAATACATATGATGGCAAAGACATTACCCTAGATCTAGCACTGTGGCCATTAGACGTGGTTGATGGAATACCAAATTGCGGGAACAAGTACAGCCCTTTCAACAATTATACCAAAAAAAACTAAATGAGCCTATATATTATGATATTAATGATTCAACAGCACTTGTATTATACTAAGGTTCATAAAAAAAACAACATTGCATTAATAATTAACTCACACTAATTTGGGGTTCTACCCAAGTCAAATGCAATTCTGATTTTCACAATGACAATTTGTTTAGCTTGTACTCTGCGATATGGATGCTGGAGTGGTTAGAGATAGAGCACTGCTTTCAACCAAATATCCTTGGATTGGTAACCTACATACTCCCAACTGCACATGTTTTCTTACTTCATGCATTACATATAATCAAATGTCACACATATATAAATATTACATATATCATTGCAGATGAATGATAATTCCATAAGGATGCGAACAACAGTCCGCTTGGTGATATCTCTTTTCAACGAATTACAGAAAACATGTGACGCAAGTGCAGACCGGATTTGGAGGACTATGGTTGGTCCACCCACATAATTTCTGCATTGTACGATTTTAATATTTTTTGTAGGCCATCATAACCTCCAATGTACTATAAACTTGATGGTGATTTTGTGCACTAAGAAGGACACCATTTACTAGGGTGGTTGATATCATTTGGTAATAGTTGTTATTAGTAAGTAAATATTTTTGATTAGTAAACAATACAAGGACATCAAAATTAATTGCAAGACAATGGATCTATGTAAGGTGTGTAGCTGTATTGGTGTGAAACATTAACCCTCAATCGATTGAAATGTTCTTATAAATATGTTTCAGTTAAAATTTTTTGGGAATGGAGACATAAATATTTGTATCTGAACGTTGTGTAAATGTTTATTGGGCGTTATGGACATTCAGTTTAGTAACTTACACTCATTGTTTATGTGTAATAAAGTCAATATGACTCTAATTAATTACCATTGGATGGTTGAATGCACACTTACATGGTGTTGCTGATTACTGGATATCGTGAACACTGCCATTTTTTCCCTGTTCATTGGCCATTGGGCACGTTAACGTATTATTTCACGTTTGCCCACCAAGCAATGCTTCCATGTAAGAATTAGACATCAAAATGTAACTTTTGATAGGTAGAGCATTAGGTATCTATAAACTTTTAAGTCAACTGCCTCAGCATTGATAAAATGTCACTTTTGAGCATTGGACAATCATTTTCTTATTTGAGGCACTAATTCTCGGTTTGCCCTATTTCTATTAATATGTATTATCATAAAATTTGATAACATAAACATTCGTAATGTGGATGCTAGTATTGACAATGTAGAATGACAGACAGTTGGATGTGCCCAAAATGTATTGGTGGCATCTCACGGGTTCCCTAATACCACAAGCAAAATGGGCTCAGTAACAAAACCAATTTAAATGAAATATGGCTTCAACACAACCATTCATGTAAATAATTAGATATGGACAACCATTCTCCTAATCAACTAAGCTTGCATATTAATTTAGATCATGCATATCAAATCCACATACACGTCAAATTCACATAACATATAGTAGCGAAGTTAATAATCCTTTAATCATACAATCTGCTAATAATTCATAACCAAATTACAAACTTCTCCCATTTGCTAACAAAATATAACCTCTTACATACGTGGTCTTACCCAGCTGAAGCCAATGAACAAACCATACTAGGTCAATGTCACGTCCAGAATTAATCTCCTATGCCGCCTACACTAATCACCACCATCCAAATTCCTTAACATCTGTCGATTGTAAATAAACCAATGAGTCATATTTATTTTAACATGGTCAATCACACATCAATCCTCAAGAACTTGTAACTTATTACATATTTATTAAGCACTTATTAAGTTATTATGACAAATACATACCTCGTGGATCTGGTCATTACATACACTCACCGAAATGAAAGTCCAAGGTCACACCTACGCATCTGCATGCCATATCAGTGCACAATAATGGTCTTATATCAACTAAATATACATAACAATGATTACAAAGGTATAGTCAGTCACGTATTACCATTTCAACACTATCAGAATAACCACTAAGTTGCTCTTGGTCATCGTCGTACTCTTTCTCGACGTCATTATCTCTTTCCTGGTCTTTGTCAGCATCCTCCCCCTCCTCCTCAAGATCCATGTTGTCTTCCTCCTCCTCTTCGTCAGCCTGCTCCTCATCACTGCTTTCGTCATGATCAAAACTCCTAAACCATTGCCCGAAATATCAACATGTTCTGCAGAATATGGACATTTCCTCTGATTGTGACCTTCCCCCCTACATCTACTGCACCACTGGGATCTCTAGCTTTTCTGTTGCATGGACTACGAGGACATGTATGGTCGTTTAGTTCCACATCCCTTGCTTCTAACTGGTGTAGGGTCCCTGACTTTGGCTACAGAAGACTGAATGCCACCATCAATATTACATGCTTATGTTGCATCCCTTATTTCAAGAATAGTTATCTCAATCGCTACCTTTTCCCTTACTTCATTATAATCCTTAATCCCGCGATAGGCGAGGTTGCACATTCTTCTGCAACTATGCAGCAAAGCTCCATAACGGTTCATGTAAGCTATCTGACCCACCAAACACCCTCTCGGGTATTCACTTTCAACACCTTCCTTGGCATGTTTACTAAATCTATCCATGACAATAGATTTTGGCAACTCATTTATTTCTAGATATACTATAACAACAATTATATGGACACAAGGCATCCCAAATGATTCCATACGCCTACAGGAACATCTGAATTCCTCCTCATGTGGGTAGTGTGATATGTGCCATTTGCTGGTTGCCTTATAATACTTACTAACGATAAATATTTAACTTGTTGCTGTTTGTTTACAACTAATCATCTTTACAGTTGTTGCCTTAAACAAAAGAGAACAGAATACATAAAAGGTCTCTCTAGTATATACCTTAGCCGCAGACTTCTCTAAACCAACTAGTTGTGTTTGCAGGACAAGTTCTCCATTGAAAAACTTGAAATCAGCTTGTATTTCATTATTGCGTATGTAATTTAAGCAACATTGAAAATGTGAACTCACTCAACCTTACACGAGACCCAACATACTTCCCTAATTATGAATGCAATGCTTCATATCTCGAAGTTGTTCTCAAACCAACAAAGAACTTCCCCCTCATATATGCAGTTGCCCACATTAACTTCTTCTCTGCTAGATCTTCAACCCATTTGTTTTCCATCACACCGAATTCCTCCACAATTGATTGCAACTTTTGTTCAAATTCATGGACTTCATAATCACCCAACATACATTTCTTCAAACCTTGAGTGAACTTTGGATTACCAACATTAGCATACGCATTGCGTAGAAGGTGCCACGCACATAATCTATGATGTGCTTCTGGAAAAACTCTCGTAATTGCATTCCTCATTGCCATGTCACCATCAGTGATAACTGATCTCGGACATTTATCCGTCATTGCTTCCATAAATTGCTTTAGAATCCACATATATGTTTCCTCTGTTTCATCGGAAACAATTGCACAGCCAAACACAATTGTTTGAAGGTGGTGGTTCACGCCTGAAAAAACAACCACTGGACACTTGTACTTGTTCTTGCAATAAGTTGCATCAAATGCCAAAACATCTCCAAATACTGTATAATCAAGTTGTGTAGTGTCATCGCACCAAAATAAATGTCGTAAATGCCCCAAAGCATCAACTATATGCCTCCAATACATTAAATGATCTGTGTCTGCCAAACTCCTAAGATAACTAAGTACTGCATTTGCATCCCCAAATTGCATTCTCATTTGCTTGTTGATTTGATTATACATCTCTTTGCGCCAAAATCCTACCATACGAAATCCACCACACTGCCTAGAAAAAGAACCATAAATTTTGGGTGTGCTAATCCCAACATTTCTCATACTATTCATCTGACTAATATGATCTTTTCTCATCCTCCTATGTGACCGTAAAAGACTGGCAAATTTTGGACTCATCAAATCATGGTTATGCTTATCAACGAATATAGTAACATACCATCGACCACTAATTTCATCGACATGAACACGCATCTCAGCTTTACATCCACACCTTGTCATTGGTCTTGGTTCCCTCTGCCTAGTTTCCTTGTTGATATGTTTTTTATGTCTCATACCTTGCTTTGAGCAAACAAAACTCTGCCAAGTCCAATCCATATTTTTATTTCGTCCATTCTTATGCTTCCTCACACTGAATCCTTTACATCTGTCGTATTCATTATAGAATTCATAAGTTACATCCAAATTTTTGAAATGAAAATCCCTCATCACATCCGGGTTTAACCCGTTGAAGTCAACTTTCCCAAAATTTTCAACTGCATCAATGGCCATAGCACCTTCCCCGAAATTGACATCACTGTCTAACAGCTCCATCCCTTCATGTCCCTGCACATACACATGCAACTTATTAGGTACTCAATTTCCACCACATACTAAATAGACAATGTTTGTTGCAAATATAATACAAAGTCCACCAACTTAACAAAACAAACTGCTTATCTTGTAGTTTGATGTGCGACATTCATATACCTCGTAACCATCATCAGCAAAGTTGTTTGAACATGAGCCTTCGACTCTATCTGACATCTCAGAGCCTCTTCTCATGGCCTCTTCTCCAATGCCTGATAAAATTTTAATAGATAACTCCATAATGAAGGAAACTCCTCTTTCTACCCAATCAATCATTGTTAATGGGTGTTCCGCAATGACAATTACCATTAATTTCTTTTTTTTTTACAACCCTTTCGTTACAAATGTATTTACATGATGTAGTATACTAGCTTCATTAAGTGATATTCACCTTACTGTATTAAGTACGAAAAAAGAGGAAATTATGTTTTGGATTTTGCACTAAGCTACATTCACTATATATATATACACTACAACTGGTCATGAATGAAGTTTAGTATCAGAAAGACCAAGAAGTAAAGCCCTATAACTCTCAAAGCCAATAATGGGGTAGCAGTAAAAAAAAATAGTTGGTATAACCCAATAGTTATGCTAGCTGAGGCTGAATTGGAAACACAACATATGGGGCAAAAGCAACTGTTAGTCATGGCAAGCATCACCCAAGAGGGGGGTGAATTGGGTGATTACAAATTTTAATACAACTTTGAGAAATTATGCATTTTAATATTTTCAATTAACACATGCAGTGGAATAAGTCTAACAAAGGTACAACTATTAAGAATTACTCAAATATAACTTGGGATATATTATGAATCAAATGAATAAGTTAGATATCAAGTTGTAAGATTCAAAACATCAATATATGCAATAGATAAATATATTTCACTAAATACTGAAATTAAAGAGTGTAAGGAAGAGAAAATCAAACTCAAGAATTTATCCTGGTTCAGCCACTAACCACTTGTGGCCTACATCTAGTCCCCAAGCTTAACTTGAGATTTTCTTCACTATCTCCTAGACTTCACGGGTGCTAGGAAAACCTTTGTACAAATAAGAGCATTCCTCACACCTTGGGATACCTCACCCTTGTGCTAAAGCCTCCAATTCTTCAAGCTTTACGGGTGCTTGATGACCTTTACAAACTTGAGCACTCAACACACCTTGGGATATCTCACCCTTTGTGTTTGAGCCTCTATTTTCAAGGGATACCTCACCCTTACAATTTTGAGGAATACCTCACCCTCTCTTTTACAGTTTATACAAAGGTAGAATTGATAGAAACTCTCTCAAAAGTAGATAATACAAATTGAAGCACTATGGGTATCAATGATTCACACACTTATAGCTCAAAACAGAGTTTTAGAGAAATAGAGAGTGAAAAATGAATTTAATGCTCAAGAGTAATTTTCATATTGTTCTCCAACTTTTCTTTGATGCCCAAACACTTATATTTATAGCCCAATAATATTTAGAGTCGTTGGGTAAAGATTGAAAATGAATTCTTTATTAAAACTAGCCATTTTATGACCGTTGGGAACGTTTCTGATCAAGTGTTATTCGAATAAGAACACTGTTATTCGAATAAATATTGTGTTATTTGAATAAATATTGTGTTATTCGAATAACACATTTGTTATTCGAATAAATCCACTTATATCACTGTTTTCTGCAACTTTGTTATTCGAATAAGACTTATGTTTTTCGAATAACACTTTGGTTATTCGAATAAATCATCAAAAACACGTTCTGGAAATTTTTCTGAGTTGTGTTATTCGAATAACACATTTGTTATTTGAATAAGCCTTTAAAAAATACGTTCTAGGAAGTTTTCACGGGTGTGTTATTCGAATAACACATCTCTTATTCGAATAAACCATTCTGGTTTTGAAAACTGACTTTAAATGGTCATGACTTCTTTGTTTCTTATCCGTTTTAAGCGAATGACCACTCATTGGAAAGATCTTTGAGTCTATTTTCATATGAAATTTTCAGAGCAAAACTCAAAGTATTTTAAAAGATATGATCAAAAGATTAACCAAAGGTCAATTTTACAAAACACAAACTTTGCTATTTTTCATAGAAATGAACTACTACCATGACTAGCTTTCCAAAAATAGTTTGTTAGGCATTTTAGAATGTAAGAATCACTTTTAAAGATGTTAAAACATATTTTGAGTTTAGTGTGAATCTCATTTACCTTTACACAAGATCTAAGTCCTATAAACTATTCTTGAAGATGTTGGACTAGATCTTTTGCCACCATCACTTCTTGATGTAATCCAAGCTTCCAAACAAAATCTTCTCTTCAAGACTTGCAAATGCTTGGAACATCTTTTCATTTTCATTCTCCTTGAGTTGAGCATAGTTGTGATCTTTTACTTTCTTGTTGCAATGCTCACTCTTGGTACTTGGACTATCCTACAAAGTATTACTCACTTAACCAAACATAGTTAGTCCAAATTCATAACTCAATATCTTCATATGCATGATTCATAAATGTATAACTCTAGTTAGTCTAACATGCATACAAGACTTTCATAGACATATCTAATATTAATTCGTTTATAACTCATATAAAATATTATTAGATATATTATATGATGAATGTTACATATATCTCATTGTATGATTATTAAGTGAAATATACTTAGATAAAGTACACAATCATGCATGATACAATATATCTCATTAAGCAAATTTATGTAACATGATCAACATTCTTTTGTGATGCATTTGTCATTTATTAAGCATAACTATAAAGCATAAGCATCATTTGTATTTGTCATAATCAAAACTAAACATATTAAACCATTGGGGCAAACCTATTTCCACAGCAACTACAGACCAACAAAATTAGGAGCAACGGGATTGTAGGATAAAAACTTCTTTTCATTTTGCAATTCCCTTAAGAAACAATAACCAGAACCTTATTGGCCTCCATACTCCACTAATAAGGAGAACCCCTAATAATGTTATTGGTTAAACCTTCACATGAAAAAGACTGATACTAGAGGTAGCCACTCAGCAGAATAATTACATTTTTTATTTATAATACTGAACTACTTGGCAAGTGAACATGAAAATGACTCCAGTTTCCATCAGTCCCTCACTAAAAAATGAAAGTAAGGATGTACTTTTACATTCGGACTTTTGCACACTTGCCTATTCTCATCAAAATTCACTTTAGGATAATGATCTTTAGGGTGTTCTTCAAATGTTCTGCATAGCTACCACATCAATTTAGTAGAATGCAAATTGAAAAACTATCTTTTAATAAAAGCAAATTTAACATACCATCGTAACTTTTCTATGATCTAACCGATAAGTGAAATTTTTAATTCACGTATGCATAAACCAATATTTCCCTGCAGCATGTGGATAATATTTAGCTAATAAAGTTTTGTTCTTTCTTCCTTTAGCCTCACGTCCACCAAAGCAGCTCACTATTAACAATCTGACAACTAGGAGATATCTTCTTATACAGTAGTCTTTAACAACATTATAAAGCAACTCAATCAATGGCCATAACCATATCTTCAATACACATATTTTCAACTACATCAAGCTTCATATGGTTTTACAGCAAAAAAAAAAATTCATATGTTTTCAACTGGTCCATCCAAATGCTACTGATCAAGCAATTCTAAATATGTAAACACGTCTGTTCCAGACACCAAAAAAAAAGTAAAGGTGTAAATAAACATGGAGATATTGGACTATGGTTAAGAATGACATATGTGTCAAGGAAATGGAAAACTGCCCAAAACAGAGTTGGTCCTATGCCAATTAAAGGTCAATAGCTATTAAAAATAAATTCTAAAGAACAAGAAATGACGCAAGGTAGTCACTCTAGTAAAGTAAATATTAATAGTCATAATTCATGCTAATATAACAAATAACTTCTTCCTATCTCATACGTCATAACAAACAAATCCAGCAAGGTAACCAAAAATATCCAACCTTTACTAGTAGTACACTACCAATGGGATAGCAACATCCCCAACTTCATCCAACTTAACAGAACAATCCATAATGATGTGAAACATGAGGAGCTAGAATCGGGAAGAATTTCCTTTACTTTTATATTATTATAACCTATTGTAGTTATCCCATGTTCAAATTCCAGAAGCATAAATCAAAATAAAAAAAGTTAGAAGAATGTGGACTTTCTAATCATAGGTTTTGTTTATGGTAGGAGGGATTTATAAGACTTGAGAACTAGTCATACTCTCACAGCGCATGAGCAAGCACAGTAACATGAAGAGAGCAAAAGCTCATCTAGTGGCATTGTGGGTTTGATGCTTCCGACTCCCCACAATAAAAATTTCCAGCACATGGCTAGTTTTTCATAAGACCCAGCTTTTTACTATCAACTTCTTACATAAACCTATAGGGATAGCACAAGGTTCAGGTAACACTGTAATTCTAGTCACTATTTTAGTGTTATTTTCTTAGATTTGTGAGCAGCTTATTGCTAGAGTTCAAGAAGCCTATGCTCAAATGCTGACTAATTTGCTTCTTGCCAATGTAACCAAAAAATCCTGCAATGGTTCTTTGTGTTGAACATTATGATCTCATAACTCAAAAAGTTACATTTTCCTATTGAGAATCCTTTACATCACTCCCTTTTGTTCTACTCTAATAATGTTCTTCTTCTACTTTGGTGCAAACATACTTCACCTATATGTAATATTGGTGATGCATGTCATGTACAAAATGCAGGTTCCTTCCATGGGAATTTCTAGTGTAATTTTTGGTGTGTGGGTATGTAGGCACAGATGCAGAATGTTAAAAGATCAAAATTTTAAGTTTACTTTTCGGGTTATCAACGTTCACCACTACGTGTACGTCCTAACCAAATGACGATTTGAATGCATTGATTTTCAGGTTATAGCATATTCTAAAACAAATTCATCTAATGCAGGAAGAAGAAGAAAAAAACACAAAAAAGAACATAAATACTGACCAAAAAGACACAAACAAACTCAACCAATTACATCTGCTACAGTGCTCAAAAAAGGAACTCTATAATAGGCAACACCCGGCAACTATATTTTTTGGGAATCAAGTATATTCGAACAATGAAAAGCTCATACAGAAATTTAAAACGACAAAAAATTAATTATCTGAAGAGGGAATAAGGAATACCCAGATGATGATGATGAAATGTTGTGCTTGAATGGATTGGCCTCACCAGTACGACTTTTAACAATGTGGCTTTTAAGGTCTCACGCACAAATGAAACATAGGCTAACTATACGGATATAAAGAAAGAGAGAGAATGACGAACTGCATGCTAACAGTAAAATACACCTTACAAACCCAACCTAATTTACCAAATACACTTTTGCCTGACCATTTTCACTTCCCCTAATCTTCAAACCCTAAATCCATCTTACACACAAATAATGCAAATAGTGACATACCAATCTCAGCTACAAGTATAATGATGCACAACAAAAGTCTTCACCAATGCTATTGTCTATCTCATTTTATTGGCCAAGCCTTCGCTAGCAACACTCACGTGTAGGTTCCTCTATTCCACATTCGAATGGCAAAAGAGAGAAAGAGAGACCAGCCCTATTTGATAATTTTTTTGTTTAATTGATTTTTTAGCCATGGTGGGATTTACCTGTGCAGTAACTTTTGTTACAAAAAGTAAGAATGACCGGCCACAAAAAAATTTCTTGCTGATTGTAAGTCAGGTCAAAGGTACACTATACATCATAACTTGACCAGGTATATAGTAGCAACCACCCTCTTTTTAATATGATCATCATATTACATGAGAAAATACACTCTCTCCTATTACACTTTCTCTTTATCTTTAGATTCTCTATTACTAGGCACTAGCTTATGCAACATAATGACCATCATTGATATTGCTTCAAATTCATGCTTTATATTTTTTTTTTCTTTGGATCAAATGTGGTGGTTTATAGGTGAGTGTTGTACTGATTCTTCCTTGCTATTAGCAGAAATTAAATTTGAGTTTTTCAAGTAAAATAATTTGATTTTTATGAGCTGAACTAACACAATGACTTGGGGAGATAATTATCTTTAATGCAATGATTCAAATACTAAAATGTTTTACATAAGAAAAATGAATTAGTTAAAATGCGTGTAAGTTTATTTAATTATCATTTAAACACAATATTAAAAATATACCAAAAAGTTTCTTATTATTTATTTAATTAAAAAAGTGTGAAAGATGGAAACTTTACCATAAAGATAAGTAGGTTAATATTATCTTATTCAAATTTGTATTTGAGAAAGCTCACTAATGTGCATAATAATAACACGGCAATATTTTTCAGCACATTAACGATACGAAAATTTAAAATTATGACATCTCACAAACTATTCTAACCCCTTAATATTTGTATTGTCCGATTCTTTGAGGCTTATAACATGACAATGATTAAACTAAATACTTCTTGGGATGGGGGAGAGGACTTGGGTGCGTTCGAACACCTTCATAGTTGCCAGCAGCCTGTCTGAATTCTCTGTATAACAAAAATAGTACATGAATTTTTTTTTTTGATATTTTTAATTTAACCGAAAGCAAAATTAGTCTTCAATAAAAGTAAGTTCTTTTTAATATTTTTAACAGTAAAACTATTATTATTTTATTAAAAAAATTAAGAGGAGAGGAAATTGTCTAATTGTCTTATTATAAGATTAAGACATATCATAAATTCAATAAATACTTATAAAAACGACCTACTAATGAAAGTCTACTGGTAGAAATTTAGCCTTGTTATTCATTTAAAATTTTTACATTTATTTTGGGTAAAATACTGCATTTTATTATAATACTTTCTATTTTTGAATTTAATTTGAATGTATTTTTAATGTAAAAATTTTTATATTATAATTTAATTATTTATTAATATGTAATTAAAAATATTTGATTCTTACAATAATTATTTTAAAAGTCACAAATGTAATAACCTATGATCAATTAATGATGTAATTTTTTTTATATTTTTATATATAAATATACGATTTTGATAAGGACACTTATTAAGAAAATTAAAATAAAAATTTTTAGATAAAAATAAGATAATTAATGCATTAAAAAATAAAAAATTACTATTTATCTTGTTTTTATCTAAAAGTTTATATTTGGGCTTCTTTAACAAAATCCATAAATATATAAGGAATTATTTATTGTAACAAAACTTTCCTAACACATTTAAAAAAAAATGAAAGTTTTTATGTCCTTCGAAATCATTTTAATCACTTTAAACCAAGTGATAGAGACAAATAATGACACAGTTTTATGTATATTGCTTATATATATATATATATATATAAAGTCCAAGATGAAGAAAGCGATATATACTAGCATCAGAAATTTTTGTGAATAAAAAATAAAAAATAAAAAGTGAAATAATCTTAACAAAGTTAAGAATTTTAATTTAAAACATAAATAAAAGTAGTAAGATAATGCTAACAAAATAAAAAAATTAATTTAATAAATAACAAAATAAAGTATGATAATGCTAAATAAAAAAATAAGATAATGCTAATTGTAACATCTTATTTTTTATAAAATATTTTTGTGAAGAATAAAATTTTAATTTATTTAACTAAAACATTTTATTAATTTTATTTTACAATAATTGATACTAATCAAAGGAGTTTAGATAAAGTTTATAAGAATTTAATAGTTTATAAAATTAGACATAAGAATTTATTGAAATAAGATTTAGCATTTAATCTTAACAATAAAAATTAGAAGTATTTTAATTGATATATTTAAGAAGATATTTTTAAAAATATATTTATGAAAAGATATTTATAAAAAGATATTTATGAATTAATTATTCTTTTAATATAAAAATTTAAAATTAATCATTACTAACGATTAAAAAATCTAAATGTAATTATTACTTTATTTAAAAAAATATAGGTACAATGTGGTGCAACGTGCAACACACAACCAATTGCAAATGGCTATAAATTGGAGGGGGCTGTACGGAGAAAGAAACAAAAATCAGGAGGGTGAGAGCGAAATAGTAAAATTGAGAGAGAGAAAGTAAGAAATCAAGGGAGAGAAAAAGAAAGAGAAAAAAAAAAAAAAAGAGAGAACAAAAATAGAAAGCTTTTATGAAGTATGTAACATTCTAATATCGATAACTTAGTATATTGTCTATATACTTGAATAAATAGTATTAGCAAGTTACTTCTAACTTAAACAATAAACTAAACTCATACCATTTATTTACATAAATAAATATGGAGAGTCTGAATAATAAAATGTTATATATATACATCATCAGTCTCTCAAGATAAACTATAATACATAACTTTTACAAACTCAAGGTAGCAGGAAATAAATATACAACATATTTATTGTAAGAAACAAAATAAATTACGCTAGTTCTTCTACTCATTCTGCTTCCTTTACATGTACCTAAATTTACATGGAAGTACCAATGAGATGAGAAATCATAATTTCTCAGTATAAGCATTCCAAAACTAATGTTCATTCATTACAATGAGCAAACCATACAACAAACATAAGATTAAGTCTGCAACAGATAAATGAGTCATTGCCCAATACTATCAGAACGTATACATATGCTATATAACATTCACAAGGCAATCTAAAATCTTATCTCGCACTAATATCAAATAATCAATGATATCAAATAACCACTCATACAATCGTAAGATATCATCGAGCAAGCAAACAACAAGTAAGTGAGGCAACTGCCCATACATCGACCAACAAATGCAATGCTTAATGATATGGTGTATGATTATGCTCACACAAGATCCTAATAATATGATGATTCAATGTTAATGCAGATTTTAGGTTTTAGAAAAAACACACGCTACTTGATTATTTCCCAAGAACTGCGTTCCCTTGTATGAGCAAGTTAGGCCTAAAAGTCTTTACCTTACTTGGTAATAGGTGAATACCTTCCTCTCACAACCATAAGAGTACTACTACCACTCCCATATCGATAACCTTGACCATAATGAGCTTCTGCTCTGAGAATCTAGGACTAGTCCTCATTCTGAAGAATTCCTGGACCAATTACCTACAACTCTCTGGCCAAATGATTATGCACACCATATCAGGTTATAATACATAGGAAAATAGCAAGACAACAAGTTTGAAAAGAAGATATGCAACGTATTTCGCAAATACAAACACTCATCACTAGGTCCTTCCTAACCAAGTGACTAAGGAAAACTAGCAAACTTCACAACTAAGCTCACTTATCGCTTAAGGAGCAAAGTCACATTTCTAGTACTTCCTATACTTCAACCTCATCTCACAAGGGAGTAAAATGTCATCATGCATATCCGACTGCATTTTTCACACAAAGAAGGAACCTATGCTTGATAACAAAAACAACAAGCCAAGCACACTTAGCTTACAACACCTAATACCTCACTTCTTGTGGAAATAGGTTTGCCCCAATGATTTAATCTGTTAAGTTTTGATGATGACGAATACAAGACAAAAAGAATGATGCTTATGCTTTATAGTTGTGCTTAATAAATGACAAATGCATCACAAAAGAATGTTGACCATGTTACATAAATGTGTTTAATGAGATATATGTAACATTCATCATATAATATATCCAATAATATTTTATATGAGTTATAAATGAATTAATATTGGATATGTCTATGAAAGTCTTGTATGCATGTTAGACTAACTATGTTTGGTTAAGTGAGCAATACCTTGTAGGATAGTCCAAGTACCAAGAGTAAGCATTGCAACAAGAAAGCAAAAGATCACAACTATGCTCAACTCAAGGAGAATGAAAATGAAAAGATGTTCCAGGCATTTGCAAGTTTTGAAGAGAAGATTTTCTTTGGAAGCTTGGATTACATCAAGAAGTGATGGTGGTAAAAGATCTAGTCCAACATCTTCAAGCTTAGCTTATAGGACTTAGATCTTGTGTAAAGGTAAAAAGGAATCACACTAAGCTCAAACAAGTTTTAAACATATTTATAAGTGTTTCTAAAATGTTTAAATGCCCAACAAACTATTTTTGGAAAGCTAGTATTGGTGGTATTTCAAATCTATGAAAAATAGTCAAGTTTGTGTTTTGTAAACTGACATATACTTACTCTTTTGATCATAACTTTCAAAATACTTTGAGTTTTACTTTGAAATATCTCATTTGAAAATAGACTCAAAGATCTTTCCAATGACTAGTCATTTGCTTTAAATGGATAAGAAACGAAAAAGTTATGACCAATTAAAGTTTGAGTTTTGAAAATATGACCTTTGGTTACTATTTTGATCATATCTTTCAAAATACTTTGAGTTTTATTCTGAAATTCTTTCATATGAAAATAGACTCAAAGAGCTTTCCAATGAGTGGTCATTTGCTTTAATTGGATAAGAAATGAAGAAGTTATGACCTTTTAAAGTCGGTTTTGAAAACCAGAAATGGTGTAATCGATTACACAAGTCATGTAATCGATTACAACGTTGATTGACAAGCCGTGTAATCGATTACACAGAGTATGTAATCGATTACAAAGTACTCAGAAAGCTTGTAATCGATTACATGAAGCTTGTAATCGATTACAAAGTGCCAGAAGCTTGTAATCGATTACATGAAGCTTGTAATCGATTACAAAGTGCCCAGAACGTTTCTAACGGCTATAAACGGCTAGTTTTCATAGAAAATCATTTCTAAACACCTCCAACGGCTCTAAAACTCATTGGGCTATAAATAAAAGTGTTTGGGCATCAAAAACAAGTTGGAGAACATTCTGAAAATTACCCTTGAGCATTGAAAACGAAATTCATCATCTTTTTCTCTAAATTCTTTGTTTTGAGCTAAGTGTGTAAATCCTTTATACCCATTGAGCTTCAACTTGTATTATCCACTCTTGAGAGAGTTTTCTATCATCTATACTTTGTTCTTCAAGTTGTATATCTACTCTTCAAGAGAGTTTATATTCTTTCTATTCACCTTGAAATCATTGTAAGAGGGTGAGGTATCCTCAAAAGAGAAAAGGGTGAGGTATCCCTTGTAGTGAGACTCAAACACAAAGGGTGAGGTATCCCAAAGGTGTTGTGAGTGCTCTTCATTGTAAAGGTCATCAAGCACCTGTGAAGCTTGAAGAATTGGAGGCTCTAGCACAAGGGTGAGGTATCCCAAGGTGTGAGGAGTGCTCTTGTATGTACAAAGGTTTTTCTAGCACCCGTAAAGTCTAGGAGATAGTGAAGAAAATCTCAAGTTAAGCTTCGAGGATTTGGATGTAGGCCACAAGTGGTTGGTGGCTGAACCAGGATAAACTCTTGAGTTTGATTCTCTCTTCCCTACACTCTTTAAATTCAGTATTTAGTAGAATATATTTATTTATTGCATATGTTGATGTTTTGATTGTTACAACTTGATATCTAGCTTATTCACTTAGTTCATCATATATCCCAAGTTGTATTTGAGTAATCCTCAATAGTTGTATATTTATTAGACTTATTCCGCTGCATTTATTAATTGAGTTATTCAAAATGCATAATTTATCAAAGTTGCATTAAAATCAGTCATCACCCAATTCACCCCCCCTCTTGGGTAATGATTGCCATGGCTAACAAGTGGTATCAGAGCTTCGTGCTCTGGTAAAAGCTTAACCGCTTGGAGTTAAAGATCCTTGTTTGTTTGGCAACCATTAAAAGCTTTTCAAAATGAATGATTTTGAAATTAATAAACCACCATTCTTTGATGGTGCGAATTTCGTTTATTGGAAAGCTAGAATAGAAATTTATATGCAATCTATTGATATTGATTTGTGAGATATTGTGCTTGATGGATTTACTTGCAAATCAAAACAACATTGGAATGACTATGATAAGAAATGCTTTTCATTGAACATTAGAGCAATGCAAATATTGAGAAGTGGTTTAAATGATGATGCTTATGCTAAAATTAAGAATTGCTCTAGTGCTAAAAATATATGGGATGCTCTTGATTCTATCTATCTCGCTAATAATAATTTTGTGCATAAAGTTGTATAGAGAGAGCAAGAAGAGGAAAAGTCATGGAAGGAATCTTGTTGTGCAAAATATTCTCAAAATGATGCTCAATTTGAAGAGGTGGCAAAGCAAGACAATAATGAGGAAGAGATGATTTCCTTAAAGAGCCAAGTATGCTAGGAATGGAGACTACTTCATATGTGGCTAAAAGGGACTTTGAGGTAAATAATGCTAAACTAGATTATAGTCCTTCCTATGATGAGCTACAATGTGCATATAATGAATTATATGATGGTTTATTGAATTTAGAAAATAAAAATTTATCTTGTTTGGAAAACATTTCCTCCGTTGAAAATGAAATTGAGATTTTGAAAAATGAATATGCTTTTCTTGATGAGGAAATGCCTTTGAAATGTGAAACCTCAACTTGTGAAAAATGCATTGATTTAAAAAATCAAGTTGAGGACTTATCTTTTGAATTTGTCAAAGCTAATGATTCTATTTGCTTACAATCCATGTGTGTTAATAAGAATGCAATTGATGTTATTTCACATGAAAAATTAAGTAAGGCTTATGACAAAAATAACATAGAATGTATTAACAACAAAAAGCTTAAGTTTTCCAAAGATGATCTTCAAAGGACCAAACCATCATTAAATTCAATTGTTTGTAATTTTTGTGGTCATCTAGGACATATTTCTCATTTATGCAATTATAGAAGAAATTCTTATATGAGAAATAATATGAAATGGGTTCCTAAAGATCTTAAATGCTCTAGTACTAATATTCAAGGACCCAAGATGAAGTGGGTACCAAAAAGTCCTCCTAGTGTTTCAATTATGCAGAAAACTTCTCAAAAGGATGGACAAATTGGTCAAGTAAAGAAGGAATCATCAAGGGGAATGCTTCCAAAGCCCATTGAAAGAAGTTTTGATCAAAGAAGGAAGATGGCTTCAACCAAAGCTTCTCAAGCACAAAATGTGGAACTTGCAAAGTTTAAAACACCAAAAGAGAAGCAATGGGTAAGGAAAAGAGTTTCCTTGATTAGCAAGGCCAAGGTATCAAATGTTTCTACCTCTTATGCACATTCACTTGTAAAGTCAATGAATTTGAGGTATATTCCTTATAGGCCTTAGGTAAAGGATAGAACCATGTGTGCTTAGTAAAATTTGAATATTATAGCACATGATTATATTATTGTTACACCCTTTACTCACTACCTTGCATATCTCGTGATAATATGCTAGATAAGTTCACTTCTTGTTTGAAGAAGCACATTTGATAAAAATATCTTAGAACTTGGCATATTGGATAAATCATAACTCTTACTGCATAAAGTTACAATTCTCTGCATAATTTATAGTTTTTGCATAAACATGAGTTTTGGATCAAGAACTGGTCAGTTTTTATGCTTACATGATGTTTGGAATTGTTTTGGAAAGTTTTGGAATTAATTTGAAAACTTTGAGTTCGGATTCTTACTGTTTGAAGTGCAAAAACTGAATTCAGCAAGCTTGTAATCGATTACAAGACCTCTGTAATCGCGATTACAGAGGCTCGCAAGCGTTCCAAGCAAAGTCAGAGAGCGTGTAATCGATTACACATACTATGTAATCGATTACAACGTCTCCAGAACTCGTGTAATCGATTACGCCAAACATGTAATCGATTACATGAATTCCAGAGGGCTGGTAATCGATTACACACCCATGGTAATCGATTACACAAGCTTTAAAAATGGTTTTAAGTGCTGGAATGACCATTTTCACTTAAAATTGTCTGTATATCATGAATGTATGCATATTATTGGCTATGAGCTTAATGGTAATTGATTGTTTACATTTGCTATGCTCAAATTACATACTATGAAAAATTTGATATCTATAAAAGCATAATGGATTAATGATCAATGACTAACCCCTACGGATCCAAAATTGGTGGATACCAAAGAAATTGCTTTAAATTATGTTGTAGGGTGACCATTAGCTCAAGCATGCAAATGAAGTGAAAAACAACCATGCTACTTGAGGTTGGGAAAACTTAAAATGGTCCAAGTTCTCCAAAAATGATGAAAAACATAAAAAGAAAGACATGGAGAACCACAACATTCTCAAGGGGCCTTGAGGCATAGAAGTTGGAGTCACCTACAAAAACTCAAAGAGTACACTTTTGGTGATATCAATCTCTTATCCTTACTTATACTTTAAATTGTATATCATGTGATAGTTGGATAAGTAAATATTTGTTTTTATGCCTTATCATGCCTTAAGTTGTGCTTTTCTAGCACTATATTTTAAAAATATTTTTATATATGCTAACATGTTAGATATGCACATATTTTGCTTGGAATGACATGTTATGACAATATCTTTGTTCTTGAGCTTGTGACCAATTCTCTTCGCTCAAATATGTAAATTCACTTGCTCATTAGTAGTTCTAATCCTTTCTCTTTGATGCTTAATTGTCTTATATATTTATTTGGAGATTGGAAAGTAAAATGTCATATGTCTTTTGTTTGAAATTGCTTGATATGTTCATACTTTGAAAACAAGAAGTAAATGATTCATTTTGTGTCTTGAACTTGTATTTGAACTTCAATGGTTTTTACAATGAAGTATATCTTGAAATGAATCATAAATATTCAAAAGTTATAGTTCCATGGTTTTTCAATTCTTTCACTACAATAAGAGATTTCTTGTTGTTGATTGGCATGTGTACATACTAAAATTCCTTACTTGATATTACATGTCTTACATGATCATTGTTTGTCCCAAAATGCTTATATAAGTTTTGATGTTGATCATGTGTTTCTTGATAAAACTTGAATCATGCCTTAAATGCCTTAAATACTTAAATCATATTTTTGGATTCAAGTGCATATGACTTTCTTTTGTTCTTATTAGAGCAAATATTGCATGGTTGATAATGTGGTACATGTTTTACATTGTATATCAACCTAAACTATGCTTGTAAATAAGTTTAAATGATATTTGATGCTAACCCATGTTTTAGAGAACTTTTGAAATATAGTCATCAAATATTGAAATGTCAAGCATATGTGGATAAATGAGAAATGTTGAAGGAAGAGGAACATGAAGAGACTTTCTTCAAGTGCAATGGAATGAAATACTCAATGGAAGAAAGTACAATCTCAAAGGACCTATAAACGAAGATCATTCTAAAGAAGCATCACTCTCTCAATAAGTATCTCTATCCCTAAGTTATTATGGTATCTTATATGCTATGGATTATATGATACTTGTTGATAAATTGATCTTAAAAGATTATATGCTTTCCTTACATGAGAAGTATGCTTAGCATTGACAAAGTGCTTAATTGGATATTAACTTGCTATTTTTTGTCATTGTATAGGGTGAATGATATTAGTTTTATACATGTTTTGATCCTTATAGCATATTTCATCATGATGAATGTTTGATATCTATGATTCTCTTGATCTATGATTTCTTAGTAGTATAACACTTATGAGAATCATGTTCTTTTTGAAAAGAATTTCTTATTTGATTAAAAAAAAATTTTTTTTAAGGCAAAATTTTCTATCATATTTGAAAGAAGCTTTTCAAGTTCCATATTCTTGAGAATCTTTTGAACTTGTCTTAAGATTTAAAAAATATTATCATCTCCTAATTGTCTTGAAAATTTAGAAATCATTCAATTTGTGCTATAAATGTAGTACTCTCTTTATTGCTTTGAAATGTTTATTAAAATTTTGAGAGAGTATTTAAGAAAGTTTTCTAAATAAATCTTTTGAAATGTTCTATAGAGATCATGTTTAAAAAGGGGATTGTATGCTTGAGTTTGTAGAAACCACTAAGCAACTAGCTGACATTTTCACTAAACCCCTAGCAAAAGAAGCATTTTTCTACATAAGAAATGAACTGAGTATATTGGATCATTCATGCATAAATTAACTTCTGCTGCATAATCTTGTATTTTTCTGCATAATCACGCCAAATTGTTGTATAATCTCTGAATTCTTTCGTTATATTTGAATCCAACACTAACTTGAGCATCAGAGATTTCCCCTAAGTTGTTTTGCAGGTGCTCCCTCGTGACCAAGACTCCCAAGCAATTAATATCCTCAACAAAAATGGTGAAACTCTTGGTAAAAATGGTAATTTCAATCAATTATATGAATTGAATCATAACATGATTTGATTATATGTTTAAATGATGATTTGAATTGATTTAAGTTGCTTTAAAACTGATTTGGATGGATTAAAATTGATTATATGCTGTTTGGAACGCAAAATTTGAGTTAAAGAGTGCTGGTAATCGATTACAATGCCTTTGTAATCGATTACACATGCTCGTCATTCACGCATGTAATCGATTACACACCTTTGTAATCGATTACAACCAACTCAGAACTCAGGTAATCGATTACGTCAACTATGTAATCGATTATAAGGTTCCAGAAAGCATGTAATCGATTACACAAAAAATGTAATCGATTACATATCCACTGAGAATCCATGTAATCGATTACACACTCAATGTAATCGATTACGCTTCTTTTTAAAGGTTTCGACGCTGCAGTAGAGCTCATTTCTTTTTGGCATGCATATATTATGTTTTATATCTTGATAATATGCATATTTTGAGGGGGAGCCTAGCACTTAAATTGTTGCTTATATCCTTTGGCTTACATCCTTACTTGACATGAAGTGTTTTATTGTTAATACTATCAACATGTCAACAAAGATCATCGTTCATTCTCTTTTCCTATATCAATGAAAGAAGGTAAACATTCTTAAATTTCATATCTTTTGATTCTTTCATTGAGAAATGCTTCATAAGTGATAAGTTGTATGATTTTTCATTTGAAAATCTTAATTTCATGATCTTACATGAATATTTTGTATCTCCTATCAAGTGATATCAAGTGGTACTTATTTATGATGTGGTATGCAAGATATTATATGTTAGACATAATTTCTTAAGCTTATTGCTATCATATGCTAAATGTTGAAGTACCCAAATATGACAAGTATTGCATGAATCATCTTTTATATCTTGAAAGCATACTTATTTCATCTCTCCTTTCTTGAATTAGGTATATAAGAATAACTTGAAGAAGTTTATGGTTTTGATGATCCTACTCTTTTTGACAACATGGTTCTTATCTTTAGGGGGAGAGAAAAATATTATCTTTCCTTCCTAAGCCTTTTTGTTGATGTCAAATAGGGGGAGAGAAAATTGGAAAGAAAAATATGTGCTTGTGCTTAATTGTTTGATATGCTTACATGAATATTTAATCTATATATTGCTAAACATATTTTTTCTTTGGTGATTTGTCATCATCAAAAAGGGGGAGATTGTAGAAATAGGTTTGCCCCAATGATTTAATCTGTTAAGTTTTGATGATGACAAATACAAGACAAAAAGAATGATGCTTATGCTTTATAGTTGTGCTTAATAAATGACAAATGCATCACAAAAGAATGTTGACCATGTTACATAAATGTGTTTAATGAGATATATGTAACATTCATCATATAATATATCCAATAATATTTTATATGAGTTATAAATGAATTAATATTGGATATGTCTATGAAAGTCTTGTATGCATGTTAGACTAACTATGTTTGGTTAAGTGAGCAATACCTTGTAGGATAGTCCAAGTACCAAGAGTAAGTATTGCAATAAGAAAGCAAAAGATCACAACTATGCTCAACTCAAGGAGAATGAAAATGAAAAGATGTTCCAGGCATTTGCAAGTTTTGAAGAGAAGATTTTCTTTGGAAGTTTGGATTACATCAAGAAGTGATGGTGGTAAAAGATCTAGTCCAACATCTTCAAGCTTAGCTTATAGGACTTAGATCTTGTGTAAAGGTAAAAAGGAATCACACTAAGCTCAAACAAGTTTTAAACATATTTATAAGTGTTTCTAAAATGTTTAAATGCCCAACAAACTATTTTTGGAAAGCTAGTATTGGTGGTATTTCAAATCTATGAAAAATAGTCAAGTTTGTATTTTGTAAAACTGACATATACTTACTCTTTTGATCATAACTTTCAAAATACTTTGAGTTTTACTTTGAAATATCTCATTTGAAAATAGACTCAAAGATCTTTCCAATGACTAGTCATTTGCTTTAAATGGATAAGAAACGAAAAAGTTATGACCAATTAAAGTTTGAGTTTTGAAAATATGACCTTTGGTTACTATTTTGATCATATCTTTCAAAATACTTTGAGTTTTGTTCTGAAATTCTTTCATATGAAAATAGACTCAAAGAGCTTTCCAATGAGTGGTCATTTTCTTTAATTGGATAAGAAATGAAGAAGTTATGACCTTTTAAAGTCGGTTTTGAAAACCAGAAATGGTGTAATCGATTACACAAGTCATGTAATCGATTACAACGCGATGACAAGCCATGTAATCGATTACACGCAGTATGTAATCGATTACAAAGTACCAGAAAGCTTGTAATCGATTACATGAAGCTTGTAATCGATTACAAAGTACCTGAAAGCTTATAATCGATTACATGAAGCTTGTAATCGATTACAAAGTGCCAGAACGTTTCTAACGGCTATAAACGGCTAGTTTTCATAGAAAATCATTTCTAAACACCTCCAACGGCTCTAAAACTCATTGGGCTATAAATAAAAGTGTTTGGGCATCAAAAACAAGTTGGAGAACATTCTGAAAATTACCCTTGAGCATTGAAAACGAAATTCATCATCTTTTTCTCTAAATTCTTTGTTTTGAGCTAAGTGTGTAAATCCTTTATACCCATTGAGCTTCAACTTGTATTATCCACTCTTGAGAGAGTTTTCTATCATCTATACTTTGTTCTTCAAGTTGTATATCTACTCTTCAAGAGAGTTTATATTCTTTCTATTCACCTTGAAATCATTGTAAGAGGGTGAGGTATCCCTCAAAAGAGAAAAGGGTGAGGTATCCTTGTAGTGAGACTCAAACACAAAGGGTGAGGTATCCCAAAGGTGTTGTGAGTGCTCTTCATTGTAAAGGTCATCAAGCACCTGTGAAGCTTGAAGAATTGGAGGCTCTAGCACAAGGGTGAGGTATCCCAAGGTGTGAGGAGTGCTCTTGTATGTACAAAGGTTTTTCTAGCACCCGTAAAGTCTAGGAGATAGTGAAGAAAATCTCAAGTTAAGCTCGAGGACTGGATGTAGGCCACAAGTGGTTGGTGTTTGAACCAGGATAAACTCTTGAGTTTGATTCTCTCTTCCCTACACTCTTTAAATTCAGTATTTGGTAGAATATATTTATTTATTACATATGTTGATGTTTTGATTGTTACAACTTGATATCTAGCTTATTCACTTAGTTCATCATATATCCCAAGTTGTATTTGAGTAATCCTCAATAGTTGTACATTTATTAGACTTATTCCGCTGCATTTATTAATTGAGTTATTCAAAATGCATAATTTATCAAAGTTGCATTAAAACCAGTCATCACCCAATTCACCCCCCTCTTGGGTAATGATTGCCATGGCTAACATTCATCACTTCGCAAGTGATTTAGAAATCAACCTCATGTTGACCAAAGTTCTAAATACTAACCTAGGCATTCTGTCATGCTTGAATATCTAATAATTTTCTAAACTTTTCATATATGGAAGTAGATAATTCTCTCCGAAAAATATCTCCAAAAGTGTCTCATTATACATTAAAAGGCTTGCACAAATGATCCCAATAAGTAAGAAATTTATTTAGCAACACATGCTAAATTGCACTCTTTGCTCTGCCTCAGTGCTCAGGCGCTTCCAGACCGGCACTTAGGAGCGCAAACAAGAGTATCACGCAAATCTCCCTGGACGTTGGGCGCTCAGGCGCTCTAACACGGGTGTCTAGGCGCTAATCGTCTAGTAGCACACGTAACCCTTCTGGGCCCAGGGTGCTCAGGCATTCCCTTTAGGGCACCTAGGCCCTTATTGCCCAAAACAGAATCTGCAGAATTCTGCAGATGTGTGGCACTATTCCATTGGCGCCATACACGAAATTTGATCACTTCAAATTAGTTTCTTGGTAATTTTAAGTCCCAAACAAGTTTACAAACATGAGAGAAATATAAAACACTAATTGATTTAATAAAAAATGATCAAAACACTAAAACACTCCTCCAAACCCCTAAAATCAACATTTAGAGCACTTTAGGTCCAAATGGAGAATTTTTAGTTTCTAATCCAAACTCTTAGCATGAACAAGTCATAAACCACATTTAGAACTTATCCAAACAAGAAAATCACTCAAAACACCACAATAAATCAATTTGTCATATTAAACCTCAAATAAGCCTAACATGAAAAAAAGAGAAAGAATGAAGTTTAAGCTCCAAAAACCCCTACCTTGAGTAGCAAAGATGATGATGATAGCTAGTGAATCACAAGCTTGTCTTTCCTCTTTGATTTCCTCTTCTTCCTTTCCTATTTGGTTCCTTGCTCTCCTTCCTCTGTTGGGTTAGTTTTCAGCCGTGAGAGTGAGTGAGAAAACAAGAGAGAAAATATCAAGGAAACCAATATAAAGACTATAGAAACGTGAAAAGCGTGGTCACTTAAGTGACCAAGTGATACTCCTGATTTGTTAAGAATACTTAGATTTCTCTAAATCTAATTTTCTTAAAGCTAACAAGTTTAAAATAAATCAAAGGATTCATCAAAAATCTTGTTGCACCTAAATCATCATTTTCCATATCTGTGACTAGTCAATCCGGTATTAAAACACACAACCAGTATGCCTAAAAATATCAAACGAACTCCGATTATTCTCAAACTTTAACCACATCACATAATACATATTTGTGAATTATAAATAAACTATCTACCTTTATTTCCAATAGCAAAGCCATTTAAGCTAATATTTGGGTCATTTTAAGCTACTTCTCACCTTTTGATTTGCAACAAAGTGCCTAAACTAATTCAGATTATCACAAAATAAAATAGGCATGTTAAACAAGTATTAAACTATCTCTATAACTATTTACATGTCTAACATATTAAAAAGATATTACACAATCAACATATTATATAGCTTACAAATCTTTAATTAAGAAACAATGCAACAATATATTCCAAGTTGATTTTATTGAATTACATTCTTTTTAATTGTCCCGGTTCATTGAATATATATATATATATATATCTATATATATATATATATATATATATATAGTCCGAATTAAATCTTAAATTAATTTTTTAATCAATTAAAATCAATATTCATTAATTAAGAGCTTAAAATATTTAATAAAAAGTAATATAATAATATATCTTATATTAATTTTATTCGATTATATTTTTCTTAACTATCTAAAGTTTATTAAAAATACTTTTTATTTTTTAAATTAAATCATAAATTAATTTTCTAATTAATTAGAATCAATATTTATTAATTGAGATATGAATTTTTTAATTTTATGATATTATATAATTTTGACGATATTATTTTCTTAATTTTATTAAAATATAATTTTTTACTTGCTTTTTTTTCTGCTCATATTATTATTCTTTTTATATATATATATATATATATATATATATATATATATATATATATATATATTACTTGTATTTACATTTTTTAATTATTTATCACAAATATTATAATAATATGCTAATGATGATGATGAATTAGGCTATCCCCTTAGGTGTATTTGGTATACATGATAAGTATAAGACAATAGAATAATATCTAATAGTATAAATAAGTTGATAAGCTCTTATATTATTAAACATTTGGTACAAATAGTATAAACAACTTATAATATATGTAACTATTTAATAAGACTATATTACCCTTCACCTTCATCACACACACACACAACTCTCTCTCTCTCTCTTTCTCTCTCTTCCCGACGCAATCAATCCATTTTATGATTCTTCGAAGTTCCTCTAAGATACCAAATTCAGTTAGGTTGTCTTCAATGAACTTCCAACTAAGTCTGTCATAAGCCTTTTCCAAATCTATTTTAACAGCCATGAAACCCCTCCTACTCCATATCTTCCTCATGGAGTGCATCATCTCTTTAACAATGATGATGTGGTCATGTATATTCCTACTAGGAACAAAATTGGCTTGGAAAAGGGAAATCCTGTCATGGAGGAGCGGTTTGATGCGATTGACAATAAACTTGGTCACACATTTATAGGCAACATTAAAAAGAGTAATGGATCTAAATTGGTTAATAAACTCATGTCTTTCAATTTTTGGAATGAGGACAAGCAGGAGTTTTGTTAGAATGCTTGACAAGCTCGGGGTTCTGCCACACAGCCTTGGTATAATTCCCCATTGTTAAATTCATTTCATTTCAATTATGATGATAAAAAATAGCTGGTATTCCATCTTCACCCAGAGCCTTCAAAGGCCCAATGCTGAAAATAGCTCTGGTAACCTCATCAAAAGAGATAGGCCCACGCAACCTTTCCAACCCTGAATGGTCTTAACTAGGAAAATTAGAATGGGTGACAAGTCTAGGCCTATCCTTGTTATCCTCCTTGTAAAGCTCTTGAAAGAAGTTTATCGCAAGATCTTTGAGAAAGTTAGGTTCCTCATTCCAATTACCACTTTAGTCATGTAATGCCAGGATCTTGTTTCTTTTTCTTCTTCTTCTTATAATGGTTTTAATATAGTAGAAATGAGTATTTCTGTCCCCATCCTAGATCCACTTTGTTCAAGATTTTTGAAGCCATAGGGTCTCTTCTTGGATCAGAACATCCATAAGCTGCGATTAGCAGGATCAAAGGATGTGGATCATATGTTCATATGTTCTTTCTACTCCATGGTTTTTTTTTATTTTTATTTCAATAATTAATATTCTGCACCACAGATGCTTTTGTCCCGCGTCAATGAGGAATAAGATCTATTTAATTCATTTCCAAAATCATGCCTCGATGGGGTTCTTGGCAGAGAATGAGAGGCTTGGATTGAGAGAAATGAAGTTGAGGAGTAGGGTGGGAAGAAATATCCTATCAAGTTTAATCAGGGGATGGGGGGAGGATAGAGTAATCAAGTTAGAATAGGATAAAAATGTTTGACCTGATTTGATTATACTATCAAGTTAAAGTACCAAACACTTGACAAGGCCTGATAGTATTAATTAATACTATTAAGTCATCCTTATCATATCCACCAAATGCAGCCTTAATTTTTCAAGAAGAGCACATGATGATATGATAGTTCTGTGAATGTGAGCTATGGGATCTTTGGTACGCAAGATAAGATAATATTTGATTATATTATGTCTGATAGTATAAAGTTTGATATTATAAGATTTGATAAAATTTTAATGCTATCTTTTGGCGCGACATTGTATAAATATTGTGTTGTATAAGATAATATTATTATGTGTTTGTTAATACACTGTATAATACTGGATATAATAACAAAATTAACATTTTTAACAAAAATACTCTTTAATTTTTGGAGAAATAAAAGTCTCCAAAGCCTATAAAAAAACACTCATGATCACTATGTATATTAAATACAAAATAACTCATGCATTCACAACAAAAATTAGCAAAAATCTAGAAGGGGGCCATATACTCTATCAAAATTGTCTTCTTTCATAGAAGGGGGCCAAAGGTTCTTCTTTCATAGATAGGGGCAAACCAACCTTTTGGCCATATATGCTCACGTCTCCTTTTCCAAATAGAAGTTAGAAGATTCTTGCTTAAGAGCTCCAACCCTACCAACAATACCACCGCAGGGAAGGGAAGCATCCACAAACCTCACCCTGCCACCCACCCACATTATTTCTGGTGAGAATTACTTCCAAAGTTCTGCTTGTGGTGACATTTATTTCAATTTTCAAGAGAAGACCCGTGAACCATACTCAACTTAATTATGATTTATCTGTCATGAGTATGAAAAGAATAACCACATTCAATAATTGTCTACAATAAATATAAACTGTTACGTTGGAGAAATTTATCAACGATCCAATTTTTTTGACTCCATAGATGAATATAGTCTTTTTTTTTTAATTTAATAGTATTTATATGTAGATTTAAGTATATGTAAAAATTATCAGTTAAGTCTCTAAATTTTTTTATATATAATTATTTGTAAAAAAATGATTTAACTAAATTTTTGTGTAAATTTAAATGTTATTAATTAAAATTTATAAAGATTTAATTTTTTAATTTTAACTATTAATTTATTTTAATAATAAATTAATAGTAAAAAAATTTATGATCTGTCCATAAATCTCTTATTAAGAATTCCATATTAAAATTTTCTTTGTTATGTTAGCTTAAGCTCCTTTCTTGAAGTATAGTAGTAGTATCTTCTTGACCGCCCCTCTTTTCTCTTCCATAAGAAAACCAACAATTCACAACTTAGCAGGACCCATCCCCAAACGTAGACTCGTTAAAAGAAGTCAAGTTTGATGAGTCTACGAGTAACTTGATAAAATGTATAAGTTAAGTTAACAAAAAAAACCCAAAAAAAAGGTCTAATGAAACTCAACTCGAATTAGCCCAATCTAAATTTTAGCTGATCCGCCCCAAAGCGGGCTGGGCAGCCCAACAACCCAATTAGCTGTAAATGTGAATAAATAAAAAAATAAAAAACTTTGATCGTCTCCTACAGGCTGCAGCATTTAATGCCATGCAATGCAATAATAATGCCTATACTGGAATACAAAGTACAAAGGAAAACGGGAAGGAATGAAAAAAAAGAAAAGAAAAGAAAGTGATGCGTGTGGGCTGTGATGGGATGGATGGAAAATATGGAAGGCTTTCTTTCTGAAGGTGAAGGGCGAAGGCTGGTGGGCAGAGGGCTGGCTGGGCTGCTGGCAGTCTGTCAAATGCCGTGAGTTTGGTCTAAACATAGAATGCTATCTATTGAATTTGTCACTTTCTTTCACAGATAGCTATAGTTGGTAAGTATGGTATGGGGGTTTGGTGGCTTACGGCATTCAGGTCTGCTACTTGGGTCTCGGCACCACGCACACGGCATCGGTCAGAACAGAGACAGAGTCACGCCCACCCACCCACTCACACTCAGTCAGACAGTCACTATGATGGGCTCTTCCTTCTCACCCCCATCGAAGCAGCAAATGAAACAAACCCACTCACACTCAATGGAGGAGCCGCTTGATTTGAAAGAATTGTGGATTCCATTTGACGCCTGAACGTAACGAAACGGAAGGCAAGAGAAGACCTTCAAGCTCCACCATCGAACCCAACAACTGTCCAGATAGGTAAAGCTGGATCTGGCTCCTTGACTTTATTTTAACACTTGTGACAGATTCAACAGCAAATTACAGAAACGCTGCTTTGCTTATTTGATCTGATCTCTTAATCTGTAATTACAATTTTTGTTGCTTTTCTTCATTCTTTTTTCCCGCGTTAGTTTCTTTCTTCACTTCGTTATGCTCACTATAGGTTCAAATGGCCTTTTCTTGCTTTTTTTCTATTTAAATAATCTTACATACATGAAAAGCAAGTGGCTTTTTGACAAAAAGTAACAACTTACCGTGTTCATATCATGTGGACAGATCCAAAACGCTGCCTTCTACCGAAGAACTCGAAGGTCCAATTCAGCCACCTAAAGGTCACCATTTCACCACCATACAATCCATGTTTTTAACCTCACCTGACCACCTTCATCTACCTTCTTCACATGCACATGCTCACAACAAAACACAACCCCCACCATTTTTCTAAGCTTTTTTTCAGACATCAAAGCCCAACCCTTTATATATTCAAAACAGTCCAAAATATCCTTCTTCCCTCTTCCACCCTCTTTCTCCGTGCCTTTTAGGCTTTTAGCTTTACCCTTTTTTTTCTGAATTTCTCCATTAGATTCTGCAATGTCCCTTCTTCATTCTCAATCTTCTTGTGGTGTTTTAGCCTCATTTGTGGCTCTTCTTTTCCTAGTTTTCCTTCAATGCCATGTAGCCTCTTCAGCTCTGCTACTAAGCTTGAGACACCACCATAACTACCTCCACCATCAGAGACCCATGATCCATGCCAACCAAAGCGACTGTGCACTGTTTGTGAGAACTTGGGTCCGTGATGACACATACCCACTTTACCAATCTTCTAGCTGCCCCATCATGCTTTTGTCTGTATAAAGTGGAGTTATTTATTTAGCATAAAAAGTAGCATTTTACAGCTGCAAAAGAGGGTCCTGACTGGGTTTTGATATGGATGTGCAGGACTACGGTGTGACCATTTCATTTTACAGTGCTCCTTATTTGGTAGAGGTTGATGTGGTCCAAGGGAAGAGAATTCTAAGGCTGGAGGAGGTAGATGGGAATGGTGACGCATGGAGGAGTGCTGATGTGCTGCTGTCTTTTAACACTTGACATTGGTGGAGTCATCAAGGGTCTCACAACGATCCCTTTTATAAGCTTCAACAAAATACCCAAAAATTAAATATATAAAATTTTGGGTTTGCCTTTTTTTTAAAAAGAAAATTGAAGTAATTTGATTTTTTGGGTTATTAAGTGCAGGTGGGATTACATAAAATTAGAAGGCAAATACTACCCAGACATGGATCGTTTGGCAGCTTTGGAAAGGGGTCTGAAAACATGGGTTAATTGGGTGGACACCAATATTGATAAAAACAGAACCAAAGTGTTCTTCCTGGGAATTTCTCCCTTACACAACAAGTAGGGACTCTGGCTCTCTCTGTCCTCTATTGTCTTGAACTACTTTCTCTCTCTTGTGTTATTGTACATTCACAGGTAATACAAATAAGAGAGATTCGAAACATTCATGATGAGACCTACATAATGAACTCCAACATTTCTTCTTCGAGTAAACCCTCACTTTAGTCCCTGAAATTATATGTACCGGTCACATTAGTCTTTGACTTTTTAAAACTAACAACTTAATTCCTGAAATATAAAAACGTGAGTCACATTAGTTCCTGTGTCTTTTTCTGTCAGTTAAACTTGACAGATGCACACACGTGGCACGTTAAGTGTCATGTTGGACGCTGATCTGGTTCCTACCTCCCCCAAAACGACGCAGTTTCGCATTTCTACCAAAACACAAAGCTCCATCCTTGAAACGACGTCGTAGACGAGGTAAACCCTCTTCTTTCTCCTTCACAAAAAACGACGCCATATTGGAGGTGGAGGGAAATTTTTTAAGCTTTGCCCCCAATTGCAACGACATATGAAAATCCTAAGTTCCTAATTGGTATTCCAATCCCAAATTCCCAAATTTTCACTAGATTTCTCTCCCCAATCAACCTCGTTTTGCTGTCAACGCTCCCCAGCAACATTGAATTCGTCATCTTCCTCGTGGGATTCGAGTTGCAGAAAGGTATGTTCCTTAAACTCCAAATATTCCCTATTTTGATTGTATGTTTGTGGTCCCTGCTTTTCCTTTTTGGTGCTGTGGTTCTGCTTGTCCTCTATTTTCGTTGCAATGTGGTCCTGCTTGTTCCATATTTGGTGTACGTTGCTCCTATTTTGATTGTATGTATGTTGCTTCCATACTAGTGTGGTCCTCTGCTTGTCTTCCATACCAGTGTGGTCCCCTTCTTGTCTTCCATTGTTGCTGTGTGTGGTCCTCTTGTGTGTGGTCCTGTCTTGCATGTTTTTGAACTTTTACATTTACCCACAGCACACAACGTAGTTGTAGTTCCCTTGTATTGCATGTTTTTGAACTTTTACATTTACCCACAGCACACAACATTTTTTTTTATATATATACGCAGCACACATGTATAAGTGTTTAATAAGTTGTATTTTCTAATGTGTATCATTTTAGATGGTTAGACTTGTGTTCCATCATAGTGGTTCTTTTATTAAACAAATTGAAGGCAAAGTTTCTTATCATGAAGGTGGAGAAGAGTGGTGGCCTGAAGCCGATAAAGATCTGTTGGATGTGTTTAGTTTGATAAATTTTTCTAAACAGATTGGTTACCATAAGGTGGACAAGTGCTATTGGTTGATGCCTGGTAAAGAACTAGAAAATGGTTTAATGGACATGAGGACCGATTCTAATGTTCTACGGATGATTAAGGCTTCAAGGATGAATAATAGGGTTGTTCACTTGTACTATGAACACCCCATAATTCCTGACCCTAAAATTGTGTCATTAGTTAATGAGGAGCCAACAAATGATGGCAATGAGACCCAGCCTGAGACACATATTCTAGAGGAAGTCCAACTCCAACTAGCAAGTGACTCTCAACAAGAACAACATGCAGCTGAAGGTGCAGTTGATGACACTCGTAGATCAAGTTCCTCTAGTGATGATTATGAAAGTGTAGAGGACAGCTCTTATAGGCCCCCTCTTTTTGCTACTGATGAGGATGAGGATGAGCCTATTGCTAGTCTTTTGAAAAAGAAGAATAAAAGGGTTAAAAGTGTTGCTACGAATAAGGGAAAGAGGGTTGTACAAAAAAAGAAGATGAAGAAGACCAATGTTAATAAACGCACTGCACCGAAGAGCACTGCACCGAAGAGGTGCGGGAAGAAAACTACACCTGTCCCTGATGATGAAGAAAATGACTTTGATAGTGATGCATCTTCCGGTATGATGTCATTACTTGTACTTTTTTACATTACCAGCTATAAGGTAGTATATTTTATAAGTATGAATTAAAAAATTTTATAGATACTAATAGTTCCCTTAATAGAGAGTTAATGATCCAAGCCATTTACTACCTCATAATATTTCTAGGTTTTCAAGTATTCAAGTTAATGATCCATTCATCAAGTTTACTTTGGGTATCATGCATTTGCAGATTATGATGAAGCAAGCGACTTTGATGCACCTGTGGGGAGGGGTTTATGACACAAGCAAAGTTATAGACCAAATATTGGGGTCACTGAAGAAGCGTGTAAAGATTCTGATTGCAGTTGGAAGTCTGAATATATGAAAACTCCAGTTACATCTGATGATGAGGGAACTATTAGAGAAGTGTACCCTCAGTTCAATAAAGGTGTTAGATTTGGACATGTTAGGTTGGAGCTTGGAATGGAATTTGTGACTTTAGAAGCATTCAAGCGGGGGTTAAGGACTACACAATTAAGTTAGGTAGAGAAATCAAGTGGGTGAAGAATGATAAGGTGAGGGCTAGAGCCAACTGTAAGAATGACAACTGCAAATGGATTATCTATTGTGCATGGAGTAATGTCACCAATAGTTTCCAGATTAAGACTTTCAATGATGAGCATAGCTGTAGTAGAGGGTTTAAGAATTCTCAGGCTAGCAGGAAGTGGGTGGTTAGTAAGTTGGTTAGAAAACTTAGAAAACAGCCAACTCTGACCCATAGGGAAGCCTTTGATTACATGAAAGTCAAGTGTGAGATACATTTGAATAATACCAAAATATACAGAGCTTTGAAGGAGGCAAGGAAAGTTGTGGAGGGGAATGAGATAGAGCAATATGGAAGGCTATGGGATTATTCTGCAAAGCTGTTGATGAGCAGCCCTAGTTCTATTGTGAAGTTGGGTGTCATGGAAATTCCCAATTCCCCACCATAATTTGAAAAATTCTATGTATGCTTGGAAGCTTGTAAACTAGGTTTTAAGGCTGGCTGTAGGCCCTTAATTGGCTTGGATGGTACTTTTATGAAAGGCTATTTTGGTGGCCAAGTTTTGTCAGCTGTTGGACAAGATGCCAACAATGACATTTTTGTCATTGCCTATGCCATCGTGGATGTGGAGAACAAAGCCAATTGGAAGTGGTTCCTGACACTGTTGCATGAAGACTTGGGGGACTATAGGGAACATGGCTGGAACTTCATCTCAGATATGCAGAAGGTTCGCAGGGACTAATATGAATTATTTGTCTACATGTTAGGGACTAATGTGAATTAGTTGTGTATGTCTTAGGGACTAATATGAATTAGTTGTCTATGTGTCAGGAACTAATATGAAGTATTTTGTTTTCAGGGCCTGTTACCAGCAATACAAGAGGTGATGCCTGGAGTGCCTCACAGGTTCTGTGTTTGGCATCTGGGGAGGAATTTCACCAAGATGTGGAAAGACAAGGAGTTAAAGGGCATGATATGGGAGTGTGCACGATCAACCACTGTAGGTGAGTTTAATGCAAACATGGAGAATGTGAAGAGGGTGAATGAGAAAGCATGGGAGTATCTAGCCAAGTGGCCCAAGGAAGCATGGACAAAGGCTTACTTCTCTGAAAATCCTAAATTTGACAAGATATACAACAATGCATGTGAAGTTTTCAATGCAAAGATTGTGAAGATGAGGGTCAAGCTAATCTTAACCATGGCAGAGGAGATAAGGTGCTATATAATGAAGACCATGGCTGCAAATAAGCTGAAGTTGGCAAGGTATAAAGGGACCTTAGCTCCTCTACAACAAAGTAGGTTGGACAAGGAGAAAAGGGAGAGTAACAAGTGGACTCCTATTTGGACTGGTGATCAGGAGTACCATAGATTTGAGGTGCAAGGCTTCCCGAGCAATGTGGATGTTGACTTAAACAAACACACGTGCACTTGTAGGTTCTGGAAACTCACAGGTATTAATCACACTTATTTAGTTTAGTTTAATTATATAAATTTTAGTTAATATTTGTTTATTTACTTACTTCAATTGGTTAAATGTGTTGTGATAGGATTATCATGCATGCATGTTGTTGCTGCAATAGCATATATCAATTATAAACCTGAGGACTATTCTCATGCTTGGTTAACAATGGCTGCTTATCATGCCACATATGACTACTTTGTCAAACCATTGAGAGGCCAAAGGTATTGGGAGCACACGCCACACCCTAAGCCTATTCCACCACCAATAAAGAGGCCTACTGAACGACAAAAAAAGCAGAGAAGAAAAGATGGAAAATAGGAGGATGTCAACCAGAACCCACATAAATTGAAGCAAGTGTACCCTGAATTCACTTGCTATAGGTGTGGTAGTTCAAGGCAAAACATAATGCAAAGCCCAAGGAGTTCCTAAACCTAAAAGGCAGAAAAAAGTAACAAATACTGGGGCTGGGGCAAGTAGTACTGGGGCTGGGGTAAGTAATGCTGGGGCTAGGGCAAACAATAAGCATGAGGCTTCAACAACTACTGAGGCTGAGGAGATAGATCTAACACAGTCTCATGCCGAGCAATCTCTAATTTGTCCAAGTTCTTCTCAACCTCCACATCCTGTGTGTTGATCTTCCTTTGATTGGGTTGAACAGCTCCTACACATTCAATTGTACACTGTTTGACTCGTGTGCTTGGGTTTTCTGCAGGGATTCAGGTACAAACTCCCTATCAGACTCCAACCAGCTGTCCGATCACTTATTCCAACACACTCTGCCACTACAAGTGCTGATATAAGACCTAGTCCAACACCCGTTAGTGCAGAAACACTGGCAGCAACAAGTGAGGGTACAACAACAAGGTTCATGAGGTTCAAACCAACCTTTACTTTGAGAGGTGCTCCACCAAAGAAGATGAATTGAAGATTTGTCCCTGCTGGATGCTGTATAGGGCTTGCTTATAATGTACTTGAGAATATTTTGTAAAGGACTTATAATGTACTTAGGAAATTTTGTAAAAGGCTTATAATGTACTTGGGAATATTTTGTAAAGGGCTTATAATGTAATTGGGAATATTTTGGCAAATGATCAATATAGAAGTTTTTGGCATTAATTGGGTTAAGTCTGACTCAGTGATCTCTCTGATCAGCATGATGGATTTATAATATATTCAGAATTTGGAACATTACAGTGTTTATCAATTATATAAACTTGCTAATTTGTTAGCAATGACTATAATAAGTAAGGGTTTTTTGACATTTATCAACTTGTAGTATATTAGAAACCAAGACTGCTTTTGGTTCTCACTACTAACCAAAGGTGTTCTTACACTCATTTTTCTCCTTTTTTCTTTTCCAAAAACACTTTGACACAGTTAGCATCATCCAACTTGTTTCTTCTTGGACAATGTAGTCCATATCTGTTTTTAGATCGAGTCTGTTCTGTGTCTCACATTGATGGCATCATACTTAAGCCATTTCATCACCATATTTATAGTAGCGTGTAGCAGTCACTCCTAAAGTATAGGAGACTTGTTATATTATAACATATTTTCAGTATCCCTTGACAGCATGGCTTCATTTGCCCATTAACCTGTCCATTATTACAACTGGGATGGAAGAAAATGACAGAAATCATAGAATATTATTGTAATATTTCAGATACGTATCTTTTCAATATTGTCTCATTCATATCATTTAACTTTTCAAATGGATGGATTATTGTCCATCACTGATGCCTATTCATGACTCGTGCTTTTGCTGAAACTTTATTATTACTGATGTTGTTAGCATGGGGTGAATTTAGTGATGTGATCCTCATCCTAGTATCGTTACCTGCATACAAATGTTTGTATATATTTTTTAATATTTTACATTTTACACAGCCTGTGTTGTCATTAGCAGTATTAGTAACTCAACTCTAGATGGTGCCAATAAGTGCAATTGATTTGGAAAAATTACATTTCAATTGAATCCTGATTCCTCACTCATTTTTATGGGATGACACTGATTGAAGCTTATTATATGCATATCCATAGTAATATTTTTGTTAGTGAGTCTGCTAGTTAATTTAATATATTATTATGCATAACATAAAAATCTTAAAACACTGTTTACGAATTCTTTTTATTGCATACTTTTTTGGTTTGGCAGCTAATGTTTTCTACTCTTCTCTTAGGGAGAAGGTACAAAATCAACCAATTTGCTGGGTGCTTGCTTGTCGCTGCTGGTGTTGTGGTGGCTATTGCAAGGTAGTTTAACTTTATTATTTGGACAAATACAGTAATCTAATCCCTATCAGTACTCTCCATCTCCATATTCAGTTTTTACAATGCATATTCATACAAATACCAATGCACATTCACAATGAGCTTTAACAACTCAATTTTCATTCACAGTTACCTAATTCCCCAAACTAAAAACCCATCTCCATTACACATTCCAAATCTAATTACCTACTTCCTTAAACAAACTAAGCCCCACATTATGATAAAAACCAACATCATAATACACTAGCCAATTACACAACATCTTAACATCTTAACTTCAGCTTCTAAGCTTCCAATCTTCCAAGCAACATTCAATCTCCATTCTTGATTCTCACTTGTAGCAACAGCCCTACAACTAGGTTCAGTGGCAATTTCAGTAGCAGGTTCAATGGCAGTCCCAATTCCATTATCTTCTACCCCATTATGAACCCAGCAAAAATAGTTACAATGGCCACCATTCTGCAAATCATCATATACACAACATAGGTCACATTGCAAATTAAAAACAAAAAACAGCAATGCTCATCCCAACAGCTCTACTTCACTCAAACTCTTACCTTTGCCTTGTACTTAAGGCAGCCATAGAATGGTCTACCAGGGTTGGCTGGAGTTTTGGATCTTCTTACCACCGTTGTTAGATCACAAAAGCAAAGCCTATCACTACCAGTTCCTCCCCTGTGACGAGACGAATCGGGTGCACTCCCGCTCCAGCTTCCTTCAGTGTTTGATGATGCAAATTAGGATGGGTTTCCACCACCTATCATCTATCATCTCCTAGCCTTGCCAACCCGAGTTACGAAATTGTGGTTGTTCTTTAGGTTTGCAGATGAGAAATGGGTATCCTAAGTTACAGTAATGAAATTCAATTGGGATTAGGGAGGAAGAAGATGGTTTATCTCGTTTACGGCGTCGTTTCAGGGATGGAGCTTTGTGTTTTGGTGGAAATGCAAAACTACGTCATTTTGGAGGAGGTAGGAACCAGATCAGCGTCCAACATGACACTTAACGTGCCACGTGTGTGTGTCCGTCAAGTTTAACTGACGGGAAAAGACACAGGGGCTAACGTGACTCATGTTTTTATATTTCAAGGACTAAATTGTTAGTTTTAAAAAGTTAGAGACTAATATGACCAGTGTATACAATTTCAGAAACTAAAATGAAGATTTACTCTTTCTTCTTCTCTAGTCAAATTCGGGATGATAAAAATCCGGCTATATACTTTCTATATACTTTCTTGTCAATAATTTAAATAATTTACAAGATGTCAGATTCAAACTTTTTTCTTTTTATTGTACCAAAAGAAATCTCACTAGTATAAGTAACCAAACAATTATTCTTTATTTAAATATGTAGTTAATTTGGTGTACTTAACGTTAAGGTGAAAAGGTTATCATAAAGGAAACTTTTAACAGATTTTTTGCTGGAGAATAATAAAATTATATAAAAGCTAAATTTGCTTTTGACAAAGAATTTTATCAGAAAATCTAAACAAATTGATTTCTTTCTTTTTTTAACAACATTTTAGTTTAAGTTTGAATATTTTGTTACAAAAAATTGGATTTAAAATTTAAATTCAATTTTTTGATAAAAATATGTCAAAGTACAAATTTTTTGTTTATTTGAAAATGTTTTAAAAGGGACATTTTCATTAAGAAGAATTCTAGATTTTTGTGACAAGATTTATCTCATAAAAACTTTGAAAGTGTTTTAAAATTTAAATTCAAATTATTAATGTGAAACTAATAAAAAGTTGGACGTGCTCCCCATGACCCATTCTGGTGAGCTCATAGGTTGGGTCAAACATGGGTTAAGCTATATTAGGTCAAGTAAACTATTAGATTAGTCTAGTTTTATGTGAGTTGCGAGTTATTCCGATTAGCCTTCTTGTCAATATTTCCCTTTTATATATATATATATACAATTTCGAGGAGGGATAATAATTAAGAAAAGTCTTCTTTAATGTAGTGACTCTAGAATTTGAATCAGAACATTTTGAGGCAATGTTCACTTAAGGTCATAGTCTATTTTTTTAACTTATTCATACAATTAAAGTCTAAAATTTCTAATTTCAAATGATTTATTTGATTAACTTGTATTAAAAAACTTAAATTAATTTGTATTAGAAGATTTAAAATAAATTGTTACTTAAAATTAATAGATGTTTTTTTTAAAATGACATTTTCATAACTTAAAAAAAAGAAATTTAATAATTCTAGTAGTTGATTTTGTCATTTTTTGAACTTGAAGGTCGGGTTAAGTCAGGTCAAAATATATCTTGAATTCAATTTTGTTGGCCTGATCTACACATTTTGTTGGGTTATTTAAGTCGACTCGTTAGGCTCAACCCATTTTATTGATACCCTTAATGATAGTAAGCGAATCACCTTTTTATGGAGATGACTAAAGTTTAAACATTAAAATGAACATTTATTGGAAAGGCCTAACTAATCACGACCGTGGCCATAGAATTAATTTCATAAATCATGACAATATATGTGGATATACCCTTATCAAAGACAACATAATAATAACAATAATAATAATAATAATAATAATAATAATAATAATAATAATAATGATAATAATCATAATCATAATAATAATGATAATAATGATCATAATCATCAATTTTTATATAGTATATATTTGCTCTTTTTTCCTCCATCATCATCATCATCAATTTTTATATAGTATATATTTGCTCTTTTTTCCTCTCTCTCCACTTTTCATTTTTCATTCTTATTTCATTATATTGTATTCTTATAAATGAGTTTTGCACATTTTATGCACATCCACACATATAACTTGGCTTTATGATGAAAATGTGAAGTACATGGGCATTTGGAAATATTTTAAAACCAAATATATAGGTATAGTGGGGCTGATTTTTAGATGAACTTGATTAACACTCATTAATGCTTGTATATGCCAAAGATCATATAATTGATAAAATAAATAATATGTAAAAAATATACTTAACATGCTAGCTAGAATTTGAATATATAAAAAATATAATTGCTGTAAATTTAAATTTATTTCATAATTTATGTTTATCTAAAATTTGAATTATTCTTTTTTGATTACATTATACATGCATTGTCGTTTTAATGCATGTATGTAGAAGTTTGATAATGTTGAAGTTTGACAAGAAAATTCACTACCACTACTTGATCTCTTCTTTGGTTTTATTGACCTTCTTACTATTAAAATCTTTTCCTTTTTATCTTTCATTAATTCCCAATGATAAATATTTTGAAAAATATACCAACCCTTTCAAATTTTCCATTGTAATGTTTATTAAATAATTTTGTAAGCTTATTTTAAAAAAATAATTTTTACATATCTTTTAAGAAAAATATTTATTATACATCTCTTTTTTTTCTCATATTCAAAGTGTAATATACAAAAAAGTAAGGAGAATTCAAATATAAATAGATGGTGAAAATCTTACAAATATATGATGATACGCATGTGTGCAATATTGTTGAACTTAATAATAGGAGGTTTCTCTTTCTCTTTTCTTGCGCCCCAAGAGAATCCATCAGGGTCCACCACAGGTGAGGATCATGCACTTTTCTAATTGGTACGCTAGTAATTGGGAGAGTGCGAAATATCGCATCGCATGTGAAAAGTACCACCCTGTTTGACTCAGGCATAGAGAGATATTATATTTAGAGAGAGATATTCCTGTTTCACGTAACCCAAACGTTGTTGTCTTCCTCTTTCGTATCGTTTCTTTCTTTTTCGCACTCTCTCTCTTTTTTTTAGCCAAACATGCATGCGGCACTCTCAGCTGCGAAAAACACTAACCTTTCTCCAATGGCGGTGGAGGGTGTGAAAAATTCTGGTAGCAGGAAGCGCAAAAGAGGATCTACCAAAAGAAAACTCCTTCTCGGTGAAAGGGTGGAGGTGATGTTCATGTTTTTCACCGTGTTTTTTCTTCTTATTTTTTGAAAAAAATGATTTTTTCGTTCTTCGAATTTCTTGAGTTGTTTTTTTTAAATAATTTTTTTGTGGGTAACCCAATTTGTCAACTCTTGTTATTATGTTAATAATGTTGCTTTTTATTCATTTTCTATCTTTGTGTATATGTTTCTGATTGTTCTACCCGTTGCTAATTCTGGGTTTTGATTAGTTTCCACAATTGCTGTCACTGTGTTTGATTGTTTTCAGCTACATTACTCACCCGATTGTTGTTTTCATGATTAAATTCCCATTCACGGTTTGCTGTGCATTCTCTTTGCCGTTCATGCAAAGTATTTTGATTTTGTGGCACTGTTTATGGTAAGGTAATAAGATGGGAGTAATTTTTGTTTGCAAAGTTGTAATCTTTTCCCCTCATGATGATCACTTGCTATTTTAAGTTAATTGGTGATGAACATGAGTGCGGTGATTTCTTCATCTAAAAATTTCCATTTTTTGAATTTGAAAAGTTTCAAAAATTTTCAGGTGAGGAGTGTAGAGGAGGGCTTTAAGGGCTCATGGCACCCGGGTATAGTTATCCATTGTGGGAAGCTGAAGCGCCGTGTCAGATATGAGAATCTTTTAGATGATAATGGGTTGGATTATCTTATAGATGTGGTGAGTGTTTCGGATGCTTTGGATGGTGATAGTAGTTCTTCAAATTGCTATGAGCGCGGGGTGATTAGGCCACCCCCTCCTTTGATTGAGTTTGAGGGATGGGAACTTAACTTCGGTTTGTGTGTTGATGCCAACTATCAAGAAGCTTGGTGGGAAGGCGTTATATTTGATCACTGTGATGGAATGGAGGAGAGGAGTGTGTTTTTCCCAGATTTGGGTGACGAAATGAAGATTGGAATTAATCAATTGCGGATTACTCAGGACTGGGATGAAGTTACGGAGAAGTGGGAGCAACGAGGGAACTGGGTTTTTCTTGAATTGGTTAAGGAGTGTGAGAGGGCATCACTTGTTACAGTTTCTGCAAAACAAATTTGGTATGATATAAGGAAAAAACAGGATTTTGACAGGATTAGAGAGTGGACTTTGAATGTGAAGTACTTATGGAGAGACCTGGTAATGGAGGTAGTTAGTGACTACTTGACTGTTACACTTGAAGAAGTTTTATCAGTTTTAGACCTTCCAAGGTGTTTATTGAAAGAAACGCCAGACCTGGAGTCAGTTGAACCTATGGCTAATGTTGACTTCAATCAGGAAGTTGATATGGCCAGTTCTCTGGATGTTGTAAATTCTGGCAGCCAATTGAGTGGCAACACAAATGTTTATTGTGATGGTAGTCCTAATAATGCATTTGGTTCTGACATTGGAACAGTTGACATCCTTATGGAAAAAGGTTACTTGTCAAATTTGTTGGATACTGTTCAAAATTGTGCAACCATTATAACCATTCAAGAAAAATATGATGTGGATCCTTTGGTGGACGGGGCATCAGATATGAATACTATGGAAGAGTTAAACATTACCTTCCCTGAAAAGGAAATTTTGGTGCAGAAAGAACCTGTTCCTCCTGTTCAAGAGGTCTTACCTGAGTTCCAAAATGAAATTTCCTACCATGATGCTGGTGAAGTAGTTTCAGGTGCTAGCTGTTTTGAAAAAAATGGAGAACATGGATGCTCAACTCATTTAGGGTCCAGACATTGGAAACCTCTGATACTGTCTGAAGTTGAATTATGTCCTGATGCTGTTAAGGAATATGCACTTGGTTCTAAGAGCAAGGCTACTAGGGAACAAGCACAGAAACATCTTGCATATCTTGGATGGGAAATTGAGTGGTCAAAACGTAAATCCAAACGTAAATCCAATTGTAATAGCCGTTACTACAAGTACAAGTCGCCTGGTAAACAGAGCCAGAACGTTTACTATTCACTTGTTCAAGTTTGTAAAGTTGTGCAAAAGGACTCCAACATGAACTCTTTGCTGCCCCAAAATAACCTGAGTATGACGCATCCTACAGTTGACAGCCATCTTTCACATGTTCTTCTTAATCAATCGGAAAAGATTCAGGATGTAGATATTTTTCCTTCAATTATGCCACCTCCTCCTGTTGAAGTTGTAGATGAACCTGAGTTTTGTCCTCAAGCTGTCGTGGAATATCACAGGCGTGCATATGAGATGAACCGGGCAGAGAAAAAAAAATGGATACTGAAAGCAAGGAAGCATCTGTTGGCAGAAGGATGGATCCTTACTGATCCAATTCCAACTAATAAAAAAAGGGGAATATTGTACACATCTCCACAAAATAAGAGATTCAACTCACTCTACTCAGCATGCAGTTTTTGTATTAAAGAAAGTATTCCTAAATTGAGTGTTTCTGGCATGCAACCTTTGAATGACTCAGTCATTAATGAGGAAAATAGTGATCAGGTTTGGAGTGGTGATTTATTATGTAGAGCATCCCAATTGCTTCCTAAGGAACCTGAGTTACATACTATAGATGGTGTAGCTGGGAGTAAATCAACTCGTAAGCGGAAGCGAAAACACTTGAGGAATTCAAAGGCCAGCCTACCTAAGCGCCAAAGCAATGGATTACCTCTACGGGTGCTACGATCAAGTAAAAGGGTGCAAAAGATGTCTGCCCCTTGTTTGTCACACTACAAACCTCAAAATGTTCTGTCTTGGTTGATAGACAGCAACATGGTGTTACCAAGGTCTAAGGTTTATTACCAGACAAAAGGCAGGCACTGTGCTATGGCCGAGGGGCGAATAACTCGTGATGGAATCAAGTGTAACTGTTGTCAAACAGTATATAGTTTTGCTGGCTTTGAAAATCATGCTAGCAGCAGTAGTACCCGCAGACCCGCTGCTAGTATCTTTTTGGAAGATGGTAGGTCACTCTTGGATTGCCAGATACAAATAATGCAAGATCATAGGAAAAGGGAAACTTCGGAAAAACCATGCAATGATTTTTGTCAAGGCGAGAATGACTATATTTGTTCTGTTTGCCACTATGGTGGTGAACTTATTTTATGTGATCAATGCCCGTCTTCATTTCATAAGATGTGTATTGGTTTGGAGGTAGGTTAACCATTTTCCTTCTCAATCATGCCATATTTAGTGCCATATTGTTATTAGTTACTATATTACTTCAATTCAGTACTTTCATACCAATAATTGGTCTTGGATCTGAGTTATTTCCTTGGGCTGGTTTCATTTTTCCTATATAGGATATACCTGTTGGTGATTGGTTTTGTCCATCATGTCGTTGCGGGATTTGTTGCCAAAGCAAAATCAATGGAGCTGAGGATGGACATTTCCTTACTTGCATTCAGTGTGACCATAAATGTAAGCTAATATGTATATTCAATTATTCACTTCAACATTTCATCCATGCCTGGATATCTATTGAGTGTGTATTTGTGTGCATATGTAAATCAACATTGCAATGCTTATGGTGTCATCTTTGTCAACCTTATGTAGATCATGTTGGGTGCCTGAGGAATAGAGCTGTAGATAAATCGAGAAGATATCTGGAAAATTGGTTCTGCGGAAAAAACTGTGAAAAGGTATATTAAATCCACCTACCTCCTTTTTTCTTCTAGTTTTAGGAAAACTTTAGTCATATTTTGCATGAAAAATAGCTTTTATTTTCTTCCCTTTTTTTTGTTTGTTCTGCTTTTACTTTCATTGGAAGCATTAGTTTACGGTTTTTTATTGAAACAAAATTATATTTATGTCTGTACTTCTGCATAGGTTATTCTGGTCAACACTTCCACATGAGATTTTATGAAATTAATGCTTGCTAATCTAGGAATGAGCTCTTTATTTGCTTCAACTTATTTGCTTCGACTTGTATTTTCTAATCATGCCTGCTTTTATTTGTGTCTTTTACTAGCTAGTTAATGATGCTTGATTTTGGCGATGGTACGAATTAATGTTATGACTTGACAAGCAGAGGATATTTAAGTTTAATGCCAGAGAAACATTTATGGATGTGTCTCTTCAATATATACTGCTAGAAAGATCTTTTAGGAAACTGGTTCTACTTTACATTCTCTTGTCTATTGTTTTTGCAGATATATGCAGGCCTCTATAAACTATTAGGAGAGCCAGTTTCAGTGGGTGCGGACAATCTAACTTGGACATTGGTGAAGTTTATCAACTCTGAGAATTGTGATCTCAGTAGTACTAAAAATGACTTATTGGCAGAAAGTTACAGCAAACTCAATGTTGCTCTTTCGATGATGCATGAATGTTTTGAGCCTCTAAAGGAACCATTCTCTAGCAGAGATCTTATGGAAGATGTTATATTCAGCAGATGGTCAGAAATTCTTATCCTTCAAGCTATGTTTGTAATGTTTTATTAGAATTCTTTGTACATTGTGTTTGTGTCATACTCATCATTCATGCTTAAATCAGCCGTAGTCTGTAAATTGGCAGGGACCTGCTGATCATAGTTCTATATTAATCTCAAATTTCCTAAGATGTTCAATTGCAATAGTTATATTTTTGTTTATTGAGTAAAGTTGTTCATGTGACAATATTTCATTCTTAGAAATCATATCACGGTTTCCATAAGTCTATTTCAGCAAGAAGAGGATCCTTGCTTTCCTTGGTTGATTTGTATTGTTTTTTCTGCAGAAAAAATGTATTCCATTTGACTAGTGACTTCTGAGATTTTTAAGTCAAAGGATATTATTTCTTGTGGTTATTGGATAATCTCGGGAGGTGATTCATTGTTCTGATAGGGAAGTTTCATTTAAAATCGACCCATGTGGAATTTTTGGACCCCTTCACATTTATACCATTTACTAACAGATTTGTTTACATTTACCATATTTAATTGGTCCATGGTCATGATATCTGTCTCTAAATTGTGATACATTATTATGTCTCTGGCCAATACCTGATATATGTACTTTGGAACTTTGTAGGTCAGAGCTTAATCGATTAAATTTCAAGGGTTTCTATACTGTACTTCTGGAGAGAAATGAAGAACTGATTAGTGTGGCAACTGTTAGGTGAGTGTAGGATCTGTTACCATCAAGTACTAGGCTTTGTTTGATTGTATGACTGCATGTTCTATTTGAGCTGCAGTTTTCTATCCCTTGTCATGTTATGGTCATCTGATTTGCTATTTCAATTTTTTAGGGTCTATGGAGAGAAGGTAGCAGAAGTACCTCTTGTTGGTACCAGATTACAGTATCGTCGACATGGAATGTGTCGCATTTTAATGAATGAGCTTGAAAAGGTAATCCACAAAGCACACATTTTGCCCTTTTTTTCCTTTTTTTTTGGGTCTATTTCACTTCATTCGAAGCCCTTCTTTTTTTGTCAGGAATAAATGGTATAATAACTGTACTGTGTTGTTTATTGAAGTTACTTAAGCAAAGCTATCTCTAGTTTTGATTCAAATTCTTATCCTATCATTAATTGTGCATGTACATCAGCGTCTCATCATTGCAATTTCCATTTTTGGGCACTAACTTAACTGCACAAGATTCTACTTCATAAATTATGGCAGGGCATATGTAGGAGAATAATTCACCTTTGAGGATAAAGGATATTCTCCAATCACACAAACCTTATATGCACTTTTTCATTCCTTCCAACTAACCTCAATGTCACAAAAACATACTCCCCGATCCTATCATGCCCGTTTCTATCCAATAAGCTTTCGTTCTTTCAACTTTTTTAGTTCATTCTTAAACCTACTTAATATAAAACTGCCTTAGGATCTAAAGTTTGTCACAGATCGATTAGTTTTTATAATTTCGATAAGTCTATTTATATTGGACTAGCACTATTTCATCTGAAGCTTTTACTATAAATCATCACTTTAAATTTACGTGTATGGTTGAAAACCATTAAAAAATTACTATAATGTGGGGGTCTGTAACACGAAAGTGCACTTGAACACAACAATTTCTGGATGGCACAATGTGTTAGGTGGAATAAATTTTTCTGTTCATATTAATTTAAGACTTCAATCCTCGACTAAAGTTACATTTTAAGCAATAATCATTAGCACATTTTTAGCATAATTAAGGTTTACATAATATGTATATTGGCTATAAATTCCTATTCTTACTTTCTATCTTAATTAATTCCAATGATGACTATATGATTTTGACAATATGATCAAAGTAATACTAATTGTACGATTTTGTCATCACAATAAAAAATATCCCGGTTGACTAATGGTCCAAATTTTAGCATTTAGTTCTTAAATAAAGCTACATTGGTGACAGAATTCAAAATTGATTATTTCATCTAGCTTTCCATTTTTGATATGGAGATGGACTAGTAAATTTGTTTTTAAATTATTAAAAGTCCACAATTTTATAAAAGGTTTTATTGATATAAAATCATTTTTGATTATATATATATATTTTGGTTATTGGTTTTCTATTGTCCTTGGAACCACTTTCGCATTTCTGGTAACTCAGTTGGCTGGTTTTTTAAAAGCTTATCAAATGATGTGATGCAGCAAGGAGTGTAATCTGCCTGTAGTAACTAATGATGATTTCAAAAGGGTGTGTATTCAGTTCTGATGTTGAATTTGTGTGTAATCAAAGTGATGAGGGGGGATAAATAGTGGAAATAATTACAATCTTAGTTTTACTTAAAATATAGTCCTACAGCTACAGTTATTTTTGAAGTTATCATTTTCTAACTTGAATTTTTCATTCATCAGAGGCTCATGCAATTAGGAGTGGAAAGGCTCCTTTTGCCTGCTGTTCCTAGTGTGCTAGAAACGTGGACCAATTCTTTTGGCTTTGCAAAGATGACAAATTTTGAGAGATCACAATTTTTGGACTATACTTTCCTAGATTTTCAGGGTACCATCATGTGCCAGAAGCTGTTGATGAAGATTCCGTCTCCAGATTCAGTTTTGTCAATAGGTTTGTAACTTTTTATGATTCTTGTTTTCGTAAAGGAGACAAGTAAACAAGTTTGTGCCAATGCTAACTGGATTACAACTATGATGTTTCATATTGCAGAAACCCAACAAAAACCACGCAATGTTTTCTCTGGAAATTGTAGTATTAACTTTGATAAGTCCAGTTCAGTATCTGAAGTATACCAAGCAGAAGAGATTGACAAAAGAGAGATGCTGGTTCTACAAATGGGGGAGTATGTCTCACCTCTAGCTACTAAGTCCTAACCATACAAGAAATCAAGATTATAATGGCATTAAATGCTTTATATAATGTGTGTGTGTGTGTGTGTGTGTGTGTGTGTATATATATATATAGAGAGAGAGAGAGAGAGAGAGAGAGAGAGAGAGTGTAAAGGCAATCTGATATTGTGGAGTCTTGGGCAGGGAAAGGAAGGAAAATAAGAAAATGATAAAAGAAATCTGCATTTAGAAATTTGCATCATAATGATTTTTTGGCATAAAAATAAATCCTTTTTACTGTAATTAAAAGTATTATTGGAAATTTGGAATTTGGAGCTTCAGTTTCAATATCTTCTTGGTAGTCCTTTTTATAACAAAGATGTTTTGTATGTTACATATTTTATCCTGTGTTAATGTTCTTGTGATCGATTTGGGAGCATATTATATGATGCACATGTTAAACTATTAAAAATTAAACTAGGTCTTGATATGATTAACCTATTAGAGGATATGTCAGTGGATGTCAAAGATTGTATGTATACAAACATATGCCAAAGTTTTTAGCAATATCTGTGCTCTCAGATCTCTTTGGGGAATTATTTCTGGGCTTATTTGTTGGAATCAGCAAATGGTTTTATAGGGTAGGGTCTCTGTCAGATATACAGAGGTACTACTAGAAAGCTCTTATGAGCTGATGCTTTCTTTTCCTGGATGTCTTCTCAAATTTCAAAAGGCATGTCTATATCCTTTCGGAGAGTTTCAAACTTGCAAACCAGAAGTCTGCATGTTCAGTTCTTTTTACAGCATACAGATTGTTATTAAAAGCTTCAGTTAGACATCAATGGGTTTGTCATTGCTGAAAGTAAATATGAACAAAGGATTTTATGTAGTGCCGATTTGTATTGCTTTTCTTTCTAATAAATTTTAGTGTGGGTTGATGTGTAACTTCACTAGGCTTTCTTGAAACTGATAGTCTTATATGTATGACTTGCAGAACTACCTATTCATTTGCTTCTTTGAGAAGATCTATTTCCACTGTATTTATGTCTTCAACATAATGGTTGAGTAAAAATATAGTAATATTATGATCATCAGTATAATTTTATTAGCTACCTTCCTTATCTACATTACCTGGGTTGCCATTTCTGCTACCATTGCATCTTTGTTGAGATTAGGTTTTGGAAACTGCACTGCACACAAATACTTGAATGATTGAGTTTGATTGAGCCATTATCGCATTTGATTTTTTTCCTTTTTTTCCCCCTAAACTCTCGTTTAAATAACTATATAGATGATTTTGACAGATTAAGTTTAACAAAGTGCAGCTCTTATTAGGGCCCAAAAATTTCAATCATTGAGAGACAATCTTTATTATGTGGGAATGGTACCTTGAATAATGACTTTGTTTTTCTGGCATCATTACATCCCGTTTATTTTGCCAAAATTACTTGATTCACCATATCATTGATACTCATCCTCATTATTATTGTTCTTACCCGTGTAATGGCTTATTAACAAAGAATCTTAATCACATTAAAAGTCGAACTCTGATCGTTTGCAAAATGATGATTCTACCTGTCATGCCACCTGACCAATATTCTTCACTTTTTGGGGGGTTTTACGGGGTGCGGTGTGTGTTGATATTTATAGTTGCAATTCACGCAAGTAGGAAGTAAAGAGGTTGTACATATCTAATTTTTTAATTGGGAAGTGCAAGTAAGATATGCTTTGTTTTCCTTCTTGTGACATGTAAAGCATGATGTAGTCTAGTGGAAATAAAGAGGTTGATATTTATAGTTGCAATTCACGCAAGTAGGAAGTAAAGAGGTTGTACATATCTAATTTTTTAATTGGGAAGTGATAGTAAGATATGCTTTGTTTTCCTTCTTGTGACATGTAAAGCATGATGTAGTCTAGTGGAAATAAACAATTCAAAATAGATTTCCATTCTCCTCTTATGCAAATTTATGAGTCACTGGTGTACCAACATGAACCTCTCCGAATCAATCTCATTGTAGAATAGTTATTTGCTTTTTTTCGCTAATTGTCAGCATAAATATATTGTTTAGAGATTTTATGTCGGGAAGTGAAGATGGTGTTGTTTCTAATAAATGTGATATTTTTCCAGTACTTGTGCAGCCAACAATGATCATCTTGTTAGTGATGCTATTGACCCGGTTACCATGGTACTTTCATCTAGTACTCGAAAATTGTTTTAATGATTCTCACTTTGTTCCCCTCTTGTTGCTTTATTTCTTTTGTTGTGTCATTTTCTTGTTTCAGTCAAGAATGATAATTTTATTGATTCTTAGGTGAAGCAACCAAGTGTTGAGGAACAACTGTGCCAGAATGGAACCAGTTCACTGTGCTCTCTTGTGAAACAAGCAGACAGGTTTAGTGGCTTATGTAAGTACTACACACGAAGGAAAGTCAGAAAGGCGCATGAGTAGGATTTAGAATGGCATGATTAGCTGCATTGCAGGAAATTGAAGTAGTGAGCATGGAAGATTTTGTTGAAGAAGATTGAAGTGTTCATCAATCCACACTAACCTCAGAAGTCTAGTTTCTTTGTACGAAGTAAGAATACCAGTGTATAAGCGGGAGACCAGTCTGATGTTCGTACCATGCATGGTTTTACAACCTTGCACGACTGCACAGTTGCCTTTGTCTTAGTTTGTAAAAGAAAAAGGTTGAATTTAAGTGAGGTAACTTGTGCAGTTAGTGCATAAATTGGTATGCAATAGCATTTTTGAATGGTTTTGGAGATGAAAATTTTACTGGACACGGGACGTTATGTCAATTTTGCTCGTTTGCATTGTGCATATTTTCTACCTCATCTTAATTTTGAATGTGGAAAAACATTAATCGCTCTCTTCTCCCTGCATAATTATTAAATCTCCCTTCTCTTTGTATGTTGAATGTTTATCAATTTTTTTTTATTTACAATTTTATCGAAATGGATGGTCAATATACATGTGTAATTGGTAGATAACAAATTATCAATCCTCCTCAAATTTTTATTTTCATTGGTTCTTTCTTCTTTGTCTATCATATTTCATATTTACCTTTTAAACTTTAAAAGATAGAGTTACTATCACATGATGGACTATGTCTTCTGAGGCGTCTCTTTAACTATGGCTGATTGCGTGTTGTTGTCCCCGGAGTTAGAACCAAAGGCAGGGTAAAAATTTTAATATTTTATACTGATGGTTACCTATCTATATAATTTTACAAATAATGTACTTGACAAGGGTGTTTTCCAAAATTTATCATAACCTAGCATGATGCAGACATTTTATTCATTCCAATTTAATTTCTAAAGCAGTCTAGTAAGATATATTTATTAACCAGACTTTTGTGTCTATATTTTTACATTTATTTAACATTAAATTTAAATTTGATGTCCTGTACGACCGAAAAATTATAATTATGTCTCACATTACTAATGCATCTGCAAATTACAACAATACGAAGAGATATAAAATAATAATGTAATTATTTAAGAGTGTTACTTCTTTCTTATTCATGCTCAAATAGGTCTCTTGGATTATTAACTCGGTGTCCTCACCCCTAAGGGCATACAAAGAAGCGATGGTCTCATATCAAATTTGGTCGATGCCATTAGAAATTCACAACTGAGCAGCCTGAGCTGACACGTAAATATGAAATATCAATGTGGCATGCTTTAGTTTTCTGTTTACTATTCCTCACTCCTAGTCTCTCACGCAGCCCCGCCATACGTACGATCTCCTTCTGTTGTGAGACCAACTGTATCTTTTTTGGTTAGGGGAAGGTGGGGTTGGTCATACATTGTCTCTCTTAGAAGTCTCTATGCTATAATAAACAATATTACCTTCCTTCACCCCACTTCATCTAATCCATCACATGAGATTTTATCTTTAACAGTGTTGTATAGATAAAAAATCAATCTTGTTGGAAATTGGATGCAATTCTCTAACCAAACATAAGTGTGTTTTTTTATACTCAATTTAATACTACTATGACATTTATTATGTGATGATATAAAATGTTACACAAATGTATTACAAAATTTAAAATCAGATCTTCATCTTTTTAAAATATATGTAAAAAAAGGAAAAAGAAAAAGATGTGGCTAACATTATCGTTCTCTTTGCACTATCACTAGTTCGTAATGTGTTTATTCTCACTCAAGAGCCTATTTGGATTAATAGTTTTAAAAAACGCTTACTGTTCTAGACCATAATCCAAGTTCATAACCCGTAGGTCAATTCGACGCGCATACCCGTTGAAATCCGACATCAACGCCCTCGGTAGAAATATGCTCATCATGGACCCTGGCAATGTATGTCGGACCCCGGTACTAGATAGTAACAGCTTTACCGTTAGATCTACGCAATGGAGAAATCTTTATGATATTTATTATTGTCAATCATGATCTTATGAAATAATAGCGCCATTAATTACCATACCAGTATTCCGATAATATAGGGATCCTCAGCAACTAAATAAGGAACATATATTCTCCTGCTCTTATTACGGGAACGTATCTCTCCATTATGAGAATGTAATCCATCCTCTATAAATACTAGGCTAAGTACCTTCAAACAGGTATCAGTAAATTATCACTCATAGCATAATACTTCTTGTGCACAACCTGACTTGAGCGTTGGAGTCCCTTCGCAGGTACCAACCCCCACGTTACAACACGCTCTGCTGCTGCGCAAGAAGGAAACGATCGCAACGCGCCTATCTCAGGTACCTGATCTATCGATTATTTCTATATCTTAAGTGTTTTATGTTTGATCTAATTAGACTTCATATGTGTTTAATTATTAACATTTAGTTAAGTTTCTAGATATGAAGCTTAATTAGATCCTTATTGTGAAACTATGCTTAAGTGCGATTATAAGCGTTCATAATTGAATTGTGCTTTTCAGAAGATCTTTGAGTGATGAAGTCCATTAGCATCAAACCAAGTTTGCTATCCACTTGAGGAGAAAGCTAAAGACTCAAGGAGATCAACATCACCTCTAGAAGCAAGGAGAGAATATCATATGTGAAGAATTAGGGCTGAACATGAAGAAGTCAAGTGACACGGCCCGTGTTCTCAGACACAGGGGGGTCTTGTCCTTCTCTGGCACCTCAATTGGACCCAGTGCTGAGCATGATCGAAGACACAACCCGTGTCCCCAGACACAGGGGGGAAGGGTCATGTCATCAAACATGGCCCGTGTCTACGACCCAGAAAATCAATTTCGAATTTGAATGATGAGCTATGGGCTCAAAGGTATAAATAGGATTGTTTAGGGTTCTAAAGGAGGGTGGTCTGGGATAGAAGCCGCCAAGCAACTGAAGAGAATTCAAAGAAGAGGAAAGAGGGAGATTTGATCAAAGATTAGAGATTCGAATTCGAGCCATCGGAGATCAATCAACCTTGATCATTGGAAACTAGTTTGATTCTTCAGTTTTCTTTTGCCCTTATATTCTTAACGATGTCTTTCTTTCGTTTTTTTTTTTAATTTTGAATTCACCATGTGTGACTAAGTTTCTTATTTGGTTAAGGGAAGATGAAACTTTAGTTTTGATCTTGTGAATCCTACATAATTCTTTATTTCAATACAGTTATATTTTTATTCATATGTTTCTGATTTTAATTTAGTATAATGGTTTTTATACTCTTTACCAATTTCGAAAGTGGTAAAACTAGGATTGCTATGCGCGGTTGCGGTGGTAGGACTAGTGAGACATATGATCTAAGCAATTCAATCCCGATGTGTGATTGGACCTTAGCGTGATTGGTTTTCTAAATCATAATGCAATCATTAGGTAGATATAAGAGCGATTGCTTTATAACTAACTAGTGATTATGACTTAATTTGAGTGGTTGCTAAATTAACCAAAACCTAAGGAAAACAGAGAATTAATCTCACAATTGCATAAAGACATAATTGATCATGTTCGAATAAAGGATATGTAGGTTAGCATTATCATATAAATCTAGTGGTGGATTCCATCTCTTAACTAATACCTTTAAATTGGTAATTCAAATCGTGTTTACTGCTGTTGCTTTAGACTTAATTTCTATTCTTAGTTTTAACAAACAAATCCCCTTTTTCTATTTATTATTCTACGAAGTTTAATTTAGGAATCGGTTTATAGTGTTAATTGAATTAGTTATCTGTGAATCGACCCTTACTAACTACAACTGGTTGTAATATTTTTATATTTTTAGTGGAACTTGGCAACTAATTTTGATCTTAATTTTATTCATAATCCAGACAACACTAGTACCCCTCTAAATCCACTTCGGAACATTGGCAGATCAAACATGAAGTAAAGTAAGAGACTAGCCCTTAGAAGACACTTAGCTATAGTACTTTTGTAACATCCTCTTCAACATGTTAGACTTGTAAATAGTTAGAGATGTAGCTTAATACTTGCTTAACATGTCTGTTTAATTCTGTGATAATCTGAGTTAGTTTAGGCACTTTGCTGCAGCCTGAAAAGTGAAAACTTGCTTAAAATGACTTAGATATTAGCATAAATGGCTTAGCTAATGGAAATAAATGTGGATAATTTATTTCTAAGTTACAAATGTGTATTTTGTGATGTAGTTAATGTTAACAAGTGGCTTCCAGTACTCAAGAGGGGGAGTGAATTGAGTATAAAACTTTTTCTCAAAATCTCTTTTTATCAAAAACAAATATTAAAACCTTAATAAATAAATGCACAGAAGGAGTGAGAAGAAGAAAAGAAACAATAAAAGCAGCGGAAAATAAATATGCAGTAAATTAAAATTGCATAAAATAAAGAGATTAAGAAGAGAGAAGCAGGCACAGTATTTATCCTGGTTCGACCACTAACCCACTTGTACTCTACGTCAAGTCCTCGAAAGCCGAGATTTTTCACTAAGTATACAAGCTTCAATAGGTGCTTGCTACCGTTACACAAAAGAGCACTTTTCACACACAGGGAAATTCTACCCTTGCGCTAAAGCCTCAGCCTGCAGGGATACCTCACCCTTATACAAACCTTGAGGGATACTTCACCTTCGATACAGAATATCAGAAAGTAGATGAAGAGAAACTCTCACTCAGAGTAGGTAATACAAATTGAAGTGCTAAAGGAGCTCTCACAGAAATATCTAAAAGTTTTTAATCAAAAAGAGCGTAGAAAATAATTTTCACAGATTAGAGCAAACAGAAAATAATTCAGAGTATTGGGCAAAAATATTCGTGACCCAAGGTTGCTATTTATAGGGAAAAACACGGAGATAGCCGTTTGGGTATAATTAAAAGCATTTAAAACCAATTTGAAAACCTGTCTGTTTCCATATACGTGATCGTAAGCTCCGTGTTTATTTGAATAGAAGAAAGTTTATCCGAATAACACTGTTTCTGAAACCAACATGAAAGGTCATCTGATATGGGTTATTCGAATAACCAATGTGTTATTCGAATAACTCTGTTAAAATCATAGTTCTAAAAACGAAGAGGTTATTCGAATAGCAGCTGAAATATCCGAATAATGTTGTAAAAAAAAGTTCAGACAGAAGGGGTTTTATTCGAATAACGTTTGAGTTATTCTAAAAACTCACTTAGAAACACAGTTCTGAAATCCTTAGTTATTCGAATAACAGGATAGTTATTCGAATAGCACCTTTTAAAAACAGACCCTCGTGAAGGTGTTTATTCGAATAGACTAAGCTCTATTCGAATAAATCAATGCAAAACCGTTTTGGAAAAGATGTTTTCAAAGACACTAAGTTTCTTTTAAAACAAGTTTTATCTTTTCTTTCAAAAACAGAGAGATATCAAAGTGAGCTCTGTACAATAAAACCTAAGTCCTAATGCTAATCATATATAAACTTGGACTTGGTCTATTTATCATCTTCATTTAGTCTTCACGTTTGTTATCATCAAAACAAGTCTTCAAAGGTATACATCCAAACACATTCTCCCCCTTTTTGATGATGACAAACTATCAATGAGAAAAGAGTTAGTGCATATAATTGGAATTCACAAAGAGGTATAAAAGCTTACTCCCTCTCTTTAATTATAAGAGGTAGTGTATATCAGATATGTGCGCAGCTCCCCCTTTCAATTTGAATCCAATCTCATTTTAAGTTTACCTTTCTTTTCTCAATTACATTCAAATAATCAAATTCAAAATTTTCTCCCCCTTTTGTCATGAGCAAAAAGGAGGGGTAAGTCCCATAAACATATATCTAAGTATAAGTGCATAAAGGAAGCATACTCATATCAATAGATCATCAAGAAACGACATTTATGCATTAATCAAAAAGATTTAATTACAAAAGCCAGAAATAAATAACATGAAGAAAAAAACAGATATCCTAAGAACTAAAGTTCCTAGAAATAAGTATCCGGAGGTGGTGGTGAAGAAGCTGGTGCAAGAGCAGGTGAAGCAGATCGGAGGGCAGCAACCTCACATTCAATACCTTCTATTCTATCAAAAAGAATAGAGAAGGTATGTTCCATGTAAGCTCTGTTATCATGCAAGGTGGCCATGATCTATTCTAAGGTGACAGGAGCAGGAGTAGCAGCAGGTACATCAGCAGGGGCAGCAGGAGCGTCAGCAGGGTCAAGCTTATCCTCAGCAACCTCATCTGGGTACACCCAGCCTTCATCGGTTTGGATCATCTTCATTTTACGTAAGGTGTGGGAGCCAAAGCAGGGCAAAGGCTCGCTCAGTCTCCAAGACCTGAGGATACTTGTTCAGCAAGGTAGTGACGAGAATGCCATAAGACAAGTCTGATTTTTCCTTGCCCTTGGCCCTCATCATGTGTCTCATGATAAACACAGGCCAATTGATCTGATATCCATTCTTCAGAAACCAAAGCATGAAGATGTCTTCTTCGCTGAGGTAGGCGTAGTTACCACTGCGGGGAGCCAAGATGTGAGCAAAGGCATAATGCAGAAGCCTATCTTGGCTTTTTAGCATACCACCCTTGAGACCCTTGTCAGGCAAAGCTAGACCAGGCTTTAACAGGTCCTCAATTGCCTGAAATTTGTTGAACTCTTCAAGAAAAGGGGTGTCACCATCTTCAACAAGGGCGCCAGTAAACTGCAACCCAAACAAAGTCAGCCAGTCTTGTGGTGTGATCACAATGTTCTGATCACAGACCTCGGAGAAAAGGTTCTGGCCATCAAAAGCCAGATTGCAAAAGAATATCTTCACCAGAGCTGGATAAAGAGTGGCCCGGTGAGAGCAGAGCTGAAGAACTCCCTGGTTTTGCAACAGGGTCAGAAAGTAGAAGCCACGATGTTGCTGGAAGAAAGAGAGGTCAAGGTACTTAGGTTGGACCAAGTTACGCTCCCAGAAGTGCGTAATGAAGGTGCTCTTTGTTGGATGAGAGCCTTCTCAAGTCAAGAGGATTGTTGCATGGAGCAGTCTTCGTGCGTGGGCGCTTGCTAGAGGAGGAGGCCATGGTGAGAGAAGGTGTGAAAGAAAGAGAGAGAGAGAGAAAAAACAAGTTTGAGAGTGCAGGGGCTATGGAGGCGTGAAGAGCAGAGGAGAAAACAGAGAGTGAAAATGTTTGGGCGCGCAGGGGTTATTTAAAGGAAGGCCCATGTTTATATGAATAAACATAGGTTTATTCGAATAAACCTTGCTTGGAAACTGAAAGGACAGGCGCACAGGAAACTGAAAGGAGATGAAAAGGTGTTTCTGCTAGGGTTTATTCGAATAGGGGGGTTCTATTCAAATAGATCATTTGGGAAAGCCAAGCGTTTTGGCCAACTGATAGGGTTTATTCGAATAAATGTAGGAGTTATTCGAATAGACTGAGGGCTATCAGTCAAAACTTATAAAAACAGGTTCTGGCTATTCGAATAGCCTGAGGTCTATTCGAATAAGCAGAAAGCAGATATTAAAACTGATAAACGAAGGCTTCTGGTTATTCGAATAGACAGATATTTATTCGAATAAACAGAGAGCAAAGACAGAAACTGATAAGCTAAGGAGTCTGGTTATTCGAATAAGGAGGGATTTATTCGAATAGACAGAGATGATATTCAAATAGGTTTTAACATAGGAATCAGTTTATTCGAATAAACTGAGTTTTATTCGAATAAAAGCTGATGTTCAACACATATAGTAAAGAAGTTTATTCGAATAAAAGCTTGCTTATTTGAATACAACTAACAAAGAAACACAGAAAAGCATACGTTCATGAAATTCAAAGCATATATTCATGTGATAATATTCAGCAATAAAACATGCAGTTTATATATTGGATTGATCAATTATGCCCAATTCTCCTCGAATATAAAAGAATGCTTCTTTTGCTAAGGGTTTAGTGAAAATATCTGCAAGTTGCTTAGATGTTTCAACAAACTCAAGAATGCAATCCCCTTTTTGTACATGATCTCTGATAAAGTGATGTCTTATCTCTATATACTTTGTTCTGGAATGCAGTATGGGATTCTTAGAGATATTTATTACACTAGTGTTATCACATCTTATTGGGATGTGATCAAGCTGAAGACCGTAGTCTAAAAGTTGTTGCTTCATCCATAAGATTTGAGCACAACAACTCTCGGCTGCAATATATTCAGCCTCAGCGGTAGACAAAGCCATACTATTTTGTTTCTTGTTATGCCAAGAAACTAAAGAACTACCAAGAAAGTGGCATGTCCCACTAGTACTCTTTCTGTCCAATTTGCACCCAGCAAAATCAGAGTCAGAATAGCCTATTAGGCTACAAGAGGCACCCTTAGGGTACCACAAGCCCATTTGTGAAGTGCTTACTAGGTATTTCATTATTCCTTTAACAGCACTTAAATGAGATTCCTTAGGGTTTGCCTGATATCTAGCACACATGCATACACTAAACATTATATCTGGCCTACTAGCAGTAAGATAAAGGAGAGATCCAATCATACCTCTATATTTCATTATTTCTACTGATTTACCTCCTTCATCTTTGTCCAAGTAGCAAGAAGTGCCCATTGGAGTGGCCATGTGTTTAGCGTTTTCCATTTCGAATCTCTTGAGCAATTCCTTGCAGTATTTGGTTTGATTTATAAATGTCCCTTCGTTCATTTGTTTGATTTGAAGTCCGAGGAAGAAATTTAACTCTCCCATCATCGACATTTCAAATTCATTCTACATTGTCTTAGTAAATTCTTTGCACAAAGATTCATTAGTAGCACCAAAGATAATATCATCAACACACACTTGCACAAGAAGAATATCATGATTTTTATTTTTAATTAAAAGGGTAGTATCGACTTTTTCTCTTGAGAAATCATTTTCTAAAAGGAACTTACTCAACCTTTCATACCAAGCTCTAGGAGCTTGCTTTAAACCGTATAAAGCCTTTTTAAGTTTAAAAACATGGTTGGGTAGTTCATGATTTTCAAAACCTAGAGGTTGTTTCTTGAATAAAACCATTTAAAAAAGCACTTTTGACATCCATTTGATATAATTTGAAATCCATGATGCAAGCATAAACAAGTAACATTCTAATAGCTTCTAATCTAGCTACAGGTGTATAGGTTTCTTCATAATCTATACCTTCTTCTTGATTATATCCTTTAGCGACTAGCCTAGCTTTGTTTCTAGTTATTAATCCATTTTCATCAATTATAGGGTGATTATTAGGTCTAGCTACTAATTCTCAAACTTGATTTCTTTCAAACTGATTTAATTCCTCATGCATAGCTAAGATCCAATGTTCATCATCAAAAGCTTCAATTAAATCCTTAGGTTCAATTTGAGAAACAAAAGCTAAGTGATTACAAGCATTTCTAAGAGAATTGCGAGTACTTACACCTTTAGATACATCACCGATAATCTGATCAAGGGAATGATATTTTGAAGTTCGCCATTCTTTGGGAAGTTCCAAAGCTTGCGAATCTTCTTGTCTTTGTTTATCCTCTTGCTCCTTGATTTCTTTTTCTTTACTGTCTAAATGTGTTTCCGCCAAGACCTCTGCAACATCATCAATAACAAGATCCTTTCTTGATCTATTTGGGTCAGTTTCATCAAATGCAATATGTATAGATTCTTCAGTAGTCATAGTTCTTTTATTATATATACGAAAAGCTTTACTATGATTTGAATAACCAAGAAATATACCTTCATCAGACTTAGCATCAAACTTGCCTAAGTTATCTTTTCCATTATTTAAAACAAAACATTTGCAACCAAAAACATGAAAATGTGAGACATTAGGCTTTCTTCCCTTATACAATTCATATGGGGTTTTCTTTAAAATAGGCCTTATAAGGGCCCTATTCATTACATAATAAGCTATACTTACAGCATCCGCCCAAAAGTATTTAGGAAGAGCAGCCTCATTAAGCATAGTTCTCGCCATTTCTTCTAAAGAACGGTTTTTCCTTTCTACAACTCCGTTTTGTTGTGGAGTTCTAGGGGCAGAGAAATTATGATTAATGCTATGTTCATCACAGTAATTTTCAAAAACATTGTTTTCAAATTCGCCACCATGATCACTTCTTATAGAAGAGATTTGAAAACCTTTTTCATTTTGAATAACTTTGGCAAGTCTTTTAAAAGCTAGAAATGCATCATTTTTATTTGCAAGAAATAAAGTCCATGTAAACCTAGAAAAATCATCCACAATCACTAAAGCATAGTAATTCCCACCAAAACTCATAGTTCTAGAAGGTCCAAATAGATCCATGTGCAAAAGTTGTAAAGGTCTAGTGGTTGAAACTATATTTTTTGCTTTAAAAGAGACCTTTATTTGTTTACCCTTTTGACATGCATCACATGACTTATCTTTTATAAAATTAAGCTTGGGTAGTCCAATTATTAGCTCTTTAGAGACCAACTTCTTTAAGTGATCCATGTGAATGTGTGCAATTCTCCTATGCCATAACCATGAATCATCATTCTTACTTAAAAGGCATTTCGCATCATTTGAAGATATATCATCAAGACTAATCATATAGATGTTGTTTACTCTATGACCAATGAATTTAACATGCTTATCATTTTTATCTTCAATTATGTAACAGTTTGAATCAAATATTACCCTATTTTCTTTATCACATAACTGACTAATACTAAGCAAGTTATGTTTCAAGCCTTTAACAAGCAGCACATTTTCAATAGAGGAGTTAGGGTTCTTACCGACTTTGCCGATTCCAAGGATTTTTCCTTTGTTGTTATCACCATAAGTAACGTGTCCATGATTCTTGGGAATAAGCATGGTGAATTTCGAGTCGTCCCCAATCATGTGCTTGGAGCAGCCGCTATCGAGATACCAATTTGAACTCCTGGCTTTCAAGCCCTACAACACATGTTTAGTTTTTAACCTTTGGTACCCAAACTTTCTTGGGTCCTTGTGTGTCAGTTTTGGGTATAGTACCCTTGGGAACCCAAACCATTTTTGTTCTAATTTTTGTATTTATGTTTTTCCTAGCATTACATGTTGATGCACTATGTCCTTTTCTTCCGCAGTAAAAACATTTAATAAAAGGACTACTTGAGACATTAGAATGAATAAAGAAATTTTTATAAAGTTTTTGTTGATTTTTCGGGTTATAACCTATCCCTGCTTTTTGAAAAATCACTCTTTGTCTTCCTAACAAAATATTTAAGTTATCCCTTCCAAAGGTGAATTTAGAAAGAGTGTTCTTTAAGTCTTCAATTTCTTTTTCAAGCATATGACATGTAGAACAAGATGAAGAAGTAGAAGCATGTGAAGAATGATTTGTGCATGCATCAATGATTCCCAAAGTTTCATTTTCAATTTTCAATTCTTCTATTTCTTTATTTAAAATAAGAATTTGATTTTCTAAAGAAGATATTATTTTCTTAGAAGAGGAAATAATTTTTGTGAATTTTAAAGATTCTTCATGTAATTCTTCAAAGTATCTTGTAACTCATCGTAAGAAGGTAATAAAGTAGTATTAGAACTTATCTCATTTTCACTTTCTTCTTTATCTCCTTTGGCCATGAGACATAGTTGAGCTTCCTCGCTATCTGAGCTGTCAGTTGAATCCATGTCGTTTTCATCCCATGCTATATAGGCTTTTCTTCCTTTTCTTTCCTTGAAGGGTTTCTTTTCAAATTTCTCCTTCTTCTTTTGGTAAACTGGGCACTCCATTTTCATGTGATCAGGTTTGCCACATTCATAGCAAGTTGGAGTCGATGAAGCTCCTTCGCCTTTGTAATGAGTCTTTTTCGGAAGGAAGGGAGGTTTTCTTTGTGTTTCCTTTTTCCTGAGAAATTTACCAAACTTTTTAACTAACAAACTAAGATTTTCTTCGCTTACCTCGATGTTCTCTGAGCTTTCTTCATTTTCTTCGTCATCATTATCGAATGTTGAGGAAGTGGCTTTGAGTGCTATCCCATTTTTCTTTTAATCGTTTTCTTCGCTTTGACTTAATCTGCTCAGTTCTAGTTCGTGCTCATGAAGTTTTCCAAAGAGGGTAGCTAGAGTCATTGTGGACAAGTCCCTCGATTCTGAAATAGCTATTACCTTAGGTTGCCAAATCTTGCTAAGACATCTCAATACTTTGTTAATCAAATCTTCGTTAGAAATTTTTTTGCCTAAAGATACAAGATGATTAACTATGTGGGGGAACCTCTTTTGTATTTCCTGAATGCTTTCTCCTTGGTTCATTCTGAACAATTCATATTCACAAGTCAAAGAATTGATTCTCGACCTCTTAACTTCACTAGTACCCTCATGGGTAACTTGCAAAGTGTCCCACATTTCTTTAGCAGTTTTGCAATTTGAAATTCTAAAAAACTCATCATATCCCAAAGCAGTAGTAATAATATTTTTGGCTTTTAAATTAAATTGAACTTTTCTTTTGTCTTCATCAGACCATTTATTTCGTGGTATTTCAGTCCTTACACCATCGACCTCATGTGTGGATATAAAAGCGCCGTTTTCGACAGCATCCCATACATCTAAATCAATAGCTTCGATGAAGATTTTCATTCTTTCCTTCCAATATACATAACCATCCCCATTGAAAAAGGGTGGTCGGTTTATGGAAGATCCTTCTGAAAAACCATTTGAAGAAGCCATATTCTCTTGAAGCTGCTAAGCTCTTTATACAAGAGTCTAACTCTGATACCACTTGTTACCAAGTGGCTTCCAGTACTCAAGAGCGGGGGAGGGGGGTAAATTGAGTATAATTTTTTTTCTCAAAACCTCTTTTTATCAAAAACAAATATTAAAACCTTAATAAATAAATACACAGAAGGAATGAGAAGAAGAAAAGAAATAATAAAAGCAGTGAAAAATAAATATGCAGTAAATTAAAATTACATAAAATAAAGAAATTAAGAAGAGAGAAGCAGGCACAATATTTATCTTGGTTCGACCACTAACCCACTTGTGATCTACGTCCAGTCCTCGAAAGCCGAGATTTTTCACTAAGTATACAAGCTTCAATAGGTGCTTGCTACTGTTACACAAAAGAGCACTTTTCACACACAGGGAAACTCTACCCTTGTGCTAAAGCCTCACCTGAGGATACCTCACCCTTATACAAACCTTGAGGGATACCTCACCCTCGATACAGAATATCAGAAAGTAGATGAAGAGAAACTCTCACTCAGAGTAGGTAATACAAATTGAAGTGCTAAAGGAGCTCTCACAGAAATATCTAAAAGTTTTTAATCAAAAAGAGTGTAGAAAATAATTTTCACAGATTAGAGCAAACAGAAAATAATTCAGAGTATTGGGCAAAAATATTCGTGACCCAAGGTTGCTATTTATAGGGAAAAACACGGAGATAGCCGTTTGGGTATAATTAAAAGCATTTAAAACCAATTTGAAAACCTATCTGTTTCTATATACGTGATCGTAAGCTCCGTGTTTATTCGAATAGAAGAAAGTTTATCCGAATAACACTATTTCTGAAACTAACATGAAAGGCCATCTGATATGGGTTATTCGAATAACCAATGTGTTATTCGAATAACTCTGTTAAAACCAGAGTTCTAAAAACGAAGAAGTTATTCGAATAGTAGCTGAAATATCCGAATAATGTTGTAAAAAAAAAGTTCAGACAGAAGGCGTTTTATTCGAATAACGTTTAAGTTATTCGAATAACTCACTTAGAGACACAGTTCTGAAATCCTTAGTTATTCGAATAACAGGATAGTTATTCGAATAGCACCTTTTAAAAACAGACCCTCGTGAAGGTGTTTATTCGAATAGACTAAGCTCCATTCAAATAAATCAATGCAAAACCGTTTTGGAAAAGATGTTTTCAAAGACACTAAGTTTCTTTTAAAACAAGTTTTATCTTTTCTTTCAAAAATAGAGAGATATCAAAGTGAGCTCCGTACAATAAAACCTAAGTCCTAATGCTAATCATATATAAACTTGGACTTGGTCTATTTATCATCTTCATTTAGTCTTCATGTTTGTTATCATCAAAATAAGTCTTCAAAGGTATACATCCAAACACAGTTAAAGTTTGAGAATAATCAGAGTTCATTTAGTATTTTTAGGCATACTGGTTGTGTGTTTTAATGCTAGATTGACTAGTCACAGATATGAAAAATTATGATATTAGTGAAATGACTTTTTTAATGAATCTTAGTATTTATTCTAAAGTTATTGGAACTTGGGAAACTTGATTTAGCTAAATCTGAGTGTTTTTAGCAGATCGAGAAGTACCAGTGTTATAACTTAAGGCTTATAACCAGCCACAGTTACTACCCTTTTAAGTTGGACTTTTTACTTAGTTCTTTGTCTCTCATTTCTCACTTTTTTCTCTTCTCTTCACAGCTGGACAAAAATAGTAGCAAAGAAGGAAGCACGAAGTGGAGGAAAGGAAGGTAAGAGGCATAAGAAGAAGGGAAAATCCAAGGTTCTGGTTTGAGGCTCAAATATGCAACATCAAGTCAGCTTGAGGCAGGGATTCTTGAGCTTGAAACTTCATTCCTTCTCATTTTTCATGTTTAGCTTGTTCGAGGTTTAATATGCCAAAATGAGATCTTGTAGTGTTTTGAGTGATTTTTTTGCTTGAATAAGTTTTAAATGTTGTTTATGACTTGTTCATACTAAGAGTTTGGATTAAAAATTGAAAACTCTCCATTTGAACCTAAAATGCTCAAAGTGTTGATTTTTGGGGTTTGAATGAGTGATTTAGTTTCTGGATCCATTTTTGATTAAATGAATTAGTGTTTTATGTTTCCTTCATGTTTATGAACTTGTTTGGGACTTAAAATCACTAAGAAACCAATTTGAAGTGATCAAATTTTGTGTATGGCACTAATAGAACAATGCACACATCTGTAAAATTCTACAGATTTACCTCTGGTCATTTAGCGCTCAAGCACTAGCGTTTGTGCGCTCAAGCGCCAGTTGCCCAGAAAGTTGCATGTTTATGCTGCTCGCACGCTCAAGCGCTCGTTCTTCCGCGCTCAAGCACTGAGACAGGGCAAAAACAGGATTTTAGCATTGTGATGCTAATTTAATTCCCTACTTGATGAGATCATTTGTGCAAGTCTTTTAGGGTGTATTGAGGCAATTTTAGGAGTATTTCTTGGAGAGAATTATCAACTTGCATATATGAAAAGTTTGGGAATTCTTAGACATTCAAAGTGTGACAAAATTCCTAAGTTAGTGTTTAGAACTTTGGTCAACATGAGGTTGATTTCTAAATCACTTGTGAGTGATTGTGTAATGTTCTAGATACTGTTTAGCTAAAGATGTGAATCTTACTACTTTGTTGGATAAGTGAGGCTAAGATTCCTATGTTCTAGTGTTTAAAATGTGGCTCAGATATTTTGTTTTCAAACTTGGTATTTGCTAGTTTCCTATGTATTATGACCTTAGATGGTGTGCATAACCACATGACTTGAGAATGATGTGTTAGATCTAAATTCTCTTTGCATTTATGCTTGCATGGTCAAGGTTACCAGTATGGGGGTGACAATAGTACTCTTACGTTGGTGAGGGGAAATTGTCTACCTATTACTAAGTGGGTTTAGGCTTTTAAACTTATCTTGCTTTGTATATACAAGAAACAGAGGTTTCTGGGAAATAAGTAAGTAGCTTGTGTTTTTAAACTTTAAAACCTGCATTGGCATTGCATATTCATAATATTAGGACATTGTTTGAGCATAATCATACTTCATAACGTAAAGCATTGCATTGTTGACAATTGTATAGGCAATTATCTTGCTTGATGGATTAATTGCTTGATTGATTGCTTGTTCAATAGTATCTTAGGATTGTAAGAGTGATTCTTTAATGTTATTAAATTTTGGATATTCTATTATATAGAGTGTTTATATGTGTTCAATTAGTTTATTTGTTATAAATGATTAATTGTTGATCTTGGTATGCGAATATTGAGAAATTGTGATTTCTTACCCTTGTGTGTTTCTTGTAAATCTAGGTGAAGTCCTTCCAAAGGGAAAGAGTAAGAAAAAGAAGAAGAAGAAGGCTTAGTTTAGTCATTTTTTTTAATTAGATTGTATATTTGTATTCTTCTGGTTGTTTGTAAAAGTTTATGTATACAGTATGACTTGTTAGCTAGTGATGTATGTATATATAATCTTTTTATCATTCGTGGCTCTGTATAATGACTTTATAGGTTATTATGGATTTTTATTTTATGCATTTTTAGAAGTGACATGCTTAATGGAATTTTATCTTAAAATATTCCATTTATTTTACGATAATTGTATTAAGGTGTTACAACTTTCTAAGTTTGTGTGCATTTTAAAAGTTCTTGACCAGCTTGCCTATTAATGTCTCCAAGGTATAGGCTCCTTTTCCAGTGCTGACCATGATACGGTAGGGGTCTTCCTAGTTATGAGCTAACTTTCCTTAGGAGGCATTCTTACCTTTGATGTCGGCTTTGCTGAGGCGTTCCTCCGATTTTCGGTTGTTGTCTATCATGGATGTTTACTTTGGGTACAATCAGATCCTAATATACCCTAGAGACGAAGACAAAACCGCTTTCATCACAGAGAGGGCGAGCTTATGCTATAGGGTAATGCCCTTCAATTTGAAAAATGCAAGGGCCACCTACCAAAGAATGATGAATAGGATTTTTGAAGATCAGGTGGAGAGAATGCATGAAGTCTACATCGATGATATGATAGTCAAAACCCTACTATTCAGATCACACACCTCGGACCTCGAAGAAGTGGTCGCCCAACTGAGAAAGCACAACATGAGGCTTAACCCAGAGAAATGCGCATTCAGGGTTTAGGCCGACAAATTCTTAGGCTTCATGCTGACTCACTGCAAAATTGAGGCAAACCCAGACAGATGTCAGGCGATGCTCAACATGCACAGCCCTTAGAACATCAAAGAAGTACAACAATTGACAAGACGAATCACGACCCTCACATGGTTCCTCGCTAAAGTTGCTCACAAATCTGTCTCACTCTTCAAGTTATTAAAAAAGAGGACAGGTTTTGAGTGGACTCAGGAGTGTGAGGATGCCTTTGTGTCTTTAAAAAACTTCCTGTCTTCTCCCCCCATTCTGACAAGGCCTGAACCGAGTGAAACATTATACATATGCCTCTCTGTTCATGATGAGGTTGTGAGTTCAGTGCTTATTTGAGAAATGGTTGAAGGTCAAAAACCAGTTTATTTTGTGAGCAAGGTGCTATAAGGTTCTGAGCTTCGCTATCAGAAAATAGAGAAGGTTGCATTCACCCTCGTCACTACAGCTAGAAGACTTAGACAGTAGTTTCAATGCCATCCAATAGTGGTAAGGACGGATCAACCTATCTGCCAAATACTACATAAACCAGACCTAGCAGGAAGAATGATTGCCTGATCCATTGAGCTTTCCGAATTCGAAATCACATACGAACCCAAATTAACAATCAAGGCACAGGCGCTCTTAGATTTCCTTGCTAAGCTTATTTTAGACCCCAGTGATCCTGAGGGAATATCGTGGATTGTGTTTATTGACGGCTCCTCAAACCCTAAGGGGAGTGGTGCCGGGATAATCCTGGAAAATTCTGAAGGAGTAACCATTGAGAACTCCCTAAGGTTTGAATTTCCTACTTCAAATAATCAGGCAGAGTAAGAAGCATGTATCACCGGCCTAGCAATGGCTAGAGAATTGGGAGTAACAAAGATTACACTTTGTAGTGACTCCCAGCTCATGACATCCTAGATTCAAGGTGATTATCAAGTTAAGGACCCTCTCCTTTAGAAGTACCTAGCAAAGGTATAAAGGCTCCTCAAAAGTTTCCAAGTAGAAAAGGTGGAGCACATACCTTGGGAACAAAACTAAAGGCCGACCTCTTGTCTAAGTTGGCCAGCACCAAGAACCCGAGTAACAACCGTTCAATGATCTAGAAGACCCTCTCGTAACCTTCCATCATAGACACATCTATTTTCTAGGTAGAAGGACAAGAACGTATTTGGATAACACCAATAATGGAATATTTACAGTCCGACAGCTATCCTGAGGACCCAAAGGAAGCCTTAAAGTTAGTCAAAATTGCGGTCCAGTATACCATCTATGACGGGCAGTTGTATCAATATAGATTTTCTTCACTTCTCCTTAAATGCCTCACGCCAAAAGAATCAGAACATGTGTTGGCTGAAGTCTATGAAGGGAGCTGTGGACACCACTTGGGAGGCAAAGCTTTAGCTTTAAAGATACTCAGGGCTGGATACTATTGGCTAACAATGGAAGTCGACTCTCTTGCGCATGTCCAAGTATGTGACAAATGCCAATGACACTCAGACCATTATTATACTCCACCTGAGGAACTATCCACAACATCCATACCCTAGCCATTCTATAGGTGGGGAATGGATATTCTGGGTCTGTTTCCTCAAGCGCCTGGACAACTGAAATTCTTGGTGGTAGTCATGGATTACTTCACAAATGGATTAAGGCAAAGCCCTTAGTCACTATCACCTCTTCCCGAATCCAAAAGTTCATTTGGCGCCATATCATCACCAGGTTTGGAGTCCCAAAATCCATCATGACAGATAATGGAACACAATTCAAAGACAAGGGGTTAGAAGAGTTGCTTGTTGATTTGAAAATCAAGTATCATTGCAGTGCCGTTGAAAATCCCCGGACAAATAGACAAGCTGAAGCCGCCAACTGAGTTATTGTCCACAGACTAAAGAGAAGGTTGGACTAGGCTAAAGGAAACTGGGCTGAACAACTAGACCATGTCCTTTGGGCTTACCGAACCATGCCCCACTCTACAACAGGTGAAATACCCTTTAAGCTCACTTATGGGTGTGAGGCTATGATCCCGTTGAAGATAAGAGAACCTAGCTGGCGCCTCCAATACTTCTCACTTGAAAGTAACACCGAATTGATCAGGGAAAACCTAGATCTTTTGGAAGAAAGAAGGCGCATTGCTTTTATATGCGACACCGCCATCAAACAGAGGATGACAACATGGTACAATCTAAAGGTCGTTCCTAGGAAATTTCAGCCAAGTGACCTAGTCCTCCATAGAGTCAACATTGGAGGCAGGAATGCCTCCACAAGAAAGTTAGCTCCTAACTAGGAAGACCCCTACCGTATCGTGGTCAACACTGGCAAAGGAGCCTATACCTTAGAGACACTAACAGGCAACCTGGTCAAGAACTTCTAGAATACGAAAAAACTTATAAAGTACTATAGCTAAGTGCCTTCTAAGGCCTAGTCTCTTAGTTTACTTCATGTTTGATCTGCCCCAATCATTATGGGAGCACTTTGTATAGACCTTAGTCCTCTACCAAATCAACAAAAGCAAAGTGATTTTTACACATCTACTTGCATTTAAAAGGTCTCGAAGGACCCTCAAGGCTATAGACAGCTTTGAGAGCGTCCACTGAGCCCATTCCTTATGGGAGCCAGATTTCAAAGATAGAAGACCCTCAAAATGGATTCTACCTTGATTAGCCTAAGGAGCCCGTTTCCAAAGAGATTAAGGAGTGCCTTAGCTTCCAGGCTAAGAGGGCAACCCACCAAACCCCTATTTGCGGGTTGGTCGCGAGTTATAGAGTTTACACCTAAAGCCTCGACACTTGGCTATAACCATTATATGGTTATTGGCAGCATGGATAATGACATATGTGTCACGCCATTACGGTATATACTATGAGTTGTCTTATGTTAATCAGGTTATATAGTAGAAAAATCCTAAGTTATAGGAAATTTTATGCACCAAACCGTAAACATTAAAAGACCCCGGCTATGGGCCACTTAAAATTATACCTAAGTTATGTGGGATCCTAAATACCAAAGTGATTAGTGATGCACCCCAGACAAGGTTTTTACTTTATGCCTGAAGTCATGTGGCATCCTAAATGCCAAAGCGACTGGTGATGGACCCCGGACAAGGTTTTTACTTTATGCCTGAAGTCATGTGGGATCCTAAATGCCAAAGCGTTTAGTGACAGACTTCAGACAAGGTTTTTTGTTGGTTACCTAAGGCGAGTGGGATCCCAAGTGCCAACATATTTTGAATGTTGGATCCTGAGCTAAGGTTCTAATTTTAAAATTATGCCTAAGTCCTAAATGGAATTCCAAATGCTCAAACATAAAGGGTGTTGGACCCTGAACCATGGCTTCCATTCAATTGGAAATACTCTTAAGTCCATAAAAAGGTTGTGAAAAGCAACACAATGGGAATTGGACCCAATAAAGACCACGGAAGGGAAATAACAAAATAAATGAATTTAACACCCCGGAACCCAGAGTAATTGTCTTGACAAAAATAAAACACCCCATGCAAGGGGCAAAAGCAAGAACTAAAAATCATTTATTGAGTCCTCGACAACATCCGGATCCCGAGCGGCAGCGGGCGAAGCCTCAACAACACTTTGACCCTCAGGAGCAGCACTAAGAAGCATAAGATGGTTGCCCCAAATCACCCTCCTGGGGTCCAACTCATCCAATGCCAAGGCCACCCCAAGATTGAATAGTTGGACTTGGTCAATGGCGTTCTAAAACTGCTCCCCGCTAATTTTCAGGGAAACCGCGATAAGCTACTGGACATCACCTTGCAAAGAGGCCTTCCCAGTTTGAAGTTCTTGAATCTGAGCATGGAGGTTCTCGTTATCAGCCTGGAGTACGGCAACCCCCTCTGAACTTCCACTAAGCTGGCCTCCCTCTCTTTAAAGTGTCCTTTAATGCCGCTATCTCTTTCTCTAACTCCTGGGTTTTGGCTTTAGCATCACTATTAGCTTTCAAGGCTTCTTCTTTGGCCTTCAGGGCTAGGTTTTCACCTTACTCAATTATCGACACATTCTCTACCATATGCTTACTGTAATTGTCATAACATCTCTCCAAAAAATGGGATTCAGCAACCACACAGAGGGCATATATCTGAAAGGATGACAAAATTTTCTTTGTGTCATACTGAGCGATATGAACTAACACTCGGTCGTCAAGGATGTTGCAATCTATAAAATTTTTGGGATCCGAGTTGTCCGTATACAAGCTAATCGGTCCAGCATGCCAAGACTCTATGGCCACCCTTTTACCCTAGTCATTTGACCAACTACCCTCTATAACTTTTCTCTTTCGCCTCTTGAGCGATTGTGGGGGAGAATCCTACAACTAAATAGGTTACCCCTCGATCACCGAAACCTCAACTGGTGGGGGCAGAGAAGCCAGCGCAGTAACTAGGGGGCATTTGAAGGACTAGCCGCATTCTTTGCCATCAGGGCTTCGAGGACCGCCAAAGCATTTTCAGATGTCATTGAAGCCAAACTTAGTGCAAAACAAACAAAGAGTCAGAGAATAAGGAAAATATGTAAAAAATTATCATACAGAGCATATAATTAAATATGGACAGTGGATTACAATACCAAGAATAGCCAAAAGAGTTACATCTTCAGGGGTTTCTAGCATGCCTTTTGAAGAAATCAAACTAACTTGCCAGACCCACATCTCAAAGAAATCAATGCGCTCGTTCTCATAGTCATCTAATTGGTGTTTCTCTTTCTCAATCAATTTAAGGGGGATGTTCCATGCCCTCTGAGTCTAATACATGCTGAACTTCGATTCCCCGTCATTATCTAGCCAGAAAGAACGAGTACCTAAGGCCGCCTTTAATTTGAAGAACTTTTTTTTGAACTCTTTATAACTTTCTTAGTAAGCAAGAAAGATTTTTCGACCTTGCCTTGACCAAACTGAAAGCTTGGTTTGTTAATGAGCATTATTGCCCGTTAGACTCCACCGAGTATGAAAATAAAAAAAAATGCCTTCTCCGAGCACCACAACTCGACTAATCAATAAATCCTCTCAAAGGCGAGAATGTTTGCCCAACCATTGGGATGAATTTTGGGTTAGGGCAACTTGAGGAGTACGGAGGACGGTAAGCTAAAAATCATTAAAAGGAAGCCAAAGTCCAAATCGAGTAAAAAAATCCTCGTACAAGAACATGTAGTGCACTCCGGCCCGCCGAGAGGAACACACCCTTTCGTTCTTCGGTGATAGGATCTAGAACTCATGATCCTTACTACCTTTATCAGTTAGCATCAAATAGTCTTGAAGTCTATCAAGCTCTTCACCAGGTTAGAACTGGGATATTCGATCATAGGCATCATCCCCAACCCATGGGTACACTAACCCTGGACCACGCCGAATCATGATGGGATCTTCTTCAATTGGCACCCGGACTTTTGGAGCTGGTGCTTGAGGTTTAGCCGTTCTTATTCTTCTGGCCATCAAGTTCCTAGAAACACCCACAGAGGCCGGTGAACAGCTATCAGAATCGATTAACTTAAAGATTCAGACATGGAAGGGGGCAAATAGAAAAGATAGTTCACACCCACATACCGGCCTCCGCACCCTCCAAGGCCTAAGCTTCAGAGGGACACCTTCACCGTGCTTGGTACAGAAGAGGAGGTGCTCCAAAGGGGGCAACACTATTGAAGAGACTCAGGAACTATGGCATCCAAAGTCCATTTTGTTAAAAAAAGGAGAAAATGAGTGCATTCAAAAAGGAGCGCACAACTAATCTACAACTCAAAGATGGCAGAAAAAAATAAAAGAAAGACAGAAATAAGGGCAGAAGGAGATATACCTTATGTACGAAGTAGGATTGGAAGAAGAAGGAAACAAAAATGGCTGATAAACGTCCTACAACCATGCCTCTCCGTCGCACAAAGTCTCTAGGGAACCCTTAAGTCACTAGAAAAATGTTCAAAAATAGTAAAGTAAAAACGATGTACCCTTAACCCCTATTTATAAAGGCCAAACGGTTACGAGGCATTTCCATCTTAATAGTACAGTTTTCAAAAGACACTCATCATGTCACGCGAAGAACTAGGAACAACTATTTGATTAAAATGTGCCACGTGCCCCTCACAACTGTCAAAGCAGTTGAAAGAACGGTTGCACAACAACTCAAAAGTCACGCAACCTCTGAAGTATGAGTCCAGATTTTTTCCACAAACCCCGGTTACACCTGATGTGACCATTTATAATATGGTAAAGAAAGGTCAAATGGTTGATTCTGAATGGCTAAGTTAAAATTCTTAACCTCACACATATCATGGACCTTGGGGTCAGGAACTCAAGCTTGCCACTTCACCATATAAACTAAGTACCAAGCTGGGGGCAACTTAACATTATTACAGGGCGAGCGTTGGACTCATCCCGATAGAAAAAATAACAGTATGGATAACAGAAGATAGAAAGAGAAAAAAGAAGATACAAGACAGAATTTAACAAAGAAGAGTTTTTATTGCTTATTCTCATTCCTTACATCATCAGCTCTAGTAAATAGAGAAGGAAAAATACACCAGAAGTGTTCAGAAAGGAGTATCCATTAGAGAACCGAGGGAAGGAAACCAACATGACTGTCATGGCACCCCAGGTCACTGCCACCTCCATGGTCCCTCCAAAACTAGCATCGGTCTCTTCCCTATTGAATAGAGTGCCCATTGGAGAACTTGGTGAAGGTAATTGGAATGGAATACTCGTAGACGGTTGACGGCCTCCGGAGTCACCACCCTCTGTAACACCCTAGAAAAACATGTTAGGTTTGTATATAGACACAGAAGTAACGTAATACCTATTTAACACGTCTGTTTAATTATGTGATTTTTTGAGCATGTTTAGCTACTTTGCTGCAATACTATTTATGACAAATAGCTATTATTAGCCCCAAAAATAGCTTAAATTACTCAGTTAGTGTAAATAAATGTGGAGACTTTATTTTTAGGTCACAAATGTATGAACTGTGCTACAGTTAATATCTGAGGATAATTAGATTTAGTTTGGTATTTTTAAGCATACTGGGTATGTGTTTTAATACCGGATTAACTAGTCACAGATATGAAAAAATATGACAATGGTGCAACAAGATATTCTATGAATCTTAGGATTTATTTTATATTTGTTGGAGGTTAGGAACCTGGATTTGGTGGAATCTAAGCATTATTAGAAGATCGAGATTTTTGGTACCCTATAGTGATTGGCTATAAGAAGCCAATTCTGACTTCTTCTCTTCATTTCTCTCACAGCATCCATGAACAAAAACAGAAAAGGGAAAGGGAGAAAAGGAAACTATGGGAAAGAAGGAGAAAGGAAGAGGAAAAGCTAGGGGACCAAGGATCAAGGTTGAAGGAAGATCGAAGAGCAAGGTTAAGGCTTCAAGATCTTCATCTCAGCTACTCAAGGTAGGGGTTCTTGAGCTTAAAACTTCATCTTCATCATTTTTCATGTTTAGCTTATTTGAGGGTTAATATGCCAAAATGAGATCTTAAGGCGTTTTAAGTGATTTTCTTGCTTGGATAAGTTTTAAGTGTAGTTTATGACTTGTTTATGTTAAGAGTTTGGATTAGAAACTGAAAACTCTCCATTTGGTCCTTTAAAGCTCAAAGTGAGGGTTTTAAGGGTTTGAATGAGTGATTTAGTATTTTGATCCATTCTTGATGAAATCATTTGGTGTTTTATGTTTTCTTCATGTTTATGAACTTGTTTGGGACTTGAAGTCACCTAGAGATTGGATTAGAGTGACCAAAATCTAAGAATTTGGCCAATAGAATAGTAACAAGAGGATTTTATAAAATTTTACAGAATACAAGATTTTGATGGTATGCCACGACACATCCCTATTATGAGCCACGACACTCTTGTCTCTGTTTTCAATTTTTGTGCACCTAAGAGAGAGGTGCCGCACACCAAAGAATAATGAGCTGCAGTCATCTCCTAAAAATGTCCAAAAAATGGTTTTTCTTGCATGTTTTGCTAGGAAACCCTTGATGCTTTGGCATGGAGTGATGGTGTGGGATTCTATATATAAGACCATTTGTGTTGAGGCCAACTAGTGGCAGTTCCTGGGGAGAATGACCACTTACCTTATGTGAAGGACTTTGAGAAGTAAAGACATGATGTACTAGAAATAACTAGTTTAGGGTTGTTTGGTATGGTATGCCTGTCTATATGCATAGTTTACTCCTTCAAAGTTAAAATTGAGTTTAAGATGCATAGTTAGTGTATGTTCTCTTGTTCTCAAAGGTTGAACTTGAGGATATACTAGAAACATGAGTTAGTCCCTTTTTGGGATAGAGTTGAGCCAAGAGTGCATGTTTTCTAGTGATAGTTCTTTCACTTGGTTAGGGTGAACCTTGTGATAGGATTTGAGAAACCTTAGGTATCCTTTGAGAATTAGAATGTCGTAGGTTCATACCTAGAACCTTGAGCAACATGATGTTGCCTTGTGAATCACTTGTGAAGTGATGAAGTGGGGTATTAGGTGTTGTAAGCTAAGTGTGCTTGGCTTGTTAGTTATGTTATCATGTGTAGGTTAGTTTTTTGTGTGGAAAGTAGAGTTGGAGATGCATGGATGACATTTTACTCCCTTGTGAGACGAGGTTGAGGTATAAAAAGTATTAGAAACATGACTTTGCTCCTTAAGTGGTAATTAAGCTTAATTGGAAAGTTTGCTAGTTTTCCTTAGTCACTTGGTTAGGAAGGACCTGATGATGATTGTTTGTATTTGTGAAATAAGTTGCATATCTTCTTTTCAAACTTGTTGTATGCTATTTTCCGACGTATTGTAATCTCACATGGTATGCACAACCATATTACCTAAGAATAAAGTGTGAACCTAGGTTCTTGTAGTGGGTAATGCTATTATGGACAAGGTTACCAGTATGAGGGTGGTAGCAGTACCCTTACTTAGGTGAGGGAAAGGAATCCACTTATTACCAAGTAGTGTTAGGACTTTTATGCCTATCCTAGCCAATATATACAGGGAAAGGCGGTTCCTAGGAAATAAGCAAGTAGCATGTGTTTTTTTTATAAAACCTATATTCTGCATTAACATTGAATCATCATATTATTAGGATCTTGTGTGAGCATAATCATACACCATATCATTAAGCATTGCATTTGTTGGCTGCCGTATGGGCAGTTTCCTTGCTTGCTTATTGGTTGCTTGCTCGATGATATCTCACGATTGTATAGGCGGTTGTTTGATATCATTAATTATTCAGTATTAGTGCGAAATAGGATTTTAACTTGCATTGTGAATGTTACATAGCGTATGTATGCGTTCTGATAGTATTGAGCAATGACTCATTTATCTGTTGCAGGCTTAATCTTATATTTGTTGTATGGTCTGTTCATTATGATAAATGAACACTGGTTTTGTAATTCTTATACTAAGAAATTGTGATTTCTCAACCCGATTGTGTTTTCATGTAAATTCAGGTGCAGGTAAGGTAAGCTAAAGGAGCAGAAGAACTAGTGTAATTTATTTTATTTCTTGAAATAAATTTGTATATTTGTTTCCTGCTACCTTGAGGTTGTGAAAGTTATGTATTACAATATGCCTTCGAGAGGCTAATGATGTATATATATAGTTTTTTGTTATTTAGACTCTCCATAATTATTTATGTGAATGAATGTTATGGGTTAGTTTGTCGTTTTAGGTTAGAAGTGACATAGCTAGTACTGTGTGCCTTATATATAAAAGATATATCAGGTCCTCGATACTGGGATGTTACATTATGGTACCAGAGCAATTTATCCTGTTAAGTCGGGGTATGGACTGATCATGCTGAGGCATGTTTATGAGTTCCTATATGAGTTGTTGTGCATTTCTTTGTCTCTTGTGAGAGATGTGTGATAGAATTGTATGACTTGTCTTTGGTATAACTATTTTAACTACTGTTATACGATTACATGATATTGGGATTAGCTACCTTAATATGTATTATTCTGTGTGTACAGGAAACTATGGTGTCTCCAAGGCGAACCTGTGGAAATAGGAATTCATCTTATGAAGGCCTGGACTTGGTTGGAGCCTTTATAGCTATGGCAGATGCTTTGAGGGAGTAGACAATCGCTACTACTGAGGCAATGTGGGAGCAGACAACCACTACTGTTGAGGCTACCAAAGAGCAAATAGCTACGACTACAAGGAGGTTTGAGATAATGGGTGCGACCTAGCATCAACAGCTTACACCAGCACCACATCAATTAGGGCAACTAAACTAAGAGATACTAGTGGGGAGAAAATAGACTTTCCAAGACCTCTCGGAGTTTAGGGAGACTAATCTATCATCCTTCAAGGGGGAGTATGATCCGATGAGAGCTGAGAGTTAGTTAAAGGAGATGGAGCAGATCTTCACTGTTGTGGTTTGCTCAGAGGGGCAGCGAGTGCTGTTTGCTTCTTTCATATTGGAGGGAGAAGTAGAGGATTAGTGGTTGGACATCAAGAGATCTTTGTCAGGGACTCTTGTTACGTGAGAGATCTTTAAGAATTCATTTCAGGAGAAGTGTTTTCCACAAAATCTGCGGAATGCAAAGGAGATGGAATTTCTGTGGTTGGAGCAAGGCGAGTTTTCTGTTGGTCAGTTATGGCCAAGCTTAATGAACTGTCAAAGTTCTCATCTTGCATCAGAGTGGAGCAGTAGAAGCGTGTTAATTTTGAGAAAGGATTGAGAGAAGTCATTCAGAGAGTAATCCAGCTTTTTGAAATCTGTGATTTTGCAGCCTTCGTGAATGAATGCAGAATCGTTGAAGGTCGTGATGGTAAGTCTCAAGAAGAGCGAAGATCACAGAACCTTCAAAAGAGGAAGTGGAACTACCACCGAGCGAGTAATAGAGTCTCTATAAACTTAGTTCCTAGAATAGGACCTATCTCTATAGCACCCTATAGGATGGCACCACTAGAATTAGCATAACTCAAAAAGCAAATCAAGGATTTGTTAGATAAACAATTCATTACGACGAGTGTTTCTCTGTGGGGAGCACCTGTATTTTAGTGAAGAAAAAGGATGATACCATGAGACTCTGTGTGGATTATAAATAGTTAAATATGGTGACTATAAAAAATAAGTATCTATTACCTAGGATAGATGACCTAATGAATTAGTTGAGAGGAGCTGTGGTTTTCTCAAAGATTAATATTGGGTCTGGGTATCATAAGATACAGATTAGGGAAGGGGATATCTCTAAGACCGTTTTCAGGACTAGGTATGGACATTATGAGTATCTTGTGATGTTCTTTGGGTTGATGAATCCACTAGCAGTGTTCATGGATTACATGAACAAGATCTTTAGACCCTACCTGGATAAGTTTGTTATGGTGTTTATCGATCATATTCTAAATCTATTCTTAGTTAATGAAGGAGCATGAACCACATCTGAGGATAGTGTTGGAAACCCTTAATGAGAATGGGTTGTTTGTCAAGCTATCTAAATGTGAGTTTTTGACTTTCACAAGTGTAGTGTCTGGGACATGTGATATCTCAGGGTGAGATTTTTGTGGACCTAGGAAAAGTTGATGCAGTGTTGCAGTAGGGGAGACCCACCACTGTGACTGAGATTAGAAGCTTCATAGGCTTAGCAGGGTACTATAGAAGGTTCATAAAAAGATTTTTCTCAGTTAGCACTACCCTTGCCTAAGTAGACTAGGAAATGTAGTACTTTTGAGTGGACTTCGATTTATAAGTATAGTTTCCAAGTGCTGATTTGGGGTTAACTACTACGCCAGTGTTGGTAATTTAGGATCTTTTGGAGAACTTTGAGGTGTGTTGTGATACTTCAAGGATGAGTCCAGGGTGTGTCTGATGTAATACAGGAGAGTTGTTGCCTATGCATCAAGGCAGTTGAGGTCTCTTGAGGAGAACGACCCGACTCATGATCTGGAGTTAATGGCAATAGTGTTTGCCCTAAAAGTTTGGAGACATTTCTTATATGGAGTTAAAGTATCATCCGAGTAAGGCCAATGTGATGGTTGATGCACTAGTAGGAAATCCTTACACGTGTCCCAGATGATGATAATTCAAGAGAGTGAACTTCTTGAGAGTTTTAGGGATATGAACCTTTGAGCAACTGTGTTTCCACATATTCTCAGTGTGAGTCAAGTGGACATAATGGGTGACTTGAGGACTCAGATCCTCGAAGCTCAAAAAGAAGATGAGACTCTTAGGGATATAAGTGATCAGATCTTTTAGGGGATCCTAAAGGGTTTGATATAGACGGATGATGGGAATGAGGAATATGTTTCTACACCCATCTATCCATATGATGAAGACAAAGGTAGAAAAAATGTTTCTACATCTAGTTTTTCAGAAGGCGATGAAGATGAACAAGTTCATGTGGGAACCTTAGAGCCTGAGTGCCGGTGTTTGGAAGGCCATATGGTGTTAGACCTTGTGTGGTTTGCTTTATGTGTGGTCAACCGGGGCATTATACTAGGGGGTTGTCCATAGAGGCAGGGAGTTAAGCCCGATCCAAGGCCGCAAGCTTTAGGAAGGGTGTATACTCTAGTCAGAACAATGGAGACTTTATCTTTCGACCCTATGCAAGGTATTCTTTTGTGTGTACCATTTGTTGAAAACTCATCAAAAGAATCTTTTAGGTGTTATGCAAATTGAGTTGTTAGTTTGTGTTTAAATTCAATAAGGCATCACTATGGAAAGATATGATCTTTTCGAGTGTGATATCGTTTCTGATATGTGGCAATCTGAATTTTGGGGACAAAATTCTTAAAATGGAGGGGAGAAATGTAACACCCTGGAAAAACATGTTAGACTTGTATATGCATATAAAGGTAGTGTAATACTTATTTAATATGTTTGTTTAATTTTGTGACTTTCGAGCATGTTTAACCACTTTGCTGTAACACTATTTGTGAGAAATAACTGTTATTAGCCCCAGAAATGGCTTAAATTGCTCAGTTAGTGGAAATAAATATGGAGACTTTATTTCTAGGTCACAAATGTGTGAACTGTGCTATAGTTAAAATATGAGGATAATCGGAGTTAATTTGATATTTTTAAGCATACTAGGTGTGTGTTTTAATACTGGATTGACTAGTCACAAATATGGAAAAATGTGACAATGGTGCAACAAGATATTCTATGAATCTTAAGATTTATTTTATATCTATTGGAGGTCAGGAACCTAGATTCGGTGGAATCTAAGCGTTCTTAGCAGATCGGGATTTTTGGTACCCTTTAGTGATTGGCTATAAGAAGCCAATTTTGACTTCTTCTCTTCATTTCTCTCACGATAGCCAGGAAGAAAAATAGAAAAGAGAAAGGGAACTGTGGGGAAGAAGGAGAAATGAGGAGGAAAAGCTAGGGGACCAAGGATCAAGCTTGAAGGAAGATCAAAGAGCAAGGTTAAAGCTTCAAAATCTTCATCTCAACTACTCAAAGTAAGGGTTCTTGAGCTTAAAACTTCATCTTCCTCATTTTTCATGTTTAGCTCATTTGAGGGTTAATATGCCAAAATGAGATCTTGAGGTGTTTTAAGTGATTTTCTTGCTTGGATAAGTTTTAAATGTAGTTTATGACTTGTTCTTGTTAAGAGTTTGGATTAGAAAATGAAAACTCTCCATTTGGTCATTTAAAGCTCAAAGTGAGGGTTTTAGGGGTTTGGATGAGTGATTTAGTATTTTGATCTATTCTTGATGAAATCATTTGGTGTTTTTATATTTTCTTCATGTTTGTGAACTTGTTTGGGACTTGAAATCACTTAGAGATTGGATTGGAATGGCCAAAATCCAAGAATTTGGCTAATGGAACAATAACGAGAGGATTCTGTAAAATTTTACAGAATCTACGGTTTTGATGGTGTGCCGCGGTACATCCCTATTATGAGCCATGACACTCTTGTTTCTGTTTTCAATTTTTGTGCACCTGAGAGAGAGGTGCCGTGCACCAAAGAATAATGAGTCGTGGCCCTCTCCCAAAAATGTCCAAAAAATGGTTTTTCTTGCATGTTTTTGCTAGGAAACCCTTAATGCTTTGGCATGGAGTGATGGTGTGGGGTTCTAGATATAAGACCATTAGTGTTGAGGCACAACTAGTAATAGTTCCTGGAGAGAATGACCACTTACCTTATATGAAGGACTTTGAGAAGTAAAGACATGGTGTATTAGAAACAACTAGTTTGGGGTTGTTTGGTATGATATGCCTATCTATATGCATACTTTACTCCTTTAGAGTTGAAGTTAAGTTTAAGATGCATAGTTGGTGTATGTTCTCTTGTTCTTAAAGGTTGAACTTGAGGATATGCTAGAAATATGGGTTGGTTCCTTTTTATGATATAGTTGAGCCAAGAGTGCATATTTTCTAGTGATAGTTCTTTCACTTAGTTAGGGTGAACCTTGTGATAGAATTTGAGAAACCTTAGGCATCCTTTGAGAAGTAGAATGTCGTAGGTTAATACCCAGAACCTTGAGCAACATGAGGTTGCTTTGTGAATCACTTGTGAAGTGATGAAGTCAGGTATTAGGTGCTGTAAGCTAAGTGTGCTTGGCTTGTTGGTTATATTATCATGCATAGGTTGCTTCTTTATGTGGAAAGTAGAGTTGGAGATGCATGGATGACATTTTACTCCCTTGTGAGACGAGGTTGAGGTGTAGGAAGTACTAGAAACATGACTTTGCTCTTTAAGCGGTAAGTGAGCTTGGTTGGGAAGTTTTCTAGTTTTCCTTAGTCACTTGATTAGGAAGGACCTGGTGATGATTATTTATATTTGATAAATATGTTGTATATCTTATTTTCAAACTTGTTGTATGCTATTTTCCTACGTATTGTAACCTCACATGGTGTGCACAACCATATGACTTGAGAATAAGGTGTGAACCTAGGTTCTAATAGTGGGTAATGCTATTATGGTTAGGATTACCGATATGTTGGTAGTAACAGTACCCTTACTTAGGTGAGGGGAAGGAATCCACTTATTACTAAGTAGTGTGAGGGCTTTTATGCCTATCCTACCCAGTATATACAAGGGAACACGATTCCTGGGAAATAATCTAGTGGCATGTGTTTTTTTTTTTAAACCTAAAATCTGCATTAACATTGAATCATCACATTATTAGGATCTCGTGTGAGCATAATCATACACTATATCATTAAGCATTGCATTTGTTGGCCACTATATGGGTAGTTGCCTTACTTGCTTGTTGGTTGCTTGCTCGATGATATCTCACGATTGTATGGGCGGTTGTTTGATATCATGGATTGTTCGGTATTAGTGCGAGATAGGATTTTACCTTACCTTGTGAATGTTACATAGCGTATGTATGCATTCTGATTGCATTGAGCAATGACTCATTTATCTATTGCAGGCTTAATCTTATGTTTATTGTGAGGTCTATTCATTGTGATAAATGAACACTAGTTTTGGAATGTTTATACTGAGAAATTGTGATTTCTTACCCTAATTGTGTTTCCATGTAAATCCAAGTACAGGTAAGGGAAACAGAAGGAGCAGAAGAACTAGCGTAATTTATTTTGTTTCTTGCAATAAATATGTATATTTATTTCCTGCTACCTTGAGGTTGTCAAAGTTATGTATTACAATATGCCTTTGAGAGGCTAATGATGTATATATATAATTTTTTGTTATTCAGGCTCTCCATAATTATTTATGTGAATGAATGTTATGGGTTAGTTTGTTGTTTTAGGTTAGAAATGACATAGCTAGTACTCTGTGCCTTATATATATAAGAGATATATCAAGTCCTCGGTACTAGGATGTTATGCCCTCCAAATTCTTCTTCACTACCTCCTTTACAGTGATAATAAAGGCCAGCATCTGCTTTTTCCCTGTTGAGCACCCCCAGGAGAACGTATCACTCCAAGTTGCTTTAAATCAAAAATGACGGCTCCAATAGACCTTCCTACTTATCCAATTGCACTTACAGGACCTGCTAAAGGACTCAGCTAAGTGCCTCCAAGGGTCTCTGAAAGGAGGAAAGGGAAGGGCGAGGCAACTCCGAGTGTCTTTGTCCAACATGATAAGAACCACAAATCTTCCCGGCAAGAGTGGGTAGATCAAGCACTCCCGCATACGCCGAGAGAGAAAGGCTACTGTCATCCATTACGCTGAGAATGAAAAATCTCAATTAGAGGGTTTTTTTTTTCAAAAAGCAAATGCCTTCAAAGACTTTGGAAAGAACAAGAAGAAAGTCTTCGCAGAGGGCAAAACCCTCCATGTGTGTATAGAAAATGAATGGGAAACCATTCTCTGGAAAAAGATCATTCTCAAACAAAATCACAAAGCAAAAGATATGCAATGAAGGGAATGTCATCTTCAATGCAAACATTCCTTATTTATAGAAAGAATGAAGCATTTTGATTGGTCCCAAGAAAGGTGAACTGATCGCATGATGGAAGTCCCGCGTTTTAATGCTCCCTACTTTTGATTGGTCACGAGAGTAGCTGGCAGTTGAGAAACAATATGAAATCGATATCCTCTGAAAGGATCTTTAGTTCCCAATAAAGTTAAAGTAGTAGTTTTCCAAGAAAGCTCAGACTGTTACAAGCTGCAAGAAAAGACAAAAATCCTATGAAACCATGCACAGGGGCAACAAAGGACACACCTCGGATGACGGGATGACAAATAAAGCAGTAATCCATCGCGAATTCCGATTTCACATTCCAACCCCAGAGGTATTCCACAATAATGGACCTCGGCCCTTTTGGATTTTTATATCTACTACGCACTGCGTGTTCTCTTCAAACTTGGTATCTTGACACTTAATTGTTCCGCTTAAGCGCCAAGCTGGAGGAAATTGTTCTAGACCATAATCCGGGCTTATAACCCGTAGGTCAACCCGACGCGCATGCTCGCCGAAATCTGACATCAACGCCCTCGGTAGAAATATGCTTATCATGGACCCTGGCAATGTATGTCGGACCCAGGTACTGGATAGTAACAGCTTTACCACGAGATCTACGCAATGGATAAATCTTTATGATATCTGCTATTGTCAATCATGATCATACAGAATAATAGCGCCACAACTACCATACCAGTATTATGATAATATAGGGATCCTCAGCAACTAAATAAGAAACATATCTTCTCCTATTACTATTACGGGAACGTATCTCTCCATTATGAGAATGTATCTATCCATCCTCTATAAATACTAAATTAAGTAACCTTAAATAAGTATCAGTAAATTATTACTCATAGTATAATACTTCTTGTGCACAGCCTGACTTGTGCGTTGGAGCTGTAGTTTGAGTTTGTAGTATGAATATAGTCAATCTTTACTGCTTTAAAAATTTTAAGAATGACAAATCAAAACTCTGGAATTCCATGGACGGAAGGAACTTTTTCATTCGATGACTATTCTTTTGGATTTTTGTTTCTCAAATGATTATTTGCATATTATAAACACCATATTTTGTGGTACGTTTTTTTTTTGTCTTACACTTTTATCATATATAACATTATTTTATTTTGTTAATTCTATTTTATTTTATTTTATTAATTTTATTTTTCCATTTTATAAGCCTTGGATTCATGAATTCTGACTGAATCCATGACCCATTATCTAACCTATACCCATTTTCTTCCGAACACAAAAAATACCTAACGCATGACCCTTTAACCCAAGATACATGACCTGTTTCTTATCCAACTCACCAGAAATTAGGTATTTTTTGGGTATTATCTCACGGATAATACCTAATATATCTCATTATCTCATGTAAACAGGTGGATAATACCTAATATATCTCATTATCTCATGTAAACAGGTCATGTAATCCTAGTATTTTTTGGTTCTAAAATTGATAAATTGTAAACTCATTTTTACTCTTTTTTATATAATCAATTCCAAACTTGTACTGTTTTTGTGTGTGTGTGTTAAATTTGATAAATCTGGTGAAAGGAATGTGTATCCTGTTACTACCATTTTGTTTTTTAGTCGCCTACTACTTGTTTTATTCAATGTCTGAATTAACCATTAATATGTTGTTGATGCTAGTTTGAATGATGGATAATGATTTCATTTGTTATTCTTGTGTGCACAGTCAATTTGCTTGATAGATACCAAGTGGAAATATACAATATTTAAGGGTTAAATCTTAATAAAATGTTAAGCTTGAATTTTGACTATGTTTCCATGACTATCAAAATGTGTGGTTTCATCCCTCATATTTTAATGGTGCATGAAGTTTAGTTTATTTTGTTAAGGAGAAAACTTAGGTAAAAAGTTTTCTCCTTTTGTTATTTCTATTTTATTTTATTTTATTAATTTTATTTTTCCATTTTATAAGCCTTGGATTCATGAAGTCTGACTGAATCCATGACTTATTATCTAACCTATACCCATTTTCTCCCTAACACAAAAAATACCTAACGTATGACCCTTTAACCCAAGATACATGACCTGTTTCTTATCCAAGTCACCAGAAATTAGGTATTTTTTGGGTATTATCTCATGGATAATACCTAATATATCTCATTATCTCATGTAAACAGGTGGATAATACCTAATATATCTCATTATCTCATGTAAACAGGTCATGTAATCCTAGTATTTTTTGGTTCTAAAATTGATAACTTGTAAACTCATTTTTACTCTTTTTTATATAATCAATTCCAAACTTGTATTGTTTTTGTGTGTGTGTGTGTTAAATTTGATAAATTTGGTGAAAGGAATGTGTATCCTGTTACTATCATTTTGTTTTTTAGTCGCCTACTACTTGTTTTATTCAATGTCTGAATTAACCATTAATATGTTGTTGATGCTAGTTTGAATGATGGATAATGATTTCATTTGTTATTCTTGCGTGCACAGTCAATTTGCTTGATAAATACCAAGTGGAAATATACAATATTTAAGGGTTAAATCTTAATAAAATGTTAAGCTTGAATTTTGACTATGTTTCCACGACTATCAAAATGTGTGGTTTCATCCCTCATCTGTTAATGGTGCATGAAGTTCTCGGCAACTTGTTTATGTTTTGCCAGATTTAGAAAACTAATTCCATATGTTACTTGCTAAATGAATGTTTTTTTATATGAGAGATTCTTAGATAAGTATGATTTATTATGTTATTTTTTAGTATGTTATCTTTTAGGCATTAAAATAATTATTTAATATATGTAAAAATATTATTAATGATTAATGTATTTTTATCATAAATTTCATAATCTTATAGATATCAAATAATGATTTGAGTATAAAACGTTCCTAAATTGCATTTTGACATTTGATGTAAAAGGACTCTACTATTTTGTGATGGTGCTTGCTGGAAAATATCTACCTTCTTTCAATAGTAAAACTTCAATCAGATAGATGTGCGCTGAGCTTTGGAGCAGGGTTTTCCAAGTGTTCAATTTATGATTATTAATGTCATATAGTAAGAGTTTGGTTAAGTAAAGGTGATGAGTCTTTTTTTCCCTCTCTAGTTGGCAAGTAACAGGACACTCACCTGTTGCCTGAATAGTAGGCTTCTATTTTCATAATATATATATCTACGATGTAGAATGTGACATGTCATCAAACTCTTTAAAAATTACAGACGAAACCAAATTATTATTCTTCTTTGGAATTAAGGGCGACCCCCTTAAGTAAAGATAGGGCGAATTATGAGTAGCGACCTGCCGTTGATGCCATTAAAGAAGAGCAAATCCTATAACCCAAATTCTTCTTCAACTTCTTGATGTGATTGAGGAAGAAGAACCGTATGGGTTCCATGGCCATGGCATCTCGAGGAGGAATTCCATGGTCTCGTGGATGGGATTCATCAAGCCTTATCGAACTGGCACCTTTCATGACGGCTGATGATCACATATTTGATACATTAATAAGTCTTTATTTTTAGTCATTTACACTCTCCATATACTTAATTGATTGAGTTTGATTATATTTTATAAGTTTAGACTCAAATTGGACTTAATTAAATTTTTCAGCATAAATTACGTCTTACATTATTTCTGTATTTGGGCTATATCTTGGGATTTAGGTGGCCAAATGAGGTGAATTTGGTGGCATTTTAAAGATAAGAGAGAGCTCTATAACTTTCATGAAAACTCAAAGGCCCAATCACATGAGTAGATAACTCAAATTGGGGTTGAAGTAAGAACTAGAGTGCTATTCCTGATAGCTTGACCTATGTGTACCGTTCATGCTATATTTCGGGATAGAAGTTGTAAAATGGGTTGAAATTTTGATTCTGCATAGTTGAGACCTATATCTATAACTTTCATGTTGAACACTTTTCCAGAATCTGAGGCCTAATGGGTGATATTGGACTTGCAAGTCAGAACAGAGGAGCTGTGACTGAGCCTGAGTAGTATGCAGTAATTTGCACGTATCTGGACTTATAGAAATGATATTGGACTCAAACCAAAGCCATTTGAAATCTAAGATCCCAGCCTACAACTTTTATGAAGATCATATTTGCTCATTCTAACGCATTCAATGACTTCAGAGCTAAATGATTTCGGAGACAAGGAATCTCCATAATTTTTCACTCACCAAAAGTCATTTGGCATTTTCTACTCATTTTCCACTCATCCACTCACTAATGACTCAGCCCCCTTGTCATTTTGTATCTATAATCCTCTATAAAAGGGGCCCTTAGCAGATCATTGAGGGTATTAGGTGTTAGGTACTAAAATGATGCTAGTTTGTTACTAAGTTTTCTTGTAGTAATTTTATTTTGTTCTAAATTGAAGTCATGTTCTTCTTCTTCCTCTTTTCTCTTTCTTTCTTCTTATCTATGAGTAACTAAGTTTCGTTTTGCTTAGGTGAAAGAATGAAGCTCTTGGTAATGAAATAAGGTTAGATTAATTTCTCTCTTGTGCTTAAATGATATATTTTCAAGTGGTCATTATACGTATTGTATTTTGTTTCCAATCATTTAGAAACTCTCCTTGTAAAGTGGAGTTCTTGATTTGTTGTAGACAAGAGATTGGCACAATGAATGCTTTAACCCATTTACAAGTGGTGGTATTAGAAATTCTCCTTATAAATTGGAGATCTTGATTTGTTGTAGACAAGATTTTAGCACAATGAATGCTTGATCCCATTTATGAGTGGTGGTGTTAATAGATGATTAAAAGAATCATAATATAATTACGTATATAATTTTTAATGAACTTTGAACGTTATATTTTCTGATTGGAACCTCCGTTATGTGTGGATTCTAATTGAGTTATAAAAGAATTAATCTTGACCTTAATTTATTTACCAAGAGTGGATCTCCTAGCCCAAGCAATTCCTTTTTATTTGTGACCAAATTTTTATCACCTTTATTATTGTAATAAAATATTTTCCTTACGTCAAATAAATTTTTCTTCATCAATTCCCTGTGGATCGACCTCAGACTCCCGAGAAATTTATTACTTGAGATAACCTATGCTTGGGTTTGTAACTTTTAATCTCGCATCAAGTTTTTGGCGCCGTTGCTGGGGACTTGATTTGAAGAACAAATTTTTGGTATAAATATTTTGTATATATACTAATGTACTAACTTAGTGAGGAAATCTCTCCCTAATTTCTTTGTAATATTTAATCATTAATAAAATAATCTTTCTTTTTCTCTTCTCTCTCGCGAGCAAAAAATTGGCTTGTCGATTCTTTGGTTTTCATATTTTAAATTTACTTTTTGCACTTTATTTTCTATATATTATTTTCGTATTTATCTTTCATTTATTTTTTGTTATTTATTTTTTGTTATTTATTTTTTGTTATTTATTTTTGTTTACTAACTTACTAACTTTCTAACATTTTAATTTATCTGCATACTAACTTTTTAATTTTTTTTGCTTATTAACTTATTTGGTAGTTGGTTTATACCACACCCTTGTTAATATTTAATGGATGATTTATACTGCTAGCTTGTACATTTTATTTTATATTTTAAGTTTCTTGTTTATGCTTAATTGGTATCGTGATTTAAATTCTGGTTGTTTGGTTAGAGTTAATCGAGGTACTGTACATATTGATTTGTCTGAATCATAATCACACACATCAAACACAATGGCTGAAAATGAAAGTGTACATGATGAACATGAAAATCAACCATTGTGAACCATGTGTGAGTATTTGCAACCATCTCGAAATTCTAGTCCATCTTATTTTATCTTTCCACTCAATGCAAATAATTTTAGATTCAAGCCAGGTATGATTTCTTTACTTCCTAATTTCTATGGTTTAGAATATGAAAACCCATATTTACATCTAAAAGAATTTGAGGAAGTATGTATCGCTTTTCATGATCAAACTTGCACTGAAGAGGTTGTTAAGCTTAAATTGTTTGCTTTTTCTTTAAAAGATAAAGCAAAAGCTTGGCTTAACACTTTGAAATCAAGATCAATTGGCATATGGCAAGAAATGCAAGGTGAGTTTTTAAAAAAAAAATTCCAACACATAAAACCAATGCTTTGAAAAGAAAAATCCAAAATTTTTCCCAAAATTCAAATGAAGCATATTTTCAAAGTTGGGATCGTTTTAAAGATTTGTTGAATTCTTGCTCACATCATGGTTTTAAAAAATGGCGCACTATAAGCTTTTTTTATGAAGGGTTAACACCTGAAACTAAATAATTTGTGGAAACAATGGGCAATGGTGAGTTTCTTGATAAAGAACCTGAAGAAGCTTTAGACTATTTAGACCATTTGGCTGAAAATTCTCAATCATGGTATGGTACTAATCATTCTGAAAATTCAATTAGATCTAACCTTGCAAGTACTAATAAAGGAAAATATCATCTTCGTCAAGAAGAAGATCTAAATGCTAGGTTCGCTAGTTTAGCTAGAAAGGTTGAAGCCATAGAATCAGGGAAAGTAAAAGAAATCAAATCTGTACAAAATGAAGAAATTTGTAGCATTTGTAATGAATTGGGACGCTCAACAAATGAATGTCTAAAAATTCATGTTTTTAAAGAAGTTGTGCATGAGCAAGTAAATGCAATGAACAATTTTAAAAAGTCATTCATTTCTTCTTTTTCAGATACATACAATCCGGGATGGAGAAATCACCCGAACTTCAGTTGGAGGACTAACAATCAGGCATATATCATGCAACCACCACCTCCTCAGGCACAACAAGACTCTCAAAATTCTCAAGGATATGCACCCTATGTCCCACCATATAGGAAAGACCTTGAAGAAACATTGCATGCATTCATGGAAAAGCAAGTGACCATTAATAATCATAACACTCAAGCCATGATTGACATAAAAGACACTTTTGCTAAACTTTCTTCTGCACTTGCCATTCATGAGAAAGAAAAATTTCCCTCTCAATCTCAACCAAATCCCAACGGTCAGTACAGCCTAAATGAGGGTAGTTCAGAAAACCAACAAATAGATCAAGTCCAGTCAGTGATAACTCTTAGGAGTGGAAAGGTTGTTGAAAAACAAATTCCTGAACCTTGTGAGAAAAATGATGAGTCAAGTCCCAAAGATGAGGAAGGAGTTGATAAGCCACCTAGCCAAAAGGAGATCAAACCCTTGCCTTCACCCCCATATCCTCAAGCATTAAACAATTCAAGTAAAGTGAACCATAACAATGACATTTTTGAAATCTTTAAACAAGTGAAGGTCAATATCCCTCTGTTAGATGCTATCAAACAGATTCCTTGTTATGTCAAATTTTTGAAAGACTTGTGCACTGTTAAAAGGAAACATAATGTGAAAAAGAATACATTTTTGACTGAACAGGTAAGTTCTATTATTCAGAACAATAATGCGTTAAAATATAAAGACCATGGTTGTCCTATAGTTTCATGCATTATTGGTGAACATAAAATTGAATGAGCTTTACTTGATCTTGGTGCTAGTGTTAATTTGCTTCCATATTCAGTTTATCAGTAACTCAACCTTGGTGAGTTAAAACCAACTTCTGTAACTCTTCTACTTGCTGATAGATTAATTAAAATCTCAAAAGGAATAGTGGAAGATGTGTTGGTACAAGTTGATAAATTCATATATCCTGTGGATTTTATTATCTTAAAAACTGAACATATGGTTGATAGTTCTAAGTCAATTCCTATTATTCTAGGTTGCCCATTTTTAGCAACATCTAATGCTCTAATAAATTGCAAAAATAGAGTGGTGAAGCTAACATTTGGAAATATGACACTGGAGCTTAATGGTTTCAACATGTGCAAAAAACCACATGAAGTTTATGATGACAATGAGAGAGATTTAAGGGATTGAGGCCATTATATATGATCATTTTCAAACCAAGAGTTCTTCTAACTCATTAGAAATTTGTTTAATTAATTCATTTGATTCAGCTACACAATTAGATGGTAATGTTTCTAAAATATGCTCTTTGCTTGACTGTACACAGGAAATGGAATACAAATGAAGGAAGCTAAGATTCAAAAAGTTAAAACCTATGAATGATGATACCCATGAAGAAGTACCCATACTGGAACTAAAGCCATTACCTGCTGGGTTGAAGTACACATTTTTGGGAGAAGAACAAAGCTTTCCAGTGGTAATTTCCTCATCCCTGACCAAAGAGCAAGAAGGTATGTTGATAGAACTACTTAAAAGGCATAAAAGTGCAATTGGATGGACATTAAAGGACATAAAAGACATTATTCCATTAATTTGTACACATAGAATACATTTAGAGGATAATGCTAAAACATCTCAACAACCTCAAAGAAGATTAAATCCACACATGAAAGAGGTAGTTAGAGCTGAAGTTCTTAAATTACTTGATGTTAGAATTATCTATCCTATCTCTGATAGCCAGTGGGTAAGCCCTGCACAAGTTGTGCCTAAGAAATCTGGAATAACAGTGGTTGAAAATGAAAAAGGAGAATTAATACCTACCCGAGTCTCATCTAGTTGGCGTATGTGTATTGATTTCAGAAAATTGAATGCAACCACTAGGAAAGATCATTTACCCTTTCCATTTCTTGATCATATTTTAGAAAGAGTAGCAAGACATCCCTACTATTGTTTTCTTGATGGTTATTCAGGGTATAATCCAATACCAATTGCATTAGAGGATCAAGAAAAGACCACTTTTACGTGCCCTTTTGGCACTTTTGCATATAGAAGAATGCCTTTTGGTCTTTGTAATGCTCCGGTAACTTTTCAAAGATGCATGTTAAGTATTTTCAGTGACATGATTGAGCATTATTTAGAAGTTTTCAAGGATGACTGACAGTTTTTAGAAATTCTTTTGAAAATTGTCTTGATAATTTAGAAAAAGTTCTTAAAAGATGCGAAGAAAAAGGATTTGTATTGAATTAGAAAAAATGTCATTACATGGTTACCTTAGGAATAGTGTTAGGTCATGTGATATCTTCTAAGGGAATTGAAGTTGATAAGGCCAAAGTTGAATTAATTACTCATTTGCCTTCCCCAAAAATAGTCAGAGAAGTTCGTTCTTTTTTAGGACATGCATGATTTTACAGAAGATTCGTAAAGGACTTTAGTGCCATATCTAAACCTTTATGTAATCTTCTAACAAAAGATGCACCATTTGATTAGAACTAAGATTGTCAGAAATCTTTTGAAAAATTAATCAATCTTTTGACTTCTGCTCCTATCATGCAATCTCCTGACTAGTCTTTGCCTTTTGAGTTGATGTGTGATGCTAGTGATTTTGCTGTTGGTGCTGTTTTAGGCCAAAAAAAAGAAGGTAAGCCTCATGTAATTTATTACGCAATTCGAACTTTAAATAGTGCACAAATGAATTACACCACTGCTGAAAAAAAACTACTTACTGTAACTTTTGCATTAGACAAATTTTGAGCTTATTTAATTGGTTCTTCCATTGTTGTTTTTACTGATCATGCTGCTGTTAGATATTTAATGTCTAAGCAGGATGCCAAACCTAGGTTGATACGGTGGATCTTGTTGCTTCAAGAATTCAACATCACAATAAAAGACAAGAAAGGAGCCAAAAATGTTATTGCAGATCATTTGTCTAGACTTACAACAGGCTCATCTTTTGATAGCACACCTATCAATGATTCTTTTCCTGATGAATTTTTATTTTCTATTAATTCCATGCCTTGGTTTGCTAACATTGACAATTTTCTTGTAACAGGTAAGATACCGCCTCAATGGACTCACCAAGACAGAAAAAATTTTTTAATTGAGGTGAAAAATTTCTATTGGGATGACCCATATTTGTTCAAATATTGTCCTAATCAAATCTTTTGGAGATATGTACCTGACAGTGAGGTAAGTAGTGCATTAAATTTTGTCATTCAGAAGCATGTGGAGGTCATTTTTCTTCAAAGAAAATAGCTGCAAAAATCTTGTAGTGTGGATTTTATTGGCTCACTTTATTCAAGGACAGTTATACTTTTTACAAAAGTTGTGAAAATTATCAAAAATTGGGGTCCATTTCTAAAAGAAATATGATGCCTTTGAATCCTATCCTTGTCATTGAAATTTTTGATTGTTGGGAAATTGATTTCATGGGTCCATTTCCATCATCATTTAGATTTGTGTATATTTTGGTTGCAGTTGATTATGTCTCAAAATGGATTGAGGCAATTCCATGTTGACACAATGATCACAAAACTGTTTTGAAATTTTTAAAAGAAAATATTTTTGAGTCGATTTGGAATCCCTCGAGCTATCATCAGTGATGGGGCAAAACATTTTTGTAATAAATCATTTGAATCTTTAATGAAGAAATATGGCATCACATACAAAATTGCTACCCCTTATCACCCTTAGACAAGTGGACAAGTTGAATTAGTAAATAGAGAGATTAAACAAATTTTAGAAAAAATGGTTAACCCAAATCGTAAAGATTGGTCTTTAAGATTAAATGATGTACTTTAGGCTTACCGTATTGCTTTCAAAACATCTTTAGGCATGTCACCCTATCGGTTAGTCTATGAAAAACCTTGTCACTTGCCTGCAGAATTGGAGCATAAAGCATTTTGGGTCATTAAAGCTTTCAACTTAAATCTTAATGATGCTTCCAAGTTACGCAAATTGCAATTGAATAAACTTGAGGAATTGAGAAATGATGCATATGAAAACTAAAAAATTTATAAAGCTAGAGCAAAAACTTTTCATGACAAATCAATTTTGAGAAAATCTTTTGAAATTGGTCAAAAAGTTCTGCTTTATAATTCTCGTCTTCACCTATTCCCTGAAAAATTGAAATCTAGGTGGATTGGTCCCTTTATTGTCAAACATGTGTATCCTTATGGGGCCATAGACATTGAGAATCCTAGGAATGGTAATGTTTTAAAGGTCAATGGACAAAGACTCAAACCATTTCTGGAACATCAAGTTACTGAGGTAGAATTCATCTCCCTTTCTAATCCTTGTTATGAGTAGAATTTATTTTAAGTTTGTTTCTTTCTTTTTGTAATTCCCGATTAAATGGCGGATAACGGTACTCCGTGACTCTCAAGTCAGTTTGTCTTTTAGTTTCCCATAATATCTGATTCATTTCCCTTCAAAATGGATACCATCCTCTCAAATCTAAGAAAGCATTTCCTTTCTATTCCTAAAAATGCTCTAACCAAAATCTACAAAGCTAGGTGTGAAAGACTGAGACTGTTAATGTACAAGGGCATCCCAGAAGATATACGCTGGATAATCGAAGCAAAGGTTCATTTAGATGGTGAATCTTCAGATTCATTTATCCCATACATGCCTGATCTCGGTAAAAGTTCATTTTCAAAAAGGAGAAGAGCAGAAAGAATGAAAGTTTGTTACAAGTGTGCACGATGGAATTGCAACACGCGATGTCACTCTTTGGGGATGGTTTCCGTAAATAGAGAAGACAAAATATTCTTCATTAAGAATGAACTGAGTAAGGAGTCATTAGATAATATCTTATTGACTCTTGAGACGCATTCTTGTGGAGTTGTGCAGCGTGAACTTCTTAGTTTGTGGAATCTCTTCAGGGACGAGCAAGAGCGTTATAGTCTTGGGAATCTGACTCAAAAAGACCCTGTTTGTCAATTTATAAGAAAATTGGATGAGAAGCTTATCCTCGACTCATAGAAGGCGTTTAAGCCGTTTACTAGACGTAAAACCAGAGGAAGATGTAAGCCACAATCACAATGTATATATTATCTTGTACATTTTCAAGAAAAAAAAAAAAAAAAAAAAAAAAAAAAAAAAAAGAAAGAAAAAAAAGAAAAGAAATAAAAGGAGGCGAAACTTCGGTTGTACTTGGTCTTTAATTAGATTAGGAGCCTCTGCCAGTAGCAGACCCGTCATTGACTCGGGTGGACTTTCGCACGCTGGTCGGTAAATAAGGTTCGTGTGCCATGCTCTGTAGAGAGCCGCTCAAGTATTTCCAGGTTTTAATCGTAGGCTCTGCTTGCTGATGGACAAAAAGAAGCGTCCCGTGTTTGCATTCTCGCGTGATAATGCCTCTGAGCTGATCCTATGATTTAATGCCATGGACTCTTCAGCGACCTCTCACTGGCTGTGGTCACTGGTCGTCGTATTTAGATTTTCTCTCTTTAACTAGAGGGACGATGCATAGGCTGGGATATCCCACAAGCGGGAGGGAGAAGAATGCCCAGATTGGCTGAGCCGTCTTGGTATTACTGCACTCATGACGCGTACTATAAAGATACGCCATGAATCTTGTACATAAAGGTATGTCATCATTTGTTATTATTATTTTATCTTTGTATAATTTTGTTGTATTTTGGTTTTGGACAGACGATCCTTTGGACAGGATCCTTCAGGGGTTTCTACACTTCTTTACCCTGATAGTTTTCTTGAAGTAAAAAATATATATATAAAAAATAAAAAAAACAAAAAAAACAGTGTTTCTTATTTTCAAAGTTTTCTGACAACAGCCAACCTACCCATATAGGAGCTATTATTACTTTTTCTATTCTCTTCCTATTTAAACACTTCATTTTCTTCACTTTCCTGCAACTCATAATCATTCAAAGAGAGTGTGAGTGTAGAAATAGAGGGAGCTTCTTCTTTTATTCGTAGATTTGCTAGTATCTGTGTATTTTGTGGGACAAGTTATGGGAAGAGTTTAGAATTTGTAAATGCAGCAAGCACTGTTAGTAGAACACTTGTTGCTAGGAACATTCGTGTAGTATATGGGGGAGGTTGCCTTGGGTTAATAGGGGCGGTATCACTTTCTGCATTTGTAAGAGGTGGTCAAGTTTTAGGTATCATTCCTGAACTTTTAACTTGAAGGAACATCGTTGAAAAGACAATTGGACTGGAAATTCAAGTATCATCTATGCATGGACAAATGAAGGCAATGTTTGAAAACTTTGATGCATTCATTGCCTTACCTGGTGGTTTTGGTACTCTGGAAGAAGTCTTTCAAATTATCTCTTGGGCCCAACTGAACATCCACCATAAACCCATAGGTTTGTTGAATGTTAATAATTTCTTTGATAATTTGTTATCTTTTGTTGACCATGCTGTGGAACAGAAATTTGTCACACCTTCAACAAGACGACTCCTTATCTTTACTCCCACTGTTGATGAGTTGATTGATAAATTAGAAGCTTTTGTTTATGAACCTGATCCAGCAACAGCTCAGATAGATTGGTCCGAAGGAAGCGGTGAGGGAAGCAGAATGAAAAGAAAGCCAGCCAAGACACTCCAACTATTTAAATAATTACAAGTTTTGATTTTATTTATCGTATTTTGTTTCTGTTTAAATTTGTGTGAGGTTTTTCTTTTCAGTAATTGCAACAACAGGTACTATCTTCTATCCTTTACCTATCTATCTTTGACATTGAGAACAATGTTGTGATCTGGTTGGGGGGAAGAATAGTTGTGTAAAAAAAAATCCAAAAAAATAAAAAAAAACAAAAAAATTTTAGAAAGTGTGTGTATTAATATGTTTGTTGTGTTTATATTTTTGTCAGTAACTTACTAAACTAGTTAAGGATGGCAGAGTAAAGAGTAAATTTTACTCTTGAGACACATCTTAGTTGGAGTAGATAACTAGTTTGTGTGGAAGTAGCAATTCAAATTTAGGGAGATTTGCATGATTGAGTTAATTGTCATCTTTCTTAAAAATCATATGCTTGGTTATGGATGTTGAATTGGTGGACTGAGAATGATAGAATTATGCCTTGTGAGATTTTGAGCCTATTGATGAATGGATTGAACATTTGTACCATTCTCTTCTTTCTTGTGTGAATTTCACTCATGGAATTGTTACTCTAGAACTTGCTTTGATTCTTTTTGAGACTACATTTTCATATGCATACATAAATATGATTAAGGCATTTTTCTTGAAATAACTACTTTAATCAAATAGTCAGCCCTGCTTAGCAGCATATTGTCTCAATATGATATCAAACACTCTTATGGCTCCTTGGAAATTCTCTGATTCCTAATATGATATCAAGCACTCTTTTGACTTCTTGAAAATTCTCTGATTCCTGCCAACGTAAAGTATTGGAAATGGCCTATTTCCCCTTGCTTAACCCCTTTGAGCTTATTTGACCATTATTTGTTTCGAACTCATTATGTGCCTTAAATGAAAAACTATGTTCTTACCTGACCTTAGGGAATAAGAGAGCATTGACTTTGTTATTGGATGAGTTCCTGAACAAGTATGGGGGTGTGTGTGCAGAATGGTTAAAAAATGTATATATGATGTTCTTTTTGTAAAAATAAAAAATTAAAAAAAAATCAAAAAAATCAAAAATCAAAAATCAAAAATAAAAAAAATGTAAAAGGAAAAAGAGGGTCAACAAGGCAATAAAGGAAAGGAAAAGAATATGTAAAGGGAATTTGTATTAGGTGGAGTTGGGATGAACTTTCATGCTTATTAATTGAGCTCAACTTTCATATTCTTTTATTCTCGTTGGTATTTAACTTGTCATATCCATATTACCTTCTCATTTACCTTGACCCTATTACAACCTTGAATAAAGTCCTCATGATTTATGTGTGCATGTGTTCTAAGTAGTGGATAAGTAGAAGATAAGCAAACTTATGGTAGTGCAATTTTCATGAGTTGAATTGAGTGAAATACCTACCTTTTAAACACTTGAGGGATTGAGAGCAAATCTTGTGAAGATCTATCATTCTTGACTCATGCTTTTCAATTGAAATTTCCTTGCTTGTTAATTTGAGATATGAAAAAACGTTATCTCATAAATGTTTTGATTACTTGAATGATTGGTTGCTCTTCATTCTTAAATATTATTAGAAATTGAGTCTTTTAGAGTGTTTAACTTTTGAGTATGTTTCGTTTTTTTTAGTTTTGGTCTTGTGTGTTTTGCCCAAGAGTGCAAAAAGTTAAGTGTGGGAGAATTTGATGATCACATATTTGATACATTAATAAGCATTTATTTTTGGTCATTTACACTCTCCATGTACTTAATTGATTGAGTTTGATTATGTTTTGTAAGTTTGGACTCAAATTGGACTTAATTGAATTTTTCAGCATAATTTACGTCTTACATTATTTCTGTATTTGGGCTATATCTCGGGAAATAGGTGGCCAAATGAGGCGAATTTCATGGTATTTTAAAGATAAGAGAGAGTTATATAACTTTCATGAAGATCTCAAAGGCCCAATCACACGAGTAGATAACTCAAATTGGGGTTGAAGCAAGAACTAGAGTGCTGTTCCTGATAGCTTGACCTATGTGTACTGTTCACACCATATGTTAGGCTAGATGTTGTAAAATGGGCTGAAATTTTGATTCTGAATAGTTGAGACCTATATCTACAACTTTCATGTTGAACACTTTTCCAGAATCTGAGGCCTAATGGGTGATATTGGGCTTGCAAGTCAGAATAGAGGAGCTGGGACTGGGCCTGAGCAGTATGCAGTAATTTGAACGTATCTGGAGTTATACAAATGATATTAGACTCAAACTAAAGCCATTTGAAAGCTAAGAGCCAAACCTACAACTTTTATGAAGATTATATTTGCTCATTCTGACGCATTCAATGACTTCAGAGCTAAATGATTTTAGAGACAAGGAATCTCCATAATTTTCCACTCACCAAAAGTCATTTGACATTTTCCACTCATTTTTCACTCATCCACTCACTAATGACTCAGCTCCCTTGTCATTTTATATCTCGAATCCTCTATAAAAGGGGGCCTTGGCAAATCATTGAGGGTGTTAGGTGTTAGGTACCAAAATGATGCTAGTTTATTACTAAGTTTTCTTGTAGTAATTTTTCTTTGTTCTAAATTGAAGTCATGTTCTTCTTCTTCCTCTTTTCTCTTTCTTTCTTCTTATATATGAGTAACTAAGTTTCATTTTGCTTGGGTGAAAGAGTGAAACTCTTGGTAATGAAATAAGGTTAGATTAATTTCTCTCTTGTGCTTAAATGATATATTTTCAAGTGGTCATTATACGTATTGTATTTTGTTTCCAATCAATTTAGAAACCTTCTTTGTAAAGTGGAGTTCTTGATTTGTTGTAGACAAGAGATTGACACAATGAATGCTTTAACCCATTTACAAGTGGTGGTGTTAGAAACTCTCCTTATAAAGTGAAGATATTGATTTGTTGTAGACAAAATTTTTGCACAATGAATGCTTGATCCTATTTATGAGTGTTAGTGTTAATAGATGATTAAAAGAATCATAATATAATTACATATATAATTTTTAATGAACTTTGAACGTTATATTTTCTGATTAGAACCTCCGTTATGTGTGATTCTAATTGAGTTATAAAAGAATTAATTTTGACCTTAATTTATTTACTAAGAGTGGATCTCCTAACCCAAGTAATTTCTTTTTATTTGTAACCAAGTTTTTATCACCTTTATTATTGTAATAAAATATTTTTCTTACGTCAAATAAATTTTTCTTCATCAATTCCCTGTGGATCGACCTCGAACTCCCAAAAAATTTATTACTTGAGATAACCTGCACTTGAGTTTATAACTTTTAATCTCGCATCAATAGCGAGCTGGTTTCTCAGGCCAAGAAATTGGGGGAAGCGAGTAGTGTGAAGCTTACAACGACGATCCTCGATGACAGCAAACACATAGGGGTGTTGAAGCAACTTATTCTTGAGTAAGAACCGCAGAGAAGCCATGGAAAACAGTGTCATAATTCAATCAATGTGCTTCGCATTCATACTTATTGAATAGTCAACAATACACCAATGAAACGAAAAAGTTACAAGAAAGTAAGGAAGGCTAGAAGATATTTCATATGAATTATTTTAGACATGATAATGCAAAATTTAAGTCTCAATCAACATATTATATAGCTTAAAAATCTTTAATTAAGAAACAATGCAACAATATATTCCAAGTTGATTTTATTGAATTACATTCTTTTTAATATTCCCGGTTCATTCAATATATATATATATATATGTGTGTATGTATTTTAATTTTGTCGGAATTAAATCTTAAATTAATTTTTTAATCAATTAAAATCAATATTCATTAATTAAGAGCTTAAAATATTTAATAAAAATAATATAATAATATATTTTATATTATTTTTATTCTATTATATTTTTCTTAATTATCTAAAGTTTATTCAAAAATACATTTTAGTTTTTTTAAAATTAAATCATAAATTAATTTTCTAATTATTTAGAATCAATATTTATTAATTGAGATATGAATTTTTTTAATTTTATGATATTATATATTTTTGAAGATATTATTTTCTTAATTTTATTAAAATATAATTTTTAATAGATTTTTTCCGCTTCGATTATTATTCTTATATATATATATATTACTTTTATTCACATTTTTTAAATTATTTGTCGCAGCTAATGTAATAATATGTTAATGATGATGATGAATTAGGCTATCCCCTTAAATTTTCAAGAAGAGCACAGGATGATATGATAGTTCTGTGAATATGAGCTAAGGGCTCTTTGGTTCCCAAGATAGGATAATTTTTTATTGTATTAAGTTTGATAGTATAAAGTTTGATATTATAAGTTTTGATAAAACTTTAATGTTATCTTTTAGCATGACATTATATAAAATACTGTGTTGTATAAGATAATATTATTATGTATTTATTGATACATCGTATAATATCGTATATAATAAAAAATTAATATTTTTCACAAAAATATCGTTTAATTTTTGGAAAAATAAAAGTCTCTAAAGACTATGAAAAAAAGAAAAAACTCATGACCACTATGTATATTAAATACAAAACAACTCATGCCTTCACAATAAAAATTAACAAAAATCTAAAATATGTCTATATCCAATTGTCATTTTTGTCTTTATTTTGGTAAATTCCATCATAACAACAAAAACTCATAAGAATTTATATGACTATTTGGTTTCTAAGTACAACACATAATATGAAAAATAACTCAGGTCTATACATAATTTCATGAATAGTAATCATCAAGTTCTAATAGCAAGTACCATAAAACACCACCAAATTAAAAATAACATCAAATTTTAATAGCAAATACCATCAAATTCTTACTAGTACTATCAACTGTAATCTACTACATATTTTATTTGTAGTTTTGAAAGAGTAGTATCATTAGTTATCATCAAGTAAAATTTTCACAAACTGAACTCTGTATTCACCTTGCCCTCAAGTCTTTTATTAGGATCCATATCACCTAAAAATTTAGATTCACTCATTAAAAAATTCATATCTACCAAATCAACTATAAAAGTAAAAATTTATAAATTGATTAAAAGAATACCACAATCTCATTTAATTTTTATGCTTTGTTAGTCACCAGATAGTCCTAGAAGACAATGACAACATTCTCAAATGCTAAAAGCCAAAACATGTTTTACAAAGTCCTGACATCTCTCAAATTGTTTTTTCATATCATTTTAGCAACTGTCACTAAAAAAAAAAGACTCACTAAAATAAAAATGAAGTAAACCTCGAAACCCCAAATCTCACACCTGGGTGAAGACCACTTAAAGTAACAAATCAAAATTATTGAAAGTTTATCATATTTTTTAAGTTATGAAATACTTGCACAACACCATGAGATTACTCAATTCATCATTATAACCCATTCCAATAAGAAGATTTTAAACAAGATATGGCAGTATCCAAACAACACATGAGATGGTGTGCGGTGTGATATGTGATTATGTACATACAAGTTAAAATAAAGACATGATAGTATATTAACATTCAAAATAAAAGTTAATATGAAAATATTAACATCATGAGATGCTACGTGAGCGGTGCAAGTATATCATTACTTTCACATTCAAAATACAATCTAAAATCCATTGTCGGCAATATATATATATCAATGTTCATGGTAAATAGATAGTGAAAGATGAGAATTGACCTCAAATGGAGGAAAGAGACTGATGGAGCCTGTTGTTGCAAGTAGTGATAGTAGTAGCTTCTTGTCTATGGCTTTGATCATAAGATTTTGAAGTATTTATTTGATCAGAATGAGCTAAACATGAGACAACGAAGATGAATGGAGTTTTTGAAAGACTACGACTTTGAGTTAAAGTACCATCCGGGTCAAGCCAATGTGGTGGCTGATGCACTGAGTAGGAAATCCCTACATGTGTCCCGTATGATGATCCAAGAGAATGAACTTCTTGAGAGTTTTAGAGAAACGAGTCTCTCGGTTGCTGTGTTACCACATAGTCTCAGTGTGAGTCGAGTGGACATAGTGAGTGTCTTTAGGACTCAAATCTTGGAAGCTCAGAAAGAATAACAGACTCTTAGTGATCTTTGTGAGTGGATCTTTTTAGGTAATCCTGGTGAGTTTGATAAATCGGATGATGGGATAATTAAGTTTAGAAGTAGACTTTGCATTCCTCGTGAATCGAAAATCAAAGATAGGATCCTTGAAGAAGCTCACTGTAGTCAGTACACTATCCATCCCGGGGCCACTAAGATGTATCAAGACTTGAAGAAGTTGTTTTGGTGGTCTGGTATGAAGAGGGACATAGCTGAGTTTGTGTCTAGGTGCTTAACTTGTCAGAAGGTCAAGATAGAACACCAGAAACCCCCTACACCTTTTCAATCTTTGGTAATCCCTGAGTGGAAGTGGGATAACATCATAATGGACTTTATGATGGGCTTGCCCAGAACTCAGTTGGGATATGATGCAATATGAGTTATAGTGGATAGACTAACCAAGTTTGCCCATTTTATACCTATTAGAGCTAACTATTCCATGGATAGATTTGCCCAACTATACCTTTAGGAGATAGTTAGGATGCATTGTGTACCCCTTAGTATAGTTTCTGATAGACACCCTAGATTTACATCTAGATTTTGGGGAGCCTTGTAGAAAGCTTTTGGAACAAAGCTTAGTTTAAGTACAACATACCATCCATAAACTAACGGCAATCGGAAAGGACTATTCAAACCTTTGAGGATATGCTGAGAGCATGTGTGCTAGAGTAGAAAGAGAGTTGGGATAAGTTCTTACCCTTAGTGGAGTTTGCCTACAACAACAATTTTCATTCTAGCATAAGTATGACACCGTATGAAGCACTTTATGATAGAAAGTGTAGGTCCCCTTTATGTTGGTATGAGATTGGAGAGAAAACTATTCTAGGTCCTGAGTTGGTACAGTAGACCATAGATCAGATCAAAATGATTCAGGATAGATTGGTTATGGCTCAGAGTAGGCAGAAGAGCTATACTGATAAGAGAAGAAGACCTCTAGAGTTCAGTGAGGGAGATAATCTATTCTTGAGAGTCACTCCGATAACAGGAATTAGTAGAGCATTGAGAACACGAAAGTTGAACCCTCATTTCATTGGTCCTTACCAGATCCTAAAGAGAATTGGACCCGTAGCCTGCCAAATTGCACTTCCACCTAGTTTGTTGATGAGTGTAAAATACACTCTTCTTTTGAGTTTATTTATTAGGATTTTTAATTTATATTTATTTATTTTTTGTTTATTTTTTATTTTTTAATTTTTTTAAATAATTATCTCTTCACCTAGGATTATTTGAATTTTTATGATAAATCTTCAAATTTTGTGTAAAAATAAGAAATTCCTAAATATAAATATTTGAAGGATTTTAATATTTTGATAGTATAATTATACTATTTATTTATTTATGATATTTGTGGAAATAAGTTTGCCTCAAATGGTTTTATATGTTAAGTTTTGATGATGACAAATACAAGACAAAAAGAATACTTTGCTTATGTTCTTTGTTGCATCCTATATAGTGCATATCCATTAGTAATTGATAAATATCTTATTTGGATGTGTCTATGAAAGTATTATATGCATGTTAAACTAACTAAAGTTATATATTTATGAATCATGCATATGAAGATATTGAATTATGATTCTGGACTAACTATGCTTGTTTAAGTGAGCAATACTTTGTAGGATAGTCCAAGTACCAAGAGTGAGTATTGCAACAAGAAAGCAAAAGATTTTAATTAAGCTCAACACAAGGAGAATGTGAATGTCTATTTCATGAAGGTATTGATAACATTAAAGTCATGTCAAAGACCAAGTCCAAAGGAAGATTAAATGGTATAACTTTTAGGACTTAGGATCTTTATGTAAGAAGCCTTATGGATATTTCAAATATGTTTTTCAAATCTTTACAAATGGTTTTCACATGCTAAAATGTCCAACAAATAAGTTTTGAAAAGCTAGTTATGGTAATAGTTCAAATCTATGAAAAATATCCAAGTTTGAGTTTTGCAAAACTGACCTTTAGTCACTCTTTTAATCATATCTTTTAAAATACTTTGATTTTTGTTTTGAAACTTCTTTCATTTGAAAATATACTCAAAGATCTTTCCAATGACTGGTCATTTGCTTTAAACGGATAAGAAATGAAAAAGTTATGACCATTTAAAGTCAGTTTTCGAAATGAGAGTGGTCTATTCGAATACAGGATGTGGTATTCGAATACCACACTCCATAAAACGTTCCTGAATGAGTTTTTAAAGGTTTATTTGAATACAGGATGTGGTATTCGAATACCACAGCCCAGAAAATGTTCCAGAACGTGTTTCTGAAGATTTATTCGAATAATCAAAGGGGTATTCGAATAAACACGCCCAAAATCACGCAACGGCTATTTTCAAAGGCTTTTAATGTGATATTAATTAATACCCAATGACTCTTTTTCTTAGAACACTATAAATACATATTTTTTGGACATCTTTTCTCAACACCCATTTATCTGAAATAATTCTTTCTTGCTTTATTTTGTAATACATATTTTACCAAATTTATGTGCTCTTTTTCGCCAAAATTTGAGATATCCTTAGAGAGCTTCATAGAGCTTCAAATTGTATCATCTACTCTTTGTGAGAGTTTCTCTTCATCTATATTTATATTCTTCTATATTGAGGGTGAGGTATCCTTCAAGATTTGTATAAGGGAGAGGTATCCCTTCAAGGTTTGTATAAGGGTGAGGTATCCGTGCAGGCTGAGACTTTAGCACAAGGGTAAAGTTTCCCTGTGTGTGAAAAGTGCTCTTTTATGTAACGGTTGCAAGCACCTATTGAAACTTGTATACATAGTGAAAAATCTCGAATTATTTTCGAGGACTGGACGTAGACCACAAGTGGGTTAGTGGTCGAACCAGGATAAATATCGTGCCTGTTTCTCTCTTCTTAATCTCTTTATTTTATATAATTTTATATTATTGCACATTTATTTATTTGCTGTTCTTAAAACTTTTATTCTTTATCTCGCAATTCTTTTTTTTTATTTAATAACTTAAATATTTGTGTTTATTTTAAGAGCATTTGTGAAAATTTTTTTAATACCCAATTCACCCCCCCTCTTGGGTAATGGTTGCCATGACTAATAATATTGAGTAAATTCTGAGCTCACTGAATTAAATGTATTTTTATTGTATTTTATAGGAATTTAAGGATGAATCAAGTTAGATGCTTAATTGGAGTGCAAACAATCTCTACTTGATGACCAAGTATCTCTGCGTTTAATGCAAGGATCTCAAAGAATTTTTTAATTTGAGTGAAATATTTGTTTCCTAATATATATGGATTCAACAAAAAGGAATAAGAAATAAGAGATTTGGTCAAAGATTAATTAAGAGATCAGATTGACATGCTATTTGATGCATTGAAACGCTAATAGAAAATCCTACAAATTATCTGTTGAGATCGAGGGCAGATTCTGCTATCAGGTGGGTGAGAAAAATCATGCAAAAAAGATCCAAAAGCTGTCAATTTTTCTATAAAAAGGAAAAAAAAACAAGTTTAGCAAAGTAACTTTTATGGTGGGATTTTCTAGTCCTGCTGCTTGTGGTGGGATTTTTGGGGATAGGAGTGCTGCCTCTCTTGGATGTTTTTCCGCAAATCTTGGAATTAAAAATATTTTTCAAGCTGAGCTTATTGGTGCAATTTTGGCTATTGAGATAGCTTTTAAAAAAGGTTGGCATTTCCTCTGGCTGGAGTATGACTCTCAACTTATGATTTCTGCTTTCAACAATAGTAAGCTGGTTCCTTGGAAGCTTAGAAATAGGTGAAATAATTGTATAGAGTTGACTAAACAAATGAATTTTGTTTTTTCTCATATTTTTAGGGAAGGAAACTCTTGTGCTGATAAACTTGCTTCTTATGGCACTTCGATTAGTGGCTTTGTTTAGTGGAACTTAATCCCTAGATACATTTATGAGGAATTCTTCAGAAATAGAAATGGTCTGCCTAGTTTTAGATTTAGACGATTCGCTCATGGGTCAGGTTGATGTCCCCCCATGTTTCCTTTTCTTGTACTCTTTTTACTTATTTTAATAAAATTATGGTGTGCTACAGATTATTGGTAGTGGCTGGGGTGCCAACCTAGTTGGGATGTCAGTCATTATTGTGATGCTTTTGCATGCCATCTTTGATAAAAAAAAAGTTTAGGAAAATAACTCTCTTTTGGTTCAGAAAATACATAAAAAAATATAGAGTTTTGAGAGTCTCAAAGGCAGCGAGGGGACAAGCCCTAGGAGAGGAGGTGGAGCCATCATGGAGCTCTTATGGAGTTAAAAATCAAATAACCATTGAAGACGCTTTGGTTTCTTCTCTATAGTTCTATCATGATGAATTCTCTTTTTTCTTCCTATCTTTTCTTCTCTTTTGTCACGTGTAGCTAAATTCATGTTTTGCTAGGGTGAAAATGTAACTTGATTCAATCAACATGTATTAAGATTGAATTTTTAATTAATTTCTTTTCTATTCAATTTGAGTGCTTATTATAGTTCTTAATGCTTCTATGAATTGACCACTCATAAATTGATCTAGTGAGATGTGTGTAGAATCGAAAGGTTTGCATATGACTTAGACTATAAATAATAAGTGTCATGATTTATAATCATCTAGGAATAGATGTTATAGGTTGTGTGGGAGAATTGTGATATTTTCCATGAGAATTCATAGAGTGAAGGTTATGCCTTGAAAAGTTAGGATTTAGATCAAGGAATTGACTAAGCTTTAATAATTAAAGAGAATTAACTCACCAAGGAATTGAGTTTTAATTAATTAAGAGATTCTCTCCATCAATTGAATAACTAGAAATTAATTAGAATGAATATCCCAAAACTACTTTATTGTCCATGATAGATTATTGAATTAAGTGAAATCAGATCCTTAATGTTTTAATTTCGTGTGTTCTTGTCTGTTTTTATCTTTTATAAATTTGTGTCTTTAATTATTTTGAATCACTCTTAATTATTGGTTACCTAGATGTTGGGAATTGCGGATCAAAATATCTCACAGCGGAATAATAGGATTCCCACACAGGATCCATGCGAAAAGTCTATAATCCGAGTTTTTTTTTTAAATTTACCTCTTGAAGCGTGAAAAACACAAGCGAGGTGAATCACCAACACCGTAATAGCGACGATGTTTCTGCGGTATCCACACGAACAGACTTGCAAAAGGAGTCACGCCTCTGTTTCGCGGTGCTAGCTGCGAATAGAAGAGAAGAACCTTTCACTGTTTCTCACTCACTTTCTTAGGTGCGGCTAGGGTTGTGATGTAACATCTATAGCAGCCCCTTTAACAGTACTATTTATAATAGTGGCTGCCTTAAGTGAGTGTGAGCAGTAGCAAGGTAAGCTGTGCAACCCTAAAACCCATCTGTCATGAGTTAGGCCCACAATTGAATCCGAGTCCAACTTGGATCCTTATTGCTCCAATTTAGTCTGTTCTAAGTGTGCGACCCTGCAGGTTCTCATGACGTTGGTAGTAATATTAAAATCTCATTTTAATATTACAAACGAAGGAGTGTATCTAGCAACACATCACTGCTACCCAAGTAATGAGAATGTCAGTGATTTGACATAACCTATCCGTGATCAATGTTTCCATGTCGTTTAGTCCCTTTGTCAAGATATCTAGATTGAACACAAGGCATGGAATGCGTCACCCTTGTATAGTCCAATCATTCGTTTCCTGATACTCGAGTAGACTTTGTAACAACAAATGAGATCAATATCTCATATTGACTCATTTAAGCATGGCCATGCATTTTGCAGTCTCACTCAATCAGGGGGACCGAAGATATCGCTCCTGTTATGTAGGAGTGACAAATTCCATCTAGGTCACTCACATCCCTCTGCATGATTTGCGGTATGTCCAATAACCAACTTTATAATCACCTTGTTACAGATGACGTTTGATGGCATTAAAACACACAACTCCTCATGTAGGAATCGTAGTGATTTCAGATCAAAGGACCACAAACACCATTATCACTATGAGAATCGCTTATGACACTCACGTAACGATCCATGTAGCGTTCTCATGGTGGGTCACCCAAGACATCATTACTCTAATATGTACCAATGTGAAGACTTGATATCTCATATCCATGACCCGTGAGATGCGGTCATCGGGTCTCTACACATACTAGTCTTAATGTATTATTGTTGTCCTAATTAACAATAATACTTGACTAGGGACATTTAAGAATAGTGTTGTAACCAAAAGGATCTCACGATCAAGTCATCCACTTGATGTCCTATGGCATCAAACTTACTATTCTAAGGACTTTATTATGTTTATCAAAAAAGAACACAATAAATGAAATGCCTCATATATAAAAATAGCATAATATAATGTATGTCAATACAAACAAAATGTATTGGCCACTAGGGCATACACCAACAATCTCCCACTTGCACTAGAGCCAATCAGACATATTTCTAATGCCTAAAGACCTAGTGTGACCCTCATGCTTCTGCTGTGCAAGAGGCTTCGTCAGTGGATCAGCAATGTTATCATCTGTTGGTACTCTGCATATCTTCACATCTCCTCTATCGATGATCTCTTGAATGAGATGGAAGCGCCTAAGTATATGTTTGGATCGGTGAGATCTAGGCTCCTTAGCTTGTGCAATGGCTCCATTATTATCACAATAGAGGTCCACTGGGTCCACAATGCTAGGAATAGTGCCAAGTTCAGTAATGAACTTCTTGATCCAAACGGCCTCCTTTGCTGCATTGGAGGCAGCAATATACTCACCTCTGTGGTAGAATCGGCGATTGTCTCCCCGCTTTGAACTCTTCCAGCTCACAGCCCCACCATTTAAGCAAAAAACATAACCGATTGCGATCTGAAGTCGTCCTTATCGGTTTGGAAGCTAGCATCAGTGTAACCTTTTACAACTAGCTCTTCCTCGCCTCCATATACCAAAAATGAATCCTTAGTCCTTCTCAAGTACTTAAGGATGTTCTTGATAAGATCCGGTGACTTTCACCGGATCGATGGTACCTACTCGTCATGCTCAAAGCATACGAGATGTCTGGTCGAGTACATAACATGGCATACATGATAGATCCAATTGCAGATGCATATGGAATCTTGCTCATGCGATCCCTCTCATCCTGGGTGGAAGGGGATTGAGCCTTAGATAGGCTTACACCGTGTGACATAGGCAAGAGTCCTTTCTTGGATTCATGCATGTTAAATCGTCTTAACACTTTGTCTATGTATTTACTCTGACTTAGGCCAAGCAGTCTCAGTGATCTATCTCTATAGATCTTGATACCTAATACATAGGTGGCTTCGCCCAAGTCCTTCATAGAGAAGCAGTTCCCTAACCAAGTCTTTACGGACTGTAGGGTAGGGATGTCATTTCCAATAAGTAGTATGTCATCAACATACAATACTAGAAAGACAACTGTGCTCCCACTAACCTTCTTGTAGACACAAGATTCTTCTTCATTCTTGATGAAACCAAACTGTTTGATTGTATCATCAAAATGAAGATTCCAAATTTTCCTCGGAAGCTTGCTTCAATCCATAAATAGATCGTTGCAACTTGCATACCTTTCTAGCATCCCTTGGAGTGGCAAAACCCTCAGGGTTGTTTCATGTACACATCTTCGAGAAGATTTCCATTAGGGAAAGCAGTTTTGACATCCATTTGCCGATTTCATAATCATGGTATGCTATAACAAAGACAAGCAAGATCCGAACGGATTTAAGCATCGCAACTGGGGAAAAAGTCTCATCATAGTCTACACCATGAATTTGTTTGAAACCTTTAGCCACCAATCGCGCCTTAAAGGTATGCACATTACCATCCATGTCGGTTTTCTTCTTGAAAACCCACTTGCACCCAATGGGTTTTACCCCTTCAGGTGGGTCAACCAAGGTCCATACCTGGTTGGCATACATGGAATCCATTTCAGATCTCATGGCCTCAAGCCATTTCTCGATTCGGGCCAATAATGGCTTACGATAAGTCACAGGCTCATCTTGATCCATGAGCAATACGTCACCTTGTTGGGTCATGAGAAATCCATATCTCTCTGGTTGATGACGTATCTGTTAGACCTACGCAGTCTTGTGCTACTAGAGCAGTTCTTTGTTCCACAACATTTTGTGGAGGTCGCTCTATTTCCACCATTGGTTCATTCTTTGCTTTGTGAAACTTGAACTTCTTCAAGTTCTACTTTTCTCCCACTGGTTCCTTTGGAGATAAACTCCCTTTCTAGAAACACGGTGTCCGTGCGACAAACACTTTGCCCTCGGTAGGATTATAGAAAAAGTATCCCTTGGTTTCCTTTGGATACCCCACAAAGAAGCATTTATCCGATTTAGGTCCAAGCTTATCGAAACTTGACGTTTTACGTAAGCTTCGCAGCCCCAAATCTTCAAGAAAGACATACCGGGCCGTCTCCCGGTCCATATCTCATATGGTGTCTTTTGAACCGCGTCTTAGATGGAACACGGTTAAGTGTGAAAGCTGCTGTTAACGAGCATGTCCCCGAAGGAGCCTGGAAGGTTTGCATGACTCATCATGGATCGGACCATGTCCAACAAGGTCCGGTTCCTCCTTTCGAGACACCATTCCATTGTGGTGTTCCTGGTGGAGTGAGTTGAGATATTATCCCACACTCTTTCGATGATCATCAAACCGTTGGCTTAAGTATTCTCCTCCTCGATCCGATCGAAGGATTTTAATACTCTTGCCAAGTTGGTTTTGTACTTCATTCTTGAACTCTTTGAACTTTTCAAAGGATTCGATTTGTGCTTCATAAGATATACAAATCCATATCTACCGAAATCATCGTAAATGTAATGAAGTATTGAAAACCACCTCTAGCGATCTTGTGTTTAGTGGCCCACATACATCACTATGTATAAGGCCTAAAAGATCACTAGCCCTTTCACCTTGTCAAAGTGAATGGGGCCTTTGTCATCTTCCCTAATAAACAAGATTCACATATCTCATATGATTCGAAATCAAATGAGTCCAAGAATCCATCTTTATGGAGTTTGGAGATGCGTTTCTCATTTATGTGGCCCAAACGACAATGTCGAGAAAAGTTGGGTTCAGATCGTTTGATTTAAACCTCTTTGTATTTATGTTATAAATGGGCGTTTCGAGATCAAGTACATAAAGTCCATTACTCAATTGTGCACTACCATAAAAAATATCATTCATATAAATAGAACAACACTTGTCCTTTATTATAAAAGAAAACCTTTCTTGTCCAAACAAGAAACAGAAATGATATTCCTACTAATAGCAGGCACAAAATAGCAGTTCTCTAACTCTATTACAAGCCCGGTGGGCAAGAGATAATAAATAAGTCCCTACAGCCTAATGCAAAGCAACTTTTGCTCCATTTCCAACTCGTAGGTCGACTTCGCCTTCGTCAATGGTCTCATCGCTCTTTAGATCCCGCACATTTACACAAATGTGAGATCCACATCCAAAGATCTAATACCCATGATGCGAAGTAGATAAATTGACTTCAATAACAAAAATACCCGAAGTGGAAGTCTCACTTCCCTTCTTCTTTTGAGCTCCTCCAGGAACTTGGTACGTTCCTCTTCCAATGTCCCATTCGACCGCAATGGAAGCATGTACCTTCCTTAGCCACTCCACCCACTTTGGTTTCAAGCTAGAAGTGCTAGGCTTGGACTTATCCTTGCCCTTGCCCTTGCCCTTCCAGTTGTCCTTGGGCTTTTTCTCTTTGTTTCTTGCCCTTATTCTTTTGGACCATCATTATGGCTTCCCTTTACCTTTGTTGATGTTCGCTCAGCAGCTTCTCAACATGCCTAACAACTACGGTAGTGATTTGTCAATCTCATTCATGTTGTAGTTCATGACAAATTGGTCGAAACTTTCCTAAGCAACGATTGCGGGACTAAGTCAGTGGCCAACTCTTGGCCCAAAGGAAAACCCAGTCTCTCTAGGTTTTCAATGTACCCAATCATCTTGAGTACATGAGCACCAACATGGGCTTCTTTCTACCCGGCTTGCACCGAAAAAGTGCTTTAGAGACCTCGAATCTCTCATGCCTCGGCCCGCGCTCTTGATAGAGCTTCTTAAGGTGTACGATCATATCGTATGCATCCATGTTCTCATGTTGCTTTTGGAGCTCAGAGTTCATGGTGGCCAGCATTAGACATCCAATGTCCAAGGCATCATCTTGATGCTTCTTATAAGCATCTCTTTCGGTTCTAGGGGCATTAGCGGCAGTGGCTCAGAATAGGTCATGTTCCAAAACATACAAACTTTTTCTCTTGCTTGAGGACAATCCTCAAATTCTGTACAGTCTAGAAAATTTGTTCCAGACAACTTGTCCTTCTCAAGGACGGATCGCAATGATAAAGTACCCGATGTGTTTGTTGCCATGGTTATCTATTAACAGAAACATGCAAAAATATAAGTATCATGCCATAAACATATTTAATGAGGTCTTTTAATTAAATATGCCTCCCACTATTTTATTCAAATCAATGACCCTCAGCATTGACTCGGAAAATCCCATCGAAAGATTTCCTAGTGGGCCAAGATCCATATTTTACCTAGCTTTGAGTCAGCTTTGGCTGATCGCCCAAAATTCGGTTATTTAGGTAGGAAACTCTTTCCAATTACATCACATGCAACTCTTGGATAGTTGGGTGAATAACACTTATTCTAATCCATCTAATGGCTAAAGCCCAACTTCATGCCTCTAAGCCTTCAATCCTATTGAAATGGCCTAGTTAAGTCGACCCAATGGTTGGCATTTGGATATTACTCTTATCCCATCGCATCTTACTAATATAGAAAAAGGCACCCCGCTTTTGGAGACCTACACTTAATCGATATTAGTCTTGATGAGTGCCACGCATTGGAAGGCATCACATAATGACTTAATATTTTCTTTGAGGGAATTTTATTATTAGATCTCACCATTTATTAAACTTGTTTAACATACCATAAACATCATCCATGCATCTCATACATATAAAGCATATAATAAATGTGACATGGTTATGGCCTCTAAGAGATTAGCATTAAAAATGCCACTTCACCAAGCGTCTCCCACCAACGTCCTCACTTGATGCCATCTCCTTGTCTCCACATGATGATTACATTATAGAAACCTCTTTTACATTCGAGGGGAGTTAGATGAGAAGAGAATGTACAATCAGAATGTAGAGAGAAAGGCACGACACGCAGGTCGTATTTAAAATAACCAAAATAGCATAAAATAAAGACTAAGGCCATAACCATGCACCATGCATCTCTAAGAATACATAAACACAAAGAAATAACACATTATTATTCTGTGAATTATAAAAACAAAGATTTGAATATCGCGCTTTCGAAAATCACACACCACGCAACGAGGTTCGGGGCAGCGCCCCGACGATTTTTCACTCATATACCACCACTGGTTTCTTGGAGAAAAATTCGAGTTGGACCCCTTCTGCCTTCATGACGGCTAGGGCAACAGCATTTGAACCCTAAGGCCCGCAAACACATGAACGCTTCATGTGCCGCAGGGGTAACTCACAGCCGCCATCACCTATCCAGAAACAGGGTTTCTAGAATTCGTGAAGACATGAACACTTCATGTCACGAGGAAGCTTCATAGCCGTCGCAAAACGGAAACAAGGTTTCCAAAACCTTGTGTCGCGCTGCTGTGTATATCGCATTCATACAGAAAAATGCAGAAACAGAAAGCATTCAAACTCGTTTCGCAGAATCATACATATCACATATATAGATATCAGAAAAACGCAAAAATAGAAAGCATTCAAAATCGTTTTTCGCAGAATCATACATATCACATATATAGATATCAGAAAAACGCAAAAACAGAAAGCATTCAAAACCGTTTTCGCAGAATTATATGAACATCTTCATGGTTTCAAAACATCAACATGTTTCGTAAACAACAAATAAAACAGAACACGGTTTCATACATCATTATTTCGATTTCAGAAATAACATATAAAGATCATATCTTTTATGAAAGGAAAGCAACGAATCATGTTATCGCATATAACAAGAAAAGCAGAAAAACCGAATCATAGTTTCGCAAGTGTCTCTGATACCACTGTTGGGAATTGCGGATCAAAATATCTCGCAGCGGAATAATAGGATTCCCACACAGGATCCATGCGAAAAGTCCATAATCCGAGTTTTTTTTAAAATTTACCTCTTGAAGCGTGATAAACACAAGCGAGGTGAATCACCAACACCGTAATAGCGACGATGTTTCTGCGGTATCCACACGAACAGACTTGCAAAAGGAGTCACGCCTCTGTTTCGCGGTGCTAGCTGCGAATAGAAGAGAAGAACCTTTCACTGTCTCTCACTCACTTTCTTAGGTGCGGCTAGGGTTGTGATGTAACATCTATAGCAGCCCCTTTAACGATTACTATTTATAATAGTGGCTGCCTTAAGTGAGTGTGAGCAGTAGCAAGGTAAGCTGTGCAACCCTAAAACCCATCTGTCATGAGTTAGGCCCACAATTGAATCCGAGTCCAACTTGGATCCTTATTGCTCCAATTTAGTCCGTTCTAAGTGTGCGACCCTGCAGGTTCTCATGACGTTGGTAGTAATATTAAAATCTCATTTTAATATTACAAACAGTGAGCGGTATCTAGAAACACATCACTGCTACCCAAGTAATGAGAATGTCAGTGATTTGACATAACCTATCCGTGATCAATGTTTCCATGTCGTTTAGTCCCTTTGTCAAGATATCTAGATTGAACACAAGGCATGGAATGCGTCACCCTTGTATAGTCCAATCATTCGTTTCCTGATACTCGAGTAGACTTTGTAACAACAAATGAGATCAATATCTCATATTGACTCATTTGAGCATGGCCATGCATTTTGCAGTCTCACTCAATCAGGGGGCCCGAAGATATCGCTCCTGTTATGTAGGAGTGATAAATTCCATCTAGGTCACTCACATCCCTCTGCATGATTTACGGTATGTCTAATAACCAACTTTATAATCACCTTGTTACAGATGACGTTTGATGGCATTAAAACACACAACTCCTCATGTAGGAATCGTAGTGATTTCAGGTCAAAGGACCACAAACACCATTATCACTATGAGAATCGCTTATGACACTCACGTAACGATCCATGTAGCGTTCTCATGGTGGGTCACCCAAGACATCATTACTCTAATATGTACCAATGTGAAGACTTGATATCTCATATCCATGACCCGTGAGATACGGTCATCAGTCTCTACACATACTAGTCTCAATGTATTATTGTTGTCCTAATTAACAATAATACTTGACTAGGGACATTTAAGAATAGTGTTGTAACCAAAAGGATCTCACGATCAAGTCATCCACTTGATGTCCTATGGCATCAAACTTACTATTCTAAGGACTTTATTATGTTTATCAAAAAGAACACAATAAATGAAATGCCTCATATATAAAAATAGCATAATATAATGTATGTCAATACAAACAAAATGTATTGGCCGCTAGGGCATACACCAACAATAGATAGTATTAATATTAGAGAAGTAGTACTTGGTAAACTAATTCCTTGTGGGAATGATATCTTACTTAGCATTTGTTACTTTTGTGATTTGGTGTACTTGCTAATATGACAACAAGTTTTTTGCGCCATTGTTGAGGAATTAGGTTTTTATCAATATCATTAGTATCTAGGAAGAATACTACTGTAGGCTTTGTTTTTTTATTATTTTCTTTCTTTTTTTTTTTTCTTTACTCTTTTATCCTTTCAGTTTCGGTTAGTTATTTGTTTTTACTATTATTTTATTATTTCTTATTTTATAGACTAACATTTTTCTATTTTTGTTTTGAAGTTTGATAATGTTAAGTTGGCTTAGGTGCCTCCCCGAATTCAGAGCATTTGTAGGGGGATGTATATAAATGTCGGCCGTCAAAAATATTTCTCTTCTCTTTCCTTTGGCATTTTATTTTTGAATTTATTTATTTTTTCTTATTGATTTTATTTTGTCATCATCATCCTTTTGTGTTTTGAGTCATAGTGTTAAAACTGAGCATACTAGTTTGTTGAATTAAAGATCTGATGACTGCATAAACTGTGAATTGATCTCTTTTCTTGGGAAATCACATGAGAATTCAAGAGTTATGTGTATCTCTATTGTTTCAATTATGTCTGAATGTATTTCCCATCTTTATGTTTGATAGACCTTGGAATTTAATTTCATGTCAGGCTTAGAGAAAGATTATGAAAATGCATGTGTGTGGATGATTTGCATCTAGAAGTTGTTAAATTCTCTCTTGAGGCGAAATCCTAGGCAGTGCATGATTAAGGAAATGATAAGGGTCTTCTTTGGACCGTTTAAGCCTTTCAAGCCAACCTATAGACATAGTTTATCCTTAGGTCCTTTTTGCAGCCTTGTTATTGTTTGGTCTTTATTTTTTTCTTTACCCACATTTTCTTTTCCCATACCCATAGTAATAAATAAAAATAAAAACAAAATTCCTCTTTTACATAACCTTTGTTGAGTGCATATCTTGTATTATTTTATTATTCAAGCCTTTGTTATTTTTGTGCATGACGTATTTCAGGAGTTATGAAAAAAAATCAGAAAAAAAGAGAAAGTCTACCCAAAGTATTGCAAAAAAATAAGTTTGGGGGTAGAGGTTATTAAAAAAAGAAAGAAATAAGAAGGAAAAAATTAAAAAAGAAAAAAATAAAGAAATAAAGTGTTGATTCTTATGCTTCGTTCTACACTTTTCTTACATTTTGTGGCTTGAATTTTGAAATTTGAATTATTTTTGTATCTCAACTTTTGTTTTCGTTATCCTACTCTTTCTTTCTTAACTATCACCCTTGGCCTTACATTACAAGCTTTGTAAATATCATTTTGATCCTTGGTTATGTGTTATTTACATTACTGGAGAAACAGATGAAGAATAACTTTATGGATGTGGGTTTGATGTGCATTTGTAATTTTATAAACTTATCTGAGCTTGTACTTTATGAGAAGATTAAGTCTTTCATTCATGTTTTTAGAAAGTCATTTTTGCAGAAGAGTTGCATGTGAGAGACAATGTGATAAATGGATTGTGCATGTGTGACACTTTGAAATAAGATTGTGAAGTAATTTATGAGAATATGAATGATTTTTAATAACCAGTATTGTCATTTTTTAGTCTGCATGTTTTGAGTTTTAGTTGTTTTCTTTTCTTTTCTTGTTTTAATTTTTTTTTCTTTATTGCTTGAGGACAAGCAATGTTTAAGTTTGAGAGTATTTGATGAGTCTAAAATACACTCATATTTTGGGTTTATTTATTAGGATTTTTAATTTATATTTATTTAGTTTTTGTTTATTTTTATTTATTTTTATTTTTGAATTTATTTTTTAAATACTTATCTGTTCACCTAGGATTATTTGAATTTTTATGATAAATCCTCAAAATTTGTGCAAAAATAAGAAATTCTTAAATATAAATATTTGAAGGATTTGAATATTTTGATAGTAGAATTATACTATTTATTTATGATATTGAGTAAATTTGAACCCATTGAATTAAATGTATGTTTATTGTGTTTTGTAGGAATTTAAGGAAGAATCAAGTTAGATTCTTAATTGGAGCGCAAACAATTTCTACTTGATGACCAAGTATCTCTGCCTTTAATGCAAGGATCTCAAGGAGTTTCTTAATTTGAGTGAAATATTTGTTTCCTAATTTATATGGATTCAACAAAAAGGAATAAGAAACAAGAGATTTGGTCAAAGATTAATTAAGAGATTAGATCGACGTGCTGTTTGCGACATTGAAAAGCTAATAGAAAATCTTACAAATTATCTGTTGAGATCGAGGGCAGATTCTACTATCTGGTGGGTGAGAAAAATCATGCAAAAAAAGATACCAAAAACTGTCAATTTTTCTATAAAAAGGGAAAAACAAGTTTAGCAAAGTAACTCTTTTTTGTTTTAGAAAATACATAAAAAAAATATAGAGTTTTTAGAGTGTCAAAGGCAGCGAGGGGACTAGCCCTAGGAGAGGAGGAGGAGTTGTCATGGAGCTCTTATGGATTTGAAAATTGAATAACCATTGAAGACGCTTTGGTTTCTTCTCTATAGTTCTATCATGATGAATTTTCTTTCCTTTTCCTATCTCTTCTTCTCTTTTGTCACGTGCAGCTAAATTCATGTGTTACTAGGGTGAGGATGTAACTTAATTCAATTAACATGTATTAAGATTGAATTTTTAATTAATTTCTTTTCTATTCAATTTGAGTGCTTATTATGATTTTTAATACTTTTATGAATTGACCACTTATAAATTGATCTAGTGAGATGCGTGTAGAATCGAAAAGTCTGCATGTGACTTAAACCATAAATAAAAAATGTCATGATTTATAATTATCTAGGAATAGAGGTTATAGGTTGTGTGGGAGAATTGTGGTATTTTCTATGAGAATTCATAGAGTGAAGGTTATGCCTTTAAAAGTTTAGGTTTTGATTAAGGAATTGACTAGGCTTTAATAATTAAATAGAATTAACTCACCAAGGAATTGAGTTTTAATTAATTAAGGGATTCTCTCCATCAATTGAATGACTAAAAATTAATTAGAATGAATATCCCAAAGCTACTCCATTGTCTATGATAGATTATTGAATTAAGTGAAGTCAGATCCTTTGTGTTTTAATTTCGTGTGTTCTTGTGTGTTTTTATCTTTTATAATTTTGTATCTTTAATTATTTTGAATCACTCTTAATTATTGGTTGCCTAGATAGTATTAATATTAGAGAAGTGGTACTTAGTAAACTAATTCTTCGTGGGAACGATATCTTACTCATCATTTATTACTTTTACGATTTGGTGCACTTGCCAATATTACAACATTTGTCAAACATTCATGATGTCTTCCATGTGTCACAACTTAGGAAGTACAATCCAGATCCTTCACATGTCATAAGAGATGAATTTGTACAGTTAAGAGAGGATTTGTCTTATGCTATACGGCCGATGAGGATCATGGACAGAGGGGTCAAAGGCTTAGAGGTAAGCGGATTTGATAATCACATGTTTTATATGTTAATAAACTCTCATTTTTAGTCATTTACACTCTCTATGTACTTAATTGATTAAGCTTGATTATGTCTTGTAAGTTTGGGCTCAAATTGGACTTAATTGATCTTTTCTAACATTATTGAGATTTTACGCTGTTTCTGTATTTCGGTCATATCTTGAGTTCTAAATATTTAAAAATTATGTATCTTACCTTGTAGGAAAGATGAGAGAGAGCTCTACAATTTTCATAAGAGAATTAGGGTAGAATCAGACATCTAGTGGAGCTAATTAGGCCTAGAATTCAAAACACAGGTTCTGTTACTGAAACCCAAGCAATGTGCACTAATCTAGGCATAACTTGGGCTGTAGATGTGATATGGGCCTGAAACTAGTGGAATTTGAAAGATAAGACATATATCTTCAATCCATATGAAGACCACTTTTTAACACTACGTCGTTTTGATGAAGTTTTCTTCCCTTGAAATCAGCCAACAGAATCAGAGACCCTTTGAGAATGATTTGTCCATAACTTGAGTTGTAGACCTCCAAATGACATGGGGCTTGGGCCCAATTACTCATAATGGACCTAGATTTGTATCTAATGAGGTTCTAATGATGTGAGACAAAAATAGGAGTTAGTTTATAGTTGTAGAAGCAGAAATCTGAAAGATATATTTTTTTTACTCTACACTTCTCACCTTCTCACCTTCTTTCTCTAGATTAAGATCTTTATCTCTTCTTCATCTTTCTTCCTCAAGATCCTTCATGGTGATAACTATGGAGATCTAAACTTCTGTAATCAATATAGAGATTATTGAAGAAATTGTGACTTGGATTCTTGAGATCTTGGTTCTATTTTTGTGTTTGAATTACATTTGGATTCTTCTTCTCCTTCTTCTTCTTGATCTTTAATGCGTGAATGGTGATTTTGTTTATGTTTGATCTGATTGGATCTCAATTTAAGATTATAAATTGTGATGGAATTTAGGTTGATTAATCTGAATTAATCATAGAATTACAGAGGTTAGGTTACTGATATGTGCCTAGGTTAATTGAATTTGGATATCAAATTAACATAGATCTAACATGAATTGTGTGATTGTAAATTTGTGTGTCAATTGTTAATTGAATTCTAGATACTTGTCTAATATGAATTCTAGATTTGATGCAGAGATTTCAGTTGAATCCAAATTAACCATTCAAATGCACTTTAAATGTTTGTTGAATGATCTATGATAGAATCAACCCAATTTCGGATGGGTTTCTGAATTGATTGCACTTTTAATTGAATTTCTCACTTTAATTATGTTACTTATATATTTTGAGTTCTCAAATCCTTTCCCCAATTTTGGCTTGATTAGATCAAATTGCATTTACAATCCTTGAGAGACGATCCAATGTTATTTCCTATTCTACAAGCCATAGGAATAACTCGGTTACAATTTTAATTGAGTTCGGTGCTCATCAGGATTCCTCTGGTGAAGGTTCTTTGGGATGGTGTTAGCTTTGAGGAGGTGACTTGGGAGTTGGAGTCCCACATGCAACAAGACTACCTATAGTTGTTTATAGGAGATAAGCAATTTTGGAGACAAAATTTAAAAAAGGAGGGAGAAATGTAAAATCCTCTTCAACATGTGACTTGTAAATAGTTATAGAGGTAACTTAATACTTGCTTAACATGCCTCTTTAATTTTGTGATAATCTGAGTTAGTTTAAGATCTTTCATGCAAGCCAAAAAATGAAAAGTAGTTTAAAATGGCCCATATATTAGCTTAAATGGCTTAGCTAATGGAAATAGATGTGGATAATTTATTTCTAAGTTGAAAAAGTGTAATATGTGATGTGGTTAAAGTTTGATAATAATTGAAGTATGTTTGGTATTTTTAGGCATACTGGTTGTATGTTTTAAGGCCAGATTAACTAATCACAAGTATGAAAAATTATGATACTGGTGAAATAACTTTTTAAATGAATCTTAATATGTATTTTAAAGTTGTTGGAACCTGAAAATCTTGGTTTAGCTAAAGTCAAGTGTTTTTAGCAGATTGAGAAGTATTAGTGTGGTAACTTAAGACCATAAGCCTTCCACGGTTACCAGCCTCTTTAGTTGACCCCTTCTGTGTTGATATTTTCAAGCCTTTCTTCTTGTTTCTCATTTACTCTTTCACGGCTAGTTTTGGGAAATAGCAGCAGAAGGAGAACAAAGGAAAAAGGAAGAAAGAAAGAAAAAAGGAGAAGACAAAGAGAAAATGAAGATCGAAGAATCAGGATTGAAGACTTGTGATCATCTCCATCATCAACTCCATCTTTGATTCTCAAGGTAGGGGTTTTTAAGCTTGAACTGTATCTTTTTCTCATTTCTCTATGTTTAGGTTATTTGAGATCTAATATGCTAAAAATGAGTTCTTGTGGTGTTTAAGTGATTTTCTTGCTTGGATAAGTTTTAAATGGGGTTTATGACTTGTTCATGCTAAGTGTTGGGATTAGAAACTGAAAATTCTCCATTTGGACCTAAAATGCTCTAAGTGTTGGATTTAGGGGTTTGGAGGAGTAATTTAGTGTTTTAATCTATTCTTGATGGAATCAATTAGTGTTTTAGGTTTCCCTCATGTTTGTAAACTTGTTTGGGACTTAAAATCATTAAGAAACCATTTGAAGGTGATTAAATTTCATGTTTTACACTAATGGAACAGTGCTTCACGTCTGCAGAATTATGTAGATTTTGTGCTGGCGTCTGAGTGCCCTAAGGCCAGAAGAATTTTTAGTGTTGCTAGGCAGTAGGCGCTAATGGAATGAGCGTCTGAGCGCCTAACGTCCAGAGAGTTTTGTGTGATGAACTTGTTTGCATGCCTAAGCACTGGTCTGGAAGCCCCTAAGTGCTGGTGCAAGGCAAACAATTAATTTAGCTTGTGTTGCTAAATATATTCTCTACTTGATGGGATCATTTGTGCAAGTTTTTTACGGTGTATTGAGGCACTTTTTTTGAGATAATTATTGGAGAGAAATATCAACTTTCATTTATGAAGAGTTTGGGAATTATTAGATATTCAAAGGATGATAGAATGTCTATGTTGGTGTCTAAACTTCGTTCAACATGAGATTGATTTCTAAATCACTTGTGAGTGATTTTGGGATGTTCTAAATACTGTTTTGCTAGAGATATGAATCTGGCTACCTTTGTTGGATAAGTGAGGCTAAGATTCTTATGTTTTAGTGTTTGATATGTGGCTCAAATGTTTGATTTTCAAACATGGTATTAGCTAATTTCTTGTGTATTGTGACCTTAGATGGTGTGCACAACCATATGACCTGAGAATGAGGTGTTGGATCTGAATTCTCCTTGCATATTTGCTAGTATGGTCAGGGTTACCGGTGTATGGGGTTGGTAGTAGTACTCTTACCTTTATCAAGAGAAATGAGTCCACATATCACCAGGTAGTGTCAGGGCTTGGATGCCTATCCTACTCAGTATACACGAGGAATACGGTTCTTGGGAAATAAGTAAATAGCTTGTGTTTTTCAACTTTAAAATCCACAATGACATTGCATATCCATAATACTTGGACTTTGTTTAAGCATAATGACTTTTCATAACATAAAGCAATGCATGTTTGAAAATTGTTTGGGCAGCTGTCATTACTTAATCGATTGATTGTTTGGTTGCTTGTTCAATAGTATCTTAAGATTGTATGGACGATTGTTTGATATTGTTATTTATCGAATATTTTTTTACATTGAATTTATCTTTGAGTTCAGTTGATTTATTTGTTATAAATGATTAACTACTGGTCTAGGTATGCTTATACTGAGAAATTGTGATTTCTCACCTTTGTGTGTTCCATGTAAATCCAGGTGAAATCCCTAAAAAGGGAAAGGGCAAGAAAAAGAAGAAACAGAAGGCATAGATTAATGTTTTGTTTCTTTTGTGAGCCATTTATATATTAGTATATTTCTGGTTGTTTGTAAAAGCTTATGTAAACATTATGGCTTGTTAGCTAGTGTTGTTTGTATATATATGACCTTTTTATCATTCATGACTCTCTATAATGACTGTGTAAGTTATTATGGGTTTTTATTTTCCACATTCTTTAGAAGTGACATGCTTAATGCGATTTATTTTGAGATATTCTGTTTATTTTATGATAATTCGTGTTAGGGTGTTACATTATAGTATCAGAGCAGTTCATCCTGTTGAGCTGGGGTGTGGACTAACTATGTTTAGGCATGTTTAGGAGTTGCTTCTTGTGTTGTGCATTTCTTTTGTCTCTTGTGTGGGATGTTTGATTGAATTGTATGACTGCCTTGTTTTTACTATTTTAGCTACTGTTGCATGTTACATGATATTAGGATTAGCTACCTCAATATATATTATTCTGTGTTTACAAGAAACTACGGCAGTAAGAGGGCGAGTGCGACCGGGTGGGAGCAGTAATAGGAACTCTGGAAATGAAGGCATCGATGTGGCAGCCGCCATGATGGCAATGGCCAATGCAATGACACAGCAAACAAAGCAGGTAGCTATAACTGCCAACGCAATGAGAGCTCAGGCAGTAATAACTGCTAGAGTGCTAGAGAGGTTGGGAACTCAACAACTAGTACCACAAACACCACCACCATACTACAAGGGGCAATCACATCAAGAGGTAGTTGGTGTGTTTGGATGTATACCTTTGAAGACTTGTTTTGATGATAACAAACGTGAAGACTAAATGAATATGATAAATAGACTAAGTCCAAGTTTATATATGATTAGCATTAGGACTTAGGATCTTTTGTACAGAGCTCATTTTGATATCTCTTTATTTTTGAAAGAAAAGATAAAACCTGTTTTGAAACAAACTCAGTGTCTTTGAATTACCTTTTTTCCAAAACAGTTTTGCATTAATTTATTCGAATAGAGCATAGTCTATTCGAATAAACACTTTCACGAGGGTCTATTTTTTAAAGTGGCTATTCGAATAACTATCCTGTTATTCGAATAACTAAGGTTTTCAGAACTATGTTTCTAAGTGAGTTATTCGAATAACTCAAACGTTATTCGAATAAAACACCTTCTGTCTGAACTTTTCTTTTAAACATTATTCGAATATTTCAGCTGCTATTCGAATAACCTCTTCTTTTTAGAACTATGATTTTAATAGAGTTATTCAAATAACACATTGGTTATTCGAATAACCCATATCAGTTGGCCTTTCACGTTGGTTTTTCAGAAACAGTGTTATTCGAATAAACGTTCTTCTATTCGAATAAACACGGAGCTTTTCACGTATATGGAAACAAATAGGTTTTCAAATTGGTTTTAAATGCTTTTAATTATACCCAAACGGCTATCTTCGTGTTTTTCCCTATAAATAGGAACCTTTGGTCATGAATATTTTTGCCCATAACTCTGAATTATTTTTTGCTTGCTCTAATCTGTGAAAATTATTTTCTACGCTCTTTTTGATTAAAAACTTTGAGATATTTCTATGAGAGCTCCATTAGCACTTCAATTTGTATTACTTACTCTGAGTGAGAGTTTCTCTTCATCTATTTTCTATTATTCTGTATCGAGGGTGAGGCATCCCTCAAGGTTTGTATAAGAGTGAGGTATCCTTGCAGGCTGAGGCTTTAGCACAAGGGTAGAGTTTTCCTGTGTGTGAAAAGTGCTCTTTTGTATAACGGTAGTAAGTACCTATTGAAGCTTGTATACTTAGTGAAAAATCTCAGCATTCGAGGACTAGACGTAGACCACAAGTGGGTTAGTGGTCGAACCAGGATAAATACTGTGCCTGCTTCTCTCTTCTTAATCTCTTTATTTTATGCAATTTTAATTTACTGCATATTTATTTTTCACTGCTCTTTATTGTTTCTTTTCTTCTTCTTGTTCCTCCTGTGCATTTATTTATTAAGTTTTTAATATTTATTTTTGATAAAAAGAGGTTTTTCAAAAAAGTTTTATACTCAATTCACCCCCCTCTTGAGTACTGGAAGCCACTTGGTAACAAGTGGTATCAGAGCTAGACTCTTGTATAAAGAGCTTAGCAGCTTCAAGAGAATATGACTTCTTCAAATGTTTTTTCAGAAGGATCTTCCATAAACCGACCACCCTTTTTCAATAGGGATGGTTACGCATATTGGAAAGAAAGAATGAAAATCTTTATCGAAGCTATTGATCTAGATGTATGGGATGCTGTCGAAAACGGTGCTTTTATACCTATACATGAGGTCGATGATGTAAGGACCGAAACACCATGAAATAAATGGTCTGATGAAGACAAAAGAAAAGTTCAATATAATTTAAAAGCCAAAAATATTATTACTACTGCTTTGGGATATGATGAGTTTTTTAGAATTTCAAATTGCAAAACTGCTAAAGAAATGTAGGACACTTTGTAAGTTACCCATGAGGGTACTAGTGAAGTTAAGAGGTCGAGAATCAATTCTCTAACTCGTGAATATGAATTATTCAGAATGAACCAAGGAGAAAGCATTCAGGAAATGCAAAAGAGGTTCACCCACATAGTTAATCATCTTGCATCCTTAGGCAAAAGTTTTTCTAATGAAGATTTGATTAACAAGGTTTTGAGATGTCTTAGCAGGATTTGGCAACCTAAGGTAACAGCTATTTCAGAATCGAGGGATTTGTCCACAATGACTCTAGCTACCCTATTTGGAAAACTTCATGAGCACGAACTGGAACTGAGCAGATTAAGTCAAAGCGAAGAAAACGATAAAAAGAAAAAGGGGATAGCGCTCAAAGCCACTTCCTCAACATTTGACAATGATGATGAAGAAAATGAAGAAAGCTCAGAAAACATTGAGGTAAGCAAAGAAAATCTTAGTTTGTTAGTTAAAAAATTTGGTAAATTTCTCAGGAAAAAAGGAACGCAAAGAAAACCTCCCTTCCCTCCGAAGAAGACTCATTACAAAGGCAAAGGAGCTTCATCGACTCCAACTTGCTATGAATGTGGCAAACCTGGTCACATGAAAATGGAGTGCCCAGTTTACCAAAAGAAGAAGGAGAAATTTAAAAAGAAGCCCTTCAAGGAAAGAAAAGGAAGAAAAGCCTATATAGCATGGGATGAAAATGACATGGATTCAACTAACAGCTCAGACAGTGAGGAAGCTCAACTATGTCTCATGGCCAAAGGAGAAGAAGAAGAAAGCGAAAATAAGGTAAGTTCAAATACTACTTTATTGCCTTCTTACGATGAGTTACAAGATGCTTTTGAAGAATTACATGAAGAATCTTTAAAACTCACAAAAATTATTTCTTCTTCTAAGAAAACAATTTCTTCTTTAGAAAATCAAATTCTTGTTTTAAATAAAGAAATAGAAGAATTGAAAGTTGAAAATGAAACTTTGGGAATCATTGATGCATGCACAAATCATTCTTCACATGCTTCTACGTCTTCATCTTGTTCTTCATGTCATATGCTTGAAAAAGAAATTGAAGACTTAAAGAACACTCTTTCTAAATTCACATTTGGAAGAGATAACTTAAACATTTTATTAGGAAGACAAAGAATGATTTTTCAAAAAGCCGGGATAGGTTATAACCTGAAAAATCAACAAAAACTCTATAAAAATTTCTTTGTGCATTCTAGTGTTTCAAGTAGTCCTTTTATTAAATATTTTTACTATGGTAGGAAAGGACATAGTGCTTCAACATATAATGCAAGGAAAAACATAAATACAAAAATTGGAACAAAAATGGTTTGGGTTCCCAAGGGTACTATACCCAAAACTGACACACAAGGACCCAAGAAAGTTTGGGTACCAAAGGTTAAAAACTAAACATGTGTTGTAGGTGTGCTTGAAAGCCAGGAGTTCAAATTGGTATCTTGATAGCGGCTGCTCCAAGCACATGACCGGGGACGATTCAAAATTCACCATGCTTATTCCAAGAATCATGGACACGTTACCTATGGTGATAACAACAAAGGAAAAATTCTTGGAATCAGCAAAGTCGGTAAGAACCCTAACTCCTCTATTGAAAATGTATTGCTTATTGAAGGCTTGAAACATAACTTGCTTAGTATTAGCCAATTATGTGATAAAGGAAATAGGGTAATATTTGATTCAAACTGTTGCATAATTGAAGATAAAAATGATAAGCATGTTAAATTCATTGGTCATAGAGTAAACAACATCTATATGATTAGTCTTGATGATATATCTTCAAATGATACGAAATGTCTTTTAAGTAAGAATGATGATTCATGGTCATGGCATAGGAGAATTGCACACATTCACATGGATCACTTAAAGAAGTTAGTCTCTAAAGAGCTAGTAATTGGACTACCCAAGCTTAGTTTTGTAAAAGATAAATTATGTGATGCATGTCAAAAGGGTAAACAAATAAAGGTCTCTTTTAAAGTAAAAAATATAGTTTCAACCACTAGACCTTTACAACTTTTGCACATGGATCTGTTTGGACCGTCTAGAACTATGAGCTTTGGTGGGAATTACTATGCTTTAGTGATTGTGGATGATTTTTCTAGGTTTACATGGACTTTATTTCTTGCAAATAAAAATGATGCATTTCTAGCTTTTAAAAGACTTGCCAAACTTATTCAAAATGAAAAAGGTTTTCAAATCTCTTCTATAAGAAGTGATCATGGTGATGAATTTAAAAATAATGTTTTTGAAAATTACTGTGATGAACATGGCATTAATCATAATTTCTCTGCCCTTAGAACTCCGCAACAAAACGGAGTTGTGGAAAAGAAAAACCGTTCTTTAGAAGAAATGGCGAGAACTATGCTTAATGAGGCTGCTCTTCCTAAATACTTTTGGGCGGATGCTATAAGTACAGCTTGTTATGTAATGAATAGGGCCCTTATAAGGCCTATTTTAAAGAAAACCCCATATGAGTTGTATAAGGGAAGAAAGTCAAATGTCTCACATTTTCATGTTTTTGGTTGCAAATGTTTTGTTTTAAATAATGGAAAAGATAACTTAGGCAAGGTTGATGCTAAGTCTAATGAAGATATATTTCTTGGTTATTCAAATCATAGTAAAGCTTTTCGTATATATAATAAGAGAACTATGACTATTGAAGAATCTATACATGTTGCATTTGATGAAACTGACCCAAATGGATCGAGAAAGGATCTTGTTATTGATGATGTTGCAGAGATCTTGGCAGAAACACATTTGGATAGTAAAGAAAAAGAAATCAAGGAGCAAGAGGATAAACAAAGACAAGAAGATTCGCAAGCTTTGGAACTTCCCAAAGAATGGTGAACTTCAAAATATCATTCCCTTGATCAGATTATTGGTGATGTATCTAAAGGCGTAAGTACTCGTAACTCTCTTAGAAATACTTGTAATCACTTAGCGTTTGTTTCTCAAATTCAACCTAAGGATTTAATTGAAACTTTTGATGACGAACATTGGATCTTAGCTATGCATGAGGAATTAAATCAGTTTGAAAGAAATCAAGTTTGAGAATTAGTTGCTAGACCTAATAATCACCCCATAATTGGCACTAAATGGGTTTTTAGAAACAAACTTGATGAAAATGGGTTAATAACTAGAAACAAAGCTAGATTGGTTGGTAAAAGGTATAATCAAGAAGAAGGAATAGATTATGAAGAAACCTAAGCACCTGTAGCTAGATTAGAAGCTATTAGAATGTTACTTGCTTATGCTTGCATCATGGATTTCAAATTATATCAAATGGATGTCAAAAGTGCTTTTCTAAATGGTTTTATTCAAGAGGAGGTATTCGTTGAATAACCTCCAGGTTTTGAAAATCATGAACTACCCAACTATATTTTTAAACTTAAAAAGGCTTTATATGGGTTAAAACAAGCTCCTAGAGCTTGGTATGAAAGGTTGAGTAAGTTCCTTTTAGAAAATGATTTTTCAAGAGGAAAAGTCGATACTACCTTTTTTATTAAAAATAAAAGGCATGATATTCTTCTTGTGCAAGTATATGTGGATGATATTATCTTTGGTGCCATTAATGAATCCCTTTGCAAAGAATTTGCTAAGACAATGCAGAACGAATTTGTAATGTCAATGATGGGAGAGTTGAATTTCTTTCTCGGACTTCAAATCAAACAAACGAGCGAAGGGACATTCATAAGTCAAACCAAATACTGCAATGAATTGCTCAAGAGATTCGAAATGGAAAACGCTAAATACATGACTACTCCGATGGGCACTTCATGCTACTTGGACAAAGATAAAGGAGGTAAATCAATAGAAATAACAAAATATAGAGGTATGATTGGATCTCTTCTTTATCTTATTGCTAGTAGGCCAGATATTATGTTTAGTGTATGCATGTGTGCTAGATATCAGGCAAACCCTAAGGAATCTCATTTAAGTGCTGTTAAACGAATAATGAAATACCTAGTAGGCACTTCACAAATGGGCTTGTGGTACCCTAAGGGTGCCTCTTGTAGCCTAATAGGCTATTCGACTCGATTTTTTCTTTGGGTGCAAATTGGACAGAAAAAGTACTAGTGGGACATGCCGCTTGCTTGGTAGTACTTTAGTTTTTTGGCACAGCAAGAAACAAAATAGTGTGGCTTTGTCTACCACTGAGGCTGAATATGTTGCAGCCGGGAGTTGTTATGCTCAAATCCTATGAATGAAGCAATAACTTTTAGACTACGGTCTTCAGCTTGATCACATCCCGATAAGATGTGATAACACTAGTGCAATAAATATCTCTAAGAATCCCATACTGCATTCCAGAACAAAGCATATAGAGATAATACATCACTTTATCAGAGATCATGTACAAAAAAGGGATTGCATTCTTGAGTTTGTTGAAACAACTAAGCAACTTGCAGATATTTTCACTAAACCCTTAGCAAAAGAAGCATTCTTTTATATTCGAGGAGAATTGGGCATAATTGATCAATCCAATATACAAATTGCATGTTTTATTGCTGAATATTATCATATGAATATATACTTTCAATTTCATGAACGTATGCTTCTCTGTGCTTCTTTGTTAGCTTTATTCGAATAAACAAGCTTTTATTCGAATAAACATCTTTACTGCTTGTTAAAAATATGTTGAATATTAGCTTTATTCGAATAAAACATAGTTTATTCGAATAAACTGGCTCCTGTGCTAAAACCTGTTGGATTATCATCTTTGTCTATTTGAATAAATCCCTTCTTATTCGAATAACCAGAAGCCTTCGTTTATCAGTTTTAATATCTACCCTCTGCTTATTCGAATAAGACCTCAGGCTATTCGAATAACCAGAACCTGTTTTTATCAGTCTTGACTGATAGCCCTCAGTCTATTCGAATAAACCCTGTCAGTTGGCCAAAACGTTTGGGTTTCCCAAGTATCCTATTCGAATAGAATCTCCCCTTATTCGAATAAACCCTAGCAGAAACACCTTTTCAACACCTTTCAATTTCCTGCGCGCCTGTCCTTTCAGTTTCCAAGCAAGGTTTATTCGAATAAACCTCTGTTTATTCGAATAAACACGGGCCATCCTTTAAATAACCCATGCGCGCCCAAACGTTTCCACTTTCTATTTTTCTCCTCTGCTCTTCACACCTCCATAGCCCCTGTGCTCTCAACCTTATTTTTCTCTCTCTTTCTTTCTTCCACACCTTCTTCCACCATGGCCTCCTCCTCCAGCAAGCGCCCACGCACGAAGACTGCTCTATGCAACAATCCTCTTGATCTGAGAAGGCTCTCCTTCAATGAAGAGCACCGTGGCCGCTTCATTACGCACTTCTGGGAGCGTAACTTGGTCCAACCCAAGTACCTTGACCTCTCTTTCTTCCAGCAACATCGTGGTTTCAACTTTCTGACCCTGTTGCAAAACTAGGGAGTTCTTCAGCTCTGCTCTCACCGGGCCACTCTTTATCTAGCTCTGGTGAAGATGTTCTACTGTAATCTGGATTTTGATGGCCAGAACCTTCTCTCCGAGGTCTGTGATCAGAACATTGTGATCACACCGCAGGACTGGCTGACCTTGTTCGGGCTACAGTTCACTGGTGCCCTTGTTGAAGATGGTGACACCCCTTTTCTTGAAGATTTCAACAAGTTTCAGGCGATTGAGGACCTGCTAAAGCTTGGTCTAGCTTTGCCTGACAAGGGTCTCAAGGGTGGTATGCTGAAAAGCCAAGATAGGCTTCTACATTACGCCTTTGCTCATATCTTGGCTCCCCGCGGTGGCAACTATGCCTACCTCGGCGAGAAAGACATATTCATGCTTTGGTTTTTAAAGAATGGCCATCAGATTAACTGGCCTGTGTTTATCATGAGACATATTATGAGGGCCAAGGGCAAAGAAAAATCAGACTTGCTTTATGGCTTTCTCGTCACTACCTTGCTGAGCAAGTATCCTCAGGTCCTGGAGACTGAGCGAGCCATTGCCCTGACTCACCACAACGTCTTTGGTGCCCACACTTTACGCAAAATGAAGATGATCCAAACTGATAAAGGCTGGGTGTACCCAGATGAGGTTGCTGAGGATGAGCTTGACCCTGTGATGCTCCGCGCCGCCCCGTGATATACTGTTCTCGCTCCTGCTCCCGTCACCTTAGAATAGATCATGGCCACCTTGCATGATAACAGAGCTTATATGGAACATACCTTCTCTATTCTATTTGATAGAATAGAAGGCGTTGAACGTGAGGTTGCTGTCCTTCGATCTGCTTCACCTGCTCCTGCACCAGCTTCTTCACCACCACCTTTGGATACTTATTTCTAGGAACTTTAGTTCTTAGGATATCTGTTTTTGCCTTCATGTTATTTCTGGTTTTTGTAATTGAATTTTTCTATTATTAATGCATAAATATAGTTTCTTGATGATTACGTTTCCTTTTATGCACTTTTACTTAGATATATGTTTATGGGACTTACCCCTCCTTTTTGCTCATGACAAAAGGGGGAAAAAAATTTGATTATTTGGATTTTAATTGAGAAAAGACAAGTAAACTTAAAATGAGATTGGATTCAAATTGAAAGGGGGAGCTGCGCACAGATCTAATATACATTACCTCTTATAATTAAAGAGGGGGAGTAAGCTTTTATACCTCTTTGTGAATTCCAATTATATGCACTAACTCTTTTCTCATTGATAGTTTGTCATCATCAAAAAGGGGGAGAATGTGTTTGGATGTATACCTTTAAAGACTTGTTTTGATGATAACAAACGTGAAGACTAAATGAAGATGATAAATAGGCCAAGGCCAAGTTTATATATGATTAGCATTAGGACTTAGGATCTATTGTACGGAACTCACTTTGATATCTCTTTGTTTTTGAAAGAAAAGATAAAACTTGTTTTGAAACAAACTCAGTGTCTTTGAATTACCTTTTTTCCAAAATAATTTTGCATTGATTTATTCGAATAGAGCATAGTCTATTCAAATAAACACTTTCACGAGGGTCTGTTTTTTAAAGTGGCTATTCAAATAACTATCCTGTTATTCGAATAACTAAGGTTTTCAGAACTGTGTTTCTAAGTGAGTTATTCGAATAACTCAAACGTTATTCGAATAAAACACCTTCTGTCTAAACTTTTCTTTTAAACATTATTCAAATATTTCAGCTGCTATTCGAATAACCTCTTCTTTTTAGAACTCTGATTTTAATAGAGTTATTCGAATAACACATTAGTTATTCGAATAACCCATATCAGTTGGCCTTTCACGTTGGTTTTTCAAAAACAGTGTTATTCGAATAAACGTTCTTCTATTCGAATAAACACGGAGCTTACGTTCACGTATATGGAAACAGACAGGTTTTCAAATTGGTTTTAAATGCTTTTAATTATACCCAAACGGCTATCTCCGTGTTTTTCCCAATAAATAGGAACCTTTGGTCACGAATATTTTTGCCCATAACTCTGAATTATTTTCTGCTTGCTCTATTCTGTGAAAATTATTTTCTACGCTCTTTTTGATTAAAAACTTTGAGATATTTTTGTGAGAGCTCTATTAGCACTTCAATTTGTATTACTTACTCTGAGTGAGAGTTTCTCTTCATCTATTTTCTATTATTCTGTATCGAGGGTGAGACATCCCTCAAGGTTTGTATAAGAGTGAGGTATCCCTACAGGCTGAGGCTTTAGCACAAGGGTAGAGTTTCCCTGTGTGTGAAAAGTGCTCTTTTGTGTAACGGTAGCAAGCACCTATTGAAGCTTGTATACTTAGTGAAAAATCTTGGCATTCGAGGACTGGACGTAGACCACAAGTGGGTTAGTAGTCGAACCAGGATAAATACTGTGCCTGCTTCTCTCTTCTTAATCTCTTTATTTTATGTAATTTTAATTTACTGCATATTTATTTTTCGCTACTCTTTATTGTTTCTTTTCTTCTTCTCGTTCCTTCTGTGCATTTATTTATTAAGTTTTTAATATTTGTTTTTGATAAAAAGAGGTTGTTCGAAAAAGTTTTATACTCAATTCACCCCCTCTTGAGTACTGGAAGCCACTTGGTAACAGTTGGAGGGAATCAGACTTTCCAAGACCTCTCAGAATTCAGGAAATCAAATCTGTCTTCTATTAACGGAAAGTACAACCCATTCAGAGCTGAGGGTTGACTCAAGGAGATAGAGAAGATCTTCACTGTTATGGCTTGCTTAGATGAGCATAAGCAGCTTTTTGCTTCATATATGCTAGAGGGTGAGGCAGAGGATTAATAGGTGGATACAAAGAGGGCTCTAGAGGCATCAAGGACTCATGCGATGTACTGGATCTTCAAGAGTACATTTCTAAGAAAGTTTTTTCCATAAAATCTTTAGAATGCCAAAGAGATGAAATTTCTTAAGTTGGAACAGCGGGACATGTCTATTGGCCAGTACGTGATCAAATTCAATGAATTATCTAAATTCTCTTCTAGCATCAGAATTAATCCAGATGAGTCTTGGAAGTGTGTTATTTTTTAGGAATGATTGAGGGAAAACATTCAAAATGTCATCCAACCGTTTGAAATTCGGGACTTTGAAACTCTGACTAACAAGTGTCAGATAATCGAGAGGCAATCGAAAAAGTTTTCTTTGGAGCCTAAGTCCTAGGATCTTCAGAAGAAGAGGATGGGTGATGAAAAGTTCAAGAAAGGATATTCTAAATCTAGCTTTACTTAGGATAAGGGTAAGCAGGTTCAGAAGGAATTTTTAGGACCAAAATGTTCCAAGTATGGGATAAAACATGGAGTCCAGCTTTGCCCGATGTGCTTTATGTGTGGGCAACCTGGTCATTTTGCGAAGGACTATCCATCAAAGAAAGAAACTTTGCCTACCAAAAAACCACAAGCCAGAGGGAGAGTTTACACTTTAGATGGTGAAGAGCTAACTCAGCCTTCCGACCTTATCAAAGGTAAATGCATTATTCACAATTATCTTTTAACTGTGTTGTATTATTCGAGAGCATCCCACTCCTTTGTTTCGAATGATTGTGTGAATGAGCTGGATTTACCTATATATGAACTTTCATATGACTTATCTATATCTACACTTACTGGTAAGCCAGTTACAACATCTAGAGTGTGTCTTGATTGTTGTGTAAAGGTAGAAGATAAGATTTTCAGAGTAAACCATATCTGTTTGCCTCTTGTAGATGTTAATGTCATTCTTGGCATGGATTGGTTGTTCGCCAACCATGCAGTGTTGAACTGTTTAGAAAAATCCCTAGTTTTCTTGTCAAATATACTTACCAGAGTCGTTCCATCTGAGTATGTGTATCTCAATGCGAATCAGGTTAATCTTTGTTTAGAGGAGGGATCTTTGGGATATATTCTTTTATTTTCACTAAGCACTGAGGTTGGGTAAAGCCTAGGTGAAATACTTATGGTGAGTGAATATCCAGAAGTTTTTTGTAGTGATAGAGTGGAGTCACCACCCTAGCGAGAAATAGAGTTTTCTATAGGCCTAGTTCTTGGACGAGACTTATCTTTATAGCACCCTATAGAATAGCGCCACTTGAGTTAGCAGAACTCAAAAAGCAAATCGAGGATTTGTTAAATAAACAATTCATTAGGCCAAGTGTTTCTCCAAGGGGAGCACCTGTGATTATAGTGAAGAAAAAGGATGGTACCATAAGGCTCTATGTGGATTATAGATAGCTGAACAAGGTGACCATTAAAAACAAGTATTTATTGCCTAGGATAACTGAAAGGAGCTACAGTTTTCTTAAAGATTGATTTTAGGTCTGGTTATCATCAAATAAGGGTTAGGGAAGGGGATATCCCTAAGATAGCTTTCAAAACTAGGTATGGGCATTATGAGTACCTCACGATGTCCTTTGTGTTAATAAATGCACCGACAGTGTTCATGGATTACATGAACCGGATCTTTAGACCCTACCTGGATTAGTTTGTTGTGGTGTTTATCGATGATATCTTGATCTATTATAAGACAATGGAGAAGCATGAACAATATTGTTAAAGATCCTTAAGGAGAATAGGTTGTTTACCAAGCTATCTAAGTGTGAGTTCTGGCTTTCGCAAGGACAGTTTTTGGGACATATGATATCTCTGGTAAGATTTCTATGGACCCAAGCAAGGTTGATGCAGTATTGCAGTCGGAGAGAGCCACCACTGTGACCGAGATCAGAAGCATCATAGGCCTAGCGGGGTACTATAGAAGGTTCATAAAGGGTTTTTCTCAGTTAGCACTACCCTTGACTAGATTAACTAGGAAAGGTAGTTCTTTCGAATGGATTCAGGCATTGATAACTACGCAGAATGCAGTTATTTGTGCCCTATTCTTGTGCTAAAATGAATGCTGGATCCTTGTTTATAATGCATATTTGGAGGTTTTGTGCTTATATTTGTCATATTCTGATTCTGAACCTTTCTTGTATGTTTATAGCAAAACTATGTTTAATTGTTATGAATTGAGTAGATTTATATATGTTACTGATTTGGTGTATTCTCTATGTTAGGAGGGGCTCTAAACAAGGTTAAATATGGAGCAAATGAGCTTAAAGAGGAAGAGAAGCCAAATCTGTCATTTCAGTGGTCACCGCCGCGGCGCGCATATGTGAGGGCCGCGGCGCGTAAGGCATTTCAGCCTGGCCATACTTTTACCCGAGGCGAGAGGGCCGCGGCGCAGATAAGTGAGGGCCATGGTGCACGTAGACCGACCCATTGGGGGCCACGATGCGCATAAGTGGGGGCCGCGGTGCTGAGGCGGCTGCTGAGTCTATAAATAAATTTTCATACGTTTTCTCTAGATGCTCTCTCAGTTTTTCAGTGTTCTGGCCGTTTTGGCCAGTTCCTTTTATAGTTTTCCTTTTTAGGTTAGTTTTAGGTAGTTTTAGGTTAGATAGTTTAGCTTGATCTTCGTGGATGGTGGATTGGAGCAAAGGTTTAAAGGATTGAAGGAAGATTCAAGCTTTAGAGACAAATCAATGAGCTTTTTTCTCTCTTTTCCCCTTTCTCTCTTCTCTTCTTTATCTTTTGTATAGCTAAGCTTTGTTTAGGATACTTTGAATCCTTTTATTTATATTAATGATGTGTTTTTTCTCTGAGTTTGTGTGGATGTTTGATTATGGTTCAATCATATCTGTGTTTAATGCTTGTTCTTGGCTGATCACTGATTGCATGATCTTAATATTGGCAAATGAACTAGACATAGCGATTTGTTGATATGGATATAGTGTGATTGATGTATGTTTGCTGATAATAGGGTAGAAATATACCTATTGGCAATGTATAGTGGGAGATTGAGAATAGATCGTTCATGAGTGGAAGTTGTGTTAGCTCTCAAGGAAACTTAGTGAGTTGGGCAATTGAAACCAGGGTTAATTGACCTAGACATAGGCTTTTGAATAATGAAGATTCTCAAGCTAACCTAATCAATGCATTTGTGTTTATGAGGGGGATTGCATGTTGTTGATAGATGTAGGGGGTGAAGGAGGATTTCCTAAAACCTAACCGCTTTTAGGTTTATTGCTTTTGTAGGTTAGATAGTTTTTATATTGTTTTCCTATTTTTATGTCCTTGTCTAGAATCGATTAAGCTATTGGTTGGTATTTAGCTTTATATCGTAATATCCTCATGGAAACGAACTTTTACTCTGTATCTGTATTACTTGAGCGATCCGTGCACTTGCGGTAGTAATCAGGCATGTGAGGATAACTTCCAGGAGCTTAAAGTGAGGTTGACTACTACACCGGTGTTGATAATTTTGGATCCTTTGGAGAAATTTGAGGTATATTGTGATATTTCGAAGATGGGTTTGGGTTGTGTTTTGATGCAACATAAGTGAGTTATTGCCTATGCATCAAGGCAGTTGAGACCCTATGAGGAGAACTACCCTACTCCTAATCTGGAGTTAGCTGCAGTAGTGTTCACCTTAAAGTTTTGGAGACATTACCTGTATGGAGTTTAGTTTGAGGTATTCAGTGATCATAAGTGTTTGAGGTACTTATTTAATCAGAAGGAGCTGAACATGAGACAACAAAGATGGATAGAGTTTTTGAAAGACTACAACTTTGAGTTAAAGTACCATCTGAGTAAAGCCAATGTGGTGGCTGATGCATTGAATAGGAAATCCCTACATGTCTCTCATATGATGATCCAAGAGAGTGAACTTCTTGAGAGTTTTAGAGACGTGAGTATTTTGGTAGCTGTGTTACCACATAGTCTCAGTGTGAGTCGAGTGGACATAGTGAGTGACTTTAGGACTCAAATCTTGGAAGCTCAGAAGGAAGATGAGACTCTTAGTGATCTTTGTGAGTGGATTTTTTTAGGTAATCCTGGTGATAACTTCATAGAATATAGTTATTCTGTGCCCTATTTCTATACTTAAAAGAGTGCTTAGTTCTTCTGTATAATGTATATTTGGAAGGTTTTAAACTTATATTTGTCATATTCTAATTCTGATGCCTTTCTATGTGATATTGAGCTAATTGTGCTTGTTTGATAAGTGATTGAGTGAATTTGTATCTGTTATTAATTTGATAATTTCTCTATATTAGGAAGGGCTCCAAACAAGATAATATATAGAGCATTTGAGTTAAAAGTGGAAGAGAAATCTGAATTTGCATCTCAGCAGACAACGCCGCGACATGGACATTTAATGTCGCTGCGTTAGTGGATTCCCCTGCATCAGTACAAAGACCCGAGGCCAAAGCGCCATGATGCAATGAAGTGAATGTCGCGACGTAGGTTACCTAAATATCTAGAGCGCTACGACGCTAAGAAGTGGATGCCACAGCATCTGTAACCTAATTGTATGAGCCCGTGGCATGATGTGTTTAATTTATGCGCCAGTAAATACTATTTTGTTAGATTTTAGAAGAGAGCTTTCATTAGTTTAGAGAAGCTGAGCTAGGTTTTACTATTTGGAGGCTGAGGGAGTCTAAGGAGGAAAGGTTGGAGGCCATCTTCTTCATGGAAGGAGATTCAAGCATCAAAGAGCCAAATCCATGAGCTACCTTCCTTCTCCTTTCTTTTTTCTCTCTTCCTTTTCTTTTGAGCGTGATTTTTGTAGTTCTATTTTTATGTTCAATGATTAGCTAAGTTATATTTAAGGAAAACTTTGGATCCTTCTATGAATATTGATGATTTTATAATCTTTTGAGTATATATTGATGTTTAGTTATGTTCAATCATATGGATCTTAATGCTTTTGATTGTTTGATCTACTTTTAATTGATTTGTTGAAATATAATGAACTTAGACATAGGAATTTGGATTTTAGATCTAATGTATGGTTGATGCATGTTTGATGAATTCAATTAGCTTGGATAAGTTGATTCGCTAACTGGATAGAAATATACCTTTTAGCTATGCATAGTGTGTGATTGAGAATAGATGATTTATGAGTGGAGTTTGCTCTAGTTCTCATGGAAACATAGTGAATTAGGTAAATGAAATTATGGTTGATTGACCTAAACATAGGCTTTTAACTAAATCAGATTCTCAAGCTAACTTAACAATTCATTGATGTTGCTTGTAAGGATTGCATGACATTAGTATGAAATAGGAGGTGAAAAAGGATTCCCTAAATCTCTAATATCTTTATTGCTTTGTAGATTATATTTAGTTTATTTATACTTTCTCTATTTTTATGTTCTTGAATAGAATTAATTAAGTTATTGGTTGATATTTAGCTTTGGAAGCCAATGTCCTCGAGGGAATGAACTTTATTCTTCATTGTATTACTTGAATGACCCGTACACTTGCAGTATACAAATGGTCTAACACCTGGTAAGTTTGATAAGTCAGATGATGGGATGATTAAGTTTAGAGGTAGACTTTGCATTTCTTGTGAATCAGACATTAAATATAGGATCCTTGAAGAAGCTCACTGTAGTCAGTACACTATCCATCCCGGGGCCACTAAGATGTATCAAGACTTAAAGAAGTTATTTTGGTAGTCTGGTATGAAGATGGACATAGCTGAGTTTGTGTCTATGTGCCTAACTTTTTAGATGGTCACGATAGAACATCAGAAACCCTTTGGACCTCTTCAATCTTTGGTAATCCCTGAGTGGAAGTGGTATAACATCACAATGGAATTTATGATGGGCTTGCCCAAAACTCATTTGGGATTTGATGCAATATGGGTTGCAGTGGATAGAATAACCAAGTCTGCCCATTTCATACCTATTAGAGCTAACGACTCCATGGATAGATTTGTCCAACTATACCTTCAGGAGATAGTTAGGATGCACGGTGTACCCCTTAGTATAGTTTCTGATAGACACCCTAGATTTACATCTAGATTTTAGGTAGCCTTGCAGAAAACTTTTGGAACAAAGCTTATTTTAAGTACAACATACCATCCATAGACTGACAATCAATCGAAAAGGACTATTCAAACCCTTGAGGATATGCTAATAGCATGTGTACTAGAACAGAAAGGGAGTTGGGATAAGTTCTTACCCTTAGTGGAGTTTGGCTACAACAATAGTTTTCATACTAGCATAGGTATAGAACCATATGAAGCACTTTATGGTAGAAAGTGCAGGTTCGCTTTATGTTGGCATGAAATTGGAGAGAAAACCATTCTAGGTCCTGAGTTAGTACAGCAGACCACAGATCAAATAAAAATGATTCATGATAGATTAGTTATGGCTCAAAGTAGGCAGAAGAACTATGCTGATAAGAGGAAAAGACCTCTCGAGTTTAGTGAGGGAGATAATGTATTCTTGAGAGTTACTCCGACAATAAGGATTAGTAGAGCATTGAGAATACGGAAGTTGAACCCTCGTTTCATTGTCCTTACCAGATCCTAAAGAGAATTAGACCCGTAGCCTACCAAATTGCATTTCCACCCAGTTTGTCAAACCTTCATGATGTCTTCCATGTGTCACAACTTAGGAAGCATAATCTAGATCCTTCACATGTCATAAGAAATGAATTTGTGCAGTTAAGAGAGGATTTATCTTATACTATGCGGCCGATGAGGATCATGGAGGGTCAAAGAGCTTAAAGGTAAGCAGATTCCTCTAGTGAAGGTTTTTTGGGATAGTGTTAGCTTTGAGGAGGAAACTTGGGAGATGGAGTCCCACATGCAGCAAGACTACCCACAGTTGTTTATAGGAGGTAAGCAACTTTGGGGACAAAATTTTAAAAAGGGGGGAAGAAATGTAACATCCTCTTCAATATATTAGACTTGTAAATAGTTACAGAGGTAGCTTAATACTTACTTAACATGTTTGTTTAATTTTTTGACAATCTGAGTTAGTTTAGGTTTTTTGCTGCAAGCTAAAAGGTGAAAAGTAGCTTAAAATAGCCCAGATATTAGCTTAAATGGCTTAGCTAATGGAAATAGATGTGAATAACTTATTTCTAAGTTGCAAATGTGTAATCTGTGATGTGGTTAAAGTTTGAGAATAGTTAGAGTCTATTTGGTATTTTTAGGCATACTGGTTGTGTGTTTTAATGTCAGATTGACTACTCACAGACATGCAAAATTATGATACTAGTAAAATGACTTTTTAAATGAATCTTAGTATTTATTTTAAAGTTGTTGGAACCTGAAAATCTTGATTTAGCTAAAGTCGAGTGTTTTTAGCAGATAGAGAAGTATTAGTGTGGTAACTTAAGGCCATAAGCCTTCCACGATTACCAGCATCTTTAGTTGACCCCTTTTGTGTTAATATTTTCAAGCCTTTCTTCTTGTTTCTCATTTATTCTTTCACGATTGGTTTTGGCAAATAGAAGCAGAAGGATAACAAAGGAAAAAGGAAGAAAGAAAGAAGGGGAAGACAAAGAGAAAAGGAAGATCCAAGAACCAGGATTGAAGACTTGTGATCATCTCCATCATTAACTCCACCTTTGATTCTCAAGGTAGGGGTTTTTGAGCTTGATCTTCATCTTTTTGTTATTTCTCCATGTTCAGGTTATTTGAGATCTAATATGCTAAAAATGAGTTCTTGCGGTGTTTAAGTGATTTTCTTACTTGGATAAGTTTTAAATGAGATTTATGACTTGTTTATGCTTAGAGTTAAGATTAGAAATTGAAAATTCTCCATTTGGACCTAAAATGTTCTAAGTGTTAGTTTTAGGGCTTTGGAGGAGTGATTTAGTATTTTAATATATTCTTGATGGAATCAATTGGTGTTTTAGGTTTCCCTCATGTTTATGAAATTATTTGGGACTTAAAATCATCAAGAAACCATTTGAAAATGAACAAATTTCATGTTTTCCACAAATAGAACAGTGCTTCACGTCTGCAAAATTATGCAGATTTTGTGTTGGGCGATGAGCGCCTAGGCACTTGTGGTTTGGGTGTTTGAGCGCCCTAAGTCCAGAAGAATTTTGCTTGTTGCTGGGTGGTAGGCGCCTAGGAGCCAGTGGAACGAGCATCTGGGCGCCCAACGTCAAAATAATTTTGTGTGATAAACTTGTTTGCGTGTCTAAGCACCGGTCTGGAAGCGCCTAAGCACTAGTCCAAGGTAAGCAGCATAATTTAGCATGTGTGGCTAAAAAAATTCTCTACTTGATGGGATCATTTATGTAAGTCTTTTAGGGTGTACTGAGGCACTTTTTTTGGGATAATTATTGGAGAGAAATATAAACTTGCATTTATGAAGAGTTTGAGAATTATTAGATATTCAAAGGGTGATAGAATGTCTATGTTAGTGTTTAAAATTTTGTTCAAAATGAGGTTGATTTCTAAATCACTTGTGAGTGATTTTGGGATGTTCTAAATACTGTTTAGCTAGAGATATGAATCTAGCTACCTTTGTTGGATAAATGAGGCTAAGATTCTTATGTTCTAGTGTTTGATATGTGGCTCGGATGTTTGATTTTCAAACTTGGTATTTGCTAATTTCCTATGTATTGTGACCTTAGATGGTGTTCACAACCATATGACCTGAGAATGAGGTCTTGGATCTGAATTCTCCTTGCATGTTTGCTAATATGATCAGGGTTACCGATGTATGGGGTTGGTAGTAGTACTCTTACTTTTGTGAGGGGGGAAAAGTCCACACATCACTAGGTAGTGTCAAGGCTTGGATGTCTATCGTACTCAATATATACAAGGAACGTGGTTCCTAGGAAATAAGTAAATAACTTGTGTTTTTCAACTTTAAAATTCACATTGGCATTGCATATCCATAATACTTGGACTTTGTTTGAGCACAATCATTCTTCATAACATAAAGCATTACATGTTTGACAATTGTATGGGCAGTTGTCATTGCTTAATCGATTGATTGTTTGGTTGCTTGTTCAATAGTATCTTAGGATTGTATGGGCGATTGTTTGATGTTGTTATTTATCGGATATTCTTTTACATCGAATGTATCTTTGAGTTCAGTTGATTTATTTGTTATAAATGATTAACTGCTGGTCTTAGTATGCTTATACTGAGAAATTGTGATTTCTCACCCTTGTGTGTTCCATGTAAATCCAGGTGAAATCCCTAAAAAGAAAAAGGGCAAGAATAAGAAGAAACAGAAGGCAAAGATTAGTATTTTGTTTCTTTGTGAGCCAGTTTGTATATTAGTATATTTTTTGGTTGTTTGTAAAAGCTTATGTATGGTGGTGTTATTAGCTAATGTTGTTTGTATATATATGACCTTTTTATCATTCGTAGCTCTCAATAATGACTGAGTAAGTTATTATGAGTTTTTATTTTTCTTATTCTTTAGAAGTGACATGCTTAATGCGATTTATTTTGAGATATTCCATTTATTTTATGATAATTCATGTTAAGGTGTTACATTATGGTATCAGAGCAGTTCATCCTGTTGAGCCTATGGACTGACTATGCTTAGGCATGTTTAGGAGTTCCTTCTTGTGTTGTCCATTTCTTTTGTCTCTTGTGTGAGACGTTTGATTGAATTATATGAATGCCTTATTTTGACTATTTTAGTTATTGTTGCACGTTACATGATATTTGGATTAGCTACCTCAATATGTATTATTTTATATTTACAGGAAACTATGGTAGCAAGAAGGCGAGGGTGACCACGTGGGAGCAGTAACAGGAACTCTGGAAATGAAGGCACCGATATGGCAGCCGTCATGATTGCAATGGTCAATGCCATGACACAGCAAGCAGAGCAGGCAGCTATAATTACCAACACAATGAGATATTAGGCAGCCAAAATTGTTAGAGTGCTAGAGAGGTTGGGAACTCAGTAATCAGTACCACCTACACCACCACCATACCACCAAGGGCAACCATACCAAGAGGTAGCTGGGAGGAATCAGACTTTCCAAGACCTCTCGAAATTCAGGAAATCAAGTTTGTCTTCTTTTAACGGAGAATACAACCCAGTCAAAGCTGAGGGTTGGCTCAAAGAGATGGAGAAGATCTTCACTGTTATGGCTTGCTCAGACAAGCATAAGGTACTTTTTGCTTCGTATATGTTGGAGGGTGAGGTGATAACTCCATGAAATGTAGTTATTTATGCCCCATATTTGTGATTCATGGCATGCTTAGTCCTTGATCTTAAGCATATTTGGAAGGTTTTATGCTTATATTTGTGGAATTCCATTTTGAGATCTTCCTTTATGTTTTTGAGCAATTTGTGCATATTTGTTGATTGATTAAGTAAATTTGTAATTATATTTAACTTGGTGGTTTCTCTAATGCAGGAAGGGCTCAAAAGAGACAAATTGATGCAAGCCAAGACCCAGCATTGGAGGAAAGAAGCCAAGGATGCATTCCAGAGGTCCACGCCGCGGCTCAGAAATGTTCACGCCACGGCGTGAGGGTCTCAGCCAGCCACACACTGACAGGACAGACAGCTCCACGCCGAGGCGTGGGAATTTGCACGCCGCGGTGCGCGTTGGCGAGCTGAGCCTATTTATTCTATTTTTCACGCACCCTCTCGCTCTCTTTCAGTTTCTCTCTTTTAGGTTTTAGGTTTTTAGTTTTCTGGGTTAGAGGCTGCGGCTAGACCTCCATTGGAGGTGGAGATGGAGCTTGGGGAGCTAAGGATGGAAGCCCTCTTTCCATTGGAGGAGGATCCGAGCTTCAATGGCGAAATCCATAAGCTTTCTCCTTCTCTCTTTTCTCTTTTCTCTTCCTTATCTCTTGAACATGTATTTTGTAATTTGTTCTCATGTTCATTGTATAGCTAAGCTTTATTTAGGGATGACTTTGGATCCTTTTATTAATATTAATGATTTGTTCTTCTCTGAGTTTGTGTGGATCTTTGATTTTGTTCAATCATATTGTTCTTAATGCTCTTGAGTGTTTGGCCAACATTTGAGTGATTTGATAAAGTCTAATGAACCTAGACATAGGGATTTTGGTTTGAGATCGTATGTATGGTTGATGCATGTTTGATTCTATTCCAATGGCGGGATGAGTTGATTCGCTAATGGGATAGAAATATACCTCTTAGCCATGCATAGCAAGTGTTTGAGAATAGACCTTAAAGAGTGGATTTTGTGTTAACTCTCAAGGACACTTAGTGAGTTAGGCAAATGATACCATGGTTAGATGACCTAGACATAGGCGTTTAGCTAATGTAGATTCTCAAGCTAACATAATCATTGCATTCATATTTATGAAGAGGATTGCATGTTGTTGGTTGAAGTAAAGGGTGAAGAAGGATTTCCCTAAACTTTAACTGTTTATCCTTATTGCTTTTCGTCTTTGCTTTCTTTACTTTTATCCATTTTTATGTTCTTGAATAGAATTAGGTAAGCTATCGGTTAATACTTAGCATTGGAAATAAACTTATCCTCGTGGGAACGATCTCTTACTCTGTAACTGTATTACTTGTGCGACCCGTGCACTTGCGGTTAGCAAATAGGCAAACACGTTTTGACCCTAACAAGTTTTTGGTGCCGTTGCCGGGGATAAGGCATTATTTCCGTATTGCTAATAATGACAATGAGTTTGCTTAGTTCTAATTCAAGTTTTTTATGTTTTGTTGTTGTAAATAGTTTTAATTCATGTTTTTATGCTTTTGTTTTTGGTTTGTTCAGATAAGTAGTTATAGTTTGATTTTGTGTTTTTGTTAAGTTTTTGTTATACATTCTGTGTTTTAAGTTTTTAGACATGTTTTGGAGGTGCTAGGGGCCAAAATGGAGCACCAATTTCAGCGGAGACAAGTTTCTTTGCAGAATTTTGAGGCCCGACCTCCCACGCCGCGGCGTGATAATGTCCACGCCGCGGCGTGACAGTCTCTTCCTGATCAGGAATGCACCAGAGAGCTCCACGCCTCGGCGTGGGAATGTTCACGCCTCGGCGTGGCCCCTGTTTTTGCATTTTTCTGTTGTTTTTCTCTATTTTTCTTTACTTAATAATGCTCAGTTCTAGTTTGGATGCTGTTTTTGACTTGCTCAAGTACCCTATAGACCATGAACACCAAGAACACACATTCACTTTGGTTTGGGGGAGTATCATTGCATATTTTCACCCGTAACGCTTAATGTTTACACATGTTTTGATACTTTAAGTATGTGCTAGTGATAGTCTGATGCTTTCATGATTATATCCTGTTTTGGCTATTATTGGTAGGCTGTTGATAAAAGTTTCAATTTTCAACATTCTCTATATGATGTTATGCATGCTTGAATGAAAAATGATAAATCTTTTGAATGCATGATTTGTTGCCATTTGCTAGTGTGTGATGGTTGGCCAATGATATAAATGCTTGCAATTGTCCTCGATTCTTTTATGTAACCATTTGCAATCTTGAAGCATGCTTAAGCAATCTTGTTTGTTTTTATGCATGATGTATTTCTCACTTCGATGCTTGTTTAACTTTGAAAAGATTTGAGTGTTTATTTAGAGAATGATTATGGATTGTGCATGTGGATGATTTCTACTATCCTTGAAATTGTTTTGCAACTCTCTTGAGGTGAAATCCTAGATTGCACATGATTGAAGAATTGATTAGGGCATTGTTTGGACCGATTGAGCCTTTCAAGCTTACCCTTACATGATTGTATCCCTAGGTCCCCTTTTGGAGCTTTCTAAATGTTTGGCCTTCTATGTTCTTCTTTCACCCTCATATTTCCTACCTTGTAATCATTCTAATGCATACGAAAGCATTGCAATCTTTTCCTTCCCTTTATGTTTGTTGAGTGCATGATATGTTATTTCTTCACTTGAGTCCATTGTTTAGGGTATTTATGTTGTTCAATACAAAAGTGGCTTGAAGGAACCATTTGTTGTACAAGAAGTTGTTTTTGTTAAAGAAAAAGAAAATACAAAAAGAGAAAAAGAAAAGAAAAGAAAAGAAAAACAAATGAAAGAAAGAAAGCATAAATGAAAAAAAAAAAGCATCGAGTGGTTCTGAATAGTGTTATTTGTTTCATTTTGTATACCCTTGTTGTAGTGACTCAAGTCTTGAAATATCATGTTATGTTTCTCAATGTTTGTATGTTTTTCATTCCCTTTGTTCTTCACCCCATCACCTTGGCCTTACATTATAAGCTATTAAAGTCCCTCTTGATCCTCAATCATGTGTGATTTACATTAGTGGAGAGAGAGTTGTGCTACAATTTTGTGGAATCTTGATTTGTATCCATGTGTAGGTTCATAAACTTATCCGAATGAGCATGATTTGAAAAAGATAAGTTGAGCTTGCATGTTTGTGAGAGATGTCATGTGCATGATTGGAAGCTTGATTGATGGCATGTTAAGGATTGTGTATGTGTTCAGCTTAACAGTGAGGAATGAACATTCTTTGAGGGCCATTATAATCATTGTGCACTGGTTGTGGTTAAAAGAAAATTCAATTTATCATTGTTGAATGCATGTGAGCATGAATTGTCAAAGTGAGTTCTCTTAGTCATACTTTATGTTGCTCGAGGACTAGTAACATCTTAAGTTTGGGGGTGTGATAACTCCATGAAATGTAGTTATTTATGCCTCATATTTGTGATTCATGGCATGCTTAGTCCTTGATCTTAAGCATATTTGGAAGGTTTTATGCTTATATTTGTGGAATTCCATTTTGAAATCTTCCTTTATGTTTTTGAGCAATTTGTGCATATTTGTTGATTGATTAAGTAAATTTGTAATTATATTTAACTTGGTGGTTTCTCTAATGCAGGAAGGGCTCAAAAGAGACAAATTGATGCAAGCCAAGACCCAGCATTGGAGGAAAGAAGCCAAGGATGCATTCCAGAGGTCCACACCGCGGCTCAGAAATGTTCACGCCGCGGCGTGAGGGTCTCAGCCAGCCACACACTGACAGGACAGACAGCTCCACGCCGAGGCGTGCGAATTTGCACGCCGCGGCGCGCGTTGGCGAGCTGAGCCTATTTATTCTATTTTTCACGCACCCTCTCGCTCTCTCTCAGTTTCTCTCTTTTAGGTTTTAGGTTTTTAGTTTTCTGGGTTAGAGGCTGCGGCTAGACCTCCATTGGAGGTAGAGATGGAGCTTGGGGAGCTAAGGATGGAAGCCCTCTTTCCATTGGAGGAGGATCCGAGCTTCAATGGCGAAATCCATAAGCTTTCTCCTTCTCTCTTTTCTCTTTTCTCTTCCTCATTTCTTGAACATGTATTTTGTAATTTGTTCTCATGTTCATTGTATAGCTAAGCTTTATTTAGGGATGACTTTGGATCCTTTTATTAATATTAATGATTTGTTCTTCTCTGAGTTTGTGTGGATCTTTGATTTTGTTCAATCATATTATTCTTAATGCTCTTGAGTGTTTGGCCAACATTTGAGTGATTTGATAAAGTCTAATGAACCTAGACATAGGGATTTGGGTTTGAGATCGTATGTATGGTTGATGCATGTTTGATTCTATTCCAATGGCGGGATGAGTTGATTCGCTAATGGGATAGAAATATACCTCTTAGCCATGCATAGCAAGTGTTTGAGAATAGACCTTAAAGAGTGGATTTTGTGTTAACTCTCAAGGACACTTAGTGAGTTAGGCAAATGATACCATGGTTAGATGACCTAGACATAGGCGTTTAGCTAATGTAGATTCTCAAGCTAACATAATCATTGCATTCATATTTATGAAGAGGATTGCATGTTATTGGTTGAAGTAAAGGGTGAAGAAGGATTTCCCTAAACTCTAACTGTTTATCCTTATTACTTTTCGTCTTTACTTTCTTTACTTTTATCCATTTTTATGTTCTTGAATAGAATTAGGTAAGCTATCGGTTAATACTTAGCATTGGAAATAAACTTATCCTCGTAGGAACGATCTCTTACTCTGTAACTGTATTACTTGTGCGACCCGTGCACTTGCGGTTAGCAAATGGGCAAACACGTTTTGACCCTAACATGAGGCGGAGAATTGGTGGGTGGATACAAAGAAGGTTCTTAAGGCATCAAGGACTCATGCGACGTAGGAGACCTTCAGAAGTTCATTTTTGAGAAAGTTCTTTCTACAGAATCTTTAGAATGCCAAAGAGATGAAATTTCTTAAGTTGGAATAGGGGGACATGTCTATTGGCCAATTCGTGGTTAAATTCAATGAATTTTCTATTTTCTCTTCTCGCATCAGATTTAATCTAGATGAGTCTTAGAAATGTGTTAAGTTTGAGGAAGGATTGAGGGAAGACATTCAGAGTGTCATCCAACCGTCTGAAATTCGGGACTTTGAAACTCTGATTAGTGTCGGATAATCGAGAGGCAATCTAAGAAGTTTTCTTTGGAGCCTAAGTCACAGGATCTTTGAAAGAGGAGGAGGGTGATGATAAGTTCAAGAAAGGATCTTCTAAATCCAACTTTACTCAGGATAAGGGTAAGCAAGTTTAGAAGTAGTTTTTTGGACCAAAGTATTCTAAGTATTGGAGACAGCATGGAGACCAGTCCTGCCTGATATGTTTTGTGTGTGGGTAACCTGGTCATTTTGCGAAGGACTATCCATCAAAGAAGGAAATTGCACCTACCCAAAAATCACAAGCTAGAGGGAGAGTTTACACTCTATGTGGTGAAGAGGTGACTCAGTCTTCTGACCTTATCGAAGGTAAATGCATTATTTACAATTATCTTTTAATTGTGTTGTATGATTTGGGAGCATCCTACTCCTTTGTTTTGAATGATTCTGTGAATGAGCTGGATTTACCTGTATCTGAACTTTCATATGACTTATTTGTATCTACACCCACTGGTAAGCTAGTTACAACATCTAGAGTATGTCTTGATTGTTGTGTAAAGGTAGAAGATAGGATTTTCAATGTACACATTATTTATTTGCCTCTTGTAGATATTGTTGTCATTCTTGGCATGGATTGGTTGTCATTTAACCATGTAGTGTTGAAATGTTTAGAAAAATCCCTAGTTTTCTTGTCAGATATACCTGCCAGAGTCATTCTATTTGAGTCTGTGTATCTCAATGCAAATCAGGTTAATCTCTGTTTAGAGGAGGGATCTCTGGGATATATTCTCTTGTTTTCACTAAGCGTTGAGGTTAAGCAAAGCATAAGTGAAATATTTGTGGTAAGTGAATATCCTGAAGTTTTTCCTAGTGACATAGTGGAGTTGCCACTCGAGTGAGAAATAGAGTTTTCTATAGACCTAGTGCCTAGGACGGGACCTATCTCTATAGCACCCTATAGAATAGTGCCACTAGAGTTAGCATAACTCAAAAAACAAATCAAGGATTTGTTGGATAAACAATTCATTAGGCCGAGTGTTTCTCCGTGGGGAGCACCTATGCTTTTAGTGATGAAAAAGGATGGTACCATGAGGCTCTATATGGATTATAGACAACTGAATAAGGTGACTATTAAAAATAAGTATCTATTGCCTAGGATAGACGATCTAATGGATCAGCTGAGAAGAGCTATGCTTTTCTCAAAGAATGATCTTAGGTCTGGTTATCATCAGATAAGGGTTAGGGAAGAGGATATCCCTAAGATAGTTTTTAGAACTAGGTATGGGTATTATGAGTACCTCGTGACTTCCTTTGGGTTAACGAATGCACTAGCAGTGTTCATGGATTACATGAACCAGATCTTTAGACCCTACCTGGATCAATTTGTTATGGTGTTTATCAATAATATCTTGATCTATTTTAAGATAATGGAGGAGCATGAACAATATTTTTGGAGACCTTTAAGGAGAATAGGTTGTTTGCCAAGCTATCTAAGTGTGAGTTCTGGCTTTCGCAAGTGCAATTTTCAGGACATGTGATATCTTAGGTGGGATTTTTATAGACCAAAGCAAGGTTGATGCAGTGTTGTAGTGGGAGAGACCCACCACTGTGACCGAGATCAGAAGCTTCATAGGCCTAGTGGGGTACTATAGAAGGTTCATAAAGGGTTTTGTCTCTGTTAGCGCTACCCTTGACTAGATTAACTAGGAAAGATAGTTCTTTCGAGTGGACTCGGGCATGTGAGGATAGCTTCTAGGAGCTTAAAGTGAGGTTGACTACTACACTAGTGTTGATAATTCCGGATCCTTTATAGAACTTTGAGGTATATTGTGATGCTTCGCTGATGGGTTTGGGTTATGTTTTGATGCAACATAAGAGAGTTGTTGCCTATGCATCAAGGCAGTTGAGACTCTATGAGGAGAGCTACCCTACTCATGATCTAGAGTTAACCGCAGTAGTGTTCGCACTGAAGGTTTGGAGACATTACTTGTATGGAATTCAGTTTGAGGTGTTCAATGATCATAAAAGTTTGAAGTACTTATTTGATCAGAATGAGCTGAATATGAGACAATGAAGATGGATGGAGTTTTTGAAAGACTACGACTTTGAGGTAAAGTACCATCCGGTTAAATCCAATGTGGTGGCTAATGCATTGAGTAGGAAATCCCTACATATATCCCGCATGATGATCCAAGAGGGTGAACTTCTTGAGAGTTTTAGAGACATGAGACTCTTAGTGATCTTTGTGAGTGGATCTTTTTAGGTAATCCTGGTGATTTTGATATGTCGAATGATGGGAAGATTAAGTTTAGAGGTAGACTTGCATTCCTCGTGAATCAAAAATCAAAGATAGAATCCTTGAAGAAGCTCACTGTAGTCAATACACTATCTATCTCGGGGCCACTAAGATGTATGAAGACTTGACGAAGTTATTTTGGTGGCCTGGTTTGAAGAGGGACATAGCCGAGTTTGTGTCTAGGTGCCTAACTTGTCAGCAGGTCAAGATAGAACACCATAAACCCTCTGGACCTCTTTAATCTTTGGTAATTCGTGAGTGGAAGTAGGTTAACATCATAATGGACTTTGTGATGGGCTTGCCCAGAACTCAGTTGGGATTTAATGCAGTATGGGTTGTAGTGGATAGACTAACCAAGTTTGCCTATTTCATACCTATTAGAGCTAACTACTCCATGGATAGATTTGCCTAACTATACCTTCAGGAGATAGTTAGGATGCACGGTCTACCCCTTAGTATATTTTTTTATAGAGACCCTAGATTTACATCTAGATTTTGGGGAGCCTTGTAGAAAGCTTTCAGAGCAAAGCTTAGTTTAAGTACATCATACCATTCACAGACTGACGGTCAATCGAAAATGACTATTCAAACCCTTGAGGATATGCTGAGAGTATGTGTGCTAGAGTCGAAAGGGAGTTGGGATAAGTTCTTACCCTTAGTGGAGTTTTTCTACAACAACAGTTTTCATACTAGCACAAGTATGGCACTGTATGAAGCACTTTATGGTAGAAAGTGTAGGTCCGCTTTATGTTGGTATGAGGTTGGAGAGAAAATCATTCTAGGTCATGAGTTAGTACAATAGACCATAGATCAAATAAAAATGATCCGGGATAGATTAGTTATAGCTCATAGTAGGCAAAAGAGCTATGTTGATAAGAGGAGAAGACCTCTAGAGTTCAGTGAGGCAGATCATGTATTCTTGAGAGTTACTCCAATAACAGGAATTAGTAGAGCATTGAGAACATGGAAGTTGGACCCTCGTTTCATTGGTCCCTACCAAATCCTAAAGAGAATTGGACCCGTAGCCTACCAAATTGCACTTCTGCCCAGTTTGTCAAACCTTCATGATGTCTTCCATGTGTCATAGCTTAGGAAGTACAATCTAGATCTTTCACATGTCATAAGAAATGAATCTGTGCAATTAAGAGAGGATTTTTCTTATGTTATGCGGCCGATGAGGATTGTGGACAAAGGGGTCAAAGAGCTTAGAGGTAAGTGGATTCCTCTGGTGAAGGCTCTTTGGGATAGTGTTAGCTTTGAGGAGGTGACTTGGGAGTTGGAGTTCCACCTACAGCAAGACTACCAGCAGTTGTTTATAGGAGGTAAGCAATTTTGGGGACAAAATTTTTAAAGTGGGGAGGGGGGAGAAATGTAACATCATCTTCAATATGTTAGACTTGTAAATAGTTACAGAAGTAGCTTAATACTTGCTTAATATGCCTGTTTAATTTTGTGATAATCTGAATTAGTTCAGGCTCTTTGTTACAAGTCAAAAGGTGAACAGTAGCTTAAAATGACCTAGATATTAGCTTAACTAGCTTAGCTAATGGAAATAAATGTGGATAATTTATTTCTAAGTCACAAATGTGTAATCTGTTATGTAGTTAAAGTTTGAGAATAATTGGACTTTGTTTGGTATTTTTAGGCATACTAGTTGTGTATTTTAATGACAGATTGACTAGCCACAGATATAGAAAATTATGATACTGGTGAAATGACTTTTTAAATGAATCTTAGTATTTATTTTAAAATTGTTGGAACCTGAAAATCTTAATTTAGCTAAAGTCTAGTGTTTTTAGTCGAGTGGTAACATAAGGCCATAAGCCTTCCATAGTTACCAGCCTCTTTAGTTGACCCATTTTGTGTTGATATTTTCAAGCCTTTCTTCTTGTTTCTCATTTACTCTTTCACAACTGGTTTTGGGAAATAGTAGCAGAAAGAGAACAAAGGACAAAAAGAAGAAAGAAAGAAGGGGAAGACAAAGAGAAAAGGAATATCCAAGATTCAGGATTGGAGACTTGTGATCATCTCCATCATCAACTTCATCTTTGATTCTCAAGGTAGGGGTTTTTGAGGTTGAACTTCATCTTTTTGTCATTTCACCATGTTTAGGTTATTTGAGATCTAATATGCTAAAAATGAGTTCTTGTGGTGTTTAATGATTTTCTTACTTGGATAAGTTTTAAATGGGATTTATGACTTGTTCGTGCTAAGAGTTGGGATTAGAAACTAAAAATTCTCCATTTGGACCTAAAATGCTCTAAGTGTTGGTTTTAAGGGTTTAGAGGAGTGATTTAGTGTTTTAATCTATTCTTGATGGAATCAAATGGTGTTTTAGGTTTCCCTCATGTTTGTAAACTTGTTTGGGACTTAAAATCTTCAAGAAACCATTTGAAAATGATCAAATTCGTGTTTTGCACTAATGGAACAATGCTTCACGTCTACAGAATTATGCAGATTTTGTGCTAGGCGATGAACGCCTAGGCGCTCGTGGTTTGGGCGTCTGAGCGCCCTAAGCCCAGAATAAATTTGGGTGTTGCTGGGTGGTAGGTGCCTAGAAGCAAGTGGAACGAGCGTCTGGGTGCCCAACGTCTAGAGAATTTTGCGTGATGAGCTTGTTTGCGCACCTAAGCGTTGGTCTGGAGGAGCCTGAGCGCTGGTGCAGGGTAAACAGCATAATTTAGCATGTGTTGCTAAATAAATTCTCTACTTAATGGGATCATTTGCGCAAGTCTTTTAGGGTGTATTGATGTACTTTTTTGGGATAATTATTGGAGAGAAATATCAACTTGCATTTATGAAGAGTTTGGGAATTATTAGATATTCAAAGGGTGATAGAATGTCTATGTTAGTATTTTAAACTTTGTTCAACATGAGGTTGATTTCTAATCACTTATGAGTGATTTTGGGATATTCTAAATACTGTTTAGCTAGAAATATGAATCTGGCTACCTTTGTTGGATAAGTGAGGCTAAGATTCTTATGTTCTAGTGTTTGATATGTGGCTCGAGTGTTTGATTTTCAAACTTGGTAATTGCTAATTTCCTATGTATTATGACCTTAGATGGTGTGCACAACCATATGACCTAAGAATGAAGTGTTGGATCTGAATTTTCCTTATATGTTTGCTAATATGATCAGGGTTACCGATGTCTGGGGTTGGTAGTAGTACTCTTACTTTTGTGAGGGGAAACGAGTCCACACATCACCATGTAGTGTCAGGGCTTAGATGCCTATCCTACTCAATATATACAAGGAACGCGGTTCTTGGGAAATAAGTAAATAGCTTGTGTTTTTCAACTTTAAAATCCATATTGGCATTGCATATCCATAATACTTGGACTTTGTTTGAGCACAATCATTCTTCATAACATAAAGCATTGCATGTTTGACAATTGTATGGGCAGTTGTCATTGCTTAATTGATTGATTGTTTGGTTGCTTGTTCAATAGTATCTTAGGATTGTATCGGTGATTGTTTGATATTGTTGTTTATCGGATATTCTTTTACATCGAATTTATCTTTGAGTTTAGTTGATTTATTTGTTGTAAATGATTAACTGCTGGTATTGGTATGTTTATACTGAAAAATTGTGATTTTTCACCCTTGTGTGTTCTATGTAAATCCAGGTGGAATCCCTAAAAAGGGAAATGGTAAGAAAAAGAAGAAACAGAAGGCATAGATTAATATTTTGTTTCTTTGTGAGCCAGTTTGTATATTAGTATATTTCTGGTTATTTGTAAAAGCTTATGTATACATTATGGATTGTTAGCTAGTGTTTGTATATATATGACTTTTTAATCATTCGTGACTCTCTAAAATGAATGTTTTTGTAATTATGAGTTTTTATTTTTCACATTCTTTAGAAGTAACACGCTTAATGCTATTTATTTTGAGATATTTCATTTATTTTACGGTAATTCGTGTTAAGGTGTTACAATGGATTAGGTATTTTTTGTGTTTGAAAGAAAATGAGTATAGGTTAGATAATGGGTCATGGATTTAGTTAGAATTCATGGATCCAAGGCTTAGAAAATGGTAAAATAAAATTAATAAAATAAAAAATAGAATTAATAAAATAAAATAATGTTATATATGAAAAAAAAATGTAAGACAAAAAAAAAACGTTGCACAAAATATAGTGTTTATAATATGCAGATAAACATTTGTTAAACAAAAATCCAGAAGAATAGTCATCAAAATGAAAAAGATCCTTCCGTCCATGGAATTCCACACAGTTTTGATTTATCGTTCTTAAAATTTTTAAAGCAGTAAAGATTGACTGTATTCATACTACAAACTCAAACTACAGCTCCAATCTTCCTAACAACTTGGCTATACTTCCCCAATTGTGTGTCTTCCTAAAAGAGGAATTTATTTCTAACTAGTGAGTATCTCATACATTACATGGTTTTTTTTCTAATTCAGATAATTTTTTTTTTAAAATAGTTTAAAATAAAAAAAATGTTTATAATATAAAAGGTGATATTCATAATAATTAGATTAAAATAATTTTTAAAAATGATTAAAAGATAATTTACATTTAAAATTTAAAAAAAAAAAAAAATAAGAATGACGTGTGTCATTATTTAAAAGAGTGTATAATAATAAAATTAGTCATTCTCAAGTAAATCTAATTTTTTATATATATATAGGAGTAGAAGAAAAAAGAAACATGAAAAATTAATTATAAGTAAAATTTTAATTTAGGAAGTATTAATATTTCCAAAGTTAATATGACTTATTAATTGGGTTTTTAATATCATTTATCAGTTGAGTTGTTGATAAGAGTTTTTTTCTTTTATAGAAAGATTCGGATGAGAAAAGAAATGTTAACTTATCATTTATGTATAAAGATTTCCAATTGAAAATAAAAAAACAAAATCATCAGCCTAAGAATTTTTGGATTTTTATTTGATTCGTTAAGTATCCATTACCACGAATTAAGCTCCAACATTTTTTCCTAAATTTCAAAGCAATTTCAAAACCATGAACTTTTCAGGTCCCAAGAATATGAAGATAATATATGAAAATTCCATAAGAAAAAAGATAATATATGAAAATGGATACAAAAAATATTAGTAAGAAAAGAGCACTATAAATCAATTGTAAATATGAATTACCTTCTTTCTTTGATCTAAGTAACTTATTGTTACCGATAAAAAATGTGAATTATTTTGAACATTTTCTTTTTCTTTTTCTTTCTTTGATGTTGTAAACTCTCCAATTCTGTTCGATTTATAGTTTAAGTATATGATTATTCACATTCCAGTGAAATCACAACTTTATGAGTCCTTTTAATGGTAAGGATAATTTATTTTTGTTTTAATAACATTATCCTACTTCATAACTCAAGTATATGAGTATTGATTTGATGTAAAATTGTATACATCTTTGGGTTTTATTTTCTTGAATTTTTATTTGATCTTATTTTATTTAATTTTATTATAATTAGTTTTATTTAGATTTTAATATTTTATTTTCTTTATCTATTTCATGGTTTTATTTGAATTTTCAGGTCTAATATAGAGGATTTTGGATTAAATTCGGAGATCTTGAAGATTGATGAACACCGAACTCTATCAAAATTACAACCGAGTTATGCCTATGACTTGTAGCATAGGAAAGAACATCGGATCGTCTCTCAAGGATTGTAAATGTAATTTAATCAAATCAAGCCGAAATTGGGGGAAGAGATTTGAGAATTCAGAATATGAAAATAAAAAAATTAAAGTGGAAGAAATTAAATAAAAAGAACAATCAATTCAGAAACTTATACGAAATTAGGTTGATTCTATCATAGATCTTTCAACAAACATTTGAAATACAATTGAATGGTTAATTTGGATTCAATCGAAATGTCTACATCAAATCCAAAATTCATACTAGACAATCATTTAGAATTCAATTAACAATTGACACACAAGTTCGCAATCGCATAATTCATGTTAGGATCTATGTTAATTTGATCTCCGAATTTAATTAACCTAAGCACAAATCAGTAACTTAACCTCTTTAATTTCGTGATTAATTTAGATCAATCAACTTAAATTCATCACAATTTTAAATCTTAAATCAAGATCCAATCAGATCAAACATAAACAGAATCACCATTCATTCATTCAAGATCAAGAAGAAGAGGAAGAAGAAAAGGAATCCAGTTGCAATTCAAATACAAAAACATAACAAAGATCTCAAGAATTCAAACTACAATTTCTTCAAGAATCTCGAAATTGATTACAGAAGCTTAGCCCTCCATGACCATCACCACGAAAGAGCTTGAGGAAGAAGAGAAAAATCTAGATCTAGAGAGAGAAGGTGAGAAAAGTGTGGAATGAAAAATTGATTCTCGGATTTCTATTTCTACACTTATAAACTGCCCCCTAAATTGGCCTCTAGTGCCTCATTACACTTTCCAAACACAGCCGGGCCTTGTAGGAATGTAATGGCCTAAGTCTCATCTGAATTGGATTTGAATTGACTAAGATATGCTCACTTTAATGTCATATGCTCCCCAAACCCGAGTTTGAACTTCCAGACCCAATTAGGTCCACTAGACATCTGATTGAGACTTTGAGCTCTTCATTAAAGTTGTAGAGCTTCCTCTTAGCTTTCCTATAAAATGCATAATTTTCAGATATTTAAAACTCAAGTTATGGCCGAAATATAGAAACAGTGTCAAAACTCAATAATGCTGGAAAAATTTAATTAGGTCCAATTTGAGCCCAAACTTACAAAACATGACCAAACATCAATTAATTAAGTACATGAAGAGTGTAAATGACTAAAAATGAGGGTTTATTATTGTATAAAATATGTGATTATCAAATTTTTTCACACTTAACTTTTTGCACTCCTGAGAAAATCATATAAGACCAAAACTAGGGAACAAAGAAAAACAAAAACTCAAAAGCTAAAAACTGTAAAAGACTCAAATTCCAATGACATTCAAGAATACAAAAGCTATAAGTAAGAAAAACAACCAAAGATTTAAGGGAACAAAGCATGCATGAGGTAACATTTATTCACATCTTAAATTTGAACAAGCAAGGTATTTTCAATTTGAAAAGCATGAATCAAGAATGATAGATCCTCACAAGATACACTCTCATTCCCTCAAGTGTTTATAAGGTAAGTATTTCACTTAATTCAACCCATGAAAATTACACTACTATAAGCCTACTTATCTTCTACTTCTCCACTACTCAAACACATGCACACACAAATCAAGAAGACTTTATTCAAGGTTGTAATGGAGCCAAGGTAAGGGAAGGAAACAATATAAATATGACAAGTTAAATACCCAAGAGAATAAAAGAGCATTGGGAAGGAACTCAAATGACAAGTAACAAACATGAAAATTTATCCCCTAACTCTAAATAATGCACATTCTCTTTACATATTTCCTTCTCTTTCCTTCTCTTATTTTTTTTCTTTTATAACCTTTCTTGTATTTATTCTTTTTCCTTTTTTTTCATTCTATTTTTGTTATTCTTGTTATTTTTTTTTTCATTTTTTTTACCAAACACCTTGCATATTGCACATCAATTTGCACAACCCCTACATTTGAACTATTAATTACCCACAAGCAAAAGAGCTCTTTCAATGAAAATGAACTAATGTTCTTCCATTCCCTAAGGTAAGGTAAAAACATGGTTTTTCACATAAGGCATATAATGAGCTAAGACAAAGAATAGGTAAATAAGCTCAAGAGGGTTAATCAAGGGGAAATGATGCAAGGTTGGCTATTTGGCTAAAGTAGCTAATTAAAGAAAGAAAGCCTCAATCATGTTCATGTATGCAAGTAAAAATGTAGCCTAAAAAAATCAAAGCAAGTTCTAGAGTGATCAATTGACATGAGTGAAAATTACACAAGAAAGAGGAGAATGGTGCACATGTTAAATCCACTAATAGGCTCAAAATCTCACAAGATATGCATCTATCAAACTCAATCCACCAATCAAACATCCAAAACCAAACACGTCAAATTTAAGAAGGAAGAAAATTTATTCAATCATGCTATGAACCTTTGAATTTTAATTGCTTCAAACTCATAAACTTCACAAATCTTAAAACATCATTGGAAAACAATTAAAAACACAAAATTGTTTTTTTCTTTTTTAAAATATAGAAAACAAAAACAAAAATAGAAAATAGAAACAATAATGAGAAAAATAACATAAACATGAAGAAAAAAGAAACAAAAATAATAACAACAAAAAATTAATAGCAGAAATAGAAAAACAGAATCGAAATAGTAAACAAAGACAAAAATCAAAAAAGAATGCTAAAACAATTAATTAGAAATAGCAGAATTTAGCAATAGCAGAAAACAAAAATAGAAAACGAGAAAATAGAAAATAGAAAATAGAAATGAAATTTAACAAATATAGCAATAAAAACTTAAACAATGAAATAGAAACATTAACAAACAAAATAGTAAAAGCAAATACAAAAATATCAAAAACACCAAAATAGTAGAAATAGTAGAAAATTAAATAGCAAAACAGAAACAGAAAAATAAAACAACAACATTAAAATTGAAAATAGGATTAAATTTCCTCCTCTACACTTAGATTCTACATTGCCCTCAATGTAAAACATAGAAAAATACAGAATGCCAAATCACCAAAATATGCATGGCAAGTAAAATAAAAGTGTGGTAAGGGCCTCCCTCATTATCCATCCATGTAAATGGCATTGAGCAAAGCCATCACTTCCACATTGTGCTCTTGACAATCTTCATGAAAATGCTTAAGTCTATACCCATTGACTTTGAATGTTCTCTTTGTTGTCACATCTTGGAGCTCAAATGCACCATAGGGAAAAACATTAGTAATAACAAATGGTCCATCCCATCTAGACCTTAATTTGTCGAGCATTAACCTAAGAAGGGAATTATAAAGGAGAACTTTTTGACCACTTTTGAATTCTTTTCTAGCAATCCTTTTATCATGGAAGGCTTTGGTATTCTCTTTATAGAGTGTGGATCTCTCATAAGCCTCCAAGCGGATCTCTTCCAATTCCTGCAACTGTGACTTCCTTTCTATGCCTGCTTGATTTAGGTCCAAGTTGCACCTCTTCACTACCCAAAATGCTCGGTGTTCAATCTCCACAGGTAGGTGACATGCCTTTCCAAAGACAATTCGGTAAGGGGACATCCCAATCGGTGTCTTATAGGTAGTTCGTAAGCCTATAAAGCATCCTCAAGCCTCTTGCTCCAGTCCTTTCTGTTAGGTTGGACTATCTTATGAAGTATCTGTTTGATCTCTCTATTGGAGACCTCAAGTTGCCCATTAGTCTGGGGGTGGTAAGGTGTAGAAACTTTGTACTCGACTCCATGCTTCTTCATTAAAGCCTCCATGCTTCGATTGCAGAAATGCGAACCCTGATAACTAATGATGGCCTTTAGGACTCTAAACCTGCAGAAAATATGTGATCTAACAAAATCCACAATAACTTTGAAATCATTAGTCTAAGTGGCTTTTGCCTCCACCTATTTAGATACATAATCCACAACAAGCAAAATGTAAACAAAGCCAAATGATACAAGAAAATGACTCATAAAATCAATACTCCAAACATCAAATATCTCATAAAACAACAAAGGTTGTTGGGGCATCTCATTCCTAGGAGAAATATTCCCTATTCTCTGGCATTGTTCACAAGATTTACAAAACATATATGCATCATGAAATAGAGTGGGCCAATATAATCCAGAGTCCAAAACTTTCTTAGCTGCACGAGTAGGTCCAAAATGTCCACCACATACAAATGCATGACAAAAGCTAAGAACAAAATCAAACTCATGATCAGGAATGCATCTCTTAATGACTTGGTTACTACAAAATTTTCACAAATAAGGGCCATCCCACATAGAATATTTTGACTTACTTTTTAGTTTATCAATCTGTGCCTTAGTGAAATGTGCAGGTAGTGCTCTAGTAACTAAGAAATTAACCAAATCTACAAATCAAGGGATGTTACCTTGCAGCTTGAAAAGCTTCTCATCAGGGAAGGCATCATGGATAGGAGAAGAATCTGCCTCTCTCTCAATCCGACTCAGGTGATCGGCCACCAGGTTCACTGCTCCACTCTTATCACGAATCTCAATATTAAACTCTTGGAGGAACAACATTTACCTAATCAGACGGGGCTTTGCATCGGGCCTCTTTAGGAGAAACTTCAAAACTGCATGATCTGGAAACACAACCACTCTAGAACCAAGTAGATATGGTCAAAATTTCCCTAAAGCAAAAACAATTGCTAAAAGTTCCTTTTCGGTTGTGGTGTAGTTAGCTTGTGCAGCATCTAAAGTCCTCAAAGCATAGGAGATGACATGAGGTACTTTGTCGACTCTCTAAGTAAGGACAGCTCCCAATGCATAACTAGAGGCATCATACATGAGCTCAAATGGGAGTGTCCAATCTGGTGGCTGGATGATAGGTGTACTGGCCAATGCTCACTTCAGGTGATTGAAGGCATCCTTGCACCTCTGGTCAAAGTGGAACTCCACATCCTTTTACAGCAAGTTAGATAGTGGAAGGACAATTTTGCTGAAATTCTTTATAAACCGTCGATAGAAACCTACATGACCAAGGAAAGAACAAACCTCTCGCACGTATGTAGGGTAAGATAGGCAAGAAATGACATCTATTTTTGTAGGATCTACCTCAATACCTTTGCTAGATACTACATGCCCTAAAATTATGCCATGCTCTACCATAAAATGACATTTTTCAAAATTCAGAACAAGGTTAGTCTTAATGCATCTATGCAAAACCCTAGCTAAACTATCCAGACATGCATCAAAGAAAGGGCCATAGACAGTAAAATCATCTATAAACACATTCATGCAACTTTCTAAAAATTCAAAAAAGATACTTACCATACACCTTTGAAAGGTGCTTGGAGCACTGCAAAGACCGGAGGGCATCCTCCAGTATGAAAATGTGCCAAATGGGTAGGTGAAAGTGGCATTCTCTTGGTCTTCTAGGGCTGTATGAATTTAAGAATAACCCGAATATCCATCCAAAAAATAGTAATGTGACTTGCCATCCAGCCTCTCGAACATATGATCAATGAAAGGTAATGGGACATGATATTTCCTGGTAGCCTGGTTAAGCCGCCTATAATCAATGCAGACCTGCTAACTATTCTGGATTATTGTGGATAGAAGCTTATTGTTCTGATTTGCAACTACTGTGACCCCAAATTTCTTTGGGACAACCTGCACGGGGCTCACCCATTTACTATCGAATATGGGATAAATAATGCCAGCTTGCAGCAGCTTGGTCACTCTTTCTTCACAACATCCAGAATCAAGGGGTTCAGCCTCCTTTGGGGTTGCCTCACCGATTTAGTACCTTCCTCTAATAAAATCCTATGCATGCATGTAGAGGGACTAATACCAGGAATATCTGCAAGTGTCCATCTGATGGCCTACTTATTCTGCCTCAAAACCTGCAATAATTTTTCTTCTTGTTCAGGTTACAGATTCTTCGCGACAATCACCGACAGCTTCTCACCATCTCCCAAATATGTATATTTAAGGTGGTCTGGCAAAGTCTTCAACTCTAAGGATGGGAGGTGCACAATGGAAGGTAGCAAGCTATTTGAAACAAGTAACTCAGCAACATTAAATTCGACATAATTCTGACTCTCATTTTCACATATTGCATCAGTCAAGTTAGCAACTGCATCATCACTCATAATCGTATAAATCTCAGCACATGCAGCACATGGTTCAGTATCACAGCCAACACATGTATCACAAGTCACAGAATCCATAAAGTCAGTAATATCAGGGAATTCAGCACTCATATCAGCACAAGCATCATCAATCGGCATCTCAATCACATCAACATGAAAAACTGAATGCTTCTTAAGAGGATGTCTCATAACATAAAAAATGTTAAACTATTCCACATCTTCACCAAATTCCATAGAAAGGGTGCCAGCATGCACATCTATCTTGGTTTTGGCTGTCTTGAGGAATGGTCATCCAAGAATCAATGGAGCATGGTTTGTTGAAGACTCATCTTCTATGTCTGGAATGTAGAAGTTTGTTGGGAAAATCATCTCATTCACCCAAACTAACACATCTTCCAGCACTCTCGCAGGATGAGTAATGGTCTTGTTTGCCAACTGAATCACTATACTAGTGGGTTGCAAGGTACTAATGTTCAAAGACTTATAAACTAACATAGGCATGACATTGATTGAAGCACCCAAATCTAGCATTGCATGTTCAAATTTGGAATTGCCTTTCATGCAAGGGATTGTGAAAGTTCTAGGATCTATGCATTTTTGTGGCATGCTTGGCTGAATCATTGCAGAACCATTTTTGCCCATACTAACCTTCTCAGTACCCTTAAGTCTTTTTCTTGTGAGTACATAACTCCTTGAGGAATTTGGCATACTTGGAAATTTGCTTAATTTCATCTAGGAGAGGGATATTGATTTTACCTTCATGAATGTCTCCATGACTTCCCTTTCCATTTCTGCCTGCGCTATTTACTTAGACTGTGTCACTCTATTTGGGAACGGTAGTGGAATGGCCAGGTTTGAATTCTCTACACATTTCTTCTAGACTGGGGCATTTAGATTCTGTGGATTTTGCTGTTTCTAATCAATCTCTAGTTGCTGCAATGGGAGCTCTAGTTATGGCAGACTATGACCATTAATTTCTCTGTCACTTCTCAAGGTAATGGCATTTACATTGCCTCTTGGGTTATTAACTATTTGTGAAGGTAATTGGCTCGACCCTTGACTTTTTAGCTCACTCACAGTGGTTGCCAACTGCCCAATCTGAGTTTGTAAATTCTAAATGGTGGCATTGTCATTCTACTGAAACTAAATGTTGTTTGTGGCCATATGTTTCATCAAATCTTTCAATGATGGCTCGGTTAGAGTGGCTTAGCATAGACTGTTACACAGGCACAGGTTGTGGTTGTCTGAATGCAGGTGGTTGGTATTTGTTGGTTGGACCTGTAGCTTGGTATCTAAATTGCTGTTGTTGCTGCTAATATTGGGGTTGTTGTTGCTGACAAGAATTCTCATATTTCAGGTTGGGATAGTCCCTCTAGCCAAGATTATATGTACTAGAAAAAGGATCATATCTGGGCTACTGCTGTGACTGCTGATATTGGGGTCTACCAGGAAAATACCAGCTGCTACAACTGATTGCTCTGGAAAAATAGAACCACTATCTTGAAGTGTGTGGCATGCATCAGTAGGATGGGATGAACAAGAGCAAATGCCACATATAACTGTAGCCATCTGTATTGGTGGTTGTTGTCCCACTACTAACTGTCTCACCAAAGAAGTCAATTCTTCAAGTCTGTGTTCCATTCTTTGTTGGTTTATATGAGACATTTGGATCTCATTTACATTTCTGCTTGGAGCTACCATTTGTAACACCCCTCGATTTAATAACTAAGGCACAATCGTCATTATGTCACGGTCACTAAATTTCGGCGTGCTAACATTGTCAAATAACAAACTTTACAAAAATATTACCCATTTTGCATACGAGGAAAATAGGAGCCACGAATGAATAGTTACATATACAACCAATTAAAATATGAATTATAAGATGTACTTAATTTATAAGATTTTAGACTGAATAATCACCTTAAAACATACATATACTCAAAATACACTTTATACAGGTAATGCAAAATGAAATATAAACTACCCATAACATATCCACGACTAAGGAGTTGGGCACTCCATCGAATCCCGAATGCATGAGGCAACTCCGGGCTCACCGGCGTAGTGAGAAATACAGAATAGAGTCCTCAATCGCAGTCCTCTTCATGGTCAAAGTCAGATCCCCAACATATCGCATTCGCTTGCCGGTCCAGTCGACTCGCCAAGTCTTGGCACCACCAGTGAACACAATTCGAGCGAACCCAATAGAACTTCCTTCGCGATGACATCACCGGATACAGTGGGTCAAACCAAGAAAATCCAGAGGAATCTAGCCTCGTTCCCTCTTACAGTCTTTAACCAAATTTTTACATAGAGCAAGAAAAGTACAAGAAAGAGGTAAGACATCCTACCATCATTACCAATCATAGCATCAAGAAACCAAACGGCGCAAAGCACCCACATAGCATTTATGACAGCAATAATGATAATAAACATTTAGTAGCAGTTATAATCATCCAAACAGTTTCAGACAGTTATATATATATACCAGTAATGCAACAGTTCCATTTGTAATAACAATGAATGCTAGATAATTCATGGACCCACTATGCATATGCATACAAAATCAAAATCCTACTCCATGGAGCTAGACACAAAACAGTCGGAGAGAATGATCAGGGAGACATGCCAGTATCTCATCAGCCGTAAAACAAGTGCTTTCCATAAAATAACCAGTCATTTTGCGCAACAAGGCTTTATACAGTGGCATTCTCACAAGATCTCGATATAGGACTGTGGCCAGTCAGGATCGTCGGTGCGTGTGTATCGGTTTGTCTCACGGTCCAGAGGAGCTACCACTGCCCTCTGTGAGACGTCCGCGCCCCGACGCCCGCGCCCCGACGCCCTCAAGGCCAACTACAGGACCCCACTTGTCTATTCGCACCCGCACTAAGGTGTGATTAATCTCCTAGGCAACTCGGCCTTAACAAAGTCCAACGGACATTCTCTTTCTTTTTGTGCAATGCATGACTCGATCATGCTCCTCATGACAACTAGGTCCATCATGCTTCAAATGCATATCATATGATTTAACAAGAAGATTTGATCCCATTCACGGATCCACATCAAGCCAATAGCACATTTTAAGGATAACCATAATCCCATTCATAGTCATGATAGAAGTCAACCATTAGGTTCATTATGTTCCTCACAACCTCACCCATACTTATGTTCTTTCTGTACTCAAATTCTCACTAGTTGTAAGGCATGCTCGCGTTCCTTGTTTTTCCCTGTTTATGAATCCCTAATTAGTTTCTAGTCATCCAATTAATTACGATTAATATGCTTTTATTAGTCCAAAAGTCTTGAGTCCAGGAAAATACATGGTTGGAACCACCAGTAATACCACTAATTAAATTTCTAGGTGTTGGGTGATAACTTACACTCTTGAATTCGACGGAGACAATGTATTTAGTGAAAAATTGAGGCTGCCATTCGACGAAAAATAACATGGCAGGAAGATGAAAGATGGGAGAACATTATATGACGAGATTGGCTAAAAATCGATTCCTGTCGAATGGAGGTTCTGTCGAACGAAGATCAAAACTGTCGATTATACTAGATGATTAGCAGAAATTCTGATTCGACGGGTGGTGTTGACGTCAGAGAAATCTCCCAAGTGTCGAACCGACGAGAACACTATGGTCAGAAACTCTAATTCGATGGATCTTGACATTCTACTCGACGAATATTGACTGTGGAGCAGTTTCTGTTAAACGGACAGAAAATCTACTCGACGGGTATGCCACTCGACGGAAGTTGACATTCAAACTCGACAAATATTGACTTTGGAGAGGTTTCTGTTAAATGGACAGAAAGTCTACTCGACGGGTATATCACTCGACAGATTTTAACATTTCACTAAGTGATCAGGATATCAAGTTCGACAGGTTAGGCCAGGAGTTCATACTCGACGGGTTTTGACATTGCACTAAATAATCAGGAAATCAAATTCAACGGGCATGGTCAGGGGTTCATACACGACGGATTTTGACATTTCTACTAAATGGTCAGAAGATCCAATTCGACAGATATTGGTACTCTAACCCGATGGATTTTGACATTGTGCTTAATGGTCAGAAACTCAAGTTATTACAATTTCTCACAAAGAATCCCAAAGTTTTAGTCTCAAATCGTGGCAATCCGAAAACCAATCTGACGTCACTCCTTCCATATTATACGTTCCAATACATTCAGATATATCAAAACACATAAAAATAATCAAATAGAACACATAGATCACAAACAACATATAAACAAAAATAACCCTCAATACCAAACACAGACAACGTTCCTAAATGCTAAAAAAGGTTGAGGAGGAGTGTCTTCCTCTTACCTTAGTGAAGAGCAAAGAAAGCAAGCTCCTTCTATCCTTGAAATCTGGTTCTTTACCACCACCAAAAACCTTGGTGTTCAAACCCGAAGAATCAAAATCAAAGAGTGGAATGACATCCATAATCACCAATGTGACCATGGAACACGAAAATGGGAAGAAAAGGAGAAGAAAGTTGAGAGCTTTACCTTAAAGCTCCAAGCTTTGATGCTGACTGTGGAGATACGAAAATGGAGGAATAATGAAGAACTGCACCAATAAGAAAACTTGAAGATGGTGGGGTGAAATAATGGTTTACGTTAGCTTGAGCATGTAAAGCTTGAAAGTCCAACAATGGAGTGTGTGGGTGGAAGAAGAGGAGAAGGTAAATGTGAGCTACGTGAGGGAGAAGGAGACCAGCGTAAATGAGAGAAAATAGGGAGGGATTAATTGTGATATTTCCCCAAAACCATGCTGCACAATGAGAGGGAGGAGAGAGAGTGAATAGTGGCAGGAGGAAGCTTCCTAGAAATTTCCTTGAAGCTTCCTTGAGAAGCTTCGCGCGCTTCTCAATAAAGTGCATAATAAGCTTGTCTCTTTAATTAAATGCATCTGACAGATGATTTAATTACACTATTGGAATTATTTTCTCCGTGAATAAAGTTACAGTTGATGAAAATAATATTTTATTATTCATCAGATGATTTTATGACACAGTGATTTTATTTATCAGATAAAATCTTAAAAAACGTAAACCTCACAAACTGTGCTCGGCCTCGGGTTTAGTAAAATCCCCCGTCGACACGTTGACAGTCCAAGGTTTACCAACCTCAGGGAAAACATTTCGTTATCCCAGCTCTGCTCATTGCACACGTAAAACGAAAAATATATTAAAATATTCATCGTTTCCAGAAAAATCCACAAAAATTCCTAAAAAATCATAAATATTATAAAATGATCATTTATAATGAAATAAATAATTTTTTGGGATGTTACAACACTCCCCTTCAAAAAGGAAATTTCGTCCTCGAAATTTATCATATCTTAGAACAAACGCGATTGTGTTTCTTTCATTTCGTCTCCTAGTTCTCGTGTTATATCTTCAGTTGCATCAATCCAAATTACTGGCAATTAGGTTGCTTCCTTCCACTGAGTATCTTATATTAACAAGCAAAAATGTGTTGACGTCATAGGCCGAGTAATAAAAAAAATTCTATGCCCTTTGTGTCTTCAGCCATCCAATAGCCAACTCTCTAAACAACTGTACATCACGGAGTGGCTTGATAACTCTGTAGAGTTAAGTTATTATTGCCCTATATCTGTGCATCATGGCAAGTTTAGTCCTTGTTTGTAAGCATTGATGGAAGGTTTTAGCATCATTTCTATCTGATTTCATTCTGATGACTTCCATTGTGATCCTGAGTAAATACTTTCAAGATTATGATTAAATTGAGTACATTTGCATGATTTAAAGAATTGATAAATTCTCTCATATAGGCAGGTCTTAAAAGAAGCATGGAAATGAAGAAGTTGAAGCAGCTTTGGACCAGGAAGCCTAAGAGAAGCTCAAAAGTGCAGATCAGCACTCAACGCCGCGACGTGGATATGGTTGCGCCGCGGCGCTCCCCTGCATTAGTAGATAAGATCCGAGGCTGGAGCGCCGCAACGTTGAAGAGTAGGCACCTCAGGCGCCTATGACCTAATTACACGCGCGCCGCGGCGGGACATGTTGGACGCCGCGGCGTGACCCTGTTTTATTCAGCTTATAAATAGAGTTGCACCGAATTTCTACGAGAGTTTTCATCATTTTTGGAGAGCAGCTGCTGGTTTTTGGTTTTTTAGACCTAGAGGAAGCAGAAAAGGCTAAGGTTGGAGGTCATCCTTCCTATAGAGGGTGAATCAAGCTTAAAGGATACAATCTATTGAGCTTCCTTCCTTTCCTTTCTTCTTTTCTCTCTATATTGCTGCATGATCATGATTTATATGTTTGTACTCTCATGATTCATGGCTAGCTAGGCTGTATATAAGTTTTACTTTGTAGTTTCATATAGATACTGAGAAATTTGTAATCTTTTGAGTATATATTAAAGTTTAGTTGAGTTCAATCACAATCTGTGTTTAATGCTTGTGGTTGACTGATCACTAATTGCATGATGTTAATATTGACAAATGAACTAGACATAGGGATTTGTTAATATGGATATGATGTGGTTGATACATGTTCGGCAAGTTCAATTGGCTTGGATGAGCTGATTCATTAATAGGATAGAAATATACCTATTGATCATGTATAGTGTGTGATTGAGAATAGATCATTAATGAGTGAAGTTTGCACTGGTTCTCAAGGACACTTAGTGAGCTGGGTAAATGAAACCAGGGTTAATTGACCTAGACATAGGCTTTTAACTAAATTAGATTCTCAAGCTAACTAAACCAATCTTTAATTTTGCTTGTAAGGATTACAATTCATTAGTTGAAATAGGAAATGAAAAGTAATTCTTATTTCTCTATTTATCTATTTATCTTAGAGTTATTGCTTTTCAGTCTTTATATTTCTTTAACCATTCATTTATAAATTTAATGCTTTTGGATAGCATTAACTAGACTATTGGTTAATACTCAGCTTTACTTTGAAATACGTTTTCCTCATGGGATCGATCTCTTACTCTATAACTGTATTACTTGTGCGACCCGTGCACTTGTGGTTAGCAAATGGGCAAACACGTTTTGACCCTAACAAGTTTTTGGCGCCGTTGCCGGGGAATTACGGTTATTTCTGTTTAGTTGATATTAGCAATGAGTCTAATTAATGCTAATTCAAATTTTGATTTGTACATATTATTCTAAGTTTTCAGTTTATCTATTCTGTTATAGGTACTAACATGGCAGACGATAACGCTGCACTCCAGTTGGAGGATGATAGTCATACAAGACCATTAAGGGAGTTTGCAACCCCTCACATGGAGAACTTGCAGTCCAGTATTAGGCGGCCTGCCATCCGTGCTAATAATTTTGAAATTAAACCGGTCATCATTCAAATGATACAGACATCTGTGCAATTTGGCGGTTTGCCCAAGGAGGATCCTAATGCTCATCTTTTCAATTTTCTGGAGATCTGTGATACGTTCAAGCATAATGGTGTCTCTGATGATGCTATTCGCTTACGGCTCTTTCCCTTCTCTCTCCGAGATAGAGCCAAGAGTTGGTTGCAGTCTCTACCTGCGGGATCCATCAGCACTTGGAATGACTTGTGTGGTAAATTCCTAAATAAGTATTTCCCACCGGCCAAGACTGCTGAGATGGTGAATGATATCACATCATTCACTCAAGCTGATATTGAGTCCTTGTATGAAGCATGGGAGAGATACAAGGATTTGCTTCGAAGGTGTCCTCATCATGATATTCCACCATGGCACCAAGTTTATTCATTTCATAAAGGATTGCTACCCCACCATCGACCGATAGTTGATGCGTTTGCTTTGGAGGCTCTTTATTGAGCAAGTCATTTGATGATGCATTCCAATTGCTTGATGAATTGGCGGCTAACAGCTACCAATGGCCTTTGGAACGAAATACGTCAAGGCGAGTGGCTGGTGTGCATGAACTTGAACCAATGGCAGCATTATCAGCTCAGGTGGCAACAATTGCAAGTAAAGTGGATCGTTTGGGGATTAGCCATCAACAAAGCCCATTTGTGCTGTGTAACAAGTGTGGAGAGAATCATTCCAGTGATAGTTGCCCTTTCAGTACTGAAACTGCTCAATATGTTGGTAACTACCGCCCGCAACAAAATAATCCATATTCTAACCAGTACAACCCAGGATGGAGAAATCATCCTAATTTTTCCTGGAGGGACAATCCAGGGGCTTCCTCATCTGCTCAAATTAATGACAGGCCTTATAATTCATCAGGTTATCCTTCCCAATCAAGACAACAGGGCCAAGATCGAAAACCCTCTTTGGAAGATATATTTTCACAGTATATGGTCAAGACGGATTCTTACATGACAAAGACCGACTCTCAGTTGGCAAAACATGAAGTGATGTTGCAGAGCCAAACTGCTTCCATGCGAGCCTTAGAAACTCAAGTAGGGCAGTTGGCTAGTGCTATCAATAATAGGCCTCAAGGCACCCTTCCTAGTGACACTGAGAATAATCCAAAGGGTGTCTCGAATGAGCATTGCCATGCCATTTCATTGAGGAGTGGGAGAACCATTCAAGGGAATCCGCGAACCAGGCTACTTGAAGAGGATCAAGCAGTTGTCAGAGAAAAGGAAGTTGAGAGACCAGAAGTCAGGCAAAGTCAAGATATTGCCAATAGGAATGGAGACGAGAAGAAGAAGGAGTTTCAGCCCTATGTTCATCCTTTGCCTTTCCCTAATAGGCAAGTAAGTAAAAAGCTTGAGCACCAATTTCAGAAATTTCTTGAAGTGTTCAAAAAGCTGCAAATCAACATTCCATTCACAGAAGCTTTAGAACAAATGCCAAGCTATGTTAAGTTCATGAAGGAAATTCTATCAAAGAAGAGAAAGCTTGGTGACTTTGAAATAGTTACCCTGACAGCAGAATGCAGTGCCATTCTTCTTAACAGAATTCCTCCTAAGCTCAAAGATCCCGAAAGTTTCACCATACCATGTACAATTGGTGATAAGTTCACTGGCCATGCCCTGTGTGATTTAGGAGCCAGTATCAATCTCATGCCCTATTCTATCTATCAAAGACTAGGTTTGGGAGAAGTTTCACCTACTTCAGTTACACTCCAGTTGGCGGACCGAACCCTTGCTCATCCGAAGGGGGTTATTGAGGACGTGCTGGTTAAAGTGGATCAGTTTATCTTCCCTGCGGATTTCGTTATACTTGATATGAAGGAGGATAGCAAAGTCCCTTTGATTTTTGGCAGGCCATTTCTCGCAACAGGAAGATCTCAAATCAATTTAGAGAAGGGTGAACTCATCATGAGGGTTCAGGATCAAGAGGTGAAGTTTAATATATTTGATGCACAACAAAGCCCTCACGATCTAGCAGATTGTGCATTGGTGAACACTTTTGATGGGAAGAAGACATCCAAGGAAGGAGGTGTCATTGAAACTGTGTTCTGCCCAAGGTCCAGTCATTTGTGATAGTGAAATGAATCAGATACAGGCTATTATGGTGGTACCTTTGTTAAATGCACCTGTTGAGCACACTCCAAACTTGGAGTTGCAAGTCTTACCCTCCCAATTGCATCAAACTTATTTTTTAAATCAGGAGGAAGCTCCTCCTTATTGATAGAAATGCATTTGGAATAGTAGACAAGTCCTGCCGGGACTATAAATTAGGCCTTTTTTGGGAGGGAACCCAAATTTTTGCTTTTCGGGTATACATATGTAAATATTTCACTTTTTAAGATTTTTTATATTTATGTATAATATTGTGTAAATTAACCTTTTAGATAAGTTTTTCAGCTGCTGGAGGCCACATTTAAGTCAAAATCACAGCTGAAGTGAATTTGCTGCATAATTATGCAGTATGACTGATAGCGTTGCGGCGTGGCAATGATAGCGCCGCGACGTGATGTGTGTTGGGCTTCAAAACAGGGAGCTCAGCGCCGCGACTTTGCAGATCCTAACGTCGCGGCGCAATGAGCGCAGCAGTAAAAAAAAAAAGTAGTAAAAAGTAATTAGTAAATAGTAATAATTTAAATAATTAAATTAGGAGGGAATTAATGCACGCCGCGGCGCACTAGGTTTCACGCCGCGGCGTGTGTGGGCGGTGGTGTTTATTGCGAGGCGCTTGGGTATCTTCATTTTCTTCCCCTTTTCTCTTTCATTTTCATTTTCTCTGTTCTTTCTCTTTCACGTTACTGCGCAACTCGCCTTTTTCTCTCTTTTCACCACGCTCTCTCTCTCCTATAAGGTATGTTTTACATTATTATTAATTTTTGTCCCTTTTTACTTTATATTTTTTTCTTCTTTCTTATTTTTTCTCGATTGTTTTGGGTTTCTACTTATAATGTTAATTTTCACTTAAATAGATAGTTAGTATTTGTTAATTAGGTTTAGGTTTTATTAGCTTTTAGTGTTTCACAATGCCTGTATGCATTCTTGGGTTGGATTGGACGCCCTGAGGTGTGCGTTCCTGGAATTTTCAGAGCTGCGCGCCGCGGCGTGAGATTGAATGCCGCGGCGTTAATAAGAACAGTTTGAATGTCGCGACGTTATGTTGAATGTCGCAGCGTTGTGTTGTGTTTTGCACGCCGCGGCGCCCTTTGTGCATGTCGCGGCGTTGAGTCCTCAAAATTGGCAGAATAGTTCATTGTTTTCCATATGCTTTCTGTTTTCTATTATTCCCTATTCTGATTTCTGCCAGTTTTTGTTTCAGGTTATGGCTCCAAAAAGAGGCCGCGTAATGCTTAGAGGTTCATCCAGTCGTCCACCCAGGGAGCCTTCACCCCCTCCTGCTGACTTTGACAGGAGGCACTTTATATCAGCTGAGGCGGCTGAACGATACACTCTTCTTATCACCCATTCTCTTATATTGGAGCGAGGCTTTGCCTTTACACGCGCTCTACATTCAGAGTTGGAGCAGAGATTGAACCACCTAAACTGGAGCACCTTTGCTCAACATCCAGAGTCATCTGCAGTGCTTCCAGTTGTTCGCGAGTTCTACGCGAATGCTGCTTTCCTAGCTGAGGGGAGTACCACGGTTTGAGTTCGTGGTCGTGTGGTTTCATTTTCTCCAGCTGCTATTCGAGCTGCGTTGGGACTTCCTCCACCTCCGGAGATTTGCGAATATACTGAGTTTTGTAGATGGGAGCCGGAGGAGGGTCTGGATGTTAACGTGGTCACGGCACGGATTTGTTTGGCTGAATCTCAACCTGTCATGTGGACCATGAGTATTCAGACGAACAGGCCTAGATATTTTGCACGTACTCATTTGACCCCAGAGGCTCGGGCGTGGTACCATTTCATCAGCACACGCATCCTGCCGTCGGCTAACCTTTCAGAGGTTACCCGCGATCGAGCCATTTTGATTTATGCTATTATGGAGGGTCGATCGATTGATGTTTCTATGCTCATCTTCCATCAGATCCAGCGGTCTGCTAGGGAGTATCGGAGTCTCTTCTTTCCATTTCTCATACATACCCTGTGCAGCCGACATCAGGTCCGCTGGGGGCCTCATGAAGAACTTACCGACGTTCGGCAGCCGCTGAACGATACATTTATTGAGCGAGTCGGGGCAGCTCCTGCTACAGCACCAGCGCGCCAGAGGCAGGCTCGTGGAGAGCCTAGACCAGCATTTCGATCAGCCCCTACTCCTGAGACTGTTGCTCCATCCCAGGCTGCACCTACTGACGATTCTGATTGGCGTGCTAGGATGGAAGCTATGCTGGTATATCAAATGCAGACACAGAGGTGGATGGCGGAACGTCTAGGGCTTCCATTGCATGATTATCCCGTTCCTTCGTTTCCACCCACTTCGGTCGCTGCACCCACTCAGGCTGGTCCATCTCGTGCACCTGATGCTGATGTACCTGATTCGATAATGATGATGATGAGGATGGTGATGGTTCTCGCTACCGAGGGTCCTGAGAGTGATGACCCATCTTTCTAGATCTGCATCCAGGGCATTATTTCTTTCGTTGTATTTACTTTTTGATTTATGTATGTCTCTTTTGTACAGTGCGGACATTGTTTCCCTCAGGTTTGGGGGGTGTCTTTAACATTATGTTTTGATTATTTATGCAGTACATTATGTTTTCAGTATTATGTTTATATGTCTATGTTTTGTTATTATGTATGTTTGTTAGTGTTGTATTTCTTGTGGACGTTTATATATATGTTATAGTATTTTAGCTTAAATATTAACTTTAGGAGCAGTTATCTTGAAAGTTTTGATGAAAATTTCATTCAAGATAAAATCGTCGTTCCTTTCACTTGGTGTGTTGTAATGTTTAAAGGCTAGTGTGTATGGTTGTTCCAATGATAGATTTGGATACATTTGACCTTCATTGTTCTGTGAATTCATATGTAATCTTTGGTGCATGCTTAAGCATTCTAGTTTCTTTTTATACTTGGTGAATTTCCCAATTGCATGTTTTTTGAACTTTGGATAGGATATGAATGTTTACTTGAAGAAAGTTTATGAATGATACATGTGAAAAATTTGATTATCCTTGAAATTGTTTGGCAACTCTCTTGAGGCGAAATCCTAGGTTGTGTCTGATTGAGGAAATGATTAGGGTATTGTTTGGACCGATTGAGCCTTAAAAAGCTTACCTGATATGATGATATCCTTAGGTCCTATTTTGAAGCCTTAAACTGTTTGGCCTTATTTGTTTTTCGTAACCATTGTGTTCGTTAACCTGTTAACCGTTCTAATGCATGTGAAAGCATGTCATTTTCTTCCTACCTTTATTGTTTGTTGAGTGCATTATATATGTTATTTCTTGAAGTGATTCTTATGATTATGGGTATAAGTATTCAATTCAAAATGAGCCTGAAGGAACCAGATGCAAACCAAAGAAAAGAAAAAGCATTGCTTTGCAAAAATAGAGCAAAGAAAGAGAAAAAAAAAAAAGAAAAGCAAAGCAAAAGTGAAGTAAAGTTTGTAAAGCATCCAAGTGGTTCTGGCAAGTTTTCTGATTACATTGTTGAATACCCTGCTATATCATTGTTGACTCATGAATTGGAATATTATATTTATGTTTCTCAATGTTTGTGTTAATTCTATCCGTTTATTCTGTTATCCATTACCATTGGCCTAACATTATAAACTAATAAAGACCCTTTTGATCCTCAATCTTGCATGATTTACATTAGTGGAGAGAGAGTTGTATTACAATCTTGTGGATTTTGTGAATTATGTTCATTTGTATGTTTATAACCTCATTTGGGTGAATTGGAATTGAATGAAAGAGGTTTTTCTTGCATGGTTTGGGAAGAGTATCTTGTATGAAAGGAAGCTATGAATGCTAGCATGATGAGGATTGTGTATGCTTGACACTTATTCTAAGGTATCTGTATTCTTTGAGGTTTATGCATTCATCATATACTAGCTTTGAGTTAAGTGAAAATGGAATGTTTAAAAATGGTGAAAATAGGTTGCAGTTGATCTTTGTGAATGTACTTTGTTTTGCTTGAGGACTAGCAAAAATCTAGGTTTGGGGGTGTGATAACTCTGTAGAGTTAAGTTATTATTGCCCTATACCTGTGCATCATGGCAAGTTTAGTCATTGTTTGTAAGCATTGATGGAAGGTTTTAGCATCATTTCTATCTGATTTCATTCTGATGACTTCCATTGTGATCCTGAGTAAATACTTTCAAGATTATGATTAAATTGAGTACATTTGCATGATTTAAAGAATTGATAAATTCTCTCATATAGGCAGGTCTTAAAAGAAGCATGGAAATGAAGAAGTTGAAGCAGCTTTGGACCAGGAAGCCTAAGAGAAGCTCAAAAGTGCGCAGATCAGCACTCAACGCCGCGACGTGGATATGGTTGCGCCGCGGCGCTCCCCTGCATTAGTAGATAAGATCCGAGGCTGGAGCGCCGCAACGTTGAAGAGTAGGCGCCTCAGGCACCTGTGACCTAATTACACGCGCGCCGCGGCGGGACATGTTGGACGTCGCGGCGTGACCCTGTTTCATTCAGCTTATAAATAGAGTTGCACCAAATTTCTACGAGAGTTTTCATCATTTTTGGAGAGCAGCTGCTGGTTTTTGGTTTTTTAGACCTAGAGGAAGCAGAAAAGGCTAAGGTCGGAGGCCATCCTTCCTATGGAGGGTGAATCAAGCTTAAAGGATACAATCTATTGAGCTTCCTTCCTTTCCTTTCTTCTTTTCTCTCTATATTGCTGCATGATCATGATTTATATGTTTGTACTCTCATGATTCATGGCTAGCTAGGCTGTATATAAGTTTTACTTTGTAGTTTCATATAGATACTGAGAAATTTGTAATCTTTTGAGTATATATTGAAGTGTAGTTGAGTTCAATCACAATCTGTGTTTAATGCTTGTGGTTGACTGATCACTAATTGCATGATGTTAATATTGACAAATGAACTAGACATAGGGATTTGTTAATATGGATATGATGTGGTTAATACATGTTCGACAAGTTCAATTAGCTTGGATGAGCTGATTCATTAATAGGATAGAAATATACCTATTGGTCATGTATAGTGTGTGATTGAGAATAGATCATTAATGAGTGAAGTTTGCACTGGTTCTCAAGGACACTTAGTGAGCTAGGTAAATGAAACCAGGGTTAATTGACCTAGACATAGGCTTTTAACTAAATTAGATTCTCAAGCTAACTAAACCAATCTTTGATTTTGCTTGTAAGGATTACAATTCATTAGTTGAAATAGGAAATGAAAAGTAATTCTTATTTCTCTATTTATCTATTTATCTTAGAGTTATTGCTTTTCAGTCTTTATATTTCTTTAACCATTCATTTATAAATTTAATGCTTTTGGATAGCATTAACTAGACTATTGGTTAATACTCAGCTTTACTTTGAAATACGTTTTCCTCGTGGGATCGATCTCTTACTCTATAACTGTATTACTTGTGCGACCCGTGCACTTGCGGTTAGCAAATGGGCAAACACGTTTTGACCCTAACATGGCTTTATCGAACTTATTTTTCTTGCTCACTTAGTAGACAACTAAGCGTACTTTCTTATTAAGGCATCCGCTACGACATTCGCCTCTTCTGGGATTTTACTAAAACGAAAAATCAAAATCTTTCGGAACTTCTAATAATCGTCTCTGCTTCATATTCAACTCATTCTAATAGACCAAAATACCTTTGGCTCTTAAGATTACTATAGGCATTGAGAATTTCTCCCTGTAGAAAATGCTTCTAGATCTTCAATGCAACTACAAAGCTAACTCTGAGTTGATGTAAGGTAACCCTTCTCATGTATTCTCGATTGTCTCTAAGCGTACGTTACCATTCCTTCTATTCTGATCAAGCACACGTTCCAATTTCCAATGCAAAGCTCCACTAGGCATCCCAAAAGTTCATTGGGATTTGGGCAGAATCATCTTTAGCGAAGAAATTAAGTGTCTCTTCAATTCTCAAAAATCTTTCCTTATATGCACCAATCCTATAAACTTGACTCTCATGCATGAGTTTGACATGAAATCTTGCCACTTTGGAGAATTCTGCGACGAGTCTCCTGTATTAACTAATTAATTCCATCTGGCTACGAATTTCCATTATGGTCGTCGGTCTTTCTCGTTGAAGAAATGCTTCGAATTCCGATGGGTTCACAATAATTCCTTCCCTTGAGATCGCGTAGCCCAAAGGTTGAACTGCCTCTAATTGGAATTCGTACTTAAACAACTTTACGTATAACTTCTTATTCTTCAGGATTTTAAGAATCACCCCGATAGATTCGGTACGTTCCTCCAAACATTAAGAATAGATCAGAATGTTGCCTACGAGGACAACGACAAATCTGTTTTCAACAAAGAAGAGAGACTATATTCAAGTAATCGACGAACATTACCGAAGCGTTCACTACACAAAACGACATTACGAAATTCTCGTAGTGCCCATGACACGTCAGAAAAGTTATTTTGAAGAAATTTTCTACCTTTGAGTGAACTCGATGATAGTCCAGAACACAAGCTGGTCTTAGAGAAAATAGCGGCGTCCTTCAATTGATTTGCCAAACCATCTTTCCTTGATTCGAACAAATGTCTCATAGGGTAAGTTCTCGCCTAATTCTACTACACTTGGCACATTATTATGGTTCAGATTCGGGAGCACCTCTGCTCAATCGAAGCATACTAGAAACGTTATAAAGATTAGGAAGAAAAGCAGGGAAATCACTTGATTCACCACTGGACCCGCCTAATGAAGAGTGTGACGTATGGTCCAATAAAACTTAGGAGCGAGTTTCATTGATTCACATCTAGGAAATTTCTATCTCAAGAAACACTAAGTTTCCGTTGAAATCGAACAACGAGACCTGTTTAGAAAACAATCAATCCCCTTCCTGAGATTAAGTCTATTCATGAAGAAAGTAAATGATTGAATTAGTAGAAAAGTGTTCCAATTTCTAACAACAATAGCATAGTTTTAAACAACTAGTTGTAACAAGGGCAGACTTACAAATGAGAATAGTATCATTCAAGTCAAAGGAAGTAAATACACAGACAACTCAATTCCAGAAACGAACTCTTAGAATTTCATTGGAACATTTCAACAAAATATGGCTGGAAGATAACCAATCCCTTTTGTAACATTACATCAATTTGTAAAAGAAGTAAACAAATCAGATCAACAGAAAGACTCAGTCTTTAACAGGTCATAGGACAATTTTAAACAACTTGGCTACCATCAACAAGTTCTTAGCAGCCAAAATAGAAATAACTTAGTCAAAAGATAATGAAGGAATGAACATCCCTTTGGATTCATACATTCATACGTCGTAAAGAAACGGGTTACCCCTGGAATTATACAGTACAATCACAGGGTCATCCATCGTAGTACAAGCTTCCTCGCTTAGGCCGTCAGTCTTGGACGTTTCTACTCCACTAGAGAAATTAACCCTCCTTCCTTCGTGAGATTGTGAAGTGCGTGCATCACCAACAAAAGGCTTCGTCCTTCGCGAAGTATAGTTCTTAGCCACATGTCCTAACTCTCTGCATTTGAAACAAATTCTTCCTTTGATCTTACAGTCCCTCGTGAAGTGGTCCTTTCCGCACTTCTCACATATTGATAACGGTACCATAGTTGGATTGGACTTACTATTGCTCGTACCTCCTTCAGGCATTTGTTGTTGCTGTTGTCCCCTTGGTCGTAGCGTATACGGTTTCTGCTTAAACCAATTGGCCTTCCTATGGTTCCTTCTTTGGAACTTCAGTAATCCAGAGTTACCCCAAAGTCGACTTTCTTCCTTCAAATTCTAAATCTCAACTTCCAATTCCTGCTGTTGTGCGGCTCTCTAATCTTGGCGTGTAGTTACATTAACCATTCTTTATATTTCTTCGGTTGCCGCAGTCGTGCCATCATTGTCATTCCCCGCATTCGCACGTTTACATCTACTTCGAGTCATTGTCTTCCTTCAAGGACAAACAAATCAAATCATAAGGAAAATAAAAAACATTCAGTCCAGACAATATTGTCTCCTCTCGAAAATCGAACACAAAGAGTTACACAACCCAACAAGACAAACCCAAAGGACTATAACTTGAGCTCCTTCATTCTGCCTTCCACGGCGCGATCTGTGAGACGTCCGCGCCCCGACGCCCTCAAGGCCAACTACAGGACCCCACTTGTTTATTCGCACCCGCACTAAGGTGTGATTCATCTCTTAGGTAACTCGGCCTTAACAAAGTCCAACGGACATTCTCTTTCTTTTTGTGCAATGCATGACTCGATCATGCTCCTCATGACAACTAGGTCCATCATGCTTCAAATGCATGTCATATGATTTAACAAGAAGATTTGATCCCGTTCACGGATCCATATCAAGCCAATAGCACATTTTAAGGATAACCACAATCCCATTCATAGTCATGATAGAAGTCAACCATTAGGTTCATTATGTTCCTCACAACCTCACCCATACTCATGTTTTTTCTGTACTTAAATTCTCACTAGTTGTAAGGCATGCTCGCGTTCCTTGTTTTTCCCTGTTTATGAATCCCTAATTAGTTTCTAGTCATCCAATTAATTACGATTAATATGCTTTTATTAGTTCAAAAGTCTTGAGTCTAGGAAAATACACGGCTGGAACCACCAGTAATACCACTAATTAAATTTCTAGGTGTTGGGTGATAACTTACACTCTTGAATTCGACGGAGACAATGTATTTAGTGAAAAATTGAGGCTGCCATTCGACGAAAAATAACATGGCAGGAAGATGAAAGATGGGAGAACATTATATGACGAGATTGGCTAAAAAATGATTCTTGTCGAATGGAGGTTCTGTCGAACGGAGATCAAAACTGTCGATTATACTAGATGATTAGCAGAAATTCTGATTCGACGGGTGGTGTTGACGTCGGAGAAATCTCCCAAGTGTCGAACCGACGAGAACACTATGGTCAGAAACTCTAATTCGACGGATCTTGATATTCTACTCGACGAATATTGACTGTGGAGCAGTTTCTCATAAATGGACAGAAAATCTACTCGATGGGTATGTCACTCGACGAAAGTTGACATTCGACGGAAGTTGACATTCAAACTCGAAAAATATTGACTTTGGAGAGGTTTCTGTTAAATGGACAGAAAGTCTACTCGACGGGTATGTCACTCGACAGATTTTAACATTTCACTAAGTGATCAGGATATCAGGTTCGACGGGTTTGGCCAGGAGTTCATACTCGATGGGTTTTGACATTGCACTAAATAATCAAGAAATCAAATTCGACGAGCATGGTCAGGGGTTCATACACGACGGATTTTGACATTTCTACTAAATGGTCAGAAGATCCAATTCGACAGATATTGGTACTCTAACCCGACTGTTTGACATTGTGCTTAATGGTCAGAAACTCAAGTTATTACAATTTCTCACAAAGAATCCCAAAGTTTTAGTCTCAAACCGTGGCCATCCGAAAACCAATCTGACGTCACTCCTTCCATATTATACATTCCAATACATTCAGATATATCAAAACATATAAAAACAATCAAATAGCACACATAGATCACAAACAATATGTAAACAAAAATAACCCTCAATACCAAACACAGACAACGTTCCTAAATGCTAAAAAAGGTTGAGGAGGAGTGTCTTCCTCTTACCTTAGTGAAGAACAAAGAAAGCAAGCTCCTTCTATCCTTGAAATCTGGTTCTTCACCGCCACCAAAAACCTTGGTGTTCAAACCCGAAGAATCAAAATCAAAGAGTGGAATGACATCCATAATCACCAATGTGACCATGGAACACGAAAATGGGAAGAAAAGGAGAAGAAAGTTGAGAGCTTTACCTTAAAGCTCCAAGCTTTGATGCTGACTGTGGAGATACGAAAATGGAGGAATAATGAAGAACTCCACCAAGAAGAAAACTTGAAGATGGTGGGGTGAAATAATGGTTTACGTTAGCTTGAGCATGGAAAGCTTGAAAGTCCAACAATGGAGTGTGTGGGTGGAAGAAGAGGAGAAGGTAAATGTGAGTTACGTGAGGGAGAAGGAGACCAGCGTAAATGAGAGAAAATGGGGAGGGATTAATTGTGATATTTCCCCAAAATCATGCTGCACAATGAGAGGGAGGAGAGAGTGTGAATAGTGGCAGGAGGAAGCTTCCTAGAAATTTCCTTGAAGCTTCCTTGAGAAGCATCGTGCGCTTCTCAATAAAGTGCATAGTAAGCTTGTCTCTTTAATTAAATGCATCTGACAGATGATTTAATTACACTATTAGAATTATTTTCTCCGTGAATAAAGTTACAGTTGATGAAAATAATATTTTATTATTCATCAGATGATTTTATGACACAGTGATTTTATTTATCAGATAAAATCTTGAAAAACGCAAACCTCGCAAACTGTGCTCGGCCTCGGGTTTAGTAAGATCCCCCGTCGACACGTTGGCAGTCCAAGGTTTACCAGCCTCAGGGAAAACATTTCGTTATCCCGGCTCCGCTTATTGCACATGTAAAACGAGGAATATATTAAAATATTCATCATTTCCAGAAAAATCTACAAAAATTCCTAAAAAATCATAAATATTATAAAATGATCATTTATAATGAAATAAATAATTTTTTGGGATGTTACACCATTCTTGTCCCGAATTGCTGTGTATTGGTAGCCATGTTAGCAATCAAGTCTCTGGTAGCAGCAGGGGTCTTATCCACCAAGGCTCCTCCACTGGCAGCATCAATCATGGATCTGTCCATTGGCATCAGTCCCTCATAAAAGTATTGGATTAACAACTGATCACTGATTTGGTGGTGTGGATAGCTTGAACACAACTTCTTGAATCTCTCCCAATACTCATGAAAGGTTTCACCTGAGATTTTTCTAATGCCATAAATATATTTCCTTATTGCAGCAGCTCTGGAAGCAGGGAAAAACTTCTCTAAAAATAATCTCTTCATATCAGTCCATCAAGTCACAGAGGCTGGTGAAAGATAATAAAGCTAGTCCTTGGCTGCATCAGCAAAGGAGAAGGGAAATGCTCTCAGATTGATGTATTCTTCATGGATGCCTTGAGGTCTTATGGTTGAGCACACAACATAGAACTCCTTCAAATGTTTATGGGGATCCTCACCTGCAAGTCCATGGAACTTAGGCAGCAAATGGATTAGTCCAGACTTTAATTCAAAGTCAGCATCAATACCAAGATAATGAATGCATAATAGTTGATAAGTGACATCAGGGGCAGCAAGCTCTTTAAGAGTCCTATTATGCATGTTATCAGCCCTAGTTTCAAAATCACTTAAGCTCTTGGATTCACAATCAAATTCAGAAGCAATTCTTTGACTAAGCTTACGAGCTCTAATGCATGCAAAGTCTTATCAATCACAAGATCAAAATCAAGCAAGTTACTAGTAGAAGACCTAGTCATGCATCATCCAAAGCACAAAAAGCACAAAATCAGTAAACAAACAAAATACACTAGATAACACTAAAAATCTACCAAAATAAATCTAATTGGCTTATCCAATGATTTTTAAAAATCACAGAACCACCATAGCATGAAAACTACACAAAAATAAAACTAAAAAATGCAATAAAAAATCTTAAAAATTTGAAAAAGTGATCTAAACGATGGAATTTGGCTTAAATCCGAGTGACCACAGTTACATACACTGAGCCTAATTTTTTTGGCCATTTCCCTTTAACTGACCAAGTTTCAGCTCATTCTGAGTTAGCACAACAATTATTGGATTATCATTATGTCCTAAGCTGTCTTAAAAACCCTCAAAAACCTTGTCAAATAATGGTTTACCCTTGGGGACCAAGTCTCAGCTCCAAACTCCATAGTCAAATCAGCACTAGTCTTTCCCTGTACCCAAAGAAATCCAAACTAGGAGAAAAAATGTTAGCTGGGTAAGAAACGGTGTTAGGCAGTTAAGAACACATCCAAAATGATTGAATAACACTGATAAGGAGATCGTGCAATGCAATTATCAATAAAGGCAGCAAAAGAATGATCAACAGCAACAAAAACCAATGAAACAGTAACTAGAACAGTAAATAGTGCAGCAGAAACCAATGCAACAGAATGCAATTGAACAAGAGTTAATTGTTAGTGAGAACAAGAGTTAATATGGTCACTTAATATGATCAGATTGCACCTAACAATCCCTAGCAATGGCGCCAAAATTTTGACGACCGCCGAACTCTATCAAAATTACAACCGAGTTATGCCTATGGCTTATAGCATCGAAAATAACACTGGATCGTCTCTCAAGGATTATAAATACAATTTAATCAAATCAAGCCAAAATTAGGGGAAGGGATTTGAGAATTCAGAATATGAAACAACAGAATTAAAGTGGAAGAAATTCAATAAAAAGAACAATCAATTCAAAAACATATCCGAAATTGGGTTGATTCTATCATAGATCTTTTAACTCAAATCCATAATTCATACTAGATAATCATCTAGAATTCAATTAACAATTGACACACAAATTCGCAATCGCATAATTCATATTAAGATTTATGTTAATTTAATCTCCGAATTCAATTAACCTAAGTACAAATCAATAACTTAACCTCTTTAATTTCATGACTAATTCAGGTCAATCAACCTAAATTCATCACAATTCTCAATCTTAAATCAAGATCCAATCAGATCAAATATAAACAGAATCATCATTCATGCATTCAAGATCAAGAAGAAGAGGAAGAAGAAGAGGAATCCAATTGCAATTCAAATACAAAAATAGAACAAAGATCTCAAGAATTTAAACCACAATTTCTTCAAGAATCTTGAAATTGATTACAGAATCTTAGCCCCTCATGGCCATCACCACGAAGGAGCTTGAGGAAGAAGAGAAAAATCTAGATCTAGAGAGAGAAGGTGAGAAAAGTGTGGAATGAAAAATTGATTATTAGATTTCTATTTCTCTAGCTATAAACTACCCGCTAAATTGGCCCCTAGTGCCTCATTACACTTTCCAAACACAATTGGGCCTTGTAGGAATGTAATGGCCTAAGTCTCATCTGAATTGGATTTGAATTGACCAAGATATGCTCACTTTAATGGTATATGCTCCCCAAACCCGAGTCTGAAATTCCAGGCCCAATTAGTTCCACTAGACATCGGATTGAGACTTTGAGCTCTTCATCAAAGTTTTAGAGCTTCCTCTTAGATTTCCTACAAGGTAAAATGCATAATTTTTAGAAATCTAGAACTCAAGTTATGGCCGAAATACAGAAACAACGTCAAAAGTCAATAATGCTGAAAAAATTTAATTAGGCCCACTTTGAGCCCATATTTACAAAACATGACCAAACATCAATTAATTAAGTTCATGGAGAGAGTAAATGACTAAAAATAAGGGTTTATTAATGTATAAAATATGTGATTATCAAAGATAAAACTTTAAAAGAATTTTATCCAAATAATAAATCTTATCAAAAACCTAAATTGTTGGTAAAGACTCAAAAATAATTTTGATTGGTTTATTGTCCTTATAAAAAAATCAAAGAGTTAAAACCTAATCTATAAATAAGAGAAAACCAAAGGGAAAGAGAGCCGTCGTAGAGGGAGCTTGTGCTTAGAAGAAAAAGACGGCTAGAGAGCCGCTAAGGAGACCTTTGACAAATATTAGGAGTAGAATCAAGGAGAAAAGACATCTTTGAGAAATTCGGCAACAAACTTTATCTTATTTATTATTTTACTTTGCTTAGATTTTTTTTTCATGCTTTGCTTTGCATCTTGGAATTCTATTTGTGATTTAATGTCTATGAGAAGATAAATTTATTTTCTAAGAATAAGATGTGACTCTTCTATCTTTTTCTATAGTGTATTTTTATTTTGTTATTTATTAATGTGAAGTTACTATTTCTTGATTCATTCCTTGTGTTCTTTGTAACATCCTAGCATTTCTATTCTGATATATCTGAAATATATGAGAATAACAAATACTAGTCATGCTACTTTAAAACATTCATCAACTAAACCCATAACATTTATACAAAATAAATAATTATGGAGAGCCATGTACCAACAGTTATATATATACATCACGGCCTCAAAGGGGCATATTGTTATACATAACTCAAAACAAATTAAGAAAATATAAAATATATACAAGCTCAGTTCAAAACAACATCTATAGTATGGTAGTCCTCATACATCTTCTTCTTCCCTTTCGAAGAACTTGCACTTGGATTTACATGGCAACACAATCGGGGTGAGAAATCACATATCTCAGTAGAAGTGTTCCAAAACCAGTATATACACATTCATATAAAATTCTCAACAATCAATTTAACACTTCAATCACAGAAGTGCTTAACATCTTCATCTCAGAGATACACAATTGTCCATACAATTGCAATGTCATGAGTTCATGTCATGATAGCAACCGCCCATACAATCGTCATGCTATGCCATATTATGTCTAGTGCTTATGCCTATACAATATCCTAAGCATGAAATGAATAATGATATGATACCAAGTCCATGGCAATGTCATGATATGCATGAGTCTTGAACAAAGTCATGGAAGTCACATCCGTAAACCTTGAACAAGCATTGGAAAATCCATCCATCAAATTTTTCTCCGGGTAGTGAAGTCCATCTACTACGCGATTATTGATATCACAAAGGAAATCATTCCTCCCTGGGTAGTGAATTCCATCAACTACAAGGTTATTGATAATTAAAAAGGAAATTCATCCTTCAAAATCATCAGGAAATCCATCCTTAATATCACAACAAACATAGAGAGGATATTACCCACCTCAAATATATTCCACAAACATCTCATGCAATACAATTACTAATTACTTTCCATAATTAGCTCCATAATTGATTTATATACATCTCAAATTCATTTCATAAACACTTTATCAAATACTTCTAAAAGTACTTTAACACTCTTAAAAGAACATGCATGAGTGATTCTAACTCTTAGGGAAAACACATTTCATCATAATACACAATATGTGTATATATAACCATGTCTAATTATTTCCCATAATTAACATTATAAATCAACTTAATTTAATACATTCATTCTTCATTAAATACTTCTATTAGAGTTCCAACACTCATAAAGAAGCATAGAAGAAGAAACTACACCATTGGAAGACTCCATGGCATCAAACATAACTCATAGTTGCTTCCAGGCCCCCACGCCACGGTACACCATGTGCCACGCCGCAGCACCTAACCCTCGGGTTGAAGTACTAGCAGGAAATGTTGCACACGTTGTGGCACTCAAGTGCCACACCACGGCGCAATGCCCTTTTGTTCGTCCACGCCGTGGTACACCAGTGCCATGTCGCGACGTGCATAGCAGAACACAGATTCTACAAAATTCTGCAAATACGGGTACTGTTCCATTAGAACCAACCCTCTTCCAATCACTCAAACTTCACATCCAAGTGATTTTTAACCTTCCACAAGGTTCATCTACACATAACAACTCTCATTCCACTTTGATTTCACTCAAAACCATAAATCATGGAAAATCAACCACTTCAAAACCTAAAACCCCAAAACTAAACTCAATTGGAATTTAAGGTGTACAAGGGCTGGAAATCCATTTCCATGCACCCAACAACTCATAAACAAGCCATCCTTAAGTTCTCCAACAAGATTCAAGCCAAAAATACCAAAATTACACTCAAAACCTAACTTCACATCAAGCCTAAACTCGTGAACAAGATGAAGTGAAAGAAAGATGAGTAAGAACAAGGTTTCCCCTACCTCAATCTTCAAAAATTGAAATCACTTAGCCGCTCTTCTACAAAACTAAGCTCTCTCCTTTGCTTGGATGATGATCCTTCTCCTTTAGCTCCTTGCTTTCATTTCTCCTTACCTTTTCCTACTTACAGCTGTGAAGAGAAAAGAGAAATGAGATCTCATTTTGGCTTTAAATAAGCCAAAGCAAATAGAAAGTGAGAACCGTGTCTCACAAAGTCACTTAAGTGACTTAACATATCACCCGATATGTTAAGAACGCTTGAATTTCACCAAACTAAGTTTTCTAACTTCCAACAAGCTTAAAATAAATCCTAAGATTCATTAAAAATCTTATTTCACCATTTCTCTTTTTTTCCATATCTGCTGGGGGTTAATCCGGCATTAAAACACACAATCAGTATGCCTAAAAATGTCAAAGTAACTCTGATTAACCTCAAATTTTAACTGTAGTGCAGTTCACACATTTGTGACCTAGAAATAAACTCTCCACATTTATTTCCACTAACTAAGCAGTTTAAGCCAAAACTAGGGCCAATAGCAACTATGTTTCACACATAGTGTTACAACAAAGTGAGTAAACGTGCTAAAAAAGCCACAAAACTTAACAGGCATGATAAAAAGGTATTAGGCTACCTTCATAACCATATACAAGTTTACCAAGCCTTTACAGGTGTTACATTCTTAATGCCTGCGGTATATCGAAACTCATATTTGCATAGTCTTAAGTATTAGGTGAAAGATCAAGAGTAAAGTCCAATATAAAAAAATCAAGGAATTGAAATTTGGAATTATGAGACTTAATCATTTGAGGAGCCAATAGAAGTTATGGAATTTAATGGGTTTTAATTAACTTAGTACCATAAAGTACGTATTACTTTAATTCTAATACGTTCTTTTGAACTTAGAAAAGATAACTGAATTATAATAGGACATCTGTAACACCCTAAATAATCATGATAGACTTGTATATGGTTACGGACGTAACCTAATACCAGTTTGTAATGCCAATAAATTTTTGTGACCATCTGAGTATGTTTAGTCACTTTGCTGTAGCACTTTGTGTGGAATATAACTATTTTTAGCCATGATTTTAACTTAAACTACTTAGTTAATGAAAATAAGTGTGAAGAACTTGTTTCTAGATCACAATGTGTGGAAGTAGATATGGTTAAAGTTTGAGGTTAATCGATGTTAGTTTGGCATTTTTAAGCATATTGGTTGTGTTTTAGTATCGAATTGACCTCTATCAGATATGGAAGTTTATGGAAATGGTGAAACAAGATTTTTGATGAATCTTAGGATTTATTTTTAAGCTTGTTGGAAGTTATAAAACTGGATTTGGTGAAATCTAAATATTCTTAACAGATCGGGTGTAGCAGTGTAGTCACTTAAGTGACCAAGTGATCACACGGCTGGGCTAGTGGCTGCCTTACCTTTAAAAGTCACCAAAGTGAGATATTTTCTCATTTCTCACATCTCTCTCACGGCTGCAACAGGAAGGCACCAAGGGAGAACCAACAAAGGAGCTATAGGAGGTCCATCTTCAAGCAAAGAGGAGGAATAGTTTAGTAGTGGAGAGGAGTTGCTTATAGACTTCATTTTTGGCTATTAAGGTAGCGGGAAACTTTGTTTGATTAGTTTGTATTCATTTCTTTCGTTTTGGTTCTTGAGGAACTTGATGAGAAAATGGAGGATTGAAGAATGTTTTTATGATTCTTGAGTTGAATCTTGTCGAGGAGAGTTTGGTTGAGTTAGAATCTGATTTGTGGATGTGTTTGCATGAATTTTTCATCACTTGCAAGCCTTAATTCCCATTTAGGCCAAATTTGGGGGTTTAGGTTAATGTTGGATTTTGATTCACAAAGTGGTTTGATTGAGTGAAATTGAAGTGGAATAAGAGTTGTTATGTGTAGATGAACCTTGTAGAAGGTTGGAAATCACTTGGATGAGAGGTTTGAGTGATTGGAAGAAGGTAAGTTCTAATAGAATAGTACCCAGATTTGTAAAATTCTACAGAATCCAAGTTCTGCTGCTGGCACCGCGGCGCAAGCTGTTGCACGCCGCAGCATTCGAGTGATGCATGTTCAATTAAAGAACCCGAGAGCAGTGTGCCATGACGTGGCATATGGTATGCCATGGCGTGAGAAGACAAAGTGCTTGGAGCTGTGGCGTGGTCATGGTGTGTCGCGGCGTGAGGTCCAGATTTGGACAGAAATTGCTGTGTGATGCAATTGAACCTGGGAAGGGTGTAGTTTCTTCTTTTATGCTTCTTAGTGAGTGTTGAGCCTTTAATAGGAGTATTTAATGAAGAGCGATTATGTTGAATTAAGTTGATTTATAATGTTAATTATGAGAAATAATTAGACATGGTTATATATACATATATTGTGTATCGTGATGAATTGAGAAAATGAGTTTCCCTAAGCATTAGAATCACTCTTGTATGCTCTTTAAGAGTTTTAAGGTACTTTTAGAAGTATTTGATAAAGTAAGTTTTGAAATGCATATAAATCAATTGTAAAGTTAATTATGAGAAGTAGTTAGTAATTGTTTTGCATGAGATGTTTATGGAATATAGTGATGTAAGTAACATCCTCTTTAAATTGATTGAATAGTGAGGTAAGTAATTCCTTTTTATGTTGAGGTAAGTAATTCCTCATCGTGATTGTTGGTTTGTGGACGTGAGTAATATCCTTTGTTTGTACTGATAGATAGTGTAGGTGAGTCATATCCTCACTATGCCTAATAACCCATGACATATCATAACAAATTCTAGAGCAGTTGAGGTGGGTAATATCCTCAATGTGTTTGAAGGCTCATGACATCTTTAAATTGCATTCACTTTTAGGACTTGCATAGACATACTCATTAGACATAATTAGGCATAGCATGACAATTGTATGGGTGATTGCCACCATGACAAGAAATCATGACATTGCAATTGTATGAGCAATTGCGTACTTTTGTGATTGAAGTGTTAATTTTATAGTTGAATAATCTGTATGATTGTATAACATGTTGGTATTAGAATACTTCTACTGAGATATGTGATTTCTTATCCCGATTGTGTTGCCATGTAAGTCCAAGTACAAGTTCTTCGAAGGGGAAGAAGAAGATGTATGAGGACTAGCATAGTATGGATGCTGTTTTGGACTGAGCTTGTATATATTTTATATGTGCTTAGTTTGTTTTGAGTTATGTATAACAGTATGCTCTCTTTTGAAGCTATGATGTATATATATAACTGTTAGTACGTGGCTCTCCATAATTATTTATTTATGTGAATATTATGGGTTTGGTTGTTAGAAGTAACATAGTCGATACTGAATATTCTTGTATAGATCAAGTCTAATGGGATATCAGAATTGGGATGTTACAACATCCACCTCCTTCAAGAAACATTAGTAAAGAATAATTGGCTTTCATCATAATACATAGTTGTAGTGAAAATCATAGTTCTAGAGTCTTAGTTATTGGTTGAATCCTTATTACTTTCAATTATTTATTTGCTTGCTTTTATTTCCATTACATTTTCTCATTTATTTTTTTCCAATAATTTATTTAGGCATAATTAAAATTGTCATAGTTTGGTAATCATATGATCATTGTGGGAACGATATTCTTACTTATCATTTTATTTCTTTTGATAATCTATATACTTGCAGATCTCGCAATACAAGAATCCCAATTTTAATCGAATCATGAATTTGAATCTTTTTAATAATATTATTCTAATTTATCTCCGATTTTAATAACATCATATCCTACTTTATAACTCAAGCATATTAGTATCTCAATTCTAATTGAATATTACTTTATTAAATTAAAGCTCTTAATTTTCTTAGTGTAAACCCCTTACTATATTAATATCTGATTACACAATTTTTAGTCAATGATATTACTTTTAATTTCTTTAATCATGGTCAAAATACTAATATTAGTGGATTAATTCCATAAAAATTTCAAAATTTGCTATATCAAGTTTCAGAATTTTGAAGACTCAAAAGAAATCAATTAAAATATGAAAATTTCTTTCTAAATGAAATACAAAGTAGAGAAACATTAGAAAACTTTACAAATCAAAATACAAAGTAGAGATAAGAGTTTTTCAATAAAATCATCAAGAGAATCAAAATCGAAATACAGGGATGAAAATTGAAGAACTGAGATCGAAACTTGAAAAGCATCGAATTCTCAGAACAATAATCAAAATCTCATAAATTGAAATTGAGACAATAGTAAGTAAAGAAACAAAATCAGAAGCATAAGTGATAATTTATAAACTTAGCAACAGAATCATGATTTTACTTGCATATATCAGAGTCATTATTTAGGCAAAAATATATATTTTTCTAATAACTCCAATATACATATATTTCCCTCATTTGAATTTAGAATCCATACATGATCGATTTGAATGATGATAACCTTAATGCATCCTGTGCTAACCTGAAAACACTATGAATAAAGTGAGAATTGAAAATTCTCAATAAGAAATGAACAGTTATAAAAACATTTGAAAACACATGGTGAGTTTCAGCTATGTAATATACACAGAAAACCTCATGGCAACCCAAGTATGACAAGAACAACACAATTCCAGTATAACATAATGAATGCTAAATAAATCATGCAGTACAACCTTATATATTAACACTAGCAAGTTTCTCAAATATTAGCAAACAAGTACCAATTATTAGCAAGTTCCTCAAACCACATTAAGCAATTTCCAAACACTGGCAAACATTAGAAAATTCCTCAATGTCAGCAAACATTAGCAAGCAAGTTCCTCATCATAGAGAATCCATCCTTTACTTTTCTTTTTCTTTTCATGTATGCTTGTCTCGCATTTTACTCGAAGGCCTTCACTTCCATAGGGAATCCACCCTATCTTTGGTGTTACTTTAACATCTTAACAATAAAGTCAGACATACCCACATTAACCAAGCAGGTAACATAAAAGGAAATTCATCCTTCTACCTCTCAACGGTTAGGTGTAAACTTTTTCATGAATCACTTGCTTACCATCATACACAAACATAAGCAATACAAACCCCTAATATATCACAAATAAATTCATTATATACAAGTCTATAAATAAACCATGGTAATTAAATAAAATTCACAAAATTTAGAATTATTAAATTTAAATGTCAGTTTTTCAAGGGATTAATTTTAATTTAAAATTAATTTAATAATTCTTTTAAAAGTCCACATCATAGTTCATAGTTTGTTAGGTCTTCATCATGGTCCATAGTTTATCCTAGTCTTGATAGTACATTCATTGCACAAAAGTCCTTTTATTGCAAGGGTCCAAAATAAAGGTCATAAAATTTGTAACATCCTACTACGAATTATCGTAAAATAAATCGAATATCTCAAAATAAATCGCAGTAAACGTGTCACTTCTAAAGAATGCAAAAAATAAAAACCCATAATAACTTACACAGTCATTAAAGAGAGCCACGAATGATAAAAGTCATATATACAAACAACATCGGCTAACAAGTCATAATGTATACATAAGCTTTTACAAATAACAAGAAATATACAAATATACAAACTGGTTCACAAAGAAACAAAATACTAAACTAAGCCTTCTGTTTATTCTTTTTCTTGGCCTTTTCCATTTTAAGTACTTCACCTGGATTTACATGGAATACACAGAGGTGAGAAATAACAATTTCTCAGTATAAGCATACCAAGACTAGCAGTTAATTATTTACAACAAATAAATCAATTGAACTCACAGATACATTCGATGTAAAAGAATATCCGATAAACAATAATATCAAAGAATCGCCATACAATCCCTAGATACTATTGAACAAGCAACCAAACAATCAATCGTTTAAGTAATGACAACTGCCCATACAATTGTCAAACATGCAATGCTTTATGTTATGAAGAATGATTATGCTCAAACAAAGTCCAAGTTTTATGGATATGCAATGCCAATGCAAATTCTAAAGTTGAAAAACATAAGCTATTTACTTATTTCCCAAGAACTGCATTCCTTGTATATACTGAGTAGGATAGGCATCCAAGTCCTGAAATTACCTGGTGATGTGTGGATTCGTCTCCCCTCACAAAATTAAGAGTACTACTACCAACCCTATACACCAGTAACCCTGACCATACTAGCAAACATACAAGGAGAATTCAGATCCAACACCTCATTCTTAAGTCATACGGTTGTGCACACCATCTAAGTTCACAATACATAGGAAACAAGCAAATACCCAGTTTGAAAACCAAATGTTCGAGCCATATTTTAAACACTAGATATAGGAATCCTAGCCTCACTTATCCAGCAAAGGTAGTAAGATTCATATTTCTAGTTAAACAGTATTCAGAACATCCCCCAATCACTCACAAGTGATTTAGAAAATCAACCTTATGTTGACTAAAGTTCTAAACACTAACCTAGGCATTTTGTCATACTTGAATGTCTAATAATTTTCCCAAACTATTTTTATATGCAAATTTATAATTCTCTCCAATAAATATCCCAAAAGTGTCTCAATACACCCAAAAAGGCTTGCACAAATGATCCCATCAAGTAAAGACTTAGTTTTTCCATAAACAGGGAACTTGTAATCAATTACACTCTTGTTGTAATCGATTACAACAAAGTCCAAAGCTTGGTAATCAATTACATTTCCCACATAATTGATTACATCAATTCAAGAACTCTGGTAATCGATTACATTGGTCTTGTAATCGATTACTCACTTTCAGAGGCTTTGTAATCAATTACATTGACCTTGTAATCAATTACATCAAGCAAGAACTTGGTTCTGCAGAATTCTACAGAACATAGTACTGTTTCATTAGAATAAATCATGAATTTTGGCCACTCTAAACCAGTTTCTAGGTGATTTAAGGTCCCGAACGAGTTCACTAACATATAAGAATCATTAACCACCATCAAAAACCTCTAATTTGGATCCAAAGACCAAATCACTCATCCATGACCTAACTTTCTCACTTTTGGGATTCAAAGGTTCAAATGACAAATTCTAAGTTTCTAACTCAAACTCAATCCATGAACAAATCATAAACAACCAAAGAAACTCATTCTAATAAGAAATACACTTCAAACACCTCTAGAAACCAAATTGGCATAGTATGCACCACTTGTGCAACAATGATGAAAATGGAAGAAAAGGAGTTTAAAGGTTCAAGAATCCCTACCTTGAGTAGCAAAGATGGAGATGATGGTTAGATGATTACAAGCTTGCCTTTCCTTCTTGATTTCGTCTTCTTCCTTTCCCCTTTTGCTCCTTGTTCTTCTTTCTCCTCTGTTTCTATTTTCAACTATGAGAGAGAAATGAGACACAAGTGACAAATGAAGAAATATGAAGGAAAATCAATATAAGGGCACAGAACCGTGAAAGGCTTGGTCACTTAAGTGACCAAGTGATATTCCCGATCTACTAAGAACACTTAGATTTCTCCAAATTTAGTTTTCTTAAAGCCAACAAATTTAAAATAAATCATAGGATTCATCAAAAATCTTGTTGCACCAAAACTATCATTTTTCATATTTGTGATTAGTCAATCCGGCATTAAAACACATAATCAGTATCCCTAAAAATACCAAACGGACTTTGATTATTCTCAAACTTTAACTACATCACAAAATATATATTTATGACTTAGAAATAAATTATCTACTTCTATTTTCATTAGCTAAGCCATTTAAGCTAATATCTGGGTCATTTTAAGCCACTTTTAACTTTTCGGCTTGCAACAAAGTGCCTAAACTAACTTAGATTGTCACAAAACTATGCAAGCATGTTAAGAAAGTATTAAGCTACCTCTGTAACTATTTGCAAGTCTAACATCTTGAAGAGGATATTATATTTCTCCCCCACTTTTTAAAATTTTGTGGCCAAAATTGCTTACCTCATATAAATAACTGCGGGTAGTCTTGCTGCACGTGGAACTCCAACTCCCAAGTCGCCTCCTCAAAGCTAACACTATCCTAAAGAACCTTCACCAGAGGAATCTGCTTACCTCTAAGCTCTTTGACCCCTTTGTCCACGATCCTCATCAGTCGCATAGCATAAGACAAATCCTCTCTTAACTGCGCAGATTCATTTCTTATGACATGTGAAGGATCTAGATTGTACTTCCTAAGCTGTGACACATGGAATACATCATGAAAGTTTGATAAATTGGGTGGAAGTGCAATTTGGTAGGCTACGGGTCCAATTTTCTTTAGGTCTGGTAGGGATTAACGAAATGAGGGTTCAACTTCCGTGTTCTCAATGCTCTACTAATCCCTATTGTTGGAGTGATTTTCAAGAATACATGATCTCCCTCACTGAACTCTAGAGGTCTTCTCCTCTTATCAGCATAACTCTTTTACCTACTCTGAGTCATAACCAACCTATCCCGGATCATTTTGATTTGATCTGTGGTTTACTGTACCAACTTAGGACCTAGAATGGTTTTCTCTCCAAATTCATACCAACATAAAGGGGACCTACACTTTCTACCATAAAGTGCTTCATACGGTGCAATGCCTATGCTATTATGAAAACTATTGTTGCAGGCAAACTCCACTAAGGGAAAGAACTTATCCCAACTCCCTTTCTGCTCTAGCACACATGCTCTTAGCATATCCTCAAGGGTTTGAATAGTCCTTTCCGATTGACCATTAGTCTGTGAATGGTATGCTCTACTTAAACTAAGCTTTGTTCTAAAAGCTTTCTGCAAGGCTACCTAAAATTTAGATGTAAATCTAGGATCTCTATTAGAAACTATACTAAGGGGTACGCCGTGCATCCTAACTATCTCCTGAAGGTATAGTTGGGCAAACCTATCCATGGAGTAGTTAGCTCTAATAGGTTTGAAATAGGCAGACTTGGTTAGTCTATCCACTACAACCCATATTGCATCAAATCCCAATTGAGTTCTGGGCAAGCCCATCATAAAATCCATTATGATGTTATCCCACTTCCACTCAAGGATTACCAAAGATTGAAGAGGTCCAAAGGGTTTCTGGTGTTCTATCTTGACCTTCTGACAAGTTAGGCACTAGACACAAACTCGGCTATGTCCCTCTTCGCACCAGACCACTAAAACAAATTCTTCAAGTCTTGATACATCTTAGTGGCCTCGGGATGGATAGTGTACTAACTACAGTGAGCTTCTTCAAGGATCCTATCTTTGATTTTTGATTCATGAGGAATGCAAAGTCTATCTCTAAACTTAATCATCCTATCATCTGATATATCAAACTTACCAAGATTATCTAAAAAGATCCTCTCACAAAGATCACTAAGAGTCTCATCTTCCTTCTAAGTTTCCAAGATCTGAGTCCTAAAGTCACTCACTACGTCCACTTGACTCACATTGAGACTATGTGATAACACAGCTATTGAAAGACTCATATCTCTAAAACTCTCAAGAAGTTCACTCTCTTGGATCATCATACAGGACACATGTAGGGATTTCCTACTTAGTGCATCAGCCACTACATTGACTTTACCCGAATGATACTTTAACTCAAAGTCGTAGTCTTTCAAAAACTCCATCCATCTCCATTGTCTCATGTTCAGCTCATTCTAATAAAATAAGTACTTTAAACTCTTATGATCACTGAACACCTCAAACTGAACTCCATACAAGTAATGTCTCCAAACTTTTAGGGTGAACACTACTGCAGCTAACTCCAGATCATGAGTAGGGTAGTTCTCCTCATGAGGTCTCAACTGCCTTGATGCATAAGCAACAACTCTCCTATGTTGCATCAAAACACAACCCAAACCTATCTTCGAAGCATCACAATATACCTCAAAGTTCTCGAAAGGATCCGAAATTACTAACACCGATGTAGTAGTCAATCTCACTTTAAGTTCTTGGAAACTGTCCTCACGGGCCTGAGTCCATTCGAAAGAACTCCCTTTCCTAGTTAATCTAGTCAAGGGTAGCGCTAACTGAGAAAAATCCTTTATGAACCTTCTATAGTACCTCGCCAGGTCTATGAAGCTTCTGATCTTGGTCACAGTGGTGGGTCTTTCCTACTGCAACATTGCATCTACCTTGCTTGGGTCCACAAAAATCCCACCCTAAGATATCATATGTCCCAAAAAATGCACATGCGAAAGCTAGAACTCACACTTAGATAGCTTGGCAAATAACTTATTTTCCTTAAGGGTCTCCAATATTATCCACAAATGTTGTTCATGCTCCTTCATTGTCTTAGAATTGATCAAGATATCATCGATAAACACCACAACAAATTGATCTAGGTAGGGTCTAAAGATCTGTTTCATGTAATCCATGAACACAGCCAGTGCATTCGTTAACCCAAAGGACATCACGAGGTATTTATAATGCCCATACCTAATTCTAAAAGTTGTCTTAGGGATATCCTTTTCCATAACCCTTATCTGATGATAACTAGACCTAAGATCAATCTTTAAGAAACTACAGTTCCTCTCAACTGATCCATTAGATCATCTATCCTAGGCAACAGATATTTGTTTTTAATGGTCACCTTGTTTAACTCTTTGCAGTCCACATAGAGCCTCATAGTACCATACTTTTTTCTCCACTAAAAGCACAGGTGCTCCCCACGGAGAAATACTCGGCCTAATAAATTTCTTGTCCAACAAATCCTTGATTTGCTTTTTGAGTTTTGCTAACCCTAGTGGCGCAATTCTATAGGGTGCTATAGAGATAGGTCACGTCCCAAGCACTAGGTCTATAGAAAACTTTATTTCTCGCTCGGGTGGTAACTCTACTATGTCACTAGGGAAAACTTCAGGGTATTCACTCACCACAAGTATTTCACCTAGGCTTTGCTCAATGTCAGCACTTACTGAAGACAAGAGAATATATCCCAAAGATCCCTCTTCTAAACAAAGATTAACCTGATTCGCAGTGAGATACACAAACTCAAATGGAACAACTCTGGTAGGTATATCTGACAAGAAAACCGTGGATTTTTTTGAACAGTCCAACACTACATAGTTGGCGGATAACCAATCCATGCCAAGAATGACATCAATATCCACAAGAGGCAAATAGATAAGGTTTACACTGAAAATCCTATCTTCTACCTTTGCACAACAATCAAGACACACTCTAGATGTTGTAACTGGCTTACCAGTAGGTGTAGATATAGATCAGTCATATGAAATTTCAGATACAGGTAAATCCAGCTCATTCACACAATCATTCAAAATAAAGGAGTGGGATGCTCTCGAATCATACGACACAGTTAAAAGATGATTATGAATAATGCATTTACCTTCGATAAGGTCGGAAGACTGAGTCACCTTTTCACCACCTAGAGTGTAAACTCTCCCTCTGGCTTGTGGTTTCTGGGTAGGCGTAGTTTTCTTCTTTGATAGACAATCCTTTGCAAAATGACCAGGTTGCCCATACATAAAGCACACTGGGCAAGGCTGGTCTCCATGCTGTCTCCCACACTTGGAACACTTAGGTTCTAAAAACTCCTTCTGAACCTGCTTACCCTTATCTTGAGTAAGGCTAGATTTAGAAGATCTTTTCTTGAACTTGTCATCACCCCTCTTCCTCTTCTGAAGATCCTGTGACTGAGGCTCTAAAGAAAGCTTCTTAGATTGCCTCTCGATTATCCGACACTTGTTAATCAGAGTATCAAAGTCCCGAATTTCAAACAGTTGGATGACATTCTAGATGTCTTCCCTTAATCCTTCCTCAAACTTAACACACTTCCAAGATTCATCTAAGTTAAATCTGATACAAGAAGAGAATTTAGAAAATTCATTGAATTTGACCACGTATTGGCCAATAGACATGTCCCCCTGTTCCAACTTAAGAAATTCCATCTCTTTGGCATTCTGAAGATTCTGTGGAAAGAACTTTCTTAGAAATGAACTTCTGAAGATCTCCCACATCGCATGAGTCCTTGATGCCTCAAGAGCTCTCTTTGTATCCACCCACCAATCCTCTGCCTCACCCTCTAGCATATACGAAGCAAAAAGTACCTTATACTCGTCTGAGCAAGCCATAATAGTGAAGATCTTCTCTATCTCCTTGAGCCAACCCTCAGCTCTGATTGGGTTGTACTCTCTGTTAAAAGAAGACAGATTTGATTTCTTGAATTCTGAGAGGTCTTGGAAAGTCTGATTCCTCCCAGCTACCTTTTGGTATGGTTGCCCCTGGTGGTATGGTGGTGGTGTAGGTAGTACGAGTTGCTGAGTCCCCAACCTCTCAAGCACTCTAGTAGTTATTGCTGCCTGATCTCTCATTGCGTTGACAGTTATAGCTGCCTGCTCTATTTTTTGCATCATGGCATTGGCCATTGCCATCATGGCAACTGCAACATCAGTGCCTTCATTTCCAGAGTTCCTGTTACTGCTCCTACGCGGTTGCCCTCGCCCTCTTGTTGCCATAGTTTCTTATAAACACAGAACAATACATATTGAAGTAGCTAATCCCCATATCATGTAACATGCAACAGTAGCTACTATAATCAAAACAAAGTAGTCATACAATTCAATCAAACATCTCACATAAGAGATAAGAGAAATGCATAACACAAGAAAGAACTCCTAAACATGCCTAAGCATAGTTAGTCCACACCCCGGCTCAACAGGATGAACTGCTCTGATACCATAATGTAACATCCTAATACGAATTATGTAAAATAGACAGAATATCTCAAAATAAATCACATTAGACATATCACTTCTAAAGAATGTAGCAAATAAAAACTCATAATAACTTACATATTCATTATAGAGAGTCACGAATGATAACAAGGTCATATATACAAACAACCTTGGCTAACAAGCCATAATATATACATAAGCTTTTGCAAACAATCAAAAATATACAAATATACAAACTGGTTCACAAAGAAATAAAACACTAAACTAAGCCTTCTATTTTTTCTTTTTCTTACCCTTTTCCTTTTTAAGTACTTCACTTGGATTTACATGGAATACACAGAGGTGAGAAATCACAATTTCTTAGTATAAGCATACCAAGACCAGCAGTTAATTATTTACAATAAATAAATCAACTAAACTCACAGATACATTCAATGTAAAAGAATTTCTAATAAACCATAATATCAAAGAATCGCCCATACAATCCCTAGATACTATTGAACAAGCAACCAAACAATCAATCGATTAAGCAATGACAACTACCCATACAATTATCAAACGTGCAATGCTTTATGTTATGAAGAATGATTATGCTCAAACAAAGTCCAAGTTTTATGGATATGCAATGCCAATGCAGATTTTAAAGTTGAAAAACACAAGTTATTTACTTATTTTCCAGGAACCGCGTTCCTTGTATATACTGAGTAGGATAGGCATCCAAGCCTTGACACTACCTGGAGATGTGTGGACTTGTTTCTCCTCATAAAAGTATGAGTACTACTACCAACCCCATACACTAGTAACCCTGACCATACTAGCAAACATGCAAGGAGAATTCAGATCCAACACCTCATTCTCAGGTTATATGGTTGTGCACACCATCTAAGGTCACAATACATAGGAAACAAACAAATTCCAAGTTTGAAAACCAAATATCCGAGCCACATTTTAAATACTAGACATAGGAATCCTAGCCTCACTTATCCAACAAAGGTAGCAAGATTCATATTTTTAGTTAAACAGTATTCAGAGCATCCCCCAATCACTTATAAGTGATTTAGAAAATCAACCTCAAGTTAACTAAAGTTCTAAACACTAACCTAGGCATTTTGTCACACTTGAATGTCTAAGAATTTTCCCAAACTATTTATATATGCAAGTTGATAATTCTCTCCAAGAAATATCTCCAAAAGTGTCTCAATACACCCAAAAAGGCTTGTACAAATGATCTCATCAAGTAAAGACTTGGTTTTTCTATAAACAGAGAACTTGTAATCAATTACACTTTTGCTGTAATCGATTACAACAAAGTCTGAATCTTGGTAATCGATTATATTTCCTTTGTAATCGATTACATCAATTCTAGAACTCTAGTAATCTATTACCTTGGTCTTGTAATCGATTACATCACTTCTAGATATTTTGTAATCAATTACATTGACCTTGTAATAAATTACATTAAGCAAGAACTTGGTTCTGCAGAATGTGGTACTGCTCTATTGGAACAAATCACAAATTTTGGCCACTCTAAACTAGTTTCTAGGTGATTTAAGGTCTCTAACGAGTTCACTAACATATAGGAATCATTAACCACCATAAAAAACCCCTAATTTGGATCCAAAGACCAAATCACTCATCCATGACCTAACTTTTTTAACTTTTGGGATTCAAAGGTTCAAATGAAAAATTCTAAGTTTCTAACTCAAACTCAATCCATGAATAAGTCATAAACAACTAAAGAAACTCATTTTAGTAAGAAATACACTTCAAACACCTCTAGAAATCAAATTGGAATATTATGCACCACTTGTGCAACAATGATGAAAATGAAAGAAAAGGAGTTTAAAGGTTCAAGAACCCCAACCTTGAGTAGCAAAGATGGAGATGATGGTTAGATGATTACAAGCTTGCCTTTCCTTCTTGATTTCCTTTTCTTCCTTTCCCATTTTGCTCCTTGTTCTTCTTTCTCCTCTGTTTCTATTTTCAACCATGAGAGAGAAATGAGACACAAGTGACAAATGAAGAAATATGAAGGAAAACCAATATAAGGGCACAAAATCGTGAAAGGCTTGGTCACTTAATTGACCAAGTGATATTCTTGATCATCTAAGAACACTTAAATTTTTCCAAATCTAGTTTTCTTAAAGCCAACAAATTTAAAATAAATCACAAGATTCATCAAAAATCTTGTTGCACCAAAACCATCATTTTCCATATTAGTGGCTAGTCAATCCGATATTAAAACACATAATCAATATGCCCAAAAATATCAAACGGACTCAGATTATTCTCAAACTTTAACCACATCACAGAATATATATTTGTGACTTAGAAATAAATTATCCACATCTATTTCCATTAGTTAAGTCATTTAAGCTAATATCTGGACCATTTTAAGTTACTTTTCACTTTTCGGCTTGCAGTAGAGTGCTTAAACTAATTCAAATTGTTACAAAACTAAGCAAACATGTTAAGCAAGTATTAAGCTACCTCTGTAACTATTTACAAGTCTAATATGTTGAAGATGATATTACAAAATTACTCCTAAGTCAAGGTAAATATAAAAAGGTTCATGTAATTCAAGCATATATATAATTAAAAATATTTATTTAATTCAAGTCTTGAGTAATATTTTAATTTTTTATAGTTTATTATATTAGTCCTATGAAAGAGTCAACATTCAAATTATAATAATTTTAAATTTTATCAAATGTCATAAACATTTTAAAGTCAAGCAAATATCAAATTTTCATAATCTAACAATATTACATGTGCATAATAAATTTAAAAAAATAACAATATGCACCAAACATTAAAATAATAAATTAACTAATAGAACATATAAACATACTGAAAATTGTAATTTTATTTTTTAAAAAAAAATTCAATTCCTACCTCATAAAAACTTTCTATTTTTTCTTCTATTTTTTCTTGTTCTTTCTTTTTTCTTCTCTTTTTCTCTTTCCTATTGCCTCCTTTTTTTCTCTTTATCTTTCTTTTTCTCTCCCTTGGTTTCTTACTTTCTCTCTCCTAATTTCACACTTTCACTATTTCACTTTCACTCTTTTGTTTCTTGTTTCCTCCTCCATACAGCCCCCTCCAATTTAGGATAATGTTTTGTGTCTACCTAAAATATGGTGAATATATGTCTACTATATATTGATGTGAGAGGGGTGTCAAATTATATTGTATGTAACTGTAGCATTTTTGCAGAATACATAATGAGTTTGTGAGTGAATTAGAAAAAATTAGACATATAAAAATTAGACAAATAACGAGATCGCCAATTTATAGCCATTTGCAATTGGTTGTGTGTGGTGCACGTTGCACCACATTGCACCCATATTTTTTTAAAATAAAGTAATAATTACTTTAGATTTTTTAATCTTTAGTAATGATTAATTTTAAATTTATATTAAAATAATAATTAGTTCATAAATAACTTTTTAGAAATATCTTCTCATAAATATTTTTTATGGATATCTTCTTAAATATATCAATTAAAATACTTATAATCTTTATTGCTAAGATTAAATGCTAAATTTTATTTCAATAAATTTTTATTTCTAATTTCATAAACTATTAAATTCTTACAAACTTTATTTAAACTCCTTTGATTAGTATCAATTATTGTAAAATAAAATCAAATAAAATATTCGAGTTAAAAAAAATTAAAATTTTCTTCTTCACAAAAATATTTTATAAATAATAGGATGTTACAGTTAGCATTATCTTATTTTTTTTATTTAGCACTATCATACTTTATTTTTTATTCATTAAATTAATTTTTTTGTTTTGCTAGCATTATCTTACTTTTTATTTCTGTTTTAAATTAAAATTCATAATTTTGTTAATATTATTTAACTTTTTTATTTTTTATTCACAAAAATTTCTGATGCTAGTATATATCGCTTTCTTCATCTTGGACTTCTACTTTATATATATATATATATATATATATATATATATATATAAAAGCAATATACATAAAACTGTGTCATTATTTGTCTCTATCACTTGGTATAAAGTGATTAGAATGATTTTGAAGGACATAAAAATTTTATTTTATTTTTAAATGTGTTAGGAAATTTTTGTTACAATAAATAATTCCTTATATATTTATGGGTTTTGTTAAAGAAGCCCAAATATAAACTTTTAGATAAAAGTAAGATAAATAGTAAATTTTTTTAAAATTTTTAATACATTAATTATCTTATTTTTATCTAAAAATTTCTATTTTAGTTTTCTTAATAAGTGCTCTTATCAAAATCCTATATTTATATATAAAAATATAAAAAACTTTTACATCATTAATTAATCATAGGTTATTATATTTGTGACTTTTAAGGTAGTTATTGTAAAAGTCAAATATTTTTAATTACTTGTCAATATATGTTTAAATGATAATATAAAAATTTTTAAATTGAAAATACATTCAAATTAAATCCAAAAATAGTAAGTATTATAATAAAATGCAGTATTTTACCCAAAATAAATTTAAATTTTTTAAATGAATAACAATTCTAAATTTCTACTAGTAGACTTTCATTGATAGGTCATTTTTATAAGTTTTTATTGAACTTTATGACATGTCTTAACTTTAGAATAAGACAATTAGACAATTTTCTCTTCTCTTAAACTTTTTTTAATAAAATAATAATAGTTTCACTGTGAAAAATATTAAAAAGAACTTACTTTTATTGAAGACTAATTTTGCTTCGATTAAATTAAAAATATCAATTTTTTTGCATGTAATTTTTTTGTTATACAGAGAATTCAGACAGGTTGCTGGGAACTATGAAGGCGTATACAAACGCACCCAAGCCCCCTCCCCCATCCCAAGAAGTATCTAGTTTAATCATTGTCATGTTATAAGCTTCAAAGAATCGGACAATACTAATATTAAGGGGTTAGAATAGTTTGTGAGATGTCATAATTTTAAATTTTTGTATCGTTAATGAGCCCAAAAATATTGTCATGTTATTATTATGCACATTAGTGAACTTTCTCAAATACAAATTTGAATAAGATAATATTAACCTACTTATCTTTATGTTAAAGTTTGCATCTTTCACACTTTTTTAATTAAATAAATAATAAGAAAATTTTTGGTATTTTTTTAATAGTGTTCAAATGATATTAAATCAACTTACACGCATTTTGACTAATTCATTTTTCTGATTCAAAAATTTTTAGTATTTAAGTCATTGCATTAAAGATAATTATCTCCCCAAATCATTGTGTTAGTTCAGCCCGTGAAAATCAAATTATTTTACTGGAAAATCTTAAGTTTAATTTCCGCTACTAGCAAGGAAGAATCAACACGACACTCACCTATAAACCACCACATGTGATCCAAAGAAAAAATAAAAAGATAGAAAGCATGAATTTGAAGCAATATCAATGATGGTCATTATGTTGCATAAGCTAGTGCCTAGTATTTGAGAATCTAAAGATAAAGAAAAAGTGTAATAGGAGAGAGTGTACTTTCTCATGTAATATGATGATCATATTAAAAAGAGATAGATACAATTTTTATTATGTATAAACTTTTCATGATTGATTATAGATTTATTAATTATTTGGAGAATATATCATATCTTTATCTATTTAACATGACTATTTCATATTATTCAATAACATAAAGAAGAGTATGGTATCTTGTGGTTAGGGTCCTTTTGGATAGGGCTCATAAGTGCTTATTGGAGCTTATCTACTAGATTAAACACTTTTATCGTTTAAAAGTGGTGTTTGGATAAATTTATATAGCTTTTGTAAAATCACTTAAAAGATCTTACAAAGAAGCTATTTCTTGTAGCTTCTTGAGAAATGGCATATTTCAACTTATCAGAAAGTTGTTTATTAATTTTTTTATCGTCACTTATCATTCAGGTAGACATTTCTGTAAGTGTGCATTTAAACGTAAAATAATTTATTTAAAAATAATTTTTGACATAAACGCTTTTATCAAAAACTCTTTTATCAAAAGCTCATCTTATTTTTTTAATAAGCAAAAATTAAATAAACTAGGAGTACAAGAGATACTCCAACCCGATTACAACTTAAGATTCAACCTTTAAGAGAACGAATACATTCCAACGGACAATTATACTAATCCGAATATGAAAGACGTATATTTCTACCTTCCTTCCGAATAAACCACCCCCAAGAAATTACCTTAATCTGAACCAAAATAACAGAAACACTACAAACTTCACCTTGGAAAATAATTTTATTTCTAGTCAACCACAACACCCACACCACTGCACACCAAATTAAATACCTGACTTTTTTGAAGGTTTTCCCCCTACTAACCGCTCCAAAATGAAGGAAATGAAGCAACCTATCATTGTGCAACTCACCCACGATACCAAGCCACTTATGAACCTCCAGCCAGACATGATAAGCAACAGGGCAAGAAAAGAATAAATGAGAGGAATCCTCTTGAGATTGGAAACAGAAAACACAACACCTCTCATACAGGTTGGAAATAACACCTCTCCGAACCAATTGAACTCTAGTTGGTAGACGGTCTAATATTAACCTCCAGACAAACACAATAGCTTTTGAGGGGATGGAGTTGCCCCAAAGCCCTCTAAAAACCTTTGAGATATTTTGATCAAGTGTAGAGACAACATCGACATTGCACAACCCCAAATAAGTTGATTTTACACTAAAATAATGAGAAGAATCCAGTAACCAAACCCAGGCATCAGCTTGGTTTTGTGCGGGAACAGCCCCCCTAAGGAGCTCAATTAATTCGGCGAAGCTCTCTTCATCCCATGCAAACAAATTCCTTCTCCAAAGCCACTCCCAATGCCACATATTTTCATTCCAAAAACCAAAACTAGCCACAGTAGCATTTTTATCCACAGTGACCGAATAAAGCCTAGGAAAACTTTGCTCTATAGTGGAGTCACCCACCCATTTATCCTTCCAAAATCTAATACCAAGCCCATCACCCAACTTCAATCTAAACACATTCTTGAACCAAACCTGATTGAGAGACAACAGATCTTTCCACCACAATGAGGAGTTTGGTAACATATGCACACCATCAAACAAAAGCATCCTTTAGGCAGCCATATCTAAATTCAAGCAATCTAAACCAAATTGCATCAATATCACCAAGACACCTCCACTTCCATTTTGTAAGTAAACTATGATTAAATAGTTCCAAATTTTTTACCCTTAATCCACCCTTGTTTTTTGGTAGACAAACCACATCCCATCTCACCCAACATATTTTTGATCTTTCACTACTACCTCCCCAAAGAAAATTCTGCTGAAGACTAATCAAAGAATTAATCACCTTTTTTGGTGCCTTATAAAAAGAGAAGTAATACAGGGGTAAGCTAGACAAGATAGAGTTAATGAGAGTTATCCGACCACCAAAAGACAGGTGACGCCCCTTCCACCGAGCCAGCCTCTTTTTGAAAGAATTTATTACAGGGGACCAAGTAGAAACTAATCTCGGATTAGCTCCCACCAAAACACCCAAAAATTTGAATGGTAACTTCCCAATGCAGCAATGAAGGAAATGTGAAGCAGCCATCAAAAACCTTGATTCAACATTGATACCAATTAAGTTGCTCTTAGTGAAATTCACTCTAAGGCCAGAGGCAAGTTCAAAACTCCTCAAAATAGACTTAATACACCACAAATTATCCCAAGAAGGCTCTCCCATAATTATAGTATCATCTGCATATTGTAGCACATCAAACTCAATATCTTGACTCACTTTGAGACCCTGAAAGTGACCAATCTCTGAAGCTTTCTTCACCAAACCTGTCAAGCCTTCCGCCACAATAAGAAAAAGGAACGAAGCCAAAGGATCCCCTTGGCGCAACCCATTTTTAATCTCAAATTCATCAGTCGGACTCCCATTCACCAAGACTGAGACAAAGCCTGAACACACACAAGCCTTAACCCAACTTCTCCATTTGACATAGAATTTTAACTGATGCATCATGTAATCCAGAAAGGACCAACTGACAGAATCATAAGCTTTTGCAAAATCAACCTTCAACAACAGACATTTCTGTTTTCTTCTCTTTACCAAATCATCTTATGTAAGCATTTTTTAAAACTATTAATTCAAATAGGCTCTCAAGTGAGAATAAACACATTATGAGCTAGTGATAGTGCAAAGAGAACGATAATGTTAGCCACGTCTTTTTCTTTTTCCTTTTTTTACATCTATTTTAAGAAGATGAAGATCTGATTTTAAATTTTGCGATACATTTGTGTAGCATTTTATATCATCACATAATAAATTTCATGGTATTAAATTGAGTATAAAAAAACACACGTATGTTATTTACACAACACTGTTAAAGACAAAATCTCATGTGATGGATTAGATGAAGTGGGGTGAAGGAAGGTAATATTGTTTATTATAGCATAGAGACTTTTAAGAGAGACAATGTCTTAACCGTAGAAACAGAGCATGGTCAGGGTAGTGCCAACTCAGCATTTCAGTTAGCTAGTTAGTTTCGGTTAGCTGGTATTAGCTGTTAGTTAGTTACAAATGTAATTAGCATTCAGCTTCATTTCCCTGTAATTTCAATTCTTTTTCATTTCAGTTGTAAGAAGTATAAATACTCTGTAGATCATTTTCTTCATTAATGTGAATTAGATGAATTATTCTTCCTTCAGTCTTCGTGAATTCAATGGAGGTTTCTGATACTTTGATGGTATCAGAGCGGGTTCTACCCGCTCTGCTTCTGTCACGTGCAGCACTCTGATTCTTCAATCTCGATTTGTTTCTTTTCTTTGTTCAATCGATTCAATTGTTTTCGATTTTCATTCGATCATTGAAAAATGGTAAGAAATTCTAACAACAATAATTCTTCTACTTCGAATCAAGGCACAAATCAGGATCAATCTCTTTACCCGTATTATGTTCATCATTCAGAGAACACCAGTTTTGTGTTGGTTACACCGCAATTATCTGGCAAAAATTATCATAGTTGGGCGAGGAAGATGAAAAGAGCTTTGGCATTAAAGAACAAGTACAAGTTTGTAGATGGAACAATTCCAGTACCAAATGAGTTGAATCTGAATTTTGCAGCCTGGGACAAATGCAACAATCTGGTGCATTCATGGATAATCAATTCCATGACTGAACTTGTTGAGAGTGTTGTTTTCATAGAGAATGCTATAGATGTATGGAATGACTTGAAGGATAGATTCATGAGAGGAGACAGGATTCGAGTTTCACAGTTGCAGCAGGAAATTTCTAATTTGAAACAAGGTAATCATACAATTTCAGAATATTTTACTGAACTGAGAACTTTATGGGAGGAATTAGAGCAATATAGGCCTTTACCTCAGTGTATATGTACTGTCCCTTATGGTTGTTTAGCCATGAGAAATGCAAGAAACTTTAAATTGGAAGACAAAATAATACAATTTTTAGTTGGCTTAAATGATGAATATCAAGGAGTGAGGTCACAAATCCTCCTCATGGAGCCTTTACCTCAGATAACTAGAGTTTTTTCAATGGTGATGGAGCAAGAACGACAGTTGCAAGGAGGTACTGCCTCAAGAACAGATTCTGACAATGATGAATCAGGAGCTTTGATTAATGCTGTAGAAGGAACAAGGGGCTATGGAAGAGGCAGAGCTAATAGCAGTTTTCAAGGAAGAGGTAACAATGGCTTTCAAGGAAGAGGAGGAAGAGGTAATGGAAAAGTGTGTACATTTTGTGGGAAGTTAGGCCACACTATTGAAACCTGTTACAAGAAACATGGCTTTCCTCCTAATTTTGGTCGTGGAGGACCATCTTATGCAAACAATATCACTGTTGAAGATTCAGATAGCAAGTCAGTGATAGGTTCAGCAAAAACAGAAAGTGAAAATATAAGTTTGACAAAAGAACAGTACAATCAGTTGGTCAGTCTGCTTGAAAAGAGTTCTATGAATTCTGGAGATTCAAAATTTTTAGTAAATATGGCAAAGGGAGAGAGTTATTGTCATGCAGCACATGGAGCAGGTAATCCTTCTCTAATGTCTTTTGATTCCAAAAGTAACAAATCAAGGTGGATTTTAGATACTGGGGCTACACATCATATTTGTTACTGCATAGATTGGTTTGTTTCTTATCAGAATATTAGCCCAATTGCAGTTAATTTACCAAATGGTAATTTTGTGAGTGCATCCGTTAGTGGCAAAGTCAAGCTCACAAATGATTTAATAATAGATGATGTTTTATATCTGCCTCAGTTTGCAGTAAACTTGATTTCAGTTGCTAAATTGAGTAAAGCACAGTCATGTTCATTGTGCTTTGGACCTGATGGTTGTGTCATACAGACCAAGGAGGATTTGAAGAGGATTGGTTTGGCTAGAGAAGCTGGCAGCTTATACTACTTGGAGATAGATCAGGTTCCATCAAGTGTTGTTACAAATTTAGCTACTGTTTTTAGTCTGAATACACATATGAAATCCTCTGCTATTCTTTGGCATTTGAGGTTAGGACATCTATCTTATGATAGGATGCATTGTTTGAATAAACAATATGAATACATTCCTGCAGCTGAGCATACTGCATGTGATGTATGTCATATGGCTAGACAAAAGAAATTGCCATTTCCTATTAGTAGTAATAATGCAAGTTCCATGTTTGACTTGATTCACCTTGATATTTGGGGACCTTTTTCTACTAAATCAGTGCATGGATATCAATATTTTCTGACTATTCTAGATGATTTTAGTCGATATGTTTGGGTGATGATGATAAAATTGAAATCTGAAGTATCTGTATGTGTTAAAAGATTCATTGCCATGGTAGAAAATTAGTTTGGAAAAAGAATAAAAGTAGTAAGAAGTGACAATGGGTCTGAGTTTATATTGCCAGAGTTTTATGCTTCAAAAGGTATTATTCATCAAAGGAGTTGTGTAGCTACTCCTCAACAAAATGGGAGAGTTGAAAGAAGACACCAGCATATACTTAATGTCAGTAGAGCTTTGATGATTCAGTCACAATTGCCTAAAAGTTTTTGGTCTTATGCAGTACTTCATGCAGTGTTTTTAATGAATAGAATTCCTACAAGGTTGCTAGGAAATAAATCCTCTTATGAGATGTTACATGGTGAAATGCCTGATCTTAGTTGTTTGAAAGTTTTTGGATGTTTGTGTTATGCTTCAACACTTTCCAGCCACAGAAATAAATTTGACCCCAGAGCAAAGAAGTGTGCTTTCTTAGGGTACAAATTAGGGCTGAAAGGTTATATATTGGTTGATGGTCATTCCAAGGAAATTCTGGTTTCTAGAAATGTTCATTTTTATGACTTGGAATTCCCTTTTCATTCCCCAACAAAGCCTTCTATTTCATTTCCTTACACTACTGCTAATTCCCAAAATCAGCAAACAGTCACACCTTCTACTCCAATTTCCTTTGTTTTACCCTCTGTTTCTACACCTAATAATTCTTCTTCAACATCTCCTCTTAACAGTGATCAATCAAATTCTGAACTTTCACCAGAACCTATTCTTTCTTCTTCTACCCGAAAGTCCACAAGAGTTAGCCAAAGACCTCCACATCTCAATGATTATGTTTGTAATCATGCTTCAGCCATCCAATACCCTTTGTCTAATTTTCTTACATATGACCATCTTTCACCTAAACATCAAGCCTATGCCATGTCTCTCACTTCTATTCCTGAACCTACCTCATACTCAGTTGCTAGCAAAGATCCAAAATGGGTTGAAGCAATGAATCTTGAGATAGCAGCTCTAAACAGCAACAAGACTTGGGAATTTGTAGATTTGCCTACTGATGCTGTACCAATAGGCAACAAATGGGTTTATAAGATAAAAAGACATGCTGATGGATCCATTGAAAGGTTTAAGGCCAGATTAGTTGCTCAGGGATTTAATCAAACAGAAGGCCTAGACTATTTTGAAACATTCTCTCCAGTAGCAAAACTATCTACAGTCAGAATTCTACTTGCATTGGCAGCCATTCATGGGTGGCATTTACATCAACTTGATGTAAACAATGCTTTTTTACATGGGGACTTACATGAAGCTGTTTATATGAAGGTTCCTCAAGGAGTTTCAGCTCCCAAACCTGGCCAAGTCTGTAAATTGCTTAAGTCTCTTTATGGACTTAAGCAAGCTAGTCGACAGTGGTTTGAAAAGTTGGCTGGTTTCCTTACTTCTCATGGTTTTGTTCAAGGACAAGCTGATCATACACTCTTTATCAAGTCTACCAAAGATTCTTTCACTGTGTTGCTTATATATGTAGACGATATCATATTGGGCGGTACTTCTCTTGGTGAATTTGATCTGATTAAAGCACTTTTGCATGATGCTTTTAAGATTAAAAATCTTGGGCAACTTAAGTTCTTTTAGGACTTGAAGTAGCTCATTCATCCAAAGGGATTTCTTTGTGTCAAAGGAAATATTGCCTTGAACTACTAGCCGATTCTGGTCTCACAGGTTGTAAGCCAGCTAGCACTCCATTAGATCCTGCTGTTCGATTACATCAGGATTCTGGTTTTGCTTTTACTGACATAGCTGGTTATAGAAGATTGGTTAGTCGGTTGCTGTATCTAACTACTACAAGACCAGATATTTCATTTGCCACACAACAATTGAGCCAATTTATGTCTCATCCAACTGAGGCACATCATAGAGCTGCTCTTAGAGTATTAAGGTACCTCAAGAGATCTCCTGGTTGTGGTCTTTTCTTCTCCAGAAATTCTGACTTACATGTTCTGGGTTTTCTGATGCTGATTGGGGAGGATGCATTGACACTCGAAGGTCCATATCTGGGTTTTATTTTTTTATTGGACACTCACTGGTCTCTTGGAAATCCAAGAAACAGCCCACCGTGAGTTGCTCTTCTGCTGAAGCAGAATATCGAGCACTAGCATCTGCTACTAGAGAGTTGCAATGGATTTGTTATTTACTTACAGATTTGTCTCAGCTACCTTCTCGGTCCCCTGTCATTTACTGTGATAATCAAAGTGCAATACATATTGCGGCCAATCCAGTGTTCCATGAGCGCACAAAGCATCTTGACATTGACTGTCACATAGTGAGGGAAAAGTCTCGAGCTAGTTTAATGAGACTTCTTCCTATATCTACTCAATTCCAAGTTGCAGACGTGTTCACTAAAGCTTCATGCCCTCGGGTTTTTCATGAGTGTATCATCAAGCTTGGTATGGTGGATATCTTCCACCCTCTAGCTTGTGAGGGGGTCTTAACCGTAGAAACAGAGCATGGTCAGGGTAGTGCCAACTCAGCATTTCAGTTAGCTAGTTAGTTTCGGTTAGCTGGTATTAGCTGTTAGTTAGTTACAAATGTAATTAACATTCAGCTTCATTTCCCTGTAATTTCAATTCTTTTTAATTTCAGTTGTAAGAAGTATAAATACTCTGTAGATCATTTTCTTCATTAATGTGAATTAGATGAATTCTTCTTCCTTCAGTCTTCGTGAATTCAATGGAGGTTTCTGATACTTTGACAATGTATGACCAACCCCCTTCCCCTAAAAAAAAAAGACACAGTTGGTCTCACAACAGAAGGAGATCGTGTGTATGGCGGGGTTGCGTGAGAGACTAGGAGTGAGGAACAGTAAACAAAAAACTAAAGCATGCCACATTGATATTTCATATTTACGTGTCAGCTGAGGCTACTCAGCTGTGAATTTCTAATGGCATCAACCAAATTTGACATGAGACCATAGCTTCTTTGTATACCCTTAGGGCTGAGGACACTGAGTTAATAATCCAAGAGACCTATTTGAGCATGAATAAAGAAGTAACACTCTTAAATAATTACATTATTATTTTATATAAAGAATTAAATAGCAATCGATATTTAGCTTGTTTGGATATCTCTTCGTGTTGTTGTAGTTTGTAGATGCATTAGCAATGTGAAACATAATTATAATTTTTCGGCCGTACAGGACGTCAAATTTAAATTTAATGTTAAATAAATATAAAAATATAGACACAAAACTCTGGTTAATAAATATATCTTACTAGACTGTTTTAGAAATTAAATTGAAATAAATAAAATGTCTTCATCATGCTAGGTTATGATAAATTTTGGAAAACACCCTTGTCAACTACATTATTTGTAAAATTATATAGATAGGAAACCATCAGTATAAAATATTAAATTTTTTATACTGTCTTTGGTTCTAACTCCGGGTACAACAACATGCAATCAGCCATAGTTAAAGAGACGCCTTAGACGACATAGTCCATCATGTGATAGTAACTATATCTTTTAAAGTTTAAAAGGTAAATATGAAATATGATAGACAAAGAAGAAAGAACCAATGAAAATAAAAATTTGAGGAGGATTGATAATTTGTTATCTACCAATTACACATGTATATTGACCATCCATGTCTATAAAATTGTAAATAAAAAAAAATGATGAACATTCAACCTACAAGAGAAGGGAGATTTAATAATTATGCAGGGAGAAGAGAGCGATTAATGTTTTTCCACATTCAAAATTAAGATGAGGTAGAAAATATGCGCAATGCAAACAAGCAAAATTGACATAACGTCCCATATCCAGTAAAATTTTCAACTCTCCAAAACCATTCAAAAATGCTATTGCACACCAATTTATGCACTAACTGCACAAGTTACCTCACTTAAATTCAACCTTTTTCTTTTACAAACTAAGACGAAGGCAACTGTGCAGTCGTGCAAGGTTGTAAAACCATGCATGGTACGAACATCAGACTGGTCTCCCGCTTATACACTGGTATTCTTACTTCGCACAAAGAAACTAGACTTCTGAGGTTAGTGTGGACTGATGAACACTTCAATCTTCTTCAACAAAATCTTCCATGCTCACTACTCAATTCCCTGCAATGCAGCTGATCATGCCATTCTAAATCCTACTCATGCGCCTTTTTTACTTTCCTTCGTGTGTAGTACTTACATGAGCCACCAAACCTGTCAGTTTGTTTTACAAGAGAGCACTGTGAACTGGCTCCATTCTGGTACAGTTGTTCCTCAGCACTTGGTTGCTTCACCTAAGAATCAATAAAATTATCATTCTTGACTGAAGCAAGAAAATGACACAAGAAAAGAAATAAAGCAACAAGAGGGGAACAAAGTGTGAATCATTAAAACAATTTTCGAGGACTAGATGAAAGTACCATGGTAACCGGGTCAATAGCATCACTAACAAGATGATCATTGTTGCCTGCACAAGTACTGGAAAAATATCACATTCATTAGAAACAACACCATCTTCACTTCCCAACATAAAATCTCTAAACAATATATTTATGCTGACAATTAGCGAAAAAAAGCAAATAACTATTCTACAATGAGATTGATTCGGAGAGGTTCATGTTGGTACACCAGTGACTCATAAATTTGCATATGAGGAGAATGGAAATCTATTTTGAATTGTTTATTTCCACTACACTGCATCATGCTTTACATGTCACAAGAAGGAAAACAAAGCATATCTTACTAGCACTTCCCAATTAAAAAATTAGATATGTACAACCTCTTTACTTCCTACTTGCGTGAATTGCAACTATGAATATCAACACCCCCCGCACCCCCTAAAACCCCCGAAAAAAGTGAAGAATATTGGGCAGGGTGGCATGCCAGGTAGAATCATCTTCATTTTGCAAAGGATCAGAGTTCGACTTTTAATGTGGTTAAGATTCTTTCTTAATAAGCCATTACATGGGCAAGAACAATAATAATGAGGATGAGTATCAATGATATGGTGAATCAAGTAATTTTGGCAAAATAAACGGGATGTAATGATGCCAGAAAAACAAAGTCATTATTCATGGCATCATTCCCACTTAATAAAGATTGTCTCTCAATGATTGAAATTTTTGGGCCCTAATAAGAGCAGCACTTTGTTAAACTTAATCTGTCAAAATCATCTATATTGTTATTTAAATGAGAGTTTAGGGGGAAAAAAAATCAAATGCACTAATGGCTCAATCAAACTCAACCATTCAAGTATTTGTGTGCAGTGCAGTTTCCAAAACCTAATCTCAACAAAGATGCAATGGTAGCAGAAACGGCAACCCAGGTGATGTAGATAAGGAAGGTAGCTAATAAAATTATAGTGATGATCATAATATTACTATATTTTTACTCAACCATTATGTTTAACGCATAAATACAGTGGAAATAGATCTTCTCAAAGAAGTAAATGAATAGGTAGTTGCAAGTCATACATATAAGATTATCAGTTTCAAGAAAGCCTAGTGAAGTTACACATCAACCCACACTAAAATTTATTAGAAAGAAAAGCAATACAAATCGGCACTGCACAAAATCCTTTGTTCATACATATTTACTTTCAGCAATGACAAACCCATTGATGTCAAACTGAAGCATTTAATAACAATATGTATGCTGTAAAAAGAACTGAACATGCAGACTTCTGGTGTGCAAGTTTGAAACCTCTCTGAAAGGATATAGACATGCCTTTTGAAATTTGAGAAGGCATCCAGGAAAAGAAAGCATGAGCTCATAAGAGCTTTCTAGTAGTACCTCTGTATATCTGACAAAACCCTACAAAACCATTTGCTGAAACCAACAAATAAGCCCCGAAATAATTCCCCAAAGAGATCTGAGAGAGCACAGATATTGCTAAAAACTTTGGCATACGTTAGAATACATACAATCTTTGACAACCACAGACATATCCACTAATACATTAATCATATCAAGACCTAGTTTAATTTTTAATAGTTTAACATGTGCATCATATAATATGCTCCCAAATCGATCACAAGAACATTAATACAGGATAAAACATGTAATATACAAAACATCTTTCTTATAAAAAGGACTACCAAGAAGATATTGAAACTGAAGTTCCAAATTCCAAATTTCCAATAATACATTTAATTACAGTAAAAAGGGTTTATTTTTATGCCAAAAAATCATTCAGATGCAAATTTCTAAATGCAGATTTCTTTTATCATTTTCTTTGTTTTCCTTCCTTTCCCTGCCCAAAACTCTACAATATTAAATTGCCTTTACTCTCTCTCTCTCTCTCTCTCTCTCTCTCTCTCTCTCTCTCTCTCTATATATATATATATATATATATATATACACATACACACACACACACACACATTATATAAAGCATTTAATTCCATTATAATCTTGATTTCTTGTACGGTTAGGACTTAGTAGCCAGAGGTGAGACATTCTCCCCCATTTGTAGAACCAGCATCTCTCTTTTGTCAGTCTCTTCTGCTTGGTATACTTCAGATACTGAATTGGACTTATCAAAGTTAATACTACAATTTCCAGAGAAAACATTGCGTGGTTTTTGTTGGGATTCTGCAATATGAAACATCATAGTTGGCACAAACTTGTTTACTTGTCTCCTTTACAAAAACAAGAATCATAAAATGTTACAAACCTATTGACAAAACTGAATCTGGTGACGGAATCTTCATCAACAGTTTCTGGCACATGATGGTACCCTGAAAATCTAGGAAAAGTATAGTCCAAAAATTGTGATCTCTCAAAATTTGTCATCTTTGCAAAGCCAAAAGAATTGGTCCACGTTTCTAGCACACTAGGAACTGCAGACAAAACAAGCCTTTCCACTCCTAATTGCACGAACCTCTGATGAATGGAAAATTCAAGTTAGAAAATGATAACTTCAAAAATAACTGTAGCTGTAGGACTTTATTTTAAGTAAAACTAAGAGATTGTAATTATTTCCAGTATTTATCCACCCTTATCACTTTGATTACACACAAATTCAACATCTGAACTGAATACACAGCCTTTTGAAATCATCATTATTTACTACAGGCAGATTACACTGCTTGCTGTATCACATAATTTGATAAGCTTTTAAAAACTAGCCAACTGAGTTACCAGAAATGAGAAAGTGGTTCAAAGGACAGTAGAAAACCAATAACCAATATATATATATATATATATATATATACACACACACACACACACACATATATATATATATATATATATACACTATTAGAAATTTTTGATTTAGAGACAAAATTTAGAGATGGAAAAAATTTCGTCTCTAATAAAGACGGATACAGAGATGGATTTGATGAATTAGAGAAGGAAAATAATATTTAAAATTTAGAGACAGAATTTAGAGATGGAAATAATCAATTTCAGAATTTTCTATCTCTAATTCCATTTCTATTTTAAAGTCAAATATACTTAGAGGTGGATTTTAGAGACGAAATTTTATCTGTCTCAGATTTTTTTGTCTCTAAATCTATCTCTATTCGGTAAATGTGATGTTTTAAAAAGTCAAATATGTGTAGAGACGGAATTTAGAGACGGAATTCCGTCTCTAAATTTTCTGTCTCTATTTAATCAATTAAGTGTTTTAAAAAAATCAAAATATATTAGAGACGAATGTGTTTCGTTTCTAAATTATATATATTATTTAATTAATAATTTTTTTTAAAAGATAGAGACGGAGTGTTGTTTCCGTCTCTAATATTTCTCCTCCTCATGTCCCTGTTCTTTAATCATCTCCCACTCTTTTTCCCATCTCGCTCTTTTCCCATCGTCTAGGATAGCTGCATTTCGTCACCGAGCTCGTCACCTTCCAGTCATTGAGCTCCTCCGTTTCCACCACCACAACCACCGCACCACCGAACTCGGGCCTGCAACCCGTGACCTAGTAGATCCACCACGAACTAGACCCCTCGACCACCATTGGTCACCCCTGGCTACAACCACCGAGCTCGGCCCTGCAACCCGTGACCCATAGATCCACCACGAACCAGACCCCACAACTACCATTGGTCACCCCACGACCACCGAGCTCGGCCCTACAACCCGCGACCCAGTAGATCCACCATCTACACCGCATCACTGTCGCTCTGACTGTGCCTAGCTTTTTGTTTCTCCTCATCACTCCTTCGCTGGCTCTGCCTTCACTAAGGTTTGCCTTCTTTGAAACTCACCTTCCTCCTTTGTTCAGTTCCTTAATTTTACGCTTGAAATCATCTTCCTGTTGAGTATTTTGCCTTTCTAGGGATTTTTTTAGGGGTTTTGTTTTGTCATTTATTTATTTAATTTGTTTTAATAGTGAAATGTTTGATATTGGGGGAGTTCAGCTATGAATATAAATTGATTAATATCTACTATTGAGTAATTGGAGTAAAATTATAAGTGTTGATAGTACATAAATAATGACAATTGGAAGAGCTTTTCTTGATTAAATGAAGGGGCAGGGTTAAATCAAATACTCTGTAAGAGAGTTCAGTCTATAATGGACCAGTATTATTCAATGCTAGAAAAATGTGATAAAAGCGTGATAGTATTGTTACTATCTATATACTTTAAAGATTATTTTGGTTAGTGAAAATGACTTTGAAGGTTGTTCAAACAATTTAATAAGGAGCAAAACTAAATAATCACATTTACAATTGAATAATGAAATAACCAATTTCTATGATGGGATACGCAATTGGCATCCAACATGATCCTTTATCTCTTTTTGGATGACCTGTAAGATTGACATTGTTTCAGTGTTTGAGATTTTAGTTTTCCATTGCCTCAATAACTTGTCTTGACACTTGACTTTGTTCTTATCCATTTCAGTATTTGAGAAGTTGTTTCTCCTATCCAAGTCATTGTTCTTATTTCCATATCTTTTTTGCAGGTATATTCCAACAGATGTTCTTAGGGGAAATTATAACAAAGGAATTATATTTCCAATTTAGAAACAATTAGCCTCACAATTGGTTAACGGTGTTCAAAGAGTGGTTAATGAATAACCACTCATTGACTTAACAAATCACTTGTGTGGTTAGTTATTCCTAAACAAGAAATATTTTTACTGATAATTCTTCTTTTGTAATTTTCCCTTCAAAGTATTCCATATATACTTATAAAAATATAGTATGGAATAATTTACATTTAAATTGTAATGTAAAGACGGACAATTGTTGATTTTGCAGCCTTACCCAAAGTTTCCAGACTTTGGCTGACTTGGCAGAGCATCTAGCTACAGCTGTGGACACAGTGTTTCCAGTTATACATGGTCAATTTGGTGAAGATGGTGGCATTCAGGTGCAGTATATATATAAGGATTTCTTTTGAGTTATAATGAACTTGTGTATTTATGAATGATATTTCTCTATGATAAATGTTTTTAGGAATTACGGGAAAAATATAATGTTCCATTTGTTAGCATAGGATCAAATGAATGCCGCCAAGCATTTGAGCTAACTGCACAAGAGGAGGTTGCATTTGAGCTTTGTGCTAGTCAGGTAAATATAACATTAGTTTACTATACTTGTATTGTGCCTTCAAATTCTTTACCTGGGCCTAGTGAGGATTGCCCCTGTTGCATGCAGGGGTTCCTGTTGATGCAAACCATGGTTTCAGTGTTGATTTTGTCTAGAAGAGTACAAGCTTTGATAGGATGCAAGGAGCTATGAAAAAATTTGCTGTCAATGAGACAAGTGTCAATGGGTAAGTTGGTCGTAAGTCAGGTTTGATTGAGGTAGTATGTAATTTTATGCCTTGTATTGCCCTATATATTTATATATATATATATATATATATATATATATATATATATATATATATATATATTTTTAACTTCATTTGATATTCTACATTAATGGAAGATTGATGGGATTGCTCAGGGTAGTAATTTTTGTTGAACAAGCTTACTTACATTGGCAGAATATAGCTATTGTACTATAAGTCACTATTAATTGGAGTGTGAATAGGAAAGGGTGGGTAACAGGACACTATATATTATATCTATCTTTTCATGCATGTGAAAATCTCTCATTTTCCTTTCTTGCTTAAAGGAATCTCCCAAACAAGAAGAAGGTGTCCCTTAAGCCTTCCATTGCCCTCTATTATCCTCTACCTAAACATACCCTTTTGTTTACTTTCTTCCTTGGAATATTACACTTATTCACAACTTTTAATAATGTAAATGGTTAAAAAAAACATTAAAAAATTGGAGAAATCAAGGGAGGCTGTGAGTTCTCCTATTGAGCACCTAACGCTTCACTATCAGGTTGGTTAACTTAGTTTGCCTTTTTCTTCAACCATTTTTTTAATATCATGGCCTTTTCTAGTATGCTTTCCCTCTTGCATGATGCATAGAATGATATTTCATCACATCAAGAGGCATGTGAATGGTGTTTCTTGCAAGTTCGATATCTTGACACATATGACAAGAGTGAACTTCATAAGTTACAACAACTGAAGGATGAACAAGGTCTGTTTTTTTTTTTTTTTTTGTTAAAAGCTATATCAAACCTTAGAAAGTGTTGTTTGGTTGGTCTGAGTTCAATTGTGCTACATCGAGCAGGGCTAGCACAGACACTTTTTATTTTATTTAACTTTTAGTTGTATTATTTGTAATTGTATAAGTTAGAGAGAAGTCTACTTGCAAAATGTAATAGCAATTAATGGTATGCATAAGATATTGTAACTATTTCATATACTTTCAACTATTTTGATATCTTTTATAGTTGTTTGGACAATTATAATGATTGATGATTTATTGTAGTTTTTGGTAAATTTTGATTTTGCATAATTATATGCATAGAAAAATAATTTTTTTTAATAAAATGAAGGCGTTTAGTTGTGGCAAATCCTAACTAGATGCCTAATTTTTTAGAATATTTTTTAAAATATCAGAGACGAATTTAGAGATGAAAAAATCCGTCTCTAATTTAGAGATGGAAATAGAGACGAAATATTTCCGTCTCTAATTAAAGAACTGCGACGAATTTTATAACTGAATAACGATGAAATTTTAAAATTTAGAGATGAAAAAAATCTATCCCTAAATTAGAGACGGAATTAACAACGAATAAATTTCCGTTTCTAATTCTGCCTCTAAATATGAAATTTCTAGTAGTGATATAATAAAAAATGATTTTATATCATAAAACCTTTCAATAAAATTGTGGACTTTTAATAATTTAAAAACAAATTTACTAGTCCATCTCCATATCAAAAATGGAAAGCTAGATGAAATAATCAATTTTGAATTCTGTCACCAATATAGCTTTATTTAAGAACTAAATGCTAAAATTTGGACCATTAGTCAACCGGGATATTTTTTATTGTGATAACAAAATCATACAATTAGTATTACTTTGATCATATTGTCAAAATCATATAGTCATCATTGGAATTAATTAAGATAGAAAGTAAGTATAGAAATTTATAGCCAATATACATATTATGTAAACCATAATTATGCTAAAAATGTGCTAATGATTATTGCTTAAAACGTAACTTTAGTCGAGGATTGAAGTCTTAACATTAATATGAACGGAAAAATTTGTTCCACCTCACACATTGTGCCATCCAGAAATTGTTTTGTGTTCGAGTGCACTTTCGTGTTACAGACCACACATTATAGTAATTTTTAATGGTTTTCATCCATGCACGTAAATTTAAAGCGATGATTTATAGTAAAAGCTTCAGATGAAATGGTGCTAGTCCAATATAAATATAGACTTATCGAAATTATAAAAACTAATCCATCTGTGACAGACTTTAGACCCTAAGGCAGTTTTATATTAAGTAGGTTTAAGAATGAACTTAAAAAGTTGAAAGAACGAAAGCTTATTGAATAGAAACGGGCATGGTAGGATCGGGGAGTATGTTTTTGTGACATTGAGGTTAGTTGGAAGGAATGAAAAATTGCATATACGGTTGTGTGATTGGAGAATATCCTTTAGGCTCAAAGGTAAATTATTCTACTACATATGCCCTGCCATGATTTATGAAGTAGAATCTTGTGCAGTTAAGTTAGTGCCCAAAAATGGAAATTGCAATGATGAGACGATGATGTACATGCACACTTAATGATAGGATAAGAATTTGAATCAAAACTAGAGATAGCTACGCTTAAGTAACTTCAATAAACAACACAGTGCGGTTATTATACCATTTATTCCTGGCAAAAAAAGAAGGGCTTCCAATGAAGTGAAATAGACCCAAAAAAAGGCAAAAAAGGGCAAAATGTGTGCCTTGTGGATTACCTTTTCAAGCTCATTCATTAAAATGCGACACATTCCATGTCGACGATACTGTAATCGGGTACCAACATGACGTACTTCTGCTACCTTCTCTCCATAGACCCTAAAAAATTGAAATAGCAAATCAGATGACCATAACATGACAAGGGATAGAAAACTGCAGCTCAAATAGAACATGCAGTTATACAATCAAACAAAGCCCAGTACCTGATGGTAACAGATCCTACACTCACCTAATAGTTGCCACACTAATCAGTTCTTCATTTCTCTCCAGAAGTAGAGTATAGAAACCCTTGAAATTTAATCGATTAAGCTCTGACCTACAAAGTTCCAAAGTACATATATCAGGTATTGGCCCAGAGACATAACAATAATGTATCACAATTTTGAGACAGATATCATGACCATGCCCCAAGTAAATATGGTAAATGTAAACAAATCTGTTAGTAAATGGTATAAATGTGAAGGGGTCCAAAAAATCCACATGGGTCGATTATTTTAAATGAAACTTCCCTATCAGAACTATGAATCACCTCCCGAGATTATCCAATAACAATAACCACAAGAAATAATATCCTTTGACTTAACAATCTCAAAAGTCACTAGTCAAATGGAATACATTTTTTCTGCAGAAAAAACAATACAAATCAACCAAGGAAAGCAAGGATCCTCTTCTTGCTGAAATAGACTTATGGAAACCGTGATATAATTTCTAAGAATGAAATATTGTCACATGAACAACTTTACTCAATAAACAAAAATATAACTATTCCAATTGAACATCTTAGGAAAGGTGAGATTAAAAGGCAAAATATCGTCAGATTACAATTTCTGAAATATAGAGTACGGATGATTTAAGCAGGTCCCTGCCAATTTACAGATTACGGATGATTTAAGCATGAATGATGAGTATGACACAAAGACAATATACAAAGAATTCTAATAAAACATTACAAACATAGCTTGAAGGATAAGAATTTCTGACCATCTGCTGAATATAACATTTTCCATGAGATCTCTGCTAGAGAATGGTTCCTTTAGGGGCAGAAAAACATTCATGCATCATCGAAAGAGCAACATTGAGTTTGCTGTAACTTTCTGCCAATAAGTCATTTTTAGTACTACTGAGATCACAACTCTCAGAGTTGATAAACTTCACCAATGTCCAAGTTAGATTGTCCGCACCTACTGAAACTGGCTCTCCTAATAGTTTATAAAGGCCTGCATATATCTGCAAAAAAAAAAATAGACAAGAAAATGGAAAGTACAACCAGTTTCCTAAAAGATCTTTCTAGCAGTATATATTGAAGAGACACATCCATAAATGTTTCTCTGGCATTAAACTTAAATATCCTCTGCTTGTCAAGTCATAACATTAATACTTACCATCGCCAAAATCAAGCATCATTAACTAGCTAGTAAAAGACACAAATAAAAGCAGGCATGATTAGAAAATTCAAGTCGAAGCAAATAAAGAGCGCATTCCTAGATTAACAAGCATTAATTCCATAAAATCTCATGTGGAAGTGTTGACCAGAATAACCTATGCAGAAGCACAGACAATAAATATAATTTTGTTTCAATAAAAAGTAGTTAATTAATGCTTCCAATGAAAGTAAAAACAGAACAAATAAAAAATGGGAAGAAAATAAAAGCTTGAAGGTAGATAGAGAAGAAATACCAATTTTTCATGCAAAATATGACTAAAGTTTTCTTAAAACTAGAAGAAAAAAGGAGGTAGGTGGATTTAATATACCTTTCCACAGTTTTTCCGCATAACCAACTTTCCAGACATCTTCTCGATTTATCTAGATCTACAGCTCTATTCCTCAGGCACTCAACATGATCTACATAACGTTGACAAAGATGACACCATAAGCATTGCAATGTTGATTTACATATGCACACAAATACACACTCAACAGATATCCAGACATGGATGAAATGTTGAAGTGAATAATTGAATGAGTTTTGCTATATTATCCTAAAACATCCTTTTAATAATTCTCTTAATACTTAATAAAAAAAATATTAAATAAAAAAATAAATGTATTCAACGTCTTGAAAACATAAAAAACATTTAATACTTTCTTTATTTAGTAAGTAGAAAAATTATTAAGAAGATTGTTTAGGAGGATTTAGAATTATTCTAATTGAATATACATATTAGCTTACATTTATGTTCGCACTGAATGCAAGTAAAGAAATGTCCATCCTCAGCTCCATTGATTTTGCTTTGGCGACAAATCCCGCAACAACATGATGGACAAAACCAATCACCAATAGGGATATTGGTAGGAACATATAAAGGATTGCCTTGATTTCGAGGACAAGGGGTCTCCAAAAATAAACCAAACAAATTCTGAAATTCTTCCTGCCCATTCTCATTCCATAATGGTGTTTATAAGCTATTACAATGAGTCAATGATTGGTTATCCGCATTTGTAGGAAACGAAATAACTAAATGTTGAATGGGATAATAGAATGCATGCTAATACAATAACCGAAATATGTAGTAGGGAATAACTGAAATGCGATAAGGAAAATACTAGGGCGCGTGTACTCAGTTACACATATGCATCTAAGTTTTTGGGCCTTATGGTGGTCCTCTTGAGCTTGCATTCGGGCTCCTTGTTGGATTGATTGTTGTTGGGGCTGCTATCATTACCTTCCTCTAGGAGAACCACCTTGTCCTCAAGGTGGAAGGTAGCACAGAGCTCATCCCACTTCTCCCAGCTGGTGCCTTCAGGAGAAAGACCGAGCCACTGGACCAAAACAATCTGATGTGGGGGATTCGTAGAGTGGTCCCACTTAGATTGAAAAATGGCTAAAGGCTTCACTAGTGGGTGATGATCATGAGAATTTGGTGGCAGCAAATCTTGGGCTTGTGTGAGAGGGCCTTTGTGGGGCTTGAGGAGTGAACAATGGAACACTGGATGGATTTTGGATGACTTGGGCAATGTAAGGCAATAGGCAACAGGGCCTAACCGGTCTGTGACTTGGTATGGCCCATAGAAGCGCTTGGCAAGCTTGTGATACGGTGCACCAGAGATGGATTGCTGATGGTAAGGCTGCAACTGGACATAGACCCAATCCCCGACACTGTGAGTCACATCCCGGCGCTTGTTGTCTGCCGTGAGCTTCATTGTCACCTAAACTTTCTTTAGCTTCCGTTTGAGTGAGAGTAACATCTCTTGTCTAGCCGAGATGAGGGAATCGACGGCCTCAATAGGGGAGGATCCTAGTAAATAATGTGGGATGGATGGAGGGGCTTTGCCATAAATAATCTGAAAGGGAGACTGGCCAGTAGCTAAATGAGTGGCAGTGTTGTAAGACCATTCAGCCAAGAAGAGAAACTTACCCCACTTGGTTGGTTTAGCATTAACAAAAGAACAGAGGTATTGTTCCAGGACCCGATTGAGCACCTCGGTTTGGCCATCAGTTTCCAGATGATAGGAAATACTCATCCTCAATTTAGTACCACAGATCCAGAATAGTTCACGCCAAAATTTACTGATAAAGATCGGGTCACGATCAGATACGAGGCTGCGAGGGAAACCATGGTGTTTGCAGATCATGTCCAAGAAAAGAATGGCTACTTTAAAGGCAGTGAAGTAGGTGGGAAGAGCACCAAAATAAGCCCCTTTCGAGAAGCGATTTACCACCACTAAAATCACTATGATTCGCTGAGATGGAGGTAACTGATGCGTGAGGATATAGTGATTAAAATTTCAAAATAAAAATCAGTCGTCAGGCTCACCAGAAAATAGAAACCTTACAACTAGTTGTAGTTAGTAAGGGTCGATCCACAGAGAACTAATTCAATTAACACTATCAAGTAATTCCCAATTTAAACTCTGATTAACAATAAACAGTAAAAAGGGGGGTTTTTGGAGTTTTGATGAACAATGAACAGTTTCAAAGGCAATAACAATAAACAAACTAAAATCAACAATATAAGAAAATTGGTTAAGAGATTGAATCCACCACTAGATTTATATGATGATGTAAATCCACATATCCTTTTATTCCAACATGCTCAATTATGTTTTTATGCAATTGGGAGAGTAAATTTCTATTTTCCTTACGTGTTGGCCAATTTAGTAACCGCTCAAATCAACTCCTAATCACTGATTAGTCATAAAGCAATCGCTCTTACAACTATCCAACAATTGCATTAAGATTTAGAAAACCAATCACACTAAGATCTAATCACACACCGGGATTAAATTACTTAGAACATATATTTCTCTAGATCTATTACCGCAACCGCGCATAATAAACCCAAATCTACCACTTTTATAACTGGCAAATAGCACAAAGATAATTATACCCACATGAACATCATATATTCCACTAGATCTACTACCGCAACCGTGCATAATAAACCTAGATCTACCACTTTTAAAGTGGGAACAAGTACAAAAACCTTCATACCAATAATAGATTCAGAAATATATGAATAAAAACATAACTGTATTGAAATAATCAAATATGCAAGATTCACAACATCAATACTAGTGGTTTCATCACCCCCTTAACCAAGAGAGGTTTAATCACACATAGCTAGAAGGAAATCACAAGAAAAACTGAGAAAGAACATTATAAGAAACAAAGTGCAGAAGAAAAACTAAAGCAAACGAGTTTCTGAGGATTGGGGATGATGGATCTCCGATTGCTCAAACCCGAGACTCCAATCTTTGATCCAAGACTCCCTTCTTCTTCTCCAAGGAGTTGTAGCTACTCTCCTAGGTCAGAACTCCCTTCAAAACGTGCCAAGAGTGTCAATATTCCAACACAAACTTCGCGTAGAAGTCTCAATAATTGAGTTTCTGGCATGAATACACGGCCATGTATGCATACACGGCCTAGGCCGTGTATGACACTGAGTTTGGGGGCAAAATTTCACTATTTCAATTGCAAAGTCAGAGGCGTACACGGCCTAGGCCGTGTATTCTCACAAGGTCTTGTATTTTTATGCAACCTAGGACCTGTATTCTGACGCAGGCCCTGTATTCTGACTCTGGCCCTATAATCTGACTTCCAAACTCAATATGACCCATTAGACCTCCAAATTTGTAAAAGTGTTCAACATGAAAGTTGTAGATTTAGATCTTAACTATCAACCATCAAAATTTCGGCCATTTGACAACTTGTAGCTCGAGATATGTCATGAACAGTATGCAAAGGTCAAGCTGTCAAGATCAGCACCCTAGTTCTTGCTTCAACTCCAATTTGAGTTATCCAAACGTGTGATTGGGCCTTTGAGGTCTCATAAAAGTAGTAGAGAATTGTCTTAGCTTTCTTACAAGACCAAAATCACATCAATCAGATATTTGAAACTCAAATTATAGCTAGTTTACTGAACATTGTCAAAGAGATAAATTAGGGCTAATTCATGCAATAATTCCTTCAATGATCCAATTAGGCTCAATATCATAAAATGTGTCAAAACCAACTTAATTAAACCTAATTGAACCTTAAGAAGCCCAGTGACTGAAAAGCATAATTCAATTATGAGTGCAAATGAACACATTTAAGCAAAGTTTCACAATAATGTTCCAATTAGGGTTTGATATCAGAAACTAAGCTAAATGATGACAATTAAGCACAAATGGAGTTCAATGAATCAATTACAAGGCAATTAAAATATAGGAATAATCAACAGATTAATTGCCCCCACACTTAGCCTTTTGCACTCCTGGGCAAAAATATACAGTTCAACACAGTTTCACAACAAGTCAAGCAAATGCAGAATAATGAGCAAAGACCTTTGTGCATTTAGTTTTCAAAGCATTTAAACAATTCAAAATTCCCTTTCTTAGCAATCCAAGTTGACAAGCAAAATCAATCAAATTTCAGGGTTCAATCAACATGATAAATCCTCACTGAAATGCTCTCTCACTCAAGTGTTTCAGGCTTGTGTTTTCACTCAACCGACTCATGAGAATATGCTTTACCATAGGCTTGTCAAGCCTATACTTCTCCACTACTCAGACCACATGCAAACAAAGATCAAAAGGACTTTATTCAGGTTGTAATGGGGTCAGGGTTAAGGTAGGATACATCAAAGATAGACAAAGTTAAACCATAGGAACTAGAAGAGCAAAATGGAAAGATATTCAATCATTACATAGAATTTCCCAATAATCTTCAAATTCAAATTCCTATTATGTACCTTATCCTTTTTCTGACTTCTCTTTTTTTTTTCTTTTTTTTAAATTTTTTTTTTCAGAATTACATATATATATACACACCTTACATCCTATTCACAATGATATTTTGCCAGCATGAGACTTTTATATACAAACATAGCTAGGCAAATACATCATTAATTCAAATACCCCTACACTTATTCAAGAACCAATTTCCATCATAATCATAAAAGCTCTTCTACTCCCTAAAATAGGGTAGTAAAATAGTTTTTCACTTTTCGGTTTAAATTGAGCTTAGATAGAAGGAAATTTAGTCAATTAAGCTCAAAGGGTTTAATCAATGGAAAACAATGCAAGGATGACTATTTAGCCAGTAGTTATTTAAAAGAAAATTGCCTTTATCATTTCAAATGCATGCAATGGTCATTAGCAGCTTAAAAGAGAACCAAGACAAGTTCTGAAAAACACAATAATCATGAGTGGAATCACACAATCAAGGATCCAAAATGGCCTAAAGTTAGCCATTTACAATAAAGCCCAAAAACTCACTAGGTTTCGATTCATCATTTTCAATTAAACCCTTTAATTTTTTAAAATCTCACCCGAAAAAATCGATAACCAGAAAGTTCATTCAATCAAGCTCAAAGGTTTATTTTTTCAAAAATTTAGGTCAATTGCTCAATAATCACATCACTTGAAAGCTTATCAGAAACTTAAAGCCCAATAGAAAGTATCACAAGAAGAACAACATTATCAAGATCAAATACACTCACCCCAAGAGAGTCAATATAGTTTAATCAGTCATTCAAAACCCAGGAGAACAATTCAGAATATCAACTGTATTCATAATAGAACATCAAAGTTATCCACAAATTATTCAGAATAGAACATCAAATCCACACCCCCACACTTAAACTAAGCATTGTCCTCAATGCTACACACATTCAGAAAAGGAAAATAAAAGAAATGCTACACACATCCAGAAAAGGAAAAATAATGACAAAGAGAATGCTACACACATCCAGAAAAGGAAAACAAGCAAAAACAGCTATACCACAATCGAAAGCAGAAACAAGGCAGCCAGTAAATCAATAGTGCAAACCAAATCCCAAATGTACACAATATAAGAGAATGAAAATACAATGGAAACTAAGGGGGTACATTTACTCATCATTCTTGAGGGAATGCCAAGAATCTACGAAGTTCATGAGGCACAAGTTCATATGAATGCGTCTCAAGAGTATAACTCTTTACTCAGGCCATCCATCAAGAACTTAAAATTTAACTTCTCAATTGAATGAAATCATTCCCAAAGAACATGGTTTAGTAATCAGAAGAACAAAATAACAATTTACAAATGAACTAATTCCTATAGTTTCGCTTGGTTTCCACTATACTTAATCCACACAAATATCAAACAAACAATCCATTCAAACACACAATTAATCAAACAAAACACAAGGTTTTTTTTTTAAAAGATTCAAATGCTTACAACCAACAAACAGATAAAAACATAATCTAAGAAACTAATAAAAACGCAAAATTAAAAAGAGATAAAGAGAGCAAATCTGGTTGGGTTGCCTCCCAATGAGCACTTAGTTTATTGTTCTCAGCCTGACATGATGATACTTTCAATGCTCCTCATATTGTGGAAGGATGAGGGTCATCACTTCCATCTCTGCACTGTCAGGAGGTTCATGATAAGGTTTGAGACGATGACCATTGACCTTAAATGCTTTGCCTGAAATTTCACTCTTGATCTCAACTGCACTAAAAGGAAAGACATTAGTTACCACAAATGGCCCAATTCACTTGGAACGCAGTTTACTTGGAAACAATTTGAGTCTTGATTGGAATAGCAGAACTTTTTGTCCTCTGTGAAATTTCTTTCTGGAAATCAATTGGTCGTGGAATGCCTTAGCTTTAGTCTTATAAATCAAGACATTCTCGAAGGCCTCATTTCTTAGTTCTTCCAATTCCTGTAACTGGAACTTCCTTTGCTTTCCAGCACCTTCTAATTCCATATTTACTTGTTTAATGGCCCAGTAAGAGTGATGTTGTAGCTCAACGGGCAAATGACAGGGCTTTCCATACACTAACCGAAATGGTGACATGCCAATGGGAGTCTTATAGGCAGTCCTATAAGCCCATAAAGCATCTTCAAGTCGAGTGCTCCAATCCTTTCTTGAAGGATTCACTGTCTTTTCAAGGATTGATTTAATCTCCTGGTTGGACACTTCAGTTTGCCCATTTGTCTGTGAATGGTAAGGAGTGGAAATTCTGTGCATTACTCCACATTTCTTCAATAGAGCATCAAAGGTTCTGTTACAAAAATGGGTCCCTTGGCCACTGATGATAGCCCTCGGGGTCCCGAACCTGGAGAAAATATATGTTTTAACAAAATCTGCAACAGTTTGAGAATCATTAGATCGAGTGGATTTTGCTTCCACCCATTTAGACACATAATCAACAGATAAGAGAATGTATGTGAAACCAACTGAAAGAGGGAATGGTCCCATGAAATCAATACCCCACACATCAAAGACTTCCACAAAAATGATCAGAGTCTGAGGCATTTGATTACGAGGACCAATGTTACCTGTTCTCTGACAGCGGTCACAAGACTTACAGAAGTTGTAAGCATCTTTGAAAATTGTGGGCCAATAGAAACCACTGTTAAGCACTTTGTTGGCTGTCCTTTTACTGCCAAAGTGTCCTCCATATGCATAGGTGTGGCAAAAGGAGAGGATGGAGTGTGTCTCAGAATCAGGAATGCACCTCCTAATGACTTGATCTACACAATGCTTCCATAGGTACGGGTCATCCCAGATATAGTATTTACAGTCACTCCTTAATTTATCTCTTTGGGCCTTGTTCAAACCCTTCGGAAATTCCTTAGTAACCAGGTAGTTAACAATGTCAGCATACCAAGGGATTATGGCCTTGACAACCATCAAATATTCATCCGAAAAAGTTTCCATGATAGGCATTTCTTCCTCTTCAGTTACCAACCTACTCAAGTGATCGGCCACCAAGTTCTCGCTCCCTTTCTTGTCTTTAATCTCCAAGTCAAATTCCTGGAGCAATAAAATCCATCAGAGAAATCTAGGCTTTGCTTCTTTCTTTGTTAGTAGATACTTCAAAGCTACATGATCTAAAAACACAATTACTTTAGAACCAATTAGATATGATCTAAAATTTTCCAAAGCAAATACAACAGCTAGAAGTTCTTTTTCTGTGGTTGAGTAATTAAGTTGAGCATCATTTAGAGTCCTTGATGCATAGTAAAAGGCATAAGGAACCCTATCAACTCGCTGTCCTAAGACAGCCCCTACTACAAAGTCACTGGCATCACACATTAGTTCAAACGGTAACTCCCAGTTGGGTGGCCTGATGATAGGCGCAATAGTTAATAACTTCTTGAGTTTATTGAAAGCTTCCATACATTTCTCATCAAAGTTAAAATTGACATCTTTTTGGAGAAGTCTGCAAAGGGGCAATGAGACTTTAGAGAAGTCTTTAATGAATCTCTGGTAGAAACCTGCATGACCAATAAAAGAACGAATCTCCCGCACACTAGTGGGTGGGGGCAAAGAATGCATGAGTTCTACCTTAGCTTTATCTACTTCAATTCCCCTAGCAGAAATTACATGACCTAACACAATACCTTCCTTAACCATGAAATGACATTTTTCCCAATTCACTACCAGGTTAGTGTCAATGCATCTTTTAAGCACCAATGTTAAATGTTCCAGACAATTTTCAAAACCATTTCCAAAGACACTAAAGTCATCCATAAAAACCTCAATGATATTTTCAATGTAATCAGAAAATAAACTCATTATGCATCTCTGGAAAGTTCCTGGTGCATTGCAGAGTCCAAAAGGCATTTGCCTATATGCAAAGGTACCAAATGGACAAGTGAATGTAGTCTTGTCTTGGTCTTCTGGAGCTATGGCAATCTGATTGTAACTTGAAAAACCATCCAAAAAATAATAATGAGAATGACCAGCTAATCTCTCTAACATTTGATCAATGAAAGGTAAAGGAAAGTGGTCTTTTCTCGTGGCGGCATTCAACTTCCTATAATCAATACAAACACGCCACCCTGTCTGTAACCTAGTGGGAATAAGCTCATTTTCAACATTTCTTACCACAGTAATTCCAAATTTCTTTGGTACTACCTGAACTGGGCTTACCCACTTGCTATCAGAAATGGGGTAGATCACCCCCACACTTAGGAGCTTCAGTATCTCCTTTTTCACAACCTCCATCATGGGAGGATTCAACCTCCGCTGGGGGTCTCTCACAGGTTTAGTATTCTCCTCCATTAATATCCTGTGCATACAAATGGAGGGACTAATACCCTTGATATCAGCTATTGACCAACCAATGGTTGTCTTATGTTCCTGCAAAACAGCTACCAGTTTCTCTTCTTGCTCTTGGGTGAGTGAATTTGTAATTATTACTGGAAGGATGTCCTTCTCCCCCAAGAAGATGTATTTAAGGTGATTAGGTAGTGCTTTCAGTTCCATTTCAGGTGCCTGCACAATGGAAGGTTGAGGTATATCAGTAGTAACAGGTAAATCAACAAAAGTTACCTCATGCTCTTCTGGAGTGGAAGAGAGCTCTTGTAAGGCAGCAACAATTTCATCAATGTCTTCACTCCATGGCTCTTCTTCACTCTTCTTCTTTTCCTCCTGTACATCTAAGCTATGAGTTAGAATTGTATCAAGAGCATCAAAATGGTCAGTATCAAAAGCTGCAGAAATTAAAGAATCAAAAGGATCAAAAGAATCAATTAAACAAGCAGAGTGCACATCACTTGGGTATCTCATAGCTTCAAAAATATTGAATCTAATTAATTCCCCATCAAATTCCATTGTTAGAGTTCCTGAGTGCACATCAATTTTTGTCCGCGCAGTCTTCAAAAATGGTCTCCCTAACAAGATAGGAGCAGATTTGGGAGACTCATCCTCTTCCATGTCCAAAACATAGAAGTCTGCCGGAAACACTAATTCATTCACCTGCACCAAAACATCTTCAACCACACCCTTAGGGTATGCATTAGATCTATCAGCCAATTGAATAATAACACCAGTAGGTTCCAAGGGACCCAAGTATAAAGATGCATAAATAGAATATGGCATGACATTTATAGATGCACCTAAATCAAGCATTGCCCTTTCAAACCTTGTGTTACCTATAGTGCATGGAATGGTGAATGTGCTAGGGTCCTTACATTTGGTTGGGAGTTTCTTTTTAATTACAGCTGAAACATTTTCTCCCACTTGGACCTTTTCATTTCCTTTTAGCTTCCTCTTGTTAGTGCATAATTCTTTCAGAAATTTTGCATATCTAGGTACTTGCTTAATGGCATCTAACAAAGGGATATTAACCTCTACCTTCCTAAAAGTCTCAAGTATTTCTTTTTCTGCTTCTTCTTTCTTGGTTTTAACCAACCTACTGGGAAAAGGAGCTTTAGTGACATATTTAGGAAGGGCTTCAGAAATACTTACCTTAGGGGCTTTGGAATTTTGCCCCTTATCATTTGCTTCTTTGGGTGGTTCATCTTTCTCTTGAGTGATTGGTGGAAGAGATGTAGGTTCATCCATCATCTTTCCGCTTCTCAATGTGACAGCACTAGCATTTTTCCTCGGATTCACTTCTGGCTGTGAGGGTAGTTTCCCTGAAGTTTGGCTTTGAAACTTGTTGAATTCTGTGGACAGCTGCCTATCTGATTCTGCAAGTTATTAATTGTAGTCCTTGTTTCTTGTTTAAAACTTTGTATGGTTGCATTTGTTTCTTGTTGGAACTGCAAACTATTAGTAGCCATTTGCTTCACTAGCTCCTCTAGTGAAGGCTCAGGTTGCTTAGGAGCTTGAACTTGCTGCTGTCTCTGAGGGAAAGGTGCTTGCCTTTGTTGGAATCCTGGAGGTCCATAAGCTAGAGGTTGATTTTGAGGTTGCTTTGCATAGCTGAAATTAGGATGATCCCTCCAACCTGGATTATAAGTGTTTGAGTAGGGGTTGTAAGTTTTTGAAAGTCCAGCATATCCCCCTACTGCTCTTACCTCCTCATTAGTGTCCTCTTGGAGAGTGGGACACATATCAGTGGGATGTCCAGATGAACAACAGATCCCATAAGCATGAACTGGTGCTTTGCCTGTATCCATTAACCACTGAACCATAGCAGTCAATTGAGTCATTTGCTGCTGTAGACTGGTTGTCTCTACTTCTTTCACTTTTCTCACTCTAATGTCATTTCTAGAGTAAAACTGTTGAGTATTGGCAGCCATTCTTGAGATCAAGTTTCTAGCTTCTTGAGGAGTTTTATCAACCAATGCTCCTCCGCTAGCAGCATCAATCATGTTGCGATCCATCACTTGTAAGCCTTTATAGAAATACTAAATTAAAAGTTGCTTACTTATTTGATGATGAGGGCAGCTGAAACATAGTTCTTAAATCTCTCCCAGTAGTCATGGAGTGATTCCCCATGCCTTTGTTGAATACCATAGATTTCTTTTCTGATTGTTGCAGCTTTTGAGGCAGGAAAGTATCTGTCTAGGAAAGTTCGGGCCATGTCCTGCCATGATTGGATGGATCCAGGTGGCAAGTAGTAAAGCCACTCCTTAGCTGAGTCTTTCAATAAGAATGGAAAAGCTCTCAACTTGACTTGCTCTACATGAATTCCTGCAGGCTTCATGCTAGAACACACCATATGGATTTCCTTCAAGTGCTTGTTGAGGTCCTCTCCGGGTAATCCAAAGAAAGATGGTAAGAGATGGATTAAGCCGGATTTCAATTCAAATGCCTCTTCATTTTCAAGAATGTCTATGCATAGAGGCTGTTGATCTAGATCTGGAGCACCCAATGCCCTTAAAGTGTTTTCTGCCATTGTCACTTCTTCAGATATTTCAGATGGCTCAAATGTCTCTGAACTTGATAGATCAATGTAACGGGCAGCTTCAATGTCAGCAAGTGTGAGTTGAAAGTTAGCCGGATGGAAAGGAAATTGAGGATGTGAAGTGAGTTGATCAATATAGTTCCTCAAATTTAACAATCCTTCGTCTACCCCTTCAATGGACATCAACACCTACAAAACACTCAGAAAGAAAGATTCAAAACTAAAAATAAAATAAAAACAAAAATAAAAACAGAAAATAAATTAATAGTGTAATTGAAAAATTGGTTCCCCGGCAACAGCGCCAAAATTCTGATGCGTGAGGATATAGTGATTAAAATTTCAAGATAAAAACCAGTTGTCAGGTTCACCAAATAATAAAAACCTTACAACTAGTTGTAGTTAGTAAGGGTCGATCCACAGAGAACCAATTCAATTAACACTATCAAGTAATTCCCAATTTAAACTCTGATTAACAATAAACAGTAAAAAGGGGGTTTTTGGAGTTTTGATGAACAATGAACAGTTTCAAAGGCAATAATAATAAACAAACTGAAATCAATAGTATAAGAAAATTGGTTAAGAGATTGAATCCACCACTAGATTTATATGATGATGTAAATTCACATATCCTTTTATTCCAACATGCTCAATTATGTTTTTATGCAATTGGGAGAGTAAATCTCTATTTTCCTTACGTGTTGGCCAATTTAGCAATCACTCAAATCAACTCCTAATCACTAATTAGTCATAAAGCAACCGCTCTTACAACTATCCAACAATTACATTAAGATTTAGAAAACCAATCACACTAAGATCTAATCACACACCGGGATTAAATTACTTAGAACATATATTTCTCTAGATCTATTACCGCAACCGCACATAATAAACTCAGATCTACCACTTTTATAACTGGCAAATAGCACAAAGATAATTATACCCACATGAACATCATATATTCCACTAGATCTACTATCACAACCGCACATAATAAACCCAGATCTACCACTTTTAAAGTGGAAACAAGTACAAAAACCTTCATACTAACAATAGATTCAGAAATATGTGAATAAAAACATAACTGTGTTGAAATAATCAAATATGCAAGATTCACAATATCAATACTAGTGGTTTCATCACCCCCTTAACCAAGGGAGGTTTAGTTACATATAACTAGAAGGAAATCACAAGAAAAACTGATAAAGAACATTATAAGAAACAAAGTGCAGAAGAAAAACTAAAGCAAACGAGTTTCTGAGGATTGGGGATGATGGATCTCCGATTGCTCGAACCCGAGACTCCAATCTTTGATCTAAGACTCCCTTCTCCTTCTCCAAGGAGTTGTAGCTACTCTCCTAGGTCAGAACTCCCTTCAAAACGTGCCAAGAGTGTCAATATTCCAACACAAACTTCGCGTAGAAGTCTCAATAATTGAGTTTCTGGCATGAATACACGGGCGTGTATGCATACAAGGCCTAGGTCGTGTATGACACTGAGTTTGGGGGCAAAATTTCACTATTTCAATTGCAAAGTCAGAGGTGTACACGGCCTAGGCCGTGTATTCTCACACGGCCGTGTATTTTTACGTAACCTAGGCCCTGTATTCTGACGCAGGCCCTGTATTCTGACTCTGGCCCTATAATCTGACTTCCAAGCTCAATATGACCCATTAGACCTCCAAATCTGGAAAAGTGTTCAACATGAAAGTTGTAGATTTGGATCTTACTATCAACCATCAAAATTTCAGCCCATTTGACAACTTGTAGCTCGAGATATGTCATGAACAGTATGCAATGGTCAAGCTGTCAAGATCAACACCCTAGTTCTTGCTTCAACTCCAATTTGAGTTATCCAAACTTGTGATTGGGCCTTTGAGGTCTCATGAAAGTAGTAGAGAATTTTCTTAGCTTTCCTACAAGACCAAAATCACATCAATCAGATATTTGAAACTCAAATTATAGCTAGTTTACTGAACATTGTCAAAGAGATAAATTAGGGCTAATTCATGCAATAATTCCTTCAATGATCCAATTAGGCTCAATATCATAAAATGTGTCAAAACCAACTTAATTAAACCTAATTGAACCTTAAGAAGCCCAGTGACTGAAAAGCATAATTTAATTATGAGTACAAATGAACACATTTAAGCAAAGTTTCATAATAATGTTCCAATTAGGGTTTGATATCAGAAACTAAGCTAAATGATGACAATTAAGCACAAATGGAGTTCAATGAATCAATTACAAGGCGATTAAAATATAGGAATAATCAACAGATCAGTAACCCTGTAATGAAGTCTAAAGATAGGTCTTCCCATACTGTAGAGGGCACGACGAGAGGCTGGAGGAGGCCAGCAGGGCATTTGGTCTCATATTTTGTTTGTTGACACGTGGGGCATTGAGTAACGAAGTTCTTGACATCATCTCGCATACCATGCCAGAAGAAGTTCTCTTGCAGCCATGCTGCAAGTGTTTCAGAAATTCCCATGTGTTAGCCCAAGGGTGTTTGATGAAATTCTTCGAGGAGCAGGTGTATAAAGGGGCAAGCAAAGTCTAACCATATTTTCTGTTTGTAGAAAGTCAGTCCCTGATGCACCTGAAAGTTGCGGTGGGAATCAAGATCAGTTTTAATGTTGCGAAGCAGAGATACAAACTCAGTACTGGTTTGTAGATGCTTGCGCAGCTCATCTAAGAATATGAAGTAGGGCATAGAGAGCACGAAACATTGACTCACAGAATCATCATACTTGCGAGATAAAACATCATCTACGGTGTTATCCCTCCCTGCTTGATATTGGATAGAGTAATCATACCTGAGTAATTTGGGCAAATAAATCTACTGCTCTGGGGTTTGGATGACCTGAAACATCAACTCTTTCAGACTTTTATGATCAGTAAGAATGACGACATGATGGCCCAGAAGACACTGCCTCCATTTCTTAACTACGGCAGTGATAGCATATAACTCGCGGACATAAGTGGAAGCACGCATTAAGCGGGGATAGAATGGTTTGCTGAAGAAAGCGATTGGGTGTCTTTGCTGTGTGAGGATTGTACCCATTGCTACCCCGGAGGCATCGATCTCGAGTGTGAAAGGAAGAGAGAAATTCGGAAAGGCCAACACTAGTGCCTCGGTCATAGCCCGTTTGAGGCTGTCAAAAGCCATCTGAGTCTCCAGAGTCCAATGGAAGTTGTCTTTTCGCAAAAGATCAGTGAGGGGGGTGGCAATCGATGCATATCCCTTAATGAAGTGCCGATAGAAGCCAGTTAATCCCAGAAAACCCCGTATAGCTTGACAAATGAGGGTACTGGCCAATCTAACATGGCTTTGATCTTGGTCTGCTCTGGTTCCACACCCTTATTAGAGACAATATGACCCAGGTATTCGAGCTATTGCTGGCCGAGAAGGCATTTAGAACCCCGCAAGAAGAATTGCCTTTCTAAGAGCTTCAAGAAAACTAGCTCTAGATGGGACAAATGATCGTTGAAGTTATGACTGTAGATCAGGATGTCGTCGAAGAAGACGACGATGAACTTCTAGAGAAAGGGTTGAAAGAGGTCGTTCATGGTGGCTTGGAAGGTAGAAGGGGCATTACAGAGACCAAAGGGCATCACCTTGTATTCGAAGTGACCCTGATGGGTCCGAAAAGTCGTCTTTGGAGTGTCTTCAGGTTGCATACGAATCTGGTGGAACCCTTGTTTGAGGTCCAATTTGGAGAACCAAGAGGCTCCACCGAGCTCGTCGAGAAGCTCATTGATGGTTAGCATGGGGAATCTGTCCTTGATAGTAATGGTGTTTAAGGAGCGGTAATCGATGCAGAAACGCCATGTACTATCCCTTTTTTTGGACCAGGAGAACAGGGGAAGAGAAAGGACTACGACTCATCTGAATTATGCCAGTCCTGAGCATCTCGTCAACCTATTTCTCAATCTCACATTTTTTGGAAGTGGGGGTAGCGGTAGGGACGGACATTGATCGGGGTGGAGTTCGGAAGGAGGTGAATTTGGTGGTCGGTGGGGCGTTTTGGTGGCAGTTGCGGTGGGATCTAGAAGAGGGTGTGGAAACGGTGGATTAGGTTATTGATATGAGGTATGGGATAGGAGGGGGTGGTTGAAGGTGTGGACGTGTGTGGGTCTGGGCTGGAACTGAGTTGGATGTGGTAAAAAGCTAAGGCAGAATTAGTTTGGATGAGGCATTTGACTTGGTGTGCTGACACATTATTGGGTGTGGAGGGGGCATCAGCCTTAAACTCCACAGGGGAGCCATTTCTCATGAATTTCATGGTGAGATGTTTGTAATCTGTGAGTATAGGGCCAAATCTTTAAGTCGTTGGATACCTAAAATGACATCGGCCCCATTGATTAGAAGGACATAAAGATCAGCAGTAAAGGACTGGCCCTGAATGGACAGGGGTACGTTGGGGTAGAGTTGATGACAGTCGATCATAGTCCCATTGCCTACCATTACCTTCAATGTGTTTATGGGCTGAGTGGTAAGGCCCAGGAACTTGGCCACACGGGTTTGCATAAAGTTGTGGCTACTCCCACCATCAACTAGAATTGTGACCTTGTGTTTGGAGATGTGGCCAACAATATGCAAAGCCTCAGGAGCAAGGTGACCGGAAAGAGTGTTGAACCTAATCTGAGTGTCGGAGTGGTTGCTTTATGTATCGGCTAAAAGGGACTATTCTGGATCCAGTAGTGGTTCATCTGGGAAGGGAGTAGCGTCTTCCTCGATGATGAGCAGGAAGAAGCGGCCCTTACACTTGTGATTGGGGCTAAATTTCTCATCGTAATTATAGCAGAGCTCTTTTTCATGGCGGGCGGCCATCTCTTCCGACATGAGTTTCTTATAGTGGGTCTTTGGGGAAGCTGGTAATGTAACGCCCCTTTTTAAGGAGGGAACATCACACCACAACCATGAAACAAAAACAAAATTCATAAACTAAGACCCGATTCATTTTAATATGAATAAGCCTATTTAGTTGTAATCGTACAAATGATTAGGCGAATTTTTTTTGTTACAAAATAATAAAATAAAATGACAAGCCATAGTTACAGCAGAAAGTAACATGGGAAGTAAGCCATACATTCGTACATCATACTTATATATATTTATATCACACTTGTTTAGATACATCATTAGATATACAAAAAGCAAAAACTTTACATACCCCAAAATGATTACACATATACAGCCCACCAAAAAGACAAAACATCAAGCTCTCCAAAAGATTTACTGATAGCCATCAGCGGCTACCAACAGCATCAGCCCCTAAGGCAAATGAGAAGAAACCATAGCTGGATCCTCCTCAAGGTCTTCTTCGTCAAAGGAAACCCTCATCGGAGCAACCGAATTACGAGCAGGGGCTCGTGCAGAGGATAAGAAAGAATCCTCTTGTGGGGAGTAATAACGCTCTCCCCACATATCACGTATAGGCAAGTAAAACTCTAAATACAAGTGAGCATGAAAAATGAAGATAAGAGGATCATAATGTCCCCAAGCAAGAGACACAGTCACGTCTCTGTGGTAGACACAGCGATCTGTACTCAGGTTGATGTGCCAGTAGTCTAGACCTCCATGAAAAGTCAATCTCGTATAACCCAAGAAGCCTTACAGACGGGACATCATATCCAAGCAAGAAGCTAATCAAAATCAGGCCAGAAGCCAAGGAATTCGTACACTTCCCCTTCTTAACCGACGTCTTTGGAGAAACATATAAATAGATAGAATAGCAGAAAATACAGAAAAGAGGTGAGACATCTTATATTTATTACCAATTATGGCAGTAAAGAAACAAAACGGTGCAAAACGCCCACATAGCATATCAGAAATAGTAATCAGCATCAAGAAGCAAATAGTAAACAACTAAACAATTTCAGGCAGTTACAACATCAATAAGACAACAGTTCCAATCATCATATATATAAATTCCAAATAATATGTTGACTCACTATGCACATGCACATAATACTAAAATCATACTCCATGGAGCTAGACATAAACATCAGAGAGAATGATCAGGAGACATGTCTGTAACTCGGCTGTCGAGGCCAACAAGTGCTATAATTTCTCAATTTATCAGTGTGCACATCATGACATTGTAGAAGACATTCTACACTAGATCGCGATATAGGACAGTGTCTCAGTCCGGATAGTCGGTGCATTTGCATCGGTCTATCCCACGGCCTAGAGGAGCTACCAACTGACCATTGTGAGACACCCGCATCCCGATGCCCCCAAGGTCAATATTATGACCTACACTAGTCTATTTACACCCGTACATAGGTGTGATTCAATCTCCTAGGCAACATGGCCTTAACAATAGTCCATCGGACTTTCACAATGCATGATGACTCAATGCATATTCATGTATATTCACAATGATATACTTTTCCATAGCATGCCACAATTTGGCCAAGTTAATCATCAACAAAATTTTGGTCCCACTCATGGACCCTTGTTAATATATTAATCAAATTTTCAAATATGACAATACATTTTTAAGGTTCATTATGGAGTTTCACTTTAATCTAACATTTCTTATAAAAGCTTTCTCTAGAGGAATTCTCATTAAATCTTTGTTTCTCTTAATTAGCCAAATCTTTTACTCAAATTGAATCATACTTAGAAAATTATCTAAGGTTCTCCAAGTCTCACACACTCTTGTTTTTCCCTTAAGATAATTTAATTTGGGTTACTCAACATCTCACTTACACTTATGTTCTTCCTTTAATAAAATTATTCTAAGTTATAGGACAAAATTTCATTCTTGATTCTTTCCATTTTATGAATCCCTAATCAACTTCCAATTATCCAATTAACTAAGTTTCCATCTTAACACAACATTTTGCCTTCATCTTCCCTAAGAGGCCATGAGCGCTCTATGGAACTAAGGACCCAAATTTTTCATCGCTCCATTAATTATCACTCACTAAACATCTAAATTCCCAAATTGTTACACAAAGTTTCATCAAGGACCCATCATTGGGCCATTTGGCCGTGAGTCTCGACAAAGAGGGCAAAAGCCCTTGCTTTCCATACATAACTTCAATCCATTAAAAAAAATTAGAATCCATCACATTATCCATTAACAATTAGCAAAATCATACAAAATCAAACAACCACAATATCAAGCATCAAGAACCAAACAACAAAGTGAGTAACCCTAACTTGGATTTTCTCACTATCAACACAAAATCATGTCTCTCACCACCAAGATAGGTTGAAGAGGATTATCTCCCTCTTACCTAAGAGAAAACAAGAAAAGAAACCTTCTTGATGGCTCCTTGAAGATTTCGGCCAAGCTTCTCCAAATTCCTAAGAATCACAACTCATCAAATCAACACCAAGGCTTGAGGAAGAAAAGGTCAATGGTCATGGTGATGGCCATAGAAATGAAAAAGAAGAAGAGAAGGTAAAGAATCGAAAACATTACCTTAAAGCTTCAAGCTTTGAGGCTTGAAGAAGATGATGAAGATGGAAGCTTTTTAGGTAGATTCCAACTAGAAAGAGGTTTAGAATGTGATGGAGTTTAAGAAAATGTGGTCACTTAAAAATATTGCAATCATGGAGGCATAAAGAGAGGGTGTGGCCGTGTGGAGAAGAAGAGAGAAGGAGGAGAAAATCTTGAGAGGAAATGAGAGAAGAGAAGTGTAGAGAGAGAAAATGATAGTAAAGTGATGATAGCTTTTGGGGTTTGAAATTAAAAATGGAAAAAGTGGTAAATGAAAAGCTAAATTTTGGCTCCCAAATTGGGCCTCATTGCCGTGGAGTGTTGGTGAGAGAGGAGGGAAATTGACTTCTCCAACAAGCCAATAGGAAGTTGCTAGGAAGCTTCCTCCAAAGCTTCTTCAAAAAGCCAAAACTCACCTTTTTGAAAAGTCAATGATGATGTCACTTGTGTGATGTCATCAAGGTAATGTCACTTAAAGTGTACACTCTAGAGAAGATGATTAACATTCTACTAGAGCTATTATCTAGTGGACAAAAGTTACAATTAATAAAAATAATATTTATTGTTCATCAGATAATTTTGCTGTACAACGACTTCATTTATCAGATAAAATATCAAAAAACATAAACTTTGTAAATTGTGTCCGACCTCGGATTTAATAAGATCTCCCGTCGACATTTTCACAGTTCAAGGTTTACCAGCCTCAGAGAAAATATTTCATTTTTTTAGCTCCGCTCAGTGCATACGTAAAGCGAGGAATATATTAAAAATAATCAACAGTTCCGAAAAAATCCACAAAAATTCACAAAAATCACAAATATTATAAAATGACTATTTATCATAAAATAAACAATTTTTAGGGTGTTACAGCTAATGCAGGCAGAGAGGGCCGGGGAACCGGCGGGGGCACCGCTAGAGAAGGGGGAGGATGCGAGTGGCTAAAAACACCCTTCCCTTTAAACCCGCGATGGCGATCGTCGAGCTTGTCTTCCTGTAACTTGGCAAAGGTCACGACCTGGGGCAAGGAGAGTGGTTAGAGGGCCTGAACCTCTCGATGAATTTCTGGGGTGAGACCTGAGATGAAGCAACTTAAAAGAAAAGGGTGGGGTAACCCAACGATTCGATTGGCTAAACGTTCAAATTCGTTAAGGTACTCGTTCACTATTCCATGCTGGGACAACTTGAAGAGGGCTCCTCTTGGGTCATCGTAATACGTCGAGGCAAATCAGCTTTCCAGTACCTGGACGAGGCCATGCCAGGAGGTGATAAGGCCATTCCGGAACATCCACTAGTACCAACTAAGGGCCTGGCCGTCCATGTAGAATGAGGCAACTGTCAACCGTTCTTCCTCGAGAGTGCCATGATAATCAAAAAATTGATTTATTTTGTTCAAAATCCAACCCATGGCATCGTCACCATCAAACCAAGGGACGTCAAGTTTCATATGGGGTTTGTGGGTAGGATCAGTGTATGGTGGAATGGCGAGGGCGGCTAATTGGGTAAGGATGGAATCGACCTTGTTGGAGAGGTCGACTTGGTTAGAGGTGAGGGAAGCTTAGGTTTGGGTTAGTAGTTGGACGGCTTCTTCCAGGCATTCAGTAGCTGCTTTGGATTGGGTATTGTGCTCAGCCATGGCAAAAGACAATGAAAGCACCAAATTGGTAGGAACACAGAAAGGATTGCCTTGATTTCGAGGACAAGGGGCCTCCAAAAATAAACCAAACAAATTCTAAAATTCTTCCTTCCTATTCTCATTCCATAATGGTGTTTATAAGCTATTACAATGAGTCAATGATTGGCTATTCGCATTTGTAGGAAATGAAATAACTAAATGCTGAATGGGATAACAAAATGCATGCTAATACAATAACTAAAATATGCAGTAGGGAATAACTGAAATGCGATAAGGAAAATACTAGGGCGCGTGTACTCTGCTACACATATGCATCTAAGTATTTGGGCCTCATGGTGGTCCTCTTGAGCTTGCATTCAGGCTCCTTGTTGGATTGATTATTGTTGGGGCTGCTATTAGATATCCTATATAGGAAAAATGAAACCAACCCATGGAAATAACTCAGATCCAAGACCAATTATTAGTATAAAAGTACTGAATTGAAGTAATATAGTAATTAATATCAATATGGCACTAAATATGTCATGATTGAGAAGGAAAATGGTTAACCTACCTCCAAACCAATGCACATCTTATGAAATGAAGATGGGCATTGATCACATAAAATAAGTTCACCACCATAGTGGCAAACAGAACAAATATAGTCATTCTTGCCTTGACAAAAATCATTGCATGGTTTTTTCATAGTTTCCCTTTTCCTATGATCTTGCATTATTTGTATCTGGAAATCTAAAAGTGACCTACCATCTTCTAAAAAGATACTAGCAGTGGGTCTGTGGGTAATACTGTTAGTAGCATGATTTTCAAAGCCAACAAAACTATATACTGTTTGACAACAGTTACAATTGATTCCATCACGAGTTATTCGCCCCTCAGCCATAGCACGGTGCCTGCCTTTTGCCTGGAAATAAACCTTAGACCTTGGTAACACCATGTTGCTATCTATCAACTAAGACAGAACATTTTGAGGTTTGTAGTATGACAGACAAGGGGCAGACACCTTTTGCACCCTTTTACTTGATCGTAGCACCCGTACAGGTAATCCATTGCTTTGGCGCTTAGGTAGGCTAGCTTTTGAATTCCTCAAGCGTTTTCACTTCTGCTTACGAGTTGATCTACTCCCAGCTACACCATCTATAGCATGTAACTCAGGTTCCTTTAGAACCAATTGGGATACTCTACATAATAAATCACCACTCCAAACCTAATCTCTATTTTCCTCATTAATGACTGAGTCATTCAAAGGTTGCATGCCAGAAACACTCAATTTAGGAATACTTTCTCTTAGAGTTTGAAGAATATGAATGCTATATAACAGAATGTTTACAATGAATATTATATAGAGGCAACTACTATACATTAAAAATTAATCTCTAAAAAATAAGCAACAAATTAATAGAACACTAAAAACAATATCTACACTAAAAATCGTGGGAACACCGTCCACAGAGGCCACTGTCCAACACTCTCCCTCAAGCAGGTGAATATGCATTCTCCATTCCCAGCTTGGATACAATCATTTGAAATGTTAGATTATTCAACCTTTTTGTATGTACATCAGTAAGCTGACCTTGTGTAGATACATAAGGTGTACAAATTAAACCACTCTCTAGTTTTTCTTTGATAAAATGTCTGTCAACTTCAATGTGCTTTGTTCAATCATGTTGTACTAGATTATAAGCTATGTTGATTGCAAACTTATTATCACAATAAAGTCTCATAAGACCATTGTAACATCTCAAAAAGTATTTATTTCATTATAAATAGTCGTTTTATAATATTTATGATTATTGGAAATTTTTTAGGATTTTTCCTAAAACGTCAAATATTTTAATATATTTCTCATTTTACGTGCACACTGAGCAGAGTGAGTGTAACACCTTAAAAATTATTTGTTTCATGATGAACAATCATTTTCTAATATTTGTGATTTTTGAGAATTTTTGTGAATTTATCCGAAGATGTCAAATATTTTAATATATTTCTCATTTTACGTGCGCACTGAGCAGAGTCGGTGTAACACCTTGGAAATTTTGTTTCAAGATAAATAGTCATTTTCTAATATTTGTGACTTTTGAAAATTTTTCTGGATGTTTTCAGAAATGTCAAATATTTTAATATATTTCTTGTTTTACGTGCACGTTGAACGATGCCGAGAAAACGAAATGTTTTCCCTGAGGCAGATAAACCTTGAACTATGGAAGCGTCGACAGGGGATCTTACTAAACCCAAGACCGGGCACAGTTTACAAAGTTTACATTTTTCAAGATTTTATCTGATAAATAAAATCTCTGTTTGCACTATTAAATAAAATTTTGCAGTATGCTCTATTATCCGATGGATAATTAATACTGGCTTGTGTATTGCAACAATTATCCATTAGATAATAACCTATAGCTAAAATCCTAATCACTTTATTATTTAATTACTTTATCACCCTATCTTATCCTAAAGCAATCCACTTTATGTCTAATCAAATCTTTCTGTTTGAAAAAGCTAACAAGCTTCTCAAAGAAGTCAAGCACACTTCTCTCTCCTCCCCCCCACACACGACACGGCTGCATGCTTCTACTTGGATCCCAAAATTGTGCTTTCAATTAATTAAGCTTCCTATACTAATTTCAAAATAAAAAAGTCATGATCTTTTCTCCTATCAACTTCTCTCTCTAGATTTCTCTTCTCGCTTCTTCTCTCATTTTGTTCTCTTCACTTCTCTCTTCTCCTCTTCCTCTCCAAACTGCCGGCCACCTACCCACCACCATCACCTCTCCATTTTTGTTTGCTCCAACAAATCACATTTCTTGAATCCTGTCATCATCCTAAGGCTTTTCTCCTTGGTGATCATCTTCAAAAACTTAACTTTTCCTCTCCATTTTCTCTCCTCTTCCACGGCCAAAACCACCATTTTTTGCCATCCAAGCTTTTTCATTCAACTAACCTCATTTTCTATCATTTCTCATCACCTAGAACATCTTTTCTTTTGTAACCACCACCAAAATCCACCATTTTCATTTTTCTCCATCAAGCTTTAAAGTTGGAGACTTTGAGGTAAAAGTTCATAACTTTATTATCTTTCTATCCCATTTTCGTTATCCATGGTCACTATGGTGATCATGGATGCCCTTTTCAAGCTTTGATTATAATTCTTATGAGTTTGATGTTCTTTGGGTTTCCCTGACGGGTGGAATATGAATTTCACTTGGAGCTTCAAGGGACTTCCATTACTTGTTTTCTCCTCTAGGTAAGAGGGAGATAATCCTCTTCACCCTCACTACATCAGTGCATCTGAAGTTTGCTCTGCCTATTCGGGAGCTATGAGGTGATCCGCTTCACACCCCTAGAGACGACGAGGATTTAATGGCATTAGTTGCTAGGGCACCTGCTCGTGGGACTACACTCTATCTTGTTTTTGTATCTTCAGGTGACCCGGGGGAGGATCCCGAGGTTGATCCGATGGAGTACCCAACTCCTTAGACGTGAATGTCTTTATGGGTAGTTTATGTTTCCTTCTGCATTACTTATATTAAAGTGTAATTTGAGTATAACTGCATTTTGAAGTCCGACTTGATGTATTTTAATTTGAGCGGTATATGAAATGCGCCACGCTATGTATACTTTAAATTAATTATCTAGTCCCATGAACTATATTTTGATTTTGGCCTGTTAAATTATATGTGCTAATGACAACTTATGTATTATTTCATCCGTGGCTCATATTTTCTGTATATGCATAATGGTTTAATTTGGATAAATATTATTGTTAAAGTTGTAGCACGCCAAAATTTAGTATCCATGGTATAATGACGATTGTGCCGTGTTTATTAAATCGAAGGGTGTTACATTAGGTGGTATCAGAGCTCAGTTCATCCTGTTGAGTCGGGGTATAGACTGACTATGCTTAGACATGTTAGAAGTTTCTTTGTATGTTGTGTGCTTCCTTGTCTCTTGATGGAGATGTTTGGGAAAGGAAGGCATGGCTTGCCATAGGTTGAATATTGGTAGCTACTATTGCATAGATACATGATATTGAGTATTGGCCCACTCAATGTGTAATGTTCTCTATGGATGAAAAACTATGACTTCACTTAGGCGTATTAAGCGAATAGAAGTTCTTTTAGTAAGAAACTCAGTGGGTATGACTGAACTTGTCTAAGGTTTACTTGCATTTATACCCTTGTTATGTTACCTCTAGAATTATTTGAGCCAATGGGTTAGAAATGGGTAATTAAATAGGACTTGTAAGGTTTGTGGACTGAAGCGTCCAAGACATTTTGGAGAACTGAATTCTCTTGGGAGAAGAATATCTGGTGTAAGTATGATTCGAGGAGCTGCCTGGAAGTTAAAGACTTGCGGAAGATCGCGCCATAGAAGGCTAGATGAAGGAGCTCAAGTTAGAATCTTTTGGGTTTGATGATTTGGTTTGTCTTGCTGTGTTGTGTGTCTTTTGTGTTTGGTTTCCAAAAGGAGACAATGTTGTTTGAAATGATTACTTCTTGTTTCCATTGTGCTTGACTGTTTGTTTTCAAAGGAAAGGCAATGACTCGTAGTAGAAGTATGCGTAGGAATATGGAACACAACAACAAAGGGGTGGATGCGACTGTGGAAGCAATGAGAGGAATTGCTGAAGCAACAGTACAACGGAATCTAAGGACTGCACAACAACAGGAGTTGGAAGTCGAGGTTCAGAATTTGTTGGGAGAAAGTTAGTTTTGGAGTAACTCTGAACTACCTAAGTTGCAAAAGAGGAATAATAGAATGATCAATCAGTTCAAGCAAAAATTGTACTCGCGACCACTAGGGAATCAACAACGACAGTAACCAACTGGGGGTAATGCTAGGGCTGGCAGACCTAGTCATCCCGTGACACTTTTACAGACATATAAGAAGTGTAGAAAGAACCATTTAATGAAGGAATGTAAGATCAAGAGGGTAATCTGCCTCAAGTGCAGAAAGGACCACTTAACAAGGGACTGTATGATCAAAGGAGCAATTTGTTTCAAGTGTGGAAAGTTGGGACACGTGGCTAGAAATTGTACTTTGCATAGGACGAAGCCTTACGCTAGAGATATATGCACCTCAAAATCTCACGGACAAGGAAGAGTTAATTCCTCCACCCAGACTGAAGACCGAAATGAAGAGGGGGACTGTGCTACAGTAGATAACCCTGTGATTCCATTGAATAATTTTAGGGATGACCCATTTCCTTGTGACATATGATTGTATGAGTCTATTAGGATCGTTTGTATCTTCGTCACCTTTTGACTAAGTTATTTCTATTTTTGCTACTAAGAACTTGTTGATGGTAGCCAAGTCGTTTAAATTATTTCTATGACCTGTTAAAGACTGAATCCTTCTGTTGATCTGATTTGTTTACTTCTTTTACAAATTAGATGTAATGTTAGCAAAGGGATTGATTATCTTCCAACCATATCCTATTGAAATATTCCAATGAAAATTTAGGAGTTTATTTTTGGGATTGGGTTATCTGTGTATTTACTTCCTTTCGACCCGAATATTACTGTTCTAGTTTACAAGCCTGCTCTCATTACACAAGTTTGTTTAGAACTATCCTATTGTTGTTAGAAATTGATACCCTTTCTGTCAATTCAGTTATTTGCTTTCTTTATGAATATACTTAATCTCAGAAAGGGGATTGGTTGTTTCTAACCAGGTCTCGTCATTCTATTTCAACAGAAATTTAGTGTCTCTTGGGATAGAAATTTCCTAGATTTGAATCCACGAAAACTCATTCCTAGGTTTTATTGGACCATATCATATTCTTTGCTGGACAGGTCCAGTGGTAGACCGAGTGACTTCCCTATCTTTTCCTTCTAACCGTTATAATGTTTCTAGTACACTTCGACTGAGGAATTGTGTTCTTGAATTTGAACCATAACAGTGCGTCGAATGTAGCATGGTTAGAGAAGAACATACCCTATGTGACATTTTTGTTTAGATCAAGGATAGATGGCATAATGAATTAACTGAAGGAAGTCGCTGTTATCTCCACGATCAGTTTGTGTTTTGGTTATCTACAAGTTCGCTCGAAGGTAGAAGATATTTAATAAACAACTTTCTCTAACGCTTTAGGAGCACTACTAGTTTTTGATAACGTCGTTCTATGCAATGTGCACCTTAGTAGTATTCGTCGGTTACATGAATGGGATCTCTCTTCCCTATTGAAGCAGATTTGTCAATGTCCTTGATGGTGACATTTCAAGCTTTTTCATTCAACTTGACCACCTAGAACACTACTCTTGAAGATCAGAGGAACGTACCAAATCTCTCATTGTGATTCCTCAAAATTCTAAAGAAGAGGAGGATGTTGCACGAGGAATTGTCCAACCACGAATTCTGGTTGGAGGGAGTTCATTTTGGGACACGTAGATTCACAGGAAGAAAATTCTGGGAGTCCGTAAAAAATCGAAGCAGTTTTACGATGGATGCTAGTGCAGAATAGGAAAGTGATAGCGTATGCTCTAAAGCGATCGGGAGTACATGAGGAGAACTACCCTCCATAAACTTGGAGCTAGCCGTTGTGTGCATGCGTTGAAGATCTGGAGGCATTTCTACATGGAGCAACATTTAATGTCTACAGTAATCATAAAGAGTCAGAAATATCGAATTGATTAGAAGGAGTTAAATATGAGGCATTACGTGGACGGTATATAAGACACTTTTGTGTTGGCATTTGGTTTGTCTTGCTGTGTTGTGTGTCTTTTGTGTTTGGTTTAGATCAAGAAAATGAGACAGTAAAGGGTTACGATTGGACCCGAGCCTGTACAACAAGCAGAGGATAAAGTTAAGATGACTCAGGAAAGGATGCCAATAATTCAAAGGGAAAAGATATTACGTCAGTAAAAGCGATTTGGGGTGATATAATTGGGGGCACAACGTGAGAGCTAGATTCTAAGGTATAAATATTTCGAGGACGAAATTTCTTTTTAGGAGGGGAGAGTTGTAACATCCCGAAAATTATTTATTTCATCATAAATAGTCGTTTTATAATATTTATGAATATTGGGAATTTTTCAAGATTTTTCCTGAAATGCTGAATATTTTAATATATTTCTTATTTTACGTGCACACTGAGCAGAGTCAGTGTAACATCTCAAAAATTATTTGTTTCATGATGAACAATCATTTCCTAATATTTATGATTTTTGAGGATTTTTGTGAATTTTTTCAAAAATGTCGAATATTTTAATATATTTTTCGTTTTACGTACTCACTAAGCAGAGTCAGTGTGACACCCCGAAAATTGTTTGTTTCAAGATAAATAGTCATTTTCTAATATTTGTGATTTTTAGAAATTTTTCTGAATTTTTTCAGAAATGTCAAATATTTTAATATATTTTTCGTTTTGCGTGCGTACTGAGCGGAGCCGGGAAAACGAAATGTTTTCCCTGAGGCTGGTAAACCTTGAACTGTGGAAGCATCGACGGGGGATCTTACTAAACCCGAGGCTGGACACAGTTTACAAAGTTTATGTTTTTCAAGATTTTATCTGATAAATAAAATCTCTGTACACACTGTTAAATAAAATTTTGCAATACGCTCTATTATCCGATGGATAATTAATATTGGCTTGTGTATTGCAACAATTATCCATTAGATAATAACCTATAGCTAAAATCCTAATCACCTTATTATTAAATTACTTTATCACTCTATCTTATCCTAAAGCAATCCACTTTATGTCTAATCAAATCCTTCTTTTTGAAAAAGCTAACAAGCTTTTCAAAGAAACCAAGCACACTTCTCTCTCCTCCCCCCCACACACCACACAGCTGCATGCTTCTACTTGGAGCCCAAAATTGTGCTTTCAATTAATTAAGCTTCCTATACTAATTTCAAAATAAAAAAGTCATCATCTTTTCTCCTATCAACTTCTTTCTCTAGATTTCTCTTCTCTCTTCTTCTCTCATTTTCTTCTCTTCACTTCTCTCTTCTCCTCTTCCTCTCCAAATCACTGGCCACCTACCCACCACCATCACCTCTCCATTTTTGTTTGCTCCAACAAATCACATTTCTTGAATCCTCTCATCATCCTAAGGCTTTTCTCCTTGGTGATCATCTTCAAAAACTCAACTTTTCCTCTCCATTTTCCCTCTTCTTCCACGGCCAAAACCACCATTTTTGGTCATCCAAGCTTTTTCATTCAACCAACCTCATTTTCTATCATTTCTCATCACCTAGAACATCTTCTCTTTTGTAACCACCACCAAAATCCATCATTTTCATTTTTCTCAATCAAGCTTTAAAGTTGGAGACTTTGAGGTAAAAGTTCATAACTTTATCATCCTTGCATCCCATTTTCGTGATCCATGGTCACTATGGTGATCATGGATGCCCTTTTCAAGCTTTGATTGTGATTCTTATGAGTTTGATGTTCTTAGGGTTTCCTTGAAGGGTGGAATCCGAATTTCACTTGGAGCTTCAAGGGAGTTCCATTATTTGTTTTCTCCTCTAGGTAAGAGGGAGATAATCCTCTTCAACCTTTCTTGGTAGTAGAAATCTTGATTTTGTGATTGGTTATGAGAAACCCTTGCTAGGGTTACTCTCTTTGTTGTATGACTTTTATGACTATGTGTTGTTTTTAATTTGTTTGAATTGTTTGGTTGATTTAATATGTATATTGATGTACTTGGATGGATTGGAAACTTGAATGGAAGTAAAATGACCCTTGCCCTTTTCTAAGCGGCTCATAACCATGAACCCTAAGATAAGGTGTTCTTAGTGAAAATTTGTAACAAGTTGAAGATATGATTAATTAAAAAGGATAACATGTAATTAATTGAATGAAAATTTGGGAATCCAAATCTTAGAGAGGCTCACAGCCTCTAGGGTTAATTATGCCCCAATTCATGTAACTTTATGCAACTATAACATTTAATTAATTAAGTGATTAAATAGTAATAATGAAGTGGAAAGAAATCAATTTGATGACCTAAAAGGAATCTTTGGACCTAAGGAACTTAACAAAATGAGAGCACTCTTCTAGAGAAGAATTTCATTGAGAAATGCTAAATTAAAGTGAGACTTTGAGAATCATAAGACACTTAATTAAATAAGTTTTATTATGAATAAAAATAATGACTAATGGAATTAGAGGAACAAGAATTAAGAGTGTAAGTGAAATTTTGAGATTTATAAGACACTTAATAAAGAGAATGACTAAGTTTAAAGTACGAAAGCTAATAATGAAAAGAATTTCATAAGAGACATTACATTGAAGTGGAACTTATGAATAAAAATAATGACTAATGGAATTAGAGGAACAAGAATTAAGAGTGTAAGTGAAATTTTGAGATTCATAAGACACTTAATAAAGAGAATGACTAAGTTTAAAGTACGAAAGCTAATAATGAAAAGAATTTCATAAGAGACATTACATTGAAGTGGAACTTAACTAATTTGGACAATTAGGATTTATTTAGGATCTCATAAATTAGAATGAACCAAGAATGAAATTCTACCATAAAAACTTGGGGTAATTCTAATTAAAGAAAGAATAAGGGAGTGTGAGACCTTGAGACCCTTAGAATAATTTTCTAAGTGTGTGCGAATAAATTTACAATAGAAACCTTAATTAATCAAGAGAATTCTTTTAGGGATGAACTTTGTAATAAATGCTACATTAAAGTGAGAATTCATAATAAACCTTGAAAGTGTATTATTTCATTTAAATACCGATAATATGATCTTGTGGGTCCATATGAGGGACCAATGATGTGTTGATGCTACTTTGGCTAATTGAGGCATATTGTGTAAAAGTATATAATGATAAACATACATGATATATGCATTGAGTCATCATGTATTATGGAAGTCCGATGGATTATTTGTCAAGGCTATGTTGCCTAGGAGTTGAATCACATCTTAGTGCGGGTGCGAATAGACTGGTGTAGGTCCTGCTGTTGACCTTGGGGTGTCGGGGCGCGGGCGTCTCACAGGGGACAGTTGGTAGCCCCTCTGGGCCGTTAGACAAACTGATGCAAACGCACCGACGATCCTGATCGAGACACTGTCCTATATCACGATCTTGTGGGAATTTCGCTGTATAAAGCCCATTTGCGCAAAACTATTATTATTTTGGGAAACACTTGATTATAGGCTAACGAGATACTGGCATGTCTCCCTGATCATTCTCTCTGATGTTTGTGTCTAGCTCCATGGAGTTAGATTATGATATCATGTACATGTGCATAGTGAGTCAATATATTACTTGACATTTAGATTATATGATGATTGGAACTGTTATCTTATCGACGCTATAACTGCCTGAAATTGTTAAGTTGTTTAATATCTGCTTCTTGATATAGTTTATATTTCTTGTAATGCTATATGGGCGTCCTACGCCGTTTCTGTTTCTTGTTGCCATAATTGGTAATGAAGTTGGATATTTCACCTATTGCTTGCACCATTCTTGTTCTATGTGATATTTGGTTAAAGACTGTAGAGGGGACAAGATTGTCTTTCCTAGACTTTACTTGGTATTGACCTCCTGCTTTCGAGGATGTCGTCAAGAAGGGATTTTATCGGTTTCGTCAGGATTGTGTTCACTGGGGGTGTCAATGCTTGGTGAGTCGACTAGGTCAGCGAACGCATTCGGTATGTTGGGGATCTGATTTTGATGGTGAGGAGGACCCGCGATGGAGATCCCATACTGACCCTCACTACATCAGTGCATCTAAAGTTTGATCTGCCTATTCGGGAGCTATGGGGTGATTCGCTTCACACCCCTAGAGACGACGAGGATTCGATGGTATCAGTTGTTAGGGCACTTGCTCGTGGAACTGCACTTTATCTTATTTTTGTATCTTCAAGTGACCCGGGGGAGGATCCCGAATGTCTTTATGGGTAGTTTATGTTTCCTTCTGCATTACTTATATTAAAGTGTAATTTGAGTATAATTACATTTTGAATTCCAACTTGATGTATTTTAATTTGAGCGGTATGTGAAATGCGTCGCACTATGTATGCTTTAAATTAATTATCTAGTCCCATGAACTGTATTTTGATTTTGGCCTGTTGAATTATATGTGCTAATAATGCCTTATGTATTATTTCATCCGTGTCTCATATTTTCTGTATATGCGCAATGGTTTATTTTAGATAAATATTATTGTTAAAGTTGTAGCATGCCAAAATTTAGTATCCATGGTATAATGACGATTGTGCTGTGTTTATTAAATCGAGAGGTGTTACAACCATCCCACTTGATTTTCAGATCTTCTAGAATAATCTTTAACCATAGTAGCTCACACACACCTTGAACCATAGCTCTGAATTTTGCCTCCGGACTGGATCGTGCTACCACATTATGTTTTTTACTTCTCCAAGTCACCATATTTCCACTAAGAAAAGTGCAATATCCTGTAGTTAATCTTCTGTCCACTGGTGATCCAACATAATTTGCATCAGTGTATGCCTTGAGTTCCACACCTCCATTTCTCTTAAATAAAATGTATTTTCTTGGTGTTCCCTTAAGGTATTATAATACTCAATGTGCTACTCGCAAATGAGGTTCTTTTGGACTGTGCATGAATTGGCTAATCACACTAACTGCATATGCAATATCCAACTGTGTTTGAGATAAATAAATAAGTCTTCCCACCAGACGCTGATACATTTCTCTGTCAATTGCACCATCTTCTTCTGCCTGTCCAATATTGGGATCTATAGGAGTACTTCCCAGTTTGTATGCTGTATGACCTATTTATTTTAGGAGATCCACAACATACTTTTGTTGGGAGATGAATATACCTTTCTTAGAATGAGCAACCTGAATTCCAAGAAAGTATTTTAACCTTCCTAATGCTTTAATTTCCAATTCCTTAGTTAAGCACTGATTCAGAATATGTTTCTCCTTAGCAATATCTCTTATTATTATTATGTCATTAACATACACCAAGAGAGCTATGACTCCCCCTAAAGGAGAGTGTTTAACAAACAGTATATGATCCATTTGGCTTTGTTTGTACCTCATAGCCAACATAATTATAACAAACCTTCCAAACCACGCTCACGGTGATTGCTTGAGACCATATAAGGTTTTTTTCAACTTACACACAGTATTGGCATGCAAATTCCTCCCATATCATGGTGGGACCTCCATATAGACTTCTTTTTCAATAGCTCCATGTAGGAAAGCATTCTTGACATCAAATTGCTATAAATCCCAACCATAATTAGCTGTCAATGCCAATAATACTTGAACTATGTTCATCTTTGCAACTAGTGCAAAAGTCTTATGGTAATTAATTCCATAAGTTTGGGTATACCCATTGGCAACTAATCGTGCCTTATACCTCTTTATGGATCCATCTGCTCTATATTTCATAGTGTACACCCATTTACTGTTGGGAATTGTGGATACATCACGCAACAGAAAAATAGGATTCCCACCAAGGATCCATGTGAAAAGCCATAATCTGAGTTTTAAAATATTTACCTCTTGAAGCGTGATCAAAAGGAAGTGACGTGAATCACGAACACCGTAATAGCAACATTGTCTTTGCGGTATCCACACGAACAGACTCACGCATGTCCAACGTCCGCAAAGAGGAGCCTCACGTCTCTCACACAATGCTAGCTAGGAAGAGTAGAGAAGAAACTTGTCGCTATCTCACTCACTTTTCTGTAGGTACGGCTAGGGTTCTATGTTATGTGTGTCTTAGTAGCCCCTTAGCAGTACTATTTATAATAGTGACTGCCTTAAGTGAGTGTGAGCAGCAGCAAGGTAAGCTGTGCAACCCTAGACTCATCTGTTATGAGTCTGGCCCATATTTGAATCCGAGTCTAACTTAGATTTATTGCTCCAATTTTAGTCTGCTCTATGTGTGTGACCCTACAGGTTCTTATTACGTTGGCAATAATATTAAAATCCCATTTTAATATTACAAGCAGTAAGCAGTACTAGCAATACATCGCTATAACCCAAGTAATAAGAATGTCTGTGATTTGACATAATCTTTCTGTGACTAATGTTTTCGTGTCGTTTAGTCCTTTTGTCAAGATATCTAGATTGAACACAAGGCATGGAATGCGTCACCCTTGTATAGTCTAATCATTCGTTTCCTTATACTCGAGTAGACTTTGTAACAATAAATAAAATCAATATCTCATATTGACTCATTTGAGCATGGCTATGCATTTTGCAGTCTCACTCAATTAGGGGGCTCGAAGATATCGCTCCTGTTATGTAGGAGTGACAAATCCCATCTAGGTCACTCACATCCCTCTACATGATTCGCTGTATATCCAGTAACCAACTTTATAATCACATTGTTACAGATGACGTTTGATGGTATTAAAACACACAACTCCTCATATAGGAATCGTAATGATTTCAGGTCAAAGGACCACAGACACCATTATCACTATGAGAATCGCTTATGACACTCACGTAATGATCCATGTAGTGTTCTCATGGCAGGTCAGTCCAGTACATCATTACTCTAATATGTACCTATGTGAAGACTTGATATCTCATATCCATGACCTGTGAGATGTGGTCATCAGTCTATGCATACTAGTCTCAATGCATTATTATTGTCCTAATTAACAATAATACTTGACTAGGGACATTTAAGAATAGTGTTATAACCAAAAGGATCTCACGATCAAGTCATCCACTTGTTGTCCTATAGCATCAAACTTACTATTCTAAGGACTTTATTATGTTTATTAAAAAAGAACACAATAAATAAAATGTCTCATATATTAAAATAGCATAATAGAATATATGTAAATACAAACAAATGTATTAGCCTCTAGGGCATACACCAACATTTATAACCCACAATTTTCTTTCCTACCGTACGTAACTGCACTAGCTCCCAGGTATTATTCTTTTCTAATGTCTCCATCTCCTCATTCATGGCTTGTTTCCATTTTCTATTAGACAAGGTCTCAAGTAGGGTGGTAGGAATGACAATGGTATTTAGTCTTATAAGGAAGGCTTTATGGGATAGTGAAAAATTCTCAAGGGACAATAAATGTGAAAGAGGATATAGTGGTTGTTTTGTGCACTCTCTAGTTCCTTTTCTGATGGCTATAGGAAGAATTTGGTTGCTACTATCCAAATGAATTTTAGTTTCATCTTGCAATAAAAGGGTTAGATATTATTACCTCATTTGAAGGCTCCGAGTTGGACTCTTGGGCTTGCACAGGTTTAGGAACAATCATATTCCTTCTTGTGAACACCTTACCTTTGTCATACCTTACATTCTCAAGAGCAAACTCAACCACTAGATCAGGAATGGTTTTGGACACAAATTTAGACACAAGTTCAGTGGTGACATCAAGAGAAGGATTAGGGACAATAAGAAGGTTATGAGAAGGACCATTAGACACAAGAAGTAAGGACAAGTCAAGCAAGAGATCTTATTTATCTTCCTTCATTGACTTCTCCCCCTAAAAATAAAGATGAAAAATTCTTCACTGAATGTAACATCCTTGGAGATATAGAATTTTTTGGTTGGAGGATGATAACACTTGTACCCTTTCTAGGTTAAAAAATAGCCCACAAAGATACATTTTAGAGCTCTCGGATCAGGTTTCCCTCTGTTTGGACTGTGAACATGGACAAAAAGATACACATCCAAAAATTTCAGGGACAAGATTATTGGAAGTGTGTAGATCAAGATAAAAAGTAGAGAGGATATCCATAGGACTCTTGAACCCCAAGATTTTAGTGGGCAAGCGATTTATAAGATGAGTAGCTGTCAAAACAGCTTCTCCCTAGAATGACTTAGGGATATTTCTTTGAAACAATAGGGCTCGGGTTTTTTTCAAGATAGCTATTTTTTCGCTCTGCTAACCCATTTTGTTGTGGGATATGGACACAGGATGATTCATTGATTATTCCTTCTTTTTGAAAAAAAAATGCATAAGAGTTTGATTAGAGTAGTCCTTAGTATTATCGATCCTGAATCATTTAATACCCACCCCAAATTAATTTTTAATCATGGAACAAAAATTTGGGAGAATAGTACTAATATTAGACTTGTGTTTGAGCAGAAAAATCTAGGTAACATATGTATAATCATCAATAAAAGACACAAACCATCTTGCCCTAGAGACAGGAGGAATGGAAGAGGGACCCCAAACATTACTATGAATAAGAGAAAAAGGAATAGAACTTCTTGTATTACTAATTAGAAAATTGACACGCTTATGTTTGGCAAGTTTACATACTTGACAATGAAATTGTTCAACATCAAGACCTTTACACAAAGAAGGAAAAAGATTCTTAACAATAAAAAAGGATGGATGGCTTAATCTACGGTGAACAAGCCAAATTTTATCTTTTTTGGTTGAAAGAAGTTCTGAGGTAAAAGAATATAGGTCTCCAAGTCTACTCTTGGTCCTGTTTATCTGACAAGGTGTTTTAAGGAGGTAGAGGCCATCCTACTTCCTAGCACGTCCAATCATCTTCCCTAAATCCTTGTCATGAAAAACACAATGATCATTGTAAAAAACCACTTTGCAAGATAAATCTTTAATTAATTTCTGAACAGAAATCAGATTTATGGGCAGTTTAGGGACAAGAAGGACATTATTTAAGGTCACTAGGGGGCTTAGTTGGACTTCTCTTATACCGGCTACAGTGATCAAGGAACCATCAGCTGTGGGTATTTTCTTACTACTTGGGCATGGAGAATATGTGGAATATAAAGTAGGGTTATTGGTCATATGGTCTGTGGCTCCTGAATCCATAATCCACAAGTTAGTAAAAATTGTACCTGAGACATTAAATCCAACGAAAAATGGTAACTTACCCGAATAAGTCAAAGAATATGTACTTGAGAGCTTTTCAAGGCTGTGTAGAGAGAGATTTGAAACCTCACCTTCGGTTGACATCGTGAGAGACAAAATAGAACTGCTGGAGTAACAAAGTCAAGGTAGAACTGTAAAAGATGTCAGAGAAGGTGAACCCACTATCCAAACAACTTTGGACTGGAGTTTTGACCACTGAAACAGAAGCAGGGATCGCTAGCGAGTTGAACGAAACAAACGGCATCGCCCTCTAGTGACCGGAAGGTGGCACGTGATTCCCACGCACCGGGACAGCCGGTCAGAGGTCTTTGAGACGCCTCGTGGCCTTACTTTGATGAAAGATCGGCTATGAAGGTTGGTTGGCAATGAAGGCTGGTTGGAGGCCGGAACTATTTGGATTTCTGGGTGTTTGGATTTTTGGGTTTTTAGGTGTTTGGAGGCAATGAAGGCCAAAAGAAAAGGGCAATGATGGTAAAAAATAAAGATTAGTTAGTAATGAAGGCCGACCAAAAAAAGGCTTAGCAGAAAACAGAGACAGTCCTGGATCGGAACTGCTCTGATACCATCTTAGAGTTTAAAGAATATGAACACTGTATATTATTACTCATAAAAAAATAGAATGTTTACAATGAATATTATATAGAGGCAGCTACTGTACATTAAAAACTAGTCCCTAGAAAAGAAGCAACAAATTAATAAAACACTAAAAATAATATCTACTCTAAAAACAATGGGAACACTGTCCACTGAGGCCACTGTCCAACATGTTACCAAGTGGCCTCAAAACTCAAGAGGGGGTGAATTGAGTTTATAAAAACCTTTTGCAAATATTTCAAAAAACTATTGATTACCAATTTTTGTTGAAGCTATTATTAATGAAAATGAGTGAATCGATGAGATAGGAAGATATTGCACAGCAATGAACCAATTCAGAAGAGAAATATTCAAGCATGTAAATAAACTAATGCAGAAATGTAAAGAGAAGGGTTTAATGAATCAAACACAATGGTTTATCCTGGTTCAGCCACCCCTTGTGACCTACATCCAGTCCTCAAGCAATCACTCGAGATTTTTCACTAAATTCCAAGCTTGAATCAGGTGCTTGTAACATTTACAAATTGGAGCACTCAACACCACCTTAGGATATCTCACCCTTTGTAGCTTGAGCCTCTTCAAACAAGAGATGCCTCACCCTTTACAATTTGGAGGGATACCTCACCCTCTACTATAGAATAATCAAGGTTGATAGAATAAAACTCTCACAAGAGTAATTAATACAAATTAAAGCTCTAAAATGCTCTTCAAAGATATCTCAAAGATTTTTAGAAAAATAGAGCAATAATGATTTCAAGGATTGATTCACGTATTAAAGTGTTAGAAAGTTATTTCAAGTTCAAGGTTAGCCATTAATGATGCCCCAACACAAGTATATAACGTGTTTTTGATCAAAGGAGCCGTTGGGGGCTTTAATGCCCATAATTTAATGCACCTAATATAACCATTGGGCAATGTCAAACCAGTGGTAATCGATTATACAATACTGGTAATCAATTACATAGCTGTTTGAACGTGTTCTTGGCTTTCTGGGTAAGATGTAATCGATTACCAGCTTTATGTAATCGATTACATGGCCTCTGCCAGACTTGTAATCGATTTCATCCTCAGTGTAATCGATTACAAGCTTCTGCCATGCTTGTAATCGATTACATGCTCAATGCAATTGATTACAAGGCCTCTGTTTAGCTTGTGATCGATTACAATACATGTGTAATTGATTACCGTGTCCTTTGAACTCATTTTTCAAGCTCAATTAAGTGTATTAATCAATTCTTACTTATAGAAGCTTGGATTTTGACAAGATTTACTTTTGAATTACAAAATCCAAGATTGAAATCAACATAACCTTAAAAAGATGAACTTTGAATTATAAGTTAATTTAAAAGGATCTTGAAAAACCATTTGAAGATAATTGAGATACCTAGAGAGCATTTTATATTGATATTCTAAGACTTATATCTATATACCTCTTGGTTTTCTTGTTTTGATCTTGGTCTTCTCTTTTGATTTTGATCTTCATCTTTGATTTTGTTTTCATCAAAAATTCATTTGATATGCTTCAAGACATAAGCATTCACATTCTCCCCCTTTTTGATGATGACAAACTAAACATTGAAAAGGAAGAGAAATATTTTCATTTATTTGATTATCAGAGATTTAAGCGCAACACTTTCCCGTAATGTATGCATAAGATAGGATTTATGTGAAAGCATAAAACTTAAAGCTAAGCTCAAAGCTCCCCCGTACACATGCAACACATACATGCAACATATTTCACTAATCTCTCCCCTATTGGCATTATAAAAAAAATGACATAAGCATTCAGCCATAATTTTAGCAGCATTTTAGCAGGATTTTATGATTGCCTTAAAACAAAAGAAAAAAAATATTTTAGCCTAAGCAATTTGCAATCAGAGTATGTATACCAATCATAGTTACTACATATGTATATGAAAAGAAATATACCAAGTTTGATAATCATTAATATAAAGAAAGATCCAAAGTCATATACAAAAAAAAAGATAAAAGATCATGATAGGACAACATGGTCACTGAGTCGCCTCGCTGTCACTATCCACATTAGCTGCCACATCATCCATATCATCGTCATTTATGGCAAAGTCATCCTGAGAACCTAGGATCTCTTCATCATCATCAGGAGGAGCACCAGAAGGTCCAGCAAAGGAGAAAGGAGCAGGAGGAGCAGGAGCAGCTTGCCTTGGTGCATATCCTGGTCCTTCCAAAAAAGATCGAATAGAGGCTAACTCTTGATCAGAGTAATCCATCCTCAGCTCTAGATGATCCACCTTCTGCTCAATATCCATCCTCATTTTCAAGCTATGAATTTCCTATAGCAGAAGCTCTATGGTGGTTGTCGGAGGAGGCTGCTGTCCTCTATCTTGATCATCATCCTCCGGGTCATGAGGAATATGGCCATAGATCCCGTGGGTAAGGTAGTGCCATCTACCTTCTACCTTGTTCAACTTAAGCTTTTGCAATGTGTGCAAGCCAATAGATTGTGGTCCTTTGGAACTCGTGTCCTTTAACTCTTCAGTCAAGGAAATGTGGCAGTGTTCCAATATGGTGGTGACAAGCATAGCATATGGAAGAGCAAAGTTCTTCTTCTTCCTAATATCCAACATATGCTGAATTATATAATAGGCCCAGTTGATTGGCTTACCTGTGGTCATAGCCCACAATACCACCACATTATCTCTTAGAACTTGAGAGTAATTTCTTCCCCTAGGAATTAACCCTCTGGTCATAAGATAGTGAAGTACTCTATTTTCCATGGTCAATCCAATGGCCATCACCCTCTTCCTATCCCTAAGAATGTCATTGCCAGACCTTGTCAGGGAGTACAATGCAGCCTTATACTCAAAATCATCTCCCCAAGCATCCTCATTTCTATAAAATTTTGTGCCATGATAATCAAGCTTAGTCAACCTGCACCATGTTTCCCTAGTGACCTAAACTTGCTTCTTCTTTACTTTAGATATCAGGCAACCATTTTCATGTCTCAGGTTTACATAAAATACCCTAACGGGTAAATATCTTTTTGAATGCTAAAGAAGCCTAGCAAACCTAACCTTTCAATCAACTTAAAGCACCCCAAGGGCTCACTTGAGCAAAAGGATTGAGTGAGATACCTGGGAGAGATAAGTTTCCTCAATTGGAAGTTTTTTCGGAATAACTCTACCTTCTTGGTGGTGGAGAAGTGACGCGTGAGGTCCAACCCAGAGATGTTGCATGGAGGAGCACTAGAAGACTATCCAACGTTGGCCCCTATTCTTGGACATTAGGTTGAGAAGATTCGGCCATTGATGGAATTCACATGGTGCTTGATGGTGGAGGAATTTGGAATGTTGATGAGGAAGAGTGGAAAATGTAAGTTAGGGCTTTAGAGGGGGGAGAGAGAGAGCGTGAAGGGAGATGGGGAATGAAGATTGTGGAGATTTTGGGTGGAATTGATTAGGGGTTATGATGAAGAGGGGAAATTCGAGTGGTATGGTGGTGAAATGGGATGATTTAGCCAAGAAATGAGAGAGAAATTTAAGGTTTGGGAGTAAGGAGAGGAAGAGAGGTCGTGGAGGAGGAGAGAGAAATAAGATGGTTCAAGTGAAAAATGGCTGTTCCTACGCTGAAATCCCTTTTAAAATTGTTGTGTAATCGATTACTAGCCTTGATAGAGCCTTTGTAATTGATTACAAAGGCTTGTAATCTATTACCACTTTACTCAAACTCAGTTTTTGCATTTTAAACATTGAAGGGCTAATCTTAAAGCTTTCAAATTAGTTCCAAAAAGTCTCAAAACAATTTCAAACATCATGCAAGTATAAAAACTAATTAGTTATTGATCTAAAACATATGTTTATGCAAAATCACTACTTTTACCAAGAATCAAATCATTTTAACAGAATGAGCTTTTTGGTGGACTTTGTTATGATGGAGTACCTGCAAAACAACTTTGGGGAAACCTCCGACGCTCAAGTTAGTATTGGATTCAAGAATGATTAAGAAACAGAAAATTATCCACCAAAACATCATCATTATGCAGTAAAAACACATGTTATGCAGTAAGATTACAAATTATGCAGCAGCCATATACATTATGCAGGAAAAGTGATATATGATGCAACAGAGTGAATTTGTGCAGAATTTCAGCTTATACATGATTGATCCAGAATATCAAGTTCATTTCTTATATAGAAGAATGCTTCTTTTGCGAAGGGCTTAGTAAAAATATCAGCTAGTTACTTAGTGGTTTCCATAAATTCAAGAATGCAATCACCTTTTTGAACATGATCCCTAATAAAATGATGTCTTATTTCAATATGCTTTGTTCTTGAATACAAAATGAGATTTTTGGACAAATTAATTGCACTAGTATTATCACACCTTATAGGGATGTGATCAAACTTAAGACTATAGTCTAGAAGTTATTGCTTTATCCAAAGGATTTAAGCACAACAACTTTCAATTACAACATATTCAGCTTCAGTTGTAGACAATGCCACACTATTTTGTTTCTTACTATGCCAAGAAACTAGTGAGCTTCCAAGCAAGTGGCATGTCCCACTAGTGTTTTTCCTATCCATTTTGCATCCAGCAAAATTAGAATAAGAATACCTAATTAAGCTACAAGAAGTACCTTTAGGGTACCATAATCCCATTTGTGAAGTGCCTATTAGATATTTCATGATTCTTTTAACACCACTTTAGTGCGATTCTTTAGGATTTGCTTGAAATCTAGTACACATGCACACACTAAATATAATATCTGGCCTACTTGTTGTAAGATAAAGGAGTGAGCCTATCATACCTCTATATTTTGTAATTTCTACAAATTTACCTCCTTCATCCTTGTCCAAGTAACAAGAAGTGCCTATTGGTGTAGTCATTTGCGTGGCACCCTCCATTCCAAACTTCTTGAGCAACTCCTTGTAATATTTTGATTGACTTATGAAAGTCTTATCCCTTGTTTGCTAGATTTGGAGACCAAGGAAGAAGTTGAGATCACCCATCATGGACATCTCAAATTCACTTTACATAATATTAGCAAATTCTTTACAAAGAGATTCATTTATAGCATCAAACATAATATCATCAACATATATTTGAACAAGAAGAATGTTATGCTTTTTATGCTTGATAAAAAGAGTAGTGTCAACCTTTCCTCTAGAAAAGCCATTTTCCAAAAAGAACTTGCTCAACCTTTTATACCAAGCTCTAGGAGCTTGTTTTAAACCATACAAGGCATTTCTCAATTTAAAAACATGGTTGGGCAGTTCAAAGTTTTCAAAACTAGGAGGTTATTCCACATACACTTCTTCTTATATAAAACCATTTAAAAATGTACTTTTGACATCCATTTGAAATAGCTTAAAATCCATGATGCATGCATATGCAAGTAGCATTCTAATGACTTCTAATATAGCTACGGGAGCATATACGTCTTTATAATCTATGCCTTCTTCTTGATTATAACCCTTAGCTACAAGCCTAGCTTTTGTTTCTTATTATTTAGCCCGTTTCATCAAGTTTGCTCTTAAAAACTCATTTGGTGCCAATAATTGGATGTTCATTGGGCCTTGGAACCAATTCCTAAATTTGATTTCTTTCAAATTAGTTTAGTTCATCTTGCATGGCCAATATCCAATGATCATCATTAATGGCCTTATCTATGTCTTTAGGTTCAACTTGAGATACAAAAACCATATGATTGCATGCATTTCTAAGAGAGTTTAGAGTGATTACCCCTTTTGATACATCACCTATTACTTTGTCAAGAGGATGGTATCTTGAAGTTCTCCATTTTCTTGGAAGATTATTTGAGCCTTCCTCCTCTTATTGTGGTGGTGCTTCCTCCCTTTGGCTTTCTCTTTTTTATTTTTCTTATTTGCTTCCAATGTGAGTGTTGGATAGAATTTCTGCAACATCATCAATAACATCCTTTCCCAACACAACGGAGTTAGATTCATCAAATGTAACATGTATTGATTCTTTAACAGTCATAGTTCCATTATTATAGATTTGAAAGGATTTACTATTAAGTGAGTAACCTAAAAATATTCCCTTATTAGATTTAGCATCAAATTTGCCTAGGTTATCTTTTCCATTGTTTAAAACAAAACATTTGCAATCAAAGATATGAAGGTGAGAAATGTTTAGTTTCCTTCCTTTATAAAGTTCATAGGGGGTTTTCTTTAAAATAGGCCTTATTAGAGCCCTATTCATAACATAGCAAGCGGTGCTAACTGCATCTGCTAAAAAATATTTAAGAAAGTTTGTTTCATTGAGCATAGTTCTTGCTAACTCCTCTAGAGATTGATTTTTCCTTAACTACTCCATTTTGTTGTGGAGTTCTAGGAGTAGAAAAATTATGTTCAATGCCATTTTTATTACAAAACATTTCAAATTCATGATTTTTAAATTTCCCACCATGATCACTTTTAATGGATGCAATGCTACAATTTTTCTCATTTTGAATAACTTTTGCAAGTTTTCTAAATGCATGAAAGGCATCATTCTTATGAGCGAGAAATAGAGTCCATGTATATCTAGAGTAATCATCCACAATCACAAAAGCATAATAGTTACCCCCAAAACTCATAGTTCTTGATGGTCCAGAAAGATCCATACGCAATAGTTGTAAAGGTCTAGTTGAAGAAGCAACATTTTTAGCTTTGAAAGAAACCTTTACTTGTTTACCCTTTTGACATGCATCACAAAGTTTATTTTTTTTCAAATTTGAGCTTTGGAAGACTAATCACTAAATCTTTAGAAACAAGTTTGTTTAGGTGATCCATATGAATGTAGACAATTCTCCTATGCTATAACCATGGATCATTTTCTTTATTCATAAGGCATTTTGCATTTTGAGAGGTAATATTGTCAAGATTAATCATATAGATGTTATCAATTCTATGACCAACAAACTTAATTTATTTACCATCCTTACCTTCAATTATGCAACAATTAGAGTCAAAGATAATTCTATTTCCCTTATCACATAATTGACTTATGCTTAACAAGTTATGCTTGAGTCCTTCTACATACAAAAAATTATCTATTGAGGTAGAGAAATTATTACCAACCTTTCCAACTCCAAGGATCCTTCCTTTATTATTGTCTGCATATGTGACATGTCCATGCTTCTTCAGTGCAAGAAAGGAGAACTTGGAGCCATCACCCATCATGTGCTTGGAGCAACCACTATCAAGGTACCAACTTGAGCTTTTGGTCTTCAAGTACACCTACAACACACATTCAAATTTTAACCTTTACTACCCGAATTGTCTTGGGTCCTCGTGTGTTAGAGTTAGGCAAGGAGCCCTTAGGAACCCAAACTCTTTTAGTTCCAACCTTGGTGTTTATGTTCTTTCTAACACTGTATATATCACATATATACCAAAAAACTTCACAAAAATAGAATAACTAAACATGTTATTTCATACAACACGAAGATCAGAAAAATCGAATCATGGTTTTGCAAGTGGCTCTGATACCACTGTTGGGAATTCTGGTATAAAAAATGCAATGGAAAAAGGGAATTCCCACCAAGGATCTATGCGAAAAGGGGACTATGAAACGTGATTTTTGAGTTTACCTCTTGAAGCTAGAAGAAGGATGATCAACACAAACCACTAACACTGTAATAGCAACGATGTCTCTACGTAGTCCACACGAATAGACACACGAACGTCCAACGTCCGCTAAGAGTCCCACTTCCCTAACGCAGTGCTAGCTACGAAGAAAAGAAAATTTGTCACCCTCTTTCACTATGTGTGTGTATCAAGGGTCACAATCCATGCCCTTATGCCCTTTTTATAAAAGAAGCCTCCAATAGCTTCTTTAAGAAGCCTTCTATTTGCTTCTTAAAGAAGCCTTTCATTAGCTTCTCCAAGAAGCCTCTCATTGGCTTCTTCAAGAAGCCTCTCATTAGCTTCTCCAAGAAGCCTTGAATTAGCTTCTCTAAGAAGCCTTCCATTAGCTTCTTTGAGAAGCCTTTCATTAGTTTCTTTTAGAATCCTTGAGTGAAAGAGTAGTAGTAGGGTTAGTGTGAAGCCTTGGGCTCATCTGCTATGAATTTTGGCCCACAATAGAATTCCCAGTCCAACTTGGATTCTATTTACTCCAATTTAGTTTGTTCTAATTGTGTGACCTAGCAGGTTCTTATAACGTTTGCAGTAATATTAAAATCTTATTTTAATATTACAAGCAGTGAGCGGTATCTTGCAACACACCGTTGCTACCCAAGTAATGAGAACGCCAGTGATTTGATATAACCTTTCTATGATCAATGTTTCCGTGTAGTCTAGTCCCTTTGTCTAGATATCTAGATTGAACACAAGGCATGAAACGTGTTACCCTTGTATAGTTCAATCTTTTATTTTCTGATACTCGAGTAGACATAGTAAATGAGATCAATATCTCATATTGACTCATTTAAGCACGACTATGCATTTCGTAATCTCACTCAATCAGGGGCGCCGAAGATATTACTCCTGTTATATAGGAGGGACAAGTCCCATCTAGGTCACTTATATCCCTCCGCATGATTTGCGGTATGTCCAATTACTAACTTTATAATCACCTTGTTACAGATGATATTTGATAGCATCAAAACATACAATAATTCATGTAGGAATCGTAGTGATTTCAGGTTAAAGGACCACATACACCATTATCACTATGAGAATCGCTTATGACACTCACATAATGATCCACGTAGCGTTCTCATGGCGGGTCAGTCCAGTATATCATTACTATTAATATATACCTATGTGAAGACTTGATATCTCATATCCATGACCTGTGAGATATGGCAATCAGTCTACGCACATACTAGTCTCAATGCATTATTGCTGTCCTAATTAACAATAATACTTGATGTAACACCCCAACTTTTGGGATAATTACAATATAGTCCCGATTTGTACTGTTTTGTGAATTCTGTGAGCAGTAAATTTAATTTGACTGTTCCGTGAGTGTACTTGACTATTGTATGTGATTTGCTCTGACCTGGAGAAATAAAAATTTTCTAGCCGGATAAATCTTATTTTAATTAATTGGAGCTGGGGGATCTTACTAAACCCAATTCTGATTGATATATAAATTAATATCGTAATTTTTTGGATTTAACTGTGCAATAAAATAATTTTATAATTTTATAATATTATTTTATATTACAGTACCTACTGTCTCAAAAACAGTAAAAATATGCTTCGATTTGACCACAGATCTTTAAAAGTCTTTGTGGGACACGCGTTAGGAAAAAGCAATACCAAGCGTGTCTTGATTGGACAATTTCTAACCAATGAGAGCAAGTCAACAAAGTTAGGCTTGACTTTCTAAACCAATAGGAATTGGACACCTAAGGAAGCATGTGTTTTCATTTGGACCGTTGGATGAAGACTTAATGATGAAGCCTTTAACCTAAGCCATTGATCTAATCAGTGGTGAGATTAGAATGATAGGTTTATGATCAAGTGATATCTACCTTAGATCTAATCTAGGGCTAAGGATTAAAGATGAACCAAGGGTTAGGATTAAGTCAACAATTGTAGGCTTGAAAATGGTTAGTAACCTAATTAAGCTTAATTCAACTAATCTAATTACTTAATTAGCATACTAAGTGAGCTAGCTTAGTTATGAATTAATTATAATCTAAATACTAATTAGATATCCTAATATTAATTAAAGGTTATAATATATGTTAATATATACTAAATTAATTAGTTATGTGACTAGTATATTAATTTAGTTTGGTTAGGATAATTAACCTAACAAATTACCTAATTAACTAGCATGTAATTAGGAGTAATTTGGAAACAATTAGACCCCTAATTTGATGAAGGAGCTGCACGATTTTGGGCTGCCAAGGAGGAGGCAAGGTGGCTTGGTTCTACATGGTTCTAGAAGGATTCAATGACCTAAGCCATGTGCCTAACAAGTGTGAACACTTTGTGATATTTTGCATGCAAAATCAAACACTCAAGCTCCCTACACACACTCATTCACGGCTGCTGCCCTCCATATTCACTCTTCACTTTCTATTTCACCCTTATCACATTTTAACTATCCATTTCTCTCTCTAAAATACCAAAAACTCAAGCAAACATTTCTCTCTCACTTTCTCTCTCTAATTCGGCCAGCACCCTTACACACTCACTCAAGCCTTCATAATTTTAGCTCATCACATTTCTTGAACCCAAATATCATTCTAAGCATCTTTCATTCACAAAGTTTTCCCAAATTCCTACTCCATCTTGCCTAAAATTCCACTTCTTGCTTACTTACTTAAGGGTAAGTTTGGTTTCTATGGTTCAAAACTGAAAATTTAATTTTTCTAACCATGTTTGTTCCATGGTTTTCCTTTTTGTACCTTGTATGTGTATTTACTAATTGTTTGAGAATTTTAGGAATTGTTTTGGAGCTTGTACGAAATTTGGAGAAAAGGAAGGAATCTAACCGATTAATTTGTCTACAAGAGGTAAGAGGGAGATTTAATCTCATCAACCCTAAGTGGTGATGAGAAAATGGATTGTGTTTGTGTGTAGAATCCATAAGGATTCGGTTGTATGGTTTATTTGTGATTTTTATTGTTTTTGATTGTTTAAATGCTTTACTAATTGTGATCTTAATTTGCTATGCATGATTATGATTTTTATTATTTTGGCTATGTATGTTTATGGTTTTAAATATATTGTATGTGTATTATATGTGATTTAATAATTGTATGTGTTTGTAACTGTGTAATTATTAAAGTAGGATGTGAATAACAAATGCGATTTGCATGAGTGTTCCAAAGAACACACCATCAGGCTCACGGCCTTACATCCAAAAAGAGAACCAAAATGTTCTCAGTAATTTTCTAAATAACTGATTTAAGGAATTTAAGTAAAATAATCAAAGTTAAAAATGGTTTAGATTAATTGTGGCCAAAATGCCATTTAGTGTATAACCAAATGCCATTTTATTTTGATTTGGCCAACATGCCATTTTATTTACTAAGATAGGTTAGGTAATTGTTTTATAACATAAATTGATTCCAAAGAATCATTGAGAAAATTAAAGGAATTAATTCTGTTCTAGAATTTTAACTTAGCAGAATTCAGTTTAAGCAAGAAATTAATCAGACACTTGAAAAGTACTAACGTAGAGCTCATACTATAAATTTTGAAGCGTGTTAGTGAATTCCAAAGTGAAATTATTGGGTAAAAATAAAATAAATTATATTTAGAGGAAAACGTTAAAAATACCTTATACTAATTTTATAGGCAAAATGCTGCCAAAATTTATTAAAATCAAACGCATAAAATGAAAAGATTCCATACTATATTTATAACACAAGGAAAATACATTACGTATTTTAAAAGTACTAGATATAGTTTTACACATATTAAAAATGACAATTTTAAGCTATTCGGTTAAGAAAATGAATTAAAAATCCTACGCGATTGAGAAAATAACTCAAAAACAATTTACGATGTTTAAAAACGTCAAAATGTCTTTACGCGATTTAAAAACGTTTGTGAAAACGATGAGATTGTGAAAATGCGATAAAATTCTTACGCGATTGAACAATACTGTGAGTTTTGCTGTCGGGCCAAAGTGGTGGACCCAGACATGTCGTAGTGTAGTACTGTCAGGTGGGACGTACTATACTTTGTTATCTGGTGACTAGGGGTATTTTGATAATTTCTCGTAAATATGGTAAAATTTGGATAATAGGAATATTTCTGTAATTTTAGCTCATGTTTAGAGTGCTGTGCCAATTTGGGTTATAATTGGTGATTGATTGACGAGGCGAATTACACCGTGTTTGGTGTGATAAGCGTAGTGTGGTTCATTTATGAACTTGGAGGCATTAGTGTGCGGAGAATTCCACATGCGGACAGTGGGTTGCTCCTTTGGGCCGTGGTAACGGGCAACACACTAATGATCTTGACAAGCACTATTCTTAGTCAAGATCTTGAGGGGACTATTAAGTACTATGCTTGTGGTACACAACGTTGGACTGTGTACTGCTACACGATGTTTTGGACTGTGGGCTATAGACACAAGGATTGGACAGTGCAATAGCTTGGTTGGGCAGCCATAAAGTATTTTTAGTTTCTTTTCGGATCATTCTCTCAGATATCCGTGTTTAGCTCCATGGAGTAGGAACGAGTCAGTGTGTGTATCATTCATCATCTGCATTTTTAATGTTCATGCATTATCTGCATTTTATTGTTTATCATAATCTGTGATAAATTGTATGATTAAATGTTTTATTATACTATGCATGATATTATTGTATGTGTTATTTATATATATATCACTTGTTATCTTGTACATGATGTATTGATATGTACTGTTGTGATAACTGTCTTGTACTGTCGTTTTCTTCATTGCCATGCGAGTAATGATGTAGATTGTCTCACCTCTCTATATGTTTTCTCGATATTACTATATTGTTTCCGTAAAGAGTTTGAGGTAAAGGAGGATCAGCCTCTTGAGGTACAATACCCTAACGAGCAACAGTCGGGCGACTTACACGAGGAGGAGGAGCCGGTTGATCACGCTGATCGTTAAGACTGATCTTGAGATCATGGCACTGCCAGGATTCTTCGGGTTCGTGCGACTGGAGTTTCACGGGGGTTCCGAGGCGTGGCGTATGCATGCTGACCGAGGGACAGTAGCTTATGTGGGACGATTGACTGTGTCCCTATGTAGGGAGTATGACGGGGAGGTCATATTCACTACTATGCTTTATTTACATTTAGAGTTACCTTTGACCATTAGGCATTATTGGCAGCGAGTTTTCCATGCGCCTAGTGAGCTTAGTAGCGAGTCGACAGCTCGAACTCGTGTTCGAAGTACTGTGAGATCTCATAGATGTGATCTTTTCGATGGTTATTCTGGAGGCGATGGACGATGATTCATCGGAGAGTTTGATATCTACTGAGATGCACTTGGGCAGTATTATGTTTTAGCTTTGTGTCAACTCTTTATTGCTTTATTAAATACTTGTAGTTTGTGAATTATGTTTGTACTAAAAGAGAATCTTATGTATATTATGGTGAGTTTATGTTTGTTATATCTTGTGTTTCGTGTTATTTTATTTAATGTTATAATTACAAAAAGAAAAAAAAATTCCGCAAATATTATGTAAGTATCAAATGTTTTACAACTTGGGTAGAGTTTTATTTTTTTTTTAATTTATTTCATTGCATTCATAAATGTGGCATCCCCACAAGGGTGTTACACTTGACTAAGGACTTTTAAGAATAATGTTCTAATTTTATCCAATAGGATCTCATGATCAAGTCATCTACTTGATGTCATATGGCATTAAAGTTACTATTATAAGGACTTTATTATATTTATCATCACACAATAAATGAAATGCCTCATATATAGCATAATACAATGTATATAAGTGTAGAAGAAATATATCGGCCTCTAGGGCATACACCAACAATCTCCTACTTACACTAGAGCCAATCAAGCATATGGCTATTACCTAAAGATCTATTGTGACCTTCATGTTTCTGCTATGCAAGAGGTTTCGTCAGTGGATCAGTAATGTTATCATCTGTTGGTACTTTGCATATATTCACATCTCCTATATCAATGATCTCTCAAATAAGATGGAAGTGCCTAAGTATATGTCTGGATCATTGGTGAGATCTAGGCTTCTTAGCTTGTGCAATAGCTCCATTGTTATCACAATAGAGGTCTGCTAGGTCCACAATGCTAGGAATTCTGTCAAGTTCAACAATGAACTTCCTAATCTAAACGACCTCCTTTGCTACAATGGAGGCAACAATATACTCAACCTCTGTGGTAGAATCGATGACTGTCTCTTGCTTTGAACTCTTCCAGCTCACAGCCCCACCATTAAGCTAAAACATAAAACTTGATCATGATCTGGAGTCGTCCTTATCAGTTTAGAAGTTAGCATCAGTGTAACCCTTTACAACCAGCTCTTCCTCAGTTCCATATACCAAGAACGAATCCCTAGTCCTTCCCAAGTACTTAAGGATATTCTTGACAGCACTCCAGTGGCTTTCACCAGGATCAGACTGGTACCTGCTCGTCGTGCTTAAAGCATATGAGATGTCTGGTCGAGTACATAACATGGCATATATGATAGATCCAATTGCAGATGTATATGGAATCTTACTTATGCGATCCTTCTCGTCCTAGGTGGAAGGGAATGGAGCCTTAGATAGGCTTACACCATGTGACATAGGCAAGAGTCCTTTCTTGGATTCATGCATGTTAAATCATCTTAACACTTTGTCTATGTATGTACTCTGAATTAGGCCAAGCAATCTCAGTGATCTATCTCTATAGATCCTGATACCTAACACATAGGTGGCTTCGCTTAAGTCCTTCATAGAAAAGCAGTTCCCTAACTAAGTCTTTACAGACTGTAGGGTAGGGATGTCATTTCTAATGAGTATTATGTCATCTACATACAACACCAGAAAGACAATTGTGCTCCTACTAGCCTTCTTATAGACACAAGATTCTTCTTCATTCTTGATGAAATCAAATTGTTTTATTGTATCATAAAAATGAAGATTCCAGCTTCTGGAAGCTTGCTTCAATCCATAAATTGATTATTGCAACTTACATACCTTTCCAGCATCCTCTAGAGTGGCAAAACCCTCAGGTTGTGTACTGTACACATCCTCGAGAAGATTTCCATTAAGGAAAGTAGTTTTGTCATCCATTTGCCATATTTCATAATCATGGTATGCTGCAATAGCAAACAAGATCCGAACAGATTTAAGCATCGCAATTGGGGAAAAAGTCTTATCATAGTCTACACCATGAATTTGCTTGAAACCTTTAGCACTAATTGTGCCTTAAAGGTATGCATATTACCATCCATGTCGGTTTTCTTCTTGAAAACTCACTTGCACCCAATGGGTTTTACCCCTTCAGGTATGTTAACCAAGGTCCATACCTGGTTGGCATACATGGATTCCATTTTAGATCTCATGGCCTCAAGCCATTTCTCAGATTCTAGACCAATAATGGCTTCCTGGTAAGTCACAGGCTCATCTTGATCCATGAGCAATATGTCACCTTGCTGGGTCATGAGAAATCCACATCTCTCTGGTTGAGGACGTATCCTATTAGACCTACACAGGTCTTGTGCTACTAGAGTAGGTTGTTGTTTCATAACATTTTGTGGAGGCCACTCTATTTCTACCATTGGTTCGTTACTGCTTTGTGAAACTTGAACTTTTTCAAGTTCTACTTTCCTCCCACTGATTCCTTTGGAGATAAACTCATTTTCTAGAAATACAGCAGTCTGTGCGAGAAACACTTTGCCCTCGGTAGGATTATAGAAAAAGTATCCCTTGGTTTCCTTGGGATACCCCACAAAGAGGCATTTATCTGATTTAGGGTTAAGCTTATAAAAAATTTGACGTTTCATATAAGATTTGCAACCCCAAATCTTCATAAAAGATATACTGGGCCTTCTCCCAGTTCACATCTCATATGGTGTCTATTGAACTGTCTTAGATGAAACACGATTAAGTGTGAAAGCTAATGTTAATAGAGCATGTCCCCAGAAGGAGCATGGAAGGTCTATATGACTCATCATGGATCAGACCATGTCCAACAAAGTCCGGTTCCTCCTTTTAGAGACATCATTCCATTGTGGTGTTCCTAGAGGAGTGAGTTGATATATTATCCCATACTCTTTCAGATGATCATCATACTGTTGGTTTAAGTATTTACCTTCTCGATCTGATCGAAGGATTTTAATACTCTTGCTAAGTTATTTTTATACTTTATTCTTGAACTCTTTGAACTTTTCAAAGGATTCTGATTTGTGCTTCATAAGATATACAAATCCATATCTACTGAAATCATCAGTAAATGTAATGAAGTATTAAAAACTGCCTCTAGCCAGTATGTTTAGTAGCCCACATACATCACTATGTATAAGGCCTAAAAGATCACTAGCCTTTTCACCTTGTCCAGTGAATGGGGCCTTTGTCATCTTCCCCAATAAACATGATTCACATATCTCATATGATTCGAAATCAAATGAGTCAAAGAATCCATCTTTATGGAGTTTGGAGATGTGTTTCTCATTTATATGGCCTAAATGACAATGCCAGAGATAAGATGGGTTCATATCGTTTGATTTAAACCACTTTGTATTTATGTTATAGACGGGTGTTTTGAGATTGAGGACATAAAGTCCATTACTCAGTTGTGCACTACCATAAAAAATATCATTCAAATAAATAGAATAACTTTTGTCCTTTATAATAAATGTAAAGCCTTTCTTGTCCAAACAAGAAACAAAAATGATATTCCTACTTATAGCAGGCACAAAATAGCAGTTTTCTGACTCAATTACAAGCCTAGTGGGTAAAGATAAAAGATAAGTCCCTACAGATAAAGCAGCAACCTTTGCTCAATTTCCCACTCGTAGGTCAACTTCACCCTTAGTCAATGGTCTACTCCTTTTGAGATCCTTCACATTTACTCAAATATGAGATCCACATTTAGTATCTAATACCCATGATGCAAAAGTAGACAAATTGACTTCTATAACAAAAATACCTAAAGTGGAAGTCTCACTTCCTTTCTTCTTCTTTAGTTCTTCTAGGTATCTGCCACAGTTCATCTTCCAATGTTCGGTCTGACCATAGTGGAAGCACATACCTCCCTTAGTCACTCCACCCACTAGTTTCAAGCCAGAAGTGCTAGGGTTGGATTTATCCTTGCCCTTGTCCTTCCACTTGTCCATAACAGGTAGCTCAGGAATAGGCTGTTCTAGAACATACAACCTTTTCTCTTGTTTTAGGATAATCCTCAAATTCTTGTACCAATCTAGGAAATTTGTTCCAGATAACTTGTCTTTCTCAAGGACAGATCGTAATGATAAGTTACTCGAGGTGTTTGTTGCCATGGTAATCTATTAACAGAAATATGCAAAATATATATATCATGCCATAAACATATTTAATGAGGTCTTTAATTAAATATATCTCTCACTGTTTTATTCAAATCAATGACCCTCAGCATTGACTCATAAAATCTCATCGTAAGATTTCCTAGTAGGTCAAGATCCATATTTCACCTAGCTTTGAGTCAGCTTTCGCTGATCACCCAAAATTCAGTTATTCAGGTAGGAAACACTTTCTAATTACATCATACGTAACTCTTGGATAGTTAGGTGAATAACACTTATTCTAATCCATCTAATGGATTAAAGCCCAACTCCATGCCTCTAAGCCTTCAATCTTATTGAAATGGCCTAGTTAAGTTAGATCCAATGGTTGGTAGTTGGATATTACCTTTATCCCATCGCGTCTTACTAATATACATAAAGGCACCCTGCTTTGGTAGACCTACACTTAATCGATACTAGTCTTGACGAGTGCCACGTGTTAGTTATGGCAACCATTACCCAAAAGGGGGGGTGAATTGGGTATAAAAACTTTTTCACAAATGCTCTTAAAATAAATACAAATATTTAAGCTATTTAAATAAAAGCATAGAAGGAACGTGATGAAGAAAAGAAACTTTAAGAATAGCAGAAAGTAAATGTGCAATAAAATAAAATTACATAAAATAAAGAGATAAAGAGAAGAAGAGCAGGCACGATATTTATCCTGGTTCGACCACCAACCACTTGTGGTCTACGTCCAGTCCCCGAAACACAGTTCGAGATTTTTCACTATGTATACAAGCTTCCAATAGGTGCTTGCAACCTTTACATAAGAGAGCACTTTTTACACACAGGGAAACTCTACCCTTGTGCTAAAGTCTCAGCCTGCAGGGATACCTCACCCTTTATACAAACCTTGAGGGATGCCTCACCCTCGATACAAATCTTGAAGGATACCTCACCCTCAATATAGTAGAATAGAAATATAGATGAAGAGAAACTCTCGCAAAGAGTAGATAATACAATTTGAAGCTCTATGAAGCTCTCTAAGGATATCTCAAATTTTGGCGAAAAAGAGCACAGAAATTTGGTAAAATATGTATCATAAAATAAAGTAAGAAAGAATTATTTCAGATAAATGGGTGTTACTAAAAGATGTCCCAAAAACATGTATTTATAGTGTTCTTGAGAAAATAGCCATTGGGCATCATTTAATATCACATTAAAAGCATAGAAAATAGTCGTTGCGTAAAAATGGATTGAGTTTATTCGAATAAACGAAGTCCTATTCGAATAAATCACTTATAACACATCAGGAAGTGTTTTCTGAAACCTTTTATTCGAATAAACATTTGGTTATTTGAATAAACGTTTAGTTATTCGAATAAAACGTTAAAAACACGTTCAGTAACGTTTTCTGGGTCATGTTATTCGAATAACCCTTTGGTTATTCGAATAAACCATTAAAAACTCGTTCTGGTATGATTTCTGTGGTGTGTTATTCGAATAACATATGCTTTATTCGAATAAACCACTCAGATTTTGAAAACTGACTTTAAATGGTCATAACTTCTTCATTTCTTATCCGTTTAAAGCAAATGACTAGTCATTGGAAAGATCTTTGAGTCTATTTTCAAATGAAAGAAGTTTCAAAACAAAACTCAAAGTACTTTGAAAGATATGATTAAAAGAGTGACCAAAGGTCAGTTTTACAAAACTCAAACTTGATTATTTTTCATAAATTTGAACTACCACCATAAATAACTTTTCAAAACTTGTTTGTTGGGTATTTTAGCATAGGAAAAACATTTGTAAAAACATATTTGAGATATCCATAAAGCTTCGTACATAAAGACCCTAAGTCCTATAAGCTATACCATTTAATCTTCCTTTGGACTTGGTCTTTGACATGACTTTGATGTTTATCAATACCTTCATAAAATAGGCATTCACATCCTCCTTGTATTAAGCTTAATTGAGATCTTTTGCTTTCTTGTTGCAAAGCTCACTCTTGATACTTGGACTATCCTACAAAGTATTACTCACTTAAACAAGCATATTTAGTCCAAATTCATAATTCAATATCTTCATATGCATGATTCATAAATGTCTAACTCTAGTTAGTTTAACATGCATATAAGACTTTCATAGATACATCCAAATAAGATATTTATCAATTATTAATGGATATGCTCTATATAGGATGCAACAAAGAACATATGCAAAGTGTTCTTTTTGTCTTGTATTTGTCATCATCAAAACTTAACATATTAAACCATTTGGGGCAAACTTATTTCCACACCACGCATTAGAAGGCGTCACATAATGACTTAATATTTGCTTTGAGGGAATTTTATAATTATTATTAGATCTCACCATTTATCAAACTATTGTACATACCATAAACATCATCCATGCATCTTATACATATAAAGTGTATAATAAATTTGACATGGTTATGATCCGTAACGTAATGATTCTCCTAATCCAATAAGAGTATCATTAAATAAGCATAGAGAGCGAACAGCTTCACTAAGCGCCTCTCACCAATGTCCTCATTTGATGTTGTCTTCTTGCCTCCACATCAAGATTACATTACATAGAAGCCTTTTTTACATTCGAGGGGAGTTAGGTGAGAAGAGAATGTACAACCAGAATGTAGAGAGTAAGGCACAACATGCAGGTCATATTTTAAAATAACCAAAGAAGCAAAAATAAAAGGACTAAGGCCATAACCATGCACCATGCACCACAAAGTACATCAAAACTCAAAACAATAATACATTATTATTTTATGAGTCATAAAAGGTTTGCTTGACATCAACACTTGATGCCACTGCAGACTAGAAACAAGGTTTCCAGAACATTGTATATATCACATGCATACTAAAAAACTTCTCAAAAATAGAATAACTAAATATGTTATTTCATACAACACAAAGAATAGAAAAATTGAATCATGGTTTCACAAGTGGCTCTGATACCACTGTTGGAAATTTCAGTATAAAAAATGCAGTGAGAAAAAGGAATTCCCACTAAGGATCCAGGCGAAAAGGGAACCATGAAACATGATTTTCGAGTTTACCTCTTGAAGCCAAAAGAAAGATGATCAACGCAAACCACTAACACCGTAACAGCGACGATGTCTCTACGTAGTCCACATGAACAGACCCATGAATGTCCAACGTCTGCTAGGAGTCCCGCCTCCCTAACGCAGTGCTAGCTGCGAAGAGAAGAAAATCAATCACCCTCTTTCACTATGTGTGTATATCAAGGGTCACAATCCATGTCCTTATGCCCTTTTTTATAGAAGAAGCCTCCAATAGCTTCTTTAAAAAGCCTTCTATTTGCTTCTTCAAGAAGCATCTCATTAGTTTCTTCAAGAAGCCTCTCATTAGCTTCTTCAAGAAGCCTCTCATTAGCTTCTCCAAGAAGCCTCTCATTTACTTCTCCAAGAAGCTTTGAATTAGCTTTTCCAAGAAGCCTCGAATTAGCTTCTCCAAGAAGCCTTCCATTAGCTTCTTTGAGAAGCCTTTCATTAGCTTCTTTTAGAATCATTGAGTGAAAGAGTAGTAGTAGGATTAGTGTGAAGCCTTGGGCTAATCTGTTATGAATTTTGGCCCACGATAGAATTCCCAGTCCAACTTGGATTCTATTTACTCCAATTTAGTCTGTTCTAATTGTGTGATCCTGTAGGTTCTCATATTGTTAATAGTAATATTAAAATCTCATTTTAATATTACAAGCATTGAGCGGTATCTAGCAATACATCACTGTTACCCAAGTAATGAGAATGTATGTGATTTGACATAACCTTTCCGTGATCATTGTTTCCGTGTAGTCTAGTCCTTTTGTCCAGATATTTAGATTGAACACAAGGCATGGAACGTGTCACCCTTGTATAGTTCAATCTTTCATTTCCTGATGCTCGAGTAGAAGTAGTAAATGAGATCAATATCTTATATTGACTTATTTGAGCATGGCCATACATTTTGTAGTCTCACTCAATCAGGAGCCCGAAGATATCACTCTTGTTATGTAGGGGGGACAAATCCCATCTAGGTCACTCATATCCCTCTGCATGATTCGCAGTATGTCCAATTACTAACTTTATAATCACCTTGTTACAGATGATGTTTGATGGCATCAAAATATATAACTCCTCATGTAGGAGTCGTAGTGATTTTAGGTCAAAGGACCACATATACCATTATCACTATAAGAATCGCTTATGACACTCACGTAACGATCCACGTAGCATTCTCATGGTGGGTCAGTCTAGTACATTATTACTCTTAATATATACCCATGTGAAGACTTGATATCTCATATCCATGACCTGTGAGATGTGGCCATCAGTCTATGCACATACTAGTCTCAATGCATTATTGTTGTCCTATAGTGTTCTAATTTTATCCAATAGGATCTCGCGATCAAGTCATCCACTTAATGTCCTATGGTATCAAACTTACTATTCTAAAGACTTTATTATGTTTATCATAACACAATAAATGAAATACCTCTTATATAGCATAGTACAATGTATATAAGTATAAACGAAATATATCGACCTCTAAGGCATACACCAACACTTTCCTCCCACAATAAAAGCATTTAATAAATAGACTACTTGATGTATTTGTGGATATAAGGAAATTTTCATAAAATTTTTGTTGGTTATTGGGATTATACCCCAAACCAGATTTTTGAAAGATACATCTTTGTTTCCCTAGTAACACATTCAAATTGTCTCTTCTAGAGGTGAATTTTGCAAGTATATCTTTTAAATCTTTAATTTCATTTTCAAATGCTTTACACGATGAACAAGATGAGGGCATAGGTGTATAATCATGTGAAAAACAAATCATGCATGATGAGTTGGCATCAATAAGTCCAAGAGTCTCATTCTCAACTTTGAGTTCTTTAATTTCCTTGGTTAAAATAGAAACTTTGTTTACCAATAAGGAGATTATTTTGTTAGAAGTTAAAACCATTTTAGTGAGCCTCATGGACTCATCTTGTAAATCTTGGAATGCATCTTGTAACTCACTATATGAAGAAGAATATTCAAGATTAGATGAAGTTATCTCTGTTTCACTTTCTTCTTTTTTTTCTTCTTCATCTGCCATGAGGCAAAGATGAGCTTCCTCATTCTCTAAATTGTCGGTGGAATCCATATTGTTGTCTTCCAAATCAATGTGTGCTCTCCTTCCTTTTCTTTCCTTGGAAGGTCTCTTTTCATATTTCTCCATCTTCTTTTGATAAACTGGATACTCCATCTTCATGTGCCTAGGCTTTCCACATTTGTAGTGAGTTAGAGTAGATGAAGCTCCTTCTCCCTTTTGATATGTCTTCTTAGGAGGAAAATGTGGTCTTATTTTCTTTACAAAGAAACTGAAATTTTCTTCATTTATCTCAAGATTCCTAAGGCCATCTTTATCATTTTCATCTTCATTATCAATTATTGTGGAAGTGGCTTTAAGTGCAATCCCCTTTTTCTTTTTATCTTGCTCTTCATGTTGGTTGAGCCTATTTGATTCCAGCTTAAGTTCTTGCAATTTTCTAAAGAGAATGGCCAAAGTCATTGTAGCTAGATTCCTTGACTCTGATATGGCCGTCACTTTAGGCTGCCAATTCCTGCTTAAACATTTCAAAACTTTGTTAATAAGATCTTCATTGGCAAAAGTTTTTTCCAATAAAGCAAGATGATTAACTATATGGGTGAACCTCTTTTGCATTTCTTGAATTCTTTCTCCTTCGTTCATTTTAAATAATTCATATTCATGAGTGAGTGTATTTATTCTAGACCTTTTCACCTCACTTGTATCCCCATGACTTACTTGCAATGTATCCCACATTTTTTGGGTGGTCTTGCAATTTAACACCCTAAAGAATTCATCATACCCCAAAGAAGTAGTGATGATGTTCTTGACTCTCAAATTGTATTAGACCTTTTTCTTGTCTTCATCGGTCCATTCACTTCTTGGTGTATTAGTTCTTACACCATCAACTATATGTGTGGGGATAAAAGGACCATTTTTAACAGTATCTCACACATTAATATCAATAATTTCAATAAAAATTTTCATCATCTCTTTCCAATAAGTATACCCATCCCCATTGAAAAAAGGAGGTCTGTTTATAGAAGAACTTTCGTTGGAAAAACTATTTGAAGCCATTTCTTCTCTTGAAGCTGCTAAGCTCTTTATACAAGAGTCTAGCTCTGATACCACTTATTACTAAGTGGCCTCAAAACTCAAGAGAGGGGTGAATTGAGTTTATAAAAACTTTTCACAAATCTTTCGAAAAACTATTGATTACCGATTTTTGTTGAAGCTATTAATTAATGAAAATAAGTGAATCGATGAGATAAGAAAATATTGCATAACAATGAACTAATTCAGAAGAGAAATATTCAAGCAAGCAAATAAACCAATGTAGAAATGTAAAGAGAAGGGTTTAGAGAATCAAACACAATGGTTTATCCTGGTTCAGTCACCCCTTGTGACCTATGTCCAGTCCTTAAGCAATCACTTGAGATTTTTCACTAAATTCTAAGCTTGAATCGGGTGCTTGTAACCTTTACAAATTGGAGCACTCAATACCACCTTGGAATACCTCACCCTTTGTAGCTTGAGCCTCTTCAAACAAGGGGTGCCTCACCCTTTACAATTTGGAGGGATACCTCACTCTCTACTATAGAATAATCAAGGTTGATAGAATGAAATTCTCATAAGAGTCATTGATCCAAATTGAAGCTCTAGAATGCTCTTCAAAGATATCTTAAGGATTTTTAGAAAAATAGAGCAAGAATGATTTCAAGGATTGATTCACGTATTAAAGTGTTAGAAAGTTGTTTCAAGTTCAAGGTTAGCCATTAATGATGCCCCAACACAAGTATATAACATGTTTTTGATCAAAGGAGCCATTGGGGGCTTTAATGCCCAGCATTTAATGCACCTAATATAGCCGTTGGGCAATGTCAGACTAGTGGTAATCGATTACACAATACTGGTAATCGATTACATGGTTGTTTGAACGTGTTCTTCGTTTTCTGGGCAAGATGTAATCGATTACCAGCCTTGTGTAATCGATTACATGGCCTCTTCCAAACTTATAATTGATTACATCCTTAGTGTAATCGATTATAAGGCTTTTGCCATGCTTGTAATCGATTACATGCTTAATGTAATCGATTACAAGGCCTCTGTTTGGCTTGTGATCGATTACAATGTATGTGTAATCGATTACCTTGTCCTTTGAACATATTTTTCAAGCCCAATTAAGTGTATTCGTCAATTCTTACTTATAGAAGCTTGGATTTTGACAAGATTTACATTTGAATTATGAAATCTAAGATTGAAATCAATATAACCTTAAAAAGATGAACTTTGAATTATAAGTTGATTTAAAAGGATCTTGAAAAACCATTTGAAGATAATTGAGATACCTTGAGAGCATTTTACATTGATATTCTAAGACCTATATCTATATACCTCTTGGTTTCCTTCTTTTGATATTAGTCTTCTCTTTTGATCTTGATCTTCATCTTTAATTTTGTTATCATCAAAAATTCATTTGATATGCTTCAAGACATAAGCATTCACATAACACCACTATCCAACACTTACTTTAATACAAAAACTATATATTGAGTAGAGTGAGTTGAATCTCTTATTTTGTGGAGATGTATACAATATTCCCCTTGTTTAATTAGTTGGAATTGGATCAGTAAGGATTCATCCTTTTGCCAACAGATGCTTCCTTGCTTTCAGTATCCTTTTTTTTTCTCAACTCAGTTCATCTCACATACACGCCTATGATATTCCACGACAGCTTGAGGACAAAATTCAGGTTCATCTATAACTTTGACAGGAGGAGGTGGCACAATTGGAGGAAAAATATCTACATCCTGAATCTTTTCTGATTAATTAAGAAGCACATGTGAAAGATGGCTATCAACTATAAGATGCGTCATACTCAGATCATTATGGGGCAGCAAAGAGTTCATGTTGGAGTCCTTTTGCACAACGTTACAAATAAGTGAATAGTAAATGTTTTGGCTCTGTTACTAAGCAACTTGTACTTGTAGTAATGACTATTACAATTAGATTTACATTTTAACCACTCAATTTCCCATCCAAGATATGCAAGATGTTTATGTGCTTGTTCCCTAATAGGCTTACTCTTAGAACTAAGTGCATATTCCATAACAACATCAGGACATAATTCAACTTCAGACAGTATCAGAGGTTTCCAATGTTTGGACCCTAAATGAGTTGAGCATCCATGTTCTCCATTTTTTTCAAAACAACTAGCACCTAAAACTACTTCACCAGCATCATGGTAGGAAATTTCATTTTGGAACTCAGGTAAGATCTCTTGATCAGGAGGAATAGATTCTTTCTGCCCCAAAATTTCCTTTTTTGGGAAAGTAATGTTTAACTCTTCCATAGACCACAGTATTCATATCTGATGCCCCGTCCACCAAAAGATCCACATCATATTTTTCTTGAATGGTTATAATGGTTACACAAGTTTGAATAGTATCCAACAAATTTGACGAATAAACTTTTTCCATAGGGATGTCAGCTGTTCCAATGTCAGAACCAAATGCATTACTAGGACTACCATCACAATAAACATTTGTATTGCCACTCAATTGGCTACCAGAATTTACAACATCCAAAGAACTGGCCATATCAACTTCCTGATTGAAGTCAACATTAGCCATAGTGTAATACCCTTAATAACATGTTAATCTTGAATATGGTTACAAAGGTAGCATATAAGTTGCTTAACATACTTGTGAAGTTTTGTGATAAACTGAGTTTATTTAGATACTTAGTTGCAACCTAGAAGTTGAAAATAGATTAAAATGACTCAGAAAAAGGCATAAAATGCTTAAATAAGAGAAATAAATATGGATAATTTATTTCTAAGTTACAAATATATGAAACAAGATGTGGTTAAAGTTTCAAGATAATCAGATTCAGTTTGATACTTTTTGACATATTGGTTGTGCTTTTAATGTCGGATTGACTAGTAATAGATATGTAAAATCACAAAAATGGTGAAACAATAATTTAAATGAATCTTATGATTTATTCTAAAGTTGTTTGAAGTTAGGAAACTTATTTTCATGGAATTTGAATGTCCTTAGCAGATAAGGGAGTTCTAGCAAAATACCCTATGGGATATTTTGGTCTTTCTCTCATTTCTCTCTCTCGGTTAAAAAGGTAACACTTGTTGCTACTGCAAAAGAAAAGAAGCAAAAATAAAAGAAAAAAAAGAAGAAAGAGTCGAATAAGAGAAATAAAAGAGGGAAAATGGAGGAAGAAGCAAGAAGATCAAGACCAAAGCATAAAGCTTGAAGATTGATCATCTACACAAGAGGTAGGGATTTACTTTCATAAACTTCATTCCTTTCCTTATGTCAACTTGTTCATGGTGATGGCTTGTTGATTAGAAATGGGATTGAATGTTGTCTATGGTTTTTCTTGCTTGATTCTTGTTTGGAAACTTGTTGATGACTTAAATTTGTGACGTTTGATGATTGGTTGTGAGTTAGGACTTGGTTATGTCCAAGATCCTCCATAACCTCTAAAGTGAGAAATTAGGTGTTATAGACTAATTCTTGTTCATCAATCTATATAAAATGGATTAAGTTAATATTTGATGATTCTATCATGCTTTAGACCATGGTTAGGATTGGTTAATATCTAGAATACATGAATTTGATGATTGGAATTGGTTTGAAAAACCAATTCTTCAAATTTGCTTTTGGTATATGGGTGCCTAAGCACTTGAGCATGAGCACTCAAGTGCCCAATGTTCAGCAGAATAGGGCAAACACTCTAGTCTACACGCACTACGCGCTTCAGCGCCAGCGGTGAGCGCTCGAGCGCCCCAAGACCAGAGATTTTGCTTCCTAATGCATGCGATGAGCGCCTGAGCACCCATCCTAGAGCACCTGAGTGCGCTAAGGGTTGGAGCGCCCCAAGGCTTAATGCTTGAGCACCCAGTACAAAAATTCATAGAATTTTTATGTTGTTTAAATAGGGTTTCCTACTAGCTTGGACCCCTTATGCATGCTTTTTAGCATATGTTAAGGTACTACTAGGGGTATTTCAAAAGGGGAAACGACTACCTAGTTAGTATATGAAATGTATGAAACTTAGAACAACTTAGAGCAATGGTTTGATCTAAGTAAGTGTCTAGCACCTTTAGCAACTTAGTGTTGCATTAGATATCACTTAAGTTGTGATGATGTGGTATATTAGATGCAAGTATACTAGGATGGATTAGTAGTATTCACTCTAGTAAGTATGAGAAAGGTATGAACGTTAGGATATCCAAAAGTAGTTGATTATCTTGGGAAGATACCTAGACCCTTAAGCAACAAAGTGTTGTATTTGCTAACCACTCTTGAACTAGATTCTTTTGAGTGGAGATAAAGTTGTGTTTAGCTCCTAAGTGAAGGGATGTTTGATGCATTGAATTCTTAGGCAAGTGGGATCTTGTGCATTACTAAATACACAATAAGATGAATGGTGATAAGTAAGTTTGTCATATTCATGAAGTATAGCAAAATTATGCAATAACTCCTTTATTAGTAAAGATGAGTTGAAATTTCAAGATAAGTGGGATTTATTTCCTTAGATACAAAGTTAACTATAGGAGTTGAAGTTCTTAAGAATTCCATGAATTAGGAATTGCTAAAATAGGTATCTGTGACCTTAAACACTCTAGTGTATCTTAGGGTACTACTAAGGATGTGATAAGGAGGAAAGCTAGATACAACCAAGATAAGTATCTTATACTTGTCTAGATGTATGTATGTGGGAATGGTCTAGTAGTATTAGTCTTGGTGAGTATCCTTTGATGTTATGCACAATCATGTAGGTCAAGGGAGATAAATGGGGGATCTGAAAGGTTCTTTTGAGCTTAGATTTAGCCCTAACTTCTCGTTAGAGCCAGGATACATATAATGTGAGGATGAACTTTCCCTCTATTTACCACAGGATAATATACTAAATAAATTCTTAGTAAACATCTTGGTTCTTAATTGAGCTATGTATGTATGTATGATATTTTTACTTGCTCTTCCATTGTATGGTAACCTATGATGTGCACAATCATTTGGCCAAAAGGAAAGGAATCAGAAGTTCCTAATATGACAAGTTATTCCTAACTAAGAGCCAAGGGTTACAGGTAGAGTGAAGATGAGTTTTCCCTCCATACCATAGCAGATTACATAGAACGTTTAGGTTCCCAAAATGAGCAGGTATTCTTGGTTTCTAAAATAAAACTTTGCATATATTTTAAAACAAAACCTTACACAAGCATATCCTTAGGACATTTCTTAGGCATAATCATATTACATATCAATAGCATTGCATTTAAAGACAATTGTATGGATAATTATCTGTTATTGTTGATTTACAATTATATGGGTAGTTATTTATATCTAACAATATGTAGGCTATCGGTTTAGACCACATTACATTGTAGTGTGCAGTTATGAGAAAAAGTGGAGGAAACGCTTATGTTGATGTTATATATTAGTTTATACAATGTTATAACTAACTAGTATTAGAATTACTTTTACTGATAATTATCATTCTCGCCCCATCTGTTCTTCCATGTAAATCCAAGATCAGACCCTGCTAAGGGAAAGAAGGCGAAGCATGAAGATTAGTATAGTTTTATATGCTTTAGTAGACAAAGCTTATGTATAAGTTTATATTTGCTTTGTTTGTATTAAGAGTTATGTATTATAATAGGCCTTTTATGGCTGAGATTGTATATATATATATATACATGAGTTTTTGTTTTTCTGCATTCTCTCAAGGCTTTCTATAATTACTTGATTGTGATTATGGATATATGTTATTAGTTAGTTATGTAGTAAGTGACACAACTAGTACTGTTTATCTCGGTATAATCCAGATATATCCAGATATCTGTATTAGGGTGATACACATAGGTTCAACTACTCCAGCTCTGGTGTTTCTTTCAATAAACACCTTGGAAGGCCTAAAATTAATAAAACTTCTTCAAGTGTAACAGTCAAGTAGTCACTAACTACATTCATTACCAGGTCTCTCGATAAGTACTTCACATTCAAAGTCCACTCTCTAATCCTGTCAAAATCCTTTTTTTTCCTTATATCATACCAAATCTGTTTTGCTGAAACTACAACAAGTGATGCCCTCTCACACTCCTCAACCAATTCAAGAAAAACCCAGTTCCCTCGTCCCTCCCATTTCTCTGTAACTTTATCCCAGTCCTAAGTAATACGCAATTGATTAATTCTAATCTTCATTTCGTCACCCAAATCTGGGAAAAACACACTCCTCTCCTCCATTCCATCACAGTGATCAAATATAATACCTTCCCACCAAGCTTCCTGATGGTTGGCATTAACACACAAACCGAATTTAAGTTCCCATCCCTCAAACTCAATCAAGGGAGGGGGTGGCCTAATCACTCTGCACTCACAGCAATTTGAAGAACTACTATCACTATCCAAAGAATCTGAAACACTCACCACATCTACAAGATAATTTAACCCATTATCATCTAAAAGATGTGATTACCATGCGAAAATGAAGATGAGTTTTGATGATAATAAACATGGAGATGATGAGAAGACCGAGTCCAAGATCTTCAAGTTTAGTTTTAGGACTTAGGATCTCTCTTGTACAGAGCTTTTATAGGATATCTCAGTGTTTGGCTTAAAAGATCTAAAAATATGTTTTCCTAAAAACTAAATTAAAGTTTTAATATGGCTTTGAAAATCAAAGAGTTTGTCGAATTTCAGAAATCACCTGATCTGTTTTTCTAAAAGTGTTTTTAAATGACTTGAAATAGAGGTATTTGAATAACCTTGCAGGTATTCGAATACAATCCCTCTAAAATGCTTTTAAAATGTGTTTTAAATAGTGGTATTCGAATACACCCTTGTGGTATTCGAATAACCTATTTTTGAATTGTCTTTTATGGGAAATGAAATCAGTGGTATTCGAATACACCCTTGTGGTATTCGAATAACCTACTTCTAAATTGTTCTTTATGAGAATTGAAAACAGTGGTATTCAAATACCCCATGATGGTATTAGAATAACCTACGAGACTCTGTTTCGTGTTTTGAATTTATACGTAAGCACGTTTGCATTTATTATTGTATTAAATTCCTCAAACGGCTATTTCTGATCGAAAGCTCTATAAATAGAGACCTTGAGTCACTTCTAAAATACACTGAATTTCTGAAATCATTTTGCTTGTGCTAAAATGCTGTTTACAAAATTCTCTTTTTTTCTTTGTGTTCTTTCGGCAAAATTCTTAGATATTCTTAGAGAGCTCTATAGTGCTTCAATTTGTATAATTTACTCTGAGTGAGAGTTTCTCTTCATCTACTTTCTACTATTCTGTATCGAGGGTGAGGTATCCCTCAAGGTTTGTATAAGGGTGAGGTATCCCTGCAGGCTGAGGCTTTAGCACAAGGGTAGAGTTTCCTTGTGTGTGAAAAGTGCTCTTTTATGTAACGGTTGTAAGCACCTATTGAAGCTTATATACATAGTGAAAAATTTCGGCTTTTGTTTCGAGGACTGGACGTAGACCACAAGTAGGTTAATGGTCGAACCAGGATAAATATTGTACTTACTTCTCCCTTCTTAATATCTTTATTTTATTACATATTTATTTTCTACTATTCTTATTATTTCTTTTCTTCTTCTCGTTCCTTCTGTGCATTTATTTATTAAGTTTTAATATTTGTATTTTATTTTAAAAGAGGTTTTGCGAAAATTTTTATACTCAATTCACCCCTCCTCTTGAGTACTGGAAGCCACTTGATAACAAGTGGTATCAGAGTTAGACTCTTGTATAAAGAGCTTAGCAGCTTCAAGAGAACATGACTTCTTTAAATGGTTTTTCAGATGGATCTTCCATAAGCTGACCACCCTTTTTCAAAGGGGATGGTTATGCATATTGGAAAGAAAGAATGAAAATCTTCATCTAAGCTATTGATCTAGATGTGTGGGATGCTGTCGAAAATGGCACTTTTATACTTACACATGAGGTCATGGGCGTAAGGACCGAAACACCAAGAAATAAATGGTATGATGAAAATAAAAGAAAAGTTCAACATAATTTGAAAGCAAAAAATATTATTACTACTGCTTTGGGATATGATGAGTTTTTTAGAATTTCAAATTACAAAACTGCTAAAGAAATGTGGGACACTTTGCAAGTTACCCACAAGGAAACTAGTGAAGTAAAGAGATCGAGAATCAATTCTGTAACTCGTGAATATGAATTATTCAGAATGAACCGAGGAGAAAGCATTCAAAAAATACAAAAGAGGTTCACCCACATAGTTAATCATCTTGCATCTTTAGGTAAAAATTTTTCTAACGAAAATTTGATTAACAAAGTATTGAGATGTCTTAGTAGGATTTGGCAAGCCAAGGTAACAGCTATATCAGAATTGAGGGATTTGTCGACAATGACTCTAGCTACCCTCTTTGGAAAACTTCATGAGCACGAACTGGAACTGAGCAGAGTAAGTCAAAGCGAAGAAAATGATAAAAAGAAAAAGCGGATAGCACTCAAAGTCACTTCCTCATCAATCGACAATGATGATGAAGAAAATAAAGAAGGCATAGAGAACATTGAGGTAAATGAAGAAAACCTCCGTCTATTAGTTAAAAAATTTGATAAATTTTTCAGGAAAAAGAGAAAGCAAAGAAGATCTCCCTTCCCCCCGAAGAAGACTCATTACAAAGGCAAAGGAGCTTCATCAACTCCAACTTGCTATGAATGTGGCAAACCTGGTCACATGAAAATAGAGTGTCCAGTTTACCAAAAGAAAAAAGAGAAATTTGAAAAGAAGCCCTTCAAGGAAAGAAAAGGAAGAAAAGCCTATATAGCATAGGATGAAAATGACATGGATTCAACTGACAGCTCAAATAGCGAGGAAGCTCAACTATGTCTCATAGCCAAAGGAGAAGAAGAAGAAAGCAAAAATGAGGTAAGTTCTAATACTACTTTATTGCCTTCTTACGATGAGTTACAAGATGCCTTTGAAGAATTGCATAAAGAGTCTTTAAAACTCACAAAAATAATTTCTTCTTCTAAGAAAACAATCTCTTCTCTAGAAAATCAAATTCTTATTTTAAATAAAGAAATAGAAGAATTGAAAGTTGAAAATAAAACTTTGGGAATCATTGATGCTTGCACAAATCATTCTTCACATGCTTCTACATCTTCATCTTGTTCTTCATGTCATATGCTTGAAAAAGAAATTAAAGACTTAAGGAACACTCTTTCTAAATTCACCTTTGGAATGGATAACTTAAATATTTTATTAGGAAGACAAAGAGTGGTTTTTTAAAAAGCTGAGATAGGTTATAACCTAAAAAATCAACAAAAAATGTATAAAAATTTCTTTGTACATTCTAGTGTTTCAAGTAGTCCTTTTATTAAATGCTTTTACTGTGGAAAGAAAGGTCATAGTGCATCAACATGTAATGCGAGGAAAAACATTAATATAAAAATTGGAACAAAAATAGTTTGGGTTCCCAAGGGTACTATACCCAAAACTGACACACAAGGATCCAAGAAAGTTTGGGTACCAAAGGTTAAAAACTAAACATGTGTTGTAGGTGTGCTTGAAAGTTAGGAGTTCAAATTGGTATCTCGATAGCGGTTGCTCCAAGCGCATGACTGGGGACGACTCAAAATTCACCATGCTTATTCCCAAGAATCATGGACACGTTACTTGTAGTGATAATAACAAAGGAAAAATTCTTGGAATTGGCAAAGTCAGTAAGAACCCTAACTCCTCTATTGAAAATGTGTTGCTTGTTGAAGGCTTGAAACATAACTTGCTTAGTATTAGCTAATTGTGTGATAAAGGAAATAGGGTAATATTTGATTCAAATTGTTGCATAATTGAAGATAAAAATGATAAGCATGTTAAATTCATTGGTCATAAAGTAAACAACATCTATATGATTAGTCTTGATGATATATCTTCAAATGATGCGATATGCCTTTTAAGTAAGAATGATGATTCATGGTTATGGCATAGGAGAATTGCACACATTCACATGGATCACTTAAAGAAGTTGGTCTCTAAAGAGCTAGTAATTGGACTACCCAAGCTTAATTTTGTAAAAGATAAATTTTGTGATGCATGTCAAAAGGGTAAACAAATAAAGGTCTCTTTTAAAGCAAAAAATATAGTTTCAACTACTAGACTTTTACAACTTTTGCACATGGATCTATTTGGACCTTCTAGAACTATGAGCTTTGGTGGGAATTACTATGCTTTAGTGATTGTGGATGATTTTTCTACGTTTACATGGACTTTATTTCTTACAAATAAAAATGATGCATTTCTAGCTTTTAAAAGACTTGCCAAAGTTATTCAAAACGAAAAAGATTTTCAAATCTCTTCTATAAAAAGTGATCATGGTAGCGAATTTGAAAACAATATTTTTAAAAATTATTGTGATGAACATGGCATTAATCATAATTTTTCTGCCCCTAGAACTCCGTAAGAAAACAGAGTTGTAGAAAGAAAAAATCGTTCTTTAGAAGAAATGGCGAGAACTATGCTTAATGAGGCTGCTCTTCCTAAGTATTTTTGGGCAGATGCTGCAAGTACAACTTGTTATGTAATGAACAGGGCCCTTATAAGGCCTATTTTAAAGAAAACCCCATATGAGTTGTATAAGGGAAGAAACCCAAATGTCTCGCATTTTTATGTTTTTGGATGCAAATATTTTGTTTTAAATAATGGAAAAGATAACTTAGGCAAGTTTGATGCTAAGTCTGATGAAGGTATATTTCTTGGTTATTCAAATCATAGTAAAGCTTTTCGTATATATAATAAAAGAACTATGACTATTGAAGAATCTATGCATGTTGCATTTGATGAAACTAACCCAAATGGGTCGAGAAAGGATCTTGTTATTGATGATGTTGTAGAAATCTTGGCGAAAACACATTTGGATAGCAAGGAAAAAGAAATCAAGGAGCAAGAGGATAAACAAAGACAAGAAGATTCGCAAGCTTTGGAACTTCCCAAAGAATGACGAACTTCAAAATATCATTCCCTTGATCAAATTATCGGTGATGTATCTAAAGGTGTAAGTACTTGTAATTCTCTTAGAAATGCTTGTCATCACTTAGCTTTTGTTTCTCAAATTGAACCTAAGGATTTAATTGAAGCTTTTGATGATGAACATTGGATCTTAGCTATGCATGAGGAATTAAATCAATTTGAAAGAAATCAAGTTTGAAATTAGTTGCTAGGCCTAATGATCACCCTATAATTGGCACTAAATAGGTTTCTAAAAACAAACTTGATGAAAATGGGTTAATAACTAGAAACAAAGCTAGACTGGTTGCTAAAGGTTATAATCAAGAAGAAGGAACAGATTATGAGAAAATCTATGCACCTATAGCTAGATTAGAAGCTATTAGAATGTTACTTGCTTATGCTTGCATCATGGATTTCAAATTATATCAAATAGATGTTAAAAGTGCTTTTCTCAATGGCTTTATCCAAGAGGAGGTATTCATTGAATAACCTCCAGGTTTTGAAAATCATGAACTACCCAACCATGTTTTTAAACTTAAAAAGGCTTTATATGACTTAAAGTAAGCTCCTAGAGCTTGGTATGAAAGGTTGAGTGAGTTTCTTTTAGAAAATGATTTTTCAAAAGGAAAAGTCGATACTATCATTTTCATTAAAAATAAAAAGCATGATATTCTTCTTGTGCAAGTATATGTTGATGATATTATTTTTGGTGCTATTAATGAATTCCTGTGCAAAGAATTTGCTAAGACAATGCAGAATGAATTTGAAATGTCAATGATGGGAAAGCTGAACTTCTTCCTCGAACTTCAAATCAATCAAACGAACGAAGGGACATTCATAAGTCAAACCAAATACTGCAAGGAATTGCTCAAGAGATTTGAAATGGAAAACGCTAAACACATGGCCACTCCAATAGGTACTTCTTGCTATTTGGACAAAGATGAAGGAGGTAAATCAGTAGAAATAACAAAATACAGAGGTATAATTGATCTCTCCTTTATCTTACTACTAGTAGGCCAGATATTATGTTTAGTGTATGCATGTGTGCTAGATATCAGGCAAACCCTAAGGAATCTCATTTAAGTGCTGTTAAACGAATAATGAAATACCTAGTAGGCACTTCACAAATGGGTTTGTGGTACCCTAAGGGTGCATCATGTAACCTAATAGGCTATTCTGACTCTGATTTTGCTTAGTGCAAATTGGATAGAAAGAGTGCTAGTGGGACGTGCCACTTGCTTGGTAGTTCTTTAGTTTCTTGGCATAGCAAGAAATAAAATAGTGTGACTTTATCTACCATTGAGGCTGAATATGTTGCAACCGGGAGTTGTTGTGCTCAAATCTTATGGATGAAGTAATAACTTTTAGACTACAGTTTTCAGCTTGATCACATCCCGATAAGATGTGATAACATTAGTGCAATAAATATCTCTAAGAATCCCATTCTGCATTCTAGAACAAAGCATATAGAGATAAGACATCACTTTATCAGAGATCATGTACAAAAAGGGGATTGTGTTCTTGAGTTTGTTGAAACATCTAAGTAACTTGCAGATATTTTCACTAAACCCCTAGTAAAAGAAGTATTCTTTTACATTAGAGGAGAATTGGGCATAATTGATCAATCCAACATATAATTGCTTGTTATTTGCTTAATTATGATTTTAATCTTTCTTGAATTATTACTAACTTGAGTGTCAGAGTTATCCCGAAATCTTTTTTGTAGGTACTCCATCAAAAGGTAAGCTTTCGTCTCTCAAAATGCAATTCCTAGACATAATTTATATGTTTTCTTGTTTAAGGTATTCGAATACCTCCCTATGGTATTCGAATACCATTGTTTTTATATGTGCAAACTTGTGTTTTTCTGATAGGGCTATTCGAATACCATACATCAATATAATATTCCTATAAGCTGGTGTATTCGAATAACTGAGTAGTTATTCGAATAACCTGAGGCTTATCAATATTAGTGTTTCTCACATGCCTCTGAAGTATTCGAATACCTTGGAAGCTATTCGAATACTTGCCCTTATTTTGTATATTTTTGTGTGTGGGTATTCGAATACTGTAAAAAGCATTTGAATACCATAGACTGGTAGCCAAGCCAATTTGGCCATCTATTCGAATACATGGGAAGGTATTCGAATACCCTCTATCTGAAGGGTATGTCTTTTGGTTTTTCCTAACCATTCTATGTGAATACATCTCATAGTATTCGAATAGATTTTGGGTATTCCTTAAATACCCCCTTCGTATCTGAATGGGTTTCACTCGTTTCTCTTCGTTTTCAAAAACCTTCTGGTTTCCCTCTTCTCTCCATAAACTCTTTTCTTTCTTTCTCTCGTATCTCACCTTCACTCCCTCTCTTTCCTTCGTCACTTTCCTCCATCTATGGCTTCGTCTTCTCGCCCAAAGTGTCCTCGCACGAAGATGACTCCATGCAACAACCTGCTGGACCTTCGAAGGCTTTCCTCCAATGAGCAACAGCTTGGGCGCTTCATTACACACTTTCAGGAGTGCAACCTAGTGTAACCGAAGTACCTCGACTTGGGGTTCTTCGAAAGAGAAGGTGGTTTTAACTTTCTGAACCGGCTGAATAACCAAGGCGTACTTTGTTTCTGCTCTTACTCAGTTGTTCTTTATCTCGACCTAGTTAAGATGTTCTATTGCAACCTGAAGATTGAAGGTCAGGAGCTACACTCCAGTGTCTTCGACCAAAACATTGTGATCACATCAAATGATTGGGTTCAGATGTTTGGCTTGCAGTTAACTAGTCACAACGTTGAAGAAGAACCGCTTCTCCAACTCTTCAACAAGAACAGAGCAATTGAAGATGTTCTGAGACCTGGGTTGGCATTACCTTTGACTCAAAAGAGAGTCAAATGAGTCATGATGAAGAGCCAGGACAGGCTCCTACATTATGCTTATGCCCACATCCTAGCCCCTAAAGGTGGGAACTATGCCTACCTGAGCGAAGATGATGTGTTCATGCTATGGATCCTAAAGCAAGGTCACCTGATTAACTGGCCCGTCTTCATCATGAAGCATATGATGAGGGCAAAAGGTAAAGAGCGGTCTGAGCTACCCTATGGAGTGATCATCACTGCCTTCCTAGGCAAGTATCCTCATATTCTAGAAATCGAGCGAGCGACTTCGCTAACCCATCATCACATGTTTGTGTCCTTTACCCTCAACAAAATGAAGATGATCAAGACCGATGAAGGCTGGGTGTTCCTAGTGGAAGTTGATGATGATGAGGACGACCCTCAAGGTGATCCTGCTGTCCCTGCTGCCCTTGCTACTGTTGTTGATATCCCTGCTGCTGATATCCCTGCTCCTGCTCCTGTCACAAATGAGCGAATCTTGGCTTCTCTGTTGGATAACAGAGCTTACATGGAGAACACCTTCATTATTCTATTTGACAGAATAACTAGTGTTGAGTGTGAATAGGCTGCACTTCAAGCTTTACTGTCTGGCAACCAACCTGCCTCTCCTGCTCCGCCACCAGATGTCTATTTCTAGGACTAGCTTCATCTTAGGATCTGTTGCTTATGTTCTAGCTTTTGGTTGTTTTCTATTTTTTTTTTGTATTGGCTGTTTTTTGATAAAATTGTACATGTACTTGGCTGATTCTATTTAATGCAATGAGTACTTTGATCAGTTTGTTGCAAATTACAATTGTTTATTGTTTATCACATGCATATTAAAAGAAATATGTTATTGTATGCATGCATCCTTTTTTATCATGCCAAAAGGGGGAGAAAAATAATCAATCTTATTTGAGAAAAGATAGGTTAAACTGGATTAACATTGGCTATTGGATTCCAAAAGAAAGGGGGAGAATATGCTTGTTTCTGATATTAAAATTACCTCTAAGAGTAAATCTCCTATCTTTTTGAATTCTAATTTATATGAACTAATGCTTTTCTCAATGATAGTTTGTCATCATCAAAAAAAGGGAGAATGTGATTACCATGCAAAAATGAAGATGAGTTTTGATGATAACAAACATGGAGATGATAAGAAGACCGAGTCCAAGATCTTCAAGTTTAGTTTTAGGACTTAGGATCACTCTTGTACAAAGCTTTTATAGGATATCTCCGTGTTTGGCTTAAAAGATCTAAAAACATGTTTTCCTACAAACAAAATTAAAGTTTTAATATGGCTTTGAAAATCAAAGAGTTTGTGAAATTTCAGAAATCACCTGATCTGTTTTTCTAAAAGTGTTTTTAAATGACTTGAAACAGAGGTATTCGAATAACCTTGCAGGTATTCGAATACAATCCCTCTAAAATGCTTTTAAAACGTGTTTTAAACAGTGGTATTCGAATACACCCTTATGGTATTCGAATAACCTGTTTCAGAACTGTCTCTTATGGGAAATGAAATTGGTGGTATTCGAATATACCCTTGTGGTATTCGAATAACCTACTTCTAAAATATTCTTTATGAGAACTAAAAATAGTGGTATTCGAATACCCCAAGATGGTAATCGAATAACCCACGAGACTCTATTTCGTGTTTTGAATTTATACGTAAATGTGTTTGCATTTATTATTGTATTAAATTCCTCAAACGCCTATTTCTGATTGAAAGCTCTATAAATAGAGACCTTGAGTCACTTCTAAAATACACTGAATTTATGAAATCATTTTGCTTGTGCTAAAATGCTGTTTACAAAATTCTCTCTTTTTCTCTGTGTTCTTTTGGCAAAATTCTGAGATATTCTTAGAGAGCTTTATAGTGCTTCAATTTGTATAATTTACTCTAAGTGAGAGTTTCTCTTCATCTACTTTCTACTATTCTGTATCGAGGGTGAGGTATCCCTCAAGGTTTGTATAAGGGTGAGGTATCCCTGCAGGCTGAGGCTTTAGCACAAGGGTAGAGTTTCTCTGTGTGTGAAAAGTGCTCTTTTATGTAACGGTTGCAAGCACCTATTGAAGCTTGTATACATAGTAAAAAATCTCAGCTTTTGTTTCGAGGACTGGACGTAAACCATAAGTGGGTTAGTGGTCGAACTAGGATAAATATTGTGCTTGCTTCTCTCTTCTTAATCTCTTTATTTTATGTAATTTTATTTTATTGCACATTTATTTTTCGCTGTTCTTATTGTTTCTTTTCTTCTTCTCGTTCATTCTGTGTATTTATTTATTAAGTTTTAATATTTGTATTTTATTTTAAAAAAAGTTTTGTGAAAAGTTTTATACTCAATTCACCCCCTTCTTGAGTACTGGAAGTCACTTGGTAACAAAAGATTCTCATATCTGACACGACGCTTCAGCTTCCCATATTGGATAACTATACTCGGGTGCCATGAGCCCTTAAAGCCCTCCTCTACACTCCTCACTTGAAATTTTTTTGAAACTTTTCAAATTCTAGAAATGGAAATTTTCAGATGAAGAAATCACCGCACTCATGTTCACCACCAAGTAACTTAAAATAGCAAGTGATCATCATCACGGGAAAAGATTACAACTTTGCAAGCAAAAATTACTCCTATCTTATTACGTTACCATAAACAGTGCCACAAAATCAAAATACTTTGCATGAACGGCAAAGAGAATGCACAACAAACTATGAATGAGAATTTAATCATGAAAACAACAATCGGGTGAGTAATGTAGCTGAGAACAATCAAACACAGTGACAACAAGTATGGAAACTAATCAAAACCCATAATTAGCAACAAGTAGCACAATTAGAAACACATGCACAAAGATAGAAAATGAATAAAAAACAACACTATTAATATAATAACAATAGTTGACCAATTGGGCAACCCACAAAAAAATTATTTAAAAAAACGACCCAAGAAATTTGAAGAATGAAAAAATCATTTTTTTTTCAAAAAAAAAAGAAGAAAAAACATAGTGAGAAACATGGACATCACCTCCACCCTTTCACCGAGAAGGAGCTTTCTTATGGTAGACCCTTTTTTGCGCTTTGTGTTACCAGAATTTTTCACACCCTCCACTGCCATTGGAGAAAAGTTAGTGTTTTTTCGCAACTGAAAGTGCCGCATGCACGTTTGGCTATAAACCACAACGCTAAAAGATATATATTTAAAAAAAGAAAAATAAAGAAATGATACGAAAGAGGGAGAAAATCAAAAGGCAACAACGTTTGACAAGACAAAAACCCAAATTTTCGTAAGTCCTCTTATCATATATCTCTCTCTAAATCCTAAAGCTTTGTTTCCAAGGAATAATTCTCATACAACACTCTCAGTTTGAAGTGAAATAAGAATTCCTTGTGTGACATGTATTGCAAAATCGAACCCTATTGGTTCACATCATCAAACTACGCCAACTGAAATCCATGGACTAATTGAAGAAATGGTGCTTAACAGTTATCAATGGCAAAATGAGCGCCAGGTGACTAGGAAACAAGTCAGTGTGCATGTTGTTGACTCCTCTTCTGCCATTCTAAGTCAATTGGAAGCTTTGATGAAAAAGGTTGAGATGCTAATGGTGACAAATAGTGCAATCCTATCAATCATTTGTGAAGTGTGTGACAGACAGGGTCATAAAAGCTCAAATTGTCAAGTTAGTAGTTCTTTTGCCTCCGAGCCCGAAGGAGCAAATTTTGTTGTTAAGTTCAACTGGCCGCAGTACAACCTATATTCCAATACATACAATCTTAGTTAGAGGGAGTACCCTAATTTCAAATGGGCAAATCAATAGAGAAATCAACAGAGCCATCAGAGAGCTCCACAACCACCCCCAAGTTTCCAAGCACCTGAAGAGAAGCCCATTTTTAAAATTTTTGTAATGACATACATGTAGAATTCAAGGCCCAAATGAAGAGCATAGAAACTCAAATTATCCAATTAGCTACCTGGATGTCAGAAAGGGCACCAGGGACATTGTTTGGCACAACAGAGCCTAATCCGAAGGAACATGCCAATGCAATTATCCTGAGAAGTGGGAAGGAGCTTGGGGAGCTATCCAAGAAAAGGAGAAGCAAATTCAAGAGCATGAAGATACTTTTGATGAGTACGTTAATGTAGAAAATGAGAAGGCAAATGAAGCACCCTCCGTCGTGCATGTAAGTGAGCCTCAAAAGCCATCTACTCTATTCGCTCAGAGGCTCAACAACACTAAGAAAGACAAGTAATTTGCCAAATTTTTGGAGATGTTCAAGAAATTGCACATTAACATTCTGTTTGTTGAAGCCATCTCCCAAATGCCCAAGTATGCAAAGTTCTTAAAGGAAATACTTGCAAAAAAATGCAAGCTTGAGGAATTTGAGATAGTAAGGTTAAATAAGGAGTGCTCCACCATTCTCTTAAAGAAGTTACCACCAAAATTAAAAGACCCAGGGAGTTTTACTATTCCTTACTCTATTGGTAACTCTTATTTTGAGAAAGCATTATGGGATTTAGGAGCTAGTATAAATTTGATGCCTTTATCTATTTTTAAGAAATTGGAAATACAAGAACTAAAGCCCACCAACATTTTTTTATAGTTGGCTGATAGATCCATCATTTACCCTCACGGTGTGGTGGAAGATGTGCTTGTGAAGGTGGATAAAATTATTTTTCTAGTTGATTTTGTGTGCTAGATATGGAAGAGATCACTAATATTCCTCTCATTCTTGAAAAACTATTTCTAGCAACTTCAGGAGCCGTGATTGATGTACCTCGAGGTGAGCTCATCTTGAGAGTGAATGAAGATTATATGACCATCAATGTCTTCGAGAATGCTAAATCTTCCCTAATGTCAAATCTTCATGCCCCTATCAATATCATTCAAGCTAAGAAGCAAAAGGCCTTAACTATCAAAGACCCCCCACTATTATACAATGTTGATGTTGACTTTCATAAAACCTAAGCTGTGGAAATAGAGAAAGGTCCTCCCATGATCCATGCTACATTGAAAATTGGTCCTTCATCTGTTGATTGATTGAAACCACCATGGCCTAGCAGAATCTTTCACGCCAAGGCGCATTTAGGACAACTAAGTCCTTATCAAGTTCAAAATATTGTTGGAAGCACTCCCAAGGCCATTGACGAAGGATGGAAGAACTGTTTTGAAAAGAAGAAGGCGTCATCCTATTTCTTTTCCTTTAAGCCCCCTTGATTTACCTAACAAAAGGCAACGTTGAGCTAATGATGTTAAACAAGCGCTTCACAAGAGGGAACCTGTGTTTATATTCTTTCTATTATTTTCTTTTTGATATTTTTTGCACTCTTAGTCTTTGCATTTTGTTTTTCAGGAAGCTAGCTTTCGATAACATATCACCACTCAATTAGACTAGATGTTTGAGTTCATGGCTACACGCTTCCACCAAGCTCCATCTCCCTCACCCCCTCCATGACTTTTCGAGGAAGTTTCATTATCCTTGTTATGTTTTCTTTTCCGATCATTCTTTTATTTTTATTTGTTTTTTTATTTATTTTAACATTAAGGACAATGTTTATCTTAAGTGTGGGGGGTACATTTAAATTTATGTGCACTTAATTGTTAATTTTGCTTACAATGAATCGATGAACACTTGAGTATTGCTATAATCAAGCAGGAATTGTGTGCTAATTTTTTTGAATTAATACTGAGCTGATAGAGATATGTTAAAAGGGGAATCCGTTGCTTATGAGATGATATTGTGAGAAGCAATCTTTTTCAATTAAGTAAAGATAAATTTAGTATCTTAGTTAAAAATTAGTCACATCTGCCTGTATTTGTTCTCTCTATCAACTTAGCCAGAAAGTGAGTTTTGAGCCTTAATGATTGGATTTTTCATAAACAAAATCCTATTTTTCTTCTGGAGTGAGATTTCTATTGATTAATGTGCGCTAGAACTTACTTTGATATCTTGTTGAGACTTAAATGGTTCACACACATACTTGAAAATGATTAAGGTAATTAGGCTTAATTCTTTCTTGATTTCGAGAGTTGCATTGAGAAAATAATCCCTTAGTTGCCTCATTTGAGCCTGAAATTATTTTCTTTGGATACCTAATTGAATAATTAGGTTAGATTCATTGATATTTTTATTAGAATAATGGAGCAATTGATGGGTTAATTGAAAGGTCATTAAGGGCTATTTTTGTCTTTAATGGTTTAAAAAAATAAAAAAATAAAAAATAAAAAATAAAAAAGCAAAAAAAATGGAAAAGGTAAGAAAAAAAATAAAAGGATTGTTAGTGAAGAATAATGAAAATATTAGGTTAAAAATGAGAATCCGTTATACCATTGTACATTATGTTCTATTTATCATTTTTTTGACCTGATTCTGTTTTGCATCAATTCATCCATGAATATTCTTTACCCCTATTTATCTTTTTCCTACCTTTCATTATTCCCCTTGGCCCTGTTACAACTAAAGAAAATCCTTTTGATTCTTGTGTTGTGTGTGAACTTGGAAGTGGAGATGAGATTGATAACCAAGCTTGTGGTAATGCATTTTTCTAGAGAAACTGGAGTGATCTCCTTGTCCTTAAACACTTGAGCGATGGAAAGATGAGTGACGTCAACTGGTTAGTAAGGAGAACAAATGCAAGTTTGACCCAAGCCTTTAATTGTATTAAGTGTTAAATGATTTTATTGGATTGAATTTGATTGCCAAACTTGATTGAATTTTTAAGTTGTGGAATTTTCCTTGATTCATGTTTCTAGTTGCTGAGTTTAAATCTTATTTTTGATGCCTATTCTTTGCTTAAGGATAAGCAAAGCTAAAGTGTGTAGGGGGTTGATAAGTCCATATTTTGTAGTGTCAAACTAGATGAATTATGGTGATTTGCTTGTTTATTAGTAAATTTTTGGTAGATCCTTATCATTATTTTCAATTTTTACAGATTGAAAGAGTTTATCACATTTGGAGTGAAAGTAGGCGAAGACATTGCATTTTCAGGGCCAAAGAAGATCATTTTGGCTTAGATAGAGCCCTGTGTCAACTCAGTAGTGATTGAGGAGTTAGACACGGCTCTGTCTAACTTGGAAACCACTTTTGCCAAAGAGACACGTCCATGTCTCTGTTGGTGTATGCCCTAGAGGCTGATACATTTGTCTATATTTACATATATTCTATTATGCTAATTTTAATATATGAGGCATTTCATTTATTGTGTTCTTTTTAATAAACATAATAAAGTCCTTAGATTGTAAGTTTGATACCATAGGACACTAAATGGATGACTTGATCGTGAGATCCTTTTGGTTATAACACTATTCTTAAATGTCCCTAGTCAAGTATTATTGTTAATTAGGACAACAATAATACATTGAGACTAGTATGTGCATAGATTGATGACCACATCTCACGAGTCATGGATATGAGATATTAAGTCTTCACATAGGTACATATTAGAGTAATGATGTACTGGACTGACCCACCATGAGAATGCTACCTGGATCGTTACGTGAGTGTCATAAGCGATTCTCATAGTGACAATCGTGTCTGTGGTCCTTTGACCTGAAATCACTACGATTCCTACATGAGGAGTTGTGCGTTTTAATGCCATCAAACGTCATCTATAATAAGGTGATTATAAAGTTAGTTATTGGATATACCGCGAATCATGTAGAGGGATGCGAGTGACCTAGATGAGATTTGTCACTCCTACATAATAGGAGCAATATCTTCGGGGGCCCTGATTGAGTGAGACTGTGAAATGCATGGCCATGCTCAAATGAGTCAATATGAGATATTGATTTCATTTGTTGTTACAAAGTCCACTCGGGTATTAGGAAATGAATGATTGGACTATACAAGGTTGACGCATTTCATGCCTTGTGTTCAATCCAGATATCTTGACAAAGGGACTAAACGACACGGAAACATTGGTCATTGAAAGGTTATATCAAATCACTGACATTCTTATTACTTGGGTAGCAGCGATGTGTTGCTAGATACCGCTCACTACTTGTAATATTAAAATGGGATTTTAATATTACTACCAACGTAATGAGAACCTGCAGGGTCACACACATAGAGCAGACTAAAATTGGAGCAATAAATCCAAGTTAGACTCGGATTCAATTATGGGCCAGACTCATAACAAATGAGTCTAGGGTTGTACAACTTACCTTGCTACTGCTCACACTCACTTAAGACACTTAAGGCAGTCACTATTATAAGTAGTACTGCTAAGGAGCTGCTAAGACACACATATTACAAAACCCTAGCTGCACCTATAGAAAAAGTGAGTGAGTGAGTGACAGGTTTCTTCTCTTCTCTTCGCAGCTAGCACTGTGTGAGAAACGTGAGGCTTCTCTTTGCGAACATTGGACATTCGTGAGTCTGTTAGTGTGAATATCGTAGAGACATCGTTACTATTACGGTGTTGGTGATTCACGTCAGTTCCTTTTGATCACGTTTCAAGAGGTAAATGATTTTAAAACTCGGATTATGGCTTGTCGGATGGATCCTTGGTGGGAATCCTATTTTTTCGCTGCGTGATGTATCCGCAATTCCCAACAGTGGTATCAGAGCATCTTGCAAAATCATGATTCAATTTTCTATTTTTGTTTTGCATGAGATAACGTGTTTGTTGTTCTTGTTTTGATAAAAGATATGATCTTTAATATGTTATTTCAAAAAATGAATGAAATCCTTTTGTGAAAACATATTCTGTTTTATGTGTTGTATGCAAAACTGTGATGTTGTTTTCCAAAACCATGAAAATGTTCATAAGTTCTGTGAAAATCATTTTGTATCAAGATGTATATTTTTTTGAAGCTTTCTGGTATGTGTATGATACGTACAATGTTATGGAATCCTTATTCTCAATATGCGGCGCAAGGGTTTATGAAACCTTGTTCTTGGTTTGCGGTAGTAAGGGTTATGGAATCTTTATTTTCTGCAAAAGCGGTGCAGCGCAAGGGGTTTTGGAAACCCTATTCCTATTTTACGGTAGCAGCATCAAGTGTTGATGTCAAGCCGTCAAGGAGGTGCAAGGGTTCAAGTGTTGAACAGCGACATAAGGGTTCCCTGCAGCACTTGAAGCGTTCATGCATTTTTGGTTTAGGACGCAATTGTTCAAGTGTTGAACAGCGGGATCCCCGTGCTACCTCTGTGTAGTGTGTTATTCGAAAGCGCAATATTTTCTATCTAATTTTATGACTCACGAAAATAATAATGTATTATTGTTTTGAGTTTATATGTTCTTTGTGATGCGTGGTGCATGGTTATGGCCTTAGTCCTCTTTTTATGCTATTTTGGTTTTTATAAATATGACCTGCATGTTGTGCCTTTCTCTCTACATTCTGATTGTACATTTTCTTCTCACCTAACTCCCCTCAAATGTAAAAGAGGTTTCTATTTAATGTAATCTTGATGTGGAGGCGAGAAGACGGCATCAAGTGAGAACGTTGGTGGGCGACGCTTTGTGAAGCTAGCTTAGTTAATGCTACTCTCTTAGGGGGCCATGACCATGTCACTTTTATTATATGCTTTATATGTATGAGATGCATGGATAATGTTTATGGTATGATAAATAATTTAATAAATGGTGAGATCTAATAATAATAATAATAATAAATTCCCTCAAAGCAAATATTAAGTCATTATGTGATGCCTTCCAATGTGTGGGACTCGTCAAGACTAGTATCGATCAAGTGCAAGTCTGCCAAAGCAAGATGCCTTTATCTATATTAGTAAGACGCGATGGGATAAGGGTAATATCCAACTGCCAACCATTGGGTCTAACTTAACTATGCCATTTCAATAGGATTGAAGGCTTAGAGGCATGGAGTTGGGCTTTGGTCCATTAGATGGATTTGAATAAGTGTTATTCACCCAACTATCCGAGAGTTATATGTGATGTAATTGGAAAGTGTTTCCTACCTAAATAACTAAACTTTGGGTGATCAGCCAAAGCTGACTCAAAACTAGGTGAAATATGGATCTTGGCCCACTAGGAAATCTTACGATGGGATTTTCTGAGTCAATGTTGAGGGTCATTGATTTGAATAAAATAGTGGTAGGCATATTTAATTAAAAGACCTCATTAAATATGTTTATGGCATGATACTTATATTTTGCATATTTCTGTTGATAGATTACCATGGTAACAAACACATTAACTAACTTATCACTGTGATCCGTCCTTGAGAAGGACAAGTTGTTTGGAATGACTTTTTTAGACTAGTACAGGAATTTGAGGATTGTTCTTAAGCAAGAAAAAAGTTGTATGTACTAGAACAACCTATTCCTGAGCTACCTGCTACAAATGCCCCTAGAATTGAAAAGGATGCTTATAAGAAGCATCAAGATGATGCCTTGGACATCGGATGTCTAATGCTGACCACCATGAACTCTAAGCGCCAAAAGCAACACGAGAACACGGATGCCTACGATATGATCGTACACCTTAAGAAGCTCTATCAAGAGCAGGCCAGGCATGAGAGATTCGAGGTCTCTAAAGCACTGTTTCAGTGCAAGCTGGTAGAAAGAAGCCATGTTGGTGCTCATGTACTCAAGATGATTGGGTACATTGAAAACCTAGAGAGACTCGGTTTTCCTTTGGGCCAAGAGTTGGCCACTGACTTAATCTTGCAATCGTTGCCGGAAAGTTTTAGTCAATTTGTCATGAACTACAACATGAATGAGATTGACAAATCACTACTAGAGCTGCTAGGCATGTTGAGAACTGCTGAGCAGAACATTAACAAAGGCAAAGGAAAGGCCATAATGATGGTCCAAAAGAATAAGGGCAAGAACAAGAGAAAAGCCCAAGGACAACTGGAAGGGCAAGGGTAAGGATAAGTCCAACCTTAGCACTTCGGCTTGAAACCCGTGGGTGGAGTAGCTAAGGAAGGTACATGCTTCCATTGTGGTCGACTCGGACATTGGAAGAGGAGGCGTGCCAAGTTCCTAGAGGAGCTCAAAAAGAAGAAGGGAAGTGAGACTTCCACTTCAGGTATTTTTGTTATTGAAGTCAATTTATCTACTTCTGCATCATGGGTATTAGATACTGGATGTGGATCTCACATTTGTGTAAATCTACAGGATCTAAAGAGCAGTAGACCATTGACGAAGGACGAAGTCGACCTGCGAGTAGGAAATGGAGCAAAGGTTGCTGCATTAGCTGTAGGGACTTACTTATTATCTTTGCCCACTGAGCTTATAATAGAGTTAGAGAACTGCTATTATGTGCCTACTATTAGCAGGAATATCATTTCTATTTCTTGTTTGGACAAGAAAGGTTTTTCTTTTATTATAAAGGACAAATGTTGTTCCATTTATATGAATGATATTTTTTATGGTAGTGCACAATTTAGTAATGGACTTTATGTCCTTGATCTCGAAACACCCATCTATAACATAAATACAAAGAGGTCTAAATTAAACGATCTGAACCCAACTTTTCTCTAGCATTGTCATTTGGGCCTCCTAAATAAGAAATGCATCTCTAAACTCCATAAAGATGGATTCTTAGACTCATTTGATTTCGAATCATATGAGATATGTGAATTTTGTTTATTGGAGAAGATGACAAAGGCCCCATTCACTGGACAAGGTGAAAAGGCTAGTGATCTTTTAGGCCTTATATATAATGATGTATGTAAGCCACTAAACACACTCGCTAAAGGCAATTTTCAAGACTTCATTACATTTACTGATGATTTCAGTAGATATGGATTTGTATATCTTATGAAACATAAATCAGAATCCTTTGAAAAGTTCAAAGAGTTCAAGAATGAAGTACAAAACCAACTTGGCAATAATATTAAAATCCTTCGATCAGATTGAGGAGGTGAATACTTAAGCCAACAGTTTGATGATCATTTGAAAGAGTGTGGGATAATATCTTAACTCACTCCACTAGGAACACCACAATACAATGATGTCTCTGAAAGGAGGAACCAGACCTTGTTGGACATGGTTTGATCCATGGTGAGTCATGCAGACCTTCTAGGCTCCTTCTGGGGATATGCTCTGTTAACAGCAGCTTTCACACCTAATCGTGTTCTATCTAAGATGGTTCAAAAGACACCATATGAGATATGAACTGGGAGACGGCGCAGTATGTCTTTCATGAAGATTTGGGGCTGTGAAGCTTATATGAAACATCAAGTTTCTGATAAGCTTGGACCTAAATTAGATAAATGCTTTTTTGTGGGGTATCTAAAGGAAACCAAGGGATACTTTTCTATAATCCTACTAAAGGCAAAGTGTTTATCGCAGACTACTATATTTCTAGAAAAAAGAGTTTATCTCCAAAGGAATTAGTGGGAGGAAAGTAGAACTTGAAGAAGTTCAAGTTTCACAAAGCAACAATGAACCAATGGTGGAAATAAAGCAGCCTCCACAAAATGTTGAGGAGCAACAACCTGCTCTAGTAGCACAAGACCTGTGTAGGTCTAACAGGATATATCATCAACTAGAGAGATATGGATTTCTCATGACCCAACAAGGTGATGTATTGCTCATGAATCAAGATGAGCTTGTGACTTACCAGGAAGCCATTATTAGCCCAAAATCTAAGAAATGGCTTGAGGCTATGAGATCTGAAATGGATTCTATGTATACCAACTAGGTATGAACCTTGGTTGACCCACCTGAAAGGGTAAAACCCATTGGGTGCAAGTGGGTTTTCAAGAAGAAAATCGACATGGATGGTAATGTGCATACCTTTAAGGCGCGATTGGTGGCAAAAGGTTTCAAACAAATTCATGGTGTAAACTATGATGAGACTTTTTTCCTAGTTGCGATGCTTAAATCCGTTCGGTTCTTACTTACTATTGCAGCATACCATGATTATAAAATCTGGCAAATGGATGTCAAAATTACTTTCCTTAATAGAAATCTTCTCGAGGATGAGTATATGACACAACCTAAGGGTTTTGCCACTCTAGAGGATGCTGGAAAGGTGTGCAAGTTGCAACGATCTATTTATGGATTGAAGCAAGCTTCCAGAAGTTGGAATCTTCATTTTGATGATACAATAAAATAGTTTGGAATTAAGAATGAAGAAGAATCTTATGTCTACAAGAAGGTTAGTGGGAGCACTATTGTCTTTCTAGTATTGTATGTAGATGACATACTACTTATTGAAAATGATATCCTTACCCTACAGTCCGTAAAGACTTGGTTAGGGAACTGCTTCTCTATGAAGGACTTGGACAAAGCCACCTTTGTGTTAGATATCAGGATCTATAGAGATAGATCACTGAGACTGCTTGGCATAAGTCAGAGTACATACATAGATAAAGTATTAAGATGGTTTAACATGCATGAATCCAAGAAAAGATTATTGCCTATGTCACATAGTGTAAGCCTATCTAAGGCTCAATCCCCTTCCACCCAGGATAAGAGGGATAGCATTAGCAAGATTCCATGTGCATCTGCAATTGAATCTATCATGTATGCCATGTTATGTACTCGACCAGACATCTCATATGCTTTGAGCATGATGAGCAGGTACCAGTCTGATCCTGGTAAGAGTCACTGGATTGCTGTCAAGAACATCCTTAAGTACTTGAGAAAGACTAAGGATTCGTTCTTGGTATATGGAGCTGAGGAAGAGCTAGTTGTAAAGGGTTACACTGATGCTAGCTTCCAACCGATAAGGATGACTCCAGATCGCAATCGGGTTATGTTTTTTTGCATAAATGGTAGGGCTGTGATCTGGAAGAGTTCAAAGCAGGAGACAGTTGCTGATTCTACCACAGAGGCTAAGTATATTACTGCCTCTAATGCAATAAAGGAGGTCATTTGGATCAGGAAGTTCATTGCTGAACTTAGCGTTATTCCTAGCATTGTGGACCCAATGGACCTCTATTGTGATAATAATAGAGCCATTGCACAAGCTAAGGAACTTAGATCTCACCAGTGATCCAAACATATACTTAGGCGCTTCCATCTCATTCGAGAGATCATCGATAGAGGAGATGTGAAGATATGCAGAGTACCAACAGATGATAACATTGCTGATCCACTGACGAAGCCTCTTGCATAGCAGAAGCATGAGGGTCACACTAGGTCTTTAGGCATTAGACATATGCCTGATTAGCTCTAGTGCAAGTGGGAGATTGTTGGTGTATACCCTAGAGGCTGATGCATTTGTCTGTATTTACATACATTCTATTATGCTAACTTTAATATATGAGACATTTCATTTATTGTGTTCTTTTTAATAAACATAATAAAGTCCTTAGAATAGTAAGTTTAATACCATAGGATATCAAGTGGATGAATGGATCGTAAGATCCTTTTGGTTATAACACTATTCTTAAATGTCCCTAGTCAAGTATTATTGTTAATTAGGACAACAATAATACATTGAGACTGATATGTGCATAGATTGATGATCACATCTCATGGGTCATGAATATGAGATATCAAGTCTCTACATAGGTACATATTAGAGTAATGATGTACTGGACTAACCCGCCATGAGAACACTACATGGATTGTTACGTGTGTGTCATAAGCAATTCTCATAGTGACATTGGTGTCTATGGTCCTTTGACCTGAAATCACTACGATTCCTACATGAGGAGTTTTGTGTTTTAATGCCATTAAACGTTATTTGTAACAAGGTGATTATAAAGTTAGTTATTGGACATATCGCGAATCATGCAGAGGGATATGAGTGACCTAGATGGGATTTGTCATTCCTACATAACAGGAGCGATATCTTCGGGGCCCCTGATTGAGTGAGACTGTGAAATACATGGCCATACTTAAATGAGTCAATATGAGATATTGATTTCATTTGTTATTACAAAGTCTACTCGAGTATCAGGAAACGAACGATTAGACTATACAAAGGTGACATATTCCATGCCTTGTGTTCAATCTAGATATCTTGACAAAGGGACTAAACGACACGGAAACATTGGTCACGGAAAGGTTATGTCAAATCACTGACATTCTTATTACTTGGGTAGCAACGATGTGTTGCTAGATACCGCTCACTGCTTATAATATTAAAATGGGATTTTAATATTACTGCCAACGTAATGAGAACCTGCAGGGTCACACACATAGAGCAGACTAAAATTGGAGCAATAAATCCAAGTTAGACTCAGATTCAATTATGGGCCAGACTCATAGCAAATGAGTCTTGGGTTGCACAGCTTACCTTGTTGCTGCTCACACTCACTTAAGGCAGTCACTATTATAAATAGTATTGCTAAGGGGCTGCTAAGACACACATATTACAGAACCCTAGCCACTCCTACAGAAAAAGTGAGTAAGAGAGCGACAGGTTTCTTCTCTTCTCTTCGCAGCTAGCACTGTGTGAGAGACGTAAGGCTTCTCTTTACAAACGTTGGACGTTCATGAGTCTATTCATGTGGATATCGCAGAGACATCATTGCTAGTACGGTGTTAGTGATTCACGTCAGTTCCTTTTGATCACGCTTCAAGAGGTAAATAATTTTAAAACTCGAATTATAACTTTTTGGATAGATCCTTGGTGGGAATCCTATTTTTTCGCTATATAATGTATCTGTAATTCCTAACAGTCTCTGGGTCACACAACCGTGTCTCCCTCAACATTGCAAGTTACGTATTTTATGCTCACATGGCCGTGTTAAGTAGTCACACGATCGTGTGAGGCTCCTATGCACGAAAAATAGTCAGTTTTCCATCCCTAATCCTAAACACACAACTTTTGGTGAGAGTAGCCTTTAGAGAGAAAACACACAAAATAGGATCGTTGCGAGTTTTTGGAAGAAGGCCACGAAGAGCAGAGATAATTCTTGAAGGCTTGAAGATCACTATCTCCGTAAAAGGGGTTTTGATTTCTCTTCCCTTTAGTTTTCCCCTCTCTATAGGTTTTTCTTTCTATGGATTTATGTTATAACGTGATCCAATGAAGGAACCAAGATGAGTTACTCAATAGAGAACCAAGTTGATTTGTCATGGTCAAATTAAGAACCAAGCTGGATGCCTAAGTCACACTGTTGTGCCCAAGGTCTTACATTTCCAAGGCATTCCATTCCTTTTTAAAATGCTCAAAGACTATATTTACATATACAAACTAGATTACTATTTTCCTTGTGGAATATCCCTAGTAGTATCTTAACACATACTAAAAAGCATGTCTGAGGGGTCCCAACAAGTAGGATACTTTATTTCCTTCAAGATAAAAATCTTGTAATGTTTTCTGGTCTTTAGGCGCTCAACTGCTCAATGTTGGGCGCTCAGGCATTGGAACGGTAGAAACACTATTCACATTGGGTGCTCAGGAGCTGGAATGGCATAAACATTTTGAACGTTGGGTGCTCAGGCGCTGGTGACACAGAACATAATTTTGCAGAATTCTGTAGAATTGGCCACTATTCCATTGGTTTTCTTAGCTGGTTTCAAGCATTCAATCATGAATTCTAAGGTATTTTCAACCCATCTATGGTCCTTTAACATGACTAACTCCTCATGTTCACTCTCAACTCATCAAACATGGAATCAACATCAAGATCCAAAGAGCTACAAACCCATTTCATACCCATTTCTCAACTTCAATTTTAGGTATTCACCAGAGTTTCTCTATGGTTTCTATCATCAACCATACAAGAACTAAGCTAAGAATAAACCAATCTTAACCATAAAAAGCATTGACCAACCAAGGAAACATCATAAACCCCTCAAAACCTATTTTTCATCCATGAACAAATATATAAAACAAAGATGAGGTTAGGGAGAAGAGAAGTACATAAACATAACCACCCCTACCTCTTGTAGTGCAACTGATCTTCTCACTTTAGATTTCCCTTTGGCCTTTCTCTTTTTCTCCTCTTCTTCCTTTTACTCTTCCCTTTCTTCTTTTATTTTTTCTTTCTCTTTGGTATCTGGAATTGTGAGAGAAAGATGAGTGAATAGGTGAAAATGAGAAAATATCAAGGGTAAAGTCAACAAAAATGGCTCATAAGAGCCGTGAGAAGCTTAAGCAAAATTTGGATATTTTGCTGGAACTTTATACCTGCTAAGAATACTTAGATTTTACCAAATCAAGTTTCCTGACTTCCTTAGGTATTAGAATGAATCCTAAAATTCATATCAATACTAATTTCATCATTTTCATAAGTTTTCATATCTATGACTCATTAACCTAATATTAAAACACTCAACCAGTCTCCTTAAGAATACCAAACTGACTTCGTTTATCCTTAAACTTTAACTACATCATATTGCATACATTTGTGACTTAAAAATAAATTCTCCATATTTGTTTCCCTTAAATAAGCAACTTATGCCATTATTAGAGTTATCTTAAGCTACTTTTCACATTCATTATTGCAACAAAGTGCCTAAACTAACTCAGAACATCACAAAATTAAGTAAACATGTTAAGCAAGTATGATACCTCTATGATCATATACAAGTCTATCATGATAAAAAGAGGATGTTACATCAACTTGGCACGTAGTATGTCAGAGTTCATCATTGGCGCCCCAGTAGGGTTTCGCTTATAGCACGTAGATGAGATCCTAGCTTTATGCATATCAGACCATGACATTGGGAAATAACAACATTACCATGAGATTTGTGCAGTGGATAAATCCTGAGAATATTTATTATTGTCAATCATGATTTTGCATAATAATAGCACCCATAACCGCCTTTAGCTGCCCAAAATTACAGTATCTACATTATGATATTATAGGGATCCTTCATAACTATTATGGAAGTGTATCTCCTAATCCAACCTCTATAAATACCACGCTTATTCATCTTCTATAGGTAACTTATCACTCTTGAGCATAGACCCTAATTGTGCACAACCTGGCTTGAGCATTGGAGTGCTTTTACAGGTACCAACCCCCCTGTTTCAAGACGCTCTGCTACTGTTGCGCAAGGAGGAAACTAGCGTGAGGTGCCTATCTCAGGTACATCTCAGTATCCAATATTGAGCATTAGCATCCTCTATGGAAAATCATAAACTTATATTCCCACTCAACCATAGTGAACACGAGACAGAACTTGAGGAGAAGAGACGCTACATAAACCTCCGCAGGTCAAAGGCGGGGATCAGCATCACAGCGCCCTCCCCACCTTGTTCCACCTTCGGTCGCTGAAACCTCTGCCACAAGAAACCAGGAACCCAACACAAAACCTCTACATGATGGGCATGAAACCTCACTTTCTAATGAGAGCTATCACCCATCGCGCAGGGTTCCTGTGAGGGAAAGACTTGGAATTCTCGTGCAAGGAGCCAACTCTGACGTTCATGGGTCCAAGATCCCAGTACACTAGCACCTGGGACCTACGACCAACGTTGTTGATGACCGAGTTTCATGTCTAGAGGGTACGACTCAATCCACATGTCCAAAATTTGATTCAAAGAATTGGTGCAATAACAAATCACAATGTTGGAGGAGTAATACCGTAGATTGGAGAATCTCAGACAGTCTGTGCAAGATGGCCAGCCCAAAATGCAACGTGAAAATAGAAAGCAGAACACGGTTGGCGACCAGGAAGGGATACCTCACGCCGACGTCGAAATGTCCAATGTTGTTAACAACAACCCAGACCTCAATGATCAGGAGCAACCTTTCTCTGCTCAGCTTATGGAGTTTAAAGTTCCAAGGAATTTTATATTTCAATCCAATGTGGAACTCTATGACGGGACCACGGACCCTCAGGAGCACATAGACGTCTATGTCCAATCTATGCGTTTCCATGGGAGATCCTCCCAGTTACTATGTTGTACCTTCCCCCTTTCCTTAAAGAAGGGAGCCCTTAGATGGTTCGTGACCTTGCCACGAGGATTCATCACCAACTGGCTGGACCTTAGATAGCGTTTCTTGCTTTAGTATACTACCAGCAATGAATAACCCAAATCTATTGAATCTCTTTATAAGATTCACTAAGGGCGTGACGAGCTCCTTCGTGAGTACTTTAAGAGGTTTAATACAACTTGTGTCAATATGGAAAACTTTGACAACAGAATCACCTCCACTACTCCAGAAGTGGACTCCGGACTAACTCCCAGTTCTTTATATCTTTAATGAAGAAAAAGCCAGAGAACATGGAAGAACTTTGACAGAGATCCTTGAAGTACATAACCCTTGAAGAGGTTACTAAGGCTTATAGAGGTTTCGAGAAAGGTGAGTCCTCTCACCACAAAGTTAATAACTCCTCGCGACCCCGGAACTCTTTTAAGGATGATGCACCCAGGGCAAATACTTCAATTACACTCCTCTGAACACCCTACGTGAAACAATCTTGAGGGAGGTGTTATAGAGTGAGTTCCGGAGCATCAGAAGGCCACCCTCTCTGAAGAAACATGCACAAAAGGATCATACCAAACACTGTTCATTGCACAAGAGCTACGACCTTAACATCAAAGATTGTTACCAACTCTGTGACGCTATTGAGTCCCTAATTAGGGTAGGACGACTGGATCAATACACCAGCCATGTCCAAAATGATTGACGCAATGAAAAATGAAGAGAAAAGAGATGCGGCCCTTAATAGAGCTCGTCCCTGCGACAAAGAAGAAGGACCTGGAGTCCTAGGAGGAGATCCCAGAGTCCACCTCACTGTGATACAGATAACTGACAGGATAGGAAGAGGGACGCTTCATCTTATGATAACGAAAACTACCATGCCTAGCTCAATAGGACCATTAACACTATTACAAGTGGGTTCGCTGATGGTGGTTAGTCTAATAGTGCTCAGAAGAAAGCTCTAAGGATGGCGGTGTTAAGCATCTCCCACTCCACTTCCAAGCCACGAGCTGGAGATTGGAAGGTGCCCTTCATTACCTTTATGGACGAAGATTATGAAGGGATCATCTCGGATCATGATAACCCGTTAGTTATATCGGGGATAATCTCTAATATTGAGGTCCAGTGCATCTTCGTTGACTAAGGGAGTTCAACAGATATCATGTTTATGGAGCTGTATCGAAAGCTAGAAGTTCCACGCTTAGAGCTAACTCCCTATGATGGCAAGCTTATAGGGTTCACTGGTGAAAAGATCACTCTGGAAAGATACTTTGAGACCCACTTGTCCCTGGGGACCACTAAACTCTTCAAGACTGTCAAGGTCAGGTTTCTAGTCGTGGACTACCCCTCAACCTATAACATTATCTTGGGTCATTTTGCTTTGAATGCCCTCGGGGTAGTGGTGTCTACTACCTACCTGACTATGAAGTTCCTTAGCAAGAATGACGAGGTCGTCACAGTCAAGGGCGACCAGATTGTAGTGCAGAAATGCTATAATAAGAGCCTTAAGATTTGCAGGGTCCCCAATAAAGAAATAGTTAGCACATCTAGCCTAGCTTTGGATCAGGTCAACATCTTTATGAGTGAGCTAGATGTTCGAGAAGAAATTCGGGGTACAAGACCCCAATCGAAAAGTGAACTACAGTCACTCCAACTTGGTGCCAAGCCAGATCAGGCCACCAAGATTGTCACGAACTTGGAAAAAGAAAAGAGGCACCAGTTGATTGAACTCTTGTATAAAAACAAAGATCTCTTCGCTTGGACGTCCTTAGACATGCTTGGGTTTGAACCCGCCTTCATCTGCCATCACCTGTCTATTAGGGAGAATGTGAGGCTTGTCTCTCAGAAGAAAAGAAAAGTTACCCCAGAAATACAGTTGATTATCGAAGAACAGGTAAAGGAGCAGTTCAATGCCGGCTTCATCAGGGAAGTATCTTTCACCACATGGATGTCTAACGTAGTCCTGGTGAAGAAGTCAAACAGGAAGTGGAGAATGTACGTGGATTATATAGATCTAAACAAGGTCTGTCCTAAAGATCCATACCCACTTCCTAATGTGGATAAATTGGTTGACAGCTCCTCAAGCTTCTGTTTGCTGTCTTTCATAGACACATACTCTGGGCACAATCAGATCTCAATGTACCCCGGGGACGAAGATAAGATCGCCTTCATCATTAACAAGGCGAGCTACTGCTACAGGGTTATACCCTTTGGTCTAAAAATTGTAGGAGCCACCTACCAGAGAATGATGAACAAGGTCTTTGAAAACCAAATGGGGAAGATGATGGAAGTTTACATTGATGACATGATAGTAAAGACCTCACAAAGTGGATCATATATTATGGATCTCGAAAGGTATTTATGTAGCTCCAAAAGCACAACATGAGACTTAATCCAAAAAAATGCGCCTTCAGGGTCCAAGCAAGCAAGTTCTTAGGCTTCATGCTGACTCACCGCCAGATTGAGGCTAATCTAGATAAATGCTAAGCGGTGCTCAACATGTGTAGTCCTCAGAGTATCAAAGAAATGTAGTAGCTAATTGGTCGCATTACAGCCCTCACACGTTTCCTTGCTAAAGTCGTTCATAAATCACTTCCCTTATTCAGATTGCTAAAAAAGGGGAAGGATTTTGAGTGGACCAAGGAATGTGAGGATGCATTTTCCTCTTTGAAGAATGTTCTGTCCTCTCCCCCCATTCTGACAAGATCGGAAGCCAATGAGACAATATTTGTACATTTCAGTTCAAGAAGAGGCCATAAGCTCAATGCTAATCTAGGAGATGGCAGAGGGACAAAAGCTGATCTACTTCATAAGAAAGGTTTTGCAAGGCCCAGAGACCCGCTACCAGAAGATTGAAAAGGTTGCATTTGCCCTTATCACCATGATCAGAAGACTCAGGAAGTACTTTCAGTTCCATTCAATGGTGGTAAGGACGGACCAACCCATCCTCTAGGTATTGCACAAGCCATACTTAGCAGGAAGAATGATTGCTTAGTCCATCGAGCTTTTTGAGTTCAAAATCGCATATGATCCTCAACTAGCAATAAAGGCTTAGGTGCTTTCTGATTTTTTGGTATAACTTACATTGGACCCTAGTGACCCCGCTTGGACCATATTCATTGATGGATCCTCGAAACCCAAAGGAAATGGTGTTGGGATAATTTTAGAAAATGTTGAAGGAGTGATAGTGGAAAACTCCTTGAAGTTCAAGTTCCTAACCTTAAATAATCAAGCGGAGTACGAAGTGTGTATTGCCAAACTAGTAATGGCCAAGGATATAGAAACGACTGAGATCATACTTTGCAGTGACTCCCAACTTGTGACCTCCCAAATCTGAGGTGATTATCAAGACAAGGAGCCCCTCCTTTAGAAATAACAAGCCAAAGCCCAAGAGCTCCTCAAAAGCTTCCAAGATGCCAAGATATAGCACATACCCAAGGACCAAAACTCCAGGACAGACCTCTTCTCCAAACTGGCCAGCACTAAGAGCCTGGGCAATAACTGTTCTGTGATCCAAGAGAATCTCTCTCAACCCTCCATCACGAACACAACCATTTTCCAGGTGGAAGAAAGAGAGCACACTTGGATTACCAATTATGGAGTATTTACAATCCGAAGCTAAGTACGACGATCTAAAAGAAGCCTCCAAATTAATCAAAATTGCAGTTAGTTACACCATCTATGATGGGCGGTTATACCGACGTGGGTTCTCCTCACCCCTCCTCAAATGCCTCACAGCAAAAGAAGCATAATATGTACTGGCTGATATCCACGAGGGGAGCTGCGGACACCACTTAGGCGACAAAGCCTTAGCTCTAAAGACACTCAGGGTATGATACTATTGGCCAACGATGGAAGCTAACTCCCTTGCACATGTCCAAGATTGTGATAAATGTCAGCGACACTCGAACCATTATCAGGCTCTCCCAGAGGAGCTATCCACAATGTTTATACCTTGGTCATTCTATAGATAGGGTATATATATTCTGGGTCTGTTCCTTCAAGCACCTGGACAACTGAAGTACTTAGTAGTAGCCGTAAACTACTTCACTAAATGGATCGAGGTAGAACCCCTTATCACGATCACTTCCTCCAAGATTCAAAAGTTCACTTGGCGCCACATCATCACCAGGTTTGGGGTTTCAGAGTCCATTGTGCTGGACAACGGGACCCAGTTCAAAGAGCTGCTCGCTGGACTAAAACTCAAGCATCATTATAGTTAATTTGAGAATCCCAAGACAAATGGATAAGCTGAAGCTGCCAACCAGATTATTGTCTAAGGAATCAAAAGAAGGTTGGATGAAGCTAAGGGAGACTGGACTGAACAACTGGACCATTGATAGTAATATATTTTATTCATTTAATGATCCTCTCACTAGGTTTCTTAAGGTTCAATTTGGCTTAATTAAATTAGTTTTGTCACATTTTATAATATTGGGCCTAATTGGATCATTGAAGGAATTATTGCATGAATTGGTCTTAATTTATCTATTTGGCAGTGTTTAGTATTTTGGTTATAATATGAGTTTTGAGTATCTAATTGGTATGATTCTAGTCTCATAGGAAACCTAAGATAAATCTCTACAAGTTTCATAAAGACCTCAGGAGCTGAATCATACGTTTGGATAATTTAAATTGAAGTTGAAGCAAGAGCTAGAATGTTGATCTTGATAGCTTGACCTCTACGCATTCATTGGCCTATATTTTGAGTTATAGGAGTCTTCTGGATGTCAAACCAAGCCCAAATAGGAGGTGAGACCCAAATCTACAACTCTTATGAAGACTCTTAAGCTAAGCTACGTCATTTTGGGCATAGGAAATTAAAAATTAAGACGAGTTGCTAATGAGTTATGCCACTTAAATGGGCATAACTTTAGTTGTAGGCCTCTAATTGACATGGGACTTGGGCCAGGGATAGATCCATTAGAAAATGAATGGGAACACATGCCCCCACTCTACTTATGAAAATTTTCTTTAACTTTATATAAGTATATGTCTTTTTTATTTTTTTATATGTGTAATATTTGCCCTTATGCCCCTACTTCTAAATATGTTATTTTCGTTGAGTGATTGTTTAGTTACATATATAGAGAAAAAGTATTTAGTAATAATGATAATGAAAAGATCATTTAATATTTTTAAAATATAAAAACGTGAAGAAAACAACTTGTCTAATATATTTTTTTAATATATAAAAAAAATTATTGAAACTTTTTTTATACTTTTGTATTGATAGTATTACCTTTGCCCCCACTGCCTAAAATTTTTGGATCTGTCACTGACTTGGGCCCAATGATTCCTAATGGACCTATCTTTGTACCTAATAGGTTTCTAATCATGTAAGGTCAAATTAAGGGTTAGTTAAAGGGGTTAGCAGGAGAGAACGAGAACCATCTTCTTATTTAGCATTTTTCACCCTCTCTCTAGATCTCACTTCTTTCTTTTCTATCTAGATTTTTTCCTCTTTTTCTGAGTTCTTCCCTCCTATTCATGGGGGGGTAGAGCCTTTAATCAACTAAAGGGGTTGACATTCTTGATGCTTAATTCTGAGATTCTGTTTTAATTATTCTACACTCAATTATTAATCAAGTTTCTTTCCTTCCTCTCTTTACTTAATTCTGATTGAGTTGCTTAATTTGACTGAGATTTTCATATGATAATTGCGTAATTACCATGTGTTAAGGGAGGATTATAGAGACTAAACAAGGCATCAAAGGTGTTTGATGAATTGTTTAGCTTAGTTGGATCTTGATTTTTAGATTAATTCGGGTTTTGGATGGATGCTTAATTTGTCTAATATTGATTAATTGAATATTGATGCTTATCTAGTACGGGATCCATGGATCATCTTGAGGCTTCTTAATGTGATCTAAGACCAAGGATTCGATTGATGGTTGAATGGATCTATAGTGATCAAGGATAGATTAAAATCAAGATTTCTTAATTCTTTTGGATTGGTTAATTTCCTAATTTTGTTTACCTCTTTTAATTGCTTTATGTTTCTGTTGTTTAATCTCACAAACCCTCCTCCCTTTTTGATTAACCTCTTAATCTAATTTCATAATTAGAGTGATCTACGGGCTCAACCTAATGTTACCTTATGCTGCAAGTAGTTATGGTAATTCAGTTATAAATTGATTTAAATTTGGTAGCCTTGACAGTTATCAACCATGTCCTTTGGGCCTACTGGACTATGCCTCACTCTACAATAGGTAAAATCCCCTTTAAACTCACTTATGACTATGAGGCTATGATCCTGGTGGAAATAGAGGAACGAAGCTGGCGTCTCCAACAATTTTCACCTGACAGCAACTCCAGACTTATTAGAGAAGACTTGGATCTCCTGGAGGAATGAAGGTGCATTGCCCATATACGCAATGCTGCCATCAAACAAAAGACGATGGCCAAGTATAACTTGAAGGTTGTCCCTAGTAAATTCCAGCCAAGGGACTTAGTACTCCGAAGAGCATACATTGGTGGTAGGAATGCTTCCTAAGGAAAGTTAGCCCCTAATTTGGAAGACCCCTACCACATTGTGATCAGCACTGGCAAAGGAGCTTACTCCTTGGAGACATTAATAGGCAAGCCGATCAAAAACTATTGAAATATGGACAAACTTAGAAAGTACTATAGTTAAATGCCATATGAGGCCTAGTTTCTTATAGTTTACTTTGTTTGGCCTACCCTAATTTTGGTGAGCACATACTTTGTACGGATTTTGTGAATGCTTATGTCTCTAAAGCATGTCAAATAGTTTTTGATGATAACAAAGGCAAAAGTGAAGATCAAGTGCAAAACTGAAGATCAAGTGCAAAAGGAAAGATCAAGATCAATAAAAGAAGTCAAGAGGTTTATTTAGTTATAAGACTTAGAACATTAATGTTAAATGCTCTCAAGATTTCTTAAATGGTTTTTCAATATATCATTTCAAAATAAATAGGAAAATTCAAAGCTAAACATGTTTTTCAAGAAACTTGAGTTTCAATCTTAAATCTAACACTCTTAAAAGGATTTATGTTTAATCAATTGTCTTGAGGTGTTAGAAATGGCTTACAAGCTTTATTGGACTTGAAAAATGTGTTTAAAGGCCAATGTAATCGATTACATGATGTTTGTAATCGATTACATAGCAAACAGAGGCCTTGTAATCGATTACATGAGCAATGTAATCGATTACAAGTAAGTCAGAGGCCATGTAATCGATTACACAAATAATGTAATCGATTACAATAAGACCAGAAAGGCAAGAACACGTTCAAAGAGTCATGTAATCGATTACATAGATATTGTAATCGATTACACAGCAAGACAGAAGTCATGTAATCGATTACATGGATATTGTAATCAATTACAAGTAAGTCAGAAGTCATGTAATCGATTACACCAATAATGTAATCGATTACACAGAGCCCAAAAAGCCAAGAACACGTTGGAACAACAATGTAATCGATTGCATTTGTTGTGTAATCGATTACACGCACCCTGACAACGTCCAACGGCTATATTAAATGCATTTAATGCTTAGCTAAAACCCTCCAACAGCTCCATTTATTGCAAAACTTATAAATACCAATGTTCGGTCTTCATTAGAGGTTGACCTTGAACTAAAAACTGACTACTAATACTTCAAAACATGATTCAATCCTCAAATCCATTCTTACTCTGTTTTTGTGAAAAACGTTGGTTAATCTTTGAGAGCATATTAGAGCTTCAATTTGTAATCATCTACTCTAGTGAGAGTTTCATTCAATCAATCTATATTACTTTGTAAAGAGGGTGAGGCATCCCTCCAAAAGTGTAAAGGGTGAGGTATCCTTTAGTTGAAGAGACTCAAGCTCCAAGGGTGAGGTATCCCAAAGTGTTGAGTGCTCAAGGTTGTAAAGGTTATCAAGCACCTATTGAAGCTTGAAGAAATAATGGAAAATCTCTAGCGGTTGCTTGAGGACTGGCGTAGATCACAAGTGGATTAGTGATCGAACTAGGATAAATCATTGTGTTTATTTTCTCTAAACCCTTCTCTTTACATTGAGTACTATTTTATTGAATTGCTTGAATATTGGTCCCTTTGGCTATTGCATTTATAAGTGAAAGTGTTTATCTTTTATATCCAATCATCTCTAATCATCAATTAGCTCCAACGAAAATTGTTTATCAAATGATTTGCGAAAGATTTGTGAACTTATTTTTCATACTTAATTCACCCCCCTCTTGAGTATTGAGGCCACTTGGTAACAAGTGGTATCAGAGCTAGACTCTTGTATAAAGAGCTTAGCAGCTTCAAGAGAAGTGATGGCTTCAAATGGTTTTTCAAATGAAGGTTATTCTATAAACAGACCTCCTTATTTCAATGGGGATGGTTATGCCTATTGGAAAGAAATGATGAAAATTTTCGTTGAAGCTATTGATTTAGATGTGTGGGATGCCATTGAAAATGGTTCTTTTGTTCCAACACAAACTAAAGATAGTGTGAAAATTAATACACCTAGAAATGAATGGATCGATGATGATAAAAAGAAGGTTCAATACAATTTGAGAGCCAAGAACATCATCACCACATCCTTGGGATATGATGAATTCTTTAGGGTGTCAAATTGCAAGACCGCAAAAGAAATGTGGGATACCCTACAAGTAACTCATGAAGGTACTAGTGAGGTAAAACGATCTCGAATAAACACTCTTACTCATGAATACGAATTGTTTAGAATGAACAAGGTGAGAGTATTCAAGATATGCAAAAAAAGTTTACTCATATTGTTAATCATCTTATCTCATTGGTAAAGACATTTCCTAATAAGGATCTTATTAACAAAGTCTTGAGATGTCTAAGTAGGAATTGGTAACCGAAAGTAACGGCAATTGCGGAATCAAGAGATTTATTAACAATGTCTCTAGCCACCTTATTCGGAAAGCTTCAAGAACATGAGCTAGAACTAAATAGGCTCAATCAAAATGAAGAGCATGACAAAAAGAAGAAGGGAATCATACTCAAAGCCACTTCCTCTACAATTGAAGATGATGATGAAGATGGTGAAGAGGATGCTGAAAGTATTGAGCTAAGTGAGGAGAATCTTAGTCTCCTTGTGAGAAAGTTTGGAAGATTCCTAAAGAAAAAGGGATTTCAAAGAAGACCACCCTTTCCTCAAAAAAAAGTGTATCACAAAGGAGAAGGATCCTCTACTCCTCCAAAATGCTATGAATGTGGAAAACCAGGGCACATGAAAATGGAGTGTCCTATGTATCTCAAGAAGGAGGAGAAATTTGAGAAAAGGCCTTCCAAAGAAAAGAAAGGAAGGAGAGCATACATAGCTTGGGAGGACAATGACTTAAGCTTTTCCGACAGTTCAGAGAATGAAGAAGCTCATCTTTATCTCATGGCTCAAGGAGAAGAAAGTGGAGTGAGCGACACCGAGGTAACTTCTTCTAACTCAGAATCTCTACCTTCATATGATGAATTGCAAGATGCTTTTCAAGAATTGCATGATGAATCCTTAAGGCTCACAAAAATGATTTTGTCCTCTAGCAAAACAATTTCCTTATTGGTAAACAAAGTTTCTATCTTAAGTAAAGAGATAAATGAGCTTAAGATTGAAAATGAGACCTTAGGACTTATTGATGCTAATTCACTATGCATGACTTGTTCCTCACATGATAACATATCCATATCATTACCTTGTTCATCATGCAAAGCATTTGAAAAAGAAATTGAAGACTTGAACAACACTCTTGCAAAATTTACTTTTGGAAGAGACAACTTGAATGTGTTGTTAGGGAAACAAAAATATGTTTTTCAAAAAGTCGGTTTGGGATTTAATCCAAGCAACCATCAAAAGTCTTATAAGAATTTCTTTGTTTCCTCAAATACTTCAAGTAGTCCCTTTGTTAAATGTTTTCACTGTGGTAAGAAAGGGTATAGTGCATCCACTTGCAATGTTAGAAAGAACATAAACACTAAAGTTGAAATAAAAAGGGTTTGGGTTCCTAAAGGCACCATGCCTAACTCTAACACACAAGGACCCAAGACAATTTGGGTACCAAAGGTTAAAACTTGAATGTGTGTTATAGGTGTGCTTGAAGACCAAGAGCTCAAGTTGGTATCTTGATAGTGGTTGCTCCAAACACATGACCGGTGATGGCTCCAAGTTCTCCTCCCTTACTCACAAGAAACATGGTCATGTCACATATGGTGATAACAACAAAGAGAAGATTCTTGGAATTGGCAAAGTTGGTAAGATCCCTTCATCATCTATTGATAATATTTTGCTTGTTGAAGGACTTAAATATAATTTGCTTAGCATTAGTCAATTGTGTGATAAAGGCAATAGAGTTATATTTGATTTTTCTTGTTGCATAATTAAGGGAAAAGATGATAAGTAAGTTAAGTTTGTTGTTCATAGAGTCAATAATATATATATGATTAGTCTTGATGATATTTCCTCAAATGATGCTAAATGTTTTATGAGTAAAAAAAATGATTCATGGTTATGGCATAGAAGAATTGCTCACATTCATATGGATCACTTAAACAAATTAGTTTCTAAAGAACTAGTAATTAGTCTTCCAAAGCTCAAATTTGAAAAAGACAAACTTTGTGATGCATGTCAAAAGGGAAAACAAGTAAAGGTCTCTTTTAAAGCTAAAAACATGGTTTCAACTTCTAGACCTTTACAGCTTTTGCACATGGATCTTTTTGGGCCCTCTAGAACTATGAGCTTTGGTGGGAATTACTATGCATTAGTGATTGTGGATGATTTTTCTAGGTTTACATGGACATTATTCTTGGCCCACAAAAATGATGCTTTTCAATTATTTAAAAAGCTTGCCAAAGTTATCCAAAACGAAAAAGGTTTTTGTATTGCATCCATAAGAAGTGACCATGGTGGTGAATTTGAAAATCATGAATTTGAAACTTTTTGTGATGAACATGGCATTAAGCATAATTTTTCTGTCCCTAGAACACCACAACAAAATGATGTTGTAGAAAGGTAAAATCGATCTTTAGAGGAAATGACAATAACCATACTCAATGAGGCCAACCTTCCTAAATACTTTTGGGCAGATGCGGTTAACACCGCTTGTTATGTTATGAATAGAGTCCTGATAAAGCCAATTTTAAAGAAAATCCCATATGAATTGTACAAAGGAATGAAGCCAAATGTGTCACATTTTCATGTCTTTAGATGTAAATGCTTTGTTTTGAATAATGGAAAGGATAACTTGAGGAAGTTTGATGCAAAATCTGATGAGGGAATATTCATTGGCTATTCTATACATAGTAATGCCTTTAGAATCTATAATAAATGAACTATGACCATAGAAGAGTCCATACATGTTACATTTGATGAAACTAACCCAAATGAGCCGAGAAAAGAGCTTGTTGATGATGTTGCAGAAATCTTGGCAAGAACGCACTTGGAAAATCAAGAAAAAGAGTCCAAGAAGCAAGAAGAGAGACTCATTGATCACTCATAGCAAAAAGATTCAGAAATCTTGGATCTACCTAAGGAATGGAGGACTTCAAGATATGACCCTCTCGACAAGGTGATAGGTGATGTATCAAAAGGGGTAATCACTCGAAACTCACTTAAAGATGCATATAATCACTTAGCCTTTGTCTCTCAAGTTGAACCTAAAGACATAAATGAGGCCATTAATGATGAGCATTCGATCTTGGCCATGCAAGAAGAACTAAACCAATTTGAGAGAAATCAAGTTTGGGAATTAGTTTCAATGCCCAATGATCATCCTATAATTGGCACCAAATAGGTCTTTAGGAACAAACTTGATGAAGCGGGCTTAATAATAAGAAATAAAGCTAGGCTTGTAGCTAAGGGATACAATCAAGAAGAAGGCATAGACTATGAATAAACTTATGCTCCCGTAGCTAGATTAGAGGCCGTTAGAATGTTACTTGCATATGCTTGCATCATGAATTTCAAACTCTATCAAATGGATGTTAAAAGTGCCTTTTTAAATGGTTTTATACAAGAAGAGGTGTATGTAGAACAACCTCCTGGTTTTGAGGATTTTGAAATGCCCAACCATGTTTTTAAACTAAAAAATGCCTTGTATGACTTGAAACAAGCTCCTAGAGCTTAGTATGAAAGGTTGAGTAAGTTCCTTTTAGAAAAAGTTTTTTCTAAAGGCAAAGTTGACACTACTCTTTTCATAAAACATAAAATGTATGACATACTTCTAATTCAAATTTATGTTAATGACATTATATTTGGAGCTACTAACAACTCTCTTTATAAAGAATTTTCAAATATTATGCAAAGTGAGTTTGAAATGTCCATGATGGGTGAGCTCAACTTCTTCCTTGGTCTCCAAATCAAGCAAACAAGAGAAGAAACTTTCATAAACCAATCAAAGTACTGCAAGGAGCTGCTCAAGAAGTTTGGAATGGACAATGTCAAGCATATAGCTACTCCTATGGGCACCTCTTGCTATTTGGACAAGGATGAATGAGGTAAATCAGTAGAAATTACAAAATATAGAGGTATGATTGGTTCACTCCTTTATCTCACTGCAAGTAGGCCTGATATAATGTTTAGTATATGTATGTGTGCTAGATATCAAGCTAATCCTAAAGAATCACACCTAAGTGCTGTTAAAAAAATAATGAAATATCTAATAGGCATATCACAAATAGGTTTATGGTACCCTAAAGGTGCCTCATGTAGCCTTATTGGGTATTCCGATTCTGATTTTGCTAGATGTAAAATGGATAGGAAGAGCACTAGTGAGACATGCCACTTGCTTGGAAGCTCACTAGTTTCTTGGCATAGCAAGAAACAAAATAGTGTGGCATTGTCTACAGCTGAAGCTGAATATGTTGCTGCTGGGAGTTGTTGTTCTCAAATCCTTTGGATGAAACAACAACTCTTGGACTATGGTCTTGAGCTTGATCACATCCCCATAAGATGTGATAATACTAGTGCAATCAATTTGTCCAAAAATCCTATTTTGCATTCTAGGACTAAACATATTGAAATAAGACATCATTTCATTAGAGATCATATTCAAAAGGGTGATTGTATGCTTGAATTTGTAAAAACCACTAAGCAACTAGCTGATATTTTTACTAAACCCTTAGCAAAAGAAGCATTTTTCTATATAAGAAATGAACTTGGTATATTGGATCAATCATGCATAAATTGACTATTTGCTACATAATCCTAAAACTAATGCATAACTTGTGTTTTTTCTGCAAAATCATGCCACATTGCTGCATAATCTCTGAATTTTTCATCATATTTGAATCTAATATTGACTTGAGCGTCGGAGATTTCCCCTAAGTTGTTTTGCAGGTGCTTCCTCATGCCCAAGACTCCCAAGCAACTCAACAACCTCATAATTTCACCAAAAATGGTGTAATTCTTGGTAAAAATAGTATTTTTGAACAATTATGTGATTTGAATCATAATATGATTAGATTATATGTTTGCATGATGATTTGAATTGATCTAAGATGCTTTGGAACTGTTTTGAATGGTTTAAAATTGATTCTATGTTGATTGGAATGCAAAATCTGAGTTAGAGTGTGTTGGTAATCGATTACAATGCCTTTGTAATCGATTACACAGGTTCTGTCAAGCAAGTAATCAATTACACAACTTTTGTAATCAATTACAATTAACTCAGAACTCAGGTAATCGATTACATCAACCATGTAATCGATTACAAGGTTCCCCAGAAGCATGGTGATCGATTACACCAAAAATGTAATCGATTTTATATGAACCAGAATGCTTGTAATCGATTACAAGCCCAATGTAATTGATTACACAAGATTTTTTAAAAGGTTTCTGACGCGCGCAGAGCTTATTTCTCAGAAACTTTTCAATTCCTTCGTCTTCCTCCTCTGCTTCCACGCAACCCAAACCTCCAAATCTCTCCTTTCTCACTCAAACCTCTTTCAAATTCCTTTATTTCACCTCCTCTAACTCGAAAAACTCCTCTCCACATAGCCCATCTCTCAAATCCCATCACATCCCTCACCAAAATCTCCCCATTACCTCTCACGAACACCATCCCCATTTCTCTGCCTTAACCTCATCCCCCTCTCTCTCCTCACTCATCCCCAAACATTTTCCACTCATCCCACTCTCCTCTTTCTCATCACATGGCTGAATCCTCTCATCGCTCAAAACGGCCAAGAACAGGGGCTGCCATTGGAGGGTCCTCTGGTGGAGCTTCACGCAACATCTCTGGCCTGGACCTCACGCAGCACTTCTCCACAGTGAAGAGAGCTGAATTGTTCCAGAAGAACTTTCAGCTATGCAAGATCATTTCTCCCAAGTATCTTCCCATCACCTTCTATGAGAGTGAACCTCTGGAGAGTTTTAGAACCGTTGAGAACTTAGGATTGCTGGGTTTTCTCAATATAGAGAAGGCTATCTACCCAAACCTAGTGAGAGTCTTTTATGCAAATCTGAAATTTGAAGATCATTGCTTAATATCTGAAGTGAAAAAACAACAAATAAGGATAACTATGGCTGAGTGGTATAGGCTGATGAAGCTCACCCCTGATGGAGCAAACTTCTGTGGGAATGCAAATATCTGGGGTCATAAGTTTGACCATAAGGCTGCTCTTCTCTCACTGATTAGGACTGGTTACTACCCCCCCAGTGATCCCAAAAGGAGAATCATGGCCACTGGCCTAACTATGGAGAACAGGTTTCTCCACTACCTTTTGGTCAGAGGGTTGATTCCCAGGGGAGGGAATTACTCCCAGGTTCTCAAGGATGATGTAGTGTCCTTATTGGTAATGACCACAGGGCGGCCAATAAATTGGGGTTACTACATTATAGAGCATATGTTGGATGTAAAGAAAAAGAAGAACTCTGCTCTCCCATTTGCTATGTTGGTAACAACCATCCTAGAGCATTGTCGCATTTCCCTGGCTGAGGAGTCCAAGGACACTAGCTCGAAGGGACCACAATCCATTGGCTTGCATACCTTGAAGAAGCTCCAGCTCTACAAAGTGGATGATAGGTGGCATTACATTGCTCATGGCACTTTTGGTCATATCCATCATGATTCGGATAGTGATGATGATTAAGAGGCTCAGCATCCTGCCCCTGCTCCCGCTACATTAGACCTCCTGCTCCAAGATATGCGAAACCTGAGCGCGACTGTAGACACACGCATGGATCGCATTGAGCAAATGATCGACCACCTTGAGCTGAGGATGGACTACTCAGATCAGGAGCTTGCCTCCATTCGATCCCTCTTGGGTGGACCTTATATTCCTCCGAGTGCTGCTGCTGCACCTCCCACATCCTCTGCCTCTCCTATTCCCCTGTCCTTTGCTGGTCCATCCGGCGTCCCTGCTGATAATGAGGAGCTTCTAGACACTGAGGACGATCTTAAGCCCGGCGATGATAATGTTGATCTAGGAGACATTGCTGCGAATCCAGACAGTGATAGCGAGGCTACTGATAGTGATCATGGCCCATTGCCCTGATGTTTCTGATGACTATATTGCATTTTTTTTGTTTTGGCTCAGTTATATAACATTGGTATACATTTCTGGTGTTTTTTGGTTATTGGCTATACTGGTTGAGATAAGTTAAATTGTACATGCTTCTTTTTAATGATATATGAACTTGACTTAGCTTTGATTCTATTCTCTGAATGTTTGGCTTTCTGAAAAATTGATTGGACTGATTATTTCTTGTTCTGGAAAAACTTGGGAAATCATGAAATATAGTTGTCATGCTGTCCATTTTTTTTAAATGCTTATGTCTTTTTGATAATGCCAACGGGGGAGAGAATAGTGAAAAATAAAATGAAATCTAATTAAGGTTGCATGTGTACGGGGGAGTTATTGAGCTTTTGAGCTCTTAAGCTTCTTACATAAAAAAACTAACTCAATATCATGCATAAACTTCGGGGGAGCGTTGCACCTAAATCTCTGTTATATACAATTACAAAAACTCTTTCTTTTTCCTATGATCAGTTTGTCATCATCAAAAAGGGGGAGAATGTGAATGCTTATGTCCCTAAAGCATGTCAAATAGTTTTTGATGATAACAAAGGCAAAAGTAAAGATCAAGTGCAAAAGTGAAGATCAAGTGCAAAAGGAAAGATCAAGATCAACGAAAGAAGTCAAGAGGTTTATTTAGTTATAAGACTTAGAACATTAATGTTAAATGCTCTCAAGATTTCTCAAATGGTTTTTCAATATATCATTTCAAAATAAATGGGAAAATTCAAAGCTAAACATGTTTTCCAAGAAACTTGAGTTTCAATCTTAAATCTAACACTCTTAAAAGGATTTATGTTTAATCAATTGTCTTGAGGTGTTCGATGGCTTACAAGCTTTAATGGACTTGAAAAATGTGTTCAAAGGCCAATGTAATCGATTACATGATGTTTGTAATCGATTACACAGTAAACAGAGGCCTTGTAATCGATTACATGAACAATGTAATCGATTACAAGCAAGTCAAAGGCCATGTAATCGATTACACAAATAATGTAATCGATTACAATAAGCCCAGAAAGGCAAGAACACGTTCAAAGAGTCATGTAATCAATTACATAGATATTGTAATCGATTACACAGCAAGACAGAAGTCATGTAATCGATTACATGGATATTGTAATCGATTACAAGCAAGTCAGAAGCCATGTAATCGATTACACCAATAATGTAATCAATTACACAGAGCCCAGAAAGCCAAGAACACGTTGGAACAACAATGTAATCGATTACATTTGTTGTGTAATCGATTACACGCACCCTGACAACGTCCAACGGCTATATTAAATGCATTTAATGCTTGGCTAAAACCCTCCAACGGCTCCATTTGTTGCAAAACTTATAAATACCAATGTTGGGTCTTTATTAGAGGTTAACCTTGAACCAAAAACTGATTACTAATACTTCAAAATATGATTCAATCCTCAAATCCATTCTTGCTCTGTTTTTGTGAAAAACGTTGGTTAATCTTTGAGAGCATATTAGAGCTTCAATTTGTAATCATCTACTCTAGTGAGAGCTTCATTCAATCAATCTATATTGCTATGTAAAGAGGGTGAGGCATCCCTCCAAAAGTGTAAAGGGTGAGGTATCCCTTAGTTGAAGAGACTCAAGCTCCAAGGGTGAGGTATCCCAAAGTGTTGAGTGCTCAAGGTTGTAAAGGTTATCAAGCACCTATTGAAACTTGAAGAAATAGTGGAAAATCTCTAGCGGTTACTTGAGGACTGGACATAGATCACAAGTGGATTAGTGATCGAACCAGGATAAATCATTGTGTTTGTTTTCTCTAAACCCTTCTCTTTACATTGAGTACTGTTTTATTAAATTGCTTGAATATTGGTCCCTTTGGCTATTGCATTTATAAGTGAAAGTGTTTATCTCTTATATCCAATCATCTCTAATCATCAATTAGCTTCAACGAAAATTGTTTATCAAACGATTTGTGAAAGATTTGCGAACTTGTTTTTCATACTCAATTCACCCCCCTCTTGAGTGTTGAGGCCACTTGGTAACAGATTTTAATCCTTTGATATATCAATAAAGTGAAGTTATTTTCATACATCTTCTAGTACTATCTAAAGTCTCAAAGGACTCTCAAGTCAAACTCCGTTTTGAGAATGTCTACTAAGTCCGTTCCTTATAGGATCTGGAATTTCTTTTAATTTAAAGACCCTTAAGCCAGAAAATGCCTTGAGATTATCTCGAGCCCATTCCCAATGGGATCTGCGGTCTCTTAGATTCTAGGTTAAGAGGAATAACTCAAAAAACCTATTTGTGCATTTTGGTCACGAGTTATGGGCACATACCCAAATTTTCAACATATGGACATAACTATTTTGTGGTTGTGAAATCAATTGGTAGCACGAATTATGATATTCACGCTCCTCCAATAGGTACCTATCACAAATGTCTTATGTTAAACTGGTTTTGAAGTCAAAATTCCCAAGTTAGGTGATTTTTCGCAATAGATCATAAACATTAAAGACCCTGATTATAGATCACCTTAAATTTTTCCTAAGTCCTAAGCGAAATTCTGAGTGCTCAATGTTTTGGGTGTTGGACCCCATGACCAAGGTATTAATTCAATTGAAATTCTCCTAAGTCCCTAAATGGTTACTGAGTGCACATTTATAATGGGTGTTGGACCCAGTACGAACCATGGATAAAAAATGCATGTGACGACAACCATGGATAATGAACTGGGTTCCAGTGCTTGTTCAAGACTTGGGAGAGATTCCTTTGTTTTGTTCAAGACTAATGCATGTCATGACATTACCATAGAGCTGGGTTCTTGTAAATGGTATCATACATTATATATTACATATTTAGGTTATTGCATAGGCATGAACATAAAACATAATTTGGCATAGCATGACAATTATATGAGCGGTTGCTATTCATAATATAATCATGCATTGCAATTGTATGGGCAATTGCGTATCTCTGAGATGGAGATATTGTGTTTGTATCTCTAAGATGAAGATGTTGTTGTTGTTGTGTCCTTGAGATAGAGACGATGCTTTGGTAACTCTAAGATGGAGATGTTATCGTTGTTGTTGTTGTTTATATATTTCTGAAATGGAGATATTGTTGTGGTGTCTATAAGATGAAGATGATGTTTTCATGAGTATGGTGATTACTTGAAGACTATTTGTGATAAATGAGTTTTTATACAAACTTATAAAAATGAGAATCTATTTCAGGAAGAGAAAGGACATGGTTTTGGCTTTTGCCACCTTTCTAGTTTGTTATGAATGAGACTTAAGTTTAGAAATGTGTTTTTTCCCGAAATGGATGGAATGATTGTGATGGCATGATTTATGGATTTTAACTACTGAGAATATGTGATTATCATCCCATGGGTGTGTTTCCATGATGATTCCAGGGAAGACGTCTTATGGAAAGTGAAAATAGGCAGGAGCTTGGAGTGCTTAGCTTAGTGTAGCTGAGTAGTTTCTTTTGAAATGATGTACATATTGTATTTAAGAGAAATACAGATGTTGTGTAAAAAATATATTCAATCGTGGCTCATATTTTTTATATAATGTTGATATGTTATATTGGAAATTGCATAGCTGTAGTAAGTAGCATGTTTAAATCTAATCACTATAATATACTTTGGTTATATTATGGTTATTAATTTCGAGATGTTACACTTGGGCCTTGAGGGCCAGGTTAAGTTTCCGGGCTCCTTCTTTATCATTTTCTAGTTATACTCTCCAAGGCACCTCTCGACACAACAGGCCCTAATAGCAAGGCAAAGATCATAGGTCTGGATCATCGATAAGAGCTCTGTCGGACTACTTTGAGTGACATGATCCACAACTTTGTCATCCAAGAGCTGAAATTCGATGAGAGACCCGGGCTCTGAGTTGTTCCCATATAAGGTAATCAGGTCATCATCATCCACCTCAATGGTCGCTCTCTTCCCATGATCCTCCACCCTGCTTCCTTCAACAACTCTCTTTTTTCGCCTCTGAAGAAGCTGTACAAGGGACTCCTCTAGTTGAACCAGGCCCGCCTCGATGATCGGATCCTGAATAGGAGGGGCCAGAGCAAGGTCCACTGGAATGTTGGAAGGACTAGCTTCTTTATTCCTTACTTTCAAGGCCAGGAGGATGGCGAGAACGTTTTCAGATGCCATACTTTTTACAAAACACTACAAGAGTCAGATGGTGGGAAAAATAATTTAAAGATAATTGCTACATACAGAGAATAAATATAGACTGCGGCCTAGGTTACCTAGAATGGCACCACGAGTTTCATCGTCAAGGGCATCTAGGATCTCCTTACAAGAAATGAGGCCTAGTTCCCTCGGCCCACATATTCATGAAGTTAACGCACTCGGTGTAATCCTGGTCAAGGTTGGGCTTCTCTTGTTCAATCATTGCCAAGGGAGTGCTCCATACCCTTTGGGTCTAGTACAGGTCAAACACTGGCTTACCACCAGCGTCTAGATAGAATGGGCTAGTCCTTGGTGTCGCCATAAACTTCAAGTACTTCGTCTTAAAGTTCTTGAAGCTGTCTTAGAAAACACCGAAGACCTTTCGATCGGGCCTTGACTGGATCGTGAGCCAGTTCTTTTGCATGGACCCCTCCTATTAGGGACTCCACTAGGTAAAGAGATAGAAGAATGCCTTCTCTAAGTACCGTAATCCAACTGCGTGGCAGAATCTTTCGAAGGCAAGAATATTTCCCAACTGTTACGGACCCTGGCTACACCCTAGAATGTCCACTTGTAGTCAACTGATGTATAAACCTTGTCCAGACTACAGTGATTCCACAAGTGTCAAATGAATTGGTCGCGAATGCCTCCAGTTTAGAGCTCTTAACCCTATGGGATAACACAGACCACAACTTCAAGTAAAGCATGGACACCATCACCTGAGGGTATCGAGACTTATCATGCTACTTCACTATACTAGTTAAGCATCAAGTTGGGGGTAACATGACATTATTATATGATGAGCATTGGACTCATCTCAGAGAAAAATAAAAAAAGCAAAAAAATAGAAATAAAGAATAAAAGATACAAGTCACAGGATTCAAAAAGGAGTTCTATTATTATTCGCATTCTATACACCCTCTTGCATATCCAACTGCACTTCAGAGTGACCAAGTGCCTCCAGAACAGTCGGGAAAGGAGGAGGACAAAGTGTGGAGTATCTCTATGCCTCATAGGAATTACAACAGAAACAACGAACCCTCCCTACAAGAGCAGGAAGGATATACACTTCTGCGTACGTCGCGAGAGAAAAATTTGTGCTGCCCAGAGGCATGTTGAACCAGCCACATAGGGTAGTTACTTGGTCTTCACTAAGCTATTACGCCAAGAAAGAAAAGCCTTCACTGGAAAACTAGTAGTTGTAACATGCTGAAAAGCATGCTAGACTAGTTTATGGTTACCAATGGTAGCATATTACTTGTATGGCATGTCAGTTAGGTTTTGTGACAAACGGAATTAGTTTAGACACTTAGTTGTAAACCAGAGTATGAAAAGTAGCCTGAAATGACTCAAATAGTAGCATAAATTGATAAGTTAGGGAAATAAACCTAGAAAGTTTGTTTCTAAGTCACAAATAGGCATAAGTAGCTATAGTTAAAATTTAAGAGTATTCAAAGTTAGTTTGATATTTTAGGCGTACTTGCATTTAATATTAGATTGACTAGCAGTAGATATTGAAAATATGATAACGGTGAAACAATAATTTAGATGAATCTTAGAATTTATTCTAAAGTTGTTGAAAATTAGGAAACTTGATATAACATAATTCAAGTGTCCTTAAAAGATATAAAGTTCCAACTATAGGCTTAAGGGGAAAAGTTGGACATTTTCCTTTATTTTCCCTTAAAAGCCCCACAGTTCTAGAAACATAAAGAAGGAAATAGAAACAGAAAAGAAGGGAAGAGAAAAGAGATATGGGAGCCGTGAAGGAGAAGGGAAAATTGGAGGAAGAAGCTTGAGGACTAAGATCAAAGCATGAGGCTTGAAGATTGATCTTCCATACATTAGGTTGGGGTTCTAACCTAGAATTTCATTCTTCTTTCCTTCATTTTCTCTATTCTTGGAGTTAAGTTACATAAAAGAGAAAATAGGTTTTTATGAGTGAAAATATGTTTTCCTTGCTTGAATCTTGTTTTCATTGATTGGAATTAGTAAATTCGGGTTAATGGAAGCATGAGAATGGATTAGATCCATAGTTTTGCTCATTTAGTCCCTAAAAGGGGATTTTGAACATTAAACAACTAGGTATATGATTTTGAATTTTGATCCAAAATTAGATGAATCAATAGGATGTATAAGTGTTACAACATATTTAGGAGTTGTTGGTGATGCTAGAAATCACCTTGAATCTATTTTTGATAGCTTAGAAGCTACTTTGTTCCCAATGGAACAGTAGCACATTCTGCAGAATTTTTGCTATGCGACCGACGCTCAAGCACTTGAGGCATAGGCCAAGCGCGTAGCCACATGACCAAAAGGCGATTCTTGAAAGTATTTGATGAGAGCAGAGCATTGCTCTATTAAGTGCATTATTTTGGACATTTTGAGCTTCTTAATTAGTTAGAAACAATATTAGATGCTTTCTTAAGTGTGTTAAGACACTTTTAGGGAGATTTCATAAAGGAAATAACCACCTAGCATGTAAAAGACCTTAGTGCATCCAATAGTAATGGATTGTCATAAGTAGGTATCTAGACCCTTAGGCAACACAAAGTTGCAACTAGTATCACTTAAGAGGTGATAAGGATAAGGTAAACTAGATACAAGTAAGTTGAGATCAGTTGGCAATAGTCACTTGCCATAGTGCATTAATTACTCCTGAGAAAGGAAGTGAAGTAGTGATGAGTGAAAGGACATAGTATGTTGATATTATGGAAGTTCTAGTATTTTTAAGCATTCCCTAAGTTAGGAATTGCCTATCATAGGTAATTAGGACCTTTAGTACACTAGGGTGGCATAGTTTACCACTTGAGGTGTGATTAAGAGGTAAGCTAGATACAAGAATCATTATTATGGATACTTAGCTAGAAACATGGAATATGCTCCTTTATGAGTTAGAAGTGAGTTGAGAGTACATGTTTGCTAGAGTTCAGTTCTTCACTTGGTTAGAGAGAAATATGTGATGAGTTAATATGGTGGTTTTGTATAAGTTATACATAACGCTGCATAGTTTCTCTTTACTTGTTAATTCCAAAGTAGGGTAATCTTTAATTATGTACAATCATATGGCCAAAGGAGATAGAGGGAAAAGTCCAAAAGTCTCTTTGAGTGAGGATTTATCTCTAGCTACTCGATAGTGCCAGGATTACTAATGTGAGTTAGAATCAGTCCACTCATTATTAGGTAGGTACGAAGAGTCAGTCTTCTTATCTTCAAGTTTAAAGAGAATATGGAATAAGCAAGTGACACACACAATCATATACATTTCATGTTACTTGGCGATTGTATTTGCAGTTTCTAAGTGAAGATGATATTTGATAATTGTATGGGCAGTGGTTGAATATCATTGATGATATGTTTATAAATGAGCTAGTTATGATATGTTATAACTATATAGATAGTTGTTCTTATCATATGAGCAAGGGACTTACATTTATAGATTATGTGTTGTGTTTAGTGAACCTTTACATAACAGTATTATGTGAATGTTCTTATGATATTAAATGGAGATTTAATATCTAGTAGCATCCATAATTGATAACTTCATAGAATGTAGTTATTTGTGCTCTATTTCTCTGCTTAAAAGAATGCTTAGTTCTTGTGTACAATGCATATTTAGAAGGTTTTAAGCTTATATTTGTCATATTCTAATCCATATACCTTCCTATGTGATATTAAACAAATTGTGTTAATTTGATAAGAGATTGAGTGAATTTGTATTTGTTATTGATTTAGTGATTTCTCTATTATAGGAAAGGCTCCAAACAAGATGATATATGGAGAGTTTGAGTCAAAAGTGGAAGAGAAAAGCCAAATTTGTATCTCAGCAAGCAATATATGTAGGAAATGAATGCCGCGGCACTGGAGTGATATTTGCTGTAAAATTCTGCAAACGAGCAAGCAACACTGCGATGTGGGCATGTTAATGTCGCGGCGTTGGTGTATTCCCTTGCATCAGTACAAAGATCGGAGCCTAGAGTGCTGCGACCCTAATAATTGGACGCCACAACATCTGTAACCTAATTGTATGTGCGTCGCGGCGTGATGTGTTTAATGCCACGGCGTCCCCTATTTTTCTGCACTACAAATACTATTTTATTATATTTTAGGTGAGACTTTTTAGGTTTTAGAAAAGCTGCAGCTAGAATTCACGTTTTGGAGGCTGAGGAGGCTAGAGGAGCTAAGGTTGGAGGCCATCTTCTTCATGGAAGGAGATTCAAGCTTCCAAAAATGATATCCATGAGCTTTCTCCCTTTTCCCTATGCTTTCCCTTCTCTTCCTTATCTCTTGAACACTATTTTTTATGTATATTTTCATGTTCAATGATTAGCTGAGCTATATTTAGGAATTACTTTGAATCCTTATATGAATATTGATGTTTATGTAGTACTTTGAGTATATAATGATGTTTGGTTCTGTTTAATCATATAGATCTTAATGCTCTTAATTGTTTGATCAGTTTTTAAGTGATTTGATGAAATCTGATGAACCTAGACATAGGAATTTGGATTTTAGATCATACGTATGGTTGATGCATGTTCGATTTCATTCAATTGGCTTAGATAAGTTGATTCGCTAATGGGATAGAAATATACCTCTTAGCTATACATAACGGGTGTTTAAGAATCGATCTTAATGAGTGGAGTTTGCGCTAGTTCTCATGAAAACATAGTGAATTAAGAAAATGAAGCTATGGTTGATTGCGCTAGACATAGGCTTTTAACTAAAGTAGATTATCAAGCTAACTTAACTATTCATTAATGTTACTTATAAGAATTGCATATCATTAATTGAAGTATGAGGTGAAAAATGATTCCTTAAATCTCTAAACCATTATCTTTACTTTCATTTATCGCTTTTATGTCTTTAGATAAGTTTTACTGTACTTTCCTCTATTTTATATGTTCTTGAATAGAAATAGCTAAGCTATTAGTTGATATTTAGTATTAAAAAGCCAATTTTATCCTTGTGGTAACGATATCTTACTCTGTATCTATATTACTTGAATGACCCGTGCACTTGCGGTAAGCAAATGGGCTACCAAGTTTTTGGTCAAGAAAATAAGTTTTTTCTTATGAAAGGACCAATAATTTGCTATCAAGTTTTTGGCCCCGTTGCCGGGGATATTGTTTAATTCTATATTGTTAATATCAATAATGAGTTTAGTTAGTTCTAATTCAAGTTGTATATAGTTTATTTTAATTTAAGTTTTCATTATGTTACATTTTAGGTTCAATAAAGAAGCCGGATGACCATAATCATACGAGGTCCTTCAAGGAATTCACTACTCCTGAAAACGAAAACCGTCAGATCAAGTTCAAAAAGACTACTCATCCGCACAATCAATTTTGGTACAAAGTTTTGTCAAGACTGTAAACTAGGTCTTTCTTGGGAGGAAACCCAAGTTTATGTTAAATTCTTGTCTTTACTTTTTGCATAAATAGGTAGTGTGTTGAATTTTGTATGTTAATATGTATATGTTAATATGTTTATGTTAATTATGTTAATATGTTAGTTTTTGTTAATATGTTAATAGGTAATTTATGTTAGTATGCTAATATGATAGTATATAGTCTTTGTTAGTTTTTATATCTTAATTATATTAGTATTTTGTTTGTTAAGTCTTAGGTCTTATATATGTTCATACTTATATATATTAGTATGTTAATATGTTAGTTTCATGTTTTTGATTGGTTTTATGTTTTAGTTATGTTTTAAGTCTTAAATAGGTTAGTATGTAGATTTTGTTGTTTTATTATATTTTTGTTGTACATTTTATAAAATAGCTTTTTGAACAAATTTTACAGGTGCTGGAGACCACTTTGAAGCAAATTCAGTAGCAAAACTGTGTTTGCTGCAAGATTTTGCAGACTTATCTCTCACGCCGCGGCGCAAGTCACTCAATGTCGCGACATTGGTGAGTGTTTTCTGTAGAATTCTGTAGACGAGCTTTACGCCGCAACATAGGCATGTTAATGTTGTGGTGTTGTGCTCTGTTTTGTACATATTTCTTTTATTTTTCATGTTATTTCAGATTGTAGTATGCTCAGATTAACAGTGTGCTTAATTTGGAAAGTTTAGGTATCCAATGTGCTAATCAAAGTGATGACTTTGTCTCACTTTGGTTTGGGGGGTATCATTATATTCTTTGATTATAATGAACTATTTGAATGCATGTGATGATATTTTCTAGATGCAATTGTGATAGCCACCATGTTTTCATGATTTTCTATTTCTTTGGCTATTACTAATGGGTTTGAAAAAGAAATTTTAATTTTTAATATTATGCAAAAGATGTTATGCATGCTTGATGAAAAAGTTGGATTTATTTGAATGTATGATATGTTGCAAAAATGCTGGTGTTGTTATGGTTGTTCATTGATAAGAAAGGTTGCTAGTTGCCCATTTTTCAGTAAAACCTTATGTGATCTTAAAGTATGTGAAATAGTTTAGTTATTTTTTATGCATGATTTACCTTCCACTTAGATCCTAGTGTAACTTTGAAAATGATAAGAGTGCATGTCTGGAGAATATTTATGGATGTACATGTAGAGATTTCGATTATTCTTGAAATTGTTTTTCAACTCTCTTGAGGCAAAATCCTAGATTATGCATAATTAAGGAAATGATTAGGGCATTGTTTGAACCGATTAAGCCTTTCAAGCTTACCTGAATGATTTTATCATAGGTCCCCTTTTGAAGCCTTATAATTGTTTGGCCTTATTTGTTCTCTATCATCATTGTATTTGTTAACCTGTTAACCATTCAAATGCATATGAAAGCATTGCATTTTCTTCCTACCATCGTTGTTTGTTGAGTACATAATATGTTATTTCTTGAAATGAGTTTATTGATTAGGGGTGTTAATGAATATTCAATACAAAATGAGTCTGAAGGAACCAGATGCAATCAAAGAGAAAGAAAAAATCATTGCTTTGTAAAAAAAATAATGAAAAGAAAAAAGAAAAAGAAAAGCAAAGCATAAGAAAAGAAAAGTAAGAAAAGCATCAAAAATGGTTTTGCGAGTTTTTACTTTCACTGTTGAATACCCTGCTTATATCATTTAGAGACTCATGACTTGAAATAACATATTTATGCTCCTCAATGTTTGTGTTAAATCCTATCCTTTCTGTTCTTTCACCCATACCATTGGCTTAACATTACAAGCTATTAAAGTCTCTATTGATCCTCAATTATGTGTGATTTACATTAATAGAGAGAGAGTTGAATTACTATTTTGTGAATTTTATGATTTATATGCATGTAGGTTTATAAACTTATCCGGATGTGTATGACTTGATTAGGAGAAGTTTATCTTGCATGTTTGTGGAAAAATGTGAATTGCATGAAAGATGGTTGGATTGTTAGCATGTGAAGGATTGTATATGTGTGGAGCTAATTATGAGGCATTTGCACTTTTTAAGGGCTATACAATCATTATAAACTAGCTGTGTTTTAAAATGAAAGATTGAAATTATGATATTTGCTGAATGATATTTGAAAATGAATTGTAAAGCTTATTTACTTAGTCATACTTTGTTTTGCTTGAGGACTAGCAAAATATAGGTTTGAGGGTGTGATAACTTCATAAAATGTAGTTGTTTGTGCTTTATTTTTGTGCTCAAAAGAATGCTTAATTCTTGTGTACAATGCATATTTGGAAGGTTTTAAGCTTATATTTGTCATATTCTAATCCAGATACCTTCTTATGTGACATTGAGCAAATTGTGTTAATTTGATAAGAGATTGAGTGAATTTATATTTGTTATTGATTTGGTGATTTCTCTATTATAGGAAGAGCTCCAAACAAAATGATATATGGAGCATTTAAGTCAAAAGTGGAAGAGAAATCCAAATTTGCATCTCAGCAAGCAACGCCGAGATGTAGGAAATGAATGTCGCAACACTGGAATGATATTTGTTGTAGAATTCTGCAGACGAGCAAGGAACGCCGTGACGTGGGCATGTTAATGCCGCGACGTTGGTGTATTCCCCTGTATCAGTACAAAAACCAGAGGATAGAGCATTGCGATGCTAATAATTGGACGCCACGGCGTCTGTAACTTAATTGCACACGCCTCGTGACGTGATATGTGATAGCTACATAGAATGCAGTTATTTGTGCCCTATCCTTGTGCTAGAATGAATGCTTAGTCCTTATTTATAAAGCACATTTAGAGGTTTTGTGCTTATATTTGATATATTCTAATTCTAAACCTTTCTTGTATGTTTTATAGCAATCTGTGCTTAAATGATCATGGATTAGGTAGATTTATATATGTTACTGATTTGGTGTTTTCTCTATGTTAGGAAGGGCTCCAAACAAGGTTAAATATAGAGCAATTGAGCTTAAAGAGGAAGAGGTAGACAAATTAGCATTCCAGCAAGTAACGCCGCGGCGCAAGACAGAGCACGCCGCGGCACTGATAGGATTTTCAGTTAGGCCATACTTGGACCCGAGGCAAGAGCACCGCGACCTAATGAAGTGGGCGCCGCAACGTAAATAGACCGACCCATTAGGCGCCGCAGCATGAGTATGTGGGCGCCGCGGCGCTGAGGCGGCTGCTGAGCCTATAAATAGATTTTCATGCGTTTTTCTTTAATTCTATCTTAGTTTTTCAGGGTTCTAGCCGTTTTGGCCATTTCCATTTATAGTTTCTCTCTTTTAGTTTAGTTTAAGGTAGTTTTAGGTTAGATAGCTTAGCTAGATCTTCATGGATGGTGGATTGGAGTCAAGGATCAAAGGATTGAAGGAGGATTCAAGCTTCAGAGACAAATCAATGAGCTTCTTTCTCTCTTTTCCCTTTCTCTCTTCTCTTCCTTATCTTTTGTATAGCTAAGCTTTGTTTAGGAATATTTTGGATCCTTTTATATATATTAATGATGTGTTCTTCTCTAAGTTTGTGTGGATGCTTGATTATGGTTCAATCATTATCTGTGTTTAATGCTTGTTCTTGGTTGGCCTCAATTGCATGATCCTAATATTGGCAAATAAACTAGACATAGGGATTTGTTGATATGGATATGGTATGATTGATGCATGTTCAGCGAGTTCAATTAGCTTGGATGAGTTGATTCGTTAATAGGATAGAAATATACCTATTGGTCATGTATAGTGTGTGATTGAGAATAGATCGTTCATGAGTGGAAGTTGAGCTGGCTCTCAAGGAAACTTAGTGAGTTGGGCAATTGAAACCAGGGTTAATTGACCTAGACATAGGCTTTTGACTACTTCAGATTCTTAAGCTAACCTAATCAATGCATTTATGTTTATGAGGAGAATTGCATGTTGTTGGTAGATGTAGGTGGTGAAGGAGGATTTCCTGAAACCTAACCACTTTTAGGTTTATTGTTTTATAGATTAGATTAGTTTATTATTTTCCTATTTTTATGTCCTTGTCTAGAATTGATTAAGCTATTGGTTGGTACTTAGCCTTATTATCAAATATCCTCGTGGGAACGAACTTTTACTCTGTATCTGTATTACTTGTGCGATCCGTGCACTTGCGGTTAGCAAATGGGCAACACGTTTTGACCCTAACAAGTTTTTGGCGCCGTTGTTGGGGATAGTTTTTATATTGCTAATATTAACAATGAGTTTGATTGGTTCTAATTCAAGTTGTATATAAGTTGTATATAATCTATGTTTCGTTTCTGTTTTGTTTTAGTTTCAAGTAAGAAGCCGGGTGATTTCATTCATACGAGGTCCTTGAGGGAATTCGCGACTCCTGGAAAGGATACCCTTGGATCAAGTTCTTGAAGACTACTCATCCGCAGTACTTCAATTTTGGTGACAAAGTCCTGCTGGGACTATAACTCAGGCCCTTCGTGGGAGGGAACCCCATGTTTATGTTTATATTATTGCTTTTACTTTGTGCATAAATATGTAGTATGTTAACATGCTTATATGTTAAATATGTTAGCATATTAGTTTGTTAGTTGTGTTAATATGTAATGTTAATATGTTAGTGTATATAAGTGTTAGTATGTTAGTTTAGTTAGTTTTATTATTTGTTAGTTATGTTTAGTTACGTTAGTTTTTGTAGTTTATGGTTTTAAGTGTTGTTTGTGTTAGTTAGTATATAGGTTAATATGTTAATTAGGTTAGTTTAATGTTTTTGTTTGTTTTTAAAGTTTTAAGTTTGGTTAGGTTTGTATATAGGTTAGTAAGTTGTTTATATGTGTTATTATGTGTGTGTTGTACATTTTTTTAATTTAACTTTTTGAACAAGTTTTGTTGCAGCTAGGGACCCATAAGAGCCAAACCCAGCAGCAAAACTGTGTTTGCTGCTAAATTTAGCAGCTTAGGTAATCACATCGTGGCGCAAGGTAGTGCGCGCCGTGGCGCAAGGTAGTGCGTGCCGCGACGTAAGGGGCATTTCTGCAGAATTCTGCAGCTTTTGTGAGCGCCGCGACCCAAGCATGGGGTGCCACGGCGCTGATCCCTTGTTTTGCAGTTTTTGTTTTTATTTTTGTTATTTTTTCTATTTTTTAGTATTTAGTAATGCTCAGTACTAGTCTCAAGTTCCCTATAGACCATGTTCATTAAGGATACAATTCATTTTAGGTTTGGGGGAGTATCTTTACATATTTAATTCTTTTATGCTTAATGTTAACATGTATTGGTATTTTGAAGTATGCAGTGGTTTTAGTCAATATATTTTCATGATTATATCTTGTTTTGACTATCACTGATGTGCTGATGACAAGAATTTTCAATTTTCACATTATGCAAAAGATGTCGTGCATGCTTGAATTGAAAGGTGAATCTATTTGAATGCATGACATGTTGCAAGAATGCTGGTGTTGTTTTTGGTTGTCCATGATGTGAAAGGTTACTATTTGCCCCTTTTTCAGTGAAACCTTATGTGATTTGATGCATGTGAAACAATTTAGTTACTTTTGATGCATGATTTACACCTCACTTAGATGCAAGTGTAACTTTGAAAATGATAAGAGTGCATGTTTTGAGAGGGTTTATGGATGTACATGTAGAGTTTTGATTATCCTAGAAATTGTTTTTGAACTCTCTTGAGGCGAAATCCTAAGTTGTGCATGATTGAGGAAATGATTAGGGCATTGTTTGGACCGATTGAGCCTTAAAAAGCTTTCCCTGATATGATGATATCCTTAGGTCCCTTTTTGAAGCCTTAAACTGTTTGGCCTTATTTGTTTTTCATAACCATTGTGTTCGTTAACCTGTTAGCCGTTCTAATGCATGTGAAAGCATGTCATTTTCTTCCTACCCTTATTGTTTGTTGAGTATATGATGTGTTATTTCTTGAAATGAGTCTGATGATTAGGGGTATGAATATTCAATTCAAAATGAGCCTGAAGGAACCAGATGCAAAACAAAGAAAAGAAAAAGCATTGCTTTGCAAAAATAGAAGAGAAAAGAAAGAGAAAATAAAAAGAAAAATGAAAATGAAAAGAAAAGCAAAAGCTTAAGAAAAGTAAAGTTCAAAAAGCATCGAAAATGGTTCTGGCAAGTTTTCTGCATTCACAATTGAATACCCTACTGATATCATGTTTTGGCTCAAGTCTTGAAGTAGTATATTATGTGTCTCAATATTTGTATTGTATCTTTCCCGTTCATTTCTTTCGTCTATACCATTGGCCTAACATTATAAGCTGATAAAGTCCCTTTTGATCCTCAATCTTGTGTAATTTACATTAGTGGAGAGAGAGTTAATTTACAATCTTGTGGATTCTGTGAATCATATGCATGTATGCTTATAAACTTATCTAGATGTGTATGACTTGATTAGAAGAAGTATATCTTGCATGTTTGTGATAAATGTGAATTGCATGGAGAGTTTTCTGGCTTGTTAGCATGTTAAGGATTGTATATGTGTGGAACTGTTTACGGGGCATTTGTACTTTTTGAGGATTGATGCAGTCATTACACACTAGTATCTGTTTTTAATTGAAAATAAGAAAATTGAAATATATTTGCTGAATGAAAAATTGATTTTAATGTTTAAGTGATTTACTTAGTTCTATTTTGTTTTGCTCGAGGACTAGCAAAATGTAGGTTTGGAGGTGTGATAGCTACATAGAATGCAGTTATTTGTGCCCTATCCTTGTGCTAGAATGAATGCTTAGTCCTTATTTATAATGCATATTTGGAGGTTTTGTGCTTATATTTGATTTATTCTGATTCTGAACCTTTCTTGTATGTTTTATAGTAATCTGTGCTTAAATGATCATGGATTAGGTAGATTTATATATGTTACTGATTTGGTATTTTCTCTATGTTAGGAAGGGCTCCAAACAAGGTTAAATATGGAGCAACTGAGCTTAAAGAGGAAGAGGTAGCCAAATTGGCATTCCAGCAAGTAACGCCGCGGCGCAAGACAGAGCACGACGCGGCGCTGATAGGATTTTCAGCTAGGCCATACTTGGACCCGAGGCAAGAGCACCGCGACCTAATGAAGTGGGTGCCGCAAGCAAATAGACCGACCCATTGGGCGCCGCAGCGTGAGTATGTGGGCGCCGCGGCGCTGAAGCGGCTGCTGAGCCTATAAATAGATTTTCATGCATTTTTCTTTAATTCTATCCTAGTTTTTCAAGGTTCTGGCCGTTTTGGCCATTTCCATTTATAGTTTCTATCTTTTAGTTTAGTTTAGGGTAGTTTTAGGTTAGATAGCTTGGCTAGATCTTCATGGATGGTGGATTGAAGTCAAGGATCAAAGGATTGAAGGAGGATTCAAGCTTCAGAGAAAAATCAATGAGCTTCTTTCTCTCTTTTCCCTTTCTCTCTTCTCTTCCTTATCTTTTGTATAGCTAAGCTTTGTTTAGGAATATTTTGGATCCTTTTATATATATTAATGATGTGTTCTTCTCTAAGTTTGTGTGGATGCTTGATTATGGTTCAATCATTATCTGTGTTTAATGCTTGTTCTTGGTTGGCCTCAATTGCATGATCCTAATATTGGCAAATGAACTAGACATAGGGATTTGTTGATATGGATATGGTATGGTTGATGCATGTTCGGCGAGTTCAATTGGCTTGGATGAGTTGATTCGTTAATAGGATAGAAATATACCTATTGGCCATGTATAGTATGTGATTGAGAATAGATCGTTCATGAGTGGAAGTTGAGCTGGCTCTCAAGGAAACTTAGTGAGTTGGGCAACTGAAACCAGGGTTGATTGACCTAGACATAGGCTTTTGACTACTTCAGATTCTCAAGCTAACCTAATCAATGCATTTATGTTTATGAGGAGAATTACATGTTGTTGGTAGATGTAGGTGGTGAAGGAGGATTTCCTGAAACCTAACCGCTTTTAGGTTTATTGTTTTTATAGATTAGATTAGTTTATTATTTTCCTATTTTTATGTCCTTGTCTAGAATTGATTAAGCTATTGGTTGGTACTTAGCTTTATAATCGAATATCCTCATGGGAACGAACTTTTACTCTGTATCTGTATTACTTGTGCGATCCGTGCACTTGCGGTTAGCAAATGGGCAACACGTTTTGATCCTAACAATATGTTTAATACCACGGCGTCCCTCATTTTTCTGTGCCTATAAATACTATTTTATTAGATTTTAGGTGAGACTTTTTAGGTTTTAGAGAAGCTGCGGCTGGAATTCACGTTTTGGAGGCTGAGCAGGCTAGAGGAGCCAAGGTTGGAGGCCATCTTCTTCATGGAAGGAGATTCAAGCTTCAAAAGATGATATCCATGAGCTTCCTCCCTTCTCCCTATGCTTTCCCTTCTCTTCCTTATGTCTTGAACATTGTTTTTGATGTATATTTTCGTGTTCAATGATTAGCTGAGTTGTATTTAGGGATTACTTTGAATCCTTGTATGAATATTGATGTTCATGTAGTACTTTGAGCATATATTGATGTTTGGTTCTGTTTAATCATATGGATCTTAATACTCTTGTTTGTTTGATAAGCTTTTAAGTGATTTGATGAAATTTGATGAACCTAGACGAAGGAATTTGGATTTTAGATCATACGTATGATTGATGCATGTTCGATTTCATTCAATTGGCTTAGATAAGTTAATTCGCTAATGAGATAAAAATATACCTCTTAGCCATGCATAACGGGTGTTTGAGGATAGATCTTAATGAGTGGAGTTTGCATTAGTTCTCATGAAAGTATAGTGAATTAGGCAAATAAAGCTATAGTCGATTGCGCTAGACATAGGCTTTTAACTAAAGTAGATTATCAAGCTAACTTAACTATTCATTAATGTTGCTTATAAGAATTGCATATCATTAATTGAAGTATGAGGTGAAAAAGGATTCCCTAAATCTCTAAACCATTTTCATTTATCGCTTTTATGTCTTTAGATTAGTTTTACTACACTTTCCTCTATTTTATATGTTCTTGAATTAAAATAGCTAAGCTATTGGTTGATATTTAGTATTAGAAAGCCAATTTCATCCTCGTTGGAATGATATCTTACTTTGTATCTATATTACTTGAATGAACCGTGCACTAGGGTAAGCAAATGGGCTAACAAGTTTTTGGTTAAGAAAACAAGTTTTTATCTTATGAAAGGATCAAGAATTTGCTATCAATAATCTATTGTATAATGTCGAGATAGTTTAGATTTCTATACATTATATAGTTATATGGGCAATTGTATAATGTTATTATTGATATTGTTTTTGTTGATATGTATGCATATTACATTGTTTAGTGCCATGAAATGTATGAATATTGCTGAGAATCGCATGTTCTCAGCCCTTTCTGTGTTTTCATGGTAATAGCAGGTCAAGGCCTTTCAAAGGGTAAGATGATAAAGAAACAAAAGAACTAGTGTAGTTTAGTTTTATTTGTTTCTTTCATAGACAAAGTTAATGTATTAATTTATGTTAGCTTTGAGAATGTTCAAGGTTGTATGTATAATTCTTTGCCTTCATGGCAATTGATGTATATGTGCATAACTTTTTAGTTTTGGCTCTCTATTATAATTGTTTCAATTATATGGGATTAGTAAGATAACGAGATTAGAAGTAACACTTTATTGCTTTATGACTATATATATAAGTTATATTGAGAATACTATATTAGGGTGTTATAGTAGCAATAAAAGGAACACCCTTAATAATTTTGGGAAGAATAGGAAAATGGTTTTAGAAAAAGGCAAGACCCTCCGCATGTTCACAAGAAATGAGAGAGAGGTCATCCCCTGGAAAAAGATCACTCTCAAACATGATCAGAGAACAAAAGGAATATCAGTCTCAATGCAAACATTCCCTATTTATAGAGGGAACAAAGCATTCTGATTGGCTCTTGAGAAGGTGAACTGATTGTGTATTTGAAGCCGTGTTTTAATGCTTTCACTCTGTGATTGGCCACGGGAGTAGCAAGCAATTGGAAAACAACATGAAATTGCTATACTCTTTTATAGGACTTTTAATTCCTAATGAAGTCAAAGAGACGGTTTCCAAAATGAGTTCAGACTGCTATAAGTTGCAGAGTAAAAGTTGCAAGAAAAGATAACAAAGACCTCGTGAACTACACGTGGGGGCGACAAATGACATACCTTGGATGGCGGAATGACAATGTAAGCAAAGCGATCCACCCTGGATCCTGACCTTACACGTCAACCTCAGAGGCATACTTTAACGTACAATGGACCTCGGCCCTTTGGAAAACATCGTGAGATCCGACATTAACTTTGACTTGGATCCCTTTGTCCATCGTGTGTCGTGTGTTCTTATCAAACTTAATACCTTGACACTTAGTTGTCCCATCTAAGCGCCAAACTGGGAGCAACTGTTCTGGACCGTGATCTAGGATCATGTCCCATGGGTCAACCCGGCACGCAGTATGTTGGAGTCCATCATTGCTGCCCTAGCAAGATTTTGCTTATGGCACGTAGATGAGATCCCAGCTTTTTGCATATCGAACCACGACATTGGGAAACAACAACATTACCACGAGATTTGGCCAATAGATAAATCCTGAGAATATATGTTATTGCCAATCATGATCTAGTGTAATAATAGCACTCATAACTGCCTTTAGCTACCTATAATTGTAGTATCTATATTCCGATAATATAGGGATCTTCTATAACTATTATGGGAGTGTATCTCCTAATCTAACTTTTATAAATACTAGACTTATTCATCTTCTTTAGGTAACTTATTGTTAGTGTATGCCCTAGAGGCCAATACATTTTCTGTATTTACATACATTCTGTTATGCTATTTTTATATATGAGGCATTTCATTTATTGTGTTCTTTTTTGGTAAACATGATAAAGTCCTTAGAATAGTAAGTTTGATGCCATAGGACATCAAGTGGATGACTTGATCGTGAGATTCTTTTGGTTATAACACTATTTTTAAATGTCCCTAGTCAAGTATTATTGTTAATTAGGACAATAATAATACATTGAGACTAGTATGTGCATAGACTGATGACCATATCTCACGAGTCATGGATATGAGATATCAAGTCTTCACATGGGTACATATTAGAGTAATGATATACTGGACTGACCCACCATGAGAACGCTACATGGATCGTTACGTGAGTGTCATAAGCGATTCTCATAGTGACAATGGTGTTTGTGGTCCTTTGACCTGAAATCACTACGATTCCTACATGAGGAGTTGTGTATTTTAATGCCATCAAACGTCATCTGTAACAATGTGATTATAAAGTTGGTTATTGGACATACCGCGAATCATGCAGAGGGATGTGAGTGACCTAGATGAGATTTGTCACTCCTACATAACAGGAGCGATATCTTCGGGCCTCTTGATTGAGTGAGACTGCGAAATGCATGGCCATGCTCAAATGAGTCAATATAAGATATTGATCTCATTTGTTGTTACAAAGTCTACTCGAGTATCACGAAACCAATGATTGGACTATACAAGGGTGACGCATTCCATGCCTTGTGTTCAATCTAGATATCTTGACAAAGGGACTAAACGACACAGAAACATTGGTCACAGAAAGGTTATGTCAAATCACTGACATTCTTATTACTTGGGTAGCAGCGATGTGTTGCTAGATACCGCTCACTGCTTGTAATATTAAAATGGGATTTTAATATTACTGCCAACGTAATAAGAACCTGCAAGGTCACACACATAGAGCAGACTAAAATTGGAGCAATGAATCCAAGTTGGACTCGAATTCAAATATAGGCCAGACTCATAACAGATGGGTCTAGGGTTGCACAGCTTACCTTGCTGCTGCTCACACTCACTTAAGGTAGTCACTATTATAAATAGTACTGCTAAGGGGGCTGCTAAGAGACACAATTCTGAACCCTAGCCGCACCTACAAAAAAATGAGTGAGAGAGTGACAGGTTTCTTCTCTTCTCTTCGTAGCTAGCACTGTGTGAGAGACGTGAGGCTCCTCTTTGTGGACGTTCGTGAGTCTGTTCATGTGGATACCGCAGAGACATCGTTTCTATTACGGTGTTGGTGATTCACGCTTCAAGAGGTAAATCTTTTAAAAACTCAGATTATGGCTTTTTCGCATGGATCCTCGGTGGGAATCCCTGTTTTCCGCTGCGTGATGTATTTGCAAAAATTCCCAACAGTGGTATCAGAGAGTCTTGTGAAACCATGATTCGGTTTTCTGTTTTCGTTTACATGAGATAATATGTTTTCTATTCTTGTTTTTGACAAAAAATATGATCTTTAATATGTTATTTCTGAAAACCGTATGAAACCCTTTGCGAAAACATATTCTGTTTCTTATGTTGTATGCAAAACCGTGATGTTGTTTTCAAAACTTCATGAAGATGTTCATATGTTCTGTGAAAACCGTTTTGTATTAAGATGTATGTTTTTGCGAAGCTTTCTGGTATGCATGTGATACGGATAGCGTTATGGAATCCTTATTCTTAATGCGCAGTGCAAGGGTTTAGGAAACCTTGTTCTTGGCTTGCGGCAGCAGGGGTTATAGAATCCTTATTTCTGCACAAGATGCGCAGCGCAAGGGGTTTTAGAAACCCTATTCTTGTTTTGCGATAACAGCATCAAGTGTTGATGTCAAGCCGCCAATGAGGCGCCTAAGGTTCAAGTGTTGAACGACGGCGCAAGGGTTCCCTGCGGCACATGAAGTGTTCATGTTGTTCGGGCTTAGGGTTCCGCGCGACGCATGGGCTCAAGGGAGGCGCAAGAGATTCAACGGAACCCCAGTGCTACCTCTGCGTAGGGTGTTTTTCGAAAACGCGATATTTTATATCCAATTTTATGACTCGTAAAAATAATAATGTATTATTGTTATGAGTTTATATGTTTTTGTGATGCATGGTGCATGGTTATGGCCTTAGTCCTCCTTTTATGCATTTTGGTTTTAATAAATACGACCTACGTGTCGTGCCTTTCTCTCTACATTTTGATTGTACATTCTCTTCTCACCTAACTCCCCTCGAATGTAAAAGAGGTTTCTATATAATGTACTTATGATGTGGAGGCAAGAAGACGGCACCAAGTGAGGACATTGATGGGAGATGCTTGGTGAAGCTGGCTTAGTTAATGCTACTCTCTTAGGGGCCATAACCATGTCACTTTTATTATATGCTTTTATGTATGAGATGCATGGATAATGTTTATGGTATGATAAACAGTTCAATAAATGGTGAGATCTAGTAATAATAATAATAAAAATTCCCTCAAAGCAATTATTAAGTCATTATGTGATGCCTTCCAATGTGTGGCACTCATCAAGACTAGTATCGATCAAGTGCAGGTCTGCCAAAGCAGGATGCCTTTATCTATATTAGTAAGACGTGATGGGATAAAGGTAATATCCAACTGCCAACCATTGGGTCTGACTTAACTAGGCCATTTCAATAGGATTGAAGGCTTAGAGGCATGAAGTTGGGCTTTGATCCATTAGATGGACTTGAATAAGTGTTATTCACCTAACTATCCAAGAGTTACATGTGATGTAATTGGAAAGTGTTTCCTACCTAAATAACTGAATTTTGGGTGATCAGCCAAAGCTGACTCAAAACTAGGTGAAATATGGATCTTGGCCCACTAGGAAATCTTACGATGGGATTTTCCAAGTCAATGCTGAGGGTCATTGACTTGAATAAAATAGTGGGAGGCATATTTAATTAAAAGACCTCATTAAATATGTTTATAGCATGATACTTATATTTTGCATATTTCTGTTAATAGATTACCATGGCAACAAACACATCGGGTACTTTATCATTGCGATCTGTCCTTGAGAAGGACAAGTTGTCTGGAACAAATTTTCTAGATCTGGTACAGAATTTGAGGATTGTCCTCAAGCAAGAGAAAAAGCTGTATGTTTTGGAACAGCCTATTCCTAAGCCACCTGCTGCTAATGCCCCTAGAACTGAAAGAGATGCTTATAAGAAGCATCAAGATGATGCCTTGGACATTGGATGTCTAATACTGGCCACCATGAACTCTAAGCTCCAAAAGCAACATGAGAACATGGATGCATACGATATGATCGTACATCTTAAGAAGCTCTATCAAGAGCAGGCCAGGCATGAGAGATTCGAGGTCTCTAAAGCACTGTTTCAGTGCAAGCTGGTAGAAGGAAGCCATGTTGGTGCTCATGTACTCAAGATGATTGGGTACATTGAAAACCTAGAGAGACTCGGTTTTCCTTTGGGCCAAGAGTTGGCCACTGACTTAATCTTGCAATCGTTGCCGGAAAGTTTTAGTCAATTTGTCATGAACTACAACATGAATGAGATTGACAAATCACTACTAGAGCTGCTAGGCATGTTGAGAACTGCTGAGCAGAACATTAACAAAGGCAAAGGAAAGGCCATAATGATGGTCCAAAAGAATAAGGGCAAGAAACAGTAGAAAAAGCCCAAGGACAACTGGAAGGGCAAGGGTAAGGATAAGTCCAACCCTAGCACTTCTGGCTTGAAACCCGTGGGTGGAGTAGCTAAGGAAGGTACATGCTTCCATTGTGGTCAGACCAGACATTGGAAGAGGAACTGTGCCAAGTTCCTAGAGGAGCTCAAAAAGAAGAAGGGAAGTGAGACTTCCACTTCAGGTATTTTTGTTATTGAAGTCAATTTATCTACTTCTGCATCATGGGTATTAGATACTGGATGTGGATCTCACATTTGTGTAAATCTACAGGATCTAAAGAGCAGTAGACCATTGACGAAGGGCGAAGTCGACCTACGAGTGGGAAATGGAGCAAAGGTTGCTGCATTAGCTGTAGGGACTTATTTATTATCTTTGCCCACTGGGCTTGTAATAGAGTTAGAGAACTGCTATTTTGTGCCTGCTATTAGTAGGAATATCATTTCTGTTTCTTGTTTGGACAAGAAAGGTTTTTCTTTTATTATAAAGGACAAGTGTTGTTCCATTTATATGAATAATATTTTTTATGGTGGTGCACAATTGAGTAATGGACTTTATGTACTTGATCTCGAAACGCCCATCTATAACATAAATATAAAGAGGTTTAAATCAAACGATCTGAACCCAACTTTTCTCTGGCATTGTCGTTTGGGCCATATAAATGAGAAACGCATCTCCAAACTCCATAAAGATGGATTCTTGGACTCGTTTGATTTCGAATCATATGAGACATGTGAATCTTGTTTATTAGGGAAGATGACAAAGGCCCCATTCACTAGACAAGGTGAAAGGGCTAGTGATCTTTTAGGGCTTATACATAGTGATGTATGTGGGCCACTAAACACACTCGCTAGAGGCGGTTTTCAATACTTCATTACATTTACTGATGATTTCAGTAGATATGGATTTGTATATCTTATGAAGCACAAATCAGAATCCTTTGAAAAGTTCAAGGAGTTCAAGAATGAAGTACAAAACCAACTTGGCAAGAGTATTAAAATCCTTCAATCAGATCGAGGAGGAGAATACTTGAGCCAACAGTTTGATGATCATCTGAAAGAGTGTGGGATAATATCTCAACTCACTCCACCAGGAACACCACAATGGAATGGTGTCTCTGAAAGGAGGAACCGGACCTTGTTGGATATGGTCCGATCCATGATGAGTCATGCAAACCTTCCAGGCTCCTTCTGGGGACATGCTCTATTAACAACAGCTTTCATACTTAACTGTGTTCCATCTAAGACGGTTCACACTTAACCTTCCAGGCTCCTTCTGGAGACGGCCTAATATGTCTTTCATAAAGATTTGGGGCTGTGAAGCTTATGTGAAACGTCAAGTTTCTGATAAGCTTGGACCTAAATCAGATAAATGCTTCTCTATGGGGTATCCAAAGGAAACCAAGGGATACTTTTTCTATAATCCTACTGAGGACAAAGTGTTTGTCACACGGACAGTTGTGTTTCTAGAAAGGGAGTTTATCTCCAAAGGAACCAGTGGGAGAAAAGTAGAACTTGAAGAAGTTCAAGTTTCACAAAGTAGCAATGAACTAATGATGGAAATAGAGCAGCCTCCACAAAATGTTGTGGAACAGCAACCTGCTCTTGTAGCACAAGACCTGCGTAGGTCTAACAGGATACGTCATCAACCAGAGAGATATGGATTTCTCATGACCCAACAAGGTGACGTATTGCTCATGGATCAAGATGAGCCTGTGACTTACCAGGAAGCCATTATTGGCCCAGACCGAGAAATGGCTTGAGGCCATCGATCCGAAATGGATTCCATGTATGCCAACCAGGTATGGACCTTGGTTGACCCACCTGAAGGGGTAAAACCCATTGGGTGCAAGTGGGTTTTCAAGAAAAAAATCGACATGGATGGTAATGTGCATACCTTTAAGGTGCAATTGGTGGCTAAAGGTTTCAAACAAATTCATGGTGTAGACTATGATGAGACTTTTTCCCCAGTTGCGATGCTTAAATCCGTTCAGATCTTGCTTGCTGTTGCAGCATACCATGATTATGAAATCTGGCAAATGGATATCAAAACTGCTTTCCTTAATGGAAATCTTCTCGAAGATGTGTACATGACACAACCTGAGGGTTTTGCCACTCCAGAGGATGCTAGAAAAGTATGCAAGTTGCAACGATCTATTTATGGATTGAAGCAAGCTTCCAGAAGCTGGAATCTTCGTTTTGATGATACAATAAAACAATTTGGTTTCATCAAGAATGAAGAAGAATCTTATATCTACAAGAAGGTTAGTGGGAGCACTATTGTCTTTCTGGTATTATATGTAGATGACATACTACTTATTGGAAATGACATCCCTACCCTACAGTCCGTAAAGACTTGGTTAGGGATCTGCTTCTCTATGAAGGACTTGGGCAAAGCCACCTATGTATTAGGTATCAGGATCTATAGAGATAGATCACTGAGACTGCTTGGCCTAAGTCAGAGTACATACATAGACAAAGTGTTAAGACGATTTAACATACATGAATCCAAAAAAGGACTCTTGCCTATGTCACATGGTGTAAGCCTATCTAAGGCTCAATCCCCTTCCACCCAAGATGAGAGGGATCGCATGATCAAGATTCCATATGGATCTACAATTGGATCTATCATGTATGTCATGTTATGTACTCGACCAAACATCTAGTATGCTTTGAGCATGACGAGTAGGTACCAGTCTGATCCCGGTGAGAGTCATTGGACTGCTATCAAGAACATCCTTAAGTACTTGAGAAGGACTAAGGATTCGTTCTTGGTATATAGAGGCGAGGAAGAGCTAGTTGTAAAAGGTTACACTGATGCTAGCTTCCAAACTGATAAGGACGACTCCAGATCGCAATCGGGTTATGTTTTTTGCCTAAATGGTGAAATGTGAGTTGGAAGAGTTCAAAGAGGAGACATCGCCGATTCTACCACGAGGTGAGTATATTCGCCTCCAATGCAGCAAAGGAGGCCGTTTGGATCAGGAAGTTCATTATTGAACTTGGCACTATTCCTACCATTGTGGACCCAGTGGACCTCTATTGTGATAATAATGGAGCCATTGCATAAGCTAAGGAGCCTAGATCTCACCGGCCGATCCAAACATATACTTAGGTGCTTCCATCTCATTCGAGAGATCATCGATAGAGGAGATGTGAAGATATGCGAGTACCAACAGATGATAACATTCTTTGATCCACCGACGAAGCCTCTTGCACAGCAGAAGCATGAGGGTCACACTAGGTCTTTAGGCATTAGATATATGCCTGATTGGCTCTAGTGCAAGTGGGAGATTGTTGGTGTATGCCCTAGGGGCTAATACATTTTCTGTATTTACATACATTCTGTTATGCTATTTTTATATATGAGGCATTTCATTTAATGTGTTCTTTTTTGGTAAACATAATAAAGTCCTTAGAATAGTAAGTTTGATGCCATAGGACATCAAGTGGATGACTTGATCGTAAGATCCTTTTGGTTACAACACTATTCTTAAATGTCCCTAGTCAAGTATTATTGTTAATTAGGACAACAATAATACATTGAGACTAGTATGTGTATAGACTGATGACCATATCTCACGGTTATGGATATGAGATATCAAGTCTTCACATGGGTACATATTAGAGTAATGATGTACTGGACTGACCCACCATGAGAACGCTACATGGATCATTACGTGAGTGTCATAAGCGATTCTCATAGTGACAATGGTGTTTGTGGTCCTTTGACCTGAAATCACTACGATTCCTACATGAGGAGTTGTGTATTTTAATGCCATCAAACGTCATCTGTAACAAGGTGATTATAAAGTTAGTTATTGGACATACCGTGAATCATGCAGAGGGATATGAGTGACCTAGATGAGATTTGTCACTCCTACATAACAAGAGCAATATCTTCGGGGCCCCTGATTGAGTGAGACTATGAAATGCATGGCCATGCTCAAATGAGTCAATATGAGATATTGATCTCATTTGTTGTTACAAAGTCTACTCGAGTATCACGAAACCAATGATTGGACTATACAAGGGTGACGCATTCCATGCCTTGTGTTCAATCTAGATATCTTGACAAAGGGACTAACCAACACGGAAACATTGGTCACGGAAAGGTTATGTCAAATCACTGACATTCTTATTACTTGGGTAGCAGCGATGTGTTGCTAGATATCGCTCACTGCTTGTAATATTAAAATGAGATTTTAATATTACTGCCAACGTAATAAGAACCTGCAGAGTCACACACATAGAGCAGACTAAAATTAGAGTAATGGATCCAAGTTGGACTCGGATTTAAATATGAGCCAGACTCATAACAGATGGGTCTAGGGTTGCACAGCTTACCTTGCTGCTGCTCACACTCACTTAAGGCAATCACTATTATAAATAGTACTGTTAAGGGGGCTACTAAGAGACACATATATGAACCCTAGTCGCACCTACAGAAAAGTGAGTTTGAGAGCGACAGGTTTCTTCTCTTCTCTTCGTAGCTAGCACTGTGTGAGAGACGTGAGGCTCCTCTTTGCGGACGTTGGACGTTCGTGAGTCTGTTCGTGTGGATACCGCAGAGACATCGTTTCCATTACGGTGTTGGTGATTCACGCTTCAAGAGGTAAATCTTTTAAAAACTCGGATTATAGCTTTTTCGCATAGATCCTCGGTGGGAATCCCTGTTTTCCGCTGCGTGATGTATCCGCAAAAATTCCCAACACTTATCACTCTTGAGCTTAAACTCTAATTGTACACTGTATGACTTAAGCGTTGGAGTGTCTTTACAGGTACCAATCCCCCTGTTTCAACATGCTCAGCTGCTGCTGTGCAAGAAAGAAACCACTGTGACGTACCTATCTCAGGTACACCTCAGTATCCACTTCTGAACAATTATTTAAAAAATAATAATATATATTATTAATGTAAAATATTTTGCACTATCATTTAATAATGTGTTAGCATATCATTTAAAAAGTTTAAGAGTAACAACTATTTGAAAGGTCAAACTTTTAAAATGATATCTCAGTACATGATTTGATACTAGTCTGAAAAACCTTACATGAACAACGCATCAAAATAAAACCAAAAAACAACCTTAGCTGTTTATATATATATATGGCTACAGCTTTTCTTAAACATGATAAATTGCAATATATTAGAGTTTAATATCGAAAACTCATAATTTTCTTCCAATCAAATTTGTTATAATTTCTGATTGGAAACGTTTACAATAATTGGACTCCTCACATTACGGGTTCCATCTGACCATAGTAATGATGAGGTGAGCACAGTTTGACTTGGTATTTTACCACCAACAATAGTGACTACAAAAGATTGCTTCTCATTCAACGATTTGAAGGATAGAACCTGTGGTGCCACCATAATGTTGATTTTTGGATTTGGTATAATAATTGCCCTGTAATTTGAGTTTGCTAAGCCAACATTTGTGACTGTTCTGTTAAACCTGACATTAAAAGGAACCATAGGCTGAACTTGAATTGCAAGTGCAGGATAATTCAGATTTCTTACTAAGGATCTGTCAGGAGCTCCAAAGCATGGGTTGATTTCTCCAGAGATCAGTTTAATTTTTTGATTATCATAACCCAAGTTGCACAGCATTTCTATATAATCTTCCTTGCAGATGTCATAAACTAGTCCAGGACCAACAGCTTGAACCGGATTGACATGCCCAGATCCATAAGCATATTCACCAATATGATCCTTAGAACCACTCATGGGTTGTGCTGAAGTCATAATAGCAGATTTAATGGCTGCTGGTGACCAATCCAAGTGATAACTTTTCAAATATGTTGCTATTGCAGAAATATGGGGGCATGCCATTGAAGTTCCAGCTAGTATGTTGTATTTGACAGATCTTTTGTCTTGAGGATTACCTGAGGGTGAAGCAATTGGTGAATATGCAGCCAAGATATCTACTCCTGGGGCACTTATATCTGGTTTCAAAATTTCTGGAATAATGCTATTTGGTCCACGTGAAGATGACTCCGCCACTCTAGGAGCAGTAAGATCTTTAATAATCTCACTCTTCAGTATTTCAGCTTGTGGATCTTTTGTTGAATTTGTGTAGGATTTAACAAGAGCATAGTCATTGGAATACAATGTCAGTGACGGTAATGGAGCAACATAGGATGTATTGCCTTCACCATCGTCCTCTGTGATTGCACCAATTGCACCATATTTATAAGCTGCATCTTGTCCATCAGGGTAAGGACATAAAACTATTTTTCCTTTGACCAAATTACTATCTAGACAGTCACAGTCTTCAGCACTTGCTTTTGGACACTCTTTTGAATCACCATTGTGCAAAGCTATGGCAAATTTTGTTCCATTTGATGTGAAAGAATTTATTGAATTCCCAGTTAGTGTTTTTCCATTCCCAAGAACTACTTTGTCAATGATTTGACGATCTATGGTGTTTGATGCTACAGTTAGTATCCATGGTGCTACACTTGATACTGTGCTTGGATCAGGACCACTATTTCCTGCAGAATTTACCGTAAGTATCCCTCTTGCCATAGCATGAAATGAACCAATTGCAATAACATCTCTTTCAAGGGGAAATGGATCTACTGGTCCCACTGAAAGCGAAATGATGTCAACTCCATCAGCAATTGCATCATCAAAAGCAGCCAGGATACCAGCTTCATTGCATCCTGAGGGATTGCAAACTTTGTATGAAGCAACTCTTGCTGATGGAACCCCTCCTCTTGCAGTGCCTTGTGCTAGTCCATAAAAGCTCACATTGTTAACTTTGTTTCCAGCTGCTATTGATGCTGTGTGGGTTCCATGGCCATCATTGTCTCTAGCAGAGTCATCTACATAAAACCTTGCTCCAATGATCTTCTTGTTGCAAGTAAAGTTCTTGCCACCGGCACAAGTACCCTTCCACTTTTTCGGAACAGGGCCAAAACCTTGATCACTGAAACTGTCTGATTCTGGCCAGATACCAGTGTCAATAACTCCAATTACAGCATCACTCTCAGCTGTTTGGCTTCGTTTGATTGACTCAGGAAATCCCATGAAGTCCCAAGATCTTGTTGTATGTGTTTGAAGAGTTCTGCTTGGGAAAACTGAGACTACATCTTCCATCTGAGTTAGCTTTTCCTTTTGCTGATCAGTGAGCATGGCAGCAAACCCATTGAAACTTCTCTTGTAACTATGAATTAAGGAATTTGTTGCATTACTGCCATCAACGACTTGTTGCAGCATGCTGAGATGGTGAGAGGTTGGAGAATATGCTTTCTTAGGAAGTGTGCCCATATACACAATATGAAGTTTTGGATTTTCATCAACGGCATCACACAATGGGAAAAATATGGATGCCAGAATAAAAGAGACACAAGAGACATAAAAGACAGTTGAACAATGCTTGGCCATTGTTCAGGTTTGTCAAATGAAGGGAGTGAAAGATACATTATATATAACAAATCATTTTTGTTTGTATGTAATATATATATGACTACCCTTATCTTACATATTACCTTTATCCGTCATGTTTTCATTAAATTTCTTTCTAGTTCGTATTTACTATGTCAGTTTCTAATTTAAAATCTTCCTTCTTGAATTAAAAAAAAAAATCCCTTTCAAAATTGATTTACTATCAAGCTCGCAAATCTTCAAAATAAATAAAATGCAAAATCGGTTAGATAAAAATCTGTCAATTAGTTATTTTCCTTCTTCTTCCTTTTTTCAAATCTTTGATTTGAACCATATAAATTATTGGGTTAATTAAGAAATAAATTAATCTTAATAAGGAAATATTTTTAAAAATAAAAATCTCGAATAATTATATTACAATTATAAATTTGAATGGGTTCTATATACCAAAAAAATTTAGAATGGAATCTATGTCACACATAACTCGTTAGCTCCATGACCAAGTAGAGAGTGTCCAAAATGTAAAAAAATAGAAAATAATTTGATTTATAAATTAAATTTAATTAAATTTTATATTTGAAATGTTAAAAAATAAGAAATAATATGATTTCTAAAATCACATAAATTTTTTTTCTTTTTGATTTAGAAATTTTACCAAATTTGATAGGATTTATTAGGATTTGATTTGAAATGAATAAATTATTTTATCATTAGTAATTATCTCTAACTATCTCTCATAAGGGTAAAAATATAAAATAATAAAATCAAATCAAATCAATTATCATTTTAATGAGTTCCAATCACATAATTTGAATTTTAAATCATTTTAGATCCTATTTTTTAAATAAATTTCAAATACAAAATTTAATTTCTAAATTAATTTAAATTAAATTATTTTTAATTTTAATTAATTTCAAACACTACTTGTATGTTATCAAATTTTCAAATCTTTAAAATAAATAAATTGTTGGATCACTTAGATATTTTACTTGTACACATGAGATGTCAAATCCATGATCAAGCTGGATTATACATATATTTTACTTGTCATGTAGTTATTTTATCCGTGTCTTGCACAAATTGTTTTAAACTTCATATCAATTCGTCTCACTTTTGAATTTAATAGACATATAACTAGTATGTGCTTAAATTAACTTATTTTGCTTATTTGTCAACTTTCATGTCTATATTTTAAGTAATAAATCCAACCCAAGCGATCTTAAAGGCCTATTCTCCATTCTCCATATCGGCTAATACATATTATGTAATTAATTAACCTTCATCTTTCGAGCCAACTTGTTATACTTCTATAAAAGCTTATAATCAAAATATTTTATAATTTTTGATCGACTGAAAATTTTTTCTAAGTACAAAATATAAATTAATTCAAATATACTTCAACCCAAATAAAATGTAATAGGGAGTTTTATATTTAAAATTTAAGAATTATATGACTCAATTTGTTTTAATTATCTGTGACAATATTTAATTATGTAAACAGACAAAATATTTAAAAAACGCTCATGTTAATTTATTTTTATATGTTAAGTGACTTTTATATGCCATAAAATATATAATTTTATTCTTCCTTTTTGTTTTCCTTTTCAATTTTATCAAAAATGAATTTAGATCATTGTTAATAAAAGATTTTATTTATTCATAGAATTAATAATTAATAGTGTAATTTGTTATTTTTCTAAATATAGTACATTTAATAATTAATAGTAGTATTAATTTAATTACCTTAGAAGGCAATTTTACTATAGAATATATGGATTTTAAGGGGTGTATACAGTATAGAAGCTATCCTAAATTAATTACTTGTAGACACACAAGGAAAGAAACCATAACTAACTAAACCTATGGATGAGCTAGAATGCAAGGTTGACAATAAGGCTCCATCTAAAATGTACTCTATTTTAAGATATTTGTAATTTAAGAATTTTACACAATAATTAAGAAAGCTATTAAATTACTTCAATTTTAGGGGAATATAATTACATTTGACTAAATTATTATCTATAATATAATACTCAAAATTATCACTCCATTAATGCTTTCTCATTGATTTAGAGGAGATACTAAGAAATAAAGATAAAATTGAAAAAGTAATTAGTAATTGCTTGATTTTCTAAAACAGTAGATAAAATGAAACAAAATTTATATTTCAAATTGACAGATATTTTAAAACAGAGAAAGTAATGACTTTTTATATTCAAATGGAACAAAAATCAGAACTAAATTTATTAATAATAATGGATGGTCTAGAGGAAATCTTACTCTAGAGATATAAGCAGCATCTTATTTATCCTCCATTTATTAGTAATTTCAAATAACTCATTCAATGATAATTAATGACATAATTTCCATCCTTTTTTCATAATGATTTTATATAAAATTAGTTCTTAAGAGAAAGATTAGTGACATTAATTATAGGCTGGTCAAATCCAATCCAAACAAACAATTAAATCAAAATCAAACTGAGAAATCAAAATCTAATTAAAACTGAATAAATTTGATTCTTTTTAATTGAGTTTTAGAAAACCGATTGAAACGGATCGAATTTCATATTTGATTTTCAAAATCAATCTAATTCGACCAATTGACAACTGTCGAGATTACCAAATTTAAATCAATTTATAATCGATTTACCAAAACTACTTGTAGCATAAGGTAACACCGGGTCGAGCCCGTAGATCATTCTAATTATGAAATCAGATTAAGAGGTTAATAAACAGGGGGGAAAAGTTTTGGAAAATTAAACAACAAAGAGCAATTAAAAAGAGTAAACAAGATTAGGAAAACAACCAATCCAAGAGAATTAACCAATCTTGATTTTAATCCATCCTTGATCTTTATAGATCCGTTCAACTATCAACCAAATCCTTGATCTTAGATCACATCAAGACGCCTCTCAATGATCCATGGATCTTCTACTAGAAATGCTTCTAGAATTTAATTAATTAAGGTTAGACAAATTAAGCATCCATCCAAAACCTAAATTAACTTAAAAACCAAGATCCAACCAAGCTAAACATTCATCAAACACCTTTGATGCATTATTTAACCTCTGAATTCATCTCTTGACACATGATAATTACGCAATTAACATATGCAAATCCCAATCAAATTAAGCATTAAATCAAAATTTAAACAAGAGAAGAAGAAAAAGAGAAACTTGATTAATAGATGAATGTATAGCAATTAAAATAAGATCTCAAGATTAATCATCAAGCTTGTCAATCTCTTGGATTGATTAAAGAAGTTTAGCTCTCCATAGCCATCACCATTGGAGAACCTTCAAGAACCATACAAAAATGAAAATAACAAAGAGAGAGGAGGAGAGGAAGAGAAGAAGAGAATTCTCCAAAAATGAAAACACTAAAACTACAAGAACCAACTACAAATCACACCCTGCGTAGAAGCTCTCCCCTCTTTTTTTACAAATCTGATTGCTCTCCTCTTAATCATTCACAAAGAATCAAAAGTAGTTCACCCACTCTTGTTAATTATTCATCCATTATCAAAGTATGTCTCCCACCTTCTATTGAATTATTTTCTCATTATGAAAGTGTGTCTCCCACCTTCCAATGATTCCTCCACTTTTTCCACGTTGCTATCTTTTCAATTTCTGTCATAATCTCAAATTCAAATTAAGTCCATCAGATAGCCTTTGAAGTAAGCTTTCCAAGGAGTACTCATATGCTTAATTTGGGCTTGAAATGAGTGAGATATGCCCAAAATAGTGAAGGTGTGTCCAGAATTTGTAACAGTACCGCTGGTCCAACTTCAAGGCTATATTTGACAATGTAAACATCCGAATCTTCCAATTTGACATTTCACAAAACTTGTAGATCTTTTTCTCATCTTTCCTAGCATATAAAGAACATCAAAATCAGAGATCTACAACTCAAGTTATGGTTAAAATACTGAACCACTGTCAATATGCATTAAAATCCAAAAATTTTGCTTTAAAGCCCAATTCAACCCAATGATCTAAATGAGTGTTAAGATCACTTAATTACAATCTGGACATCATTAATAAGGTAATTGTGTGGATAATTAATATGTTAAAAATCATAATTATCAAATACCCCCACACTTACTCTTTTGCGCGTCCTCGGGCAAAACAGAAAAAAATAAAATAAAATAAAATAAACCGACTCAAAAGTTAAACATTCTAAAAGACTCAATTTCTAATAATATTTAAGAATGAAGAGCAATTAATAATTCAAGTAATCAAAACATTCATGAGGTAACACATCTTCACATCTCAAATCAACAAGCAAGGATACTTCAATTGAAAAGCATGAGTAAAGAATGATAGATCCTCACAGAATTCACTCTCAATCTCTCAAGTATTTAAAAGGTAGGTATTTCACTCAATTCAACCATGAAAATTGCACTACCATAAGCTTGCTTATCTTCTACTTCTCCACTACTCAAAACACATGCATACACAAATCATGAGGACTTTATTCAAGGTTGTAGTGAGGTCAAGGTAATGAGAAGAGGGTAAAATGGATATGAGAGGATAAATACCAAAGAGAATAAAAGCAAATGAGTGAGTTCAAATAACAAGCATAAAAGTTCATCCCAACTCTAATGTATAACCCTTTACATATTCATTTCTCAATCCTTTTCTTTTCTTTTTTTTTTTTTTTTTTATATATATATGAACATAATTATATACATACATTTTTTTTTTCTCTTTTTTTTTTTTTTTTTTTTTTTTTTTTTTTTTTTTTTAGGAACTCTTTCCTTTTTCAACAACCATTTTGTACACACATCTCCACACTTGTTCAAAAACTCATCCATTAACCAAGCTAATGTTCTTTTATTCCCTAAGGTAAAGTAAGAACACGATTTTTCATTTAAGGAACATAATGAGCTAGAAATAAGGAATGGTCAAATAAGCTCAAAGGGGTTAAGTAAAGGAAAATATACAAGGTTGGCAAGAATCAGAAAATTTTCAAGAAGTCAAAAGAGTGCTTGATATCATATTGAAAACAAGGTTGGCTATTTGGTTAAACTAGCTAAGAAAGAAGGCCTCAATCATGTTCATGCATGCAAGTGAAACGTAGCCTCAAAAAGAATCAAAGCAAGTTCTAGAGTGATCATTAACATGAGTGAAAATCACACAAGAAAGAAGAGAATGACATAAATGTTGAATCCATCCATTAGGCTCAAAATCTCACAAGGTATGCATCCATCAAACTCAATTCATCAATTCAATCATCCATAACCAAGCATATCAGTTCAAGAAGGGAGAAACGTTATTCAATCATGCAATGAACCCCTTTTTTTGTTTTTTTTTTTTTTGTTTTTGTTTTGTTTTTGTTTTTTTTAATCAACAAAACAAAACAAAAACAAAAAAAAATGCTAAAATCTCTCCCCCACACTTAATATAACATTGTCCTTAATGTAAAAGAGAGAGATAGAAAAGAGCAACACAACCTGATAAGAAGTGAATCAACGCCAAGCAGGAAAAGAAGCACATTGTCAGTGCCACATCAGACCCTAAAAAGAAATCAAATAATAAAACTTAAGTACTTTCACAATTTAATACTAATTAATTACTATCTAAAAACACTCCTTACTCTGCCACCAATTAAGATGCGTCTCAAGAGTAAATAATTTACTCTTTATTCTGTCATCCCTAACTACTAAATTGATGACAAATACAATAAACATATTAACAAACACAATTTTTTTTTATAAATACAACAAACATATTAATAAACACACTTCCTATTTTTTTTTTTTACAACAACCATCCTTCCCCCCAACCAGATCACAACATTGTCCTCAATGTCAAAACATAGATAGGTAAAGGATAGAATATATTACCTGTTCATTGTAATTACTGAAAAGAAAAATCTCACACAAATTTAAACAGAAAGAAAGAAAAAAAAATACGATAAATAAAACTAAAGATAAAGGAAAGTTATAGATGAAGTGACAAATCACACTCTTGCTCCTTCTTCGCCTCCTTTTGTTGCCTCTCTTCTTCTTGCCGCTCATTGACCAATCTATACGAGTACATTCTTGGATCAGGTTTATAAACAAAAACTTCTAATTTATCAATCAACTCATCAACAGTGGAAGCAAAAATAAGGAGTTGTCTTGCCGAAAGTGTGATGAATTTATGTTCCACAAAGATAGTCAAGAAAATATAACAAAAGATCAAAGAAATTATTAACATTCAGCAAACCTATGGGTTTATGGTGGATGTTCAGTTGAGCCCAATAGACAATTTGAAAAATTTCTTCCAAAGTACCAAAACCACCTGGTAAGGCTATGAATGCATCAGAATTTGCAAGCATTGTCTTCATTCGTTCATCCATAGATGATACTTGAATTTTCAGTCCAATTGTCTTTCCAACGATGTTCCTTCGAGTTAAAGGTTCAGGAATGACACCTAAAACTTGACCACCTCGTATATGTGCAGAAAGGGATACAGCCCCCATTAACCCAATGCTACCTCCCCCATATACAACACGAATGTTCCTCGCAGCAAGTGTTCTACCAACAGTGCTTGCTGCGTTTACAAACTCTAAGCCCTTCCCATAACTTGTCCCACAAAATACACAGATACTGACAAATCTACGAACAGAAAAAGAAGAAGCTCCCTCCATTTTACACTCACACTCCCTTTGAATGATTTTAAGTTGAAGGAAAGTGAAGGAAATGTAGTGTTTAAATAGGGAAGAGAATAGAAAAAGTAATGATAGCACCTATATGGGTAGGTTGGCTGTTGTCAGAAAAGTTTGAATTTTTTTTTTTGACTTCAAGAAAACCATCAGGGTAAAGAAGTCTAGAAACCCCCGAAGGATCCCATCCAAAGGATCGTCTGTCCAAAACCAAAATTCAACAAAATCATACAAAGATAAAATAATAAAAACAAATGATTACATACCTTTATGTACAGGTTTCATGGCAGATCTTTATACTGCACATCATGAGTGCAGTAATACCAAGACGGCTCAGCCAATCTGGGCATTCTTCTCCCTCCCGCTTGTGGGATATTTTGGATTGAGCTACGACGCCACTAATTAAAGTGCGTAATCTGACACGCCTACCACCAACGACCACAGCCGGTGAGAGGTCGCTGAAGAGCCCATGGCATTAAATCACAGGATCCAGCTCAGAGGCATTGTCACGCGAGAATGCAAACACGGGACGCTTCTTTCCGTCCATCAACAAGCAGAGCCTTTGGTTAAAAACATGGGAATACTTGCGCGGCTCTGCAGAGAGCATGGCACACGAACTTTTTTACCGACCGACGTGCGAAGGTCCACCCGAGTCAATGACGGGTCTGCCACTCCACTGGCAGGGGCTCCTAACCTAATTAAAGACCAAGTACAACCGAAGTTTCGCCCTTTTTTTTTTTTTAGAAAAATGTACAAGATAATATATACATGTTGTTGTGATTGTGGCTCACATCTTCCTTTGGTTTCACGTCCAGAAACGGCTTAAACGCCTTCTATGAGTTGAGGATAAGCTTCCCATCCAATTTTCTTATAAATTGGCAAACAGGGTCTTTTTGAGTCAGATTCCCAAGACTATAACGCTCTTGTTCGTCTTTGAAGAGATTCCACAAACTAAGAAGTTCACGCTGCACAACTCCACAAGAATGCGTCTCAAGAGTCAATAAGATATTATCTAATGACTCCTTACTCAGTCCATTCTTAATGAAGAATATTTTATCTTCTCTGTTTACGGAAACCATCCCCAAAGAGTGACATCGTGTGTTGCAATTCCATCGTGCACACTTGTAACAAACTTTCATTCTTTTTGCTCTTCTCCTTTTTGAAAATGAACTTTTACCGAGACCAGGCATGTATGGGACAAATGAATCTGAAGATTCACCAGCTAATCGGACCTTTGCTTCGATTATCCAGCGTATATCTTCTGGGATGCCCTTATACATTAACAATCTCAGTTTTTCACACCTAGCTTCATAGACTTTTGTTAGAGCATTTAGAGGGAGAGAAGGAAAATGTTTTCTTAGATTTGAGAGAATGACATCCATTTTGAAAGGAGAAGAAGGGTTCAGTTATTTTGGGAAACTGAAAAATAAACCGACTTGAGAGTCACGGAGTACCGTATCCGCCACTTAACCGGCAACACAAAGAACTCAAGAACTTGGTTTTCCAGGAATGGTTGAGTCTTTGGCCATTAACTTTAAGCGCATTACCATTCCTAGGATCCTCAATATCTACGGCCCCACGTGTTTGACAACCAAAGAACCGCGCCAACTAGATCTCAATTTTCCAAGGAGTAGGTGCAGATGATAATCTCAAAGCAGAACTTTTGTTGACCAATTTTCGCAGCTTTTGCAAAAGGTGTAACAGACCTTGCATAAAGTAGGCCAATAAAATCCATACTGCAAGATTTTCGCAGTTGTTGTCGTTGAAGAAGAAAAATGACCTCCACATGCGTCCGAGTGACAAAAGTCAATGACACTACTTACCTCATTGTCGAGTACAAATCTCCAAAAGATTTGATCAGGACAATAATTGAACAAATATGGGTCATCATAAATTTTTTTTTTACCTCAATCAAAAACTTTTTTTTTATTTTTCTTTTTTTGTGTTTTATTTTATTTTATTTTTTTTAACAATTAAGGCGGCATCTTACTTATCAAGTGGGGTAGACGACTTCTTGCAATTGGACCTCCTCCAAAATATCCTCTTGAGCTCCCTCATAAAAAGGTTTGAGGCGATGTCCATTGACTGTGAAAGCTTTTGTAGTAGTCTCACTTGTAATCTGCACAGCACCATAAGGAAAAATCTTAGTAACAACAAATGGACCAAGCCACCTAGATCTGAGCTTTCCAGGCATGAGCTTGAGGCGGGAGTTATAGAGAAACTCCCACCGGGGTCCCATTGCTTGAAGTATAATGTCCGAGACCAAGTTAAGCTTGAAACATGACTGGAAACATGACTTGAAACAGGAGAGCTTCCATCGGGGTCCCATTGGCCTTCCTTAATTCCTTTGGCTTCAGCACTAGAATGCAATATGTATACTTGATCAACTTGATTTTCCTTGTTTATGTTGGACCATGGCTCAAAAATAAAATCCACCACAGTAGTGACCGCCATCCGGTGCTCTTCTTCTTCCTTTCCTGAAAATTCTTCAATGGCTTTCAACTCAAGGGTAGGTGGTTGCTGCACTGAAGGTATCAAGCTAGTTGAAGAAATTAATTTTGCTGATTTAATTGCAGCATCACCTATAATATGTGTACAATCTTCAAAAACAACATGATCATAACTCTTAGAATAAGGAAATTTCGAACATGTAGCAGTATCTCCCACAACAGTAAAAATTTCAGAACATATAGTACACAACTTATCACCATCACAAGAAGCACACAAATCACCACACACAAAGTCATCAAAATCAGCAATCTCACGAAACTCCTCACACAAGTCAGCATATGAATTATCAACCAAATTATCAATTAAATCAACATGAAAAATAGAATGTTCTTCATGGAGCTCTTTATCCTTCTCAGCCTCATGTATCTTTTTGGTCTCAATGGCTCTCTGTGGAAAGGAAAGAGCCACCTGATGGCTATTCTTCTTCGCTCATGGGCAACAACTGATTTCTTCTGACCCTTAGATTCTTGGGTGGTTCATCGAAAATGTTTCTTCTACTGGTTGATGCTTGCTGGCTAGCTGAGGCTCAGATGATGCTTCTACAGATTTTTCAGACCTCAGCATAATGGCACTCACATTCCCATTTGGATTGGGAATTGTTTGGGAAGGGAGTTGGCTAGAACCTTGGGCCTGTTGCTGACTCAATGAGGAGGCCAATTGTCCAATCTGGGTTTCTAAATTGTGTGTGATTGCCTCTGTCCTCTGTTGGAATTGAATATTGTTAGTGGCCATCTGCTTTACCAAATCTTCCAATGATGGCTCAGGTTTCATGGCTCTTGGACTGGTTGGTTGCATGCATATTTCATTGGTATGGTGGTTTACTAAGAAAGACACCTATTGTAGCAACAGATTGATATGGAAAAACAGAACTACCATCTTGAAGTGTATGACATGCATATGTGGGATGAGATGAACAAGAACAAATGGCACACACAATTCTAGCTATTTGCACAGGTAATTGTTGTCTCACTACTAGCTGTCTCACCAAAGAAGTCAATTCCTCAAGTTTGTACTCCATTATACAAAGTCATATCAATCTCAGAATCAATATCAAGTAATTGCCTAGCAAAAGACCTAGTCATGCATTATCCAAAGCACATAAAACACAAAAATAACAAACAAGCAGAATACACTAGATAACACTAAAAATCTACCAAAATAAATATAATTCACCTATCTAAACATTTTTAAAAATTATGGGACTTGTACAGCATAAAAACTACACAAAAATGAAACTAAAAAATACAATAAAAAATATTAAAAAATTGAAAAACTGGTATAAACGATGGATTTTGGAAAAACCAGGGGTGACCTCACAGTTTACTGTGAGTCTTGTTTATTAGGCTGTTTTCCTTTAACTAACCAAGTTTCAGCTCATTTTGGGCACATTTTCTGTTAGTACGAAATTCTGCAAAATGACCCGTAATCACCTGTTTTCTCCTAAAAATCACCAAAACACAGCAACACAAAGGTTAGTGAGGGATTAGTAGTTAAATATACTCTTAATAAGATTGAACAAAATCAGAATGTTCCCTGGCAACGGCGCCAAAAATTTGACAACTGTCGAGATTACCAAATTTAAATCAATTTATAACCGATTTACCAAAACTACTTGTAGCATAAGGTAACACCGGGTCGAGCCCGTAGATCATTCTAATTATGAAGTCAGATTAAGAGGTTAATAAACAGGGGGGAAAAGTTTTGGAAAATTAAACAACAAAGAGCAATTAAAAAGAGTAAACAAGATTAGAAAAACAACCAATCCAAGAGAATTAACCAATCTTGATTTTAATCCATCCTTGATCTTTATAGATCCGTTCAACTATCAACCAAATCCTTGATCTTAGATCACATCAAGACGCCTCTCAATGATCCATGGATCTTCTACTAGAAATGCTTCTAGAATTTAATTAATTAAGGTTGGACAAATTAAGCATCCATCCAAAACCTAAATTAACTTAAAAACCAAGATCCAACCAAGCTAAACATTCATCAAACACCTTTGATGCATTATTTAACCTCTGAATTCATCTCTTGGCACATGATAATTACGCAATTAACATATGCAAATCCCAATCAAATTAAGCATTAAATCAAAATTTAAACAAGAGAAGAAGAAAAAGAGAAACTTGATTAATAGATGAATGTATAGCAATTAAAACAAGATCTCAAGATTAATCATCAAGCTTGTCAATCTCTTGGATTGATTAAAGAAGTTTAGTTCTCCATAGCTATCACCATTGGAGAACCTTCAAGAACCATACAAAAATGAAAATAACAAAGAGAGAGGAGGAGAGGAAGAGAAGAAGAGAATTCTCCAAAAATGAAAACACTAAAACTACAAGAACCAACTACAAATCACACCCTGCGTAGAAGCTCTCCCCTCTTTTTTTACAAATCTGATTGCTCTCCTCTTAATCATTCACAAAGAATCAAAAGTAGTTCACCCACTCTTGTTAATTATTCATCCATTATCAAAGTATGTCTCCCACCTTCCATTGAATTATTTTCTCATTATGAAAGTGTGTCTCCCACCTTCCAATGATTCCTCCACTTTTTCCACGTTACTATCTTTTCAATTTCTATCATAATCTCAAATTCAAATTAAGTCCATCAGATAGCCTTTGAAGTAAGCTTTCCAAGGAGTACTCATATGCTTAATTTGGGCTTGAAATGAGTGAGATATGCCCAAAATAGTGAAGGTGTGTCCAGAATTTGTAACAGTACCGCTGGTCCAACTTCAAGGCTGTATTTGACCATGTAAACATCCGAATCTTCCAATTTGACATTTCACAAAACTTGTAGATCTTTTTCTCATCTTTCCTAGCATATAAAGAACATCAAAATCAGAGATCTACAACTCAAGTTATGGTTAAAATACTGAACCACTGTCAATATGCATTAAAATCCAAAAATTTTGCTTTAAAGCCCAATTCAACCCAATGATCTAAATGAGTGCTAAGATCACTTAATTACAATATGGACATCATTAATAAGGTAATTGTGTGGATAATTAATATGTTAAAAATCATAATTATCACCAATCTAAACCGATTAATATTATATAATTTATTTATTTATTATAGAATTTATATTTTTACTTATAACAATTTTAATTTTTTACACACTTCTCTCATTATCCAATCCGGTCAATTCAAATAGATTAATATTATATAATATATTTTTTTATTATAGAATTTATATTTTTACTTATAATAATTCTAATTTCTTACACACTTCACTCATTTTATGTGATCAAATATTATTTAGATATGTGAAATGAGTTATTTTTATTTTCTATTTTCTATTTCCTTTTTTTATTTTTAATAAGTTAAATTGCTTTTAACTCACAAAATTTTTGCTTAAAAAATTTAAGTCAAAAACTGATTAAACCGATTCAATCCAAACTGACTCAAATATGATTGGATTGGTTTGATTTTTAAAATGTAATAAGTCCAATCAATCTAAACCGATATAAATAATATTATTTGGATTAGTTAATTTTTTTACTCAAAATTGATCTAAATCGAATCATGAACACCACTAATTAATTGTTATTGGAAGAGCAATTCAATGTTATTGATAAATTTAAATTTCAAAATTTGTCATTTGAACCCTTTAATTAAGAGGAATGTCACAATAGGTTATTCATCCATCATTTTTAGAGTTTACGTTAATCAAGTGGTGAGCAACATATTTGTCATTAAATGATTTCACCATGTCAATCACATAATCTGTATATGAATACGTCTTATTGATGATATTTAAATTATTTCATAAGGAAATTCATTTTGTGTTCCATCAAGTAACTACTTATGTGTTCATTATTGAAAAAATAATAATTTTAATACAATATTAATATAATTTTTTTTACATTATTATTCAACAATGTATTGTCACGTTATTAAAAATGTCTAACAATATCAATAATTGCTTGAAAGGTAAAAAAAATTAAATGATGTGCCAATACATGATTTGATGTTAGTCTTAAAAACCTTACACTGACAACACATCAAAATAAAACTAAGATAAAAGAAATCCCTTAGTTATTAATATATATGTGTGCGGCTCCTGCTTTTCTTAAACATGATAAATTGCAATATATTAGAGTTAAATTTCAAGAACTCATAATTTTCTTACAGTCAAATTTATTATAATTTCTAATTTGAAACGTTTATAACAACTGGACTCACATTATAGGTCCCATCTGACCATATTAGTGATGAGGTGAGCACAGTCTGACTATCTTTTTTCTACCACCAACATGTATAGTGACCACGAAAGATTTTTTCTCATTCAATGATTTCAAGTAGTAAAGAGCCTCTGGTGCCACCATAATGTTGATTTTTGGATTTGGTATTATAATTGCCCTGTAATTTGAGTTGGCTAAGCCAACATTTGTGACTGTTCTGTTAAACCTGACATTGAAAGGCACCATTAACTTGAATTGCAAGTGTAAGATAATTCAGATTTCTTACTAAGGATCTATTAAGAGCTTCATAGCATAGGCTGTTTTTAAAGGTGACATCAGCACGAGAAGATGGTTGAATTGTGCTTCCTTCTTTTTAGATTATTTTTGCAAACTTAGAAAGAACTCAAGTTTCTTGACTTGGATATAACAAGAGTTAGTGCCAAAATATGAAGATATAAGATATTTCCTTAGGTTAACTTAAAATAGTTTAATTTCAACTGATTTTCTTCAAAAACTTCTTATAAACTTAAGAAAAGCATACGGCAGATTCAGAAGAATATAACTTAATGAAACAGAAACTACTTAAAGTAAAAAGAAGAGTTCAAAAAAGCTTAACATTGAAATTTTATATTGGTTCGACCAAACAACATACCTACGTTTAGTCCCCAACAAAATATTGAGATTTTTATGTAGCCATGAGTGTTCTTTCTTCTACCCTAACTTCTCCAAGCTAGATTTCATGTAGTCTTTGATCAACACTAGCCTCTTCAAGCTAGAATCATACTTTGATCACTAATGGATTAGGGATACAATGAAAATTTAAGTGTTTGGGGCTCTCTCAACACTCAAGGAGTGAATATAAGCAAATGTGATACAAAGTATAATGAATTACAAACTCAAAAGATACTAAAAAAAAACATACAAGTATGTTTTCAATAGTTCAGATGGCTTGCACATACAGCTCAGAAGAGTTGATCAATATAGCAGTGTTTCGTTCCTTCATTCTTCTAGTCTTATGCTATTTATAGATTTTGAAAACTAGTCATTTGTCCTTTCACTTAACGGATTTTGATGGATAGTACACTAGTTGTTTTCCTTGTCTTGTAGTGTCAGTCACTTTTGCAGTTTTAGTTCAAGAACTTTGTCTTTTTCAGCGATAGAGAGAAGAGTTCAACTCAGAGTCTTCTGAGCTCGATATTTATGATCTTTGTGCTTCTCACTTCAAGTCTTCTAATTTTATGACAAAGTCTCTTTATGATAAATAGCTTTGACTCATGTGTGCAAGTACTTCACTCTTTCTCATGCTTGAAGATACTTCATAATGGAATTTTCAACTTACGATCTTAGGTACGTAGAATAACACTTCTATACTCCAGAAGCATTCAATATTGATAAGAGAAATTGTTCCTAAGATTTGTTGACAAGGGATACTCATCTTTGCATCTCAAAAGTATTATGCACACTAATACACTCATTAAAGTATCAAGAGAAATTAAAAACAATATAAGTAAGTTTGTTAATCATCAAAACATGAAGTACAAAGACCATCAGAAAGGCTTTGGAGCTAACAATCTCCTTTTTTTTGTGATGACAAACCGTACTTATGTTGTTTCTATTATATCCTATTTTAGAAATTAGATGAGTTTAGAGAGAGATCTTTTCTCAAAAAGATTAGACAACATTAGAATATAAAGAATTTCAGAAAAGACAAATAAACATACATAAAAAAAACTCATTCATTAATAGTAAAGCTGCATATAATAATTCATAATTATCATTTATGCTCCCCTAAACTTGTTCATATCTAAAGATATACTATAAATCCTTATTAATCCCCCTTGTAGCATCACTAAAAAGGTCTTGCGCTAAGCAGCAAAAAGAAATAAGAAGAGTGGTTCATCAGAAAGGTCAAGGCCTTTTCTTTATCTAATGCATGATTTCACCATTCTTCAAATTTCTCAATCCTCAAGTGAAAAACATGTAGAGTAGGACAAATATCATGAAGTCCAAGCTAAATAGACATTTTCAGGGTGTCAACCTTCTCCTGTAGACTAGCCAATTGCTCTTCAATTGAGTTTGCTTCTTCTCTTTCAATAAGATGGATTTAGGGGAGAAAACTTGACTGAGAGCTTCTCAAAAGATTTTGCAACTGATGGAGAGACTTGATTAGGTTTTTGAAGGATTTCGACATCTTTAGCTCCATAATCTAGAGTATGATGATTAGATCCTTTTTCTCTGAGGCTCAAATGAATTTCCTCTATATGAGGAGTAGCTTGTAGTTGACCTTCATGTTCTAGATCTGTTTCTTAGTACCTGTTTGATCAAATCTAGGGGCTCCCATTGTAGGTAGTGTGGAGAAACTCTATTCAAAAAAAAGAATTTTTGCAGCAAGTGTAACTAGATCAAATTATTTTTCTTTCTTTTGATTAACATCTTTCTTTTGTTTTTATTCTTTCCTCCTTTCTTCTTCTTCTTTCAGCTTCTTCTCTAAATTTTAATTTCATCGATCAACTTGAAAACCTTAACTTTATCATGTCTGATGGTGATAATGGGGAAAGGAGGATTAAAAGAGTATGTCCCCAGAACACTGTTGATGGAATTAATAACTATGATGGTGATGAACTCAATTGAGGGTTCATCAGAAGCTTTAGATGGAGCTTGGAGGGTGGATGAAAGTCTCTGGTAGTAAGATCCGCTAACTTCTTTGGCTTTCTCCTTTTCCTTCATGCAATGAAGTGCCACAACAGTGTTAATCTTGTCAAATTCATCCTGAATATCAGTGTCAAATTCCTCTTCTTCCTCTTCTTTTTCTAATTCAATAACTATTTTTTTTTCTTTTCCTCTCCTCTTCTCTTTTCTCTTCTAGAATTTTCTGTGGAGATTCTTTTTCATTTTGAGGGAGCTCTTCTTTCTTTTCTTTTTTTCTTTTTCTTCTGCTTTCTCTTATATTTCTTGTTCCTCCTTCTTTTTTGTCGCTTCTTTTTATTTTGCTTTCTCTTTTGTCTTCTCTTCTTTTGTCGCGACCGAGATCGTGGTAAGAGCGGTGAAAAAAAATTAAGAAAAAAAAATGATGGAGTCGCCACCAACTTTATTTAAATTAGGAAAAGTTGGAAAACCTTTTCAAATAAATCAATTTTCAAAACCAAATTAAGCTCGGAAGTCGATTATGCACAAGGAAGGGTGGAAACTAAATCTCAGAGCACTGCTGATACACCTATCCTTAGACAAACCCTTAGTTAATTGTGCAAACCATTTATAACCTTAAAATGTTTTTATTTTACACATTTTCTAAAGATAAATTAAGATGTTGTAATTATTAAAAAAAATACAAATCAATTATAAAAAATTAATTTTTGGTTTGACGTTCGACCTACATATTCTCTGAGTGCAATGAAAAGCTCAAAGTCTACAAAGTTTTCTAGAAAATAATTGTGGGTTGATTATTTTAATTATGAAAAGGATTTGTGAAAATGAATTTTGTTTGAAAATATATCTACTCTTGCATGGATTCAATTTAGCATTATGTTACTCAATAAACCCTTATAATTCAAATGACGTTAAAGATAACATCCACTATTCAATCATTATCATTGGTCATTGTGTGGATTAAAAGATTTTTTTTTGTAAAATAACTTTGTTTCACAATTATAAAATTAACATATTCTTTTAATAACCAGAAAAAAAGTAAGAAAACATGTACTACAATAAACAAGCAACCATAATTTAAAATTAACACCAAGTCATGCCATTGAGCAAAGTAACATGAACATGAATAAGTAAATTAAGTCTAACATCTAAAATAACTCAAATTAGAGAAATCAAATTCTTTTTTTTAGTTCATTTGATTTTTTTTAGTTTACTATTCTTAACCCAATTTATTTAATTACTTTATCATGCTAAATTTTGTTGTTCATATTTATAGAATTTTTTTTTAAAAAAAACCAACTTTTATAATTTTTATAGTTTTTTATTTTTTTTAGGAAAACTAAGCTACCCTAAGAGCTAACCTTACCTACACATGGTTAGAGACAATCTTGACCCATTACACTAATTTGAACAAAGCTTTGTGGTCTAGGCCCATCTAATATTTTTTGTTTTCTTTTTTTTTTTACCAGATTAACAAAAGAATATTCAAAAAGTTATCGTTACTTCTAAAAAACTAGAAAAACAATAAAAAAAGGCTTTTGTTATTGATCAAAGAAACGAAGCAGAGGAAAGGGGAGACAATGACGACGTTGGATAGACAACAACGACAGAGGAAGATGAGGGCCGCAATGGCATGGGGCGGATAGCAATGACGCTGGGTAGACAACGAGCTGTAGCAAAGGATGGCACAGTTTGGAATGGGGATGGTCGACGACTTCGTGGTGGTGAGTAAGGCAGACAGTGAGGAAGACAAGATGGCCCTGGCGGCATGCGCGGATAAGGTGGCTGGGTCATGTGGGAGCTTGGATTCTGCTATGGGCTTAGCGAACGAATGCTCAGGTGGAGATCCCGGTGGTGATGCTGTGGTTCAAGGATGGGGTCGCAAGTGCGTTTTGGTGGTTAGGGTCACAGCTCCAGTGTCGAGTCCAATGGCAGTCAGAGAGGACGATGGTTCATAGTGGAGGTGGCAGTTTAGATGTTGGTTCATGGTGGTTTTGAATGGGGATCTGTTGATGGTGCAAACTTAGTAGGATATCAAGTTCTTTTTACTTAGATATCATAAGAATGCCAAAAATATAAAGATATAAGATATTACCCTAGGTTAACTTAAAATAGTTTAGATTCAGCTTAAATCTTCTTTAGAAACTTCTTATAAACTTAAAAAGTATATGACAAATTCAGACAGATATAACTTAATGAAACAAAAACTGTTGAAAGTAAAAAAGAAGAGTTCATAAAAGTTTAACACAAAAGATTTATTTTGGTTCGGTCAAACCACATGCCTACGTCTAATTCCTAGCGAAATTTTGAGATTTTCATGTAGCCACGAGTATTGTTTCTTTTACCCTAACTTCTCCAAGTTAGATTACAAGTAGTCTTTGATTTACAATAGCCTCTTCAAGCTAGACTCACTCTTATGGATATAATGAAAGTTTAAGTGTTTGGGGTTCTCTCAACACTCAAGGAGTGAATATAAGCAAATGTGATACTGAGAATAATTACACACTCAGAAGGTACTACAGAAAAGTACAGGTGTGCTTAAGTAGTTTAGAAAGGTTATAGAAAGAGCTCAAAAGAGTCGATCAATATTACAGTGCTTCATTCCTTTATTCTTGTGGTCTTATACTATTTATAGATTTTGAAAACTAGTTGTTTGTTCTTTCATCTAATGAATTCTAATGGATAGTACACTAGCCATTTTCCTTGTCTTGTAGTGCCAGTCACTTTTGCAACTTTTGAGTCAAGAACTTTATATTTTTCAGTGATAGAGAAGAGTTCAACTTAGAGCCTTCTGAGCTTGATATTCTGATCTTTGTGCTTCTCACTTCAAGTGTTTTAATTTTATGACAAAGTCTCTTCATGATAAATAGCTTTGACTCATATGAGCAAATACTTCGCACTTTTTGATGTTTACAAATACTCTAGGCTTTGTCACCCAAGAAGCGCTAATTTAAGGTCCTTAGCTTGACCAATGGAAAGCATCTTTTTCCTTAGTCAAAACTATCATGAACTTTCCTTATTTTTACAATAAAGAACTCTATCAAATATTCAGCAAAGAGAAGCACATGCCTTGGCATGTCAAGATATGTATATTTGAGTTCAAGAAACACATACCTTAGCATGAGAGGAGAAGTTTTAAATTCTACCTTAAGAGCTTCACTATCAATGAGCAAAGGTGGATTGGTTGAAATTTGCTTTGACTCTTCAAAGTTATGTTCTTGCCAAAAAGGAGTTAGTAGACTCGCCTCTAGCAATTGACTATAAATTACAACTACTTCATTCTCCTCTTTAGTTATAGTACCATGCACTAAGCATGATTTAAGAAGGTCATCCAAATATTCTTCATTGCAGATTTCTTGATCAAGCTCATAAGTGACATCATCTTCCAAGGAAAAGTCTACCACAACTAGTTGTTTTAAAGCATCTAATAATTTAGACTTGATTTCATCCTCAATTTCTTCCCAATTCTCTTGATCTCAACCACCTTTTGAACTCCCCTCAAGTTAAGTAATTTGATCTTCTAGCATCATTGCATTGGTGGCTAACATGTCAACCCTTGCATTCATTTGTTCCATTCTTTCATATAGTTGTTGGAGGGCTTCATTTTGTTGCTTTTCATGAGTTGCTAGGATGTTCTCCATTAAAAGCTCTATATTAGACTCCTCCTTACTTTGGGGTGTTTGTTGATATGGCATTAAAGCATTAGCACCCTATTGTTGTAAGCTTGGTGGTGGTTTAGTGTAAGGTTGGAGTCCTCAACCTTGTTGATTGCCTTAAGAGAAATTAGTGTGATCTCCTTGATCATGATCATATGTATTGACTGTTTGTTTCTTTGAGAATTGAAGTTGTCTACTCTTTCTATCAAAGCATCGATTCTAGCATTGAACACGTTCAATACCTTTTCATCAAACTCACCAACAACTCTCCATGTGGTTGTTCCCTACATGTACATAGTACCTAGAAAGGAAAGAAAAAGTAAGAAAAATAAACTTAAAAGAAGAACAAAATGTATAAAATAATCAAATCACTAATCATTTGATATTAGCACGGATTTCCAGCAACGACACCAAAAACTTATATCAATTGAACTACAAGTGCACGAGTCGTCACCAATAATAAAGTAATGAGTAGAGTATCGTTCTCATGAGGATCGTGCGATTATCAAATTATGACAATTTTAATTATTTAGCCTAATAAAAATATTTGCAAGAATTAAATAAGAAAGTAAATTAAAATAAATGAAAACAAGCAACAAATAAAAGTAAATGAGATCAACCAATGAATAAGACTCTATGACTAAGATTTCACTACAACTACTTATCATGATGAAAGTCAATTATTCTTCATTAATGTTCCTTCACGTTCTTGAATGCGAATTATCTTGTTGTGATTCAATTCTCTCTCTCAAGTTTAAAAGAAGTTGTTAAAATTAAAATAATACTCGCTCTCAAAGGTACTACGTTAATTGAAACACATTAAGTTTTATGATATCCATTGGCTTTTTAAAAGATTTAAGCTTATCTCTAAGTCTTAATTCCTAAGTTCAATTATTAGAAGCTCTGATATTTGGATTTCATCCTTCTATTCTTCACCAAAATACCTTAGATTTATGCATATAAGGCAGGCAACATATATCAAACATTAAGATCACTATAATTGAATCAAGAAATGACAAAGCACACATGAATAAATCCTAGTAAAGTAAAATAATAATACGATGAAGTTCGTTGCCGAATTTCTCCAAGATGCATCTTCTTCTTGATTCCACTTCTAATCTTCGTGAAAGGTCTTTCCTTGGGAGCTCTCTAGCTGTCTTCTTCCTTTAATCACAAACTCCCCTCTATTGTGGCTTTCTGCAGATGACTCTCTTTTTTCTTTTATCTTCTCTTCTTATTTATAGATTAAGTCTCATACGCTTATTTCCTTCTAGGTTGTTAACTTTTTAACTTTATGATAAGGATTAGAATCTAATTTGGATTAGTTTGAATTTTTCTATTAATTTGAATTTAGCTAAAATTTAAGATTTGGATAAAATTCCCTTTAAACTTCATGTTCATGATCTTTCAATTTAATTCAAAATCTTTTAAATTACACCTAAAAATCTAAATAAAAGGATAAAATAGATAAGAAAGATAATAAAGTTAAAATCTAAATAAAATATTAAAATAAAATAAAATAAAAATCTTCGACAAATAAAACACCAAATCTGTACAATTTTCCATCACATCAGAGCAGTCAACATTTTCAATGAAATTACACCGAAAGTTAAGTTAAACAAGATATTACTTACTCTAACAGAGAATTTGAAAGTTCTTCCATATTATTAATGTTCTGGACCGTGATCCGGAATCCCGCTCCATGGGATCAACCCGGCATGCACACTACCGGACTCCTCCTGGCTGGCGTAGAGAAAGACTCACGACGTATTCCGGACCACGGATTACGGCCCTTGAGCGGTGTTAGTATATGACATCGTGACTGATAGATTCACGCAGAGGATGAATCCCTAAATATCCATAACTGCCAATCATCAACTTACGATATTATAGGATTAATAGATATCTTTGATGGTTAGATGCTTTCCATATCTTAATCCCAGATTTACAGGGACGTATCCTATAATAATGGAAAGATGATCCTCATCATGATACTAATCCTAAATTACCTGCATTCAGTAAGGATCCTATTAAGATTTTGTATACGCTCTATAAATACGTGGTTGAGCCATCTTAAGAAGGTAACTTGAACCCAATCTCTAAAACCTTCTTGTACACTGCCTGACTTGAGCGTTGGAGTCCCTTTGCAAGTACCCACCCCCCTGTGCTACACGCTCAGCTGTTGCTCAAAGGAGGAATCACCGTTACGTGCCTATCTCAGGTACTCTCTGAACCCGATTCAGAACATTGGCGCCGACTGTGGGGACTCCATAAAATTCTAATCCCACCCAATCATGGTGAATACGAGGCAAAATTTGAGAAGAGAGCTGCACAAACCTCTGTCAACCAGATACAGGATCCTGATATGCAACGTCCACCACCACCACTGCCTCTACTTGTGGCTCAAACCTCCGCTGTGAGAAATCAAGCACCCGGATCAGGAAGCTGACGTGACGGGCACTCCACCTCCTTTTCTGAGGAGTCTCCTAACCCATCACGCAGGATTTCTATCAGGGAAAGACTTGAATTCCCAGCTCAGAGAGGTGACCAGAGCCTTCAAGAGCGCAGGATTCCGGTACACCAACGTTTGGGAATCCCGAACAACGAGTTCGATGACCGTGCATCTCGCTCTGAACGCACACATCAATCTCGGGGTTCCTAACGCCAATTTCAAGACATATTGCAGCAACACATGGATTTGCTTAATGACCAATTCAGAAGGCTGGAAGACATGCAGCGTGCCATGCATGAAAACCAACCAAAGCCGCGCCACCGTGATAGACAGACCGACGTGAAAAATAATAAAAGGAGGGCCCACGATGATGAGGGAATTCCCAATACGAGGGACAATAACCAAAATCGTGGAACCATGGAGCAACCTTTCTCCGATCAACTCATGGAGTTCTGGGTTCCGAGAAATTTCAAGTTTCCTCCAAACCTGGAAATCTATGACGGAACCACGGACCCCCAGGAACACATAAATACCTACGAGCAATCCCTATGTTTCTACGGCAGATCCATGGAATTGTTGTGCCGAGCTTTCTCTCTCTCCCTCAAAAAGGGGGCCCTCAAGTGGTTTACCAGCCAACCACGGGGGACCATCGTAGATTGGTCGGACCTTAAACAGCGTTTTCTGCTACAATACACCACGAGCAAAGAACAACCTAAATCCATCGAATCTCTGGCTAAGATCTGCCAGGGAAAGGACGAGAGCCTCCGGGATTACGTTAGGCGTTTTATGGCTGCCTGCACCAATGTAGAAAATTTTGAAGACAGAATAGCCTTGCATTATGCCAGGAGCAGTCTCTGGGTAGGCTCCGAATTCTTCAAGTCCCTGGCAAAAAGAAGCCAGACAATCTGACCGACTTCCAGAAACGATCCGAGAAGTATGTCTACTTAGAGGAGGCAACAGAGGACCATAGGAGGTGGGACAAAGGCGAGCCCTCTCACCACAAGCCCAACCAGAATTCCTCAAGGTCGCGACCCTCAAAGGGTAGCCCACCGCGCAGGAATTATTCTGACTACACTCCTTTGAACACGCCTCGGGAAACAATCTTGAGGGAAGTGATGAATACGGAGTTTCAGAACGTCCGAAGACGGCCCCCTATCAAGAAACACAAGCAGAAGGATCACTCTAAATATTGCACATGGCATAAGGCCTATGGCCACGATACAGAGGATTGCTATCAGCTGTGCGATGCCATTGAATTTTTAATCAAGGCTGGACGCCTGCAGTAGTATATCCTTCATGTACAAAATAATAAGGGGGACAATAGATGCAGAGACAGTAGACGTACCCTACGTCGGAGTCCGTCCCCTCCGCGCAGAAGAAGGACAAGAAGTCTAAGGAGAAGATCCCGGACTCCACCTCATCGAGATAACAGTGATCGGCAGGGACAGACCAGGAACACTCCCCCCATTGATAACGACGACCATCGCACCGAGCCCAACAGGACAATCCATACCATTGCCGGTGGCTTTGCCGGAGGGGGATCTTCTAATGGAGCTCGAAAGAAAGCCCTTAGAATAACAGTTTTTAGCGTGGTCCACTCAGAGCTAAGAACGCAAGTGGAGAATAGAAAAGCGCCTCTCATCACCTTTTCAGACAATGACTACGGCGGTATAATCCTGGACCACGATGATTCACTTGTCATCTCCAGGGTAATTTCCAATGCTGAGGTCCATCGAATTTTCGTCGATCAAGGGAGTTTAGTTGACATTATGTTCCTAGATCTCTATTAGAAGTTGGAGCTCCTGTAATCTGACTTGACTCCCCACGTAAGAGAATTGATGGGTTTCACCGGTGAGAAGATCACTCCAGTCGGATATTATGAAATCCACCTGACCCCTAGATCATCTACACTCTTCAAGACTGTCAAGGTAAAGTTCCTGGTTGTGAACTGCCCCTTGGTTTATAACATTATCCTGGGCCATCCTTCTCTCAACGCCCTTGGAGCAGTGGTATCCACCACCCACCTCGTGATGAAGTTCCTCAATAAGAACAATGACGTTGTCACTGTAAAAGGCGACCAAGTTGCAGCCAGAAAATGCTATAATGAGAGCTTAAAGATTCGTAAAGTGCCCCGGAAGTCGAGCCCCGCCATCTCCACCACGACTGTCGACCAGGTTAACATTTTAATGACTGAGCTGGACATCAGAGAAGAGATCCGGGGTAATCGACCCCAGCCCGAAGGCGAACTGGAATCTCTTCAGCTCAAGACTAACCCAGAACAGGTCACAAAGATCGGAGCTCGTCTGGGTGAAAAAGAAAAACAACAACTCTCGGAACTCTTGTTGAGAAATAAGGACCTTTTCGCCTAGACTTCCTCTGACATGCCCGGACTCGATCCCAGCTTTATTTACCATCGGTTGTCAATTAAAGATGGTACCAAGCCGGTCGCACAAAAGAAGAAGAAGGTCAGACCCGAGAGGCAGCAAGTCGTTGAAGACCAAGTTAAAGAGCTACTAAATGGCAACTTCATCAGAGAAATCTCCTATACCACATGGCTTTCCAATGTGGTCCTGGTAAAAAAGTCCAACGAAAAATGGAGAATGTGCGTAGACTACACTGACCTGAATAAAGCCTGTCCCAAGGACCCATACCCACTCCCCAATGTGGACAAATTAGTGGATGGCTCCTTGGGGTTTAGATGGCTCTCGTTCATGGATGCATATTCCAGATACAACCAGATTCCTATGTACGTCGGGGATGAGGATAAAACCACTTTCATTACTGACAGGGCGAGTTACTGCTACAAGGTCATGCCTTTCGGCCTAAAGAATGTAAGAGCCACCTACTAGAGGATGATGAACAAGGTTTTTGAAAACCAAGTGGGAAAGATGCTAGAAGTCTATATAGATGACATGATAGTAAAGACCCCACACAGCGGATCGCACGCGACAGACCTCGAGGAAGTATTTGCACAACTCTGAAAGTACAACATGAGGTTGAACCCGGAGAAGTGCGCTTTCGGGGTCCAGGCCGGTAAATTTTTAGGGTTTATGCTAACTCATAGAGGAATCGAAGCCAATCCGGACAAATGTCAGGCCGTCCTCGACATAAGAAGTCCCCGGAACGTCAAAGAAGTACAACAGCTTACGGGACGCATAGCGGCCCTCACAAGATTCTTAGCCAAGGCCGCTCACAAGTCTCTCCCCCTGTTCAAATTGCTCAAGAAGGGAAAAAGTTTTGAATGGACCCAAGAGTGCGAGGACACCTTCACATCATTAAAAAACCTCTTGTCCTCCCTTCCTATCTTGACGAGGCCGGACACCGGGGAGACACTCTACTTGTACCTATCCGTCCACGACGAGGCCATAAGCTCAGTCTTGATCTGAGAATCCGAGGAAGGACAGAGGCCTGTCTACTTTGTAAGCAAGGTCCTCCAGGGCTCCAAGCTTCGATACCAAAAGGTTGAGAAAGTCACATTTGCGCTCATTATCACCACAAGAAGACTTCGGCAATACTTCCAATGCCACCCAATGGTGGTAAGAACAGACCAACCTATCCGGCAAGTGCTACATAAACCAAATCTGGCCAGGCGAATGATTGCATGGTCGATTGAACTTTCAGAGTTTGGAATTACATACGAACCACGACTTGCAATAAAAGCCCAAGCGTTGTCCGACTTCCTAGCGGAACTCACAACAGACAACGGTGACCCAAAGAAAGCCTTCTGGACCATTTTTGCCGATGAATCATCGAACCCCAAAGGAAGCGGGGTCGGAGTGATTCTGGAAAATTCGGAGGGTTTAACCTTGGAGTACTCCCTGAAGTTTGAGTTCCCAACCTCAAACAATTAGGCCGAGTATGAGGCTTGCATCACCGGTTTGCTAATGGCAAAGGATATGGAGGCAACGCGGATCACACTCTGCAGTGATTCCCAGCTAGTAACCTCCCAAATCCAAGGGGACTATCAAGCTAAGGAACCCCTCCTGTAGAAATACTTGAGCAAGGTCCAGGAACTTTTGAGAGGTTTTGAAGAGGTCAAGATAGAGCATATCCCAAGAGAACAGAATTCCAGAGCAGACTTTCTGTCTAAACTGGCCAGCACGAAGAGCCCCGGTAACAACCGGTCTGTAATCCAAGAAACTCTCTCCCAACCCTCCATCACGGATCATAGCATATCCCAAGTGGAGGACCATCAGCCATCTTGGATCACCCCTATACTGGGCTATCTGCAGCATGGAAAGTTACTATGACCTGAAAGAGGCTTCCAGATTGGTAAAGACGGCGGTCAGATACACCATTTACAATGGCCGCCTATACTGATGTGGTTTCTTCTCCCCTCTTTTAAAATGCTTAACCCTAAAGGAAGCAGAGTACGCCCTAGCTGAAGTTTATGAAGGAAGCTGTGGTCATCACTTAGGAAGTAAAGCCCTAGCCCAAAAAGTGTTAAGAGCAGGATTCTATTAGCCGACATTGGAAGCTGACTCTCAAACACACGTTCAAATTTGTGACAAGTGTCCACGACATGCAGATCATTTTCAAGCCCCTTTTGAAGAACTATTTACGACGTCGGTCCCTTGGCCCTTCTACAGGTGGGGTATGGACATCTTGGGTCCGTTCACCCAAGCCTCAGGGCAGTTTAAATACTTGGTGGTAGCAATAGACTATTTTACTAAATGGATCGAGGCCGAACCTCTTATCACTATCACCTCGGCGCGAATTCAGAAGTTTACTTGGCGCCACATTATCATAAGGTTCGGCATATCAGAATCTATCGTCACAGATAACGGTACCCAGTTCAAAGATAAAACTTTTGAAGAGCTACTAGCCGGATTGAAAATAAAGCACCACTGCAGCTCAGTAAAGAACCCAAGGACAAATGGACAAGTCGAGGCTGCCAACAGAATCATCGTGCGAGGCTTAAAAAGGAGGCTAGATGAAGCCAAAGGAAACTGGGTCGAGCAACTTGATCATGTTCTCTGGGCATACCGGACCACTCCATATTCCACCACGGGAGAGACCGCTTTCAAACTGACCTATGGCTGCGAGGCCATGATGCCGGTGGAGATAGGGGAGCCCAGCTGGCGCTACCAACAGTTCTCATCCGACAGCAACCCCAGTCTAATCAGAGAGGACCTGGACTTGCTCGAAGAAAGAAGAAACATAGCTCACATGCGGGATGCCGCCCTTAAGCAGAAGACAGCGGCCAGGTACAACAAGAAAGTGGTCCCAAGAAAATTCCAGCCAGGTGATCTAGTACTCAGGAGAGCCGACATAGGAGGGAAAAATGCCTTCCAAGGGAAATTAGCCCCTAACTGAGAAGGCCCCTACCGTGTCGTCACTAGTACGGGTAATGGAGCTTACACCCTGGAAACGTTATCTGGAACCCCGATCAAGAATTATTGGAATGCGGATAAACTAAGAAAATACTATAGCTAAATGCCTCTAGTGGCTTAGCCCTCTAGTAGAACTATGTTTGATCCATCCTCGTTTTGAATAAATATGCTCTGTACGAACTCTCGTCCTCCCAATATCATCAATAAAATAGTTATTCAGGTACCAAGTTTAGTCCAACGCACTGCTCTAACTGCTAAAATGTCAAACTGATAGGAGGCAGTACAGATCATATGTATACACTCCTTCTTTATACCTAAGCCAAGAAGGGGTCCCAAAATCTATATGATTATTAGGGTACCTACCCCGGACAAGGTTAAATAATGTTGACGCCTTAGGTAAAAGGGTTTTCGCGTAAAATACCCTAAGTCAGGGCGTTACTCTTACCTATATCTGTAATTCCAAACGCTTCCCATAGCAAGCACTGGAATATGGATTAAGGTTTTACTTTTCCTAAGTCTAAAATTTCATGACGTTTGATTATTATAAGCGTTAGATTACAGACTAAGGCATTATTCCTACCTAAGTCAAGTGGAATGCCACTCACTCAACGGTATGAGTGAAGGATCCCGTACCATGGTTTTCTACGACAAACAGTTTTCTAAGTCCATTAGAATGACTATAAAAATGGGCGTTGGACCCAAGTCGGACCATGAAAAACAAGAATGAATGGTTAAACAAAATAATTAATTATAAAACCCCAATTACGGGGCAATTATCCATACAAGTAACAAAACCCCACGCAGGGGGCAGAAAACAGGAAATGAAAAAAGCAAGAAAAGCTTAAACGTCGGCCTCTTCTCCTTCCGGGATCTGAATAACCTTCGGGTTGCCACCAGGAGCATTCGCGGCTAACTCCACTGCAGCTACCAGTTGGCCGTTATGAAAGATTTTATCTAGGGTCACACCCTCCAAGGTAAGGGCGACCCTGGGATTGAAATGTTGGATTTGCGCCATGGCATTCTGGAACTGCTCTCCCCCAACCTTTCCAGCTACCTCGTCCAGCTCCTCCACTTCCTTTTTGAGCTTAGTCACCTCGGCCCTCAGTGCGCCAATGCTTTTGTCGGCCTCAAGCTTCTCCGTCTTCCTGGCAGCCTTAGAGTCCGCCAACGCCTTTTCCAATTCGAAGGCCTTTTTTTCCAGCTCGACGACCCTTACCCTAGTATCCTCGTTTGTTTTTAAGGACGCGGTCAGTTTCTGGCCAATTTCCTCTTTTTTTTTCTTCAAAGTCTTCAGCTCTTCCGACGCCCGCCTATCAGCATTCTCGATAGTCTCCTCGATTACACGGATCTTGTAACATCTCGAAAATTCTTTATTTCACTATAAACGATCATTTTATAATATTTATGATTTTTAGGAATGTTTGTGGATTTTTATGGAAACGATGAATATTTTAATATATTCTTCATTTTTCGTGAACACTGAGCAGAGCCAGAAAAATAAAATATTTTCCCTGAGGCTGGTAAACCTTGAACTGTCAACGTGTCGACGGGGGATCTTACTAAACCCGAGGTCGGGCACAGTTTGTGAGGTTTGCATTTTTTGAGGTTTTATTTGCTAGATAAAATCGCTATATCATAAAATTATCTGATGAATAATAAAATATTATTTTCATCAATTGTAAATTTTATTCACTGAGAAAATAATTCCACAGTGTAATTAATCATCTGTCAGGTGTATTTAATTTGGAGACAATCTTACTATGTACTTTATCGAGGAGCGCGCGAAGCTTCTCAAGGAAGCTTCCTCCAACCATTATTTTTATCATTTCTCTCTCCTCCCATTTTGTCCTGCACGTTTGAAATTAAGGGGGGGTCCAATTCATTTCCTTTTCTCATATTTCCTCTCCTCCCAATACGCAGCTACTATTCACTCATCTTCTCTCTTCTCTTTCACCCTACAGCAGCAACACCATCCACCCACACCTCCATTTTGTTCTTCAAACCGTCCCAATCTTAGCACCATTTCGTGATTGGAGAACCACCATAATTGAGAAAATCAGCTTCAAGGTTCTGCCATTTCCTCCATCTTCATTCTCCTACGTCTTTGAAGCTTAAAGGTTGGAGCTTTAAGGTAAAGCTCTTAGCTTTTTCTCCCTCTCTTCTCTTTTTTGTAACCCACTGTCATTTTGATGAAATTGGGTATCCATTTCAATATTAGGATTCTGATTCTTGCAAGTTTAAATGTTTAAGGATTTCCTGGAAGCAGGAAACGAAATCCTGACCAAAAAGGAGCCACCTTTCTTTGTGCTTCTCCAAGGTAAGAGGAAGACACTCCTCCTCAACCTCTTTTAGCATTTAGGGACGTTGTTTGTGATTGGTACTGAGATTCATTTTTGTTTGTATGCTGCTGGTGATGTATATATATGCTAGTTGATTGTTTTGTGTGTTTTGATATATTTATGTGTACTGGAACGTATAATCTAAAAGGAACGCTGTCAGACTGGCTCTCGGATGGCCACGCCTTGAGACTAAAATTTTGGAATTCTTGGTGAGAAATGGTAATAACTTGAGTTTCTGACCATTAAGTGTAATGTCAAAATCCGTCGAGTATGAACCCCTGGTCAAACCCGTCGAATGTGATGTCTTGATCACTTAGTAAAATCAAAATCCATCGAGTATGAACCCCTGGCCAAACCCATTGAATTTGATGTCTTGATCACTTAGTAAAGTCAAAATCCGTCGAGTATGAACCCCTGGCCAAACCCGTCGAATGTGATGTCTTGATCACTTATTAAAGTCAAAATCCGTCGAGTATGAACTCCTGGCCAAACCCGTCGAATTTGATGTCTTGATCACTTAGTAAAGTCAAAATTCGTCGAGTATGAACCCCTGGCCATGCCCGTCGAATTTGATTCCTGGTCATTTAGTGCAATATCAAAATCCGTCGAGTATGAACTCCTGACCACTTAGGAGAGAAACTCCTCCAATGCAAAATCCGTCGAATTTGAATGACCACATCCGTCGAGTGACATATTCGCCGAGTTAGAATGCCAATACCCATCGAGAGACATACCTGTCGAGTAGATCTTCTGTCCGTTTATCAGAAGCTTCCCAAAGTTAATATTCGTCGAGTAGAATGTCAAGATCCGTCGAATTAGAGTTCTGACCACAGTGTTTTTCATCGGTTCGACACTTGGGAGATTTTTCCAACGTCGACACCCACATCTGTCGAAATAGGACTTCTGCTGACCTTCTGGAAAAATTCGACAGTTTTGATCTCTGTTCGACAGAACCTCCATCCGACAGAAATCAGTTTTTATCCAATCTTGTTATAAAATGTTCTCCAATTTTTCATCCTTCTGCCATGTTAGTCTTCGTCGAATGGCAGCCTCAATTTTCCACTAAATGCATGGTCTCCGTCGAATTCACAACTATGGTTTATCACCCAATACCTAGCAATTGAATCTGTGACGTTATTGGTGATTCTGGCCATGTATCTTCCTGGACTCAAAACCCTTGGATTAATAAAAGCACATAAATCATAAATGATTGGATGACTAGAGATTAAGTAGGGATTCTTAAACAGGGAAGAACATGAGTATGGGTGAGCTTTTGAGGCACATAATGAATTTAATGGTTGATTTTTATCATGACTATGAATGGAAATTATGGATATCCTTAAAATGTACTATTGGATTATTGTACACCCGTGAATGGGATCAGATCTTGTTGATAAATGATCTGACATGCATTTGAAGCATGATGGGCCTAGTTGGTCATGAGGAGTATGATTGTGTCATGCATTGAACAAAAAAAAAGAAAGAGTTTGTCCGTTGGACTTGGTTAAGGCCGGTGGCCTAGGAGTTGAACTTACACCTTTGTGCGGGTGCGAATAGATAAGTGTAGGTTACTTGTTGACCTTGGGGGCGTCAGGGTGCGGGTACCTCACAATGGACAGCTGGTAACTCTCTGTCTGTGGGGCAGACCGATGCAAACACACTAACGATCCAGACCGAGACGCTGTCCTATGTCGAGATCTGTGTAGAATGTCTTGTAAAATGCCATGATGTACAAAATGATAATTGGAGAATTTTAGCACTTGAGGGCATGGGCAGCCAAGAATACAGACATACCTCCTGATCGTTCTCTTCGACTGTTTTGTGTCTAGCTCCATGGAGTAGGATTTTGGTTATTGAGGGCACGTGTGCATAGTGAGTCCATAAATTATCTGGCATACATTGCTATTATAATTGGAACTATTGTACCTCTGATATATCTGTATGTACATGACTGCTTGGAACTGTTTGGTTGATCATAATTGCCATTGAATGTCTATTACCATTATTGCTGTCATAAATGCTATGTGGGCGCTTAGCGCCGTTTGGTTTCTCAATGCTATGATTGGTAATGATGGTAGAATGTCTTACCTCTTCTCTGTCTCTCCAATTCTGTTTTGTCCGTATACGGCGTTCCATAGAAGATAACTGCAAGGAACCAGAAGCCCCCGACTTCCCTGGTTTTTGGCCTCATCTCGACTGAGCGACTGCAGAAGTGTATGGAGCCACGCACGCAAAGATTTTTAGGAGATGTGCGCCTGACTTTCTTGGGAGGGCCAGAGTGCTGGTACATCAACTATGGCTCTGAGCGTTGCGTCTATACAAGGGATGTGTTGTTATCTCTAGCCTGGAGGCGTCACGAGCCGCCTGTCTTCACCTGCTGTATTAGTTTATGTTTGGAGTTTTAGCTACCAATATGCGAGATGTGGGGTGACCGTTATTTCACTCCGCGGGAAGACTCTTTTCGTTCCACCGCTCGGGCCCCATCTCGTGACTCTGCGATTCCTATGGTGATTTCCTTTGACGAAGAAGATCCCGAGGAAGATCCCGAAGAAGTTCCTGAGGATGACCCCCAAGAGGATCCTGAAGAGGACCCTGACTCGATTCCTCCTCACTTGAGTGACTGACTTTACTTGTAGCTACTGAGGGCTACCAGTATTTTATTTTGGGGGCACGATGTTTTGTCGTAGTGGGAAATTTGTATATTCGATCCGTAGGGATATGTATGTATAATCCTTTGGGGGCAGGTATAGTTTTGCTTTTGTTATGCCAGGCTTTGTAACTAAACAATTTGATAATTATATATATATATGAATGAAATGTTAATTTTCCATGTATGTCTCGTCACCGTGGATATTGATTATCGTTAACGTAAATGTAATGAACAAAAAAAAAATATACTTGCTAATTTACTTACCCAACTACAATTGAGTAAATGTATATATTATTAAAATGAACCGGGTCTTAACTCACATAAAATTTTATTTTCGCATTGTAATTGAAAGTGAGATGTTCCCTTGGATTTAAAAAGGGGCGTCACACTAAGTTGGTATCAGAGCCCCGGTTTATGTTTCTTTGGGTCTTGTGTTTGAGTTTGTCTTGTTTATGCTGTGTGTTCTCTGAGTAGTATACATAAGGGTGTATTGTTTGGTGTTCCTAGTGAATGCAACTGACCTTTCTATGTTTTCAGTTAATCTGATCTAAGAAAGTAAGATGGCACGAAGGGAAGATATGGCAGCAGCCTATTACGACGATGCGAGAGGATGGCCGAGGCCGTCGCACGAAACCGAGCAAGCGCCCAAAGCCAGAAGTGAGAGTTGCACAACAACAAGAGCGAGGCCGCTCAATGCCTAGAGGCCCCTTCGATGCTCGAATTTAGCAGAGTTTCGATGCCATAACCCTCCTCAATTCAAAGGGGAATTTGATCCGGACAAGGCTAGTCTATGGATCAAGGAATTGGAGAAAGTTTTTCGAGGAATGAGTTGCACCGAGAACAAGAAGGTGAACTATGCTACATTTATGCTGGTAGGCAACGCTGAAAATTGGTGGAATGGAGTGCAGCAAATGCTGGAAGCTGCGAACCGAGAGATTACTTGGGGCTTATTCAAGGAAAAGTTCTTAGATAAGTATTTTCCTGCAAGCGCAAGGCATGCGAAGGAGTCGGAATTCCTCAACCTGCGACAAGGAAATATGACTGTTAGTGAGTACGCAGCGAAATTTGAAAACTTGTCATAGTTTTCGATGTACTTTCAGAACCAACCAGATGAAGCATGGAAATGCCGAAGATTTACGGAAGGACTGAGGTATGAAGTGAAGAAGGCTGTGATCACCTTGAGGATCAATGAATTCTCACAACTACTGGATACTTGCTGTGATGTAGAGGCTCTGGAGCAATCTAGAGACATGAGGAGCAGAAACTTTGGGCCTACGAGATTCCAGAGAGGCGGCAGTAACAGTGCTAACCGTTTCCAGAAGAAGTCGTACTCCCGACCCACGGGGAATCGACAACAAGCCATGGGTGGAAGTTCTGGTGGAGGTTCTACTAGGAACCGGACTGGCCAGAACACGACGTATCCTTCCAGATGTCTGAAGTGTGGGAAAGACCATCTCACAAGGGACTGTACCATGAAGGGATTCATCTGCTTCAAATGTGGCAAACCTGGCCACGTGTCCCGAGACTACAACCAAACGAAGGTCGAACCTTCAGTGAATCTTTGCAAGAGCCAAGAAACCACAGGTTTGGAGGGCGAGTCTACACTATGAGCGGAGGCTGAGGCTTCCAAATCCGAAGATTTGATACAGGGGGGAAGGTATCATAGAAGGTAATCTTTTAAGCGTCTTTGTATGACCCTAGAGCAACCCATTCTTTTATATCATATGATTGTGTGCAAAGACTGGGTCTATCTGTGTCGTCTCTACCTTTTGACTTAACTGTTTCTACCCCCACTGATAAACCGATAGTTACTACCAAAGTCTGTCTAAATTATCCATTGGTTGTTGAAGGTCGAACCTTTTCGGTCGATCTGATCTGTTTACCCCTTTCCCAACTAGATATTATCTTAGGGATGGACTGGTTGTCTTCCAACCATGTTCTGTTAGACTGTTCTAGAAAGACCATAATTTTTCCCATAATGGAGGATTCTAGATTTTTGACGGCCAACCGAGTTCAAGCTCTCTTGAAAGAAGGAGCTCACGGATACATGCTACTGTCTTCTTTGAAAGTCGAGAACGAGGTTGATGTGAACACAATTCCAGTGGTGAACGAGTTTCCCGAAGTCTTTCTTGATGATGTACCTGGTTTACCATCGGCTCGAGAGATAGAGTTTGCTATCGACCTAGTACCGGGAGCTGGTCCCGTGTCTATAGCACCGTATAGGATGGCACCGACAGAATTAGCTGAGCTCAAGAAACAGCTAGAAGAGCTTTTGGAAAAGTAATTTGTCAGGCCAAGTGTGTCACCATGGGGAGTGCCAGTGCTGTTAGTTCGCAAGAAGGATGGCACCTCGAGATTATGTGGAGACTATCGGCAGCTGAACAAGGTAACGATTAAGAACAAGTATCCACTCCTGAGAATTGATGATTTAATGGACCAACTGAAGGGAGCAGCGGTGTTTTCGAAGATCGATCTGCAGTCTAGGTATCATCAGATACGAGTAAAGATGGAGGATATACCCAAGACAGCTTTTCGTACACGATAAGGTCATTACGAATGCCTAGTGATGCCGTTTGGTGTGACGAACGTACCAGCTATCTTTATGGACTACATGAACCGAATCTTTCGTCCTTACTTGGACAGATTCGTTGTGGTCTTCATTGATGACATTCTGGTATACTCTCAAAATAAGGAGGACCATTGATGTGTGTGAAATAACATCGTGTTTTGTTCTTGTTTTACATGCATTCTTGAGCATTTTAGGCATTTTAGTTTCCCTTTTTAGTTAGTTTTTCCCTTAGTTCGGATAACTGCCGTGTTTCTGGTGTTCTTGTGTAGGATTGGTGCTAAATTGGCCTTGGAATGAATGGAAGCTTGCAAGATTGAAGTTGGAGCTTTATGGAACTAATTTAGGGAAAGATAAGACAATTATCTTCAACTTTCATGAAGACCTCAAAGGCCCAATCACACATTTGGATAACTCAAATTGGAATTGAAACAAGAACTAGGGTGCTGATCCTGACAGCTTGACCTTTGTATACTATTCATGACATATCTCGAGCTACAAGTTGTCAAATGAGCTGAAATGTTGATGGTTAATAGCTAAAATCCAAATCTACAACTTTCATGTTGAGCACTTTTTCAGATTCGGAGGTCTAATGGGTCATATTGAGCTTGGAAGGTCATTTCAGAGAGATCCACGGCCTGGTCGTGGATCAAACCACGGCCGTGGAACTTAAATGTTGCAGAATTGGCTTTTTTTTGGCAGAGAGAACCACGGCCTGGCCGTGGAATGAACCACGGCCATGGTTCGCAGCGCGCAGCAGAATTTTAGTTTTTCTTTTATTTCTTTTTGGGGCTTTTTGGCCAATTAAAACCCTAGGTTTATAAATAAGGGTTCTGAATACAATGAAGAGGATCTAACCTAGTTTTGGAGGAGGCACAAAGGAGGCTAGGGTTCTTGATCTTCATCTTTCTTCCCTCTTCTCTCTTGAATTACGGGTTTGGATGTTCTTAAACAATGTTTTCTGATTCCTTCTTCTCTATGTCTGAGTAGTTTCCTTGTTTCTAGGATTGGGCAATGCCCTTTGATACTTTGATAATGAATAATTGACGTTGTTTCTCTTTTATTGATCTTGAATGTTCTTTGATTCAATTCTTATTGCTCTTATTCATGTGAATTTGCTGGCCACTTATTTGCATCTCATAGGCATTTAGGGACGTACTGAGAGGTGAACCTAAGTGTTGGAACCATAAGAATTGAACTTAAGGTCTAAATCACGAGAGTAGTTTTAGCCTTTCGAGGATTCAATGAATTACCACAAAGCGTAATGGGTTCAATTTAAATTCAATTGCCACGAGAGTAGGAATTGATTTAATTGGGCACGGATCTTGTATCTTGAGAAAGAACATTAACTAATTTAGGGTAATTCACCTTCAATTGAATTTCAGATTTAATAAAAGGGTTGTCAATTAGGATTTATCTTGTATCATTGTGGTATCCCAATTTTGGAAGCTTTCTTTAATCTGAATACCTTTCTTGATTACTTGCTGTTTTTGTTCTTAATTCTGCACTTTGATTTTTATTTAATTGCTTGTTACTACATTTTTCTTAATAAACAATCATACTCTCTTTTGTTTAATTTAATTGAATTAATTAATAAATTGGTATTCATAGACACAGTCCCTGTGGATTCGATCTTTTTATTACTTGACGACGAAACCGTACACTTGCGGATTTCACGCATCAAGTTTTTGGCGCCGTTGCCGGGGACTGTGTTTTTCTTGAATATTAATTTAATATTTAATTTAATTATTTTAAACCTTTTTCTTTTATTTGGTTCTTACGTTCTTGATTTCTCTTTGGCTCTCTACACGTAACTTGTTTCTTGTTTATGTGAAGTGCTAGACATTTCAGGACTCTTATTGAAGCAAATCCTGAAATTGAAAGAACCTTGCATCAAAGGAGAAGATAACAAAGAGTAAGGGAAATATCTGAACCACCACTTGTCATGGCAGGAGCTGAGGATAACAAACCTTTAAAGGAGTATGCAGCCCCTAATGCTCGGGGTTTGCGATCTGGAATTGCTAGGCCAGACATTGAAGTTAGGCACTTCACCATACCTCCTGCCTTACTGTCTATGATAAGGCAAAACCAATTTGGAGGTTTATCATCGGAGGACCCAAATGATCATGTGGAGATGTTCTTAGAATTCTGTGAGACTCTAAAAATTGAAGGTGCCTCAGTTGATGCCATTCGCCTCCGGTTGTTTCCATTATCATTAAGGGACAAGGCTAGAGCTTGGTTGAAATCGGTACCCACTGATACATTAACCACATGGAATCAATTGGAGCAAGCCTTTTTGGACAAATTCTTTCCACCTTCCAAGACTGCTCACCTAAGGACCCAAATCACAAGCTTCATTCAGAAAGATGGAGAGTCATTGTCAGAAGCTTGGGATAGATATAAGGCTTTGCTGGAAGCCTGCCCACACCACGGGTTAGAGAAGTGGTTGATTGTTCACACTTTCTACAATGGATTAGAATATTCTTCGAAGGTGTCTCTTGACTCCGCAGCTGGTGGAGCTTTGATGAACATAAGGCTGACAGAGGCCTATGAGATAATAGAGAGTGTAGCCTCAAACCATCACCAATGGGCCAGTGAAAGAGGTAACAACCCGAGAAAGCTCTCGGAAGGTAAGTTTGAGGTAGATGGTGTTAGTTTAATTATGGCTAAATTTGATTCATTAAATAAACGTTTTGATAAGCTTGAAAAAGCTAGTGCTAATGCCATAAGTGCTGCTAACATCTTTTGTGAGATTTGTGGAGTACAAGGACATGTGAGTGCAGAATGCCAAGCTGAAACTGGTTCCTCACAAGGCACTTCGGTGGAACAAGTGGAATCATGCCACAACTTCTATGACACTCCATCGAAGGTGCGCAATGATCCATATTCACAGACTTACAACCCCGGTTGGAGGTCTCATCCCAACTTCTCCTATCGGAACAATCAATATCAAGCTGGCTAAGGTAGTGCTCAACCCTCTTCTGGATTCCCCCAGGTACAAAAGTCTAAACTCGAAACTCTCCTTGAAAATTTTGTAGAGAGTCAAACCAAGCAAAATGAAGAGTTTAGGCACCATGGTCAAGTTGTTAGTGAGGCTATTAAGGATTTGACATCTAAGGTTGATAATTTAGCTGTTCATAATAAGATGTTAGAAACTCAAATAGCCCAACAAGCTAGCTCTTCACATAGACCACACGGGAAATTTCCAGGACAGCCTGAAATAAATCCTCATGAACATTGTAAAATTTGTGAGTTTAAGAAGTGGAAAGCAACTAGAAGATTCCAAAGCAAAGGGGGAAAATGACAAAGATGGGAGGGATAAAGAAAAAGAAACAACTTGGACACAACCCTTAGAAGAAAAAGAGACTAATGAGAAAGTGTCTGAGTATGTACCCCCTGAACCTTACCAACCCCCAGTTCCCTTCCCTCAAAGATTGGCCAAGGCCAAGCTAGATAAGTAGTTTGGGAAGTTTCTTGAGGTCCTTAAGAAGTTGTACATTAATGTACCCTTCACTGAGGCGTTGCAACAAATGCCTACCTATGCTAAATTTCTTAAGGACATTTTGTCTAATAAGAGAAAGCTAGAGGAGTATGAGACCGTAGCGTTAACTGAGGAGTGTAGCGCTTTAATTCAAAATAAGTTGCCTCCTAAACTCAAAGATCCTGGTAGCTTCTCTATTCCCTGTTTGATTGGTAATACTAGTTTTGATAAAGCTCTGTGTGATTTGGGGGCTAGTATTAGTCTTATGCCCCTTTCTGTGTGTAAAAAGTTGGAAGTGGGTGAGCTGAAACCCACAACTATCTCTCTTCAATTGGCGGATCGGTCAGTCAAGTACCCCGTAGGCATCTTGGAGGATGTTCCCATTAAGGTTGGTAAATTTTATATGCCTGTGGATTTTGTTGTGCTTGATATGGAAGCTGATGCTACAATGCCGATCATACTTGGGCGCCCATTCCCTGCCATTGGAAGGGCGATCATTGATGTCCATGAAGGAAAATTGACTTTGCGATTAAATGATGAAGAAGTAGTTTTTGATGTTTTTAAATTTGAAATTAATTCTAATTCCTCAAATTCATGTAATCGCATAGATGCTACTAATGTTGTGGATAGTGTTGTGCTTTCAGGTATGCAGGAATCAGTGACTGATGCTATGCCCTGCAAGGAAGGACCTAAGAAGCAGAGTGACAAGTGTATCGAGAAGCATGAATTTAACATCGGGGATAAAGTTCTTCTTAATAACTCACTTTTACGTTTCTGTCCTAATAAGTTATGGTCGAAATGGTCTGGACCATATGAGATTGTTCGAGTTTTATCCTACGGTGTGCTTGAGGTGAAGAAAGAAGGCCATAAACCTTTCATGATAAATGGCCAGAGAGTGAAACACTTTGAAGGAGTGGGGGCTGCGTACTACTCCATAGATGTCACCTGAGCACAGAAACCTGACCAAAGTCAAGCTAATGACTTTAAACAAGCGCTTCTTGGGAGGCAACCCAAGTTTTCTTATTTTTCTGTTTTAATTCCTTCTTTTTCTTTTAATTTTGTTTGTTAGATTGTTGTTTTGATGTTTGTCTTTTGGATTTTGTTTAGGTTTGATCCTTTTTGAAGTTAAATTTAGAAGAAGAGTGAAGTCAGAAGGTTCCACACCAAACCCATGGAAAATTCCATGGCCATGGATTGAACACCAGAAGTTTTTCCACCACCGCAGTGAGTTCATTTCTTTTCTCCTTTCTCTAGTTTAAGATTTTTACATTGGGGACAACGTAGGTTCTAAGCTTGGGGGGTATTTTCATATTTTTATTTTTTTATTTTCATTGGTACTTTCATTTAGAGTCTCATGCATTCTCATGTTTTGCTTTGCTCATGTTGTATTGTCACACCATCATTTCTCTTGGGTTTTTGGTTGAATTTGTGCCCCTCTCTTTTGAGGATTTTGAGATGGTATTAATTTGGAACCCAATTGTTGATTCTTGTGATAGGCTACAAGCATTGTTTTAATTGATAGTAGAGGTGATCTTTTGATAGTTGATAATTAGCATATTGTTCTCTGAATTTATGCTTCTCATTGAATTTTTAAACCTCTAAATGTGAGTTTTGAGCCTATATGGGATGTATGCACTATATGATTTTTATTCCCATTCTTTGTGTTGAGTGATATTCCTCATTGATCTTGTGCTCTAGAACTTGATTTGAAACCATTTTTGAGGCGAAATTTTTGGTTACATGCTTGAATATGATTAAGGCATCTTAGGTATTTTTCTGGCCTTCTGAATTTGTTACACTTTCATCCTCTAGTTGCCCATTTTGAGCCTATTGCATAATTGTTTTTCTTGATGCCTATGATGATACATTGTTGGTAATCATTTAGAATATTAAATGGAGCAAAGTGGGTTTGAAAGTTGTGAAAAGTGTGTTGGGAATCATATGTGAATGACATTTCTCTTTCTAAAAAAAAAGTGCAAATAAAAGAAAATCATAAGATGGAAGCTTGAGAAAAAAAAAAGAGAGGAGAAAGAGAAGAAGGAAAAGTAAGGAAGAAAATTCTTTGAAATGTGGAGTTATGTTTTAGATTGAAAAATTGTCTTTGATCCATTTATGTTCTATTAGATTACTTGTGTTTATTGAAAATCTTGATTAGCCCTTTGTCATACCTTCTTTTCTCTACCTAACATCATTCCCATGGCCTCATTACAACCCTTATAAGATCTTTTGATTCTTGCATACATACTGATTATTAGTGAAAATTTGGTTTCTTATCAAGTATATGGAAGTGCATTTTCTTTGATGGATTTTGAGCGTATGGTTTCCACCCTTAAACACTTTGAGTGTGGTTAGTAGAGTGAACTTGATTCAATCAGTGAGGATGCATGATTTCTGAGAATTTAGCCTCTAATTGGACTTGATTTTGATTACCTCTCAGATTCTTTATTTGCCTTAGCCTATTGCTTGGATATTGTTTTCTCGGGTTCCTTATTCTTTATTGTCTTTTGATCCCACTTCTTGTTTTGGCATTAATTATTGCTTGGGGACAAGCAAAGTCTTAAGCTTGGGGGGATTTGATGTGTGTGAAACAACATCATATTTTGTTCTTGTTTTATATGCATTCTTGAGCATTTTAGGCATTTTAGTTTCCCTTTTTAGTTAGTTTTTCCCTTAGTTCGGATAACTGCCGTGTGTCTGGTGTTCTTGTGTAGGATTGGTGCTAAATTGGCCTTGGAATGAATGGAAGCTTGCATGATTGAAGTTGGAGCTTTATAGAACTAATTTAGGGAAAGATAAGACAATTATCTACAACTTTCATGAAGACCTCAAAGGCCCAATCACACATTTGGATAACTCAAATTGGAATTGAAACAAGAACTAGGGTGCTGATCCTGACAGCTTGACCTTTGTATACTATTCATGACATATCTCCAGCTACAAGTTGTCAAATGAGCTGAAATTTTGATGGTTAATAGCTAAAATCCAAATCTACAACTTTCATGTTGAGCACTTTTTCAGATTCGGAGGTCTAATGGGTCATATTGAGCTTGGAAGGCCATTCCAGAGAGATCCACGGCCTGGCCGTGGATCAAACCACGACTGTGGAACTCAAATGTTGCAGAATTGGCTTTTTTTTGGCAGAGAGAACCACGGCCTGGCCTTGGAATGAACCACGGCCGTGGTTCGCAGCGCGCAGCAGAATTTTAGTTTTTCTTTTATTTCTTTTTGGGGCTTTTTGACCAATTAAAACCCTAGGTTTATAAATAAGGGTTCTGAATACAATGAAGAGGATCTAACCTAGTTTTGCAGGAGGCACAAAGGAGGCTAGGGTTCTTGATCTTCATCTTTCTTCCCTCTTCTCTCTTGAATTACGGGTTTGGATGTTCTTAAACAATGTTTTTTGATTCCTTCTTCTCTATGTCTGAGTAGTTTCCTTGTTTCTAGGATTGGGCAATGCCCTTTGATACTTTGATAATGAATAATTGACGTTGTTTCTCTTTTATTGATCTTGAATGTTCTTTGATTCAATTCTTATTGCTCTTATTCATGTGAATTTGCTGGCCACTTATTTGCATCTCATAGGCATTTAGGGACGTACTGAGAGGTGAACCTAAGTGTTGGAACCATAAGAATTGAACTTAAGGTCAAAATCACGAGAGTAGTTTTAGCCTTTCGAGGATTCAATGAATTACCACAAAGCGTAAAGGGTTCAATTTAAATTCAATTACCACGAGAGTAGGAATTGATTTAATTGGGCACGGATCTTGTATCTTGAGAAAGAACATTAACTAATTTAGGGTAATTCACCTTCAATTGAATTTCAGATTTAATAAAAGGGTTGTCAATTAGGATTTATCTTGTATCATTGTGGTATCCCAATCTTGGAAGCTTTCTTTAATCTGAATACCTTTCTTGATTACTTGCTGTTTTTGTTCTTAATTCTGCACTTTGATTTTTATTTAATTGCTTGTTACTACATTCTTCTTAATAAACAATCATACTCTCTTTTGTTTAATTTAATTGAATTAATTAATAAATTGGTATTCATAGACACAGTCCCTGTGGATTCGATCTTTTTATTACTTGACGACGAAACCGTACACTTGTGGATTTCACGCATCAACCATGCTGAACACCTCAGTATAGTTCTTCAGATTCTGAAGGAGAAGGAATTGTATGCCAAGCTGTCAAAGTGTGAGTTCTGGATAGAAGAAGTTAAGTTTCTGGGTCACGTGATCTCGAAGGATGGGATTGCCGTGGATCCATCGAAGGTGGAGGCAGTGCTGCAATGGGAAAGACCAACGTCCGTGACGGAGATTCGAAGCTTCATGGGTTTAGCTGGATATTACCGGAGGTTTATTGAGGGATTCTCCAAGATTGCTGGACCACTTACACAACTCACGAGGAAAAACCAAGCTTTTGAGTGGACTGACAGCTGTGAGCAAAGTTTCCAAGAGTTGAAGAATCGACTGACTACCTCACCGGTGTTAGTGCTACCCGATCCGAATGAGCAGTTTGAAGTGTACTGCGACGCTTCATACCAAGGGCTAGGATCTGTACTTATGCAGCATGGAAGAGTTGTGGCTTATGCTTCAAGGCAGTTGCGAGTGCACGAGAAGAATTACCCGACACACGACTTGGAGTTAGCGGCTGTAGTTTTTGCTCTGAAGATATGGAGGCATTTTCTCTACGGAGCAACATTCAATATTTTCAGTGATCACAAGAGTCTGAAGTATTTGTATGATCAGAAGGAGTTGAACATGAGGCAACGAAGGTGGTTAGAATTCCTGAAGGATTACGATTTCCAACTTCTGTATCACCCTGGCAAGGCAAATGTTGTGGCAGATGCTCTAAGTAGGAAGATGATCAGTGTCTCTGCCCTGATGATCAAGGAAAAGGATATGCTAGAGCAGTTTAGAGATGTGTGGTCTTTTGTGGAGTTAGAACCTGGAAAGATTTGCATGAATATGGTTACCATTACAAGTGAGCTACTGGATGACATAAAGGAAAAGCAGAAGATTGACAACTTCTTACAAGAAGTGAGAGAGCAAGTGGAGCAAGGAGGTGAAACAGAGTTTGTGGAAGGAACGGATGGATTTCTGAGGTTTCGTGGAAGAGTTTGTATTCCTCGTGACAAGGAACTTAGAGAATACATTATTAACCATGCTCATACAAGCCAGCTGAGTATGCATCCAGGCATAACAAAAATGTACCAAGACTTAAAGAAGTTGTCCTGGTGGCATAGAATGAAGAGTGACGTCACTAGACGTGTATCGACTTGTCTAGTTTGTCAAAAAGCTAAGGTGGAACATCAGAGACCAGCGTGGTTGCTACAACCGTTGTCTATTCCGGAATGGAAGTGGGACAGTATTGCAATGGATTTTGTAGTCGGATTGCCAAGGACAAGAAAAGGTCATGATTCGATTTGGGTAATTGTGGACCGACTCACGAAGTCGGCACACTTTCTCCCGATCGACATAAAATACAAACTGGAGAGATTGACTCAAATCTATATTGGAGAAATTGTTAGATTACACGGTGTGCCTACGAGTATTGTTTCGGATAGAGATCCGAGATTTACTTCAAATCTCTGGGAGAGTTTGCAAGAAGCGTTGGGGACGAAGCTACGTCTGAGTTCTGCTTATCATCCGCAGACCGACGGTCAATCAGAAAGGACGATCCAATCTTTGGAAGATTTGCTTCGAGCCTGTACCATAGAGCAAACTGGAAGTTGGGACGACATTCTACCCTTGATAGAATTCACCTACAACAACAAGTTATCATTCGAGCATAGGGATGGCACCCTATGAAGCTCTGTATGGACGACGATGTCGAACACCTCGTGTTGGTACCAAGATGGCGAGCGCCTTCTTGTTGGACCGAGATTATACGATGAGACAACCGAGAAGGTTAAGATGATTCGGGAAAAGATGAGAACGGCAAAGTCGGCAAAAGAGTTATGCAGACCGAAGGAGAAAACCTCTTGAGTTCGAGGAAGGCGAGCATGTATTCCTGAAAGTCACACCTACGACTGGGGTAGGCCGGGCTTTAAAATCTAGAAAACTCACTCCTAAATTCCTTAGACCATACCAAATCATTCGTCGTGTAGGTCCTATAGCGTACCAAATATCCTTGCCTCCTTTCCTTTCAAACATTCATAATGTTTTCCATGTGTCACAACTTCGAAAATACCTCCCTAACCCAAGTCATGTCATAGCACCGGATGCAGTACAATTAAAAGAAAACTTAACTTATAAGACGTCTCCTGTAAGAATCGAGCATAGGAAGATAAAGCAATTAAGAGGCAAGGAGATCGCATTAGTGAAAGTGATTTGGAACGAGGTGACCGGAGATGCAACTTGGGAGCTGGAAGACAAGATGAAGGAGCAACACCCACAGTTATTCTAAGGTATGCAAATTTCGAGGACGAAATTTCTTTTTGAAGGGGAGTATTGTAACATCCCGAAAATTCTTTATTTCATTATAAACGATCATTTTATAATATTTATGATTTTTAGGAATTTTTGTAGATTTTTTTAGAAATGACGAATATTTTAATATATTCTTCATTTTGCGTGTACACTGAGCGAAGCCGAAAAAATAAAATATTTTTCCTGAGGCTGGTAAATCTTGAACTGTCAACATGTCGACGAGGGATCTTACTAAATCCGAGGCTGGGCACAGTTTGCGAAGTTTGCATTTTTCGAGATTTTATCTACTAGATAAAATCGCTGTATCATAGAATTATCTGATGAATAATAAAATATTATTTTCATCAATTGTAAATTTTATTCACTGAGAAAATAATTCCACAGTGTAATTAATCATCTGTCAGGTGTATTTAATTTGGAGACAAGCTTACTATGTACTTTATCGAGGAGCGCGCGAAACTTCTCAAGGAAGCGTCCTCCAACCTTTATTTTTATCATTTCTCTCTCCTCCCATTTTGTGTTGCACGTTTGAAATTAAGGGGGGGTCTAATTCATTTCATTCTCTCACATTTCCTCTCCTCCCAATACGCAGCTACTATTCACTCATCTTCTCTCTTCTCTTTCACCCTACAGCAGCAACACCATCCACCCACACCTCCATTTTGTTCTTCAAACCGTCCCAATCTTAGCACCATTTCATGATTGGAGAACTACCATCATTGAGGAAATCAGCTTCAAGGTTCTGCCATTTCCTCCATCTTCATTCTCCTACGTCTTTGAAGCTTAAAGGTTGGAGCTTTAAGGTAAAGCTTTAGCTTTTTCCCTCTCTCTCTTTTTTCGTAACCCACTGTCATGTTGATGACAATGGGTATCCATTTCAATATTAGGATTCTCGATTCTTGCAAGTTTAAATGTTTAAGGATTTCTGGAAGCTGGAAATGAAATCCTGACCAAAAAGGAGCCACCTTTCTTTGTGCTTCTCCATGGTAAGAGGAAGACACTCCCCCTCAACCTCTTTTAGCATTTAGGGACGTTATTTGTGATTGGTACTGAGATTCATTTCTGTTTGTATGCTGTTGGTGATGTATACATATGCTAGTTGATTGTTTTGTGTGTTTTGATATATTTATGTGTACTGGAACGTATAATCTAAAAGGAACGCTGTCGGACTGGCTCTCAGATGGCCACGCCTTGAGACTAAAATTTTGGGATTCTTGGTGAGAAATGGTAATAACTTGAGTTTCTGACCATTAAGTGTAATGTCAAAATCTGTCGAGTATGAACCCCTGGCCAAACCCGTCGAATGTGATGTCTTGATCACTTAGTAAAGTCAAAATCCGTCGAGTATGAACCCCTAGCCAAACCCATCGAATATGATGTCTTGATCACTTAGTAAAGTCAAAATCCGTCGAGTATGAACCCCTGGCCAAACCCGTCGAATGTGATGTCTTGATCACTTAGTAAAGTCAAAATCCGTCGAGTATGAACTCCTGGCCAAACCCGTCGAATTTGATGTCTTGATCACTTAGTAAAGTCAAAATTCGTCGAGTATGAACCCCTGGCCATGCCCGTCGAATTTGATTCCTTGTCATTTAGTGCAATATCAAAATCCGTCGAGTATGAACTCCTGACCACTTAGGAGAGAAACTCCTCCAATGCAAAATCCATCGAATTTGAATGACCACATCCGTTGAGTGACATATTCATCGAGTTAGAATGCCAATACCCATCGAGAGACATACTTGTCGAGTAGATCTTCTGTCCGTTTATCAGAAGCTTCCCAAAGTTAATATTCGTCGAGTAGAATGTCAAGATCCGTCAAATTAGAGTTCTGACCACAGTGTTTTTCGTCAGTTCGACACTTGGGAGATTTTTCCAACGTCGACACCCACATCTGTCGAAATAGGACTTCTGCTGACCTTCTGGAAAAACTCGACAGTTTTGATCTCTGTTCGACAGAACCTCCATCCGACAGAAATCGGTTTTTATCCAATCTTGTTATTAAATGTTCTCCAATTTTTCATCCTTCTGCCATGTTAGTCTTCGTCGAATGGCAGCCTCAATTTTCCACTAAATGCATGGTCTCCGTCGAATTCACAACTATGGTTTATCACCCAATACCTAGCAATTGAATCTGTGACGTTGTTGGTGATTCTGGCCATGTATCTTCTTGGACTCAAAACCCTTGGATTAATAAAAGCACATAAATCATAAATGATTGGATGACTAGAGATTAAGTAGGGATTCATAAACAGGGAAGAACATGAGTATGGGTGAGCTTTTGAGGCACATAATGAATTTAATGGTTGACTTTTATCATGACTATGAATGGAAATTGTGGATATCCTTAAAATGTACTATTAGATTGTTGTAGACCCGTGAATGGGATCAGATCTTGTTGATAAATGATATGACATGTATTTGAAGCATGATGGGCCTAGTTGGTCATGAGGAGTATGATTGTGTCATGCATTGAACAAAAAAAAAGAAAGAGTTTGTCCGTTGGACTTGGTTAAGGCCGGTGGCCTAGGAGTTAAACTTACACCTTTGTGCGGGTGCGAATAGACAAGTGTAGGTTACTTGTTGACCTTGGGGGGGTCAGGGTGCGGGTACCTCACAATGGGCAGCTGGTAGCTCTCTGTCTGTGGGGCAGACCGATGCAAACACACTGACGATCCATATCGAGACGCTGTCCTATGTCGAGATCTGTGTAGAATGTCTTGTAAAATGCCATGATGTACAAAATGATAATTGGAGAATTTTAGCATTTGAGGGCCTGGGCAGCCAAGAATACAGACATACCTCCTGATCGTTCTCTCTGACTGTTTTGTGTCTAGCTCCATGGAGTAGGATTTTGGTTATTGAGGGCATGTGTGCATAGTGAGTCCATGAATTATCTGGCATACATTGCTATTATAATTGGAACTGTTGTACCTCTGATATATCTGTATGTACATGACTGCTTGGAACTGTTTGGTTGATCATAATTGCCATTGAATGTCTATTACCATTATTGCTGTCATAAATGCTATGTGGGCGCTTAGCGCCGTTTGGTTTCTCGATGCTATGATTGGTAATGATGGTAGGATGTCTTACCTCTTTTCTGTCTCTCCATTTCTGTTTTATCCGTATACGGTGTTCCATAGAAGATAACTGCAAGGAACCAGAAGCCCCCGACTTCCCTGGTTTTTGGCCTCATCTCGACTGAGCGACTGCAGAAGCGTATGGAGCCACGCACGCAAAGATTTTTGGGAGATGTGCGCCTGACTTTCTTGGGAGGGCCAGAGTACTGGTACATTAACTATGGTTCTGAGCGTTGCGTCTATACAGGGGATGTGTTGTTATCTCTAGCCTGGAGGCGTCACGAGCCGCCTGTCTTCACCTGCTATATTAGTTTACGTTTGGAGTTTCAGCTACGATACACGAGATGTGGGGTGACCGTTATTTCACTCCGCGGGAAGACTCTTTTCGTTCCACTGCTCGGGCCCCATCCCGTGACTCTGCGATTCCTATGATGATTTCCTCTGACGAAGAAGATCCTGAGGAAGATCCCGAAGAAGTTCCTGAGGACGACCCCGAAGAGGATCCTGAAGAGGACCCTGACTCGATTCCTCCTCACTTGAGGATCGACTTTACTTGTAGCTACTGAGGGCTACCAAGTATTTTATTTTGGGGGCCTGATGTTTTGTTTATAGTGGGCTGTATATTCTGATACCGTAGGGATATGTATGTATAATCCTTTGGGGGCAGGTATAGTTTTGCTTTTGTTATGCCAGGCTTTGTAACTAAACAATTTGATAATTATATATATATATGAATGAAATGTTAATTTCCCATGTATGTCTCGTCACCGTGGATATTGATTATCGTTAACGTAAATGTAATGAACAAAAAAAAAATATACTTGCTAATTTACTTACCCAACTACAATTGAGTAAATGTATATATTATTAAAATGAACCGGGTCTTAACTCACATAAAATTTTATTTCTGCATTGTAATTGAAAGTGAGATGTTCCCTTGGATTTAAAAAGGGGCGTCACATTAAGTTGGTATCAGAGCCCTGGTTTATGTTTCTTTGGGTCTTGTGTTTGAGTCTGTCTTGTTTGTGCTGTGTGTTCTCTGAGTAGTGTACGTAAGGGTGTATTATTTGGTGTTCCTAGTGAATGCAACTGACTTTTCTATGTTTTCGTTAATCCGATCCGAGAAAGTAAGATGGCACGAGGGGAAGATATGGCAAGAGACTATTACGGCGATGCGAGAGGATGGCGAGGCCGTCGCACGACAAACCGAGCAAGCCGCCCAAGAAGAAGTGAGAGTTGCACAACAACAAGAGCGAGCCGCTCAACGCCTAGAGGCCACTTCGCCGATGCTAGAATTTAGCGAGTTTCGATGCCATAACCCTCCTCAATTCAAAGGGAATTTGATCCAGGACAAGGCTAGTCTGTGGATCAAGGAATTGGAGAAAGTTTTTCGAGGAATGAGTTGCGCCGAGGACAAGAAGGTGAACTATGCTACATTTATCTTTGGTAGGCAACGCTGAAAATTGGTGGAATGGAGTGCGCAAATCTTTGGAAGCTGCGAACTGAGAGATTACTTGGGGCTTATTCAAGGAAAAGTTCTTAGATAAGTATTTTCCTGCAAGCGCAAGGCATGCGCAGGAGTCGGAATTCCTCAACCTGCGACAAGGAAATATGACTGTTAGCGAGTACGCAGCGAAGTTTGAAAAGTTGTCACAGTTTTTGACGTACTTTCAGAACCAACCAGATGAAGCATGGAAATGCCGAAGATTTATGGAAGGACTGAGGTATGAAGTGAAGAAGGCTGTGAACACCTTGAGGATCAATGAATTCTCATAACTACTGGATACTTGCTGTGATGTAGAGGCTCTGGAGCAATCTAGAGACATGAGGAGCAGAAACTTTGGGCCTACGAGATTCCGGAGAGGCGGCAGTAACAATGCTAATTGTTTCTAGAAGAAGCCGTACTCCCGACCCACGGGGAATCGACAACAAGCCATGGGTGGAAGTTTTGGTGGAGGTTCTACTGGGAACCGGACTGGCCAGAACACAACGTATCCTTCCAGATGTCTGAAGTGTGGGAAAGACCATCTCACAAGGGACTGTACCATGAAGGGATTCATCTGCTTCAAATGTGGCAAACTTGGCCACGTGTCCTGAGACTGCAACCAAACGAAGGCCGAACCTTCAGTGAATGCTGCAAGAGCCAAGAAACCACAGGCTGGCGGGCGAGTCTACACTATGAGCGGAGCTGAGGCTTCCGAATCCGAAGATTTGATACAGGGGGAAGGTATCATAGAAGGTAATCTTTTAACTGTGCTGTATGACTCTGGGGCAACCCATTCTTCTATATCATATGATTGTGTGCAAAGACTGGGTCTATCTGTGTCGTCTCTACCTTTTGACTTAACTGTTTCTACCCCCACTGATAAACTGGTAGTTACTACCAAAGTCTGTCTAAATTATCCATTGGTTGTTGAAGGTCGAACCTTTTCGGTCGATTTGATCTGTTTACCCCTTTCCCAACTAGATTATCTTAGGGATGGATTGGTTGTCTTCCAACCATGTTCTGTTAGACTGTTCCAGAAAGACCATAGTTTTTCCCATAATAGAGGATTCTAGATTTTTGACGGCCAACTGAGTTCAAGCTCTCTTGAAAGAAGGAGCTCACGGATACATGCTACTGTCTTCTTTGAAAGTCGAGAACGAGGTTGATGTGAACACAATTCCAGTGGTGAACGAGTTTCCCGAAGTCTTTCCTGATGATGTACCTGGTTTACCACCGGCTCGAGAGATAGAGTTTGCTATCGACCTAGTACCGGGAGCTGGTCCCGTGTCTATAGCACCGTATAGGATGGCACCGACAGAGTTAGCTGAGCTCAAGAAACAGCTAGAAGAGCTTTTGGAAAAGCAATTTGTCAGGCCAAGTGTGTCACCATGGGGAGTGCCAGTGCTGTTAGTTCGCAAGAAGGATGGCACCTCGAGATTATGTGTGAACTATCGGCAGCTGAACAAGGTAACGATTAAGAACAAGTATCCACTCCCGAGAATTGATGATTTAATGGACCAACTGAAGGGAGCAGTGGTGTTTTCGAAGATCAATCTGCGGTCTGGGTATCATCAGATACGAGTGAAGACGGAGGATATACCCAAGACAGCTTTTCATACCCGATACGGTCATTACGAATACCTAGTGATGCCGTTTGGTGTGACGAACGCACCAGCTATCTTTATGGACTACATGAACCGAATCTTTCGTCCTTACTTGGACAGATTCGTTGTGGTCTTCATTGATGACATTCTGGTATACTTTCAAAATCAAGAGGACCATGCTGAACACCTCAGTATAGTTCTTCAGATTCTAAAGGAGAAGGAATTGTATGCCAAGCTGTCAAAGTGTGAGTTCTGGATAGAAGACGTTAAGTTTCTGGTTCACGTGATCTCGAAGGATGGGATTGTCATGGATCCATCGAAGGTGGAGGCAGTGCTGCAATGGGAAAGACCAACGTCCGTGACAGAGATTCGAAGCCTCATGGGTTTAGCTGGATATTACCGGAGGTTTATTGAGGGATTCTCCAAGATTGCTGGACCACATACACAACTCACGAGGAAAAACCAAGCTTTTGAGTGGACCGACAATTTGTGAGCAAAGTTTCCAAGAGTTGAAGAATCAACCGACTACCTCACCGGTGTTAGTGCTACCCGATCCGAATGAGCAAGTTTGAAGTGTATCTTGCGACGCTTCATACCAAGGGCTAGGATCTGTACTTATGCAAAGCATGGAAGAGTTGTGGCTTATGCTTCAAGGCAGTTGCGAGTGCACGAGAAGAATTACCCGACACACGACTTGGAGTTAGCGGCTGTAGTTTTTGCTCTGAAGATATGGAGGCATTTTCTCTACGGAGCAACGTTCAATATTTTCAGTGATCACAAGAGTCTGAAGTATTTGTATGATCAGAAGGAGTTGAACATGAGGCAACGAAGGTGGTTAGAATTCCTAAAGGATTACGATTTCCAACTTCTGTATCACCCTGACAAGGCAAATGTTGTGGCAGATGCTCTAAATAGGAAGATGATCAGTGTCTCTGCCCTGATGATCAAGGAAAAGGATATGCTAAAGCAGTTTCGAGATGTGTGGTCTTTTGTGGAGTTAGAACCTGGAAAGATTTGCATGAATATGGTTACCATTACAAGTGAGCTACTGGATGACATAAAGGAAAAGCAGAAGATTGACAAGTTCTTACAAGAAGTGAGAGAGCAAGTGGAGCAAGGAGGTGAAACAGAGTTTGCGGAAGGAACGGATGGAATTCTGAGGTTTCGTGGAAGAGTTTGTATTCCTCGTGACAAGGAACTTAGAGAATACATTGTTAACCATGCTCATACAAGCCAGCTGAGTATGCATCCAGGCATAACAAAAATGTACCAAGACTTGAAAAAGTTGTTCTGGTGGCATAGAATGAAGAGTGACGTCACTAGACGTGTATTGACTTGTCTAGTTTGTCAAAAAGCTAAGGTGGAACATCAGAGACCAGCAGGGTTGCTGCAACCGTTGTCTATTCCAGAATGGAAGTGGGACAGTATTGCAATGGATTTGGTAGTCGGATTGCCAAGGACAAGAAAAAGGTCATGATTCGATTTGGGTAATTGTGGACCGACTCACGAAGTCGGCACACTTTCTCCCGATTGACATAAAATACAAACTGGAGAGATTGACTCAAATCTATATTGGAGAAATTGTTAGATTACACGGTGTGCCTACGAGTATTGTTTAGGATAGAGATCCGAGATTTACTTCAAATCTCTGGGAGAGTTTGCAAGAAGCGTTGGGGACGAAGCTACGTTTGAGTTCTGCTTATCATCCGCAGACCGACGGTCAATCAGAAAGGACGATCCAATCTTTGGAAGATTTGCTTCGAGCCTGTACCATAGAGCAAACTGGAAGTTGGCACGACATTCTACCCTTGATAGAATTCACCTACAACAATAGTTATCATTCGAGCATAGGGATGGCACCCTATGAAGCTCTGTATGGACGACGATGTCGAACACCTCTGTGTTGGTACCAAGACGGCGAGCGCCTTACTGTTGGACCAGAGATTATACAGCAGACAACTGAGAAGGTTAAGATGATTCAGGAAAAGATGAGAACGGCTCAAAGTCGGCAAAAGAGTTATGCAGACCGAAGGAGAAAACCTCTTGAGTTCGAGGAAGGCGAGCATGTATTCCTGAAAGTCACACCTACGACTGGGGTAGGCCGGGCTTTAAAATCTAGAAAACTCACTCCTAAATTCCTTGGACCATACCAAATCATTCGTCGTGTAGGTCCTGTAGCGTACCAAATATCCTCACCTCCTTTCCTTTCAAACATTCATAATGTTTTCCATGTGTCACAACTTTGAAAATACCTCCCTGACCCAAGTCATGTCATAGCACCGGATGCAGTACAATTAAAAGAAAACTTAACTTATGAGACGTCTCCTGTAAGAATCGAGGATAGGAAGATAAAGCAATTAAGAGGCAAGGAGATCGCATTGGTGAAAGTGATCTGGAACGAGGTGACCGGAGATGCAACTTGGGAGCTGGAAGACAAGATGAAGGAGCAACACCCACAGTTATTCTAAGGTATGCAAATTTCGAGGACGAAATTTCTTTTTAATGGGAGAATTGTAACATCCCGAAAATTCTTTATTTCATTATAAACGATCATTTTATAATATTTATGATTTTTAGGAATTTTTGTGGATTTTTTTGGAAACGATGAAAATTTTAATATATTTTTCGTTTTGCGTGTACACTGAGCGGAGCCCAAAAAATAAAATATTTTCCCTGAGGCTGGTAAATCTTGAACTGTCAACGTGTCGACGGGGGATCTTACTAAACCCGAGGCTGGGCACAGTTTGCGAGGTTTACATTTTTCGAGATTTTATCTGCTAGATAAAATCGCTGTATTATAAAATTATCTGATGAATAATAAAATATTATTTTCATCAATTGTAAATTTTATTCACTGAGAAAATAATTCCACAGTGTAATTAATCATCTGTCAGGTGTATTTAATTTGGAGACAAGCTTACTATGTACTTTATCGAGGAGCGCGCGAAGCTTCTCAAGGAAGCTTCCTCCAACTATTATTTTTATCATTTCTCTCTCCTCCCATTTTGTCTTGCACGTTTGAAATTAAAGGGGGGGTCTAATTCATTTCCTTTTCTCACATTTCCTCTCCTCCCAATACGCAGCTACTATTCACTCATCTTCTCTCTTCTCTTTCACCTTACAGCAGCAACACCATCCACCCACACCTCTATTTTGTTCTTCAAACCGTCCCAATCTTAGCACCATTTCGTGATTGGAGAACCACCATCATTGAGGAAATCAGCTTCAAGGTTCTGCCATTTCCTCCCTCTTCATTCTCCTACGTCTTTGAAGCTTAAAGGTTGGAGCTTTAAGGTAAAGCTCTTAGCTTTTTCTCCTCTCTTCTCTTTTTTGTAACCCCTTGTCATTTTGATGACAATGGATATCCATTTCAATATTAGGATTCGATTCTTGCAAGTTTAAATGTTTAAGGATTTCTGGAAGTGGAAACGAAATCGACAAAAAAGAGCCACCTTTCTTTGTGCTTCTACAAGGTAAGAGGAAGACACTCCTCCTCAACCTCTTTTAGCATTTAGGGACGTTGTTTGTGATTGGTACTGAGATTCATTTCTGTTTGTATGCTGCTGGTGATGTATACATATGCTAGTTGATTGTTTTGTGTGTTTTGATATATTTATGTGTACTGGAACGTATAATCTAAAAGGAACGCTGTCAGACTGGCTCTCAGATGGCCACGCCTTGAGACTAAAATTTTGGGATTCTTGGTGAGAAATGGTAATAACTTGAGTTTCTGACCATTAAGTGTAATGTCAAAATCCGTCGAGTATGAACCCCTAGCCAAACCCATCGAATGTGATGTCTTGATCACTTAGTAAAGTCAAAATCCGTCGAGTATGAACCCCTGGCCAAACCCTTCGAATGTGATGTCTTGATCACTTAGTAAAGTCAAAATTCGTCGAGTATGAACTCCTGACCAAACCCGTCGAATTTGATGTATTGATCACTTAGTAAAGTCAAAATCCGTCGAGTATGAACCCCTGGCCATGCCCGTCGAATTTGATTCCTGGTCATTTAGTGCAATATCAAAATCCGTTGAGTATGAACTCCTGACCACTTAGGAGAGAAACTCCTCCAATGCAAAATCCGTCGAATTTGAATGACCACATCCGTCGAGTGACATATTCGTCGAGTTAGAATGCCAATACCCATCGAGAGACATACCTGTCGAGTAGATCTTCTGTCCATTTATCAGAAGCTTCCCAAAGTTAATATTCGTCGAGTAGAATGTCAAGATCCGTCGAATTAGAGTTCTGACCACAGTGTTTTTCGTCGGTTCGACACTTGGGAGATTTTTCCAACGTCGACACCCACATCTGTCGAAATAGGACTTCTGCTGACCTTCTGGAAAAATTCGACAGTTTTGATCTCTGTTCGACAGAACCTCCATCCAACAGAAATCGGTTTTTATCCAATCTTGTTATAAAATGTTCTCCAATTTTTCATCCTTCTGCCATGTTAGTCTTCGTCGAATGGCAGCCTCAATTTTCCACTAAATGCATGGTCTCCGTCGAATTCACAACTATGGTTTATCACCCAATACCTAGCAATTGAATCTGTGACGTTGTTGGTAATTCTGGCCATGTATCTTCCTGGACTCAAAACCCTTGGATTAATAAAAGCACATAAATCATAAATGATTGGATGACTAGAGATTAAGTAGGGATTCATAAACAGGGAAGAACATGAGTATGGGTGAGCTTTTGAGGCACATAATGAATTTAATGGTTGACTTTTATCATGACTATGAATGGAAATTGTGGATATCCTTAAAATGTACTATTGGATTGTTGTAGACCCGTGAATGGGATCAGATCTTATTGATAAATGATATGACATGCATTTGAAGTATGATGGGCCTAGTTGGTCATGAGGAGTATGATTGTGTCATGCATTGAACAAAAAAAAAAGAAAGAGTTTGTCCGTTGGACTTGGTTAAGGCCGGTGGCCTAGGAGTTAAACTTACACCTTTGTGCGGGTGCGAATAGACAAGTGTAGGTTACTTGTTGACCTTAGGGGCATCAGGGTGCGGGTACCTCACAATGGGCAATTTGGTAGCTCTCGTCGTCGTGGGGCAGACCGATGCAAACACACTGACGATCCGGATCGAGACGCTGTCCTATGTCGAGATTTGTGTTGAATGTCTTGTAAAATGCCATGATGTACAAAATGATAATTGGAGAATTTTAGCACTTGAGGGCTTGGGAAGCCAAGAATACAGACATACCTCCTGATCATTCTCTCCGATTGTTTTGTGTCTAGCTCCATGGAGTAGGATTTTGGTTATTGAGGGCACGTGTGCATAGTGAGTCCATGAATTATCTGGCATACATTGCTATTATAATTGGAACTGTTGTACCTCTGATATATCTGTATGTACATGACTGCTTGGAACTGTTTGGTTGATCATAATTGCCATTGAATGTCTATTACCATTATTGCTGTCATAAATGCTATGTGGGCGCTTAGCGCTGTTTGGTTTCTCGATGCTATGATTGGTAATGATGGTAGGATGTCTTACCTCTTCTCTATCTCTCCATTTCTGTTTTGTCCGTATACGGCGTTCCATAGAAGATAATTGCAAGGAACCGAAAGCCCCCGACTTCCCTGGTTTTTGGCCTCATCTCGATTGAGCGACTGCAGAAGCGTATGGAGCCACGCACGCAAAGATTTTTGGGAGATGTGCACTTGACTTTCTTGGGAGGGCCAGAATGCTGGTACATCAACTATGGTTCTGAGCGTTGCATCTAAACAGGGGATGTGTCGTTATCTCTAGCCTGGAGGCGTCACGAGCCGCCTGTCTTCACCTGCTGTATTAGTTTACGTTTGGAGTTTCAGCTACCGATACGCGAGATGTGGGGTGACCATTATTTCACTCCGCGGGAAGACTCTTTTCGTTCCAGCGCTCGGGCCCCGTCCCGTGACTCTGCGATTCCTATGGTGATTTCCTCTGACAAAGAAGATCCTGAGGAAGATCCTGAAGAAGTTCCTGAGGACGACCCCGAAGAGGATCCTAAAGAGGACCCTGACTCGATTCCTCCTCACTTGAGGGACTGACTTTACTTGTAACTACTGAGGGCTACCAGTATTTTATTTTTGGGGCTTGATGTTTTGTCTGTAGTGGGCTGTATATTCTGATACTGTAGGGATATGTATGTATAATCCTTTGGGGGCAGGTATAGTTTTGCTTTTGTTATGCCAGGCTTTGTAACTAAACAGTTTGATAATTATATATATATATGAATGAAATGTTAATTTCCCATGTATGTCTCGTCACCGTGGATATTGATTATCGTTAACGTAAATGTAATGAACAAAAAAAAATATATATATACTTGCTAATTTACTTACCCAACTATAATTGAGTAAATGTATATATTATTAAAATGAACCGGGTCTTAACTTATATAAAATTTTATTTTCGCATTGTAATTGAAAGTGAGATGTTCCCTTGGATTTAAAAAGGGGCGTCACAGATCTCGGCTACCGCCTGGAGAGCTTGCCTTTGAAGTGCGGCTAAGGTTTGGGCCAGACCTTGGTCGGTGATATGCTGCCTCACCTCGCCACTTAAGAATCGCTCAGCTATGAAGGGCCCGGGATCGGAGTGCCCCATGATGATTGGCAAGAAATCCGCCCTTTCCCTTTCGCCACCCTCCGATGACCTTCCATCGTGTTCGGAAGGCCCTTCAACAGCCTGCCTTTTTCTCCCTTTAAGATTGTGGGTAGGGGAGCCCGGCTAATCTTGTTCTCCGATAACAACACCCTGGTCGGAGGAGGCCAGAACGGTTGCGGAGGAAGAAGCCGCAGTCTTCTTCCCCTTCCTCCGATTCCTCGAAGAATGCAGGGTAACCACAGAAGACCCAGAAGTCATGTTGCTAACTGAAAGAAAATAGAAACAAGTACAGTCAGCACATCACGAGACATTGATACATGAAGACAGAGCAAACACTTAGGAATACTACGGGTAAAAATGCCCTAATTCCTACCTAATAAAGCATAAAGAAGATCATCACCAAGGGTACAGAGAACGTCTCTAATATTGATGTTCCCATGCTTCTCGGTGTACCAGGTTATGAACCTGACAGACCTGAGCTCCTCGGGGTCGAGGTCTCCCTCCTCCCTTTCGATCAAATCGATGGGTACGTCCCAGCACCTTTGCGTCTAGTAAAGAAGAAATTCTGGCTCCCTGTCCGGTTTGAGGAAGAATGGGTGATATCCCTCATTGGCTTTTACCTTGAAGAATGCAGTCTTAAACCTTTTGAAGCTTTCTTTGAAAACATCAAAGGATTTACAACCAAGCCATGACCGGATGACAAGCTAACTCATTTGCCTTATCGTCCCTTGGGTGTTTATTCTTGTATAAAAATAAAAAAAAGGTATTTACTAAGCACTTAAGGCTCATTAATCAGCAAAACCTCTCAAATGAGATGATGTAGCCCCAACCGTTAGGATGGATCTGCGAAGGGGCCACATGGAGAGTATGGAGGACGGCCATTTGGAAGTCAGAAAATAGCATCCTAAGCCTTAACTTGAGGAAAAGTGGCTCATACAGGAACATAAAATGTGAACCAGCTTCTCGACAAGAGCACACTCTCTCACTCCAGTTTGGACAGACAACTTCGAATTCGTCGTCTCGAGCATTGTTCACGGTTAACTCCAAGGCAAATAAGGATTCTCAGAGTACAGCTTCGCTCGAAAACTTGGACTGATGATCCCATACGTCGTCCATCACCCAGGGGCATACCAGCCCGGGACCCTGCCGAATTCGAATTAGCTTGTCCTCTGCTAGGTCACGGACGTCGTGAAGTGGGGTTTGGACCCTAGCCTTTTTTCCTTTAGCCATGAAAATCCTGAGAACATCCAAAGAAGTCGATAAGTAACTGTCAGAATCAATAGTCTCATAGATTCAGACACAGGGAGAGCGAAGTAATCCAAACCTCCCCTACCGACCTCCTATCCCACTAGAAATAAAGCATTCAGGGGAACTCCTCCACCGCGCATAGCGCGGCGAAGATGGTGTTTCAGGGAGGCGACAAAATCTACCTAAATCACTAAGGTCTATCTGAAGGAAAGCAAAACCAGAAATGCGAAGCTACTCTACTCTTTAAAAAGTTATTAACATACTGAAAGCACAAATAACGAGAAGGTTGATAGAAAGCTACTTACTATGTAAAGGCAGAATGCTTGAACAGTGGAGAAGTTGTGCCAGAACAATGGAGAAGCCACGAGTGGTTGGAAAGCACCCAAAAGAAGCCAAAGCTATTGCCGCACGGTCTTTTCAGTAAAATGGGGAAGACAAACCTTTGACTCTTATTTATAAAGGTTTAAACGGTTAAGGGACATTTCTGTCCTCTCTGACGCAAGTTCAAAAGGTGCTCATCATGGCTCGCGGAGCTCTAGGCACGTCCCTCTGATGAAATCGCAACACGTGGCCCACACAGTTGTAATAGCAGTTGAAAGGACGGTTACACAGTAATCCAAAGCATCGTACGAATGTTAAATGAGAACCCGAGTTTGTACCACGGATTCCAGCTTCAACTCATTGTTAACATCACGAACTACGTGCTAACGTCGAGGTGCAATTGTTGTGGCAATTATGCCAGGCTGGCATTGGACCTATCCCGGTAATGTCTTTACGGGGTTATACCAGGATAAGCGTTGGACTCATCCCGGCAGTGTTACCTCGGTAGGAAAAATATATATAATGAAAGTCCAGAACAAGTACAAAGAAGGTAAAGCCTATTGAATCATCTTCATTCCATACATCGTCATACATTCGAAAAAGAGGAAAAAGAAAATATTGAGACATGGAATGTATAAAGATATCTCGGGAAAGGGGGCAAACATCTCCGGCTGCCTGAATCATACCCCATCCACATCTCCAAACCTCGGTCTCTTGAAAAAATGGATTAGCTTTGAAGAACATTGGCAAACCAGGATCATGATCCCGGAGAAAATACCAAAGTTCCTTACACTGCTTCTCCGCGATGCAACTAAAGACCGAAATCTTCTTTCACTTGTTGGAAGGGGTACGACCTCTCTAGCTGAAGAATCCTCCGCCAGCATCAACCATTCCAAGTTACCTCAAGTTACGGAGCAGCTACAGCAGCCTTCCCACCCCGTAATAGAGTGAAGCCACTCTGGAGTAGAAATCCTCTGCTCACTCGTTCTTTTCCCACCTTCTCGGCGGATAATGGCAGAAGCGGATACCCGCTGCTTCCTTGAAAGCAAGTCAAAGAAAGCAGACCACCCCAGGTTACTCCAAGGGGGTCCTCACTTCCTTCGACCTGGTATCCTTGCATATCCAGCCATTGCTACGAAGAAGACCGTCCAGGTGCTTTCAAATAGCCCGCCAAGAAGATGGAAAGAGGAACAGTGTGCTCCGTCGGGTCTCCATGCAATAGTAGGCAAAGGCATTGTCTCATCCTGGCAACACGTTGGATCAGACACCGCCGTGTACGCCAGGAGAGAAAGGCTTCCGCCTCTCTAAATGCATAGCAACCCAGTTTTACGCCAAGAAAGAAAGGCCTCTGTCGAAAGGAAAAAACGCTCAGGGAAGATCAAACCTCTTCAAGAACTTTGGAAAAAATAAAAGTATAATCTCTGCAGATGATGAAGCTCTCTTCACAAAAGTGGGAAATGAAGAAAGAACTACACTCACTCCCCTGGAAGAAATCATCTCTGTTCGAGAATGAAAAAGAAGGGAATGTAAGCTCACGGAGAAATATTCTCTACTTATAAGATGCATGAGGGGTTCTGATTGGTCCCGCAAAAGGTAACCTGATCCCATGAAGTTAGCTGAAGTAAATGCTTCTAATCTCTGATTAGTCACAGAGATAGGGAGCAGTTGAGAAAATCCGTATGAACTGACGTTTTCTTCAAAGAATCACTACTTCCTAATAAAGTCCAAGCATCAGTTTCCCAGAGAATCGCAGACTGTTATCACCAGAGATCACGTTCAGGATTTACGTTGAATATGTCTCCAGGAATCCCTAGTACTCATACTTGGGGGCAGTGATCTTTGCTCATAACTGAATAGGACGAGGACGTCGGTAATAACCCGGGGTCTAACACCTATCCGTCGAATTACCATATTATCCATGTGATGGTTGATCCGTTCTAAACTTGACTCTGGTCTATCTCATCCAAGAGCCAAGGTGGGAGTAACTGTTCTGGACCGTGATCCGGGATCCCGCTCCATGGGATCAACTCGACATGCACACTACCAGACTCCTCCTAGCTGGTGTAGAGGAAGACTCACGACGTATTCCGGACCACAGATTACGGCCCTTGAGTGGTGTTAGTATACGACATCGTGACTGATAGATTCACGCAGAGGATGAATCCCTAAATATCCGTAACTGCCAATCATCAACTTACGATATTATAGGATTAATAGATATCTTTGATGATTAGATACTTTCCATATCTTAATCCCAGATTTACAGGGACATATCCTATAATAATAGAAAGATGATCCTCATCATGATACTAATCCTAAATTACCTGCATTCAGTAAGGATCCTATTAGGATTCTATATACGCTCTATAAATACGTGGTTGAGCCATCTTAAGAAGGTAACTTGAACCCAATCTCTAAAACCTTCTTGTACACTGTCTGACTTGAGCGTTGGAGTCCCTTTGCAGGTACCCACCCCCCTGTGCTACACGCTTAGCTGCTGCTCAAAGGAGGAATCACCGTTACGTGCCTATCTCAGGTACTCTCTGAACCCGATTCAGAACAATTAAAATATTAATTTGATGTAAACCAAAAAAATATTAAGCTAGAATAAGAAGAAAACGTCAGAGAGTAGATAATTTTGGCAACAGAATAGTAACTGCCAGCATGGATTCTAAGCTCACCTCTTCACCAGGCTCTAGCGTGATTTTCAGAAGCTTATGACCAGCTTCCTCAAAATCTACACTGGATATAATTGTTAAGTAAATTGTCCTGCGAAGATTGACAAGATTTGTTTCCGTTTCATCTTTTATTTGCATACTTTGCTCTTCCTTTTCATCAGATTCATCATATTTATCATCTTCATCCGACTCTGCATCAGAGCCTTCCTCACCCAGTATTGTTTTCTTCAACTCTTCGTAACGCTTCTCATTCTCCAGGAAATTAGGGTCTGGCTTGAATATATTTGAGAGAAAAAAATAAAATGAAAAATAAAGAAATCATAATGACATATGACTTCAAGTCGATCAAGGGAAATCTCTGGATCTATGTCTTCGTCCAAGGAGACTTTATGAGTTAACTGATCTTCCTGCTCCTCAAGGTCTAACTCAGGACGAACAGCTGAAAGCCCTGTAAATGCAGCATGATAAAGCATGTCAATTACAAACTATTCCTTAAAACTGCTTTTCAAAATACTTGACATTCTGTGTTATTGTGTTAATGTGCTATTCCTGTCCCAAAACAATAAAAGATGTACCTGAAACTTGGCTTTTCTTATTGCAAATAGGCCTTCAATCAGAAACTGAACTAGTTTGTCAAATTCTTCTTCATGAAGAATTCCACGGAAAATGCTCAAAGATACCTGCAAAATTGTAAATCTAACTTAACAAAAATATCCAGGATTGAAATTGATCTTAAGCATTATTTGCACATATATGCAAGTGTTTTGCATTGGCATATTTCTGCTAGCACGTAGGAATCTACACAAGTATAAAACCAGTAGAAGACCCAAAGCGAGTGGATGCGCCAGGGTAGAGCAATACAATAGGTACATTATTGTTTTTGTTCGGTTATTGTAACTTGTTAGAAAAACTTAAATGGAGCTTTTATTAATAAATAATGATAATACAACTTTGATATTTTAAATAAGATTACATGCCTCACCCAGTCAATAAGGGACTCAGGCTCCTATGTCAACTACTCACAGCAACAAAACAAACTCAATTTCATTCTTTTTATTGCAAAACACGTCATCTAACATACTTTCAATTCAGCTTTGATCTACCTTGTTTCTTTGACTTAATCTTTCCTCAAACTCTAACACAATCATGTAAAATTTGAATTCCGTTTCTGTTCATGAATCTGGAATCTTAAAACCGTTGATTCCAATCTCCCCCTTTCTTGCAGAGGAGGAGGTAATCTTAACCCCAATATCATATACCTATCTTTATCATGCTTTGATAAAATAGTCAATAACATGAAGCAGGAAAAAGGGATTCGTGATGTAACATTAAGTGAAAAAGGAACTTGGAAAATATATAAATGGCAATGTAGTGAATATATTTAAAAATTAAAAACCTAAGCACGTTATTCCCATATAGTTCAAGGGAATACTCACCATGAAGGCCTTTAGGTGAGAGATTCTGCAGTATTGACCCGAATTCTGTGACAAACCCAATAGCTACTTCAGCATTGTCATCGGTAGGCTTCTCAAGTAAAACTGTAAATCTGTAACTCTAGAGTAATGATCTCATGAGCCACTTGCTGATTCACCAGATGTGCTATTGATTTAACAGCAGCTAGTAATTGAGGTTACAAATTAGGAGTGTAAGTGAGTGGTTTGGTTCAGGTTTTGGAGAAAAATAAATCCAAATCAATCAAAATCAATTGGTTCAGTTTGGTTCGGTTTTCTTATTTTTTGATAGCAAAATCCGAACCAAACCGAACCGAACATCTATGGATTGGTTTGGTTTGGATGATCGGGTTGACCATTATTTTTTTAACACAAAAATTAGCTATACAATTACATGCAATACAGAAAAGTGTACATAATGTATCCAAAATTTTAAATAATATTAGAATATAGATCTAAATTCAATAGCTGTTTAAATCATGGAGAATGGATCTAAATATTAAATTGTATATGAGCATCTGTTTGAATAAAGCAATAGGTTTTAGATACCCAAAATTTACTCATCCACAATCAATTTCACAGGAAAAGTGATTTCATAATGCAAGAAAACATAGGTTGTCCCTAACAAAATAGCTATACTTGAGAAGGCACTAACCTTTATCAAGATCAACATCCTAAAAAACAATGATTAGTCTTTTTCCACCAAGCTCTAGTGAAACAGGCTGCCAAGAAACCATAAATTTGATATTACATGAACTCACAAAGAAAAGAGAGAGAAAATATTGCAGGAAAAAAAAGGATTCTCATTTCTTCTTTTGTATGTGTGTTCTTCATTCTCCTCTAGCTATTAAAATAGAAGGACAGTATGAACTGTACATAAGTTGCAGATAATATTATAATACTACTTAAAAATACCTTGATCAGTTGAGTTGCGGCTGTCATAATCTTGCTCCCAGTTGCAGAGCTTCCAGTAAAGGAAATCTGTTGAAAAGATAAATATCAGTCACAATGGCACAATAGTTTTTCAAACTCAATGACACCATAGTAATAATACTTGCAAGATATAGAACAAGATCCATATAATTTCGATTATACTTATAACTAAAAACAATTGAACCTTGTCTACATCAGGATGGGATGCTAAAGTAGCACCCAGCTTCATGGCCTAATCCAGTGACAATATTTAATACACCTGGAGGGAGGCCCACTTCTCTGCATATTTCAGCCAGCTCCAAATAGGTCCTAAAATTATAAATAATAATACAACATGAGAAACAAACATAACAAAGAATCAAGTTTGTAATAGTTGATGAGAACATACACAGATGCGAATTCATATGGCTTCAATATTGCAGTACAAGTGTACAAGCAACAGCCAGAGCAGGAGCAACTTTCCATGTAGCCATTAAGAGAGGATAGTTCCTAATACATAAGATTGACCCTATCATTTCACTAGCAATTCAAGACATTCAATTAGCAATTGATTTCATTGTTACAGTGACCAACTGAGGCTTTAAATGCATCAGTTTCCTATGCAAGTAAATTGTAAAGGATTAAGGATTTAGGCCACTACACCTTGGCCTCTATAATTTCCTTAAAAAGTGTGCGTGAGTGTGCATACAGATATAGAGCAAAACCACTAGCCATGTACATGACTTTTATCCAATATCAATCCTTGAAAAGGCTACCATACACTAGTCTGAAGTAAATAGCAATCAGCAAGTCTCATAATAATTATTGCAATAGGAAAATCATGCAAATCATTATTTTTAAAAATAGAATTTTTTGTCAGAAAAAAAAAATATTTTCGGATGACAATGGAGAATGAAAGGAACTCGATAGAAATCAAAAGAATAAATGAAAATAAGGATTGATAATCACATGCGGAACATGCAATTAATAATAATAATAAAATGGTTGTGACAAAAAAAATTAGAAATTAAATCATGGAGACCAAGTAGCAGGAACTTGCGGCAATGGTGGAAGATCTAACTATCTCCTACAAATGCAAATCCAATCAACAAAAAAAAAAAAAAAAAAAAAAACTTAAGACACAAGAAGAATGCCAAAAACATTTGAAATTTAGTATACGCTAACGAATGAAAGGGTAGTAGTGTACTCACAAAAGCATTTTATCAAACACCTAGTAGATGCTATAATAATGCCAACCCATGTTCTATTAGAGGATTGTTTGAAATGGGAAGAGAATGGACCTGAAAATTTTGAGTTCACCATTGTCTTTTTCAAAAATGAACTTGAAAATTTCAAAACCAAAAACTAAAATACAGACTACACACATCAGTATTCAAATCAAAATGCACAATAACAACCACCAAATCTACATAAAAACACATCTCATAATCCAGATATTAGAAATCATAGGTGTTCCAATCTGAAAATGCAAGAACTATAATGAACTTACGGAACAAAGGGACTCATAGAGCTCTGCCAAATCGATAAAGAAGGGATTCACTGAACAAATGGATGTCCATTTGTTTAGAGCTCGGCTAAATCAATAGAGAAGGGACTCACCGAACAAAAGGACTCGCAGAGCTCCGAATAAAGGGACTCACAGAGCTTCACAAAATAAAGAAAGGAGAAAAATAAAGAAAGAACTACCATGGTTGTCTCATTTCCAAGCTTGAAATGAAGACCTTCTTTCCTCACTCTACTCAACAAGCTCAATACTAGTTAAAAGAATAGATCTGGCCAAAACCGCAGAAAGAGAGAGAAAGAGAGAGCAGGGCAGGGATACCGGGATTAAAGCACCGAGCAAGGATGGTAAGCTATGGTGGTCCTGGCGAAGCAGATCTGGCGCGACCCAACCTGTGATGGAGCCTACGGTGAGCTACGGTGAGGGTGAGCTGTGGTGACGGTGACGAGCCTACAATGTGAACGTTTGGTAGAGCTGCGGTGATGGTAAGGAGCCTATGGTGAGGGTGAGCTTTTGTTTTCGTTTCTAGTGTCTGGTTTTCTGATTTCTCATTGTGCATTGAAAATCTCATTTTGGGTTTGTGGTTTGATAGTTTTTGATTTCTAGTGTAGCAATAGCATATATTATATAAAAAAAATATATTCATGTAATTGGTTCGGGTCGGGTCTCGGGTTAGAAATTTAAAATCCGATATCCGAACCAATTAAAGTTTAATTAGTTCGGATTTTACTCGAACCAATCAATATATCCAAATCAAACCAAACTAATTTAATTAGTTCTATTCGGATTTATCGGATTGATCGGATTATCCGAACCAATTTACACCCCTACTACAAATGATGAAAGCCAAATGAAAAAATACTATTAGAAGCAAAATAAAATTATAAAAAAGAAGTGAAAAAATTAAATTGGAATCAAAACATTGATCTTAGAAAAAGACCGCACATTACATTAGCACAAAAAGGAGGTCATTACAGACCTTGTCATTATGCTTATAAGCTCTCTTAAGCTGTAAAACAATCCTTTTTACTTCTTAGCAAAAGATCCCCCACCACAGGAAATTTGGTATTCACAACAGCAACCAAAGCATCAAAGACATCCGTAAATAACCACTTATATGCTCATTAATTAAAAAAGAAAAAGAGAAACTTAGCTGCTAATACATACACATATGGCTTAGCTTTTCTTAAGTTAAAATGCAATATACTAGAATTTAATAGCAAAACCCAGAATTTTTTTACATTGAAATTTGTTATAATATCTAATTAGAAACGTTTACAACAATTGGACTCCTCACATTGTGGGTGCCATCTGACCATACCAGTGATAAGGTACGCACAGATTGACTTGGTAATTTACCACCAGTGATAGTGACAACAAAAGACTGCTTCTCATTCAATGATTTGAAGGAGAAAATCTTTGGTGCCACAATAATGTTGATTTTAGGGTTTGGTAAAATAGCAACCCCTGTAATTTGAGTTGACTAAGCCTACTAAAATTTTCTGGATCTATTAATCCTAAAATTTATGATATATTAAAATATATAATGAATTTTATGGTTATTTTGAAAATGTGTCGATGAAGATGTCATGGTTGAAACCTTTAAAACCAATCTCGATGAGAGAGAGATAATATTCATATCTCACATTAGTCGTTCACATGACAGTATCAATGGGACAACTGTATGCACTAGAGTAATTAGGAATAGGGGTCTCTCTGTGTATATATAGAATAACTAAAATGAGCTAAATATACCTACTATGACAAACACATATACAAGACTCATAAACAAAACTCACATATGAGCAGTATTTTAACAACAATAAGCCCAATAACAATACTGATAACAATTTGGGTTAAATGAAATGCTCTAATAATTTTGATATCTAATTAATCTGGATTTTATAAAATTATAATATGATTTATGTTAGTGCATAAAAAATTATAACATTCTCTCACTTGGACAGCATAAGTCATATTACATTATTTCAATAAGAAAATAATTATCTAGATTAATTAAATAATATGTGGTCACAACATGATATCAAAATCGAGCCAACACTCTCAACAACTAATCCAAAATGAGACTACAAGCATCTCAACAATGCAGAAAATCATACTCGAACGAGTACTGATATCATACATGCAAGATACTCATATCATAATGACCAAACAAAATGTGATATATGAGTAATGAGAAAGCACATCAAAATTGCATGCCAATATGCGATCAAGGTACATTTCTCAACAAAATGGCCCAAGCATCTGCCCAAGATACTTTCTGAGATTTAACAAACATCTCAGTACAATAACAAAATGAGACTGGGTCCAAAATGTCTTCACAACATGTCATAATACAAACAAATAAAACTGCATATATAATAATAATAATAACAATATTATATGACAATGATAATAATATCAATATAATTATTTAAGGTCTCAAGACATAATAATAAAATGATGTCACAATAAAATTACAAAGCAAACTCCCACTAACCCAAAACATCAAAAAACCTCACTATACTTATACGGGTTACATAATCAACAAAAACTTTAACAACTAAACATTTAGTTAGATGGTCTACAACCATAAGTTCTGTAGGGATATCCTCAACATGAGTTTAAAAATCTTGTATCTTCTCTCTAACAAAGATGCATTTTGTGTCAAAATGCTTCGAGCGCTTAGAACTTTTATTGATTAGAGAGAAGCACATTATGATAGAGTTAACACAATAGATAGTAAGAGGCTTGGAAATACTCTTAACAATACAAAATTTAGTAATCAAATTCTTCAACCACACCTGTAACGCCCCTTTTTGAGGAGGGAACGTCACACCATAACCACGAAACAGAAACAAAATTCATAAACTAAGACTCGATTCATTTTAATATGGATAAGTCTATTTAGTTATAATCATACAAATGATTAGGTGAATCTTTTTTTTTATTACAAAATAATAAAATAAAATGATAAGACGAAGTTACAATAAAAAGTAACATGGGAAGTAAACCATACATTCGTACATCATACTTATATATATTTATATCACACTTGTTTAGATACATCATTAGATATACAAAAAAAAAAAAAAAAAACAAAAACTTTACATGCCCAAAAATGATTACACATATACAGCCCACCAAAAAGACAAAACATTAGGTCCCCTAAAAGATGTACCGATAGCCATCAGCGGCTGCCAACAGCATCAGCCCCTAAGGCGAATGAGAAAAAAACCATAGCTGGATCCTCCTCAGGGTCTTCCTCGTCAGAGGAAACCCTCATCAGAGTCACTGAGTTATGAGCAGGGGCTCATGCAGAGGATAAGAAAGAATCCTCGTGTGGGGAGTAATAACGCTCTCCCTACATATCACGTATGGGCAAGTAAAACTCTAAATACAAGCGAGCATGAAAAGTAAAGATAGACAGATCATAACGTCCCCAAGCAAGAGATACAGTCACGTCTCTGAGGTAAACGCAGCGATCCGCACTCAGGTTGATGTGCCAGCAGTCCAGACCTCCATGAAAAGTTAACCTCGTATAACCCAAGAAGCCTTGCGGATGGGACATCATATCCAAGCAGGAAGTTAATCAAAGTTAGGCCAGAAGCTAGGGAATTCGTGCACTTTCCCTTCTACAGTGACGTCTTCAGAGACACACACATAAATAAACAGAATAGCAGAAATACAGAAAAGAGGTGAGATATTCAACTTCATTACCAATAATGGCAGTACGAAATAGAAACGACGCAAGGCGCTTTACAACATAGCATACATAATAAATAGCATCAAAGTATAGATAGTAAGCAATTTAATAGTACAGATAATCATGCTTGTCATTTAAAAGAAGCATTCTTATAATCACATTTATGTATGCCAAATGAATGTGTTGATAGACTATGCACGTGTACAATGGTACCAAAATCCTACTTCATGGAACTAGACATAACATCAGAGAGAATGATCAGGAGACACATCTGTGACTCGGCTGCCGCGGCCAATCAAGTGCTACAATTTATCATTTTATCAACGTGCACATCAAGGCATTGCATAAGACATTCTACACTAGATCGTGATATTGGACAGTGTATCGGTCTGGATCGTCGGTGTGTTTGCATCGGTCTGCTCTACGGACAGAAGAGCTACCAACTATCTATTGCGAGATCCCCATACCCCGACGCCCCCAAGGTCAACCAATGACCTACACTTGTCTATTCGCACCCGCACATAGGTGTGATTCAACTCCTAGGCATACAGCCTTTCAACATAGTCCAACGGACTTTCTCAATGCATGTTTCAATCATGCTCATCATGTTAGACTTCCTCAATGCACATAGTCTCAATGCACACACACACACACACACACACACACACACACACACATATATATATATGGACATTCAATATCAGGATGACTTGTTCATAATTAAACGTCACATTAGGCTCAATCACTCATTAACAAACATAGATCCCATTTACGGACCCACATCAAGTCAATATCAAAACTCAAGAGTAAATACATACTATTCAAAGTTGTTATCAAAGTTAAATCTCAATGCATTAAACTCACTTAGAATATTTACTTTAAGTTCCTCTCAACCTCACCCATACTTATGTTTTTTCTTTATTCCAAGGACCACTCCAAGTTATGGGTTAATGGTTTGTTCTTTATTCTTTCCATATTATGAAGTCCTAATTTAAGCGTCTAATCATTCAATTTATTAAGTTCATCTTAGTACAAGGCCTCATATCGAGTGCCCAAGGAGACCGAGAGCCTCCAAGGGACTAGAAAACCAACCATTTTTCACCGCTTAGATCACATGGCCATGTCCCATTACACAGCCTGAATTACACGACTGTGTCACATTACACGGTCGTGTCAAATTATACGGCCTAGGCCGTGTACTCCTCTGGAATACAGCAGAAATCACGTCCAGTCCATTCATTGACACGCTTGGATTACATCGTGTACCCTCACACAGCCTAAGCCGTGTAACCCACTGGATATGCAGAAAAACCCCAAACACATTCAACATCCAAGCATTCCAAATCCACCAAGTTACACATCAACATATATCAAAATCATACCACACAAACAATCACAACTCAACTAAAAAAATCACACAAACAAATGGGTAACCCACACATGGGTTCCTCACCATTACCATAAAGATGTGTTCCTCACCACCAAGATAGGTTGAAGAGGATGATCTCCCTCTTACCTTTAGAGACAACAAGGAAAACAAGCTCATTTCTAGATTTTCATCCACCACCCACAAGAAAACCCTAAGATGGTCAACTCACAAAACCAACCACAAAAACTTGAAAAGAAGAGTTCTTGATCACAATGGTGACAAAGAACCACGAAAATGAGAAGAAAAAGAGAAGAAAGTTGAGTGCTTTACCTCAAAGCTTCAAGCTTTAGAGCTTGATAGAAAATGGTGAAAATGGAGGAATCAAGAGGTGTCCATCAAGGAAGAAAGCTTCAAGATGATGAGGAGAGTCAATAGCCTAGATTGACTTGAGCAAAAAAGCTTGAAAGCTCATCAATGGTGGTGTGCAGTCGTGTGGAAGAAGAGGGGAAGAGAGGAGAGAACGTGAGGAGAGAAGAAGAAGTGAGAGAAAAGTGAAAGAGTGTGAAATGAAAAGTGAATAGGAAAAATGAAAAAGATGATGGCTTGTCATCTTTCTTTCCCTCCAACTGTGGAGCCAAAAATTAAGAGGAGAAAGAATGTATGTAGGATGTTTCCTTGAAGTTTCATTGAGAAGCTTTACACGCTTCTCGATAAAGTAAAGTGTGATATCACTTATATGATATCATAAAGGTAACTAGATAGAAATAATCTACTAGAGTTATTACTCAGTGGACAAAAGTTACAGCTAGCAGAAATAATATTTTGTTGTCTCACAGATAATAAAATATTTTGTGATTTTATTTATCAGATAAAATTTCTTAAAATGAAACCTCGTAAATTATGCTCGACCTCGGGTTTAGTAAGATCCCCCGTCGATGTTTCTATAGTCCAAAATTTTTTGCCTCGGGGAAAATATTTTATTTTTTCGGCCCAGCTCAGCGCATATGCAAATCGTGAAATATATTAAAATAATCAAACAATTCAGAAAAATTTCCAAAAATGACAAATATTATGAAATGAACATATATTACGAAATAAGTAATTTTTGGGGTGTTATAACTCATCCATTCTAAAAAGAAATTTCATCAAAATTTTTATACCTCAGAATAGATATGGATGTTGTTCCTTCATCTTGTCCTCTAATTCCCATGTCGCGTCTCCGATTGTGTCATTTCGAATCACTTTCACTAACAGAATCTCCTTTCCTCTAAGTTGCTTCACCCTCTTATCCTCAATCCTTATAGGAAGTGTCTCACAAGTCAAATTCTCTTTCAATTGCACTGCATCCGGTGCTATGACATGGTTCGGATCAGGAATGTATTTTCACAATTGTGACACATGAAAGACATTGTGAAGGTTAGAAAGAAAAGGTGGTAAGGCTATTTGGTAAGCTACTGGACTTATCCGATGAAGAATTTGATAAGGTCCGATGAATTTAGGAGTAAGTTTTCTAGATTTAAGAACTCGGCCCACCACAGTCGTGGGTGTGACTTTCAAAAACACATTCCCGCCCTCTTCATACTCAAGAGGCTTCCTCCTTTTATTTGCATAGATTTTCTATCGACTCTGAGCCGTCCGCATCTTTTCCTGAATCATCTTAACTTTCTCTGTTGTTTGTTGCACAAGATCAGGTCCGATTGTGAGGTGCTCTCTATCTTGGTACACAAAGGTGTTCGACACCGTCGTCCATATAGAGTCTCATAGGGTGTCATCCCTATGCTTGAGTGGAAGTTGTTGTTGTAGGTGAACTCTATTAAGGGCAAAACTTCATCCCAACCTCTCGTTTGTTCTAGAGTGCAAGCTCTCAGTAGGTCTTCCAACAATTGTATCGTCCTTTCTGATTGACCATCGGTTTGAGGATGATAAGCATAACTCAAACGAAGCCTCGTTCCCAATGCTTCTTGTAGACTCTGTCAAAACCTTGATGTAAATCTCGGATCTCTATCAGAAACAATACTGGAATGTATACCATGAAATCTAACAATCTTGCCAATATACAGTTGAGCTAACCTTTCTATCAGATACCTTATGTTGATCGGTAAAAAGTGTGCAGATTTCATAAGTCGATCCATAATTACCAATATTAAGTTGTAACCTCCTCGGGTCTTCAATAATCCAACTACAAAATCCATCGCAATGCTATCCCATTTCCATTAGAGAATAGCCAGAGGTTGCAACATTCCTGAAGGTCTCTGATGTTCAACTTTGGCCTTCTGACAAACCAGACAAGACGACACATAATTGGCAACGTCTCTCTTCATTTCGTGCCACCAGAATAACCGCTTCAAATCTTGGTACATCTTGGTCATTCTTGGGTGTATACTTAACTGGCTTGTGTGAACTTCATCAAGAATTAACTTCCTCAGCTCCAGGTCACTAGGCACACAAACCCTGCCTTCAAACCTAACAATACCATCATCTCCTTCTTGAACCGTTGACACAATATCTTGCTTCATTAACTCCCTCTCAGTTTGCAGAAATTTGTCATCTTTTTGTTTATCTCGAATTTCTTCCATCAAGTCACTTGAGATAGTAACCATATTCAAACAAATCTTCCCCGGCGTCAACTCTACAGACATCCACATATTCCGAAATTGTTCTATTAATTCTTTTTCCTTGATCATCATAGCAGAGATGCTCAGCATCTTTCTACTCAAAGCGTTTGCCACCATGTTTGCCTTTCCAGGATGATACTGGAGTCAGAAATTGTAATCCTTCAAAAACTCTAGCCACCTCCTTTGCCTCACGTTCAGCTCCTTCTGGTCGAACAGGTACTTCAAACTCTTATGATCGCTGTAGACGTTGAATGTTGCTCCGTACAGAAAAAGTCTCCATATTTTCAAAGTAAACACCACAGCCGCTAACTCCAGATCATGCGTCGGATAGTTCTTTTCATGTACTCTTAGCTAGCTTGAGGTATAAGCCACCACTTTTGCATTCTGCATGAGTACGCATCCTAATCCTTGATGTGAAGCATCACAGTACATTTCAAAGGGTTCATTGGGATCAAGTAGAACCAAAATAGGTGAAGTAGTCAGTCGTCTCTTCAATTCTTCGAAACTCTCTTCACAGTCATCGGTCCATACAAAAGCTTGGTTCTTCTTCGTAAGTCGAGTGAGAGGTCCGACTATATTAGAAAATCCTTCAATGAATCTTTGATAATAACCAGCTAATTTCACGAAGTTACAAATCTCTGTCACAGTCTTTGGCCTTTCCTATTGCAGAACTGCTTCAACTTTTAATGGATCCACTACAATTCCATCCTTCGAAATTACATGACCCAAAAACTTAACCTCGTCCAGCCAGAATTCACACTTCGACAACTTGGCATACAACTTTTTTTCCTTCAGAATTTGGAGAACTATACTGAGATGTTCAGTATGTTCCTCCTGATCTCGAGAATAAATCAGAATGTCATTGATGAAGATAACGATGAATCTGTCTAGGTAAGGATGAAAAATCCTATTCATCTAATCCATGAATATGGCAGGTGCATTTGTCACTCCAAATGGCATCACAACATACTCATAATGTCCGTAACGTGTGCAAAAAGCCGTTTTAGGAATATCCTCTACCTTCACTCGGATCTAATGATAACCCGATCGCAGAACAATCTTAGAGAAAACAAAAGCTCCTTTTAACTGATCCATCAAATCATCTATCCTCGGAAGTAGATATTTATTCTTGATCGTGACCTTGTTCAGTTGTCGATAGTTCACACATAAGCGTGAAGTTCCATCCTTCTTCTTGACCAATAACACTGGCATTCCCCATGGTGACACACTAGGTCTGACAAACTGCTTTTCCAAGAGTTCCACTAACTACTTCTTGAGCTCAACTAGTTCTGATGGCGACATCCTGTAGGGTGCTATGGATACAGAACCAGATCCAAGCACAAGATCGATAGCAAACTCTATCTCCCGCTCAAGCGGTAAGCCAGGTACTTCATCAGGAAAGATTTCAGGAAACTCATTGATAACTGGAATAGCCTTCACATCCATCTCGCTCTCGACTTTTAAAGAAGACAATAGCATGTATCCCTGAGCTCCTTCTTTCAAGAAAGCTTGAACTTGGTTGGCCGTCAAAAATCTAGAAACTTCAATCGTAGAGAAAAATATGGTTTTACTGGAACAATCTAACAAGATATAATTAGAAGATAACTAATTCATTCCTAAAATTACGTCTAATTAGGAAAGAGGTAAACAGATCAAATCGACAGAAAAGATTCGACCTTCAACAATTAAAGGACAATTTAAACAAACTTTGGTGGCAACAACATGTTTAGCAGTAGGGGTAGAATCAGTCAAGTCAAAAGGTAAGGAAGACACTGGTAAACTAAGTCGTCGCACACAGTCATAAGAAATGAAAGAGTGGGTTGCCCCAGAGTCATACAGTACAGTCAAAAGATTACCTCCTATGGTACCTTCTCCTTGTATCAGATCTTCAGATTCGGAGGCTTTCGCTCCACTCATAGTGTAGACTCGGCCTCTTGCTTACGATTTTGTAGCTTGTGCAGTGTTGATTGAAAGCTCTGCCTTAGCTTGATTGCAGTCCCTAGAGACGTGTCCAAGTTTTCCACATCGAAAATAGATTAGTCCTTTGATGGTGCAGTTCCTTGTTAGGTGGTCTTTCCCGTACTTCAAACACTTTGGCAAAAATGCCACATTCTGACCAATTCGATTTCCACCAGAACCTCCGCTGGAACCTCTGCCAGATGACTATTGCTGACTTCCCGGTGGTCGAGAATAGGGTTTCTTCTGAAAGCAGTTTGTATTGTTGCCACCTCCTATTTGGAACCTAGTGGGTCCAAAGCCACGATTCCTCATATCCCGCGCTTGATCTAGATCTTCCACTCGGTGACAAGTGTCCAACAGCTCTGAAAACTGGTTGATTCTCAAGGTTATGACCGCCCTTTTCAAGTCATGCCTCAGTCCTTCCTCAAATTTCTGACACTTCCACACCTCGTCCGGCTGGTGTTGGAAATATGTTAAAAATTTGGACAAGCTCTTGAATCTTATGGCATACTCGCTGACAGACAAGTTCCCTTGCCTCAAACTAAGGAACTCCATCTATTTGGCATGTCTTGCGCTTGCTGGGAAATACTTTTCCAAGAATTTATCCTTGAACACCCCCCAGGTGATTACTCGACTTTCAGCTTCTAGTAATCTCTGCGCTCCATTCCACCAATCTTCTGCATCCCCAATCAGCATAAAAGCAGCATAGGTTACCTTCTTGTCATCTGCACAGTTCATGCCTCTGAAAATTTTCTCCAACTCCTTGATCCAAAGACTAGCATTCTCTGGATCAAATTCTCTCTTAAACTGGGGAGGGTTATTACGACAGAAATCCAACAGATTTTGAGCATCGGCAAAAGCTTCTTCTTGTTGTGCAGCCCTTTCCTATTGTTGAGTAGCTCTCTCAGTTTGTTGTGCAATGACGTCCGCCATTCGTTGCATTGCTTCGATTGCTGCTGCCATGCCTCCACCGCTTGCCATTTCTCTTTTTTAGGGTAGACTGAATGAAAAAAACAAGGAAGAATTAGATGTATCGTTTCGAAATACAAAACATAGAGAATCACACAGCACAAATAAGACAGACTTAACCATAAAGACCCAAAAGAAAACTTAAACCGGGGCTCTGATACCAAACTAGTGTAACGCCTCTTTTTGAGGAGGGAACGTCACACTATAACCACGAAACGGAAACAAATTTCATAAACTAAGACCCGATTCATTTTAATATGGATAAGTCTATTAAGTTGTAATCATACAAATGATTAGGCGAATCTTTTTTTATTACAAAATAATAAAACAAAATGACAAAACGTAGTTACAGCAGAAAGTAACATGGGAAGTAAACCATGCATTCGTACATCATACTTATATATATTTATATCACACTTGTTTAAATACATCATTAGATATACAAAAAAAAAAAACTTTACATGCCCCAAAATGATTACACATATACATCCCACCAAAAAGACAAAACATCAGGGCCCCCAAAAGATGTACCGATAGCCATCAGCGGCTACCAATAGCATCAGCGCCTAAGGCGAATGAGAAAAAAACCATAGCTGGATCCTCCTCAGGGTCTTCCTCTTCAGAGAAGACCCTCATCAGAGCCACCGAGTTACGAGCAGGGGCTTGTGCAGAGGATAAGAAAGAATCCTCTTATGGGGAGTAATAACATTCTCCCCACATATCACGTATGGGCAAGTAAAACTCTAAATACAAGCAAGCATGAAAAGTAAAGATAGGCAGATCATAATGTCCCTAAGCAAGAGACATAGTCACGTCTTCGAGGTAAATGCAGCAATCTGCACTCAGGTTGAAGTGCCAGCAGTCCGGACCTCCATGAAAAGTCAACCTCGTATAACCGAAGAAGCCTTGCAGACCGGACGTCATATCCAAGTAGAAAGCTAATCAAAATCAGGCCAAAAGCTAGGGAATTCGAGCACTTCCCTTTCTTCACCGACGTCTTCGGAGACACACACATAAATAAATAGAATAGCAGAAATACAGAAAAGAGGTGAGATATCCAATTTCATTACTAATTATGGCAGTAAGAAACAAAAATGGCACAAGGTGCCTTACAGCATAGCATACATAATAAATAACATCAAAGTATAGATAGTAAGCAATTTAATAGTACAAATAATCATGCTTGTCATTTAAAAGAAGCATTCTTATAATCACATTTATGTATGCCAAATGAATGTGTTGACAGACTATGCACGTGCACAATGGTACCAAAATCCTATTCCATGGAGCTAGACACAACATCGGAGAGAATGACCAGGAGACATATCTATGACTCGGCTGCCGCGGCCAATCAAGTGCTATAATTTATCATTTTATCAACGTGCACATCAAGGCATTGCACAAGACATTCTACACTAGATCACGATATAGGATAGTGTCTCAGTCCGAATCGTCGGTGTGTTTGCATCAGTCTGTCCCATGGACAAAAGAGCTACCAATTATCCATTGCGAGGTACCCGCACCCCGACGCCCCAAGGTCAACCAATGACCTACACTTGTCTATTCGCACTCGCACATAGGGGTGATTCAACTCCTAAGCATACAGCCTTTCAACATAGTCCAACGAACTTTCTCAATGCATGTTTCAATCATGCTCATCATGTTAGACTTCCTCAATGCACATGGTCTTAATGCACACACACACACACACACACACACATATATATAGACAATCAATATTAGGATGACTTGTTCATAATTAACCGTCACATTAGGCTCAATCACTCATTCACAATCATAGATCCCATTTACGGACCCATATAAAGTCAATATCAAAAACTCAAGAGTAAATACATACTATTCAAAGTTGTTATCAAAGTTATGTCTCAATTCCATTATGTTTTTGCATTAAACTCACTTAGAATATTTACTTTAAGTTCCTCTCAACCTCACCCACACTCAGGTTTTTTCTTGATTCCAAGCACCACTAAAAGTTATGGGTTAAGGGTTTGTTCTTTATTCTTTCCATATTATGAAGTCCTAATTTAAGCATCTAATTATTCAATTTATTAAGTTCATCTTAGTACAAGGCCTCATATCGAGTGCCCAAGGAGACCATGAGCCTCCAAAGGACTAGAAAACTACCCATTTTTCACCGATTAGATCACACGGCCATGTCCCATTACACGACCTGAATTACATGACTGTGTCACACTACACGGCCTGGAGTACACGGCCGTGTCAAATTACAAGACCTAGGTCGTGCACTCCTCTGGAATACAGCAAAAATCACGTCCAGTCCACTCATTGACACGCCTGGATTACATCGTGTACCCTCACACGGCCTAGGCCGTGTAACCCACTGGACATGCAGAAAAACCCCAAACACATTCAACATCTAAGCATTTCAAATCCACGAAGTTACACATCAACATATATCAAAATCATACCACACAAACAATCCTAACTCAACTAAAAAAATCACACAAACAAATGGGTAACCCACACATGGGTTCCTCACCATTACCATAAAAATGTGTTCCTCACCACCAAGATAGGTTGAAGAGGATGATCTCCCTCTTACCTTTAGAGATAACAAGGAAAGCAAGCTCTTTTCTAGATTTTCGTCCACCACCCACAAGAAAACCCTAAGATGGTCAACTCACAAAATCAACCACAAAAACTTGAAAAGAAGAGTCTTTGATCACAATGGTGACCAAGGACCACGAAAATGAGAAGAAAAAGAGAAGAAAGTTCAGAGCTTTACCTCAAAGCTTCAAGCTTTGGAGCCTGATAGAAAATGGTGAAAATGGAGGAATCAAGAGGTGTCCATCAAGGAAGAAAGCTTCAAGATGATGAGGAGAGTCAATAGACTAGATTGACTTAAGTAAGAAATCTTGAATGCTCATCCATGGTGGTGTGCAACTGTGTGGAAGAAGAGGGGAAGAGAGGAGAGAACGTGAGGGAGAGAAGAATAAGTGAAAGAAAAATGAAAGAGTGTGAAATGAAAAATGAATAGGAAAAATGAAAAAGATGATGGCTTGTCATCTTTTTTTCCCTTCAATCGTGGAGCCAAAAATTGATAGGAGAGAGAATGTGTGTAGGAAGCTTCCTTGAAGTTTCCTTGAAGCTTCATTGAGAAGCTTTGCATGCTTCTCGATGAAGCGAAGTGTGATATCACTTAGATGATATCATAAAAGTAACTAGATAGAAATAATCTGCTAGAGCTATTACTCAGTGGACAAAAGGTACAGCCAGCAAAAATAATATTTTGTTATCTCACAGATAATAAAATATTCTGTGATTTTATTTATCAGATAAAATCTCATAAAATGAAAACTTTGTAATCTGTGCCCGACCTCGGGTTTAGTAAGATCTCCCGTCGATGTTTCTACAGTCCAAAGTTTTTTGGCCTCAGGGAAAATATTTTATTTTCTCGGCCCCGCTCAGCGCACACATAAATCAAGAAATATATTAAAATAATCAAAAATTCAAAAAATTCTAGTAAAATTCCCAGAAATGACAAATATTTTGAAATGAACATATATTACGAAATAAGTAATTTTTAGGGTGTTACAACATGTGTGTCCCGGGGCCGACGAGGGCGGGAAGTGATCGCCGGTGCAATGAAACACGGACAAGGAGCGGCTTCTGACAGGCTTTTAGGCAAAGGGTCGCATGAATGAACTGAATACGCATCAGAACGAGAGGGATTCAGAGACTGTGCAGGTATAGGACTGCATAGTTGAGGGTGGCTTAAAGGAATTGATTTGGCGTAGCCATATCAACAAGTTGTAACTTCTTTTCGGGAGCCTAGAACATAAGAACTCCATGGTTAAGTGTAGAGCAATTATAGGATGGGTGACCTCTCGGGAAGTTTCCTAGGATGCATGTGAGTGAGGACAAAAGTTCACTGAAAAGACCCGTGTTAGTTTGTGGAAACACTCGTCAATCCTGTAGGCAGTCCTGGGGCGTTACAGATGGTATCAGAGACTGGACCTCTCCCAGTACGGTGTGGTTCGGGGACGAACCAAGCGGAAGTTGATGGGCATGTATGTCCCGGGGCTGACGAGGGCGGGAAGTGATCGTCGGTGCAATGAAGCACGGATAAGGAGCGACTTTTGGCAGGCTTCAAGGTGAAGGGTCGCATGAATGAACTGAATACGCACCGAAATGAGAGGGATTTAGAGACTGTGCAGGTATGGGATTGTGTAGTTGAGGATGACTTAAAGGAATTGATTTGGCATTGTAACACCCCTCGATTTAATAACCACGACACAATCGTCATTATGTCACAGTCACTAAATTTCGACGTGTTACGATTGTCAAACAAGAAATTTACCAAAAATATTAATCATTTCACATATGAGGAAATAGGAGCCACGAATGAATAGTTACATATACGACCAGTTAAAAATATGAATTATAAGATGTACTCAATTTACAACATTTTAGACCGAATAATCACCTTAAAGCATACATATACCCAAAAATAGACTTTTTACAGGTAATGCAAAATAAAGTATAAACTACCCACAACATATCCACGACTAAGGAGTTGGGCACTCCCTCGGATCCTGAATGCGTAAGGTAACCCCGGGCACACCGGTGTAGTGAGAAATACGGGATAAGGTCTTCAATTGCAGTTCTCTTCACGGTCAAGGTCAGATCCCCAACAAATCATATACGCTTGTCGATCCAATCGACTCGCCAAGCCATGGCACCTTCGGTGAACTCAATTATGACGAAAATAATAGGGTCCCTTCAAGGTGTCCTTACCAAACGCAGAAAATCAAACCAAGTGAAGTCTAGGAGATTCGACCTCACCCCCTTTTCAGACTTTAACTAAAAACCACACAAAATAGCAACAAATACAGAAAAGAGGTAAGACATTTTACTTTCATTACCTATTATGACAGTAAAGAAACATAACACGAATGACGAAGTCATTCCATACATACATATATCACAAATATGTTCAAGTTATCAATTGCATAGATATTTTCAGAAAACATATTCCACGATAATACAATTATCAACAGCACTATAACAACAAATATTCACCATAGATATATAACTAGTATTTATGTTTCCACAATATGTATGTTAACCATGCCATGATAATATATGAACTAAACATAGTGCCTTGTCAGGCTGCCAGTGCATTGCAACAGTGTTCATGGCCAGGGGTATATATATATATGGTGATAACTTGATCACAGGTGAAACACCGCCCCCTGACGTCCCCCTAGGTCTATTCAAGACCCCATTATCCTGTAAGTCCTCGTCCACTCCTAGGCATAATACGCCATAACTGTATAACACACAAATGCATATTAAAATAGAATTCAACCCTCTGTTGTACCATTCCCAACGGTATTGAAGCAACCGTCCATACAATTGTTCAATACCATTTTCATCAGTGATATTATATAATCGCCCATATGGCTACATAGTATCACTATTAACTGGGTTTCCTTTGATAACCAGTCTTTTCTGACTAAATCGTCTACCTGATGGTTCTGGTTATAAAAGCAAACCACTTCTGACTAAATAGTCTACTTGAGGTTTCTTAGTCCGGTACTTCGGTTCCATAATCACAATGTCAATGCATGCTTCAATCATGCTCAATGCATATAGATTTAATGCATACATATGTATATATATGTATATATCTATATTCACAATGATAGCATAACTTATCCAAATTCACACACCACAACAAATCAATACTAAAATCTCATAGGTGAACACATACTATTCAAAGTTACTATGAAAGTTATGCTTTAATTCCATTATGTTCTCGCGTTAACTCTCTTAGAATATTTAGTTTAAGTTCCTCACAGCCCTCCTCACACTCTTGTTCTTTTTTTATTCCAAAAACTTCTCTAAACTATAAGGCAAACTATCATTCTTGGTTCTTCCCATTTTATGAATCCCTAATCAACTTCTAATCATTCAATTAATTATGTTTAATAAGTTTATCTTAGTACTAAAGCCTTATAATAAGTGCCCAAGGAGACCCGAGGCTCAAAGGGGCTAGAAAAAGCCTAAATTCCATTGCTGAACGTGTTACACGGCTGAGTGTAAAATACGAGGCCCCGAGTACATGGCCATGTGGTCATACATGGCCTAGGCCGTGTACTCCTCTGGAGTGCACCAGAAACACGTTTTAGTCACACAGGGAGATACACGGCCATGTATCATTCTGTGGACGCAGAAATCACCAGAAACCATTCCAATCTTCATACAATCCAAAATCTATCAACATACAACTAATTCCTACCAATCAAAACACCATTAAACAACCAAAATCACTCAAACAAAGGGGTACCCACAAATGGGTTTCACCCTATCAACACAACAAAGATGTTTCTCACTACTAAAATGGGTTGAAGAGAATAATCTTCCTCTTACCTTAGTGAATAACATGGAAAGCAAGCTCCTTTTGTCCTTGAAATTTCGTGCTTCTCCACCACATGATCCTTGGGTGTTCAAATCCAACAAATCAAGATCAAAGAGTGGAAATGGCATCCATAGTCACTAATGTGACTATGGTCCATGGAAATGGGGAGAAAATGAGAAGAAAGTTGAGAGCTTTTACCTCAATACTTGAAGCTTTGGAGCTGGTTGTGGCGGACGAAAATGGAGGAGCAAGGAGGAGTTCCCAACAAAGAAGAAAGCTTGGCGATGATGATGGGAAGTAATGGTTTATATTGGCTTGAGCATGGAAGCTTGAAGGTTCAACAATGGAGGGGTGTGTGTGAGGAGAAGAGAGGAAGAGAGGGAGGGGAAGAGAGCTGCATATGAGGGAGAGAGGAGGAGAAATGAGAGGTGAAATGTGAAATGAAATAATGAATAAACCCCCGCCAAACCGTGCAGCACTTTTAGAGAGGAGTGGTTGGGTAGGAAGCTTCCTAGAAGTTTCCTTGAAGCTTCCTTGAGAAGCTTCGCACGCTTCTCGATAAAGTGAAGTGTGTGGTCACTTAAATAATGTCATAAAAATAATTAGATAGAAATAATCTACTAGAATTATTTCTCAGTGGACAAAATTTTACAGTTAGCGTAATAATATTTTATTATTCCACAGATAATAAAATATACTGCGATTTTATTTATCAGATAAAATCTTAAAAAATAAAAATATCGTAAACTGTGTCCAGCCTCGGGTTTAGTAAGATCCCCCATTGACGTTTCTACAGTCCAAAGTTTACTAGCCTAAGGGAAATATTTCATTTTCCCAGCTCCGCTCAGTGGACACGTAAAACGAAAAATATATTAAAATATTCAATGTTTCCAGAAAATTCCACAAAAATTCCTAAAAACCAGAAATATTGGAAAATAACTATTGATCATGAAACAAACAGTTTTCTGAGACGTTACACTGACACTGCTCAGTGTGCACGTAAAATGAGAAATATATTAAAATATTTGATATTTTCAAAAAAATCTAGAAAATTTTTCAAAAATCATAAATATTATAAAATGATTATTTATAATGAAATAAATAATTTTTGAGATATTACAACTCTCCCCTTCTAAAAAGGAATTTCGCCCTCGAAATTCATCATATCTTTGAACAAACGCGACTATGTTTCCTTCATCTTGTCTTCTAGTTCTCGGGTTGTATCTTCAGCTACATCAATCCAGATCACCGGCACTGAGGTTGCTTCCTTCCATTGAGTATTTTATATTAATAGGTAAAAACGTGTTGACGTCGTAGGCCGATTAATAAAAGATCCTATGCTCCTTGAGTCTTTCGCCATTCCAACACCCAACTCCCCAAACAACTGTACATTGCTAAGTGGCTCTATCGAACTTATTCTCCTTGCTCACCGTAGCAGACAAACTAAGCTTGTTTTCTTCGTAAGGCATCCGCTACGACATTCGCCTCTTCTGGGATTATACCAAAACGAAAAACTGAAATCTTTCAAAACTTCTAATCACCGTCTCTGCCTCATGTTCAACTCATTCCAATAGGACAAAATACCTCTGACTCTTATGATTACCATAGGCATTGAAAATTTCTCCTTGTAGAAAATACTTCTAGATCTTCAATGCAACCGAATTGGTGTAAGGTAATCCTTCTTATGTGCTCTCGATTGTCTCAAAGCGTACATTACCATTCCTTTTATTCTAATCAAGCACGCGTTCTGAACTTCCAATGCAAAGCATCACTAGGCATCCTAAAAAGTTCATTGGGATTTGGGCAGAATCATCTTTAGTGAAGAAATTGAGTGTCTCTTCAATCCTTGAAAATTTCCCCCGTATGCATCAGTCCATACAAAACTTGACTCTCATACAAGAGTTAGATGAGAAGTTTTGCCACTTTGGAGAATTCTGCGACTAGTCTCCTGTATTAACCAACTAATTCCATCTGGCTACGAATTTCATTATGGTCGTCAGTCTTTCTCATTGAAGAAATGCTTCGAGTTCCGATGGGTTCACAACAATTCCTTCCCTTGAGATCGCGTAACCCAAAGGTTGAACTGCCTCCAACTGGAATTCGTACTTAGACAACTTTACGCATAACTTCTTCTTCTTCTTCAGGATTTGAAGAATCACAATGAGAGATTCGGTACGTTCCTCCAAACATCAAGAATAGATCAGAATGTCACCAACAAGGACAACGATAAATCTATTTTCAACAAAGGAGAGAGACTATATTCAAGTAATCGATGAATATTACTGAAGCGGTCATTACACGAAACGACATTACGAAATACCCGTAGTGCCCATGACACGTCAGAAAAGTTATTTTGGGAAAAATTTCCTACCTTTGAGCGAACTCGATGATAGTCCAGAATATAAGCTGGCCTTGGAGAAGACAACAGCGTTCTTCAATTGATTGGTCAAATCATCTTTCCTTGATTCGAACAGAATGTCTCATAGGGTAAGTTCTCACCTAATTGTGCTGCTCTTGGCACAATGATATAGTTCAAATTCGGGAACACATTCCCTCAATTAAGGTACACTAGAAACATTATAATAGTCAAAGAGAAAAGTAGGGGAGTCATTTAGTTTACCACTGGACCCGTCCAATGAAGAATATGATATGGTCTAATAAAACTTAGGAGTGAGTTTCATTGATTCACATCTAGGAAATTTCTGTCTCAAAAAATACTAAGTTTTCGTTGGAATCGAATGACGAGACCCGTTTAGAAAATGATCAATCTCCTTCTTGAGATCAAACCTATTCATGAAGAGAGTGGATAATCGAATTGGTAAAAAGGGTTCCAATTTCAAACAACATTAGGATAGTTTTTAAATAAACTTGTTGCAATAAGAGTAGGCTTACGAACGTGAATAGTATCATTCGGGTCGAAGGGAAGCAATTACATAGACAACCCAATTCCAAAAACGAATTCTTAAAATTTCACTAGAACATTTCAATAGGATATGGTTGGAAGATAACCAATCCCTTTGTTAACATTACATCTAATTTGTAAAGGAAGTAAACAAATCAGATCACTAGAAAGATTCAGTCCTTGACAGGTCATAGGATAACTTAAACAACTAGGCTACCAACAACAGGTTCCTAATAGCAAAAGTGGAAATAACTTAGTTAAAAGACAACGAGGATATATACATCCCTACTGGATTCATACATTCATACGTCATAAAGAAACGGGTTACCCCCAGAATTATACAGTAAAATCACAGGGTCATCGGTTGTAGTACGAGCTCCCTCGTCCAGGTCTTCAGTCTTGGATGTTTCCACTCCACTTAAGAATTTAACTCTTCCTTCTCTGTGAGATCTTGAAGTACATACATCTCCAATGAAAGGCTTCATCCTTTGTGAAGTACAGCTCTTAGCCATATGTCCTAGCTCTCTGCATTTGAAACAGATTACTCATTCAATCTTACAGTCCCTTGTTAAGTGGTTCTTTCCGCACTTGAGGCAAATTACCCTCTTAATTGCATATGGAGGCTTCGTCCCATGCAAAGCATAATCCCTTGACACATATCCTTGCTTTCCGTACTTGAAACAAATTGTTCCTTTGATCGTACAATGCCTTGTTAAATGGTCCTTTCCGCACTTCTTACATTTCGATAAAGGTCCCAGTTTGGATTTACTACCACTCGCATCTCCTTTATACGTTCGCTGTCGCTGTTGCTCCTTCGGTCGTCGAGTACACGGTTTTTGCTTAAACTGATTAACCTTCCTATTATTCCTCCTTTGGAACTTGGGTAATCCAGAGTTACCCCAAATTCAACTTTCTTCCATCAAATTCTGGACCTCAACTTCCAATTCCTGCTGTTGTGCGACCCTCTTATCCTGGTGTGTTGTTACATCAACCATTCTTTGTATTTCTTTAGCTGCCGCAGTCGTGCCATCATTGTCACTCCTCGCGTTCACATGCTTACGTCTACTTCGAGTCATTGTCTTCCTTCAAGGACAAACAAATCAAACCATAAGAAAAATCAAAAGCATTCAGTCTAAACAATATTGTCTCCTTTCGGAAACCAAACACAAAAAGTCACATAACCCAATCAAGACAAACCCAAAAGACTATAACTTGAGCTCCTTCATTCTGCCTTCTGTGACGCGATCTCCTGTAAGTCTTTGACTCCTATATAGCTCCTCGAACTAAACTTACGCCAGATACTCTTTTCCAAGGAGAATTGGTTTTCGAAAACCTCTTGGGCACCTCAGTCCACTAACCTTGCAAGTCTTATTTAACTACCCTTTTTCTAACCCATAGGCTCAAACAATTCTAGAGGTAACACAGCAAGGGTGTAAATGCAATCAAATCATAAGCAAGTTCAGTCATACCAGCTGAGTTTCCTTCTAAAAGAATTCCTATTGCCTTAATACACCTAGATGAAGTCATAGTTTCGCGTAGACACAGAACATTACACATTGAGTGGGCCAGTACTCAATATCATATAACTATGTAACAGTAGCTACCAACACTCAACCTATGGCAAGTCATGCCTTCCTTTCCCAACATCTCAATCAAGAGACAAGGAAGTACACAACATACAGAGAAACTTCTAACATGTCTAAGCATAGTCAGTCCTTACCCCAGCTCAACAGGATGAACTGAGCTCTGATACCACCTAATGTAACACCCCTCGATTTAATAATCATGGCACAATCGTCATTATGTCATGGTCACTAAATTTCAACGTGTTACGATTGTCAAACAACAAATTTACCAAAAATATTAATCATTTCGCATATAAGGAAATAGGAGCCACGAATGAATAGTTACATATACAACCAGTTAAAAATATGAATTATAAGATGTACTCAATTTACAACATTTTAGACTGAATAATCACCTTAAAGCATACATATACCCAAAAATAGACTTTTTACAGGTAATGCAAAATAAAGTATAAACTACCCACAATATATCCACAACTAAAGAGTTGGGCACTCCCTCAGATCCTGAATGCGTAAGGCAACCCCGGGCAGACCGGTGTAGTGAGAAATACGGGATAAGGTCTTCAATTGTAGTTCTCTTCATGGTCAAGGTCATATCCCCAACAAATCGCATACGCTTATCGGTCCAGTCGACTCACTAAGTCGTGGCACCTTCGGTGAACTAAATTATGACGAAAACAATAGGCTCCCTTCAAGGTGTCCTTACTGAACGCAGAAAATCAAACCAAGTGAAGTCTAGGAGATTCGACCTCGCCCCCTTTTCAGACTATAACTAAAAACCACATAGAATAGCAACAAATACAGAAAAGAGGTAAGGCATTCTACTTTCATTACCTATTATGGCAGCAAAGAAAAATAACACGAATGACGAAGTCATTCCATACATACAGATATCACAAATATGTTCAAGTTATCAATTGCATAGATATTTTTAGAAAACATATTCCATGATAATACAATTATCAACAGCACTATAACAACAAGTATTCACTATAGATATATAACAAGTATTTATGTTTCCACAATATGTATGTTAACCATGCCATGATAATATGTGAACTAAATATGCATATGCATAATGCGTATGCTGATCATTCTCATGTACAATGTACTCATTTCCTACTCCATTGAGCTAAACTCAAAGTTTTCAGAGATGAACGCCCCAGAAGATCTGTCCCCCCTCAATAGACAGTCTACGCCAAGCCATAGAAAGCAATAGTGCCTTGTCGGGCTTCCAGTGCGTTGCAATAATGTTCACGGCCAGGGGTATATATATAAGGTGATAACTTGATCACAGGTGAAACACCGCACCCTGACGTCCCCCTAGGTCTATTCAAGACCCCACTATCTTGTAAGTCCTCGTCCACTCCTAGCCATAATACGCCATAACTGTATAATGCACAAATACATATTCAATGGGATTCAACCCTCCGTTGCACCATTCCTAACCGCATTGAAGCAACTGTCCATACAATTATTCAATACCATTTTCATCAGTGATATTATATAATCGCCCATACGACTACATAGTATCACTATTAACTAGGTTTCCTTTGATAACCAATCATTTCTGACTAAATCGTCTACCTGATGGTTCTGGTTATAAAAGCAAACCACATCTGACTAAATAATCTACCTGAGGTTTCTTGGTCCGGTACTTTGGTTCCATAATCACAATGTCAATGCATGCTTCAATCATGCTCAATGCATATGGATTTAATGCATATATATATATATATATATATATATATATATATATATATATATATATATATATGTTCACAATGATAGCATAACTTATCCAAATTCACACACCACAACGAATCAATACTAAAATCTCATAGGTGAACACATACTATTCAAAGTTACTATGAAACTTATGCTTTAATTCCATTATGTTCTCGCGTTAACTCTCTTAGAATATTTAGTTTAAGTTCCTCACAGCCCTCCTCACACTCTTGTTCTTCTTTTATTTAAAAAACAGCTCTAAACTATAAGGCAAACTATTATTCTTGGTTCTTCCCATTTTATGAATCCCTAATTAACTTCTAATCATTCAATTAATTATGTTTAATAAGTTTATCTTAGTACTAAAGCCTTATAATAAATGCCCAAGGAGACCGGAGGCTCAAAGGTGCTAGAAAAAGCCTAAATTCCATTACTGAACGTGTTACACGACCGTGTGTAAAATACACGGCCCCGAGTACACGACCATGTGGTCATACACGGCCTAGGCCGTGTACTCCTCTGGAGTGCACCAGAAACACGTTTTAGTCACACAGGGAGATACGCGGCCGTATATCACTCTGTGGACGTAAAAATCACCAGAAACCATTCCAATCTCCATACAATCCAAAATCTATCAACATTCAACTAATTCCTACCAATCAAAACACCATTAAACAACCAAAATCACTCAAACAAAGGGGTACCCACAAATGGGTATCACCCTATCAACACAACAAAGACATTTCTCACTACTAAAATGGGTTGAAGAGAATAATCTTCCTCTTACCTTAGTGAATAACATGGAAAGCAAGCTCCTTTTGTCCTTGAAATTTTGTGCTTCTCCACCTCAAGATCCTTGGGTGTTCAAATCCAATAAATCAAGATCAAAGAGTGGAAATGGCATCCATATTCACCAATGTGACCATGGTCCACGAAAATAGGGAGAAAATGAGAAGAAAGTTAAGAGCTTTTACCTCAATACTTGAAGCTTTGGAGTTGGCTGTGGAGGAAGAAAATGGAGGAGCGAGGAGGAGTTCCCAACAAAGAAGAAAGCTTGGAGATGATGATGGGAAGCAATGGTCTATATTGGCTTGAGCATGGAAGCTTGAAGGTTCGACAATGGAGGTGTGTGTGTGAGGAGAAGAGAGGAAGAGAGGGAGGGGAAGAGAGCTGCGTATGAGGGAGAGAGAAGGAGAAATAAGAGGTGAAATGTGAAATGAAATAATGAATAAACCCCCCAAACCGTGCAGCACTTTTAGAGAGGAGAGAGAGAGGAGTGGTTGGGTAGGAAGCTTCCTAGAAGCTTCGCACGCTTCTCGATAAAGTGAAGTATGTGGTTACTTAAATGATGTCATAAAAATAACTAGATAAAAATAATCTACTAGAATTATTTCTTAGTGGACAAAATTTTACAGTTAGCGTAATAATATTTTATTATTCCATAGATAATAAAATATACTGTGATTTTATTTATCAAATAAAATCTTGAAAAATAAAAATCTCATAAACTGTGTCCAGCCTCGGGTTTAGTAAGATCTCCCGTCGACATTTCTACAGTCTAAAGTTTACCAGCCTCAGGAAAAATATTTCATTTTTCTGGCTCCGCTCAGTGGGCACGCAAAATGAAGAATATATTAAAATATTCAACATTTCTAGAAAATTCCACAAAAATTCTGAAAAATTAGAAATATTGGAAAATAACTATTTATCGTGAAACAAACAGTTTTTCGAGACGTTACACTGATACTGCTCAGTGTGCACGTAAAATGAGAAATATATTAAAATATTTGATATTTTCAAAAAAATCTAGAAAAATTCCCAAAAATCATAAATTTATAAAATGATTATTTATAATGAAATAAATAATTTTTGGAATGTTACAAGCGTAGCCATATCAACAAGTTGTAACTTCTTTTCGAGAGCCTAGAACATAAGAACTCCATGGTTAAGCATGCTTGAACTGGAGCAATTATGGGATGAGTGACCTCCTGGGAAGTTTCCTAGGATGCGTGTGAGCAATGACAAGAGCACATTAAAAAGACCCATGTTGGTTTATGGAGACACTCGTCAATCCTGCAGGCAGTCCCGAGCGTTACAACACCGATTGACGCATAGTCTCATAACAAGCTATATACTCTACCTCCATAGTTGAAGTAGCTGTAAGTGTCTGTTTAATACTTCTCTAAGAAACAACTCCTCCTGCCAACATAAAAGATATATCCTGATATGGACTTATGGTCATCTAGACAACCACCATAATCACAATCAGAATAGCCTATCACCTCTAGGTGATCTGATCTCCAATAGGTGAACATATAATCTTTGGTACCTTGTAGATATCCCATAACTCGTTTTGCAACATGCCAATGAGCCACACCAAGTTTGCTTAAGTATCGTCCAAATACACTAACAACGAAAGCAATATCAGGACGTGTACAAACTTGAATATACATAAGTTTTTGAAAATAATGGAGTCACTACCAATGTTTATTTAAATTGAAAAAATATTAGAAAAATCCTTTAATTAGGAAAATCGGTCTTTTGGAAAATGAGTTTGGATTCGGGAGTCGATTACAGGTAGGGAAGGTTTTAACACCCTACACTGTCTGTTCCAAGAATGGTACCTTAAGTTAATTGTTCAAATTTTAATAATGTCAAATATATTTATTTTACCCCTTTTTTAAAACATTGTAACTATTTATAAAAGGAAAAGAAATAACCAAATTATGAAAATTAATTTTGACTTGATAGAAATGAATTCCTACTCCTACATATCCCTTAGTGCAATGGGGAATTCAAAGTCACGTCATTCTTTAGAAAACAATTCCCGCTCAAATATAAATCGATTCTTGCATAGGGTTCAAATTAGCACTAGACTACTCAATAAACCCTTATGATCCAAATGACATTAAAGATAACATCCGATATTCAACCATTATCATTGGCCATTGGGTTGATTAAAAAAAAATTTGTAAAAAAAATAATTTCTTTTTTTATTATTTTTTTATCAATTTAAACAAGCATAATAATAATAAAAATCAATCCACAAGTAAAAGAAGCAAGGCCTAAGTCAAAAAATCAAAAAAACTTTTTAAAAAGATTAATTTTTCAGGCCCAAAGAAAAACCCAAACCAAATAAAAATTAGAAACTTAAGTTAAGCAAACTGACAGAAAAATGGAGAAAGGGATGAAGCCCTTGTTTGTTGCTGTGTAGGAGTTGAGGCGAACGGTGGAGGCATGGCAAGGTGCAAGGCTGGGTCACCAATGACACGGTGGGACAATGAAAGGTGGTGTGGAGATTTTGCGACTGCACAGTGGTGGCTTGGTGAGGTTCTAGGTCCATTGCAGCTTGGGCATAATGACAGTGGTGGCTTGGACGGCGGTTGTGCGACTATTTGGGTTCGTGGTTGTTGCTTATGGTTGGTGGTTGATAGTGCAGCAACAGGTGGCAGCAAAGGTGGGGTGGTTTGGATCATGTGTGGTGAGGCAGCACGGTGGAGTAGAGGTAGAGATTGGCTCATGGAGGTTCAGGCACGTGGTGGTGTGACTGGCGCGTGAGTCTGGGCAGCAGTGTGGCTGGCTGGCTCAACGGTAAGCGGTGGAATGACTTATTGGAGGTGTGGTCGTATGGTGCCACGGCACAGTGGCTATGCAAGGGAGGCTTCGACGAAACATGGTAGTTTGATTATGGAGGTTTGGATTTTGATATTTGCTAGTTTATGTTGTAAAGGTGTAGATGGTGGTTGAGTTTTGTAGGTTGTGATGGTGGTTTGGTTTCATGGTAGTTCTTTGTTGGTATGATTTTAGTATAAGCTAAAGGTGTTTGGTGCATTGGCTAAAAGGAATTGGTTAGTTATGGTGACTGGACTTTGGAGTTTATAGATGGGGAGGTTCATGGAGGTTTATGGATGTTCATGGCTATGGGGTGATTTTGAGATTTTGGTGAGGGTTGTGAAGGGGTTCTAATGTGGTTGCTGGAGGTTTATGAACTACTGAGTGAAAAAGAGAGAATCTCCCCTGTAAAATGATTAGTGGGGTTGAAATTTGGTGTTGGTATTGGTTGTAGTTCACTCCTTGGAAGGTTCTTTTAAGCACTAGAGAAATCAAGATCAAGACCATAGCAAAACCAATCTTCCTCACAGCGCCCCTTTTTTGTGTATTTTCCCATCACTCAATATTTCACCATATCTCCCTCTATATAGTTCACCCCGCTTCCTGTTCCATATTTTATAAGCAAGAAATCAATTTTTTTGGATGTGGTCAACTTAGGTAGCAACGTATAGTAGAGCATTGGTCTTTTTTTCAATTTCCTCTTTGATGAATTTTTCTTGCTTTTTGACCCAATACTCCATCGAGTTGCCTCCCTCTTACTCTATTTAAAATTACTTTATGCCTTGGGTTGTGTGAGATCAGAACATGTGGTCTTTTTCTACTCCATATTTGGCTTTTAAGTTTGTTTCCTTTTTTCCTTTACTGCTGCTACCTTCATTTTTTGATGTTTTATCTTTAACTTTTTCTTTTTTGTAATTTTTCTATCAAGGTTTACTTTTGTTTTTATTAGTCAATTGCATTAAAAACTATTGGCTTATATGCTTGGTCACTCGCTTCTTGATAACTCCATGTAATATAGTTATTTGTACCCTATAATTTTGCTTCATAGAATGCTATGTCCTTGTTATTATGCATATATGAGAGATTTTATGCTTATATTGGTTAAATTTCCTTTGGATGTCTCTCTATATGATTATGAGCAATTTGTATGTATTCGTTAAATGATTAAGTGAATTTATAATTTATATTTAACTTAGTAATTTTCCTAATGTAGGATGGGCTTAAAACTGATGAATTAGAGTGATTCAAGGCTCAAAAGCCCAAGAGAAAGATCAAGTGGCAATCCAGGAGAGAGCACCGCGCCACAAAGTAGTGTGCGTCATGGCACAAAAGGTGCATCATCAAGCTGCTATACAAAAACTCAAGGCTAGCACGTCGCGACACAAAAGAGTGTGCATCGCAACCCTTTGTGATTGACTCAATGAGCACCGCGGCACGATGTGCAGAACTGAGCCTATAAATAGATTTTTATCAGATTTTCTAAGGATGGCTTTTTAGGTTAGAGAAGCTGCACCTGGTTCTTCATTTTCGGAGGCTGAAAGAGGCCAAGGAAGGTTGGAGGCTATCTTCCTCATAGAGGGAGATTCAAGCATCAATGACAACATCCATAAGCATTTCCTCCTTTCTCCCTTTGTTTTCTTCTCTTTCTCATTCATTTGAACATGTATTTTGATTTGTAATCATGTATTTTATGAACATTAATGATTTTGTTCTCCTATGAGTTTGTATGGATGTATGGTTTTGTTCAATCATATGATTCTTAATACTTTTGAAGGTTTGATCAGCTTTTGAATGATTTGTTGAAGTCTGATGAACCTAGATATAGGAATTTAGATTTTAGATCTAATATATGGTTGATGCATGTTCGATTTTATTCCAATGGTGGGATGAGTTGATTCACTAACTGGATAGCAATATACATTTTAGCCATGTATAGTGTGTGTTTGAGAATAGATCGTTCAAGAGTAGATTTTGTGTTAGCTTTCATGGAAACATAGTAAGTTGGGCAATTGAAACTATGGTTAGATGACCTAGATATAGGCTTTTAGCTAATAAAGATTCTCAAGCTAACCTAATCATTTCATTCATGTTTATGAAAAGGATTGCATGTTATTGGTTGAAGTAAGGGGTGAAGAAGGATTTTCCTAAACTCTATCCATTATGTTATTTTCATTTATCACTTTTTAGTCTTTAGTTTAATTGCTTTCCCCTATTCTTATGTTCTTGAATAGAATTAGGTAAGCTATTGGTTAATACTTAGCATTGGAAGTAAACTTATCCTTAAGGGAACGATCTTTACTTTTCACTTTATTACTTGAATGACCCGTGCACTTGCAGCCTATTTTGGGACAAACAAGTTTTTTAGTGCCGTTGCCGGGGAATAAGGCATTATTTCTACATTGCTAATATCGATAATGAGTTTGCTTAGTTCTAATTCAAGTTTTTATGTTTTGTTGTTGTAAATAGTTTTATTTTCAAGTTTTTATATTTTTGTTGTTGATTTGCTTAAATATGTAGTTATAATTTGATTTTGTATTTTTGTTGTACATTCTGTGTTTTAAGTTTGTAAGCACATTTTGTTGGTGCTAGAGGCCATATTGAAGTAGAAATGGCAGCAGAAACCATTTCCATGCAGAATTCTGCAGGTTTAGTTATAAGCACCGCGGCCCAGGCATTCTTACGTAGCGGCGCACATGCACATTTTCTGCAAAATTCTGTAGCTTTTTACTTACGCCGCGGCCCAGGCCTTGGGTCGCCGTGGCGCAGCACCCAAATTTTGCCTTTTTCTATTTATTTTCTTTGTTTTTCTTTATTTAGTATGCTCAATGCTAGTTTAGCTGCTATTTTGATATGCTCAGGTACCTTATAGACCATGTGCAGCAAGGAACACATTCACTTTGGTTTGGGAGAGTATCTTTACATGTTTTCACCCTTAATGCTTAATGTTTACACATGTTTTGATATTTTAAGTATGTGCTAGTGATAGTCATCATGCTTTCATGATTATATCCTATTTTGGCTATTACTGGTGAGCTGTTGATGCAAGTTTCAATTTTTCACACTTTGTACATGTTGTTATGCATCCTTGAATGGAAAATGATGGATCTTTGGATGCATGACATATTTCCATTTTCTAGTGTGTGATGGTTGGCCAATGATATAAATGCTTGCGAATTGCCCTCTGTTTTGTGAAACCATTTATGATCTTGAAGCATGCCAATGCAATCTGGTTTGTTTTTATGCATATTGTGTTTTCCCATTTAGATGCTTGCTTAACTTTGGAAAGATATGAGTGTTTGTTTAGAGAATGTTTATGAATTGTGCATGTGGATGATTTCTTTTATCCTTGAAGTTGTTCCCCAACTCTCTTGAGGTGAAATCCTAAATTGTGTATGATTGAGGAAATGATTAGGGCATTATTTTGAGCCTTTTCAAGCTTACCCTGAATGATTTTATCATAGGTCTCCTTTTGAAGCCTTATACTGTTTAGCCTTATTTGTTTTTCATTACCATTGTGTTCGTTAACCTGTTAATCGTTCTAATATATGTGAAAGCATTGCATTTTCTTCCTACCCCTATTGTTTGTTGAGTTCATAATATGCTATTTCTTGAAGTGAGTTCAGTTATTAGGAGTATTAATATATTCAATACAAAATGAGCCTGAAGGAACCAGATGCAGTCAAAGAAAAATCACTGCTTTGCAAAATAAAGAAAATGTAACGAAAAAGAGAAAATAGAAAAAAAGAAAGAAAAGCAAAGCTTAAGAAAAGTAATGTGTAAAAAGCATCAAAATGGTTCTGGCGAGTTTTCTATATTCATTGTTGAATACCCTACGAAAATCATGTGGTGACTCATGTAACACCCCAAAATTTTCTATCTCTTAAACAGTAATTTTGATAGTTAACAGAATTTTATTGTTTAGTAATTTCTAGATACTGTAAAATTATTTTTATTATTCCGTCAGCGTATTTGATTGTTTTGAGTGATTTACTCCGAGTCAGGAAAATAAAAATTTTAGGGTCGGGGAAAACTTTACGTAATGTAATTTTTACCGTTAGGTTTTAATTATTTTACATAATCTGATTTGATATTTGTGTGTTTTCTAATATTTGTGATTTTTGTAGATGATTATGAAATTTTTTACTGTTTGTGGGCCCAAGGGGTGTATGTGGGCCCAGGTGGCCATACATGGGCCCAGGTGGGTCCCGCAAAGTGAAAAAATTTTCTATAGATAGAAAAATTTGTACTGTTTAGATGGAGACAGGGGATCTTACTAAACCTGAATCTGGAAACAGTTTTTATAATTTTCTTTTACTGTGTTTTGTACTGTATTTATTTATCAGGTGATAAAAATACAGTAAAAATATTATTTGTAGGGTTATAGCAGATAAAAATAATAAAAATTATACTGCGTAGTCAACAAAGAGGGCTTGACTTGATTTGTACCCTTGGATGAGAATACTTAGTTTGAAGATTAACCATTGATTTAATCAACGGTTAAGAAACAAACTTAATAAAGAAGCATTGGATAATCACCATTGATTTAATCAATGGTGTGAGAATAAACTTGGTTAGGAAGGCTTTGATATCAACCGTCGATTTAATCAACAGTGTAGAATTGGTCTTGAAAAGTGACAGAGACCATTTATAACCATTGGATTTAGATTTAATCTACGGTGGAGATTTAGTCTTATAAAGTAACAAGGACCATTTATGACCATTGAATTTGGATTTAATCAATGGTGGAGATTTGGTCTTCTAAAAAGGTTATGACTAATTATAACCCTTGGATTAAAAGTAAGAAGGAGTAATCTTGACCCTTTATTTTGGAGACACATCTAATGGCTAGGATTTAAAGGAGAAAGATCCAATGGCCTAGATTGAGTCTTCTAATCAAAAGTCTACCTAAATCCTAACCATTGAATTAATCAATGGCTAGAAATACTTCAAATAATGGCTTGAAAAAGATGACAATATTATTGCATACATAATGCAAGGAGGGGACGATTTTTGTAGTATTTTGGAGCTAAAGGTGATTTGATGACCATTATTACTTGTCATGGTCAATATTACATCATTCTTGACCATTATTACTTTGTTTGCTTCCTTAGGAGAATGCTTGGAGGGGGGCATGGTTTTGGTTGTTGGTGTATGCCCTAGAGGCTAATACATTTTCTGTATTTACATATATTCTATTATGCTATTTTATATATGAGGCATTTCATTTATTGTGTTCTTTTTGATAAACATAATAAAGTCCTTAGAATAGTAAGTTTGATGCCATAGGACATCAAGTGGATGACTTGATCGTGAGATCCTTTTGGTTACAACACTATTCTTAAATGTCCCTAGTCAAGTATTATTGTTAATTAGGACAACAATAATATATTGAGACTAGTATGTGTAGAGACTGATGATTCGCATCTCACGGGTCATGGATATGAGATATCAAGTCTTCACATTGGTACATATTAGAGTAATGATGTCTTCGGATGACCCACCATGAGAACGCTACATGGATCGTTACGCGAGTGTCATAAGCGATTCTCATAGTGACAATGGTGTTTGTGGTCCTTTGACCGAAATCACTACGATTCCTACATGAGGAGTTGTGTGTTTTAATGCCATCAAACATCATCTCGTAACAAGGTGATTATAAAGTTGGTTATTGGACATACCGCAAATCATGCGAGAGGGATGTGAGTGACCTAGATGGAATTTGTCACTCCTACATAACAGAGCGATATCTTCGGGCCCCCTGATTGAGTGAGACTGCGAAATGCATGACCATGCTCAAATGAGTCAATATGAGATATTGATCTCATTTGTTGTTACAAAGTCTACTCAAGTATCAGGAAACGAATGATTGGACTATACAAGGGTGACGCATTCCATGCCTTGTGTTCAATCTAGATATCTTGACAAAGGGACTAAATGACACGGAAACATTGGTCATGAAAAGGTTATGTCAAATCACTGACATTCTTATTACTTGGGTAGCAGCGATGTGTTGCTAGATACTGCTCACTGCTTGTAATATTAAAATGGAATTTTAATATTACTGCCAACGTAATAAGAACCTGCAGGGTCACACATATAGAGCAGACTAAAATTGGAGCAATGGATCCAAGTTGGACTCGGATTCAAATATGGGCCAGACTCATAACAGATGGGTCTAGGGTTGCACAGCTTACCTTGCTGCTGCTCACACTCACTTAAGGCAGTCACTATTATAAATAGTACTGCTAAGAGAGATAATTCTGAACCCTAGCCGCACCTACAGAATAGTGAGTGAGTGAGCGACAGGTTTCTTCTCTTCTCTTCGCAGCTAGCACTGTGTGAGAGACGTGAGGCTCCTCTTTACGGACGTTGGACGTTCTTGGGTCTGTTCGTGTGGATACCGCAGAGACATCATTTCTATTACGGTGTTAGTGATTCACGCTTCAAGAGGTAAATCATTTAAAAAACTCGGATTATGGCTTTTTCGCATGGATCCTCGGTGGGAATCCCTGTTTTTCGCTGCGTGTTGTATCCGCAAAAATTCCCAACAGTGGTATCAGAGAGTCTTGCGAAACCATGATTCGGTTTTCTGTTTTCGTTTACATGAGATAATATGTTTTCTGTTCTTGTTTTGACAAAAGATATGATCTTTAATATGTTATTTTTGAAAACCGTATGAAACCCTTTGCGAAAACATATTCTGTTTCTTATGTTGTATGCAAAACTGTGATGTTGTTTTCAAAACTTCATGAAGATGTTCATATGTTCTGTGAAAACCGTTTTGTATTAAGATATATGTTTTTGCGAAGCTTTCTGGTATGTATGTGATACAAACAGCATTATGGAATCCTTATTCTCAATGCGCGGCGCAAGGGTTTAGGAAACCTTGTTCTTGGCTTGCGGCGGCAGGGGTTATGGAATCCTTGTTTCTGCACAAGAGGCGCAGCGCAAGGGGTTTTGGAAACCCTATTCTTGTTTTGCGGCAGCAGCATCAAGTGTTGATGTCAAGCCGCCAACGAGGCGCCTGAAGTTCAAGTGTTGAACGACGGCGCAAGGGTTCCCTGCGGCACATGAAGTGTTCATGTTGTTCGGGCTTAGGGTTTCGCGCGGCACATGCTGCACCAAGGGAGGCGCAAGAGATTCAGCTCTTGTTTTTGGTCCAATTTTTCGGCCCGGGGGCTGCCTCTGCGTAGTGTGTTATTCGAAAGCGTAATATTTTCTATCTTTTTATAACTCACAAAAAATAATTATGTATTATTGTTATGAGTTTATATGTTCTTTGTGATGCATGGTGCATGGTTATGGCCTTAGTCCCCTCTTTTATGCCTTTTGGTTTTGATAAATACGACCTGCGTGTCGTGCTTTTCTTTCTACATTCTGATTGTACATTCTCTTCTCACCTAACTCCCCTCGAATGTAAAAGAGGTTTCTATATAATGTAATTATGATGTGGAGACAAGAAGGCAACATCAAGTGAGGACGTTGGTGGGAGATGCTTGATGAAGCTGGCTTAGTTAATGCTACTCTCTTAGGGGCCATAACCATGTCACTTTTATTATATGCTTTTTATGTATGAGATGCATGGATGTTGTTTATGGTATGATAAACAATTTAATAAATGGTGAGATCTAATAATAATAATAATTCCCTCAAAGCAAATATTAAGTCATTATGTGATGCCTTCCAATGTGTGGCACTCGTCAAGACTAGTATCGATCAAGTGCAGGTCTGCCAAAGCAGGATGCCTTTATCTATATTAGTAAGACGTGATAGGATAAAGGTAATATCCAACTGCCAACCATTGGGTCTGACTTAACTAGGCCATTTCAATAGGATTGAAGGCTTAGAGGCATGAAGTTGGGCTTTGGTCCATTAGATGGACTTGAATAAGTGTTATTCACCCAACTATCCAAGAATTACATGTGATGTAATTGGACAGTGTTTCCTACCTAAATAACTGAATTTTGGGTGATCAGCCAAAGCTGACTCAAAACTAGGTGAAATATGGATCTTGGCCTACTAGGAAATCTTACGATGGGATTTTCTGAGTCAATGCTAAGGGTCATTGACTTGAATAAAATAGTGGGAGACATATTTAATTAAAAGACCTCATTAAATATGTTTATGGCATGATACTTATATTTTGCATGTTTCTGTTAATAGATAACCATGGCAACAAACACATCGGGTACTTTATCATTGCGATCCGTCCTTGAGAAGGACAAGTTGTCTGGAACAAATTTTCTAGGCTGAGTACAGAATTTGAGGATTGTCCTCAAGCAAGAGAAAAATTTGTATGTTTTGGAATGACCTATTCCTGAGCCACCTGCTGCTAATGCCCCTAGAACTGAAAGAGATGCTTATAAGAAGCATCAAGATGATGCCTTGGACATTGGATGTCTAATGCTGGCCACCATGAACTCTGAGCTCCAAAAGCAACATGAGAACATGGATGCATACGATATGATCGTACACCTTAAGAAGCTCTATCAAGAGCGGCCGAGGCATGAGAGATTCGAGGTCTCTAAAGCACCTTGTTTCGGTGCAAGTGGTAGAAGGAAGCCCTGTTGGTGCTCATGTACTCAAGATGATTAGGTACATTGAAAACCTAGAGAGACTGGGTTTTCCTTTGGGCCAAGAGTTGCCATCGACTTAGTCCCGCAATCGTTCTTGGGAAAGTTTCGATCAATTTGTCATGAACTACAACATGAATGAGATTGACAAATCACTACCAGAGCTATTAGGCATGTTGAGAAGCTCCATCTTGACGAGTAACATCAACAAAGGTAAAGGGAAGGCCATAATGATGGTCTAAAAGAATAAGGGCAAGAAACAAAGAGAAAAAGCCCAAGGACAGCTGGAAGGGCAAGGGCAAGGACAAGTCCAAGCCTAGCACTTCTAGCTTAAAACCGATAGGTGGAGTGGCTAAGGAAGGTACATGCTTCCATTGCGGTCGACCAGGACATTGGAAGAGGAAGCTGTGCCAAGTTCTTGGAGGAGCTCAAAAAGAAGAAGGGAAGTGAGACTTCCACTTCGGGTATTTTTGTTATTGAAGTCAATTTATCTACTTACGCATCATGGGTATTAGATCTTGGATGTGGATCTCACATTTGTGTAAATGTGCAGGATCTAAAGAGAAGAGACCATTGACGAAGGGCGAAGTCGACCTACGAGTTGGAAATGGAGCAAAAGTTGCTTTGCATTAGCTGTAGGGACTTATTTATTATCTCTACCCACTTGGGCTTGTAATAGAGTTAGAGAAGCGCTATTTTGTGCTCGCTATTAGTAGGAATATCATTTGTTTCTTGTTTGGACAAGAAAGGTTTTTCTTTTATAATAAAGGACAAGTGTTGTTCTATTTATATGAATGATATTTTTTATGGTAGTGCACAATTGAGTAATGGACTTTATGTACTTGATCTCGAAACGCCCATTTATAACATAAATACAAAGAGGTTTAAATCAAACGATCTGAACCTAACTTTTCTCTGGCATTATCGTTTGGGCCACATAAATGAGAAACGCATCTCCAAACTCCATAAAGATGGATTCTTGGACTCATTTGATTTCGAATCATATGAGATATGTGAATCTTGTTTATTAGGGAAGATGACAAAGGCCCCATTCACTGGACAAGGTGAAAGGGCTAGTGATCTTTTAGGCCTTATACATAGTGATGTATGTGGGCCACTAAACACAGTCGCTAGAGGTGGTTTTCAATACTTCATTACATTTACTGATGATTTCAGTAGATATGGATTTGTATATCTTATGAAGCACAAATCAGAATCCTTTGAAAAGTTCAAAGAGTTCAAGAATGAAGTACAAAACCAACTTGGCAAGAGTATTAAAATCCTTCAATCAGATCAAGGAGGAGAATACTTAAGCCAACAGTTTGATGATCATCTGAAAGAGTGGGATAATATCTCAACTTACTCCACCAGGAACACCACAATGGAATAGTGTCTCTGAAAGGAGGAACCGGACCTTGTTGGACATGGTCCGATCTATGATGAGTCATGCAAACCTTCCAAGCTCCTTCTGGGGACATGCTCTGTTAACACCAGTTTTCACACTTAATCGTGTTCCATCTAAGACGGTTCAAAAGACACCATATGAGATATGGACCGGGAGACGGCCCAAGTATGTCTTTCTTGAAGATTTGGGGCTGCGAAGCTTACGTAAAACGTCAAGTTTCGATAAGCTTGGACCTAAATCGATAAATGCTTCTTTGTGGGGTATCCAAAGGAAACCAAGGGATACTTTTTCTATAATCCTACGGAGGGCAAAGTGTTTGTCGCACGGACGGTTGTGTTTCTAGAAAGGGAGTTTATCTCCAAAGGAACCAAAGTGGGAGAAAAGTAGAACTTGAAGAAGTTCAAGTTTCACAAAGCAAAGAATGAACCAATGGTGGAAATAGAGCAGCCTCCACAAAATGTTGTGGAACATGCAAGAACTGCTTCTAGTAGCACAAGACCTGCGTAGGTCTAACAGATACGTCATCAACCAGAGAGATATGGATTTCTCATGACCCAATAAGGTGACGTATTGCTCATGGATCAAGATGAGCCTGTGACTTACCAGGAAGCCATTATTGGCCCAGATCTGAGAAATGGCTTGAGGCCATGAGATCTCGAAATGGATTCCATGTATGCCAACCAGGTATGGACCTTGGTTGACCCACCGAAGGGTAAAACCCATTGGGTGCAAGTGGGTTTTCAAGAAAAAACCGACATGGATGGTAATGTGCATACCTTTAAGGCGCGATTGGTGGCTAAAGGTTTTTAACAAATTCATGGTGTAGACTATGATGAGACTTTTTCCCCGGTTGCGATGCTTAAATTCGTTCGGATCTTGCTTTGTTGTTGCAAAGATACCATGATTATGAAATCGGCAAATGGATGTCAAAAGCTGCTTTTCTTAATGGAAATCTTCTCGAAGATGTGTACATGACACAACCCGAGGGTTTTGCCACTCCGAGAGGATGCTAGAAAAGTATGCAAGTTGCAACGATCTATTTATGGATTAAAGCAAGCTTCCGGAAAATTTGGAATCTTCGTTTTGATGATACAATAAAACAGTTTGGTTTCATCAAGAATGAAGAAGAATCTTGTGTCTACAAGAAGGTTAGTGGGAGCACTATTGTCTTTCTGGTATTGTATGTTGATGACATACTACTTATTGGAAATGACATCCCTACCCTACAGTCCGTAAAGACTTGGTTAAGGAACTGCTTCTCTATGAAGGACTTGGGCGAAGCCACCTATGTATTAGGTATCAGGATCTATAGAGATAGATCACTGAGACTGCTTGGCCTAAGTCAAAGTACATACATAGACAAAGTGTTAAGACGATTTAACATGCATGAATCCAAGAAAGGACTTTTGCCTATGTCACATGGTGTAAGCCTATCTAAGGCTCAATCCCCTTCCACCCAGGATGAGAGGGATCGCATGAGCAAGATTCCATATGCATCTACAATTGGATCTATCATGTATGCCATGTTATGTACTCGACCAGACATGTCGTATGCTTTGAGTATGACGAGTAGGTACCAGTCTGATCCCGGTGAAAGTCACTGGACTGCTATCAAGAACATCCTTAAGTACTTAAGAAGGACTAAGGATTCGTTCTTGGTATATGGAGGCGAGGAAGAGCTAGTCGTAAAGGTTACACGATGCTAGCTTCCAAACCGATAGGACGACTCCAGATCGCAATCGGGTTATGTTTTTTGCCTAAATGGTGGGCCGTGAGTGGAAGAGTTCAAAGCGGGAGACGATCGCCGATTCTACCACGTAGGTGAGTATATTCTTTCGCCTTTAATGCAAAGAAAGGAGGCCATTTGGATCGAAGTTCATTCGAACTTGGCACTATTCCTAGCATTGTGGACCCGGTGGACCTCTATTGTGATAATAATGGAGCCATTGCACAAGCTAAAGAGCCTAGATCTCACCGGCCGATCCAAACATATACTTAGGCGCTTCCATCTCATTCGAGAGATCATCGATAGAGGAGATGTGAAGATATGCGAGTACTAACAGATGATAACATTCTTTGATCCACCGACGAAGTCTCTTGCACACAGAAGCATGAGGGTCACACTAGGTCTTTAGGCATTAGATATATGCATGATTGGCTCTAGTGCAAGTGGGAGATTGTTGGTGTATGCCCTAGAGGCTAATACATTTTCTGTATTTACATATATTCTATTATGCTATTTTATATATGAGGCATTTCATTTATTGTGTTCTTTTTTGATAAACATAATAAAGTCCTTAGAATAGTAAGTTTGATGCCATAGGACATTAAGTGGATGACTTGATCATGAGATCCTTTTGGTTACAACACTATTCTTAAATGTCCCTAGTCAAGTATTATTGTTAATTAGGACAACAATAATATATTGAGACTAGTATGTGTAGAGACTGATGACCGCATCTCACGGGTCATGGATATGAGATATCAAGTCTTCACATTGGTACATATTAGAGTAATGATGTCTTGGATCGACCCACCATGAGAACGCTACATGGATCGTTACGTGAGTGTCATAAGCGATTCTCATAGTGACAATGGTGTTTGTGGTCCTTTGACACGAAATCACTACGATTCCTACATGAGGAGTTGTGTGTTTTAATGCCATCAAACGTCATCTCGTAACAAGGTGATTATAAAGTTGGTTATTGGACATACCGCAAATCATGCGAGAGGGATGTGAGTGACCTAGATGGAATTTGTCACTCCTACATAACAGAGCGATATCTTCGGGCCCCCGATTGAGTGAGACCGCGAAATGCATGGCCATGCTCAAATGAGTCAATATGAGATATTGATCTCATTTGTTGTTACAAAGTCTACTCGAGTATCGGAAACGAATGATTGGACTATACAAGGGTGACGCATTCCATGCCTTGTGTTCAATCTAGATATCTTGACAAAGGGACTAAACGACACGGAAACATTGGTCACGAAAAGGTTATGTCAAATCACTGACATTCTTATTACTTGGGTACCAGTGATGTATTGCTAGATACCGCTCACTGCTTGTAATATTAAAATGGGATTTTAATATTACTGCCAACGTAATAAGAACCTGCAGGGTCACACATATAGAGCAGACTAAAATTGGAGCAATGGATCCAAGTTGGACTCGGATTCAAATATGGGCCAGACTCATACAATGAGATGGGTCTAGGGTTGCACTGACTTACCTTCTTTGTTGCTCACACTCACTTAAGGCAGTCACTATTATAAATAGTACTGCTAAGGGGGCTGCTAAGAGAGATAATTCTGAACCCTAGCCGCACCTACAGAATAGTGAGTGAGAGAGCGACAGGTTTCTTCTCTTCTCTTCGCAGCTAGCACTGTGTGAGAGACGTGAGGCTCCTCTTTGCGGATGTTGGACGTTCTTGGGTTTGTTCGTGTGGATACCGCAGAGACATCATTTCTATTACGGTGTTAGTGATTCACGCTTCAAGAGGTAAATCATTTAAAAAACTCAGATTATGGCTTTTTCGCATGGATCCTCGGTGGGAATCCCTATTTTTCGCTGCGTGTTGTATCCGCAAAAATTCCCAACATTGGTGGCTTAATAGCTTAGCCAAGTTTCAAGACATCAATTATATGTTGTCTTGGTCATTATTGATTCATTTTTCAAGAAGGAAACTTAGCAAATTTTCTCTTCCTTTCTCTTCTCCTCTATGTTTCGGCCATGACCATCAAGAACACCTTCCATCACTTTTTAATTTCATCCAACCATAGATCTTGAATCTACATGATATTCTAAGCAACTTTCATGTTGGAGACTTTCTCTAAATCATTCATCTTCATGGACTTTCTTCAAGAGCCAAGTTATAGGGTATTTGTGGTGAAGTGTAAGGAAACTTCATTTCTTCTCTCTTTTTCATGTTCTAAACCATGTTTGATCCATGGTTCCTCTTAATCAAGCTTAGTATACTAATTTCTATGTATTTTGTTTTGTATTTGAGAAGCCTTTGGTGGTGAAGGACTTGGAAAAAGAAGCAACTCAAGAAGCTTTTAAGGATCTTCAAGAGGTAAGAGGGAGATCCATCTCACCAACCAAGCATGGTGGTGAGAGATGGTTTTATATTTAATGGGTGGTGAATCCATGTGAGGATTCATATCCATGGTCATGTAATAATTTGTGTGTGTTATGTGCTTTGATTATTTTTGTCTATGCTTAATATGCTTTGCATGATTTACTTGTGTATGCATGCTTAGTATGATTTTATTTGCTTATATGGTACGCTTATGATATGCATGATGAAGATATATTGAATATATTATGATGAAAGTATGATAAAACAAGAAATTTTGGCTCCAAAGGCCATAGAGAAGGTCACGATTTTGAGCTTCCAAAACTAGGGTTTCTATTGAAATTTTTCAAGAATAATGGAGTTAATTTTTGGTCCTTAAACTTAAGCAAATTTTTGGCCAAGACACCAACCAATTTGGTGTTCACAAAATTATATTTTCATGAATGATAAAATTGAATGATTTGAGAAGTAAAGAAAATAAACAAAAGTGTTTGATTTGCAAAAAGAATGCGCACGGTTTTGAGTTATGTTTTCATGAATTTATTTTTTTAAAGAAACAAGAATGGAATTTATTTAAGTTAGAAAGAAAAAAATATTTCATGGTTTCAATGGCCATCTATAAGGTTTTGATAATTTAGAAAAATGTTTTGATGTTATAAAATACAAGAATTTTCAAATAAAGATTTTGGAAAGGGAATTAAAGTGTTATCAATTAAGTAAAGTGGAATTTTCATAAATAAAAGAAAAAGAAGATTGAAAGTATTGAACTTCAAATTATTTTAAAGAGAATCAATTTTTAGAAGTGATTTAGAAATATAAAACAAAACGTTTGTAACTTAAATTTACTAACGTAGAATTTATTTACTGGGTTTTGGAAAACATTAGGAAATTTAAAATTAGAAACAGTAATTAAATCAACTAAATGTGATTTTGTAAGACTAGATCAATAAAAAGTGATTTTGATAAAATATATTTTGGAAAAGGATTTCTTGAATTAAGAAATGTGGAAAAAAAATTTCTTGAATAAGGAAAATATGAAAAATAAAATACAAAGTTATATTATTTTGAGAAAAGTTAAAAAGGAATTTTCGAAGGTTAAGAAATATTTTCTGTAATGAAATTGTGATGAAAAATGTTTTACGTATCTTTAAATTAATATTTTAATGAAAAATGAAAATGGATGATTTGAAGAGTATGGAAAATAATCAAAGGGTTTGTTTTTCAAGAGAACAAGAGTACGGTCTTTGAGGAATTTTTATTGATTTATTTTGTGTAAAAAGATCCTAAGTGTTTTTTTTCTAAATATGAGTTTTGAATGAAACGGACAAACATTGATTTTAAGGATTTGCAAAGAAAGTGAACAAGAATTTGCAAAGAAAGTGAAAAAAGATTTGTAAAGAAAGTGAAAAAGGATTTGAACAAATGGGTTTGGTTTTTATAACCATCGGTATTTTAGTTTTGAAAATAAAATTTTAATGGTTCTGTTTGTGTAAAATCATATCAATTTAGAAGGAAAAATGTTTTGATAATTTTCAATAGTCATGTCTACGTTTTCGAAGGCTTGTAATGCATAGATTTTGATGAAACAAATTGATTTTCCAAGTGAAAATATAATTAATTTAATACAAGGAATTTGGAAAGGGAATCAGAGTATTTTAGCACTTGAGAAATGAATTTTTATGTAAATAGAAAAGAGAGGTTGCAAGTGAGCCTCAATTTATTTTAAAAAGAATTTATTTTTGTTAAAATTGATTTAAGAAAAAAAATAATGAAGAATACAATAGTGATTTGGTATTTTCTAACGTGTAACTCATCCGTTGGATTTTGGAAAGCATTAGTAATTTTTAAAGTTAGAAACATTGATTTAATTCAATGGAATTGTGAATTTGTGGAATATACTGTGAAAAAATGATTTTCTTGAGTAAGAAGATATATTAAATGAAGTAGAAAGTTATATTATTTTGAGGAAGGTTGATTTGGAAATGATTTGAAAAAAATGGAGAATATAATGGTATTTTAAAAATTTATTAACGTATAACTTATTTTCGAGTTTTGAAGTGCGTTAGAAAATATTAAGTTTTGAAACGTTGATTTATATCAATGAAAAATTGATTTTGTGAATTATATTTTGGAAAAGGATTTCTTGAGTAAAGAAATGTGGAAAAAGATTTTCTTGAGTAAAGAAAATGTGTTAAATAAAGTATAAAGTCATATTATTTTGAGAAAAGTGGAAATGGAATTTTTGAAGAATGAGAAATATTTTTTTTGTAATGGAATTGTGGTGAAAAAAATTATTTACGTATCTTAAAAATGTAATTTTTAAAGTACGTGATTTGAAATACAGTAAAATATTTCTAAGTGTTTGGAAATACAGTAAAATATTTTTATGCGATTTGAAATATGATAAAATATTACTACGCGATTGTAGATGCGTTGAAACATTTTAAGTGATTTGAATTACGTTTAAATATTTTACGTAATTTGAACTACTGTTGAAAAATCACTATGTGATTTAAAAGTGATAGAATATTTTTACGTGAATGTGAAAATGACGAAAAATCATTATGTGATTTGGAAAGATATGTCTGTGATTGGATTTGGTGCATTATACGTGCATTGAAAAAATATGCGTTGAAGCATATGATTACATTGAACAAATGAAATTGAAAAGATTTGGCCCTTTGGGGTTGGACTTGCACTGATATATCCGTGCATTGTATAAAATATAGCTAATAGCTATTATGGCCCTTGTGGTTGAAGAGGGAATGAGAATTGATAGTGAAGTCTATGATGGATCTTGGGGACGTCGAGGCACGGCGGTCGACCAGTGGACAGTTGGCGAGTATCCTGTGCCACTTGGCGATGCAGTCCGTTGCAACGCATTGACGATACCCGACAAGAACACGATTCTTTTCAACGACTGGGAGATTGTCTTTGGGCTAAGGCTGACAATTAACTAGAGCATTCTTCTCAAAATTGTGAAAACCTCCATGGAGTTGTTTTTTATAAACTGAGTCTTTGTGCATATGCATAAATCTGAGCATTTATATCTGTATGATATATTAATTGAGGAATGTTAGCTATGACAATTGTTTTCAGTACTTGGATGATGATTGAACTGATAAATGATTAGATGATGATAGTTGATTAATGCTGATAGCATGATTATGGTATGATCTATCTGTATGATATGCTGTTTGTGTTATCTCTGTACTGCCATGTTGGTAATGGCGTAGGTGATCTCACCTCTTTGTTATGTTGTTTTGCTGTGTTTGTACTGTTAAAATCAAATAATAGAAGGATCGAGTTGTCTTAAACATAACGGGCGATGGATACTCTGAGATTGGTGACAACAATAAGGAGTGGACATTCAGGACTCGAAGGTATGCAGTGTTGACAAAGGAATAGATGTCTGATACATCAAGATGGACAGAAAAAAAATAAGTATGTTAAAGTTTCTCGTTAGTGTTATACCGTGCTATTAAGTAGGACCCGTCATGGGGTTTGCTACTATTAAAAAAAAATAAGTCTGTTAATTTTATATTTCTCTTTAAATTGTGATATTAATTGGTGTCAATATTACATAATGAATAGTTGAAATATGATTTTCAATATTACTTAATACTTTCAGTAAATTTACGTTTCAGTAAAGAAGAAATTTTGAAACCCATCTTTTATAACTCAAACTTTGTGCGAACTTCTTTTCAGATTATGAGTCGGGAGTCGGAAATATGATGCCCTAAGGAGGGTGTTACAACTCAAGTCTTGAAATAGTATGTTTATGTTTCTCAATGTTTGTATTGTATTCTTTCCAGTTCATTTATTTCACCCACTACCTTTGGCCTTACATTATAAGCTGTGAAAGTCCCTCTTGATCCTCAGTTATGTGTGATTTACATTAGTGGATAAAGGAATAGATTAGAATTTTGTGGATTCTTTAATTTGTATCGATGTGTAGGTTCATAAACTTATCCGGATGAGCATGATTTGAAAAAGATAAGTTTGACTTGCATGTTTATGGGAAATGTCATGTGCATGATTGGAAGCTGGATTAAGGGCTTGTTTAGGATTGTATATGTGTTGAGCTTAATTGCAAGGCATGTGCATCTTTTAAGGGCTTAAACAATCATTGTGCACTGGTTGTGGTTAAATGAAAATTGAAGTGTTGAATGCATATGAGCATGAATTGATTAATGTGAGTTTACTTGATCATACTTTGTGTTGTTCGAGGACTAGCAACAACTTAGGTTTAAGGGTATGATAACTCTATATAATGTAGTTATTTGTGCCCTATAATTGTGCTTCATGGAATGCTATGTCCTTGTTATTATACATATATGGGAGATTTTATGCTTATATTGATTAAATTTTCTTTGGATGTCTCTCTATATGATTATGAGCAATTTGTATATATTCGTTAAATGATTAAGTGGATTTGTAATTTATATTTAACTTGGTGATTTTTCTAATTTTGGATGGGCTTAAAATTGATGAATTGGAGCGATTCAAAGCTCAAAAGCCCAAGAGAAAGACCAAGTGGCATTCCAGGAGAGAGCGTTATATCACAAAGTAGTGTGCATCGCGGCACAAAAGGTGCATCATCAAGCTGCCACACTAAAACCTGAGGCTAGCGCACCGTGACACAAAAGAGTGTGCGCCGCGGCCCTTTGTGACCTACTCAATGAGCGCCACAGCACGAAGGAGTGTGTGCCGCGATGCGATGTGTAGAACTAAGCCTATAAATAGATTTTTATCAGATTTTCTAAGGATGACTTTTTAGGTTAGAGAAGCTACGCCTGGTTCTTCATTTTTTGAGGTTGAAAGAGGCCAAGGGAGCCAAGGTTGGAGGCTATCTTCCTCATGGAGGGAGATTCAAGCATCAATGACAATATCCACAAGTCTTTTCTCCTTTCTCCTTTTGTTTTCTTCTCTTTCTCATTCATTTGAACATGTATTTTGATTTGTAATCATGTGTTCAATGATGTAGCAGCTGTTTTAGGGAATATTTTGAATCCTTTTTATGGATATTAATGATTTTGTTCTCTTGTGAGTTTGTATGGATGTATGGTTTTGTTCAATCATATGGTTCTTAATGGTTTTGAAGGTTTGATCAGTTTTTGAATAATTTGTTGAAGTTTTATGAACCTAGACATAGAAATTTGGATTTTAGATCTAATGTATAGTTGATGCATGTTTGATTCTATTCCAACTGGATAGAAATATACCTTTTAGCCATGTATAGTGTATGTTGAAGAATAAATCGTTCAAGAGTGGATTTTGTGTTAGCTCTCATGGAACCATAGTGAGTTGGGCAATTGAAACTATAGTTAGATGACCTAGACATAGGCTTTTAGCTAATGAAGATTCTCAAGCTAACTTAATAATTTCATTCATGTTTATGAAAAGGATTGTATGTTGTTGGTTGAAGTAAAGGGTGAAGAAAGATTTTCCTAAACTCTATCCATTATGTTAATTTCATTTATCGCTTTTTAGTCTTTAGTTTAATTGCTTTCCCCTATTCTTATGTTCTTGAATAGAATTAAGTAAGCTATTGGTTAACACTTAGCATTGGAAATAAACTTATCCTTGAGGGAACGATCTTTACTTTTCACTTTATTACTTGAATGACCCGTGCACTTGCGGCCTATTTTGGGGCAAACAAGTTTTCTGCTCTTCTTGCAACGTTCCTCCCTTTTCTTTTATCCTTTTTTTCTAAAATTAGAAGAAAAAGTATTTTTCATTTTCATTTTTTTGTACAAATAATAAGAAAAAAGTAGTGATCCAAATAAGATGGAAGTAAATAAAATCTGAAAAAATAATATGTGTTCAAAACATTGCAATTAAGCATCATTTAACAAAAAATTATTAGTCCTTGATTAAGTAACAAAAATAAAATTTTATTGACAAAATTTGGTATCAACAACTACCCCCATTTGCTTTACATTTAAACTAAATGGAAAGCAAAGGAATTGATTCAATTTTGTCCATGAAAATTTTCCTTCCTTTTTTTTTATTATCTCCCCTCTTTTTTTTTTTCACTGTATAGAGTGTGCGGATCAATGCAAAACATCAATGGGCATTAAAACAAGGTAAAAACCTGGGGTATGTGGACCTTAAAAGGTAAAGGCCACGGGTATATAAACCCAGCGACTTAAAGGAAATGGGTACGAGGACCCACAAACTTAAAGACAATGGGTACGAGGACCCAAAAACTAGAGGTTGTGGGTGTTAGGACTTGGAAAACTAAAGGTAATGGGTACGGAGATTCGTTGAAACTTAATAGAAAAGTAAAAAGCTTATAGAGTCGGGTACTCGTAGAATCTTAACAAGAGGGTTAGAAAGCTCGCAAAGTAGGGTATCTGTCAAAGCTTGATAGGAATAAGGTAATAAGCTTGCGGAGTCGGGTATCCGCCGAAGCTTGAATCAGAAATGTAAAAAAGCTTACAGAGTCGGCTATTTGTTGAAGCTTGACAGAAAACTTAAAGGCAGAAAAGTAAAAATCTTCACAGAAAACTTAAAGACAGAAAGGTAAAAGCTTGCGGAGTTGGGTGTCCACTGAAGCTTCACAAAAAACTTAAGCAAAAAGTAAAAAGCTTGTGGAGTCGAATATCCGTCGAAGCTTGACAGAAAACTTAAAGGAAGAAAGGTAAAAACCTTGCAGATTCGGGTATCTGGGTATTCATTGAAGTTTAATAGAAAACATAAAGCAAAAAAGGTAAAAAGCTTGTGGAGTCAGGTATCCACCGAAACTTAACAAAAAACTTAAAGCAGAAAAGGTAAAAAGCTTGCAAAATAGGGTATCTGCCGAAGCTTGACAAAAATCTTAAAGTAAAAAGTAAAAAGCTTGGCAAAGTTAGGTATCTGCCAAAGCTTAATAGAAAACTTAAAGCAAGAAGTAAAAGCTTGTGGAGTTGAGTATCCGCCAAAGCTTGGTAGAAAACTTAAAGCAGAAAAGGTAAAAGGCTTGTGGAGTCAGGAATCTACCGAAACTTGACAGAAAACTTAAAGCAGAAAAGGAAAAAACTTGTAGAGTCGAGTATCTACTAAACCTTAACAAAAAACTTAAAGTAAAAAGTAAAAAACTTGTGGAGTCGGGTATCTGCCAAAGCTTGGCAGAAAACTTAAAGCAGAAAAGGTAAAAAGCTTGCGGAGTCGGGTATCTGCCGAAGCTTAATACAAAACTTAGAGCAAAAAAGTAAGCTTGCGGAGTTTGGCATATGTTGAAGCTTGACAGAAAACTTAAAGAAGAAAAGTAAAAAGCTTACAGGGTTGGGCACCTATTAACGCTTGACGGAACCTAAAGGCAATGGGTGCGAGGACTTGAGAACTAACAAAAAAATGATGTTGATTTTGTAAATGCATATGATGCCTGAGATGATGCATGATACAATAGATGTCCTATTGTAAAGATTCTCATGAACAAATTAGATAAATAATTTTGAGACACTAGAGCTTTAATTGAGTCGCTCTTGGTTCCACAACTCTTAAGGACTTCTTCCCACAGCAGGATCAAGGTCGAACAGTAATGAAATTCGTTAATTTGCTTTATGATTTGCCTAGTTATTCTTTCTTTTCTCATCAATACTCTTATCAGGAATTTATTACGTTTCCCATGACCTTTCAAGATTGTTAAAGCAAATCTAAATTCTTTTGCAAAATTGTCACATGTTTCGCATCTCAATATAAATCTATCATGAGAAATACATATTGAATCAACAGTAGGTTGAAATGAAAAGGGATTATCATTATAGAAAGAAAAAGTATTGGAAAAGCAGTACAAAAGGGATTAGAATTAAAAGGTTTACAAAAGAAATGTTGGAGTGGAGTTTTCTAGGTCTTCCAGTGATGCTCTCTAGGATGATCAGTGCTAATTTCTCATGTATGCAACCTTAAACACCCCCTTGTCTATTTTTGAGAATATGATTTGACCCTGTTTTCACGCATTAGGAGCATTTCATGACAAGACTTCGTATATTCAAACTGTCCTAGTTTGGCCCAAATCTCTATGTATCAAAGCATTTCATGATTTTTCACTATAAATTCAGACTACCCCAGTTTAGCCTTAACAAACTCAAATTGCCCCTGTTTGTGACTTGAGGCCACTCCACTTCTTCAAATGTGTCAGGTACCATTTTTTACCCTGACTTTTTGCCTAGGTCGCCCTTTTTGAGTTTTCAACCTAGCAGGTTACTCTAACTTTTACTTAGGTCTCCTTTTCAAGTTTTTAGCCTAGCGAGCCGTTTTTTTCTTTTCTTTTTTTAAAACATAATACACTTTGACTACATCTGAATTTACAAGAAGTGGTAAATCTTCACCATCCATGTTTGTGAGAATCAAGGGCCCTTCCGAGAAGGCTTTTTTCACGACATAAGGTCCTTTATAGTTTGGAGCCCATTTTCCTCGATGAACCTTTTGAATGGGAAGAATCTTCTTGTGTATTAGGTCTCTTTCTTAAAATTGTCGAGGATGCACCTTTTTTGTATAGGCTTTCATCATTCTCTTTTGGTAAAGGTGGCCATGATATAATGCATCTAATCTCTTTCCTTTAATGAGGTTCAACTGATCAAGTCGAGTTTGGACCCATTCAGCTTCTTCTAATCCTGTCTCTATCAGTACTCTTAATAATGGGATTTCTACTTCAATAGGGAGAAAGGGGCTGCCCAGTTGAAGTACAAATAGACATGTGATAGTCATGCAATGCAAATGGTTGCATTTCGTGCTAATCTTTGTATGTTACAACCATATTCTAGATAATCTTCTTGATGTTCTTGTTTGCTACCTCAACTGCCCCATTCATCTAAGGGAGATAGGGTGAGGAATCGTGGTGCTTAATTTTGAAACTCTCACACATCTCATTCATCATCTTATTGTTCAGATTAGTGGCATTGCTAGTGATAATTTTGCTTGGCAAACCGTAATGACAAATTAGCTCCCTTTTGACAAACCTAATCACTACACTCTTGGTCACATTAGTATAAGAAGTAGCTTCAACCCATTTTGTGAAGTAATCAATTGCAACAATAATAAAGTGATGCCCATTTGAGGCCTTCGGTTCAATGGGCCCTATGACATCCATTCCCCACATTGAGAATGGACAAGGTGTTGTTATAACATTCAAAGGTACTGGTGGTGCATGAACCTTGTCAATATATGTCTAGCATTTATAACACTTCTTCACATAGTTGAAGTAATCGGTTTCTAACCAATAATACCCAGCTCTTAGGATCTTTCTTACCATTGCATGCCCATTTGCGTGAGTTCAAAAAGAACCTTTATGAACATCTCTGATGATTTTATCTACCTCTATTGCATCAATACATCTTAGCAGCACCATGTCGTGGTTCCTCTTGTAGAGCACTTCCCCATTTAGAAAGAAACTTATTACGAGTCTTCTAAGGGTCTTTTTGTCATTTGTTGAAGCATTTGGAGGGTACTATCTGCTCTTGATAATGCATTTGATGTCCTGATACCACAGTTTCTCATCTGGTTCCACATCTACCATTTGACAATATACTGATTGGTCACGACTTTCTACTTTTATAAATGGCAAGTCCCTATCATGGCTTATATTGGACATTGACGACAATGTGGCTAAAGCATCAACCAACTGAGTATCTCCCCGAGGGACATGATGGAATGTGACTTCTTCAAGCTATTTAATTAATTCCTTGATGTAAACATGATAAGGGATTAGCTTGGTATCTCGAGTTTCCCATTCTCCCTTTAGCTGATGAATGACCAAGGCAGAGTCTCCGTATACCTCAAGAAATGTTGCCTTTGATTCTATTGCTCCTTGGATTCCCATGGCACATGCTTTATACTCAGTTACGTTGTTTGTACAGTCAAAGCACAGTCTATAAGTGATTGGAATGAAATTGATTTTAAGGGAAATTAGTATGGCTCTAATTCCTTGCCCTAGTAAATTTGAAGCTTCGTTGAACAACAAAGTCCACTTTTCTTTTTTCAAGGATTCTTCTTCTCCAAATAAAGCCATTATATCTTCATTAGGGAATTCACACTGGATAGACCCATAATCCTCCATAGGTTGACTGGCAAAAAATTATGCAAGAGTGCTGCCTTTTACTGCATTTTGGGTGACATAGACAATGTCATATTCTAATAGCAAAACTTTCCAATGTGCAATCCTCCCATTGAGATCATGTTTTTCAAAGATGTACTTGATTGGGTCCATTTTGGACACTAATCAAGTGGTGTAACACAACATGCACTACCTCAAACAATGGACCGCCCATGGCAAGGCACAACATGTGCGCTCCAACAATGAGTATTTTGCCTCATAATTGGTAAACTTCTTACTTGAGTAATAGATGACATGTTCCTCTCAACCAGTTTCATCGTGCTGCCCTAGTACACAGCCCATGGATTCATCCAACACAGTCAAGTACATAATGAGAGGCCTTCTTGGAACTGGAAGTACCAAAACTGGGGGTTCTTACAGATATTGCTTGATCTTCTCAAATGTTGTCTGACAATCTTTGTTCTATTCTATTGTCTGGTTTTTACACAACAACTTGAAAATTGGTTTGCAAGTCACAGTCAGCTGGGCTATAAATCTAACAATATAGTTCAGTCTCCCTAAAAGCCCATGAACTTATTTTTCAGTGCGAGGAGTTGGCATCTCTAGGATTGCTCAAACTTTGTTTGGATCAAATTCTATCCCTTTCTGGCTAACCACAAACCCTAAAAGCTTGCCTGATTTTACACCAAAAATGCATTTAGCAGGATTTAGTCTGAGCCTGAACCTTCTCAACCATTCAAAGAGCTTTTGCAAATTAACAACATGGTCTTCTTCTATTCTATACTTTTCAATCATGTCATCCACGTAAACCTTTATTTCTTTGTGCATCATGTCATGGAACAATGTCATTATTACCCTTTGATAAGTTGCTCATGCATTTTTCAATCCAAATGGCATTACTTTATTGCAAAAAGTTCCTCACATAGTGATGAATATGGTATTCTCCATGTCTTCAGGTGTCATCTTGATATGATTGTATCTTAAGAAACCATCCATGAAGGAGAAAAATGAATGTTGAGTAGTGTTGTCCACCAAAACATCAATGTGAGGTAGAGGAAAGTTGTTGTTAGGGTTGGCCCTATTCAAATCTCTATAGTCAATGCACATTCGTACTTTCCCATCTTTCTTTAGGACAAGGACGATGTTGGTGACCCATTGATGGTATTTTGCAACAGTGAGGAAACCTGCATCAATTTGCCTTTTAACCTCTTCTCTAAATTTTAGTGACATCTCTGGATTCATTTGTCTCAACTTTTGCTTGACGGGAGGATATTTTAGTTTTAATGGCAATTTATGCTTAACTATGCTAGCATCTAGCCCAGGCATGTCTTGGTACAACCATGCGAAAATGTTGCAATAATTAGATAAGAGCTTAACTAACTTGCTTTGCTCATCTTCTTTCATGGAAATGCTAATTTTAACTTTTTTTTTATCATATTTCATCCCCAAATTAATCACTTCAATTGACTCTTTGTGAGGTTGAATTTCTTTGGCCTCCTATTCTATTAATCTCATTAGTTCAGGAGAAGTTTCCTAGTTGTCATCATTATCCTCGTCAACATGATTAATGGGATGGTCAAAATTATACAATGGGGTCATAGCACTGTCATTTTCAAGAGAATCACTTTCAGATATGCATTTATTGAAGTTAACACAAGTAAAAAAAAAAGATGTAATGAATAAAGGTTAATGTAATGGTTGGCAAAAAATGGCAGGATAATTTGAAAATGCATTTATTGATAGTAAATATTGAAATGGAAACATGTGAGCCCATTTTTACAACATATCTTCCTAAAGCCTTGAGCAGAGCTATAGGATTAGCATTATAGAATTATTTTGAATCAGTTTCAAAAGTCATGGGAGAATCGGTACAAAGTTAGAAGGGAGACCATATAGTGGGATAAAAAAGGGGAATGGGTGCTGTGTTGGCGAGGTTTCACTGGCATTTGGCTGAGTGACTTGGGTTTGGGTAGTGTTTAACAGGTCTGAAGCTGGTGTCACTGTTAGCCTGCTATTATCAGGGGGATTAGTGGCTAATGGTGGTACATAGCCAGGAGGGAGGCCATATGGTGGGAATGGTGGCACCTAGATTTCCTAAGAACTGGTGACCGAGGGTTGAGTGGTGTTGTTTGGGTAAATGATGAGCAACATCATCCATGATCCTAGCTTTGGAACGAGTCCTATAAGGGTGTCCCAGAAGCTGTTTTCCTGTTATAGTGTCTACTTTTCTGTTTGAGGAAACATGATGTGAATATACAATTATCAGTATTGACTGAACAAAATTGCCAACATGCATGTATGTGAAGTATTGACTACTTATGCGGGTGGATTATTTTTTTTTTAAAGAAGAATGCAAGAATTAATGACATGAGGGATAGATAGATAAAGAAGAAATATGCTCCCTTCATGTCCTAGTTAGGCGGAACCTAAAGGTTGGATCCCCTTAAGGTCATGACTCTAATTTTGGCAGCCATTATGTTCAATCTATTAGTGGAAAGGTTCTCAGGACAAATTTAAACTTCTAAAAAGTCATGGTCCCCAGATTACCCCTATCTTGAAAGACAAGGACCCAACTCATGAATTAATCACAAGTAGGGGTACACTATCTCAATATGACTAATCCATGATACTGGTAATAATATGAGTGGTGTCTTAACAAATGTCAAGTGAGCATAAGGCCCTTCAATAACAAAAGTTGAGACCCCTCTCCTCGAGTTTGCACAGACATAGGTATAGAGCCCAAAAAGTGTGTGAGGTAAGTCATGGTGATATGTGTGAGGGAGCATACAAACCTGTATAAAAAATTTAGAAAGATAAAATTACCCCTCAACCTGCAAAAATAACAGTCAAACAAAACATACATACAACAGACAGTCAACAATTATCTATCCTAAGGTTTCAATAGCCAAGCATGAAATATTAAAGCAACAAAATATATACAGGTAGATCATGAACATCAAAGTTAACACAGGATAACACCATCAGAAATTTACATGAAAGTACTAGATAAAAAGATCTATTTATAACCAAATAAGAAAACAAAAACAAAGACAAAAAGGGGTAAAATAAATAAATAGATGTTATTAATAATTTGCACAACTAACAATAACAGGCCTAACTCTCCAAATAGTCCCCAAAGGAGTCGCCAATTGTTGCAACCGGCATCACGACGAGACGACCAAAAATAGGTTTTTGAAAATAATGGAGTCGTCGCCAATGTTTATTTAAATTAAAAAAACATTAGAAAAACCCTTTAATTAGGAAAACTAGTCTTTTAGAAAATGAGTTTGGATTCGGGAGTTGATTACAAATAGGGAAGTTGTTAGCACCCTACACTGCCCGTTCTAGGAATTGTACCTTAAGTTAGTTGTGTAAATTTTAATAATCTTAAATAAATTTATTTTACCCCTTTTAAAAAACATTGTAACTATTTATAAAAGAAAAAGAAACAACCAAATTATGAAAATTAATTTTGGCTTGACAGAAATGAATTCTCATCCTACGTATCCCTTGGTGCAATAGGGAACTCAAAGCCATGTCGCTCTTTAGAAAAATGATTATAAGTTAGTTGATTTTAATTTTGAAAAAGAATTTTGTTTGAAAACAGATCCATTCTTGCACAAGGTTCGAGTTATCACTAGACTACTCAATAAACTTTTATGATCCAAATGACATTAAAGATAACATCCGTTATTCAATCATTATCATTGGTCATTGCATGTATTAAAAGATTTTTTCTTTTTGTGAAAAAAAATAATTTTATTTTTCATTATTTTTTATCAACCTAAACAAGCATAAAAATAATAATAATAATTAATCCACAAGTAAAAGAAGCAAGGCCTAAGTCAATTTTTTTTTAAAGAGATTAATTTTTCAAGCCCAAAGCAAAACCCAAAGCAAATAAAAATTAGAAATTTAAGTTAAACAAACTGACAGAAAATAGGAGAAAAGGATGATGCCCTTGTTTGTTGGTGTGTAGGAGTTAAGGCGGACAGTGGAGGCATGGCAGATGTGTGAGGTTGGGTCGCCAGTGACACGGTGAGACGACAAAAGGTGGCATGGAGATTTTGCGATGGTGCAGTGGTGGCTCGGTGAGGTTCTGAGTCTTCTACAGCTTGGGCATAAGGACAGTGGTGACTTGGACAGCGACTGCACGGCAGTTTAGGTTCGTGATTGCTGGCTGTGGTTGGTGGTTGATGGTGTAGCAATAGGTGGTGGCGAAGGTGGGGCAATTTGGATCATGCAAGATAAGGTGACACGGTGAAGCAGAGGCAGAGGTTGGTTCATGGGGGTTCAGGCACGCGGTGGTATGGCTGGTGCGTGAGTCTAGATGTCGATGTGTTTGGCTAGCTTAACAACATTTGGTGGCGCGAATTACTAGAGGTGTGGTCGTACGATGCCACGGCATGGTGGCTGTGCAAGGGAGGCTAGAGTGGAACAAGGTAGTTTGACTATAGAGGTTTGGGTTTTGGTATTTGCTAGTTTATGTTTTAAGGGTATGAATGGTGGCTAAGTTTTGTAGGTTGTAATAGTGGTTTGGTTTCACGATGGTTGTTTGTTGGTGTGATTGTAGTATAAGCTAAAGGTGTTTGGTGCATTGGCTAAATGGAATTAGTTAGTTGTGGTGGCCGAATTTTGGAGTTTATAGATGGGGAGGTTTATGGATGTTCATGGGTATGAGATGATTTTGAGATTTTGGTGATGGTTATGAAAGGGTTCTAATGGTGATTGCTGGAGGTTTATGAACTGTTAAGTGAAAAAGAGAGAATCTCCTCTGTAAAATGATTAGTGGGGTTGAAATTTGGTGTTGGTTTTGGTTGTAGTTCACTCAATGGAAGGTTCCTTTAAGCACTAGAGAAATCAAGATCAAGACCATAAAAAAAAACCAATCTTCCTCACAATGCCCTTTTTTGTGTATTTTCCCATCACTCAATATTTCACTGTATCTCCCTCTATATGGTTTATCCCCTCATTGCTTTGCTATCTGTTCCATGTTTTATAAGCAAGAACACTACAAAAAAATGGTCTTTTAGTAACGGTTCAAGAGGCCATTAGTGGTGGTTTTAATTGCTACTAAATTCTGTTCACGACAGTTTGTTAACCGCCATGATTTACACCACTGCGAGGTTAATTTGTGGCAGTTAAGACCAACCGCGGGAATAACCGCTGCTAATTGTTCAAATTTTTAGTGGTGGTTGGTAAATGCCATGAAAGACTCACAAGGACTGATAATTTAATATATTAGTGGCAATTAAAAATCGCCACTATAATTTCAAACTATGGAATACCATAACTTAATGGCGGTTTTGAACTGCCGCTATTTGACTAAAATACGCAGATACAATTTATATTTTGTATTTAGCTCGTTTTTACATTTGATATTTAATCTATCCAAAACTAGTATTCAACAACATATAAAAAATACATTGCAAATACTTCAAATACTAAATTAAATATAATAAGAAGCAAATGACATTGTAGTATGTTAAGTAGCACAATAACTACTATCAAAGTAGCACATTAACTAGTATCAAATTAAGTAGCGCAATAACTATTACAAGTATTGAAATATCCAAATGTTCATGAGATTGTCAAATAGTTGTAGAAACTACTACCCCAAACAAATAAGTAGTTGTCTATAAGCTAAATACAAAATGCATCATCTATTGCTGTGAACGTGGTTCATGGCTAGCTGATGAAGAGCATCTTGCACCCCCTGCTGGTAAACCCTCACCACTGGCTTGATCAGAAAACTGAAATAGAAAATACTCAATCAATATTAAAACTAAAACTTGTTGGCAGCAATGAAAAGCCAAATTGGTTAACACTTATACTTTTAATTCAAGATAAATATTTTTTTGTACACTTGAAGTAATTGATCACTAAAGTTGCTTATTATATGCATCTTAAGGAAATTTATAAAATATTTCTTATTATATGTATGTAAAGTTGCTTATAAAATACCTTTGTGTGTGTAGCTTTATACATGATTCCCCTACCTAGTTAGTGTCCACATTCAATCTCCTACAAATTTTAAAAGATAAAAGATATGTTAGACAATTCAACAAAAAAGGATAATTGACTACATGTACTCAAAGAATATTACCATCTCATCCTTTCTCCTAGCTAGAGTCTTTGATCCACCTGCGTGCAGAACACTCAACTTCTTCTGATTCTGATAATTAGTCAACAATGGGACCTTTAAAAGGAGATAGTGAACAAATCTACTGTTTAATTTTACAATATGAAAGAAAATTCTAAGAAAATTGTAGTCAAAGACAAGAACACCATGATAAATTAATATGTCAAAGACAAGGACCTGGACTATTTGTATTAAATGTCATTTTCAAGCTTTTTCTCAAATCTCCTAGTTAGAAACTTAACCATTAAGAATTCAAAATGAACCCAATTATAATGGCATTCTTTAATTTATTAGTCAAAGAGATCATGTATCCTACTCATTTGTAGTCTCCTTTAGAATTCTAGGTATTACTAACTAAGGTAGCAACATATAACAAAGCATTAGTCTTTTTTTTAATTTCCTCTTTGATGAATTTTTCTTGCTTTTTGACCCTACACTCCATTGAGTTGCCTCCCTCTTACTCTATTCAAAATTACTTTAAGCCTTGGGTTGTGTGAGATCAAAATGTGTGGTTTTTTTCCACTCTATTTTTGTCTTTTAAGTTTGCTTCCTTTTTTCCTTTGCTGCTGCTAACTTCATTTTTTGGTGTTTTATCTTCAACTTTTTCTTTTTTACAATTTTTCTATCAAGGTTTGCTTTTGTTTTTATCAGTCAATTGCATTAAAAACTTTTGCCTTTTATGGTTGGCCACTTGCTGCTCTTCTTGAAATGTTCCTCCCTTTTCTTTTATCCTTTTTTTCTTTTTTTTTTAAATTACAAGAACAAAGAGTATTTTTCATTTCCATTTTTTTTGTTCAAATAATAAGAAAAAAGTAGTGATCCAAATAAGATAGAAGTAAATAAAACTTGGAAAAACATTATGTGTTCAAAACATTGCAATTAAGCATCATTTAACACAAAATTATTAGTCGTAGATTAAGTAACAAAAATAAAAATTTTGAGGACAAAATTGGGTATCAACATCCATTTCAACAACATCTTTATCATTTTGAGGACACTGGTATTAGAGAGTCTTTCACCCTTTTGAATAGGTGCAACACAAGGATTACAAGATTTCTTATTAAATCTATTTAGAATCCTTACAATATAAAATTTTTGAGACAAGCCAAGAATACCACGAGACCTATCACAGTGAATCTCAATGCCCAGTACAAAAGAGGTAATGCCAAGATCTTTCATATCAAAGTGCGCTGTCAACATCTACTTAGTCTTATTCAGAAAATCAACATCATTACTAGCTAACAATATATCATTAACATATAAAACAAGAATGATGAATCTACTCCCACTAAACTTTAGATAAATGTATTAGTCAACTGTATTTTCATTAAAGCTAATAGAGCTAACAATATAATCAAATTTCAAGTACCATTTCCTAGAAGCCTGTTTCAATCCATAAATGAATCTTCTCAATTTACCTACCATATGATCTTTACCATATTCAATAAAACCGTCAGGTTGATCCATATATACATCCTTATACAAATCATCATTTAGGAAGGTAGTCTTAACATCCATTTGATGAAGCTCTAAATCAAAATGAGCAACCAAGGCCATCACAGCATGAAAGGAGTCTTTAGTGGAGACCAGTGAGAAAGTCTCCTTATAATCAATGTCTTCTCTTTGGTTATATCCTTTAGCAACAAGTTTGGCCTTATACATCTCAATTTCACCTTTAGCGTCACGTTTGGTCTTAAAGACCCGTTTGTAACCAATAGTTTTACAACCAGTAGGAAACTCCACCAATTCCAAAACATTATTCTTTCTTATTGAAGCCAACTCATCCTCCATAGCTACCAACCATTGTGCACTATTAGGACTAACCATGGCCTCTTGAAAGGAAATAAGATCAAAATCCTTAACTGAATTAAACTTATGCTCCTACATGTACATAACATAATCCCTAAATCTAGTAGTCTTAGTGGATATAGGAACCTGCTCTGACCTTCTTAATAGAATCACAACAACATATGGATTTTGTACATTATTTTTGACTTGTTAAGGGACATCAACATTATTAACAGGATCAATAACATCATCATTATGGACCAAAGGAGATGACATTATCCTTAGAAAGGGAACAACAGGAATATGAGTGACAACATGCTCTTCTTTAAAATTAACAATACACGGCTCTTAAGTTCCACTATGCTCTAAGTCCCCTTTAAAATAGACAGCTCAATTGGATTCAATAACTCTAGTGGTATGAGAAGGACAATAGAACCTATAACCCTTTGAGCCAATACAATAACCAATGAAGAAACCATTAGTGGTTTTGGGATCAAGCTTCTTTAAAAGTGGGTTATCAGGCCTCACCTCTGCCTGACAACCCCAAACACAAAAATGCCTCAAAGTAGGCTGTTTGCCTAACATAAGCTTATATGGAGTCTTCTACACAGATTTACTTAGTACATGATTCAATATATAAGCAGTAATCTTCAAGGCATCTCCGCACAAGAATTCTAGAAGAATAGAATGACTAAGCATACTTCTCACCATATCCAAAAGAGTACGATTTTGTCTTTCTGCAACTCCGTTTTGTTGTGGAGTGTTAGGCATGATGTACTGTGCCTTAGTACCACAGTCCTGTAAGAACCTAGCAAAAGGTCCAGGATTTCTACTAGTTTCATAATACCTGCCATAGTACTCATCAACCCTATCAGACCTCGCACATTTGATCTACTTACTAAATTTCAATTTAACAGGGGCTTTGAATGCTTTAGAGGCATCTAAAGAGTCAGATTTCTCATGTAGCAAATTAATCCACCCTAATCTAGATAAGTCATCAAAGGTGATAACGTACCTAAAATTGCCTATAGCAATAGGAGTAATGGGCCCATAAATATATGTATAAATCAACTGTAGTATTTCTTCACTCTTAGTAACCTCACTCATTTTGGCTCCAATTGTAAGTTTTTCTTTTATACAATAAATACAGGTATTAAAATCTGAGAAGTCTAGATCATGAATAATATTCTCCTTGATCAACCTCTCTATTTTCTCCCTAGAGATGTGTCCTAAATGTTTGTGCCACAATATAGAATAGTTTTCAGCAACTCTACCATGCTTGTTCCCAACAACATTATTAATATTTGAATGTCGTTGATTAACAGAAAGGGAATCAACATCCAACATGTATAGACTATTAGACAAGACTCTAGAACTAATAAGAGCAGAATCATAATATAAAGAAACCTTTTGATTACTAAAATGGAAAGAGTAGACACAACTATTCAAAATAGAAATTGAAACCAAATTCCTCCTTATAGAAGGCACATAAATTGTATCTTTCAAAACTAAAATATGTCCAGTATATAACTTTAAAGAAACCACTCCTATATGTTCTACGTTAACTCTAGCTTCATTTCCTACTATGATCATCAACTTCCCTTCACTTGGTCTCCTCCTGCTTCTGAATTCATGCAATGAGTTTGTAATATGAATAGTTGCACCAGTATCTAACCATCATGTATTTGAAAGAACATCAACTAGATTTCATTCAAAACACACTAAAGCCAAGGGGTTACCTTTCTTTTTCTCAAGCTAGCTTTTAAAATTCAAACAATTAGACAGCTTATGTCCATATATATAATAGAATTTATAATTTCCATTAAATTGATATTTGGGCTTAACATCAGAAGACTCATTAGGACTAAAGGGTGGCTCAGAAGGATATCCAAGCTTATCATTCCCATTTTTTCTTAAACTGGGGTTTACAGTTCTTTCCTTTAGCAAATTTATTCTTCTTGTCACTATTCTTGTGGGAAGCAAATTGAACATTATTGGCTTTGCCCTTCTTCATGGTCTACTCCTCTTGAGTAAGAATATATATAAGCTCATCAATAGTCCACTCCTCCTTTTGAGAATTGTAAGTGATCCTTAGAACATCAAAACTAATCGGAAGAGACTCAAACACCTGCTAGACCAGGAAGTCCTCTCCCAACTCCACTTTCACAGATATTAACTTGTTATACCAGTTCACAAGCTTCAAGATATGTTCACAAACACCACTCACACCATCATATGTTGTCTTTGTTAATAAAAAGAGGTAGTAGGCCTTTTTAATTTTATCAAACTTCTTGAATTTCTCACTAACAGATTTGAAAAACTCCTTAACATTATTTGTTTAAGGAATGATCTCTTTAATGGTCTTTTCCATGTTGTACTTAATGGTCATCAAACAAATTTTATTGGATTGAACCTACTTTTCATGTTTTTTCTTATTTGCAGTGGAAGATGCATTTGTGAGTCTCCGAGGTTCACCCTCAGTGAGAGCAGCATAACAACAATGAACAATTTCACAGAATCTATACAGTCCTCATAATTAGTCCCATTCAATTTAATTAAAGCACTCATTTGTATTGATAAAGCTAAAAGAAGGATACATTAAAAGGAGATTTTTTCAAGCATATCATCATGTACAATATTTGAGCAAATAACCATAATGGAGTTTTCCCATGCAATTGCAATCCCGCTTAAGGGTCCTGAATTATAACATATAAGTAAACTCCCACGAACATCAAAATCATGTCCCTAAAGCTAGTACCAAGAGGATACTGTGAACTTTAAGGAAACAACTTCAATGCCTTTAACAAATCATTAGAAATCATATTAATGAGGGCAAATCGATAGAGTAAATGCATTATCAACACAATCCCTTATGCAACATGATTAACAAAATATTGACAAAATGATACCTCAACATAATTGGTCTTGCGAAGGCGAGCTCACAATCACGCAAAGTGTCCTAAAACAGTACCACAATACTTTAAACAACAACTCTCAGAATCAAATCTCATAAATAACAACAAAATAAATAGTTTTCAAAACATTATATATTAATTTATGCACAAAATAACATTGAAAATTATTTTAGTGACTAAACAACATCAACTTTGAGAGTGCATAATATATATCATACCTAGAAACATCACAATAATACACAAAAATTTTCAGAGGTAAAAGAGGAGAGTACCATATATTTTTAACAATTTTAATCTCTACAAATTTTGGAATAAATAATAAATAGGCATGAAAAATAAATAAAATTCACCAAAAAATAGAAAAGGGCACATGGAGCACAATCCAAAAAACAAAATTGAAAAAACATTTTTTTACAGGTGTCACGTGCCCCCGCGTGCCTGGGACGCGATTGGGTGTGGGAGGAAGACTTTGTCTTCCTCACCCAGTTACCTGTTAAACGGGTCGTGCACAATTTCTCCCTCAATTCTCAGTCATTTCATACAATTCATGGCTTGTTTGAATCAAAAAAATGGGATCTATAATTCTTCTAAGTTAATTTCATAAAAGAAACAACACAAAAATTGGGTTTTCTGGATCAAAATGAGGTCATGTCTACGAGATGAAAAACTAGAAATACTCAATAATTTCTCAACCATTTAACATGATTCTTATTTATGTGACAATGAAATTTAGAGATCTTCAATAACTCTAAATTAGTTTCTTGAATTGATCATCAAAAGAAAAACAAATCATAAAATTTGAACGTTTTAGGTTTCCACAAGTTTGAGTAAAATTCTTTGTGAATTCACAACATTATAATGCAATGTACATGTTTTTAGACTCAAGATAACTTGATCTATAAAAGCCCTCACCCAATTTTCAAAATTAATCATAAAAAAATTCGAATTGCATATCATATTCGTTAGGATTTTGAGTTTCTTCAATTTTAAACTTCATATGATTTTTAGGTAAACTATAAAATTGATAGCCATAATTAGGATTAAAACCTCTCTGATACTAATTGCTAAAATTTTTTGGATCTATTAATCCCAAAATTTATGACATATCAAAATATATAATGAGTTTTACGGTTGTAACATCCTCCCTAACCTGTTAGTCTTAAATATGGTTATAGAGGTACTCTAATACTTGCATGAGTTACCTACTTAATTCTAGTGACCTTCTGAATTAGTTTGGGTATATTACTATGACACTTAATGTGAAAAATAGCTTATAATAGCTCATAATTGAACATAAACTACTTAGATGGGGGAAATAAATAAGGAGATTTTATTTCTAAGTCACAAATGAATTGAATGTGATGTGGTTAATTTTAGAGATTTAACTGAGTTAGTTTGACATTTTTAATAACACAGGATGAGTATTTAAAGGGCAAATTAAATAGGCAGGTAGCTTATAAAATTATGACAATTTGTGGAAACACTAAGTAAAGGATGGGGAATTTTCTAGTAAAGAGTACAAGTTAAGACAGATACCTGTAAGCCTATTAGCTTAATTCCTAAGGTTTAACTTAACTTAAGGAAAACCAATAGAGCCTAAGTGACAGTTAATAGTGTATAGAAAGTTATTGAAAAATAAGTTTAAGGACTAAATGAAGTCCTAAGATTTTCTATAACACTTATTAAAGTTAGAAAGCTAGATAATGGATGATTAAAGTATCCTTAAGAGATACAACAGTTACCAAATTTAATTGATATTATTCTTCATTTCTTTCCACTGTCTTTGTTACTGCTTCATTGACTTTTCTTTCATCTTATCTCACTTTCACACCCTCTCAAATTGGAAAATAGCATAGGAAATAGAGAAAGAAGAGAAAAAGAAAGAAAATAAAAAAAAGGAAGAAGGAAGGAAGAAGGAAAAAGGAAAAAAGGGAAGGAAAGCAAGGAAGAACCAAGGCAAGAGCTAGAACACCATCCTTAGAAGTTGAGGTAGGGGGATTTTGTGTTACTTATCTATGCTTTTCATTCTTTGCTTCTTAGAAACCTGCTTGGATTGGTTTTGAATGAAGTTTTGCATGGAATATTAATAAACTTGGTTGCTTGTGGAGTTATGCTTTGATGAGATTTAAGCATAGACATGTATGGATTTGTATATGTGTAAATACAACTCCAAGTGCTTGTTGTTGATGGTTTTTCCTATACTTTACTACTTGGTTTTTAGTAAAAACATGTATGAGTAGTAAAAGAATTGGAAAGAAATAGTAGAAGTTGTTGTTTTGATGCACCGCATGTCCTATTCGAATAAGCCAAGTGGTTATTTGAATAGAACATCATGGAATGCATCAAGAGGTGATTTTTGTGGGTGTTATTCGAATAGCCTAAGGTGTTATTCGAATAACACAAGTCAGAATGCATCAGAATGTGACATTTTGGGGAGTTATTCGAATAGACTAAGGAGCTATTCTAATAAGCTCTTCCATAATACAATATTTGAGTGTTCTATTCTAATAACAGGGAGAGTTATTCGAATAGAATGGCTTGTTTTAAGGCATTAGTGATTCCATAGGGTACCAAATGATGAGTTTTCAAAGGTTTTCACAAGGATAAGTGATTTAACCTATGAATGAACACTTTGTACATTAGTTTACTAGTGGGATAACCTTCTATGCACTTAGAAAGTGATTTATTGATTTGTAAACTTGTTTCACTTTAGAGGGATAATGTTTAGCTCATTTGTTGTGAAAGTTGAGCTTGAATGGTATGATTACCATGTTTCGTTCCCTTATTATTTACTAAGGTTAAGCCATGATGGTATCCTAGAAACATGAATTGCTCCTCTATGTGATGAAGTTGAGCTGGAATTGCATGTTTCCTAGATTTTGCTCCTTCACATAGTTGAAGTGGAGCTTATGATGAGTTGTTGTGGTGTGTATATGCTTTTTAAATATAACACTACATTTTTCACACTTGCTATTCCTATGTATTGTAACCTTATATGATATGCATAATCATTTGGCCAGAGGAAGAGAATTTGAAATTCTTGGATAAATTCCTCATGAGGGAGGGAATTTGATATTCCTGGATAAATTCTGTGAATGCTTATGTCTTGAAGCATATCAAATGGGTTTTTGATGATAACAAAGCTAAAGATGAAGACCAAGATCAAAAGAGGTATATTAGATATAGGTCTTAGAATATCAATGTAAAATGCCCTTTAAGTATCTCAATAATTCTCAAATGGTTTTCCAAACATCGTTTTCAAAATCAGCTTATAAATTCAAAGTTAAACATGTTTTTTTATGCACACTTTTTAATTGTCGCATTTGCAAACCCAAGTGCAGGTTGTCTCAAGTAATAAATTTCTCGGTGAGTCCGAGGTCGATCCACAGGGAATTGTTGAAGATTAAGGTGAAGTAAATATTTTGTTACTACAATAAAAATTATTTACTTGGGTAAAAAAATCCACTCTTGGTAAATAAAGGAAAGGTAAGATTAATTCCTTTTATAACTCAATTAGAATCCTCGCAACATGGAGGTTCCAATCAGAAAATACAACGTTAAAAGTCCATTAAAATAATATACGTAATTATATCATGTTTCCTTTAATCATCTATTAATATCATCACTCATAAATGGGATCAAGCATTCACTTTGTCAATATTTTATCTACAATAAATCAAGATCTCCACTTTACAAGGAGGGTTTCTAAATTGATTGGAAACAAAATACAATATGAAATAAAATAATATACGTAATTATATTATATTTCCTTTAATTATTACCACCACTTGTAAATGGGTTAAAGCATTTACTGTGCCAATATTTTGTCTATAATAAATCAAGAACTCCTTTTTACAAGGGTAGTTTCTAAATTATCAAAAACAAAATATAACACGTATAATAATTACTAAAAAGATAAATCATTAAAGCACAAGAGAGGAATAAATCTAACCTTATTTTATTACCAAGAGCTTCACACTTTGACCCAAGTAAAACAGAACTTAATTACACATAATTTAGAAGAAAGAAAAAGAGAAAAAGAGAGAGAAAAGAAATTGGAGGGAGACTGAGGAGAGGAGGGAATTCCTCCTCTCCTCCTCTGGAAATATGCCCAGAGTTTCCCCCTCCGAATGTCTCCCTTCGTTTGCGCATCTGATGCCTTTTTATAGGCAATTTTGAGTGCTACAGGGAAGATGCAATTTGGAGCTACAGTAACGCTACAGTAACGCTACAGTGACACTACAATGCTACAATAGGAAACTTAACGATTAAGTCTCTGACTTGTAGGCTATTATTATTATTATTATTATTATTATTATTATTATTATTATTATTATTATTATTATTATTATTATTATTATTATTATTATTATTATTATTATTATTATAATTGAGCAAACGTGTACAGTCGTGTGTTTAGTTTTTTTCATTTTTGAGAAAAGTGGTCTTCATGAAAGTTGTAGGCATGGATCTTTGCTTTAAAATGGATTTAGTTTGAGTCCAAAATCATTCCTAGAACTCAAGATATGGTCCAATTACTGCAAAGTGTTTAGACCCGGTTTCTGCTCCTCTATTCTGATTTCAAAGCCCAATATCACCTCCAAGGAGTCCGATTCTGGAAAAGTGTTCAACATGAAAGTTGTAGGGAATTGTCTTAGCTTCCCTACAAGACCAAAATTACAACAATCAGATATTTGTAACTCAAGTTATAGCCAGTTTATTAAACACTGCCAAAGAGATAATTAAGGTTAATTTATATAATAATTTATTTAATTGTCCAATTCTGCTCAAAATCATAAAATGTGTCAAAATCAACTTAGTTAAGTCTAATTGAACCTTAAGAAGCCTAGTGAGAGGATTATAAAATGTATAAAATACAATATTATCAAATTCTCTCACACTTAACTTTTGCACTCCTGGGCAAAACACAAAAGACAAAAACTAGGGAATAAAGAAAAATAACACAGACTCAAAAGCTAAAAACTCTAAATGATTTAATGACTCAAGAAGAGCAACTAGACAATCAAGGGATCAAAACAATCATGAGGTAACATTTCTTCGCATCTCAAACCAACAAATAAGGAAACTTTAGTTGAAAGAATGAATCAAGAATGATAGATCTTCACAAGATTCACTCTCAATCCCTCAAGTGTTTAAAAGGTAGGTATTTCACTCAATTCAACCCATGAAAATTGCACTACCATAAGCTTGCTTGTCTTCTATTTCTCCACTACTCAAAACACATGCATACATAAATCATGAGGACTTTATTCAAGGTTGTAATGGGGTCAAGGTAAAGGAGGAGGTAATATGGATATGACAAGTTTAATACCAAAGAATAAAAGAGCATGAGAGCTGAGTTCAATTAACAGGCATGAAAGTTCATCCCAACTCCACTTAATACAAATTCCCTTTACATATTCTTTTCCTTTCCTTTATTGTCTTGTTGACCCTTATTTACATTTTTTTTTATTGATAAATTTTTTTCTTTTTTTTTCTTTTGATTTTTTTTTTTACAAAAAGAACATCATATATACATTTTTTTTAACCATTTGGCACACACACCCCCACAATTGTTCAAGAACTCATCCAATGACAAAGTTAATGTTCTCTTATTCCCTAAGGCTAAGTAAGAACATGATTTTTCATTTAAGGCGCATAATGAGTTTGAAACAAACAATGGTTAAATGAGCTCAAAGGGGTTAAGCAAAGGAAAACATGCAAGGTTGGCTATTTGGTCAAAGTAGTTAATTCAAGAAAATACCTCAATCATTTTTATGTATGCATATGAAAATATAGTCTCAAAAAGAATCAAAACAAGTTCTAGAGTAACAATTCTATGAGTGAAATTCACACAAGAAAGAAGAGAATGTTACCAATGTTCAATCCATTCATCAATAGCCTCAAAATCTCACAAGGCATAATTCTATCATTCTTAGTCCACCAATTCAACATCCATAACCAAGCATGTGAATTTTAAGAAAGAAGACAATTTACTCAATCATGCAAATTTTCCTGAATTTGAATTACTACTTCCACACAAACTAGTTGTCTACCCCAACTAAGATGCGTCTGAAGAGTACAATTTATTCCTTACTCTGCCATCCTTAACTGGTTTAGTAAGTTACTGACAAACATATAAACACAACAAACATATTAATATACACACTTCCTAATTTTTTCTTTACACAACTCTACACACGACAAACATAAACACACTTACTATTTTTTTTTTACACATTTTTTACATAACTAGTCACACAACTATCCTTCCCCCTAATTAGATCAAAACATTGTCCTCAATGTTAAAAAATAGAAAGGAAAAAGATAGAAGATAGTACCTGTTACCGCAATTACTGAAAAGAGAAATCTCACATAAATATAAACAGAAACAAAGTATGACCAAAGATTGAAATTATTTATACAGATAGAGTGTCTTGACTGGCTTCATTTTCTTACTGCTTCACGCAACATTTCCTTCGGACCACTTCTTGCTCTTTTTTTCTAAATTCCATACAAGAAAATATATACATGTAGTTGTGATTGTGGCTCACATCTTCCTCTAGTTTTACATCCAGTAATGGCTTAAACGCCTTCTATGAGTCGAGGATAGGCTTCCCATTCAATTTTCTTATAAATTGACAAACAGGGTCTTTTTGAGTCAGATTCCCAAGACTGTAGCGCACTTACTTGCCTTTGAAGAGATTTCACAAATTAATAAATTCACACTACACAAATTCATAAGAATGCGTCTCAAGAGTCAAAAAGATTTTACCTAATGACTCCTTACTCAGGCCATTCTTTAATGAAAAATATTTTATCTTTTTTTTTATTTGCAGAAACCATCCTCAAAGAACAATTTTGCTTGCTACAAGAAAAATTGACAATTTTGGCAAACCAAGACATGAAATTAAAAATTCATCAAAGAAAAAAAATCATTGATAGGTGTAATTTAAAAAAAAAGTGAGCCTATTGTAAGTATGGACAAAACATTTTTGGCTCATTTTGAATTCTTGAAGCAACAAAATCCACCGTATCAACCTAGATTTACAAAAACTTGTTGAGAAAATCGACAAATGACCAAAAGGTCAAAATAAAGTTGACTATTTAAAAAGAAAAGAAAAACAAACACTAAGACACACGAAATTAAGAAGAACAAGAGAAAACAAAGTTTTTTATTTATTTATTTTTTGTATTTTTTTTGTATTTTTATTTTGAAATGAAAACACATGAAATTAGAATACTAGGGATCAAACTTCACTTGATTCAATAATCTATCATAGACAATAGAGTAGCTTTGGGACCTTCCTTCTAATCAATTTCTAATCATTCAATTGATGGGGAGAATCAGTAATTTAAAAATATTTAAAGGCATAACTTTTACTCTATGGATTCTCATGGAAAAATATCACAGTTCTCCTACACAACCTATAACCTCTATTCCTAGATGATTATAAATCATGGCACTTTATTATTTATGATCTAGGTCATATGCAAACATTTTGGGTTACACATATACCCACTAGATTAATTTATGAGTGGCCAATTCATAAAAGCATTATGAACCATAATAGGCACTCAAATTGAGTAGAAAAGAAATTGATTAAAATTCCAATCTTAATACATGTCAATTGAATTAAGTTACGTTTTCACCCTAAAAACACACAAGACAAAAGAAAAGAAAAGAAAATAAGAAAAATAAATTTTACAAAGGTGTGGAATAAACCAACCATCAAATAAAAAATTAAAAATAGTGTGGTAGAAACCAACCACCAAATAAAAAAAAATAACAAAGGTGGGGTAATAAACCAATCACCAAATATATATATTAACACTTAGTAAATAAATATTAATAAAAGTGTGGTATAAACCAACCACAAATAAGTTAATAAGCAAAAAATAAAAATAAAAATAAAAATAAAAAGTTAGTATGCAGATAAATTAAAATGTTAGAAGCGAGTAAAGTAAAAAGTTAGATAGTTAGTAAGAAAGTTAGTAAGTTAGTAAACAAAAATAAATGACAAAAAAATATATAACAAAAATAAATGACAGAAAATAAATGATGAAAATAAATAACAACAAAAAAATAAAGTACGAGAAAATAAAATACAGAAAATAAAGTGTAAAAAGTAAATTTAAAATATGAAAACTAGAGAATCGGTAAGCCGATTTTTTGCTCCAGCGAGAGAGAAAAGAAGAAGAAATATTATTTCATTAATGATTAAAGATTATAGATAAATTAAGGAGAGTTTCCCCCACTAAGTTAGTACATTAGTAGTAAAAGGGATAATTTCTCCACTATTAATATGTACAAGAATTAAAAGGGAGAGATTTCCCCTACAAAATTAGTATATACAAAAATTAAAAGGGAGAGGTACCCCCACTGTACAAAAATTAAAAGGAAGAATTACCCCCACTGTTAATATATACAGAAAATTAAAAGGGAGACTTTCCCCCAAAAAGTTGTAGTATAGTGGTGAGTATTCCCGCCTGTCACGCGGGTGACCTGGGTTCGATCCCCGGCAACAGCGCCAAAAACTTGATGCACACTTTTTAATTGTCGCATTTGTAAACCCAAGTGCAGGTTGTCTCAAGTAATAAATTTCTCGGTGAGTCCGAGGTCGATCCACAGGGAATTGTTGAAGATTAAGGTGAAGTAAATATTTTATTACTATGGTAAAAATTATTTACTTGAGTAAAAAGATCCACTCTTGGTAAATAAAGGAAAGGTAAGATTAATTCCTTTTATAACTCAATTAGAATTCTCGCAACATGGAGGTTCCAATCGAAAAATACAACATTAAAAGTCCATTAAAATAATATACGTAATTATATTATGTTTCCTGTAATCATCTATTAATATCATCACTCATAAATGGGATCAAGCATTCACTGTGCCAATAATTTGTCTACAATAAATCAAGATCTTCACTTTACAAGGAGGGTTTCTAAATTGATTGGAAACAAAATACAATACGAAATAAAATAATATACATAATTATATTATATTTCCTTTAATTATTACCACCACTTGTAAATGGATTAAAGCATTTACTGTGCCAATATTTTGTCTACAATAAATCAAGAACTCCTTTTTACAAGGGTAGTTTCTAAATTATCAGAAACAAAATATAACACGTATAATAATTACTTAAAAGATAAATCATTAAAGCACAAGAGAGGAATAAATCTAACCTTATTTTATTACCAAGAGCTTCACACTTTGACCCAAGTAAAACAGAACTTAATTACACATAATTTAGAAGAAAGAAAAAGAGAAAAGAAATTGGAGGGAGACTGAGGAGAGGAGGGAATTCCTCCTCTCCTCCTCTGGAAATATGCCCAGAGTTTCCCCCTCCGAATGTCTCTCTTTGTTTGTGAATCTGATGCCTTTTTATAGGCAATTTTGAGTGCTACAGGGAAGATGTGGAGCTACAGTGACGCTACAGTGCTACAGTAGGAAACTTAACGATTAAGTCTCTGACTTGTAGGCTATTATTATTATTGAGCAAACGTGTACAGCCGTGTGTCCAATTTTTTTCATTTTTGAGAAAAGTAGTCTTCATGAAAGTTGTAGGCCTGGATCTTTGCTTTAAAATGGATTTAGTTTGAGTCCAAAATCATTCCTAGAACTCAAGATATGGCCCAATTACTGTAGAGTGTTTAGACTCGACTTCAGCTCCTCTATTCTGACTTCAAAGCCCAATATCACCTCCAAGAAATCCGATTCTGGAAAAGTGTTCAACATGAAAGTTGTAGGGAATTGTCTTAGCTTCCCTACAAGACCAAAATTACATCAATCAGATATTTGCAACTCAAGTTATAGCCAGTTTACTAAACACTGCCAAAGAGATAATTAAGGTTAATTTATGTAATAATTTATTTAATTGTCCAATTCGGCTCAAAATCATAAAATGTGTCAAAATCAACTTAGTTAAGCCTAATTGAACTTTAAGAAGCCTAGTGAGAGGATTATAAAATGTATAAAATACAGTGTTATCATTTTTCAAGAAATGTTAATTTTAATCTTGGATTCAATATTCATGAGGCATTTATGTTTAATCTAATGATCTAAGTGTTAGAAATGGCTTACATACTCAATTGGACTTGAAAAATGTGTTCAAAGCCCAAGGTAATCGATTACATGATGTTTGTAATCGATTACATAGCAAACAGAGACCTTGTAATCGATTACAGCAAGCTGGTAATCGATTACAATGAGCCCAGAAAGGCAAGAACACGTTCAAGAAGCCTTGTAATCGATTACAGAGAAATGGTAATTGATTACCAAGTGCCTAGAAAGCCAAGAACAAGTTCAAACAACCATGTAATCGATTACAGAGATTGTGTAATTGATTACTGTTACCAAGTGGCTTCCAGTACTCAAGAGGGGGGGTGAATTGAGTATAAAACTTTTTCGCAAACCCTTTTAAATAAAAATATAAATATTAAAACTTAATAAATAAATGCACAGAAGGAATGAGACGAAGAAAAGATCAGCAAAAAATAAATGTGCGATAAAATAAATTGCATAAAATAAAGAGATAAAGAGAAGAAGAGCAGGCACGATATTTATCCTGGTTCGACCACTAACCCACTTGTGGTCTACGTCTAGTCCTCGAAAGCCGAGATTTCTCACTAAGTATACAAGCTTCAATAGATGCTTGCTACAGTTACAAAATAGAGCACTTTTCACACACAGGGACACTCTACCCTTATGCTAAAGTCTCAGCCTGCAGGGATACCTTACCTTTATACAAACCTTGAGGGATACCTCACCCTCGATACAGAATATCAAAAAATAGATGAAGAGAAACTCTCACTCAGAGTAAGTAATACAAATTGAAGTGCTAGTGGAGCTCTCACAGAAATATCTCAAAGTTTTTAATCAAAAAGAGCGTAGAAAATAATTTTCACAGATTAGAGCATTCAGACAATAAATCAGAGTTATGGGCCAAGAAATTCGTGACCCAAGCTTGCTATTTATAGGGAAAAACACAGAGATAGTCGTTTAGGTATAATCAATATCATTTAAAACAAATTTGAAAACCTGTCTATTTCCTTATACGTGACTGTGAACCCGTGTTTATTCGAATAGAGCAAAAACTTATTCGAATAACACTGTGTCTGAAACCATCGTGAAAAGCCATCTGAGAAGGGTTATTCGAATAACCAATATGTTATTCGAATAACTCTGTTAAAACCAGAGTTCAAAAACCAAATAGGTTATTCGAATAGCAGCTGAACTATTCGAATAAAGTTTAAAAGAAGTTTAGACACAAAAAGGTTTATTCGAATAACGTATGAGTTATTCGAATAACTCACTTAAAAGCACAGTTCTGAAAGACTTCATTTATTCGAATAAAAGGATAGTTATTCGAATAGCCACTTTAAAAAATAGATCCTCGTGAAGGTGTTTATTCGAATAGGCTAAGCTCTATTCGAATAACTCAATTCAGAACCGTTTTGACAAAGATGTTTTCAAAGATATTGAGTTTGTTTCAAAATAGTTTTTATCTTTTCTTTCAAAAACAAAGAGATATCAAAGTGAGCTCTGTACAATAGATCCTAAGTCCTAATGCTAATCAAATATAAACTTGGACTTGGTCTATTTATCATCTTCATTTATTCTTCACGTTTGTTATCATCAAAACAAGTCTTCAAAAGTATGCAACCAAACACATTCTCCCCCTTTTTTATGATGACAAACTATCAATGAGACTATCAATAAGAAAAGCGTTAGTGTATATAATTGGAATTCACAAAGAGGTATAAAAGCTTACTCCCCCTCTTTAATTATAAGAGGTAATGTATATCAGATATGTGCGCAGCTTCCCCTTTCAATTTGAATCCAATCTCATTTTAAATTTACCTGTCTTTTCTCAATTAAAGTTAAATGATCAAATATTTTTCCCCATTTTGTCATGAGCAAAAAGGAGAGGTAAGTCCCATAAACATATACCAAAGTAAGAATGCATAAAAGGAAATATACTTATATCAATAGATCAACAGGAAATTTTATTTATGCATTAATAATAAAGAGAGTCAATTACATAAGCCAGAAATAAATAACATGAAGCCAATAACAGATAGCCTAAGAACTAAAGTTCCTAGAAGTAAGTATCCGGAGGTGGTGGTGATGAAGCTGGTGCAGGAGCAGGTGAAGCAGATTGAAGGGCAGCAACCTCACGTTCAACGCCTTCTATTCTATCAAACAGAATAGAGAAGGTATGTTCCATGTAAGCTCGATTATCCTGCAAGGTGGCCATGATCTGTTCCAAAGTGACAGGAGCAGGAGCAGCAGCAGGTACATCAGCAGGAGCAGCAGGGGCGTCAGTTGGGTCAAGCTCATCCTCAGCAACCTCATCTGGGTACACCCAGCCTTCATCAGTTTGGATCATCTTCATTTTTCGTAAGGTGTGAGCTCCAAAGATGTTGTGGTGAGTCAGAGCAATAGCTCACTCAATCTCCAAGACCTGAGGATACTTGCTCAGTAAGGTAGTGACAAGAATGCCATAAGGCAAGTCAGATTTCTCCTTGCCCTTGGCCCTCATCATGTGTCTCATGATGAACATAGGCCAGTTGATCTGATGGCCATTCTTCAGAAACCATAGCATGAAGATGTCTTCCTCGCTGAGGTAAGCGTAGTTGCCACCGCGGGGAGCCAAGATATAAGAGAAGGCGTAATGCAGAAGCCTATCTTGGCTCTTCAGTATGTCACCCTTGAGACCCTTGTCAGGCAGGGCTAGACCAGGCTTCAGCAGGTCCTCAACCGCCTGAAGCTTGTTGAAATCTTCAAGAAACGGGGTGTCACCATCTTCAACAAGGGCGCCAGTGAATTGCAGCCCGAACAAAGTCAGCCAATCCAGCGGTGTGATCACAATGTTCTAATCACAGACCTCGGAGAGCAGGTTCTAGCCATCAAAAGCCAGATTGCAGAAGAACATCTTTACCAGAGCAGGATAAAGAGTGGCCCGGTGAGAGCAAAGCTGAAGAACTCCCTGGTTTTGCAACAGGGTTAGAAAGTCGAAGCCGCGATGTTGCTGGAAGAAGGAAAGGTCAAGGTACTTAGGTTGGACCAAGTTACACTCCCAGAAGTGCGTGATGAAACGTGCAAGATGCTCTTCGTTGGAGGAGAGCCTTCTCAGATCAAGAGGGTTGTTGCATGGAGCATTCTTCGTGCGTGGACGCTTGCTGGAGGAAGAGGCCATGGTGGAAGAAGGTGAAAGAGAGTGAAAATGTAAGGGTGAATAGGTTTGAGAGGCAGAAGCAAAGGAGGCTTGAAGAGCAGAGAAGAAGGTAGAAGGTGGGAACGTTTGGGCGTGCAGGGGTTATTTAAAGAAAACCTATGTTTATTCGAATAAACTTACCTGGAAACTAGAAAGACAGGTGCGCAGGAAACTGAAAAGGTATTGAGAAAAGGTGTTTCAGCTAGGGTTTATTCGAATAGGGAGGTATTCTATTCGAATAGAGCAACTGGGAAAGCCAAGCATTTTGGCTAGCTGACAAGGTTTATTCGAATAACTATTGGAGTTATTCGAATAAAGTGAGGCCAATCATCAAAATCGATAGAAACGGGGTTCAGTTATTCGAATAACCTGAGGTTTATTCGAATAGACGAGACCAAGAACAGAAACTGATAAAAGAGAGAATCTGGTTATTCGAATAAGGGAGGGTGTTATTCGAATAGACAGAGATAAAAAATAAACAGGATTTAACATAGGAATCAGTTTATTCGAATACACTGAGTTCTATTCGAATAAAGCTGATATTCAACACATATTTGATAAGCTATAAAAGGTTTATTCGAATAAAAACCTGTTTATTCGAATAAAACTAGCAAAGAAGCACACAGAAGAATACGTTCAAGACATTTAAAGCATATATTCATGTGATAATATTCAGCAAAAAGCATGCAATTATATATTGGATTGATCAATTATGCCTAATTCTCCTCGAATATAAAAGAATGCTTCTTTTGCTAAGGGTTTAGTGAAGATATCTGCAAGTTGCTTAGATGTTTCAACAAACTCAGGAATGCAATCCCCTTTTTGTACATGATCTCTGATAAAGTGATGTCTTATCTCTATATGCTTTGTTCTGGAATGCAGTATGGGATTCTTAGAGATATTTATTGCACTAGTGTTATCACATCTTATCGGGATGTGATCAAGCTGAAGACCGTAGTCTAAGAGTTGTTGCTTCATCCATAAGATTTGAGCACAACAACTCCCGACTGCAACATATTCAGCCTCAGCGGTAGACAAAGCCACACTATTTTGTTTCTTGCTATGCCAAGAAACTAAAGAACTACCAAGCAAGTGGCATGTCCCACTAGTACTTTTTCTGTCTAATTTGCACCCAGCAAAATCAGAGTCAGAATAGCCTATTAGGCTACAAGAGGCACCCTTAGGGTACCACAAGCCCATTTGTGAAGTGCCTACTAGGTATTTCATTATCCGTTTAACAGCATTTAAATGAGATTCCTTAGGGTTTGCTTGATATCTTGCACACATGCATACACTAAACATAATATCTGGCCTACTAGCAGTAAGATAAAGGAGAGATCCAATCATATCTCTATATTTCGTTATTTCTACTGATTTACCTCCTTCATCTTTGTCCAAGTAACAAGAAGTGCCCATCGGAGTGGCCATGTGTTTAGCGTTTTCCATTTCGAATCTCTTGAGCAATTCCTTGTAGTATTTTGTTTGACTTATGAAAGTCCCTTCGTCCGTTTGTTTGATTTGAAGTCTGAGGAAGAAATTCAATTCTCCCATCATTGATATTTCAAATTCATTCTGCATTGTCTTAGCGAATTCTTTGCAAAGGGATTCATTAGTAGTACCGAAGATAATATCATCCACATATACTTGCACAAGAAGAATATCATGCTTTTTATTTTTAATAAAAAGAGTAGTATCGACTTTTCCTATTGAAAAACCATTTTCTAAAAGAAACTTACTCAACCTTTCATACCAAGCTCTAGGAGCTTGCTTTAAACCATATAAAGCCTTTTTAAGTTTAAAAACATGGTTGGGTAGTTCATGATTTTCAAAACCTGGAGGTTGTTCAACGTATACCTCCTCTTGAATAAAATCATTTAGGAAAGCACTTTTGACATCCATTTGATATAATTTGAAATCCATGATGCAAGCATAAGCAAGTAACATTCTAATAGCTTCTAATCTAGCTACAGGTGCATAGGTTTCTTCATAATCTATTCCTTCTTCTTAATTATAACCTTTAGCAACCAATCTAGCTTTCTTTCTAGTTATTAACCCATTTTCATCAAGTTTGTTTCTAAAAACTCATTTAGTGCCAATTATGGGGTGATTATTAGGTCTAGCAACTAATTCCCAAACTTGATTTCTTTCAAACTGATTTAATTCTTCAAGCATAGCTAAGATCCAATGTTCATCATCAAAAGCTTCAATTAAATCCTTAGGTTCAATTTGAGAAACAAAAGCTAAGTGATTGCAAGCATTTCTAAGAGAGTTACGAGTACTTACACATTTAGATACATCACTGATAATCTGATCAAGGGAGTGATATTTTGAAGTTCGTCATTCTTTGGGGAGTTCCAAAGCTTGCGAATCTTCTTGTCTTTGCTTATCCTCTCGCTCCTTGATTTTTTTTTCTTTATTATCCAAATGTGTTTCCGCCAAGACTTCTGCAACATCATCTACAACAAGATCCTTTCTCGATCCATTTGGGTCAGTTTCATCAAATGCAACATGTATAGATTTTTTAATAGTCATAGTTCTTTTATTATATATGCGAAAAGCTTTACTATGATTTGAATAGCCAAGAAATATACCTTCATCAGACTTAGCATCAAACTTGCCTAAATTATCTTTTCCATTATTTAAAACAAAATATTTGCAACCAAAAACATGAAAGTGTGAGACATTTGGCTTTCTTCCCTTATACAACTCATATGGGGTTTTCTTTAAAATAGGCCTTATAAGAGCCTGGTTCATTACATAACAAGCTGTACTTACAGCATCCGCCCAAAAGTATTTAGGAAGAGCAGCCTCATTAAGCATAGTTCTCGCCATTTCTTCTAAAGAACGGTTTTTCCTTTCTACAACTCCGTTTTGTTGCGGAGTTCTAGGGGCAGAGAAATTACGATTAATGCCATGTTCATCACAGTAATTTTCAAAAACATTATTTTTAAATTCACCACCATGATCACTTCTTATAGAAGAGATTTGAAAACCTTTTTCATTTTGAATAACTTTGACAAGTCTTTTAAAAGCTAGAAATGCATCATTTTTATTTGTAAGAAATAAAGTCCATGTAAACCTAGAAAAATCATCCACAATCACTAAAGTATAGTAATTCCCACCAAAGCTCATAGTTCTATATGGTCCAAATAGATCCATGTGCAAAAGTTGTAAAGGTCTAGTAGTTGAAATTATATTTTTTGCTTTAAAAGAGACCTTTATTTGTTTACCCTTTTGACATGCATCACATAACTTATCTTTTATAAAATTAAGCTTGGGTAGTCCAATTACTAGCTCTTTAGAGACCAACTTCTTTAAGTGATCCATGTGAATGTATGCAATTCTCCTATGCCATAACCATGAATCATCATTCTTACTTAAAAGGCATTTCGCATCATTTGAAGATATATCATCAAGACTAATCATATAAATGTTGTTTACTCTATGACCAATGAATTTAACATGCTTGTCATTTTTATCTTCAATTATGCAATAGTTTGAATCAAATATTACTTTATTTTCTTTATCACATAATTGGCTAATACTAAGCAAGTTATGTTTCAAACCTTCAACAAGCAGCACATTTTCAATAGAGGAGTTAGGGTTCTTACCGACTTTGCCGATTCCAAGGATTTTTCCTTTGTTGTTATCGCCATAAGTGACGTGTCCATGATTCTTGGGAATAAGCACGGTGAATTTTGAATCGTCCTCGGTCATGTGCTTGGAACAGCCGCTATCAAGATACCAATTTGAACTCCTAGCTTTCAAGCACACCTACAACACAAGTTTAGTTTTTAACTTTTGGTACCCAAACTTTCTTGGGTCCTTGTGTGTTAGTTTTGGGTATAGTACCCTTGGGAACCCAAACCATTTTTGTTCCAACTTTTGTATTTATGTTTTTCCTTACATTACATGTTGAAGCACTATGTCCTTTCCTTCCACAATAAAAACATTTAATAAAAGGACTACTTGAAACACTAGAATGCACAAAGAAATTTTTATAGAGTTTTTGTTGATTTTTCAGGTTATAACCTATCTCGGCTTTTTGAAAAATCACTCTTTATCTTCCTAATAAAATATTTAAGTTATCCCTTCCAAAGGTGAATTTAGAAAGAGTGTTCTTTAAGTCTTCAATTTCTTTTTCAAGCATATGACATAAAGAACAAGATGAAGAAGTAGAAGCATGTGAAGAATGATTTGTGCATGCATCAATGATTCCCAAAGTTTCATTTTCAATTTTTAATTCTTCTATTTCTTTATTTAAAGCAAGAATTTGATTTTCTAAAGAAGAAATTGTTTTCTTAGAAGAAGAAATAATTTTTGTCAATTTTAAAGATTCTTCATGTAATTCTTCAAAAGCATCTTGTAACTCATCGTAAGAAGGCAATAAAGTAGTATTAGAACTTACCTCATTTTCGCTTTCTTCTTCTTCCCCTTTGGCCATGAGACATAGTTGAGCCTCTTCGCTGTTTGAGCTATCAGTTGAATCTATGTCATTTTCATCCTATGTTATATAGGCTTTTCTTCCTTTTCTTTCCTTGAAGGGCTTCTTTTCAAATTTCTCCTTCTTCTTTTGATAAATTGGGCACTCCATTTTCATGTGAGCAGGTTTGCCACATTCATAGCAAGTTGGAGTCGATGAAGCTCCTTCGCCTTTGAAATGTGTCTTTTTCGGAGGGAAGGGAGGTCTTCTTTGCGTTTCCTTTTTCCTGAGAAATTTACCAAACTTTTTAACTAGCAAACTTAGATTTTCTTCACTTACCTCAAAGTTCTCTGAGCCTTCTTCATTTTCTTCATCATCATTGTCGATTAATGAAGAAGTGGCTTTGAGTGCTATCCCCTTTTTCTTTTTATCGTTCTCTTCGCTTTGACTTAGTCTGCTCAGTTCGAGTTCGTGCTCATGAAGTTTTCCAAAGAAGGTAGCTAAAGTCATTGTAGACAAATCCCTTGATTCTGATATGGCTGTTACCTTGGGTTGCCAAATCCTGCTAAGACATCTCAAAACCTTGTTAATCAAATCTTCATTAGAAAAGCTTTTGCCTAAAGATGCAAGAATATTAACTATGTGGGTGAACCTCTTTTGCATTTCCTGAATGCTTTCTCCTTAGTTCATTCTGAATAATTCATATTCACGAGTTAGAGAATTTATTCGCGACCTCTTAACTTCACTAGTACCCTCATGGGTAACTTGCAAAGTATCTCACATTTCTTTAGCAGTTTTGCAATTTGAAATTCTAAAAAACTCATCATATCCCAAAGCAGTAGTAATTATATTTTTGGCTTTTAAATTATATTAAACTTTTCTTTTGTCTTCATCAGACCATTTATTTCATGGTGTTTCGGTCCTTACGCTATCGACCTCATGTGTGGTTATAAAAGCGCCATTTTCGATAGCATCCCAAACATCTAGATCAATAGCTTCGATGAAGATTTTCATTCTTTCCTTCCAATATGCGTAACCATCCCCATTGAAAAAGGGTGGTCGATTTATGGAAGATCCTTCGGAAAAACCATTTGAAGAAGCCATATTCTCTTGAAGCTGCTAAGCTCTTTATACAATAGTCTAGCTCTGATACCACTTGTTACCAAGTGGCTTCTAGTACTCAAGAGGGGGTGAATTAAGTATAAAACTTTTTCGCAAACCCTTTTAAATAAAAATATAAATATTAAAACTTAATAAATAAATGCACAGAAGGAATGAGATGAAGAAAAGATCAGCAAAAAATAAATGTGCAATAAAATAAATTGCATAAAATAAAGAGATAAAGAGAAGAAGAGCAGGCACGATATTTATCCTAGTTCGACCACTAACCCACTTGTGGTCTACGTCCAGTCCTCGAAAGCTGAGATTTTTCACTAAGTATACAAGCTTCAATAGGTGCTTGCTACCGTTACAAAATAGAGCACTTTTCACACACAGGGACACTCTACCCTTGTGCTAAAGTCTCAGCCTGCAGGGATACCTCACTCATATACAAACCTTGAGGGATACCTCACCCTTGATACAAAATATCATAAAATAGATGAAGAGAAATTCTCACTTAGAGTAAGTAATACAAATTGAAGTGCTAATGGAGCTCTCACAAAAATATCTTAAAGTTTTTAATCAAAAAGAGCATAGAAAATAGTTTTCACAGATTAGAGCATTCAGACAATAATTCAGAGTTATGGGCCAAGAAATTCGTGACCCAAGCTTGCTATTTATAGGGAAAAACACGGAGATAGCCGTTTAGGTATAATTAATATCATTTAAAACAAATTTGAAAACTTGTCTGTTTCCATATACGTGACTGTGAACCCGTGTTTATTCGAATAGAGTAAAAACTTATTCGAATAACATTGTGTCTGAAACCATCGTGAAAAGCCATCTGAGAAGGGTTATTCAAATAACCAATATGTTATTCTAATAACTCTGTTAAAACCAGAGTTCAAAAACCAAATAGGTTATTCGAATAGCAGCTGAACTATTCGAATAAAGTTTAAAAGAAGTTTAGACACAAAAAGGTTTATTCGAGTAACGTATGAGTTATTTGAATAACTCACTTAAAAGCACAGTTCTAAAAGACTTCATTTATTCGAATAAAAGGATAGGTATTCGAATAACCACTTTAAAAAATAGATCCTCGTGAAGGTGTTTATTCGAATAGGCTAAGCTCTATTTGAATAACTCAATTCAAAATCATTTTGACAAAGATGTTTTCAAAGATATTAAGTTTGTTTCAAAACAGTTTTTATCTTTTCTTTCAAAAATAAAGAGATATCAAAGTGAGTTCCGTACAATAGATCCTAAGTCCTAATGCTAATCAAATATAAACTTGGACTTGGTCTATTTATCATCTTCATTTATTCTTCACGTTTGTTATCATCAAAACAAGTCTTCAAAAGTATGCAACCAAACACAATTACTAGGGGTCTGACAACAGCCAACGGCTATTTTATTGGCTTTTAATGTTGCCATAAATGCTACCCAACGACTCCTTTCTTCTAACAACTTATAAATACTTGCCTTGGGGCTTCATTAAGGGCTAACCTTCAATTCAGAACATCAATCTAACACTTATATACGAGAATCAAATTCTGAAAATGTTTTTGCCCTGTTTTTGTGAGAAAACTTGAGATATTCAAAAGGGGCATTACTAGAGCTTCAATTTGTATTAATCTACTCTTTGAGAGAGTTTCTATCATTCAAACAATTTATTTATTCTATAAAGAGGGTAAGGTATCCCTCTAGTGAAAAAGGGTGAAGTATCCCTTGTTGAAAAGAAGGTGAGATATCTTTTAAAGGTGTAAAGAGGGTGAGGTATCCCTCAAAGGTTGTAAAGGGTGAGACATCCCTGTTTTGAGGCTCAAAACACAAGGGTGAGGTATCCCAAGGTGTTGTTGAGTGCTCTAATCTGTAAAGGTTTTCAAGCACCCATTCAAGCTTGAAGTTTAACGAAAAATCTCGAGTGGTTCACTTGAGGACTGGACGTAGGTCACAAGGAGTGGCTAAACCAGTATAAATCCTTGTGTTTGATTCTCTTAACCCTATCTCTTTACATTTGTGCATTTATTTTATATGCTTGCTTGAATGTTATTCATCTTGGCTTGTTTAATTTGTGAGTGAAGTATTCAATTTTATTTATCTATTCACTTTAATTATCCAATAGCTTTAACGAAAATTAATAAACAAACATTTTACGAAAGATTTGTGAAAATATTTCATAAACTCAATTCACCCCCCTTCTTGAGTTTGAGGCAACTTGGTAACAAGTGGTATCAGAGTTAGGCTCTTGTGTAAAGAGCTTAAAAGCTTCAAGAGAAAGTGATGGCCTCTTCAAATGATTTTTCAGAAAGTTCTTCTCTCTATAGACCTTCATTTTTCAATGGGGATGGGTATGCTTATTGGAAAGAAAGAATGAAAATTTTTATTGAAGCTATTGACTTAGATGTGTGGGATGCTGTTGAAAATGGTCCTTTTGTCTCCACACAAGTTGTAAATGGTGTAAGAGTTAACACACCAAAAAGTGAATGGACTGATGATGATAAGAAAAAAGTCCAATATAATTTGAGACCCAAAAACATCATTACCACAACTTTGGGGCATGATGAGTTCTTTAGAGTCTCAAATTGTAAATCTATCCTAGAAATGTAGGATACTTTACAAGTAACCCATGAGGGTACTAGTGAAGTGAAAAGATTAAGGATAAATACTCTCATTCATGAGTATGAGCTCTTTAGGATGAACCATGTTGAAAGCATTCAAGAAATGCAAAAACGTTTTACACATATTATTAATCATTTAGCTTCATTAGGAAAGACATTTTCTAATGAAGATCTTATTAACAAGGTTTTAAGATGTTTGAGCAGGAATTGGCAACCTAAGGTGACGGCTATCTCAGAATCAAAAAATCTTGCAACAATGACCTTAGCCACACTTTTTGGCAAGCTCTAAGAACACGAATTGGAGGTGAATAGACTCAAACAAAATGAAGAGCTTGACAACAAAAAGAAGGGGATTGCTCTCAAAGCCACCTCCTCCATAATCAATGATGACGATGTTGAAGATGTTGAAGATGACTTGGAAATAAATGAGGAAAATCTTACTCTACTAGTAAGAAAATTCAGAAGATTCTTCAACAAGAATAAAGCTCATAGAAGACCTCCCTTTCCTCAAAAGAATGTATATCACAAAGGGGAAGAAACCTCATCCACTCCTAAATGCTATGAATGTGGAGAATTGGGTCACATGAAGATGGAGTGCCCAATTTATCAAAGGAAAGTGGAAAAGTATCACAAAAGATCCTCAAAGGAGAAGAAAGAAAGAAGAGTCTACATAGCTTGGGATGATAATGACTTGGGTTCAATCGATAGCTCAGACAATGAGAAAGCCAATCTATGTTTAATGGTTAGAGGAGAAGAGGAAGATGAAGATGACATGGAGGTAACGTCCTCAAATTCTGAATTAAACTATTCACCTTTCTATGACGAATTGCAAGATGCATTTGAAGAATTACATAATGAATTTAAGAGGCTTGCAAAACTTGTTTCATCATCTAATAAAATAATCTCCTCATTTGAAAATCAAATTTCTATTTTAAATAAAGAAATTGAGGAATTGAAATCAGAAAATGAAACTCTTAGGTTGATTGATACAAATTCTTCATGCATGACATGTTTATCACTTGATAATATATCTACACCCTCATCTTGCTCATCATATAAAGAATTTAAAATTGAGACTGGGGATTTGAAAAACACTCTTTCAAAATTTACCTTTGGAATAGATAATTTGAACATATTGCTTGGGAACCAAAGATGTGTTTTTCAAAAGGCTGGTTTTGGGTATAATCCTAATAACTAACAAAAGTTTCTCAAGAATTTCTTTGTTTCAAAAAGTACATCAAGTAGTCCCTTTATTAAATGCTTTCATTGTGGTAGAAAAGGGCATAGTGCATTAACTTGCAATGTAAGAAAGAATATCAATAACAAGTTAGGAACTAAAATGGTTTGGGTTCCCAAAGGCACTTTGCCAAAAACTAACACACAAGGACCTAAGAAAATTTGGGTACCAAAATTTAAAAATTGAAGTATGTTGTAGGTGTGCTTGAAGGCCAAGAATTGACTTTGGATATCTTGAAAAGTGGCTGCTCCAAGCACAAAACCAGAAAAATACTTCAAGCTGTCCTCCTTGTCTCCAAGAAGCTTGAACTTGCATCTTTTGGTTAAGTGGAGACTTGCTCAATGCTTTACTAGTTTAACATCTTGAAAAATATCTCTACATATCTTGAATATGCTAAATGAATATGCTTTTTATGTGAAATGGCATGTATAATATCAATATCTTTGAACTTGTCATAATGGATCAATCATGCATCTAATTCTGCTGTACAATACATTAACTTGCTGCATAATATGCTATTTTGATGCATAATATATTGCTTTGCTTCATAATGTGATATCTTGATGCATAATATGTCATTTTGCTGCACAATTATGTGTTTTGGATCAAAGATTGGTTATTTTTTATGCTTACATGTTATTTGGATTTGTTTTGGGATGTTTTGGAACTAATTTGAAGGCTGAGTTTGATCAATTACTGTTTGAAATGCAAAAATTGATTTTAACAAGCTTGTAATCGATTATAGGATCCTTGTAATTGATTACAAAGGCTCTGTCAAGCGTTCTAAGCTAAGTCAGAAAGCATGTAATCGATCACACAAACTTTGTAATCGATTACAAGGAAAACAGAACGCGTGTAATTGATTACAATAAAAGTGTAATCGATTACAAAACCTTTTTTTTTCATAATTTTGCTTAATCTTGATGTTCTGTTCTTTCATGATGCTTTCCTTATGCTTAATCTTTATCTAACTCCATAATTGCTCTTATATATGACTCTGAATTCTATTGGCATAAAATAATAAATACTATCTAAGATGTTCTTCATATGCATTTGCTATTGATATCACATATTGATGTGCTAAATGGTTTATACTCTGATATTGATCCTGCTAGGCTGAAATGTTTTTATCCAATCTGAATGCTTATGTCTTCTTTTTGATAATGTCAACGGGGGAGAGATTAGTGAAATATATTGCATGTGTACGGGGGAGTTTTACGCTTTCACATATTCTATCTCATGCATACATTACGGGGGAGAGTTGCGCTTAAATCTCTGATAATCAAATAAATGCAATTATTTCTCCTTCTGTTGAATGCTTAGTTTGTCATCATCAAAAAGGGGAAGAATATGAATGCTTATGTCTTGAAACATATCAAATGGGTTTTTGATGATAACAAAGCCAAAGATGAAGATCAAGATCAAAAGAGGTATATTAGATATAGGTCTTAGAATATCAATGTAAAATGCCATTTAAGTATCTCAATGATTCTCAAATGGTTTTCCAAATATCTTTTTCAAAATTAGCTTATAAATTCAAAGTTAAACATGTTTTTCAAGAAATGTTAATTTTAATCTTGGATTCAATATTCATGAAGGCATTTATGTTTAATCCAATGATCTAAGTGTTAGAAATGACTTACATACTCAATTGGACTTGAAAAATGTGTTCAAAGGCTAAGGTAATCGATTACATGATGTTTGTAATCAATTACATAGCAAACAGAGGCCTTGTAATCGATTACACCAAGCTGGTAATCGATTACAATGAGCCCAGAAAGGCAAGAACACGTTCAAGACGCCTTGTAATCGATTACAGAGAAATGATAATCGATTACAAGAAAGTCAGAAGCCTTGTAATTGATTACACCAAGCTGGTAATCGATTACCAAGTGCCTAGAAAGCCAAGACCAGGTTCAAACAGCCATGTAATCGATTGCAGAGATTGTGTAATCGATTACCAGTGGTCTGACAGCAGCCAACGACTATTTTCTTGGCTTTTAATGTTGCCATAAATGCTACCCAATGGCCCCGTTCTTCCAACAACTTATAAATACTTGCCTTGGGGCTTCATTAAGGGCTAACCTTCAATTTAGAACACCAATCTAACACTTATATATGAGAATCAAATTCTGAAAATGTTTTTGCCCTATTTTTGTGAGAAAACTTGAGATATTCAAAAGGGGCATTGCTAGAGCTTCAATTTGTATCAATCTACTTTTTGAGAGAGTTTCTATCATTCAAACACTTTGTTTATTCTGTAAAGAGGGTAAGGTATCCTTCAAAGGTGTAAAGAGAGTGAGGTATCTCTCAAAGGTTGTAAAGGGTGAGGCATCCCTATTTTGAGGCTCAAAGCACAAGGGAAAGATATCCCAAGGTGTTGTTGAGTGCTCTAATCTATAAAGGTTTTCAAGCACTTATTCAAGCTTGAAGTTTAGTGGAAAATCTAGAGTGCTTTGCTTGAGGACTGGACATAGGTCACAAGGGGTGGCTAAACCAGGATAAATCCTTGTGTTTGATTCTCTTAACCCTATCTCTTTACATTTGTGCATTTATTTTATATGCTTGCTTGAATGTTATTCATCTTGGCTTGTTTAATTTGTGAGTGAAGTATTCAATTTTATTTATCTATTCACTTCAATTATCCAATAGCTTCAATGAAAATTGATAAACAAAAGTTTTAAAAAAAGAATTACAAAAATATTTCATAAACTCAATTCACCCCCCTTCTTGAGTTTGAGGCCACTTGGTAACAAATTCCTCATGAGGAAGGGAATTAGAAATTCTTGGATAATTCCTCATCTTTAGAGCCAGGGTTACTGGTAGTGTGAGGAGGTCATTTTCCCTCACTAGAGGAGGTCATTTTCCCTCTCTACCCTGAAAATACAAGGAATCGGGTTCTTGGGAATATACAAGTTTCATTACATTGCACAAACATTTTCACAACACTTTTCAGAAACATTACCTTAAGGCATTTCTTAGGCATGAGAATATGACCTAACACAAGCATTTGCATTGAATAACAATTGTATGGGCAATTGTTTTATTTTTGGAAGGTTGTTAACTATGTGTATAGATTACGGAGTTGCATGATGAGTATTTACATAAAGGGAGTATGTGAATGCTTTAGTGATATTGAGTAGAAACTCAATTACTTGTTGCAATCGTAATCTATTGCTATTAAATTGAACTCACTGTAATTGGTTAATTATGTGATAATTGAACCATAGTTATGAATAATTGAATATTCTGCCTTGGGAAGATAAATGAACAGTTTTTGGCTTTTGCCACCTTTCTATATTTTGTTAAATAACTTGTTTTCCCCTAAAGCAGTTGGAGTTATCATGATGTCATGTTATGTGATTATACTATTGAGAATTTTGAATTCTCACCCCTTTGTTTGTTTCCATGATAAATCTAGGTCAAGATTCTCTCAAGGAAAAGAAAAAGAAGCGAATAAACTAGTATAATTTTATTTGCTTTTTGTCTAATGCTAATTATATTTTGTAGTATTTGCATTGGGATGTATTAGTTCTTTTGTATTGTACTTATTCCTTTTGAGGCTCTGTATGCACATTATGATGTATAAAGTTTATGGAGATACACTTTACTTTCCCTCATGGCTCTTTATAATAACATGTATGATTATTATGAATCTAGAATATTATTTTTAGGTTAGAAGCGACGTGCCTAATTCTATTTACTTATGTATATTCCGGATATACTATAATATTAGTATTAGGGTGTTACAAGGGTTACCTTGAAAAATGTGTCGATGAGGATACTATGGTTGAAACCTTTAAAACCAATCTCAATAAGGGAGAGATTTTATTTTTATCTCATAGTAGTCGCTCACGCGTCAATATCAATGAGGCAACTATATGCACTAGAGTGATTAGGAATAATATCTCCCCTTCATCGAGATTGGTTTTAAAGGTTTCAACCATGACATCCTTGTCGACACCTTTTCAAGATAACCCTAAAACTCATTATATATTTTGATATATCATAAATTTTGAGATTAATAAATTTGAGCAATTTTAGCAAAGCCAACATTTGTGACTGTTCTATTAAACTTGACACTAAAAGATGCCATAGGGTGAACATCAATGGCAAGCGCAAGAGAATTCATATTTCTTACTAAGGATCTATCGGGAGCTCCAGAGCAAGGGTTATTTTCTCTAGAGATCTGGTTTTTTTTTTTATCATAACCCAATTTGTAAAGCATTTGTATATAATCTTCTGAGAAAATGTCATAAACAAGTCTAGGATCAACAGCATGAACAGGATTGATATGCCCATATCTATAAGCATATTCACCAATGTCATCCTTAGAACTATTCATGGGTTGTGTTGAAGTCATAATAGCATATTTGGTGGCTGCTGGTGACCAATCCGAGTGAAAAGTTTTCAAATATTTACCTATTCCAGTAACATGGGGACAGACCATAAATGTTCCAGATAGTATGTTATATTTGATAGATCTTTTGTCATAAGGATGATTTGAGGGTGAAGTAGTTAGTGAAAATGTAGCCAAGATATCTACTCTAGGGGCACGTTTATCTAGTTTTAAAATTTTTAGAACTTTGCTATTTGGTCCATGCGAAGAAAACTCAGCTACAGTAAGGGTAGTATGATCTTCAGTTAACACTCTTTAGAATTTCTGCTTCTACATCCTTTTATTGAATTTGTGTAGGATTTAACAAGAGCATAGTCACAGGAAGATAACATTAATGAAGGTAATGGAGTAACTTTTGGTATATCACCTTCACTAAATTCCTCTATGATTGCACTAACTGGCTCATTATTATAAGCTTCATCTTCAACGCTATTATAACCACATAAAACTATCATTCCTTTCACCAAATGATTGTCTAAACAGTCATAGGCATCGACACTACCTTTTGGACATTGTTCTGAATCACCATTTTGTTGAGCAATGGGAATTTTTTTTCCATTTGACATAAAAAAGACACAAGAGACACAAAATACAGTAGAACTATCCTTTGTCATTGTTCAGGTTTGTCAAATGAAGAGAGTGAAAGATACGTTATATAGAACAAATCATTTCAGTTTAGAAGTAACTAGTTACTAGTTTGCGCATTGCACGAGATATTTTTAAAGTTTTAATCTTCGTTTAGAATATAATTTATTATTTGGTGTAAACTCTTCCAGTATCCAAAAGCTGCATTGGGTCTCGACTTATCTGGAGTTGAGTCGTGTCAAATCATAAAGGTGTAAAGTTCTCCCAATGCTGATTTTTTCCATTCACAAGCCTCGAGCTTGAGACTTTACTTAAGAGGAACAAGTGTCGAATCACTTAAACTAACCAAGCGTTACTCATTTGTAATATAATTTATGTTCTGGACCGTGATCTGGGACTTAGTCCCATGGGTCAACCCGCACGTATCCAGCTAGAGTTTGCTGTTAAACACCCTAGTAGAAACTTAATTGTGGCACACTGTTGAAACCCTGGAAAAATTCATGTTGGACTATGACATTGGACAGTAACAACACAGATGCGAGATTTGTACAGTGGATGAATCCCATGATTATTCGAAACTGCCAATTATGATCATCTATAATAATAGTGCTCATAACCGCCTTTAACTACTCATAATTGTAGTATCAACATTCTGAATTTATAGAGATCCTCTGCAACAGTTAAAGGAGCGTGTTTCCCTATTCAACCTCGATAAATATCGGGCTCAATCACCTTCAACAGGTGACTATTGCTCTTTAACTTAAACCCTACTTGTGCAAATCCTGACTTGAGAATTAGAGTGCCTTTGTAAGTACTAACCACCCCTATTTCAACGTGATCTGCTACTACCCAAGGAGGAAAACACACATTTGTGCCTACTCAGGTATACCTCAGTATCCACAACTGAACATTGATACCGTCTGTGGGAAACTTTAAATTCCTATTCCCATCTAACCATGGTGAGCATAAGACAGAACTCGAAGAGAAGAGATGTTGCATGCACTGCCCCGGGACAAAGGAGGGGTTCAGCAACACACCATCACCCTCAACTTGTCACACCACCACCAGTTGCTGAAACCTCCACTATGAGGAACTAGGAGCCCAACACTAGGCTCCCACGCGATGGGAAAGAAAACTCACTTTCTGATGAAAGCCCACACCCATCGCAGAGGACCTTCGTGAGGCATCAACTTGGTCCCCGCATTCATGGAGCTAATTCTGTCGATCATGGGCCTAGAATCCCAGTGCATCAGCTCCTGGGTCATAGGAACAATGATGTTAATGATCGCGTGTCCCGCCTAAAGGGCATGGTCCAATCTGACATGTCCAGAACCCATCTGCTGGACATAGTATGACAACAAGCGGTAGTATTAGAGGAGCAACATCACAGAATAGAAAATCTAGAGTGATCTGCATATTAGGGCCATGCCGGACCACACCATGATGATAGAAGGTGGAACGTGGCCAACGACCAGGGAAGAATGTCGCACGTTGATGTCGTAATGTCCAATGTTGTTAATAATAACCCGGACCTCGACGATCAAGAGTAGCCATTCTCTGCTCTAATAGAGTATAGAGTTCCTTGAAACTTCAAGTTTTCAGCCAACATGGAACTCTATAACAAGACTACGGACCTTCAAGAACACATAGATGTCTATGTTCAATCTATGCGCTTCCATGGGGGATCCCCACACTTGTTATGTCGTGTCTTCCCTTTCTCCTTAAAGAAGGTGGCCTTTAGATGGCTCGTAACCTTGCCACTGAGATCTGTCACCAGCTCGTAGGGCCTCAGACAATGCTTCTTGTTGCACTACACTATTAGCAAGGAGCAACCCAAATCTATTGAATCTCTTTCTGAGATTCACTAAGGGTGCGACTTGCCTCTTTACGAATACCTGAAGAGGTTCAATATAGCTTACATTAATGTGGAGAACCTTAATGAGAGGATTACTCTCCACTATGTCAGGAGGGGCCTCTAGACTGACTCTTAGTTTTTCCAATCTTTGGCAAAGAGAAAGCTAGAGAGCATGGAAGAATTCCAGGAGCGGTCCCAGAAGTACATAAACCTGGAGGAGGTTACTAAAGCTAAGAGGAGCCTGGAGAAGGGCAAACCCTCTCACTAGAAAGGTAACCAGAACTCCTCACAGCCTTGAAACTCTTCTAAGGACGACCCACCCTAGACCAAATACTCAACCTATACCCTTTTAAATACTTCACACGTAATGATTCTGAAGGAAGTATCTCAAACCGAGTTTTGGGATATCAAGAGGTCGGCTCCTTTAAAGAAATATGCAGAAAATGATCGTACAAAACATTGTTCATGGCACAAGGGCTACGACCATGACATAAAAGATTGCTTCCAACTTCATGACACTGTTGAGTCTCTAATTAGGGCAAGACGGCTGGATCAATACATCAACCATGTCCAAAACAATGGATGCCGAGGAGGATAGAATGAAAGAAAATGCAACTTTAGTCCTAAGCGGAGCCTGTCTTCGCACCAAAGGATAAGGTCCTAGAGTCCATCTCACCGTTATACTGACAACTAGTAGGATCAAAACCAGGACACTCCATCAGATGACAATGATGGCTGCTATGCCTAGGTCAACTGAACCATTAACACTGTCACTGGTGGTTTCGCAGGCAAGGGTCATCCAACAACGTTCAGAAAAAAGCACTTAGGAAAGCGATGTTGAGTGTCTCCCACTTCGCACCCAAATCACAGGCCGGAGATCGAAAAGCACCCTTATCTCCTTTTCAAACGAAGACTACAGTGAAATTATCCCAGATCATGATGATCCGCTAGTTGTCTCTGAGATAATTTCTAATGTCGAGATCCGGTGCATTTTTTTAGACAAAGGTTTAGGGTTTAGGGTTTAGAGTAATATTATGTTCATGGAGTTGTTCGAGAAGCTAGAATTCCCAGATTCTGAGCTGACCCCCTATGATGGTAAGCTCACTGGTTTTACTGGCAAAAAATAACTCCGAAAGGGCATTTTGAGACTTACCTGACCTTAGGGAGCAGCAAGCTTTTCATAACTGTCAAGGCCAAGTTTCTGGTCATGAACTGCCACTCAGCATATAATATCATCTTCGGCTATCCTACACTAAATGCACTTAGCTATGAAATTCCTCAACAAAAACAATGAGATTGTCACGGTCAAGGAGGACCAGATCATGGCGCGCAAATGGTATAATGAGAGCCTCAAAATCAGCAAGACCCCCTAGAGAGCAGAGACTGACACATCTAACTCAGCTCTTGACTATGTCAACATTCTCATGACTGAGTTAGATGTGCAAGAAGAAATCTAGAGTACTAGACCCCGGCCAGAAGGTGAATTACAGCCGCTCCAACTTGGTGTCAAGCCAGATCAAGTCACCAAGGTTAGGGCAAACTTAGAGGAAGAAGAGAAGCGCTAGTTGATTGAGCTCTTGGAGAAAAATAAAGACCTCTTCACTTGGATGTCCTCCGACATGCCTGAGCTTGACCCCGTCTTCATCTACCATTGCTTATCTATATGAAAAGAAGCAAAGTCAGTCTCCTAGAAGAAGAGAAAGGTTGGGCCAGAAAGATAGCTGGTCATTGAAGAACATATCAAAGAACTGCTCAATATCAGCTTTATCAAGGAGATAGCTCACATAACATGGCTATCTAATGTAGTCTAGGTGAAGAATTCAAACAGGAAGTAGAAAATGTGCATGGACTACACAGATTTAAACAAAACTCATCCCAAAGATCCATACCCACTTTCCAATGTGGATAAACTAATTGACAGCTCCTCTTGCTTTCGTTTGATATCCTTCATGGGCGCGTACTCTAGGTATAATCAAATCCCAATGTACCCCGAAGATAAAGACGGAATCACTTTTATCACAGATAAAGCGAGCTATTGTTATAGGGTTATGCCTTTTAGACTAAAAAATGCAGGAGCCACCTATCAGAGAATGATGAATAAGGCTTTTCAGGACTAAGTGGGGAAAATGTTGGAGGTGTATGTTGATGATATGATAGTAAAGACCACATAGACTGGATCACACATCTCAAATGTCGAGGAGGTATTTGCACAACTCTAAAAATATAATAAAAGGCTCAATCCAAAAAAGTGCGCCTTTGAGGTCCAAGCAGGTAAATTCTTGGGCTTCATGCTGACTCACCGCGAGATCGAGACAAATCCAGAAACATGTCAAGTGGTGCTCAATATGCATAGCCCATAGAACATTAAGGAAGTGCAGCCGTTGACAGGCCAGATTGCGACCCTCACATGTTTCCTTGCCAAAGCTACTCACAAATCTCTTCCCTCTTCAGACTGCTCAAAAAAGGAAAAGATTTTGAGTGAAATTAGGAGTGTGAGGATGCCTTTACATCTTTGAAGAATCTTTTGTCCTCTCCCCTTATACTGACAAGACCAAAACCCAGTGAGATATTATACGTGTAACTATCAGTTCACAAAGAGACTATAAGTTCAGCACTGATCTGGGAGACGGCAAAGGGGCAGAAGTTGATCTACTTTATAAGTAAGGTGTTGCAAGGCCCTGAGCTCCACTACTAGAAAATAACGAAGGTTGCCTTTACACCAGTCACCACGTCTAGAAAACTCAAACAGTACTTTTTAGTGCTATCCCATGGTGGTGAGGACAGACAAACCTATATGTTAGATAATGCATAAGGTAGATAGTGCTATCCCGTGCGTTGGGTAGTTCCTCTCATGAACCTTCAATTGTCTTGAAGCATAAGCTACCACGTTCCGATTTTGCATCAACACACATCCTAACCCCTGATAAGATGCATCACAATACACCTCAAAAGATTTGTTAGGATCCGGCAGAATTAACACTGGTGCAGTTGTTAATCTTTTCTTCAGTTCTTGAAAACTCGCTTCACGTTCCTCCGTCCAATCGAAAGCTTGACTCTTCCTCGTGAGTTGTGTAAGTGGTCCAGCTATCTTGGAAAAACCTTCAATAAATCTTCTGTAATATCCGGCTAATCCAACAAAGCTTCGAACCTCAGTCACAGTCTTAGGCCTTTCCCACTGTAAAACAGTCTCCACCTTTGATGGGTCTACCGCAATACCTTCCTTGGAAATTACGTGACCTAGAAATTGAACTTCATCCAACCAAAACTCGCACTTTGACAACTTCGCAAACAACTTCTTCTCCTTCAAAATCTGGAGAACTATACTAAGATGTTCAGCATGCTCTTCTTGACTTTGAGAATAGATCAGAATGTCATCGATGAAGACAACGACAAATCTATCTAAGTACGGATGAAAGATCCTATTCATATAGTCCATGAATATTGCAGGAGCATTCGTCACTCCGAACGGCATTACTTGATACTCATAATGTCCATAACGAGTTCGGAAAGTTGTTTTGGGTACATCATCGACCTTGACACGAATCTGATGATAACTTGAACGCAAATCTATCTTAGAGAATACAGCGGCTCCCTTCAATTGATCCATCAAGTCATCAATCCTTGGTAGCGGATACTTATTCTTTATAGTCACCTTGTTCAGCTGTCGATAATCTACACAAAGACGCGAAGTTCCATCCTTCTTTTTGACTAGCAACACTGGTGCTCCCCATGGTGAAACACTAGGTTGCACAAACTGCTTCTCCAACAGTTCCTCCAATTGCTTCTTCAACTCTGCCAACTCTACCGGTGACATTCGGTACGGTGCAATCGAAATAGGACCCACTCCAGGTACTTAGTCGATAGAGAATTCAATCTCCCTTTCCAGTGGCAAACCAGGTACATCGTCAGGAAAAATCTCTGGAAACTCATTGACGACAGGAATAGTGCTCACATCCTTCTCAGACTTGACTTCCAAAGAAGACAGCAACATGAACCCTTGAGCTCCATCCCTCAACAATGACTTGACCTTTACAGCAGTCAAGAATCCAGAACTTTCTTCCTTAGGAAAAACTATGGCCTTACTCGCACAGTCTATAAGGATATGGTTAGAAGATAACCAATCCATTCCTAATATTACGTCTATCTCAACAAGAGGTAAACAAATCAAGTTGACCGAAAACTTACGATCCTTTATGACAACGGGGACAGTTCATGCATATCTAGGATGTAACAACAGGCTTGGCAGTCGGTGTAGAAACAATCAATTGAAAACTTAGAGAAGACACAGGCAGTTTCAAACGTTCCACACAATCATATGCAATAAATGAGTGTGTTGCACCCGAATCATATAGCAAAGTCAGGTGATTACCTTCAATGACACCTTCCCCTTGTATAAGATCCTCAGACTGAGAAGCTTCAGTTCCGGTCATGGTATACACTCTCCCTCCAGATCTCGATTGAGTAGCACGAACATTCCTCACCGCAGGCTTCCTCTCAGGCTGCGTACAATCCCTTGAAATATGTCCAGGCTTTTTACATTTAAAACAGATCGTTCCTCTTATCGGACAATCTGTAGATAGATGGCCTTTCTTGCCACATTTGAAACAGGTCGGCGTAAACGCCACATTCTGATTAGCTTGATTTCCTCCAAAACTTCCCCTAACAGATGGACGTTGAGGTTGACTCCCAGACGGTCTCACATAAGGCTTCCTCTGAAATCTACCACCACTGCTACTACTCCCTCTTTGGAACCTAGTCGGCCCAAAATTACGATTCCTTTGATCTCGGGACGGCTCCAATGCCTCGAGTCTTCGACAAGTGTCTATCAACACAGGAAACTCCTTCATTCTCATCGGTAGCACTGCACGTCTCAACTCCATTCTTAACCCATCCTCAAACTTCTGGCACTTCCATACCTCATCTGGTTGGTTTTGGAAATACCGAGAGAATTGTGACAAACTCTCAAATTTGGTAGCATATTCTCCCACAGTCATATTCCCTTGACGCAGACCAAGAAATTCCATTTCCTTGGCATGTCGAACAGTACCGGGAAAGTACTTCTCCAGAAATACTTCACAAAACACCTCCCAGGTGATCTCAGTTCCTTCCGCTTGCAACAATTAGCGGGTATTCCTCCACCAATTTTCGGCATCTCCTCTCAACATATATACAGCAAATGTTACCTTCTTATTCTCCGCGCACCCCATTCCTTCGAATATTCGTTCCAAGTCTTGAATCCAAAGACTTGCCTTTTCAGGGTCGAACTCGCCTTTAAACTGTGGCGGATTGTTGCGTCTGAACTCAGACAAATTCAAAGCATCAGCAGTCATATCTTGATGTTGGGTCGCTTTCTTTGATTTTGCTGATTTTCATTTGAGCAATCACGCGCCATTTTTGAATAGCCTCAAAGAACGACAACCATTGGGTCCACATTAGGTGCCACGTTTGCACGCCTTCCTCTTCCTCCAGACATCTTCTATCTTCAACAAGATAAAGCAATGTCAGATGTAACCTTTCGAAAATAAATCACAGAGATTCACACAACACAAGCAAAAACAGACCTAACCACAACTCCAAAAGACTCTAACTTGGGCTCTGATACCAACTAATGTAACACCCTTGTGGGGATGTCACATTTATGAATGCAATGAAATAAAATAAAAATAAAACTCTATCCAAGTTGTAAAACATTTGATACTTACATAAAATTTGTGGAATATTTTTTTTTCTTTTTATAATTATGACATTAAATAAAATAACACGAAACACAAGATATAACAAACATAAACTCACCATAATATACATATGATTCTCTTTTAGTACAAGCATAATTTACAAACTACAAGTATTTAATAAAGCAATAAAGAGTTAACACAAAGCTACAACATAATACTGCCTAAGTGCATCCCAGTAGATATCAAACCCTCCGATGAATCACCATCCGTCACCTCCAGAATAACCATCGAAAAGTGTGCATCTATGAGATCTCACAGCACTTCGGACACGAGTCCGAGCTGTCGACTCGCTACTCAGCTCACTAGGCGCATGGAAAACTCCCTGCTAATAACGCCTAATGGTCAAAGGTAACTCTAAATGTAAATAAAGCATAGTAGTGAATATGACCTCCCCGTCATACTCCCTACATAGGGACACAGTCAATCGTCCCACATAAGCTACTGTTCCTCGGTCAGTATGCATACGCCACGCCTCGGAACCCCCGTGAAACTCCAGTCTCACGAACCCGAAGAATCCTGGCAGTGCCATGATCTCAAGATCAGTCTTGACGATCAGTGTGATCCATTGGTTCCTCCTCCTCGTAGATGTCGCCCGACTGTTGCTCGTCAGGGTACTGCACCTCAAGAGGCTGATCCTCCTCTACCTCAAACTCTTTAAGGAAGTAATACAGCAATATCGAGAAAACATATAGAGAGGTGAGACAATCTACATCACTACCCGCATGGCAATAAAGAAAATGACAGTACAAGACAGTTATCACAACAGTACATACCAATACATCATGTACAAAATAACAAGTGATATATATATATAAATAACACATACAATAATATCATGCATAGTATAATAAAACATTTAATCATACAATTTATCACAGATTATGATAAACAATAAAATGCAGATAATGCATGAACATTAAGATGCAGATGATGAATGATACACACACTGACTCGTTCCTACTCCATGGAGCTAAACACGGATATATGAGAGAATGATCCGAATAGAAACTAGAAATACTTTATGGCTGCCCAACCAAGCTATTGCACTGTCAATACGTCGTGTCTATAGCCCACAGTCCAAAACATCGTGTAGCAGTACACAGTCCAAACATCGTGTACCACAGGCATAGTACTTAATAGTCCCCTCAAGATTTCGACTAAGAATAGTGCTTGTCAAGATCATTAGTGTGTTGCCCATTACCACGGCCTAGAGGAGCAACCCACTGTCCGCCTATGGAATTCTCCGCACACTAATGCCTCCAAGTTCATAAATGAACCACACTACGCTTATCACACCAAACACGGTGTAATTCGCCTCGTCAATCAATCACCAATTTTAACCCAAATTGGCACAACACTCTAAACATGAGCTAAAATTACAGAAATACCCCTATTATCCAAATTTTACCATATTTACGAGAAATTACCAAAATACCCCTAGTCACTAGATAACAAAGTATAATACGTCCCACCTGACAGTACTACACTACAACATGTCTGAGTCCACCACTTTGGCCCGACAGCAAAACTCACAGTATTGTTCAATCGCGTAGGAATTTTATCACGTTTTCACAATCTCGACGTTTTCACAAATGTTTTTAAATCGCGTAAAGATATTTTGACGTTTTTAAACATCGTAAATTGTTTTTGAATCATTTTCTCAATCGCGTAGGATTTTTAATTCATTTTCTTAACCGAATAGCTTAAATTTGTCATTTTTAATATGTGTAAAACTATATCTAGTACTTTTAAAATACGTACTGTATTTTCCTTGTGTTCTAAATATAGTATGGAATCTTTTCATTTTATGCGTCTGATTTTAATAAATTTCGACAGCATTTTGCCTATAAAATCAGTATAAGGTATTTTTAACGTTTTCCTCTAAATATAGTTTATTTTATTTTTACCCAATAAGTTCACTTTGAAATTCACTAACGCACTTCAAAATTTATAGTATGAGCTCTACGTTAGTACTTTTCAAGTGTCTGATTAATTTCTTACTTAAACTGAATTCTGCTAAGTTAAGATTCTAGAAACAGAATTAATTCCTTTGATTTTCTCAATGATTCTTTGGAATCAATTTATGTTATAAAATAATTACCTAACCTATCTTAGTAAATAAAATGGCATGTTGGTCAAGTCAAAATAAAATGGCATTTGGTTATACACTAAATGACATTTTGGCCACAATTAACTTAAATCATCCATTATTTACCTAGGTTCATTAAATCCTTGATTTAGAAAATTGTGAGAACATTTTGGTTCTCTATTTTTATGAGAAGGCCGTGAGCCTCAAATGTGTTCTTTGGAACACTCATGCATTTCGTACATGTTATTCACATCCTACTTAAATAATTACATAATTATAAATACATACAATTATATAATCACATATAAAACACATACAATATATTTAAAGCCATAATCATGCATAGAAAAATAATGAAAACTATAATCATGCATAGCAAATTAAGATCACAATTAGTAAAGCATTTAAACAATCAAAAACAATAAAAATCACAAATAAACCATACAACCGAATCCTTATGGATTCTACACACAAACACAATCCATTTTCTCATCACCACTTAGGGTTGATGAGATTAAATCTCCCTCTTACCTCTTGTAGGCAAATTAATCGGTTAGATTCCTTCCTTTTCTCCAAATTTTGTGTGACCTCCAAAAAAATTTCTAAAATTCTCAAACAATTAGTAAATACACATACAAGGTACAAAATAGGAAAACCATGGAACAATCATGGTTAGAAAAATCAGAATTTCAATTTTGAACCATAGAAACCAAACTTACCCTTAAGTGAGTAAGCAAGAAGTGGAATTTTAGGCAAGATGGAGTAGGAATTTGGGAAAAGTTTGTGAATGAAAGATGCTTAGAATGGTATTTGGGTTCAAGAAATGTGATGATCTAAAATTATGAAGGTCTTGGTATGGTTGGATGAGGGCTGGCCGAACCTAGTGAGAGAAAATGGGAGAGAAGTGTTTGCTTGAGTTTTTGGTATTTTAGAGAGAGAAGTGAATAGCTAAAAGTGATAAGTGTGAAAAACTAAAGTGAAAGTGAATATGAAGTGCAGCAGCCGTGTGAGAGAGTGTAGAGAGCTTGAGTGTTCAATTTTGCATGCAAAAATATCACCAAGTGTTCACTGATGTTGAAAATCGGCAAGTGCACCGAATCGCAAAAAGTAATAAAGTAGTGAAAAGAGAATCGTCCCACGAGGATTATATTGGCAATTACCAAATTCGTTAAATTAACACTATTTAAGCCAATCAAAATATGGAAGTTGAAAAAAAAGTGAAAATAAAGATAATTAAAAGAAAGTAAATAAAACTAAACAAAGTAAAATCAATCAATTTAACAAGAGATGAAATCAAGAATAAGAAAGTATTAGGGTTCAGACTTCACTTGAACTCTTTCAAATGTACTTCTAAAAATTGGTTTAAAACATGTTCTATTTCAATGATTCATGGTCAATTCCCAACATTAATTAATATCCAATCCCTTGGTATACTAATCCTCTTACTCCTTGATTGAAATTAACTAATCCCTTAGTCTAACTCCAATTAGAAAGGCATTATCAAGAACAGAGGAATTATAAGAAAGACCACATAACCCACAACGTCTATCCCTAGCGATTTAGAAATTATGGTATTTATCACAAGTTCTAGGTTCATGTAAATTTTCCCAAATCATACATAAACCCAATTTATCATTCCCAAATTGATCAGGTTTAGAAAAGCATTAAGAACAGAGATAAACACGTAAATCATGAGATAAAAACATGCATTAAACCCATAAAAGAAATTACATCATCAAAGTATCAAGATCCATCGTCCCCCTAACGAGGGGAAGTTAGTTACACATAGGAAAAGAACAAAACAAAGAATAAAAGATGACAAACTCCATTGATAATTAGTGGCAAGATTGAAGAGAATCCCTAATCTTCAAGTCTTGATGCGCCCACACGAAATTAGGATTTGAGTTGTCTTGACTAATTCTTTGCAGTATCTTGAAATTTGGCGTAACTTTCTATTTATAAGAAATCCACGCCGTACATTACGCGTTCGGCGCTCGGGCGCTAACTCTCCAAGGCCAGGCGCTGCCCACTAAAGTTACGGTGTAGCATATATCATCGCTCAAGCGCTCCTTGTTCAACGCCAGGCGCGCTGGCCCATTAAAACAAGATTCCTCCAGCGCATGTTGCGCGCTCAGCGGTGAGGGCCAGTCAATCAAGCTTCTGAATTATTTTTTTCGCTTCTTTAAATGGCAGTCTTCTCCATGTGTAATTATCTACAAAATTACATAAAAAACACAATTAAAACATAAATTAAAATAACTAAAAAAAATAAAAGAAACTTGAGAATAAACTCAATCAAAAAGATTAAAAGAGAATGAAAACCCAAGATTTTGAACCGTAAAAATATGAATTTTTGTAGGTTCATCACTCCCCAAACTTAAGCTTTTGCTTGTCCTCAAGTAAAAGAAAATCAAAATAAAAACAAAACTAAAACTCAAAGCAGACTCAAAAAGGCAATCTAAGGGTATTAAAGATCATTCATATCCTCAAAACTAATTCAAAATCTAATTCCAAAGTATCACACATGAACAATCCAATTATCACATCGTCTCTCACATGCAACTTTTATGCACAAATGACTTCCCAAAAACATGAATGAAAGACTCAATCTCCTCATAGAGTACAAGCCCAAATGAGTTTATAAAACAGCAAATGCACATCAAACCCACATCCATAAGGTTGTTTTTCATCTCTCTCTCCACTAATGTAAACAACTCACAACCAAGGATCAAAAGGGACTTTATAAGCTTGTAATGTAAAGCCAAGGGTATGGATTAAGAAAGAAGCGGTAGGAAAATGAAAACAAAAGTTGAGATACAAAATCATGCAAATTTCAAAATTCAAGCCTCAAAATATAAGACAAGTGCAAAACGGAGCAAAAGAATCAACACAACATTCACTTTATTTTTTTCTTTCTTTCTTTTCTTTTTCTTTTTCAACAATCTCCACCCCCAAACTTATTTCTTTGCAATACTTTGGGTGAACTTTCTTTCTTTTTCTTCTTCTTTTTTTTTTTTTTTGAAATTTTTCAGCTCCACAAAACTTCATGCACAAAAATAACAAAGACTTGAATAATAAAATAATACAAAATATGCACTCAACAGAGGTTATGTAAGAGAATTTTTTTTTTTGTGGGTATGGGAAAAAGGAAAATGTGAGTAAAGAAAAGAAACAGAGGCCAAACAATAACAAAGCTGCAAAGGGAACTAAGGATAAACTGTGTATACAAAGTTGGCTTGAAAGGCTCAAACGGTCCAAAGAAGGCCCTTATCATTTCCTTAATCGTGCACTTTGCCTAGAATTTCGCCTCAAGAGAGAATCAAACAACTTCTAGATGCATCGTCCACACACATGCAATCCCATAAACTTTTCTAAGCTTGACATGCAATTAAATTCCAAAGTCTATCAATCATAAAGATGGGAAGAACATCCATACACAATTAAAACAATAGAGATAAATGCAACTCATAAATTCTCATGTGCTATCCCAAGAAATCGATCAATCCACAATTCAAACAATCATTGGATATTCAATTTAACACATTAGTATGCACAAAATGACTCAAAACACAAAATGGATAATGATGACAAAATCAAAATAAAAACAAATAACTAAATAAAAAATACAAGAAAGGAAAAAAAAAAACTCTTTTTGGCGCCGACAACTATATACATCCCCTTACAAAGGCTCAGAACTCGGGAGGCACCTAAGCCGACTCAACATTAGCAAACTTCAAAACAGAAAAATGTTAGTCAATGAAATAAGAAAATAACAAAATAAAAACAAAAACAAAAATGAAAATAAAAGAGAAAAGGAGAGAAAATTCGGGTTGCCTCCAGCGCTTGTTTAACGTCATTAGCTCGACGTTGCCTTTATAACTAGTCATGGTGGCTTGAAGCAAGAGAAGTAGGATGACATTTTTCTCTTATCACTCTTTGCCTCCACACATTTGCCATCGCTCTTGGAATCAATCTTCAATAAATCATTGGAAGTTGGAGGATCTTTTTCAATTACAACACTTTTAGAAAGAGGAGGTCCTTTCTCCTTTTCGTCAACCATCTTGGGAGTAGAAAAATCAGCATTGACTGATGATGAAGGACTCTTATTAGCTAAATCTTGTAGAGGCTTGTCTTGAATGCATTTGACACGGGGCATAGAGATCGATGTCAGTGCAGATTTATCAAAAACATTAATAGTCACCTGATCACCATCTACCCTCAAAATAAGCTCTCCTCTAGGTACATCAATCAATGCTCTGAAGTAGCCAAGAATGGTCTTCCAAGAATCAGAGGAATATCAGCATCCTCATCCATATCCAAAATCACAAAATCGGTGGGAAAATAAACTTGTCAACCTTCACTAGCAAATCTTCCACTATACCATATGGATGTTTAATTGACCGATCGGCCTAGTTGAAGAGACATTGTAGTTGGCTTCACTTTATCAATCCCAAGCTTGGAGAATTGACAATGGCATTAAATTGATGCTAGCTCCTAAATCACAAAGAGCTTTCTCAATAGTCGGTTTGCCAATGGTGCAAGAAATAGAGAAACTACCTGGATCTTTCAATTTAGGTGGCGATTTCCTCCGAATTATAGCTTGCACTCCTCAGAAAGTGCCACAGTTTCATCTTCTTTCAACTTCCTTTTCTTCAAGAGCAAATCTTTCATGAACCTTGCATAAGAGGGCATCTCTCTCAAGTGCCTCAAAGAAAAGGAATGTTTATCTGCAGACTTCTTAAAGACTTCTAAGAACTTGGAGAATTGCTTTTCTTGAATCTCCTTCCGAATCTTTGAGGATAAGGAAGTTTAGCATACAATGAAGGATCAACTATTTTCTTCTCACATTCCTTCTTCTTCCTCTCGCCACTTTGGTTGCTCCTCTTTAGCTTCTTTATTACAAAGCTAGTCTTGAGATGGGACATATGCAACAAGAACATCAATTTCCTTAATCGGTCCATCCAAAGTCTTGCCGCTTCTCAGTGTAATTGCATGACATTGCTCCTTTGGATTGACAACAGTATCACTCAGGAAGGTGCCTGGAGGTCTCTCTTGAAGCTGTTTTGCTATTTGCCCCACTTGATTCTCTAAACTTCTAATTGCCGCCTCATGATTCTTAAAATTGGCCCTCGACTCTTCCATAAAATTTGAAGTCTGTTGCATAAAAGCAGAGAGGTCGCAAAGAAAGTTTCTCCACTGTAATCTCAAGAGGAGACTTACTCGGTTGAGGATTCAATGGCACTATTTGATTGCTCCAAGAAAAATTGGGATGAATCCTCCACCCTGGATTATATGTATTTGAAAATGGAACACCCTGAGGTCTGGAAGGATTACCCATATAATTTACCTGCTCTTGAGAACTAAAACCAGAATTGCTTACTTCACATCCACCATTAGCATGATTACCTCCACAGAAGTCACAAATTAACCTTTGATGGTTCAAAGAATTTACCTGCATGCTCTCCACTTGCTTAGGTTAGGTTTGTTGAGAAATACTTTTGTTTTGAGCAAGTAAGGCATCGAAAGTACCAAGCTCCATCACTCCTTGTCGACTATCGCTCTCCCACTAGGCAACTGATATTCATTAGTGGCCATAACCTCAAATAATTCCTGAGCCTCTTTAGGAGTCTTAGTGTTTAAAGACCCACTGCAGACGCATCCACCATAAGTCTTGTGGAATGATTTAACCCATTATAAAATATCTCGCACTGCTTTGCCAAACCTCAAATGCATGGTGAGGACATCTCCTTAATAGCTCCTTGAATCTCTCCCATGCTTCATAGAGAGATTCTCCCGATTCGAGTAAAGCAAGCAATCTCACTCCTTATCTTCACAAACATTGATGGAGGAAAGTATCGAGTCAAAAATTTGTTAACCAAATCCTCCCAAGTAGAGATGCTCCCTTGTGGCTGGGCTTGTAGCCAGCTCTTTGCTTTATCTCTGAGCGAAAATGGGAACAGTCGTAATCTAATGGCATCATCAGTAACGCCATTATACTTAAAAGTATCACAGAGCTGCAAGAAATTCGCAATATGCAAGTTTGGATCTTCTGCATGGCCTCCCCCAAACTGATTCTGCTGCACTAGCTGTAGAAGTGCTGGTTTAATCTCAAAATTATTAGCCTGAATAGCAGGACGCACAATACTGGTAGAAATATTCTCAGCAGATGGGGTAGCATAGTCAGCCAATGTACGTCTTTGCTCTGCAGTTACAACAATTTCTGCCATCTTTTGCTCAACTTCTTCAAGTCTCTTCCTCTCTCTAGCTGCTTTCCTGTTCGCTCTAGCAGTTCTCTCTATCTCTGGATCAAAAAGTAATTCTTCTGATTCCAAAGAACCTTGCATAAACACAAACAAGCAAACCAGAGTGAAGTAAAGAAAGAAAATAAAAATAAAAATAAAATTAAATGAAAAAAAATGAAATTAAATAAAAAAATAATTATCTATAAATAAAAGAAAATTAAAAAAAAATTAAAAAAATAAAGAAACAATTAAAAATAAAATTAAACAATTAAAAAATACTTAAATTAGTGCTCTTTTAACTACTAATTGATATTAGCAATTAATAATCCCGCAAACGGCGCCAAAAACTTGATGTTGAAAATCGGCAAGTGCAGAATAAAAAGTAATAAAGTAGTGAAAAGAGAATCGTCCCACGAGGATTATATTGGCAATTACCAAATTCGTTAAATTAACACTATTTAAGCCAATCAAAATATGGAAGTTGAAAAAAAAAAGTGAAAATAAAGATAATTAAAAGAAAGTAAATAAAACTAAACAAAGTAAAATCAATCAATTTAACAAGAGATGAAATCAAGAATAAGAAAGTATTAGGGTTCAGACTTCATTGAACTCTTTCAAATGTACTTCTAAAAATTGGTTTAAAACATGTTCTATTTCAATGATTCATGGTCAATTCCCAACATTAATTAATATCCAATCCCTTGGTATACTAATCCTCTTACTGATTGAAATTAACTAATCCCTTAGTCTAACTCCAATTAGAAAGGCATTATCAAGAACAGAGGAATTATAAGAAAGACCACATAACCCACAACGTCTATCCCTAGCGATTAGAAATTATGGTATTTATCACAAGTTCTAGGTTCATGTAAATTTTCCCAAATCATACATAAACCCAATTTATCATTCCCAAATTGATCGGGTTTAGAAAAGCATTAAGAACAGAGATAAACACGTAAATCATGAGATAAAAACATGCATTAAACCCATAAAAGAAATTACATCATCAAAGTATCAAGATCCATCGTCCCCCTAACGAGGGGAAGTTAGTTACACATAGGAAAAGAACAAAACAAAGAATAGAAGATGACAAACTCCATTGATAATTAGTGGCAAGATTGAAGAGAATCCCTAATCTTCAAGTCTTGATGCGCCCACACGAAATTAGGATTTGAGTTGTCTTGACGGCTGCTGCAGAGTATCTTGAAATTTGGCGTAACTTTCTATTTATAAGAAATCCACGCCAGCTAGCAACATTGCCGCGTTCAGCGCTCAGGCGCTAACTCTCCAGCGCTCAGGCGCTGGCCCACTAAAGTTACGGTGCAGCATACGCAATCAGCGCTCAAGCGCTCCTTGTTCAACGCTCAGGCGCTGGCCCATTAAAACAAGATTCCTCCAGCGCATGTTGCGCGCTCAAGCGGTGAGGGCCCAGCGCTCAAGCGCTGGGCTTCTGAATTATTTTCTGCTTCTTTAAATGGCCAGTCTTCTCCATGTGTAATTATCTACAAAATTACATAAAAACACACAATTAAAACATAAATTAAAATAACTAAAAAAATAAAAGAAACTTGAGAATAAACTCAATCAAAAAGATTAAAAGAGAATGAAAACCCAAGATTTTGAACCGTAAAAATATGAATTTTTGTAGGTTCATCATTCACACTAGGTGCACATGGCTTTGTCATGTTGGATCCTTCATGAACCATGTAGAACCAAGCCACCTCCAAGCCCATTTGTTGCTGCCAAAACCGTGCTCTCTCTCCTCTCCTTAATGTCTTAATTGTCCTCCAATTACACCTAATTATATGTTAGTTAATTAGGCAATTAGTTAGGTTAATTATCCTAACCATCCTTAATTAACATACTACTAACATAACTAATTAACTTAGTATATATTAACATACATTATATCCTTTAATCAATATTAATATAGCTAATTAGTATTTAGATTATAATTAATTCATAACTAAGCTAGTTCACTTAGTATGCTAATTAAGTAATTAGATTAGTTAGATTAAGCTTAATTAGATTACTAATCATTTTCAAGCCTACAATCTTTGACTCAATCCTAGCCCTTGATTCATCTTTAATTCCTAACCATTGATTAGATCTAGGGTAGATATCACTTGGTCATAAACCTAACATTCTAATCTCACCATTGATTAGATCAATGGCTTAGATTAAAGGCTTCATCATTAAGTCTTCATCCAACGGTCCAAATGAAAACACATGCTCCCTTAGGTGTCCAATTCCTATTGGTTTAGAAAGTCAAGCCTACCTTTGTTGACTTGCTCTCATTGGTTAGAAATTATCCAAGTCAAACAGTTGATGCTTTTTCCTAACGTGGGTCCCACAAAGACTTTTAAAGATCGTGGTCAAATCGAAGCGATTTTTCTTGTTTTTGAGACAGAGGTATCTTGTAATATAAAATAATATTATAAAAATATAAAATTATTTTATTGCACAGTTAAATCCAAAAAATTATGATATTAATTTATATATCAATCAGAATTGGGTTTAGTAAGATCCCCCAGCTCCAATTAATTAAAATAAGATTTTATCCGGCCAGAAAATTTTTATTTTCTTAGGTCAGAGCAAATCACATACAACAGTCAAGTACACTCACGGAACAGTCAAATTAAATTTACTGCTCACAGAATTCACAAAACAGTACAAATCGGGACTATATTATAATTATCCCAAAAGTTAGGGTGTTATAGAAATAATGTCAGGGTGATCATAGAAAATTCTAAAGGAGTAACAATAGAAAACTCTCTGAAGTTTGAGATCCCCACTTCAAACAATCAAGTAGAGTACAGGGCATACGTTACTAGACTGGTTATGACCAAGGATATGGGAGCGGCTAGGATCACACTTTGCAATAACTCCCAACTTGTAACCTCTTATATCTGAGGTGATAATCAAGCTAAGGAGCACCTCATTCAGAAATACTTAGCCAAAGTCCAAGGGCTCCTAAAACATTTACAGGATGCTAAGATAGAACACATACCTAGGGAGCAGAACTCCAGGGCAGACCTCCTATCCAAATTGGTCAGTACTAAGAGCCCAAGCAACAACCGCTCCATGGTCTAAGAGACCTTTTCTCAGCCTTCCATCATGAACTCAACTATTTTCCAAGTGGAAGGGAAGGAGCGTACTTGGGTCACCCCAATAGTGGAGTACTTATAGTCCGAAACCTAGCCCGACGATCCAAAGGAAGCCTTCAAGTTAGTCAGAACTGCAATCTAATACACTATCTACAATGGATAGTTGTACTATCGTGGGTTCTCTTCACCTCTCCTCAAATGCCTTACTCTAAAAGAGGCAGAATATGTTTTGGTCAAGGTCCATGAGGGGAGTTTTAGACACTACTTAAGGGGCAAAGTCTTAGCTTTGAAGGCACTTAGAGCTAGATACTACTACCCAACAATAGAAGTTTATTCCCTCGCCCATGTCCAAGTTTGTGATAAATGTCAGCGACACTTAGACTATTATCAAGCTCCTCCTAAAGAACTATCCACGACATCCATACCCTGGCCATTCTACAGATAGGTTATGAATGTAATACCCTTAGTAACATGTTAGACTTGTATATGATTACAAAAGGTAGAATATTATGTAACATCCCAATATTTGCTATCCAGATATATCATCATATAAAAGAATAACACAGCACTGGCCATGCTACTTTCATAACTATGCAATTTCTAATATAACAAAGCCATGTATATAAAGAAAATATGAGCCTCGAATGTATAAATAATACACAACATCTGTATTTATCCCTAATACAATACGTACATCATTTTTAAAAGAAACTACTCAGCTACACTAAACTAAGCACTCAAAGCTCCTGCTTGTTTTCACTTTCCATTAGACTTACTCCCTGGAATCATCATGGAAACATGCATAAGGGGTGAAAATCACACATTTTTAGCAGTTAAAATTCCATAAAAATATGTCATCATAATCATTCTAGCCATTTCGTGGAAAAACATACTTCCAAAAGCAAGTCGCATGCTTATATAAACTAGAAAGGTGGCGAAAGCCAAAAACCGTTTCCTTTCTCTTCTTGAAATGGAATCCCAATTTTATAAGTTTGTATAAAACTCATTTATCACAAACAATCTTCAAGCAATCACCATGCTCACAAAAACATCATCTCCATCCTAGAGACACCAGCACAACATCTCCATCTCAGATATACAAACACAACATCTCCATCTCAGAGATACAAACACAACATCTACATCTCAGAGATACAAACACAACATCTCCATCTCAGAGATACGCAATTGCCCATACAATTGCATTGCATGAATATGTCATGTTAGCAACTGCCCATACAATCGATATGCTATGCCAAATTATGTCTAGTGTTCATGCCTATGCAATAACCTAAATATGTAATTCAAAATGTATGATACCATTTACAAGAACTCAGTTCTATGGTAATGTCAGGATATGCATGAGCCTTAAACATAACAAAGGAACCTAGCTCCATAAGCTTTGAACTAGCACTAGAAACCTAGCTCCAGTTAATCCATGGGGTGTGAGGAAAAGACCATCCTCAACTCATCACTATGATCGGGGATGTATGTTACCTCTTCACTTACAATCATGTATGATCACCCTCTTCGGTAGTGAAGTTCATCAACTACACGGTCTTAAAAAATGATCACTATGATAGGAAGGATTGATTACCTACTCATTCAAAATCATATTTGATCACAACAATGATCTCTGTGATAGGAATGATTAATTACCTTCTCATTCAAAATCTCATTAGATCATCCACAACAATCACTGTGATAAGAAGGATTGATTACTTACTCATTTAAAATCACATTATGATCATCAACAATGAGGGCTCAACCTCATCAACATAGCTACGGAACAACAATAATGCTAATTATTACAATAACTAGCATGCCAATTGATTTTCGTTCCTAACTACAAACATGAAATACAATGATGTTAAATACCACAATAATTAACATACCAATTGATTTACATTCACCACATATCCACTTCATTAAATACTCCTATTAGAGTCTCATCACCCTCTACTAGGCATAAACAAAGGATCCTAATAATTAGGGAATCTCAAAACATCAAAATAAAGATTATGATGAAATATGCTCGGGGCGTCTTGGCGCCCTATCCTTGAGCGTCTGGGCGCTCATCGTCCTGCTTCACAATCATTTTACTTTGGACCTTGGGCATCTAGGAGCTCTATATTGGGCATCTAGGTGCTCTCTACATGATAACAATTCTGCAGAACCATCAACTCACAACACCAAATTGGTTTCTAGGTGGTTTTAAGTCCTTAACAAGTTCAATAACACATAGGAAACATAAACCATCAACTCACAACACCAAATTTGGATTCTTGGATCAAATCATCCAGTTAAATCCTAAAACCCCAATTTCATCACAAAAGGAATTAAGGCATACAAGGGCTGGAAATCCATTTCCATAAACCTAACAACTCATAAATAAGTCATCATCAAGTTCTACAACAAGATTCAAGCCCAAACAACCAATAACAACTCAAAACCTAAAATCACACATCAAGTCATAACTTAAGAACAAGATGGAGAGAGTAGGAAAATGAGTTTAAGAACAAGGTTTTCCCCTACCTCAAGGTCTTGAAGATGAAGCCAACATCCACTTGATTCCACTTCCTTGATAATTGATCCTCTTCTTTAGTCTTATTCCCTTTCTTCTTTCTCTTCTTCCTTTGGTTTCCTTCTCTCTTTTCTATTTTTTTCCTCTATTTTTCTTTCTTTTCCTGCTGTCATGAGATATTTAAAGAAGAGAAGTCATATTTGGCTTCTCTCAGATAAATACTAAAACTCTAATCTGCTAAGAACACTCAGATTCCACCAAATTTGATTTTCTAGCTTCCAACAGATTCAAAATAAATCTTAAGATTCATTAAGAATCCTGTCTCACCATTTTCACATTTTTTTCATATCTATTGGTAGTCAATCCGACATTAAAACACACAACTAATATGCTTAAAAATGTCAAACTAACTCCGATAAATCTCAAATTTTAACCACATCTACATCCACATATTTGTGACCTAGAAACAAATTCTCTACACTTATTTCCACTAACTAAGCAGTTTAAGTTAAAACTAAGGCTGAAAATAGCTATATTTCACACATAGAGTTACAGCAAAGTGACTAAACGTACGCAGATGGTCACAAAACTTCACAGGCATAACAAACTAGTGTTAGGCTACCTCTGTAATCATATACAAGTCTATCATGCTATCATTAGTGTTACATATTACTTGCTTAACATGCCAGTGAAGTTTTGTGACAAACTGAGTTTGTTTAGGCATTTAGTTGCAACACAGAAATTGAAAAATAGCTTAAAATGACTCAAATAAGGGCTCAAAAGGTTAAGTTGAGGGAAACAGGTATGAAAATCTTGTTTCTAAGTCACAAATGAGATAAGTAAGATGCAGTTAAAGTTTTAAGAGAATCTGAGTTAGTTTGGTATTTTTAGGCATACTGGTTGTGCTTTTAATGTCGGATTGACTACCAGTACATATGGAAAAAGAGAATTTAGGTAAAACAATAATTTAGATGAATCTTATGATTTATTCTAAAGTTGTTGGAAGCTAAAAAACTTGAATTAGTATAATTTGAGTGTCCTTAGTAGATATAAGTTTTAGCACGGGAATGTAAGTTACCTTTCCTTTTCTCTTTATTTCCTTCCTCTCTCACGAAGCTCTCAACAGAAACAAAGAAGAAAGAAAATGAAGGAAGAGAAAAGAGAAAATGGAAGAAAGGAAGAGGAAGAAGAAGAAAGAGGAGAGGAAAATAAAAGATCAAGGTTCAAGCTTGAAGATCTTCATCTACATCAAGAGGTAAGGGTTTTTTATTCATCTTTCTCCTCTTTGATTCTCATTGAATGAGGTTAGGGATTTTGAATAGAAATAGGGGTTTAGAGAGCCAAATCCATGTTCTTAGCTTGGTTCTTGATTCCAAGGACTAGGTTAGGATAGTTTTAGCTTAATAAATGTAAGGTGACCATTTATGGCTCAAGATCAACCATTAGGATTCATAGGAATGAATTTGGAAAATGGTTGGTGTTATGTGGTTTTGGACTTAAATCTATGCCTAAGTGAATCAATAGGTTGTATAAGAGTTACAACAAGTTTAAGGGCTTAGATTGGTGTTAGAAATCACAAAGGAAACTAATTTTGTAGGTTTGGAATGAGTTTGCTGCATAAGAAAGCCTGATTTTCTAGTTTTCTGCAGTATGTAATTGATTACACAGCTTATGTAATTAATTATCAAGATTCTGGAGCTACGAAATGTGTTTCTAGGTAGTTGGTAATCGATTACACAACCTCTATAATTGATTACAAGGCCTCTAGATGAGTTGTAATCGATTACAGCAGCAGATTCTGCAGAAACAGGATAACATCCAAATAGCCTGTGGTGTTCGTAGCATAACTTGAGCTGTAGTTATCATATTGACCTGATTCTTATGGATTTTGAAAGCTAAGACATAAGGCTTTATGTGGTAAAAATTATAGAATTTTATTAGTTAGGATGTATATTTGGTGCATTCATGAAATCATCCTTTTTAGGTGACAAACTAGAAAATGTCAAGATATGAATCTTGTTGAAGTAAGGTTCCCTACTAGATGGGACCTTTTATACATCCTTTTTAGAGTGTGTTAAGATTCTAATGGGGATATTTTAAGAAGGAAACTATCACCTAGAATGAATGAGAAAGCGTAGGCCTTTGAGCATCCTAATAGTGAAGGATTGTCCTAGGTAAGGACATAGCACCTTAGGCAACCTAGTGTTGCATTAGATATCACTCAAGATGTGATGAGATGGTGTAATGGAGTTGAGTATACTAGGATGAATTGTAGGGTTCACTCTAGTAAGAATAAGGAAGGTATGAGCCTTAGAATATCCAAGAATAGTGGATTACCTTGGGAAGGTACCTAGAACCTTAAGCAACAAAGAGTTACAAGTAAGAACCACTTTGAGTTAGATTCATTTAAGTGGAGATAAGATTATATATATAGTTCCGAATAGGGAATGTTATGTACTAAATCTTTAGTTAAACTGGACCTCGTGTGTTATAGAATACACAAAAGGATGAATGTTGACCAGTAAGCTTCTCACATTCTTTAAGTAAGCAAAGTTCTAGTGAAATGCTCATTTATTTCCTTAAGTAAGGTTGAATGAGGCTTTAGCTAATATAGACTCTTTCACTAGGATAAGTTAAGTCTATAGAAAAGCTATGAAAACCTTAGTGCAACCAAGAGTAATGGTTTGCCATAGGCGAGTATCTAACACCTTAGCAACATAGTGTTGCATAGAGATCACTTAAGATATAATGAGTGATGATGGGGTGTATTAGATGCAATGAACTAGGATGGATTAGTAGTGTTTGCTGAAAAATGTGACTTATATGACGTGAGATAATTTGGCCAAGAAGGAAGGGAGTCAAGAAGTTCCTAAGGGGATAAGTATTCCTAGCTAAGTGCTAGGGTTACATATAGTATGAGGTTACAAATTATCCTCTCTACAAAGGGTAAACATAAGAAGCCAAAGTTCCTAGTAGAATATGCTTAGGTCTTAAATGAACTAGGTATATAAGTATGTATGTATGCAAATAGAAATGGTCTAGTAGTATTGATCTTAGTGAGTATCATTTGATGTCCATTCAAGGAGGCCAAGGGAGATAAATGGGTGTCTGATAGACTCTTTTGAAGAAGAACATGACCCTGATATCTCAATAATGCCAAGGTAGAGGGAGATCAGTGGGAAATCTGAAAATGTTCTTTGAGCAAGGATGAAGCCCGAACTTCTCAGCGTGCCAGGATACGTGTGGTGTGAGGATGAGCTTTCCCTCTATTTACAATGGGATAATATACTGAACAAATTCCTAACAATCTTCTTTGTTTTCAACATAAAAGTTTGCATATATTTCAAAACAAAACATTGTACAAGCATATCTTTAGGTTCTTTCTTAGGCATAATCATATTGCATATCATCTGCATTGTATATACGGATAGTTATATGGGTATTATTTGTTGTTGTTGGTATTTACAATTGTATAGGCAGTTATTTATATCTAACAATATGTAGGCTATCAGTTTAGACCACACTACTTAGTAGTGTGCAGTTATGAGAATTAGTGAAGGAAACTCCTATGTTAGTAGTTATAGTGATGCAAATTATAAGTTGCAAACCCAAGTACAGGTTGTTTCAAATAATAAATTTTCAGGAGTCCGAGGTCGATTTACAGGGAATTAATGAAGAAAAATTCTGAGTAAGGAAAAGATTTGTCACAATAATACAAGTGATAAAAGTTGTTCACAAATGAAAGAAGATTTTCTTAGGCTAGAAGATCCACTCTTAGTAATAAATTAAAGACAAGAATATTTCTTTTTATAACTCAATTGAAATTCACACATAAAGGAGGTTCCAATCGAAAAATACAATATTCAAAGTTCAATTAAGATTATATATCTAATTATATTATAGTTCCTTAAATTATTCACTAACACCAACACTTGTAAATGGGCTCAAGTATTCATTGTCCCAACCTCTTGTCTACAATAAATCAAGATCTCCACTTTACAAGGAAGGTTTCTAAATTGATTGGAAATAAAATATAACACATATAATGACCACTTGATAATACATCATTCAAGCACAAGAAAGAAATTAATTTAACCTTAATTTAGTACCAAAAGCTTCACCCTTTCACCCAAGAAAAATAAAAATTAGTTACTCATGAACAAGAAGAAAGAAAGAGAGAAGAAGAAGGAGATGAACATAACTTCTATTTAGAACAAAAGAAAACTACCACAAGAGAAACAAATAACACAACCATGATCTTGATCTCTAAGCCAAGATGCCCATAATGAGCAGCCAATGGTTCCCTTTTTAGAGCTTGAGGAAAACAAAATGACAATGGAGTTGTTTGATAATTAGCGAAAAATGCCAAGGGAGTTGTTTGATAATTGTGAATGAGTAGAAAATTATTGAGATGCTTGTCTTCCAAATGATTCAGTGCTGAACTCATGGATGCCGTTAGAATATGGAAAAGTAGTCTTCATAAAATTGTAGGCTTTTATCTTAGATTTCCAATGCCACTAGTTTCAGCCTAATATCATTCCTACAGCTCGAGATATGGCCCAATCTTTGCACACTATTTAGGCCCAGCTATAACTCCTCTGTTCTGAATTCTAGGTCCAATATGACCTACTATACATCCAATCTGACTCTTGTGTTCTTCATGAAAGTTGTAGATTTGGGTCTTAACTGTCAATTCCACTGGTTTGGTATTAATTGAACTCCTATAGCTCAAGAAATGGGCTAATGAGTGTGTAGAGGTTAAGCTTTTAAGATCAGCACTCTGGATCTTGCTTCAACTCCAATTTAAATTATCCAAACATGTGATTTGGCTCTTGAGGTCTTCATGAAAGTTGTAGAGAATTGTCTTAGCTTTCCTAAAAGACCAGAATCACATCAACCAGATATTTTCAGCTCAAATTATAATTAGTTTATTGAACACTTTCAAATAAACAATTTAAAGCCAATTCAAGCAATAATTCCTTCAATGATCCAATTAAGCTCAATATCATAAAATGTAACAAAACTAACTTAATTAAGCCTAATTGAACCTTAAGAAACCCAGTGAAATGATTATAAAATGAATAAAATATATTGCTATCAAATTCTCCTACACTTAGCTTTTACACTCCCGGGCAAAACACATAAGACCAAAGCTAGGGAATAAAGAAAAACAGCACAAACTCAAAAGCTAAAAATTCTAAAAGACTCCATTCCTTATAATATTCAAGAATGCAAAAGTTTATAAGTAAGAAGAATAACCAAAGATTCAAGGGATCAAAACATTTATGAGGTAACGTTTCTTCACATCTTAAACTAATAAGCAAGGAAACTTCAATTGAAAAGCTTGAGTCAAGAATGATAGATCCTCACAAGATTCACTCTTTATCCCTCAAGTGTTTAAGAAACACAATTTTTTTACTATTTTATTATTTTATTATTTTTATTTCTTTGAAAGAAAATGAGAGCTGAAACCAATCCAAAACTGGAGGTTAGGCTCTCACACCCATTTATTCAACAAAGATGACATATCTTTATACTACGTGTCATCAATGCAGTAGGTAGCATATCTTTGAGTTGTGTGTCACCAGTGCAACATAAGAACTCCACAAGGATTGAGAACAGCTTGTCAAAATAGGCCACAGAAACCTTTGAGCCCTTTTTGACCTGCTTACTGAATAACAGCCCTATCTTCCTACAAACCTAATTAAAGGCCTGTATTATAAGAATATGGTACTTTTCGGCAGCCAGTCAGAACTCGCCATAGAGGCCTACTAATTAAAGTAAGTATATTGCTTAGTGATAGTTTCACGTACACTGTAAAGACGGGATGCTTCTATCTATCCATCAATCGTCCAGAGCCTGGGAAAATCCTGGGAATGGACAATGCAACTCTCTACAGAGCATGACACATGAACCTTATTTATGGACCGACGTGCGAAGGTCCACCCGAGTCAATGACGGGTCTACCACTAGTAGGGGCTCCACACTCAATTAAGAGCATGGTACTCTTTCGATCACCCCTATTTTTTTAAAAGATGAACAGGATAATATATACATGGTGTTGTGATTGTGGCTCATATCTTCCTCTGGTTTTACGTCCAGTAACGGCTTAAACGTCTTTTATGAGTCGAGGATAAGCTTTCCATCCAATTTTCTTATAAATTGGCAAACAATATCTTTTTGAGTCATATTCCCAAGACCGTAACGCTTTTGCTCATCTCTGAAGAGATTCCACAAATTAAGAAGTTCACAACGCATAACTCCACTAGACTGCATCTCAAGAGTCAATAAGATATCATCTAATGACTTTTTACTCAGTCCATTCTTAATAAAGTTTATTTTATCTTCTCAATTTACGGAAACCATCCCCAAAGAATGACATCACATGTTATAATTCCATCATGCACATTTGTGACAAACTTATATTCTTTTTGCTCTTTTCCTTTTGGAATATAAACTTTTACCAAGACCCGGCATGTATAAGATAAATGAATTTGAAGATTCACCTGATAAATGAACTTTTGCTTCAATTATCCAGCGTATATCTTCTAGGATGCCCTTGTACATTAATAGTCTCAATCTTTCACACCTAGTTTTATAGATTTTTGTTAGAGCATTTTGAGGAAGAGAAGGAAAATGTTTTCTTAAATTTGAGAGAATGACATCCATTTTAAAGGAGAAGGAATCAGTTATTATGAGAAACTAAAAAACAAACCGACTTGAGAGTCACAGAGCACCGTTATCCATAACTTAACTGGGGTCACAAAGAACTGTAAAAAGAAAGCAACAAAATTAAAATAAATTCTTCTCATAACAAGGATTAGAAAGGGAGATGAATTCTACCTCAACAACTTGGTTTTCCAGAAACGGTTTGAGTCTTTGCCCATTGACCTTAAACACATTACCATTCTAGGGTTCTCAATGTCTATGGCCCCATGACGATACATATGTTTAACAATAAAAAGGCCAATCCACCTAGATCTCAATTTTTCATGGAATAGGTGAATATGAGAATTATAAAGCAGAACTTTTTGACTAATTTTAAAAGATTTTCTCAAAATTGATTTGTCATGAAAAGCTTTTGTTCTAACTTTATAAATTTTTGAGTTTTCATATGCAGCATTTCTCAATTCCTCAAGTTCATTTAATTATAATTTGCGTAACTTGTAAACATCATTAAGATTTAAGTTGAAAACTTTAATGGCCCAAAATACTTTATACTCTAGTTCTACAGGCAAGTGACAAGGTTTTCCATAGACTAACCGATAGGGTGACATGCCTAAAGATATTTTGAAAGCAGTACGGTAAACCTAAAGTACATCGTTTAGTCTTAAAGACCAATATTTACGATTTGTGTTAATCATTTTTTCTAAAATTTGTTTAATCTCCTAATTCGCTAATTCTACTTATCCACTTGTTTGAGGATGATAAGGAGCGGCAATTTTGTGGGTAATGTCATATTTCTTCATTAAGGATTCAAATAGTTTATTACAAAAATGTGTTCTCCATTCACTAATGATAGCTCGAGGGATTTCAAATCGACTCAAAATATTTTCTTTTAAAAATTTAAGAACAATTTTATGATCATTTGTTGACATAGAATCGCCTCAATCCATTTTGAGACATAATCAACTGCAACCAAAATATACACAAATCCAAATGATGATGGAAATGGACCCATGAAATTAATTTCCTAACAATCAAAAGTTTCAATGACAAGGATAGGGTTCAGAGGCATCATGTTTCATTTAGAAATGGAATCCAATTTCTGACAATTTTCACAACTTTTGCAAAAAGTACAGCTGTCCTTAAATAAAGTGGGCCAATAAAATCCACACTACAAGATTTTCATAACTGTTTTCTTTGAAGAAAAATGACCTCTACATGCTTCTGAGTGACAAAATTTAATGACACTACCTACCTCACTGTCGGGTACACATCTCCAAAAGATTTGATCAGGATAATATTTGAACAAATATGGGTCATCTCAATAAAAAAATTTCACCTCAGTCAAAAACTTCTTTCTATCTTGGTGTGTCCACTGAGGTGGCATCTTTCCTATTATAAGAAAATTAACTATGTTAGCAAACCAAGGCATGGAATTGATAGAAAATAAAAATTCACCAGGAAAAGAATCGAATCATTGATATGTGTGTTATCAAAAGGTGAGCTTGTTGTAAGTCTGGACAAATGATCTACAACAACATTTTCGGCTTCTTTCTTGTATTTTATTGTGATGTTGAATTCTTGAAGCAACAAGATCCACTGTATCAACCTAGGTTTGGCATCCTTCTTAGACATTAAATATCTAACAGTAGCATGATCGGTGAAAACAATAGTAGAATAACCAATTAAATAAGCTTGAAATTTGTCCAATGCAAAAACTACAGTAAGTAGTTCTTTTTTAGTAGTTGTGTAATTCTTTTTTGCACTATTCAAAGTTCGACTTGCGTAATAAATTACATGAGGCTTACCTTCCTTTCTCTGGCCTAAAATAACGCCAACAGCAAAATCACTAGCATCACACATCAACTCAAAAGGCAAAGATCAGTCAGGGGATTGCATGATAAGAGTAGATGTTAGAAGACCAATTAATTTTTCAAAAGATTTCTGACAATCTTGAGTCCAATCAAATGATGCATCTTTTATTAGAAGATTACATAATGGTCTAGATATGACACTAAAGTCCTTAATGAATCTTCTGTAAAATCCTACATATCCTAAAAAGGAACGAACTTCTCTAGCTGTTTTTAGGGAAGGCAAATGAGCAATCAATTCAACTTTAACCTTATCAGCTTCAATTTTCTTAGAAGATATCACATGACTTAATACTATTTCTGAGGTAACCATGTAATGACATGTTTCCTAGTTTAACACAAAATCATTTTTCTTAGCACCTTTTAAGAACTTTTTTCAAATTATCAAGACAATTTTCAAAAGAATTTTCAAAAACTATCAGGTCATCCATGAAAACCTCTAAATAATGCTCAATCATGTCACTAAAAATACTTAGCATGCATATTTGGAAAGTTGCCAGAGCATTACAAAGGCCAAAAGGCATTCTTCTATATGCAAAAGTGCCAAAGGGGCATGTAAAAGTGGTTTTTTCTTGATCCTCTAATGCAATTGATATTTGATTATACCCTGAATAACCATCAAGAAAATAGTAGTAGGGATGTCCTGCTACTCTTTCCAGAATTTAATCAAGAAATGGCAAGGGTAAATGATCTTTCCTAGTCACTGCATTTAATTTTCTAAAATCAATACACATACGCTAACTGGATGAGACTCACATAGGTATTAATTCACCCTTTTCATTTTCAACCACTGTTATTCTAGATTTCTTAGGCACAACTTGTGTAGGGCTTACTCACTGGCTATCAGAGATAGGGTAGATAATTCTAATATCAAGTAATTTAAGAACTTCAGCTCTAACTACCTCTTTCATGTGTGGATTTAATTTTCTTTAAGGTTGTTGAGATATTTTAGCATTATCCTCTAAATGTATTCTATGTGTACAAATTAATGGATTAATGTCTTTTATGTCCTTTAATGTCCATCCAATTGCACTTTTATGCCTTTTAAGTACTTCTATCAACATACCTTCTTGTTCTTTGGTAAGGGATGAGGAAATTACCACTGAAAAACTTTGTTCTTTTCCCAAAAAATATGTACTTCAACCTAGCAGGTAATGGCTTTAGTTCCAGTGTGGGTACTTCTTCATGGGTATTATCATTCATGGGTTTTAGTTCTTCGAATCTCGGCTTCCATCTTTTGCATTCCATTACCTGTATACAATCAAGCAAAGAGCATACTTCAGAAATATCATCATCTAATTGTGTACCTGAATCAAATGAATTATTTAAACAAATTTCTAATAGGTCAGAAGAACTCTTGGTTTAAAGATGATCATCTATAATGGCCTCAATCCCTTCAACTTCCTTCTTTTTGTCATAGATTTCTTGTGGTTGTTTGCACATGTTGAAAACATTAAGCTCCAATGTCATATTTCTAAATATTAGTTTCACCACTCCATTTCTGCAATTTATCAAAGTATTAGATGTTGCTAAAAATGGGCGACCTAAAATAACAGGAATTAACTTGTAACTATTAACCATAGGTTCAGTTTCCAAGACAATAAAATCTACAAGATATATGAATTTATCAATTGGAACTAACTCATCTCCCACTATTCCATTTGGAATTTTAAATGATTTATCGACAAGTAGAAGAGTTATAGAAGTCAGTTTTAACTCACCCAGGTTGAGTTACTGATAAACTGAATATGGAAGCAAATTAACACTAGCACCAAGATCAAGTAAAGTTCGTTCAATTTTATGTTCTCCGATAATGCATGAAACTGTAGGACAACCAGGGTCTTTATATTTTAATGCATTATTGTTCTAAAGAATAGAGCTTCCTTGTTTAGCCAAAAAGGCTTTCTTTTTCACATTTAGTTTCCTTTTAACAGTGCATAAATCCTTCAAAAATTTGGCATAAGAGGGAACCTGTTTGATAACATCTAACAAAGGAATATTGACCTTTACTTGTTTAAAAATTTCAAAAATTTCAGTGTTGTGATTCAATTTACTTGAATTATTTAATGCTTGAGCATATGGGGGTGAAGGCGAGAGTTTGGTCTCTTTTTAGCCAGGTGGCTTATCAACTCCTTCCTTATCTTTGGGAATTGATTCATCATCTTTCTCACAAGGTTTAGGAATTTTTTTCAACAACCTTTCCACTCCTAAGAGTTCTCACTGACTTAACTTGATCTATTTCTTGGCTTTCTAAACTACCCTCATTTAGGTTGTACTGACCCTTGGGATTCGATTGAGGTTAAGAAAGAAAATTTACTTTCTTATGAATGGTTAGTGCAGAAGAAAGTTTAGCAAGAGTGTCTTTTATGTCAATCATGGCTTGAGTGTTTTGGTTATTAATGGCCTCTTGCTTTTCCATGAATGCATGCAATGTTCCTTCAAGGTTTTTCCTATATGGTGGGACATAAGGTGCATATCCTTGAGAATTTTGTGAACCCAGTTGTGCTTGAGGAGGTGGTGGTTGCATAAATTGTGCCTGATTATTAGTCCTCCAACTACAGTTCGGGTGATTTCTCCATCCCGGATTGTATAAATCTGAAAAAGAAGAGGTGAATGGCTTTTTTAAATTATTCATTGCATTTACTTGCTCATGCACAACTTCTTTGAAAATAGGAATTTTTGGACATTCATTTGTTGAGTGTCCTAATTCATCACAAATGCCACAAATTTCTTCATTTTGCACAGATTTGATTTCTTTTACTTTCCCTGATTCCATGGCTTCAACCTTTCTAGCCAAACTGGCCAACCTAGCATTTAGATCTTCTTCTTGACTAAGATGATATTTTTCTTTACTAGCATTTGCAAGGTTATATCTAATTGAATTTTTAGAAAGATTAGTACTATGCCAAGATTGAAAATTTTCAGCCAAATGGTCTAAATATTCTAAAGCTTCTTCAAGTTCTTTATCAAGAAACTCATCATTGCACATCGTTTCCACAAATTATTTGGCTTCAGGTGTTAACCCTTCATAAAAGAAGCTTATAGTGCACCATTTTTTAAAACTATGATGTGGACAAGAATTTAACAAATCTTTAAAACGTTCCTAACTTTGAAAATATGCTTCATTTGAATTTTGGGAAAAATTTTGGATTTGTCTTTTCAAAGTATTGGTTTTATGTGTTGGAAAAAATTTCTTTAAAAACTCACCTTACTTTTCTTGCCATGTGTCAATTGATCTTGGTTTCAAAGCGTTAAGCCAAGTTTTTGCTTTATCTTTCAAAGAAAAAGGAAACAATTTAAGCTTAACAATCTCTTTAGTGCAAGTTTGGTCATTAAAAGCGGTACATACTTCCTCAAATTCTTCTAGATGTAAATATGGGCTTTCAGATTCTAAACCATGGAAATTAGAAAGTAATGAAATCATATCGGTTTAAATCTAAAATTGTTAGCATTGAGTGAAAAGACAAAATATGATGGACTAGAATTTCGAGATAGTTACAAATATTAACGCATAGTTTGCTACGGTTGATTTTCATATTCATCATGTACACTTTCATTTTCAGCCATTGTGTTTAATATGTGTGATTGTGATTCAAACAAATCAATATATAAAGTACCAAAATTAATTTTAACCAAATGACCAGAATTTGAATCACGAAACCAACTAAGCATAAATAAGTGACTAAAAATAGAAAAGAAAATGTACAAGTTAGCGGTATAAACCTGTTATTAAATATCATAGTTAGTAAATTAGTAAGTTAATAAATTAATAAGTTATAAAGTTAGAAAGTTAATAATTAAGTTAGAAAGTTAGTAAGTTAATATGTAAGAAAATTAAAAGAGTATAATATATATATATATGTATGTATACCAGATGGTGAAGTTTACTTAAAGAAAGAAGACCTCAATAAATTTGTTCTTCAAATCAGTTCCTCAGCAACGGCGCCAAAAACTTGATGTGAATTATAAGTTGCAAACCCAAGTGTAGGTTGTTTCAACTAATAAATTCTCAGGAGTCCAAGGTTGATCCACAGGGAATTGATGAAGAAAAATTCTTTGAGGTAAGGAAAAGATTTATCACAATAATAAATGTGATAAAAGTTGTTCACAAATGACAAAAGATTTATTTTGGCTAGAAGATCTACTCTTGGTAATAAATTAAAGACAATATTATTTCTTTTTATAACTTAATTGAAATCCACACATAACGAAGGTTCCAATCAGAAAATACAACATTCAAAGTTCAATTAAGATTATATATGTAATTATAGTATGGTTCCTTAAATTATTCACTAACACCAACACTTGTAAATGGGCTCAAGTATTTATTGTGCAAACTTTTTGTCTACAATGAATTAAGATCTGCCAAATAGACAAATTAAAGCCAATTCAAGTAATAATTCCTTTAATGATCCAATTAAACTCAATATCATAAAATGTAACAAAACCAACTTAATTAAGCCTAATTGAACCTTAAGAAGCCCAGTGAAAGGATTATAAAATGAATAAAATATATTACTATCATATAGTAATTGTTATATTTGTTACACAATATTATGGCTAATTGGCATTGGAATTGCTTTTACTAAGCATTGTAATTCTCACCCCAGCTGTTCTTCCATGTAAATCTAGGTAAAGACCCTACTAAGGGAAAGAAGGTGAAGCTTGAAGACTAGTATAGTTTTATATACTTTTCTAGCCAGAACTTATGTATACAGTTTACATTTATTTTGTATATATTACAATATGTCCTTCTGTGGCTAGTGTTGTATATAAATATGTTTGAGTTTAAGCTTTTTCGCAATTTTTCAAGGCTTTCTATAATTACCCAGTTGTAATTATAGATATATGTTAGTATGTAGTATGTAGAAGTGACGTCTCTAGTATAGTTTTTTATATATCTTTGTATATCTAGGATATATCTAGATATCTGTATTAGGATGTTACAATGGATATCCTGGGTTCATTCCCTCAAGTACCTAGACAACTGAAGTACTTGCTCGTGGTCATGGATTTTTTCACTATATGGATCGAAGCAAAGCCTCTAGTCATAATCACCTCCGCTCAGATCCAGAAATTCACTTAGAGCCACATCATCACCAGGTTTAGGGTCCCAAAGTCCATTATGATGGACAACGGAGCCCAGTTCAAAGATAAAGGTTTCGAAGAGCTACTCACCGAGCTTAAAATCAAGCACCATTGCAATTCCATTGAGAATCCCAAAACCAATGGATAGGCTAAAGCTGCCAACCAGGTTATTATTCGAGGAATTAAAAGGAGGCTCGACGAAGCTAAGGGAAACTAGGTCAAACAACTAGAATACATCTTCTAGGCCTACCAGACTATGCCTCACACCACAATAGGGGAAACCCCCCTTTAAACTCACTTATGGGTGTGAGAGTATGATTCCAGTGAAGATATGGGAACCTAGCTGGCATCACAAAAAATTCTCACCAGATAACAACCCTGGACTGATTAGGGAGTACCTAAATCTTCTAGAAGAAAGAAGGCATGTCGCTCACATGCATGACAGTGCCATCAAATAGAATATGCCAGCTTGATATAACTTGAAATTTATCCTAAGAAAGTGATCTAGTACTTCGAAGAGCAGACATCGGTGGTAGAAATGCTTCTTAAGGGAAGCTAGCCCCAAATTGGGAAGTCCAATATCGGTTCGTGATCAACTCTGACAAGCAAGCTTACATTCTAGAGAAATTAACTGGAAAGCCAATCAAGAACTATTAGAATGCGGACAAACTTAGAAAATACTATAGTTGAGTGCCTTTTAAGGCTTAATCTCTTAGTTTTCTTTGTGTTCTATCTGCCCCAATTTTTGTGAGTATACATTGTACAAACTCTGGTCCTTTGTTCAATCAATAAAATAAGGAAATTATTTATGTACATCTACTTATACTTTCTTTTTAAAGCTTTTAAGACTCTCAAACCAGACTCTGTCTTGAGAATGTCTGCAGAGCCCGTTCCTTATAGGATTTGGGGTTTCTTAGAATCCAGGTTAAGAGGAATGACTCATGAAACTGACTTCTGTGATTTTGTTGTGAGTTATGGGTCCTTACTTAAATCCTCAACACTTGGCTATAACCATTTTGTGGTTGTGTGTAATTAATTGGCAACAAGGGTTACGGCATACATGGTCCACTACTCAGTACCTACCGTGGATGTTTTATGTTAAATTGGTTCTGAACTTGAAAACTCCTAAGTGTTAGGCATTTTTCTGAACTAGACTATTAACATTAAAGACCCTGGTTATAGTTTACCTTTTCTTTTGCCTAAGTCCTCAAAAGCATTCCAAGTGCTAAAAAATTTGGGCATTGGACCTTGGACCAAGGTTTTACACGATTGAAATCCTCCCAAGTCCCTAAATGGCTACCAAATGCTCATTAATGATAGGCGTTAGACCCCGTACAGACCATAGAAAAAGCAACAAGGATGCAACACATAAGTATAAGGAAAAATTATATTATGAAAGGCCCGGCAACCGGGAAAAATATCCTTACAAAAAGAAAATGTCACACGCAAGGGGCAAAGAAAAGTAGTAAAGAAAAAGAAAGTATAAACAAGTTAAGCTCCAGCATTCTCTTCCTTCGGGCTTTGCTGGTCTGCACCCGCTGCTCTGCCATCCCTTACAGCAAGAGTCTGATTATGGGTAGCTGTAGAAGGGACCCTAACAGCAACTTGATTGGCCTCTTGAACCTCCTGCGTCAGTACCAGGCAGCTGTCGAGGATCACCATCTCAGAGTTTAGCACATCCAAGCCTAGGGCGACCCTCGAATTGAAGAACTGGACTTGGGTGATCACATTCCAGAATTGCTCGCCATTGTTGTCTGTATAAATCTTCATCAGCTGCGTGCTATCCTCTTGCAGTTGCACCACCCTAATCCAGAGATCCGCATTCTTAGCACAGAGGTCGGTGACTACTTTCCGGGCATTTTTGGAGTAGGCATTCTCTCTCCTAAGCTCAGCCTCGAAGTCCGCCAATTTCTTCTTCAGCTCATCAATTTTCACTTTGGCATCCTCCAAGGCCTTCTTGACCTCCTCCTTTTTAGCCTTGAGGGCCAAGTTTAGCCTTCTTAGCCTCCTCCTCACCTGCTCTCACTTTCTCAGCCATCTCCTCTTTAAACTGCTTTAAGCTCCTCTAAAGGTAATAAACTTCAGCAACAATACAGAGTCCGTTGGTCTGGAACCTTGTCAAGATCTCCGACATACTCTTCTTGAATATATGGGCTAATACCTAATCATCCAAGAGTTGGAAGTCCATAAACGGTTCAAGAGCCGAATCCTTCTTATATAAGGTCCTATATAAGGAAATCGGACCTTGGAGTCGCGTCCATGGTCGGCCTTTTCTTGCGGTCCTCTGTCCTACTACTTTTAGCAGCTTTCCTCTTCTACCTTTGAGGCCCCTTTTGATCTGGAGCCACCTCAGTGACAGGGTCTTGGACAGCGGGGGCCAAAGCAGCGTGTACAGGAGCGTTAGAGGGACCTGCACCCCCTTTCCTTGCCTTCAAGGCCTGAAGGGCGGCAAGAGCTTGTCCAGATGCCATGCTTTCTGCAAAACAAAAGTACAAGTTAGAAACAGCAGGAAAGAAAATACCAAAAGTGAAAAGTAAATGTAGACTATAGCCTGCATTCTACCTAGCATGACTTCAACGGTCATCAGAGGCATCCAAAACTTCCTTGCAAGCAATGAGTTGGACTTTCTCTGCCCACATATTAATAAACCTGATACAATTGGCATTCTCCCAACAGAGTTTAGACCACTCCATCTCAATCAGCTCAATAGGAGTGTCCCATGTCCAGTTGGTCTAGCACAAGTCAAAAACCACGGTCCCATTGGTCTCCACGAAGAATGCACGGGTGGCAGGTGCCGCTATCAACTTAAAGAACTTGTTTTTGAAATTCTTGAAGCTTTCTTGGAAGACTTTGAAGACCTGTTGCCATCCTCTATCCCGGAGTGTAAGCCAATTCTTCTTTACCACCCTTTCTCCTTAGGGGACCACCGAGTGAAAAAGTAGAAGAACACCTTCACTAAGTACTGTAGTTCGACCACCAGGTAGAACCTCTCGAAGGCAAGGATGAAACCCCAATTGTTAGGACGGTGCCACTGTAACGCCCCTTTTTAGGAAGGAACGTCACATTGTCATTTACAATGCGAAAAATAAAAATGATAAATTAAGACCCGGTTCCTTAGATTATTTAAATTTATCTGGTTAAAGCTGCATAAATAAAATGGCGATAATATTTTTTTTGTTATAATAATTTATAAAATGTAGTGACGAAACATAAATGGCAATAAAGAGCAAGACAGAAGTAAAGTATACATTTGATTAACATTACATATTCATATATATATATATAATTATTCCAAATCTGTTTAATTACAAAGCCCGATGTACAAAAAGTAAAACTATACCTGCCCAAAGGATTATACATATATATATCCCCAAGATATCAGAATTATACAACCCACCAAAATAAAGACACATCAGGCCCCCAAAATAAAACACTGGTAGCCATCAGTAGCTACCAACTATATCAATCCCTGAGATGAAGGGGAATCGTGTCAGGATCCTCCGCGAGATCTTCCTCGGGGTCTTCCTCATCCGAGGAAACCCACATAGGAGCCACAGAGCCACGGGCCGAAGCCCGAGAAGTGGAATCAAAAGAATCCTCCTGTGGGGTGTAATAGCGGTCACCCCACATCTCCTGGATGGGCAGATAAAACTCTAAACGCAGGCTGATGCAACAGGTAAAGATCGGCAGCTCATGATGCCTCTAGGCCAAAGAGATCGACACGTCTCCCAAGTAGACACAGCGATCAAAATTTAGGTTGATGTGCCAGCAGTCTGGCCCTCCAAGGAAGGTCAGATGCATATCACCTAGAAATTCGCGTGAGCATGCCTCCATGATCCATAGTAGATGCTAGTCGCGATCAGGCCAGAAGCCGGGGAAATCGGGAGCTCCAACCTCCTTGCTGTCGTCTTCGATGGGACACAATATACAGATAGAAAGTAACAGAAATACAGGAAAGAGGTAAGACATCCTACCATCATTACCAATTATAGTAGCAAGAAACAAAATGGCGCGAAGCGCCCACAGAGCATATCAAATAATAATCATAAGCATTAAATAGCAGAAATAGACAAATAAGCAGTTACAGGTAATTATATATATCAGTAATACAACAGTTTCAATTATAATAATAAATAGATGCCAGATGATACATGGACCCACTATGCACATGCATACAAAGTCAAAATCCTACTTCATGGAGCTAGACACAAACAGTCGGAGAGAAGGATCAGGAGACACATCTACAACTTGGCTGCCGCGGCCAAAGTGCAATAACTCATCAATTTATCCACGTGCACATCAAGGCATTGTACAGACAGTCTATGCTAAATCATGACATAGGACAGTGCCCGGTCAGGATCGTCAGTGCATTTGCATCGGTTTGCTCCACGGACAAAAAAGCTACTAGCTGTCCATTGCGGGGTACCCGCACCCCGACGCCCCCATGGTTAATAGTATGACTTATACTAGTCTACTCACACCCGCACTAAGGTGTGTTCATCTCCTAGGCAACTCGGCCTTAACAACAGTCCAACAGACATTCACAATGCATGACAACTCTATGCATAAACATGTATGTTCATCATTACATACTTTTCCACAATATGTCACAATTGGCCAAACTAAGTATCAACACATCATTGGTCACTCACATGAACCCACAACATCTTAATATTAGAATTAAATGAATTAATACATTTTTAAGGTTTATTATGAATTCTTACGTAGATTTAGCCTTTCTTACAAAGTTTCTTCTCTAGACGAATTCTCTTAATTAATTAAATTCTCTAAGGTAATTTATTTTCATACACTTAGAAAGTTATTCTAAGGGTCTCAAAGTCTCACACTCTTGTTCTTTCCCTAATTAAAATTACCCTAAGTCTTATGATAAATTTCATTCTTAGTTCTTTAAAATTTATGAATCTCAAAGTATATCCAAATCTTCCAATTTGCTAATTTTCTATCCCATTACCAATAATTTAACCACTTGATTATTTAAGTTCCAAGGTTACCAAAATTGCATAATCAAGCCTTAAATGGCCCTAGAGGCCGTGGCCTCCCTAGGGAATTAAGTTCCCAAATTTTTCATTCCATTAATTACATAATGTACACTTGTTTAATTGTGCCTTCCACTTGTTACAATTGTTCATCAAGAACCCTAATTTTGGGCCCCCAAAACCATAGCCATTCAAGAGGGAATCCAAAAAATTTTTCCTTTCATTTCATGCCTTCCAATCCATTCAAACATATCAATATGCATAATCAATCAATCCAATAGCTTAAATAAATTACAACCAACGTGTAAGCATACCAATCATGCAAACAAAGAATAACCCTCAATAAGGTTTCTTATTGCTAATAGAGGTTGAGGAGAAGTGTCTTCTTCTTACCTAAGAGAAGAAAACAAGAGAAGCCTCTTAGAATTTCCTTGCAATTTTTGAATTGGACACCACCAAGAACCCTAAAATTTTAATCTCATCAAAACAACACCAATGCTTGAAAAATAAGACATGGATGGTCACAAAGGAGACCATAAAAATGAAAATGGGTAAAAGAGAGTGAAGAATCAAAAAGCTTACCCAAAAACCCTAAACTTGAAGCTTGAAGAAAATGGTGAATATGAAGGTTTTTCCAAGAACCACCAACTAGAGAAGTGTTTAGGTGATGGAGGAGATTAAGAAAATGGGGTTGGTTGAATTTTTAGTGATGGTGGAGGCAAAAGGGGGCTGTTGGCCGTGAGCTTGGGTAGAGAGAAGGAGGAGAAAAATTCAAATGAAGAAGAAGGTAGAGAGAGAAAGTGCATAGGAAAATAAAGATGATAGCTTTTTAGGTTTTTGAACTTAATGTAGTATAATTAATTGTGTGAAAGCACAAATTCCCCCCCCCCAAAGTGTGTAGCAGCCGTGAGTGTGGAGAGAGGAGAGAGGGAGTGCATGGCTTCCTTGGGAAGCTTGGAGGAAATTTCCTAGAAGCTTCCTTGAAGCTTCCTTGAGAAGCTTCGCACGTTTCTCAATAAAGTGCAAAGTAAGCTTGTCTCCTTAATTAAATACTCTTGAACAGATGATTAATTACACTGTTAGAATTATTTTTTCAGTGAATAAAAGTTACAGTTGATGAAAATAATATTTTATTATTCAACGAATAATTTTATGATATAGCGATTTTATTTATCAGATAAAACCTTGGAAAACGTAAACCTCGTAAACTATGCCCGACCTCGGGTTTAGTAAGATCCTCCGTCGACACGTTGATAATTCAAGGTTTACCAGCCTCAGGAAAAATATTTTGTTACCCCAGCTCCGCTCAGCGCGCACGTAAAATGAGGAATATACTAAAATATTTGATGTTTTCAGAAAAATCCACAAAAATTTCTAAAAATCACAAATATTAGAAAATAGATATTTGTCATGAAACAAACAATTTTCTGGAGCGTTTGACTGACTTTGTTCAGTGCGCACATAAAACGAGAAATATATTAAAATATTCAACATTTCCAAAAAATTCCAGAAAAATCTCTAAAAATCATGAATATTGGGAAATGACTATTTATGATGAAACAAATTATTTTTGAGGTGTTACACTGACTCTGCTCAGTGTGTACGTAAAACAAAGAGTATACTAAAATATTCGACGTTTTCGAAAAATCCATAAAAATTTCCAAAAATTATAAATATTATAAAATGATGACTAATGATAAAATAAATAATTTTCGGGGTATTACAGCCACAATCAAATGGCAGAGGACTCCAATTTGAAAATTAGAGAAACGTATCCAGAGCCCTAGTCGGCAGAAGAGGTCCTTGTACAAACACATGAAATGTTCATCCTCTGTCTGGGTTGAACACACTCTTTTTTCCTCTATTGGGGCCAAAACCTGATACTCATCGTCCAGTCTGTGACCCACGCTCAACTCCAAATAACTCACGAGGTCTTTGGCGTCCTTCACAGTCTGGTGCTCGAACATACTACCCCAAACATCATCCCCAACCTAAGGGTACATATTCTTCCTGAGGGCAAACACCATGGGTCTCCCCGCAGACGGTCTCCAAGGCTTTGCTGCTCATCTTCTTGCACAGAATCCTTAGAAACACCTACAGAGGCTAGTAACATGTTGTCAGAATCAGAAGAATATCTTAAAGCCTATAAATTCAGACATGGAGGGGTGGACCACGAATGGAATTATGTCTACATCTGCCTCTGCCTTTCATCTCCAGTTACCTACACCCATTACAAACACTGGCCTTTGCGCCTTTAAAGATCTATAAGCCTGAGTTGTGAACCTCCGTCGCTCACGGCACGACAGAGAGGGTGCTCTAGAGAGCAACGCCACTGAATTGGATCTAGAATTGCTAGTATTGCTACTCATTTTGCCAGTAAGAGATGGGGAATACCCCAAAACAAAAAGATAGAATGTTGACACTGAAGACAGTAAGAACAGGGGGGTAGAAGAACATGTACCCTGAAGAAATGAAGAGAGTTGATGACTGGAAGGTGATTAATTAGTGGAAACTAGGAGAAAACAATAATGCTCCACCATGCACAGTCATTGGAAATCGCCTTAGTTCACCAAAGATTTGGAAGAAATAGCAAAAGTGTGGAGGAGGCACCCTCAACTCCTATTTATAAAGACGAGGTTGGGGAGCAATTCCATCCAAGTATGTTAGATTTGAAAACCCCTCATCATGACGTGTGGAACCCTAACGGCGACTCTTAGTCAGAATGCACCACGTGGACAATCACAGTTGTCATACTAGTTGAAGCAACAATTACTCAGAAAGCCAAATGTCACGTAAGCCTCGCTATTTTGAGTGCGATTTTGTGCTATGGAATACAATAATATTCTTAGTTTTTTCTATGGACCCTGGTTGCACATTGGAATATCTGCCTCTAATCATTTGATGCATGGACCATGGCCAGACCACAGTGTGTCTATGAGTGTGAAGTGACTTAGTCATGTCAATGCCTCTAAATTAAAACTCTTGATCCCTTAAGGGCATGGCAGACTCTAACTTCATGTAAAGCATGAATCCTATGACCCGAGGGCATTAAGACTTACCTTGATACTCAGTTATGCTAGCTAAGCACCAAGTCGGGGGCAACATGATGAGGTTAAGCATATTTTTACATGACAAGCGTTGGACTCATCTCGGTGAAGGGAGTAGACAATGAAAAATAAAATAGTTTTAAAAAAAAGCAAACTTTTTTTATTATTCACATTCCAAACATCATTGACTTATAAGAAGGACCTATAAGATACGCTTATCCAAGAGTGCCCACTTAAAGGAAACCAAGGTGGTTGTGATTAGTGCTTGATCATCTCCTCCCTCTTAAGCATTAGGAGAAGGCTTCACAATTACACGTTTCCAAAAAAACCCTTATGCACCTAAGGCATGGCGAGTACCTTCGGTAACAGTCAGGAGGGCAAAGGAGGGAGAGCGGTGAAACCCCTCCATGCCTCATAAGAATTAGGGCAGAAGCCATGAGCCTTCTAGTGTGAGCAAGATTTCATTTTGTTGTTGCGTACGCCTAGAAAGAAAAGCTTCTGCTGCTCGAAGACGTGTCAACCAAGCCACACAGAGTAGTTACTTGGCCCTCACCGTTCCATTACGCCTAGAGAGAAAGGCCTCCACTAGAAAAACATGTAGAGATAAAAGGAACACCTTTAAGAATTTGGGAAAGAAATGGAAGATGATTTGAAAAAGAGACATAGCTCTCAACATGCCCATAAGAAGCAAAAAAAGGCCACCCTCTAGGAAGGACCCAGTCTCGAATGAAATCCAGAAAGTAAAAGAAAGGAACAAGTGATAACCCCATTGCAAGCATTCCCTATTTATAAAGAGAGTCATGCGCTCTGCTTGGCTTCCAAAAAGGCATACCAACTACAAATTCGAGGCCACGTTTAATTGTTCCTCCCTTGTGATTAATTACATAGGCAGCTAGCAGTTGAGAAATAGATAAGAAAACTGCTATCCTCATTAAAACGATTTAAATTCCTAATAAATCAAAGCAACGGTTCCCAAACAAGTACAAACTACTACAAATCGTAGAGTCAAGGTTGCTAAAAGGATATAAAATCCCTAAGAGTAATAAATTTTTTACCCTCATTCAAGAAACACTTAACAGACCCCATGAACTACATATGAGAGCAACCTATTACATACCCCGAATAGCTGAATGATGACAAAAGAAGAGCGATCCAACTCAAATCTCGGCCTTACTCATTAACTCTGAAAAATGTACAATGACATATCACGGACCTCGGCCCTTTGGAAAAAAACATCGTGAGATCCGACGTTGCCACTTTGACTAGGATCCCTTTGTCCGTTGCGTGTCGTGTGCTCCTATCAAACTCGAATACATTAACACTTAATTGTCCTATCTAAGCATCAAGCTGGGGCCAACTATTCTAAGCCGTGATTCGGGACCTAGTCCCATAGGTCAACCCGACACACGTCCAGTTTGAGTCTACTGTTAAACATCCCAGCAGAAGCTTACTTATGGCACACTGTTAAAACACAAGCGTAAGTCATGTCGGACTACGACATTGGGCAACAGCAACATAGATGTGAGATTTGCGTAGTGGATGAATCCCACAATTATCTGTAACTTTCAATCATGATCACCCGCAATAATAACACTCATAACCACATTTAATTGCTTATAACTGCAGTATCAACATTCTAGATTTATAGGGATCCTCTGTAACAATCAAAGGACGTGTTTTCCTATTCAACCTTTATAAATATTAGACTCAATCACCTTCAACAGATGACTATTGCTCTTTTGCTTAAACCTTACTTGTGCACAACCTAACTTGAGCATTGGAGTTCCTTTGTAGGTATCAAACACCCCTGTTTCAACGCACTCCACTGCTATCCAAGTACAAAAACACTCATTTGTGCCTATTCAAGTACACCTCAATATCCACTATTAAATAATTTAAAAACTTAATTTTTAATATGTTACACATATATAACATGTTATGAACTACCAAATACATTTTGTTACTTTCAGAGTGAGAAGAAATGTGGTTTAAAGAAAGAGATGAATTACTTATTCTCAAGTATAATTACTCAATTTTATAACATAAGAGTGGCTATGACTATCCTTATCGGTCACGTTTTCATTAAATTTCTTTCCTATTTGATTTCATATTTACTATGTCAGTTTCTAATTTTAAATCTGCCATCTTTAATTCAAAAAAGAAAAAAAATTTCATTTAAAATTGATTTATTTTCATTAACCATACTTTTTATAAATTCTTTCCTTCTTTATTCCAAGTATCTGATTTAAACCATATAAATTTATTAGGTTAATTAAGAAATACATTAATCTTAATAATGAAAGAGTTTAACAATAAGAATTTTCAATAATTATATAACAATTATAAATTAGAATGGATTCTATATACTAAAAAAAATTACAACAAATTCTATGTTACACATGACACGTCAGCTTCATGGCCAAGTTGGTAGTGTATCTACTGTCAAGTTCTAAAACCTTCAAAATAATTGAAGTGCTAGATCTGTTAGATAATTTTCTTGTCAACTAGTTAATTTATTTCTTTATTCCAAGTATTTGATTTGAACCATACAAATTTATTGGATTAATTAAGAAATAAATTAATCTTAATAAGGAAAGAGTTTAAAAAATAAATTTTCAATAATTATACAATTATTAATTAGAATGTATTCAATGTACCAAAAGAAATTAGAATGGATCTATGTTATACATGGCACGTTAGTTCCATGACCAAGTTGGTAGTGTATCTACTATCAAATTCTAAAATCTTCAGAATAAATAGAGTGCTAGATTAATGTTTGTAGTGAATTTTTGTCAAAGTGATGACTACTTCACTTTTGATTGAAGATCTAATATCTGGGAGCGAATCGACTTTCTTTGAGACCCATAAATTTCTAGTGATTGATAAGATTTTGACACCAAAGGGTTAAATAATCGTCAATCGGTCAAAGCATCAAGGAAAGAGGAAAATGGACATTAGATGGTTCAAAAGAAATGAGTGTGAGTAAATGAAAAAAATATGTCAAAGTAAAGAGTGTGTTGAAACAAACTTGCTAGAAGTAAATTGATGAAAGAGAAATATCGAATGTAAACTTACTAAAAGTAAACTTGACAGAAATGTAAATGACAAAGTAAAGTTACTGCAAGTAAAATGACATGAAAGTAAATGATTATCAAAATAAACTTATGGAAAGTAAACTGCAGGAATATAAACAATGAAAATGTCAATATTGATGCAAAGTACTAACAACAACATGCTAAGAGTGCTGTGTGTGAGAAAATAAAGATTAAACAAGGAAAAGATGTTGAAAAATGCATGAACACTAAAGAACACGATGAACAACATAAATGCAGAAAGTAAATGCATTAAAGCATAAATTTACATTAAGTTGGAAAAGACAAGAAACAAACTAGTTGGAAAGGAAAATGCATTGAAATCAACTGTAAAAGCAAGTAAATAGAAAAATTGAGAAAGAACTTGTAAGATAAACAACCAAGAACATAGAAGAACAACAAGCAACATGAAAGAATTGAAATTGAAATTATTTTAACTAAAATATAAATTATACAAATGATTATAAACATGCAAAAACATAGAGAGGCATGTAAATTGAAAGTGGTGGTTATACTTGTATAATTCACCAATCTGTCAACTATGGGCGTCGCTCTAGGGACTTAGAAACTATAAGAAGTATAGTGTTTTTGCAAGCAAATGGACCAACCTATTTTTCTTTGTTCTAACTCCTATTTATAGGCAACCATGCTCTCCTTCTTGGGCCCTAAATTTGAACTCTATAGCCCTAAGATGCCGCCACATGGTAATAATGCAAATTTCCACATGTACTTATTTATTTACTTAGCTTTTTATGTATGTACATGGTGGAAACTGCTCCAAGTAGTGGATGGTTTCTCTCTCCCTTTTGAAATTTCCCATTTTCTTCCATAAACCACATTCATCATGCGTTCCCAGCTTTAACTTGGTAACTACCCATGTTCAATGATGAGGCCTACCAAGTACTTATCTCTAACTTGTCAATTGCTTCTTGTTTACAAGAAATTAGAGACTTAGAAATTGAAAAGGTTTTATCTATTTCTAAATGTGAAGAGTACAAAAACCTTTACACCTATTTATATTCTAGGACTATGTATATGTATAACACATACAATGTACACATGATACACATTTTACACAAGACAAACACTTTACACATGACACGCATTTTACACACACATTAACTTTAACATCCCTACTCAAACTCAAGTGGGTGAAGAAGGAAACAACTAGAGTTTGGAAATACGGAACCAACCAAGATGTTGAGCTTTGTGTGAATGGTTATTTCATGAAGGTTTTGATGATAACAAAACAATGACAAAGACTAAGTCCAAGGGAAGCTTCAAGGCAATAGATTTATAGGACTTAGGATCTTATTTGTGAGAATTGATATTGGATATCTCAATAAGTTTAAAATGGTTTTGAAAATCCATCATGAATTCTTTAAGTTAGTGGTTGTTGGTTTTTAAAAAATCTGGGTTGTTTTGCACAAAATCATGTTTTGAACTTGGGTTATGAAAATATTGTTTGAATCCTTGAAAAAACCAAGTTTTAGTTGTTAGTAATCTTTACAAAGCTTGTTTGTGCTCAAAAGTTAGTTTTAGAATGGTTGTAATCCATTACAAGAGCTCTGTAATCCATTATTGGTAGTTGGTAATCCATTACGATGTTTCATAATCCATTATGAACATATTAGAAAGCTTGTAATCGATTACCATAAGCTTATAATCAATTACAGGCTTTCCAAAACTCTTTTTTTTATTAAAATAGAAGCATGGTAATCGATTACCAAGAGCCCAAAACTCTTTTCTTAAAGTTGGTAATTGATTACCATATGTTGTAATCAAATACCAAGAGTCTCAAATACCTAGAACTCATTTTTAAAACATGGTAATCGATTACTATAAGCTTGTAATCGATTAACACTCTTCTGAATCTAACGGCGGCTTGTTTTTGGTGCATTAAATGCTACACCAACTCTCTCTAACAGTTCTATTTCATTTATGAGCTATAAATACAAGCCTTGGGATACTTAATGCTAACTCTTGAACATCCAAAAACTTACTCCCAAGCATTAAATTCGAGTTTTAATTCTTTCAACATTCTTACTTTGTTTTTAAAGCCTTTGAGATATCTTTGAGAGCTTCATAGTGCTTCAGCTTGTATAATCTGCTCTTTGAAATAGTTTATTTCTAACAATCATTATTGTAAACACTTGTGAGGGTAGAGGATCCCTTTAGGAAATAAAGAGGCTTCTACACATAAGGTGGATGATCCTTGAAGTTTAAGAATAGCTCAAAGCTTGTAAGGGTTTCTCAAGCACCTATTGAAGCTTAAAGAATAGTGGAAACTACTAGGTGGATGATCCTAAGGACTGAACATAGATCACAAGGGTGACTAAAGTAGTATAAATCTTGTTTGCACTTTTCTCTACCCTTAACTCTTTACTTTCAAGCTTGCTTATTGACTTTGCATACTTGTTGCTTCATCCTCTACTCATTCACTTTCTTTAAAAACTTGTGTGAGATCTATTTGTTATCATAAATTCATTCATCACATAAGAAAATAGCTTCAACAAAAATCAAAAGGGGTTTGTTTCCAAAATGTTTTGAAAAACTCAATTCACCCCCTTTTGAGTTTTGAAGCCACTTGGTAACACTTTGGTTAACAAATCAGTAGGCTAGTTAAGAGTCCCTACGATATGAGATAAAGAGCACAATGAAGGATGTGTTAGTAAATAAAGTGATAATCAATCTCAATATATTTAGTGCACTCACGAAAGACATCATTATATGCAATTTGAATAGCACTCCAGCTATCATAGTAGAAAGCAGTAGGAGAAGGCTAAGAAATGCCCAAGTCTTCAAGGAGCCAGCAAATCCAAAGTATCTCAGAGGTGGTATCAGCTAGGAGACAATACTCTACTTCATTACTAGAGCGTGCAGTTAGGGTTTGTTTCTGGCTACGCCAAGAGATAAGATAGTCACCAAGAAAGATATAACACCCAATAGTGTAGCGATGATCAGTGGGATCTCCTCCTTAATTAGCGTCTGAATAAGTGCATAGAACCAACAATGTGTTAATAGAGAAATGAAGACCATGAAACAATGTACCCTTAATATATTGGGTAATTCAAAGAACAGCAGTATAGTGGGTGGAACACGACCCAACCATGAATTGATTGACCAAATGAATAGCATAGGAGATGTCAGGTTAAGTAACTACAAGATAAATGAAGTTTCCAACTAATTGGCGATATAGGGTCAAATCATCTAGTACAGTGCCATCCTGTGAAGTAAACCGATCATTTTGTACAAATAGAGTGTGATAATTTTGCTATCTATAAGTCCAGCCTAAGAAATGAGCTTCAAAATGTACTTATCCTGAGTTAGGAATAAGCCATCACTAGAATAGAGTAATTCAACCCCTAGAAAATAAATCAAAGACCCAAGATCATTCATCTCAAATTTTTTACTCAGGAACTGTTTAAGCTCAGCAATACTAATAGTGTCATCACCAGTAATAATCATATCATCAATATAGAGGAGTAACATAATAGTAACTTGATTATTCTTGCGAATAAAGAGAGCAAAATCATGAGCACTAGAGGAACATCCAAGTTGACTGATAGTGCTGTGGAGCTTGGCAAACCAAGCTCAAGGTGTTTGTTTGAGACCATATAAAGCTTTATCGAATACAACAAACCTTGTTTGGTGGACAAGTGGGATCGGGGGATGGACTCATATAAACTTATTCCAAATTACCATTAAGAAAATCATTTTTCACATCCATCTGATTAAAAATCCATTTTTTAATAACTAAAATAGCAAGAAAAATGCGTACTGAAGTGATATGAGAAACAAGCATAAAGGTTTTTCCATAATCAGTACTATACTCTTAAGTAAATCCCTTTACAACTAACCAAGCTTTATAACGCTCAATAGAACCATCAGAATGAGTCTTGATTTTGTATACCCACTTACATCCTACAAGTATCTTGTTAGAAGGAGGATCAACAAGGTCCTACGTATTAGTATTCTCCAAAGCCTGTAATTCTTCTTGCATAGCCTGCTGCCAACGAGGATCAGAAGAGGCTTCTTGATAGGATTGAGGTTCATAAAGATGAAGTATGGTAGAACAATGATAATCATGAAGATAGGTGGGTTTAGTTCTTACTCGAGTTAGACGCTCAAGAGGAGGAGAAGGAGAAGTCTCAGGTGCAGGATTAACATCCAGGATTACCTCATCAGGAGTGGTTGGAACATTGAAAGTATCTAGGAGCCCACCAGAAGAATATACATCAAAGTCACTAAGAAAAAAATCAACAGAGGGATTAGTGAAAAGAGGATTCGAAGTAGAAAGGATGGACTTACCTTAGACAAGGAAGAGAACATGATGTGTTCCCAGAGGACAACATGGCGAGATATATGGATACACTGGGAGATTGGATCCCAACAATGGTAACCTTTATTTTTTGACCTATAGCCAAAAAAGTAACAGAGGCGAGCACGAGGCTCGATTTTAGTGTATTTATGTGGTTGAAGAAGAACAAAATAAGCACAATCAAAAAACTTGAGGGAACTATAGTTTGGAGGAGTGTTATGGAGATGCTCAAAAGGAGAGACATTACCAATGACAAAGGAGGGGAGACAATTGATGAAATAGATAGGAGTAAGAGCGGCTTTACCCCAAGCACACTCAAGACAAGAGGAAAAGACAAGCTTTGCTTTAATGGAGTCAATGATATGATGAGGTTTTCTCTCATTACGACTATTCTATTGAGAAATGTTAGGACATGAGAATTCAAAGAAAGTACCCTATTCAGCAAGAAAGTTTAGAAGTTTTGAGTCATGATACTCCATGGCAATATCTCGATTAAAAAAATTAATAACTTTTAAAAAATTTGTTTTGATCATTGTGGAAAAATTGATATAAATTTGAGGCAACTCATGATGATTTTCATCATATATATCCATGTAAAACAAGAATAATCATTAATAAATATCACAAAATATCGATTACCTCCTATAGTTGGTGTAGGAGCAGGCCTCCAAACATTAGAATGCACAACATCAAAAGAAGAGTCATAAATAGAAGTGTTTTTTTGTTGAAGGATAATATATGTTGTTTAGTGGTTTGACAAAAAGAACAATGAAAAAACTCATTAGTAACTGAGCCCATAGTCCCATGAGATATAAGGGAATGCAATTTTCCTAGTGAACTATAAGCAAGATGTTAGTGTCATTGCTGAATGGATGAGGTGGTGGATGCTACACAAAGATTTGATGTAGAAGGAATATAAAGTTTGGTGAGTTCAAACAACCTTCTGACTTTACATCCAGTCCTAACAACAGGTCATGTTTGTGGATCTTGCACACACCAACCAAAAGAAGAAAGGTAACTTTATAGCCATGGTCACACAATTGTCCAACAGAAATAAAATTGAAGTTTAATTTGGGAATGAGATAGGTATCAGGTAAACTAAAGGTTGGCAGAAAGACAGAACCTTTATGACTTACGTTCATAAGATATTCATCGATAGTATGTATGGAATGTGCAATGTCATTAATGGATAGGGATGAAAAGAACTAAGATGTAGATGTCATATGGTTATATCAAGCATAATCAAAGGTAATACAAGCATAATCAAAGGTAATACCAGCATAATCAAAGTACCACCTAGTATTACCTAGTGTGGTGGATAAGGCAGCAAGGGTAATACCAGAATTGGAAAGTAATTGCTTAAGGAGGGACTCAAGATTATTAGCAGAAAAGGTAGTCTAGGGTATGGGAGGAGAAGCCGATGACCCATTAGCAGCATTTACAACAAACATAGGTTTGAAAGAACAAGGACAAGGTTGACACCTTGTTTCTTAAGAAACTATTCTCAATTTAGTGTGGCCTACACAATAAATTGTGGCCTAAACTTTGAACATTAACCCTTTTACGTATGAGAAGAAAGAGGATCTAACTTTTGTAGTTGCTTTATTCGTGTGTCAGAGGTGAATCTAGATTGTTTGTTTGTAAAATTAAGAATTGATATTCAACAAGGATATATTGTGTCATGCATGCATTGAATATCAAAGAAAGAATGTTGGGCATGCCAGTCAATAATAGGTATTAAAAATATAATTGAATTGAACTTGAGAGAACACTTACAGAGTCATTCCAAGTACAAGCTGATTAATAAGCTCCATGCTACTTCTACTCCTAGAAAGTAAAGATAAGTTCCTATCTAGAAAAGAAAAAATAAAAATGGTGGTCATTGGTAACTTATCTTCCTGTTGCGAGTGAGGAGTGTAGAGTGCTTAGGACTTTTTAGAATGTTACCCAACCTCCTTATAGGTGAATGTGGTAACCATTCTCAACTTCTAACGATCTTGCAAAAATCTAATGCCTCTTAAGATTGTGCTATGAGTGCTTAATGGTTATTCCTTCTTCTCCTTCAGCGAACTGTTTCAGAAAATATATACGTGTGGCACTTTATGCATTTGAATGGAGATGTAATGGAGATAACTTCTTCATCATGTGTAAGCTTTATGATTAGCGTTATGTAACCGAAGGTCTTCTAGAAGATCATATGTGTGTCACATGCTTCATTAAAACCAAACCCTATTATGAACTTCGTCGATAACATCAGTATTTTGCTATGAAACATTACAAATAAAGTTCCAATTACTTAGCTAATTTTAGAGTTATCTTTAGCAAAGTCAATGTTACTGTTATGCACCATTTAGCTCCAAAACCTAATAACTCTGAGTCGACCTTACTGCAATGGTGTCGACCTAATGGTAACATCAAGATTACCATCTTTTTTACTTTTGATAGCATCAACACCATCAAAAATTGTGAAATAGAATCAGTAATATCTCAATAGGTAGCTTTAGTACTACCAAAAATTGCTTCTCCACTTGGTAGATCATGACAACACTTAAGTAATTTCTCTTTAATTTTTAGGCAACATTAACATTGCCTCTACTTGACAACTTTAGTATTGTTGACTAGTAAACTTAGTGTCCACTTGGCACTTCCTTAGCATCCTTAGTACTTCCATGTGTCACATATTGATATATGTATATTCATAGCACTTGTTCCGTGATAATTTTATTATTATGCTCCCAACTGATGCCCTCGTAAGTATAGTTGTAGAGTGGTTGAACGACATGACCATACTTATGAATGCTTTCTTAGAAAATGTTGTGTCCCTTTACTCCTCATCAAGTTCAAAGTATATGCATTCTGAATGCATTCATTTCAAGTGCATGTTTCCACTTTTCCTTTATTCTTTTCAACTTTTGGTTAATCTAATAGGCATTTAACTTTCTTTCTATATATGGAACTCAAAATTGGATTCTCATTCTTCATCAAAGATAGCACTGAGTTCACCATTCTTTTCCTTTCAAACTTTCTTCTTCCTCAAAATTCCCTTTGAGCATGGTTTGATAATTCTATGCTTGTTGACATGGTACTCCTCTGTCTATGCTTATTAATTGGCTAAGGCCAATGTATTCTTCGAAGATTCCTTGCTCATGGCCATGGTTAACTCAAGGTACTACTCTGGCTATGCTTATGAAGGTTTGGCTATGCCTAGGACGGTCTAACATATTGCCATCCTGTATCGAATAGATTCCTCTATTTGGAAAGGCGTGCACACTTCCCTCTAACTCCTTTAGTCAACTTGAGGGTCAATACACCTTACATCAACAGAATGAGTGGAGAAAAAGGCTAGCGCCTTAGAAAGGAATTGCCTCCCTCCTATTCAGTGGCTTTGTTCACTTCCACCTCTTTGGTTCCTTCAAATCAGCTAAGGTGATGTGGTGGGGTTGGAGTCTTAGGAAATAAATTTCCTTGACTCTATTGGTGGCTTTACTACATTAGCTAGGTCAGCCTAGTAGGTTATAGAATTAAGTCTTTGGAAGTATTCCATCCAAGAACTTGAAATTATAGCCTTAGGAATAGAATTTTGACTATTATATCAGCTTTTTGTATTCTTGTTTCCCTTTTTAATTTGTTAATATATCAATGAAATTCCTTTTCTTTTATATTTTTGTGTTGAACAAATCAGACTACAATCGATTCAATTGATTCCTTTTAATTTCTTTTGTAATGACAAATTAATGTAAATGATTTAGCCCAAAATAATCAAGCATTATTTTTTAAGGTCTTTAGCCAATTCATAAATTCAACAAATGGCTGGGTTGATAGTCGATGAGATGACCACAAAAACTTAGCCACAATGTGTATTAATGGCCTGAGTAAGCAATCACAACATAGGAATTCTTCTTTTACCAAGAATCAACTGAGATTTTATTGATCAGCCAATGGTCGACCAGCTTTCTTGAAGCAATTGATTTGCTAGCGATCGATTCAATGCTCAGGCAAAAATAAATGAATAAATTCACCTAAGACTTGAGAAACAATATCATTTAAATTAACGTTCTAAATGACAAATGTCACACCCTAAGAGGTTCTTTTAATCTAATACCGCCAATCTAAATTTTGCGCTAATAGACTTATCCTCTTCCACTGATAAAGGAACTAAAATAATTTGAAATCTCAAATTGACCACTTACCCTACGAAAGGTATTTATAGTAGTATACCTCATTCCTTTTTCCTTTTTCCTCTCTCTCTCTATCGATTTCTTGTCTATCAGGATTCTAACTTTTTTAAAATCCCTAACTTTTAAAACTCTCTAATTCACCATAGCTCGCGATCATCATACACCTTCCTCCCCCAGACCATCTTCTTCGCCTTTTTCAAGCATCCCTAGGAGTCAAGTTCATCCAACTCTGATACTCAAGTTACTGTGTCAAAGCATTGAAATAGTTCTTCAAGACCTAACTCTTGATGTAACTCAAGTTGAGTTCCTTTAGTCAAAGGTATTGGTTCCTTCTGAACTTACCTTTGGTTTTTATTTCCATGGTCCTTTTGGTTCTTTGGCCAACTATCTCAAAGAGAATTATTATCCTTTTAATGAAGAATGTCAGCCTTTTTTCACCAAGCCCTAAATTCTAGTGTACCCTTGGATAGAGAAAAAGCTCATTAGGATTTTTCAGCAAGTCTCTGATGAATACAGTGATTAGCTTGAAAGGATTCAAGTTGTTAAAGGTAGATAATGAAAGATGAAGGGAATTGACAGCATTATTCAGATTTCCAAGTATTAAATCTAGGATATCACTACTATGATAAGAGCAACCATAATCCTTTGGAACCCCACTACTAGTGGTTTCACCTTTCGACATAGGTTTGTGGGTCCAACCCTGTTCAATGTGGTTGCCATTACTGAACTTAGGCTTAATGCTCCAGCCATTCTACCAGTTTCTAAGCCATTAAAGTTTGTAGCAATTCAGGAAGAATTGAGGTCTGAAGAGAAAGACAACAACTATTCTAGGTGGATCAACCACTTCATGGGTAAAGAGCGAGAATGTATAGATGACTGAGAATACATGACCTTCTTAACCTTGTGGCCTTGTAACAATGTATTTTGCCCCTCTAGTATTAAAATTGCACCTGGTCTAATTCTAGTGGTTGTTCTGTTAATGGATCCCTAAGAGTATAACCTTGTTCCTTTGTTGTTCGCCAAGTTATATTCATTGTTGAATGAAATTTGTTTGGACCTTCTTTCTAGACAACGGGTGAAGAATCTTAGTGGTCCTCTCTAGTTGCTTCAGTTATGGCTGAATGGTTTATTTGTTGATTACCTTCAACTTAAGCTTCTATTAGATGTTGAACAATGTTGTTATAGGATTAAGTTAAGCCATATGTGGTATGCTGGAAAAGGGTCCAAGGAAGAGCAATTACGCATGTTCTTCAAATTCTTATATTCTTTGAATGAATCTAAGAATTCACTGCTCTTATATTATTTTGCAAAGAAAGAATATAGTAGCCAATGGTTTAGAGGACCTCTTGAGTCTACAAGTGACAAAATAAGCATCGTGTTGGAAAGTGTTTGGGCTTGTTTTCTCAGTCCTCAACACTTATTTGTTGACTTCCTGGGGTAGCCACAGATAACTGTTATTGCTTATAACCCTTGTTTCATGTCTAGGAAATTTAGTTTGGTCCAAATTTTGCTTAGAAAATATAAATACCACCAGGGCTATCATGAAAAATATGAACTTAGTCCAAATGTTCCTAACCTTTGCGCATGTTATAAAAAGAATTTTGGTTTGGTCGACTTCAAGCCATGTCATTTGACTACACCTGAATTTGAATGTTGGTGGTCTTCTTTTACTACACAATTGTTAAATCACTTTGGCACAAAACTGATTCAATGTTTTTCTTTTATGCAGACAGGTAATTCCCCCCTCAAATCAAGCATACTTCATTGTCAAGAGATTACTAATTTTCAGGCTTACTATCTTACTCGATAGAATCATCATGATATAAAAGGAACAATACAAAGAGCTTGTCCTATGCTCTTTAAGCAAAGGAGAAAGCATTTTGAAAACTATATTAAAAGATGGCAAAAAGCCAGGCAATCAAATGCCTCACTTAGCTTGTTATCCTTTCTCTGGCCTTTTAAGTCTAAGCCTTTGTCGAATGCTCCATTCACTTTTGCTCTTTGTGTTGATGACCTGTTCTTTCCATATAATGGTCTTTCTATTTCTTTATTCATTTTTGACAAACCTAACTTGCCATATCTTTAATTTTCTTGTTTCTTTTAGCAAATCAAGTTGAAAAAGCCATTCCTCACTAGCCAGAGGCAAATCTGATAGAAGTGAGTGGCCACCAAAGCCTCCACAGACCATTAGTTCAGCTCCATAAAGTCATTGACCATGCCAGACTGTGCCTACACAGGTAGTTTTACCTCAGTATTTGCTTTTCATCATCAAACTTATCTGATGTATTTATTTTATTTGATTTTTCTAGGGTAGGCAAACTCATTCTTTATCCTCCACTTCCCCCGAGACCTCACTAGTAAGTAATTTTTCTAGTAATTCGACCTCTAATCCTTCCTTCATGTATATCTGATTTCACATTTTTATGTTTACAGGACAAAACATACACCTTTCCTTTAGAGGTGATTAGATCGAAAAAAGCCGCTGAAGCCAGAGTAAGATGCATTTCTTTATTATGATTTCTTACATCTTTGTTTTTCTTACTTTTGGCTCTTTTAAGGGAAAAAGAAAGATCGAAGATGTGGTTAAAGACCCAATAATCCCTCCATAAAGGTTTACTAGAAGTGTGATAATCGTAAGTCAATCTACCTCAGAGTTTAAGGCATCTTATTTTGTATCATCTCATTTTGTATGCATCTTCACTTATCAGATCTATTTTTATTTCTCAGGGAAATAAGCAAAAGGTGGCTAAAGAACATTATGATGAGAGTGATGACTCTTTGGGGCCACCACCTGCAAAGTTGACGTTCAAAGGCCAATCATCTTTTGTCACTCTAGAGCCAACGCCTGTTGCCCCTAAGTGCTCGCAGAAATAATTTCTCCAAAAGAAGAAGTAGAAGAGGAAAACATACTTAATCAGAATCCTACTACAATGGATACTACTGAAGTTGTGCCTCGCAAACCCTTTGTTGCTGAAAGGGAAATTGCTACTATTGAAGCATAAATTGATCCCATCCTTCCAACTCCTCTAACCCTAACTAGCCAAGATGAAATAAGGGAAGATGATGCAAATAGCAATTCTTCCTTTGAATAGAGTAGTCTTGAAGGTTCGTCTCTCCATGAATCGTGCTCCTCTAATAGCATCTTAAAGAAAGATTTGACTATTAATGATCCATTTGAGGAGGTATAGAGTAAGGTGCTTAAGGATTCTCCAATGAACAAGTCTCTTGAGAACCAAATCAGTTATATGAGGTTCATTGGAGATATCAGCATCTTGTTACAAAAACCTCTAGAAACCATTGCCAACAATTTTGATTTGCAGGAAAAGTTTCTTGGTTGCTTTGATTTCTTTAATCATACTAAAGAAGCACTTCTGCCTCACAGAATTTGTAAGTCTATGTGGTATCTGAGTGCTTAATGTCACTCTATTTTTACTTCCTATAATGCTTCTAAAGGAGCCATCACTCGTCTCGACGAATATACTAGTCAAAGTACGGCTCTAAAAGCAAAGATTAATGTTAGCCAAGAAGAATTCAAGGTAGGCTGCAGAAAGATAGCAAAACTTGATAATGGTAAAGAATGCTTGGTTGAACATGACCAAGAGATCATTGAGATACATGCTACCTTACAACAAAAGGAAGAAGAAGCAGAGTAGCCACGAAGCTTGCTCTAGAATGAAGAATATGTCCACTATGAGATTGAGAAGAAGGAGAAGGCTTATCCAAAAGAAGGCTTATCCAGAAGAAGCCTTCATATTAAAGCAAACATTAGATTCTCTTTGAGCCATGCATGCTAGCATATACTTGGAGCTCCAAGATGCCTATGTTGAATAGGATCATCTCTAATTGACTTGGCAGACACTTTATTTAAAACTCCAAAAGGATAGGAAAATGTATGAAAGCGGAGGGGGAAATTGATTGTGTGATGCCCCTTACCCAATATAGTCCACCTTACGCCCAACAAACAAACCAAATAGGGTAAAGTTCATCACATATCCATTTCTATATCCCCTTAATAGTTTGATTATGTTATTATCTTATTTTAACCAGCTTGTATTTCAGATTTATTTGTTCCTTTTTTAAATGGTTCATCGCCATGCTTAGTTCTTTAACTTTATTTTAAACTTTAATTAAGTTATTTAGCTCTCAAGATGAGCTAGACTAAAAACATTTTATTAGGGTGCAATGGAAATCAATTCCATTAAGCGTATCTAATATCTTAGAATGAGTCCTAACTAAAAGAACTATAACTCTCTTCATGTATAATCTACTAAATTCTACTACCATAATACTTACCCTCTGGGCCTTCCATAAGTCATTATTTGTTAGTGTTTAAGCACAACAAGTCCACAAAACATAAACAGGGCATCAGTACCTTATACAGTTATCCAGTCAGAACATCAAAAAGATAAGTAGTGATAATAGCCTAATTTTTTAATTTTTTTTATAAAAATAGGCATTATTATATCTCAATATATTTAATTTTATTGATTTGTGGCATTATCATTTGTTTCTTTGAGATAAATTAATTACTAAATTTTTTTCATTGTTTTATGAAACAAGACTCTATTCTTTAATGTGCTAATTATAGATATTTAAAAGTAAAAGTGGTACAATCAATAAGATATTGAGACATGCCATAAGGAAGAGTGAATGAAGAAGGAAGAAACCAAAGTCCAATTAGGCCCACGTTTGACGAATTAAAGGATTAATAAAATCAAGTTGTGGCCATTAGCGTGTAGTGCAATTAAAGAAAATTAGAATGATATTGGGTTGTTTTTAAAGGGACCCTCGATCTAATTTGGGTGTAAATATAGGCTTGTGGTAACAATCAATAAAAAGAAGGGTGAGTTAAAGCCCACGTTCTGTAAGAGTTGAATTATTTGTAATATTTCTTACTCTTTATTAATGAAATGGTTTTGTTTGTCCATCTCTAATCTTAATGCTTGTATTTGATTGGTCTCTATTTGTTTGATGTGCGAATCCTAAGGAACTAGACATAGGGAATTAGGTGTTTGACTAAGAATTTGGATAATGTATATTCATTTTCATCTAATTATGTGGGTAAAGTGTTTTGCTACTAAGAAAGAAAAACCTCTTAGCCATACATAGTCATTGTTTGAGGCTTGCTCTTAATGAGTGGAACTTGGGCCAATTCACATGGAAATATAGTGTTTTGGGTAAGTGCAAAACCAACTTATTGGTAATTTGTAATGAAGGAATGCATAGGATCAAATGAAGAAGTAGGGAGTAACAGACCCTTAGGCTCTTAGGTCATTACTTCTCAAACTTTTATTCAGTATTTGTTTATTTTATTTGTTCTATTTTCTTTTTTGATTATGTTTTTCAATAATTTTGTTATTTGAATAAATAATAAGGAGCTTAGCACATAATTAGAACAATCCTAGAGGAGACGATATTTAGGGGTGTAGTCCTGGCCCATTTAGATAACTCTTGAAGCTTTGATCCTCTTCTATCCACTTGATCTTCAAGAAGGAGAATGACACTCTCTTTTTCTCTCTAGATCCAAAAACCTAAGTTAGAGCCTCTCTCGCTCCCTCTCTAAGTTTTGGGTGGTGGAAAGAATGAGACCAAATGACACACAAAGGGGAGTAAAAACTCAAAAATTTGGGTTTAGGTCACTTTTGCATGCCTCGGCCACGCCTTGGCTTGTAGCTCGTAGGTATATCAACTGAGACTAGCAAGCCTAGTCGTGCTTGATCCATGCCTAGGTATGTCCTATGGACAGGATCATTATCACGCCTTCCTTTCCACTTTTGACCTTCCAAACCTCGAAATTAGGCTTCGAGCTCTTCATCAAAGTTGTAGGACTTTCTCTTAGATTTTTAATGCAACTAGAATCATACCAAAACAAGGTCTTCTACTCTAGTTATGATCAAAATACCGTAGCAAGGTCATGGTACCGGTTCACCATTTTGGCCCAAACTTCTATTAAAGTTTAAATACTTAACCCTGTGGAATCAAGGAAAGTGGTCAACATGAAAGTTGCATATACATCTCTTAACTTTCTAATGACTCCAATCTTGATCCGGTTGAGGGTCTACATCTTCAAGTCCACTTGATTTTTTCTGGCAAGGTCGGCAAGGCTCTAAACTTGACTTCCTTGTCTTCTTAGCTTGGCTTGATTCCTTTCATTCTTGGCAATCATTTAGGTCATCAACCTACATTCTAAGATCAAAATACACCAATAAGACACCATCATAAATGATACATAATTAAACTAATTTATCTCCAAATCAAGTCTATTCAACATTAAAGCACATGGAGTTCAAGATACTCAAACAAGCTCACAAACTTTGTTAATTTCTAAACAAATCAAGGACTTAACATACATTTAAGCACAAAACTAAGACATAGTAACTTTATTTCATAGGGCTATCACTTGGGTGGTGGTGGTGTAATATCCCAAATACTAGTACTAATGACGTATCCGGTTTACGCATTAATAATTAGAATTTGGTACATTACTTATTAATATCATCAATTTTACAAATACATAATTTGAATAAATATTAAAATATGAGCCTTTTGCGGAAGTATAATATACATATATCAAGAAATGGAATTTATACAACTTGTACATTATATATATAGATTGCCTCATGGCGCAAAATTGGTATAACTAAATACCATTATTTAAGCAAAAGTACTAAACTGAGTCTTCATGTCGAAGCTCCATCTCGCTAGGCTGTCTGGATCATTCCTGAAATTATCATGGAAAACATAGAAGTAAGGGGGTGAGAATCATAAAACGTTCTCAGTAGTTTATAAAAATTGTGTCATCACAATAATTACAGCTGTTGCAGAGAAAAATCAATTTCAAATCATTAACATATACATATATTCTGTAGGAAGGTGGTTAAAGCTAAATTAAGTCCTTCCTCTTCCTGAAACAGATGTTCATTTTATATCTTTTATCAAAATCATTTGAATAATAAAATCAATCAACAGATCTTATCAAAATCTCAAATTCTTGTCAAGGAATCACATTCATTAAAATCCATGTCTCAAATTATAGTTCCTTTCATCAAATCTCATGAAGTATAATCATAAATCATTCTATGAAATCTTAAGAAATCTCATTTATATCATCGATTATCAAAGTTATATAAAAAAATTCATTTTTCAAGATTCATATCTTAAATCATCAAGACGCATGTGTTATCTCAAATCAAATGGTATGGAGGGAATGTCCATCCTCACAATACCAATCGCTTGGTAGTAGCCTGCTTTCAGGTTGGTGCACTACAGCCCTTTCATGATGGCACTACAACCGAAGTCATCAAGTTTTCATATTTTGAAACACAAAATATGAAGAGGAAAAGTGAGAAAAAAACCCTACCTTGGTTTCCATAGCTCCTTGATCTTCCTTCTTCCTCCCCATTTTCTTTCTTTCACGCCCCCCTTCTCGCTATTTTCCTCTCCCTCTCTTGTTTTCCCGCTTCTGTCTTCTGTTCATTTCTTTTCATCTTTCTTTATTTCTTTTCTTATGGGGGCAGCCATGAGTGAGGGAGAGAAAAGTGAGAGAAAAATATCTCCTAAGGGTAATAATCAGGGGTGTGGGACGGTGGAAAAAGAAATAAAAGAAAAATGTGAAATCCAACTAGGACACATTATATCTATTAAGAATACTTTAATATTCTCCTAACGAATTCTCCAACCTTCATAGGTATTATGGAAAATTCTAGGATCTCATGCACTTCCCAGTTTCATCTTTCTGTTGTTATCCTTGTACCCCTTTATCAGACACTAAGCTTCACTATTCATCCCTGAGTTAAGTCAAACCTTGTGAAATTGAACTATGAAGCTCTCAAGTGTTCAATTTAACCTATTTCCACCCTCTCATTTAATCCTCATCCACTATTTAAAATGTGCTCATAATTCATGATTTTCTGAGCTATTTGTCTGCTTAGTTTGATCTTTGAACACTATCTCACTGTTATTAAAAATGTCAAACTAATTCATTTGATCTTCCAAAATTTAATACAACTCATTCCAATCCTTTATGACTTAGAAATAATTATTCCATGTTTATTTCTATCTATTTAGCTAGTTAAGCTAAATTTTGAGTTATTTCTCAACTTCAGTATTATAGATTTATGCTTAAATTAATCCAAATCGTTATCAAGATCATCAAATATCTTCCATCAATTTTATTGAGCTACTATAACCCTGATTAAATTCATTGAATTGGAGAGAATGTTACAAGTGGCCCAGGCTGGGCATCTAATTAATAACAAAAAAAAAAAGATGGGCTAGCAAGCCAGGCAATGAGTTAAAAAAGTTAGACTGAAAAGAATTGGTTTTAAAGTCAGTATTTTTTAGGCTCAACCCACCTAATTTTGATGGGTAAACGGGCTAACTCGACAGTTTTGGCCTGTTTTGACGGCCCTATCGATATTCTTAACTCATCATCTATATTATTTGTTCGACTCGTGCATATGCGTGCTCATACAACTAGTAGATATCAAGTTAGGATGGTGGCACTACTAGAAATGTGTAGTTCACCAATGATCATTACTGACAAACAACAATCCCATCACTACATAGTAATTGAGCACCGACATAAAAGAAGTTTTTCTTCTAAAAATGAGGATTATAGTTTTACAGACAGATTAGGTTGTCGGAGATGATAGTTTGTCAACAATTCTTGTTCTGGACCGTGACCCGGGATCCCGCTCCATGAGATCAACCAGGTATGCACACAGCCGGACTCCTCACAGGCTGGCACAACGAAAGACTCATAAGGCAGTCTGGACATCAAAATCTAGCACTTCAAGTGGCACTGGGCCATAATATCATGATTGATAAATTCATGCAGAGGATGAATCCCTAAATATCTGTAACTACCAATCATCAACTTACGATATAGGACTCATGATTACCCTAGATGGCTAAGTACTTCTTGTATCATAATCTCATATTTACAAGGATTTACCTGATAATAATGAGAATGTGATCTTTTTCAGGATACTAATCCCAAATTACCTGCATGCAATAAGGATCCTATTAGGATTCTACATACGCTCTATAAATATAAGGCTAAGTCATCTTAATAAGGTAATCTATAATCCAAATACATAATCCTACGGGTGCATTGCTTGACTTGAGCATTGGAGTCCCTTTGCAGGTACCCACCCCCTGCTCAATATGCTCAACTGCTACCATTCAAGGAGGAAACCACCACGTACGTGCCTAATATAGGTACCCTCTGAATCCACTTCAGAACATTGGCATCGAATGTGGAGAACCTTAAATTTCTAATCCCACCCAATCTTGGTGAATACGAGGCAAAATTAGAGAAGAGATGCTGCACAAACCTCTGTCAACCAGAGGCAAGACCCTGATGTGCAACGTCCACCACTCCCGCTGCCTCCACCTGCGGCTCAAACCTCCGTTGTGAGAAATCAGGCACCCGAAGCAGAAAACCAACGTGATGGGCACTCTACCTCCGCCTCTAATGAGTTTCCTAACCCATCACGTAGGATTTCTGTCAAGGAAAGACTTGAATTCCCGGCTCAATGAGGTGACCAGAGCATCTAAGAACACAGGATCCCGGTGCACCAGCGTCTGGGAACGCCAAATAATGAGGTTGATGATTGTGCATTTCACTCTGAATGCACACACCAATCTCGTGCTTCCCAATACCAATTTCAAGACATGTTGCAACAACATATGGACATGCTGAACGACCAATTTCGGAGGTTGGAAGACATGCAGCGCACCATGCATGAAAACCAACCCAGGCCACACTGTCATGACAGAAGGACCAACGTGGAAAATAATCAAAGGAGGGCTCACGCCGGTAATGCAATTCCCAATACCGGGAATAATAACCAGAACCATGGAACAACGAAATAACCTTTCTCCGATCAACTTATGGAGTACCGGGTTCCTAGGAACTTCAAATTTCTGCTAAACTTGGAAATCTATGACGGAACTACAGACCCCCAGGAACACATAAATGCCTACAAACAGTCTCTGTGTTTCTATGGCAGGTCTATGGAGTTGCTGTGCCGAGCATTCCCCCTTCCCCTCAAAAAGGGAGCCCTCAAGTGGTTTACCAGCCAACTAAGGGGGTCTGTGGTAGACTGGTCAGATCTTAAACAGCATTTTTCGCTGCAATACACTACTAGCAAGGAGCAACCTAAATCCATCGAGTCCCTGGCCAAAATTCGCTAAGGAAAGGATGAGACCCTCTGAGATTATGTCAGGCGATTCATATCGACATGCACCAATATAGAAAATTTTGAAAACAGAATAGCCTTATATTATGTCAGAAGCAGTCTCCGAGTAGGTTCTGAGTTCTTTAAGTCCCTGGCAAAAAAAAAACCAGATAATCTGACCAACTTCCAGAAATGATCTGAGAAATATGTCTACTTGGAGGAGGCAACAGAAGACCATAGGGGGTGGGACAAAGGTGAGCCTTCCCACCAGAAGCATAACCAAAATTCCTCAAAGGCCGACCTCCTAAAGGTAGTCCACCCCGGAGAAATTATTCTGACTATACTCCCCTGAACACACATCAGGAAACGATCCTGAGGAAAGTGATGCATACAGAGTTTCAGAATATCCGGAGACCACCTCCTATCAAGAAGCACAAACAAAAGGATCATTCCAAGCATTGCACATGGCATAAGGGCTATGGCCATGTTATAAAGGACTGCTATCAATAACGTGATGCCATTGAATTCTTAATCAAGGTCGGATGCTTACAGCAGTATATCCTTCATGTACAAAATAACGAGGGGGGTAATAGACATAGAAACGACAGACACAATCCATGTCGGAGCCTATCCCCTCAGCACAGAAGAAGGACAACAAGTCCCAGGAAAAGATCCTGGACTCCACCTCGCCGAGATAGTAGCGCTCGACAGGATAGGAATAGGGACGCTCCCCCCAACGATAACGATGACCATCGCTCTGAGCCCAATAGGACAATTCATACTATCGCCGGTGGCTTTGCCAGAGGAGGGTCTTCAAACAGAACTCGAAAGAAAGCTCTTAGAATGGTTGTGTTTAGCGTAGCCCACTTAGAGCCCAGAACACAAGCAGAAGGAAAAAAGACACCTCTTATCACTTTCTAGGATGAGGACTACAGCAGAATTATCCCGAATCACGACGATCCACTTGTCATCTCGGGGATAATATCTAATGCCGAAGTCCGCTGAATTTTTGTTGACCAAGGGAGTTCAGTAGACATTATGTTCCTAGATCTCTACCAGAAATTAGAACTTCTGCAATCATACTTAACTCCTCATGTTGGAGAATTGATGGGTTTCACAGGCAAAAAAATCACCCCAGACGGACATTATGAAACCCACCTGACCCTTGGATCGTCTAAACTTTTCAAGACGGTCAAGGTAAAGTTCCTGATTGTAGACTGCCCTTCGGCTTATAATATCATCCTGGGTCATCCTTCTCTCTATGCACTCGGCTGATGAAGTTTCTCACTAAGAACAATGATGTCGTCACTGTTAAAGGTGATCAAGTTGCTGCTAGAAAATGCTACAATGAGAGCTTAAAAATCAGTAGAGCACCCCAAAAGGAGAAATCTGTTGTTCCCGGCCCGGTACTTGACTAGGTCAACATATTGATGACTGAGATGGACTTCAGAGAGGAAATTCGGGGTACTCAACCCATCCAGAAGGTGAATTGAAAACTCTCCAAGTTGGAGCCAACCCAGAACAGGTTACCAACATTGGAGCACGTCTGGATGAAGAAGAAAAATAACAACTGTCAAAGCTCTTGTTAAAAAATAGAGACTTTTTTGCAAGGACGTCATCCGAGATGCCCGGACTTGACCCCACCTTCATCTGTCACCATTTTTCAATCAAAGAGGGCGCCAAGCTAGTCGCTCAAAAGAAAAGAAAGGTCAGACCTGAGAGGTAACAAGTCGTTGAAGAACGGGTCAATGAGCTACTAAGTGGCAACTTTATCAGAGAAATCTCCTATACCACATGGCTCTCCAATGTGGTCCTGGTAAAGAAATCCAATGGGAAGTGGAGAATGTGCATAGACTATGCAGATTTGAATAAAGTTTATCCGAAAGACCCATACCCAGTTCCCAATGTGGATAAGCTAGTGGATGGCGCCTCGGGTTTCGGATGACTCTTATTTATAGTTGCATATTCTGGGTACAATTAGATCCCCATGTATGTCGGAGATGAAGACAAGACCGCCTTCATTACTGATAGGGCAAGCTACTGCTACAAGGTCATACATTTCGGCCTGAAGAATGTAGAGGCCACCTACCAGAGGATGATGAATAGGGTCTTTAAAGACCAAGTGGGCAAGATGCTAGAAGTCTATATAGATGATATGATAGTGAAAACCCTACAGGGCGGATCACACACAGCGGACCTCGAGAAAGTATTCGCACAAGTCTGGAAGTACAACATGAGGTTGAACCCGAAGAAGTGCGCCTTTGGGGTCTAGGCTGGAAAGTTTTTGGGATTCATGTTAACCCACTGAGGAATTGAGGCCAATCTCGACAAATGTCAGACGGTCCTTAACATGAGAAGCCCCTGAAACGTTAAAGAAGTATAACAGCTTACTGGGCGCATAGCAGCCCTCACAAGATTTTTGGCTAAGGCCACTCATAAGTCTCTCCCCTTGTTCAAGCTACTTAAGAAGGGGAAGGATTTTTAATGGACTCAAGAATGTGAAGACGCCTTCATGTCCTTAAAGAATCTCTTGTCCTCCCCTCTTATTTTAACAAGGCCGGATATCGGGGAGACAATCTACTTATATCTATCTGTCCATAATGAGGCTATAAGCTCAGTGTTGATTCGGGAAACTAACGAAGGACAGAAGCCGGTCTACTTTGTAAGCAAGGTCCTGCAGGGTCCTGAGCTTCGTTACCAAAAGATAGAGAAAGTCACTTTCGCACTCATTATCACAACAAGAAGACTTCGGTAATATTTTTAATGCCACCTAGTGGTGGTAAGAACAGATCAACCCATCTGGCAAGTGTTGCATAAACCAGACTTGGCCGGAAGAATGATTGTGTGGTCAATTGAGTTCTCCGAGTTTGAAATTACCTATGAACCACGACTTGCAATAAAAGTCCAAGCATTGTCCGACTTCTTAGCAGAGCTCACATCAGACCCAGGCGACCCTAAGGGAGTCTCTTAGACCATCTTTGTTGACGAGTCATCAAATCCCAAGGGAAGCGAGGCTGGGGTGATACTGGAAAATTCAGAGGGACTGACCCTAGAACATTCCCTGAAGTTTGAGTTCCCAAACTCGAATAACCAGGCTGAGTATGAAGCATGTATTACTAGGTTGATAATGGCAAAGGATATGGGGGCAATACGGATCACGCTCTGCAGTGATTCCCAGCTGACAAGTTCCTAAATCCGAGGAGAATACCAAGCCAAGGAGCCTCTCCTATAAAAATACTTGATTAAATTATAGGCTCAAGGGTTTTGAGGAGATCAAGATAGAGCACATTCTGAGGGAACAGAACTCCAGGGTAGACCATTGTCCAAGCTGGCTAGTACTAAGAGCCTTGGTAACAACTGGTCTGTAATCCAGGAAACTCTCTCTCAACCCTCCATCACGGATCATGACATGTTCCAAGTGGAGGAACATGAGTCATCTTGGATTACTCCCATACTGGATTATCTACAGCACGGAACTGTGCCACCGAATCCAAAGGAAGCCTCCAAATTGGTCAAGACCGCAGTCAGGTATACTATCTACAATTGTCGGCTATACCGTCATGGTTTCTCATCCCCCCTTCTCAAATGCCTAACTCTGAAGGAAGCAGAATATGCTCTAGCCGAAGTCCATGAGGGAAACTGTGGTCACCACTTAGGAGGCAAAGCCCTAGCCCAAAAAGTATTAAGGGTAGGATACCACTGGCCAACGATGGAGGTTGACTCTCAAGCACATGTTCAGATCTGTGATAAATGTCAGTTCCATGCAGATCATTATCAAGCTCCCTCTGAAGAGTTATTCACGACCTCGGTACCATGGCCTTTTTATAGATGGGGTATGGACATTTTGGGTCCTTTTCCCTAGGCCCCAGGTCAGTTTAAGTACTTGGTGGTAGCGGTAGATTATTTTACAAAATGGATCGAGGCCAAACCCCTGGTCACTATTACCTCAGCACGAATCTAGAAGTTTAATTGGCACCACATTATCACCAGGTTTGGCATGCTAGAATCCATTGTAACGGACAACAGCACCCAGTTTAAGGATAAAAGCTTTGAAGAACTTCTGGACGGCTTAAAAATAAAGCACAATTGTAGCTCTATGGAGAACTCCAGGACAAATGGACAAGCCGAAGCAGCCAATAGGATTATCGTGCGAGGCATAAAAAGGAGGTTAGATGAAGCCAAAGGGAATTGGGTTGAACAACTTGATCACGTTCTTTAGGCATACCGAACTACTCTCCACTCCACCATGGGAGAATCTCAATTCAAATTGACTTATGGCTGCGAAGCCATAATCCTGGTAGAAATTAGAGAACCAAGCTAGCGTTACCAACAGTTCTTACCTGATGTTAACCCCGGTCTAATCAGAGAAAACTTGGAATTACTAGAAGAAAGAAGAAGTATGGCTCACATACGTGATGTCGCCCTTAAACAAAAGACGGCGGCCAGGTACAACAAGAAAGTGGTCCCAAGAAAATTCCAACAAGAGACCTAGTACTCAGGAGAGGTGATGTAGGAGGAAAAAATGCCTCCCAAGGGAAATTAGCCCCTAACTGGGAAGGCCTTTATCGTATCGTTGCCAGTACGGGCAAGGCAACTTACACCTTAGAAACGTTATCTTGCATCCCAGTCAAAAATTATTGGAATGCGGATAAACTAAGAAAATACTATAGCTAGATGCCCGCAACGACCTAGCCCTTTGGTAGAATTATGTTTGATCCGTCCTAGTTTCGAATAATATGCTCTGTATGGACTACTGTCCCCCTAATATTATCAATAAAACAGAGTTATTCAGATATCAAATTCTATCCAAAAGAACTAAAGAAGCCCATGTTAAGAGGTATAATATCCCAAACCATGGTGATAAGTTATAGGGTTGATGCCCACCCTCAACACGTGGCACTGACTGTTAAAAAGTCAACTAATTAGGAGGCAGTATGGATTATATGTTCATGCTCCTTTTTTATACCTAATCCAGGAAGGGATCCCAAAAATCTAAATGATTAATAGGGTACCCCGGGTAAGGTCAAGTAATATATATGCCTAAGGTAAAAGGGTTTTTACATAATATACCTTGAACCAAGGTATTATTCTTACCTATATCTGAGATTCCAAATGCTTCCCATGATGAGCAGTGGAGTATGGATTAAGGTATTATTTTGCCTAAGTCTAATGTTTCAAAACATTTGATTATTATAAACATTAGAATATAGACTAAGGCATTATTTTTTACCTAAGTCAAGTGAAATGCCATTCACTCAATGATATGAGTGTAGGATCCCGGACCATGGTCTTCCTATGATGAAAAGTTTTTCTAAGTCCATTAAACGACTGAAAATGGGCATTGGACCCAAGTCGAATTATGAAAAAACAAACAAACAAACATATAGCGAAAAAAAGTAATTAAATATAAAACCCTAGTCAATGGGCAATTATCCTTACAAAAAGTGAAACCCCACGTAGGCGGCAAAAAGCAGGAAAAAGGGAGAAAACTCAAACTTCAGTCTCTTCTCCCTTTGAGTTCTAAGCAACATCCGAGGTAGTAGTAGGAGCACTCGGGATGGGATCCCTAGCAAAGACGAGTTGGCCGTTATGGAAGATTTTATTCAGGGTAATGTCATCCAAGACAAGAGCAACCCCAGGATTGAAGTGTTGGATTTGAGCCATGGTATTCTAGAACTGCTCTCCCCCGATCTTTCCAGAAATCATGTGCATCTCCTTTATTTTCTTCTCAAGATGAGCTATCTGGGTCTCCTGGGCACCAATGGTCTTGTCGGCCTCGAGCTTTTTGGCTTTCCTGGTGGACTCGGAGTCAGCCAACGCCTTCTCCAGCTCAACGATCCTTACCCGAGCATCCTCATTCAATTTAAGGGTCATGTTTAGTTTCTGACCAACTTCTTTCTTTTCCTTCTTCAAGGCCTTTAGCTCTTCTGATGCCCTCTTGTCAGCATCCTCAATAGTCTCTTCGATTATGCGGATCTCGGCAGCCTCCCGGAGAGCTTGATTTTGAAGCCGAGCCAATGTTTGGGCCAGACCTTGCTCAGCAATATACTGCTTAACCTCGTTGCTCAAAAGCCATCCGGCAATGAAGGGGCCGGCATCAGAACGCCCTGTAATGATTAGTAGAGGGTCCTCCCTTTCTCCATTATCGCCCTTCGACGTCCCATCTCGGTCAAGAGAGCTTTCGACAGCTTGCCTCTTTCTCCCTTGAAGATTTCGGGTAGGGGAACTCGGCTGATCAATGTTCTCCCCAATAACAATACCCCAACTCGATGACACCGGGGCGGCAGTGGAAGAAAAACCTGCAGCTTTTTGTCCCCTTTTCTCTGGGATCTTGTAACTTGCAGGGCAACCACAGAAGATCCAGAAGTCATGTTGCTTACTGAAACAAAATAAAAAATGAGTATACAATCAGCATAGCAAAACAATAAGGATGCATGAAGATAAAGTGCAAAAACCTAAGGTCACTATGGGTAATAACACCCTAATTCCTACCTAATAAAGCAAAGAGAAGATCATCACCAGGAACACAGAGAACATCCCTGATATTGATGTTCCCATGCCGCTCAGCATACTGGATTATGAACTTGACCGACCTAAGCCCTTCAGGGTCGAGGTCCCCTTCTTCTTTGTCAATAAGACCGATGAGGATACCCCAACAATCTTACGTCCAGTAAAGAGGAAATTGAGGTTCCCCATCGGGTTTGAGGAAGAATGGATGAAATCCCTCCGCGGCCTTAATTTTGAAGAACGAAGTCTTAAATCCTTTAAAGTTTTCTTCAAAAACATCAAAATATTTGCGGCCAGGTCTAGATCAGATGACAAGCCAACTCGTTTGCTTTACTATCCCTTGGGTGTTTGTTCGAGTATAAAAATAAAAGAAAGTATTGACGGAGTATTTAAGGTTCATTAATCGGTAAAACCTCTCGAATGAGATAATGTAACCCCAACCATTAGGATGGATCTGGGATGGAGCCACGTGTAGAGTCCGGAGAATGGCGATTTAGAAGTTGGAGAATGGCAATCGAAGCCCCAACTTAAGGATAAGAGGCTCATATAGGAATATGAAGTGTGAACCAGCTTCCCGGTAGGAACACACCTTCTCATTCCAGTTCAGACAAAAGATTTGGAATTCTTTATCTCGTGCCTTGTTTACGGTCAACTCCAAGCTGAATAAAGATTCTCGGAGTACGGCTTAACTCACACACTTAGACTAATGATTCCAGACGTCATCCACTGCCCAAGGGCATACTAGTCCGGGACCTCGTTGGATTCAAATCAAGTCATCCTCAACCGGATCGCAGACCTCGTGGAGCGGTGTTTGGACCTTAACCTCCTTTTTTCCTCTAGCCATGAAAATCCTGAGAACACCCAAAAGAGTCGGTAAGTAATTGTCAGAATCAATAACACCATGGATTCAGACATAGAAAGGGGAGAACAAAATAATTCAAACCCCATTACCAACAACCGTTCCCACCAGAGTTCAAATTTCTAAGGGAACTCCTCCGCCATGCCTGGCGCAGTGGAGACGGTGTTCTAGGGAGGCGATGAAGTTTATGAAAAGCTTAGAAGTCTCTAAACCTATTTCACGAAAAGCAAAGACGACAAAAATACACTCCTACTCTACTTTTCGGCAACAATAAGCATTTTGAAAAAAAAAATGATAGTAGAATTGAAAGAGAGTTACTTACTGTGCAAAGATAAAAAAACACTTGAACAACGAGGAAAATGGAAATAGCTGAAAGGCGCCTAAAAAACCAAGCTTTTGCCACACGAAATTCTTAGTGAAATAAGTCAAGAACAGTAAAGTGGGGATGATGAACCCTTAACTCTTATTTATAAGGGCTGAACAGTTAGGGGACATTTTTGTCTTCTCAATAGTGAGTTCAAAAGGTGCCCATCATGGCGCGCGAAGCTCTAGGCACGTCCTTCCGATAAACTCGCGCCACGTGGCCCATACAGCTATAATAGCAATTGAAAAGATAGTTGCGCAGTAATTCAAAACGTCATATAAAAAAGAGCCCGAGCTCTCTCGATGGACCCTGGCTCAAAACCGTGGTACCCATTTGGTTGACAATGCGGACTATGGTAAAAGACAAAATATGCATCTTTTTAAGGAAAAATAACAAGCCTTGCCATCCTGATCTTCAAAACAAGTGCCGGGACGGAGTTATGGTAATATGCTAGAGTAAACATTGACTTACCCTGGCAATATCATCATGGTGTTATGCCAGAATAAGCATTGGACTTATCCCGGTGGTGTTATCTCAGCAAAAGAACAAGAAAATACAAGACAAATTTAGAATATAAAATCTTTATTGATTCATTCTCATTCCATACATCGTCATACATCTGGAAAAGAGGGGAAAGAAAATATTGAGACATGGAATGTATAAGGAAAGAATAGCAACCGAAGAGCCCAGAGGAAGGAGCGAACATCTTCAGCATCCTGAATCATGTCACGTCCACATTTCCAAACCCCGGCCTCTTGAAAAAGTGGATAGGCTTTGAAGAACATTGACAAACTAGAATCACGACTCCGGGACCGACACCAAGTCTTCAGCATTACCTCCTCCATGGCAATAATGAAGACTGAGACACTATCTCCTTTGTTGGATGGGGCACGACCTTTCATGCAGAAGGACATTCTACTAACCTCAACCATCCCAAGTTGCCTCAAATTGCAGAGCTGCTCCAATAGTCTCTCTATGCTGGAACAGACTGAAGTCACTCCGAAACAAAATTACCCTGCCAACTTATTCCCCCCTACCTTCTTAGCAGATAATGGTAGGGGCGAATACCCGATGCTTCCTTGAAAGCAAGTCAAAGAAAGTAGATCACCCCAAGTTACTCCCAGAGGGTTTTCCCTTCCAAGAAGGACGACTCTCCACTATGTCAACCTGGTCAAGCGTTGGGAATCCCTTGGAGAAGGGTAAAGGGGTCGGTCAGAGTATTCTGTAGTTTTGCTATGCATTGGACCATGGACGCATCACTCCATGCTAATAAGCTGGGTTAGACACTCCCATGTACGCAGGGAAAGAAAGGCTCCCGCCCGCCCAAATGCATAGTAACCCAGTTTTATGCTAAGAAAGAAAGGCTCCCATCAAAAGAAGAAAATGTCTGAAGAAAATCAAACACCTTCAAGAACTTTGGAAAAAATAAGAGTATAATCTCTGCAGAAGATGGAGTTCTCTTCACAAACATGGAAAATGAAGGAAAAACTACTCTCATTCTCTCGAAATAAACCATTCTTACATGAAAATGTAGAACAAAAGGAATGCAAAGAAAGGGAATGCTAGCTTCTGAAGAAGCATTCTCTACTTATAGGGCACGTGAAGCATTCTAATTGGTCCCATAAAAGGTGGTCTGATCTCGTGAAGTCAGCTAAAATAAATGCTTCAAGTTTCTGATTAGTCACAAAGATAGGGGCAGTTGAGAAAATCTATATGAAACTGATATTCTCTTCAAAGGATCATTAATTCCTAATAAAGCCAATAGTACCAATTTTCCAGAGAATCTCAGACTGTTATGACTTGCCTATTTAGAGATCGCGTTCAGAATTTGCACTAAAGATATCCAGAAGAATTCCCAATACTCTTACTTAGGGGCAATGCTTTTTAATCATATCAGAATAGGTCATGGACACCGGTAATCATCCGGAATCCGACATCTATTCATCAGACTACCATGTCGGCTATATGACGGTTGATCCATTCGAAACTTGACCCTCGTCTGTCCCATCCAAGTGCCAAACTGGGGGCAACTGTTCTAGACCATGACTCGGGATCCCGCTCCATGGGATCAACCCGATATGCACACAGTTGGACTCCTCACAGGCTGGCATAACGGAAGACTCATAAGGCAGTCTGGACATCGGAATCTAGCACGTCAAGTGGCACTGGGCCATAATATCATGATTGATAGATTCATGCAGAGGATGAATTCCTAAATATCTGTAACTGTCAATCATCAACTTACGATATTATAGAACTCATGATTACCCTAGATGGCTAAGTACTTCCTGTATCATAATCTCCGATTTATAAGGATTTATCCGATAATAATGGGAATGTGATCTTTATCATAATACTAATCCCAAATTACCTGCATTCATTAAGGGTCCTATTAGGATTCTAGATACGTTCTATAAATACAAGGCTAAACATCTTAATAAGGTAATCTATGATCCAAATACATAATCCTACTGGTACATTGCTTGACTTGAGCGTTGGAATCCCTTTGTAGGTATCCACCCGCTGCTCAATACGCTTAGTTGCTGCCGTTCAAGGAGAAAATTACTGCGTACATGCCTAATACAGGTACTCTCTGAATTCACTTCAGAATAATTCTATTGATATATTTTGGTGCTCTTTAGTGCTAACTAGTACCAATATACCAGTGACCAGTACCGACAGATAGGTAATCGGTGTTTTTTGTCTGACAATTCTGACAATAATTATGTTGGTAATTGCCGACACAACATTGCGTGGTTTTTTTGTCTGTCTATGAATCTGTGGGTAATGGTCGGCATTTTTTTTTAGGTTATTGACCATCAGTGATGCTGTAGATAGTGGATCGCATGATTACAATTTTGAAACTGCCAACGGATTGAACGATGCTTCACTAGTGGTTACTAATGGATTAGCTGTCAGCAAAGGGAGTTTTCTGCCAACAATCACATTTAATGAAATGCGTGTTTTAATAAACGTGACTACCGTCGGCTTTGTCGGTAATCCATTAGTAAATTTCTTATATATTGGCGCCAGCGCCCGCTCCCTCATTTGTGTTTGTCTCTCTCTCTCTACCACTTTCTCCTTCTCACTCTATGAATTCTGGTGATTGCGTGATGTTTTTCGGCGAGGGCAGTCGATCTAGGCGATAATGAAGGTTTGGTGACAAACTTGAGTTATGTTTATATATATATATATATATATATATATATATATATATATATATATATATATATATGTTTTGAATTTACGTGTATTACAATATGTTTGAACATTGATATTGATTATTTTTTATAATATATGTGTCCTTTTTAATCTATGATATATATTTCATCTATTGTAATTTTTTTTTTATATATTTGCATGTATAATAGATTTTTTAGCAATAGGAGATTCTTGTAAATTTATGTAGTTGTTGTTTAATTTATTCGATATTTGCATTTTTGTGGGTAAGAATAATGTTTGAGTGTTGCTAGTTAATATATGAGTTTCTTTTTGGGTACATATATATGAGCTTGTTATTAGTGTTGTATGTTAGAACTTTGTATTTTGGGCTTGTTATTAGTGTTGTATGAGTTAGAATTTGTTAACTAAGTTTGTAGTGGATTGTTTTATTTTTAGGAGAGAATGGTCAAGATTTATAAAAAATTTATTGAAAGTAAATAAATTAAGTTAGTAGTGAACGGATTTAAATAACAGGACTTTCATAAAATATCAATTCTATAAATATTATATAACTAATAATATCGACATAATACCCAATTTTGTTAAAACTCAAAACACTCTTGAATTTAAATCTTGAGAGTAATGTGACCTTCGACAAAAAATTATATTTAGAAAGATATAGGAAAGCTAAAGAAATAAGCATATAAAAAATTGGGAGAATTGATATGAAATATTTAAATTTTTATTTTAAAAAGTATAATATTTTTATTTAAAAAATATTACTTTAAAAATATAATAAAAATAATGAAAGATTATGCTTTATGTTGAATTGTAAAAAATACATCAACACTAATATTAATGTTGTAAATTGAAAAGAGAGGATGAGCAAATTAACATAGATAAAAAGTAAAATATACTAAAGCATGGTAAAATAATAGTAATACGGCAAAGTAAAATAATACACTAACACCAATGTTAGAATTAGAAGATACATAATGAAGAAGAATGCTAACAACATACTTTTTATTGCATTTGTTTCAACACATTCTTTTATTTAACCACATCACACACTAAAATAACATTAAACCTTGATTAGCTTGTAATTAACTCAATTAGTATGTAATCAAGTTTAAGTATGTGCTTTACTATGTAACGTAACCCAATAGAAGAAAGTTTGTTGATAGAAGTATGATAAAAAAGTGTGTTCCTAACACTCCTCACATAACGAATAAGTCATTATAGATAAAGTGAAAACACTAATATTATTAAAGTTTTAGTGGTGATGATGATAAATGCCATTTCGTTGATACTATTAGTAATTGGTTGTGGTTGTTGATAACTTTTGGAAATGAAGTTATTTCACTTGATTTTGAATGTATATGAGTATGTTATCCTTAAGTTTTATAGGCCACAGGTTCAATTCATGCATGAATTTAATGATTTAACCTTGTTAACTCAAATGATTGAGAATTGAATCTTTGAGGATTTTATTTAAAGAATTTGGATTGATCATGATTTGATGGACTTTGGCATTGCCTTGATGCAGGTATTCAAGATGGAAAAGCTTTGGAAGGGCCAAGGAACTCAAAGAGGAGCTCAAATTTGGAAGAAAGCAAAAAAAGACATTACAAGAAAATAGTAAATTTGCGGTAGATTTTTTGCGGCGGATTCGCATCCGTCGCAATTGTGAAAGGCGTTGCGGCAGATTATGATCTGTCTCAATTAGAGGCAAATTTTGTGGCGGATAATTTTTGCGGCCGATTTTTACGACGGATTGGCCCCCGCAAATTTTTCCAGCGATAATTTCCATTGTGAAATGCTGTAGCAGTTGGTAGAAAAAGTTTTGCGGCAGAAATATCCGCCGCAAACTTAATAAAATATTAAAAAAATTAAAAATTTGCGGCGGATAAATTCACCGCAAATATCCACCATAAATTATAAAATAATAAATTGCGACAGATGAATTCTGCCGCAAAATTGATAAAATAATAAAAAAAATTCATAAAAATTTTAAATTTCTTGCTGCGAAATAATCCACCGCAAAAAAAGTCTACGCAATTTAAGAAACTTTGCGGCGGAAAAATCCGTTGCAAAAGATATTACTTAAAAAATTAGTAAAAAAATTATAAAAAATATTTGCGGCGAAAAAAAATCGCCGCAAAAAATAAGCCACAATTTAAAATAAATTTTACGACAGATTTTTTCGTCGCAAAATATAAAACTAATAAAAAAATTATGAAAATAATTTGCGGCGGATTGCCGTAATTTAAAAATCAAATTTGTGACAGAAAAATCCACCCAAAATTCTGCCGCAATTTAAAAATCAATTTTGCGGCGAAAAAATCCGCCGCAAAAACTAGATCTACCTTATGTGTTCTTCTTCCATTTTCATTTTTCGAATCCATCTATCTTTCCTTCAGCTCCTCCTCTCCCTTAACCGACCGGTGACCTCCACTGCCCGCCGCCACCGACCGCCAACCCGCGTGAGCCACCGCAACCGACGACCAGTGACCCACGCGAGCCATCGCGACCCGCGCCCTTACCCTCGACCAGCGCCCGCCACCCGCTTACCCCCACCCGCAACCCACGCCGTCAGCAGCGACTCACTGACCCGCGCACTCGGCAGTGACCCACCGACCCTGCACCGCCACCTGCGACCGGTGGCACCAGCTCCCGCGACCCACCGACCCGCTACAGCGACCCATCGACCCGCAACCCACCAACCGCTCCGCACTGCCACCTGCGAGCCCCCGACCCCGCTGCACCTACGACCTGGCTGGCCACCACTGCTCCACGCCTCCACCAGTCCGCCCACCTACCAAGTAGGTACCCCACTGTTAATTGCTTGCTCTATTCATTGGTTTAGTGTTTGAACCAATGATTTGTTTGCTGAGAAGATGAGTGATTTGTAGATTGTGAATTGGAGATTTAGAATTTGATCACATGGTCACGACTGGGTTTCGAAAATTTATCTCTATGATCAATTTGAATTTGATTATTGCAATGTACTGTAACTTTGCCTGGTATTGTTATCTTTGTAATATATTTGATGCATATGGTAAATCGTATTACCGAGCGAAGCCTTAGTTTCCCGTTTGAGATTCAATATTAGTGAGCACACGTACTTTTTGAAGGAAGTGCTCATTGTATTGAATCTTGAATTGTCCAATTTGGACAGTTTAGGAAGAAACTTTTACTGCACTTGATTATAGTTACTCATTAAATCTCATACCATATACTTGATGAAATTTTGTTGTGCAACATTTCCTTTTGTTCTCTGGATGCACACTTGATCATGGTAGATGTCACCACTTTCTAGTCGTGCACTTCGAGACCAATGGGAAATGCTGTCGAAATTTCGTCAAGTATATGATGTGTGATTTTTAAGAGTACTATCAATCAAGTGCTGAAAAGGTTTCTTCTTGAATGGGATAGGGTCATACCATGTAAAGAGATTTTAAGATTTTGGAGATAATAGTTGTTTGGTAATGCACACTTTTTAATTGTTGCATTTGCAAACCCAAGTGCAGGTTGTCTCAAGTAATAAATTTCTCAGTGAGTCCGAGGTCGATCTACAGGGAATTGATGAAGATTAATTATGGTAAGGTAAATATTTTGTTACTACGATAAAAATTATTTACTTGGGTAAAATGATCCACTCTTGGTAAATAAAGTAAAAGTAAGATTAATTCCTTTTATAACTCAATTAGAATCCTCGCAACATGGAGGTTCCAATCGAAAAATACAATGTTAACAGTCCATTAAAATAATATACGTAATTATATTATGTTTCCTTTAATCATCTATTAATATCATCACTCATAAATGGGATCAAGCATTCACTGTGCCAATATTTTGTCTACAATAAATCAAGATCTCCACTTTACAAGGAGAGTTTCTAACACCACCACTTATAAATGGGTTAAAGCATTCATTGTGCCAATCTCTTGTTTACAACAAATCAAGAACTCCACTTTACAAGGAATGTTTCTAAATTGATTGGAAACAAAATACAATACGAAATAAAATAATATACATAATTATATTATATTTCCTTTAATTATTACCACCACTTGTAAATGGGTTAAAGCATTTACTGTGCCAATATTTTGTCTACAATAAATCAAGTACTCTTCTTTACAAAGGTAGTTTCTAAATTATCAGAAACAAAATATAACACGCATAATAACCACTTAAAAATATAAATCATTAAAGCACAAGAGAGGAATAAATCTAACCTTATTTTATTACTAAGAGCTTCATACTTTAACCCAAGTAGACTGGAACTTGTACTAAAAGAAAGAAAAAGAGAAAAAGAAAGAGAAAAGAAATTGGAGGGAGGAGGAAATTCCTCAGAATTTCCCCTCCCCCAAAGAGCGTCTCCGTCCGAATTGTGCTTCTAAATTGTCCCTTCTAAATTGTCAAATTGCAATTGTGATTGCCTTTTATAGGCAAATTGCTGGCTACTGTGGCTACAGGAACCACATTTAACAATTCATTAAAAAACATCATCCGTGACGTTTTTGTAATTTTTATTTCTTTTTTTTTCTTTTTTTTAAAATAATAATTGAGTAAATACACAGCCGTGCATCCAGTTATTTTTTCATTTTTGAGAGAAGTGGTCTCCATGAAAGTTGTAGGCCTAAATATTTGCTTTAAAATGGCTTTGGTTTGAGTCCAAAATCATGCCTAGAACTCAAGATATGGTCCAATTACTACAGAGTATTTTAGACTCAGTTTCAACTCCTCTATTCTGACTTCAAAGTCCAATATCACCTCCAAGGAGTCCGATTCTGGAAAAGTGTTCAACATCAAAGTTGTAGGGAATTGTCTAAGCTTTCCTACAAGACCAAAATCACATTAATCAGATATTTGCAACTCAAGTTATAGCTAGTTTACTAAACATTGCCAAAGAGATAATTACGATTAATTTATGCAATAATTTATTTAATTGTCCAATTCGGTTCAAAATCATAAAATGTGTCAAAACCAACTTAATTAAGCCTAATTGAACCTTAAGAAGCCTAGTGAGAGGATTACAAAATGTATAAAATACAATGTTATCATTTGGATTGAAATATTTATACAAGTATAATTTTAAAATGTATTAATTATGCAACATATGTTGTGCATTTTACATTTTTGTATTTTGATTTAAATGTAAAATTATAATTGCAGAAAATGGTAGTTCCAGAAAATCATAGATGGATGTATAATAGGACTCATTCGGGTCGTAGAGGACTTACACAAGATTTTGTACGTGGAGTTGAAGAGTTTGTGAATTATGCATGTCGATCTTCTCATTACTTAAGTGAAGGAATAATTAGGTGTCCATGTTTGATGTGTTATAGTGGGAAATTGTTGAAATCTGAGATTGTGAAAGTTCATTTGTATAAAAAAGGATTCAAACCTAGGTATTGGTATTGGACAGATCATGGAGAGGAAGAGCCTGATCCAATTAGTGTAGATATAAACTTTGATGTGAACACTACTAGTAGTCCTATATTAGAGGAGGAAGACGTGGTTGATAGATATCAAAATATGGTTTGTGATGCGGCTGGAACAGAATTTGGGGATTTTAGGAGTCGTTTTCAACGGAGTGTTGAAGAGCCTCCACATCCAGAGGCCGAAGAGTTTTATGATCTATTAAATGCTTCAAGTCAACCATTATGGCCTGGCTGCGAAACTCATTCTGAGTTATCCTTGCCAGTTCGAATGTTAAGCCTCAAATCTGATTATAATGTAATGCATGCGTGCTTTGATTCATTTATGGAGATATTAAGAGAGGTTGCTCCTCCAGGATCACGAATTCCTCTGAATTACTATAAAACAAAAAAATTGGTTTCTAAACTCGGGCTTGCTTCAAGAAAAATAGATTGTTGTGTAAATGGTTGTATGTTATACTATGACAATGCCAGACAATGTAGGTTTTGTGGTGCTGAAAGATACGAACTTCGTAAAACTAGTAATGGAAATAACAATGAAATTCTGGTGAAAAGGATGCATTATTTACCTCTTATTCCTAGGCTCAAGAGGTTGTATTCCTCTATGAGCTCATCTGCACACATGGGATGGCATGCTGAAAATAATAGGAAGTTGGGGGAGATGTCTTACCCATCCGATGGTGAAGCATGGAAGCATTTTAATAGGACATATCCTGAATTTGCAATTGATCCTAGAAATGTTAGGCTTGGTTTGTGTGCTGATGGTTTCACTCCATACAATCAATCTGCTTCTCCTTATTCTTGTTGGCCTGTGATAGTCACTCCATATAATCTGCCTCCAGAAATGTGTATGATCTGCCCCATACATGTTCCTAACATGCATTATTCCGCCCCTAACAATCCCAAGAGCAAGATTGATGTTTATTTACAACCATTAATCGATGAAGCGAAAATTTTATGGGCGGGTGTTTTAACTTATGACGTGTCAAGCAAACAAAATTTTATGATGAGGCGGCATTGATGTGGACAATAAATGACTTTCCAAAGCATATGGAATGTTGTCGGATGGATGATCTGGCTGGTAAATTAGCATGTCCATATTGCATGGATCAAACAAAGGCATTCACTTTGAAGCATGGGGGAAAAATTGTGGTTTTTGACTGCCATCATCAATCAATTCTTGCATGTTGATCACATGTTTAGAAGAAACAAAAATGCATTTAAGAAGAAAATTGCGGTGGACCGATTTGCCTCCACCAAGATTATCGGACATGAATTAAGTGAGATTGTTAGTGTCTTTAGTAAAATAACTGAAATGCAGTCGGTCCAAACACCATGGGTATGTTGTTTATCATAATTGGACTAAGCAGAGCATATTTTGAGAGTTACCATATTGGAAGGATAATTTAATTAGGCATAATTTAGATGTCATGCATATTGAGAAAAATGTCTTTGATAACATATTGAACATGTGAATGCTTATGTCTCTAAGGCATATCAAATGGTTTTTGATGATAACAAAGGCAAAAGCGAAGATCAAGTGCAAAAGAGAAGATCAAGCGCAAAGGAAAAATCAAGATCAAAGAAAGAAGTCAAGAGTTTTATGTAGTTATAAGACTTAGAACATTTATGTTAAATGCTCTCAAGATTTCTCAAATAGTTTTTTCAATATATCATTTCAAAATAAATGGGAAATTTCAAAGTTAAACATGGCTTTCAAGAAAACTTGAGTTTCTATCTTGAAATCTAACACTCTTAAAAGGATTTATGTTTAATCAATTGTCTCAAGGTGTTAGAAATGACTTATAAGCTTTATTGGACTTGAAAAATGTGTTCAAAGGCCAATGTAATTGATTACATGAAGTTTGTAATCGATTACACAACAAACAGAAGCCATGTAATCGATTACATGAGCAATGTAATCGATTACAAGCAAGTCAGAGGCCATGTAATCGAATGCACAATATATGTAATCGATTACATCAAGCCCAGAAAGGCAAGAACACGTTCAAAGAGTCATGTAATCGATTACACAACAAGTCAGAAGTCATGTAATCGATTACATGGATATTGTAATCGATTACACAGCAAGTCAGAAGTCATGTAATCGATTACATGAATATTGTAATCGATTACAAGCAAAGTCAGAAGCCATGTAATCAATTACACAAATAATGTAATCGATTACACAGAGCCCAGAAAGCCAAGAACACAGTGGAACAACAATGTAATTGATTACATAAGTTGTGTAATCGATTACACGAACCCTGACAACGTCCAACGACTATATTAAATGCATTAAATGCATGCCCAGAACACCCCAACGGCTCTATTAATTGAGAAACTTATAAATACCAAAGTTGGGTCTTTATTTGAGGTTGACCTTGAATCAAAAACTGATCATCAATACTTCCAAACGTGAATCAATCCTCAAATCCATTTCTTGCTCTATTTTTTGTTAAAAATGTGAAAAATCTTTGAGAGCATATTAGAGCTTCAATTTGTAATCATCTGCTCTATTGAGAGCTTCATTCAATCTATCATTATTGTTTTGTAAAGAGGGTGAGGCATCCCTCCAAAAGTGTAAAGGGTGAGGTATCCCTTAGTTGAAGAGACTCAAGCTCCAAGGGTGAGGTATCCCAAAGTGTTGAGTGCTCAAGGTTGTAGTGGTTGTCAAGCACCCATTAAAGCTTAAAGATATAGTGGAAAATCTTAAGTTGTTGCTTGGGGAATGGACGTAGATCATAAGTGGATTGGTGATCGAACCAGGATAAATCATTGTGTTTATTTTCTCTAAACCCTTCTCTTTACATTAAGTACTGTTTTATTGATTTGCTTGAATATTGGTACCTTTGGCTATTGCATTTATAAGTGAAAGTGTTTATCTTTTATATCCAATCATCTCTAATCATCAATTAGCTTCAACGAAAATTGTTTATCAAACGATTTGTGAAAGATTTATGAACTTAGTTTTCATACTCAATTCACCCCCCCTCTTGAGTATTGAGGCCACTTGGTAACACAACACTGTTATGGATGTTAAGGGCAAAACAAAGGATAATATCAAGGCAAGAATGGACTTAAAAGAATATTGTCAAGGACCAGAATTGGAGCTTATTGATTTTCCAAATGGTAAGATCATGAAACCAAAGGCTAATTATACTTTTACAAAAGAGCAAAAGAAAATTATTTGTGAATGGGTGCAACATTTAAAAATGCCAGATAGTTATACTTCAAACTTAGCCAGATGTGTGGACATGAATCAATTACGATTGTCTGGGATGAAGAGTCATGATTGTCACGTGTTTATGGAGAGTTTGCTTCCAATTACTTTTTCTTTGTTGCCAGATCAAATTTGGAAGCCATTGACTAAACTGAGTCAATTTTTTAGAGACTTGTGCTCAACGACTTTGACGGAAAAAGACATGCTTCAAATGGAACAGAACATTCCGGTGATTTTGTGTAAATTGGAAAGGATATTTCCACCGGGTTTCTTTGATTCCATGGAACATTTACCAATCCATTTACCTTATGAAGCAAGAGTAGGTGGGCCAGTTCAATACAGATGGATGTATCCATTCGAGAGGTACTTAAACAAGATAAAGAAAACAGTTAAGAACAAAGCTCGGGTTGAAGGTTCTATTTGTGAAGCTTATTTGATTCAAGAGATATCTCATTTCTATTCATTTTACTTTGAGCCTCATGTTAAGTCAATGAGAACTAGAGTTGGACGAAATGATGATACAGATGAAAATATGTCAATGGAATCGACTTTGTCAATTTTTAATCAACCCGGCCGAGGTTATGGAACATCAAAAATACAATGGCTAAATGATGCTGAGATGAAATCTGCGACATTGCACGTCTTGATAAATTGTGAAGAAGTTGAACCATACCTCAAGTAAGTGGTACTAATAATTTAATTTAAATTTCAAATGTATTGCTAGCTAACAATCAAATCATAAACTTTTAATTTTTCAGTGTTTTTTTATAACATTTCAACATTCCTGAGGAACATTCAAATGAAAGAATAAATGCAGATTTTATAGAGTGGTTCAAAAGTTATGTAAGTATTTAAACATTACTAAATTGTTGATCCCAATCATTATATATGATTTAGATCATTAACATTAACTATATTTTTTTCTAGGTTCACAATCCACAAAATATGGTGAATAATTCTTATTTGCATGATTTAGCATAGGGGCCTAGTAGATGTGTGACATCTTGGCCAATGTATTTTGTCAATGGATATAAATTTCACACAGATGCTTAGTCAAATGGGAAGAAAACAATCAATAGTGGCGTGTGTGTTAAAGGCTCAACTAATGGTGAAAATGAAAATGATTATTATGGAATACTAAAAGATGTGGTTGAGTTAGAATATCCTGGGGAACCAAAAAAAAAGTTGTTCTTTTTAAATGTGAATGGTTTGATCCTATGATTAATAGAGGTACAAGAGTTCACAAAGATTATAAGATTGTCGAGGTTCGACACACTAGACGATACGAGAGGTTTGATCCTTTTATCCTTGCTTCCTCTGCGAGACAAGTGTATTACGTTCCTTTCCCTGGAAAGAAAAAGGATAAGGTCCAATGGTGGGTGGTAATAAAGACTAAGGCAAGAGGTCGAGTTGAAATTGAAAGTGCCCAAGAAATTGCATTTCAAGATGATACTATAACTCTTGTGGATCCAATTGTTGATGTGGATCTCATTGACCATTTGCAAGACACTAATGTGGTTTTTGATATAGTTCAAGATGTTGGTTCTAGTAGACAGAATGAAAATGATGAAGATGAGCAAAGTTTTAATGACGACGATGATGAAACATCTTCCAATCATGAATATGAAACAAATAGTGATGAGGACAATGTTTCCTCATAACTGTGAGTATAGAATTATATTAATATGTTGTAGTTACTAGTTATACATTAATTATTGTGTTGTGTTTAGAATTTGTTTACATTATATTTTTATTATTTGTGTAGATGTCATCATCATGAGGTGATAAGGGGAAAGGGAAGGAGAAGGAGAAGGAACAACCTCGACGTCTTAGGATCAATATAGGGAGGCCACCTAGGGGGCAAACATCAGGATCATCTCCACCCTACCCACTACAGGTTTGCTTCAGCCACCATCTTCTGAGTACATTATGATACCCACACCTGAATCACAGCGTCCGTCACATACTTCACATTCACTACATGGTACATCGTATGATTCTGGGTCACCTACTATTGGCCCGTCACTGAGTACTCGTGAGTCGCCGGGTACCCGTGAGTCGCCGACTACCCGTGATTCTAATATTCCCATTTCTACAACAAATCAAAGCAACAAGACATTTGTTGAGCCCGATGGTGATTTTGGGTATGTTTACAACTAATTGTTATTCATTTATAGTTATGCGCATTCAAATTTTTTTTATTAAGAATATTTACATTTCCTTTTTTAAATTGTATCGTAGGTTTCTGCCATCTAAACTTGCTGCTGATGCCATAACAAAGATTATACGATCTAGGTATAATCAACCTTGGACATCTTGGGGAGAAATACCCAAGGATACTAGAGAAATGTGGTTTCGAGAGTTTCAAGTATGTATCATTTTTTATCTATTTAATTATGTTTGTTTGTCTTGTAATAGTGTAAAATTTTTTAACTGTCCTGATATTTACAACATATTTTTGAAGGGTTATGTTTGGTGGATGCCTCAGCATCATAACCATATGCGAAAGGCATATAATAGTCGTAGTTCGAAGAGACTATCAGGTTTACTAGGGCAGGCACGTAACTTAATATCTACATCTCATAGGCTGAAAACATTATATGAAAATATAATAAAATCAATTAAGTGTAATATATCTATATTTATATAATATACAATTAAAGTCTTCTATCAAGGAAACCTATGTCACGTGTTACATTTTAAGGCACTTTAATTCCCTTTAATTTTTCAAAGCTTTTCTCTACTAGTATGATTTTTAAAAGTTTAAATTTGAAAAGTACAATTTTTTGTAAACAAAAAAATTAAAATAATAAATTAATTAAAATAATAAATGATAATTCAATTTGATTGAAATCAAATTTTAGAGTTGAGCAATTGTTCCTTTAATTATGGTGTTTGAATACATATGAAAGTAAGTTACTCCTTTTTTACTACCTTTCTAAACAAGTTTATTCTGAAATATTTCTCTTCTATTTTCTCGTCTACTCTTATTATTCTATTTATTTTCATATTGTAGATCTCAAATATGAGATGTAACGACATTCAAAATGTTGATTCTTATCGAGTCCCAAATTGTGATGACGAAGAACAATGGTATGATTAAGAGACAATAAGAGTCATTACCCTGTTAAAGAGAATCACACAAGACTAGTCTAGGGTTCTCCCCATTACCCTGTAACTAAAATCGATCGTAATGTTTTGCACTTTTTTGGAGGTTCTATTACGTTGCAATGGATATAAGATGGTCTCTTTGTCTGATTTCTTTCTCACCATCCCTTTTTTTTTCTTTTTCAAATGTAACTAGGTTTATATGGAATCATCTTGTTTATTTTCAACACCTTCATTATTACGATGCCTCCCAGAAATCCAAACCTGAGCATGTAATAATTCCATTTTTTTATTTTTAATTTGTCTTCTTCAACTTCCAATTTTTAAATATTTCTCTTCTATATTTCCATTCATATCTTTCAAATTGCACTTTCATTATAGTATTGTTCTTTTTATGCATTTATTCTTTTTTCTTATTGAGAGTTTTTTTCGTATATGTGCATTTTAGGTTTTAAGTTTTCGAAGAAACTATCTCCATATTCATAATTGAAATCAATTTCTTCTTAACCATTAACTTCATTTGTTTTATGAATTTTGTTCTTTCAATACTTTTTCTATCAAACACAAATGCTTATCTATAATGCATTCATTATTTTATTAATGACTCATGTTATCAATGAGAAGAAATTCTTAATTGTATGAATAGGTTTTCATTTTCTTATTCATTATATATACATACTTAATATATAAAGAACTTTGGTGTTTCATTTAAAAGTCGTGTATTTTTAGTTATATGCAAATATTTACTAAAATATCATGTACACAATTAGGTTGCTATTCAATTCTGATATTATGAAAGTGATAAAATTGAGAAGCAAATAAGTTGTCCATTGTTCTTTTCATTTTAATTTTATATATTTACAACCTATGATGTTGAAAACTTGACATAAAATTATATTAATGTATACCATCACAGGTGGAAAACTTTATAAGAAAACTTAATAAAATTAATTAAAATGTAATTTATTTACAAAATTCTAAATTAACTAATTATATATGAGTGTCGCTATTGACATTCTAATATGCATATATTCACTCCTTTTTTATTTTTAACAAAAAATTAAACTTTTAAAAAACTAAGAGAGGGTAAATTTTAAAAGTGTAATAAAATATAAAAAGTAAAAAATATGAATAAACATTCTGAAGTGGCAATAGTCTCACCCATTATATATATATATATATAATAACTATTTATTTAGAAAATAATTTTATAATATTCTGTATACACTAAAATTAATTGTTTGACTATTACGTTTATTTTTTATATGATATATTCTTATTATTGATATCAATGCATTATAGATAATCTAATATTTTTTAACTATATTTTCAATAACTATATAAATATAATTTCTATTAATTATTCCACATACATATTATTTTTTTAATAGTATTCTACACACATAAAATTGTGAATGTTTATGTCCCTAAAGCATGTCAAATAGTTTTTGATGATAACAAAGGCAAAAGTGAAGATCAAGTGCAAAAGTGAAGACCAAGTGCAAAAGGAAAGATCAAGATCAAAGAAAGAAGTCAAGAGGTTTATTTAGTTATAAGACTTAGACCATTAATGTTAAATGCTCTCAAGATTTCTCAAATAGTTTTTCAATATATCATTTCAAATTAAATGGAAAAATTCAAAGCTAAACATGTTTTCTAAGAAACTTGAGTTTCAATCTTAAATCTAACACTCTTAAAAGGATTTATGTTTAATTAATTATCTTGAGGTGTTAGAAATGGCTTACAAGCTTTATTGGACTTGAAAAATGTGTTCAAAGGCCAATGTAATCGATTACATGATGTTTGTAATCGATTACACAGCAAACAGAGGCCTTGTAATCGATTATATGAGCAATGTAATCGATTACAAGTAAGTCAGAGGTCATGTAATCGATTACACAAATAATGTAATCAATTACAATAAGCCCAGAAAGGCAAGAACACGTTCAAAGAGTCATGTAATTGATTACATAGATATTATAATCGATTACACAGCAAGACAGAAGTCATGTAATCGATTACATGGATATTGTATTCGATTACAAGCAAGTCAGAAGCCATGTAATCGATTACACTAATAATGTGATCGATTATACAGAGCCTAGAAAGCCAAGAACATGTTAGAACAACAATGTAATCGATTACATTTGTTGTGTAATCGATTACACGCACCCTGACAATGTCCAACGGCTATATTAAATGCATTTAATGCTTGGCAAAAACCCTCCAACGGCTCCATTTATTGCAAAACTTATAAATACCAATGTTGGGTCTTCATTAGAGGTTGACCTTGAACCAAAAACTAATTACTAATACTTTCAAACGTGATTCAATCCTCAAATCCATTCTTGCTCTGTTTTTTGTAAAAACGTGGGATAATCTTTGAGAGCATATTAGAGCTTCAATTTGTAATCATCTACTCTAGTGAGAGCTTCATTCAATCAATCTATATTGCTTTGTAAAGAGGGTGAGGCATCCCTCTGAAAGTGTAAAAGGTGAGGTATCCCTTAGTTGAAGAGACTCAAGCTCCAAGGGTGAGGTATCCCAAAGTGTTGATTGTTCAAGGTTGTAAAGGTTATCAAGCACCTATTGAAGCTTGAAGAAATAGTGGAAAATCTCTAGCGGATGCTTGAGGACTGGACGTAGATCACAAGTGGATTGGTGATCGAACCAGGATAAATCATTGTGTTTGTTTTCTCTAAATCCTTCTCTTTACATTGAGTACTGTTTTATTGAATTGGTTGAATATTGGTCCCTTTGGTTATTGTATTTATAAGTGAAAGTGTTCATCTCTTATATCCAATCATCTCTAATCATCAATTAGCTTCAATGAAAGTTGTTTATCAAACGATTTGCGAAAGATTTGTGAACTTGGTTTTCATACTCAATTCACCCCCCTCTTGAGTATTGAGGCCACTTGGTAACAAGTGGTATCAGAGCTAGACTCTTGTATAAAGAGCTTAGCAGCTTCAAGAGAAGTGATGGCTTCAAATGATTTTTCAAATGAAGGTTCTTCTATAAACAGACCTCCTTATTTCAATGGGGATGGTTATGCCTATTGGAAAGAAAGGATGAAAATTTTCATTGAAGCTATTGATTTAGATGTGTGGGACGCCGTTGAAAATGGTGCTTTTGTTCCAACACAAACTAAAGATGGTGTAAAAATTAATACACCTAGAAATGAATGGACCGATGATGATAAAAAGAAGGTTCAATACAATTTGAGAGCCAAGAACATCATCACCACATCCTTGGGGTATGATGAATTTTTTAGGGTATCAAATTGCAAGACAGCAAAAGAAATGTGGGATACCCTACAAGTAACTCATGAAGGTACTAGTAAGGTAAAACGATCTCGAATAAACACTCTTACTCATGAATGCGAATCGTTTAGAATGAACCAAGGTGAGAGTATTCAAGATATACAAAAGAGGTTTACTCATATTGTTAATCATCTTATCTCATTGGGAAATTTCCTAATGAGGATCTTATTAACAAAGTCTTGAGATGTCTAAGCAAGAATTGGCAACCCAAAGTAACAGCGATTGCGGAATCAAGAGATTTATCAACAATGTCTCTAGCCACCTTATTTGGAAAGTTTTAAGAACATGAGCTGGAACTAAATAGGCTCAATTAAAATGAAGAACATGACAAAAAGAAGAAGGGAATTCCACTCAAAGCCACTTCCTCTACAATTGAAGATGATGATGAAGATGGTGAAGAGGATGCTGAAAGTGTTGAGCTAAGTGAGGAGAATCTTAGTCTCCTTGTGAGAAAGTTTGGAAGATTCCTAAAGAAAAAGGGATTTCAAAGAAGACCACTCTTTTCCTCAAAAGAAAGTGTATCACAAAGGAGAAGGATCCTCTACTCCTCCAAAATGCTATGAATGTGGAAAACCGGGGCACATGAAAATGGAGTGTCCTATGTATCTCAAGAAGACGGAGAAATTTGAGAAAAAGGCCTTCCAAAGAAAAGAAAGGAAAGAGAGCATACATAGCTTGGGAGGACAATGACTTAAGCTCTTCCGACAGTTCGGAGAATGAAGAAGCTCATCTTTATCTCATGGCTCAAGGAGAAGAAAGTGGAGAGAGCGACACCAAGGTAATTTCTTCTAACTCAGAATCTCTACCTTCATATGATGAATTGCAAGATGCTTTTCAAGAATTGCATGATGAATCCTTAAGGCTCACAAAAATAGTTTTATCCTCTAACAAAATAATTTCCTTATTGGTAAACAAAGTTTCTATCTTAAGTAAGGAGATAAATGAATTTAAGATTGAAAATGAGACCTTAGGACTTATTGATACTAATTCACTATGCATGACTTGTTCCTCACATGATAACACATCCACATCATTACCTTGTTCATCATGCAAAGCATTTGAAAAAGAAATTGAAGACTTGAATAACACTCTTGCAAGATTCACTTTTGGAAGAAACAACTTGAATGTATTATTTGGAAAACAAAAATGTGTTTTTCAAAAACCCGGTTTGGGATTTAATCCAAAAAACCATCAAAAGTCTTATAAGAATTTCTTTGTTTCCTCAAATACTTCAAGTAGTCCCTTTGTTAAATGTTTTCACTATGGTAAGAAAGGGCATAGTGCATCCACTTGCAATGTTAGAAAGAACATAAACACTAAAGTTAGAATAAAAAGGGTTTGGGTTCCTAAAGGCACCATGCCTAACTCTAACACACAAGAACCCAAAATAATTTGGGTACCAAAGGTTAAAACTTGAATGTGTATTGTAGGTGTGCTTGAAGACCAAGAGCTCAAGTTGGTATCTTGATAGTGGTTGCTCCAAGCACATGACCGGTGGTGGCTCGAAGTTCCCCTCCCTTACTCACAAGAAACATGGTCATGTCACATATGGTGATAATAACAAAGGAAAAATTCTTGGAATTGGCAAAGTTGGTAAGATCCATTCATCATCTATTGATAATGTTTTGCTTGTTGAAGGACTTAGACATAATTTGCTTAGTATTAGTCAATTGTGTGATAAAGGCAATAGGGTTATATTTGATTCTTCTTGTTGCATAATTGAGGGAAATGATGATAAGCAAGTTAAGTTTGTTGGTCATAGAGTCAATAATATATATATGATTAGTCTTGATGATATTTTCTCAAATGATGCTAAATGCTTTATGAGTAACGAAAATGATTCATGGTTATGGCATAGAAGAATTGCTCACATTCATATGGATCACTTAAATAAATTGGTTTCTAAATAACTAGTAATTGGTCTTCCAAAACTCAAATTTGAAAAAGACAAACTTTGTGATGCATGTCAAAAGGGAAAATAAGTAAAGGTCTCTTTTAAAGCTAAAAATATGGTTTCAACTTCTAGACCTTTACAACTTTTGCACATAGATCTTTTTGAGCCCTCTAGAACTATGAGCTTTGGTGGGAATTACTATACATTAGTGATTGTGGATGATTTTTCTAGGTTTACATGGACATTATTCTTGGCCCACAAAAATGATGCTTTTCAATCATTTAAAAAGCTTGCCAAAGTTATCCAAAATGAAAAAGGTTTTTGTATTGCATCCATAAGAAGTGACCGTGGTGGTGAATTTGAAAATCATGAATTTGAAACTTTTTGTGATGAACATGGCATTGAACATAATTTTTCTGCCCCTAGAACACCACAACAAAATGGTATTGTAGAAAGGAAAAATCGATCTTTAGAGGAAATAGCAAGAACTATGCTCAATGAGGCTAACCTTCCTAAGTACTTTTGGGCGAATGCGGTTAACACCACTTGTTATGTTATGAATAGAGCCTTAATAAGGCCAATTTTAAAGAAAATCCCATATGAATTGTACAAAGGAAGGAAGTCAAATGTGTCACATTTTCATGTCTTTGGATGTAAATGCTTTGTTTTGAATAATGGAAAGGATAACTTGGGGAAGTTTGATGTAAAATCTGATGAAGGAATATTCATTGGCTATTCTATACATAGTAAGGCCTTTAAAGTCTATAATAAACGAACTATGACCATAGAAGAGTCCATACATGTTGCATTTGATGAAACTAACCCAAATGAGCTGAGAAAGGATCTTGTTGATGATGTTATAGAAATCTTGGCAAAAACGCACTTGGAAAATCAAGAGAAAGAGTCCAAGAAGCAAGAAGAGTGACTCCTTGATCACTCATGGAAAAAAGATTCAGAAATCTTGGACCTACCCAAGGAATGGAGGACTTCAAGATATCACCCTCTCGACAAGGTGATTGGTAATGTATCAAAAGGGGTAATCACTCGAAATTCACTAAGAGATGCATGCAATCACCTAGTCTTTGTCTCTTAAGTTGAACCTAAAGACATAAATGAGGCCATTAATGATGAGCATTGGATCTTGGCCATGCAAGAATAACTAAACCAATTTGAGAGAAATCAAGTTTGGGAATTAGTTCTAAGGCCCAATGACCATCCTATAATTGGCACCAAATGGGTCTTTAGGAACAAACTTGATGAAACGGGCTTAATAATAAGAAATAAAGCTAGGCTTGTAGCTAAGGGATATAATCAAGAAGAATGCATAGACTATGAAGAAACTTATGCTTCCGTAGCTAGGTTAGAGGCCATTAGAATGTTACTTGCATATGCTTGCATCATGGATTTCAAACTCTATCAAATGGATGTCAAAAGTACCTTTTTAAATGGTTTTATACAAGAAGAGGTGTATGTAGAACAACCTCCTGGTTTTGAGGATTTTGAAATGCCCAACCATGTTTTTAAACTGAAAAATGCCTTGTACGGCTTGAAACAAGCTCCTAGAGTTTGGTATGAAAGGTTGAGCAAATTCCTTTTAGAAAAAGGTTTTTCTAGAGACAAAGTTGACACTACCCTTTTCATAAAACATAAAATGCATGACATACTTCTAGCTCAAATCTATGTTGATGACATCATATTTGGAGCTACTAACAACTCTCTTTGTAAAGAATTTTCAAATATTATGCAAAATGAGTTTGAAATGTCCATGATGGGTGAGCTCAACTTCTTCCTTGGTCTCCAAATCAAGCAAACAAGAGAAGGAACTTTCATACGCCAATCCAAGTATTGCAAGGAGCTGCTCAAGAAGTTTGGAATGGACAATGCCAAGCATATGGCTACTCCTATGGGCACTTCTTGCTATTTGGACAAGGATGAAGGAGGTAAATTAGTAGAAATTACGAAATATAGAGGTATGCTTGGCTCACTCCTTTATCTCACTACAAGTAGGCCTGATATAATGTTTAGTATATGCATGTGTGCTAGATATCAAGCTAATCCTAAAGAATCACACGTAAGTGTTGTTAAAAGAATAATGAAATATCTAATAGGCACATCACAAATGGGTTTATGGTACCCTAAAGGTGCCTTATGTAGCCTTATTAGGTATTCCGATTCTGATTTTGCTGGATGCAAAATGGATAGAAAGAGCACTAGTGGGACATGCCACTTGCTTGGAAGCTCACTAGTTTCTTGGCATAGCAAGAAGCAAAATAGTGTGGCATTCTCTACAGCTGAAGCTGAATATGTTGTAGCTAGGAGTTGTTGTTCTCAATCCTTTGGATGAAACAACAACTCTTGGACTATGGTCTTAAGCTTGATCACATCCCCATAAGATGTGATAATACTAGTGCAATCAATTTGTCCAAAAATCCCATTTTGCATTCTATGACTAAACATATTGAAATAAGACATCATTTCATTAGAGATCATGTTCAAAAGGGTGATTGTATGCTTGAATATGTAGAAACCACTAAGCAATTAGCTGACATTTTTACTAAACCCCTAGCAAAAGAAGCATTTTTCTATATAAGAAATGAACTTGGTATATTGGATCAATCATGCATAAATTAACTATTTGTTGCATAATCCTAAAACTAATGCATAACTTGCATTTTTCTGCATAATCATGCCACATTGCTACATAATCTCTGAATTTTTCATCATATTTGAATCCAATACTGACTTGAGCGTCAGAGATTTCTCCTAAGTTATTTTGCAGGTGCTCCCTCATGCCCAAGAGTCCCAAGCAACTCAACAACCTCACAATTTCACCAAAAATTGTGTAATTCTTGGAAAAAATAGTAATTTTGAACAATTATGTGATTTGAATCATAATATGATTAGATTATATGTTTGCATGATGATTTGAATTGATCTAAGGTGCTTTGGAACTGATTTGAATGGTTTAAAATTGATTCTATGTTGATTGGAATGCAAAATCTGAGTTAAAGTGTGCTAGTAATCGATTACAATGCCTTTGTAATCAATTACACAGGTTCTGTCAAGCATGTAATCGATTACACAACTTTTGTAATCGATTACAATTAACTCAGAACTCAAGTAATCGATTACATCAACCATGTAATCGATTACAAGGTTCCCCAGAAGCATGGTAATCGATTACACAAAAAATGTAATCGATTACATATGAACCAAAACGCTTGTAATCGATTACAAACCCAATGTAATCGATTACACAGGATTTTTTAAAAGGTTTCTGACGCGCGCAAAGCTCATTTCTCAGAAACCTTTCACCTCCTTCGTCTTCCTCCTCTGCTCCCACGCAACCCAAACCTCCCAATCTCTCATTTCTCACTCAAACCTCCCTCAAAATCCTTCATTTCACCTCTTTTAAACTCGAGAAAACTCCTCTCCACACAGCCCATCTCTCAAATCTCATCACATCTCTCACTCAAATCTCCCCATCACCTCTCACGAACCCTATCCCCACTTCTCTGCCCTAACTTCATCCCTCTCTCTCTCCTCACTCATCCCCAAACATTTTCCACCCATCCCACTCTCCTCTTACTCATCACATGGTTGAATCCTCTCATCGCTCAAAGCGCCCAAGAATAGGGGCTGCCATTGGAGGGTCCTCTTGTGGAGTTTCACGCAACATCTCTGGCCTGGACCTCACACGCCACTTCTCCACAGTGAAGAGAGCTGAGTTGTTCCGGAAGAACTTTCAGCTACGCAAGATCATTTCTCCCAGGTATCTTCCCATCACCTTCTGTGAGAGTGAACCTCTGGAAAGCTTTAGAACCATTGAGAATTTAGGATTGCTAGGTTTCCTAAGTATAGAGAAGGCTATCTACCCAAACCTAGTGAGAGTCTTTTATGCAAATCTGAAATTTGAAGATAATTGCCTAATATCTGAAGTGAAAAAACAACAAATAAGGATCACTATGGCTGAGTGGTATAGGCTGACGAAGCTCACTCCTGATGGAGCAAACTTCTGTGGGAATGTCAATATCTTGGGTCAAGAGTTTGAGCATAAGACTGCACTTCTATCACTGATTAGGACTGGTTACTACCCCCCCAGTGATCCCAAAAGGAGAATAATGGCCACTGGCCTAACTATGGAGAATAGGGTTCTCCACTACCTTTTGGTCAGAGGGTTGATTCCCAGGGGCGGGAATTACTCCCAGGTTCTCAAGGATGATGTAGTGTCCTTATGGGCAATGACCACAGGGTGGCCAATAAACTGGGGTTACTACATTATAGAGCATATGTTGGATGTAAAGAAAAAGAAGAACTCTGCTCTCCCATTTGCTATGTTGGTAACAACCATCCTAGAGCATTGTCGCATTTCCCTGGCTGAGGAGTCCAAGGATACCAGCTCGAAAGGACCATAATCCATTGGCTTGCATACCTTGAAGAAGCTTTAGCTCTACAAAGTAGATTATAGGTGGCATTACATTGCTCATGGCACTTTTGGTCATATCTATCATGATCCAAATAGTGATGATGATGAAGAGGCTCCGCATCCTGCCCCTGCTCTTGCTCCTGCTCCTGCTCCAGCTACACTTGACCTCCTGCTCCAAGAGATGCGAAACCTGAGCGCTACTGTAGACACACGCATGGATCACATTAAGCAAAAGATAGATCACCTTGAGCTGAGGATGGACTACTTAGATCAGGAGCTTGCCTCTATTTGATCCCTCCTGGGTGGACCTCCTATTCTTCCGAGTGCTGCTGCTGCACCTCCCACATCCTCTGCCTCTCCAGTTCCCCTGTCCTTTGCTAATTCATCTGGCGTCCCTGCTGATAATGAGGAGCTTCTAGACTCTGAGGACGATCTTGAGCCCGGCGATGATAACGTTGATCTAGGAGACATTGCTGCAGATCCAGACAGTGATAGCGAGGCTACTGATAGTGATCATGGCCCATTGCCCTGATGTTTCTGATGACTATATTGTATTTTTTTTTTTTGTTTTGGCTCAGTTATATAACATTGGTATACATTTCTGGTCTTTTTTTTTTTTGGTTATTGGCTATACTGGTTAAGATAAGTTACATTGTACATGTTTTTTTTTAATGATATATGAACTTGACTTAGCTTTGATTTTATTCTCTGAATGTTTGGCTTTCTAAAAAATTGATTGGACTGATTATTTCTTGTTTTGGCAAAACTTGGGAAATCATGAAATATAGCTGTCATGCTGTCCATTTTTTTTTAAATGCTTATGTCTTTTTTATAATGCCAACGGGGGAGAGAATAGTGAAAAATCAAATGAAATCTAATTAAGGTTACATGTGTACGGGGGGAGTTATTGCATGTGTACGGGGGAGTTATTGAGCTTTTGAGCTCTTAAGCTTTTTACATGAAAAATCTAACTCAATTTCATGCATAAACTCCGGGGGAGCGTTGCGCCTAAATCTTTGTTATATACAAATACAAAAACTCTTTCTTTTTCCTATGATCAGTTTGTCATCATCAAAAAAGGAGAGAATGTGAATGCTTATATCCCTAAAGCATGTCAAATAGTGTTTGATGATAACAAAGGCAAAAGTGAAGATCAAGTGCAAAAGTAAAGACTAAGTGCAAAAGAAAAGATCAAGATCAAAGAAAGAAGTCAAGAGGTTTATTTAGTTATAAGACTTAGAACATTAATGTTAAATGCTCTCAAGATTTCTCAAATGGTTTTTCAATATATCATTTCAAATTAAATGGGAAAATTCAAAGCTAAACATGTTTTCCAAGAAACTTGAGTTTCAATCTTAAATCTAACACTCTTAAAAGGATTTATGTTTAATTAATTGTCTTGAGGTGTTAGAAATGGCTTACAAGCTTTATTGGACTTGAAAAATGTGTTCAAAGGCCAATGTAATCGATTACATGATGTTTGTAATCGATTACACAGCAAACAGAGGCCTTGTAATCGATTATATGAGCAATGTAATCGATTACAAGTAAGTCAGAGGTCATGTAATCGATTACACAAATAATGTAATCGATTACAATAAGCCCAGAAAGGCAAGAACACGTTCAAAGAGTCATATAATCGATTACATTATTTGTGTAATCGATTACATGACCTCTGACTTACTTGTAATCGATTACATTGCTCATGTAATCGATTACAAGCAAGTCAGAAGCCATGTAATCGATTACACCAATAATGTAATCGATTACACAGAGCCCAGAAAGCCAAGAACACGTTGGAACAACAATGTAATCGATTGCATTTGTTGTGTAATCGATTACACGCACCCTGACAACGTCCAACGGCTATATGATGCGTGAAATCCGCAAGTGTACGGTTTCGTCGTCAAGTAATAAAAAGATCGAATCCACAGGGACTGTGTCTATGAATACCAATTAATTAATTAATTCAATTAAATTAAATAAAAGGGAATATGATTGTTGATTAAGAAGAACGTAGTAACAAAGCAATTAAATAAAAATCAAAGTGCAGAATTTAGAACAAAAACAGCAAGTTATCAAGAAAGGTATTCAGATTCAAGAAAGCTTCCAAGATTGAGATACCACAATGATACAAGATAAATCCTAATTGACAACCTTTTTATTAAATCTGAAATTCAATTGAAGGTGAATTACCCTAAATTAGTTCATGTTCTTTCTCAAGATACAAGATCCGTGCCCAATTAAACCAATTCCTACTCTCGTGGTAATTGAATTTAAATTGAATCCATTACGCTTTGTGGTAATTCATTGAATCCTCGAAAGGCTAAAACTACTATCGTGATTTAGACCTTAAGTTCAATTTTTATGGTTCCAACACCTAGGTTCACCTCTCAGTACGTCCCTAAATGCCTATGAGATGCAAATAAGTGGCCAACAAATTCACATGAATAAGAGTAATAAGAATTGAATCAAAGAACATTTAAGATCAATAAAAGGGGAAACAACGTCAATTAATCATTATCAATGTATCAAAGGGCATTGCCCAATCTTAGAAACAAAAGAAACTACTTAGACATAGAGAATGAGAGACAAGAAATCAAATTTAAAAACATCTCAAACCTGTAACAATGGAAGAAGAAATGAGAAGATGAAGATCAAGAGCCTCCAATGTGCCTCCTCAAAACCAAGTTAGAACTCCCTAATTGTATTCAGAACATCTATTTATAACCTAGGGTTTTAATTGGCTAAAAAGCCCCTAAAAGAAATAAAAAATAAAACTTAAAAACTGATGCGTACTGCGATCCACGGCCGTGGATCATTCCACGGGCTGGCCGTGGATCTTCTTTGTCAGAATTCCATGGCCATGGATCATTCCATGGCCAGGCCATGGATCATTCCACGGCCAGGCCGTGGAACTCCCTAGAATCTCTCTTTTCCTCCTTCAAGTTGCTACTCGATCCATGGTCGTGGTTTAATCCACGGGCAAGTCGTGGATTCCTCAGAAATGGTCTTTTTGCACCTTTTTGCTATCCATTAAGCTCTAACTTCAAACATGCAAGTATTCCATTCAATCCAAGGCCAATTCAACATTAATCCTGCACAAGAATACCAAAAACACCGCAGTTATCCGAACTAAGGAAAAAACAAACCAAAAAGGGAAACTAAAATGCCTAAAATGCTCAAGAATGCATGCAAAACAAGAACAAAACATGATGTTGTTTCACACACATCACTATATTAAATGCATTTAATGCTGGGCAAAAACCCTCCAACGGCTCCATTTATTGCAAAACTTATAAATACCAATGTTGGGTCTTCATTAGAGGTTGACCTTGAACCAAAAACTGATTACCAATACTTTCAAACGTGATTCAATCCTCAAATCCATTCTTGCTCTGTTTTTTTGTAAAAACGTGGGATAATCTTTGAGAGCATATTAGAGCTTCAATTTGTAATCATCTACTCTAGTGAGAGCTTCATTCAATCAATCTATATTGCTTTGTAAAGAGGGTGAGGCATCCCTCTAAAAGTGTAAAGGGTGAGGTATCCCTTAGTTGAAGAGACTCAAGCTCCAAGGGTGAGGTATCCCAAAGTGTTGAGTGCTCAAGGTTGTAAAGGTTATCAAGCACCTATTGAAACTTGAAGAAATAGTGAAAAATCTCTAGCGATTGCTTGAGGATTAGACGTAGATCACAAGTGGATTGGTGATCGAATCAGGATAAATCATTGTGTTTGTTTTCTCTAAACCCTTCTCTTTACATTGAGTATTGTTTATTTGAATTGCTTGAATATTGGTCCATTTGGCTATTGCATTTATAAGTGAAAGTGTTCATCTCTTATATCCAATCATCTCTAATTATCAATTAGTTTCAACGAAAGTTGTTTATCAAATGATTTGCGAAAGATTTGCGAACTTGGTTTTCATACTCAATTCACCCCCCCTCTTGAGTATTGAGACCACTTGGTAACAAAAATTCTTATTAATTATTCATGCATCGCACGGATGTCAAAAACTAGTTTATTATAAAGAAACTTAATTAATTACTTATATTTATATAATAATTTATTTCATATACACACTCATATTATATATATATATATATATATATATAAAGGCACACATATATGGAAAATGTTCATCCTACCACGCATAAGACTCACACATCAGTTTTTAACACCAGATCGTTCATGAGACCCACCTATGAACAGTACCAAATCAGCTTCCTTTTTTTTTTTTTTTGTTGTATCGTCGTCCATTAACCAACTTCTCTACGTCGTTAATCACTTTTTTGTTTTTCGTTAACCAACTTTTTTCACGAACATAGAAACTATGTAATAAAATCTTGTATCATTAATCAACTTCTGTACGTAATTAACCACTTTTTTGTTCTTCATTAACCAACTTTATTTCTATACTCGTGAAAAAAGTTAGTTAATAAAGAACAAAAAAGTGGTTAATTATATATAGAAGTTGGTTAATGACACAAGATTTTACCACGGTTTCTATGCTCGTGAAATAAGTTGGTTAACGAATAACAAAAAAATTGGTTAACGACGTAAAAAGTTGGTTAATGGACGATATATAAAAAAAAAAAAAAGAAAAGCATGATTTAGTCATTACTGGTGGACCGTGAAAACGATCTACCGGTGTGTAAACAAAGTGGGTCTTGTCTGTGACTAGTAGGATTATCGGGGTTGCACATATATATTGTTCTATAATATTTAAATATTTTCATATTTTTCATCTCATAGGGTTAAGAACTGTACAATCATGCGTGAAGACTTTACAAGAAAAGATAAGTTAATTAAATATGAAAAAACATATTATTTACACTCACTAAGAATTGAGTTTCTTTGAAAAGATGCTAAAACGGGAAAAAAAAATAGTGGACAGCTTTATTAGGACAGTTTGGCTATATACCAAAAAAAAAAACGAAAGAAAGTATATTAAATTTTATTACTTGAAAGGTCAGACTTTTAAAATGATTTCTCAATGCATGATTTGATGCTAGTCTAAAAAATCTTACACCAACAACGCATCAAAATAAAACCAAAAAAAAATAAAAAACCTTAGCTGTTAATATATATGTATATGGCTCCGGCTTTTCTTAAACATGATAAATTGCAATATATTAGAGTTTAATATCAAAAACTCATAATTTTCTTCTAATCAAATTTGTTATAATTTCTAATTGGAAATGTTTACAACAATTGGACTCCTCACATTACAGGTTCCATCTGACCATACTAGTAATGAGGTGAGCACGGTTTGACTACAAAAGATTGCTTCTCATTCAATGATTTGAAGGATAGAACCTATGGTGCCACCATAATGTTGATTTTTGGATTTGGTATGGTAAAATTGCCCTGTAAATTGAGTCGGCTAAGCCAACATTTGTACCGTTCTGTTAAACCTGACATTAAAAGGCACCATAGGCTGAACTTGAATTGCAAGTGCAGGATAATTCACATTTCTTACTAAGCATCTATCAGGAGCTCCATAGCATGGGCTGATTTCTCCAGAGATCAGTTAATTTTTTAATTATCATAACCCATGTTGCATAGCATTTGTATATATAATCTTCCTTGCAGATGTCATAAACTAGTCCAGGATCAATAGCTTGAACCGGATTGACATACCCACTATAAAGCACGAATAGTTCATAATATCTACTATACATATGTCGAATACGTAATTGATACCATACCAAATATTTAGATACTTGATTAATGTTAGTTTAATTTTTTTTTTAAAGTTATATTCTCATACCATACCCGTGTTATATTCGATACTCGTATCCGTATCCGTGCATCACAGCATACCTAGATCCATAAGCATATTCACCAATATGATCCTTAGAACTCATGGGTTGTGCTGAAGTCATAATAGCAGATTTGATGGCAGCACGTAACCAATCGGAGTGAAAATTCAAATATGTTGCAATTGCAGAAATATGGGGCATGCTATAGAAGTTCCGGCTAATATGTTGTATTTGACAGATCTTTCGTCTTTAGGATTACCCGAGAGTGAAGCAGTTGGTGAATATGCAGCCAGGATATCAACTCCTGGGGCACATATATCTGGTTTCAAAATTTCTGGAACAATGCTATTTGGTCCACGTGAAGATGACTCCGCCACTCTAGGAGCAATAAGATCTTTAATAATCTCACTCTTCAGTATTTCAGCTTCTGGATCTGCTGTTGAAATTGTGTAGGATGTAATAGTCATTGGAATACAATGTCAGTGAAGGTAATGGAGCGACATAGGACGTATTGCCTTCACTATAGTCCTCTGTAATTGCACTAATTGCACCATAAGTATAAGCTACATCTTGCTCATCAGGATAAGGACATAAAACTATCTTTCCTTTCACCAAATTACTATCTAAACAGTCACAGTCTTCAGCACTTGCTTTTGGACACTCTTTTGAAGCACCATTGTGCAAAGCTATGGCAAATTTTGTTCCTTGATGTGAAAGAATTTATTGAATTCCCAGTTAGTGTTTTTCTATTCCCAAGAACTACTTTGTCAATGATTTGACGATCTATGGTGTTTGATGCTACAATTAGTATCCATGGTGCTACACTTGAAACCGTGCTTGGATCAGGACCATTATTTCCTGCAGAATTCACCGTAAGTATCCCTCTTGCCATAGCATGAAATGAACCAATTGCAATAACATCTCTTTCAAATGGAAATGGATCTGTTTTTCCCAATGAAATCGAAATGATGCCAACTCCATCAGTAATTGCATCATCAAAAGCAGCCAACACACCAGCTTCATTGTATCCTGAGGGATTGCAAACTTTGTATGAAGCAACTCTTGCTGATGGAACCCCTCCTCTTGCAGTGCCTTGTGCTAGTCCATATAAGCTCACATTGTTAACTTTGTTTCCAGCTGCTATTGATGCTGTGGGGGTTCCATGGCCATCATTGTCTCTAGCAGACTCATCTACATAAAGCCTTGCTCCAATGATTTTTTGTTGCAATTAAATTTGTTGCCACCTGCACAATTACCCTTCCACTTTTTTGGAACAGGACCAAAACCTTGATCACTGAAACTATCTGATTCTGGCCAAATGCCAGTGTCAATAACTCCAATTACAGCATCACTCTCAGCAGTTTTGCTTAGTTTGACTAACTCAGGAAATCCAATGAAGTCCCAAGATCTTGTATGGGTTTGAACTTTGAAGAGTTCTGCTTGGGAAAACTGAGACTACACCTTCCATGTGAGTAAGCTTTTTCCTTTCTTGATCAGTGAGCTTGGCAGCAAACCCATTGAAACTTCTCTTATAACTATGAATTAAGGAATTTGGTGCATTACTGCCATCAACAACATGTTGCAGCATGCTGAGATGGTGAGAGGTGGGAGAATAAGCTCGTTCAGGAAGTGAGTCCATGTACACAATATAAAGTTTTGGATTTTCATCATCAGCTTCACACAAGAAGAAAAAGGTGAATGTCAAAATGATAGACACACCAAATAAGATATAAGTATGTAACTATGCTTAGCCATTGTTCAGATATGTCAATTGAGGAGGGTGAACGAACGTTACATTATATAACAACTCATTTCTGTATGCATGTAATAATAACTTTCCCTGTCTATACTAAGTTAATTAAATTCATTTTTATTATGTCAGTTTATAGCATTATTTCCTTCCTTTTGAATTCAAAAAATTAAATTTTTCCTTTTTAATATTGATATACATACATTAATGTAACTCTAAATAAAAAATGCTTTCCTTCTTTTTTCAAGTCTTTGATATTGTCCACATAAATTTTAATGGCTTAATTATGACATAAATTTTAATAAGAGTTTTCTTTTATTGTCTTGGGAGATTTCCATACATCCTTTGGGTATGAAACTTAATATTACTTGAAGTATTAGGCTGCTCCTCCTCACAAATACTTTATTGCGGATTTGAACTTTTAATATTGCAAAAGCTTCTCTATTACTGAGCTTAAATTTACTTATCACTTGAATCAGTTTAAATTTAAACTCGTGAATTTAAACTTACTTATAACCGGTTTGAATTTGAATTCATAAAAATAATTGAGAAAATTTAATTTGACATTTATTAACACTTCGTTAAATTTTATTTCTTATAAATTTAAAAGGAGTATTTAATAATTACAATGAACTAGTTAGTAATTCAACTCAAATTGGCCACACTATAAGTATGAAGGGTTATAATGATTTAAGAAGTTCGATCCCAGGACAGACACATGCATTTTCCAGGCAACACAATTGACTATGTTATGATTGGAACAGTGAAGAAAATGCAATCCAATTACAAGCTTTAACTGTAATAAGTAAGCATAAGCTAGCCAATGTTATAGAGCAATGTATCGTTAAAGTAGTAAGTAATTCCATCAAATTCAATATCTTTTTAAAAAAACACTGGTTAAAAACCCAACAATGAGCAACTGAATAAGCATTTCGCCTACAGTTTCTACAGCATACAGGTTCTACTCTGGAGTCCTGGATACAAAAATTCAAAGCCAGAGCTGGTGTTCAACGAATATATGATCTTAAGAACAAAATTAAACAAATCCAGATAGATAGGGCCTTCAGAGCAGAAAAATAACTATCCAGAAAACAAGCTCAACATCCCTCAATAGCATAAAATTGCTTCACTTTCTCCTCCGCTTTCTTCGTCCTTTGTCCCTGTCACTTTCATCAGAACTTGACGAGTCTGACTCTGATTCAGAATTAACTGTTCCTAAATCTGATGAATCAGAACTCCCTGACTCAGCATCTGATTCGGAATCTGAAACTTGTTTCTGTTGTTGCATTATAAGGCGCGGCATATTCTTCAAATACTCCCGTAGGTTCTCAGTAAGACCACCAAGTCCAATGGATGTGAAGAAGTTAATGCAGAACCGTGTGTTTTTTGGATTATCTTTTGGGAAAATAGATTCAAAAGAGTCCTGCATTGTTGGATCATTTAACCGCTCATTTAGCAACCGGATGCCAAGATGCTCCGATAATTCCTGCAGCAGAAATGTAAAGTGAAATCAACATCTTCCACACAAAGAGACAGGCATAAATTATCAGTACATCCCACAGATGATATCACACAATAAATAGAATAAATCAATCCCCCACAAAAAATCACCTTATATAAAAGATAAAATGGAAATATCTATAAAGCATGTTGCATGCAGAACAGAAAATGTTATGTAATGCCATAATGGTGACGCTCCAATGAAGACATCACATCATGCCGCCAATCTTTAGCGGCTACATAAGAAAACATCACATCCTCATGGAATCACTGCCAAATACATTTTTTATGGAAAACATGCATGCAATAATCAAAACTATCAGGTAAACATAAGTTTTAATAATTTAAGCTCAATAACAAAGATAATGTCCTCTAGATTGTTTATTCTATAATTTTGCTTGTCTTCAAAAGCATGATAACAAGTGAATTACACAGCATACACGTTACAGCAGAGAAGAGTTTGGGTGGATGCACCTTACTTTTCCTTCCAGATATTAAATTCTTTCTACCACATTTTAAGCAATCTAGAAGACAAAAGCCCCAAAATTTCTGCTCGTCTCAAAATAAGAAGTATATGTTTCTAAAACTCACAACTGAAACTTGTTTAAAAAATAATGCAAGTACATGGAGAAAAAAAAAGAGAAATATTTGAGTTTGATTCTCAGTACCTGGAAGAGAATCTTAATAAATATACGGGAAGAAGAAGTCGTGTCTTCTTCGGTCAAGCGTATATATGATAAAACATGCCAAGGTAGAGCATATGTGCCAAGTAAATGAGCAAAAAACTTTGCCACATTTCGCAGTTTATTTGTTTCAAGTCGGTGAATCATTGAGTACTGCTGCACAAAGCACTTCTCAAAATTTTCTTGATGTACTTTGTTGATCATGCAGAAACGCTGCCCAAGAAGACCATAATATCGGAGGTAAGTTCTCTCTTGGCTGCAACATTCCAAAAGCATAATGCACAATTCCATCTGCCACCAATCAAACCAAATTGTATTATTTTAATTAATTAAGTAGTATAACTTTTTTGAAAATGAGTTAAAAGCAAATGAAGAACGTATAACAGATGCTGGAAATGACTGTTCAATCTGAGTAACTACTTATATAGATGCAACTTATGCTTATAGCAGTCAGACATGATGTAATTGGAGCCCTAGTTTTTTCAAAGAGCATCAAAATCAGGTAATCATCAAAACACAAGAATCAATAACCTTGTACCCAGGTGAAATCCAGTTAAAACCTAATCTAAAGATCAACAAGTGCCAAGATACAAACTGCTTCCCCTGGTAGAATATGCTCTGAGAGGTACATTAATGATTACAGACAAGGGAGATAAAGAAAGAGAGCATTCGGCTTTTTCAATAAAATTATACCAAAATTTAAGTTAAACAAGATATTACTTATTCTTTCAGAGAATTTGAAAGTTCTTCCATATTTTTAAAATATTAATTTAATGTACCACAAAAAAATATTTAGAATACGAAGAAAAAGGCAGTGAATAGATAATTTTGGCAACAGAACAATAACTGCCAGAAGAGTTTCCAAGCTCACCTCTTGACCAGGCTCCAGCTTGATTTTCAGAAGCTTATGACCAGCTTCCTCAAAATCTACACTGGACATAATTGTTAAGTAAATTGTCCTTCGAAGATTGACAAGATTTGTCTCCGTTTCATCTTTTATTTGCATATTTTGCTCTTCCTCTTCATCAGATTCATCAGATTCATCATCTTCATCTGACTCTGCATCAGAGCCGTCCTCATCCTCAGATTCCTCACCCAGTAGTGTTTTCTTCAACTCTTCATAACGCTTCTCATTCTCCAGGAAATTAGGGTCTGGCTTGAATATATCTGAGAGAAAAAATAAAATGGAAAACAAAGAAATCACAATGACTTATGACCACAAGTTGATCAAACAAGATACAGATATAAACTTAGAATCATAAAATGTACCAAGGGAAATCTCTGGATCTATGTCCTCGTCCAAGGAGACTTCATGAGTTAACTGATCTTCCTGCTCCACAAGGTCGAGTTCAGGACGAACGGCTGGATAGCCCTGAAAATGCACCATCATAAAACATGTCAATCTCAAACTATTCCTTAAAACTGCTTTGAAAAGAGTTGACAAACTGTGTTAATGTGCTATTTCTTCCCAAAACAATTAAAAGAAGTACCTGAAACTTGGCTTTTCTTATTGCAAATAGGCCTTCAATCAGAAACTGGACACGTTTGTCAATTTCTCCTTCATGAAGAATTCCACGAAAACGCTCAAAGATACCTGCAAAATTATAATTCTAACTTAACAAAAATATCAAGGACTGAAATTGATCTTAAGCATTATTTGTACATACACACAAGTGTCTTGCATTTGCATATTTCTGAAAGCATGCAGGAATCTATACAAGTATAAACCAGCAGAAGACCCAAAGAAAGTGGATGCACTTGGGTAGAGCAATACATTAGATACATAATTGTTTTCATTTGAGCATGGTCACTTGTTAGAAAAACTTACTTCTTAGTATCAAATTACTAAAAACAAGTTACAAAAGTTTACACGGAGCTTTTAGTAATAAATGCTTATAATACAACTTCAATATTTTAAATAAGAGTTATAGCCTCATACTCAGCCAATAAGGGACTCAGGTTCCTATGTCAACCACTCACAGCACCCAAACAGACTCAATTTCATTCTTGCTCTTGCAAACCAAACATCATGTTTCATACCTTCAATTCAACTTTGATCTACCTTGTTTCTTTAACTTAATCTTTCCCCAAACTCTAACACAATCTCTTAAATTTTCAATTCCATTTCTGTTCATGAACCTGGAATCTTAAAACCCTTGATTCCACTCTCCCCCTTTCTTGCAAGGAGGAGGTAATCTTAACCCAAATATCATTTACCTAGCTAGCTTTACCATGTTGTGATAAAATAGTAAATACCATGATAGGTACCAGAAAAATAAGGACAGAAAATGGATAGAAACTCTGATATATTGATAAATCTATGGTTGATATCAAGCTGATATCAATAGCAGGAATGCTGTAATCAGCTTCTAGGAATGCAAAGAAAACAGAAAAAAAATGGTGAGCAAATTAGAGAGTGCTCTATTCTCTCCCAAGCCTAAGCCAAAGTCCAGCCTGCCCTCCCTCTAGCCAAATCCCCTCAGATATACCCACCCTCTAACCGAATCACATGGAATCAAGGTTGTCAAATCGGGATTCGAATCGTGAATCGGAAGACCTATTTTTTGAATCGTGAATCGAATCGTATCATGAATCGTAAGATTCATGACTAATAATTAAAAATAGCATAAAATATATTTTCACATAAAGAAATATAAAAAACATGTAGATATTAATATTTTGAAGTAAAAAAACTCACTATATAGCCAATAAATTGAAATATAAACCAATATTTAAGATCAATAATCATCATTATAGATATAAACCAATATAAACTTAATGGGGAGAGTGGCTGAGAGTGGGGACCAAATTTTATGTCGATCTTTCTTTAATATTATTGTTGGGGATTGATGCGAGGGAAATATTCGGCACTTTCCCTCCCTGCCCATAAAAAAATTTGATAAAAAACCACTAAAAAATTGAATTTTTCAGAACCGGGTCGTGCTAAACCCAACCCGTTTTGCGCGCGACCCGTTCTCCTTCTTCGCGCGACCCGTTCTTCTTTCGCGACCCGTTCTGCTCCTGCACGACCCATCCAGCTCCTACGTGACCTGTCCTGCTCCTGCGCGACCCGTCCTGCTCTTTGCGACCCGATTTACTCTGCGCAAGCCGTCTCTGCGAGAATCGCACGAATCGCTGCAGATTCGCGATTCTTGCGATTCCACTGCGAATCAGTTGAATCGCAGTGCGATTCTGAGACGAAAACGATACAGCAAACGATCTGTATCGTAGGGAGGGAGAATTGTGACGTATCGTGAGAATCGAATCACAATTCGAGCGATTCTGATAATGCACCCTTCCCTCCACTACCACTGCCACATCAGCGGTTAGTTACAAGCATTGTGGTTCCCTTTTTCCTCACCCTCTTGGCCCACACCCATCCTATTTTGGGCTTTCTTTCTCACATACACCTTAGTGATTTTAGGAGGAGCTCTATCATACCATGAAGCAGAGAAAAGGGATTTTTTATGTAACATGAAGTGCGAAAGGAACTTAGAAAATGGAGAAATAGCAAAGTCGGGATCATATTTACAAATAAAAAATCTAAGCATACTATTGCCATATAGTTCAAGGGAATACCCACCATGAAGGCCTTTAGGAGAGAGATCCAGCAGTATTGAACCACATTCTGTGACAAATCCAACAGCTACTTCAACACTGTCATCAGTAGGCTTCTCGAGTAAAACTGTGAGTAACTCTAGAGCAATGATCTCATGAGCCACTTGCTGATTCACTAGATGTGCTATAAATTTAACAGCAGCTAGTAATTGAGGCTGCAAATGATGAAAGCCAAATGAAAAGTGCAATTAGAAGCAAAATAAAATAATTAAAAAAAAGGGAATAAAAGTAAAATGGAATGAAAACATCGATCTAGAAAAAGACGGCACATTAAATTAGCACAAGAGGGTCATTACAGACCTTGTCATTCCGCTTATAAGCTCTCTTAAGCTGCAAAACTATCCTTCTTAGCAAAAGATCTCCCACCTCAGGAAACTTGGTATTCACAACAGCAACCAATGCAGCAAAGACATCTGTAAATCCCGGAGATGCCATCTGGGACTTCATACATGACCGACAAAAGAGGCCTCTTCCCCTAATCAAGTTCTCCGAAAATAATTCCGGAATTATATTTTTTATATTAGTAGCATTAACCTTGTTCACAAGTCCGTTAATGCTCTTTCTTAGAGCATCCCACGTTAATCGTTGATACTCAACGCTGCTTTTGTCCTGAACTTCTTTCATCATCTGAGCAAGTTTAAAAGGGGGAATGTAAACACCTCCACTCTTACCCAAATTAGATGCATCACCATTCAGGTTACCTTCCGGGATCATCGAATGCCGTTGAGTTCTCATATCTTCAGCCATTCTTCCATGTCCATCCTCTTTCTTCCTGCTATCTTCCTGCCGCTTGCTCAAGTCCTTATCCCAATGATCCCTCTCATTGTCAACTTCCTTTTCAACTCTATGCCTCCTATCCCTATCCCTATCCCTATCCCTATCCCTTTCTGATTTCCTGACCAGTTCCCTATCATCTTCTTCCTCCAAATCATGACGCCCACGGCGATCTTTGACTTTATGTCTGTTGTCCTCAGCTCCACGACGTCTATCGCCATTGTCTTGCTCGTAGGTCCTCTCTCGTCTGTCTTTCTCTGCTCGCCTGCTATCCTCATCAGACCTTCTACGAGATTCTCTAATACCACGATCCTCTACTTCAGTTTCTCGCCTTCCACGTCGATCATAATGCCAACGCAATCTCTCGCCTTCTTCTTCTTCCCTAACCCTTTCTTTATACACAATCTGGCCCTCTTCTTCAGAACTTTCAGATTCCTTTCTTTCCCTATGTTTTCTCTTACGGCCCTCTTCCTCAGAATTTTCAGATTCCTTTTTCTCCCTATAATTCCTCTTTCGGCCCTCGTCTCTAACCCTGTCACCCTTATTATTACGTGTTCTATCATCCCTTTTAACTCCATTTCTTTCTTCTTCCAATTCCGAGGAATCAGCATTATCCCTGCGATCTTGATGACCATCTGATTTGGAACTCTTCTTACTACTACTACGACGATGACGATATCTATCTCTCTCATCATCTTCACTGGATTCACTACCGTGTTTTCTCATACCATCTTCACTGGATTCACTACTGTGTTTTCTCGCCATGCCAACTTAAGAACCAACCCAAATCCAATTGAACAGAAAAAAAAAAAAAATCCCAAAACGAAAGCCAAAGAAACACCAAAATGCAGATATTGACTTCAAGCGCCGATTGATATCAAGTTAACAACACCAGAACTGCAGTCACACAAAAATAATAATAATAAACGAAAGATAGTCACAAAACAAAATTAGAGCAAAAAATTAGCATAAAAAATAAATTAATTTTCAAACCCCTATGGCTAGGGTTTCTAGAATCTACTGCGGCGAGAGCTAGAGCCACGGACAACCGGAGGAGCGGGAACGGCGGAAAAGGAGGCGGCGCTTCCTCGGAGGGCGGTGTGGTACGGTTCGGGGGAGGGGGGGGGTGTCGAAGTTGGAGCAGAGTTGAGAAGAAAAATGAAGGAACCAGGGTTTGGGAAATGTTTTTGGATTCACTTTTTGGGAAAGGGTTGGGGCACAAAGTGAGAATTTAAAAATTTAATCGAGGGTCTATTATCCAAAAGACTGAAAATTTAGATGAATTTTCTTTCTGTTTTCATTTAAGTTCATCTATTTAAATTTTTAGATGATTTATTTTTATTAATAATTATTTTTATGTTTTAATTTTTAGTTGATCAATTTTTATTATTAATAATAATAATAATAATTTATTTTTATTTTATTTTTTATTTTCATATTTTTGTGATAAATATAGAAAAAATTATTTTTACCATTTTTTCACAAAATTTATTTTCATTAATAATTATAAAAATAAAATCTTGTTTTTATTTTATTTTTTGCTTTTATACTTTTGTGATAAAAATGAATAAAACAAGAAATGTTTTTATTATTTTTTTCACAAAAATCTAAAAATAAGAATAATGTGATATTTTTGTAATCTATAAACGATACAATTATGGATCCATTATTTCTACTGCTCCTTTACTGTTCATTTACACGTGTTGTTCCCACATCAATTGCAAGTTTTCCATTTCTCTTCCTATTACCAATATGCTCCACTAATATTTTGACACTGGAACAATTAGTCAAATGAATGAATTCATGTCATACGGATCTATTTAAAATTTATATTTATTTCACTTCCCTTGGAGGATTGTTTTGCAAACTTGTATAACTCCATACATATTACCTCAATCATCTGTTTGCCTCAATGTTAGAAAGCAAAGAATCCAGAACTCTCAAATTGAAATAACCCTAAGGCTTAATCGTTGAATGTGAGCCCCAATCTTGGAAGAACAGTAAAGTCGCTCTTCCCCCAAAATCCCTCTATTGTCACATTTACTTCGTCGTGGAAGGTCGGTCTTGCCCCGAGAATCGAATCCCAACCCTAAACCCCAAATTGAAAGAACCTTAAACCTCTGTTTGTTGAATGTTTGTAGTGAGCTTCGAACAGAAATTACCAATCGAAAGCAAGACGAAAAAGAGCGAGGTTCGAACGGCTAGTTGAGTGGTGGAGCTTCGAACGACGGCTTGCAGTGGAGTTTTGAAGTGCTAGCTGTAAGAAAAACATACCAAACATGTAGGAAAAACATACCAAGAAAGGCACATTTTATATGAAATTAGAACACTGATTTAATAACTTACTTGTTAAAGACATGATTCGATGAACCAGGATTTGCTTCTGTGTTGCACGTATGTTGCACGTATCCTTGGAACAAAAGGCCAAGTCTTCCTTTGCCTGATCACTCACTCCAAATTCTAGGTTTTCAATGGGACAAACCTAGAGAGCAATCTAAAGACGTGACGGCAAAGGGGACCTAGTCACGCTATTTATTAACCCTAGGCACCTCCCATTATGGGCCTAGTGGTTAGGCCCACACTGTCTCCCACACACATCAAAATTAAGTGTCCAAAACCTATTAGTAATTAATCACATTTTAGTAGGCTTAAGTATCATAGAATGGATCATAATATCAGCTCGTTTTTAGCAAAACAAAATGTCACAATTGATTTAAATTTCACTAGAATTTATAGAAAAATTCTAACATTCTCCCACTTGGGTAAAATCAATTGTGTATTTTCAATTTTAAAAAAAAAAATATTTTGAAAACAACTCTCGAGCTAATAGCATATTGTGGCCACAACACATATGATCCTAAGATACAACACCTAATTAAAACTCCATCCAACAAAAGCCATGTAACACCGAATCATGGCGGTAATTGCATCCCTTATTGATGCAACACCTTCCATGGTTACAAATATCACTGATTCTGTCGACTAGTCATGAATGTGGAGTGTGGCAAGAAAATGACGTGCCAACGTGATTAAATAGCCATACCGTCATTTTCTTTGTCAGTCCTTAATTTCTCTCAAATGCATAGAAGCCAAAGAAATTACATGGTTTATCACTAAACCATCATGCCTCAGCTCCAAATCGGTATCAACTACGGGCACAATAGTCCTAACGACACCGAGCTCTAACAATTTCACATTTGATATACACATTAAAAAAAAGGTTATAATAAAATTCATCTCATCATTTATTTCATCAAATCAAATGTAAAATATCATCAATACATTATTTCCTAAAATTCAAAATAAGAATCTAACAACATAAAAGAGGAAATAACATAAAACTAAAGCTCCCACTAACCAAACACATGAAAAGAACTCACAATGCCTATGTTCTCAACATGTCTTTTGAAAACAATGGGCCTGAGTCCCTTGGTTAAGGGATCAGCTAACATGGAATCTGTGTCAATGTGTTCTACCACTATAGAACCTTCTTTCACAAGATCTCTAACAGTCAGGTACTTCAGCTCCAAGTGCTTAGAACCACTAGAATTCTTATTGTTCTTTGTATAAAACACTGCAAGACCTTGTTGTCACGAGAAAATCCTAAGTGGCCTAGCAATGGAATCCACAATGCGAAGTCCCGTCACAAGATTCCTCAACCAAATGGCATGAGTAGCAGCAGCAAAACAAGCAATGAACTCTGCTTGCATAGTAGAAGAGGCAACAAGAGTTTGTTTCTTACTCTTCCAGGATATCGCACCCCCAGCCATCATAAAGATGTATCCAGAAGTCGATTTCCTATCATCAGGGCACCCACCAAGATCTGAATCTGTGTACCCCACGATCTCCAAGTTGACAACTCTCCTATATACAAGCATATACTCTTTGGTCCTCTGCAAATACCTCATTACCTTCTTAGTAGCTATCCAATGATCATTCCCAGGGTTTGACTGGTATCTACCAAGAACGCCAACTATGAAAGCGATGTCAGGCCTAGTGCATACCTGAGCATACATGAGACTACCCAAAGCACTACCAAAAGGTCTATTATTCATTTCTACTTGTTCAATCTCATTTTTAGGACATTGATCCTTGTTGAATCTGTCACCTTTGACGACCGGAACGTCTCCAGGCTTACAGTTCTGCATATTGAATCTCTCTAAGATTCTATCGATGTAGGCCTTTTGGGATAACCCGAGTGTATGATGTGATCTATCTCTACGAATCTCGATCCCCAGCACAAAAGAAGCCTCACCAAGGTCTTTCATGTCAAAAGATCTAGTCAACATCTGTTTTGTCTCATGCAGCATGCCGAGGTCATTAGAAGCCAGCAATATATCATCCACGTATAGCACAAGAAAGATAAATTTGCTCCCACTGACCTTAAGATATATACAATGATTAACCTTATTCTCCTCAAACCCCATAGAAGTCACCATTTTATCAAATTTCAAGTACCACTGCCTGGAAGCTTGTTTCAAACCATAAATTGACCTCTTCGGTTACTGAGACTGTGTCCTTATTACCACCAATATGCAAACCCTCAGGTTCTTTGCATGTATACTGTCTCACTCAAATCACCATTCAGAAAAGCAGTCTTCACATCCATTTGGTGCAACTCCAAATCAAAGTGAGCTACAAGAGCCATTATGATCCTAAAGGAATCCTTTGTCGATACAGGTGAAAAAGTCTCAGTAAAGTCAATGCCCTCCTTCTGAGTGAAACCCTTTGCCACTAGTCTGGCCTTAAATCTCTCAACGTTACCCTTTGAATCTTTCTTTGTTTTGAAAACCCATTTACAACCAATTGCCTTACAATTCTCAGGTAACTCAACAAGTTCCCATACATCATTGACTGACATAGACTGCATCTCTTCATTCATCGCACGTTTCCACATTTCCGATTGTGAACAAGATACAGCTTCCTGATAGCTCTTCGGATCAACAATATCTCCAATGTCATATGCATCCTCACTGAGATAGACCATAAACTCATCACCTATAGCTGGTCGCCTCTGTCTAGTTGACCTCCTCAAGGGAATCTGTGCAACTGGCTCAATGGGTTGTGGAAGCTCAACCACAGCAGGAGGATCAAGTATATCATCATTCTGAGAGCCAGCTATATCCCCAGTCTGAACCTCGGTCTCCACTGGAACAATTGGGACCCTAGTCTCAATCGTTAGAATATTATCAACAAGAACAGGTAATGGCAAAGAAACGATCTCAGGTGAAAGAACATCAGTCACATCAAGTCGAACAATAGGATCTGCTACATCAAGCTCCAGAAATTTAGCATTCATAGACTCTACAATTCTACTCCTTTTACCAGGATAGAAGAACCTGTATCCTTTAGCGCGATCCGGATATCCAATGAAAAAACAACGACTCATCTTGGGATCTGTCTTTTTCTGCAAGGGATTATAAATTTTGACCTCAGCTGGGCAACCCCAGACTCGAAGATGGTTCAAGCTAGGTTTTCTTCCTGTCCAGAGTTCAAAAGGAGTTTTGGGAACGGATTTATTGGGAACTCGTTAAGAATATAAAGGGTCATTTTCAAGGCTTCACCCCACGAGATATTCTAGCAAGTTACATCTACTCATCATGCTTCTCATCATATCTTTAAGTGTCTGTTACACCTTTCGGCTACACCATTTTGTTCGGGACTCCCGGGCATGGTGTATTGTGGAACTATTCCACAATCCTCGTAAGTATAAAGCAAATGGTCCCATATGTTGCCTGCGACACCATATTTACCATAATACTCTCCACCACGGTCAGATCTTACAATCTTGATAATTTTTCCCAATTGCTTTTCCACTTGGTTTAAAAATTTTAAATTTCTCAAGAGCTTCAGATTTTTCTTTAATCAAATAAAGATAGCCATATCGGGAAAAATCATCAATGAATGTAATGAAAAACCTGTTACCACAAAATGTAGAAGACAGGGGCCCACTAATGTCTATATGAATAATTTCTAAGAGATCTGAACTTCTAGTTGCACCTACCTTTTTGGTCTTCGTAAACTTTCCCCTAATGCAATCCACACAAGGATCCAAATCATCAAAAAACAAGGAAGGTAGAATATTTGTCTTTGTCAACCTCTCAACCATTTCCTTAGAAATGTGACCTAAGCGCTTGTGCCACAACATAAAAGATTTTTCCTCAACTTTAAACCTTTTAACAACTGAATTCTCAACAACTAAAGATGAAGAAAAACTATCAGAAGCCAAAGATAATTTATATAAACCATCCACTAAAGATCCATAACCAATAATTTGGGAGTTCAATATCATATTTATTTTCCTATCACCAAAAGTAAAATTGAAACCAAGTCTGTCTAAACAAGAAACGGAAATCAAATTTCTCCTAAAAGAGGGTACATAAAAAATATCCTTCAAAATCAATTCAAAACTTGAATCTAAAACTAGGCTGAGATCTCCCACTTTCTCTACAAAGACTTCAAGATCATTTCCTACCCTTAGCTTGCTTTCCCACGGACTGGGCTCCCTCAGTTTCGAACCCACTGTAAAGACACAAGAATGTGGGTTATGGAACCACTATCAAGCCACCAAGAATTCATAGAAACATCAACTAGATTAGACTCAAGACAGACAAAAGCTAAGTTATTACCTCCTGATTTATGCTTGTTCTCTAACCAAGTCTTGAACTTACTACAATCAGTTTTCTTATGCCCCTTCTCCTTACACCAAAAACACCAAATGCTCTTCTTAAAGATAGCTGGTTGAGGACCTCCTACATTGTGATGCTGACTCTTACCTGGTTTCCCTGAACCTCAATATCTATGAGAAGCATTAGATGTACTCTTTGTATATTTCCAATTTCCCTTACCAGAAGTGGGTTTGCCATGGATAGATAATAAGGCTATGTCACTCTTTTCTTTCTTGAGTTTCTCTTCTTCAGCAACACATTTGGTAATGAGGTCATTCACAGTCCATTTCTCACCAATGGTATTGTGGGCAGTTTTAATTTGTGTGAAATCAGCAGGTAGACAGTTTAGGGCATGTTCAACAATGAATTTTTCATTAAGGTCAATTTGGTGGGCTTTCAGTTTGGTTTGGATGTGAACCATCTTCATAATGAATTCCCTCACGCCCCAATGTTGTCATATCTCATGTCCGTTAACTGTTTCATTAGACATCTAGACTCAGCGTTGTCAGATACTTGGTACCTCTCTCCTAGAGCGGTGAGGAACCCCTTAGCTGTCCCTTTCTCTGGAAGACCACTCAAAAGATGTTCAGAGACGGTCCTCTTGATAGCAATCAGACTCAACCTGTCAGACCTCTCCCACTTAGCCAAAAGTTTCTTCTGTTCAGGCGTACTATTCTCATTTATCACAGGCTTGTCTTTGCGCAAAGCTAAATCAAGATCAGCAATTCCTAAAGAGAATTCCAAATCTTGCCTCCATTTCCCATAATTTGATCCATTCAGGATCTCAATAGAAGCAGAACAATTGTTCACAGAAAAGTTCACTGTTAAGTCAAAACAAGAATGCATTAGAACATATTACAAGGCAAGATATAGCTCAAAATGCAAACAAGCTATCATAATGAGGCCAATATCATGGCACATTCTCCTTTGGGCAGAATGCACAAACCAAGGTCATAACCTGGGCCAAAACCTCAGATGGGTTAATCCATGAGTATACACTGGGTTTAGAAAGTTATCTCCTTTGGGCAGACAAATCCCTTTAGCCCAACATATTCCCCAATAACTCCATCTCAAATCAACTTTCAATCACTACACACAATAACCCCTTTGGGCGTGTAATAGCGCATGCAATGGTTAAAAGCATTCCTCAATTACAAAGAGACTTCCATGAGCGATACAAGTGGCTCCACTTTGGTGGTAATGACTCATAGCAATCCATAAAAACTCTTGCACAGAATCATCATCTTCTCTTGCTCGAATCATATATCAAAGCATTCCCTAACATGTTTTGTACTCAAACAGTTTGTTAAAGAATTATTAAAGCATGTTAATTTCACGATCTAACTTAAAAATATATATATATTTATATATATTAAAAATAAATTTGATAGCGGAAAAGGAAAGGAGAAAAGGAAAAAAAAAAGACAAAATAAATAAATAAATAAATAATAGCAATCTTGAAAAGCTGAAAACGCACATTCAAAACGTTAACGTGCCTTTATATATATACATTTAGCGCAACAAAATCATAATAGCACAATCTAGTGCAGTGGTCGTGCATTTGCATAATTCCCTATGCACTTATGTTTGAATCCCAGCAAAGCCAGTTTAATATTTATTTATTTTATTTTTCAAAACCATATACAGGCATTGAAAAACCCATACGACAATAGGAATTGAAAGACAAACCCATACATGAATTGAAAAACCCATACGGCAATATGAATTGAAAAACAAACCCATACATGAATTGAAAAAACCCATAAGATAATTAACAATCAGGTCCTAAAACATATAAAACCTGCTCTGATACCAAATGTAAGAAAAACATACCAAACATGTAGGAAAAACATACCAAGAAAGGCACATTTTATATGAAATTAGAACACTGATTTAATAACTTACTTGTTGAAGACATGATTCGATGAACCAGGATTTGCTTCTGTGTTGCACGTATGTTGCACGTATCTTTGGAACAAAAGGCCAAGTCTTCCTTTGCCTGATCACTCACTCTAAATTCTAGGTTTTCAATGGGACAAACCTAGAGAGCAATCTAAAGACGTGATGGCAAAGGGGACCTAGCCACGCTATTTATTAACCCTAGGCACCTCCCATTATGGGCCTAGTGGTTAGGCCCACACTGTCTCCCACACACATCAAAATTAAGTGTCCAAAGCCCATTAGTAATTAATCACATTTTAGTGGGCTTAAGTATCATAGAATGGATCATAATATCAGCTCGTTTTTAGAAAAACAAAATGTCACAATTGATTGCAGCCCACTAGAATTTATAGAAAAATTCTAACACTAGCAGCTTCAAATGGTAAGGTGAGCAGGTTTTTTTGTGATTGATAAGAGTAGTTTTCCCCTTCTGCATAATGTTTAGAGAAAGCAGCTTCAGTCTTTTACATAGGTGCTCCATAATCTAAGGTTTTCTTACTTTCTTTGCGTTTTAGGTTTCAGTCACCATTTTCATTTTGCATTTTGTTCCTGCAGAAATTTGAAAGGAAGAATAATCGCTCTTCTTCACTGTCTCATCTCCCAAACCAACCTTCCATAGGTGCGTCACTGCTTAATTTTTTTTATTTTATTTTCTCTTTTGGTTTTCATTTTTTTCAAGTATGCATATCAGTTCAACTCCTATGTTTTGGCTGGATTTTCGAGTGCATTTTTATTTTTGAGTGATAATTATTAGTGACTCATGTTATGTTATGGTTAGAGTCAGAATAGCATAGATCCTTAGCCTAAGAACAGAGGGTGGAATTGGGGTTGCACTCCCAAATCTTGATGCTGCAATGACTGTTCTTTCTTTCTTTCTTTCTTCTTCTTCTTCTTCTTCTTCTTTCAAATTGTTTCTTAACTTTTTTTGAATGATCCTATTTTGTCACATAGTTTAGCCTTAGTACCTTGGACTATTATTGTTTCCTTATCATTCAGTATATTTTTTTTGTCTGAGTACATAACAACTGCATGTTACATTGAATAATTATTTTGGCTTGAAAATTTAAAATACTCGTTAATAAAGAAATAGAAATGGATAGTTTTAGTAAATCTTAAAATTTGACTCGATTTGGCTTAGCCCTATGTGCAGAATCAGAACCAGTAAAGTTCCTTTTGGACTTAGCTCCATCTTTTGTGCAAACTTGCTGTGTGCTATGGGATTCAAAGGAAAATCTTGTCCTATTTTGAAATTTCAGGTTTGTCGTGGAGATGGAACAGTGTTGCTTGCGAAATTATATAGCAACTGTTCAAGTTTTAAAGTTCTTAGGTTGGACTACAATTTTTCTTATTTGCTTTTATCAATTCTGGTTCTCCTGATAAAATTCTAAGTTATTTACTTGGGGTGCCTCAACCGTTCAAGAACAATTCTATTTTTTTTAAAGACCTTGATTCTGTGGTAAAATTTTGACTCGGTTATAGGATTCTGGTGCACCATTTGTGCTTATTCAGTTCCCTAGATTTTATTCTACACCTTGAAAGGTCTGCGTGACAAGTTCAACAATTCAAAAAAGATCTTGCAGCATATGATCACTACAAGGCTGAGTTAGAAATTTAACATTAACCTCCTGCATCACATATGGCTGTTAGGAAGTTACTGTCTATGTCTTCATCAATTTCTTTATTTTTTTCCTTAATTTTTGAACTTGTCTTTTAATTATATGCAGGTGAAGAATTAATGACAACTTTAACAAGGTTGGAAGTGTGGAATTTCAAAAATTTAATAGGGTATCATCTGCCAGTTAGTCCTCAGCTTAATGCTCTCTGTCTTCTTTTTGTTGTGAGGTATTTTGAACTCAAGTATATTGTTTATTGGTCCTATGTTGATGTTTTCATGTTAACATGACAGGTTCTTGAGGCATTTACTTTAGTGGCTTTGCTTAAAGCATAGGTATGAATTTTCTCTTTGTTTAGGCCTGTACCTAAATTTTGTTTATCAAATGGTGCATTACTGATAATAGCAATATATTATTTCTCTCCAGAGTTACTTTTTAATAATTATTTGGGCATCAAAGGCTCATTTAAATTGTGTAACTGATGGTAGGAAGCTTTTTTTAATATCAATTATTGCTTTCAAGGATTTAAGCTTTTTAATTTTTTTTTTGGTGAACTATTAAGTGCTCTATCTTAGCCAAATACTATTTTTTATCACTGTAAGATATTTTTATTTTTTTATATATAAACATTTATTGTTGGTTTTTATATAAAACAATGTTTAAATGAGTGAATTGTTGATATCTAAGTTCTAAATCTGTGGACTATTCGGTAAGTGAAAGTGATAAAAAGTGCAGGGGGCATACCTAAAAATGAGAATAGGTTTCAATGGTCTCAATGCTGAATAATGGGTTTCAACTTTCAAGGTCCAAACACACTAACACAGCATAGGTTTGTTTCCTTATTATAATCATTTACAGGGAGTGAGATTGTCAAGAATGGATATATTGGATATTTTAAACATGCCTGATATGATGTTTATTTATTGATTTGCATATGTCCTTTTTATCAGGTTCTGGGATTTGGTGAGTACATTGAAGTTTATGCAGTATACGAACAGCACAAGGTGGAGACTATGGTAATTTTTAATATTATTGCCCTATGTGCATGTTGAATTGCTTGAGTGGTATAATAAAACTTGCATAATCACTCTCTCATGGGTGTAGGAACATTTTGCTTTCCCCTAGAGGGGCAACCGATGTTTGTTGTGCGTTGTGCAACACAATTACCTCTGTTCCTCCACCTGCTATGTCTCTTTTGCTGTTTCTGTTATTCAAATTTCATGGTTAGAGAAACTTACTTGCTCCATGCTTAGTAGATTGAATTAATTTGATAGCTCACTTGGATTATAAGTATTTAGTTTCTAGTTTTCATGGTAATCTAAGCCATCTTAGTCATGGAAAAGTTAGTTACTAACTGCATATTAGAAAAATGTAACTTGCAGTTAGATTTAAGTTCTTCCCATTAGCCAATTTATATAGATTCTATTATGACAGAAATAAAATATTACTTTTGCTGAAATGATTTATATTGGTAAATTTTTCCCAGTTTTCTTCCAAGGGAAAAATTAACTCACATAGTGGGTGTAGTTAAAGGTTTTTTTTTTTAAATTTTAACCTATAAATAAAGTAATATTAGGATACTATATGGATTAGAAATGTTCTAAAATAAAATATTGTTTGCTTGTAAATCAAGTTATAATATGCCTATAAATAGGATGTGTAAAGTGAGATAACAACCTATATTTTTACTTACGAATTGTATTCCAAATTTTTTTCCTTGTTTCCTGGAAAAGTATAGAGGATTCGCGTAGTAATTTCTATGTTCTCTGCTAGAATAATACCTCCCTTTCTTTTACCTTTCACACTACACTACCATCCTGCCTCATTGATATTAAAGCCAAATTTAATCTATATCATTATCAGCAATGAGAAGTAGAGTAGAATTGGGTTAATTGAGGTGTATGCTTGAAGATTTATCGCATGCAATACATACTTTGAAGTGAAAACATTATGTGGAAGCCCGTTTGGAGAACTAAGAAGGCATGTACAGTCCTATAGGCAATCAAGAAAATAGACTCAAGGATAAAACTATTTAGCTGTGAATTTGTCCATTGTCTTTGAAACACCTTTCATCCATCCATTTTAGAGATTTAAATTCAAGGAAGGATTTTCAGGTCCTTGAAAGTGTGCTCTCTTTGCAAGGTTGTGGTGCTTATGGCTGAAGCGTAATGCTAGAGTTTGTCATCAAGAGATTTCTTCCTTCATATCTCTTATGGATAGAGTTCTTCTCGTCTTATCTAGGGAAACTGGGAAACAATATGTAATTTCTTTAGAAGGCCTTCTCTAATGTATTTACTAAAGAATTGGAGAGCTTTCCTGCTCTAATTTTTATTTTCTTTCCTTTGCTTTGCTGCTTTGGTTGCTTTAGCAATATTTCTCATTAAATATGGTGTCTAAGTGAGTGGCTTGTCATGTTGTATATTTTCTTGTGTTTACTTTCTTCTTCCAAAATGAATTAAAATGCTTTCTGATTAATATTTTTCTAGTGTCAGTACATTTTTTCTTTGAAACATATTTTATTCCTTTTAGTATTCCAGTGCTCATGTATGACATGTCATCAAATCTAGTTATATGGATTTTTAAGAAATATTGATATGACTTCATGAAATTAGAAAAAAAAATTGTCACTTTTTCTTAAATTTGTCACTTTGATCATATCAAATGATGTGGGCTGCAAGTTCTGTAATCTTTCATGTTTTGGGCCTTCTGCATGAATCTTTCATTAACAATGGCTTCTAAGTTATATGATGTACCGGTTTTCCAATGTCTTAAAGGGCATAATTTGTTTTCTGGATTGTGAGGCATCCATTTGTTTTATGGATTGTGATTTTGCTTTTGTTGCTTTGTTTATAAATTATGGAAGTTTTTCTTGTAATGCTAATTGCAATGGATCTCTGTGTTTTAGGCAATTGAAAGGAGGAGAGCTCGCTTGGGAGAAAACGAACGCCAGTAAGCTGGGAATTCATTTACTACAGATCAACTGCTTCCTTATCCTTCTGTGTCTGGGGCTCATCTTGAGCATAATGCTTCTATGATCTCTCCCAACAAGCAAGTAGGCTTTAAGTTCCGAACACCTGCTGGTAGTAAATAGCCGAATATTTTGCTTGAAATTACCAATCCATCAGAAGGGGAATCAGAGCTAACACCGCAGAAGAAACTTCTCAACTCTATTGATACAGTTGAGAAGGTTGTGAGAGGAGCTTTAGAAACTAAAGAGAACGCCCAGCACCAAGAAGGCGAGAGAGAGAAAAAAGGGTCCGTACTTTGATGTCCATGAGGTGGTTTTAAAGCACAGAACAGTACAATTGAATTGGGACTAACAAAGACAGCTGGTATTTGACACAGCCAGGACAGGAAACCTGTGGTGCGAAATCATCTTCTGATGATATTTTGGACTCTGTTGATTTAGCAGATAATAGTAATCCTTTTCTAGTTTGCTTCATATCTTCAACTGGAAGGTCATAGATTGATAGTATTTGTTAGTTATAGTTGTTGTTCTTTCCATCATTCTTTGATAGTTTTGGGTAGGCATTGTCGGTGTAGGCACTATTTCAAGCCTGTGTACATAACTCCTATGTTTCATTTTGTGTTGGGATACTTGAGGAGTTTACTTTTGTACCATTACGTACCTTGTAAGACAAGAATATTGTGTCTCACTGTACACTGGGTTCTTTCCTGTGCTTGATATATGCTATTTTTGTAATTCTCAATGTTTCTTTGCCAGATATAAATAGGTTCATTATAACCCAAACTCTTTCAATAATAAATAAGATTGCGATTGTGGAGGAAACCGAAGTTTCTCCTGTTACTCAAACTATGTGCGGTGGCGCACCAGTTCCATCTTGCTTCTCATTGGGGCAAATAAATGAATTTGATCTCATTTTGTACATGGTGTATTAAGTATTTTATTTTGGCCTCAAGAATTAAGTCGTGTATTGTAATTCTTCCAAGGAGAGAGACTAGAGAACAGTGCAGCCATTCACTACATCGAGGTGATGGAATAGTGAGATTTTTGTATTGGAGTTAACTCTCAAAATTATTCCCAAGAAATATAGCCTCAGACACATTAGTCCGAAAAATAAACGCCTCGTGTTATTCCTGAAGATCACTATCATTAGACACGTTAGTTTTTCAGTAAAGTTGCTTTTGTTAGACATAACAAAATTTCACACGTGATATATCAAGTGTCTTACTTAGCACTCACTCTTCCCACCTGGAATTTTAATTTCAAAATGAATTTTAAGTGTCTTGCAATAACTGTAGACTTTTATATTTTAGAGTTTGATAAAAATAATAATAAAATCTATGACAAATCTTCCTCATAGCATTTGTCTCAAAATCTAGGATCTTCATTATTTCCAAGCCACATAATCAATATCATCCCTAGCTTGCTTGTACAATTCAAGCCGTTTAGCTATTTGTGTTCTCTTTTCCATAAGGGTTGGGTCTTCATTCAACATAGCACCTAATTTCTCCTTCTGCATAATAGCTCACACAATTAATTATAATCTTACCACATAAAATGTTGCATTATATATGCTTCCATAGATTCTACAAGTAAAACTAATCCCTGATGTTGTGCCTGACCATCTTGCTTAAACAATCTTAACAAGGAAAGTGGTCTGCTTTCTATTGTATTTTCTATAAAATCTTTGCTAATTTGCTTACATATAAGTTAACATTTGTGTTACCAAGTGGCTTTCAGTACTCAAGAGGGGGGTGAATTGAGTATAAAACTTTTTCTCAAAACCTCTTTTTATCAAAAACAAATATTAAAAACTTAATAAATAAATGCACAGAAGGAATGAGAAGAAGAAAAGAAATAATAAAAGCAGCGAAAAATAAATATGCAGTAAATTAAAATTACATAAAATAAAGATATTAAGAAGAGAGAAGCAGGCACAGTATTTATCCTGGTTCGACCACTAACCCACTTGTGGTCTACGTCCAGTCCTCGAAAGCTGAGATTTTTCACTAAGTATACAAGCTTCAATAGGTGCTTGCCATTGTTACACAAAAGAGCACTTTTCACACACAGGAAACTCTACCCTTGTGCTAAAGCCTCAGCCTGCGGCAGGATACCTCACCCTTATACAAACCTTGAGGGATACCTCACCCTCGATACAGAATATCAGAAAGTACATGAAGAGAAACTCTCACTCAGAGTAGGTAATACAAATTGAAGTGCTAATGGAGCTCTCACAGAAATATCTCAAAGTTTTTAATCAAAAAGAGCGTAGAAAATAATTTTCACAGATTAGAGCAAGAAGAAAATAATTCAGAGTATTGGGCAAAAATATTCGTGACCCAAGGTTGCTATTTATAGGGAAAAACATGGAGATAGCCGTTTGGGTATAATTAAAAGCATTTAAAACCAATTTGAAAACCTGTCTATTTCCATATACGTGATCTTAAGCTCCGTGTTTATTCGAATAGCTTAACATTCTATTCGAATAACACTATTCCTGAACCATCGTGAAAGGCCATCTGATATGGGTTATTCGAATAACCTGTATGTTATTCGAATAACATGTTTAAAAAGCTGTTTAGATAAAACAAGTTTATTCAAATAACGTTTGAGTTATTCAAATAACTCACTTAAAAACATAGTTCTAAAAAACCCATTTATTCGAATAACAGGATAGTTATTCGAATAGCATCTTTAAAAGAACAGACCCTCGTGAATGTGTTTATTCGAATAGACTATGCTCTATTCGAATAAATCAATGAAAAACTATTTTTGAAAAAGGTATTTCAAAGACATTGAGTTTGTTTTAAAACAGGTTTTATCTTTTCTTTCAAAAACAAAGAGATATCAAAGTGAGCTTCGTACAACAGATCCTAAGTCCTAATGCTAATCATAAACTTGGACTTGGTCTATTTATCATCTTCATTTAGTCTTCACGTTTGTTATCATCAAAACAAGTCTTCAAAGATATACATCCAAACACATTCTCCCCCTTTTTGATGATGACAAACTATCAACGAGAGAAGAGTTAGTGCATATAATTAGAATTCACCAAGAGGTATAAAAGCTTACTCCCCCTCTTTAATTATAAGAGGTAATGTATATCAGATCTGTGCGCAACTCCCCCTTTCAATTTGAATCCAATCTCATTTTAGGTTTACCTGTCTTTTCTCAATTAAAATTCAAATAATCAAACTGTTCTCCCCCTTTTGTCATGAGCAAAAAGGAGGGGTAAGTCCCATAAACATATATCTAAGTAAAAGTGCATAAAAGGAAGCATACTCATATCAATAGATCAACAAGAAATTTTATTTATGCATTAATCAAAAAGGATCCAATTACAAAAGTCAGAAATAAATAACATGAAGGCAAAAACAGATAGCCTAAGAACTAAAGTTCCTAAAAATAAGTATCCGGAGGTGGTGGTAAAGAAGCTGGTGCAGGAGCAAGTGAAGCAGATCGGAGGGCAGCAACCTCACGTTCAACACCTTCTATTCTATCGAAAAGAATAGAGAAGGTATGTTCCATATAAGCTCTGTTATCATGCAAGGTGGCCATGATCTGTTCTAAGGTGACAGGAGCAGGAGTAGCAGCAGGCACATCAACGGGGGCAGTAGGGGCATCAGCAGGGTCAAACTCATCCTCAGCAACCTCATCTGGGCACACCCAGCCTTTATCGGTTTGGATTATCTTCATTTTACGTAAGGTGTGGGAGCCAAAGACGTTGTGATGCGTCAGGGCAATGGCTCGCTCAGTCTCCAAGACCTGAGGATACTTGCTCAGCAAGGTAGTGACGAGAATGCCATAAGGCAAGTCTGATTTTTCCTTGCCCTTGGCCCTCATCATGTGTCTCATGATAAACACAGGCCAGTTGATCTGATGGCCATTCTTCAGAAACCAAAGCATGAAGATGTCTTCCTCGCTCAGGTAGGCGTAATTTCCACCGCGGGGAGCCAAGATGTGAGCAAAGGCGTAATGCAGAAGCCTATCTTGGCTTTTCAGCATACCACCCTTGAGACCCTTGTTAGGCAAAGCTAGACCAGGCTTTAGCAGGTCCTCAATCGCTTGAAACTTGTTGAAATCTTCAAGAAAAGAGTTGTCACCATCTTCAATAAGGGCGCTAGTAAACTGCAACCTAAACAAAATCAGCCAGTCCTACGGTGTGATCACAATGTTCTGATCACAGACCTCGGAGAGAAGGTTCTGGCCATCAAAAGCCAGATTGCAGAAGAACATCTTCACCAGAGCTGGATAAAGAGTGGCCCGGTGAGAGCAGAGCTGAAGAACTCCCTGGTTTTGCAGCAGGGTCAGAAAGTCGAAACCACGATGTTGCTAGAAGAAAGAGAGGTCAAGGTACTTGGGTTGGACCAAGTTACGCTCCCAGAAGTGCGTAATGAAGCGGGCACGATGCTCTTCGTTGGATGAGAGCCTTCTCAAGTCAAGAGGATTGTTGCATGGAGCAGTCTTCGTGTATGGGCGCTTGCTGGAGGAGGAGGCCATGGTGAGAGAAGGTGTGGAAGAAGGTGAGAGAGAGAAAAAAAAAAGTTTAAGAGTGCAGGGGCTATGGAGGCGTGAAGAGCAGAGGAGAAAGCAGAGTTGAAAACGTTTGGGCGCGCAGGGGTTATTTAAAGGAATGCCCATGTTTATTCGAATAAACAAAGGTTTATTCGAATAAACCTTGCTAGGAAACTGAAAGGGCAGGCGCGCAGGAAACTGAAAAGGTGTTTCTGCTAGGGTTTATTCGAATAGGGGGTTCTATTCGAATAGATCATCTGGGAAAGCCAAGCATTTTGGCCAACTGACAGGGTTTATTCGAATAACTGCAGGAGTTATTCGAATAGACTGAGGGCTATCAGTCAAGACTGATAAAAACAGGTTCTGGCTATTCGAATAGCCTGAGGTCTATTCGAATAAGCAAAGGGCAGATATTAAAACTGATAAATGAAGGCTTCTGGTTATTCGAATAGACAGATATTTATTCGAATAAACAGATAGCAAAGACAGAAACTGATAAGCTAAGGAGTTTGGTTATTCGAATAAGGAGGGATTTATTCAAATAGACAGAGATGATATTCAAACAGGTTTTAACACAGGAATCAATTTATTCGAATAAATTGAGTTTTATTCGAAAAAGCTAATGTTCAACACATATAGTAAAGAAGTTTATTCGAATAAAAGCTTGCTTATTCGAATAAAACTAACAAAGAAACACAGAAAAGCATACGTTCATGAAATTCAAAGCATATATTCATGTGATAATATTCAGCAATAAAACATGCAATTTATATATTGGATTGATCAATTATGCCCAATTCTCCTCGAATATAAAAGAATGCTTCTTTTGCTAAGGGTTTAGTGAAGATATCTGCAAGTTGCTTAGTTGTTTCAACAAACTCAAGAATGCAATCCTTTTTTTGTACATGATCTCTGATAAAGTGATGTCTTATCTCTATATGCTTTGTTCTGGAATGCAGTATGGGATTCTTAGAGATATTTATTGCACTAGTGTTATCACATCTTATTAGGATGTGATCAAGCTGAAGACCGTAGTCTAAAAGTTGTTGCTTCATCCATAGGATTTGAGCACAACAACTCTCCGCAACATATTCGGCCTCAAATTTAGACAAAGACAAAGCCACACTATTTTGTTTCTTCCTATGCCAAGAAACTAAAGAACTACTAAGCAAGTGGCATGTCCCACTAGTACTTTTTCGTCATTCAATTTGCACCCAAAGAAAATCAGAGTCGAATAGCCTATTAGGCTACAGGAGGCACCCTTAGGGTACCACAAGCCCATTTGTGAAGTGCCTACTAGGTATTTCATTATTCGTTTAACAGCACTTAAATGAGATTCCTTAGGATTTGCCTGATATCTAGCACACATGCATACACTAAACATAATATCTGGCCTACTAGCAGTAAGATAAAGGAGAGATCTAATCATACCTCTATATTTTGTTATTTCTACTGATTTACCTCCTTCATTTTTGTCCAAATAACAGGAAGTGCCCATTGGGGTGGCCATGTGTTTAGCATATTGCATTTCAAATCTCTTGATAAATTCCTTGCAGTATTTGGTTTGACTTATGAATGTCCCTTCATTCGTTTGTTTAATTTGAAGTCCGAGGAAGAAATTTAACTCTCCCATCATCGACATTTTAAATTCATTTTGCATTGTCTTAGCAAATTCTTTGCACAGGGATTCATTAGTAGCACCAAATATAATATCATCAACATACACTTGCACAAAAAGAATATCACGCTTTTTATTTTTAATAAAAAAGGTAGTATCGATTTTTCCTCTTGAGAAACCATTTTCTAAAAGGAACTTACTCAATCTTTCATACCAAGCTCTAGGAGTTGCTTTAAACCGTATAAAGCCTTTTTAAGTTTAAAAACATGGTTGGGTAGTTCATGATTTTCAAAACCTGGAGGTTGTTCAACGTATACCTCCTCTTGAATAAAACCATTTAGAAAAGCACTTTTAACATCCATTTGATATAATTTGAAATCCATGATGCAAGTATACGCAAGTAACATTCTAATAGCTTCTAATTTAGCTACAGGTGCATAGGTTTCTTCATAATCTATACCTTCTTCTTGATTATATCCTTTAGCGACCAGCCTAGCTTTGTTTCTAGTTATTAACTCATTTTCATCAAGTTTGTTTCTAAATACCCATTTAGTGCCAATTATAGGGTGATTATTAGGTCGAGCAACTAATTCCCAAACTTGATTTCTTTCAAACTGATTTAATTCCTCATGCATAGCTAAGATCCAATGTTCATCATCAAAAGCTTCAATTAAATCCTTAGGTTCAATTTGAGTAACAAAAGCTAAGTGATTACAAGTATTTCTAAGAGAATTGTGAGTACTTACACCTTTAGATACATCACCGATAATCTGATCAAGGGAATGATATTTTGAAGTTCGCCATTCTTTGGGAAGTTCCAAAGCTTGCGAATCTTCTTGTCTTTGTTTATCCTTTTGCTCCTTGATTTCTTTTTCTTTACTATCCAAATGTGTTTCCGCCAAGACCTCTGCAACATCATCAATAACAAGATCCTTTCTCGATCCATTTGAGTCAGTTTCATCAAATGCAACATGTATAGATTCTTCAATAGTCATAGTTCTTTTATTGTATATATGAAAAGCTTTACTATGATTTGAATAACCAAGAAATATACCTTCATCAGACTTAGCATCAAACTTGCCTAAGTTATCTTTTCCATTATTTAAAACAAAACATTTGCAACCAAAAACATGAAAATGTGAGACATTAGGCTTTCTTCCCTTATACAATTCATATAGGGTTTTCTTTAAAATAAGCCTTATAAGGGCCCTGTTCATTACATAACAAGCTGTACTTACAGCATCCGCCCAAAAGTATTTAGGAAGAGCAGCCTCATTAAGCATAGTTCTCGCCATTTCTTCTAAAGAACGATTTTTCCTTTCTACAACTCCGTTTTGTTGCGTAGTTCTAGGGGCAAAGAAATTATGATTAATGCCATGTTCATTGTTGGTAATTGATCCGTAAATCCGCAAGCGCACGGGTCGACAAGTAATATAAAGGAGAGCTAGAGTATCGTGTCCCAAGGGATTGATTAATTAGAAGAATGTTAAACTTAATCAAAATTCACAAATTTTTATCCAAGCACGTATTGTGAGAATGAGTTGCAATTAAAATAACAATTTATAGAAGTAAAATAAGAAAACACCAAACATTAATTCCACAAGAGAAGATGAGAATGATTAAAGCCTAGGGGTCCCTATTCACTTGCTACTTCAAAGAATAATTGCAATCAACAAGTACCAATCAATGAAATGATAATTGTTAGCTGATAACCTTCAATAGATAAGAGCCTATGTCTAGGACAATTACCTATGCAAAACCTAGTTAATCCACTATGTGTCCATGTGGGTTAACATAAGAATCACTCATTGAGACTAATTATCAAACACTTGCTATGCATGACTAATGGGTATGTGTCCATCCCATTAGCTAATCAACACACTCAATGCAATAGAATGTAATTGAACATACATCAACCATACCATATCCATATTCACAACTCCCTATCTCTAGTTCAATTGGAATACTAAAATCATGCAATTGATGGCCAATCAACAATAAGCATTAAGCATAGATATGGATGAAAAAAACCAAATTCATTGAAAGGATACCCAATTAATTACAAATTAATCAAATCCATAGCAAGATCCTAGAGAGCCCCTAGATTAGAGTTTAGTTACACATCATAAAAGAAGAGAAAACATATAGAATCATAGAACCCATCAAGTTACAAATCAAGAGAGAAAAGGGAAAGAATGAACAAGAATGGTGAGAATCCAATGCTTGATCTTTCTTCTTGATCTTGATTCTTCACTTGAATCACCTCAATCTTCCAAGGTTTTCTCCTCCTCCCACTTTCTCTATGGATTTCGTGGTTGGTCCCCAAAACAGAATATGCAGAATCCCCTCAAAAATCAGATAAAAAGGGTCAAATTCGCGGACCAGGGCTTTTACCACGCCTAGGCGTGTTTTTACCACGCCTAGGCGTGGTTATGAAACACGTGCTGTCCGGTATTGGACACGCCTAGGCGTGACTTTCCCACGCCTAGGCGTGAGTGTCTCTGTCTGAAATTCCTGAAAACCTGAGAGTTCCACGCCTAGGCGTGGGTTTGTCAAGCCTAGGCGTGGTTTTGTCAAGCCTAGGCGTGGTTGGCAGCAGCATCTCCTTTTTTGCATTTTTTTCCAAATTTGAGCTCTTTTTTTAGTTCCTTGGCCCTTCCAAAGCTTTTCCATGTTGAATACCTACATCAAGACAATGTTAAAGTCCATCAAATCATAATCAATCTAATTTCTTTAAATAAAATCCTCAAAGATTCAATTCTCAATCATTTGAGTTAACAAGCTTAAATCATCAAAGTCATGCATGAATTGAACCTTTGGCCTCTAAAACTTAAGGATAGCATGCTCATATACATTCAAAATCAAGTGAAATAACTTCATTTCCAGAAGTTATCACACCCCCAAACCTAAAGATTTGCTAGTCCTCGAGCAAACTAATCCAAGCAAGGGAAGAAGGAATACACTCCAATACAAAGAATAGAAAACATGGGCAAATTGAACTAGAGCATATCCAACTTCTAATCATCATTCATACCCTCAGAAATCACTTCTCAACCTCACACAAGGTTCACACATGCAAGAAATTTCCAACTATCATGATTACCCTTGAATGCCATTTTTGTACATAAATGATTTCCCAAACTCATGTGTTTAAGACCCTTTCCTAATCTTGAAGAGTAAGATGGATGAATTTATAGAATGCACATGCACTCTCAAAAGAATGTCTTTCATCCCTTTCTCCACTAATGTAGGCAACACAAAATCAAAGATCATTAGGGTCTTTTAAGCTTATAATGTGAGGCTAAGGGTAATGGCTAAGAAGGAAGGGGAAGGATTTGAAATCAAATATTAAACACATAATCACACATTTCTATTGAATCAAGTCAAGCATGCAAAATGTACACAAGGATCTAATATGAAAAATCAACTCTCTTTATTCTTTTTTTTTTCTCTTTTTTTTCTTCTTCTTTTTATTTAGAAAAACATATGTACATGTTTATTTTCTTTGCAAAAGGGGGCTACATTTTGTGCAGCTCACACATTTTTCTCTCTTTTTTTTATAATTTTTTTTTTGAACAAGAGTTTGTTCCAAATAGATCTTGGTTTCTTTGTATCATGCAAAACACTTTCACTCACACCAACAAAAATGCCCAATCATGTGTTCAACAAAGGACCTGTAATGAGGGTAAGAAATTTTCTTAACACAAGCAAGGGTGAAGGGGTGGAGATTGTGGGTTTTAAGAAAGAAAAAATAGGCCACACACATGCACACTAGGCTTCAAAGGGGGTACTAGGGAACTCATTCAGTTAAGGTTGGCTTGAAAAGGCCCAATCGGTCCAAAGAATTGCCCTAATCATTTCCTCAAAAATGCATCGCCTAGGATTTTGCCTCGAAAGGGAATCAGACAAGCCTCAAAGAAGCAAATTGATTCTACACATGCCAATCATAAATTTTTTCTAATCATGCATTTCATTCATATTCCAAGGTCCACCACACATATAAGAGGGAAATACACTCACACACAATTATGATAACAAGTGTAAGCATAATATTTGAATTTCTACATGTGATTTCCCATGCAATGAGGCACATCTTTGATCCACACAATCATCGGATACTCAAATCAGCATACTGGCATCCACAAATTCAAAATGCCACCAAACACACTCATCAAATTAGTGCAAAATTCCAGGCAGCCCACTAATCCTAAACAAGCTCTCTCAAATCCATCAAAACTACTTCATCAAAAAGATAAGGTAAATGCAAAGCTAAAAAGATAAGGTAAACAAAATCAAACATAATCAAGAATTGAAAAACTCAACAGAATCAAAAGCAGGTAGATAACTAAACTAGGAATGTAAAAACATCAATAAAGAAAAATAAAGATAAGGTAAAGAACTTGGGTTGCCTCCCAAGAAGCGCCTCGTTTATAGTCCTAGGCTGGACTTTCTCTGTAATGGTAACTGGGAGATGTAGCTTTGTCACCAAGATAGGCATAGCTCAAATGAGATTGTAATAACTTGAGCTCTCTCAATTCTTCATCTTCCTTTTCACATGTAGAAAGCAGAGAAGCTTCAAAGGGGTCACACAGGACATTTGCACTAATTCTTTTAGTTCCCATCCCACCAAGCACATTCACATACGAACATTCTTCAAGATCTTGAGGTAATTTCATTGCTTTTAAAATATTAAAGGTTACCTCTTGATCTTGCACTCTCATGGTAAGCTCCCCTTTTTGAACATCAATAAGAGTTCCTCCAGTTGCAAGGAATGGTCTTCCAAGGATGAGAGGGACATTTCTATCTTCCTCCATATCTAGGATGATGAAATCAGCTGGGAAAATGAACTTGTCCACCTTAACCAAGACATCTTCTATGACTCCTTTAGGGTACTTGAGAGAAACGATCACTAGTTGCAAAGTAACCGAAGTCGACTTTACCTCCCCCAAACCTAGTCTTTGGTATACTGAAAAGGGCATAAGATTTACACTGGCCCCCAAATCATATAATGCCTAACCAGAGAATTTCTCACCAATGGTGCAAGGAATGATGAAGCTTCTGGGATCTTTGAGCTTAGGAGGAAATTTATTTTGCAATATAGCACTACATTCCTCCGTGAGAGCAACAATTTCAAACTCACCAAGCTTTCTCTTCTTGGACAAGATGTCCTTCATAAACTTCACATAACTAGGCATTTTTTCCAAAGCCTCAGCAAATGGTATGTTAATGTGAAGTTTCTTGAAAATCTCCAGAAATTTTTGAAATTGAGCATCAAGCTTTTGCTTAGCTAACCGGTTAGGGAAAGGTGGAGGTGGTGTATACAGCTTGTCCTCCTTCTTCTTGTCTTCAACCTTCCCTTTTGCAATTTCCTCATTTTTCTCCACCTCTTTGCTCAAAACCACTTCATCTTGTGCCACCTCAACTTCTTTCTCAAGTAGCTTGATCTTTAAATTTCCTTCAATTTCCTTCCCACTCCTCAATGATATGGCCTTGCAATGCTCAGGAGGGGCACCTGTTGGATTATTAATGGTGTCACTTGGAAAAGTGCCTTGGGACCTATTGTTTTGAGCTTGGGCTAGTTGACCAACTTGAGTCTCAAGATTCCTCAAGGAAGTTGCTTGACTTTGCATCAAGGCATCATGGGAAGCAAGCCTTGAATCGGTTTTAGTCATATACTCTTGTTGGCTAGTCATGAACTGAGTAAACATCTTCTCCAAATTAGAAGTTGAAGTTGAACCTTGGGATTGAGGGGAGCTCTGTTGTTGGAGACTTGGAGAGACATGTGGTGCTTCTCTAGGCTGATAGGAAGAAGAAGGACCTTGAGAATTTCTACCCCAAGAAAGATTAGGATGGTTCCGCCAAGTAGAGTTATAAGTATTACCAAAACCATTGTTGTGACTACTTGGGTGGAACTGACTAGCATATTGCACACTCTCCAGGCTAGCTGTGCAACTCGCAGTAGAGTGACGGTCCCCACAATGATCACAAATCTTAGCTGAGACATTACCTCTGCTCGCCACTAAATTAACTGCCATGGTTTCAAACTTCTTGGATAGTGCTTCCACTTGAGCTGAAAGTGATGTGAGAGCATCAACTTCATGTATACCGGTCGCCACTCTCCTAGGAGCAACCCTCTCTGCTGGCCACTGATAGTTATTAGTGGCCATTTCCTCCAAAAGGTTGTAGGCAGCGTCTACAGTCTTGCTCATGAGAGTCCCTCCAGCTGCTGCATCAATTATAGATCGAATGGATGTTGTCAAGCTGTTATAGAAGGTATGGACTAACATCCATTTTGCTATGCCATGATGGGGGCACTTCCTCAATATCTCCTTAAAGCGCTCCCAAGCCTCATATAATGTTTCTCCTTCAAACTGCCTGAAGGACAAGATATCATTTCTGTACTTCATTGACTTCATGGGAGGGAAAAATCGATCCAAAAACTTCTGAGCTAGCTCTTCCCAAGTAGTGATGGAATGCTCAGGTAAGGAGTGAAGCCAAGCCTTCGCCCTATCTCTCAAGGAAAAAGAGAAGAGCCTCAAGCGAGCTGCATCATCAGTCATCCCTTGATGCTTGAAAGTATCACAAATCTCCAGAAAGTTAGCTAGATGAGCATTAGGATCCTCATGGGGTAGATCCGCAAATTACAAATTATTCTGAACCATCTGGATAATAGCAGGCTTGATCTCAAAAGTTTGTGCTTGTACAACTGGCCTTCTAATGCTAGATCGGATGTCTCTAGCATTTGGAGTAGCATACTCTCTCAAGAGTTTTTCAGCATTCGCTTCTTCCGCCATCTCCAAGTCACTATCCAATTCAAATGTCTTCCCTTGTACTAGTCGTTCTCTTAGCAATCTATGAAAGGTCCTTTCGATCTCAGGATCGTAAGGAAATCGAGATACACTTTGAGTCCTTCGCATACAAGAGCTAAGTACCTGAAAAACAAAACAAAACAACAAAGAAAACTTGAAATAAGAATTGTGAATAACTGTAAGAAATAACACAAAATCTAAACTCAATCCCCGGCAACGGCGCCAAAAACTTGTTGGTAATTGATCCGTAAATCCGCAAGCGCACGGGTCGACAAGTAATATAAAGGAGAGCTAGAGTATCGTGTCCCAAGGGATTGATTAATTAGAAGAATGTTAAACTTAATCAAAATTCACAAATTTTTATCCAAGCACGTATTGTGAAAATGAGTTGCAATTAAAATAATAATTTATAGAAGTAAAATAAGAAAACACCAAACACTAATTCCACAAGAGAAGATGAGAATGATTAAAGCCTAGGGGTCCCTATTCACTTGCTACTTCAAAGAATAATTGCAATCAACAAGTACCAATCAATGAAATGATAATTGTTAGCTAATAACCTTCAATAGATAAGAGCCTATGTCTAGGACAATTACCTATGCAAAACCTAGTTAATCCACTATGTGTCCATGTGGGTTAACATAAGAATCACTCATTGAGACCAATTATCAAACACTTGCTATGCATGACTAATGGGTATGTGTCCATCCCATTAGCTAATCAACACACTCAATGCAATAGAATGTAATTGAACATACATCAACCATACCATATCCATATTCACAACTCCCTATCTCTAGTTCAATTGGAATACTAAAATCATGCAATTGATGGCCAATCAACAACAAGCATTAAGCATAGATATGGATGAAAAAAACCAAATTCATTGAAAGGATACCCAATTAATTACAAATTAATCAAATCCATAGCAAGATCCTAGAGAGCCCCTAGATTAGAGTTTAGTTACACATCATAAAAGAAGAGAAAACATATAGAATCATAGAACCCATCAAGTTACAAATCAAGAGAGAAAAGGGAAAGAATGAACAAGAATGGTGAGAATCCAATGCTTGATCTTCCTCCTTGATCTTGATTCTTCACTTGAATCACCTCAATCTTCCAAGGTTTTCTCCTCCTCCCACTTTCTCTATGGATTTCGTGGTTGGTCCCCAAAACAGAATATGCAGAATCCCCTCAAAAATCAGATAAAAAGGGTCAAATTCGCGGACCAGGGCTTTTACCACGCCTAGGCGTGGTTATGAAACACGTGCTGTCCGGTATTGGACACGCCTAGGCGTGACTTTCCCACGCCTAGGCGTGAGTGTCTCGTCTGAAATTCCTGAAAACCTGAGAGTTCCACGCCTAGGCGTGGTTTGTCAAGCCTAGGCGTGGTTTTGTCAAGCCTAGGCGTGGTTGGCAGCAGCATCTCCTTTTTTGCATTTTTTTCCAAATTTGAGCTCTTTTTTTAGTTCCTTGGCCCTTCCAAAGCTTTTCCATGTTGAATACCTACATCAAGACAATGTTAAAGTCCATCAAATCATAATCAATCCAATTTCTTTAAATAAAATCCTCAAAGATTCAATTCTCAATCATTTGAGTTAACAAGCTTAAATCATCAAAGTCATGCATGAATTGAACCTTTGGCCTCTAAAACTTAAGGATAGCATGCTCATATACATTCAAAATTAAGTGAAATAACTTCATTTCCAGAAGTTATCATTCATCACAGTAATTTTCAAAAACATTGTTTTCAAATTTGTCACCATGATCACTTCTTATAGAAAAGATTTGAAAACCTTTTTCATTTTGAATAACTTTGGCAAGTCTTTTAAAAGCTAGAAATGCATCATTTTTATTTGCAAGAAATAAAGTCCATGTAAACCTAGAAAAATCATCCACAATCACTAAAGCATAGTAATTTCCACCAAAGCTCATAGTTCTAGAAGGTCCAAATGGATCCATGTGCAAAAGTTATAAAGGTCTAGTAGTTGAAACTATATTTTTTACTTTAAAAGAGACCTTTATTTGTTTACCCTTTTGACATGCATCACATAACTTATCTTTTATAAAATTAAGCTTGGGTAGTCCAATTACTAGCTCTTTAGAGACTAACTTCTTTAAGTGATCCATGTGAATGTGTACAATTCTTCTATGCCATAACCATGAATCATCATTCTTACTTAAAAGGCATTTTGCATCATTTGAAGATATATCATCAAGACTAATCATATAGATGTTGTTTACTCTATGACCAATGAATTTAACATGCTTATCATTTTTATCTTCAATTATGCAACAATTTGAATCAAATATAACTTTATTTCCTTTATCACATAATTGGCTAATACTAAGCAAGTTATGTTTCAAACCTTCAACAAGCAACACATTTTCAATAGAGGAGTTAGGATTCTTACCGACTTTGCTGATTCCAAGAATTTTTGCCTTGTTGTTATCACCATAAGTAACGTGTCCATGACTTTTGGGAATAAGCATGGTGAATTTTGAGTCGTCCCCGGTCATGTGCTTGGAGCAGCCGCTATCGAGATACCAATTTGAACTCCTGGCTTTCAAGCACACCTACAACACATGTTTAGTTTTTAACCTTTGGTACCCAAACTTTCTTGGGTCCTTGTGTGTTAGTTTTGGGTATAGTACCCTTGGGAACCCAAACCATTTTTGTTTCAATTTTTGTATTTATGTTTTTCCTAGCATTACATGTTGATGCACTATATCCTTTTCTTCCGCAGTAAAAACATTTAATAAAAGGACTGCTTGAAACACTAGAATGCACAAAGAAATTTTTATAGAGTTTTTGTTAATTTTTCGAGTTATAACCTATCCCGGCTTTTTGAAAAACCACTCTTTGTCTTCCTAACAAAATATTTAAGTTATCCCTTCCAAAAGTGAATTTAGAAAGAGTGTTCTTTAAGTCTTCAATTTCTTTTTCAAGCATATGACATGTAGAACAAGATGAAGAAGTAGAAGCATGTGAAGAATGATTTGTGCATGCATCAATGATTCCCAAAGTTTCATTTTCAATTTTTAATTCTTCTATTTCTTTATTTAAAACAAGAATTTGATTTTTCAAAGAAGAAATTGTTTTCTTAGAAGAAGAAATATTTTTTGTGAATTTTAAAGATTCTTCATGTAATTCTTCAAAAGCATCTTGTAACTCATCGTAAGAAGGCAATAAAGTAGTATTAGAACTTACCTCATTTTCGCTTTCTTCTTCATCTCCTTTGGCCATGAGACATAGTTGAGCTTCCTCGCTATCTGAGCTGTCAGTTGAATCTATGTCGTTTTCATCTCATGCTATATATGCTTTTCTTCCTTTTCTTTCCTTGAAGGGCTTCTTTTCAAATTTCTCCTTCTTCTTTTGGTAAACTGGGCACTCCATTTTCATGTGACCAGGTTTGCCACATTCATAGCAAGTTGGAGTCGATGAAACTCCTTTGCCTTTGTAATGAGTCTTCTTCGGAGGGAAGGGGGGTTTTCTTTGCGTTCCCTTTTTCCTGAGAAATTTACCAAACTTTTTAACTAACAAACTAAGATTTTCTTCGTTTACCTCGATGTTCTCTGAGCTTTCTTCATTTTCTTCGTCATCATTGTTGAATGTTGAGGAAGTGGCTTTGAACGCTATCCCCTTTTTCTTTTTATCGTTTTCTTCGCTTTGACTTAATCTGCTCAGTTCCAGTTCGTGCTCATGAAGTTTTCCAAAGAGGGTAGCTAGAGTCATTGTGGACAAGTCCCTCGATTCTGAAATAGCTGTTACCTTAGGTTGTCAAATCCTGCTAAGACATCTCAATACTTTGTTAATCAAATCTTCATTAGAAAATTTTTTGCCTAAAGATGCAAGATGATTAACTATGTGGGTGAACCTCTTTTGTATTTCCTGAATGCTTTCTCCTTAGTTCATTCTGAACAATTCATATTCACGAGTTAGAGAATTGATTCTCGACCTCTTAACTTCACTAGTACCCTCATGGGTAACTTGCAAAGTGTCCCACATTTCTTTAGCAGTTTTGCAATTTGAAATTCTAAAAAACTCATCATATCTCAAAGCAGTAGTAATAATATTTTTTATTTTTAAATTAAATTAAACTTTTCTTTTGTCTTCATCAGACCATTTATTTCGTGGTGTTTCGGTCCTTACACCATCGACCTCATGTGTGGGTATAAAAGCGCCATTTTCGACAGCATCCCATACATCTAGATCAATAGCTTCGATGAAGATTTTTATTCTTTCCTTCCAATATGCATAACCATCCCCATTGAAAAAGGGTGGTCGGTTTATGGAAAATCCTTCTGAAAAACCATTTGAAGAAGCCATATTCTCTTGAAGCTGCTAAGCTCTTTATACAAGAGTCTAGCTCTGATACCACTTGTTACCAAGTGGCTTCCAGTACTCAAGAGGGGGGTGAATTGAGTATAAAACCTTTTCTCAAAACCTCTTTTTATCAAAAACAAATATTAAAAACTTAATAAATAAATACACAGAAGGAATGAGAAGAAGAAAAGAAACAATAAAAGCAACGAAAAATAAATATGCAATAAATTAAAATTACATAAAATAAAGAGATTAAGAATAGAGAAGTAGGCACAGTATTTATCCTGATTCGACCACTAACCCACTTGTGGTCTACGTCCAGTCCTCGAAAGTCAAGATTTTTCACTAAGTATACAAGCTTCAATAGGTGCTTGCTACCGTTACACAAAAGAGCACTTTTCACATACAGGGAAACTCTACCCTTGTGCTAAAGCCTCAGCCTGCAGGGATACCTCACCCTTATACAAACCTTGAGGGATACCTCACCCTCGATACAGAATATCAGAAAGTAGATGAAGAGAAACTCTCACTCAGAGTAGGTAATACAAATTGAAGTGCTAATAGAGCTCTCACAGAAATATCTCAAAGTTTTTAATCAAAAAGAGCGTAGAAAATAATTTTCACAGATTAGAGCAAGCAGAAAATAATTCAGAGTATTGGGCAAAAATATTTGTGACCCAAGGTTGCTATTTATAGGGAAAAACACAGAGATAGCCATTTGGGTATAATTAAAAGCATTTAAAACCAATTTGAAAACCTGTCTGTTTCCATGTGATCTTAAGCTTCGTGTTTATTCGAATAGCTTAACATTCTATTCGAATAACACTGTTCCTGAACCATCGTGAAAGGTCATCTGATATAGGTTATTCGAATAAGCTCTATGTTATTCGAATAACATGTTTAAAAAGCTGTTTAGATAAAACAGGTTTATTTGAATAACGTTTGAGTTATTCGAATAACTCACTTAAAAACATAGTTCTGAAAAACCCATTTATTCGAATAACAGGATAGTTATTCGAATAGCATCTTTAAAAGAACAGACCCTCGTGAAGGTGTTTATTCGAATAGACTATGCTCTATTCGAATAAATCAATGCAAAACTGTTTTTGAAAAAGGTATTTCAAAGACATTGAGTTTGTTTTAAAACAGGTTTTATCTTTTCTTTCAAAAACAAAGAGACATCAAAGTGAGCTCCGTACAACAGATTCTAAGTCCTAATGCTAATCATAAACTTGGACTTGGTCTATTTATCATCTTCATTTAGTCTTCACGTTTGTTATCATCAAAACAAGTCTTCAAAGATATACATCCAAACACAATTTGCTCCACTAGGTAGCCTACAATACACTTATATAGTTGTACTACACATAGTTTATTAGTATAAATACACACAGCAACGGGGAGGCTAAGTAATAGACAGTCCCAATCAAGATTATGCTCAACTTCATGGCCAATATCTTCCCATGTCCATATCTCTATCAATAAATTCAAAGACTTAATCTAACAATATATTTAGATTCACCATATCCAGTATTTGTTACACGTACTCCATGATATGTACAACAAACAATCATTTTGTAAGCTTACTGAGATAGAAGAACAATCATTTATAAGAGGCATTGAAATATAAGTAAAATCATTTGTTAAATGTAGCGAATAGTTTATTATGATTATGATGTTGTCACCCTGATTTCATGAAACAATCACAGTTTACAAACTTATAAAATGAAAATATTAGGAAGAATATTGAATATCACAAGATATATGATTATCATGAACAACATTCTGTTCACCTACTTATCCCCAAGCTTAATGACACCACTCTTAATCATTTCTCTGTACAAGTTATTGCCCTCTTTGGTTCGTTCTCCAACACCAACGAACACAGAGAAACCACCTAATAAAAGGAAACAGTCAGCACATGAGTATAGAAAGGTAAAAGAACATCTTAACAAAAGTAAATTAAATGCATTAAGCACATGCCATGAGCCTTTGCAACATTGTTAAATAAGTTCCATAATAAGCACAGGTTTTCCTACACCAGCACCACCAAACAAACCAATATTTCCTCCTTTTTGGTATGGAGCAAGTAGGTCAACAACCTATAGGGGCAAAAGGGACGTAAAATCGGTACCCAATCAAAAGATACCCACGGACGCACACACACACACACACAAAAACATAAAAATGGAGATTGGAGAATAATAAGCTGTCAAGGAAATTAGATAAAGCACATTTACAAATAAGCAGATAAAAGAAAGTAAATATTAAAAGAAAAAATATCTTGATCCCAGTAACCAGAATCTGCTATTCGGTTGCTTGTTCAACTAAAGCAGGAGCTTCTTTATGAGTAGGCAAATAATGCTCGGTTTCTACAACAAGTCACACAAATTACCATTAGAAAAAACATCTAGCGAAAATGATACAACAAAGTCTTATCTACTAATCAGATATAAAAGGGCTTTATGGGTTTCTTACTGATTTCACCCTTTTCATCAATAGGCCTTCCAATGACATTCATGATTCGGCCAAGGGTAGCCCTACCAATAGGAATCTAAAGGGAATATGAACGTTATATCATAATACAAAAAATAAAAGCTAGTGACACAACAAACATAAAATAAAATAAAAATAAAACCAAGTAAGCAAAATCCAATGGTGAGAAATGCAAGTCTAAGCCTCTAAGGAAAAGAAGACATTGGAACAGCTGAACAAAATCACAAAAAACAACAATGAAATACTGCTATATACACTAACCAAACAAGTATTGAACAATGATCCAGATTTAAAAGTGCATTCACATAAGAGTGCATTAAATATGTAGAGAATAATTGAATTTCAGTATCAAAACATTCACAGAAGAGTGCATTCAGGAATATGAACCCATATTGAACAATGATCCACATCTAAAAGAGAAAAAATAGTTCCAAAGTATAAACTATAAACTATAAATTTACAAATCAATACAAGCATATCTCAGCACATCAATTTACCTTATCCAACTTGTTGGAGTGCAGATAACCAAATAATTAAAAGACAATATGTGGTACTCACAAGTCACAAAAAACTCGCATAGATCTTACAAAATATTATAAACCCATAACAAAATATCACAAGAAATTCATAAAAATGACCAAAAATAAGAAAAAAAAAACTTTACACCCATTTGTTAATTTCCAAACTATAAAAAAAAAACACTCAGATTCATAACACACTAAATCTTCAAACCACAAAAGTAAAAAATTTAGATATTCCAATCCATACAGATACCAACAAAGTCAAGATTTTCCACAAAACCTAACATGCCCACCAAATTGAGTTACAATTTACAAACTGTAACCGCATAATGCAAATTTCAATCACGAATAGAGAATTAATTCAACAAAGTCTTACATTAATAGGGGACCCAGTGTTGAGCACGCGGCTGCCCTTAACGATGATTTGGCCGCTGGCGCCGCAGGAGGTGAGACGGAGGCAGCAGCTAACGTGGCGTAATGGGTGACGCGGTTGAGGAGGTAGCCGTAGGGAGAAGGGCGGCCCAAAAGGGTTAGAGAAGAGAGCCTGGAAGGTGATTTGGAATAAAGAAACGGGGGTATACAAATTTGAGTGCATTAGGGTTCTTTCTTTTGATTTAGGGTTAAAATGTTTTCATTTGATTACAAAGAGATTGAGATTAAGTTTTTAATGATTTTAATTTAATTTATAATTAAATATTTAAATTAATATAAAAAAGTCCTTGAGCGTCTTTCAACAAATATAATGGTCAATTAACTTTTGATGACTAGATTATTAATCTAAATTATAAAATGTATACATGTCATGTGATGATTGAAGCATGTAATGAAGCCACCAGTGGCTTCACATTTTTTATTGCACAGGAAAAGTCACCAAATTACAAAGTGAAAAATTTTGGTCTACTGTAGCTTTACTGTATCGTGGACGTGTTTCTTTCTCAGGAAAGGCCGATGCTATTGTACACCTGATTATGTTATGGTGTATAATACTCCTTTGACGTTACCTGTAATTAGAAGGGAATTTTTTTCGTAGCTGATCATTGGTTTAATATTTACTAACAAAAGTTACTATAAAACAAAACCCTATCTGTCGTTAGTAAATCAATTGAAGAAAAACCCATTTCTCTCTTGCCATTCGAAGGTCGAACGAAGTGAGTCTTGAAGGTGACAATAGCTTCCCCAATCGATTTGAATAGACAATAGCAGAGAGGATAGCCTACATAGGTGTGGGAAAGTGACGATGGTTCTGTTACTGAGCTTGGATAGCAAGTTGCGAATTGACAGAGAGCGGTGGTGGACATCGTCATTGTGTTGCTGAGACGAGTGTGAAGAGGCTTTTGCTGTGTGTCATTGTGCTTGTAGGTGAGTTTGGTATGTCTTTATTTCCATTATGTGTGTGTAAGATGGATTTAGGGTTTGCAGAATAGGGGAACAAAAAATGGTAAGGCAAAAGATTATTTGGGAAATTAGGACTTTTGTTGTTTGTCATTGTGCTTGTTGATGAATTTTGAAAGTCTCTCTCTCTTTTTATCCCTATAGTTTGCCTCTGTTTCAATTGGGTGTTTGATATTAGAAGTCACACTATTGAAACTCGTAGCTGTGAGGCCAATCCATTCAATCTCAATGTTTCATCATCATCATCTTGGTATTCCTTATTCCTTCTTCAGATCATAATTTTTTTTTTTTGCCTTTTGAAATTTCTGTTTGAACTTTTCAGTGTTCGAATCTTCTTACTTCCCAATAAATAACTCTCTGGGTCTTGCTTATTCTAGAGTTCTTCCTTTTAGCACTTTAGTAGATTCCATTCCTTGAGTCTCATGCTGGAGATGCCATACGGGTTATCTTCATTTCTGGTCAATATTTCTTTTAATATTTTTGTGTTTTTTTTTTACTTCTTCTTCTTTTAGCTGAATTTGGATTAGAATATGCTTTTAGCTGAAACTCAAACCGTGTCATTGTCATTTGTTTAGCACGTACATGTAGTAGTCCACCATGATAACCTGAATTTTTTTTTGAAAATTTTGATCTTTTAACATTTTGCATGTGCCTACATACCCACACACCAGAATTGATATAGATCTTTATAGTGTCAATAAATCTGATGTATTTTGGGTGATAGAGAAGAGAAATGTGTCCACTGCATATTGGCTGTTTACAGGTGAGAAACTTGGTATCTGTTGCCACTCATTTTAATTCAATCTCTATTTTCCTCATACCTGCTTAATTATTTGGCTCTTTCAAAATTTTAGAATGTTTCAGTAGTATATGAGACATCTAACCTTTGAATAGATTGAAGAAATTACAAAAACCCAAATAGCAGTGTTAAAAACAACAACAAAAACTCTCAATTGAAGTCAAACACTCATAATGAAAAGCAGATAAAAAAAAGAGAGAACAATGATAGTGTTGTGAATCCAATATAGAAATCTTATGAGTTCAGTAGCCATTGGTTTTGAGGATGATTACTCAGAATTACGGCACCTTCTCACTCTTGTCCATTCTTTGCTTTTCTTTCCTCTTTCTCTCTCTCTCCTTTTCTTTTTGGCTACAGTATTTCACATTTGTCTTGAACTCAATATTCTATATGTCTCCAGTACTGGTTGGTAATCATAATACTAATACAGCCTTTGGAAAGCCTCTCCTTGTTAGCTGTGTATCCCTTCCCCAAATTCATTTCATTCATACATTACGTCTAATTGACATATGCTCATTCTGGTGTCCTTTCTCTTAATTTTAAGTTTGTTTAAACATGATGCCATTTGTAGGTAAACTACCGCATGAGATCACCCAGTGTACTTGAATCTGAGAGATATAGCACCTTATCATCAATCAAGCTTTTTCAATAGTTGTCTATAACTGGAAGAAGTAAAATCTGGAGAAATTAACTTGAAATCATTAGTCCTAGCTCTATGCTATCTGAGTTTTATTTTGCTACTTGATTTTGCTCAGTTTCTGCCTGGATGATGCTCTCTCGCCAATTTGTTGAATACTGTTTATGGGGATGGGATAACTTGCCTAGAATAGTATTGATGTATTATGCCAACGTTCGATCCTCCCCTGAAGGGTATTTTCACACAGTCATATGCAACGTTGAGGAGTTTCATAACACTTCTGTGAACCATGACCTCCACTCAGACAAAGCAGTGTTCTTGACAACCAGGATCGAAACACCTACTATGCTCCTTACTGCTTTTCCATCGCCCAACAGCAACAAGCAAACAATTGCCATGTCCAGTTGACACCCGAGGTTGCTTTGAGACCAAACAGGAAAGATGAGAATACAGAATAGAAAACATAAATGATTGCTTCTTCAGTGATGCGCTTTACCTTTGACTTATATTTTACACTAATTTTCACATGACCACAAATTTGTACCCAATGTGAATCAGTTGGTTCACATGATTTATTAAATTTTACTGGATGACAGTGATAAGTCATCAATGCAATTGTTGTACTCTGTAGAACGTCTTTATAGTTTATAGCAAATAAAAGGCTCAATTATATAATACAAGGGCAGGAAGCCTCTAAGGCTGGAAGTGTGACAAGCCCATGAAAAATACTCACCAGTCTTTTCTGCAAGGACATGCTCAAGTAGCTACATTATATTTATATCCTGTCTATCCTTTATTTATTTATTTATTTATTTATTTTTTGAGTTATTGTCCTTATGAAACTCATCTACTATGTGTGTATTTAGATTGAAGTTTGTAAATTTAAGTTTAAATCAACTTGATTTTACAAACTTAAGTTTGGATAAAAATAAATTTGTAATAATATGATTTATATTTGAAAATTTTTATTTTAAAATTGAATTTAATAAAATAAATATTATTTAGATAAAAATAATAAAAAATTTTAAATATGTAATTACTAAAAAAGATGAGTTTATATTACAATATTAATATTATTTTTTATTTTATTTTTATTATTTTTAAGTGTACATAAATAAATTATATAAATGTTGTCATTTTTTTTACTTTTAGTGGTAAAATTAAATTATAAATAAAAAATTATAACAAAATACATAAATTATATGTATAGTTGAATAAATTATATAAATGTTATTTTTTTAACTTTGATACTAGAGTTAAATTATATATAAAAAAATTGATGCAGGTAAGAGAGAGCATACATAATTGAAATATTGTTTACTTTGGGCTTTGAAAATGAAATTTGTCACGTCAAAATAAAAAGTAAGTGATCAAAATATTTCAGAAATTAGACTTTGAAAATAAAAAAGTAATCTAAAAACTATCACATCTTAAATTCGCATTGTGAGAACCTCTTCTAATTAATATACAATATTAACAGTGTAAATTAGAGAAGGTTTCAACTTTCAACGGAAAAAGTAAATAATATCAGTAAGGAAAAATAAGCATGCTTCTAGACTCTCCTTTGTGTTGAGAAGAAAATTCATTTTAAAATTGCAATGCAACTAGACGCATGTTCTCATTCTCCATGAGAAGTATATATTCACTTGGATATGTGGGTTATAGAATCCGAACAAAAGCAAACATAAAGTTCCAATAAGCATTCAAAACCAGAAACTTAAACTATGATATTGGCTCTTACCACTTGCATCACTGATTTTGTAGAATGCTAAGTTGCGTTACAAATATAATAATGCAAACGATACTTAAGGTAAGACTTATGTGCATTGGTGACGGTATATAATTATTGACACTAGCTACAAAAGACAATTCGTTGAACGCACTCTGCAATCTGCAAGAAGGAATGAAGAAGGATATGGGGAATTTACAGGTTCGGTGCTTCCTTTGGGTGAACAGAACGAGTATTGAGTAGTGGCTGTAGAGCTTTGACTTCAATGCTCATATTTGGCCGAAACTCAGCTTCATATTGCACACAGTGCAGCAACAGCAGCCATCTTTTACAAAAATACAAAAATAAATAAGATGATGAAATGAAAACTATAACAATTTTCCTCCAACAAGTCAAAACAACATATTTTCCTTTCCTTTAAGCTTTTTAAGAATAGAGTAAAAAGTTTGCAAGCAAGTTTTGAAAAGCAAATGTTTTTGGAATATCATAACTGAACTAAAAGACAATATTCCATCTTTAGATTATAATCTAATTACCTTTGCTACTGCCTTTTGTGGGGTCCAGCTCAAAGAAAATAAGCACCAAAGGTGCAAGTTTTTCAACTCAACAGAAAATCATTTTTGGAGCACATGGTTTTGGAGCACATGGTTTTGCACAAACCACTTTTGGAGCACATGGTTTTGCACTCATTTTGCTTCTATAAATAGAAGCAATTGAGAGGAAGGAAGTGCATCAGATCCTCACAATCAAGAGAGTGAGAGAAAAATAGAGAGAGAGCCTCTTAGAGAGTTTCTTGAGAGAGAAAAATAGTGAGCCAATTTGTGAGAATTATATCCACAAATTGAAGATCAAATATCATTGTATTTTGTATTCCCATTATTTTATAGTGGAGATTTAAGTGGCCTACGGGTCCCGTGGTTTTTTCCTTACTCACATTGAGAAGGTTTTCCACGCTAAAAATTTTCTGGTGTTGTTATTACAATTATTTTACGCTTCCGCATAGTGCCTATTTTTAGTTCACAGAGGAGGGAAATTATGCAGGCATTTCCCAACAGTGGTATCAGAGCTCTCAGAGCTCTGGGATACTAGGTGCCGGATTCATAAGAAAATTCTTAGTATGCTCGTGGTTGCAAAGATTGTCGATCTTCCACATCAGAAAAGAATTATTCTCGTTGTTGGAAATAACATGTGGTGGTGTGAAAGTGTTGTCTAGGAAAGTTCTGGCTAGGAAAGATTTGGTATTTAAGTGTGTCCATTAGTGACCCACCTCTCTTTCCTGGGAACCTACCTGGTGCACTATTTGCATACTACGGTTATTGTATACGATATTGTTTACCTGTACGGTACTATTCACGTATATTGTATTGGCTGTGTAACTCAAGATGGAGGGAGTTATCACTCATGATGGAGATATGTTCAAGTTAATTGCTGATAATTACTCCTATTGGAAGCCGATGATGGAAGACCACTTATACTGCAAAGATTTGCATGAGCCAATCACCCAAAAAGATAAATCGGGGGAAGACCGACAAAGAATGGGAGCTCCAGAATCGGAAAGCAAGTAGCTATGATCCAAAAATATATTTGAAGTTTGTTCGAACATGTATCAACTTATACCAATGCGTATGATTTGTGGGACGAAACTTGAATCCTTGATTCAAAAGAAGACGCCCAGGAATAAAGCCCACCTTGTTAGACGACTGGTGAAGTTGGAGTACTCGGACGGTCAGAACATGATCGAACATTTGAATACCTTCAAAGGTATAGTGAATCAACTAACGAAGACAGAAATGAAGATAGACGATGAGTTGCAAACTCTTCTACTCCTCAGTTCTTTGCCTGAGAGTTGGGACACTCTAGTTGTCACTCTCAGCAATTCTGCTCCAGAAGGAAAGCTTAGCATGGATTCTGTTACAGACAGTTTGCTGAATGAAGAGTCAAGACGGAGAGAAAGGGGCGTGAACAACCAGTTTGAAGCCAACGTTGTTGACAATAGAGGAAGGAGCAAGAATCGTGAAAAAGGAGGTCGTGGAAAATCACAAGGTAGATCCAAATCTCGCACTAGACTAAGTTGTTATTACTGTGGTAAACCAGGCCACGTAAAGTCTGAGTGCAGATTCTTGAAGAGAGACCAACAAGCTGGAACAGTCCACCCTGACCAGATTAACCCAAACAAGAAGAAGGAAGATGGAACAACTACTGCAGTAGCCTCGACTGATGAGAATATATTTCTTATCGGAGAAGAAAATTATCTGAACGTTGCATCTGATGACTGCATTTGGATAATTGACTCAGGAGCATCCTTCCACGTCACACCTCATGAAGAATTTTTCTCATCATACCAAAAAGGAGACTTTGGTACGGTGAAGATGGGAAATCATGTCACAAGCAAGATTGTTGGCATTGGTGAAGTAACAATGATTACTGAGAATGGAAACAAGCTTATGCTGAAGGAGGTAAGACATGTTCCAGACATGCGACTGAACCTCATCTCAGTAGGAAAGTTAGATGAAGCCGGAATGATAAACCAGTTTGGTGCCGGCAGATGGAAACTCAGCCGAGGAAGCATGATTATTGCTCGTGGCAGAAAAGAAGGCTCTCTGTACATTATGCAGGGAAAGATATGCAAAGGGGAGATGAATGTTGCTCAAGATGCAAGCAAGGAATTGTGGCATAGACGACTAGGCCACATGAGCGAGAAAGGTTTGGAGATTCTCGCAAAAGATCATCTTCCAAACATAAAAGGGCAGCCACTTGAATCCTGTGAAGACTGTCTAGCAGGCAAACAACACAGAGTATCTTTCCAAAGATCAGATGATGCAAGAAGAAGAAAGCAGATTCTGGATCTTGTTCACTCAGATGTTTGCTCAACATCTGAAAGGTCCCTTGGCGGTGCCCAATACTTTGTTACCTTCATTGATGATCACTCTAGGAAGGTGTGGGTGTATCCATTGAAGACGAAAGATCAAGTTCTTCAAGCTTTCAAGGAATTCCATGCTTCTGTAGAACGAGCATCTGGAAGAAAGTTAAAATGCTTGAGAACTGATAATGGCGGAGAGTATAGAGGTCCATTTGAAGCATACTGTAAAGCTCATGGGATAAGACATGAGAAGGTACCTCCCAAGACACCTCAGATGAATGGACTAGCTGAAAGGATGAACAGAACGATTGCAGAGAAAGTCAGAAGCATGCTTTCTCAAGCAAAACTTCCCAAGGCATTCTGGGGTGAAGCAGTAAAAACTGCAGTTGATTTGATCAATTTGTCTCCTTCAAGACCTTTAAATGGAGAGATTCCAGAAGAAGTATGGTCTGGAAAGAAAGCCTCTTATGGTCACTTGAGAGTCTTTGGGTGCAGGACATTTGTCCACATTCCTAAAGATGAAAGAGCAAAGCTTGATGCAAAGACAAAGGAGTGCATATACTTTGGTTCACCAAGTGATGAACTTGGCTTCAGATTATGGGATCCTGTAAACAAGAAGATTGTTCGAAGCAGAGACGTGGTATTTTGTGAAGATCAGACGATCCAAGATATTCAGCAATCTAAGAAGCCAAAGACCATTGTGGTACACAATTCGGGGGAGAGATTCCTCAAAGGAATGAGCAACCTGATCAGACAATACAACCTCATCAGATGGAGCAACCTGTTCAGACGGAACAACCTGACCAGACAGAACAAAGTCAGGCAATGCATGAAGAACAGATGGAGACTGATCAAGTAGAACAAGAACCTCAAGTGAGAAGATCAACGAGAGTCAAACAACCATCAAGAAGGTATTTCTCAGATGATTATGTCACTCTCCCTGATGAAGGGGAACCTCAAAGTTTCATAGAAGCCATTGAGACGAACGATAAGGAAAAATGGATGCAAGCTATGCAAGAAGAAATACAGTCCCTGAAAGAGAATCAGACGTATGACCTGGTGAGATTACCAGATGGACGAAAGGCATTGAAAAACAAGTGGGTATTCAAACTCAAGACTGAAGAGAACAACCCAAACCCCAGGTACAAAGCAAGGATTGTTGTGAAGGGGTGCAACCAGAAGAAAGGCATAGATTTTGAAGAAATCTTCTCACCAGTGGTGAAGATGACATCCATTAGAGCGATCCTTGGTCTAGCTGCAAAACTAGACTTGGAAATAGAACAACTTGATGTTAAAACAGCATTCTTACATGGAGACTTAGAGGAAGAAATTTATATGGAGCAACCAGAAGGTTTCGAAGAACCAGGCAAAGAACATCTAGTGTGTCGTCTGAAGAAAAGCCTCTATGGTCTGAAGCAAGCTCCAAGACAATGGTACAAGAAGTTTGATCTTTTCATGACCCAACACAATTTTAAGAAGACCTCCGCAGACCATTGTGTGTTTGTGAAGAACTATGAGAATGGTGAATCCATCATACTACTGTTGTATGTTGATGATATGCTGATTGTTGGGAAAGATAAGACAAAGATAGTTGCTCTCAAGGAGGCATTGAGCAAATCATTTGCCATGAAAGATCTGGGTGCAGTAAAGAAGATTCTTGGAATGAAGATCATCAGAGATCGATCTAGAAGGATGTTGTGGATGTCACAAGAAGACTATATCAAGAAAGTTCTTGAAAGGTTCAACATGCATAATGCCAAACCTGTGCATGTTCCATTACCTGGTCATCTCAAACTGAGTAAGATACAATGTCCAGGAAATGACGTAGAAAAAGAAGAAATAAGCAAGGTGCCTTATTCTTCTGTTGTTGGTAGTCTTATGTATGCAATGGTCTGTACAAGACCAGACATTGCTTATGCTGTAGGAGTTGTGAGTAGATTCCTATCGAATCCAGGAAAAGAGCATTGGAATGCTGTGAAATGGATACTAAGGTATCTGAAAGGAACTGCCAAAAGGTGCTTGTGTTTTGGCAATGGAAATCTAATGCTCACTGGGTATTCAGATGCAGATATGGCAGGAGATGTGGATTCAAGAAAGTCTACATCGGGATATCTGATTACTTTTGCAGGGGGAGCTATCTCATGGCAGTCACGACTACAAAAGTGTATTGCCTTAAGCACTACAGAAGCTGAATTTATCGCAATCACTGAAGGTTGCAAGGAGATCCTGTGGATGAAGAAATTTCTACAAGAGTTAGGTCAGACTCAAGAAAGCTATGTTCTCTATTGCGACAGTCAGAGCGCAATTCATCTCAGCAAGAACTCGACATTTCATTCAAGGTCGAAACACATCGACGTAAGGTATCACTGGATCCGTGATGTGTTGGAAAGTAAACTGCTGCAGATTGAGAAAATACATACCAAAGACAACGGGGCAGATATGATGACAAAAGCTTTACCTAAAGAGAAGTTAGAAGTCTGTAAAGAAGTTGCAGGCTTAGCATCAACCCCAAATTGATCCAAAGATATTTTCCCTTTGGCTGGAGGGGGAGAATTGTGGGGTCCAGCTCAAAGAAAATAAGCACCAAAGGTGCAAGTTTTTCAACTCAACAGAAAACCATTTTTGGAGCACATGGTTTTGGAGCACATGGTTTTGCACAAACCACTTTTGGAGCACATGGTTTTGCACTCATTTTGCTTCTATAAATAGAAGCAATTGAGAGGAAGGAAGTGCATCAGATCCTCACAATCAAGAGAGTGAGAGAAAAATAGAGAGAGAGCATCTTAGAGAGTTTCTTAAGAGAGAAAAATAGTGAGCTAATTTGTGAGAATTATATCCACAAATTGAAGATCAAATATCATTGTATTTTGTATTCCCATTATTTTATAGTGGAGATTTAAGTGGCCTACGGGTCCCGTGGTTTTTCCCTAACTCACATTGAGAAGGTTTTCCACGCTAAAAATTTTCTGGTGTTGTTATTACAATTATTTTACGCTTCCGCATAGTGCCTATTTTTTAGTTCACAGAGGAGGGAAATTATGCAGGCATTTCCCAACACCTTTGGAGGGTAGTCTCCGTTTAATCTAACCTCAACACACTGCTTCACCTTATCTTCACTAAGCTTTGTTGTTGCCTGATAAAATCCAATGAACAAGAATCACAATGTGCAAAATCCAAAATTCAATGAAAGGAGAAAACACAGAAGAAGACACAATGTCCTCGGGGCAGTGTATGATCGACAGGTTTACTCCCAATTAAGAGTTCCAGCAGTATAACTCCAAAACTGTAAACATCACTTTCTGAAGTGAGTTGTCCAGTCATCGCATATCTGTCATCCAAAAAACCAAGCCTAATAAGTTCTTAAAGCCACAACCATATGTCGGAATTCAGCACTGCTAAGCAAGAATGATGGAAATTAAATGGGAACATTACTAATAATGGCATATATGTGATCGGCAACCACAACCCCTGCCCAGCAATAGGGAAGACCATCAAACATCATAGCTTATCCTTCCAAAATCAAACACTGATGGAAAAATATGGTCTAGCTTTATATGCAAACTGGCATTTATTGGCTTAGGATTAAAAACCAAGGATTTCACATATTAAAGCCCTATATATTAGCTTTCAAATGGGACAGATAGTGAACAATTCTAAATTGTGTAGCTCAAGTTATGAGCAAAACAACAGGTGCTGCCAGAAACTGTGATTATGCAGAAACAGTATTGGCTTTGACAAAAATCAAGTTTTAATGGGAAAAGAGTCATGAGTTGGAATTTATATGCATGGTAGCCTCACATGTCATCTTTCAAATGCAGAAAATAGTGCTCAAATATGAGTTTGGTAGCTCAAGTTAACATCAAATAACATTTCAGCCTTAGATAACACCAAACATGATGCCATGATGTCTTTCTCAAACAGGATACAAATAAATCCCAAAAGCATATGATCCTGGTCCCTAACATCCCAGATTTCTGAATCAAAATCCCTCCAATGTGGTTTATTGACCCATATAATACTTGCACAATTTACACTTAAAGTTCTCCTGACAAAAGATGACTCAACTTTGGTTTCCGCCAAAATCAGGAGTTAACCAGCAGCAAGATATTCAAAATGGTTTAAAACAGATCACAGGCAGCCATGAATCACAAAATTGGTTTCAAGTTTGCAACAAATAAGTGCTGATATTTAAATTTATTGAAGTAGCAACAAATAATATGCAGAAGTGCTTCAAACTTCAAACATATTCCTGCCCAAACAATCCCACAATAAACAATCTCAAAATCTCTGTGATGTGATCTGCAACCTAATCCAATCCAATATAGAAATAAAACAAAAGCCAAAATTGGAGCCCATTCCTGGTGTATGTTTCTGGATAAATAGGCACACATGGAAAATGTTAAAAGATCAAAATTTTAAGAAAATTTTTCGGGTTATCAAGGTGCACCACTACGTGTACGTGCTAAACAAATGACACTGATAAAGGGGAAAGATAGAGACCAAATAATAATGGTTCAAGCATCAGCAAAAGCAATCTTGAAGAGAGTAATGGTTCAATCATTTTGTCAAGCATGTAATAAGCAACCAAAACAAGAATAAAGAAGATTGGCAAAACCAAGATACAAGCTCGTACCTGGACTGACGAGCAGCACTGACGCGCAGCGACGGTTAGCCGGTGACTGACAAGCAGCGGCGGTGAGCTTGCACCTCGACTTTCACTGCATTCGACGTTCGCTGAAGATTGCATCTTAACCCAGTCAGTTCAAGTTTCGCTGCATCCGACGATGTTCCTCTTTTGCTAGGGATTGCATCTCAACCCAATAATCCCTGAACCCTCTTCCATCAGCACAATGATTTGCTCTTCAAAGCTACGGATTGCATCCTTGCGATTCTCTTCGCTGCCACCGTGCTTTCTCTTCCTCTTTCTCTTCACTCCAACTTCAACCCCATCTCCATCTACCCCATTCCCTTCAACCCCAAATCCCTCATCATTAACACAGTGATAAATCAAATGGTTCATTCCTTCTTCAACGACTTTCTTCAGAAAAATGTTCACTGTGGTGAGAGCAGTCCATGAACCATCTTCGATCAGCACAATGATTTACCCGTGCGAACCTACGGATTGCATCCATGCCCTCCTCTCTACATTCATTTCTCTCTATCGCAGACCTCAGGGTTTGTTTGGGAGTGAAAATTAAAAGGGAAAGGGAAGGGAGGGAAGAGTTTAGAGGTGAGAAACTCTTGTTTGGGAGAGAGGAAAATAAGAGGGAAGAGAGAGTGGGTTTTTCATAAACCCTCCAAAGCCTCTCAATTTCGGTTCCCACAAATTGAGGGATTTTGATAAATTTTACTCATTTATACTTCATCTCACCCAACTCAACTCACCTCATCGTTCATCCTCCTCTCTGCAAATCGAGCAACCCCGCAACCCAGCAACCCCGCGATCTACGCAACCAAGCAAGGCCATATAGCGTCTACAAATCGAGCATCCATGGCTTTCAGCGTCGCTCTGCCCAGCAACCCCGCAATCCACGCATCTGCCCAGCAGCCACCGTCGCTCAGCGTCGCGCCACCACCGTCCAATCGACCCAGATCCGCTGTCCACCACGAGCCAACCACCCGGAACCAGCCCCCACCACGACCAGAACCCCAAAACCACCAGATCCCGCAACACCCCAAACCAACCTCCCCAGCCGCGCACAACCGCCTCTCTTCCTCGTCCCACCAAACCACCACCGCCTCAACCAGTCGCACCCAAAACCGCCACACCCCACCTGCTCGGCCATCCTGTAGCACCCAAACAGTCACCTTCCCCCTCCAAGGCCTCCCTGTTCTGCGTTGTGACTTGTGAGAAGAAGCTGCCCCTTGAATATTTTTTTTATTTCATTCGTTCAATCACATTTTGGTATCTGTTTGTTGATATTGGGTTATGTGGGTTTGGGTTGTTGAGGCTTGAATTGAAAGTCTGGGAGGCTGCTAATGATTTTGGCTATAAGGAACTTGGTTCTGAGAAATCTGGACGTGATGCAAATGGAAATGTTTGGCATGAATTTTGGAGAGAATCCATGCGTCAGGAAAATGGGCTTATGCATATTGAGAAAACTGCAGACAAGTGGGGAAGGAATGGTAAAGGTGATGAGTGGCAGGAAAAATGGTGGGAACACTATAATGCCTCTGGTCAAGCAGAGAAATGGGCTCACAAGTCACAAGTCACGGGTATGGTGGCAGCATAAAATACACTGACAAATGGGATATATATTGTTAATATGATTTTTAAAGAATATGATTTTTTTGAATAAAATGTAAAATGGTAAAAATATATCTTAAACTTTTCATTTTCTTTTCTTCATATATTCTACACTCCCAAACAAGGAGGAAGATAAACTTCTCATTTTCTTTCCCTTCCTTTCCCTTTAAATCCCTCTCTTTCCTTTTCCTCCAAACTTCCAAACACACCCTGAGGGAACACCTCATTTACTCTTCAATTACTCACTTAATCCAGATTAACAACTCTCATTCAACAAGTAATGTACAGGTTACCGATCATCAATCTTGGCCGTTAATTTATTATAATCATATATCAACAGTTGTTATAATTAGGTGTATAGTACACCTTGAAAATGGGGTGTATATTAGCCTACGCCCTCAAGAAAATATACCTCATTGATTTCTTACCACATGCTTGGCACGTGTGGAATAGTTTGAAGGAAGAGAGTTTAATATTTTTTTATACTTTTTTTCAATGTTTCAGTTGAACCTTTAAGAGACTTTCAAGTTATGTTATCCCATTTTTTTCTATGCATACACTCTACCTCCGCCGTATATGTCACTATGTTAGTCTTTTTCTCTTCCTTCCATTTCCATCATTTCTACTTAACTTATGTTTTGAATGTTTTTTTATTAAAGGAATGAAATGAAATAGGTGAAAATGAAATAGAAATGAAATAGGTGAAAACAAAATAGAAAGGAAAGAAAAGGAATAAAACATAATTTCTATTCTTTTTGTTTGAAAGTTTCATTAACGGAACGAAACAGAATTTCATTACCTATGTATTCTTCTCATTCTACCTCAATTTTGAGAGGAATAAAAGTTAGACATTTAAGGAGAAGAGGGAAAAAATGATTCTTTATGTATTCTGTTCCATTCCCATGCATTTTAAAACTCTCAAATAAGAGAAGTTATTTTCATTCCCCTCATTATCTTTTCGTTTCCTTTATTACCTATCATCCAAACATAGTGTTAGTGTCTCTCATCCTCTCTTCAAATAAAGTTCCCTGAGTCAATGAAACTTCGTAGAAAGAGAAAGTGCACGGTAGCTGAATTTCTCTCTCTCTCTCTCTCTCTCTCTCTCCGGGTTTCTCCTCCATCCATGATTTGAAATTTTCTTCTGGAACCTCTCAAATTCTTTCTTTATATTTCTGCTCGATGTCGTGCTCTAAGTTACTGTTATATTTGCTACAAATTACTAACATTCCTTTGTTTAAGATTTATATGCAGACAAGTTCTTTAAAGGTTAATTTCATGTTCTCCACTAAGTAGTTGAGAAAATCAAAATAAAAAATATTTCTAATAATTGCTTATGACTTACTCCTTATTACTAACATTCCTTTGTTTAAGATTTGCACGCAAACAAGTTCTTTAGAGGTTAATCTCATGTTCTCCGCTAAGTAGTTGAGAACATAAAAATAAAAAATGTTTCTATAATTGCTTATGACTTACTCCTTATCTATATCTATCTATATTTATATTTATATACGATACAACTACAAAACTAATTTTTCTACTATTTTTTTACTATTCATTCATACATGTCACACTCTCATCCAATTTAAACTTATTTTATTTTCATCCACTACTTTTACTATTTCATCGTGCAAGGATTTGTGATTTGAAGGAAGAGTGTGGGAGACGACACGACACACCTTCTGTCACTCTTCTTTCTCTCCCCTGTCCTTCTTTACAGAACCTTCACCTTTTCTCTCAGCCGCCCACCTAGCACCTATCATTTTGAAAATCATTGTGTTCTCCAAATGAGTGTTGAAAGAATGGTTGCAAAGCATAGGCCAAGGCCTTTTTGCCTCTGCCTGCGCTGTCGTGCTCGGCGACGTACTCCCGCACATCTTCCCACCATCTATGGTTATGCTGGAATTATAAGATGATTGATGCAGAATTGAGAAATATGATTGGCAAGACCCTCATTTATAGAATTGAAAAGAGGTATTATATCCCGAACTATTCTCTTTGGCTTGAAACTTAAAGGGTTTATATTTGAATTTTGGACTTCTTATTAGAGTTGATACTATTTATGTTGTTAATGACTCAAAATTTGAGTTGCTATGATATGAACTTTTATGCTATATTTGACTGTCGAAGGGGTGGTCTTCCATACAGTTAAAATCTTTGATTAATAGGTAAAGTTGAATTCCTTAGTCTGATTTTAGAAACCACCATATATTTTTCTTTGGTATTAATGCTTCTGAGCGGATATGTTTCTCTATCTCCTTGACTCCATTATATAATAGGGTGTGTTTTCTTTATAAGTGACTTCCATTTCTTTAATGCAGGCTACACAATTCATTATGGAGAAGCAAGATATAGCTAAATATAGTTCTGTAGCTTGAGAGGAGGGTTTTGTACCTTATTATGTTTATAGAAGTAGTAATTTTGAGAGTACTAAAGACATGTTCATTTTATTTAGTTTGACGGATGCATATCATGAAAATAGAAAAAAGCAGAAAGACATATATAGTTTCTCAAAATTTTGGATGTGTTTATCAATGAATCTTTTACAGTATGGTACACTTTTACAAGCAAGCTACTACTAGGTTCACTTATTTATGTGATAGTCAGTATGATGGATTATTTGGATAAGATAGATTAACATCAATTTGGGATAGTCCTGTAAAGCATGACATGTTTCCTTACTATAAAATCATCTATTATTTTTATCTTTTATGTAGCATTGTTTTTATGTAGGCTTGAATTGTTTGATTTCTCACATGTAGCTTGCAAGTAAGTTAACCTTTTGTTTCAAGTAGTAGCGAAATGATTTTGACTAATTTCAGAACTATATTCTTCTAATAATTAGTGTAATGAGGTCAATTATTAATGTTTTCTCTTGGAAACATACAAATATTGTATGTGGACCTACCTGGCATATTAAGATATATTACCACATGCAGTTCATTAGACATGGGGAAGCCTTCATATCATCAGAAAGAATGAGGGCCTTTACTGGTCAGGTGTTATAACTTCAAATAGGACTATATAGGCCCATGAAAGAAAGATCCTACCTCCAAACTATACAATGTTTTAACTTATAAGCTTGCTCTGTTTTGGTATTTATATAAATTATATTGCTCTGTTTTAACTTATAATGTTTTAACTTAAATTGCTTAGGGTGACTGAAATTTTATATTTTAGTATTGAAGGTTTTGTAATCATTAATTTGCTATGTGGCTAATTTTATTATTGAATATGATTTCAAGGTTGATATCTTTGTGAAATGGAATATATATCGAAGATTGTATCAGCATAATGGCTTTGAAGTGCTATAAGTTTTAGTATATGCTGGTTGGAGACTCATATTAATAGATTGCTCTTTTATGTCATTTATGATAATTAGTGTATAGTTTGTTTTTATTTTAAAAGGTTCATTTTGTATTTGTATTTTCTTACAATGGTGAATTTGTAAAGTTGAATTATGTTATTTTTATGTCTATTATTTTTAAGATATTTTATAATTACTAAATTCAAGTAAATTCAATCTCTAATAAATATTCAAGTATTTTAATATCTACTTTTTATGGAAGTGATTTTTTTATAAATTTATTTAAAATTAATTTAATTATTAATAAATTAATATCTCTATTACAAAATTATTGCATGTAGGTTGTAGTTTTAGCTGATGATTTGAGACATTGACAGTTATTTTAAAATGGAAGTAAGCTAATGGCAATAAGTTCCTCACCTAATTAAAGATGATGTTTATGTTTATAATATATACAAATATTTTTATATTTACATCACATGAGGATGAGAACTTCATATGAGAACATATTGATTGCTATGTCTACGAAGGCAAAAATAAAAAGCAAACTAAACAAACCCTAATTAATTTGTATATTTTCTGTTTTTATTTCCATATGAAATAGAAAATAAGAAAGAAAATAAGTCTAGTTAATTATTTCTATTTTCACTTTTAAGAAATGGAACTCACATTTTTAAGAAGTTCAAAAATAAAATCAAAATCAAAATAAATCTCGTTTTCCTTTTTTTTATATGCATGGTGGCATTTTTGTAATTTACTTCACATATTCTTTTCTTCTTTGTTTGATTTCTTTTTTCTGTTCAACTGAACGAGTGAGAGTGTTTAAAATCAAATTAATCCAATTAAAATTGGGTCAAAAAATTCAAAATCGAATAGAACCAAAAATCGAAATAAAAAATTGAAAAAACTAATTGATTTAGATCAAATTTTAAATCCAAATTTGAAAAAGTGATACAATCCAAACTGTGCTGAAAATTTATATATATATTTTTAAAATAATATTTTATCTAAGAAATTTTATATAACTTATATTTATATTAACCTTTCTTACTATTATTCAAATCAAACTTAATTGTCTATCTTGTATTTGGACATTTATTGTAGAAATAACAATTAATTTAGACTTGTATTTATAATTTGAATTTATATTTTTAATTTATATTTTGATGAATAGATTTGAATTTATATTTGTTGTACTTTGATGAATTAGTTTAGACTTATATTTGATGTATTTTAATGAATTTAAATTCACATATTTTGATAAAATTATGTATAAAAAAATTATAACAAAAAACTTAAAAAATTGATTCAATCTAAACTGATTTAAATAGAATTGGATTGAATTAGATTTATATTTTGAACTAAACTAATTAGATGATAAAATAAGAAAATAATTATATTAGATTATATTACTTTTTTCTTCTCAAAATTAATCAAATCTGTGAATACTCCTACCAATTAGGCTTGACAATGAAGTAAGTAAATTTTATATAACTTATATTTATATTAAACTTTCTTACTATTATCCAAATCAAACTTAATTGTCTCTCTTGTATTTGGACATTTATTATAGAAATAACAATTAATTTAGACTTATATTTATAATTTGAATTTATATTTTGATGGATAGGTTTGAATTTATATTTGTTGTACTTTGATGAATTAGTTTAGACTTATATTTGATGTATTTTAATGAATTTAAACTCACATATTTTGATGAAATTATGTATAAAAAATTATAACAAAAAACTAAAAAAATTGATGTAATCCAAACTAATTTAGATTAAATTAGATTTAATCAGATTTATATTTTGAACTAAACTAATTAGATGATAAAATAAGAAAATCAATTATATTAGATTATATTACTTTTTTTCTCAAAATTAATCTAATATGTGAATACTCCTACCAACTAGGCTTGGCAATGAAGTAAGTGGGATAAATTTTTGCTCAATTCAATCCTCACCTACACTCTTAATATTAAAACTCGCACATATAATAAAAAAACATATCAAAATCCACACCTGCCCCACCCCACCATGCATTTTTTAATATTTTAAAATAATTTTACAAAAAGAAATTAATTCATGATCTCATGTAAACTAAAAAAATCTATGAAGGATAAGAATTAAACTAATAAAGATATCAACTGCTGGGGCACTTATATCTGGTTTCAAAATTTCTGCAACCATGCTATTTGGTCCACGTGAAGATGACTCCGCCACTCTCGGAGCAGTAAGTTCTTTAATAATCTCACTCTTCAGTATTTCAGCTTGTGGATCTTCTGTTGCATTTGTGTAGGATTTAACAAGAGCATAGTCATTGGAATACAATGTCAGTGAAGGTAATGGAGCGACATAGGACGTATTGCCTTCCCTATCGTCCTCTGTGATTGCGCCAATTGCACCACAAGTATAAGCTAAATCTTGCTCATGAGGGTAAGGACATAAAACTATCTTTCCTTTCACCAAATTACTATCTAAACAGTCACAGTCTTCAGCACTTGCCTTTGGACACTCTTTTGAAGCACCATTGTGCAAAGCTATGGCAAATTTTGTTCCTTGATGTGAAAGAATTTATTGAATTCCCAGTTAGTGTTTTTCCATTCCCAAGAACTACTTTGTCAATGATTTGACGATCTATGGTGTTTGATGCTGCAGTTAGTATCCATGGTGCTACACTTGAAACCGTGCTTGGATCAGGGCCATTATTTCCTGCAGAATTCATCTAAGTATCCCTCTCGCCATAGCATGAAATGAACCAATTGCAATAACATCTCTTTCAAAGGGAAATGGATCTGTTTTTCCCAATGAAATCGAAATGATGTCAACTCCATCAGCAATTGCATCATCAAAAGCAGCCAAGATACCAGCTTCATTGTATCCTGAGGGATTGCAAACTTTGTATGAAGCAACTCTTCGACGAGATTCCCTAATACCACGACCCTCTACTTCAGTTTCTCGCCTTCCGCGTCGATCATGATGCCGACTCGATCTCTCACCTTCTTCTTCTTTATACACAACCTGGCCCTCTTCTTCAGAACTTTCAGATTCATTTCTTTCCCTATGTTTTCTTACGGCCCTCTTCCTCAGACTTTTCAGATTCCTTTTTTCCCCTATAATTCCTCTTCCAGCCCTCGTCTCTAACTCTGTCACCCTTATTATTACGTGTTCTATCATCCCTTTTAGCTGCATTTCTTTCTTCTTCCAATTCCGAGGAATCAGCATTATCCCTGCGATCTTGATGAACATCTGATTTGGAACTCTTCTTACTACTACTACTACTACGACGATGACGGTATCTCTCTCTCTCATCATCCTTCACATCATCTTCACTTGATTCATTACCGTCTTTTCTCATATCATCTTCACTGGATTCACTACTGTGTTTTCTCGGACATCCTGAGGAGCGGGAACGGCAGAAAAGGAGGCGCGCTTCCTCGGAACGCGGTGTGGTACGGTTGGGAGGGGGGTGGAGGGCGCGAAGTAGGAGCAAAGAGAAGGAGAAAAATGAAGGAATCGGGGTTTGGCTTTTGGATTCACTTTTTGTGGAAGGATTGGGACACGCACAAAGTGGGAATTTTGAAATTTGATTGAGGGTCTATGATACAAAAGACTCGAAAATTCAGAGGAAATTCCTTATGTTTTCATTTTCAGTTTACGTGTTTTAATTTTGGATAAAATTGTTTATTATTTTATATTTATTATATTTATTTTATCAATTAAGTTATGATATATATATATATATATTTAAAATAAGAGAGAGAATATTAATAAATATATGTCATAATTTGATTGATAGAATAAATATAATAGAAATAAAAAAAACGGATCTAAGTTTTTTTTTAATTTTTATTTAATTTATTTTTGTTAATAATTATCTTTATGTTTTAATTTTTAGTTGATCTAATTTTTTTAATAATTACAAAAATGATATTTTTATTTTTATTTTTTTATAATTTTATGATAAAAATGGTGAAAATAAAAAAAAGTTATTTTTATCATTTTCTTCACAAAAACTGTTTTCATTAATAATTACAAAAATAACATCTTGTTTTTTTTTTCTTTTACATTTTGTGATGGAAATGGTTAAAATAAAAAAAATTATTTTTACCATTCTTTTACAAAAATCTAAAAAAAAAATAGAAACAATGTAATATTTTTGTAATTATTAATCAAAACCAATCATCTGAAAATAAAAACAAAAAGCAAACCAAATAGACCGGAATTGATTTGTATATTTTTTTTTATTTTCATACTAAATAAAAAATAAGAAAGAAATTAAGTTTGGTTGATTATTTCTATTTTTACTGTTAGGAAATGAAACTCACATTTTTAAAAAGTTCGAAAATAAAAACAAATCTTGTTTTCCTTTTTTCATAAGTATGCATGGTGGCATTTTTGTAATTTGCTTCACATCTTCTTCTCTTTTTTATTTGATTTCTTCTCTCCCTACATCCCAACTAGTAGGAGTGTTTAAAATCAAATTAATCTAATCAAAACTGGGCCAAAAAAATTTAAATCGAATAAAACGAAAAATTAAAAAAATAGAAAAAAATTAATGGATTTAGATCATATTTCAATCTAAATTTGAAAAGCGATCTAATCCAAACCATATTGAAAATTTATATATTTTTTTAAAATAACATTTTATCTAAAAAATCCCTATGTAATATATACTTATATTAAACTTTCTTACTATTACCTAAATCAAATTTAATTATCTTTCTTGAATTTAGACATTTATTGTAGAATTAACAATTAATTTGGACTTGTATTTATAATTTGAATTTATATTTTGATGAATTAATTTAGATTTATATTTGATGTATTTTAATAAATTTGAATTTACATATTTTGATGAGTTTATGTATAAAAAATTATAACAAAAAATCGAAAAGTCGATTCAATCCAAACTGATTTAGATTGAATTGAATTAGATCAAATTTACATTTTGAACTAAACTAATTAGATGATAAAATAAGATATTCAGTTAGTTTGAATTTACATATCTTGATAAATTTATGTATAAAAAATTATAACAAAAAATTAAAAAGTCGATTCAATCCAAACTTATTTAAATTGAATTAGATTGGATCGAATTTATATTTTGAACCAAACTAATTAGATGATAAAATAAGAAAATCAATTAGATTGGATTATATGATTTTTTCCCTCAAAATCAACAATTTCAATCATGAACCTTCATTATGCGCTACTCAAGATCTTTGCTAACAAAAATATGATTTTAAAATAAAAAATGAAATCCTCACCAATTTTATTTGAATTTGAAAAAAATTAAAAAAATCTTTCTTAGGAAATAGTCTTTGAAACCATATTAGATTCAGATCTTTGGTTTGTGGAAACTTAATCCCACGTCACTAACACACCCGGGAATAGAAATTAGCTAATTTTGCAAATTCTCTGATGTTAAAATATTTTTTTATAGGCCTTTCATTAAAAGATAAACGAAATAGACAAATAAATTTGAAAATTTAATTTTGACTTGAGTAATAGTCTTTTATGAGTTTCGCTTTTATGTATCCTTCATTTTAATTAATTCAAAATCTCAGGTCTTAGAAAATGATTTGAAGTTAATTTTAATTATGAAAAAGATTTTTTGAAAAATAATTTTGTTTGAAAATAAGTCCATTCTTGCACAGGGTTCAAGTTAGCATTAGGCTACTCAATAAACTCTTATGATCTAAATAACATTGAAGATAACATCCACTATTCAATCATCATCATTGATCATTGCATTAGAAAAAAGATTTTCCTTTTTTATTTTTTATTTTTTTTTTTATTAGAAAACATTTACCTATAATTTATATTTTTCACCTCATTTTCTATCGTTTTTATGAATCAGAAAATAATAAGACCCAAATTAACATCATCCTAAAATCAATTTATTTATCTAGGCCTAACATTTTTTTTAGAGTCAAAATATAAAAAAAAAAAGAAAGAATGTTCAGCTTAAAAAAAAAAAAAAAAACTTGCTAACAAAAATATAACTAAACCCAATCCAAAAACATCCAGACCCAAACAAACAAATAAAGACCAACTGATCTAGGCACAACTAAAGAAAACCTATCCTTTTCATCAATTTTTTTTTATTAAAACCCCTTTATGATAACAATAACAACAATAATAATAATAATAATAAATAAACCAAAAATAAAAAACAAAATATAGTTGGGTTGAAGCCAATGCTCAACACAGAACTGAAGAAAGGATTTCGTGAAAGTGGGGTTGTTTAGGATGGATGGGAAATTTTTGTGAGTAGTGGGTGGGTAATGTATCGAGGATGCGCCCAGGTGGCGTAGGTGGGACGATCTTGGAGGTCCCGGTTTTTGTTGGTTTTTGATAGAAAATATAGGTTAGTTAGTGTAGAAGATAGTTAATAGTTTTTCTTATAAGAAGAAGGTAGATAAAGCTTGATGGAATTGGATAGGAAAGGGGAAGTGAGAGACTAGTGCTAATTTAGTAGGAGAATAGCTCAATTAGTATTGTTTCTCTTGATTTCAAGATAGAGTACTTGATGCCTATATTTATAGGCCAACACCACCGCCAAACTAAGATGGCTTTGAACTTTCTAGACTATTCTTTATACATCTCTTACAACCTTCAATTACAAAAAGTTTCTAGGATATTGTAGATAATTACAACCATCCATTTTTTGCTACATAAGTGTAGAATTTTCTAGAAATTGTGCATTATTTTCAACACTCCTCCTTAATGCACATTTCTACAACTCCAAGCAAGGTCCTTAACAACTCAAACTTTGGTCTTGGTAGTGCCTTTGTGAATATATCAGCGACTTGATCGTCAGTTTTGAAATACTCGAGTTGGATTTGCTTAGTTGCTTCTACTTCTCGGATGAAGTGATATTAAATTGCTATATGCTTGGTTCTGTTATGATGTACCGGATTCTTTGCTATTGCAATTGCAGATTTGTTGTCACAGAAGATTGTGGTTGGTTCTGTCTGTTGTTCTCCCATATCACCAAGTATTTTTCTAAGCCATATAGCTTGACTTGTAGATTCAGCTGCTACCACGTACTCTGCTTCTGTTGTTGATTGTGCAACTGTTGCTTGCTTCTTCGATGCCCAAGAAAATACTCCAAATCCAAGTGTGAAGGCATAACCTAACGTGCTCTTCATATCATCGACAGATCCTACCTAGTCACTGTCTGTGTAGCCAATTAACCTTGAGTTAGTTGCAGGTGCATACCATATACCAAACTCCTTAGTGCCTTGTAAGTATCTCAGAATTTGTTTGCCTGCTCCTAAGTGAATCTGGCTTAGGCTTTGCATAAACTTAGATAGAAGACTTGTAGCATACATGATATCTGGTCATGTGGCTGTGAGATATAGTAGACTCCCGATCAAACTTCTGTAAAGTATTGTATCTGCGTTTAGTGTTCCATCGTCCTTTAGCAATTTTTCATTACTCACTAGTGGAGTAGCAACTGGCTTGCACTCGTACATCTTGATCTTCTTTAGTAGTTCGTCTGTGTATCTCTTTTGTAAGATAAATATTCCTTCTTTCCTTTGACTTATCTCGATGCCAAAGAAGTAGTGCATCAAGCCAAGGTCCGTCATCTCGAATGTCTTCATCATGTCTTTTTTGAACTCCGCTATCATCTTCATATTGTTGCCTGTGTAGATAAGATCATCTACATATAGGGAGATAATGAAAGTGTCATCCTGACCTTGAGTCTTGATGTATAGTGTTGGCTCACTCTTGCTCCTCTTAAATCCTTTATCAATAAAGTATTGATCGATTCTGCTATACCAGGCTCGAGGAGTTTGCTTCAAGCCATATAAAGCTTTCCTTAGCCTTAGCACTTTGTTTTCGTTTCCTTTGCTCACAAGTCCTTGTGGTTGCTCTACATAGACCTCTTCTTGAAGCATGCCGTTGAGAAAGGTAGATTTAACATCTAGTTGGTAAATCTTCCATCCTTTTTGTGCTGTTAGAGCTATTAGAGCTCCAATTATATCTAGACAAGCAACATGAGCAAATGTCTCTTTATAGTCGATTCCAGGTTGTTGTGAGTAGCCCTTGGCAACTAATCTGAGCTTGTGCTTCTGAATAGTGCCATCGGGATTGAGCTTTGTTTTATACACCTATTTAACTCTAATGATATCTTTATCTTTTGGGCAGTCTACTAACTCCCAAGTGTTATTCTTCTCTATCACTTTTATCTCTTCCTTCATTGCCTTGACCCATACTTGTTGTTTTGATGCTGCTTCAAAGCTTTCAGGTTCCAGTATGGCCAAGTTACAAGTTTTGTATATATCCACCAAAGATCTTACTCTTCTTGGAGTAGATTCTGGTGAAGAAGTTTGTTTTTGTGGAGATGAAAGAGGCATACCTGGATCTTCTGTTGTTTCTTCTTCAACTTCTTCTGTTTCTTGGGGTTGCTGCATTGGTATGGAGATGTTGGTTTTGACAACTTTTTCTTCATCCCAATTCCAAGCAGCATTTTCATCGACCTCAACATCTCGGCTGATGGTGAGCTTCTTTGTTTCCAAATTGTAAACACGATAGCCTTTTGATTGTATGCTATATCCCAAGAAGATGCCTCATACCATCTTATCTTCTAACTTGTGTCTCTTTATGTTGGGAATATGAATATAGCAAATGGATCCAAAGACTCTTAGATGTTTGGCTGATGGCTTTCTTCCGCTCCAAGCTTCTATGGGAGTTTTATCTTGAACTGCCTTAGTTGGACACCTGTTGAGAATATAAATAGCAGTGTAAACTGCTTTGGCCCAGAAAGTATTTAGTAGACCCTTCTCCTTTAGCATCGATCTCGCCATCTCCATGACTATGTGATTTTTCCTTTCAGATACTCCATTTTGTTGTGGAGTGTATGCAACTGCAAGTTGACACTCGATGCCTTCGTCCTCGCAGAACTTGTCAAACTGGTTAGAGTTATACTCTTTACCATGATCACTTCTAAGTACTTTTATATGTTTTCCACTTTTCTTCTCGACAAAGGCCTTAAACTTCTTGAGTACTCCAAAAACTTTTGATTTTTCTCTAATAAAGTAGACCCATGTCATTCTAGAAAAATCATTAATGAAAAGGATGAAATACCTATTGTTGGTAAGTGATGGCGTCCTCATTGGTCCACATACATCTGTATGAACAAGCTCCAACAAATCTTTTGCTCTCCATGCTAGGTTAGTTAGGAAGGGTAGTCTATGTTGCTTGCCAAGAAGACATCCTTCACATGCTTCGCTGTTTTCTTTGAGGCATGGAAGATCTCTCATCATACCTTTCTTATATAGAAGCTTTAAGGTATGAGTATTGAAGTGGCCAAATTTCTGATGCCATAGCCATGAATCTTCAACTTGCACTTTCATGGCAATGTTAGTAGTATATTTGAAGCTTATTGGAAAACTTCTATTTCTTTTCTCCATTTTCACTTAGGCTATCTCCTGTCTTCTATTATTGTTGCCATATATCATGCATGTGTCACCTTCAAAGTGAAGAGCATAGCCTTTCTCCATCATTTGACCAATGCTCAAGAGATTTTCTTTGAGATTTGGAACTAGTAGGACATCTTTAATAAATCGCGTACCTTTCTTTGTTTCCACCATAATAGTGCCTTTGCCTTTCGATTCCACAATAGCATCATTTTCTAGTCGAACTTTAACTTTGACAGAGTCATCAATATCCTTGAAGATGCTCCCATCTTTGGCCATGTGATTGCTGCAACCGCTGTCCAAGTACCAGTTTCCACCTATTTCATCACTGGAGTCTTGGGTAGCATAAAAAATATGTTGCTCACGATCATGTTGATGTTGCTCACGGTCTTGATCTTCGACAAAATTTGCTTGATGTTTATTTTTACTGTAGCAGTTCTTCTCTAAGTGTCCAAATCTTTTGCAGTGTCGACATTGTGGCTTTCCACGGTACCGACAATCTTTTTCGGCATGATTTTGTCCTCTTGCAGATGCTACATGGAGGATACTTATTGTTTCTAGAGAAACCTCTAGAATTTTCTTTGCTTCTAAAATTTCTTGCACCATTATTATTTTTATCTTGGTATCCTTCACTCTGAGACCGTAATTTGAGCTTTGATTGAAAGGCATTTTCAACTGAACCTTCATCATGCCTACTCAATCTTTGCTCATAGGCTTCAAGAGAGCCTATTAGTTCTGTTACCGACAAGGTAGACAGATCTTTGGTTTGTTCAATAGTCGTCACAATTGGGGAATAGAAATTAGAATTTTCGACAATTCTCTTGTTAGGAATATTTTCCCTATAGGCCTTCATTTGATTTACTATTTCTTTAATCTTGGAGTAATAGTCTTTTATGGTCTTAGACTCCTTCATTTTAATTAATTCAAACTCTCATCTTAGAGTTTGAAGTTTGATGGTGCGTATCTTGTCACTGCCGTGAAACTCCTCCTTTAGAGTACTCCACGCTTCCTTAGCACTAGCTGCTCCCATAATTCTTAGAAAGATAGTGTCAGCCACGGCTTGTTGTAGAATGAATAATATCTTCAAATCTTTTTGCTTATTTTCCTTCAACTCTTTCTTTTGAGCTGCAGTAAGAGCTGAAGTATCCTGAGGAATAGTAAATCCTTCTTCAATGATGTCCCATAAATCTTGGAAGCGAAAATATGTTGTCATTTTTATGCTCCAAAAATCATAGTTTTCGCCTGAAAAAATTGGGACAGACATAGATGATAGTTGGGTTGTGTCTGCCATGACTCTAGAAAATTTTGAAAGTAGTTTAGGATGGATGGGAAATTTTTGTGAAGTAGTTGGGTAATGTATCTATGCCCAGTGTATGACCAAACGTAGCTCTGTTGCCACTGATAGAAAATATAGGTTAGTTGGTGTAGAAGATAGTTGATAGTTTTTTTTATAAGAAGAAGGTAGATAAAGCTTGATGGAATTGGATAGGAAAGGGGACTTGAGAGACTAGTGCTAATTTAGTAGAAGAATAATTCAATTAGTATTGTTTCTCTTGATTTCAAGATAGAGTGCTTGATGCCTATATTTATAGGCCAACACCACCGCCAAACTAAGGTGACTTTGAACTTTCTAGACTATTCTTTATACATCTCTTACAACCTTCAATTACATGAAGTTTCTAGGATATTGTAGATAATTACAACCATCCATTTTTTGCTACATAAGTGTAGAATTTTCTAGAAATTGTGCATTATTTTCAACAGTTTTTGTGTGGTGACAAAACAATTGGGGCCTAGAGTTTGGCGAAGGTTACTGCAAACAGTGGAAGATCTGCGATTTTCGGCGCTGATGAGGACATTCACGAGTTGCGGGTTACTGGATGGTGGAGCCTCTATTCTGGGTTGTGGCTCATTGTGTTTGGGGCAGAGGTGGCTCGCGGTGATCTGCTAGACAGAGGCTGCGAGGTGGTGTTGGATCTGGTGCATGGAGCTGCTATGGTGGTAGCTTGGTTGCAGGTTGCGGCTACAAGTGGATGGTGCTGCTATGTTGTTAGTTTGGTTTGTGATGTGGGTAAGGTTGGTTATGGAGGGATGGATCGATTGCTGTATGGTGGTGTGGTGGCTTTGGGCTGCTATTTTTTTGGGTGAAGATGGTAGTGGTTGAACATGGTTATAGATTGTGGGTGGAGTGTTCAATGGTGATTGATGGTGAGGAAGGTGGGTGAAGACAAGGAGGTTTTGGGGACTGGTGAAGATGGAGTGTTGTGGTGTTGGTGGTGGCGCAAAGGGTGAGTGCAAATCCTAGAATCAAATTCTTGTAAACATATTCATCAAGCAGAAAATGAGAGATTACATCATTGGTTAGAACATTAGAGAGCAACAAGGATTTACCAGTGGAAGCTTAAATACACTAACTTGATGTCAATCTCTCTGTTACTTCCACGTGAAAAGAAACTCTTTCACTCTTTTTTTTTTCTTATCCACCCAAGAACTACTTCCTCAATTCTCTCTATTTTCTTTGCTTAATTTCTGTAAGGGTCCATTTGGTTCTTGAAATTGAGTATGAAATTAGAGTTTAGAATTAGAATTAGACTTTTTAATTCTAATTTTTATGTTTGAAATGTCATTTAGAATTAGAATTGTAATTTCATAAACTAATTTCATAGAATTGAAAAATAACTAAGTTAAGTCTTTCTTAATTCTTAGAGAGATTCTTACTTACACACAATTGTACCACGTCATTCTTACACGCACTCACAAAAAATTAGAGAAAGAAAAAAATGAGTCCCTCTAAATCCACTTATCATAAGAAATTAATTTCTCTCTTCAATTTTTTGTGAGTGTGTGTAAGGATGATGTGGTACAATTACATATAAGTAAGAATTTCTCTAATTCTTAACCTATACCATAAGAATTACCAATTCCATAGCTTAAAAATTAAACTCTTTCTCTCTCTTTCTCTCTCCACATTTATTTATGAACAATCATATTTATTGAGATTCTATATTTATGAAAATTATTTTTATGTTTATATAAAAATTATTATAATGCTATTTATTTTTTCTAAAAAATTCATGAAAATTTTCTTTATGAAAAAAATGACTATTATATTATAAAAATATTATTGTATAAATATTTTTATTAATTTTAATTTTGTAAATAATTTTTTAATATTTTAGATCATACCTTTAAATAATAAAATTATAATTAAATTTAGAATTATAATTTTTTATCTTAATTCTTTGACAACCCCAAACATAGAATTTAAGATTCTGAACTAATTCTAATTATGAAAGAATTAGAATTAAAATTAAAATTTTATATTTCAATTCTAATTATGCTATCCAAACGGACCATAATGCTCTCAGAAAATACAAGTAAATTTCTCAAATTTTCTCTCACAACCCCAATGTCTTACTTTTAGAAATTCAGAGCTTGAATCCCCCCTTCAGCTTTGTTCAACTTGGCATTTATAGCCATCAATTGATGTTGAGAAAGGCTAGCCTAGTGTTCAACAGATTAGAGGAGAACTAGAGCCTTTGAGTGCATGCTGAATAGTTTCCATTTTTCTCGCAAAATCTCCCAAAAATTTCTTCATCAAATGATCCTCTGCAGTGCTCCTTTTAATCTCCACGACTCACCCAAGACGCAGGAAGTTAGCAATGGTAGCTGAGAGTTGATTCTGAGCGTGGAGCCATAAACGCATAGGTTGAATGGCTTGCTTCTGCAAAGGTTTTTCTTCAGGCTAATACTGTGCAGTGGGTATAGGCATTGCAGGCTAAGTGAAGGAGACAAATTTGCAAAGATAGAAAGAGGGGGTTGCCATTCACAGTGCTTCCTTTTTTTTTAGTTGACTAATTGATTTTTTTTGGATTAGTTAATAGAAGCAGACTTAACTATTTTTTTTAATCTATCATCAATTTTTTTTCATTTTCATTTTTTTTGGGGCCCGGAAAAATTGGGTATTCACGCCCCTACACACTAAGCTTGGCAATGAGGTAAGTAAGGGTAGGTTTTTGCTCAACCTAACCCTCCCACACACTCTTAGGGATTAAAACTTGCACCTTCCCCACAAGAAACATATCAAAATCCACACCTGCCCCACCCCACCATGCATGTTTGAATATTTTAAAATAATTTATACAATAATCAATTATTATCTTGAAATTAATTCATTATCTTATATAAATTAAAAAATATATCAAGGATAAACATTAAACTAATAAATATAATTGATATAATTGACATTATTAGTAACTAAAATAAACATAATATTAATTTAGATGTAGGGTGTAACCCTTTTACTATATTAATATCGATAGTAAAATTACTAATTGAGAGTATTACTCTTAATCTCTTTAATCATGACATAATAATATTAGTGGATTTACTCCATAATAATTTCAATTTATCAATAAAGCTTCAAAATTTCGAAGACTTAGAAAAAAGTTAGTTAAAATATGAAAAGTTTCTTTCTAAATGAAATACAAAGTAGAGAAAAATCAAAAAACTATACAAATTGAAAATTGTGTTTTATAGCAACCAAAGTTTCGATATAGATTGAAATCGAAGGAAACGAGAAATAATAGTAAGTAAAGAAACAAAATTAGCAGCATAAGTAATTCAATAATAAAATCATGATTTTACTTACATATATCATAGTCATTATTTAACTAAAAATATATATTTCTAATATCTCCAATATACATATATTTCCCTCCTTTGGATTTAGAACCCATACATGATTGATCTAAATGATAATAATCATAATGCATCCTTTACTAATCTGAAAACACCATGAACTGAGTGAGAATTGAAAATTCTCAATAGGGAACGAACAGTTATAAAAACATTTGAAAATACATGGTGAGTTTCAGCTGTGTAATGTACACAGAAAACCTCATGGCAATCCAAGTATGACAAGAATAACACAAGTCCAACATAGCAGAATGAATGCTAAATAAATCATGTAATACAACCTTATATATTAACATTAGCAAGTTTCTCAAATATCAGCAAACAAGTACCAATTATCAACAAGTATCAGCAAGCTTCAGCAATTTCCTCAAACATCGGCAAACTAGTACTAATCATCAGTAAGCAAGTTCCTTATCACAAGGAATCCACCATTTACTTTATTTTTTTTCATGTTTTCTTGTCTCACATTTTACTCAAAGGTTTTCATTTTCATAGGAAATTCACCATATCTCTGGTGTTACTTTAACATCATGACAACAAAGTCAGACATACCCACACTAACTAGGCAGGTGACATAAAAGGAAATTCATTTCTCTGTCTCTCAATGGTTAGGTGCAAACTTTTTCATTAATCACTTACTTGTCATCACACACAAATATAAGCAATACAAACTACCAATATATCACAAACAAATTCATTATATACAAGTCTATAAATAAATCATGGTAATTAAATAAAATTCACGAAACTTAGAATCATTAAATTTAAATGTCAATACTTCAAGGGACTAAGTATGATTTAAAATTAATTTAATAGTTTTTTTAAAAGTCCAAGTCACATTCTATAGTTGTTCAGTCATCATCATAGTCCATAGTTTGTCAGGTCATCATCATGGTCCATAGTTTGTCCTATCCTGCTAGTGTATTCATTATACAAAAGTCCTTTTTATTGCAAAGGTTCAAAATAAAAGTTATAAAATTACTCCCAAGCCAATGTAAATATAAAAATGTCATGTAAATCATGCACATATATTTATTGCACAATATAATTAAAAATATTTATTTAACTTAGATCTTGAGTAATATTTTAATCTTTTTATAATCTATTATATTAATCTCTTGAAAGAGTCAACATTCAAATTATAATAATTTTAAATTTTTTAAAATATTATAAGCATTTCAAAGTCAAACAAATATCAAATTTTCATAACATTATATATGCATAATAAATTTAACAAGAATAATAATATACACAAAATATTAAAATAATAAATTAACTAATAAAACGTATAAATATACTAAAAGTCATTATTTTATTTTTTTTTAAAAAAATTCAATTCCTACCTCATAAATATTTTCTACTTTTTCTTTCCTCTTTTCTCATTGTTTCACGCACTCCACTTTGTTTACTTTCTTTCTCTATGTCCATCTCCACTTTTACTCATTCTTTTTTTTCTCGCTCTCTACTTCACGTTTTCTATTTCATTACTTACCTATTTATAGTCAAATTCGCTTGTCTTCTTGTGCACATTGCATCTTAGATATTTTTTCAAAGTAATGAATTTGGCTTCCTATGCACGTTGCTTAGATATTTACTTAAAAATAATTACTTAAATATTTTTTAAAGTAATCATTACTTAATGATATTTATTTTAAAATAATATTATTTCATAAATAATTTTCATAAATATCTTATAAATATTTCTATTTTTATAATAACACTAATAATAATTTTATCTCAACTCAAAAAATACTTCTAATATTAATTACAAAGATTAAATGCTAAAGTTTATTTTAATAAATTCCTATTTCTAATTTCATAATTTTTGTTCTATTATTTACTATTACCAATTTATCTAGAAAGTTAATCTCAATGATTTTAATTAAATTCTTATAAACTTTATTTAATCTCCTTTGATTAATAATAATTATTGTAAAACAAAGCCAAATAAAATGTTTGAGTTAAAGAAATTAAAATTTTATTATTCACAAAAATATTTTATGGAAAATAGGATGTTACATTTCTCCCATCTTTTTAGGAATTTTGTCCCCAAAATTTAGTAACCTAATCGAAATAACTCTAGATAGAACTTCTGGATTTCATCTTCTAATTCTCATATTGCCTCTTCAGGTGATAGTCCTTCCCATATCACTTTAACTAAAAGAATTTCTTTTCCTCTCAAGTGTTTAACAGATCTATCCATGATTCATACAGGTTTTGTGTCATAAGTCAAATCATCTCTTATTTGCATTGTTTCATATTCTATGATGTGTGAAGGGTCAAAATAATATTTTTTTGAGTTGAGATACATGGAAAGACATCATGAATATTTGAATGATTTGGGGGAAGTGCAATTTGATAGGCAATAGGTCCTACCTTTTTAAGGATTTAGAATGGACTAATGAATATGGAATTCAATTTTTTGGTTTTAAGGGTTCTACTAATCCCAGTAGTAGGAGTGATTTTGAGGAAAATATATTCTCTTTCTTCAAATTCCAGAAGTATTCTTCTTTGATCAGCATAACTTTTCTGCCTACTCTGAATAGCAAGTAATTTTTCCTTGATAAAATTGATCTTTTCTATGGTTTGCTACACTATATTAGGTCTTAATGAACTATTTTCTCCCATCTCTAGCCAATACAAAGGTGATCTACACTTTCTACTATACAGAGCTTCAAATGGTGTCATTCATATGCTGGAATGATAATTGTTGTTATAGGTAAACTTTATTAATGGTAAAAAGGTTTTCTAACTTCCTTGAAATTCTAACACACAGGTTCTAAGCATATCTTCTAGGGTTTGAATGGTTCTTTTAGTTTGATCATCTGTCTGAGGGTGGTAAGATATACTAAAATGGAGCTTAGTACCTAAAGCTTCTTGTAAGGCTATCCAGAATTTTGAGGTAAATTTTGAGTCTCTGTTTGAAACTATACTAGTTGGTACACCATGTAATTTTACAATTTCTCGAATGTAATCCTAAGCCAACTTATACAATGGGAAACTGATCCTAACAGGTAAAATGTGAGCAGACTTAGTTAACTTATCAACAATTACTCATGCTGTATCATAACCTGATAGAGTCCTAGGTAATCCTAGCACAAAACTCATTGATATATTGTCTCATTTCTATTTAGGGATATTCAAGGGTTGCAGTAATTCAGCAGTCTTCTGTTGTTCTATGTTAACCTTTTGGCAAACTAGATATTTAGCTACAAAACTAGTTATGTTTCTTTTCATCCCGTTCCACCAAAATAATTTCTTGAGATCCTAATACATTTTGGTTGTACTTACTGTAATGTGCCTCAGATAAAATCTTCTTCCTGAATTCTTCATCATCGGGCACACATAACCTTCCTTCGTACATCATAACTCCTCAACCCTAAAATGTTCAAATTGTTCTACTAGAATTCTTCTTTTAAGAGATTGCAAAAACTCATAATTTTCTTGGTTTTGTCTTTCTTGATCTCTTAAATCACACTCTATTCTTAATTCACTAGCATATGGGCAGTAAGGTTGAAAGGTTACTAAAATCTTCAAGTCCTTGAAATTTTCTAATAACTTTTGTTCCCTTATTATCATTGAAGACATATGTAAGGACTTCTTGCTTAAGGCATCGACCACTACATTAGCTCTACCAGCATGATATTTTAATTCAAAATCCTAATCCTTTAAGAACTCAATCCATCTACATTGTCTCATATTCAATTCATTTTAGTCAAAAAGATACTTTAAGCTCTTATTACCACTGTATACCTCAAATTTGACTTCATATAGGTAATGCCTCCAAATTTTCAAAGCAAAGACTACTACTACTAATTCTAAGTCATGGGTTGGGTAATTTTCTTCATATGGTCTAAGTTGTCTAGATGCATAGGCTACAACTCTACCGTGTTGCATCAAAACACATCCCAAACATTTCTTAGATGCATCACAATACACTACAAAGCTTTGTCTAGGATCAAGAATTATTAAGACCAGAGTGGAGGTAAGTCTGTTCTTTAACTCCTGAAAACTTGCTTCACAAGCTAAATCTCACTCAAAAGGGTGATTCTTTCTAGTTATCTTAGTTAGAGGTAAAACTAGCTGGGAAAATTCCTGAATCTTCTACAATATCCAGTCAATCCCAAAAAACTCTTAATCTCAATAATTGTCTTTGGTCTTTCCTAGTGAACTATTGCTTCAAATTTACTAGGGTCCACACCTACTCCTCCTTGAGTGATCATATGACCTAAAATCTTGCTTCACTTAACCAAAATTTCACATTTTTCTCACTTGGCATATAATTGTTTTTCCTTTAGGATTTGTAGCACTATGTTAAGATGTTGTTCATACTCCTTCCGAGTTTAGAATAAATAGGTATGTCCTCTAACTAGATAAGATATAAAAATCCTATTTATGCAATTCATGAATATCGTAGGAGTATAAGATATTTATAATGCTCATATCTAGTTCTAAAGGCTATCTTGGGTACATCTTCTGGTTTTAATCTTATCTTATGATATTTTGATATCAAGTCTATCTTTGAGAAAATTATGGCTGCTAACAATTGATCCGACAAGTCATTTATCATAGGAAATGGATACTTGTTTTTAATTGTGACTTTGTTCAATTATCTATAATTTACAAACCTCATGCTCTCATTTTTTTTTTGACTAATAGAATAGGTGCAACCCATAGTGGTATGCTAGGCTTGATAAATCCTTTGGTTAACAGTTATTCTATTTATTTCTTTTGTTTACTTAGCTCCAAAGGGACCATTCTATAAGGTGTAAAAGATAGAGATTTTATTCTTAGAACTAGGTTAACGAGAAAGTTCAACTTCCTTTTCAGGTGGTAAATTAATTATTTCTTTGGCACATCTAGAAATTCTCTTACTATAGGTATATTGCTTATTTCTTACTTAACCTCTGAATTTGAAAACCCTTAAGCTTCTTCTAAGAGACACCTCTCTGCTTGAGTGACATTAAAGAATAGGGTATTAGTAGATTTTATTTTTATTGGGTGGATCATTAGAAGTGTAGACAAGTTTTCTGGAATAGTTTAAGATAATATCATTAGTAGACAACTAGTCCATTCCAATTATGATATCAATACCAATCAAAGACAAACAAATAAGGTTCAAAGTGGAAACATTTCCCTTAATTAAAATAGGATGTTTTAAACAAGCTTGAGAAGTATAAGCTTTTTCCCTTGTGGGAGTTGAAACTAACAGATCATAAGACAAAGAAGTTATAGGAAAATTCAACTTCTTCACATAATCAATATATATAAAGAAATGTGTAGCTCCTGAATCAAATAATGCAATTAAGAGATTGTTTTTAAGAAAACATTTACCTTGAATCATGTTGGGGAATTGATTTGTCTTTTCTCTATTTAGAGCGAATACCCTTCCTTTAATCTGTGGTCAGGCTATAAGGTTATTTAAATAGGAAGAAAATTTGGAAAGCTATTCAAAGTTGGCCATATACTATCTTATAGTCATGTTTCCTTGTCTAAGTTGTATGAATATTGCCTTCTCTTTCTTTTCTTTTTTTAATTATTAGAGAAGTACTTATTAATGAACATGGCTAAAAATACCTCCCATGTGATATCAGTTTCTCTAGATTCTAACAAGTTTCTAGCACCTTTCTACCTGTACGTGGCAAAGACTACCTTCACTTGGATAACTATGGCTGTGATTATTGTTCCTATGTAAAATCAGGTTAGTTGACTCTGTCTGAGCCCCAACAACGTCAGTCAATCCTTTCATGGCTTCCAATATTGAGGTGATTAGTCTCAATATTGCAAAATTAACGTAGTTATAATTCTATATAACATGTACAAAATAATAGAAGTAATCAATAATTCTATATAACATGTACAAAATAATAGGAGAAATCATCACGCAGAAATTCAACATAGACAAAAATTCAATACATAGATATAACTATCTAGTGCAAAAAAAAATCGATGCTCTGATACCATAAATGTAACCCCCTTACTATATTAATATCTGATAGCAAAATTACTAATTGAGGGTATTACTCTTAATCTCTTTAATCATGGCCATAATAATATTAGTGGATTTACTCCATAATGATTTTAATTTTATCAATAAAGCTTCAGAATTTCGAAGACTTAGAAGAAAACAGTTAAAATCTAAAAAAGTTTCTTTCTAAATGAAATACAAAGTAGAGAAAAATCAGAAAAATTTACAAATAGAAAATTGTGTTTTATAGCAACCAAAGTTTTGGTATAGATTGAAATCGAAGGAAAAGAGAAATAATAGTAAGTAAAGAAACAAAATTAGTAGCATAAGTAATTCAGTTACAGAATCATGATTTTACTTGCATATATCAAAGTCATTATTTAACCAAAAATACATATATTTCTAATATCTCCAATATACATATATTCATCTCCTTTGGATTTAGAACCCATACATGATTGGTTTGAATTATGATAATCATAATACATCCTGTGGTAATATGAAAACACCATGAACTGAGTGAGAATTGAAAATTCTCAGTAGGAAATGAACAATTATAAAAAAATTTGAAAACACATGATGAGTTTCAACTATGTAATGTACATAGAAAACCTCATGGCAATCCAAATATGACAAGAACAACACAATTCCAGCATAGCAGAATGAATGCTAAATAAATCATGCAATACATCCTTATATATTAACATCAGCAAGTTTCTCAAATATCAATATACAAGTACCAATTATCAACAAGTATCAGCAAGCTTCAGTAATTTCCTCAAACATCAGTAAACCAGTACTAATCATCAGCAAGCAAGTTCCTCACCACAAGAAATCCACCATTTACTTTATTTTTTTCTTTTCATATCTTCTTGTCTCACTTTTACTCGAAGGCCTTCATTTTCATAGGGAATCTACCCTATTTCTGGTGTTACTTTAACATCATGATAACAAAGTCAAACATACCTATTCTAACCAGGCAAGTAACATAAAAGGAAATCCATTCCTCTGCCTCTCAATGGTTAGGTGCAAACTTTTTCATTAATCACTTGCTTGCCATCACGCACAAACATAAATAATACAAACCACCAATATATCACAAACAAATTTATCATATATAAGTCTATAAATAAATCACGATAATTAAATAAAATTTACGAAATTTAGAATCATTAAATTTAAATGTGAATACTTTAAGGGATCAAGTATGGTTTAAAATTAATTTAATAGTTCTTTTAAAAGTCCACGTCACAGTCTACAGTTGTTCAGTTATCATCATAGCCCATAGTTTGTCAGGTCATCATCATGGTCCATAGTTTGTCCTGATCCTGATAGTGCATTCATTGCACAAAAGTCTTTTTATTGCAAAAGTCCAAAATAAAGGTTATAAAATTGCTCCAAAGTCAAGGTAAATATAAGAAAGTCCATATAAATCATGTATATATATTTATTACACAATATAATTAAAAATATTTATTTAACTTAGATCTTGAGTAATATTTTAATCTTTTTATAATTTATTATATTAATCTCATGAAAGAGTCAACATTCAACTTATAATAATTCTAAATTTTGTCAAAATCATAAATATTTTAAAATCAAATAAATATCAAATTTTTATAACATTACATGTGCATAATAAATTTAATAAAAATAATAATATATACAAAACATTAAAATAATAAATTAACTAATAAAATATATAAACATACTGAAAACTATTGTTTTATATTTTGAAAAAAGGATTCAATTCCTATCTCATAGATACTTTCTGTCTTGTCTCTTTTCTCGTCTCTTGTCTCTTGTCTCTTGTCTCTTTTCTCTTCATCGGTTCCACTCTCTTTTTTCTCTCTTTTTTCCTCTTTTCTCACAGTTTCACGCACTCCACTTTGTTTACTTTCTTTCTCTATCTCTATTTCCACTTTCACTCTTTCTTTTCTCTTTCTCTACTTCACATTTTCTATTTCATTACTTACCTATTATAGCCAAATTCGTTTGGCTTCCTGTGCACGTTGCATCTTAGATATTTTTTTCTAAGTAATGAATTTGGCTTCCTATGCACGTTGCTTAGATATTTACTTTAAAATAATTACTTAGATAATTACTTAGATATTTTTTCTAAGTAATCATTACTTAAATACTTTAAGATAATATTTTTTCATAAATATCTTATAAATATTTCTATCTTTTATAATAACACTAATAATAATTTTATCTTAACTTAGAAAATAATTCTAATCTTTATTACAAAGATTAAATGCTAAAGTTTATTTTAATAAATTCCTATTTCTAATTTCATAATTTTTGTTCTATTATTTACTATTACCAATTTATCTAGAAAGTTAATATCAATGATTTTAATTAAATTCTTATAAACTTTATCTAATCTCATTTGATTAATAATAATTATTGTAAAACAAAGCCAAATAAAATGTTCAAGTTAAAGAAATTAAAAATTTATTCTTCACAAAAATATTTTATGAAAAATAAGATGTTACATAGGGGCAGGGTAGGACAGGTTAACCCTAAACCCGTACTCGCCCTACTCCACTGTTGGGCTGCTTATTGGGTGGGTACCCATAGGTAAATTATCATCCCTAACCCCGACAACCTTTGAATACGTGTCACATCCTCAATACACCAATACAACCCAGATCAGAGCACCACCAAACACAACCATAGCCATTGTGCCGCCATCCAACCAAACCTATAAGTAGTGCGTCGTCGTCTAGCCACAAGCATTTCATTGTCGACTACTCATGCCTCAAATGGTATAACTATGTATTCCCTTCACAAGAAGACCTTGTCATTGTCATCGACTACCCACCACCCTCTATGCCCATCATTTACATGAAGACGCAACGAAGGTTCTTAAGGTTAGTGGTGGAGGTGGAGCTTGTCGTTGAGGAGAAGGTGGTGGCAACCTTTATAGCAAACCTATGATGGATGGATGGGAACTGTGGATGATGATAATCGTGGTGGTTATGCTGGAAAAGGCAACGGTGATGCAGGTAATGGAGAGGCGATCATTGAAGATGATGGTTAGATTGATGCAAGTGTTGGAGGAAGCAAAAGTGCCACCATTAGCAGCAAAAGTGATCCTAGTGAAGCTGAGGTCTAGATCTATGTGCTGAGGTCTAGATCTATGTTAAGTAGGAAGAAGAATGTGTTTTCATCCATGGTGAATGGTGACTAACCAAGGTGGCTATGGTGTTGCTAGTGAGACATTCAAGATGGTTTTGGTTTTGTGGTGGTCTTCTCCAACACCCACCCCTCTTCCAAAACACTATTATACTATTGACCTTCATTTTGAAAATAAATTACTTGAAAATAAAAATAACAAACCAATCATGTTTTCCAAAAAATGACAATTTGAAAATGAAATCATTTTCAAGAAATTAAAATAGAAAATGGAATAGGAAACATTTTCTCATACCAAACACACCCTTAGTTTTTAAGAGAAAATAGTAGCTGCCCCATGAATTTCACGGGGAAGATCCAATGGGTATAAATCAATCCAACGACTGCCATTGATCTCGCTAAGAACTCAAAAAAAGATGCAAGAATTATATAAGTAAATGATGATAATTGTATAAGGTTAAATTAACATGTTAGTCTCTATAGTTTTACTAAATTTTCAAATAGATTCTTAAAGGTCAAAAGTTTTTGGTGGGGTCTCTATACTTTTAAATTTTTTTAAATAAGTCTTTACTCGCTAATGGCCATTAACCTTTACTAAACAATAAAGACTTATTTGAAAACTCAGATAAACTATAGAGACCTATTTAATTATGTTATATGTTTGTTTGATGCGAATGTTGCCTAAATTATTAGCTGAATGGATCAATTAACTTGCAAAAAGGTTGGTTCCTAATAACCAAGTAAAAACATTAAGGAATGGACTCTTTTCCTCGATTATAAGTTCCTAGGCTAATTAAAGAAAGCACCTTGTTGGAAGGCTAGAGAGAAGATGTGTTTTAGGATGACTAATGGCTAAAGGCAAAATGTAAGTAGTTGAAATATAAATGCAATTAAATGCAAGGAGAAAGTAAAGTAGTAAAGTGTTGAAGGCAAAAAAGTGAGGAATGTGAATCATTAAATGTAGAGAAAAGGATAATGGAATTGTGTTGTTGTATTGATGCTGTTATTGTTGGTGTGTTCTTTACAATTGAGCTTTACAACACTATTTATAGAACAAAACTAGCCGTTAACACATCCTAACCCTATCTACCACGTTTTGCATCCCTTAACCCACGTACAACATTAGGACTAGTTCAGTGAATCTTAGCTAACTATTTACAAGAATGTGTCTAGGTTCAATGCACCTACTTGCTGAGGGCCTAACTTCCTCTTTGATCTTCATGGGGAGTAATGATTACTTGCACTTTCATTCTTATCTTCAATTACCAGCTCCATTGGTGCTTGTAATCTTCACAAAATTGCTCGATCAACAGTTCCATCATTTTAGGAATTTTAGTTTTGACTTGGTCCAACATCTTTATCCATTTCAACTTGCAACATTAACCTATTCTCATTGGCCTATGGACCTCCAATCAAAGCCTAGGGAGAAACTGCCTAATTAGAAGGGTAGAGAGAAGTTGTGTTTCTAGAAGACTAATAGCTAAAAGCAAAATGTAAAAAGTTGAAATGTAAAGGCAAGTAAACGCAAGGCAATAAAGTAAAATAGTAAAGTGCTAAAGGCAACAAAGTGATGAATTTAAATGACCGAATGTAGGGAAGAAGATAATGGAATTATGTTGTTGTATTGATGTTTGTTGAGGTTATCGTTGTTGGTGTGTTCCAAGAAATTAAGCTTTACAATACTACTTATAGAACAAAAATAGCTATTAACCTCTCCTAACCTTATCTACCACATTTTTCTACCCCTAACCCATGTATACATTCACGGCTAACAACATTAGGACTAGTTCAATGGACAGAGCCTCAACTAATTGTTTATAAGAATGTGTATAGGTTCAATGCACCTACTAACTAAGGGCTCAACTTCCTCTCCGATCTTCATGGGAAGTGGTTGTTACTTGCATATTCATTTTTTTCTTCAATTACCATCTCCCTTGGTGCCTGTAATCTTCAAAAAAACTACTCCATTAGTAGTTCCACTTTTTTAGGAATGGTAGTTTTGACTTGGTCCAACATCTTTATCAATTTCAATCCGCAACATTAACCATTTCCATTGGCTTATGGGCCTCTAATCAAAGTCTACAAAGTCCAAACTCAATAACTATTTGGCCCATTATCCATTTTGCCCAAATATTGGCAGCCCACAACCAAATAGCTACATTTTCCTCGACCATTAGTTGATAAAGATCAGTTAAATTAGAATACCCTCATTTTTGGGTGTTAACATTGTCAAATTGATCCTATAGTTTATCTATTATAGGTCCTTATAATTTAGCAATAATTAATAAAGTCTTAAAAGTTATTAGCGAGTAATAGAGATGTCAAAGGAGCCCTACTCAACGAGTTAACTCATTTAGCCCATAAAAAAAGATGGGTTGAGTTGCAGTTTGCAACCCTTTTTTTTTCGGCGAATTATTTTAACCCGGCTCATATAACTCACAACTTATGGCGAGGTGAGACCGGTTAACCCATTGGGTTGCTTTTAATTTTTTATATATTTTCTTTTTTCTAGGACTTGCCTAACCTACCTTTTATGTGCAATATTAGGTGGGTTAACCCACCTAACCCGCCACTGTTTAAAAATCTTATATTTAATTTTTTATAGGTTGACCCATCTAACCTGTCATAAAATAGGTTGGATTAGCCTTTCCAATACATATTCCAAAAACCAATCATCCTGCCCCGCCCCATTTTTTGGCTAACCCGTGATAGGACGAGGCAGTTCAACTAGTTTGACATTTCTAGCGAATAAGGACGTATTTAAAAGTTTTTAGAAGTATAAGGACCCCATTAAAAACTTTTAAACTATAAGTACCTATTTAAAAATTTAGTAAAATTATAGGGAGTTACAGAGTAATTTAACCATTAAATGACGTGTAAATTTCTCTCTTGTAAATGCCAAATGTATCTATCACAACGAATTCCAATATTATTTCTTGATGAATATCATTTTATGCTAGAAGAATGCAAGTTTAAATTTAAGCAAACAAAATGATGCACACACACACACACACACACACACACACACACACATATATATATATATATATACCCTAAACTTTGAGTCATGTGCACTGCAATCCCTAAACTTTAAAAAGATGCAACTCAATTCCTAACCTTTCCTAAATGTGCAATTTAATCCTTTTGTTAACTTTTTTGTCATCTTCTATTACATGTGATAATTTCATCATGTGTCTTTCACGTGACTATTTTTGTTAGCAAATGACAAAAGTTAACAGAATAACTAAATTCCACGCTTAGGAAGGGTTAGGGATCAGGTTGCACCTTTATAAAATTTAAGGATTGAAGTGCACATGACCCAAAGTTAAAGGGGGATAAAATGAATTTTAGCATATATATATATATGGATACACATATAAAGAGAACCAATTTATATGAACCCCTAACAATTAAAGAAGTATATACTAAACAAGTAGCATATTAAGAAATTTTGTGGTACCACATGAATCTTTGGAGATAAATGTAGTACTTATGTGGAACAAGGTATGACACATATGCATGTTACGACCAATTAGGCAGTTAATGTGATAAATCATCACCTCTGTCAAGTCAAATAAAGCAAAGATAACGATTGGACTAACTTAACCAATGGATTAATCTTTCAAGGACCACAACTTAAAACTTTTTAAGGACTAATGTGAAGTTGGTTGTATTTTCAGTGACCAATTCGGTGTTACTCTTTTATTTTTTTGTTGGAATATATTTTTTAATAAAATATATGCCAAAAAAATTATCTTGTTAAAAATTTGAGCTTAATTTATTAAACCTAAAATGCTTAATTAATACAAGCAGTGGCAAAGTCACGTATTATTGACAATGTGCAAAGGCACTGTCTAATAAACAATATAAGAATAGTATTTATTAAATTATTATTATATTTCACTTGTATGAACACAAAATTTAAAAGTGAAAGATAAAAATTAAATGATGTAAGCTAACAGTATCTGATAATGTCTAAGGATATGATATGGGTATGTATCTAACATTGGTATGATAGTCATTTTGAAGTATCTGTGCTTCTTAAATCATAAGGGTTCAAGAATAGTTAGATCATTAAACCTTTAGAAAGCTTGTTGTAAATATCCTAAATATTTACTAGAGATATTTTATGGGCCTTGTATCTAGATATTTTAGAAGTTAGGAGCGGAAGGTCCTAGAATTCCATCCCTACCACATGCTTGGCTATATTTCCACCCTCCACCACCCTCTATTGAAGAAGTGGAGTAATTATAAATAAGTGAGGCCCTATTAGGCCAAACCATAGAGAATTGGATAGTCAACTTCTAAACTGAATTTCCCTTTATGAGCACTCACTTAATGGGCTCGATCTCACCATGTTAGGCTTGACTTAGTTCAACTCATTTCCAACCCTAGTTATCATTGCACTTTAGTTATCCATGTCCATGCCTTCTCATCCTTACTGAACTAGCTATCTCTCTTTCTAAAATTTTAAGAACAGTTCATAGAGACTCACTACATGATATTAGAAACAAATATAACAAGATTCCCGCATATAGGTAGGGTAAGACATAGAACACCCACAAATCTTCTCAAATTCTATCATTGCCTCCATGTTGTCCTCGAAACTAGCAGTGTTCTTGATCTGCTCAAGTTCAAGTCTAGCAGCTTGTCTTTGTCTTTCCCTCTTTATATTCCTACAATCTAACAAAACCCTCTTTGCCTCATCATGCAATTCAGTATTTTTCATTTGGGTTTCAGCGTTACCCTTCTTTTCTTTCTTGGGGCTCTCCAAAAATTTCTTTTCATCATCATGAAATTCAATAGCTTTCAATGCATTTCCATCATTTCCCTTCTCTTCTTCCTGAGTGCTCTCCATTTCAACCATTCTCTTCTTCAAATCCCCACCAACAAATGAACTGATAGGCTTTAAGAGAAGACTCTTATCAACACAATATTCTCTTTTCTTCTTATAACCCATTTTTCTTTTCAATGATTTCAATGCCATTGATATATGAAAATCTTTTTGGGTTATCTCCAATATCTATTTCTTCAAAATCCCGCAAACTGAACCCATTTGCTTCTTCTAGGGACACTTTATTTTGAGAATAACACTCTTATCAATCCAAGATTCTTTTCTTTTTGCCCAAATCCATTCTTTTCAAGGATTTCATCACCATTGATGCATCAAAATCATGACTTAAGAGCTATATTGTTATGCAAAAGGTATTTTCTCTTACGCAGAAAATTTGCAGCAGCAAAACAAAATAGAGTACAAGGAGCATGAAATGAAATTGAAATTGGCCGAATCCTTTGAAGAAGAAAAAAAATTAAAAGCTAAAGGTAATATGAGGATTTTCCAAATCCAACGATTGTGAGAAAAACCAAAGAAAGATTTTTCGATCATTGTACGAAGGTTGGAAATTTGATGATGTGGCGCCTTATGGCGGTTATGTGTCCAATTACAGAGTTAGCGCCAAATTGCTTTCATGCTCGTTTGCTAAGGCTTTAGGCGATGTCGTATCTTGCTCAGTTAATTTCAATTTGGGCCTAGACAATGTTGTATATTGCTTACATGATATTTCGAACTTGGGTCGATAGAGATGTCAATTTAGGCCAACCTACTTCGGGCTAAGTTAATTTCAAATTACGCTAGGTCAAAATTATTATAGGTTAGTAAATTATAGACCCAACCCGACCCTATACTGGTCACAAGTTGCACAGGCCAATCCACTAGCCCAAATTATTTTTTTCTTTTGTTTTTTCTTAAGTTTTCAAAACTTACAAATTTTATTTTTACACTTCATCCTAGCAAATATAAAATGAAAGAGTTTTTGTGATATAAATATCCATTTACATTAGAGAGTAATGGTAAAACATTTTCACATATATCATATAAATTATTTGATAATGCTTTAATAACAAAATTTGACATCAGGCCAGGCCACATAAAGTTGAGCCATGTTGTGCCAAAAAAAGTTAGGCTTAAATTTTGTTAGCCCAAAATATACAATTTGTCAAATTATTTAGGTTGGTCCATTGACATCCCTAATGGATAGCAATGAGCCAAGTCAGCTCGTGAATCTAGTCATGAGTCCATTCACTAACAATTTATTTAGTTAATTTTTTGTCTTGTTTGTTAGCTTAAGTTGTTACGTGTTCGACTCACTAGCTCGTGAACTATATATATCATGTCTTAGCATGACAAATAAAGTAAAAAAAATAAGCAAAAAAAATGATTGAAAAAGACGACGATATAAGTCAGCACAATAAAAAAATTAGTAAGTCATCGAATGAAGAAAGACACAGGTTAGCATAACAAATCAAGTAAGAAAAAAGTATCACAACATGTGTTAACATATGAAAACAAGGAAAAATAAAAAGGAAGTCACTAAATGAAAAATGTAACACATGTTGTCACAATAAATTAAGCAATAAAAAGTGTCACATGTCACTATGAGAAATTAAGCAAGAAGAAAAGAAAAGAAAAAGATAAATTATAAGAGCAAAAAAATCAATTAAGTAAAATATGATCAATTAAGGATAATGCTAATAAAATTTAATTCATCAAGGGTAATGTTGACAAAATCGAGATTGATTTGGATTGATTGAAAAATTAATTTAGGATGTAATTCCAATTTAAAGATAGAGATATAGTTAAATTGATCATTATTTATCCATAATATTTTGCGTGTGCTAATAAGAAGCAAAATTTATCTTACTTTTGTGATCTTATCTTTTCATATGTTTAGAAGGATAATCTGAACTAACAAAGGAAATATAATTTAAAAAAATCAATTTGTAATTTAATTTGGGATATAAAAAGAATAATGTCCCATAATTAATTAATTAATAAACTAAATTATAAATCTAATCTAATATATAATATCTTGTTTTATGGATTAAGGTTGAGAAAGTTAATGATTAAATTAAAGAGATTATTGTGAGTTTTTTTAGACTCCTAAGGATTCTTGTTCTTATTGGTTCTTGGAAGTAAATAACCCCACACCATTGCTACATAAATTATCACTTGAAATAGTATGAGGCAGTTTAAGGATTAAGGTTGAGAAAGTCTTTTTTAGCAAGTCTCGTTTTTAGGAAGAAGATCAAAGTCTAAACTTTGGAGAAAGCAATTGTTTGAAGGAACTTCTAATGGCAACAAAGTTGAAAGGATTAATCTCAAAGTAATACATGTAAAAATACCATGGTCAAAGATAAAAAACTTAAAAGAGATTATTGTAAGTTTCTTTAGAATCTTATGTATTGTTGTTCTTGTTAGTTCATGGAAATAAATAACCCCATATCATTGTTACTTAATTTGTCACTTGAAATAGTATGGGGCAATGTCAATGAGTATGTAACTCAATATCAACTGACTTAAGTCTTTAAGGCTTGATGTGTTAATCATGTCAAAGGTTAGATTCTCCACCATACTACCTATTCTCTTCCTCTATCTAAATGCTTGCACATCTAATGTAATATTAAAAAAAAGAAAAAGAAATCTTTAAATAGCATTTCTTTTAAAAACTCATTTCTAGTTCGTAATTATCTTTAATTGGCCTTTTGATGTCCATAACAGAGACCACTCCACTACATTATTCATAGGTTCATACTAAAATATCAAAATTAGGAATATGAGACTCACACAAAAAAATATACATAGGTGGTTACTTAATATATATACAAAATCGCTAATATGTGTCCAAAATTCACAATAGAGAAAAAATAGATTCAAGTAATGACTAAATATTTCCAAAACTAGTACTTATGAAGAAAAAAAAGATTTCATTGGGAGAAAATCCCCAACCCAACACAAATCAAGCAAATAAGTAAGCAAAAGAACACAGGAAGTTTAATGTGATTTGACCTTCACTACCTATGTTCATGACTTCACAAATTAATCTATTATTTTCAATCAACAATTACAAACACTAATGTTGAAAATCTCTGTCACAAACCCAAAACCCTAATACACCCAATCTCACAAAATAATAGTTTTCTCTCAAATAAAGCACTCAAACAATTTAAGCCCCCCCCAAAAAAAACACTCAAACAAAATATCAATGCACAAATTTTTCTCCATCTCATAGAACACCATAAAAGGTGGCTTACAACCTCACAACAACAAAATCCCATCCCACAAAATTGGCATCAACGCTTCTCATAGCACTCAAGATAGCAAAATCTACCACACACTCCTTGTCTTTCTCTTCAGTGCCACACTCCACACAAAGGAGAAAAAAAACCTTTTTTTTCTTAAAACCCTTCCTTACATTGCTGTCACGTTGCACACACTAACACATTTTTTTTTTTTAATTTCAACTTCAAGTGGACTAAAAAAAAGGCCCAATCCAAGGCAAAACCTAACAAATTTTCACGTTGCCAACGAATGATGAATAAAGTCTTCAAAAACCAAATTAGTAAGATGTTAGAAGTCTATATAGATGACATGATAGTCAAGACAACAGAAACAGGTGACCATGTGAAGGATTTGGAAGAGGTATTCGTCCAAATACGGAAGCATAACATGCAGATGAACCCGAAAAAATGTGCTTTTAGTGTGCAGACTGGTAAATTTCTAGGATTTTTTTTGACAAATCAAGGCATTGAAGCCCACCTAGAGAAATGTTAGGTCGTCCTCGACATGCGCAACATGTAGTCTGTGAAAGAGATGCAACAATTGATAGGTTGGATAGTAGCCCTCACTTGCTTTCTAGCCAAGGCCGCTAAAAAATCTCTTCCCTTCTTCAAAATGTTAAAAAAGGAAAAGAATTTTTAGTGGATCCCAGAGTGTGAGACTGCCTTTCAAGAATTGAAGAAGATGCTATCCATACCACCAATTCTGACAAGATCGGATCCCGGTGAAACACTTTATGCCTACCTCTCTATTAGCAATGAGACGATCAGTTCAGTCTTGATAAGAGAAACTGATGAAGGTTAGAGGCCGGTTAACTTTATCAGCAAAGTCCTGCAAGGCCCTGAGATCCGTTATCAGAAGATTGAGAAACTGACTCTAGCATTGCTTATTACTGTAAGAAGGTTGCAATAGTACTTTCAGTGTCACCCTATGATAGTGAGGATAGATTAACTGATTAGGCAAGTGCTACATAAGCTAGATCTTGTCTAGAGAATGATTGGTTGGTCGATGGAGCTTTTCGAGTTCGGTATCACTTATGAGTCATGACAAGCCATAAAGGCTTAAGTCTTATATGATTTTTTGGTTGTGTTTACATCAGATTCTGGCCATCCTAGAGTGAATTCCTTAACCATCTATTTTGATGGATCTTCAAATATCAAAGGGAATGGTGCTAGAGTAATGTTAGAAAATGAAACCGAACTTGTATTAGAACATCCTCTGGGGTTTGAGTTTCTGAATTCAAATAACCAAAATGAATATGAAACATGCATTGCAGGCATCAAAATGGCAAAAGAAATAGGGGTTATGGATATAATTCTATGCAGCAATTCACAACTGGTGACATCCCAAATCCAGGGTAAATACTAGGCTAAGGAGCCCTTGTTGCAAAAATACTTAGCCAAAGTAAAGAAGTTAATAGAAAGTTTTGATAGTGTGAAGGCAGAACTTATTTTAAGAGAGTAGAATTTCAGAACCGACATCCTATCAAAACTTACCAACACCAAAAGCCCAGGTAACAACAGGTTTGTAATCTAGGACACCTTACTTACTCCTAGTATTATGGACAATGAAGTCCTCCTATAGGAAGATGACAAAACATGGATGATGCCTATAGTTGCCTACCTCCGCAATGGCTTATTACCTTAAGATCGGAAGGAAACCCAGAAAATAGTACAAACAATGGCTTGGTATACCATCCTTGATAATTAGTTGTACTGTTACGAGTTTGCTTCTCCTCTCCTTAAATGCCTTGGTCCTAAAGAAGCGGAATATGTCTTGGCTGAAATCCATGAAAGGAGCTCTAGCTATCACCTTGACCGAAAGTCCCTAGAACGAAAAGTGCTAAGGACTGGATATTATTGGCCTAGTATGGAAGCTGATAACATGGAACATGTTCGAAAATGTGATCAGTGTCAGCAGTTTTCAAATATCTACACTACCCCACCAGAAGAACTATCTACGATGTTTGTTCTTTGGCCTTTTTATCAATGAGGGATGGATATCCTAGGTCCTTTCCCCCAAGCACTAGGGCAGATCAAGTACTTAATGGTGGCGGTTGGTTATTTCACTAAGTGGATTGAGGCTGAACCATTATCCACCATCATTTCAGTCAGGATCTAAAAATATACTTATTAGAATATTATCAGCAGGTTTAGTATCCTAAAGTCTATTGCCACAGATAACGAAACCCAATTCAATGATCAAAAGTTCAAGGATCTCTTAGCTGGTCTCAAGATCAAATAACAATTCACCTCGGTGGAACACCCAAAGATCAACGGGCAAGCTGAAGCCGCCAACTAGGTCATTCTTTGAGGAATCACAAGAAGACTCGATGACACTAAGGGGAATCAGGTAGACTAGCTCGATCATGTATTATGAGCATATCAGACCACACTTCATTCATCCATAAGAGAAACTCCCTTTAAATCAACTTATGGTTGCGAGGTTATGATCTTAGTGGAAATAGGAGAACTAAGTTGGAGAAGATAGAACTTTTCATAGGAGACCAACCTAGATCTCATCAGTCATAATTTAGACTTGTTGGAAGAACAATGCCGCATTGCTCAAGTCTGTGAAGCTGCCTTTAAACTGAGGATTACAGCACGATATAATTTTAAAGTGATACCATGAAGATTTATTCCTGGTGACCTCGTACTTTGTAGGGTGGATATCGAAGGTAAAAATGCAAAAGATGGAAAGTTAGCTCCTAATTGGGAAGGACCATACAAGATCGTGTCCAAAACAAACACAAGGGTCTATACTCTAGAAACCCTCTCTAGCAAAACTATCAAGAATTTTAGGAATGCTGATAAACTAAGAAAATATTATAGTTAAATGCCTTTAGTTATTATTTTTATCATATAAGTGAGGAGTTCTGACATGAATAAACTTTTGATTATTTCTTTAACACTTGGTTATTTTATTCATCTATAATTATTGCAAACCATAAGATGATTGTACCTTGGAGCGGTCCGAGAAATACAAGGTCCAATTGAGATCAAATATTTCGATTCATAAATGAAGGTAAAAAAAGGGAATATACTTGACTGGTATCCGAGTTCAAGGAGTGAATTCAAGGGTTTTAACTTGTACGCTAATGAGCCTGACCTTAACCCATAAATATGAAAGTTTAAAAAGGTTAAGAGCATTCGACTATAGCTCGGGATTCGTGGACGCTACTCCAAGAGGCTTCTATGTCAAAATCATATTTTATAGTTTTAGTATTGAGTCTAACCTTAACCCATAAGCCTAAAAAGGTTCAAAGGGGTTAAGAGTAGCAAACCATTGCTTGGGATATATGAATGCCACTCCAAGAGGCTTCTGTGTCAAAATTATACCATATAGTGATTTTACACTTAAAATTTGACTAAGTGTCAACAAAAGTTGAGAAACATGATTGATAAATAAACCAAGCGGACTCCAAAAAAGAATAATGAAGATCAAGCATTGGACCCATCTTGGTTGGGAAAAACAAGAGTGTTCTCTAATTGTAAAAGAGAAACAACAAGATCGAGCTTTGGACTCATCTTGGTCGAATAAAAGCAAGAATATATGCTAAGTTTAAATGGAGCCCCCGAGATCGAGCGTTGGACCTATCTCATTTATATATATATATATATATATAAATATAAAAGATGCAACAGGAATATGCAAAAAAAAATATTCTAAGGATAAATAATGCTCGTAACACGGGACTTGTCCAAATACAAATAAAATTAACCCCACGCAGGGGATAAAAAAATAGAGAGGGAATGAAGACCAGGCATCTAGGGTAGGCTCCTTTTCCACCTCGGCCACTTCAACTGGTCTGTGCTCCGAGCTTTCTTGCCTTTCCTCCATATCGCTGTCCGTTGCAGGAACTTAATTCACCCGAGAGGCTTTAGGAATGTAGTCCACAATGCCACCATCACAGAACACCTTCTTCGAACTGCATCCTTCTACAACAAGGTCCAGATTCAGTAGGCACAAATGGGCGAGAGTATTAGAGAATGATTCATCCACCGAGTTAGCCTATTCATCTTCAAGATATAGAACATCATTTTTTAGCTTGGCCTCAGACTGCCTGAGAATCTCATTCTCAACTCGGAGTGCGGTTATGTTAGCCATGATAATCATCACCCAATAGGGAGGTGAATTAGGTTATTATAAATTTTTTAAACACCATTAAGAAATTAAATATTTTGATATACTCAATTAACACATGCAGCGAAATAAGTCTAAGAAAGATACAACTACTATAAATTACTCAAAAACAACTTAGGTTATAGGATAAATTAAGCAAATAAGCTAGATATCAATTTATTAAAATCAAAACATCAAGATGACATGATATGAAATAAATAAATATTTTACACCAAATATTGAAATTAAAGAGTGTAGGGAAGAGAAAATTAAACTCAAGAATTTATCATGATTCAGCCACCAACCAATTGTAACCTACATCCAGTCCCCAAGCTTAACTTGAGATTTTTTTCACTATCTCCTAGACTTCACGGGTGCTAAGAAAATCTGTGTACAAGCAAGAACACTCCTCACACCTTGGGACACCTCTCCCTTGTGCTAGAGCCTCCAACTCTTCAAGTTTCACAGGTGCTTGAAAAACCTTTACATTCAAGAGCACTCACAACACCTTTGGGATACCTCACCCTTTTCTCTCTTAAGGGATATCTCACCCTCTTACAATGATATTAAGATGAAGAGAAAGATTAGAAACTTTCACAAGAGTAGATATACAACTTGAAGAACAAAAGAATAGAAGGATTTTGTAATAAAGAGCTCAAAATATGACTTTAATTATTCAAGGATCAAATCAAGTGTTCAAGAGTTGTAAAAGCTTTAAACAACACTCATATATAGAGCCAAATTGATAAAATAATCATTGGTAGCATTTAAAAAAGATTTCTTATGAAAACTAACTGTTTATAGCCGTTAGGAACGTTTCAGACTCGTGGTAATCGATTACATGGATGTTGTAATTGATTACAAGGCTCTTAGAACATGTTCTGGTCTTTCTAGGCAAGATGTAATCGATTACATAGCCTCTGTTTCGTTAAAAACATGTTTACAACATTCTGATGCTTGGAAATCGACTTTAAACACCCATAACTTCTTCATTTCTCATCCGTTTTAAGCTAATGACCACTCATTGAAAAGATATTTGAGTCTATTTTAAAACGAAATAAGTTTCAGAACAAAAAGAAAATTATTTTAAAAGTTATGATTAAAATAGTAATCAAAGGTCAGTTTTTCAAAACTCAAACTTGATTATTTTTTTATAGTTTTGAACTACCAGCATAACTAGCTTTTTAAAACTTATTTGTTGGACATTTTAACATGTAAAAACCATTTGTAAATATTTGAAAACATATTTGAGTTCTTTTCATGTAAAACCTCTATTTTTACATAGGAGAAAACCTAAAAGGAAAATGTACCAATTCTAGTCCTTAGCTTTCTTGATGTAATCCAAGCTTCCAAAAAATTTCTTCTCTTCAAATCTTGCAAATGCTTGGAAAATCTTATCATTCTCATTCTTCTTGAGTTGAGCATAAATGTGATCTTTTGCTTTCTTGTAGCAATGCTCACTCTTGGTACTTGGACTATCCTACAAGATATTGCTCACTTAAACAAACATAGTTAGTCTAAATTTATAATTCAATATCTTCATATGCATGATTCATAAATGTATAACTCTAATTTGTCTAACATGTATATAAGACTTTCATAGACACATCCAAATAAGACATTTATTAATTACTAATAGATATGCTCTATATAGGATGCAATAAAGAATACTTTACATATTTTCATTTAAAAAGAGCCAAATCCAATATTAATTTAATACTACTCATATAACATATTGTTGGATATATTCTATAAAAGATTCTAGAAAGAATATACATGATTCTTATATGAAATATAACAAGATGGAGTACATAATCATGCATGATTCAATATAATCTATTAAGCACATTTATAAACATCATTTTTTTGTCTTGTATTTGTCATCATCAAAACTTAACATATTAAACCATTGGGGCAAACTTATTTTCACAATCTCTCCCTTTTTTATGATGACAAATCACCAAAGAAAAAGTATGTTGAGTAATATAGAAGAATAGATATTCAAGTAAGCATATCAAACAATAAGACAAGAACATATTTTTCTTTGCAATTCTCATTTTCCCTATTTGACATCAACAAAAAGGCTTAGGAAGGAAAGATAATATTTTCTCTCCCCCTATAGATAAAACTTTGCCAAAAAGAGTAGGATCATCAAAACCAATAACTTCTTCAAGTTATTCAAAGCATAACTATCTCTCCCTGTTTGATTCCACATATGATTCAAGAATAGAGAGATGAAATCAGCATGCTTTTAAGATATAAAAGATTATTCATGCAAAACTTGTCATATTTTGGTATATCAACATGTAGCATATGATATTATTAAAACACTCTATGTAATCAAATAAGGATGTAAGCCAAGAAATATAAACAACTTAAGAGCTAGACTCTCTCTCATTGAAGCAGAAGATGGATAAAGCAAAATATGGATGCCAAGACCATGTAAGTACATTACCATAAAGTAAAGCAAGACAAAAGATACTTATTCTTAATTCATCAATTAGAAACCATTTTAAGACTTCTCCCCCTTTCAAAAGGAATTTTATAAGAACACATTACATTTTTCAAAGCATTTTAGAAGGGTTAAGAGGTTTTATATTAAAAATACATATTCCTTGAGAGTGATCAAACTCAAGTTAAAAGAACATCTGAAAGTACATCTCCTCTCTTTCTTATTGAACAAGAACCTTGAGAAAACAAAACACTTTAAAGAACAAAGCTTATATTTTGAAGTATTAAGATGAGTTTTATAGAATGTAATACCCTTAGTAATATGTTAGACTTGTATATGGTTACAAAAGGTAACATATTACTTGTTTAATATGTCTGTGAAGTTTTGTGACAATCTGAGTTCATTTAGGCATTTAGTTACAACACAGAAGTTGAAAAGTAGCTTAAAATAACTTAGATAATAGCATAAGTTGCTAAGTTGAGGGAAATAAATATAGAGAGTTTGTTTCTAAGTCATAAATAAGTGAAACAAGGTGTAGTTAAAGTTTCAAGATAATCAGAGTTGGTTTGGTATTTTTAGGCATACTGGTTGTCTATTTAATGCCGGATTGACTAGTAGCAGATATGGAAAATCATGAAAATGATGAAATAATAACTTAGATGAATCTCATGATTTATTCTAAAGTTGTTGGAAGCTGAAAAATTTGGTTTCAGGGAACCTAAGTATTCTTAGTAGATAAGGAAGTTCTAGCAAAATATCCTAAGGGATATGATGGTCATTCTTTCATTTTTCTCTCTTGGTTAAAAGGCAGCAGAAGCTACAAAGAAAGAAAAACAGAAGAAAGAAAGAAGGAAGGAACCAAAGGAGAGAAAGGAAATGGGGAAAAGAAGGAAGACCAAGGGAAGATCAAGATCAAAACATAGAACTGGAAGATGGATCATCTCAGCTACCAAGAGCTAGGGGTTTATGTTTATATTTATCTATTTTCACTATTTTCACCATTGATGCACCCTTGGTGCTTAATAGGCCAAATTGAGTTCTAGAGGTGTTTGATATATTTAGCTTGATTGAATATGTTTCTGTAGTCATTTATGACTTGTTGATAACATAAGTTAAAGATAGAATTTTAGAATATCTTATTTAGACCATTGATGCCCAAAAGAGGGGTTTAGGTCAAGCTATATGTGATTTGGTGCTTGAAACCAAATTAAGATGTTTAAGTTTGTGATTGGTGATTCCTATGTGTTTAAGAACTGATTAGGGACTTAGAATCACTTAGAAACTGTTTTGGAACGACCAAAGTCCAAGAAGAGAACCAATGGAACAGCACCACGATTTTGTAGAATTCTGTAGAATCTGGTTTCTGCTATGCATGCCGAGGCATAAGTACGTCATGTCATGGTGTGGGGTTGAATTTGCTGCTTGCGCCACGACGTGAAGACGCCGTGTGTAACAGCCCAATATTTGCTACCCTAATATATCGTCATATAAATGAATAATCCAATACTGGTCTTGCTACTACTAACATACATCAACATCAAACCCATATTATTCATACATAATGAGTAAATATGGAGAGTCACAATAGCAAAAGTTATATATATACATCACAGCCTCAAAGGACATACTGTTATATATAAATCAAAACAATTAAGCTAATATAAAACATATATAGCTCAGTTCAAAACAACATCTATACTATGCTAATCCTCATACAACTTCTTCTTCCCTTTTGAAGAACTCGTACCTGGATTTACCTAGCAACACAATCATGGTGAGAAAACATATCTTAGTAGAAGTATTCCAATACCAGCATATATACATATATATGTACAAATAGATAGTATTTATAATTATCATGTTAACATTTCAATCATAGAAGCAACAACAACAACATCTCCATCTCAGAGACACGCAATCGCCTATACAATTGCAATGCATGATTAATGTTATGAAAGCAACCGCCCATACAATCGCTATGCTATGCCAAGTTATGTCTAGTGTTTATGCCTATGTATTATTCCTAAGTATGGAAATAAATAATGTATGATACCATATCCAAGAACCTACAATTCCATGGTAATGTCATGAATGCATGAAACTTGAACAAAATAATGGAAGTCCATCCATAACCTTGAACAAGCACTAGAAGTCTATCTAGCAACATCATTATCACAAAGAATATCCATTTCCCCTGGGTAGTGAAGTCTATCAACTACACAGTTATCGATAATGAACAAGGAAATCCATCCTCAAAAACTCTATAATAGGAAGGATACAACCCACCTTACCTAAATGTAGATCACCCACATTTACGGGGCACACCCACATCTACGGGGCTCACACCTATAAAAAAGAAGCCACCCACATCTATGGGGCTCACACTTTTCAACAAGGCAACTCATACAATCAAATATATCATCATTACTAATTAAACTCTCATAATTAGTATTACAAATCACTATGATTCAAAGCATTCACATCTTCATTAAATACTCCTACAGTCCTATTTGTGTCTCAACACTCATTAAGAAGTATAAGAGAAAGTATCACAGAAGTGATCCCTTTCCATTTCCCAAAATAAGGGCTCTGTTCTGTTCTGTTCAGCATTGGGCGCTCAGGCGCTTATAAATCAGCGCTTAGGCATGCAACAACAGCCTTAAACAAGTCTCTTTGGATATTGGGCTCTCAGGCGCTCACAAGCCAGCGCTTAGGCACGCTACACGCATAACAAATTTTTCCTAGGCACTGGGCACTTAGGCGCCTGCCCTTTAGCGCCTAGGCACTCAAACTCAGAAACAGATTCTGCATAATTTTACAGAAATGATCACTGTTCCATTGGGAACAAGTGATCTTACAATCACTCAAAATCACTTCCAAGTGATTTTCTAACCTCAACAAGGTTCAACTACACATAGTAACCTTTAATCCACTTTGATTCCATTTAAATCAGCACTTTTGAATCAAAAACCAATATTCAACACAAAATCCCCAAAATCTGACCTAGCAGGGATTTAGGGCTCCAAAAGATGAAAAATTCATTTAAACACATCCACATATCAATTTCTAACTCAACCATACTAACCACATCAAAATTCAACTTATAAATCATCAAATCACCTTTCAAACCATCATTTCCTCTTCAAGATTCTCTTGAACTAAAAGAAAAGAATGAAAACAAGCAAGAAAAACATATTTCCCCTACCTCAATTTCCAGAAATGAAATCGATCAACTGTTCCTCCGAAATGCTAAGCTCATTCCCTTGCTTTGATGAAGATCCTCTTTCCTTAAAGCTTTGAAATTCCTTCTCCCTTATTTTCCCTAAGGCAGCTGTGAGAAAGAAAAGAAAAGTGAGTTAAGACTCACATTTGGGCCTTAAAAAGCCCCCAAAATAGAAGCAAAACTGTGCCCCTCATTTTGGTCACTTATAGAACTACTATTCACCCAAACAGTTAAGAACGCTTAGTTATCACCAGACCAAGTTTCCTAACTTCTAGCAAGATTAAAATAAATTCTAAGATTCATTAAAAATCTTGTTTCACCATTTTCATAAATTTTCATATCTGCTAGGGGTCAAACCGGCACTAAAACACACAACCAATATGCTTAAAAATGCCGAACTAACCCCAATAATTCTTAAACTTTAACAACATCTACTTCCACACATTTTGGACCTAGAAACAAGTCCTCCACACTTATCTCCATTAACTGAGCAGTTTAAACAGAAAATGGAGCTAAAAATAGCTATATTTTACACATAGAGTTGTAGCAAAATGACTAAATGTGTTCAGATGGTCACAAAACTTTATAGGCATGACAAACTAGTGTTAGACTACCTCTGTAATCATATACAAGTTTACCATGACTATACAGGGTGTTACACCATGCCACGGCGTGAGAGTGATGCTACATCCAGTATTGAAACCAAGGCTAGGACGCCGCGGTGTACCCAAGTATGTGTCGCGACGTGAGGCCTTGAACCTTTGGAAATGCCATTTTTGATGTTTTTAAGTTCTTGGCTAAATCATATATGTTTCCTAAGGTATTTGAGGACACAAATAGGGATATTTCAAGAGAGGAACTATCACCTAGAATGAATAAGAAAGCTTAGACTTTGAGCATCCTAAAAGTCAAGGATTGCCCCAGGTAAGAACATAGCACCGTAGGCAACCTAGTGTTGCATTAGATATCACTCAAGATGTGATGAGATGATGTAATGAAGACAAGTATACTAGGATGGATTATAGTATTTACTCTAGTAAGGATAAGGAAGGTATGAACCTTAGGAGATCCAAGAGTAGTGGATTACTTTAGGAAGGTACTTAGAACCTTAAGCAACAAAGAGTTGTAAGTAAGAACCACTCCTGAGTTAGATTCACTTGAGTGGGGATAAGGTTATGTATTTAGTTCCGAAGAGGGAATATTATGTATTAAGTCTCTAGTTAAGTGAGACCTTGTACATTATAGAATACACAAAAGGATGATTTGAGTTTATAAGAACGTTAAGGTGGTGTTTATGTAAGAGGCAAACATAGCACTACACTTTTTATACATTAGTTAGTTAATCTAGTTTGTATGTGAAAGATAAGAACCTTAGTACAACCAGGAGTAATGGTCTTCCATTGGTGAGTATCTAACACCTTAGCAACATAATGTTGCATAGAGATCACTTAAGATGTAATGAATGATGATGGGGTGTATTAGATGCAATGAACTAGGATGGATTGGTAGTGTTTACCAAAGAATATGACTTTATATGATGAAAGGTCATTTAGCTAGAAGGAAAGGAATCAGAAGTTCCTAAGGGGACAAGTAATCCTAACCAAGTGCTAGGGTTACATGTAGTATGAGGTTACAGATTCTCTTCTCTACAAAGGGTAAACATAAGAAGCCAAAGTTCCTAGTAGAATATGCTTAGGTCTTAAATGAACTAGGTATATAAGTATGTGTGTATGCAAATGGAAATGGTCTAGTAGTATTAATCTTAGTGAGTATCCTTTGATGTTCATTCATGGAGGCCAAGAGATAGATGAGTGTAAAGACTCTTTAGAGTAAGGACATAACCCTGATATCTTGATAATGCCAAGGCCAAAAGAGATAAATGGGGATTCCATAAGGTTCTTTTGAACAAAGATTCAGCCTGAACTTCTCAGCTTGCTAGGATATGCATGATATGAGGATGAACTTTCCCTCTATTTACCATAGGATAATATATTAAATCAGTTTCTAATGAATATATTTATTTTCAAAATTAATCCCTGCATGTATTTCAAAATAAAACATTGCATAAGCATATTTTTAGGATATTTCCTAGGCATAATCATATTACATATCATCCCCATTGCATTTATAGACAATTATATGGACATTGACTATTGTTGTTGGTATTCACAATTGTATGGGTAGTTTTCTATATCCAACGGTATGTAGCCCATCGATTTAGATCACACTATATAGTAGTGTGCAGTTATGAGAATGATAGAGGAAACTCCTATGTTTATAGTTATAACAATTGTTGTATTTGTTATACAATGTTATAGCTAGGTGGTATTAGAATTACTTTTATTGAGAATTATAATTCTCACCCCAGTTGTTCTTCCATGTAAATCCAAGTAAAGACAGTTGTATTTAACCCCTGCATAAGCATAAGCATATTTTTAGGATCTTTCCTAGGCATAATCATATTACATATCATCCTCATTGCATTTATAGATAGTTGTATGGACATTGACTATTGTTGTTGGTATTCACAATTGTATGGGTAGTTTTCTATATCCAACGGTATGTAGCCTATCGATTTAGATTACACTATATAGTAGTGTGCAGTTATGAGAATGATGGAGGAAACTCCTATGTTTGTAGTTATAACAATTGTTATATTTGTTATACAATGTTATAGCTAGGTGGTATTAGAATTACTTTTATTGAGAATTATAATTCTCACCCCAGTTGTTCTTCCATGTAAATCCAAGTAAAGACACTACTAAGGGAAATAAGATGAAGCATGAAGACTAGTATAGTTTTTTTTATATGCTTTAGTAGACAAAGCTGATGTATAAATTTTATATTTGTTTTGTATGTTTTAAGTAGTATATATTACAATATGCCCTTTTGTGGCTAGTGTTGTATATATATATATATATATATATATATATATATGAGTTTAAGTTTTTCACAATATCTTAAGACTTTCTATAATTACTTAGTTATGATTATGAATATATGTTAGTTAGTTATGTAAAAGTGGTGTTTTTAGTACTAAATATCATTGTGTATCTACGATATAACTAGATATCTGTATTAGAATGTTACATTATGGTATCAGAGCAGTTCATCCTGTTGAGCTGAGGTATGGACTGATTGTGTTTAGGCATGAATAGCAGTTTAGTAGAATGTTATGCATTCTTTTTTCTCTTTATGAGATATGCAAATGGAATTACATGACTAGCCTTAGGTATGGATGCTATTGGCTACTGTCACACAGTTACATGATATTAAACTTAGCTAATGTAATGTTTTATGTGTACAGGAAACTATGGCAACTACTAGGTGAACCTATGAGACTAAGAGACTGGTAAAGGATGAGATAACCAGAGCTCTTAGAGAAATGGCTATTGTTTTGAGATAGCATACTGCCATTTGTAGAAGACTATCATAATCGATAGAAAAGGACTCACTTAGTAAGTTGTGGGATGCTGAGGAACTTTTGAGGGATCAGTATTTCTCAAAGTTCAGACGAGTTACTCCTTTGTTTTTTAAGGGAACGTGGTTCAGTCAGAGCTGAAAGATGGCTTCAAGAGATAGAAGAAATCTTTGAGGTCATAGCGGGCACTAATGGAGAGAAGGTGACCTTGCTTCTTATAAGTTAGTAGGTGAAGCCGAAAGCTATTGAGTTGAAGTTGAGAGGTTTCTAGAGATGGTTGGTACTCGAATCACCTGGGAGGTGTTTAGAGTTACTTTCTTAGACAAGTATTATTCCCTTGAGTATGGAAAGTAGAGAAATTGGAATTTTTAAGGTTTGAGTAAGGGGATATTGTGAATGCTTATGTCCCTAAAGCATGTCAAATAGTTTTTGATGATAACAAAGGCCAAAGTGAAGATCAAATGCAAAAGTGAAGATCAAGCGCAAAAGGAAAAATCAAGATCAAAGAAAGAAGTCAAGAGTTTATTTAGTTATAAGACTTAGATCATTAATGTTAAATACTCTCAAGATTTCTCAAATGGTTTTTCAATATATCATTTCAAAATAAGTGGGAAATTTCAAAGTTAAACATGTTTTTCAAGAAACTTGAGTTTCTATCTTAAATCTAACACTCTTAAAAGGATTTATGTTTAATCAATTGTCTTGAGGTGTTAGAAATGGCTTACAAGCTTTATTGGACTTGAAAAATGTGTTCAAAGGCCAATGTAATCGATTACATGATGTTTGTAATCGATTACACAGCAAACAGAGGCCTTGTAATCAATTACATGAGCAATGTAATCGATTACATGAGCAATGTAATCGATTACAAGCAAGTCAGAGGTCATGTAATCGATTACACAATTAATGTAATCGATTACAATAAGCCCAGAAAGGCAAGAACACGTTCAAAGAGTCATGTAATCGGTTACATGGATATTGTAATTGATTACACAGCAAGTCAGAAGTCATGTAATCGATTACATGGATATTGTAATCGATTACAAGCAAAGTCAGAAGCCATGTAATCGATTACATCAATAATGTAATCGATTACACAGAGCCCAGAAAGCCAAGAACACGTTGGAACAACAATGTAATCGATTACATTTGTTGTGTAATCGATTACACGCACCCTGACAACGTCCAACGGCTGTATTAAATGCATTAAATGCATGGCTAAAACCCTTCAACGGCTCCATTTATTGAGAAACTTATAAATACCAATGTTGGGTCTTCATTTGAGGTTGACTTTGAATCAAAAACTGATTACCAATACTTCCAAACGTGAATCAATCCTCAAATCCATTTCTTGCTCTGTTTTTTGTAAAAACGTGAAAAATCATATGAGAGCATATTAGAGCTTCAATTTGTAATCATCTACTCTAGTGAGAGTTTCATTCAATCAATCTATATTGCTTTGTAAAGAGGGTGAGGCATCCCTCCAAAAGTGTAAAGGGTGAGGTATCCCTTAGTTGAAGAGACTCAAGCTCCAAGGGTGAGGTATCCCAAAGTGTTGAGTGCTCAAGGTTGTAAAAGTTATCAAGCACCTATTGAAGCTTGAAGAAATAGTGGAAAATCTCTAGTGGTTGCTTGAGGACTAGACGTAAATCACAAGTGGATTGGTGATCGAACCAGGATAAATCATTGTGTTTGTTTTCTCTAAACCCTTCTCTTTACATTAAGTACTGTTTTATTGAATTGCTTGAATATTGGTACCTTTGGCTATTGCATTTATAAGTGAAAGTGTTTATCTCTTATATCCAATCATCTCTAATCATCAATTAGCTTCAACGAAAATTTTTTATCAAACGATTTGTGAACTTAGTTTTCATACTCAATTCACCCCCTCTTGAGTATTGAGGCCACTTGATAACAAGTGGTATCAGAGCTAGACTCTTGTATAAAGAGCTTAGCAGTTTCAAGAGAAGTGATGGCTTCAAATGGTTTTTCAAATGAAGGTTCTTCTATAAACAGACCTCCTTATTTCAATGGGGATGGTTATGCCTATTGGAAAGAAAGGATAAAAATTTTCATTGAAACTATTGATTTAGATGTGTGGGACGCCGTTGAAAATGGTGCTTTTGTTCCTACACAAACTAAAGATGGTGTGAAAATCGATACACCTAGAAATGAATGGACCGATAATGATAAAAATAAGGTTCAATACAATTTGAGAGCCAAGAACATCATCACCACATCCTTGGGGTATGATGAATTCTTTAGGGTGTCAAATTGCAAGACCGCAAAAGAAATGTGGGATACCTTACAAGTAACTCATGAAGGTACTAGTGAAGTAAAACGATCTCGAATAAACACTCTTACTCATGAATACGAATTGTTTAAAATAAACCAAGGTGAGAGTATTCAAGATATGCAAAAGAGATTTATTCATATTGTTAATCATCTTATCTCATTGGGAAAGACATTTCCTAATGAGGATTTTATTAATAAAGTCTTGAGATGTCTAAGTAGGAATTAGCAACCCAAGGTAACGGCTATTGCGGAATCAAGAGATTTGTCAACAATGTCTCTAGCCACCTTATTCGGAAAGCTTTAAGAACATGAGCTGGAACTAAATAGGCTCAATCAAAATGAAGAGCATAACAAAAAGAAGAAGGGAATCGCACTCAAAGCCACCTCCTCTACAATTGAAGATGATGATGAAGATGGTGAAGAGGATGCTGAAAGTGTTGAGTTAAGTGAGGAGAATCTTAGTCTCCTTGTGAGAAAATTTGGAAGATTCCTAAAGAAAAAGGGATTTCAAAGAAGACCACCCTTTCCTAAAAAAAAAGTGTATCACAAAGGAAAAGGATCCTCTACTCCTCCAAAATGCTATGAATGTGGAAAACTGGGGCATATGAAAATAGAGTGCCCTATGTATCTTAAGAAGACAGAAAAGTTTGAGAAAAAGCCCTCCAAAGAAAAGAAAGGAAGGAGAGCATACATTGCTTGGGAGGACAATGACTTAAGCTCCTCCGACAATTCAGAGGATGAAGAAACTCATCTTTGTCTCATGGCTCAAGGAGAAGAAAGTGAAGAGAGCGACACCGAGGTAACTTCTTCTAACTCAGAATCTCTACCTTCATATGATGAATTGCAAGATGCCTTTCAAGAATTGCATGATGAATCCTTAAGGCTCACAAAAATGGTTTTATCCTCTAACAAAACAATTTTCTTATTGGTAAACAAAGTTTCTATCTTAAGTAAGGAGATAAATGAGGTTAAGATTGAAAATGAGACCTTATGACTTATAGATGCTAATTCACTATACATGCCATGTTCCTCACATGATAACACATCCATATCATTACCTTGTTTATCATGCAAAGTATTTGAAAAAGAAATTGAAGACTTGAACAACATTCTTGCAAAATTCACTTTTGGAAGAGACAACTTGAATGTGTTGTTAGGGAAACAAAAATGTGTGTTTCAAAAAGTCAGTTTGGGATTTAATCCAAACAACCATAAAAAATCTTATAAGAACTTCTTTGTTTCCTCAAATACTTCAAGTAGTCCTTTTGTTAAATGTTTTCACTGTGGTAAGAAAGGGCATAGTGCATCAACTTGTAATGTTAGAAAGAACATAAACACTAAAGTTGGAATAAAAAGAGTTTGGGTTCCTAAAGGCACCATGCCTAACTCTAACACACAAGGACCCAAGACAATTTAGGTACCAAAGGTTAAAACTTGAATGTGTGTTGTAGGTGTACTTGAAGACCAAGAGCTCAAGTTGGTATCTTGATAGTGATTGCTCCAAGCACATGACCGGTGATGGCTTCAAGTTCTCCTCCCTTACACACAAGAAACATGGTCATGTCACATATGGTGATAACAACAAAGGGAAGATTCTTGGAATTGGCAAAGTTGGTAAGATCCTTTCATCATCTATTGATAATGTTTTGCTTATTGAAGGACTTAAACATAATTTGCTTAGTATTAGTCAATTATGTGATAAAGGCAATAAAGTTATATTTGATTCTTCTTGTTGCATAATTGAGGGAAAGGATGATAAGTAAGTTAAGTTTGTTAGTCATAGAGTCAATAATATATATATGATTAGTCTCGATGATATCTCCTCAAATGATGCTAAATGCTTTATGAGTAAAGAAAATGATTCATGGTTATGGCATAGAAGAATTGCTCACATTCACATAGATCACTTAAACAAATTGGTTTCTAAAGAACTAGTAATTGGTCTTCCAAAGCTCAAATTTGAAAAAGATAAACTTTGTGATGCATGTCAAAAGAGAAAACAAGTAAAGGTCTCTTTTAAAACTAAAAACATGGTTTCAACTTCTAGACCTCTACAACTTTTGCACATGGATCTTTTTGATCCCTCTAGAACTATGAGCTTTGGTGGGAATTACTATGCATTAATGATTGTTGATGATTTTTCTAGGTTTACATGGACATTATTCTTGGCCCACAAAAATGATGCTTTTCAATCATTTAGAAAGCTTGTCAAAGTTATTCAAAACGAAAAAGATTTTTGTATTGTATCCATAAGAAGTGACCATGGTGGTGAATTTGAAAATCATGAATTTGAAACTTTTTGTGATGAACATGGCATTAAGCATAATTTTTCTGCCCCTAGAACACCATAACAAAATGGTGTTGTAGAAAGGAAAAATCGATCTTTAGAGGAAATGGCAAGAACTATGCTCAATGAGGCCAACCTTCCTAAGTACTTTTGGGCGGATGCGGTTAACACCGCTTGTTATGTTATGAATAGAGCCCTAATAAGGCTAATTTTAAAGAAAATCCCATATGAATTGTACAAAGAGAGGAATCCAAATGTGTCACATTTTCATGTCTTTGAATGTAAATGCTTTGTTTTGAATAATGAAAAGGATAACTTGGGGAAGTTTGATGCAAAATCTGATGAGGGAATATATATTGGCTATTCTATACATAGTAAGGCCTTTAGAGTCTATAATAAACGAACTATAGCCATAGAAAAGTCCATACATGTTGCATTTGATGAAACTAACCCAAATGAGCCGAGAAAGGAGCTTGTTGATGATGTTGCAGAAATCTTGGCAAAAACGCACTTGGAAAATCAAGAGAAAGAGTCCAAGAAGCAAGAAGAGAGACTCCTTGATCACTCATGGCAAAAAGATTCAGAAATCTTGGATCTACCCAAAGAATGGAGGACTTCAAGATATCATCCTCTCGACAAGGTGATAGGTGATGTATCAAAAGGGGTAATTACTTGAAACTCACTTAGAGATGCATGTAATCACCTAGCCTTTGTCTCTCAAGTTGAACCTAAAGATATAAATGAGGCCATTAATGATGAGCATTGGATCTTGGCCATGCAAGAAGAACTAAACTAATTTGAGAGAAATCAAGTTTGGGAATTAGTTCCAAGGCCCAATGATCATCCTATAATTGGCACCAAATGGGTCTTTAGGAACAAACTTAATGAAACGGGCTTAATAATAAGAAATAAAGTTAGGCTTGTAGCTAAGGGATATAATCATGAAGAAGGTATAGACTATGAAGAAACTTATGCTCCTGTAGCTAGGTTAGAGGCCATTAGAATGTTACTTGCATATGCTTGCATCATGGATTTCAAACTCTATCAAATGGATGTCAAAAGTGCCTTTTTAAATGGTTTTATACAAGAAGAGGTGTATGTAGAACAACCTCCTGGTTTTGAGGATTTTGAAATGCTCAACCATGTTTTTAAACTGAAAAAGACCTTATATAGCTTGAAACAAGCTCCCAGAGCTTGGTATGAAAGGTTGAGCAAATTCCTTTTAGAAAAAGGTTTTTTTAGAGGCAAAGTTGACACTACCCTTTTCATAAAACATAAAATGCATGACATACTTCTAGTTCAAATCTATGTTGATAACATTATATTTGGAGCTACTAACAACTCTCTTTGTAAAGAATTTTTAAATATTATGCAAAGTGAGTTTGAAATGTCCATGATGGGTGAGCTCAACTTCTTCATTGGTCTCCAAATTAAGCAAACAAGAGAAGGAACTTTCATAAGCCAATCCAAGTATTGCAAGGAGTTGCTCAAGAAGTTTGGAATGGACAATGCCAAGCATATGGCTACTCCTATGGGCACCTCTTGCTATTTGGACAAGGATGAAAGAGGTAAATCAGTAGAAATTACGAAATATAGAGGTATGATTGGCTCACTCCTTTATCTCACTGCAAGTAGGCCTGATATAATGTTTAGTGTATGCATGTGTGCTAGATATCAAGCTAATCCTAAAGAATCACACCTAAGTGCTGTTAAAAGAATAATGAAATATCTAATAGGCACATCACAAATGGGTTTATGGTACCCTAAAGGTGCCTCATGTAGCCTTATTGGGTATTCCGATTCTGATTTTACTGGATGCAAAATGGATAGAAAGAGCACTAGTGGGACATGCCACTTGCTTGGAAGCTCACTAGTTTCTTGGCATAGCAAGAAACAAAATAGTGTGGCATTGTCTATAGCTGAAGCTGAATATGTTGCAGTTGGGAGTTGTTGTTCTCAAATCCTTTGGATGAAACAACAACTCTTGGACTCTGGTCTTGAGCTTGATCACATCCCCATAAGATGTGATAATACTAGTGCAATCAACTTGTCCAAAAATCTCATTTTGCATTCTAGGACTAAACATATTGAAATAAGACATCATTTCATTAGAGACCATGTTCAAAAGGGTGATTGTATGCTTGAATTTGTAGAAACCACTAAGCAACTAGCTAACATTTTTACTAAAACCTTAGCAAAAGAAGCATTTTTCTATATAAGAAATGAACTTGGTATATTGGATCAATCTTGCATAAATTAACTATTTGCTGCATAATCCTAAAACTAATGCATAAACTTGTGTTTTTCTGCATAATTATGCCACATTGCTGCATAATCTCTGAATTTTTCATCATATTTGAATCCAATACTGACTTGAGCGTCGGAGATTTCCCCTAAGTTGTTTTGCAGGTGCTCCCTCATGTCCAAGACTCACAAGCAACTCAACAACCTCAAAATTTCACCAAAAAGGGTGAAATTCTTGGTAAAAATAGTAATTTTGAACAATTATGTAAGTTGAATCATAATATGATTAGATTATATGTTTGCATGATGATTTGAATTGATCTAAGTTGCTTTGGAACTGATTTGAATGGATTAAAATTGATTCTATGCTGATTGGAATACAAAATCTGAGTTAAAGTGTGCTGGTAATCAATTACAATGCCTTTGTAATCGATTACATAGGTTCTGTCAAGCATGTAATCGATTACACAACTTTTGTAATCGATTACAATCAACTCAGAACTCAGGTAATCGATTACATCAACTATGTAATCGATTACAAGGTTCCCCAGAAGCGTGGTAATCGATTACACCAAAAATGTAATCGATTACATATCAACCAGAATACATGTAATCGATTACACACACAATGTAATCGATTACACAGGTTTTTTAAAAGGTTTCTGACGTGCGCAGAGCTTATTTCTCAGAACCTCTTCATCTCCTTCATCCTCCTCCTTTGCTCCCACGCAACCCAAACCTCCCAATCTCTCATTTTTCACTCAAACCTCCTTCAAAATCCTCCATTTCACCTCTATTTAACTCGAAAATCTCCTCTCTCCACTGCCCCCATCCACAAATCCCCTCACATCCCTCACCTAAATCTCACCATCACCTCTCACAAACCCCATCCTCACTCCTCTGCCTTAACCTCGTCCCTCTCTCTCTCCTTATTCATCCCTAACCACTTATCATTCATCCCACTCTACTCCTTCTCATCACATGGCTGAATCCTCTCATCGCTCAAAGCGCCCAAGAACAGGGGCTGCCATTGGAGGGTCCTCTGGTGGTACTTCACGCAACATCTCTGGCCTGGACCTCACGCGCCACTTCTCCACAGTGAAGCGAGCTGAGTTGTTCCGGAAGAACTTTCAGCTACGCAAGATCATTTCTCCCAGGTATCTTCCTATCACATTCTATTAGAGTGAACCTTTGAAGAGCTTTAGAACCATAGAAAATTTAGGCTTGCTGGGTTTCCTAAGTATAGAGAAGGTTATCTACCCAAACCTTGTGAGAGTCTTTTATGCAAACTTGAAATTTAAAGACAATTGCCTGTTATCTGAAGTGAAAAAGCAACAAATAAGGATAACTATGGCTGAGTGGTATAGGCTAACGAAGCTTACTCCTGATGGAGCTGACTTCTATGGGAATGCAAATGTCTGGGGGCATGAGTTTGAGCATAAGGTTGCTCTTCTCTCATTGATTAAGACTGGCTACTACCCTCTAGTGATCCTAAGAGAAGAATCATGGCCACTGGCCTAACCATGGAGAACAGGGTTCTCCACTACCTTTTAGTCTGAGGATTGATTCCCAGGGGAGGGAATTACTCCCAGGTTCTCAAGGATGATGTGGTGTCCTTATGGGCAATGACCATAGGGCGGCCAATAAACTGGGGTTACTACATTATAGAGCATATGTTGGATGTAAAGAAAAAAAAGAACTCTGCTCTCCTATTTGCTATGTTGGTCACAACCATCCTAGAGCACTATCGCATTTCCCTAGCTGAGGAGTCCAAGGACACCAGCTCGAAAGGCCCACAATCCATTGACTTGCATACCCTGAAGAAGCTCCAGCTCTACAAAGTGGATGATAGGTGGCATTACATTGCTCATGCCACGTTTGGTCATCTCCATCATGATCCAGATAGTGATGATGATGAAGAGGCTCAGCATCCTGCCCCTGCTCCTACTCCTGCTCCAGCTACACTTGATCTATTGCTCCAAGAGATGCGAAACCTGAGCGCTACTATAGACACACGCATGGATCACTTAGAGCAGAAGATAGATCACCTTGAGCTGAGGATGGACTATTCATATCAGGAGCTTGCCTCCATTCGATCCCTCCTGGGTGGACCTCCTACATCCTCTGCCTCTCAGGTTCCCCTGTCCTTTGCTGGTCCATTAGGCGTCCCTACTGATGATGAGGAGCTTCTAGACTCCGAGGACGATCTTGAGCCCGACGATGATAACGTTGATCTAGGAGACATTGCTACGGATCCAGACAGTGACAGCGAGGCCACTGATAGTGATCATGGCCCATTGCCCTGATATTTTTGATGACTACCTTGTATTTTTTTGTTTTGACTCTGATTATATAACATTGGTATACATTTCTGGTGTTTTTGGTTATTGGCTATATTGGTTGTGAAAAGTTACTTTGTACATGCTGATTAATGATATATGAACTTGTTTCAGCTGTGCTTTTATTCTTTGAATGTTTAGTGTTTTTGAAAAATTGATTGGACTGAATAATCCCTTTGGATTTCTTGTTCTGGAAAAATTTGGGAAATCATGAAATATAGCTGTCATGCTATCCATTTTTCTTTGAATGCTTATGTCTTTTTGATAATGATAATGAAATCTAAGGTTGCATGAGAGGAGATTGAGCTTTTGAGCTCTTAAGCTTTTTATATGCAAAAGGGAAAATGAAATGAAATCTATTATATACAAATGCAAAAGGTTGTCATCATCAAAAGGGGAGAATGTGAATGCTTATGTCCCTAAAGCATGTCAAATAGTTTTTGATGATAACAAAGGCCAAAGTGAATATCAAATGCAAAAGTGAAGATCAAGCGCAAAAGGAAAAATCAAGATCAAAGAAAGAAGTCAAGATGTTATTTAGTTATAAGACTTAGAACATTAATGTTAAATGCTTTCAAGATTTCTCAAATGGTTTTTCAATATATCATTTCAAAATAAGTGGGAAATTTCAAAGTTAAACATGTTTTTCAAGAAACTTGAGTTTCTATCTTAAATCTAACACTCTTAAAAGGATTTATGTTTAATCAATTGTCTTGAGGTGTTAGAAATGACTTATAAGCTTTATTGAACTTGAAAAATGTGTTCAAAGGCCAATGTAATCGATTACATGATGTTTGTAATCGATTACACAGTAAACAGAGGCCTTGTAATCGATTACATGAGCAATGTAATCGAGCAAGTTGTTATGTAATCGATTACACATTTAATGTAATCGATTACAATAAGCCTGAAAAGGCAAGAACACGTTCAAAGATTATGTAATCGATTACATGGATATTGTAATCGATTATATGAAGAAGTCAAGTCATGTAGATTACATGGCCATGTAATCGATTACAACAGTCATTTAATGTAATCGATTACATCAATAAGCCCAGAAAGCCAAGAACACAAGAACACGTAATTCAAAGAGTCATGGAATCGATTACATGGATATTGTAATCGCATTAAATGCATGGCTAAAACCCTCCAAGTCATTTATTGAGAAGTCATGTAATCGATACCAATACATGGATATCCTCAAATCCATTTCTTGTAATCTTTTTTTAAAAGCGTGAAAAAATATCGAAGCCATGTAATCAATCGATTACATCAATAATTTGTAAAGAGGGTGAGGCATCCCTCCAAAAGTGTAAAGGGTGAGGTATCCCTTAGTTGAAGAGACTCAAGCTTTAAGGGTGAGGTATCCCAAAGTGTTGAGTGCTCAAGGTTGTAAAAGTTATCAAGCACCTATTGAAGCTTGAAGAAATAGTAGAAAATCTCTAGCGGTTGCTTGAGGACTGGACGTAGATCATAAGTGGATTAGTGATCGAACCAGGATAAATCATTGTGTTTATTTTCTCTAAACCCTTCTCTTTACATTGAGTACTGTTTTATTGAATTGCTTGAATATTGATACCTTTGGCTATTACATTTATAAGTAAAAGTGTTTATCTCTTATATCCAATCATATCTAATCATCAATTAGCTTCAACAAAAATTGTTTATCAAACGATTTGCAAAAGATTTGCGAACTTAGTTTTCATACTCAATTCACCCCCTTCTTGAGTATTGAGGCCACTTGGTAATAGATATTATTATGGACCAGTATGTGGAGCAATCCAGAGAATGTCCTAAGTTATCTTCTTATTTTATGAGTCATCCAGATAAAGATTGAAAGTGAGTAAAATTTGAAGTGGAACTTGGAGAAGACATTAGAAGAGTTGCGAAGCAAATGGAGATTAAGGACTTCTCCATTCTAGTCAATGTGTTTAGAGTTGTAGAAGTAGATAATCTTAGAGCCATAATAGAACAAAAGTTAGAAAGTTTCTTAAAGAGGAAAAGATCAGATGTTGAGATCAGTGAGGGTGCCTCTTGGTCTCAATTTTTATCAGACAAAGGAAAACAAGTTTAAGTGGAAGCTTGGGGTGACGATAAGTTTGAGTAAGGTGCTTTTGAGATGAGCAACCTTAAAGGAAAGTGGTAAATCAGACTCCAAGGTACCAAGATGTACTAGACGAAGAAGGTATATGGGAGTAGACTGTTCTTAGTGGGTAAATCTATGTGCTTCTTATGTGTGCAATTAGAGTGGCGTTGTGGAAGTAATGAAATCTTCTAACTTGGTATGAGGTAAGAACACATGCAAAGAGAAATCTTTGAAGATGTGTATAAGGAAAGTATAGATTTACCTTGTAAATCATGTTGGTTTACTTTGTGAATCTAGTTTACTTACCTTGTTGGTATAGTTTGGTTATTTTAGAGATAAATGATGTTATGTTCTTGTTTAGTTGAAGTGTGAGACTGTGCTTAATGTTAGGTAGTTAAATAAAGAGATTATCGAGAATAAATGCTTTTGTCTAGAAAGGATGATCGAGTAGATCAGTTGAGAGAAGCTTTGGATTTTCTTATGAGATGATCTACGATCTGGTTGTCTTAGAATCAAAGTTAAGAAGAGTATATCTCTAAGAGTTTTCCAGGATTACAAAAGGACATAAAGAGTATGTTAAAAGTAGTTTTGGAAACTTTTAGAAAAAGTGGTGCTACCAAGTTAGCCAAAAGTCAGTTTTGGGTTACAAATGGTATAGTTTGAGGACCATGTAATTTCTCAAGAGGGGAAATTGCAGAGCACCCTAGTAAAGTTTAAGCAGAGGTACAATAGGAAGAAAAACCATTGTAACAAAGGGCAAAGGGTTTATAAGTAGACTTTCTCAGCTAGTGTTACCTAGATTAGGTCAGCTAGGAAAGGTAGTGCTTAGTAGTGGACTCTAGATTATGAGTATGGTTTCCAAGAGTTGAAGAGAAGGTTGATTACTACGTTAGTGTTGGTAATTCCAGATTCTCGCGAGAACTTTGAGGTAGTCAATTATACTTCGAAGAAGGGATTGGGGTGTGTTAAGATGAAGAAGAGGTAGAAGGATGCCTATGCATTGAGGAGTTAAACCTACAGAGGACTACCCTAGGTATGATTTAGAATTAGCCACAGTGGTGTTTGCCTTACAGTTTTGGAGACATTACTCATAAGGAGTCTAGTTCAAGGTGCTCATCGATCATAATAGTTCAAGATGCTTGTTGATCAGAGGAAGCTAAACATAAGGTAGAATAAATGGATGGAGTTTTTCAAGGCTTATAACCTTGAGTTGTGATATCATCTGGGTAAGATCAATGTAGTGGTTGATGCATTAAATAGGAAATTCCTACAGGTGTCCCAAATGATAGTCAAAGAGAGTGAATTTCTTAAGAATTTTAGGAATTTGAGTCTAGCGGCGACTGTGATGCCAGATAATCTCTCAGTGAGCAAGGTGGACATAGTAAAGGACTCAGATTTTAGAAGTTCAAAAGAAAAATGATGCTCTAAGGGACATTAGTGAGCAGATCTTCATAGCAACCCAAAAGGATGTTTGAAATAGCGAATGATGGAATGACAAGGTTTAGAGACAAACTTTGTTTTTTAAGTAAGTCATAAATCAAGGAAGGGATTCTAGAAGGAGTTCACAAGAGAATGTAAACCATCTATCTAGTGGCTACTGAGGTTTTTCAAGAGTTATGGAAGATGTTTTGGTAGCCTAGTATGTTAAAGAACATAGTAGAATACATTGAGCTACAGGTAAGGGTGGAGAGATTAAGTAATTTGCCCACTTTCACTAAGTGAAGTTAGCTATTTTCTAGATAAGGTAGTTCAACTACTTTTGAAGGAGATAGTTAGAGTGCATGGAGTTCTAGTGAATATAGTATCTGAAGGAGATCCTAGATTCACATCGAATTTTTGGAAAACCTTACAGGGAGGAGTTCAAAGCTAAGTTATATTTTAGTACAACTTACCATCCACAATAGAGGGGTTAAGAGATTTGAAGTAAGCAGATTTCCTCTAACAAAGGTGTAGTTGGGAGAAGCTAGTGCTGAAAAAAGATTACATAGTAGTTGGAAAGTCTAAGTTAAGAGAGTTTACCTAAATTTGTTTGCATGAGGTGTTTGGGGACAAATTTTTAAAAAAGAGGGGAGAAATATAATACTCTTAGTAATATATTAGACTTGTATATAGTTACAAAAGGTAGCATATTACTTGTTTAATATGTCTGTGAAGTTTTGTGATAATCTGAGTTCGTTTAGGCACTTAGTTGCAATACAGAAGTTGAAAAGTAGTTTAAAATGACTTAGATAATAGCGTAAGCTGCTAAGTTGAGGGAACTAAACATAGAGAGTTTGTTTCTAAGTTACAAATAAGTGAAACAATGTGTAGTGAAAGTTTCAAGATAATTAGAGTTGGTTTGGTATTTTTAGGCATACTGGTTATCTATTTAATGCCGGATTGCCTGGCAGCAGATATAGAAAACCATGAAAATGATGAAATAATAATTTAGATGAATCTCATGATTTATTCTAAAATTATTGGAAGCTAAAAAACTTGGTTTTAGGGAACCTAAGTGTTCTTAGTAGATAAGGAAGTTCTAGCAAAATATCCTAAGGGATATGATGGTCATTCTCTCATTTCTCTCTCTTGGTTAAAAGGCAGCAAAAGCTGCAAAGAAAGAAAAACAAAAGAAAGAAAGAAGGAAGGAGCCAAAGGAGAGAAAGGAAAGGGCGAAAAGAAGGAAGACTAAGGGAAGATCAAGATTAAAGCATAGAGCTTGAAGGTGGATCATCTCAGCTGCCAAGATATAGGGGTTTATGTTCATATTAATCTATTTTCACTATTTTCAGCATTGATGCACCCTTGGTGCTTAATAAGCCAAATTGAGTTCTAGATGTGTTTGATGTGTTTAACTTGTATGAATGTGTTTCTTTGGTCATTTATGACTTGTTCATAGCATAAGTTGAAGATAGAAGTTTAGAATATCTTATTTAACTCATTGATGCCCAAAATAGGAGTTTAGGTCAAGCTATGTGTGATTTGGTGTTTGAATCCAAATTAAGAGGTTTAAGTTTGTGATTGATGATTCTTATGTGTTTAAGAACTGATTAGAGATATAGAATCACTTAGAAACTATTTTGGAGCGACTAAAATCCAAGAAGAGAACCAATGAAACTAGGGGTGTTCAAATCCAAACCAATAAAAAAAATTGAAAATCGATCTAAAAAAATCAAAAACCGATAAAAACCGAAATAAACTGGATTGATTTGGATTGAATTTATGAAGAACCGATCGGTTCGGTTCAATTTTTGGTTCAATTTTATGGAATCGATCCAAACCGAACCGAATTAATTACTTTACTAAATATTAACCTAAAATGTCCTAAATACCCATAACTACTCCCCTCCCCCAACATCCCCTGAATCCCATTTTCTTCATTTTCAGACTACCCCTCCCCCTCAACTTCCCCTGAATCCCATTTTCTTCATTTTTAGACATCAAACTCCATCTCAACCAAGTAGCCCGCCAGCCTCGAACCAACCTCAACCTCCACCGTGAGCCACCGTTGTTCCTCCATGAGCCACCGCGCCATGCACGATCTGTCGCTGTTGTTGTCGTCACCAAACCCATCACACCGCTGCATCACTCAATGCAACAGCATCCGTGGTGCCTCATCTGAGTCCGTCATCCTCCACTGCACAGTCATGGATCTAGGTCATGGCTACCATCAACCAGTAACTCCGACCACCACCTTTCCTGCTGCGCCTCCAGATCCACCACAATTCTCACCACTAGAACCCAAGACTGGTGTTGCTCGCTATTGTACCTCATCACCCATGAGCCATGACCTTGTCGCGCCACCATGCCCTTTCTCTAGAACCCAAATCCGGTACCCACGTGCCACCAGAACCCAAAACAGAACCACCCTCTACCCGTACGAATCCCACACGCCACCCATACCCACCGGTCAACACTTATTGCCGAGTCATCAGCGCACCGTCACAACTCCCACCGCCGTCCACCAAGCCAACAACTACCCATACCTATAAGTAACCCCAGCCCCCTACTTTATTGATTAAAATTCAATTCATCCAATCCAATCCAAACCGATTTTAATCGATTTGGATTGGATTAGATCAGTTTGGTTGTTGGAATTCATCCAATCCAAACCAAACTGATGATACTTAGCTTGTTTGGATTGGATGGTTTTTTTGCCTCAAAACCGATCCAAGAACACTCCTAAATGGAATAATATCACGGTTCTGTAGAATTTTGAAGAATCTGGTTTCTGCTATCCACGCTGCGGCGTGAGTACGTCATACTGCGGTGTGGGGTTGAATTTACTGCTTATGCCGTGGCGTGAAGACTTCATGTCGTGGCGTGAAAGTGATGCTACATCCAGTATTGAAACTCGAAGCTAAGGCGCCGCGACGTGCCCATGTATGTGTCGTGACATGAGGCCCTGAACCTTTAGAAATGTCATTTTTATTGTTTTCATATTCTTGGCTAGATGAAATCATTCATATATGTTTCCTAAGGTGTTTGAGGACACAAATAGGATATTTTAAGAGAGGAACTATCACCTATAATGAATGAGAAAACTTAGACTTTGAGCATCCTAAAAGTGAAGGATTGCCCTAGGTAAGAACATAGCACCTTAAGCAACCTATTGTTGCATTAGATATCACTCAAGATGTGATGAGATGGTGCAATAGAGACAAGTATACTAGGATAGATTGTAGTATTCACTCTAGTAAGGATAACAAATGTATGAACATTAGGAGATCCAAGAGTAGTGGATTACTTTAGGAAGGTACCTAGAACCTTAAGCAACAAAAAGTTGCCAGTAAGAACCACTCCTGAGTTAGATTCACTTAAGTGGGGATAAGGTTGTGTATTTAGTTCTGAAGAGGGAATATTATGTATTAAGTCTCTATTTAAGTGGGACCTTGTACATTGTAGAATACACAAAATGATGAGTTGAGTCCATAAGAACATTAAGGTGGTGTTTATGTAAGAGGTAAACATAATACTACACTTTTCAAACACTAGTTAGTTAATATAGTTTGTATATAAAAGCTAAGAACCTTAGTGCAACCAGGAGTAATGGTCTACCATAGGTGAGTATCTAACACCTTAGCAACATAGTGTTGCATAGAGATCACTTAAGATGTAATGAACTAAGATGAATTAGTAGTGTTTTCCGAAGAATGTGACTTTATATGACGAAAGGTCATTTAGCCAGAAGGAAAGGAATCAGAAGTTCCTAAGGGGACAAGTATTCCCAACCAAGTGCTAGGGTTACATGTAGTATGATGTCATAGATTCTCCTTTCTACAAAGGGTAAACATAATAAGCCAAAGTTCCTAATAGAATATGCTTAGGTCTTAAATGAACTATGTAACATCCCGAAAATTATTTGTTTTATGATAAATAGTCATTTTATAATTTTTGTGATTTATGTGAATTTTTTTAGATTTTTTCGAAACTGTTGATTATTGTAATATATTTCTTAATTTACGTGTACGCTGAGCGGAGTCAGAAAAATAAAATATTTTTCCCAAGGCTGAAAAACTTTGAACTGTAGAAGCGCCGATGAGGGATCTTACTAAATCCGAGGCCGGACACAGTTTACGAGGTCTTCATTTTTCAAGATTTTATCTGATAAATAAAATCACAGTATATTCTATTGAATTAAAAACTTAGCAGTACACTCTATTATCCATTGGACAATAAATACTGACTCTGTAAAGTATAACAATTGTTCATTAGGTAATAGCTTGTAATAAAAATCCTTATCATCTTATCTAGAAAATCTATTTTATGTCAAATCAATTTGACTTTTTGTAAAATCTACACAAAGCTTTGTCCTAATTTCTTCGGAGGGAATTTCCCCCTTTCTCTCCCACACTCCACGGGCTGACCCATTTTGGGAGCCAAAATATTGGATTTTCACTTTATCATATTCCCATTTCTAATTTTCAAACCCTAAAAGTTACCAACACTTTATTATTACTTATTCTCTCTTCTTTCTCCTCTATCTCACGCTCTCTCTTCATTTTTTTCTCTTCACATTTTCTCCTCCCTCTCTCTAACTCCATGACAGCCACATCCTTCCACCCTCCATATTTGTTTGATTTTCAAGCTTCCCTTTTACTTGAAATCCATCTCTTGATTTGGAAGACTTCCTTTTGTTGGAATCATCTTCAAGGAGCTCACCCATTCCCTCCATTTCCATCTTCTTCCACCTTTGGAGCTTTAAGGTAAAAGCTCATAGCTTTTTCATTCTTCCATCTCATTTTCATGATCCATGGATAATTTGGTGACTATGGATACCATTTCTAAGCTTTGATTTTGGTTTTTATGGATTTGAACACTCTAGGGTTTTGCGGTGGTGAAGAACGAATTTTCAAGAAAAAAAAGAGTTTGCTTTCTTTGTTCTTCTCTTAGATAAGAGGGAGATCGTCCTCTTCAACCTATCTTGGTGGTTAGGAACACATTTTTGTGTTGATGGTGAGGAATCCATGTGTGGGTTACTCACTTTGTTGTGTGATTTTCTTCAGTAAAGTTGTGATTAGTTATGTTGTATGATTTTAATATTTGTTATGGTATGACTTAATGACTTGGTTGAGCTATGAGTGCTTGTATAGCATAATTATGATGTTGTTGTTGAGGTTTGATGGTTTGGTTTGGGTTAAAATGGTTTAGAGACTCTGTTTTCTGCAAATTTGCGCTTTGTAATCGATTACATGGTTCATGTAATCGATTACCAAGCTTCTAGAGCTGCGAAATATGTTTCTGGGAAGTTTATAATCGATTACATAGCTCATATAATCAATTACAAGGCTTCTGGGCAGCCTATAATTAATTACAGGCTGCCCAGAAGCCTTGTAATCGATTAAAGGGAACTTATAATCGATTACAAGGCTTCTGGGCAGCTTGTCATGGATTACATCTAGCTTGTAATGGATTACATGACTTTTGTTAGGCTTGTAATCGATTACCAAGACTATGTAATCGATTACCAGTCCCCTAAATTGAGGATTTTAGTCTGAAGATGATGGAATTAGAGATCTTTAACTCTGATAACTTAAATACAAATCTTAAATCTTGAATTGATTGATTAGCATTCATGAAATTGTGAAAAGACTATTTGTCTTAGCAAATTTGAGAAATGACTTCATTATTACATTGAATCATATGTGATTGATTTATGAATTTGAACATCTATGATGAGCAAGACTGAAACATGTATTGAGAAAGTGTAACATGATGAGCATTATGCTTTTGGAATCGAAGTACCGGACCCAGAAACATCAGGTAGACAATTTAGTCAGATAAGGTTTGCTCTTATAACCAGAAACATTAGGTAGACAATTTAGTCAGATAAGGTTTGCTCTTATAACCAGAAACATCAGGTAGACGATTTAGTCAGAAATGATTGGTTATTAGAGGAAACCTAAATATCGGTGGTTTTATGTAGTCGTATGGATGGTTATATAATATCATTGATGAAAAAGGTATTAAAATAATTGTATGGACGGTTGCTTTAATACCATTGGGAATGGTACAACACAGGGTTGGTCTCGTTGAATATGCATTTGGGCATTATACAATTATGGCATTTTATGCCTAGGAGTGAACGAACACTTACAGGATAGTGAGGCCTTGAATAGACCTATGGGAACGTCAGGGCGCGGTGATTCACTTGTGATTATGCTATCACATTGTATACCCCTGGTCATGAACTCTGTTGCTACGCACTAACAGTCTGACAATCCATTATTGCTTTCTGTGGCCTGGAGTAGACTGTCTATTGAGGGAGGACAGATCTTCTAGGACGTTCATCTCTGAAAACTGAGTCTAGCTCCATGGAGTAGGAAATGAGTATATTGTATATAAGGATGGTCAGCATATGCATTGTGCATATGCATGGTCAGTTCATATATTGTCATGGCATGGTCAACATACATATTGTGGAAACATAAATATTATTATATATCTATGGTTGATATTTGTTGTTATAGTGCTGTTAACATTTATAATATTGTAGAATATGCTTTCTGATGATATCTATACAATTGATAACTTGAATATATTTATAATATCTGTATGCATGGAATGACTTCGTCATTTGTGTTATGTTCTGTTGCTGCCACATTGGTAATGATGTAGGATATCTCACCTCTTACTTGCACTATTCTTGTTCTATGTGATTTTTGGTTAAAGGCTGTAAAGGGGACGAGGGTGAATCTCCTAGACTTTACTTGATTTGATTCCTACATTCAGTGAGGGCAATAAGATGGGGTTTTATTGGTTTCGTCAGGATTGTGTTCACTGGGGGTGCCAATGCTTAGCGAGTCAACTGGGCCGACAAGCATATGCGATAAGTTAGGGATTTGATCTTGACCGTGATGAGGACCGTGATGAAGATCCTATCCTGATTTCCACCACATCAATGCACCTAGAGTTTGCCTTATCCATTCGGGAGCTATAGAGTGATCCGATTCACACACCTAGAGAAGACGAGGATTTTATGGCATCAACTGCTAGGACACCTGCCCATGAGACTGCATCCTGTCCTGTCTTTGTATCTTTAGATGAATCGGGGGAGGATCCCGATGAGGATCTGATCGAGTGCCCAACTCCTTGGACATGGCGTTGTCATGGGTAGTTTGTGTTTCTTTTGCATTTCCTGTATAAAGGTTCTCTTGAGTAGATGTATGTTTTAAGGTAATTATCTAGTTTGATATGCTATATTTTGAGTATGTCTCGTTGAGCTATAATTATATTTTTTTATGATAGTATATGTAACTATTCATTCGTGACTCATATTTTCTTTATATGCACAAGGGTTAAATTTTGGAAAAATTGTTATTTGAGTTGTAGCACGCCAAAATTTAGTGACCGTGGTATAATGACGATTGTGCCGTGGTTATTAAATCGAGGGGTGTTACATTAGGTGGTATCAGAGCAGTTCATCCTGTTGAGCTGGGGTATGGATTGACTATACTTAGATATGTTAGAAGTTTCTTTATATGTTGTGCACTTCCTTGTCTCTTAACTGAGACGTTTGGGAAAGGAAGGCATGACTTGTCATAGGTTAAATGTTGGTAACTACTGTTGCATAGTTACATGATATTGAGTATTGGCCCACTCAATGTGTAATGTTCTGTGTGGACGGGAGATTATGGCTTCACCTAAGCGTATTAAGGGAACAGGAGTTCTTTTAGTAAGAAGCTCAGCTGGTATAACTAAACTTGTTTAGGATTTGTTTGCATTTATACCCTTGTTGTGTTACCTCTAGAATTGTTTGAGCTAATGGGTTAGAAAAAAAAAAGGTAGTTAAATAGGACTTGTAGGGTTTGTGGATGGAGGCGTCCAAGAGGTTTTGGAGAATCGCTTTTCTTGGGAAAAGAATATAAGGCGTAAGTTAGAGTCTTTTGGGTTTGGTGGTTAGGTTTATCTTATTGTGTTGTGTGAATCTTTGTGTTTGGTTTCTGAAAGGTGACAATATTGTTTGAATTGATTGCTTTTGATTTTCCTTATGTTTCGATTCATTTGTCCTTGAAGGGAGGCAATGGCTCGGGGTAGACGTAAGCGTGTGAATATAGGGAGTGACGATGATGATACAACTACAGCAGCTGAAGTAATGCAAAGAATGGTTGATGTAACAACACACTAGGATCAGAGGGCCACACAACAGTAGGAATTGGAAGTCGAGGTTCAGAATTTATTGGAAGAAAGTCAATTTTGGGTTAACTCTGGACTACCTAAGTTCTAGAGGAAGAATAATAGAAAGGTACCGCTCTCTCACTCACTTTCTTAGGTGCGGCTAGGGTTGTGCAAATAAAATCTAATAAGTGTGTGTACCAACTTGGAATCCTTATTGCTCCAATTTAGTCTGTTTAATATTACAGCGAAATCGTATTCACGACGATCACGACGATCGAGGGAGCAACAACAACAACAAACGCATGAAGGAAGTGCGAGTGGTAATAAATCTAATTCGACCGTAGTATCTTTACCAAAATGTAAGAAATGTGGGAAGAACCACTCAACGAGGGAGTGTAAGATCAAGCGGGTAATCTACTTCAAGTGTGGAAAAGGCCACTTAACAAGGGACTATACGATCGAGGGAATAATTTGTTTCAAGTGCAGAAAGCTAGGACATATGGCTAGAAATTGTACTTTGCATAGGACGAAGCCTTCCATTAGAGATGTATATACTTCAAAATTTCACGAAGAAGGGAGAGTTAATTCCTCAAGTGAAATAAAGGCATCCCAGACTGAAGACCTAAACAAGGGAGTTTGTACTACAATAGATGACCCTATGATTTCACTATATAATTCGAAGACCTAAACAAGGGGTAACTATGATTTCACTATATAATTCCGGGGGTAACCCATTCCTTTATGACACATGATTGTATGAGTCCATTAGGGTCGTTTGTATTTTTGTCATCTTTTGACTAAGTTATTTCTACTTCTACTACTAAGAACCTATTGTTGATAGCCAAGTTGTTTAAATTATCCTATGACCTGTTAAAGACAGAATCTTTCCTGTTGATCCGATTTGTTTACTTCTTTCACAAATTAGATGTAATATTGAAAATAGATTGGTTATTTTCCAACTCTATCCTGTTAAATTATTCCAATCAAACTTTAGTGTTTCTTGAGACAGAGATTTCTGGATTTGAATCCATGAAACTCGTTCCTAAATTTTATTGAACCATATCATGTTCTTCGTCGGATGGCTCTAGTAGTATACCAAATAACTTCACCATCTTTTCCTTCTAATCTTTATAATGTTTCTAGTGTACTTCGATTGAGGAAATGTGTTCCTGAATTCAAACCAAATCATAGTGCTGAATGCAGTACAATTAGAAAGGAACATACCCTATAAGACATTTTCTGTTAAGATTGAGGATAGATGGCTTAATGAATTAACTAAAGGAAGCCGCTGTTTTCTCCAAGATCAGCTTGTGTTTTGGATTATCATCAAGTTCGCTCAAAGGTAGGAGACTTTTCTAAAATAACTTTTCTGACACGTTATTGGCACTACGAGTATGTAATAATGTCGTTCTGTGTAACGAACACTTCGGTAGTATTCATCGATTACGTGAATAGGATCTTCTTCTCTGGTGAAATAGATTTGTCATTGTCTTTGTTGGTGAAATTCTGATCTATTCTTAATGTTCGAAGAAATATACCGAACCTCTAGTTGTGATTCATCAAATCCTGAAGAAGGAGAAGAAGATATGTGTGAAGTTGTCTAAGTATGAATTCTAGTTGGAGGCAGTTCAAATTTTGGGTTACGTGATCTCAAGGGAAGGAATTGCTGTGAACCCATCGAAAGTTGAAGCATTTCTTCAATGGGAAAGGTCGACGACTGTAACGGAGATTCATATCTTTATAGGATTAGCTGGTTAATATGGGAGACTCACCATAGAATTCTCCAAAATGGTAAGACTTCTTATCTAACTCATACGAGAGAGTCAAGTTTTGTATGGACCAATGCATATAAGGAAAGATTTTTGAGGATTGAAGAGACACTCGACTACTTCACTAGTGATGATTCTGCCTAATCTCAATGAACCTTTTGAGATACCTCGTGATGCTTCACGTTAGAATTTGGAACGTGAGCTTATGCGGATAGAAGGAGTAGTAGCGTATGCTTCAAGACAACTGAGAGTACATGATGAAAACTACCCCACACAAACTTGGAGTTTAGCCGTTGTGTGTTGTGTTAAAGATCTGGAGGCATTTTCTACATGGAGTAACATTTAACGTCTACAGAAATCATTAGAGTCAGAAATGTCTAGTTGATTAGAAAGAGTTAAATATGAGGCGTTACATGGATGACAATGTATGACACCTTTGTGTTGGCACCAAGACAGTGAAAGGATTACGATTGGACCCGAGCTTGTACAATAAGCAATGGACAAAGTTAAGATGACTCAGGAAAGGATACAAATAATTTGAAGGGAAAAGAAATTGCACTAGTAAAAGTAATTTGGAGGGATGTAATTGGAGGCACAATGTGGGAGCTAGATTCTAAGGTATAACGAATTTCGAGGATGAAATTCCTTTTTAGAAGGAAAGAGTTGTAACATCCCAAAAATTATTTATTTTATGATAAATAGTCATTTTATAATATTTGTGATTTTTGTGAATTTTTATGGATTTTTTCAGAATTATTGATTATTTTAATATATTTCTCGATTTATGTGTGCACTGAGCGGAGCCGGAAAAATAAAATATTTTTTCCAAGGCTGGAAAACTTTGAATTGTAAAAGCATTAACGGGAGATCTTACTAAACCCGAGGCCAGACACAATTTACGAGGTCTTCGTTTTTTGAGATTTTATCTGATAAATAAAATCGCAATATGTTCTGTTGAATTAAAAAATTAGCAGTACACTCTATTATCCATTGGACAATAAATACTGACTCTGTAAACTGTAACAATTGTCCATTGAGTAATAGTTTGTAGTAAAAATCCTTATCATCTTATCTAGAAAATTTATTTTATGTCAAATCAATTTGGCTTTTTATAAAATCTACACAAAGCTTTGCCCTAATTTCTTTGGAGGGAATTTTCCCTCCGTTTCTCTTCCACACTCCACGGTGGTGACCTATTTTGGGAGCCAAAATATTGGCTTTTCACTTTATCATATTCCCATTTCTAATTTTCAAACCCTAAAAGTTACCAACACTTTACTATTACTTCTTCTCTCTTCTTTCTCATCTATCTCACATTCTCTCTTCATCTTTTTCTCTTCACATTTTCTCCTCACTCTCTCTAACTCCACGGCAGCCACATGCTTCCACCCACTATATTTGTTTGATTTTCAAGCTTCTTTTTTATTTGAAATCCACCTCTTGATTTGGAAGACTTCCTTTTGTTGAAATCATCTTCAAGGAGCTCACCCATTCCCTCTATTTCCATATTCTTCCACATTTGGAGCTCAAAGCTTGAAGCTTTAAGGTAAAAGCTCATAGCTTTTTCATTCTTCCATCTCATTTTCGTGATCCATGGATAATTTGGTGACTATGGATACCATTTCCAAGCTTTGATTTTGGTTTTTATGGATTTGAACACTCTAGGGTTTTGAGGTGGTGAAGAACGAATTTCCAAGGGAAAAAGGAGTTTACTTTCTTTGTTCTTCTCTTAGGTAAGAGGGAGATCATCCTCTTCAACCTATCTTGGTGTTTAGGAACACATTTTTATGTTGATGGTGAGGAATCCATGTGTGGGTTACTCACTTTGTTGTGTGATTTTCTTCGGTAAAGTTGTGATTAGTTGTGTTGTATGATTTTAATATTTGTTAAAGTATGACTTAATGACTTGGTTGAGCTATGAGTGCTTGTATAGCATAATTATGATGTTGTTGTTGAGATTTGATGGTTTGGTTTGGGTTAAAATGGTTTAGAGACTCTGTTTTCTGCAAATTTGTGCTTTGTAATCGATTACATGGTTCATGTAATCGATTACCAAGCTTCTGGATCTACGAAATATGTTTGTGGAAAGTTTGTAATCAATTACATGGCTCATGTAATCGATTACAAGGCTTCTAGGCAGCCTATAATCGATTATAGGAATTTGTAATCGATTACAAGGCTTCTGAGCAGCTTGCAATGGATTACATCCAGCTTGTAATAGATTATATGGCTTCTGTTAGGCTTGTAATTGATTATCAAGAGTATGTAATCGATTACCAGTCCCCTAAATTGAGGATTTAATTAGAGCTCTTTAACCCTAATAACTTAAATACAAACCTTAAATCTTGAATTAATTGATTAGCATTCATAAAATTGTGAAAAGACTATTTGTCCTAGCAAATTTGAGAAATGACTTCATTATTACATTGAATCATATGTGATTGATTTATGAATTTGAACATCTATGATGAGCATGATTGAAACATGCATTGAGAAAGTCCAACATGATGAGCATTATGCTTTTGGAACCGAAGTACCAGACCCAAAAACATCAAGTATATGATTTAGTCAGATGAGGTTTGCTCTTATAACTAGAAACATCAGGTAGACGATTTAGTCAGAAATGATTGGTTATCAGAGGAAACCTAAATATCGGTGGTACTATGTAGTCATATGGACGGTTATATAATATCATTGATGAAAATGGTATTGAAACAATTGTATGGACGGTTGCTTTAATACCATTGGGAATGGTACAATAGAGGGTTGGTCCCGTTGAATATGCATTTGAGCATGATACAAAATTATGGCATTTTATGCCTAGGAGTGAACGAGAATTTACAGGATAGTGGGGCCTTGAATAGACTTATGGGGACATCAAGGTGCGGTGATTCACTTGTGATTATACTATCACATTGTATACCCCTGGCCGTGAACACTATAGTAATGCACTGGCAGCCTGACAATCCACTATTGCTTTTCGTGGCCCGGCATAAACTGTCTATTGAGGGGGGACAGATCTTCTGGGACGTTCATCTCTGAAAATTGAGTCTAGCTTCGTGGAGTAGGAAATGAGTACATTGTACATAAGGATGGTCAGCATACGCATTGTACATATGCATGGTCAGTTCATGTATTGTCATGGCATGGTCAACATACATATTGTGGAAACATAAATATTATTATATATCTATGGTTGATATCTTTTGTTATAGTGTTGTAACATTTATAATATTATAGAATATGCTTTCTAATGATATCTATGCAATTAATAACTTGAATATATTTGTAATATCTGTATGTATGGAATGACTTCGTCATTCGTGTTATGTTCCTTTACTGCTACGTTGGTAATGATGTAGGATATCTCACCTCTTGCTTGTACTATTCTTGTTCTATGTGATTTTTGTTTAAAGGCTGTAAAGGGGACGAGGGTGAATCTCTTAGACTTTACTTGATTTGATTCCTGCATTTGGTGAGGGCAAGAAGGGGTTCTATTGGTTTCGTCAGGATTGTGTTCACCGGGGGTGCCAATGTTTGGCTAGTCAACTGGGCCGACAAGCGTATGTGATAAGTTGGGGATTTGATCTTGACCGTGAGGAGGACCGTGATGAAGATCCTATCCTAATTTCCACCACATTAGTGCACTTGGAGTTTGCCTTATCCATTTGGGAGCTATGGAGTGATCCGATTCACACACCTAGAGAGGACGAGGATTTTATGGCATCAGCTGCTAGGGCACCTGCCCGTGAGACCACACCCTATCCTATCTTTATGTCTTCAGATGAATCAGGGGAGGATCCCAATGAGGATCCGATGGAGCGCCCAACTCCTTGGGCGTGGCGTTGTCATGGGTAGTTTGTGTTTCTTTTGCATTTCCTGTATAAGGATTCTCTTGAGTATATGTATGTTTTAAGGTAATTATCTAGTCTGATATGCTGTATTTTGAGTATGTCTTGTTGAATTATAATTATATTTTTTGTATGACAGTATGTGTAACTATTCATTCGTGGCTCATATTTTCTTTATATGCACAAGGGTTAAATTTTGGAAAAATTGTTATTTGAGTTGTAGCACACCAAAATTTAGTAACCATGGTAAAATGACGATTGTGCCGTGGTTATTAAATCGAGGGGTGTTACAAACTAGGTATATAAGTATGTATGTATGCAAATAGAAATGGTCTAGTAGTATCAATCTTAGTGAGTATCCTTTGATGTCCATTCCCGGAGGCCAAGAGAGATAGATGGGTGTCCGAAAGACTCTTTTGAGTAAGGATATAACCCTAATATCTTGATAGTGCAAAAGCCAAAGGAGATAAATGGAGAGTCCGTAAAATTCTTTTGAACAAAGATTCAGCCCAAACTTCTTAGCGTGCTAGGGTACGTGTGATGTGAGGATGAACTTTCCCTCTATTTATCACAGAATAATATACTGAACCAGTTCCTAATGAATATCTTTGTTTTGAAAATAAACCCCCGCATGTATTTCAAAATAAAACATTGCATAAGCATATCTTTAGGATCTTTCATAGGCATAATCATATTACATATCATTCTCATTACATTTACGGACAGTTGTAGGAGCATTGTCTGTTACTATTGGTATTCATAATTGTATGAACAATTGTCTATAACCAACGGTATGTAGGCTATCGGTTTAGATCACACTATATAGTAGTGTGCAGTTATGAGAATTAGGAAGGAAACTCCTATGTTTGTAGTTATAGCAATTGTTATATTTGTTATACAATGTTATAGCAAGCTGGTATTAGAATTGCTTTTACTGAGAATTATAATTCTCACCCCAATTGTTCATCCATGTAAATCTAGGTAAAGACACTGCTAAGAGAAATAAGATGAAGCATGAAGACTAGTATAGTTTCTTTATATGCTTTAGTAGACAAAGTTGATGTATAAAGTTTATATTTGCTTTGTATGTTTTAAGTAGTATGTATTACAATATGCCTTTTTATGGCTAGTGTTGTGTGTCTATATATATATATGTATATGAGTTTAAGTTTTTCGCAATCTCTCAAGGCTTTCCATAATTGTTCAGTTGTGATTATGGATATATGTTAATTAGTTATGTAGACGTGGTGTTTCTAGTACTGAATATCCTTGTGTATCTACGATATACCTAGATATCTGTATTAGGATGTTACATAGAACATTTCAAAAGATTTATTTGAAAACTTGATTAAACATTCTCTCAAGATTTATTAAAACTTTTCAAAGCAAATGAAGAGAGTATTACATGTACAGCACATATCCAAAGATTTTCAAATTTTTGAGACAATTAGGAGGTGAAAATACTTTTAAGGTCTTAAGACAAGTTCAAATGATTCTCAAGGATATAGAACTTGAAAAGCTTCTTTCAAATATGATAAGGGATTTCATTTTAAAAAGAAAACTTTTTAATTAAACCAAAAACTCTTTTCAAAACAAAAACATGATTCTCATAGGTGTTATACCACTAAAAAATCATAGATCAAGAGAATCATAGATATCAAACATTCACCTTGATAAAATATGCTATAGGGATCAAAACATGTATAAGACTAACATCATCCACCCTATATGTCATGACAAAATTAGCAAGTTAATATCCAATTAGGCACTTTGTCAATGTTAAGCATACTTCTCATGTAAAAAAAAAAATCTAATCATTTAAGATCAATTTATCAATAAGTATCATATAATCCATAACATATAGAATACCACAATAACTTAAGGATAAAGATACTTATTGATTTAGATAGAGAGTGATGCTATTTATTTATTGGTCCTTTAATTTTGAGCTTTCCTCCTTTGAATACTCCATTCCATTGCACTTGAAGAAAGTCTCCTTATGTCCCTCTTCATCCAACTCTTCTCTTTATTTACTTATGCTTGACATTTTAATATTTGATGACTATATTTGAAACACATAGAGAGACTTGCAAAGCTAACTTCAAAAGTTCTCTAAATCATAAGCTATCATTAAATATCATTTAAGCCCCTTTACAAACATAATTTACGTTGATATTTAATATAAAACATGTACCATATTATCAACTATGCAAAGTTAGTTCTAACGAGAAGAAGGATATATGAACTTGAATCCAAAAATATGGTTTAAGCAATTTAAGGCATGATTCAAGTTTATCAAGAAACACATGATCAACATCAAAACTTACATTTTGGGGCAAACAATGATCATGTAAGGCAAGTAACGAATTCTAGCATGCACACATGCCAATCAAGAACAAAAAGTGCCTTATTGTAATGAAAGAATTGAAAAATCATGGATCTATAACTTTTGAAATCATTTATGATTCATTTCAAGATATACTTCATTGTAAAAACCATTAAAGTTCAAAGACAAGTTCAAGACACAAAATGAATCATTTGCTTCTTGTTTTCAAGATATAAACATATCAAACAATTTCAAATAAGAAGACATATAACTTTTAACTTTCCAATCTCCAAGTAAGTATATAAGACAATTAAGCATCAAAGAGAAAATATTAGAACTACTTATGAGCATGTGAATTTCTATGTTTGAACAAAGAGAATTAGTCACAAGTTCGAGAACAAAGATATTACCATAAAACATGTTATTCCAAATAAGGTGTATACTTATCTAGCATGTTAGCATATGTAAAGACACTTTTAATACACAATGCTAGAGAAGCACAACTTTTTAAGGCATGTTAATGCATAAAACAAGTCTCTAGCTCTCCAAATATCACATAATATTAAATTTAAAGCATAAGTAAGCATAAGAGATTGATGTCACTAAAAGTGTACTCTTTGAGTTTTTGTAGGTAACTTGAACTTCTATGCCTCAAGACTCCTTGAGAATGTTATGGTTCTCCATGCCATTCTTTTTATGTTTTTATCATTCTTGGAGAACTTAGACCATTTCACAATTTTAAATCTTAAGTAACATAGTTGTATTTCACTTCAATGCATGCTTGACCTAATAGTCACCCTATAACACCATTTGGTATCCCCTAATTTTGGATTCATAAGTGTTAGTCATTGATTATTAATCCATTATACTCTCATAAAGATTAATTTTTTTATAGTATGTTAATCGAGCACAATAAATTAAATAATCAATTATCATTAAGTATATAGCCAATAACATACTTATTTTCATGATATATGGACAAATCAAAATATAACAAATATACCTAGGCATTGTAGAACCTTATGTACTAAGATATATAACAAATTAATGAGCTATGGTACAATAAGAATGAACATAATCATGTGTTAAACATAATATTCAAATTTTATCAAGTACGCATGATTCAATCAATCACTTAAGGTTTATAAGAAAGATACCTCAAATTCATTGACTTTACAAATGAATGTGCATAAGAGGTAAACAATTTTGATACATTGGCCTTGGTAATCAAAGAAACTTTTTTCCTTACTCATTGCTTCTTTTTTGGTGTTTTGAACTTTGCAAGTTCCACATTATGCATGTGAGAAGTTTCAGTTGAAGGATCATTGCCTTCATGACCAAGATGTCTACCATTGGGTTTTGGAAACATTCTCCTCGATGACTCCTCTTTCCTTTGACCGATTAGTCCATCCTTTTGAGAAATTTTTTACATAGTTGAAACACTAGGAGGACTTTTTGGTACCCACTTCATCTTGAGTCCTTGAGTGTTAGTACTAGGGTCTTTAAGATCTTTAAGAACTCATTTCATACTATTTCTCATATAAAGATTTCTTCTATAATTGCATAAATGAAAAATATATCCTAGATGATCACAAAAATTGTAAACAATTGAATTTAATGATGACTTAGTCCTTTGAAGATCATTTTTAGAAAACTTAAGTCTTTTGTTGTTATTATATTCTATACTATTTTTTTCATAAGACTTGCTTGAATAACATCAATTTTATTAACAAACATGGAATGTAAGCAATTAGAATAATTAGCTTTGCAAATTCAGAATATAAGTCCTTAACTTGATTTTTTAAATCAATGCACTTTTTATAAGAAGTTCAAGTTTCACATTTTAAAGGCATTTCCTCATCAAGAAAAGCATATTAATTTTTCAAAGTCTCAATTTTATTTTCAATGGAGGAAATATTTTTCAAACAACATAAGTTTTTCTTTTCTAAATTCAATAAATCATCATACAATTCATCATATGCACATTGTAGCTCATAATAGGAAGAACTATAATTTAGTTTAGAATTATTTATCTCACAGTTCTTTTTAGCCATATAGGAAGTAGTCTCAATTTTTAGCATTACTGCCTTTTTAAGGGAATCATCATCTTCCTCATTGTTGTCCTTCAAGGATTCAAGAACATATTCTTGAGGACATTTTTCAATATTGTCTTCCTCTAAAGGCTTTTGCTCTTCTTGCTCTCTATATACAACTTTATGCAAAAAATCATTGTTAGTAAGATAAATAGCATCAAGAGTATCTCATATATCTTTAGCACTAGAGCAACTCTTAATTTTAGCATAAGCCTCATCATTCAAACAACTTCTCAAAATTTGCATAGCTCTAATGTTTAAAGAAAAACATTTCTTTTCATAAGCATTCTAATCTTGTTTTGGATTAGGAGAAAATTCATCAAGCACAACATCCCACAAATCAAGATCAATAGATTGCATATAAAATTCTATTCTAACTTTCCAATAAACAAAATGCACACCATCAAAGAATGGTGCTTTATCAATTTTAAAACCTTCCATTTTGAAAAGCTTTCAATGGTTGCCAACAAATAAGGATCTTTAACTTTAAACACTTAAGCTTTCAACAGAGTACAAAGTTCTGATACCACTTATTATCCATGGCAACCATCACCCAAGAGGGGGTGAATTAGGTGATTACAAATTTTTTAAACACCATTAAGAAATTAAAATTTTTGATATACTCAATCAACACATGCAGCAGAATAAGTCTAACAAAGATATAACTATTGTAAATTACTCAAATACAACTTGGGTTATAGGATAAATTAAGCAAATAAGATAGATATCAAATTCTTAAAATCAAAACATCAAGATGACACGATATGCAATAAATAAATATGTTGCACCAAATATTGAAATTAAAGAGTGTAGGGAAGAGAAAATCAAACTTAAAAATTTATCCTGGTTTAGCCACCAACCACTCGTAGCCTACATCTAGCCCCCAAACTTAACTTGAGATTTTTTTCATTATCTCTTAGACTTCACGGGTGCTAGGAAAACCTTTGTACAAGCAAGAACACTCCTCACACCTTGAGATACCTCACCCTTGTGCTAGAGTCTCCAACTCTGCAAGCTACAAAGGTGCTTGAAAAACCTTTACTTTCAAAAGCACTCACAACACCTTTGGGATACCTCACCCTTTGTGTTTGAGCCTCACTTTAAGGTATACCTCACCCTTTTCTCGCTTGAGAGATATCTCACCCTCTTACAATGATATTAAGATGAAGAGAAAGATTAGAAACTCTCACAAGAGTAGATATACAACTTAAAGAACAAAGGAATAGAAGGATTTTGTAATAAAGAGCTCAAAATATGATTTTAATGATTCAAGAATTAAATAAAGTGTTCAAGAGTTGTAAAAGCTTCGAACAATACTTATATATAGAGTCCAAGTGATAAAATAGTCGTTGGTAGTGTTTAAAAAATATTTCTTATGAAAACTAGCTGTTTATAGCTGTTGGGAACATTTCAGACTCGTGGTAATCGATTACATAGATATTGTAATTGATTACATGGCTTTTAGAACATGTTCTGGGCTTTTTGGGTAGGATGTAATCAATTACATAGCATCTATTTCATTAAAAACATGTTTATAACATTCTGATGCTTGGAAACTGACTTTAAACACCCATAACTTCTTCATTTCTCATTTGTTTTAAGCAAATAACTACTTATTGGAAAGATATTTAAGTCTATTTTAAAATAAAATAAGTTTCAGAATAAAACTCAAAGTATTTTAAAAGTTATGATCAAAATAGTAACCAAAGGTTAGTTTTTTAAAACTCAAACTTGACTATTTTTTATAGTTTTGAACTTCCACCATAACTAGCTTTTAAAAACTTGTTTGTTAGGCATTTTAGCATGTAAAAACCACTTGTAAATATTTGAAAATATATTTGAGCTCTTTTCATGTAAAACCTCTATTTTTACATAGGAGAAAACCTAAAAAGAAAATGTATCAATTGTAGTCCTTAGGCTTCTTGATGTAATCCAAGCTTCCAAAAAATTTCTTCTCTTCAAATCTTACAAATGCTTAGAACATCTTATCATTCTCATTCTTCTTGAGTTGAGCATAAATGTGATCTTTGCTTTCTTGATGCAATGATTACTCTTGGTACTTAGACTATCACTTAAACAAAAATAGTTAGTCCAAATTCATAATTCAATATCTTCATATGCATGATTCATAAATGTATAACTCTAATTAGTCTAACATGCATATAAGACTTTCTTAGACACATCTGAATAAGACATTTATCAATTACTAATAGAAATGCTCTATATAAGATGCAACAAAGAACACTTCACACATTTGTAGTTAAAAAGAGTCAAATCCAATATTAATTTAATACCACTCATATAACATATTATTGGATATATCCTATAAAAGATGATATAAAGAATATGCATGATTCTTATATGAAATATAACAAGATGGAGTACATGATCATGCATGATCTAATATAATCTATTAAGCACATCTATAAACATCATTCTTTTTGTATTGTATTTGTTATCATCAAAACTTAACATATTAAACAATTGGGACAAACTTATTTCCACAGGTTAGGGTGGACTCGGCAGAAGATATATGATATTTTAAAATTTTTTCCTGAGCAACCCCTTTAGCAACTTTGGCCTGGAGCCCACTTACCTCAACAACCTCTTCAATAATTATGGCCTGGAGCCCGATTATCTCAGCCTTGCATAAACCGAGCTCTTTGTTGACCTAAGCAAGCTACCCATATTTTTGAGCAACTGTCAGCTCGAGCTCCCTCTTTTCACCTTAGAGGGTGTCCAACTCCTTCTCCAGCTCTCTAGTCTGACAAACAGACTCAAAAGTGGACTCTAGAAAGTTAAGAATGGAGGCGTTGTGCAAAGCCCGCACCTGGGCATCCCAAAGAAGCTCAATCAAGTCCTGCTCTATCAGGATGTCCTGGTCAATCGAGGATAGGAAGGCGTTGTCAATGATTCACCCAAGATCAACCCCTCTACCCTAAACTGACCCATAGTAAATTATAGAGGTGCGCCCTCTAGGATTTTGTTCTCCCGACCCGCAGTAAGATCGAAGGTAGCAGCCTTGGTCATTGGTCTTTTCCCTTTTTGCTCCTATCGGCCATCCCCCTTCCTCTTTCGAGGCCGAAGAGGTTGTGCAGGTGATCTGGGATCTACCTCCTGTATAGTTGGTTGAGGAAGAGGAACTGCAACTGCTGGTTGGAATCTGAACCCCGAGGCCCCAGCTTTTCTTTAGGCCAACTATAAGGCGAGAACTTCAAGCCCACCAGGAGGTGCCATGCTTTCTATAAATAGGAGACAAATATATTATAACACTTCGAAAAATTATGAAATATTAGTCATTCAAATATATTTCAGATGAAATACCTAAGAATGGTCTTATTGAGTCAGAGGATGTTATGAAAATCGGCAAGTGCATCAAATTTCAAAAGTAATAAAAAATGAGTAAGTGTATCGTCCCACGAGAATTAAGTTATTAATTACTAAATTTGCTAAAGGTGACACTATTTAAGCTAACAAAGGAAGAGAATTATTACAAATTCAATTAAAAAGAAATATAAGTAAACAAAACAATAAATCAAAGGGGTGAAAAATAATGGTATTAAAGCGTTAGGGTTCAGACTTCACTTGAACTCTTTAAATGCACATTCAAATATTGGTTTAACTATGTTCTACTTCAATGATTTATAGTCAATTACCAAAATTAATTAATACACAATTCTTTGGTATATTAATCCTGTTACACTGTTTGAAATTAACTAATCCCTTAGTCTAACCCCAAATAGAAAGGCTTTATCGAGAACGAGGGAATTAAAAGAAAGATCACATAACCCACAACGTCTATTTCTAGCAATTGCAAAAATTATGATATTTATCACGTGTTCTGGGTTCATGCAAAATTTTTCAAATTATACATCAACCCAAAAGATCATTCACAAATTGATCAGGTTTAGAAAAACATTAAGAATAGAGATAAACACGTAAATCATGAAATAGAAACATAAATTAAACCTATAAAAGAAGTTACATCATCAAAGTTCAAGATCCATCATTCCCCTACCAAGAGAAAATTAGTTACACATGGAAAAAGAAGAACACAAAGGGAAGAATATGATATACTCCATTATAGAAAGGTGGAAAGGTTGAAGAAAATTTCTAATTTTCAAGCCTAATTGTGCCCACACTACATTAAGGTTTGTACTTCTTGATGGCTGCTACGTTCTGTCAAAGTCTATAAGAGTTTGTAAAAAGAGAGCTCATTTGCCAAACTCATTTTTTCCCTTTTATAGAAAAGCTGACAGCTTTTCGTATCTAACTTGCATGATTTTTCTCACCCTCTAGATGGCCTAATTTGCCCTCGATCTCAACAGAGAAGTTGTAGGATTTTCTGTTAACTTTTCAATGCCATAACGATGCGTTGATCTGATCTCTGTATCCCAAGATATGGCTCAATTAATGAGAGATGATTAGGATAGTGCGCGAATCTGAATTTTGCTCCAAATCAAATCTCTTTGAGAATCCTTATCCAATCTTCAATCTAATGCTTGTTTAAGGTTTTGCATCTAATTAAAAGTCTAATTAGAATCTAAAAATAGGATAAGAATTCTTCAAATATTTATCTTCAGGAATTTTTTATTTTTGCACAAAATCTAATTATTTATCTTGAAAGCTTATTTCTTTGATTTCTTGCTTCTTTAAGCATCCAGTCTCTTTCCATGTGTATTTACCTATCAAAAACACATAAAAACATATAATAAGAACACAATTAAAATAATAAAAACATAATAAAATTATAAGAGTTTGTAAAAAGAGAGCTCCTTTGCCAAACTCATTTTTTCCCTTTTATAGAAAAGCTGACAGCTTTACGTATCTAACTTGCATGATTTTTCTCACCCTCTAGATGGCCTAATTTGCCCTCGATCTCAACAGAGAAGTTGTAGGATTTTCTGTTAACTTTTCAATGCCATAACGATGCGTTGATCTGATCTCTGTATCCCAAGATATGACTCAATTAATGAGAGATGATTAGGATAGTGCAGGAATCTGAATTTTGCTCCAAATCAAATTTCTTTGAGAATCCTTATCCAATCTTCAATCTAATGCTTGTTTAAGATTTTGCATCTAATTAAAACTCTAATTAGAATCTAAAAATAGGATAAGAATTCTTCAAATATTTATCTTCAGGAATTTTTTATTTTTGCACAAAATCTAATTATTTATCTTGAAAGCTTATTTCTTTGATTTCTTGCTTCTTTAAGCATCCAGTTTCTTTCCATGTGTATTTACTTATCAAAAACACATAAAAACATATAATAAGAACACAATTAAAATAATAAAAACATAATAAAACTTAAGAACAAAAATAAATAAATAAAGATTAAAAGATGATGAAAACCCAAGATTTTGAACCGTAAAAATATGAATTTTTGTAAGTTCATCACTCTCCCAAACTTAAGCTTTTGCTTGTCCTCAATCAAAAACAAAAATAAAAAAAAAAAAAAAACAAAAAAAGACTAAAAAAAACACACAGATTAAAACATGACAATACCAAGTATTAAAAATCATTCATATCCTTAGAAATTGCTTCACAATCTAATTTCAAAGTGTCACACATGCACAATCCATTTATCACTCATCTCTCACATGCAACTCTCATGCAAAAATGACTACCCAAAAACATGAATGAAAGACCCAATCTCCTCATAAAGTACAAGCCCGAATATGTTTATAAAACTGCAAATACACATCAAACCTACATCCATAGGGTTGTTCTTCATCTTTCTCTCTCCACTAATGTAAACAGCACATAACCAAGGATCCAAAGGATCTTTATAAAGCTTGTAATATAAGGCGAATGGTAAGAGATAAGAAAGAAGGGGTAGGATAATAAAAACAAAAGTTGAGATACATAATTATACAAATTTCAAAATTCAAACCACAGAATGTAGAACAAGTGCAAAACGGAGCATAAGAATCACCACTTTATTCATCGTTTTTTTTCCAACAACCTCCACCCCTAAACTTATTTATTTGCAATACTTTGGGTGGACTTTTTTTTTTAATATGAAACTTTTTCAGCTCCATAAATACTCTATGCACAAAAATAACGAAGGCTTGAATAATAAAATAATACAAGATATGCATTCAACAAAGGTTATGAAAGAGAGGATTTTTTTATGTGGGTATGGGAAAAGGAAAATGTGGGTAAAGAAAAGAAATAAAGGTCAAACAATAACAAGGATGCAAAAGGGACCTAAGGATATACTGTGTCACAGGTTGGCTTGAAAGGCTTAAACGGTTCAAAGAATGCCCTTATCATTTCCTTAATCATGCACTGCCTAGGATTTCGCCTCAAGAGAGAATTTAAGAACTTCTATATGCAAATCATCCACACATGCATTCTCATAAACTTTCTCTAAGCTTGACATGCTTTTAAATTCTAAGGTCTATCAATCATAAAGATGAGAAGAACATCCATACACAATTGAAACAATAGAGATAAATGTAACATATGGATTCTCATGTGCTATCCGAAGAAAATAAATCAATCCGTAATTTATGAAATCATTGATTATTCAATTCAACACACTGACATGCATAGTTAATGACTCAAAATACAATGGGGGTGATAGAAACAAAATAAAATAAAAAAGAGCAAATAACTCAAAATGAAAACTAAAAGCCAATGTAAAGAGAAGAAAAATCTTTTTGGTGGCCGACAACTATATACATCCCCCTACAAAGACTCCGAACTTAGGGAAGCATTTAAGCTGACTCAACAGTAGTTAACTGCAAAATAAAAATAAAAACATGATAATCATTAAAATAAAGAATCACAAAATAATAACAAAAATAAAAAATAAAAATGTAAAGAAAAAGAGAGAAAATTTGGGTTACCTCCTAAAAAGTACTTATTTAATGTCATTAGCTCGACGTTACCTTTTCAACTCATCAAGGTGGCTTGAAGCAATAGAAATAGGATGACGCCTTTCTTTTGTCAAATATTTGCCTCCATACTCAGTCACTGGCCTTGGAATCCTCTCCAAAGGCATTTCGAACTTGATTTGAACCTGATTATTCTGAATACACCTTAGCATGCAAAATCTCATCAAGCCATGGAGGTCTCAATTTTTTAACAGATGACAGATCAGGTTTTAAGTTGCCAAAAAATTCCAGATCCTTTTGCAAAAATTCTGAGAATTAGGAGGACCTTTCTTTGTCTCTTCAGTCTTAGAAATGGGAGAATCATCATTAATCAATGGTGGAGAACTCTTACCAGTCAACTCCTTTTAAGACTTATCTTTAATGCAATTAATAGGAGTATAAAGATCCAATGTTGGTGAAGACTTATCAAAGACATTGATAGTCACTTGATCTCCATCCACCCTCAATAAGCTCTCCTCTAGGAATATCAATTAATGCTCCTGAAGTTGCTAGGAATGATCTCCCTAGAATCAACAGAATATTTGCATCCTCGTCCATATCTAAGACCACAAAGTCAACTGGAAAAATAAATTTGTCAACCCTCACTAGCAAATCTTCCACAATACCGTATGGACGTCTGATTGATCGATCTGCTAATTGAAGGGAGACCATAGTAGACTTAACTTTCTCAATTCCTAGCTTGCGCAAGATGGACAATGGCATTAAATTAATGCTGGCGCCTAAGTCACATAAAGCCTTATCAATATTCAACTTTCCAATAGTACAAGGAATGCTAAAACTTTCTGGATCCTTTAACTTCGGTGGTAGCTTCCTTTGAATTATGGCACTGCACTCCTCAGTAAGTGCTACAGTCTCATCTACTTCTAATTTCCTCTTCTTAGATAACAAATCCTTTATAAATTTGGCATAAGAAGGCATTTGCTCAAGTGCCTCAGCAAAAGGAATGTTGATTTATAGTTTTTTGAAGACATCTAAGAAATTTGAGAATTGCCTCTCTTGGTTCTCTTTCTTTAACCTTTGAGGAAATTGGAGTCTAGCATACAATGAAAGGTCAATTGCCATATTCTACTCACGCTCCTTCTTTTTCCTCCGCCACTTTAGTTGCTCCTCTTTGGCTTCTTCATTACAACACTTTAGAGTTGAAATATTCGCAAGAAGAACATCAGTTTTTTCAACTTTTGACGAATCGGGTGCTTCTTTAATTTGTCCTTCCAAAGTCTTGCCACTTCTCAGTGTAATTGCATTACAGTGCTACTTTGGATTTACCACAGTATCACTTGGAAGACTGCTTGGAGGTCTCTCTTGTAGCTATTTTTCTATCTGCCCCACTTGATTCTCTAGATTTTTAATGGCTACCTCTACATTTTTAAAATTATCCTTTGATTATTGTATGAAAGTGGAGGTCTGTTGCATAAAAGAAGAAGTTTGCTACACAAAAGTAGATGTATGTTGCGAAAGCTTTTCAAGTGTAATCTCAAGAGGAGACTTCTTCTTTAGTTAAGGATTCAATGGTACTATTTGATTGCTCCAAGAGAAATTGGGGTGATTCCTCCACCTAAGATGATATGTATTTGAAAATGAAGTACCTTGGGGTCTTGAAGGATTTCCCATATAGTTGACATGTTCTGGAGAAATGAAACTAGAGCTATTTGCTTCACATCCACCATTGGTCTGATTGCATCCACAAAAGTCACAAATTAATACTTGATGGTTCACTGAATTCACTTGCATATTCTCAACTCGTTTAGTGAGGTTGACTAACTATTGAGAAATACTTTTATTTTGAGCAAGTAAAGCATCAAGAGTGCCAAGCTCTATAACTCCCTGTTTGATTACTGCTCTTCCACTAGGCAACTGATACTCATTGGTGGTCATAATCTTAAACAATTCCTGAGCCTTTTCAAGAGTCTTAGTATTTAGAGATCTGCTTGCAAATGCATCCACCATAAGTCTTGTAGAAAGATTCAAACCATTGTAAAAGATCAGCACCTGCTGCTAAACTTCGAAAGCATGATGAGGACATTTTCTAAGTAGCTCCTTAAATCTTTCCCATGCTTCATAGAGAGATTCTCCTTGATTTTGAGTAAAGCAAACAATCTTACTCCTTATCTTCACAAACATTAATGGAGGAAAATACCGAGGGAGGAACTTACTAACCAAATCATTCTAAGTGGAGATGCTTCCTTGAGGCTGGACTTGTAGTCAGCTCTTGGCTTTATCTCTCAAAAAAATGGAAAAAGTCTTAATCTGATGACATCATCACTAGCTCTATTATATTTGATAGTATCACAGAGTTACAAGAAGTTAGCAATGTGCAAGTTTGGATCTTTTGTTTGACCTCCCCCAAATTGATTTTGTTGCACCAGTTGTAGAAGAGCTGGTTTAATCTCAAAATTATTTGCTTGAATAACAAGTCGCACAATACTGGTTGAGACATTCTCAACAGATGGAGTTGCATAGTCAGCTATAGTGCGTTTTCTTTGTTAAGTAGTTTCAGCCATTTTCTCTTCTTCAATTATTTTTCTTTCTCTAGCTGTTTTTTTTATTGCTCTTTCTATTTTTGTTATTTCTGGATCAAAGAGTAATTCTTCTGACTCCACAGAACCTTGCATAAACAAACAAACAAGTAAACCAGAGTGAAGTAAAGAAAAGAAATTAAAAAAAAGACTAATAAAAATAAATAAACAAAGAAAAACAAAAGTGAATAAAAAGAAACAAATTTAAAGAAAATTAAATAAATAAAAATAAAAATAAATAAAAAAATAAGTGTCTAAATTAGTGTCTTTTCATCTACTATTTAATATTAATAACAATAATCCCCAGCAACGGTGCCAAAAACTTATTGTGAAAATCAGCAAGTGCACCGAACTACAAAAGTAATAAAAAATGAGTAAGAGTATCGTCCCACGAGAATTAAGTTATTAATTACTAAATTTGGTGAAAGTGACACTATTTAAGCTAACAAAGGAAGAGAATTATTGCAAATTCAATTAAAAAAATATAACTAAACAAAATAATAAATCAAAGGGATGAAAAACAATGATATTAAAGCGTTAGGGTTCAGACTTCACTTGAACTCTTTAAATGCACATTCAAATATTGGTTTAACTATGTTCTATTTCAATGATTTATGGTCAATTATCAAAATTAATTAATACACAATCCCTAGATATATTAATCATGTTACACTGTTTGAAATTAACTAATCCCTTAGTCTAACCCCAAATAGAACGGCTTTATCAAGAATGAGAAAATTAAAAGAAAGATCACATAACCCACAACATCTATTTTTAGCAATTGCAGAAATTATGGTGTTTATCACGTGTTCCAGGTTCATGCAAAATTTTTCAAATTATACATCAACCCAAAAGATCATTCACAAATTGATCAGGTTTAGAAAAACATTAAGAATAGAGATAAACACGTAAATCATGAAATAGAAACATAAATTAAACTTATAAAAGAAGTTACATCATCAAAGTTCAAGATCCACCATTTCCCTAACAAAGAAAAATTAGTTACACATGGAAAAAGAAGAACACAAAGGGAAGAATATGACAAACTCCATTGTAGAAAGGTGGAAAGGTTGAAGAAAATTCCTAATTTTCAAGCCTAATTGCGCCTACATCACATTAGAGTTTGTGCCTCTTGACAACTGTTGCGTTCTGTCCAAGTCTGTAAGAATGTGTAAAAAGAGAGCTCCTTTTCTAAACTCATTTTCTCCTTTTTATAGAAAAGCTAACAACTTTTTATATCTGACTTGCACGAATTTTTCACCCTCCAAATGGCCTAATCTGCCCTCGATCTCAACAGAGAAGTTGTAGGATTTTCTTTTAGATTTTCAATGCCATAAACGGTATGTTGATTTGATCTCTGTAGCCCAAGATATGACTCAATTAATGAGGGATGGTCAGGATAGTGCGAGAATCTGAATTTTGCTCCAAATCAAATCTCTTTGAGAATCATTATGCAATCTTCAATCTAATTCTTGTTTAAGATTTTGCATCCAATTAAAACTCTAACTAGAATCTAAGAATAGGATAAGAATTCTTCAAAAATTTATCTTCAAGAATTTCTTATTTTTGCACAAAATTTGATGATTTGTCTTGAAAGCTTGTTTCTTTGATTTCTTGCTTCTTTAAGCATCTAGTCTCTTTCCATGTATATTTACCTATCAAAAGCACATAAAAATACATAATAAGAACACAATTAAAATAATAAAAACATAATAAAATTTAAGAACAAAACTAAATCAAAAAGATTAAAAGATAATGAAAACCCAAGATTTTGAACCGTAAAAATATGAATTTTTGTAGGTTCATCAGAGGGCTCTTCCAGGACATCTTTATAGTAGATGGAACTACCTTTATCGGCCCACTCATCTTGAAATATAAGGACATCGACCTTATCTTCTGACAAGGTGGACATTGGAGTCTCTATTTCTTCTAAGCTTCGACCCCACACCGCTTAGGTCCAATATAAATACATCCACAGTTCACCGTCCAGGGTAACAAGAAAAGACATTAACCCTGGAGCTCCTTTAATTCGGAAGAAATCCTTCTTGAAGTTCTTGAAGGACTCTTGATATGGTTTGAATACTTTTTGCCTTACTTGCACGCTTAAAGTAACCTACTCCTTTTCAAAATTGTTTTCGAAAGGTGAAAACTGGGTGAAGAGGAAAATGAACAATCTCACGGAGTACGAACATCCGAAGATCTTGTAGATGAGTTCAAATGTTTGGATAAAACTCCAAGCATTTGAATGTAGCTGGGTTGGAGCCACAGGCAAGTGGTTAAGTACTTCGATCTTGAACTCAAAAAATAGAAATCGGACCTCGATGTGGGTGAACAACGCATTGTACATGTATATAAAGTGGTTGCCCTCCGATGCCATTGAACAGACTCTCTCTTGTTCAGATGGAGCTTGGATAACGTACTCTCTAACCCTTAATCTATCCTCTATTAAGTGAAAGTATTCTTGTTTGGCATAGGCATCCTTCGAGCTCTCCACGCTTGAAGGAGTACCCAAGCCTTCTCGGTCAACCCATTGGTATAGACTGACGTCTCTCAAGAAGATGTATTCTCTTGGTTCTGAAGTGGTTGCTTTTCGATGTGGTATATCTGAGTTGATAGCATTACCTACTAAGGTTGTACTCATGTTAGAACCAAAAGAAGTTTCATTATAACTCTCTAACTCCTTCATGAGTACGATGAGCAGACATGTTGGTCTTAGCCTTGCAAGTTCCCTGGCACGATCCACCCTTTGTAATGCCTCCATGATATCCATCTTGGTTATTGGCCTCAAACCTCTATCAGAATCTCTACCATGAGAAGAACGTCTTCACCACACCTGAAGTAGTGGAGACAACGGAGCACTAAGAATTTCCAAGGAAGCATTCTCCTTATCACACTGTGACGTTTTCTCTCACACAATGGAATTTTCAAAAGGAAAAGAGAATGGAAAAAATGGAATACCTTGAAATGAGTGAAGAAAAGGATTGAAAGGAGTAAAAAACCACCAAAAATTGCTTCTTCTGTTGGCTAGAAATCGCCCAAGGTTGTCGAAAAAGGATGCAGAAACGCAAAGAAGAAAGAAGAGTGAGGGGAAACCTTCACTCCCTATTTATAGGCGCCATAAAACCTCCCTCAACCATTGCCAAAAGGAGGGGTAAAAACAAAAGTTCACAATAAATTAGAAATAGTAATCATGGCGGTGCGAAACCCAAACGCCGACTTTCAATATCTTTTACCCACGCGACTAAACATACCTAACATAGCAGTTGACAGGACAACACTCAGAATTGAAGCAACGTATGACGTTACAGGAAGTTATTCAAACCGGATCACGGACTTATGTCATGATATAATGATATTTTTATAATACAGATCTCGGTTCAAGATCAAATTACTTTCAGAATTAAATAGGTCCCACAAACAAAATCTGTATGGAGGAAACCTACTATGAATCCCAAATGACGATGTACTGACTTTAGGTAGAGTGATCCATTCAGGATCCCGACCTTATTCTTTAACACTAGGGACATTCTACTATATATCACGGACCTCGGCCCTTTGATAAAAACACCGCGTGATCCAACATTTATATTATTACTTGGATCTCTTTGTCTCATGCGTGCCATTTGTTTCCGATAATTTTGGATATCTTGACACTCAGCTGTCACTCCTAAGCTCTAAGTTGAGAGGAACTGTTCTGGACTGAGTTCTGGGTTAGTGGTTTATAAGTAACACAATCCACCAAAATTGGATCCCAAATATTTATGAGTACTATTAGATAAGTAAATTTACCTAGTTATAAAGAGTAAATCTTTCATAAAATCCCTTAAAGATAGGGAGATCAATTATATCCCTCATAAATAAAGGAATTAGTTATAAAATATAGCAATCTCATTAGATTCTTATTCTAATTAACAACATTTAATGCATATTTAATTATGATTCTTATCAATCAAGACACTCCTATAAATATTACACAAGATAGCAAATGTATGAATTTAATTCTAAATACTACCTACCTTGTGCATGGTCTAACATGAGCGTCAGAATATTTTTTGCAAGTATCCATCCCTCGCATTACCGTCACAACCACCATGTTTCGGAGAAAACCACATTTGTCAACCTTATTCAGGTATTCATCTTAACCCTGTTTAGAATAGATAGCAAAGCCTCAAACGCACCTTCTTAGAGCTAGAAATAGCAGATCTTCAAACATCTTTTTCATAGCTAGAAGGTAAGTTCACCATCCTAAATTCGTAATTAGAAACTGGAGTGCACTGTCTTGTTCATGATTTCCAGATTAATTGAACTCACGTTGTCAAATAAGTAGAATGGGGATTTGCTTATATATCTTTTGTAGTAAAAGAGTGTTACTGGTAGAGTTAAAGGTGAAATGGTGAAACGCTCATTGCTGATGTAGCCGCAATTATATCACTGGGAAGCCTTTCATGAAAAATATCAACCATTCTATTTTGGCTAGGATACCTCGATGGTTCTAAAGTGTTAGTAGGAGGCTGAAATTAAATGTGTACGATTTGAAAAGCATCATATATTCTCAAATGAATTAAAATATAGTAGAAACTAGAATTTAGAAAATTGTAAATTAGAAACGTCGACACTCTCAGTACTTGTTATCAACCCATTAGAAGACCCTTCTATACTCTTCCACATATCTTACTCAAAATATCAACTACAATGGTAAACAAAGGTAAGATTCAACCCATGTGTGCGCTCCCAATTGGGTGCCAACATTATATCTTTTGTAGTAAAAGAGTGTTACTGGTAGAGTTAAAGGTGAAATGGTGAAACCCTCATTGCTGATGTAGCCGCAATTATATCACTGGGAAGCCTTTCATGAAAAATATCAACCATTCTATTTTGGCTAGGATACCTCGATGGTTCTAAAGTGTTAGTAGGAGGCTGAAATTAAATGTGTACGATTTGAAAAGCATCATATATTCTCAAATGAATTAAAATATAGTAGACAATAGAATCTAGAAAATTGCAAATTAGAAACGTCGACACTCTCAGTACTTGTTATCAACCCATTAGAAGACCCTTCTATACTCTTCCACATATCTTACTCAAAATATCAAATACAATGGTAAACAAAGGTAAGATTCAACCCATGTGTGCGCTCCCAATTGGGTGCCAACATTCATAATATAGCTACTTTATTTATTTTCAGGAAGTTTCTTACCAATTCCTATTAAATGAAAGAAAAACTGGTCTGGTACTGAACATTTTACTTTTAATTATTCCAAAATAATCTAAGACACTAGTTAAAGTTTTAAGTCCTAGGCAGCTGCTCATGAAAATTATCGACCCATCTTTAGTTTAAGAAACATATATCAGAAGATGTAACTTAGTTTAGGTAAACGGAAATGAGGGAGAAGATAAAGAAAGTTTTAGGAATATGCCTTATAACTACTACGTACAGGGGAACTTGCATGCATGAGTTGTTCGCAGAAATCATTAAACCACTTGACTGTTGTTTTGGATCGGGATTTTGGATTATCAATCAGGAACAATCCGGTCTACTAAAATAATATTCAAATATTACTATACGTTATCTTGATGAGTATATCTACATTTTTATTAGAAATAAATCTCTCACGTATCCTTGTTGGATATGAAAGTTAATTATATCCCACATAGATAAAGAAATTAGTTAAAAGAGATCATAATCTCTAATGGATTCTAATATTAAATAACTGCATTTAATATAGATTACACTCATCTTAAAACGCTCCTATAAATGCTAAGTCGGGTCTCAAAGGTATGCATCTCCTCTAATATACAGATTACCTTCATTGAACACGGTTTAACTTAAGCGTCGGCGTCGGCGTCGGAGTGTCTTTTGTAGGTATCCAAATCCTCGCACCACCGCAGGAGCAGTTGTGTCACGGAAGAGTCCACCACATATGTGCCTACATTAGGTACCGTATGAATTCACATCAGAACAACTGTCTTCATTAAGGCTTTTCAAAATCAAGGGAGGGCTTAGACGTTGTCAATAAAGTAGCTTGTGTCTTTTATGATTTGCAACCTGCGTGGAAAATTTGGTGTTAAGAGAATCAAGCAAAGTAGTGCATAATATCTGAGCTATAGCATGAGATGAATCCACAAAAGTATTTTCTTAGTAGCCCATAATCTAGATTAATGTCAATGATTTAATGTTCATGTGCAGTAATAGAACCTATATATGGAATGCCACATTACTCATATAAGACATGGGACATGGAAGAGCGGACTTATATCCAAACACTTTACGACAGAGCAACAAAAGAATGCCATTGATACAAATAATTTCCAAAGTAACAATATAATGAAAATGGTATTAAACAATGATCATAATAGAGGCCTTCATGTTAACAGTCAAATAGTAACAAAATAATGCGGGTAAGGAAAGTGGGTAACCAATATTTGCATTAGTTTAACTTCAGTAGCATGTAGATAAGAAAGAGATATGTGAAATGCCAAAAATAGGATGTACATCCACGGCATCAATGTGGGCTATCTACTACCTTGCTAAATTCCCAAATGTCCTCACAAAGCTACGGGTGTTGATTGAAATAATAAGACCCTGTTATTTTATTACAAGTAAATAGAAATTCAACCATATTCTGACCGCTCTCAAATGAGCTAGCCTTTAGCAATATATATTCACTACAACAACTTTGTCCTTTGGCAAGGGCTGAAAAACGTTGCCTTTAGTTGAAAACTGTTGCCTAAAGTCTATGGCAACGCTTTCCAGCCCTTGCCAAGCCGTTGCCTTTTCCATCGTGGCCTATTATAACAGGCAACGTTTTTTTAAACTTTTGGCAACATTGTATAAAAAACGTTGCCTATTCCTAGCTTTTGGCAACGCTTTTTCAATGTTGTCTATGAATAGTATTGGCAACGCTTTTGAAATGTTGGATATAGGTACTTCTTTAAACAACGTTTAAAAACCGTTGCCTATAGGTCAAGCTTTTGGCAACGTTTTGCGCAAGTTGGTTATAGGTGCTGCTTTAGGCAACGTTTTCTACCTGTTGCTTTTAAGTTTGACGTAAGGCAACTTGTAAAAAACGTTGCCTATAAGTCTAAGATTTTGGTTATAGGTGCTTCTTTGGGCAACGTTTTACGGCTGTTGCTTTTAAGTTTGCCTTAAGACAAGTTGTAAAAAACGTTGCCTATAGGTTCAGATTTTACTTTCAAACGACACTTTTAAATATGCTATAAAGCAACTTGTATGAAACGTTGCCTATAGACCTTTTTTCTTTTTAAATTTACCTGTATGCTACTTTTAGGCAACACTTTCTACTTGTATATTAAAAAATCACGTATTAAAAGCTAATAATATACATTAAAAAACTAATTCTTCTCAAATAAAATATATTAAATTATGTAATGTATTTACTTTATATATACATCAAAACTAAAAAAAAAAAAAATCATTTACTACTACTTTACAAAAGTAATGCGATTGTTCTTGATCATATATAACACAAATGAAAGAACCAAAAAAACTAAAGCTGAATATCCTTCGCAAATCTCCATAATTGTATCTGATTGCTTTATCTGGTATATTCTCACTGCAAAAGAAAAATAGTAAATATATATAAATATATATTTTGAAATACATAAGTATTAGTCCTCGATACATATTGAAGTTAGCAAAAAAATAAAATATTAAAGTGGTTAGTTACATATACTTTGTAACTACTAATTAACTAAGAAATTGAACTTATGAATCAATAATGCTTAGTTAGTGGTAGGTACAAATTGAAGGATGACAGCATGGGAAATAAAGAATACACACATATCAGGAAGAAATTGATAACAAAAATCAATAATAATAAAGAGTACAGTTTCTACATGGCTTCTCTTAATTCTCAATAGTCAACATATACATGAGATGCACAATAACAATACCAACTCTGCAGCTACACAAGAACCAATCAAAAATAAAATGATAAGCTCAAGTTATGCCCATACTAAATTCAAGAGCAAAAATGTTCATCCAAATAAATGACCCCACAACATCATCAGTCCATATTCCAAACATATTTAACATCAAAACCAGTCATAGCACCCTTAGTTAAAGCTAGAATATCTGGTGACAAATAAAATTACCGATTAATTCTAATCTCAACAAGATTTTTCAGTGTCCAAATCCCACTTGGATAATAAAGAGAAAGAACCCCAAAACAAAAAATTAATTATTTTTTCTCATTTCATCAAATAAGTTCCATGGAATCAGACAAAGCATAGAGAAACTAATACATGCAACAAATTTCAACATGTGTATCATGGCCCACGAACCATAGCATTTTTAGATCTAGAGAAGAAACATAATAAATAGAAAAATGATTTACTTTCGTGAAACTTATCCAAAGTTCTAAACAAATGTAGATTAGATTATTTATTTAAAAACAGAACCTTATCAACATAGACCATCATACTTGGGATTTCAAACTTAATCTTCAAAAGCAGAAAATCATACTTGATTACAAACTCATCAATTTTTTCCAAAACTAAAACGTGCATCATTAATCATTCATCAAGGTTTGTATACGTGGAAACAATAGCCTCAAATTTAGGCTTCCCAAGGCTATATAAACAAGCCTCAAGTTTGATGTAGTGTTTGAAAGACAAAGAATATGGATTTCATTGTCTTTTGGTATGTATTCAACCAACCAGCACCTCATTTGCACAATCTAGGAAGCTATTAGATTCTCTATCGATTATGCCAAGTACCCAAGTACATCTTTACCATATTAATTTATGACAAACATTTGTGAAACATATATAATTAATGGCCCATTAACAACAAGCATTCTATGAAAGCATACCTCTACTTGGTTAAACTTTCAAAACAGCAAGTTAACTAAAATTGATTTATTATCACCAAGATAAATCTTAGTCAATCAGTAACAATAATGAGGAAATGGAGGATAGAGTTTGATGTAGTGTTTGAAAGACAAAGAATATGGATTTTCATTGTCTTTTTGTATGTATTCAACCAACCAGCACCTCATTTGCACAATCTAGGAAGCTATTAGATTCTCTACTCATTATGCCAAGTACCCAAGTACATCTTTACCATATTAATTTATGACAAACATTTGTGAAACATATATAATTAATGGCCCATTAACAACGAGCATTTTATGAAAGCAGACCTCTACTTGGTTAAACTTTCAAAACAGCAAGTTAACTAAAAAATAAAACGAAAGCAAACCCTCAAAAAGACCAAGAATAGTCCCAACAAAATTTATCAACAGTCCATGAGAGATTAGAATCTATCCAAATAAACAAAAATCAGTAGAACAATCCCAGCAATCCAAAAAGAAAACAGTCCCAAACATTACACAAAAAATTAAATCCAAGAGATCAGATTAAGACAGACTAGACCACCATTATGTAAAACCAAAATCAAACAACCAAGGATTATAGCATCAATTAATGCTCCCATTATTCATTAACAGATATTACATCCTTTTTCAATCAAATTAATATGCAAAGATCAAGAATAAAACCAGAACAATAACCCATCCATTCATATCAAACTAAAACTGAAACAAAATTCAAATCACTATTCTAAATCAACGTGTTATTATTACCTTTTCTTGGCTTGGAATATGCATTGATGTAGAAGAGTGTGGAAGACCATTTTTATCCATTTTAGGTGCACTATTCGCATCAGCTGGAGATGAGTGCATTAAGGGTGCCAAGTCTTCCAAGTTAACACCAGGGCTAGCTCTTTGAAGTAAAGCCTTCACAAGATTTTCTAATCCCTCTACATGTTTCTTCATGTTATTCATCTGATTGTCAGTGTCCTGCTTCTGATTTTCCATCTCAATTTTCAAGGTTAACATTTCTTCTGAGTGCTTGTGCTTTACAGCATCAATCTCAGCATCCATTTTTAAACTAGTTTTAGTGACACCTCTTCCATACCCTCGAACTCTCCCTGGCCTTTCCTTGCCGAACACAGCTTGAAAGGCTTCATCAGCATTCTCTCCAGAGTTTTCAATCCGATCTTGAACTTCATCCTGCAAAAAGATGGAGCACTCATCAAAACATAATGATAAACATCAATAAAAGATTTGCATTTGTTATAATTTTACATTATATAACTTACAATTGCACTCTTAGTTTCTAAATCCAATTCCTTTCCTTTTGTTCCCGTGCGAGTTGTAATGAATAAATCAACTTGGGTGACATCTTCATCATTCTCATTTGCCAAACGCTTCAACAAATTTAAAAAAAGTAAGTAAAATATTTATCAATGAGTAAAATTCACAAATTTTCAAGCACAATACCAAACGATTCCGAACTCTAGCAAAATTCACAGGTCCCATTCGATGGTTCCACCTTTGACGCTTTCTATTTTCAGAGTTCATCTTGCCGATTGCCTATATTCCATAAAACAAAAAAAAGAATTATAATGTTATGAGAAATACATCTCATAAGTTACATGAAATTGAAATATGACCTTATAATTTAGATCTTACTTGAATGGCAGGAAGACTCCAAAAGGCAATCAATTTTTTAAAAATTGAAATTGGTACATCTCTTGGACGATTCCTTAACATATCTTCGGAGTTGTCATAAGGCTTAAAATGCTTTTTCTTGATCTTACACTTATGCCTCTTCCAAGCTTCCTTTACTCCTGACAGTACCCAATCTTCTCCTTCTTTTGGAATGATGAATTTTGACTAAGGAAAGTACCACAATGATGTTAGCATCATTAATATACTAATATTGCATTTAAAATGATAGAAATTAATCCTACGCATACCCGGACATATGTCATAATATTATCTATGTAGCTTTTTGGAATGGCCTTAAAATTGGTGTAGTTCAAGGGGCAAAATTTTGAATTTCTAGCAATTATGCCCAAGAACAAGCTTAAATTAGAAACACTTTTATCAGTGGCCCCAATTGCTACTCTTTTCTCAAAAATGATTTCTTCTCGTTCTTCCTCTGATCTAGCATGGATATCTTTGCATTCAGTCTTGCCTCGAGTTTTTTTCTTCTTCACTGTCCCTAATTTTACATAAGTAGAGGCATAAGTTTTATAAGTCAATGCATACAAAGTATTTGAGAAATATTAGTGAAAACTAAGTAGTTGGAAAAATAGTAGTTGAAGACAATGATGTTACCTTCTGGATTATTATCCATTTCCTCAACTTCCTCTCTGTCAACATCTTGGTCAATGAAGTTATCATCTACCTGATGATTTTGACCTACTTCTCCAACTTCTTGAACTACTCTTTCATTTTCAGTTTCTTGTTCTTCATCATGTAGCAATTGATTTTCTTCTTTATACACACCATTTTCTTCAAGGAAGTCATCAAGAGACATTGCTGGGCAAACGCATTCATCCTCTTAACTTTAGGACCATGATCGTTTTGGTTCGACCCTTGATTCACACTTGTGGTGATTGATTGTCTCTTTTTTTTCGTTTGGAACTTGTTTTCCACTTGTTTCTTTCAATAAAGGTAAACTTGGTGTCATGAGACAACCACCTTGGACTTCCATTTGAGTGACTCGTGTTTGAGTCAAATTTGTAAATAAGGGTTGTCTCATTGCCATTTCACTAGAGCCTCCAACTTGTGCAGTCATTTTAGTACTGTTAGGCAACCTCTTTTCCCTTTGAGTAACTTGTGTTTGAGTCACATTTGTAGGCAAAGGCTGCCTCATTCCCATTTGACTAGCTCCTCCAACTTGTGAATTCATTTTAGTGCTCTTAGGCTGCCTCTCATCCTTTTGAGTGACTTGTGAAGGAGTTGCATGCTTTCTTTTTAAAGATTTACTATTTTCTTCACTTTGGGCTGTATGTGTAGCATTCAACTGCCTACCATCTACTTTATTCTTTCCAAGCTTCTTAACTTCTTCTTGCTTGATTTTAAATATTTTTGACAATTCAGCACTTGACCTTGCACTGAAATTGAGATCCAAATTGCCTCTCTTATTGGGACCTTCACATCCCTTGTTTAAAGTTGACACCCTTTTTTTGTTGCTTTCTCCCTTGTTCATTTTGTTTCAAAGTGAAGGTTTTAATCTGAAAAATTGGCAAATTGAAATTCATTAGCTTATAACATTACCAATTGCTAACTTAAATACTACAAGCAAAAGCTTAGAAAATGAAGAACAAGCAAAAACATGGAAAATGAACAATAATAGATTCTGTGGATTTAATAAATTGCAACAAAATGAATTGGCAATACAAGACATATTAACAATATGTAATGTCAAACTCAGAGGGAATTACTGTCAGAAACAATATCCCTGTTTTAATTTATAAAAGGGAAAAAATCACATAAATGAAAATTGAGCTATTATATTGTTTAAAAATTGAGCTATTGTGGGAAACTTGGGTGAAGTAACAATGGATTGATCTATATTCCTCCTACAGAGTTCCTAGTCTGAATTAAAGATAAAAGCACCACTAAGAGAGAATAAGAGATAAATCCATGATTTATGGTCAAAGAATATAGAGCTTACAAATACAATTGGGAAAACTGAAAGAAAGAATGAAGTATAAGACAACAACATCAAGACTATAGTTTGAATTCACTTATATAACAGGGAGTCATTCTAGTCACACAACCATACATTCATAGAATAACACAACTCTGCTTCTGTACCAGTGATCTCAGAGACAATTAGTCAAATTAACAGCACAAAACAAATAGTTGTGACATTTTGAAGCCACAAGGGTTGTGGATTTATCTTTTCTCCTAAAAATAAACACATTAGATTTTCAAAATCACACAAATTACACAAATCTATGTCAAGAAAAAATGAGACAAAAGAAACCTCAAGGGGAAGATGGCAGTAATGTATAACCACTAACTTAGAAACTCTGAAACTGCAAGTGTAACGCCCCTTTTCTGGAGGGAACGTCACATTGTCAAATAAAATAAAATACAAAAATTAAATAATTAATCACTTAAGACCCAGTTTAAATAATTAAAGGTTGAATTACCTGATACTTTAATATGTAAAAATAGCAGTATATATATATTTTTTTTTATAATAATGATGACAATGCGGAATGTTAATTACCGTAAAATAAAATAGTAAACGAAATTTCACCTGAATAACATACATACATATACTTAAATATAACGGTGTTTTAGTTACAAGCCTGGAATCAATTCAAAAAGCAAAACTATACCTGCCTATGGATTTACACATCAACACCACTCCGAGAATAACAAAATATACAACCCATAAGACAAAAATAACATCGAGGCCCCAAAATAAAAGACTAGCGACCATCGGTAGCTACCGGTGATGTCAATCCCTCAAATGGGGGAGGAACAGTAGCAAGATCCTCTACAGGATCCTCCTCGGGATCATATTGCAGGATTTCCTCGGGATCTTCCTCCTCAGAGGAAACTTCCATCGGAACCACGAAGCACGGGACGGGGCCCGAGCAGTAGAATCAAATGAGTCTTCACGCGGGTTGTGGAAACGAGAACCCCACATCTCGCGAATGGGTAGATAGAACTCCAGACGTAGTCGAATATGGCAGGTGAGAACCGGAATCTCGTGTCGCCTCCATCTCCAAGCAAATGCTAGTCGAGTACGGCCACCCGCTCGAAGGTTCAGTAGCACCGACCTCCTTGCCGTCGTCTTCGACAATTATAAGGTATATACAAATAGTGCACAATAGCAATACAGAAAAGAGGTAAGATATCCTACCATCAATACCAATACAGCAACCAAGAACCGAACGGCGCATAGCGCCCACGTAGCATGTAAAGGCAATAAATAAATTTCTAAACAGATAACCAGTCAGGCAGTCATCGACAGGGAATATGAATAAGTCATAATATCCAGACAGTTAAATCCAGGCAGTTAAATCCAGGCAGTTAAATCCAGGCAGTCCATAATAATAAGAGCAGTCAACCATTCATAGTATACAAAACAGCATCAATAAATAAATGTATGATAATGTGATGCATATGCATGGACGCCCAATATCCTACTCCATGGAGCTAGACACAAAATAGTCGGAGAGAAAGATCAGGAGACGTGTACTGTATCTCGGCTGCCGAGGCCTTGTGCTATATAAACATATATATATTTTCCACGTGCACATCATGGCATTGTACAGACAGTCCACGCTCGATCGCGATATAGGGACAGTGTCTCGGTCCGGATCGTCGGTGCGTTTGCATCGGTCTACCCCACGAGCATAAGAGCTACCAACCACCTATTGCGAGGAACCCGTACCCCGACACCCCCAAGGTCATTAAAGACCTACACTAGTCTATTCGCACCCGCACAAAAGGTGTGTTCAATCTCCTAGGCAACTTGGCCTTACAACAGTCCATAGGACATTTCAATGCATAAAATATTATGCGTCATGATGATAATTCAAAATATGATAATCATCACATAATATGCCATAATTGGCCAAGAGAGTACAAATATGCAAATTAGCATTCAAGAGAACCCATCATCAGAATAGCATCAATTTAAAGTCAAGAAGCACATTTTAGGTTCATTATGGATTTCCCAAAACCCTCCAAGTTTCACACTCTCTTGTTCTTTTCTTCTAGTAACCTCAAGTCTTATAATAATTATCTCATTGGCTCATTGAGGTTTATGAAACCCTTAATTTCTTGTACTCCTTAAATACTTGTAATTCAAGTTATGGGTTATGAAGCTTTAGCCCAAATCTCACTTAGAGGCCGTGGCCTTCCCAAGGTCTCAAGTAAGTCATGTTCACATGATTAGTCCCATTTAAGTGTTACTTGATCCAAATTATTTGATCACTATGATTACCTTCCAATTCTTGCTTATTTCCTAAATCTTAACCATAATTCATTATAAGGATTAATGTTACAAATTATCTTCTATTAACCTTTACTTAATTTCTTGATTAACTCAAGTCATAGTATCTCACAATTTTAGTCATCATTCCCCTCATTCAAGCCCTCATAACCGTGACAGTCAAGGGGTTACTAGATTATCATTTTCTTTTCATTAATTTGTCCTTCCTTTACTCAATTTACCTAGCATCATTCTTGACATAAATTCCATCCAAGTTCAGCCCACAAAACAGCCCCAAGAACCATGGGACTTCTAGCCAAAATTTTCAGATTTTAGTCCACTTAACTTGCCCTTATTTCCTTGTCTTAATTAAGCTTTACATTGATCAAAATTTTAACATAATTTCCCATACTTTCCACCAAAACCGTGGCACTCTTAGGGATTCACACAACCAGAATTTTGTTCCACTTAAACCAACATTAACCACTTGATTTAGTGAGTCTTACATTGCTCAAAAATTAAGCACCAAACCCATACATTTTCCAAGCCAAAATAGCCCAAAACCGTGGCCTTCTCATGATGTCCAGCAACCAGAAAATTCAGCAAGCCAACATGGATTCCAAACACAAGCATACATGACTAAACAACCATTTAATCCATTTCTCAAAGCTAAACTAAGATAGCAATCAAGTGAGCAAATTTACAAGCACATTCAAGAATAACCACTATGTGGTTTCTCTTCCAAAAATCAAATACAAGGTCCCTAGTTGCTAAAGAGGTTGAGGGGGATTAATCTTCCTCTTACCAAGAAGAAGAACTAAGAACACTTCCAAGACCCCTTTGATTTTCGGATTTTTGCCTCCAAAAACCCTAGAAAATGCAACATGAATTAGAATAAGGTAATGGTGTGAAAATGAAGAAGAGGATAGCCATTAAACCAAGGTGAAACCAGAAAACGAAAATGGAGTTAAGTTCTGAAATTTTTCCAGCCATGGAAGCTTACCTTCAAAGCTTGAAAAGAGGTTGAAGATGGAAGCTTTCCTTGAAACTTCAAGCACAAATGTTGAAGAGAATGAGTAGGAGATTAAGAAAGTATGATCAAGTATTGTTTTTGTGATGGTTGGGGAATGGGAAAGTGGGCTGCCGTGAGGTGAGTGGGAGAGAAAAGAAAGAAATATTGAAGAAGGAAATAGGAGAGGAAGAACGTAAATGAAGAAGGAAAATTGGCTTTTAGGTGCTAAATGATGAAATGTAATATTTGGTTAATTAAAACCAATTCCTTCCCTTCTCATCAGCTGCTTTTGAGACGTGAGAGAGAGTGGGTGAGTGGTCAGAATTTTGGCTTCCAAGGGAAGCTAATTGGTTGAGTCAAAGCTTGGGTCAAAGCTTGTCATGGAAGCTTAGAATAAAATACTATTAAATTTGAATTAAAGTGATTTTATTTGACACAATGTTAATTGCATTAAAATAATGTGATAGTATTTTTATTACACACTATTATCCAATAGATAATAGTTACAGTTGACAAAAATCGAAATTTAATTAATCTGACAGATGAATTTTTCGCTGTATTAATTTATTTTATCTGTTAAGATTTCTCAAAAAAATGGTGCGAACCTCGTAAACTGTGTCAAGTCTCGAGTTTAGTAAGATCCCCCGTCGACTTATCCATAGTCCAAGGTTCACAGAGAAAATGTCGCATTTTCTCAGTTTCGCGCAGTATGCATGCAAAACGAGGAATATAGTAAAATATTTGACGTTTCCGTAAAATTCTAGAAAAATTCCTAAAAATCACAAATATTAGAAAATGACTATTGGTGATGAAATAATCAATTTCCGGAGTGTTACACTGGTCTCAGAAATTCTCAGCCCAGTGTGCACGTAAAACGAGAAATATATTAAAATATTCGACGTTTCCGTAAAATTCTAGAAAAATTCCTAAAAATCAAGAATATTATAAAATGACATTTTATAAATGAATGAATAGTTTTCGGGATGTTACAACACTCCCCAACTAAAAAGAAATTTCGTCCTCGAAATTTACATACCTCAAAACAATTCAGGATGTTGCTCCTTCATCTTGTCTTCTAATTCCCAAGTAGCATCACCAGTTGCTTCATTCCAGATCACCTTCACTAATGGAATTTCCTTGCCTCGAAGTTGCTTTATCCGTCGATCCTCGATTCTCACGGGAGGTGCCTCATAGGTTAAGTTCTCTTTCAATTGTACTGTGTCTGGTGCTATCACATGACTTAGATCAGGCAAATACTTACGAATCGTGACACATGGAAAACATTGTGTATGTTTGAAAGAATGGGAGGTAAGGCTATTTGGTAAGCTACTTGGACCTACACGGCGAAGAATTTGGTAAGGTCCAAGGAATTTTGGAGTGAGTTTTCTAGATTTCAAAGCCGGCCGACCCCGGTCGTGGGTGTGACTTTCAAGAATACGTGCTCACCTTCTTCGAACTCAAGAGGTTTCCTTCTCTTATCGGCATAACTCTTTTCCGGCTCTGAGCGATCTTCATCTTTTCTTGAATCATCTTAAATTTCTCGGTCGTCGTTGAATGATATCGGCCCAATCGTAAGACGCTCTCCGTCTTGGTACCAACACAATGGTGTTCGACACCGTCTTCCATATAGAGCTTCATAAGGTGCCATCCCTATACTCGAATGGTAACTGTTATTATAAGTGAACTCTATTAATGGTAAGATCTGATCCCAACCTCCAGTCTGTTCAATGGTATAAGCTCTAAGCAAATCTTCTAGAGACTGGATCGTTCTTTCCGATTGACCATCGGTTTGCGGATGATACGCCGAGCTTAGGCGCAATTTCGTTCCCAATGATGCTTGCAAACTCTGCCAAAACTTTGAAGTAAATCTCGGATCTCTATCCGAAACTATACTCGTAGGTATACCATGCAGTCTGACAATTTCTCCAATATACAGTCGGGTCAGTTTCTCCAAACTGTACCTTATGTTAATCGGGAGGAAATGAGCAGACTTTGTAAGTCGGTCAACTATTACCCATATCGAGTCATGTCCTATTCTTGTCTTAGGTAACCCCACAACGAAATCCATTGCAATGCTGTCCCATTTCCATTCAGGAATAGACAATGGTTGCAGCAATCCAGCAGGTCGTTGGTGTTCCACTTTTGCTTTCTGACAGACTAGGCAAGTTGATACATATCTAGTAACGTCACTTTTCAGTCCGTGCCACCAAAACAACTTCTTCAAATCCTGGTACATCTTTGTTATGCCCGGGTGCATATTCAGCTTGCTCGTGTGAGCGTGATCCACAATATATTGTCTAAGCTCTTGGTCACGAGGAATACAAATTCTGTCCCTAAATCTTAGAATTCCATCCGTTCCTTCTTTGAACTCTGTTTCTTTGCCTTGCTTTATCTCTCACACTTCTTGCAAAAATTCATCGGCTTTTCGCTTTTCTAGGATATCTTCCATCGGCTCGCTTGAGATGGTAACCATATTCATGCAGATTTCTCCGGTTTCAACTTTACAAACGACCACACATCTCTAAATTGTTCGATGAGCTCCTTTTCCTTGATCATCAAAGCAGAAACACTGATAGTCTTTCTACTTAAGGCGTCACCATGACATTTGCCTTGCCAGGATGATACAACGAAAGTCGTAATCCTTCAGAATTCTAGCCATCTCCTTTGTCTCATATTCAGCTCCTTCGATCATATAAGTATTTCAAGCTCTTGTGGTCATGAAGATGTTGAACGTTGCTCCATAAAGGAAATGTCTCCATATCTTTAGAGCAAAGACCACAGCTGCCAACTCTAAATCGTGTGTCGGGTAGTTCTTCTCGTGCACTCACAACTGTCGCGAAGCATAGGCCACCACTTTTCTGTGTTGCATAAGGACAGATCCCAACCCTTGATACGAAGCATCACAATACACCTCGAATGGCTCATTCGGATCAGGTAATACCAATACTGGTGAAGTAGTGAGTCGTTCTTTCAATCCTTGGAAACTCTGCTCGCAGCTATCAGTCCATTCAAAAGTCTGATTCTTCTTTGTCAACTGGGTGAGCGGTCCAGCAATTTTGGAAAATCCTTCAATGAATCTCCTGTAATATCCAGCTAAGCCCACGAAGCTACGAACCTCCGTTACAGACTTTGGCTGTTCCCATTGTAACACTGCTTCCACTTTTGACGGATCTACCGCGATTCCTTCCTTTGAGATCACATGGCCCAAAAACTTCACTTCGTCAAGCCAAAACTCACACTTCGATAGTTTTGCATACACTCTTTCTCCTTCAAAATTTGAAGAACTATCGAGATGTTCAAGATGATCCTCCCGATTCGAGAATATATCGGGATGTCATCAATGAAGACGACAACAAACCTATCCAAGTACGGACGAAAGATGCGGTTCATGTAATCCATGAAGATAGCAGTGCATTCGTCACGCCAAACGGCATCACAAGATACTCGTAATGACCGTATCGGTACGAAAAGCAGTCTTGGGTACATCCTCTATTTTCACTCTTATCGATGATACCCAGATCTCGATCGATCTTCGAAAATACCGCTTGCTCCCTTCAGTTGGTCCATCAAATCGTCAATTCTCGGGAGAGGATACTTGTTCTTGATCGTCAACTTGTTCAATTGCCTGTAGTCCACGCACAATCTTGAAGTACCGTCCTTTTTCCTAACTAATAACACAGGCGCTCCCCAAGGTGATACACTTGGTCGGACGAACTGTTTCTCCAAAAGCTCTTCCAGCTGTTTCTTAAGCTCTGCCAGTTCCGTTGGTGACATCCGATAGGGTGCTATAGACACAGGACCAGCTCCCGGTACCAGATCAATAGCAAACTCTATCTCACGAGTTGGTGGTAATCCAGGCACTTCTTCTGGAAAGACTTCAGAGAATTCCCTCACTACAGGAATAGTGCTCAAGTCAGCCTCAATCTCGATTCTCAAAGAAGATAGCAGCATGTATCCCTGAGCTCCTTCTTTCAATAGAGCTCGCGCTTGGTTGGCCGTCAAGTATCTAGAATTCTCATCCACAGGAAAGACTATAGTTTTTCTAGAACAGTCTAACATAACATGGTTGGAAGATAACCAGTCCATTCCTAAGATTATATCTAACTGTGATAAAGGTAGACAGATTAGATCAACAGAAAAGACGCGACCTTCAACAATCAGAGGACATTTTAGACAGAATTTGGTAATAACTACAAGTTTATCAGTAGGGGTTGAAACAGTCAACTCAAAAGGTAGTTCAGACACAGACAAGCCAAGTCGTAGCACACAGTCATACGATATGAAAGAATGGGTTGCCCCAGAGTCATACAGTACTTTTAAAAGATTACCTCCTATGGTGCCTTCCCCTTGAATCAAGTCTTCGGATTCAGAAGCTTCGGCTCCGCTCATAGTGTAAACTCGACCTCCGGCTTGCGGTTTCTTGGCTCGAGTCGCATTGATTAATGGTTCAGCCTTCGTTTGATTGTAATCTCTAGATATGTGACCTGGTTTGCCACATCGGAAACAGATGACTCCTTTGATGGTGCACTCCCTCGTAGGATGATCTTTTCCGCACTTCAGGCACTTAGAAGAACGTGTCATATTCTGACCAGATCGGTTCCCAGTAGAACCTCCACTAAATTGTTGCTGATTTCCCGCCGGTCGGGAATAAGGTTTCTTCTGAAAGCGGTTTGAACCACTGCCTCCACCTCTTTGGAACCTAGTAGGTCCGAAGTTCTTGTTTCTCGAGTCTTTAGCCCGTTCCAAGGCTTCAACTTCACAGCACGTGTCTAGCAATTTTGAGAATACCTTCATCTTCAGAGTGATGACGGCTTTCTTCACCTCATATCTCAGTCCTTCGGTGAATTTCCAACACTTCCAGACTTCATCGGTTTGGTGTTGGTAGTGTGTAGAAAATTGCTCCAAGCTCTCAAATTTAGTTGCATACTCACTGACGGTCATACCTCCTTGTCGCAAGGTGAGGAATTCAGCCTCCTTTGCATGTCTCGCGTTTTTAGGAAAATACTTGTCCAAAAACTTGTTCTTGAACATTTCCCTGTGTGATATCGGTCCTACGGCTTCCAATGCTTCTCGAGCTCCGTTCCACCGATTTTCGGCATTGCCGTAAGCATGAAGGTAGCATAATTCACCTTCTTGTCTTCGGCACGATTCATGCCACGAAAGACCTTTTCCGGCTCCTTGATCCATAGACTAGCTTTGTCGAGGATCAAATTCTCCCGAAATTGCGGAGGGTTGTGACGACGAAATTCCGCTAAATTACGTGCATCGGCGGATCGCCTCATGTTATTGAGCAGATTGTTCTTCTTTGTTGAACAAGACGCTCATTTTTCGCGCAATAAGTTACGCCATCCATTGCATCGCTTCTCTAACGCTGCAATATCTCCACTTCTCGCCATTTCACTTTCTCTTAAGTTATGTAAGCTGAAACATATGGAGAGAGTTAAATGTATTCACTCAGAATGCCAATCACAGAGATTTCACACAGCACAAACAAGACAGACTCACACACAAGACCCAAAGAAAACATAAACCGGGGCTCTGATACCAACCTTTATGTAACGCCCCTTTTCTGGAGGGAACGTCACATTGTCAAATAAAATAAAATGCGGAAATTAAATAATTAATCACTTAAGACCCAGTTTAAATAATTAAAGGTTGAATTACCTGATACTTTAATATGTAAAAATAGCAGTATATATATTTTTTTTTATAATAATGATGACAATGCGGAATGCTAATTACTGTAAAAAGCAAAACTATACCTGCCTATGGATTTACACATCAACACCACTCCAGAATAACAAAATATACAACCCATAAGACAAAAATAACATCAGGCCCCCAAAATAAAAGACTAGCAGCCATCAGTAGCTACCAGTGATGTCAATCCCTCAAATGGGGAGGAACCGTAGCAAGATCCTCTACAGGATCCTCCTCGGGATCATATTGTGGGATTTCCTCAGGATCTTCCTCCTCAGAGGAAACTTCCATCGGAACCACAGAAGCACGGGACGGGGCCTGAGCAGTAGAATCAAATGAGTCTTCACGCGGGTTGTGGAAACGAGAACCCCACATCTCGCGAATGGGTAGATAGAACTCCAAACGTAGTCGAATATAGCAGGTGAGAACCGGCATCTCGTGTCACCTCCATCTCCAAGCAAATGCTAGTCGAGGTACGGCCACCCGCTCGAAGGTTCAGTAGCACCGACCTCCTTGCCGTCGTCTTCGACAATTATAAGGTATATACAAATAGTGCACAATAGCAATACAGAAAAGAGGTAATATATCCTACCATCAATACCAATACAGCAACCAAGAACCGAACGGCGCATAGCGCCCACGTAGCATGTAAAGGCAATAAATAAATTTCTAAACAGATAACCAGTCAGGCAGTCATCGACAGGGAATATGAATAAGTCATAATATCCAGACAGTTAAATCCAGGCAGTTAATTCCAGGAAGTTAAATCCAGGCAGTCCATAATAATAAGAGCAGTCAACCATTCATAGTATACAAAAACGACATCAATAAATAAATGTATGATAATGTGATGCATATGCATGGACGCCCAATATCCTACTCCATGGAGCTAGACACAAAATAGTCGGAGAGAAAAATCAGGAGATGTGTACTGTATCTCGGCTACCGAGGCCTTGTGCTATATAAACATATATATATTTTCCACGTGCACATCATGGCATTGTACGAGCAGATCCGCGCTCGATCGCGATATAGGACATGATGTCTCGGTCCGGATCGTCGGTGCGTTTGCATCGGTCTACCCCACGAGCGAGAAGAGCTACCAACCACCTATTGCGAGGAACCCGCACCCAGACGCCCCAAGGTCATTAAAGACCTACACTAGTCTATTCGCACCCGCACAAAAGGTGTGTTCAATCTCCTAGGCAACTTGGCCTTACAGTCCATAGGACATTTCAATGCATAAAATATTATGCGTCATGATGATAATTCAAAATATGATAATCATCACATAATATGCCATAATTGGCCAAGAGAGTACAAATATGCAAATTAGCATTCAAGAGAACCCATCATCAGAATAGCATCAATTTAAAGTCAAGAAGCACATTTTAGGTTCATTATGGATTTCCCAAAACCCTCCAAGTTTTACACTCTCTTGTTCTTTTCTTCTAGTAACCTCAAGTCTTATAATAATTATCTCATTGACTCATTGAGGTTTATGAAACCCTTAATTTCTTGTACTCCTTAAATACTTGTAATTCAAGTTATGGGTTATGAAGCTTTAGCCCAAATCTCACTTATAGGCCGTGGCCTTCCCAAGGTCTCAAGTAAGTCATGTTCACATGATTAGTCCCATTTAAGTGTTACTTGATCCAAATTATTTGATCACTATGATTACCTTCCAATTCTTGCTTATTTCCTAAATCTTAACCATAATTCATTATAAGGATTAATGTTACAAATTATCTTCTATTAACCTTTACTTAATTTCTTGATTAACTCAAGTCATAGTATCTCACAATTTTAGTCATCATTCCCCTCATTCAAGCCCTCATAACCGTGACAGTCAAGGGGTTACTAGATTACCATTTTCTTTTCATTAATTTGTCCTTCCTTTACTCAAATTTACCTAGCATCATTCTTGACATAAATTCCATCCAAGTTCAGCCCACAAAACAGCCCCAAGAACCATGGGACTTCTAGCCAAAATTTTCAGATTTTAGTCCACTTAACTTGCCCTTATTTCCTTGTCTTAATTAAGCTTTACATTGATCAAAATTTTAACATAATTTCCCCATACTTTCCAGCTAAAACCGTGGCACTCTTAGGGATTCACACAACCAGAATTTTGTTCCACTTAAACCAACATTAACCACTTGATTTAGTGAGTCTTACATTGCTCAAAAATTAAGCACCAAACCCATACATTTTCTAAGCCAAAACAGCCCAAAACCGTGGCCTTCTCATGATGTCCAGCAACCAGAAAATTCAGCAAGCCAACATGGATTCCAAACACAAGCATACATGACTAAACAACCATTTAATCCATTTCTCAAAGCTAAACTAAGATAGCAATCAAGTGAGCAAATTTACAAGCACATTCAAGAATAACCACTATGTGGTTTCTCTTCCAAAAATCAAATACAAGGTCCCTAGTTGCTAAAGAGGTTGAGGGGGATTAATCTTCCTCTTACCAAGAAGAAGAACCAAGAACACTTCCAAGACCCCTTTGATTTTCAGATTTTTGCCTCCAAAAACCCTAGAAAATGCAACATGAATTAGAACAAGGTAATGGTGTGAAAATGAAGAAGAGGATAGACATTAAACCAAGGTGAAACCAGAAAACGAAAATGGAGTTAAGTTCTGAAATTTTTCCAGCCATGGAAGCTCACCTTCAAAGCTTGAAAAGAGGTTGAAGATGGAAGCTTTCCTTGAAACTTCAAGCACAAATGTTGAAGAGAATGAGTAGGAGATTAAGAAAGTATGATCAAGTATTGTTTTTGTGATGGTTGGGGAATGGGAAAGTGAAATTTCTGTAGTGAGGTGAGTGGGAGAGAGAAAAGAAAGAAATATTGAAGAAGGAAATAGGAGAGGAAGAACGTAAATGAAGAAGGAAAATTGGCTTTTAGGTGCTAAATGATGAAATGTAATATTTGGTTAATTAAAACCAATTCCTTCCCTTCTCATTAGCTGCTGCAGACGTGAGAGAGAGTGGGTGAGTGGTCAGAATTTTGCCTTCCAAGGGAAGCTAATTGGTTGAGTCAAAGCTTGGGTCAAAGCTTGTCATGGAAGCTTAGAATAAAATACTATTAAATTTGAATTAAAGTGATTTAATTTGACACAATGTGAATTGCATTAAAATAATGTGATAGTATTTTTATTACACATTATTATCCAATAGATGATAGTTACAGTTGACAAAAATTGAAATTTAATTAATCTGACAGATGAATTTTTCACTGTATTAATTTATTTTATCTGTTAAGATTTCTCAAAAAAATGGTGTGAACCTCGTAAACTGTGTCAAGTCTCGGGTTTAGTAAGATCCCCCGTCGACTTATCCATAGTCCAAGGTTCACAGAGAAAATGTCGCATTTTCTCAGTTCCGCGCAGTACGCACGCAAAACGAGGAATATAGTAAAATATTTGACGTTTCCGTAAAATTCTAGAAAAATTCCTAAAAATCACAAATATTAGAAAATGACTTTTGGTGATGAAATAATCAATTTCCGAAGTGTTACACTGGTCTCAGAAATTCTCAGCCCAGTGTGCACGCAAAACGAGGAATATATTAAAATATTTGACATTTCCGTAAAATTCTAGAAAAATTCCTAAAAATCAAGAATATTATAAAATGACATTTTATAAATGAATGAACAGTTTTCGGGATGTTACAGCAAGTGTTCAAGACTCATCATCAAAATCACTTGAAAGATTTGACAGCACCAGACAATAAGCAAATTAAAAGGGATAGTGAACACAAATCTAACTGCCACTAAATCACACTACAATCTCAATTGTAAGTTTAATGGGTGCTGAACCCTATCAAAATGTAAAGAAATTCAGAAGCAGGGACTATAATTAAAGCCTCAGATGACTTCATATAGCTCAGCCAATCGAAGTAAATGAACATAAATTTAGATCAAAAGAGTTTGCTATCATGGTTGTCAAACTCGTACGATTTTACGTGTTTGGAAGACTGAAGCAATCCCGATCCCAGTAACAAACTCGTTTTGCTAGGATCGAATTGTGGTGGGATCGCGTTTCAGCACATAAAATCGGTAGGATCATTCCACTGCTGAGTATTTATTCCTTTATGGAAAATGTGTAAGTTAAAACTATCTTATAGAAAATCTGCCTGGCCTCAAGCATCTGTGTAGGTCAAATTAAATTTTTGAAGCCAGCAATGACTTAAATTCAGCCTTGACAAATAGTGGATGTGCTATACGTATGTGTAGATTTCATTTGACATAAAAGCACAGAGCATTCACTTTTGGGCTTGGTATATGTATGAAGGAGTCAGTATAATAGTTTCTTGTAAATCGAATATATTTCTGAGAACAAATTTTGGAATATACAAACTGGTAGATCATAAAACTTAAACCACGTATGGTAAAATCCTGAATTTCACATAACTTTTATCTTTGCATTATTTGTAATGCTTGCTTTGGTTCTGTATTTTATTTGTAGTTGTAGTATTGTTAAGGATTATTTGATTATTTCATTCACAGTCATGTATTAGCATTCTTCAAGCTTCGAGTGATAGAAAGGATGCTAGAAAAGTTCCGAAACATTGAGAGATAGAAGAACAAGGGGTTGAAACACTCAATTACAGCTTAGTAAGAATGACATGTATCCTGCAATCTCGGTGGCTGCTTTCTTCATTATTGTCAAAGGAGTATTTTGGGAAAAAAGTGTAATTGTAATATTAGCATCATTGATTTTCAAGCAGGATGCAGTCCGCATGATACCGCATATACAACCACGGACGGGCCCATGTTAATGAAAGTGGGGGCATGTGCCTCCACTGACTTCTCAATCTTTCTATTACTATACAATTATATTATTAAATTTACTTTCAAAGTTATTTACAATTTACTTTTATTCATGAAATTTATGAAGTAATTTTTATGACATTAACATTTTTCATATGAAGGATAGATAAAATTTTAATAAAAAATTCACTAACTTTCTTCATATGTGAACATTCAATAAACTATTTAGCTAAATTTCTAACTCTCATATTCCCTGACCACTAAGAATTCTTGGTTCTGTCACTACATCCACCCTTAGTTATTGGTTAAATTGGAGGGTCTTTTACGTGCAACTTGTCTTATTTTGCCTATAATTGCTACCGTTCACTTTCATTTCCTCTGTTGCATTGAAACCGAAGTTGATTATTATCCTTGCAATCTCATCATGCTTTTATATTGAATTAGATTTTATTTTTTGATTCTTTTTGGTCAAACATTCTTCTTTTGCTTATTATGAATTTTTTCCCCCAGTTACATGATGTTACACATAGCAGGATAAAACAATTCCTCTAAGAGAGGCCATGTAGATATACGGGTCTGTCACATTCTCATATTGCATATTGAACCAATGGTAAAACACTTTCAATCATAACTCAGAAAGATCATGTACCTCCATTCCATTTTCCTAAACAAATAGTGGAGCATTTTCAACCATAAATAAGTCCAATAAAACAGTTTTGAACTATGCTATTTTGGTGACTAAATCCTATCATTGACAAAAAAGACAACCCCGATGTTAAAGGATGACTATTATCTTTTACGTTAAAGTAGGAGATTCCACAAACTGAAACAGTATCAGTTGTTATCACTAAGGCAATAAAGAGGCTTAAAACAAAATACAAATTAATTCATTATCCTAACCTTAGCTGAAGAAGATCACACATGGAAGTGAAAGATATCAACAACTAGCTTCCCATCACTAAATCGAGGAATGCAAAGTGGTGGTATTCTGCTTTTCACAATGTCACTGCCGTGGTTGGAGCTGGAGTTTTGGGATTCCCCTACGCTATGTCAAGGTAGAAATTCCAGGTTTGTAGAAAATTATCATCATTTAATATGAACTGAAAGTGAAACCTTGAGTCACATAGAATAACATAAATGGCAAAGCAAGTAGTTGGCATAAGAAATAGACCCTTCATTAAAATGGACTGGCCAATGATGTAGCAGTAGCCATATTCTAACCAAAATGCTAGAAAAACAAAGGCATCAATCACACTGATGACTAACCATTACAGAAGTTGGTTTGCCAATCGTCCCAGATTGACCTTGTGATCATCCCCTCCTGTAATGAAATGATGGCACATCTTCTTCCTAATATTTAAACAATTGACACTTGCTGAATGAGCCACAAATTCCTCTATAGTTGATTGGCTTAGGAAAACACATTATCAAATACACTCATCACAGTCAATAACAGGCTAAACCAGATTGAAAAAATAAAGAACCCAACAAATAAAAAATCACCCTTTTAAGCTAAACTGCAACTAGAAAATTCCCATTCACTTCTGCAACAATTTCCCGGCAACCAAAACAGAGCAAAAAAAAAACCTACCATTTAAACTTTTCACGATAACTTAAAAAATTTGCATTACATTTTTTCCCAGAAAACAAACAAAGCATTAGTTCTACATCCCACATTGCCCCCTCCCAAAGCAAAAAACCCAAAAAGGGTTTAAAGAAACTAAAAAAAAACCCACTTTCGAAGCTGTAAAGAAAAACTTCGTCCAGATTTCAATAGAAACCAGCTACAAGTAAATACTTTTAATTTAAAAACAAAAAAGACAAAAAAAAAAGAACCAGAAGCAGTTCCAGATTTTAAAACTGACATCCCACTAGGTGCAGATAACTAAGATCTATAAAGAGGCTAATGGCATTTCTAACACCCTTTCAATCTAATGTGTTGCTTTTAATAGACTCCATCTACACGGCTCCACAAAAATATTAGAAAATTCTAACAACATTAATATCTACCAATGACAAACAAAACCACTTTCTGAATACCTCATAAATGCTTGATGTGATCTTCAAATGATAATTTTTTATCATTAAATAAAATCAATTTAGTTCTGCTAAACAACAATTTTTATACTATTTTGATGTAAATCAATTTGCTCCTGAAAGGAAAAATTAATATAATAATATAATCATAGATGAGAGAAAAGATAACCTTCTAGATATATTTGGAGGCCACGAGACAAAAGACAAAAGAACAAGCTTGGCTTTCTCTACACCAAGAGCAGAGGATCTAACGTTGCTGGAAGCGATGGCGACGAACTACGAGAAGGAGAAATGAGAGTGATATTTTCTTCACACTAAGACATTTTCAGTCTAGGGCATCGAGATAGAGAGAGTGGATTAGTATTTTTTTTTTCAAGAATTCTCCAAATGTTTCAGAGAAATGAGTGGGTTAAAATAATTGGCCATTCCCGCTGAATGGCTTTAGTTATTTGCGCCTTTTTTGGCCAAATAATTTGAAAGAAGCTAATAAGTATTAAAAAAAAATCTTAAGCAATATTATAATGATGTCTTAAAAAGCAACATAACTGGGAATAGCTTTAAAACGTTGCCTATTATGTTTCTGGCAACATTTTATTAAAGGTTGTTAAAAAATCATTTTCTAAATATGATTAAATGCAGAGAACACTCTAAAAATGTTGCCTGTAGACTCTATGGCAACGTTTTTGAAACGTTGCCTAAAAAACGTTGCCTATACTAAGAATTAACAGCAACTTTCAAAAAGCATTGCTTATACAACTTTAGACAACGTTTATGAAGCGTTGCTAAAAGTAGCGTTGCCTAAAGTCAAAAATGTTGTAGTGATTTGATAAGGTTCACAAATAGGATGTACATCCATGGCATCAATGTGGGACACGGCTGTGTGAGGTGTCATTTGCATAAAAAATGAAGTTTTTCACCCCAAATATTATAAATAGAAACGAATCCCTAATCATAAAATACACTTTGACAATGACAGATTTTGAGAGACAAAGGCTAGGGTGTTGAAGACAAGTGCAAGAGCAATTGAAGATCAACCATTGCAAACATCTTCTTCTTTTTCATCTTCTCTATCTTTTCTTTTTATTTTCTTTTTCTTATTTTCTTGAGATAGAATCATGGTTGTTTCTTTAACTTTTATTCTTGTTTGTGCTACATTAGTCATGAGTGACTAAATTTTTTTTTCTAAGATTAGGATGCAACTCTCTACTTTTTCTATGTTAAATTGTTAATTTGATTCTTTGTTAATGAAAATTATTATTCTTGATTCATTCTTGGTATGCTTAATACTTGTGATATGTTGTGCGCCATATTTACATGATCTTAGGCTTTAGGTGAATGATCGAAAGATGAAACTTAATTGCTAGATAATCCAAGAATTGAACTTAGGAATTGAGCCCTAAACATAGGCTTAAATCCTTCGAGGAGAAAACCATTGTCATAAAATTTAATGGGTTAGAATTTGGATTAATTGTCATGAGAATGAGGTTGATAAAGTTTTAACACGTTTTTAGTGCTAAGAAATTGAGTTTTAAATAATTTAGGACAAATCGCCTTCAAGAACATAATTGAACATTAGCAAAAATAGGATTACAATTTATCATAGGAGATAATGTAGTGAATTCCTAGTCCTAGACCTTTAAATCTTGATTGAATCTTGACTTTTCTTGATTTATTTGTTTACTTTATTACTTTGACTTTTGTTTTTATTTTGATTGAGTTTCACTATTGATTTTAATTGCTTAAATAATTAAAGTCGCCGTAAGAGTTGGTAATCAATTGATCCTCACGAGAACGAGCTTTATTTTACTATTTGTATGATCCGTGCGCTTGCGAAAAAGTCACAATAAGCATGCTTTTTTCATGCTTGGTAATTTATTTGTCTTATCTAAATGCTAGTAGAAATTGTTGGATGTCAATTGTGGTTTCTTATTAGGGATACATTTGATGGTTTAATAATTACTATTAATTAGGAAGATTTTATCATACTTGTGATTATTATTTTTAAAGCTTTATTGATATATTTTTCGTGAGTACATGCTTCTCGATAGATGTTCATGAGTTAAATTATGTGGGTAAAATAATTTGATATAATTAATGTTAAAATTAATCTTAGTGGATTCTGAACCTTAATTATCTTACATCTAGTATAAAACAACTTAATTTTGTATTTAAATTAATATTTATTTATTTTTAATTATTTGATTTTTTTAGTTATTCTTATTTTTTCTTTAGGCGATAAATATGAGATATTAACTCTAATATCATGTGATATTTCAACCTAAAACTAATTGATATCAAATAGAGTGACCCAATAGAAATATAAATCGCACCTAAAAAATTAAGACAGACGATGTTAGACTCTAACACTTTCAACTTTCTTAACTTTCTTTTTTATAACTCAGAAAGTTCTCAAAGTATTTTAACTTTGATACTCAAAAGGGTTAAATACAGAGCTTTTATTTAAGACAAATTACATTTGAAAAGTGATTCATACTATCCAAACAAATTAAATAAGTTCTTTCACTGAATATTATAGACAACATCCCAAAATGTGTATTCAGCATCATTAAATTAAATTCTTATCAAATCATAAAAGAAGAAGTTGCTAGAACAGAATTACATGAAGCCAAGAGAATTTGAATTTTTCTGCTCTTATAGCTTTAAGAATCCTTTAGTTGTTGAGATAAAATTTAACCCCATTTAGCCCAGCATCTAGTAGATAGAAACCAAATTGAGGAGAAAATCTTTTGTGGTACTAAGACAACTTAATTAGCTATTCCATGCAACTTAATGTAACATTATATCCTTAAAACTGAAAAATTTATAAGACAAAAGTTACCAAAATAAAGGGGGAAATGATAAAAAGGGTAAAATGGTGCCGAGGCAACTCTTATAATGGTCATCAGAAGATTTCTTCTGTTCATTTGGTTTGATGGAAATAAACATGAGTATTCTACAGAGTTACAGTTTACATTCAAAGATTTGAAGTGCTGCTCCTCTCATTACCAACAGGGAGCAGGTCGTGGTGATGAAAATGAATTCTCTTACCCTTTCATTCAACGTGCTAGTGTCTCAAGCACAGTAAGCGGCGGTGGCTGCTCAACGGCAGCACAGGAGGGTAGTCACTGTCAGCAGTCAAGGAGAGGGAAAATGAACAACACCATGAAGGACGGGAACAGCATAGTGTTCGCAAAGTTGTCTGGTGTAGTCTTCTGTTTGTAGATGAATGATAATTACAACAGTGCCTACAGTTATTTAAAAAAACTGGAACCGAAAAGCATCTATACAAACGAGTTCTATTTTTTTCAAAAAAAAAATTTCAAATTTATTCTTGAGAATAGAAACCAAACAAGCCCTACTAAATCCCTGCTCTGCCTCTACACAGCAAGCAAAACCTCTGCAAGTAGAGAGGAAAACAAATCTTTATGATCTCAATTTAGTTTCCCGCAACGTATCAAGCTTCACCCAGGAAAAGACAAAAAGCAGCAGCACTTCCAAGTGTAGTTTGTCCGATATGCCTAATCTTCAAAAGTCCAGTCTCGATTAATTAATAGACTGAAATGCTGCTAAGTAAGAACTCTGAAAGAACTAACACATTATGACATCTACCATAATGTGTATCAATACCAGTATCAAAAGATTTAAGATGTATGCTTTGACAACACGAGGTAATCTTTTCTTTTCTTTCGGCTGAGTTGAAATCAGGACCCTCCAATGCGCACCCTCCAATGAGCAGGGTGCGCAACTGGTAACTGAGAAAACTAAAAAAACTAAAGGAGTGAATTTTCACGAATCCACAAATTGTTATTTAGATGCTTGTTTATAAACAGCACATTCTGCTTACCAAAAAGAGATAAACAACACATTCAGTCGGCTGATTGATTTGTTTTCAATATTTTTATATTATTATTAAGAGCGTATCCATCAGATAGGCAATTTGGCATAGTAACCGAGGTAAGGGAACTCAAAGTCTATGAAAGGATTGCGAGAGCAATCTAATGAGGACTGGCCCATGAATAGGAGATGGGCAAGTTTTGAATTGTGTTCTGGAATGGATTCAGTGGTGTACTTGAGATAAGTATGTTATGGTGGTTTCCTTCTCGACCAACAACGGAAGAGCGTGTTGAGATCGGAAGGTTAGTATCAGCAAAGGGATTCCAACGCTCAAATCTGACTGTGCTCAAGTAGGATTAAGCTCAAAGTGATAATTTACTGATTCCCGTTTAAGGTTACTTAGTCTGGTATTTATATAAGTTGGATAAATATGTTCTTATAATTAAGAGATACGTTCCCGTAATAGTAACAGGAAGAGATATGTTCCTTATTTAGTTGCAGAAAATCCCTATATTATCAGAATGTTGGTATGGTAGTTATAATGCTATTATTCCGTAAGATCATGATTGGCAATAAGAGATATCATAAAGGTTTATCCATTGCACAGATCATGTGGAAAGCTGTCAACATCCAGTACTGGGGTCTGACGTATATTTTCGAGGTATTCCTGTTGAAGGCGTAGATGTTTGATTCTGACGAGTATGCACGTCGGGTTGACCTACGGGTTATGAACCTAGATTACAAGTTTGAATCAGACATGCATGCTGTAGATGTAAAATATCCATAAGGGCCGAGGACCATTATCTGGGTATACCTCTGGGGTTAGTGTGTGAAGTTGGAATCAGTAACAGATTACTACTTTCTTTACCATTCCGCCATCTGAGGTGCATCCTTTGTTCCCCTCGTGAGTGATTTCACAAGGTTTTACCTTTTCTCACAGTTTTATTCTACAATTCATAACAGTCTAAGCTTCCTTGGAAAACTGCTACTTTGACTTTATTAGAAATCAAGGATCCTTTTACGAGGATATCAGTTTTGTACAATTTTCCAACTACCTGTTACTCCCACAACCAATCAGAAAAGGGATGCATTAAAATGCGACTTTCGTCATGCGATCAGTTCAACTTTTACGGGGGCAATCATAGTGCTTCATTCTCTCTATAAATTGGGAATGTTTGCATTGAGGCTTGCATTCTCTCTATTGCATTTCTTTTGCTCTGTGACTCTGTTTTGAGAATAATGTTTTTTTATAGAGTAGTCTCCCTTTCATTTTCTACGCATGTATGGAGGGCTTTGTCCCCTGCGAAGATCATCCTCTTGTTCTTTCCAAAGTCTCTAAAGGCATTTGCTTTTCTGCAAATAATTTCTTTGATTAAGGCATTTCTTTCTTGGCGTAATGTCTAGGTTGCCATGCATTTAAGGGGCAGAAGCCTTTCTCTCCCAGTGTACGTGGGAGTGTTTGATCTACCCGATCTTGCTGGGGAGGAGTGAAGCTTTTGTCGTGGTGCATGGGGACACTTGGAGACGCTCCATCCTTGCCCTTCCCCCTTCCTCAGTGATTTGGAGGCACTAGGCCAATCTTTTAGTAGGTCTTCTAAGGACGGTTGGATTTGCAGGAGGGTGGCTTCTTTTGGAAGGGAAAATCCTCTTAGAGCAACTTGGGGTGATGCATTCTCCTGGGGTTGTCGGCCTTTATTATCATTGTGGATGAGGCAGTGAAGAAGAATTGGGATGGTAGTGACTCCAGACTCCGGACTCCGGAAGCAGTGTTCCGTTCCTGTTGCATTTGCCAAAGTTCTTCAAAGTGCATTCTATTCAACAGGGAAGAGATCGGTGTTGGCTTTGGAGGAATCGTGGAAGTGGCAATGACCCCGGATGCCGTGACGGTGATGTTGGTTCCCTTCCTTGGGTTCTCCAATGGACACTCTTTTATGAACACTTTTGATGTATTTTTCCTTCTCTTTTTGCTAAAGTTGATGATGTATGAAATGAGATTAGTGAATGAAATTCTTCTTTTTGAATAGTAATGTATTTTCTCTTTTCAATTTTTTGTTACCCATACTATTCTTTTTCTACCTAGGTGAGTCAAACGCTCACCCTGTAGTAATGCTAAGTTGCCCTCAGCTTAGTACTTGGTTAGTATAGCGAAGTGGCAAGCCTGAGTTCTTGCCCCTGAGGTTCGTGTTCCTTAGGGGTTGAGAATTTTAACTCGACCGTTTAGGATCAACCATTTGACCTTTTTTGGGGGTGCTATAGTCCACATTAATCTTCTGTTGTTTTACTATAAATGGACTCTCTAGGTGTAGCCGGGGTCTGTAGTAAAATTTTGTGGTCCGTGGTAAATTTTCAGACTCATCTTACTGAGGTTGCATGTCTCTTGTTCTGCTGCGCAACCGTCCCTTCAACTTCTGTGACAGCTGTGAGGGCCACGTGGTGCATTCTGGATGGGAATTCGTGCTTAGTGCTTCGTGCTCCATGATGAGTATCTTTTTAAATCTATACCATCAAGACAAAAATGCCCCCTAACCATTTGGCCTCTATAAATAGGGGTTAAAGCTTCCCTTTTTGCATTTTCACTATTCCTTTCAGAAATTTGGTGGTCTAAGGTAGTTTTCGACGGTTTTGCACAGTGGAAGAGAGAAGTTTCCAACATTTCCTGATATTTTAGATTCAGTTATCAAATTATCCCTTTTCTCTTCAAGGTACTTCTTCTTTCTTTTACTTGTTTTTGCTATTTATGTGTTGTAGAGTGGTTGCTTGCCCCCTCGTGGTGTGCACTTTCTTTCTCTTCTTCTGACAAAAGAAGTTTAGAGAGTCAGTTTCTGTGTCTTTGCAAAGGTATTGCCCTTTGAAGCACCTCCTTTACTGCAACATGAGTAGCTGAGGTGTCCTTATGAGGTTGAGAGCTTTGGAAGGTACGGAGGCTGGTATGTGGGTGCGAACTAGCCTTTCTATTTGCCTCCTTCTGTGTCTGAATCTTTTAAGTTAAACTTATTCTGACAATTGACCACTAGCCTCTGTGGGTGTTTCCAAGAACCTGATGGCCAGAAGAAGAATTAGACCTCGAGCATCGACTCTTGAAATCTGGATGCTAGTGGAGGAAAATCTCATCAGAATTTGGTGTGGTCCAGGATTGGTATACCCGTGTGTTGGGGATGACGCCTATGATCGTATATGCCAGTTCCAACCTGGAGAACAGCTCAAAAGACTTCAGGGCTATTTGACATTGACTGAGAAAGGTAGTAAGGACCACAAATTCCAAATCTTATCATTGGAGAATGAAAGAGTGTGCTCCTTTAGGCAAGTGAGAGCGCACTACATATTTATATACGAAGATTTCTTTACTCAATTTGGACTTCAAATTCCCTTCATTGACTTCTAGCTTGCCGTCCTCTGAACTCTCTAGGCTGCCCCTTCTCAGATTCATCCCAACGGTTGGCCAAACATTCTAGCCTTTAAAAGAATTTACCGGTTGGTCAACTTACGGTGCTCGGAGAGAGCATTTTTCTTTTTCCACACTCGGTGGAGTCTCCAGGGTGGTAACGCTCCTCAAAAGACCTGGCTTTCAGTGCGGTCAAGGCAAGGTCGTAAGGTATTCCATGTCTACTAGGAGAGTTATAAGGATTTTAAAGAGAAATTCTTCAAATTAATAGTGGCTCCCGGTACGCATCTTTTCTGGCTAAAAAATAATGAAGAGCCACAATTCAGTCTATATTGGAATCGAGGGGCATGGAACGTTCCTATTCAATTAATTGAAAAGGAAAAACAACACCTGGATGACGCCGAGATTGAGTGTGTTGACTTTTTTATAATGTGGGTTCAACAAATTAGTTTGATTCCTTCTAAGGATGTGTTGGATACCCTAGATGACGAAACTCTCTGGGCCATTCTAGGTAGCATAGGCCCCATCTCCAAATTAGTTATATGCTTAGTATGATATTTTGTAACATAGTATTTTCTTATTCTCTAACTCTTTGTTCATTTTGCAAAAAGTTTGGCTTCAATGGCATCTGAAAATGCTTTGGCAGTCCTCGAAGCCCTGAAGGCCAAGCTACTGATCCTTCCAATGCCCCCGCAGTTGCTATCCCGGCTTCTCCACCCCACCAGTTGAGGTTCCGATAATTGAGGGGGAACCTATTCAGCTAGAGGATTCTCCCCAACGGCCGCTCGAGAGGCAAAAAAGGAGGGCAGTAAAAGATGGCAAGTTAGATGGTCAGGGTAAGAGGGTGACCATAGAGTCTAGATGACTTGGACTGATCAGCCTGTATTCGGAAGACTCGGATCCCAGTCACTTTATAGACTTCAACATCCTTCGTGACGAAGTGGTGAATCATGTCTCCTAGTATGATACAAAGGAGATCATATCGGCCTTTCAAACGTATGCCCTCCGTCTAGCTGTCGAATCCTATTTTCTGGAGAAGTGCTATGACGATTTCAGTAAAGAGATGGTAGAGAAGGTGTCAAAAACCGAGCAGGGCGAACAACGGGCTCTGGAAGCCAAAGATGAGACTTTGAAGGCTAAGAATGATGTTGAAGCCAAGACCCAGGAGCTAGAGAAAGAAATGGCGGCCTTGAAGGACACTTTGTAGCAAAGAGAAGCTAGCTTGGAGAAAGTCCAAAGGCAGGTTACTGTACTCCTGGATGATAAGGAGAACCTTCATGCTCATAATCAAGAGCTTCAGACTAGGATGACCTCTTTGCAAGGCAATGTCCAGCACCTTATCACGGTTTGTACAAAGATTAGCGGGGAGCAGTTTCAAAATGTTATTAATCAAGTCTAGCTCTTTAACCCCGGGGTGGCCTTGGCCTTGTATGAGTTGGACTCTGGGAGAGTGATTCGAGATGGCCATCTCTTGCTTCCTAGTGTTATTTTAGAGGATCAAAGTATTGCTGAAGCTCTGTCTGTCGTCGCTCGGAGTTCAGATGTTGCCGAGGACTAGGCAGTTAGATGCCTTTTAATTCTTACTTTTGTCCCTTGCATGGGGTGTTTTAATTGTTTCAAGACAACTGCCTCGATTGTCGGGGTGTTTAATTTATTTCTTATTGCCATCTATCTTTCGTTATGTGCCTATTTATTTTCCATTGTCTATTTTGGGTCCAACGCCCATCATGTTACTTTTTACAACCGATGTATGGACTTAGGAATATTTCCAATGGGGGGAAACCATGGTCCGGCGTCCAACGCCCTTTTAGTTTGTGCACTTGGAATTCCTTTTAGGACTTAGGTATTATTTTGAAATTAAAACCTTGTCCGAGGTCTGTTATCAGCAGCTTTGGCATTTAGGATCCCACTTGACTTAGATATAATTTTAAGTGGTCCATAGTCGGGGTCTTTAATATTTACGGTTTAGTGTATGAATTTTTCTAAGACTTAGGATTTTTCTATTGCATAACCTATTTAACATAAGACAACTCACGGTAGGTACCATAAGGGCTAGACATAGATTTGACTATCCATGCTGCCAATAACCATGTAATGGTTTTAGCCAAGTGTCAAAGTTTTAGATGTAGACCCTACAACTCGCGACCAACCCGCAAGAAAGGGTTTGGTGGGTTGTCTTCTTAACTTGGAAGCTAAGGCATTCCTTGATCCCATTGGGAACGAGCTCCTAAGGCTACTCAAGGCGGAGTCCGGCTTGAGGGCCTCTAATCTTCAAAATCCGACTCCTATCAGGAACGGGCTCGGTGGACACTTCCAAAACTGTCTATAGCCTTGAGAATCATTCGAGACTTTTTAAATGCAAATAGATGTGTAAAAATCACTTTACTTTATTGATTTGCTAGAGGACTAAGGTCCATACAAAGTGCTCCCATAGTAATTGAGGCAGATCAAACATGAAGTAAACTAAGAGACTAGGCCTTAGAAGGCACTTAGCTATAATACTTTCTAAGTTTGTCCGCATTCCAAAAGTTCTTGACCGACTTGCCTATTAGTATCTCCAAGGTGTAGGCTCCTTTGCCAATGCTGATCACGGTATGGTAAGGACCTTCCTAATTAGGAGCTAACTTCCATTGGGAGGCATTCCTACCTCTGATGTCAGCTTTATGGAGAACTAGGTCATCTGGATCGATTTTCCTAGGAGCGACCTTTAGGTTGTATTGCGCTGCTATCCTCTATTTGCTGGCGGCGTAGCGTATATAAGCAATACACCTTTTTTCTTCTAGAAGATCTAGGTCTTCCCTAATCAATCTTGGATTATTGTTAGGTGAGAAGTGTTGAAGATGCTAGCTAGCTTCTCCTATCTCCACCTGGATTATCGCCTCACACCTATAAGTGAGCTTAAAGGGAGTTTCACCTGTTGTAGAGTGGGGCGTAGTCTGGTAGGCCCAAAGGATATGGTCTAGTTGTTCAGCTCAATTTCCTTTAGTTTTGTCCAACCTTCATTTTAGTCTGTGAAAGATAACTCAATTTGTGGCTTTAGCTTGTCCGTTTGTTTGGGGGTTCTCAATGGTGCAGTGATGTTTGATTTTCAAGTCAGCAAGCAGTTCTTTGAAACCCTTGTCTTTGAATTGTGTCCCTTTGTCCATCACAATGGATTCCAGGACTCCAATCCTAGTAATGATGTGGCACAAGTAAACTTTTGGATTAGGACAGAGGTGATAGTGACTAAGGGTTCTGCCTCAATCCATTTAGTGAAGTAGTCCACAACTACCACCTAGAATTTTAGCTGTCTGGGTGCTTGAGGGAACGAACCCAGAATATCTATGTCTTACCTATAGAATGGCTAGGGTACAGACATCGTGGATAGTTCCTCAAGTAGGGCATGATAATGGTCTAAGTGTCGTTGGTATTTATCGCAAACTTGGACATGCGCAAGAGAGTCGACCTCCATCATTGGCCAGTAGCATCTAGCCTTGAGTGCCTTTAAAGCTAAAGCTTTGCCTCCTAAGTGGTGTCCATAGCTCCCTTCATGGACCTTGGCCAACACATATTCTACTTCTTTTGGCGTGAGGCATTTAAGGAGAGGTGAAGAAAATCCATGCTGGTATAATTGCTCATTATAAATGGTGTACTAGACTGTGATTTTGACTAATTTGGAGGCTTCCTTCAGGTCTTCAGGACAGATACCGGATTGCAAGTATTCCATTATTGGCATGATCCAAGTACGCTCTTGTTCTTCTACTTGGAAAACAGATGCGTCCATGATGGAAGGTTGTGAGAGGGTTTCTTGGACCACTAAACAATTGTTACCTAGACTTTTTGTGCTGGCCAACTTGGATAAGAGGTCGGCCTTTGAATTCTGTTCGCGATGTATATGCTTTACCTTCACTGTTTGGAAGATTTTTAGATTCTTTAGGTATTTCTGTAGGAGGGGCTCCTTAGCCTAATCATCACCTTGAATCTGGGAGGTCACAAGCTGGGAGTCACTATAAAGTGTAATCTTTGTTGCTTCTAATTCTCTAGCCATTACCAGTCCGGTGATACATGCTTTATAGTCTGCTTGATTGTTTGAAGTAAGGAACTCAAACTTCAGGGAGTTCTCAATGGTTACTCATTTGGAATTTTCAAGGATTACCTCGGCACCACTCTCCTTAGGATTCAAGGAGCCATCAACGAATACAGTCCATGAAGTTCCCTCGGGTTCACCGGGGTCTGAAGTAAGCTCGGCAAGGAAGTCTGAGAGTGCTTGTGCCTTGATTGCTAATCTGGGCTCGTTGGCAATTCCAAACTCGAAAAGTTCAATGGACCAGACGATCATTCTCTATACTAAATATGGTTCATGTAGTATTTGGCAGATTGGCTAATCCGTCCTTATCACCATTGGATGGCACTAGAAGTACTGCCTGAGCTTTCTAACCATGATGACGAGGGTGAAGACAACCTTCCCTATTTTTTGATAGTGGAGCTCGAGGCCTTATAGCACATTGCTCATAAAATAAACTAACTTCTAACCTTCAGCTATTTTCCAGATAAGCACTAGACTTACAGCCTCCTCATAAACTGAGAGGTACACATACATGTCTCACTAGGTTCTGGCCTTGTCAGGATGGGGGGAAAGGACAGGAGGTTTTTCAAAGACGTGAAGGCATCCTCACACTCCTGAGTCCACTCAAAACCTGTCCCCTTCTTTAACAACTTGAAAAAGGGGAGAGATTTGTGAGCAGTTTTAGTGAGGAAACGTGTGAGGGCTACAATCCGTCATGCCAGTTGTTGTACTTCCTTAACATTCTGAAGGCTACGCATGTTGAGCACCACCTGGCATTTTTCTGGGTTTGCCTCGATTCCGCGGTGAGTCAACATAAAGTCCAAAAATTTGCTAGCCTAGACTCCAAATGCGTATTTCTCTAGATTAAGCCTCATGTTATGTTTTCTTAGTTATGCGAACATTTCTTCGAGGTCCGAGGTGTGTGATCCGGATAATAGGGTTTTGACTATCATATCATTGATGTAGACTTCGACCATTCTCCTCACTTGGTCCTCAAAAATCCTGTTCATCATTTGTTGGTAAGTGGCTCCTGCATTTTTCAAATCAAAGGGCATCATCCTATAGCAGTAGCTCATATTTTCAGTGATGAAAGCGGTTTTGTCTTCATCTCCAAGGTACATTAGGATCTGATTGCACCTAGAGTAAACGTCCATGAAAGACAACAGCCGAAAACCGGAGGAGCTGTTGACCAATTTGTCAACGTTAAGGAGGGGGTTTGGATCTTTAGGGCAAGCCTTGTTCAACTCTGTGTAGTCCACACACATCTTCCACTTCTTGTTTGACTTTTTCACCAAAACCATATTGGAGAGCCATGTAGTGTATGAAATCTCTCTAATAAAGTCGGCACTGAGTAGCTCCTTGACTTGTTCTTCGATAATCTGTTGTCTCTCAGGGCTAACTTTCCTTTTCTTCTGGGAAACCAACTTCGCATCCCGTTTAATAGATAAACGATGAGAGATGAAAGCAGGGTCAAGCCCAGGCATATTAGAGGACGTCTAGGCAAAGAGGTCCTTATTTTTCTATAAGAGCTGTATAAGCTGGAGCTTCTCCTGTTCTTCCAGATTTACACCTATCATAGTGACTTGATCAGGCTTGTCAGCCAACTGGAGTGGAAACAACTCTCTTTTTGGTTGGGGTCAGGTGCCCCGAATTTCTTCGCGTATGTCTAAGTCAGTCATAAGGATGTTTACTTGCTCCAGTGTCAGACTAGATGTATGTGCTTTAGTTTTCTTGGGGTTCTTGAATATTCTGAGGCTTTTATTGAAGCATTTGCGTGCTGCAATTTAATCGGCCTTAACCATGACCACCTCATTATTCTTGTTGAGGAATTTCATAGCCTGGTGAGCAGTAGATACTATAGCGGTAATGCCATTCAACGTAGGGCGACCCAAAATAATATTGTATGCTGATGGGCAATCCACAACTAGGAACCTGACTTTGACAATTTTGTAGACTTTTTCATTGCCTAGAGTTAGGAATGTTTCAAAGTAGCCAACCGGGGTAACTTTTTCACCAGAGAAACTGGTGAGCAGGGTGCACATTTACCCGACCCGATCCAACGACCTGGACAACCCGACCTGATCCAACTTAATTGGTTCGAGTTGGTTCGGGTAATCGGGTCTGTTCAGGTAAAACCTGACTAACCCGTCCATTAATTGGTTCGGGTGACAGGTTCAAGGAGTCGACCCAATGACCCGATAACTCGATTAAAACGATGTCGTTTTGCTTAACCCGGCCATTTAAGGTGCACAACTCGACTAACCCGATTACCCAACCCGCGAACCCGACTAACCCGATTACCCAACTCGAACCAACCTGATTCTAATCGGGTTGGTTTGGTTCAGGTTACTTAAAATTTTTTTCATAACCCGACCCGACCCGACCCGACCTCACCTAATTAGTTTGGATTTTTTTTACCCCTAAACCTGACCTGTGATCACCCCTACTGGTGAGCTCACCATCATAAAAAGGTTAACGCATTCAGAGGGAACTCCAATCTCTCAAAGGCGTCCATAAACATGATGTCTGCCGTGTTTCCTTGGTCGACGAAGATACGCCGGACCTCAGCATTAGATATTATACCGGAGGGTCATCGTGATTTCGGATAATATCACAGTAGTCCTTGTTTGAAAAGGAGATGGGTGGTTCATCTTTGTCTTTAGCACAGGGTTTGCGCGTAGAGCTGGAAAAGCTCAATACCACCGTCCATAGTGCTTTTTTTCGGGAATTGCTAAATGACCCCCTGCTTGCAAACCCTCCAGAGATGGTATTAATAAGTCGTTCTTTTCTATTGCTCCTACTTTGAGCATCTTGGTTTCGATCTTGCCAGTTTTCAGTATCATAGCGGGTTGGAGCCCGAGATTTTCTAGCGAGGCTGCGGGTTCTTCTCCTCTGGCACAGAGTCGGACTTCACCTCGGACTACGGCTACGTCTTTGCTCTCTCCATCTTCTGCGATTCTCATTGTTTCGAATACCGCTGATATACTTCTGTAGCCGTCCTTCCTTGATTAGGGATTCAATGACATCACGGAGTTGATAGCAATCTTTTGTTTGATGGCCATAACTTTTATGCCATTTACAGTGCTTTGAGTGGTCCTTCTAAGCTAGTTTCTTCAGAGGAGGTGACTTCTTAATGTCTTAGAACTCAGTCTGAAGCACCTCTCTCAAAATTGTTTCTCGTGGGGGTGTTCAAAGGAGTATAATTAAAATATTTAGGCTGATATGCATTGCTCTTAGACGAGCTTCGAGGCTGGTTGGAGTTCTGATTATTTTTCTGGTGAGTGGGCTCACCTTTTTTCAGACTCTCTTTAGACCTAGTAACTTCCTCCAGCTCAATATACTTCTGAGAGTGCATATGGAATTCATTCGAAGTTTCTGGCTTCTTTTTTGTTAAAGATCGGAAGAAGTCTAAATCAGTCCGAAGGCCACTTCAAGCATAGTGAAGAGCAATCTTGTCTTTCGAGCTTTCTATATAAATGCAAGCATTACTGAATCTCTTGATGTATTCACGAAGGGGCTCATTGCTCTCTTAGCAAATTCCAAAAAGAGAATCAATTGACTTGGGTTATTCCTTGGCAGTGGTGTAGTGCAGCAGGAACCGTTGTCTGAGGTCCTCCCATCCGATGACGGATTTTGCTCATAAGGTGATGAACCATCGGAGGGCACCTTTCTTTAAAAAGAGGGGAAATGTGCGACACAGCAACTCTAGGGATCCCCCAAGGAACTGCATAGACTGGATATAGGCGTCTACGTGTTCCTAAAGGTCCGTTGTCCCATCGTAAGGCTCCATGTTGGAAGAAAACTTAAAGTTTCATGGGACTCTATACGCCATTAATTCATCCGAGAAGGGCTACTGTTGGCCGCCGGGGGTCGGGACTGTGTTTCCAACCGAATTGCTAGCTTCATCATGTAATGGTTTTCTCCAGTTGCGGGCCGCATTCTGCCTTCCATTGTTATTCTCCTCCTAAACAAACCTTTCGAACTCGTTTAGCTGACGGCATTAGTCGTCTAACTGACGATGTTGTTCATCGATTTGTGCCATTTGTTGGACCACCAATCCATGGAGGCAATTTCTGGTCTCATGACCATCATACAGATATTTCGGAACAGACGCTTAGTTTCTCACAGCAAAGGTTTTAGCAGTAGGTGGTGGAACAGGATGAGGAGGGCAGTGCGCTGTTGGTAGGGCCTTTGGTTTGCAGAGGGTTGCGTAGCGTCTCTTCTTGAGTGTTGATGTGTGTTCACCATGGTTGGGTGGGATTAGAAGTTTATTTTCCCACAAAAGGTGCCAATGTTCTGAAGTTGATTCATTGGTGTACCTAAGATAGGCACGTTACGGTGGTTTCTTCCTCGAGCAGCAGTGGCAGAGCATGTTGAGACAGAGGGGGTTGGTATCTACAAAGGGACTTCAAAGTTCAAGTCAGGTTGTGCTCAAGTAGGATTAAGCTCAAAGTGATAATTTACTGATACCCGTTTAAGGTTACTTAGCTTGGTATTTATAGAGGATAGATAGATACATTCTTATAATGGAGATATATGTTCTCGTAATAGTAGCAGAAAGAGATATGTTCCTTATTTAGTTACAGAGGATCTCTATATTATCAAAATGCTGGTATAGTAGTTGTAATGCTATTATTCTGTAAGATCATGATTGACAATAAGAAATATCATAAAGATTTATCCATTGTGCAGATGTTAGGGGTGAAAATATTTCAGATTCCAATTTAACAGCTAGAGTTGATATTGGAGGAATCTTCTAAGTATTGAGCCCACGGAAGCGTTAAATGGTCAGAAGATCCAATACAGCAGCTAGATATTGGTGTTAGACAAATGTTAATTCGATAGAAGTGTTGAATTTCCCAAGTGTTGAACCAACGAGAGTGTTAAATGATCAGAAGTTAGTTTTGTCAAAAGTTGGGAAAATGTTAGTATCAAATATATGGCATAACTGTCATATACGTGTCAAATTCTTAAGAGTCAGTTATTTTCATAGTTTACCTATAAATATTTGTATTCGCAATGTACAAAGGAAGGTTATTTGCTGATACACAATCCTAAAATCTCACTCGAGCAGATTATCGGATTTGATCCAAGTATGCCTTCCCTTTTCATTTCAAGTCATTTAATTTAAAGCAATGTTCTTTTAATTCCTTTATTTTTCAGTCTTGTTCTTTAAATTTCTTTAAATTTTGTTGTTCTCTTTACATGCCTTATTTGACTGCTTTTCTTTTAAAATTTTACACTTTAGTTTTCTGCATCAATTTCTTTATTTTCTTTTAAACTCTTCAAAGCTTTCTTTACTGAATTTTTCTTTAAGTTTTAACAAATTCTTATTGTTTATTTTAAGTTTCTTTTCAAACCCTTTTAAACGAGATTACCACATAACTCGAAATCCACATTCGTTTGATAAATAAATATTTGTTTGTTGGAATTTGTTTTGAATAAAATCTCACTTAAACAAATTGCATGCCCAGTGGGACGAGTTCAGAGTAACACGTAGTGTCACAAGAAATGGTTTTATGCGTGTAAGAAGTGGAAAATTTATCTACTCTTCTCAAAATACGTAAATCATGAGTAATGTAAGTAACCAAGCATTGGATACACCTTCGACAGCCGTTACTGTGCCACCCTCAACCTTTGTTAGTACGGGTCTGGTGGATGATGCTATAATAACTAGTGCTCTCCGGAGTAATCCAATGTTAGAACAAGTGTTGCCTGGAATGACTCAGCCATCACCAAGTCAACCAAGTAACCAAAGCATAATAAATTCAAATTCAAGGTTTGTAACCCAATATGGGTTGCCACCCAATTATGTTCCTCGTGTGATGGCACAAATGGGACTTGGCTCCACTTTGGCCAATACTATTGGCCAATCAATGGCTTCATAAGGCCAACCACAGATAAGTTTAGCCTTAGTAAGTTTTAATGGCTAGGGAGCAGGGGTTGCAGGTACAAGTAATCTGACTCTTTATAGACAGAATAGATTGAATTTTAGACCAAATTTTCCAAATATATCGAGAGACACTCCTCAAAATGTAATAGGGCTAACCATGAATTCTTTGGCCAACTTTCAACAACAAATAGATAAAAGCAACCATGAAATTGTGCATATGTTCACTCAGCAAATGGGTGTTGTAATTACGCCAATCACGGATAACACAAATAATGCTTGTAGCGCATTAGTCCAACAAATGGCAAGGCTAAATCAAGCCTTGGGAATAGGAGAATTGGCCAATGAAAATGCTTAAGGAACCTATCCTGGGGTAAACAGAGAAATGATTGCACCTCAGGCGAATGTGGGACAAAATCAACAAAACTTAGATCAACCTAAGCAAAATGATCAGCCACGCTTGGAATATGGTAATGTCCATATGCTCCATCGAGGTGATGAGGGTCAAATGGCTAGGAATAATGCAGCCATGAGATTGCTTCGACAAAATCTTGGAGGGCACCAAGTGGTTGAGCAAAATATAAATCAAGTAGTGGAATAAGTGCTGAATAGGTTTAGGTTCAATGTTGGATATGCCAACCAACCCTATTTTGTTTCAACATTTCCTGAGTAGGTGCAACAGGCAGAGTTGCCCAGAGGAGTTAAAATACCTAATCTTTCTAAGTTTGCAGGTGAAAGTGGGGAATTGACCATCAAGCATATTGCACGGTATACTATAGAAATAGGAGAGTTGGCCACTATTGAAGGCCTTAAAATGAGATTCTTCCCAAGTTCCCTTACTAAAAATGCATTCTCTTGGTTTTCGACATTGAGACCAAACTCGGTCCATTCTTGGGCTTAATTAGAAAGAAGTTTTCATGACCAATTCTTTAGGGGATATTTGAAAGTGGGACTTACAGATCTCTTTAATATCAAAAGAATGTACAATGAAACTGTGGATGATTATCTTGCTAGGTTTCAATAAATGAGGAGTAGATGTTTTACTCCTATACCTGAGATTGAAATAGTAAAGATTGTTGTAAGAGGTTTAGACTATTACATAAGGAAGAAATTAGTGAATCAACATTTAGTTGATCTTGTCCAACTAGGTGAAAAGGTTAGGCAAATAGAACAACTGAAAGTTGAAAAGGTTCAAAATAAAAAAAGATTCCTTAAAAGAGAGAAAATAGCATTTGTCAGATTAGGTGAATCCGACAATGAGACTGAAGATAGCAATGATGAATTTGAAGTTAACATTGCTGAACTTCAGAATGGTCCTCCTTATGTGTGTTAGGCTTTATAGCCTACAAGAAATAAGGAGAAAATGAATTATGTCAATAAGAAAACATATACATTCGATGTAACAAAAGTCGACAAAATCTTTGATTTATTGTTAAAGGATAAACAAATTAAATTATCGGAAGATCATAGGTTACTAAAACTTGATGAAATAAAAGACCAAAAATATTATAAGTTTCATAATAATTTCGGTCATGTTATTAATGAATGTATTCGTTTCAGAGACATAATTCAGAAAGCATTAATGGATGGGTGTTTGAAGTTTGCTGATAAGCCTAAAGTGGATATGAAGGTTGATACAGATCCGTTTCAGGTTGGGGTATCTTATGTTGATCAGCAAGTTCCTTTAAATGTTGGAATGCTCAACATAAGAAATTTGCAAGAATTCGACGTTGACACGGAGGATGCAATGGACATCTATCGAAAGCCAGGGGAATCTCTTGAAGCATTCCTTGAGAGGAAGAAAGAGAAAGGCAAGGTAAGATTGTGCCCAAGATGTAATGCAGTATATGATGAATTTGTTGCAAAGAAAGTTACTGAAGGACAGCCAAGTGACCTGCAGGGTAAAAAGAAGTTTTAAACAAGAAAACCTGGAGACCACAAAAGCCTTTCTATACTCTAAGGCTAAAACCAGTCTATACGCCTAGGCTTAACATGAATGGCTGGTTGGTTGAATCATTTGGTGGATCTGCAGGAAGTAATTCATTTCTCAGAGGCCATGTCGGGCCAGCCAAGACCAGAGTGCCACCTACCAATGTTGCTGTGGATAGGTGGGTAAAAAATTTTGTAATGACAAGTCATACGTATTTTTGACGAAATGTGGCTACCAGGAAGAATAAATTTCAAAGAGATCAAGCATTTTGGAATGAAGATTACAGAAATGGTAGGATCAATCAAGGTGAAACATTGATTAGCCAGAATGTAGCAGGGCTATCAAAGTCTTTACCATTGTCGAAGAGTAAAAAAAAGGAGACTGCAGAGATTAAGGCGAGCTTAGAAAAGAAGGGACATGGCTGAGGGATTAGTTATCAAGGAGCAGCCCATAGAAATAGGATGTTGATAGTCGAAACTAAGCCAGTGCCGGACTAGAATAAAAATGATAATAGGTTGACGAGTATTGTCACAAAAGAATTCATAGATACGAAGAGATCATTTCCAGTGAAGCCGATAATAACTACAGTTAGACGACTTGACATGGATGATAATCTTCAACAAGAAAAGCTGGCAGAGATAAAAAGGGTAAATAGGTTCAAAGGCCTATTCCAAATAAAACCAAGAGAAAATGACCAATTAGATTAATAGCAGCAGAAAAAGAGGCAAGGAAAAGTAATTTATCAGTCAAAAAAGATAGGGAAATGGCTAGACTAAAAGCTGAAAAGATGATAATGAGAAAGGTCAAGACCAAGGACCTTAAAATGGAAAGTGAGGAGGATGCTGAAGATTGGTCAAAGGAAGAGGTTATGAAAATCCTAGAAGATCCTGATCAAGATGTCAAGTGGAGAAAGAAAATGCTTGACATAATCAAAGAAAGGGAAAGATTAGCGAAGCCTGATTACCAAGACATGGACTTAATGGTTGGTGAAGTTATTGAGGCCTTGAATGATCCAGATGATCTTTTAGGCCTTGGTGATGATGATCAATTTGACATAGATTTTAATTTGGATAAGGATTTAGATGACATTATAACGGCTATGGATAGTAACTTGCCATCGGAAGATACTTTTGAATTGGACAGTACAGAAGTGATGAGGAGTTGTCTGATGAGGAAGAGTTTCTAAAGACAATGAGTGTAAATCTAATTTCAGTTTTACCATTTGAATTCGAAGGGTATCATGAAATTGAATACACTGGGGAAAATGAAGAAGACTTAGATGATCTTAGTGATCACTGGCTCATCTTTCAAGATAACATGATCACAGTGTTCGACAATACAGTGCAACTTGAGAAACCGATAGAAGAACAGAAGGCTCATCTACGTCCATTACACATCAAGGCTCTGTTAGAAGGCAAGCCCATGAATAAAGTCTTGATAGACGGGGGGGGGGGCAACTATCAATTTGATCCCAAGGGCAATGTTTAAGAAACTTGGGAAAAATGAGTCTGATTTGATGTCGACCAACATGATTATCACTGACTTTAATGGCAAGACTTCTCCATCAGATGGAGTAGTGATACTGAAAGTGCAAGTCGGGTCTGTTGAAAGGCTAACATTGTTTGTGGTAATTCCAGTAAAGTCAAGTTATAATATTTTGCTAGGAAAAGATTGGATACATGCCATCGGAGTAATACCGTCGATGGTTCATCAGGAGCTTATTCTTTGGAATGCAGATGATCAGGTAGAGATAATAGAGACAGATGATAGTCCTTGTTATCTACAACAACTTCATATCGATTTTAAAATATATGCTCCAAATGTCAAGCCAATCACGACAATTGATGGAGTCATTAACAAAAATGCACTTGAAGTTTGTTTGATAGACTAATTTAGCATTCGACTGGTGAATAAGGCCGAAAGAGATCGACCAAGCACTAGTTATGAATGTTAAAGATCAGTTAGACAGATTGTCGGCCTATTTGGCTGACAGAGCAGTATACACCACTGAAGGTATGCTATCAGATTGTATAATAGATGATGGTCCTTTGGGTTTTGAGAAAAGACTTGATGAAAAACAAAGTGTAGAGTTCGAAAATCCTTTAGAAGAGATAAACTTGGGCACTGAAACAGACAGAAGGCCTATATTTGTGAGTTCATTTCTGCCAAAGGAGTTCAAGGAACAGCTTGTCGAATTAATTGAAGAATATAAAGATTGCTTTGCATAGGATTATGATGAAATGCCTGGATTGAGCAGAGATCTTGTCGAGCATAGATTGCCATTGAAAGAAGGTTGCAGACTTATCAAACAAGCCAACAGGAGATTTGCACCTAAGGTGGTTTTAAAGATAAAGGGAGAGGTCGAAAGATTGCTCAAAGCCAAGTTCATCAGAACAACCAGGTATGTCAAATGACTTTCTAATATTGTTCTTGTAATTAAGAAAAATGGTAAGTTAAGAGTATGTGTAGATTTTAGAAATTTAAATTTTGCTACACCTAAAGATGAATATCATATGCCAATTGTGGACATGTTAGTTAATGCCGCATCTGGATATGAATTGTTAAGTTTTATGGATGACCATGCAGGTTATAACCAAATCTTTATAGTCGAGGAGGATGTGTCGAAAACTGCCTTAAGATGTCCAGGAGCCATTGGGACATATGGGTAGTCATACCTTTCGCTTTAAAGAATGCAGGGGCCACATATTAGAGAGCAATGAACACAATCTTCTATGATGTCATTGGAAAATTTATGGAGGTGTACATCGACGATGTAATTGTCAAGTCAGAGACAAAAGAGAGTCATTTGACAAATTTGAGGTAGACATTCGATAGGATGAGGAAGCACAGCCTTAAAATGAATCCAGAGAAATGTGGTTTTGGAGTATCGGCTGCCAAATTCTTGGGTTTCTTAGTCCATAAGAAAGGTATTGAAGTTGAAGACTAAACAAGACTTTGTGTGGGAGCCTTGCCACCAGGAAGCCTTCGACTAGATAAAGAAGTATTTGACAAACTCACCGGTCATGATGCCTCCAGTGCCTCGTAGACCATTGAAGTTACATATATCAGCGTCAGAAGAAACCATAGGAAGTATGCTGGCTTAAGAAGATGAAAATGGTGTCGAAAGAGTTGTGTATTATCTTAGTCGAGTTTTAAATGATGCTGAAAGGAGATATAGTGCAATAGAGAAACTTTGTTTGGTATTATATTTCTCATGTACTAAACTTAAATATTATATGATGCCTGTAATGTATTGGTTATGTCAAAAATTGATATAATAAAATATATGTTATCAAAACTAGTGTTAAATGAACGTATTGGAAAATGGACCATTGCTTTGTCAGAATTTTCTTTACAATATGTTCCAATGAAAGCTATAAAAGGCCAAGTAATTGTTGATTTCTTAGCCGACTAAGTTCATGTTTGAACTTAAGTATACCTGTTCCAACAACAAGGCTGAGTATGAAGCCTTAATTATCGGATTAGAAATACTAGTAGAAATGAAAGCATGTAATGTGCATGTTTTTGGTGATTCACAGTTGTTCGTCAAACAGCTTGCCCAAGAATATAAATGTGTCAGTTATAATCTGACAAATTACTATATTGTGGCAAGTAAACTGATGGAGAAATTCAACAAAGTAACTGTCAAACACATCTCTAGAGGTTTAAATGAAAAGGCTAATGAATTGGCACAAATAGCCTCTGGGTATAAAATTTCATCCAAGGTTCTAACAAATCTAATGGAAGTTAGGGAACTCTTATATCCATTAGAAGAGAAAGATATACTATAAAATTGTTGGTGTATGCCCTAGAGGCTAATACATTTTCTATATTTACATATATTCTACTATTTTATATTGGCATTTCATTTATTGTGTTCTTTTTTGATAAACATAATAAAGTCCTTAGAATATAAGTATGATGCCATAGGACATCAAGTGGATGACTTGATGTGAGATCCTTTTGGTTACAACACTATAAATGTCCCTAGTCAAGTATTATTGTTAATTATAATACAAATATATGTGTGTTATCAAAACGGGTCATGGATATGAGATATCAAGTCTTCACATTGGTACATATTAAAGTAATGATGTGCTTTCGGACTCGACCCACCATACAATACGCTACATGGATCGTTACGTGAGTGTCATAAGGATTCTCATAGTGACAATGGTGTTTGTGGTTTGACTCGAAATCACTACGATTCCTACATGAGGAGTTGTGTGTTTTAATGCCATCAAACGTGTAACAAGGTGATTATAAAGTTGGTTATTGGACATACCCAAATCATGCGAGAGGGATGTGAGTGACCTAGATGGAATTTGTCACTCCTACCAGAGCGATATCTTTGGGGATTGAAATGCATGGCCATGCTCAAATGAGTCAATATGAGATATTGATCTCATTTGTTGTTACAAAGTCTACTCGAAAGAAACGAATGATTGGACTATACAAGGGTGACGCATTCCATGCCTTGTGTTCAATCTAGATATCTTGACAAAGGGACTAAACGACACGGAAACATTGGTCACGAAAAGGTTATGTCAAATCAATGACATTCTTATTACTTGGGTAGCGATGTGTTGCTAGATACCGCTCATCGCTTGTAATATTAAATGGGATTTTAATATTACCGCCAACGTAATAAGAACCTCAGTGGTCACACATAAAGTAGACTAAAATTGGAGCAATGGATCCAAGTTGGAGATTCAAAAATTCATGATGGGTCTAGGGTTGCACTGACTTACCTTTTCTTGCTCACACTCACTTAAGCGATCACTATTATAAATAGAAGAGGCTAATGAGATAATTGAACCCTAGCCGCACAGAAAGTGAGTGAGAGAACGATGGTTTCTTCTGGGTACCTTGTGTGAGAGACGTGAGGCTCCTTCATCGGACGTTGGACGTTCGTGAACAAATGTGGATGGAGACATCGTTTCTATTACGGTGTTAGTGATTCACGCTTCAAGAGGTAAATCATTTAAAAAATCAGATTATGGCTTTTTCGCATGGATCCTCGATGGGAATCCCTGTTTTCCGCTGCGCGTTATATCCGCAAAATTCCCAACAAAAATGATATTTCGACAATTGATGATTGGAGACAACCAATACTAAGCTATTTGAAAAATTTGAGTCAAAATGTGGATAGAAAGCTTAATTACAGAGCATCTAAATTTGTAGTATTAGGAGGGGCCTTGTATAGAAAATCCATTGATGGGAATTTAGAAGTTTGCCTGAGTAAAGCAGAGGCTTATATTGCCTTAGCAGAAGTCTATGAAGGAATTTGTGGAGCTCATCAGGAGGGTGATAAGATGAAATGGGTTCTTCGATGACAAAGGTATTATTGGCCTACACTGGTGAGGTATTGTATAATGTTTGCTATGCCTTGTGAAGAATGTCAAAGACATGGCCATATACAAAATGTTCCTGCTAGTGAATTACATTCTATAGTTAAACCTTGGCCCTTCAGGAGATGGACTTTGGATTTAATTAGCCAAATTCATCCTGCATCATCGAAGGGACATACATACATTTTAGTAGGAGTTAATTACTTTACCAAGTGGGTTGAGGCTATAGCATTAAAAGATGTAACCCAATAGGATGTAATTGACTTTATTGAAGATAATATAGTTTGTCAGTTTAGAATACCACAAACTTTGACAACCGACCAAGGGTCAGTATTCATTGGAAGAAAAGTTGTCGAATATGCTAGTTCAAGGAAAATTAAAATGCTTACGTCGACTCCATACTATGCTCAGGAAAATAGTCAAGTAGAGGCCATGAATAAAATAATCATAAGCCTGATTAAAAAGCATATTGGTCGACAGCCCAGGAATTGGCATAACACCCTTAATCAAATTCTATGGGCATATAGAAATTTACCAAGAGAAGCAATGGGCACTTCACCATACAAGTTAGTATATGGTCATGATGTAGTGTTACCCGTCAAAATTAATCTTCAATCAGTTCATATTAAAAAACAAGATGAGTTACCGGTTGAACATTACTGAGACTTGATGTTTGATGAATTAAACGAATTAAGTAATGAAAGATTAATTGCTTTGGAAAACTTGATTCGACAAAAAGAGAGAATTGCCAAATTTTATGACAGTCGAATTAAGTACAAATCTTTTAAGGTTGACGATATAGTTTGGAAGGTGATTTTGCCCATGCAGAGGAACTGTCGAGAATATGGGAAATGGTCTCCAAAACGTGAAGGACCATTTATAATTACTAAAGTATTTTCAGGAAATGCTTATGCACTTGTCGAAGTTAATTCAGGTCTAAAAATAAAGTCGATTAATGGCAAATATTTGAAGCCATACATGCCGACAATGTGTGAAGTAAAGATTGATGGAAAAAAATAAAAGTGATATTCATTCATATATTTGGTGATTGCAAGTTACATTGTCAAAGTAAGAATGCTTGACAAATATTACAACTTGGTTAAATTGCCAAAACTTTACAAAAGAATAAACCGACAACTGGCTAAGAATGGGAAGGGAAAATTACATTTAAAACTTTTGCAGAACTTCCTAAGAATCTTACAAAGATTGTTTGTTGGTACAGGCAGTATGATATTTCGCTTCAAGGGAATTTATCTTTGCTAACACTATTTTGGCTTCAACAGCCCATTGTTTGGTGTTGTTAGCAATACCTTGCTGCCTAGCAATCCTTTGTTGCAGTGCTATTTGGAGTTTTTGCGTGCGACGTCGAGCCGCTTAAAGTTTTTTTCTCAAAATCTTCAATTTCTTTGTCAAGCTCCGCCTCTTTGTTTTTTCCTTTAACAAGATTTTCCTTCAATTTTGCATTCTCGTTCTTTGCGTCGGTCAACTGCTTCAAGATTCTAGACTTTTCTTGAACTTCTTTTGTATAAGCAGGAATGACTTGACAAATATTAGGCATCTTTGCTGAAAAATTTTGAAGAAAATCTTTAACAGTTGTAGGAAGAGTTCGACTAGTTATTGGTAGTTGTTGGGCAAGGGGTTTCAGCTCGGTCACAATTGTCGACATCTTTTCTTGAAGAGCTTGGTCAGAAACCAAGTGCTCAAAGGAATAAGTAAAGGTAGTCTTCAGTTCGGCCAAGAGTCCAGTGACATAAGAGTCGCTAGAATCTTGTCCATGTTGCGTGGAAGAACGAGCTGATTGTGGAGAGCTTCTGTGACCGCCCAACAGCATTGTTATTAGTTCATCCAAATCTACCTCCATGTCTTCAGTATTTTCTGGCCCAGCAACAATCAAGTTGGTTGGAGGAGATGAAGGTGGATTGATTGGAGCGAATTCAGCCATAAGAGTATCTATGTCGAATTCCTTTGAGAAAATTTAGACAGAATTGACTCTGTTTGCTTGAGAAGAACTCTCAATGCTTGAAGGGATTTGAGTTTTTCCCGAAGTCATGGCAGTTTGAGTTTCTGTCAGAGGAGGTGGAGAACTAGTAGGCATTATAGGAGTCAGAGAAGTTTGGGTTTCTAGAGGAAAATTCTCATTACCCTGCTTGGTAGGACTGTTGAATATAGTCAGGTTTGCTGAATTCTGTAGATAAACAAGGGAAACTTTAGAATAAATAACATCATGAAAATAGTTGAGTTTGGTAAAGTATATTACCTCGGGAGACTGTCAAATTGGTTCTTCAGTTCTTAGTTCGACATTGGACTCTAGAAGATTGCCAGCAGTTTGTTCAGCCTCTGGATCTTGAAATGATAAAGAATCAAATATTGAATGAAAGATAAGTATCAAGCACTTGAGGATATGGATTATGTCGATTAAAATTTACCTCGGATAAAAGTGAGATGGTTTCTATCTCGAGTTCGACAGTAGGTTTCAAACTGGAGCTTAAAGATTGAGTCTTTGTCTTTTTCTTCTACAAAAGTCAAACAAGGTGAGATTTTACTAAGAAATATAAAAGAAGAAGTAGCAGAAGGAATACCTTTAAAGGATGCTCTGAAGAAGGGCTTGAAGACTCAATGAGTGTAGTAGAAGTGACAGAGGTAGAGTCATCAATGTAACACCCCAACTTTTGGGATAATTACAATATAGTCCCAAAATGTACTGTTTTGTGAATTCTGTGAGCAGTAAATTTAATTTGACTATTTCATGAGTGTACTTGATCGTTGTATGTGATTTGCTCGACCTAGGGAAATAATAATTTTCTCGGTAGGATAAATCTTATTTTAATTAATTGGATTTGGGGATCTTACAAAACCCAATTGATTGATATATATATTAATCTCGTAATTTTTCTGATTTAACTGTGTAATAAAATAATTTTATATTTTTATAATATTATTTTATATTACAAGACATCTTGTCTCAAAAACAAGTAAAAATCGCTTGATTTGACCACAGATCTTTAAAAGTCTTTGTGGGACCGCGTTAGGGAAAGCAGTCAACTATCTTTGTTGGATAATTTCTAACCAATGAGAGCAAGTCAACAAAGGTAGGCTTGACTTTCTAAACCAATAGGAATTGGTCAACGAAGGAAGCAAAGACTTTCGTGTGGACCGTTGGATGAAGACTTAGTTAGGAAGCCTTTGATTTCAACCGTTGATCAAATCAATGGTGAGATTAGAATTCAAGATTTATGACTAATTCATATCTACCTTAGATCTAATCTATGGCTAGGAATTAAAGATGAATCAATGGTTAGGATTAAGTCAAAAATTGTAGGCTTGACTTTGATTAGTAGCTAATTAAGCTTAATTTGACTAATCTAATTACTTAATTAGCTAACTAAGTGAATTAGTTTAGTTCTTAATTAATTATAATCTAAATACTAATTAGATGTCCTAATATTGATTAAAGGTTATAATATATGCTAATATATGTTAAACTAATTAGTTATATAATTAGAATGTTAATTAAATATTATTAGGAGACTTAATCTAATTGATTAGCTATTTAATTAGCTTGTAATTAGTCATTAATTGAAATCAAATTAAGCTCCTAAATTTCCTAAAGGGCACACGGTTTTCAGCAAAAGCAACTTGGAGGGCTTGGTGGCTTGGTTCTACTAGCTTCTTGAACTCTCCAAGTGTCATAAACCATGTGCACTCCATGTGAACACACTTGGATATTTATCAATTCAAATCAAACACTCAACCTCACCTAAAACCACTCACTACGGCAGCAGCCCTCTCAATTCCCTCTTCACTTTTATTTCACACTTATCCTAAATCTAAGCTATTCATCTTCTCTCCAAAAATTCCAACTCAAATAAACTTTCTCTTCCATTTTCTTTTCCATATTCGGCCATACACTCCAACCCACACCAATCAACTTCTATAATTTTATCTCATCACATTTCTTAAACCCAAATCCTATTCTAAACACTTTTCCTTCACAAAGTTTTCCCAAAATCCTACTCTATCTTGTCCAAAATCCAACCTTTTGCTTACTTCCTTAAGGGTAAGCCTTGATTCTATGGTTCAAAATTGAATTTCTAATTTTTCTAACCATGATTGTTCCATGGTTTTTCAATATTAAACCTTGTATGTGTTTTTACTAATTGTTTAAGAATTTTAGGGATTTGTTTGGGAGATTGTACGAAATTTGAAGGAAAGAAGGAAACTAACCGATTAAATTGTCTACAAGAGGTAAGAGGGAGATTTAATCTCATCAACCCTAAGTGGTGATGAGAAAATGGATTGATTGTGTATGAAGAATCCATAAGGATTCGATTTGTGTAATTGTTTATGGTTTTATTATTTTTGTGATTGTTTGAATGCTTTCTTATTTGTGATATATTTTGCTATGCATGATTATAGCTTTCATTATTTTTGCTATGCATGTTTATGGCTTTAAATAAATTGTATGTATATTGTATGTGATTATATAATTGCATGTGTTTAAATTTATGTAATTATTAAAGTAGGATGTGAATAACATGTAACAATTGCATGAGTGTTCCAAAGAACACATTTGAGGCTCACGGCCTTACACCAAATAGAGAACCAAAATGTTCTCAAGCAATTTTTTTAAATCACGATTTAAAGGATCTAAGTGTAATAATGGATTTAATAATGATTTAAGTTAATTATGGCCAACATGCCATTTAGTGTATAATCAAATGCCATTTTATTTTTAATTTGGCTAACATACCATTTTATTTTCTAAGATAGGTTAGGTAATGGATTTACAAAATAAATTGATTCCAATGAATCATTGAGAAAATAAAAGGAATAAATTCAGTTCTAGAATTTTAACTTAGCAGAAATTAGTTTAAGTAAGAATTAGATCAAACGCTTGAAAAATACTAACGTAGAGCTCATTTTATAAATTTTGAAGCGCGTTAGTAAGTTTCAAAGTGAAATTATTGGGTAAAAATAAAATAAACTATATTTAGAGGAAAACGTTAAAAATACCTTATAATGATTTTATAGGCAAAATGCTGCCAAAATTTATTAAAATCAGACGTATAAAAATGAAAAGATTCCATACTATATTTAGAACACAAGAAAAATACTCTACGTATTTTTAAAGTACTAGATATAGTTTTACACATATCAAAAATGATGATTATAAGCTATTCGGTTAAGAAAATGAATTGAAAATCCTACGCGATTGAGAAAATGATTTAAAAAGATTTTGTGATGACAAAATATATTTACGCGATTTAAAAATGTTTGTGAAAACGACGGGATTGTGAAAAAGCGATAAAATTCCTATGCGATTGAAAGATACTGTGAGTTTTACTGTCGGGCCAAAGTGGTGGACTCGGACATGTTGTGGTGTAGTACTGTCAGGTGGGACGTACTATACTTTGGTTATTTTGTGACATCAGGCGGGACGTACTATATTTTGTTATTTTGTGACTAAGGGCATTTTGGTAATTTCTCGTATATATGGTAAAATTTGGACAATAATGGTATTTTTGTAATTTTAGATCATGATTAGAGTGTTGTGCTAATTTGTGTTATAATTGGTGATTGATTAACGAGGCGAATTACACCGTGTTTGGTGTGATAAGCGTAGTGTGGTTTATTTATGAACTTGGAGGCATTAGTGTGCGGAGGATTCCATATGTGGACAGTGGTAGCACATCTGGGCCGTGGTAACGGGCAACACACTAATGATCTTGACAATCACTATTCTTAATCGAGATCTTGAGGAGATTAATAAGTACTATGCCTGTGGTACACGATGTTTGGACTGTGTACTGCTACACGATGTTTGGACAGTGGGCTATAGACACAACGTTAGACAGTGCAATAGTTTGGTTGGGCAGCCATAAAGTATTATTAGTTTCTATTCAGATCATTCCCTCAGATATCCGTGTTTAGCTCCATGGAGTAGGAACGAGTCAGTGTGTGTATCATTCATCATCTGCATTTTAAATGTTTATTGTGTTCATGCATTATTTGCATTTTACCGTTCATGCATCCTCTGCACTTTACTGCTTACCATATTCTGTGATAAAATATATGATGTACTGTTTTAATATATTATGTATGATATGTGTTATTTTAATATTTATTGCTTTAATATATTATGCATAATATAATGGTATGTGTTATTTTAATATGTATTACTTTGTTATATTATGTATGAAATGTTGGTATGTGCTGTTGGAATATTTGTTTGTATTGTCATTTTCTTTATTGCCATGCGGGTAATGGTGTAGATTGTATCACCTCTGTATATGTTTTCTCGATATTATTATATTATTTCCGTAAAGAGTTTGAGGAAGAGGGAGAGGAACAGCCTCTTGAGATACAGTATCCGGACGAGCGACAGCCGGGCGAGCTATAAGAGGAAGAGGAGTCGGTAGATCACACTGATCATCAAGACTGATCTTGAGATCATGGCGTTACCAGGATTCCTCGGGTTTGTGAAACTGGAGTTTCACGGGGGTTCTGAAGCCTGGCGTCTGCGAGTAGATAGAGGCACAGTTGTATACGTGGGACGTTTGACTGTGTCCCTATGTAGAGAGTATGACGGAGATGTCATATTCACTACTATGTTGTATTTATATTTAGAGTTACCTCTGACTCTTAGGCATTACTGGCAAGGAATACTCCATGCGCCTAGTGAGCTCAATAGCGAGTCAAGCTCGGACTCGTGTCCGTAGTACTATGGGACCTAGAACTATGGGACCTCCAGAGCTCGAATTACGAGGATCTTTTCGAGGATGATCCATCGGAAGATTAGAGAGCTCGAGGTGCACTTGGGCAATATTATGTCTTAGTTTTATGTTGTCTTTTCTTGTTTTATCAAATACTTGTAGATGTAAATTATGCGTGTACTAAAGAAAAATCACATGTATAATATGGTGAGTTTATGTTTCTTATATTTTGTGTTCCGTGTTATTTTATTTAATGTTATAATTATAAAAAGAAAAAAATATATATATATATATACCATAACTATTACTTAAGTATCAAATGTTTTTATAACTTGGGTAAGGATTTTATTTATTTTTATTTTCTGCATCATAAATGTGACATCCCCAGAAAGGGTGTTACAATCAATCTGTATTTGACATCAACTTTAGTTTGAACAAGTTCAAAGACTAAGTTTTAAAAGTCTGGTCGAAAAATAAGTATACCTTGAGAGTCTTTGATTTTGGAAGTTTTATAACAACATCATGTTTTGAGGAACTTTTTGTCGAAGTTGATTTAGTGAATTTAACCTTTGGAGCTTTGGGGATAGGAGGATTTTGAGTTTTCTTGCTTTTCTTCTTTTTTAAGGAGATAACTTCTTCTTCTTCTTCCTCTTCTCCTTCTTGTGGTTGCTTATAAGGTCTCTTCAATGGGAGTGCTGTAAGAAGAAAAATATAGTTAGTAGATGGGACAAAAAATTAAAATGACAGAATATAAAAAGAAATACCTTCAGGTATTTTAGTGATGATTCAGGTATTCCTGGAAAATTGTTTATACGACAAGGCAAACCAACGAGTAAACTTGACTTCTAGAGTTCTTGTAAGAAAGATATTACTCACAAAATAGATCCTATCTGAAATAGGGAAGTTACTAGCCCTGGTAGGTTTACTTGGGAATTCGTCGGCCAAATCGAAATGAGTACAAGGAAGAAACACTGGTTTTGGAAAAGGAATTTGAAAAAGTTCAAGTCGTGCTAAAGGATTTTTTATGGAAACTGCAAGGAAATTAGTGGAGCATTTTTCCTTGTATGCTTGTTTCAGTTTGGCTATGACTTCTTTGCAATGTCGAACAATTAAGCTAGGAAACCTGAAGTCCCATTTGATTTTGTAGTACTTTTCAAAAGCCCTGACATCTTGAATATGCTTACCTTTGGTTTTTGTCGAAGGCTCTTGATCCTGCACAGGAATCAGAATTTCAGTAATGCGGCTTCGACAAACGTCAATATCGACATGGTAAGGACTATAGTATTTAGTCCATCATTCGACAAAATCTTTGGAGATTCCTCAGTAGGGAGTAAATGCAGAAATCATGAAGTGTTGTTTGTGCCTTTCGTTCTTCAAAGCCACACGTACAAGGTCTGACATGCTCTGTAGGTGGCCGTTAATGAGGTGTTCCTTGGCTTTTGGAGAAAATGGTGCTAGAATGGCTTGACAAAATCCCAATTGTCAAGCTACCATGTTTGGCAAACACAGCTCTAAGGATTTATATGTCTAGCTAGGAAGATCAGCAACCAGAATTTGCCGACAAAGAAAGTTAAACCAGACAGAAATATTGTCAGCCTGAATGGAAGGATCATTGGAAAGTATTAGTCGGGTAAACCACTCAGGACCAAGAGAATGGTCGGTGAATGGTGCAAAATATATATCTTTAGTGTTAAAGGAGATGGAATGAAAAATACTGAAGAAATGCATGAAATTTTCCAAGTTTTGTTTGTGAATTTTTTCATGTTTAATATGGCAAAGTTTTATGCCATAGGTAGCAAGAGAGATCGTCGGAGGTGAAGTGTCAACTAAATAGTCTCCTAAAATGACATTTAACCAAAGCTGGAGTAGCCACATTGGGCCACCAGAGTTAGTTTTCTTTACCTGAGATCTAATGCTTTGGACAATTTCACCTATGCTCAGGTAGAGGTTAGCAAGGAGAAATTGACTAAGAGCTAATTGTTAACCTTCATGAAGGAGGTTAGCGAGATGAAGAAAAGACTTAGACACTTGAATCGACCTAGATCCTAAAGCATAGGCTGATAACCAGAGAAAAAGAAAAGCTACATGTTCTTCATCGATTACAGGGCCTATTTCTGAAAGGTAGAAGCTAATGAAGTTTGAAGAAGAAGTTGGGGGCTTTTGAGTAAATGCCAATGATATCTGAAGGTTGGAGGACAGGAGTGATGATTTTCCCGTCTGGTCGAAGACCAGTTATGGCAGCTACATCGAAAAGCGTAGGACCCATCATGCCATGAAGGAATTGAAAAGAATTGGTGGTTTTATTCCAAAAGAAAAATGAAGCACCTAGCATGTAAGAATCCATTTTTATGGAATAACGAGAGAGTTGAATAAAATCAAAGATACCTATGTCCCTCCACAAACCTTCTTTAGAGGCTTGAACCCTATCAAGCCACTCAAGATACCCATTAATATGGGTAGGAATGGTTCTGAAAAGCTTCTCAGACTTGCTGAAATAACTGATAGGAAGGGAAGGAAGGGAAGCCAAGATAGCTTCTTGAGGATTTTTGTGAGGGAAAAAGGTGTGTATTTCATCAATAATGAATTCCTTGGGCAAAACTGGGCCCAAGAAAGCAGCTGAAGGATCTAAAGAAAGCGAAGAATCACTGATAGGAAGAATTACCTTTAAGAGATTCCATAGTTTAGATTTTTACAGGATTGGATCTTGAACAATCGCATGATTGCCCAAGTCCACTGGTGGTTTGTTAGGAGCTTGAGAACCAGAAGCCATAGTGGAAGGAAAAGATTTGCAGAAAAGACATGGGAGAGTGAGGTTGAAGATGATGAATAGTGGAGAAGGTTGAAAATGATGAACAATGGAGAAGGGAGTGAAAAGATGTGTGAATTTAAAAAGCTATTTTTTTTCAAAATAGGGATAATTATGATCCTTATTTATTAGGAAACGGCTATTTAATGTCTGCAGTGACAAATCTAGTTATGACCTTCTAGATTTTTACGGAAGATTTTACTGGATTTAAAAAAAACCATTGAAAGGACTTTGATTAGGAAGTTAGTGTTGAGATTGGATTAAAATTTATCTTTCTCCCATCAGTGTCGAAAGAAAAATTTTGGGGGACATCTGTTAGGGGTGAAAATATTTCAGATTCCAATTCGATGGCTAGATGTTGATATTGGATGAATCTTCCAAGTATTGAGCCAACGGAAGCGTTAAATGGTCAGAAGATCCAATGCAGCAGCTGGATATTGGTGTTGGACAAGTGTTAATCCGACAGAAGTGTTGAATTTCCCAAGTGTTGAATCGACGAGAGTGTTAAATGATCAGAAGTTGGTTTTGTCAAAAGTTGGGAAAATGTTAGTATTAAATATGTGACATAACTGCCATATACATGTCAAATTCCTAGGAGTCAGTTATTTTTATAGTTTGCCTATAAATCTTTGTATTCACAATATACAAAGGGAGGTTATTTGCTGATACACGATCCTAAAATCTCACTCGAGCAGATTAACGGATTTGATCCAAGTATGCCTTCCCTTTTCATTTCAAGTCATTTAATTTAATGCAATGTTCTTTTAATTCCTTTATTTTTCAGTCTTGTTCTTTAAATTTCTTTAAATTTTGTTGTTCTCTTTACATGCCTTATTTTACTGCTTTTCTTTTAAAATTTTACACTTTAGTTTTCTGCATCAGTTTCTTTATTTTCTTTTAAACTTTTCGAAGCTTTCTTTACTGAATTTTTCTTTAAGTTTTAACAAATTCTTGTTGTTTATTTTAAGTTTCTTTTCAAACCCTTTTAAACGAGATTACCATATAACTCGAAACCCACATTCGTTTGATAAATAAATATTTGTTTATTGAAATTTGTCTTGACTAAAATCCCACTTAAACAGCAGATCATGTGAAAAACTGTCAACATCCAGTACCAGGGTCTAACATATATTTCCAGGGTATTCCTGTTGAGGATGTAGATACTGGATTTTGACGGGTATGTGTGCCGGGTTGACCTACGAGTTATAAACCAAGATTATGGTCCAAAACAAATTGCTAAACCTATTATGCATAAAAAACAAAAGGCCGACCATGAACAAATAATTAACAAAAAAATGTGTATATACTTGTTATACAAAATAAATTATAGACTATAATAGTTCCACTATTTACTAGATTCCTTGTTTGCTTCTAATGCACAAAATTTAACATGATAAATAATCTACTTTGATGTTATGTTAGGGCTCTAAGTAACACATGTATAGTGATCAAACATTCAAACCAAACACATGAATATACTAGTAATCTATATGCCACCTGCAATAGAATGAACTCAACCACGACCACGACCATCTAACTTAGAAGACCAATCAGTGCTAGGTTCGTTAATTTAGAAGCCTTTTTCTTCAGTTCCAAAAAGGTTCAGCTTAGCAAGTGGCACTACAAGTAGATTCTTACACTGTCTCTCTCTATAAACAAACCCCTTTAAGAGAAATATAAACACACACGAAATTCGATTGTAGCCCTCATATTTTGTTGAATGAAGTATATCATTTATTATATGATATGTCTTACAATAAGTAGTTGTTGTTCCACATAACCACAACTAACAAGGGAAACTATACTACTAGTTTTTCATCTAAATACTTGATACGCATAAAATACACTAAGAGCAAGTGCACTCTATCATAAAATAATATAGCATGTGAGTCCCAGTTGTTGATCCCACGAGGAATAAGAAGTAATTACTAGATCTGCTAAACTATTGATTATTTAGACAATCGAAAGTGTAAAGAGAGAAATAACTTAAACAAATAAAGAAGAACAATGGACAATCAAATAATGTAGAGATAATCAATTAGAGAGAAATTAGGGCACAAGTTCACTTGAATCAAATTAATCAAATTTTCATTCATTTATGAGGTAAGGTAATTCTCTTGCCAATATTCTCTTAATTGCTATTGAATCCCAATGGTCATGGATAAAGAATATTCTATTCCTAAATTAAATCACTTATTTGGTCATTTAGTTAAATTAATTAGGAATGAATTAATCCCTAATTCAAGAGATGAACTAATATAATCGTCAATTCCATTGATAAAATAAATTGATGTTTAGTCATTCACCAATCTAATCCTAGGTTTCTTATATAGGTCGACTCATTAGATGCGGATTGTTACTGATCAAACAATGAACTAAAACATGCCAAAAGTGATCAAGTTTTGACAAGAATACAAGCAATATAATAGACCTAAAAGAAATTACCTTAATCAAAGTTGAATTCAAAACCAGTTAATTACGAAAATAAGATCTCCCATAGCTCTAGCTATAGGATTAGTTACTCATGTTCAATAACAAACCCATATCACAATACAAATCCATAGAAATAAAAACCCAAAGAAAGGGGAAAAAACTAGGAGGAAGAGAAATCAAAACCCCTTTTACGGAGATTATGATCTTCAAGCCTTCAAGAATGTCGTCCTCTCTTCGTGGCTGTCTTCCAAAGATTCATGACAATTTTATCTTCTAAATTATCTTTCTAAAGTCTGTTGTCTCTCTCTCTAAATTTTTTCTGGATGATCTGAATCAAAGAGGGCTCATTTGCTAAACTCGTTTTCTCCCTTTTATAGAAAAGTTGACAACTTTTCATATCTGACTTGCACGATTTTTCTCACCCTTCAGATGGCCAAATTTGCCCTCAATCTCAACAAAGAAGTTGTAGGATTTTCTGTTATCTTTTCAATGCTGCAAACAGTGCCTTGATTTAATCTCTGTAACCCAAGATATGGTCTAATTACTGAAACATAGTTGGGAGAGTGTGAGAATCTAAATTTGCAACAAACTTTATCTCTTTGAGAATCCTCATCTAATCTTCAATCTAATCCTTATTTAAGATTTCGCATCCAATTAGAACTCTAATTAGCATCTAAGAATAGGATAAGAATCTTTCAAATATTTATCTTTAGGAATTTCTTATTTTTACGCAAAATCTGATGATTTATCCTAAAAATTCAAATATGACTAGGTGAAGAGATAATTATTTAAAAATAAATTAAAAATAAAAATAAATAAAAACTAAATTAAAATCAATTAAAAATCCTAATAAATAAACTCAAAAGATGAGTGTATTTCTTATCAAATACCCCCAAACTTGAACAATTGCTTATCCTTAAACAAAGAATAGGAATAAAAAACAAGATTAAACTCAGCATCCAAAAACATGAATCAAGGAAAATTCTACAATTAAAGAATTCAATCAAGTTCAACAATCAAATCTAATCCAAGAAGATCATTTAGAACATAAAACAATTAGAGGCTTGGGTCTAACTTGTATCTTTTCTCCTTACTAGCCAATTGAGGTCACTCATCTTTCCATCGCTCAAGTGTTTAAGGACAAAGAGATCATTTTAGTTTCCCTTGAAAAATGCATTACCACAGGCTTGGTTATTAATCTCATCTCCACTTTCAAGTTCACATACATAACAAGAATCAAAAGGGTTTCCTTTGGTTGTAATGGAGCCAAAGGTAAATAATGAAAGGTAGGAAAAAGATAAAAAAGAGTAAAGAATATTCATTGATAAATTGATATAAAACAAAATCAGGTTGAAAAGATAATAAATAGAATATAAGCACAAGGGTATAATAGATTTTTACTTTCAACCCAATATTCTCATAATTCTTCACCAATTTTTTTCCTTTTCCATTTGTTTTCCTTTTTTCTTTTTTTTTTCACCCTTGAAGATAAAAACAACCCTTAATAACTTTTCAATTAACACATCAGTTGCTCCAAAAAATCCAACCTGATTATTCAATTAAGCATCCAAAAAAATCAATTTCAGGTTCAATGGGAAAACTAAGAGATTATTTTCTCAATGCAACTCTAAAAGTCATGAAAGAATTAAGCCTAATTACCTTAATCATTTTCAAGTATGTATGTGAACCATTAAAGTCTCAACAAGATATCAAAGTAAGTTCTAACACACATTAATTAAGAGAAAACTCACTCTAGAAGAAAAATAAGATTTTGTTTGTGAAAAATCCAATCATTAAATCTTAAAACTCACTTTCTGGCTAAGTTAATAAAGAGAACAAATGCTAGCAGACATGACTAATTTTCAACTAAGATGCTAAATTTCACTTTACTAAATTGAACAAGATTGCTTCACACAAAATCAGCTCATATGAGTAATGGATTCCCCTCGTAAATATATCTCTATCAGCTCAGTATTAATTCAAGTAATTAACTCACAATTCCTACTTAATTACTAACAATACTCAAATGTTCATCGATTTCACGAAAATTTTAAAAGTATACTCCCCACACTTAAGATAAACATTGTCCTCAATGTGATAAAATAAAAATAACAGAATAGAGGATAATGAAACTTCCCGCAAAATTAAACACAAAATCATGAAGGAGGTGGGAGAGGTAGAGCCTGAGAAAGGCGTGTAGCCATGAGCTCAAATATCTGTCTAACTGAGCGGCGACATGTTGTCAAAAATTGCACAAGAAAACAAAAGGGTCGACTTATTTTTATTTATTTATTTTTTCTATACTAGAAAAATAAAGCAAAAAGAAATAACTGAAAAATAAATGCAAAAACTAATAGTGCTATAAGAAAGGATAGAAACACAGGTTGCCTCATGTGAAGTGCTAAGTTATAGTCATTAGCTTGAATATGGGCCAGTCCCATGCTAAGGTGATGTCGATAGAGTGGTGCTAAGTCTCACTCCTTCTTCATAGTGCTTCACTCTCTGGCCATTTATCAGGAATGTATTGTGGCCTTCTTTCTTCACCTTAAGCACACTGTACGATAAGATGCGAACAATCTCATATGGTCCATACATTTTTTATCAAAACTTACTAAGAAGAAGACAAAGACATGAGTTACAGACAAGAATTTTATCCCCAATCTTAAACTCGTGCTCTTGGATACACTTGTCATGCCACTACTTTGGTCTTTTCTTGTAGAGCTTGACATTCTCAAAGTTGGTGGCAGCCTCGGGCAAAATCTTTTCTGGCATGTCATCAGTCATAGATTCCTGTAGATATGAAAACACAGCACTATCCGCAACATTAGTAGTATCTATGCAATTACATGAATCAAAGGAATTAGAATTTTTGACAGAATTAAAAACATTAAAAACTACTTCCTCATCATTTAATCGTAAGGTTAACTTCCCTTAACGGACATCAATCATGGTATTTTCAGTAGCAAGGAATGGGTGCCCAAGTATGATTAAAATCTTTGAGTCCTCCTCCATGTCCAACACAATGAAGTCAATTGGAAAAACAAATTTAGCCACCTTCACCAAAACATCTTCCAATACACCTTGAGGGTAAGTGATGGATCTATCGGCCAGCTACAGTGAAATGTTAGTAGGCTTTGGCTCCTACATTCCTAATTTCTTAAAAACATAGAAAGACATTAAATTAATACTAGCACCTAAATCACATAATGCTTTCTCAAAATAAGAGTTACCAATATAGCAAGAAATAGTGAAACTCCTAGGATTTTTTAATTTCGGTGATAACTTCTTCGAGAGAATGGCGGAACACTCCTTATTTAGACATATCGTCTCAAATTCCTCAAGCTTGCATTTTTTTTTTTGTAAGTATTTCTTTCAAGAACTTTGCATACTTGGACATTTGAGAGATGACTTCCACAAACGGAATGTTAATTTGTAATTTATCGAACATCTCCAAGAATTTAACAAATTGATTGTCTAGCTGATTGTCCTTCAGTCTTTGAGGGAATGGAATAGAGGGCTTCTATGGCTCACTTACATGTACCGCGAAAGATACTTCACTTGCCTTCTCATTTTCTATAGTAGCTGACTCATCGAGAGTATCTCCATGCTTTTGCATTTCCTTCTCCTTTTTCTTGGGGAGATCCTCAAGCTTCTTGCCACTTCTCAAGGTAATTGCATTGACCCATTCCTTCAGGTTAGGCTCAGTAGTGCTAGAAAATGTCTCTGGTGCCCTTTCTGACATCAATGTAGCTAACTGGCTAATATGAGTTTCCATGCTCTTTATTCGGGTCTCTGAATTATGCATATATTTAATTATAAAATTTTTAAAATTTTATTTCTTTTCAGTTGCTTGGAAACCTGGAGGTGGTTGCAGAGCTCTCTGATGACTCTATTGACTACTCTGTTGATTTGCCCATTTGAAATTGGGGTGATCCCTCCAATTGGAATTATACGTATTTGAATATGGATTGTATTGTTGCCAATTAAAATTACTAACAAAATTTACTCCTTCGGGCTCGGGGGCAAATGGACTACTAACTTGACAATTTGAACTGTTATGCCTCTATCCGCCACATGCTTCACATATGATTGGTGGGGCTGCACTATTTGTCGCCATCAGAGTCTCAACCTTCTTCGTCAATGTTTAAAATTGACTCAAAATGGCAGTAAAGGAGTCAACAACATGCACACTAACTTGTTTCTTAGGAAGCTAGCGCTCATTTTGTCATTGATAACTGTTAAGTGTCATTTCTTCAATCAATGCATGAATTTCAATCGGTGTTTTCCTCTATTTTGTACCTCCTGCATTGGCACCAATGAGTGAATGGTTGGCAGGCGACAAACCATTGTAAAAATTTTGTACTTACTGCCATATGGGCAATCCATGATGTGGACATCTCCATATCAATTCTTGAAAATGTTCCCAAGCTTCATAGAGAGTATCCATATCAAATTACACAAAAGAAAAAATGTCATTCCTTAACTTAGCAAATTTGGAGGGAGGAAAATACTTAACTAGAAACTATTATGTCAACTGATCTCATGTGGTGATGGAACACCTTGGTGGTGACGTTAGTCATTGACTCACCCTGTCTCTAAGAGAGAAAGGAAAGAGTTGCATTTGGATTGCATTTTCTATCACTCTATTATACTTTATAGTATCATACAACTGTAAGAACTTAGCCAAATGTTGATTTGGATCATCCAAAGGCAATCCACCAAACTGAACAGAAGTTTGAATCATGGAGATCAATGTTGGTTTGATCTCGAAGTTGTTAGCTGCCATGGTTGGTCTTGTAACGCTCCTTTCGTATCCTCCAGCCATGTGATGTGAAATTTATATATGTTACAAATCTAATTACAGGTTGTCTCAAGTAATAAATTCTCGGGAGTCTGAGGATCCATAGGGAATTGATGAAGAAAAATTCTGTGAGGTAAGGAAAAGATTTGTCACAACAATAAAGGTGATAAAACTTATTCACAATTAAAAAGGATTTGCTTGAGCTAGGAGATCCATTCTTGGCAAGTAAATTAAGAACAAGATTAATTCTTTTTATAACTTAATTAGAATCCACACATAACGGAGTTTCCAATCGGAAAATACAACATTCAAAGTTCATTTAAGATTATATATGTAATTATATTATGGTTCCTTTAATTATCTACTAACGTCAACACTTATAAATGGGTTTAAGCATTCATTGTGTCAAACTCTTATCTATAATAAATCAAGATTTTCACTTTACAAGGAGGGTTTCTAAATTGATTGGAAACAAAATACAATATATATAATGTCCACTTGATAATATAACATTCAAGCACAAGAAATAGATTAATCTAACCTTATTTCATTACTAAAAGCTTCACTCTTTCACCCAAGTAAAATGAGAATTAGTTAATCATGAGTCAAGAAGAAAGAAAGAGAGAACATAATTTCTATTTGGAGCAAAAGAAAACTATAACAAGATAAATAAATAATACAAGAACAAGATCTTGATCTCTAAACCAAGATGATTCTAATGAGCAACCCATGGTGCCTTTTATAGAGCATGAAGGATACAAAATGACAAGGAAGGTGTTTAATGAATGGGTGGATGCGTGGAGGGATGAGTGGAACATGACAATAGAGTTGTTAATGAATTGGTGGGTGAGTGGGTAAATTATTGCCATGCTTGACTCCCTGCTCAACCAATCCAGTTGTTTTCACATGACTATAACTATATCATAACGTCACCTATTGCATAAGTGGTCTTAATGAAAGTTGAAGGGTTTTGTCTCAGATTTTCAATGCCACCAGTTTCATCACAATCTGACCCCTATAACCCAAGACATGGCCCAATCTTTGCACAGTGATCGGGTTCCAATAATAGCACCTCTATTCTGATTTTTAGGCCTAATATGACCTACTAGACATTCGAATATGCTATTATGTTCTCATGAAAGTTGTAGATTTGGGTCTTAGCATTCATTTGGGCTTAGTTTGATGTCAATTGAACTCCTATAGCTCAAGAAATGGGCTGATGAGTACATAGAGATCAAGTTGTCAAGATTAGAATTCTGACTCTTGCTTTCACTTCAATTTTAATTATCCAAATGTGTGATTCCTCTCTTGAGGTCTCATGAAACTTGTATAGAATTGTCTTAACTTTCCTACAAGACCAGAATCACATCAATCAAATATTTACAACTCAGACTATAACAAATTTACTGAACACTGCCAAATAGACAAATTAAGGCCAATTCATGCAATAATTCCTTTAATGATCCAATTAGGTCCAATATCATAAAATGTGATAAAATCAACTTAATTAAGCCTAATTGAACCTTAAGAAGCCTAGTGAGAGGATTATTAAATGAATAAAAAATATTGCTATCACCGTGGGCATGGAATATTCAAGCATTGTTCGCTCTGCTGGGGTAGCTCGTTCTTCACGATTCCCCTCAATTGTTGTCTCTTTCTCCATCTTCCTTGTAGCTTCTTCAATCACAACTTCAGTATGAGATTACTTCGTTAACCTGTGAGTTATTTTCTCAATTTTTGGATCAAATGTCCGATTAGAAAATTGAGAATGAGTAAGCATAAACAAGAAATATAAGCACAGAGATGAAGTGACAATCGAAATAAAAATAAAATAAAATAAGAAATAAAATAAAAGTTCGTCTAAATAAACTAGAGTCTTATGCTTCTAATATTACCAAACTTATTCTCCGACAATGGCGCCAAAAACTTGATACGCGTAAAATACACTAAGAGCAAGTGTGCTCTATCACAAAGTAATATAGGATGTGAGTCCTAGTTATTGATCCCATGAGCAATCAAAAGTAATTACTAGATTCGCTAAACTCTTGATTATTTAGACAATCGAAAGTGTAAAGAGAGAAACCACTTAAACAAATAAAGAAGAATAATAGACAATCAAATAATGTAGAGATAATCAATTAGAGAGAAATTAGGGCGCAAAGTTCACTTGAATCCAACTAATCATATTTTCATTCATTTATGATGTAAGGTAATTATCTTGCCAATATTCTCTTAATTACTATTGAATCCCAATGGTCATGGATAAATAATATTCTATTCCTAAATTAAATCACCTATTTGGTCATTTAGTTGAATTAATTAGGAATGCATTAAGTTTCAATTCAACAGATGAACTAACATACTCGTCAATTCCATTGATTGAATAAATTGATGTTTGATCTTTCACTAATCTAATCCTACGTTTATTAGATAAGTCCACTCATTGGATGCGGATAGTCACCGGTCAAATAATGAATTAAAATATGTCAAAAGTGATCAAGTTCTGACAAGAATACAAGCAATATAATAGACCCAAGAGAAATTACCTTAAATAAAGTTGAATTCAAAACCAATTAATTAGGAAAACAAGATCTCTCATAACCCTGGCTATGGGATTGGTTACTCATGTTCAATAACAAACTCATATCACAATACAAATTCATAGAAAAAAAAACCCAAAGAAAGGGGAAAAACTAGGAGGAAGAGAAATCAAAACCCCTTTTACGGAGATTGTGATCTTCAAGCCTTCAAGAATGTCGTCCTCTTTTTGTGGCTGTCCTCTAAAGATTCGTGGCAATTTTCTCTTTTGAATTATCTCTCTAAAGTTTGTTGTCTCTCTCTCTAAATTTCTGTTAGATGATCTGAACCAAAGAGAACTCCTTTACTAAACTCGTTTCCCTCTTTTATAGAAAAGTTGATAGGTTTTTGTATATGAATTTCATAATTTTTCTATCCCTTCAGATAGTCAAATTTATCCTCGATCTCAACAGTGAAGTTTTATGATTTTTTATTATCTTTTCAATGCCGCAAACGGCGTCTCGATCTGTTCTCTATAACCCAAGATATAGTCTATTTACTAAAACATGGTCAAGAGAGTGTGAAAATTTAAATTTGCAAAAAAAATTTAATTTGAGAATTCTTATCAATTTTCAATTTAATTCTTATTTAAGATTTTACATCCAATTAGAACTTTAATTATCATCTAAGAATAAGATAAAAATCCTTTAAATATTTATCTTCAGAAATTTTTTATTTTTGCACAAAATCTAATGATTTATCTTAAAAATTTAAATATGATTAGATGAAGTGATAATTATTTAAAAATAAATTAAAAATAAAATTAATTAAAATTAATTAAAAATTCTAATAAATAAATTCAAAAGATGAGTATATTTAACACTCGTCAATACTCATACTCGATATATAGATACCAGCAAAGTTTTAAGTATTTTCATACAACAAATGGTATGACTATGAAAAATCTATTGAGGGGAGTAGGGAAAATCCCATAAATAAGGAAAACCAAACTGGAGGTCTATATAATCTCATTATTGAAGTTGAGTTCAAGATCAGACGGCATACCATATACCTAATATCCTCGTATGTCCCATACACGGCACAAGAAGCCAAGATATTAGGTAAAGTCGTACTGAAACTTTTAAATGCAAGTGAATTAGATCCAATAAAAATTCAAGATGAACATATTCTATAGATGCATTTGACTATAACATTTCAACAGTTAATAGTTAATGCACAATTTTACACAACCACCTGGCTGACAATGTCCATTATTTTTTAAAGCAAGATTCCAGATAATTCAGGCTTCATAAAAAATTCATAGACTGAGACTTATACATTATATGCTTGAGTGTCAAGCTCAATTGACTGAAAACTGAAGAACCAAATGTACAGGTGAATGTATGTACGTCTAGCACGAAGTACCAAACAAGATGCAAATCATTGTGGGAGGAAGCACTCAGTCTCCTTTTATTTCTACTAAGCATAATTTCAAGATTTTTTGAAATAGATCCAGGCTTATCACACAAATATTTTGGATGTGTCATTGAACTGAGAATTGAGAGACTTCCTAATGCAGGAGCAGTAGAAAAGAAAATAAATAAAAGTGGAGTTATCTTTTAATTTCAAGATATTTTAGTTAATTTTCGTGGCATTTGTTTATGGGTAGTATTTTGGGTCATATTTATGTTAATTAATTGTTTAAATATCTTATTTGTACGGCCCAAAGGCTCCTAATAGGCTTAGGTTAGTAGTAAAGTGTCGTGGATTGCATCTTTGGAGTTGTTTCTAGTAAGTTGTATTTAGAAAGTTATAGTTCAATAATTGTAGTTTAAAGTTCCTAAGCTAAAAGGTCATGAAGTCTAAAATGTCTTAGCTTGTACTATAAAAGCAAGAACTCAACTTTTATATGGCAGATCTTTTCATTTGGATGTTAAATCAAGAATTATCAAGAAGAGTTTTTCTTCTTTCCTGGTTTGTTATACGATAATAACTAGCTATTAACTCATTCTTCTCTCGATTCCTCTCTTCCTTGGTAGAACCCTATCTAGACACCTTCCCCTACATCAATTCCATAGGAGTGTCCTCTTGTAACAACGTTATGAAATGAATACATCATCAATTTCTTGTTTCATAATCCCCATGGTCCAGGATTATAAAGCATCTCCCGATCAATTAAATGAGCATTACAACAGGTAATAATAAATTGCAGAGGAATGGACACCCAAAGGACAGAAAATCTGAGCAGGAATATTCAACATCAAATTTATTTATTTATGTTGGTTACAAAGGAGGTCTAAGACCTAGTGTGGAGAGGGGGAAGGTAGGCAAAAGTAGAGGCAAAGCAGTCTCGGTGGGATTTGAACCCGGTTCAAGTAGTCCCCAAAGGGACTTGATGCCACTTGTGCTAACTGCTAAGGCTCTAGGGCAGACATCAAATTTTCTAGTTAAGAATAATTAGGTTATAAAAAAAAAAGAAAAAAAGAGTGGAGGAATTGACACCCAAAAATCTGTTGCTTTGGCAAGTCTAGTCACACATTAAAGTTTTTATACTAAGAAGACACGGGAAAAGGGGACAATAAGCAATGTCCTAACTATTCACCTAAAGTTAAAACATACAAGGCAAGAATTCTCCAGATTGACATCTCAATGTTGCAGTTATACTTAGGACAAAGTAGAGTTCATAATCCGAGGGTTCATTGAAATCACAGCCTGAAATAAACTTAGACCAATAAAAGTTCATTTAAATGTTTCATGCTGTGTTAAGTCTTCTAACGAATCTGATCCCTGTACCAAGGAACAAGGCCGTGCTAGATTGACTCCCAACATGAAAGCATGTCATGTACATCAACTGACTTCAGGCTTTCACTTAGCCAGAAGTACCATAGCTCTAAATTGAAAGAGAAGTCACTTCAAACTAAAATTTTTAGTAGGTTTCTGTGAATAAGCTCTCCAAGCACGCAATTGAGCTTAACAAGTTCTGTGGATAAACAAAGACTACGTCAGTCATTTCTCCTATTATGACATTACTTTTAGCTGCCAACTAGACATATAACTAATGTGGCAGCATAGCTCATGTTCCCACTGAAGTAGCACCTTTGATTATATTATCACCAATAATCCCTGCATGAACACTGCCCATCCTTAAAGCAATGAAACCTGTGAGCATCTCTAACAGTGATTTCCCTACTAGCAAAGGCCGAAATAAGTTTGATGGCATTGTGGCAATCACCACAAATTCTTAGGTTCTTCACAACCAGTATTGGCACCCCTTCTTCAGTCGAGATCATACCAAATGCAACTGCCAGCTTCTCACTATGATGCAATAACCTTCTTTCTTTCTCTTCTGTCGCTGCCTCTTCATCTTTCATCAATGCCCATCTTATATCTGGCACGTACCCTGCTTGTTTCATCTTCCTTAACATCTCTCCCATGTACTCATGAATCTCTTTTATCATTGGATGTGAAGTGTCTTCAGCCACAAAGACATGCACCTTCTTATCTATCTCAATCCAACTACAACCTGGTTTCTTCTTCACGCCTTTTTCCCGCATCAGCCTTTTAACTGTTGCAGCATCTTCCCATCTGCCAGCACTGGCATACATATTTGAAAGCATGACATATGGAGCAGCATTATAAGGTTCCAGCTGGAGGAACTCATTGGCTGCTTTCACCGCTAGCTCCACATTTCCATGCTTCCTACACGCGCCAAGTAAAGCAGCCCATTCAATAGAGCCAGGATTAAATGGCATTGTCTCAATAATCCTCTCAGCCTCCTTGAGTTTGCCTGCTCGACCCAAAAGATCTACCATGCATGAATAATGTTCTGCTTCTGGTTCAATCCCAAACTTTTCCTTCATCAAATTGAAATATTTCTGACCCTCCTCAACTTTTCCAGTGTGTGCACATGCAGAAAGAACAGATATGAAGGTTATGCTGTTAGGGGCAATATACTTTTGCAGCATCAGTTCAAAGAGCCGGAGTGATTCTACCTCAACACCATGTTGTGCATAACCTGCGATCATCGAATTCAGTGATACTGTGTTATGCTCTGGCATCGTATCAAATAGCCTTCTTGCATCTTGAAGATTCCCACATTTAGAGTACATTGCAACAAGAGCATTATTCACCGAAACACGATTGTAAGGGATATCAGATTTGATTGCTAATGCATGAACCTGTTTTCCTACAGAGGGGGAAGATAAATTGGAGCATGCACTAATTACACACACGAAACTACAATCATCCGGATGAAAACCAACACACTGCATCTTCCGGAAACAAGAAAGAGCATCTTCAGACAAGTCCTCATTCTGGGAAAATCCAGAAATCATCGTGTTCCAAAGAACCAAATCCGGCTCAGGAATCTCCTCAAACACTTTCCTGCAATCCAACATGCCACCGGCACACTTGGAGTACAAGTCAATCAAACCACTCCCAACATGAGAATTCCTATGGAATCCACTCTTAATCATCTTAGCATGAAACTGCATCCCTCCTGCCAAATCCTTGAGGCAAGTAAACGCAGTCAAAACACTAGCCATAGTGAACATGTCAACCTTCAATCCCATCCTAACCATCTCCTGAAACAACGCCAGCGCCTCCAATCCCTTCCGGTGCTGCCCACACGCCACGATCATTGAGTTCCATGAAACCTCATCTCTATCATTCCCCATCTCACAAAACACCCGCCTCGCCTCACCCAAAAAACCCTTCCTACTATAACACGTGAGGATAGCATTGTTCACAGAAGCATAAGCATCAAACCCACCCAACACTGCAAAACAATGCAGCTGCCTGATCAAACCGATGTCGTTGCAGCAAGCCGTGATCACACCAGACAGTGTAAACCCATCAATGCCAAGATCGGTCTCTCTCACTTCCTCAAACAACCTCAAAGCTTGCTCACACTCGTGGCGATCAGCGTAAGCAGCGATAAGGGTGTTGTATGACACGAGGTCCGGTTGAGGAATTTGATCGAACAGTTGGCGGGCAACGTGGGTAAGGGAGTGTTTAGCGTAGGTGTAGATGATAGTGTTGTAGGAGAACACGTTGGGGTGTTGGGTGATGTTGAAAGCGGTTATAGCATTGGAGAGGGTGCCGCATTTGGAGTAGAGAAGGGTGAAGTGGTTGGAAATGTAGGTGGAAGAGGGCAAAATGGTGTGGAACTTGATGTATAAGGCGTGCAGAGATTTCCCTTTTAAGAGGTCTCTTTGGGCTATGCATGTTTTGAGAAGGTTGCGGAAGGTTTGAAGCTGAAGTGGCCATGACCATGGGATTTGGTTCATCTACTGAAAAGTTAGAACTGTGAAGTGCAATGATGCATGCACCCGAGTCTGTTCAAAAACGGATATTCATCCGGACATTGAACCGGTCAGAGCTATGTTCGAATGGTTCTACTGGGTAAATTAATGGTTGAATCAAAGTTAAGCCGAATAATTGGATCGCTAATCCGAGTTTCACCCGTCAACCGGGGTTTATGGAATGGTAGCTCCCTCCTCAAGTCTCAAGGGGTCACCCAACTTCTATTTGTTAAGTTCTGGTGTAGATACACTTTTATAATAATTGTTTTTTTCATAACTCTGATTTAGTAGTACTTTTATTTAAAGAAAAGGTTATTTTTCATTTAAATACAATATTTAAAAGTGTTTATAACACTAAAAACATGTAAATTATAATTTGTTTTAATAGAAGTGTTTTTTTAAAAAAATTATCGTAATATATAGTATAATACGTCAATTACGCATATAGTCATATTTTACAAGAAAAACAAATAAGTTAAATGTACAAAACGATGGTTTCAACTGTTGTTATTTTCATTTTAAATTTTAATTAAAAAATTTAGATTTTCATTTTCCTCTTAGAACAAAAAATTCTCTCACACTCTCTGTATCATCTCTTTGCGCTCTCCCTCTCACTCTCACACTTTCTCACTCAGAGCGCTCTCTACTCTCACAAATAAAATCGGCTATATTCATTGCACCATTTGAAACCCAAACCCTTGGTCCAGATATTACGACAGTCCAACATTTTGTCTCATTCTTGAGGAAAACCCCTCTCGTTCTATCAAAATATTGTTGTTCAGATCCGTGACGCACGTGGCGCAACCCCGACCCAAAGCCGCAACCACTATTTTTTTACCGAAATAGAGATCTATTTTTCTTTCCCACCATTATGCTATTATTATTTGTTGTTCTCTTTTGTTATGCTCTGTTGTTGTTCTCTTTTGTTGCTTTTGATTCTTGTGTTCTCTTTTTCTTTTCTTTTCTTTTCTTTTGCTCATTCGATTGGTGCCTTTTTTTTTGGTTGTTTGTTTGAGTCTCTGTTTGAGCATTGTTTGTTAATGTGTTTGGGTTGTTATTAGATATACTTTTTTTATTTCGAATGGATGTGTAAATTGGGTTGTGTTTCTGAAATATGGTAGTAGGTAGCGGTATCAGTAAAAGAACTTGTCCTGCCAATACTATTTATTTGATTATGGGGTGAATTTTTTCATTTTTGTCTTATTTTTAATTCTATTGCATTGAGAAAACCTATCTATGTGATTTTATTTTATTTTTTAGGTATCTATCTTTGTGATTTTCTATTTATCAAGTTATGAGACAATATATTTTTTTTTGAAAAAAAAAAAGAAAGCTCATTATGCTGTAAAAATAATACATGCATTATGAAAAAAAATTTATGCTGAAGGAGACAAGAATGATAGGGAAAGTATGATTTAAATAAAACATGATTAGATAGAAATAACTTTGTGTTGGATTTATTTTGATCTAGTTTTGACTTAACAATTGGTCGTATTAAAACCAGCTCTCCAAAGTTTGAGTGATCACCAAATACAAAATTTCAAAACTAATTCCATTGTACCCCTTAGGCATGTTAAATTATTATGGTAAAGGGTGGAAGCCCTTGTGTTGCTCATTTTATTCATGGTTCTAATGGATTGCGGTATATCTTCCTACCTCTACCTAAAGCTAAATTTTTTGATAAGAGTTCTAAGTTTTCAGTGGAGAAGATCTCTGAATATCTTGTTGAAGTATCCGTGCTAGCACTTGGATCACTGACAAACTTAGGTTGAATAATTTGTGCAATAAATTAAGGGATAGTTACTTAAACTTAGTTCTAAGAGATTGTTATACTACTATTAAGGGATAGTTACTTAAACTCAAGTCTTCAGAATATTCTGGTGTTGGTTGTTCTATTGAGCTCCTGCATTTCTTCTTCTCTAGAACCCACTTATAAAGGCCACCTCAGTTGGACTACTATTAGAGGTAGTTACTTAAATTCAAGTCATTGTTTTGTACATAACTCAACTAATTTTTTTTTTGTTGAAAACTATTATTTCTATAAAAGTTAAGGTTTTATGGTTAGAATGTGCATGTTTATGGAAATTGAACAAAAGTAAAATCCTTACCTAGTTTAAGTTTCCATGATTCCTTGTTCAATTTATTTATTGAATATTCACCCCTATGGGATTATAAATGACATTTGTATTTTGAATCCTCTGTGGAAAGTCACTCAATTGGTGTGAGCATTGGTATTTATCAATTCCAAAGCATTTCAACAAGTAGTGTTATATTAAATCTAACAAAATTTTACCAATTAAAGATACCTATCATATGTATGTTGTATCATATCTACCATACTTAATCATGATATGTGACCCAATAGGAGTGAAGTCCACCTTTAATCATTGACATGTAATTTGCCAAACACTATTTTGTCCTAACTTGAATCCACCTTTGTTTTAGTTAGCAAAGAAAATTAACGTAAAAATTTGTCTTCCTCTGAAACTGAGTTTTCAATATTGTAACTCAAGTGCTCAGTTCATTTTCAAACTCCCCAATTCATGCTTCAATTCAATAGTCTACTTCAAAATAGTGTTTTGTTTCCAAACTTGAATCCACCTTATTTTCTTTTTATCTTTATAATAAATAATGAGTTCATTATCTGTAATAAACTTCCTTATGGTTACCAAATCTACAGTTTTTAGATGCTTGCAATCTGCAAGTAAATTGAAACTTAGCAATAGATAAAACTTAGAAAGGAAATGTATCTATGAATAATGGTGGAAACAATGAATTCTATGACTTCTAGAAGATGATTGTGTTTACAACATAAAAATAAGTTTTTATATTAGAAATGTATCTATGACTTCTAGAAGATGATTGTCACACCTATTGAAGAAGCTTTTTTTTTTTCTCCTTTTGACAAAATTCAGGGTGTGCGTATGCCACTTTTTTGTGCTTTATTACTTGCCATTATAGGATTTTATACATACATTTGGAAGTTACTTCATTTATTCTCTTCTTTCTTCTTTTTCCTGCAATATACATTGAGGTTATATGAATCTTTTCAACATAAAAAATTTAAGTCCTGTAAAGTTAAATAACATATTCTTTTCTAGTGTAACTATTTTTAATGGTTCTGAGTAATTAACTAATTTTATGAATGACAAATTATCTCTTTTAGCAAATTTAAGTCTTTTAAAGGTAAATAACATCTTCTCTTGCTGATGAGATTTAAATATTCTATTTTTAAAGATTTGGGTAGATAAAACAACTTAATGAACCTATAGAGGTTAGACTTAATCTCATATTCTTTTGCTAAATTTTAATCTTTGTTTCCTAGCAATCCACTTGGTGATTGATTGGACTATATGCTTTCTCATCCGGGTTTCATTTGCTTTGTCGTGAATTTGATCTTTTCATTTTTTTGGTAGTATGGAGTAGGGACCTTGAATTGATTGTGTTTTCTATGAACACTTTTGTTTGCTCTTGATACACTTTTGTTGTCAGCTAAGATAGAAAAATTTTTAATACCAACTTTGGTTTCTAAAAGGCTTTGTGTAGGTTGGCTTAAAAAAAATCCAATTCTTGGATGAAACTTTCTGAGTTTGATTAAAAACCCCTTAGGCATATGATCTTTATATGTTATTCTGGTTATATTATAAATGGTATTGCTTTGATCTTTGTTCGTTGGATGATTTCAAATTTGAAAGAATAAGATTGTTTTGCTTTGACCTTCCTTTCAAGATATTAAAGTGATTAGTTAAGGAAAAAATAGCACTGGATATTGCTTTAATTTCCAAAATTATATATGAAAAAAATAATGGCTTTGTGATGGTCTCGTGTAAACAAAATTTTGTGCTTGTACTCTTGTCCTTTATCTAATTTTGTATCTTCTGATTAAATATGTTGCATTTTTTTTCTGTTCTGACAAAGAATTACTGAACAAGTTGGCGTTGTTCTCTCACTTGATCCAAAACTAATAGAGGTACTATAATGCTTTAGTTTACATTATTTCTTATCCTATGATAATTATACTAATTGTTTTGGTTTTTGCTCTAGAGGTGTGGGGAATATTATGGAATAGTGTAGGATGCCACACCAACCTGGTTCCGATTTGCCTTTGTCATGAATCATGACAACATGTGTACACCACAACAAAATGGTGTTATTGACTTCCTATATTACTAAGTTGATGAAATATCATTTGATTTTTAGTACAAAGAACATGAAGGAAGATGGAGGCTTTGAGGTAATAAAGAAGGCAATTTTGAATCTATCGTCGTTCCAAAGGGACCATATTAGTGCATATGGAAAGGAAATGAGAAAAGGTTGAAGAAAGCATGATGGGGTTGTCCAACATTAACACATTTTCTTGGGTACTATTTCAAAATTGTCAATACCTATTTTGGTTAAAGTTTAACAAGGTGATCAAGCATGAATTTTGTTTTCTTGTTTGAAACATCATAATAAAATTACACTTATTTCTTGAAGATCATGAAGTTAGTGGGAGTGGTTGCTCAATCCATGTGGGAAGAGACACATAGAAGAATGACAAAGGTATAAACATTTAGACTTCTTATTCTGTCTGCATAATGAAAGACTGATAAGCATCATCTAACTTCTTTAGCATGTTGTGCTTCACAGAAGTTTCTACTTCAAATAGTATTACAATTAGTTATTCAAGATTCACATTCTATATTTCTGTATGAGCTTAGTTGTTTTTTAATACTTATGTATATGTACATCTAATTGTAATTTCTGTGGGCCTTTAGTTGCCACAAGAAATGGAATTCCCTTTTTGATTTAGTATTAAGAACTTACTTGTTATCTAATTAAGTGTTAAGATCTTTTAGTTTGATGCTGAATTGCTTTCAGGATATGCAATGTTGTTGAATTACATGAAACAACTTTGATGTTATCATCACTATTGATGCATATCTTATAATATTGTGTATGTTGCCTGATATATGGGTTTTATGAGTATATCTAACTCCAACATGGCTTAGTTTTTTTTTTAAAGATCATCCCCCCACAAAAGAAAAAGAGTTTCTCATAGGATCTTGGGGATTAATGCTTTCTTTGGTCTATTGCTTTAAGATTCTGAATTTGGTAGACTGAGTGATGACTTTAAGTCTCATTGCTTCCATGTGATCCAAAGTCTCATTGCTTCCGAGTGGTTTTTTTTTGTTAGTTTTAAATAAATTATGGCAGTTCTAACTGCCATTTAATGCAAAAACGAAACCAGGCTAGTTTTTTTGTTGGTTTGCTTGGTTTTAAGTAAATTATGGCAGTTCTAATAGTTGTTTTATGTAAAACTAAACTAGGCTAGTTTTTTATTGGTTTTATGTAAATTACAGCAATTCTAACCACCATAATTTACATATAAATTATGGCAGTTTTAACTACCGTAATTTACATAAACTAAACTAGGCTAGTTTTTTTTTGGTTGGTTTTATGAAAATTACGGTAGTTCTAACCGCTATTTTATACAAAAACTAAACTGTCATTTTATACATGACAAAATTGTGGTGATTAATGGGAAACCGCCGTATTATACTGAATGGCGGAGGTAATTATGTCAGTTTTGGAAACCGCCATTGAGGTAAAAAAATAGCAGTTAAAATTGTTGTAATCTGTAAAAAATAATTGTCGTTTTAATTTTATTTTTTGTAGTAAAGTAATAAAATTGCTTTTTAATTTGTTTGGATAAAAAAGAATAGAAGGTTTTTTATAACAAAATTACTAAAATGAATGTCTAAAAGCATTATGCATATAGAGAAGTTACGTACAAACAAATCAAATAAATAAAATAGATTAGGATCCTCTCCAGTTGGCCAAAAACAGGAGAGGATATTGTTAATCAAAAATACATGTTTTAAATTTACATACTACATGTGGTATATATTATTTTATTTTTTTATAACATACCGCATGCGATATGTATACTTTTCACATGTAAAAAGCAACATGACCTCTCTTGTCACTGGAGAGGATATGATCTGAAATAAAATACTAGTGCATTTGAATTTGATCACCCTTGGTCCTAACATTACAAAACACAGCATTAAAGATTAATCAAAGGAAAATGATTCTCTTCCACCAAAATATTCCAACCTTCATCACTGTATGTCACGTGGCCATATTTGCTGACTTAGCCCTCCTTTTTCCTCCCCTTTCTTTGTCGGCGTCTCATTTTTTTTTCTTTCTCAAATTTTGAACGTTTCTCTCCTTTCTTCTATCATATTTAATTTCTAAGGATTTCTTCTCTCACTCTATGGGCCTGGGAGTCTCTCGTCCCTCTTTTCTTCCTTTCCCCAAAATTTCAATTTTCTTCTCCCTTTACCCATTCTCCCACACCCTTGAACGTGCCTCATCCAGGTCACCACACATTGGGCATTTTGCTGCTCTTCTGTGTCAAGAGAACATTGTCATCCAAACCTGTGTTGTTGCCTCCTCTGGCATAGCCTTTAGCGGTACCTTCTCTTATTCTCTTCGCCTTTGTGACTTTGCCCCTAGCTTGTACTATGTAGAATCTTTTTGAAGTGGTTATTTATTAATGTTGTGACCCTTTTTTATTTCATGGGTTGAAATTTGATTTGTGATTAATTCTGAATAGTATGCTTCTTAGCTTTGAAATTGGCAAGAAATTCTCAAGAGTTAGATTTTTTGTTTTATTTCTAATTCTAAAGTACGTTAGTTTATGTTTATGGTAGATATGGATTGAGCCAAGCATGGTTTGTAATACTATTGACCTTAATTATTAATTTGATTCCTCATAAAAAATGAAATATTTTTCTCCCTATTCAATATTCTGGCATGACATGATGTTCATTGTCATTGTGAGGAAATGCCTTCCAGAATATATGAACCTTGAATATATCTTATTTTCTGGATGCTAATAAATGGGCCTGTGAGTTGACCTTATATGAGGGTGAGACTATACAAATCTTGTTGGATGGATTGGAGTTGTGCTAACAGGTTCTTTTCTGTGAAATGCTTAGTGTGATGGTTTAATTGATTAGTCTAATAATGTTGACTTGGATGCATGTATATTGTTTGACAAAGTGTCAATATGCTTGTTAACAAGTCTTGAACACATGTACGATTTGCCTATGCTGGAAAATAGTCCAATAGACTTGATTAGAAGATTTTTGTGTTTGCTACTAAGGAAAATTAATGGATGAAGGAAGGGTTTATTGTTAGTTTGAATACTGAAACTATTTCAAGGATAAAGGCTAAATTATTGTTTTTCAAAGTTCCTAATTTGGTCTGGGGTCTATTTTACATTTCTCGGGAGGTAAATCATTATGTCAAAAGCTTGTGTTCATTGTTCAATGCCTAGTTTAATGCCCCTTTGTTCGTTTAGTCTATGCTAATTGTCTATTTCATAGTGTTATGGTTTGCTTGATCTTAATCCCTTACTGCATTCTGTTTGATCAAATAAATCTTGCTTGAATAATGTAGTGAAGTATGGTCATATGACTATTTGCTAGAATATCTCTTCCAACTTGCCAATTTGAAATAGAGTTCCCATGAAATGTGTTAAAAGTCAAAGAAATATTGATTGTCTCACTGGTCTCAATGAAATTTACATCTTCATGATAATTTTAATTGGTTGGTTGATTTTTCTTTATTTGATTGTTGCTATCAGTCTCTAATTGAATATGTGGGCAGGTTTATTTGGGATCTAGAAAACGATGCTGCATGATTTTCTTTTTAAATTGAGCTCATTGTTGTGATGGTAGTACCATGGTGTGTTATTGTTGAATGAAAAAAGTTAATAATGGCTTGATTTGATGATAGTTCAGTAGTGCCTCTGTGATTTTCTTATGAAGACTTCTTTTTTTCTTTTGTGTTGCATTGATTTTGTTCTGTTTATGTTAATGAAGTCTTGTTTTTTTTATGTTCTCCAATGTTTCTTTTTTTTTTCCTTCTTTATTGATTGGAATTTGTACCATCTTGATCCTCTTTAAGCTTGTATGACACCCAGTGACATAACTAATATGCATACACAGATTGAATTTTTTGCATGAAATTGCACTTGAGCTGTTGTTTTTTGAGTTTTAATTTTTTGGCTTATCCTTTTCAATCCCTTGTATTTAGTTGGTTCATCTTTAATTTTCTTACAAATTCTGAAAATAAAAAGAAAAAGTTCAAGAAGTGAAAACGTGGATGAGTGACAACGGTTGCTATTTGGGTGAGTTCTGTGATTGAGTACAATTTAGTATTTGTTCGTTAATAATAGACATATGACTCACTATTGATAATGTGCTTAGTCAGAAAAGTGTTGAAATCTGTTTCTGAACAGTGTATGAATATAAATTTGGAAAATTATATTTATGTTTGGTCTTTTTTTTTTTGAAGTCTTAACTTATTCATTAACTTAAGTTTCTAATTTGTGGTTTCTTAGGCTTAGGGAAATTTAAATGACATAATTTAAAGTTGATGCATTCCTAGGACTTCTTTTATACTGAAATTAGGGAGTAGATGCAAGAAGTTTATAGCCTCTATTTTTAAGTTGTGATGTTGGTTCAACCTTGTTTTAGCTTAAAACTTGAATCGTTTAACTCACTTGAGGCAAAGTCAGTGAATTGTAATGCTAATTGTAATGATGGTTATGGTGGGTCTGTTATGGACTTTTTGTTACCTCAAACACTGTCAAATCCCACCCAGCAAAGAAAAAAAAAACTTTGGTATATGTGATTGTAACAGGCACAACTATATCCAAATATCTTTTTAACTATTTGAAACATGCTAATTGAATTTTGGTAAAATGTTCAAAGATTACCTCGCCAGTATTTCTATTTTTATGGGAAGTTTTTATTGAGCTCATTTTTATGCCTTTTGGGTATTTGTCACTAATTTATTAATCATTATATTGTCTCTAGCTTATAAGCATGATAGGATTTTTATTGGCCTACATATGTAAAAGATTTTTAGTATCAATACGCACACAACCACATACATGGTGCTGACAGATGGACAAATTTATTGATTATACCAACAAGGTAAGTTTCTCACAAGGCAACAAAATGTGATATATTGCCTCCTTCAAATACTTAGGATTTAATTTTCATGACTATTATTATTGATATTTTTTTTTTTGAATCTTGGGTGAATATATGATTTTATATTAGTAAGTATTTTTCATTGGGTTATGCCTATTACCACTACATTTGAATTTAATACATACCAACTCTTTCTTTGTGCATCAAAATATTTGAACCATAGGAAATAGTGACTGGTCAATACTGATATTGAGCTAAAATAATACTGGATCATTGCATTGTAATTTTCCTTTTCTGGAAAAAACATTGCTTTGTAAATTCTATACAGTTGGTGCATGCCTGCACATTGTGTCTGAGCGTGTTGATATTATTGATAATCTCATCGTTTCTTTCATCATTCCTTTTCCTTTTTCTTGTTAAGTATTATATACATGCATATTTGAAAAGGTTTAGGTGGTACATTTCCAATGAAAACTTTTTTACTACTAAACTAGTTATGTAAATTCGTCTAATCTGATAATGATTCAATAGTAGGTTGTCCAGTCCCTTGAAACAGTAAAAAGCTTGGGTTAGGCCAAATTGTTCCAGAATTATGAAACGAGGCCAAATGCCTTCAACTAAACTTGCTGGTATGTACAACCTAAACGTTTTCGTTCATGTTGGTTTATTTGAGAAGAGTACAAAATATTTCATTCTATCAGGTTATTAATCATATATATGTACATTCATTGTCTAATGAACAGATAGGGTCACGTGGGAATAAAGTTCGTACAGTCCCACAAGAGGATGAGGATTTTGATCCTCAACAAATAACTCGAGGTCAAAATGCATTTAGCATTATAAATTTTTATTTTGTCCGTTCTCTATACCTTATGCATATTGACGTATATGGTTGTACAATTTGTTGATTTATGTTGATATGTTGCTAGACGAACCAAGTAGTGATGAACCAAGCACCGATTGTGAAGAAAGTGATTCACGCAATGCGTCACAGAATGATCAAAGGTTTACCATGCTTATAGCAATTCTTGTATAGTAATTTTTTCACCATTAAATGGTTTATGTTAATTACTAATTATGAATCAGTTATACAAGAAAAAGAAGTACAGTGGACATACAAAGATGTCTTCAAACAATATTGTGTGTGAGGTGTGTATATGCTAAATAATAGCATGGATTTTGGCATGAATATTGTTTGAAATTACCATCTCATTTGCTTATATGTGTTTCTTTGGGCTTAGAACTAGAAGCATGTTCGGAAAACTTTGAGAATGGGTTCGCAGTCGGCTACAGGTGTACCTAAGTCAGACGCGAAAGCACATAGTTGGGGTAAACTTGTTAATCTACATGAGTTTCTAGTTAATCCAAAAATGAGTTCTCACTAGTGGGGGTAAACTTGTTACAAATCCATGATAAGTTGGAGTTGAGATGTATAATTTTGTGGTTAACACATTAGTAATAAATGGTCAATATTTAGGCTTTTGTGGTGAATCTCAATACTTGGTAAATTTAAATTAACTAGCTAATAAATTAGGACAAAGTGGTTAATATCTATAAGTTTCTGATTAATCTAAAAGTGAGTTCTCAATAGTGGGGGTAAACAAGTTACAAATAAATTATTAGTTGAAGTTGAGATGTGTAATTTTTTGGTTAATAAATTAGGAAAAAATGGTCAATATCCATGGTTTTGTGGTGAATCTCATTACTTAGAGAATCCAAATTAACTGGTTAATACATTAGGAAAAAGTGGTTAATCTATATGACTTTCTTGTTAATCCAGAAAAGGAGTTCCTAATAATGAGGGTAAACTCGTTACAAATCCATGACTAGTTGGAGTTGAGATGTGTAATTTACTGGTTAATAAATTAGGAATAAATGGTCAATATCCATGGTTTTATGGTGAATCTCATTACTTGGTGAATCCAAATTAACTGGTTAATACATTAGGAAAAAGTGGTTAATCTATATGAGTTTCTGATTAATCCAAAAAATGAGTTCCTAATAATGAAGGTAAAGTAGTTACAAATTTATGACTAGTTGGAGTTCAGATGTGTAATTTTCTGGTTAATAAATTAGGAATAAATGGTCAATATCCATGGTTCTGTGGTGAATCTCATTATTTGGTGAATCCAAATTAACTAGTTAATATATTAGGAAAAAGTGGATAATCTATATGAGTTTCTAGTTAATCCAAAAAATGAGTTTCTAATAATAAGGGTAAACTTGTTACAAATCCATGATTAGTTGGAGTTGAGGTGTATAATTTTTTGGTTAATAAATTAGGAATAAATGATCAATATCCATGGTTTTATGGTGAATCTCATTACTTGGTGAAGCCAAATTAACTGGTTAATACATTAGCAAAAATGGTTAGTCTATATGAGTTCTGGTTAATCCAAAAAATGAGTTCCTAATAATGGAGGTAAACTTGTTACAAATCTATAACTACTTGGAGTTAAGATATGTAATTTTGTGGTTAACATGTTTGGAATAAATGGTCAATGTTTAGGGTTTTGTGGTGAATTTTATTACTTGATGAGATGCAAATTAACTAGTTAATGAATTTGGTAAAAGTGGTTAATATGTATGAGTTTCTAGTTAATCTAAAAATGTGTTCCCAAGAGTGGAGGGAAACATGTTACAAATAATTTGCTAGTTGTAGTTGAGATATGTAATTTTATGGTTAATACGTTAGGAATAATTGGTCAATGTGCATGATTTTGTAGTGAATCTCATTACTTGGTGAATACAAATTAACTGGTTAATACATTAAGAAATAGTGGTTAATATCTATGAGTTTATGGTTAATCCAAAAATGAGTTCCCAATAGTGGGGGTAAAGTTGTTACAAATAAATTACTAGTTAGAGTTGAGATGTGTAATATTATGGTTAATGTGTTAGGAATAAATGGTCTTGTGATGAATCTCATTAATTGATGAATGCAAATTAACTAGTTAATACATTAGGAAAAAGTGGATAATCTCTATGAGTTTATGGTTAATCCAAAAATGAGTTCCCAATAGTGGGAGTAAACTTGTTACAAATAAATTACTAGTTAGAGTTGAGATGTGTAAATAACATTGTTTGGATCAAATGACTTTTGCCTTAAACCCTAAACTAACTCAAACCGGACCGCGGACACTCCTAATAAATAGTGCTAACCTAGATTTATAGTCTTATATTATTTGCATTAAATATTAGACGTAACAAATTATAACATACGCACACTATCTTAAGAAAACAACACTAGTAGCTGCTCCCATTAACAGAACCTTCAAACCAGGTGGTCGCCGATCCCACAAGACCAAATATTCATCATTGGAAGCTCATGATTTTGTAGAGAAATCAACTAGAGCATTCCCAGCCCTCACAACATGGTCGATATGGCAATCCCAATAGCTTCCAATGAGGTTATGAATCGGGATAACACAATTTTTATTAAAGTCCAAGGATGCATTCATATGAGACAATTTATCTTAATTATGCCTATTAGGAAATCCTTACACTTTCGTAGGTAAGAACAAGTATATAATCATTATTAAAAGGATGATATTTCTTTCAACTTCAATTATTCTTAGGGCTGTAGGTAAAAATATATAAATAAAATAAATACAAAAAATACACCTGATTTACAAAAAAAGAAAAAGTCATCTATCGCTTATGTTTTACAATATATATCTCTGTATATTATCAATAATACATTCCTACCATTTACCTTCAAAAAATATATACCTCCTCTTCCTCTACATAGAATTACATGCATTCTATGCACATTAGACGGGAAGTATAAATAATTACAGCACAAAAACAACCCACTTAAAAAGACAAAAAAAAAAAAACTGCTTAAATGGGTTCCTGATGATACATTAAGCTCTATTTTCAAGGTTGCCAAAAAAATAATGTAGACCAAATCACAGTGTGAGCGCACTTTCACTAATTTGCACCTAAGTCATTGTCAACACACTTTGCCCATATAAAAAAAAAAGGTGCATTGTGCAATCATTATTCTCTATACCAAAAAAAGGAAATTAACTTGCAAAACAACAATGGATTAGATTAGTGCTGAAGTATACCTTTGAAGCGTGTACATAGCGCTACCCTATATAATTTATACAAATTCGTACTTGTACTATGTCACTGATTCCCAGCCTGTGTATCTTCAAATTGGCTTGCATTACTGCTAAATAACAAATTGGTGTATGACATTTGACTAGGACAACCCTGGACAAAGACATATAAACATGTCAATTTCAATCACTATAATGAAATTAATGAGCATATGTTGGACATGCATGTGGCCTTTGACTGACATCATGATCAGTTCCTTCTAATAATGGTAAAAAATCAGCTGATGGATTATGTGATAGTTGTGAAAACCAATAGCTACCGTCACACATTGGTACTGCAACATTTGTACTTAGCTCAACAGCCGTGGACTGTTAAGTAACAATATACCAAACATGAACATCTAAACTATTCATTAAAACAAACAATTTAAGTTTCAGTAGCTTAAAAATTAACAAACATTTCAACAATGATTACAAATGAAACACAATTTTGGTGTATACACACACTATAGTACAATCATCACGACATTCTCTATAGCTGTTCATTTCTATAGATGACTTTATACATAACTTCTTTCCATTCATCTGCCTCAAGCTTCCATCAACGCACTCCTACATAATCAAATTAAAATAACTTAATACACTAATAGAAATGGATGCCAATCAGTCTAATAAAACATTTACACAATCAAAGCATCTCATACAATAATAATTAACAAATTCATAGCTACATACCTGAATTGTCAAAGTTTAATGACGTTGGTCTTTTCTTGTTCTTAATTTGTGAACTACTTGATCAACTTTAGATAATTTTATATTCTTTGGGACCTGTCCTTTACGCAGTACACGTAATGAACTACGAATTCCAATTTTAGCAGTTTCAATGCCCTCATTCAACTTCCTTTAGAGGTCATCACCCTTACATGTTGTTTGACTAGCTTGCTTAGATGCAGCGATCAACTGCATCGTGCTTTTATATTCATATAGTCCATGGTGGAGAGCATCTGTGAGATCCTCAAACTCTACAGCAACTTCATCCACCTCATAAAAATGCTTGCATAATTTATCAAACCTTTGCATTTGTGACTTCAACAAAGTCACATCATAGTTGCTCTTTATGTATGCATATCTCCATCTTATGTTTTTGCTTCATCTTCATAAAATATACTTTGACGGCACTTCTTGAACCATTCCATTATCAGGGACACAAAGTGAATGTCTACACATAATTCTTCTAAACTCAAGCAACAAGCAATTGCAACTAACATCGTGATTATTATGATTAAATACCACCTCAAAAATAGCATTCTTTGCTAATCCTCTAATTACCATATCTGCCCTCACATGGTAAGTACAAAGCGTTCCCTCCATATGCTTAAAGAACGCAAAACAATCCATTTCTTCCTCTGAATTTAGATTAGACCTCGACAAACTTTGCATGGGTGTAGTCGAATTAGAATTGCCTTTCAATAGGTGAGTTTGACCCACATTGAATTGTGGAGTCCATTGATTTAAAATCTGCTTGAAATTCCTTTTCTGCCTTGCTTCTCAGAGTATTTTCATACTGCTTCACGAATTGCTGCAAGCTTATCTTTGAGTTGATATATCTGTCAAAGAAAGTATGTATGCTCTCACTATGTTATGTTATTGACATCCCTGCCCAGAAATATTTCTTTAAGAAAATTAGCACCTATCTATGCCGCTCTATGTACAAACCACTCAACTAATTGTTATCTTCTAGTTCAAATTCTTTAATGAAGGCAGACCATTTTTCTTCAAAATCATCCACTATTAGGGTATCATAAATAGCTATTTTCATTGCATTCTTGATATTGTTATATTCAATGCAACTTTTCAGCTTCTCAGGGATTTTTTTCATTATATGCCATAGGCACCACATATGTCAAGTAGTTAGAAAAACTATCTCAATAGCATTTTGCATGGCCCTGCATTGGTTCGTGATAATACCAACAAGTGGCTTACCTAACATGCAACGAAGCTAGGATTCAAATAGCCATATAAATGACTCCACGTCTTCAGTTGAAATTAGACCACATCCAAGCAAAACTGATTGGCTGTGATGATTCACACTGATAAAAGCAGCAAATGGCATGTCATATTTATTTGTCAAATATGTTGTGTCAAAAGTCACAACATCTCCAAATGACTCATAGGTAGCTCTACTTCTAGCATTTGCCCAAAATACATTTTGCACATAAAATCATTATCAACATCTATATCATAGAAAAAATTACTATTCTCCTCTTGCATTCTTGCAAAATAATTCTTTAAAGCCTTCCGATCACCTTCCTTGCTAATTCTATGTCTTTCCTTGTGAATATAATTTCTAACATCTTACTCATTAAATGGTAAGTTCTCGTACCCTCCCACCTCATAAGCAAGAGACCAGACTATCTTATGTATTCTCACCCCCGCGTTATATACTTTTAATATGACTATCTTGTGTATCGTAAAAGTATAGCTAATAATTAATTATACTTTTACAATGCACGTGAATTAGTTTATATATATGCTTTTAATAATTAGTTATACTGAGGGTGTGAATACACAAGATAATTAGTTATCTTGAGAATACACTTCATATATATGCTTTTAGTTATACAATACAAGAATATGACTACGGGAGTGAGAATACACAAGAACTAGTTCTTTCCAGACTGTCTTGTGTATTCTCACCCCCAAACTCATTATATATGCTTTCCTTATTTTGGAAAGGACTAGTTCATATAACTAATACAAAGAATAAAACCATTAGATGAGAGCAATGAACCCATCTTCACTAACCTCTAGGTTTTAATATAGAACATTAAGAAAGAGCAATGGAAAGTAAATAAACCTGCAAATGACAACTATATAATGAGGAAGAGACCCATTCTATTAGGTAATGTCTATTTATCAAAATGCCACACTTAGACATACTAGATGATGAAATGGAGCCACCTTTAATACAACCAAGAATGAAACTTGATTCTACCAAAAAAAAGTATTACAAAATAAGTTTCAACAAGCCATTGTTATGTTCCCACCATATCCGAGTTAAAAGTAATATAAATGAAATAAAACACATCATTTAATATTCAACGAACAATGAAACTCAAAATTTGGAGATATTATTTAAAACCTAAGATCTTGCAGGAATGGACAATTTACTATTTTTGTAAGCTAAACTTTTACAATCAAGAAGAAGAGAAAATGAAACTTCCAAAACTTTGGAGATATATGAAAGACCCAAATCTAATGAATGGACAATTTATTTTTTAAGAAGTGAAAAAGGTTAAGTTTTAAAGGGAAAAGCCAGAAGAAGAACTAGTCTATTAAATAATTCATTAAATAGCTTGAAATTAAACAATTTACAAAATTTTAGAACATTTACATTGCCATGGATAATACGATTTTGAAATGGTGGGAATATCTACTTTGCTAAATAAGAACTTTTGAGTTAAGCTAAAGATATGGAAAATTAGTTTCCATGCCATGGCACCGATATTTGGAAATGGTGGGAATGTCCAATTCTTGAAATAAGCAACGTGAGTTATGTAGTAAATAAATGTCTCGAGAACATAACCATTTCTCGTGCCATGGACAACCAAGAAGAAGAAGAAGAAGATGAGAAGAAGAAGAACTAGACATATCTCACTTATGATGAAATAAGAAGAGTTATGCCTACAATCATCACAAAGCCCATTTCGAAAATATTTACCCATGGACTGAGATTTTGGAAATGGGTGGGAAAGAAATCCACTTTCATGAAATAAGACGTGAGAAACCATCTTTGGTAGATTCCTGACAGCCCAAAACTTTTGAGAATGGACTACAACAAATGTGTTTTGAAGTTTGTATGGGAATGTAGTGCAAATTTGAGCATCGAATAGGAAAACAAAGCAACAAACGTGAGTTAGCTATGAGGTAGATTCTAAGAAAGCAAACACTAAATAATAATCCGTACATGGACTGCAAAGTTTTGATTTTGGAAAGGGTGGGGATGTCCATATATGGTTGTCGAAAGTAGTTGACATAACTAGGGAGACAAAGAATAAAACCATTAGGTGACCCCGAATGGGAAGGGAGACTAAAATTGAAATTTTGGGGAAATTAAGAAAAGCAATGGTAAGTAAACAAACCGAGACTTAGAGTGAGATAAGAGGAGAAACGTTTGAAAATTTAGAAAGCCACAAAAAGACATAGAGATTAAATGGAGTCACACTTTGCATGACCAAGCATGTCTTGATTCTACCATAAAAGATTACAAAATAAGTTTCAACACATACATGGTTATCTCTACACGTGAAATAAATAAAATAAAATGATAGGGATCAACTAACACAATGAAACTCAAAATTTGGAGATATACTGGAGACCCAAATCTAGCATGGACAATTTATTTTAAAAAAAAAGAAGAAAAAGAAGAAGAAGCAGATCTCACTTTGCTTGAAAATAAGACGTGAGCTATGCTGGTAGATTCCTAAAAGCCCATTTCTCGCGCCATGGATTGCTGATTCTGGAAAGGGTGGGGATGTCCATCGGTTAATAGCCAAAGTAGCTTGTTTATATTTATTTATAAAATTATATCTATTTTTTAATGGCCTTTCAAGGCCTAGGGTGTGGGAAGGCTTGGCTTATTTAAGGCCTATGAAAATTGAAATTTTGTTGGGAATTTAGAGCCTTAATAGGGATGAGCTTCGAGAGGCCGAGAGTGAGAAAAAAGGCAAAACGTTTAAAATTTGAGAAAGAAAAAAAAGAAATATTTGTAAGTAGAGGAAGGGGAGTGAAAAAGAAGGCGAGGCCGAGTCTGTTTCCATCCACTGATATGGTGGACGAAAATTGGAGTATTTGTTAAGATTAATAGTATTCTAGACTGGGTTATGGGTCCACCTAGAGTAACCCAACCCTCCATATTAGCACCCAGACATTACTACACACATGAGCTAGCTTACACATTAGGCGTAACCCCCTCAACAGAAATCAACCATCATTATGCCTTGCATAAAGAGGAGAATCATGATAAGGAATACTGGTTTTCACGATCTAGGGGGACAACATTCAATACGCACTGAATGCTCAGATATTTTATACCCTAAAACGCTTATATATAAAGGTATTCAACAAAAGGACAAAGGTATGACTTAATTCACAATAAACCATGCACCCTCCTTATGCATCTACTGACTTGAGCATCAGAGTTTCTTTTACAGGTACCCACCCTTTCGCTCATTATTGTTGTAGCTGCACCACGGAGGAATCTACTATCTTTTACCTTCTCAGATAATCATCAAAATCTAGTTCTGAACACTGGCGCTCTATGGAAAATGATAAATTTCTACTCCTAACACCACCATCAACACTCTTGTTACAGCCATCATTATGGTTAATATAAGGAGGAGATAAACCTCAACAAAATAGAGCTGCAAATCACCATCTAGCATTTGTCTCTGCTACACATAAACCACTCCTAGAACCAGTCGTGGCCCAGCCGGAACCCAGGCAGGACGGACTAGAGACCTTCCACCGGAAAGAATCTCCCCCTCCTTCCCTACAGATTCCGGTGAGGCAATGTCTGAGCTATCAGGAAGCGCCTTCTAGGGATGCTGGATAGGGGTTATCAGTGTCGCAATACCTTGGAGATCAGATGGAAGGTAAGATTCAGGTAGATAACTGTCACCATGCTAAAGTAACCCGAACAATAAACACCATTTCAGGGGGCTTCACAGGCGGCAATGAGTCAGGAAACGCCAGAAAGAAGGCCCTCCGTGCGGTGATGAGTATGGCCTCCCTCACAGAATCCAAATCGGGAAGTGGGTCAAGGAAAACCCTTCTGATTTTGTTTTCTGATGAGGATTATGGAAACACCATCCCAGATCACGACAACCCTATGGTCATCACTGGAATAATCACAAATGTCGAGGTCTGAAGAACGTTTATGGATTAAGGAAGCTTGACTAACATAATGTTCCTAGATTTATTTGACAAGTTTGGACCATCAAAGGAAGAGCTCATTCCACACATCAACGAGCTGATTAGATTCACATGGGACAAGATCACCCCAATTGGGTATATTGAGACTCTATTTCTTTTAAGGAAAAACCCCCTCTTTAAAACTATCCAAGTCAAGTTCTTGGTGGTTAATTTCCTTTCTGCATATAATGTTATTCTGGGCCGCCCCTCACTTAATGCCTTTGGGGTCGTGATTTTTGCACCCCACTTGGCCGTGAAGTTTCTGGACCACCAGGATAGAGTTGTGATAGTTAAAGGAGATCAAGTCATGGTGATAAAGTGATACAACGAGAGTCTAAATATCGCTAAAAGACCTTGGACAGTAGACTGACCCAGCGATTTGACTCTAGTCACTACAGACTCCATCAACATCCTTTTGACTGAGTTAGACGTGTACGAAGAGATCTATGATACACATCCCTAACCTAACGGAGAGCTTTAGCCCCTTCAACTTGATGCTAAGTTAGACCAGGTAACAAAGATTGGGGGGTAACTCAGTCAGGAGGAAAAAGCATGGTTGTCCGAAGTCCTATTAAAAAATAAGGATCTGTTTTCTTAGACTTCAGCAGACATGCTAGGCCTAGACTCAAACTTCATCTGCCATCAACTTTCCATTAAAAAGGATGTAAAACTGTATATCACAAAGTAATATAGGACTCGAGTCCTAATTATCGATCCCACGAGGAATAAGCAGTAATTACTATATTCATAAAACTCTTTGTTATTTAGACAATCGAAAGTGAAGAAAAATTCAAATTAAAATCAAAAAATAAATAAAGAATAAAGATCGACAATCGAACAACGTATAAATGAATCAATTAGAGAGAAACTAAGGCGCAAGGTTCACTTGAATTCAATTAATCATATTTTCACTTATTTATGATATAAGGTAATTCTCTTGTCAATATTCTCTTAATTGCTATTGAATCTCAATGGTCATGGATGAAACAATATTCTATTCCTAAATTAAATCACCTATATGGTCATTTAACTGAATTAATTAGTAATGCATTAAGCCTCAATTCAAGAGATGAACCAACATACCGTCAATTCCATTAGTAGAAATAAATTGATGTTTGGTCATTCACCAATCTAATCCAAGGTTTATCATATAGATCCACTCATTGAGTGCGGATGGTCACTGGTCAAACAATGAATTAACACATGTCAAAAGTGATCAAGTTCTGCCAAGAAAACAAGCAATATAATAAACCCTAAAAGAAATTACATTAATTAAATTCGAGATCAAACCCAATTAATCAGAAAACAAGATCCTCCATAGCCATAGCTATGGGTTTAACTACTCATGTTCAATACAAACAAACCCATATCACAATACAAATATATGGAAAGAAAACCCAAAGAAAGGGGAAAACTAGAGGAAAAGAGAAATCAAAACCCTTTTTACGGTGATTATGATCTTCAAGCCTTCAAGAATTGAATCATCCCTTCATAGTTGTCCTCCAAGGATTCGTGGCAATTCTCTCTTCTGATCTGCTTCTCAAAGTCTGCCATCACAAAAGTCTATCTTAAGTTTAGGGATTTACTTCTATTTATAATATTTGGGGTGAAAAACTGTTATTTTTACACACAGGAGACCTCACATGACCATGTCTAAGCTCGACAAGGCCGTGTGACCAAGATTTGCTTAACTCACACTATAAGTGAGACACAATTATGTGAAAAGGAGACACGATCATGTCTCCTAAAAATAGTCACACAGAAGCACTCTTCATGAAACTTGTACCTTTTTTTCTTAGCTTTCTAATGCCACTAGAATCACCTTGTTTCGACCTCTGTAGCTCAAGTTATGCTTATTTTATAGCGCAAAGGTCAAAAACTCCTCGAATCTTGGTCATATAAATTCTGAGCTCAATTTTATTGCAATAAATCCATCCAAAGCTTCATAGAACCATGTCAAAACACCTCTTTTGGATCTAAAAACATAGAGAAAGACCAATCATGAGATACTAAGGATAATTAGATTAAAAGTGACATAAATTCTAACATAAATCAATCAAAGCACACACAAATCCACATCAAATCACCCCACACTTGAGCTTTGTTTGTCCTCAAACAAAGAATAGGAATAAAACAAGATTAAACTTAACATCAAGAAACATGGATCAAGGGAAATTCCACAATTTAAAAAAAAATCAAGTTCAGCAATCAAATCCAATCAAGCAAGATTATCTAGTAGTTAAAACAATTAGAGGCTTGGGTATAGCTTGTATTTTTTTTTTCTTACCAACCATTTGAGAACACTCATCTTTTCATTGCTCAAGTGTTTAAAGGCAAAGAAATCATTCCAGTTTCTCTTAATAAAATGTAATACCATAAGCTTAGTTATCAATCTCATCTATACTTCCAAGTTCACATACATAACAAGAATCAGAAGGACTTCCTTTGGTTGTAACGAGGCCAAGGGTATAAAGAAAGGTAAGAAAAAGATAAAACGGGTAAAGAATGTTCATGGATAAATCGATACAAAACAGAATTAGGTTGAAAAGAAGATAAATAAAGCATAATGCACAAAAGTATAACAGATTTTCACTTTCAACCTAATATTCTCATTATTCTTCACCAACAATCCTTTTTTTCTTCTTCTTTTTCCATTTTTTTCTTTTCTTTTTTTTCTTCCTTTTTTTTCCAGCAATAAACCCTTGAAGACAAAAGCAACCCGTAATAACTTTTCAATCAACACATCAGATGCTCCAAAGACTTCAACAATGATTATTCAATTGAGTGTTCAAAGAAATCAATTTCAGGCTCAAATGGGGCAACTAAGGGATTATTTTATTAATGCAACTCTAGAAGTCAAGAAAGGATTAAGCCTAATTGGCTTAATCATATTCAAGTATGTATGTGAATCATTAAAATCTCACTAAGATATCAAAGTAAGTTCTAGCGCACATTAATCAAGAGAAATCTCACTCCAGAAGAAAAATAGGATTTTGTTTATGAAAAATCCAATCATTAAAGTTCAAAACTCACTTTCTGGCTAATGTTAATAAAGAGAACAAATGTAAGCAAATATGGCTAATTTCCAACTAAGATGCTAAATGTCTTAATACTTAATTGAAAAAAAATTGTTTCACACAAAATCAACTCATGAGTAATGGATTCCCCTTTAAAACATATCTCTATAAGCTTAGTATTAATTAAGAAATCAACACATAATTCTTGCTCGATTACCAGCAATACTCAAGTATTTATTGATTATGCAAAAAAAAAAAATTTAAGAGCACCCCCCACACTTAAGATAAACATTGTCCTCAATGTGGAAGAAAAAGAAATAAAAGGGTTAAAGAAAAGAGCAACACAACCTGATGAAAATTGATACCATGTCAGGTAGAGAAGAAGCACAAGAGTCAACGCCGCAACAAAATATGAAAAATCACAATATTCTTTCCAAAACAAATGAGTAGCATCTAAAAAAGAACAAAAATAACAAAAATAAATAAAATAAGATATATAAAGAAGTAACACAGGTTACCTCCTGTGAAGCATTTGTTTAACGTCATTAGCTCGATGTTATTTTTTTTCCATGTAAATCAAGTTGGCTTAAAGCAAGAGAAATAGGATGACACCTTCTTTTTTTCAAAGTAGTGTTTCCATCCTTTGTCAATGTCCTTGGGAATGCTTCCAACAACATTCTGAACTTGATAAGAGCTTGGTTGTCCCAATTGCGCCTTAGCTCCGCTAGGCCATGGTGGGTTCAATCGATCAATAGATGAAGGACCAATTTGTAATGGAGCATGGATCATAGGAGGACCTTTTTCTAGTTCAACAACTTAAGTTTTAGGAAGGTCAACATCCATATTGTATGATGGTGGGGGGTCTTTGATAGGTAAGGCTTCTTGTTTCTTAGCTTGAACGATATTGATAAGGGCATGAAGATTTGACATTGGGGAAGATTTAGCCTCCCTAAAGACATTAATGGTCACATAATCTCCATCCACTCTCAAGATGAGCTTGTCCTGAGGTACATCAATCACAGCTCCTGAAGTTTCCATAAACGATCTTCTAAGAATGAGAGGAATATTAGCGTCCTCTTCTATATCCAGCACCACAAAATCAACTGGGAAAATGAATTTGTCTACCTTCACCAAAACATCCTCCACCACACCGCGAGGGTAAGTGATGGATCTATCGGCCAGCTGTAATGAAATGTTAGTGGGCTTTGGTTCCTACATTTCTAATTTCTTAAAAATAGAGAATGACATTAAATTAATACTGACACCTAAATCACATAATGCTTTCTCAAAATAAAAGTTAACAATAAAGCAAGGAATAGTAAAACTCCATGGATCTATTAATTTTGGTGGTAGCTTCTTCAAGAGAATAGCGGAGCATTCCTCATTTAAACATATCGTCTCAAATTCCTCAAACTTGCGTTTCTTTGTAAGTATTTCCTTCAAGAACTTTGCATACTTGGGCATTTGAGAGATTGCTTCAACAAATGAAATGTTAATTTATAACTTCTTGAACATCTCCAAGAATTTAGCAAATTGCTTGTCTAGCTTATTGTTCTTGAGCCTCTGAGGAAATAGGATCTTGGCACTTGGTGATGGTTCATATATTGTGTTCTACTCACGATCCTTCTTCGCTCTCTACCACTTTGGTTGTTCTTTCTCAACCTCTCTTTCTTTATTGCCATCTTGAATTGAGACATCTTCAGTAAGTACATCATTTTTCCTTTTCTCAATTCCTGATGAGCTAGGTGCTTCGTTCATCTGTCCTTCCAAAATCTTGCCTCTTCTCAGGGTAATTACATTGACTTGTTCCTTCGAATTAAGTATGGTAGTACCAGCTAATGTTCCCGGTGCCCTTTCTGACATCAAAGTAGCCAACTGACTAATCCAAGTCTCCATGTTCTTCATGCGGGCCTCTGAATTCTGCATGTATTTCATCACAAAGTTTTAAAACTTTATTTCTCTTTAGTTGCTTGGAAACCTAAAGGTGGTTGTGGTGCTCTCTACTGATTCTTCTAATTGCCCTATTGATTTCCCCATTTGAAATTAGGATGGTCCCTTCAATTGGGATTGTACGTATTTAAATATGGATTGTACTGCTGCTGGTTGAAATTACCAACAAAATTTACTCCTTCAGGCTCGGAGGCAAAAGGACTACCAAATTGATAGTTTGAACTTTTATGACCTTGTCTGCCACATACTTCACATATAATTGTTGGGGCTGCACTGTTTGCTATCATCAAAATCTCCACCTTCTTTGTCAAAGCTTTCAATTGACTTAGAATGGCCGTAGAAGAATCAACAGCATGCACACCTGCTTGTTTCTTAGGAACCTGACACTCATTTTGCCATTGAAAACTATTAAGCGCTATTTCTTCAATCAGTGCATGACTTTCAGTCGATGTTTTCCTCTAAATTGTACCTCCCACAGCGGCATCAATGAGTGAATGGTTGGCAGGTGACAAACCATTGTAAAAAATTTGTACCTACTGCCATACAGGAAATCCATGATGTAGACATCTCCTCAACAACTCTTGAAAATATTCCCAAGCTTCATAGAGAGTGTCCATGTCAAACTACATAAAAGAAGAAATATCATTCCTTAACTTAGCATATTTAGAGGGAGGAAAATACTTAGTCAAAAATTATTGTGTTAATTGATCCCATGTGGTGATGGAACCCCTTAGTAGTGACGTTAACTATTGACTCACTCTATCCCTAAGAGAGAAAGGAAAGAGTTACAATCGGATTGCATTATCTGTCACCTTATTATACTTTATAGTATCACACAACTACAAGAACCTAGCCAAACGTTGATTTGGCTCATCCGAAAGCAAACCACCAAACTGAACAGAAGTCTGAATCATGGAGATCAATGTTGGTTTGATCTCAAAGTTGCTAGCTGCCATGGCTGGTCTTATTATACTCCCTCCATACCCTTCAGTCATGGGCATGGAATATTCAAGCATGGTCCGCTCTGCTGGGTAGCTCGTTCTTCATAATTCCCCTCAACTATTGGTATTTCCATCCTGTTTATATCTTCTTCAGTCACAACTTCAGTGTTAGATTACTTTCTTAACCTACGAGCAGTTTTCTCAATTTCTGGATCAAATGTCAAATTAGGAAATTAAGAACAAGTAAGCATAAACAAGAAATATGAGCAGAGAGATAAAGTGATAAATTAATTAAAAATAAAAAAATAAGAAATAAAATAAAAGTGCATCTAAATTAACTAGAGCTTTTCGCCTCTAATAGTACCAAACTTATTTCTTGGCAACGGTGCCAAAAACTTAAACGCGTAAAATACACTAAGAGCAAGTACACTCTATCGCAAAATAATATAGGACTCAAGTCCCAATTGTCGATCTCACGAGGAATAAGCGGTAATTGCTAGATTCATAAAACTCTTTGTTATTTATACAATCAGAAGTGAAGAGAAATTCAAATTAAAATTAGAAAACAAATAAAGAAGAAAGATGGACAATCAAGCAATGCAGAGATGAATCAATTACAGAGAAACTAGGGTGCAAGGTTCACTTGAATCCAATTAATCAAATTTTCACTCATTTATTATGTAAGGTAATTCTCTTTCCAATATTCTCTTAATTGCTTTGATCCCAATAGTCATGGATGAAACAATATTCTATTCCTAAATTAAATAACTTATTTGGTCATTTAGTCGAATTAATTAGGAATGCATTAAGCCTCAATTCAAGAGATAAACTAACATACCGTCAATTCCACTGGTAGAAATAACTTGATGTTTGGTCATTCACCAATCTAATCCTAGGTTTATCATATAGATTCACTCATTGAGTGCGGATGGTCACCGATCAAACAATGAATTAACATATGCCAAAAGTGATCAAGTTCTGACAAGAAAACAAGCAATATAATAAACCTTAAAAGAAATTACCTTAATTAATTCGAGATCAAACCCAATTAATTAGGAAAATAAGATCTCTCATAGCCCTAGCTATGGGTATAGTTACTCGTGTTCAATACAAACAAACTCATATCACAACACAAATCCATAGAAAGAAAACCCAAAGAAAGGGGAAAACTAGAGGGAAAGAGAAATGAAAACCATTTTTACGGTGATTATGATCATCAAGCCTTCAAGAATTGAATCCTCCCTTCGTAGTTGTCCTCCAATGATTTGTGGAAATTCTCTCTTCTGATTTGCCTTTCAAAGTCTACCATCACAAAAGTCTATCTTAGGTTTAGAGATTTACTTCTATTTATAATGTTTGGGGTGGAAAATTACTGTTTTACGCACAGGAGACCTCACATAGCTGTATCTAAGCATGACACGGCCGTGTGACCAAGATTTGTGTAACTCACACTATAAGTAAGACACGGTTATGTGAAAAATAGACATGATCTTGTCTCTTAAAAATAGTCACATAGAGGCGCTCTTCATAAAAGTTGTAACTTTTTTTCTTAGTTTTCCAATGCTACCAGAATCACCTCGTTTCGACCTCCGTAACTTTAGTTATGCTCATTTTATCACACAAAGGTCAAAAACTCTGCGAATCTTGGCCATATAAATTCCAAACTCAACTCCATTGTAATGAATCCATCCAAAGCTTCATAGAACCATGTCAAAACACCTCATTTAGACCTAAAAACATAAAAAAAGACCAATCATGAGATACCAAGGATAATTAGATTAAAAGTGACATAAATTCTAACATAAATCAATCAAAACACACCTAAATCCATCTCAAATCAAGCACAAGATATTTGTATTTTATCCACACATCATTCAACGTAAAAGGAAGGTGGGTCTGGAAAGGCAAGAGGTAATCCAAAAATAGGTGAAGGAGCTCTTAAACGTTGGGTTCATCAGAGAAGTCTCGTATACCATATGACTTTCTAACTTGGTCTTAGTCAAGAAGGCCAATGGGAAATGGCACATGTGTGTCGACTACATCGATTTTAATAAGGCGTGTCCAAAAGATCTCTACCCACTTCCCAAAATTGACAAGTTGGTAGATAATTCATCCAGATTCAGGCTATTCTTTTTCATGGACGCCAATTTCGAATACAACCAGATCCCCATGAACCCAGAAGATGAAAACAAGACTGCCTTCATAACTAAGATGGGGAGTTACTGCTACCAGGTCATGCCATTTGGACTAAAAAATGTAGGGGCAACTTACTAGCGTATGATGAACAAGGTCTTTGAGGGATAAATGGGCAAAATGATGGAAATATACATTGATGATATGATAGTCAAAATGACCGACTGATGTGTGTGAAATAACATCATGTTTTGTTCTTGTTTTGCATGCATTCTTAGGCATTTTAGGCATTTTAGTTTCCCTTTTGGTTTGTTTTTCCCTTAGTTCGGATAATTGCAGTGTTTTGGTGTTGTTGTGCAGGATTAATACTGAATTGGCCTTGGATTGAATGGAATGTTTGCATGATTGAAGTTGGGGCTTAACGGATAGTAAAAAAGTGTAAAAAGACCACTCTAGAGGGATTCACAACCTGCCTATGGATCAAATCACGGCCATGGATCAAGCAGCAACTTGAAGAAGGAAAAGAGAGATTCTAGAGAGTTCAACGGCCGTGGAACTCTAACTCAGAATTGGCTTTTTGGCAGAATGATCCACAACCGTGGATCGCAGTACGCTGCAGTTTTTAAGTTTTATTTTTTTATTTCTTTTGGGGCCTTTTAGCCAATTAAAACCCTAGGGGTATTTATAGATGTTCTAAATACAATGAGGGCGTTCCAATTTGGTTTGAAGGAGGCACATTGGAGGCTTTGGGATCTTGATCTTTCTTCCTTCTTTCTCTTTGATTACGAGTTTAGATGTTCATGAATATGTTTTCTGATTCTTTTTTCTCCATGTCTGAGTAGTTATCTTTGTTTTTAGGATTGGGCAATGCCTTTTGATACTTTGATAATGATTAATTGACTTTGTTTCCTCTTTTATTAATCTTGAATATTCTTTGATTCAATCCTTATTGCACTTATTCATGTGAATTTGCTGGCCACTTATTTGCATCTCATAGACATTTAGGGACGTACTGAGAGTTGAACCTAGGTGTTGGAACCATAAGAATTGAACTTAAGGTCTAAATCACGAGAGTAGTTTTAGTCTTTCGAGGATTCAATGAATTACCACGAGAGTAGGAATCGGTTTAATTGGGCACGGATCTTGTATATTGAGAAAGAACATTAACTAATTTAGGGTAATTCACCTTCAATTGAATTTCAGATTTAATAAAAGGGTTATCAATTAGGATTTGTCTTGTATCATTGTGGTACCCCAATCTTGGAAGCTTTCTTGAATCTGAATACCTTTCTTGATAAATTACTATTTTTGTTCTTAATTTTGCACTTTTATAATTATTTACTTAATTGATTGGTTACTACATTCTTATCAATCAACAATTTTATCCCCTTTGTTTAATTGAATTGAATTAATTAATTAATTGGTATTCATAGACATAGTTCCCGTGGATTCGATCTTTTTATTACTTGACGACGAAATCGTACACTTACGGATTTCACGTACCAAGTTTTTGGCGCTGTTGCCGGGGACTGTGTTTTTCTTGAATATCAATTTAATTTTTAATTTAATTATTTTAAACCTTTTTTCTTTTTATCATATTCTTACGTTCTTGATTTCTCTTTGACTCTCTGCAGGTTTCTCTTATTTATGTAAAGTACTAGACGTTCTGGGACTCTTATTGAAGCAGATCCTGAAACTGAAAGAACTTTTCGTAGAAGGAGAAGACAACAAAGGCAAAGAGTAGGAGAAATACCTGAACCAACACTTGTCATGGCTGAAGCTGAGGATAATAGACTACTAAAAGATTATGCAGCCCCTAATGCTCAAGGTTTGTGATCTGGAATTACTCGGCCAGACATTGAAGCTAGGTACTTCACCATACCTCCTGCTTTACTCTCTGTGATAAGGCAGAACTAGTTTGGAGGATTGCTATCAGAGGACCCGAATGATCATGTGGATATGTTCTTGGAGTTCTGTGAGACCCTCAAGATCGAAGGCGCCTCTGTTGATGTTATTCGTCTCTGCCTATTTCCATTATCTTTGAGAGATCGAGCTAGAGCTTGGTTGAAGTCTGTTCCCGCTGAGACGATAACTACTTGGGACTAATTGGAGCAAGCCTTCTAGGATAAATTCTTTCCACCTTCCAAGACTGCTCATCTAAGAACCCAAATCACAAACTTTGTTTAGAAAGATGGCGAGTCATTTTCAGAAGCTTGGGATAGATATAAGGCTTTGTTGGAAGCCTGCCCACACTATAGGTTAGAAAAATAGTTGATCGTTCACACCTTTTACAATGGTTTGGAATATTCTTCTAAGGTGTCTCTTGACTCCGCAGCTGGTGAAGCTTTGATAAATAGAAGGCTCACAGAAGCTTATGAGATTATTGAGAGTGTAACTGCCAATCATCACCAATGGGCAAATGAAAGAGGCCATAACCCGAAGAAGCTCTCAGGAGGTAAGTTTGAGGTAGATGGTGTTAATTTAATCCTGTCAAAATTTAATTCTTTGAATAAACATATTAACATGCTTGAAAAAGCTCATGTAAATGCCATAGGTGCTTCTAACAATATTTATGAGATTTGTGGAGCGCAGGGACACATAGGTGCTGAATGCCAAGTTAGAATTGGATCCTCACAAGGTGCACCGGTGGAGCAAGTGGAATCATGCCATAATTTCCATGACTTCAACCAAAAGGGGAGGAATGATCTGTATTCTCAAACTTACAACCCCAGTTGGAGGTCACATCCTAACTTCTCTTACCGGAATAGTCAATACCAAGCTGGGCAAGGTAGTGCTAAACCCTCTTCTGGACTCCAACAGGTACAAAAATCTAGACTTGAGTCTCTTCTTGAGAATTTTGTTGAGAGTCAATCTAAGCAAAATGAGGAGTTTAGGCAACATAGACAAGTTGTGACTAAGGCCATTAGAGAGTTGTCAGCTAAGGTTGATAGTTTGGCTATTCATAATAAGATGTTGAAAACTCAGATTGCCCAATAAGTAAGCACTTCACATAGGCAACAGGGTAAGTTTCCTGGTCAACCTAAAGTCAACCCAGGCAATGAACATTGTAAAGCTGTGAGTTTGAGGAGCGAAAAAAAATTAGAGGATTCATTGGGTAAGAGGGAGAGTGAAAAAGATAAGGGAATTGAGGATAAAGAGACTAAGCCACAACCTTTAGAAGAAGAGGAAACTACTGAGAAGGTGTCAAAGTATGTACCCCCTGAACCTTACTAACCCCCTGTTCCTTTCCCTCAAAGATTAGCTAAGGCGAAGTTAGATAGGCATTTTGGGAAGTTCCTAGAGGTTCTAAAGAAATTGTACATTAATATACCCTTCACTGAGGTGTTGAAACAAATGCCTACCTATGCTAAGTTTCTTAAGGACATTTTGTCTAATAAGAGGAAGCTCGAGGAATATGAGATAGTAGCTTTAACTGAGGAGTGTAGTGCTTTAATTCAAAATAAATTACCTCCTAAGCTTAAAGATCCAGGTAGCTTCTCTATTCCCTATTTGATTGGCAATACAAATTTTGATAAAGCTCTGTGTGATTTGGGGGCTAGTGTTAGTCTTATGCCCCTTTCTGTGTGTAAGAAGTTGGAGGTGGGTGAACTAAAACCCATAACTATCTCCCATCAATTGGTGGATCGGTCTGTCAAGTATCCCATAGGCATCTTGGAGGATGTTCCTATTAGGGTTGGTAAGTTTTATATGCCGGTGGATTTTGTTGTGCTTGACATGGAAGCTGATGCTAAAATACCGATCATACTTGGGCATCCATTCCTTGCCACTGGAAGGGCGATCATTGATGTCCACGACGGGAAATTGACTTTGCGATTGAATGATGAGGAAGTAATTTTTGATGTTTTTAAATCTGAAAATAATTCTAATTCCTTAAATTCATGTAATCGCATAGATGCTACTAATATTGTGGATAGTGTTATGCTTTCAGGTGTACAGGAATCAGTGGCTGATGCTATGCTAGAAAAGACCTTGCCCAAGGGTACTACAAAATTTGATAAGTCTAAGCCCTGCAAGAAAAGACCTAAGAAGCAGAATAACAAGTGTGTCAAGAAGCGTGAATTTAAACTCGGGGATAAAGTTATTGTCAGTAACTTGCTTCTACGTTTCTGTCCTAGTAAGTTATGGTCGAAATGGTCAGGACCATATGAGATTGTTCGAGTTTTATCCTACGGTGTGCTTGAGGTGAAGAAAGAAGGTCATGAGCCTTTTATGATAAATGGCCAGAGAGTGAAACATTTTGAAGGAGTGGAGACTGAGCACTACTCCGTTGACATCACTTGAGCATATAAACTAGACCAAAGTCGAGCTAATGACTTTAAACAAGCGCTTCTTGGGAGGCAACCCAAGTTTCTTTTTTTTTTTCCTTTAAATTTCTTCTTTCTCTTTTGATTTTGTGTGTTGGATTGCTGGTTTGATTTTTATCTCATGGATCTTGTTTAGGTTTGACCCTTTTTGAAGCTCAAATTAGAAGGAGAGTGAAGTCAGAAAGTTTCACACCTAGCCCATGGAAAATTCCATGGCCATGGATTGAACACCAGAAGATTTCCCACCACCGCAGTGAGTTCTTTTCTTTTATCCCTTCTCTTGTTATAGATTTTTACATTGGGGACAATGTAAGTTCTAAGCTTGGGGGTATTTTCATATTTTCATTTTCATTTTAGATCATTAGTTTCGTGCATTCTCATCTCTCGTTTTGTATTTGCATTTTCATGTTGCATTTTCACACCATCATATCTCTCGACTTTTTGGTTGAACTTGTGTCCTTTTCTTTTGGGGATTTTTGAGATGGTATTGATTTGGAACTCAATTTGTTGATTCTTGTGGTAGGCAACAGGTATTGTTTTAATTGATAGTAGAGGTGATCTTTTGATAGTTGATAATTAGCATAATGTTCTCTGAATTTGTGCTTCTCATTGAATTTTTAAACCTCTAAATGTGAGTTTTGAGCCTGTATGAGATTTATGCACTATAAGAATTTTGCTCTCATTTTTTGTGTTGAGTGATATTCCTTATTGATCTTGTGCTCTAGAACTTGATTTGAAACCATTTTGAGGTGAAATTTTTGGTTGCATGCTTGAATGTGATTAAGGATCTTAGGTATTTTTCTAGCCCTCTAAAATTGTTACACTTTCATCCACTAGTTGCCCATTTTGAGTCTATAGCATAATTATTTTTTTTTCTTGATGCCTATGATGATACATTATTGGTAATCATTTAGAATATTAAATGAAGTAATTTGGGTTTGAAAGTTGTGTAAACTTGTGTTGGGAATTATATGTATTTAAGCTTTCTCTTTCTCAAATGAAATGGAAAAAAAGGAAGGAAAATAAAAGAAAAATCATGAGTGAAAGCTTGAAAAAAAAAAAAAAAAAAGAAAGGAAGAAAATACTTAGAAATGTGGAGTTATGATTCTGTTTGAAAAAAAAAAAAGAAATACCTTTGCTCCATTTATGTTCTATTGGATTTCTTGTGCTTATTGAAAATTTTGATGAGCCCTTTGTGCATACCTTCATTTCTCTACCTTACCTAACATCATTCCCATGGCCTCATTACAACCCTTGAAAGACCTTTTGATTCTTGCATGTATACTGATTATTAGTGAAAATTTAGTTTCTTATCAAGCATATAGAAGTGCATTTTCTTTGAAGGATTTTGAGCGTAATGTTTTCACCCTTAAACACTTTGAGTGTGGTTAGTGGAGTGAACTTAATTCAATCAATGAGGATGCATGATTTCTGAGAACTTAGCCTCTAATTGGACTTGATTTTGATTACCTCTCTAATTCTTGGTTTGCCTTAGTCTATTGCTTGGATAATTGTTTTCTCGGGTTCCTCATTCATTATTGTCTTTTAATCCCACTTTTTGGTTTGACCTTAGTTATTGCTTGAGGACAAGCAAAGTCTTAAGCTTGGGGGGATTTGATGTGTGTGAAACAACATCATGTTTTGTTCTTGTGTTGCATGCATTCTTGGGTATTTTAGTTTCCCTTTTGGTTTGTTTTTCCCTTAGTTCGGATAACTGTTGTGTTTTTGGTGTTGTTGGGCAGGATTAATGCTGAATTGGCCTTGGATTGAATAGAATACTTGCATGATTGAAGTTAGAGCTTAACGGATAGCAAAAAGGTACAAAAAGACCACTCTAGAGGGATCCACAGCCTGCGCATGGATCAAACCACGGCCACAGATCGAACAGCAACTTGAAGAAGGAAAAGAGAGATTCTAGAGAGTTCCACGGCCGTGGAACTCAAATGACTCAGAATTGGCTTTTTGGCAGAATGATCCATGGCCATGCCGTGGAATGATCCACGGTCGTGGATCACAGTATGCAGCAGTTTTTAAGTTTTATTTTTTTATTTCTTTTGGGGCCTTTTAGCCAATTAAAGCCCTAGGGGTATTTATAGATGTTCTAAATACAATGAGGGGGTTCCAATTTGGTTTGAAGGAGACACATTGGAGGCTTTGGGATCTTGACTTTCTTCCCTCTTTCTCTTTGATTATGAGTTTGGATGTTCATGAATATGTTTTCTGATTCTTTCTTCTCCATGTCTGAGAAGTTATCTTTATTTTTAGGATTGGACAATGCCCTTTGATACTTTGATAATGATTAATTGACTTTGTTTCCCCTTTTATTAATCTTAAATGTTCTTTGATTCAATCCTTATTGCGCTTATTCATGTGAATTTGCTGGCCACTTATTTGCATCTCATAGACATTTAGAGACATATTGAGAGGTGAACCTAGGTGTTGGAACCATAAGAATTGAACTTAAGGTCTAAATCACGAGAGTAGTTTTAGCCTTTCGAGGATTCAATGAATTACCACAAAGCGTAATGGGTTCAATTTAAATTCAATTACCACGAGAGTAGGAATTAGTTTAATTGGGCACGAATCTTGTATCTTGAGAAAGAACATTAACTAATTTAGGGTAATTCACCTTCAATTGAATTTTAGATTTACTAAAAGGGTTGTCAATTAGGATTTATTTTGTATCATTATGGTACCCCAATCTTGGAAGCTTTCTTGAATCTGAATACCTTTCTTGATAAACTCCTGTTTTTATTCTTAATTTTGCATTTTAATAATTATTTACTTAATTGCTTGGTTACTACATTCTTATCAATCAACAATTTTATCCCCTTTATTTAATTTAATTAAATTAATTAATTAATTGGTATTCATAGACATAGTCCCTGTGGATTCGATCTTTTTATTACTTGACGACGAAATTGTACACTTACGGATTTCATGCACCACCGACATCGGTGACCACATCAAAGACCTTGAGGAGGTATTCGCTGAGGTTTGGAAACATAGCATGCTACTGAATCCAGAGAAGTGCACCTTTAGAGTACAGGCTAGAAAATCTCTAGGGTTTCTGTTGACAAACCAAGGTATTGAGGCCAACCTAGAGAAATGTCAAGCCATGCTTGACATGCACAGTCCCCAATCCATCAAGGAAGTGCAACAACTCACAGGATGGATCACAATCCTCACACGTTTCCTAGCCAAGGCCACTCAAAAATCTCTCTCTCTCTCTTCAAAACTTTAAAGAAGGGGAAGAACTTTGAGTGGACCTTGAAGAACGAAGTTCCCTTCCAAGAGTTGAAAAGGATGTTGTCTACACCACCTATCCTGATGAGACCAGACTCTGGTGAGACACTCTACATTTACCTCTCTGTCAGCAATGAGACAATCAGCTCAGTTCTGATAAAAGAGACAAATGAGGATCGGAGGCCAGTTTACTTTGTCAGTAAAGTATTGCAAGGCCCCGAGATCTATTACCAAAAAATAGAGAAGCTAGCTCTGGCATTGGTAAACACTGCTAGAAGGCTAGGACAATACTTCCAATATCACCTCGTAGTAGTGAGAATAGACTAGCCCATTAAGCAAGTACTACACAAATAAGATCTCGTGGGGCGAATGATTTCCTAGTTCCAAGGCCAATCATAATGGCTCAAGTACTATCCAATTTTTTGGTTGAGCTCACACCAAACTTTGGCTATCCTAGAGCGCATTCTTAGACCATCTATATCGATGGATCCTCGAATCCCAAAGGAAGTGGTGCCAGGGTCATATTGGAAAACAAAGTCTGCTTCATGTTGGAAGACTCGTTAAGGTTCATGTTTCCTAACTCAAACAACCAAGCAAAATATGAGGCATGTATAGTAGACATTAATATGGCGAAGGAAATGGGAGCTACAAACATAACTCTATGTAGTAACTCCCAACTAGTGACTTCTCAAATTCAAGGGGAATATCAGGCTAAGGAAACCTTGTTACAGAAGTACTCAGCTAAGGTCAAAAAGCTGATGGAGAGTTTTAACAGTGTTAAAGTAGAGCACGTCCTAAGAGAACAAAACTCTAGGGTCGATATCCTATCAAAACTTTTGAGTACCAAGAGCCCCAACAATAACAGGTCGGTGATCCAGGACACCTTATCCTTTCTCAATATCACAGACAATGAGGTCCTCCTACTAGAAGATGGGAAAACCTAGATGACACCCTTATTAGCCTACCTCCGCAGTGGCTCACTACCTGAGGATCAGAAATAAGCCTAGAAGACAGTACGAACAGCAGCCTAGTATACTATTTATGACAACTAGCTATATCGCTGTGATTTCTCTTTCCTCTTCCTCAAATGTCTTGGCCCAAAGGAGACAGAATATGTCCTGATCGAGATTCATTAAGGAAGCTCAGGGCACCATTTCGAGGGCAAGTCCTTAACACGAAAATCATTAATGGCTAGATATGATTGGCCCACCATGGAAGCCGATAGCAAAGACCATATACAGAAGTGCGACTAATGTCAGTGTCACTCAGATGTCTATGCAGCTCCACCTGAAAAATTGTCAATAATGCCTATCTCCTTGCCGTTCTACTAGTGGGAGATGGACATCTTAGGCCCCTTTCCCCAAGCATCAGGGCATGTCAAATATTTGGTAGTGGCTATTGATTATTTCACTAAGTGGATTGAGGCAGAATTGTTAGCCACAATTACCTCCATGTGAATCCAAAAGTTCACTTACAATAACATCGTCACCAAATTTAGAATCACAGAATTGTCATAGACAACAGAACTCAATTCACTAATCAGAAATTCAAGAGGCTCTTGGCCTGGCTTAAAATCAAACAACATTTTACCTCGGTAGAGCATCCAAGAACCAACGGGCCATCTGAAGCCTCCAATCGAGTTATACTAAGGGGGATAACAAAAGACTTAATGACGCTAAAGGAAATTGGGTGGAACAACTTAACCATATCTTATAGGCATATCAGACCACGCTATACTCCTCTACAGGAGAAACCCCCTTCAAATTGACCTATGGTTGTGAGACCATGATCTCGGTGGAGATAGGAGAGTCAAGTTGGAGGAAGCAGAACTTCTTTGAAGAAATCAACTTGGACCTCATCTGTCAAGAGCTTAATTTGCTCAAAGAACAACGTCGTATTACCCATGTCTGAGAGGCAACCCTCAAGCAGAGGATCGCTGCGCGATACAACTCCAAAGTGATTCCATGCCGGTTTAACCTCGATGACCTCATGCTATGTAGGGCAGACATTAGAGGAAAAAATGCAAGAGACGGGAAGCTAGTTCTTAATTAGGAAAGACCATACAAAATCATGTCTAAGACTAACACAGGAGCTTACACCCTAGAAACCGTCTCAAATAGAGCAATAAAGAACCTTTGGAACACGAACAAGATGAGAAAATACTATAATTAAGCACTATATCAAGTTATCACTTTGGAACCATGTAATAAACATCTCTGGATATCAATGAATGAGTTTTTTCATGACAGTTGTTTTATCTAAAATCCAATATCTCGATCGTGACTTCAAGTCCCCGAGTACTTCGGCTTAACGCAACCCACAAGGTTTCCACACCTTAGCGAGGTCCGTGGAATATAAGGTTCAAAAAAGATAAGTTATTCCAACATCCATGCAAAAGGCCAAACTAGGAATCCACTTGAACACCCTCCGAGGTCAGACAACATATTCAATAGTTTTCACTTGTACCCATTTGAGCCTGACCTCAACCCATAAACCAACTAGGTTTATAGAGGTTAAGTGTATTTTTATAAGATGGCCAGACAAGGGAATCCACTTGAACACCCTTTGGGATCAAGCAGCGTATTCAAAGATTTTCACTTGTACCCTTACGGCCTCGCCTTAACCCACAAACCCACCATAGTTTACAGAGGTTAAGAGTTACTGACCGTAGCCCGAGATTATGGACCTCACACCAAGAGGCTTCCCTGTCACACATAATAAGTTAACCCAACCACCAAGATCGAGCTTTGGACTAGTCTCAGCTAGCAAAATGAGTGTTCATCAAACTAGATGAACCTAACCACCAAGATCAAGCTTTGGACTCATCTCGCTTGGCAAAAATGAGCGTTCGTCATCTACAGAACTCGATCATCGAGATCAAGCGTTGGACTCATCTCAGTTGACAAAATGAATGTTCGTTAGACTGAACGAACCCGACCTTTGAGATCTATCTTTGGACTCGTTTTGGCTAAGAAAAGTGAGCGTTCATCATAGATAAATGTTGAAACCTACCATAGGACCCATCTCGGAGTCGTGAAAGCAAAATAAAGAACTACCAGAATCAAGCAAGAAATGGAATGGATATTCAAAAAAGTAAGTTTTTATTATTCACATTCCAAACATCATCAACATTACAAGAAGGACCTATAAACTACGCTCATCTAAAAGTGCCCACTTAAAGGAATCCAAGAAAGTAGCCTGGTAAGATGATGATGATGATCAAGCACTGACCACGGCCACTTCGATGACTCCTCAAGATATACTCATTTCTTCCCTCTTGATCAACATGAGGAAGAGGCTTCTCGATCCCACGACTCTAAAACACTCCTGCATATCCAAGGCACGATAAGCACCATGGAAAATAGTCAAGGGAGCAGAGGAAAAACAACGGGGAAACCCTCCATGCCTCATAGGAATTAGGGCAGAAGCCGTAAGCTTTTCCAGTGCGAACAAGATTTCATTCTACTGCTGCATACGCTTAGAAAGAAAGGCTTCTGCTACTTAGAGGCCCGTTGATCAAGCCTCACATAGCAGTTACTTGGCCTTCACCACACCGTTATGCTTGAAAGAAAGGCTTCCACCAAAAGGATGTGCAGGGGAAAAAGGAACTCTTTAAAGAATTGGAAAAACAAGTGAAAGATGATTTTAGAAAGAGACATGGCTCTCAGCATGCCCACAAGAAGCAAAAGAGGGCCACCCCCTAGGAAGGACTTAGTCTTAAACGAAAGCCAGAAAGCAAAAGAAAGGAACAAGTGACAACTCCACTACAAATATTTCCTATTTATAAAGGAAAACTGGTAGCACGTTCGAAGCCACATTTAATTGTTCCTCTCCTGTGATTGGCCACAAGTGCAGTGGGTAGTTTGGAAACAACATAAAACTTAAAGCCATTTTAATTTCTAATAAATGCAAGGTAGCAATTCTCGAGCATGCACAGACTGTTATAAATCAACATGACATTAAAAGTAAAGTTCCTGCTTCCTTTTGAATAACAATTCAAAAGCTATGAAGGAATGCAGTGGACATTGACCTCTAACTCAGATCTCGGACCTTTAATGAGATTCCATAGTATAACAATACCACGGATCTTGATCCGAATCCGAGGTACATTCATGCAGACCCCACAAACTACACGTGGAGGCAACATATTATTTACCCTAGACAACAAAATAATGATGTGAGCAGAGTGATCCATCATGGATCCCAGCCTCATCATTGACCTTGGGAGCTTACCATGATACATCATGGACCTTGGCCCTTTGGGAAAAATATCGTGAGATCTGACATTGACACCATAACTCGGATCCCTTTGTCCATTACGCGTCATGTGCTCCAGTTGAACTCGTATCTTGACACTTAGCTATCCCATTAAAGCGCCAAGCTGGAGGCAATTATTCTAGACCGGGTTATGGGTCCATAGACCTAGAGTAACCTGACCCGCCAGGTTGGCACCTAGACATTATTGTGCATATGAGCCACCCTACACACTAGGCGTAACCCCCTCATTATGCCCCGAATAAAGATGGGAATCATGACAAGGAATAACAGTTTCCACGATCTAAGGGGACAACATTCAATACTCACTAAATGCTCAGATATTTCACACCCTAAAACACTCATATATAAAGGTATTCAGCAAGAGGACTAAGGTATGACCTAATTCACAACAAACCATACACCCTCCTTACGCACCTACTGACTTGAGCGTCAGAGTACCTTTTGCAGGTACCTACCTCCTTGCTCGTTGTTGTTGCAATTGCACCATAGAAGAATCCACCATCTCTTTGTTGGGAATTTCAGATACATCACACAGCGAAAAACAAAATTCCCACCAAGGATCCATATGAAAAGAGGACCATAATATGTATTTTTTGAGTTTACCTCTTGAAGTAAGATGGAAAAATGATCAAGCAAATCACAAGCACCATAACAACGATGCTTCTACGTTATCCACACGAACTGACTTGCAAAACATCCAATATTCACAGTCTTCGAGTTTGACCTCTCTGCTACAGTGCTAGATGCAAAAAGAAGAGAAACCTGTCAATCTCTCACTCACTGTTTCTATCAAGTGCGGTTAGGGTTTTTTTTGTCATGCGTACCTTGACTGTAACATCTCGAAAATTATCTCATTCATCATAAATAGTCTTTTTATAATATTTAAGATTTTTAGGAATTTTTTTAGATTTTTCTGGAAATAATGAATATTTTAATATATTTCTTATTTTACGTGCACACTAAGCAAAACCGGTATAACCCTCCAAAAATTATTTGTTTCATCACAAATAGTCATTTTATAATATTTGTGATTTTTGGAAAATTTTTTGTATTTTTTCGGAAATGTTAGATATTTTAATATATTTCTCATTTTACGTGCACACTGCGCAGAGTCAGTGTAACACTCCAGAAATTGTGTATTTCATGACCAATAGTCATTTTCTAATATTTGTGATTTTTGAAAATTTTTGTGAATTTTTCTAGAAACATTGAATATTTTAGTATATTTCTCGTTTTGCGTGTGCACTGAGCGGAGCCGGGAAAACGAAATGTTTTCCCTGAGGCTGGTAAACCTTGAACTGTGGAAGAGTCAACGGGGGATCTTACTAAACCCGAGGCTGGGCACAGTTTACAAAGTTTATGTTTTTTGAGGTTTTATCTGATAAATAAAATCTCTGTACGCACTGTTAAATAAAATTTTACAGTACGCTCTATTATTCGATGGATAATTATTACTGGATTGTGCACTACAACAATTATCCATTGGGTAATAGTTTATAGTAAAATCCTAACCACCTTATTATTTAATTACTAAATCACATTATCTTATCCAAATGTAATCTCCTTTATGTCTAATCAAATCCTCTTTATTGGAAAAAGCTACAAGCTTCTCAAAGAAGCCAAGCACACTTCTCTCTCCTCCCTCACACTCCCACATGACAGCATGCACATTTTGAGGAGCCAAAAATGTACTTCACTCAATCAATTATTCAATTCTAATTTCAAAAGTAAAAAGTCATCATCTTTTTCTCCTATTAACTTCTCTCTCTAACATTTTCTCCTCCTTCTCTCTTCTTCACTCTCCCAAGCTTTTCTCTTCCTTCTCTCTACACTCCATATGGCTGCACCCTCTCCTTCTTCCACCATTTTTGATTTATTTCAAGCAACCACTTTGCTTGAATCCATCCCTCCATTGAAGCTTTTCTCTTCTTGTTAAAATCACCAACAAATGAGTCAACTTTTCTCTTCCCTTTTTCTCTCCAAAACCACCGGCCATACACCACCATAATCCTCCATTTTTCTTTTGTTTGTTTCAACTAATCACATTTATTAAACCTTCTCATCACCATTAAACTTTTCTCTTTGGAAAGCATCACTTGGTTCTTCCATTTTCACCATTTTCGTCTTTCTCCATCAAGCTTTAAAGTTGGAGACTTTGAGATAAAAGTTCATAACTTTATCATCTTTCCATCCCATTTTCATGATCCATGGTCACTATGGTGATCATGGATGCCTTTCTCAAGCTTTGATTATGATTCTTATGAAAGCTTGATGTCTTAGGGTTTTGGTGGAGGTGGAATCCGAATTTCATTTGGAGCTTTAAGGGAGTTCCATTGCTTGTTTTCTCCTCTAAGTAAGAGGGAGATACTCCTCCTCAACCTCTATTGGTAGTAAGGAACCTTGCTTTGTGATTGGTTGTGAGAAACCCTTGCTAAGGTTACTCTCTTTGTTTGTATGATTTGTATGATTACATATTGTTTTAAATTTGTTTGAGTTATTTGGTTGATTTTATATGTACATTGGTGTTCTTGGTTTGATTGGTATGGATTGGAAACTTAAATAGAAGCAAAATAACCCTTGTTCCCTCCTAAGAGGCTCACGGCCTCAAGCCCCAAATGGGGTGTTCTTGGTGAAAAATTGTAACTAGTTGAGGATATGATTCATTAATAGTATAATATGTAATAAAGTGAATGAAAATTTAGGGTCCCTAACTTGGGAGAGGCCACGGCCTCAAGAGCTATTTAGGGCTTAATCATGTGACTTTTCACAACTTTGAGATTTAGTTTAATCAAGTGATTAAGTGGTTGACAATGAGATGAGAGGAAATCAATTTGATAACCTAAAGGGAATTTTTGGACTTAAGAAAGTGAATAAGGATGTGTGAGACCTAGAATAATTTTCTAAATGAATATAAAAAAAATTAAAATATGGGACTAAATAATCAAAAGAATTCTCCTAGAAAAGAATTTCATAAGGAACACTAAATCAAAGAGGAACTTAATTAATTAGATACTTTAGAATTAATTAGGGGTTCATAAAATGAAAATGACCTGAAATGGAATTACGTCATAATACTTAGAATAATTTTATTTAAAGGAAGATCATGAATATAAGTAAGAACTTTGAACATCTCAATTTAAATTACTCTAATGGTATTAGGTCCAAAAATTAGTGATGAACTTAATTAGTTAACGCAATAAGGATTGAAATGAATAATGTGGGGGAGCTTTCTTGGAAGTGAAACTTATCAAAGAGAATGTAGAAACTTAGGTATGACTTCATAATGCACCTATATAATTTAAGGACTTAATAATATTTATTATGGGTCCATGAATGAGACCAAGAATGTATCGATGCTTATTTTAGCCAAATTATGGCTTGCTGTTAAAAGTATATTATTGATGAATATACATTGTAACATCTCGAAAATTTATTTATTTCATTATAAATAATTATTTTATAATATTTATAATTTTTGAGAATTTTTTTAGATTTTTCTGAAAATATTGAATATTTTAATATATTCCTTATTTAACGTGCACACTGAGCAGAGTTAGTGTAACATCACGAAAAACTGTTTGTTTCATGATAAAAAATTATTTTCTAATATTTCCAATTTTTGAGATTTTTTTGAAATTTTCTGAATTGTTTGATTATTTTAATATTTTTTCGATTTGCGTGCACACTGAGCGAGGCTGCAAAAATGAAATGTTTTCCCTATGGCCGGAAAAATTTGAACTGTAGAAACGTCGACGGGGAATCTTACTAAACCCGAGATTAGACACAGTTTACGAGGTTTTTATTTTTTAAGATTTTATCTGATAAATAAAATCACAGTATATTTTATTATCTGTGAAATAATAAAATATTATTTCTGCTAACTGTAAATTTTGTCTACTGAGAAATAGCTCTAGTAGATTATTCCTATCTAGTTGCTTTTATGACATCATTTAAGTGACCTTACACTTCACTTTATCGAGAAACGTGCGAAGCTTCTCAAGGAAGCTCCAAGGAAGCTTCCTCCCAACCACTTTTCTCTCTTTCTCCTCCCTCTCTTTGTGCTGCACGGTTTTCGGGGGAATATTACAATTATTCCCTCATTTTCTCTCCCTAACGCAGCTCACTCTCACTCTCTCCCTCTTTTCCTCTCTTCTCCCACACCCACACACTCCATTGTTAAGCTTTCAAGCTTTCCTTGCTCAAGCTAACTCAAGCCATTGTCTTTCCTCACCATCTTCAAGCTTTCTTCTTGGTGGAACTCTTCTTAGCTCTCCCATTTTCGTGGTTGGCAGCCCAACATCAAAGCTCCAAGCTTTAAGGTAAAGCTCTCAACTTTCTTCCCTTTTTCACCTCATTTTCGTGGTCCATGGTCACCTTGGTGACTATGGCTACCATTTCCACTCTTTGATCTTGATTTTTATGGATTTGAACACCCAAGGATCTTGTGGTGGTGAAACACGAAATTTCAAGGACAAAAGAAGCTTGCTTTCCTTGTTCTTCACTAAGGTAAGAGGAAGATTATTCTCTTCAACCCATTTTGGTAGTGAGAAACGTCTTTGTTGTGTTGATGGGGTGAAACCCATTTGTGGGTACCCCTTTGTTTGAGTGATTTTGGTTGTTTAATGGTGTTTTGATTAGTAGGAATTAGTTGTATGTTGATAGATCTTGGATTGTATGAAGGTTGGATGGTTTTCTGGTGATTTCTGCGTCCACAGAGTGATACACGTCCTAGGCCGTGTATGAATACATGGCCGTGTATCTCCCTGTGTGACTGAACGTGTTTTCTGGTGCACTCTAGAGCAGTACACAGCCTATACCGTGTATGACCACATGGCCGTGTACTCAGGGCCGTGTATTTTACACACGGCCGTGTAACATGATCAACAATGGATTTGAGGCTTTTGTAGCCCTTGGAGGTTCAAGGTCCCCTTGGGTACTTGACTCAAGGCTTTTGGACTAATGTAAGCGTAATAATCTTAAATAATTGGATGACTAGAAACTAATTAGGGATTCATAACGAGGGAAAAACAAGGAACGGGAGCATGCCTTACAATTTATAAGAACTATGAATAGAGATAGAACATGAGTGTGATAGAGGTTGCGAGCGACATAATAAAATTAAGAATTGACTTACTTGAGGACTTTGAATAGGGTGTGAATGCCTAGAAACTTATTATTGACTTAGTATGGACCCTTGAACGGGATCGAATATTGATGATAAATGACATAACATGTGATCTTAAACCTGAAATGTTATGATTGTGAATTTGTAAATGTACATATGAGTATGCATTGAATCTATGTGCATTGAGCATGATTGAGTCATGCATTGAAAAAGTCCATTGGATAATTTGTTAAGGCCAAGTTGCCTAGGAGTTGAATCACACCTTTGTGCGGGTGCGAATAAACAAGTGTAGGTCACTCGTTGACCTTGGGGGCGTCGAGGTGCGAGTACCTCGCAATGGACAGTTGGTAGTTCTTCTGTCCGTGGGGCAGACCGATGCAAACGCATCAACGATCCAGACCGAGACACTGTCCTATATCGAGATCTGTGTAGAATGTCTTCTACAATGCCATGATGCGTATTTTGATAAATTGAGAATTTTAGCACTTGATGACCTCGGCAGCCGCGATACAGACATATCTCCTGATCATTCTCTCTGACTGTTTTGTGTCTAGCTCCATGGAGTAGGATTTTTGGTATCATATGCATATGCATAGTGAGTCACCATATCATTTGATATTTGCTTATTCATATGAAAGTTTAAACTGCTGTCTTATTACTTTTGTATCTGCTTGTAATTGCCAAGTTGTTCATTATCTGCTTTAATACTACTTATTATTGTTGAAATGTTATATGGGCGTCATACGCCGTTTCGTTTCTTTACTGCCTTAATAGGTAATAATGTAGAATGTCTTACCTTTTTTCTATATTTATTACTATTCTGTGTGTTTTTGGTTAAAATCTGTAAAGGGGGCGAGGTTGAATCTCCTAGATTTCACTTGGTTTGATCTTCTGCGTTCGCTAAGGACAACTTGAAGGGATTCTATTGGTTTCGTCATGATTGAGTTCATCGGAGGTGCCAGGGCTTGGTGAGTCGTCTGGATCGACGAGCGTATGCGATATGTTGGGGACATGACCTTGACCGTGAAGAGGACTATGATTGAAGACCTTATCCTGTATTTCTCATTATACCGGTGTGCCCGGAGTTGCCTTACGTATTCGGGATCCGAGGGAGTGCCCAACTCCTTAGTCGTGGACATGTTGTGGGTAGTTTATATTTTATTTTGCATTACCTGTATAAAGTGTATTTTGGGTATATGTATGTTTCAAGGTGATTATCCAGTCTTAAATGCTGTAAACTGAGTATATCTTGTAATTCATATTTTTTTTAACTGGCTGTATATGTAACTATTCATCCGTGGCTCATATTTCCTCATATGCGAAATGATTGTATTTTGGAAAATTTGTTGTTTGACAATCATAACAAGCCAAAATTTAGTGACCGTGACATAATGACGATTGTGTAGTGGTTATTAAATCAAGAGGTGTTACATACATGATATATGCATTGAGTCATCATGCATTGTGGAAGTCCGAAGGACTATTTGCTAAGGCCAAGTTGCCTAGGAGTTGAATCACACCTTAGTGTGGGTACGACTAGACTAGTGTAGGTCCTGTAGTTGACCTTGGGGGTGTCGAGCGTGGGCGTCTCACAGCGGGCAGTTGGTAGCCCCGTTGGACCGTGGGACAAATCGATGCAAATGTACCGACGATCTTGACCAGACACTGTCTTATATCGCGATCTTGTGAGAATGTCGCTGTATAGAGCCTTATTGCGCAAAATTGTTGATTATGATTTCTGAAAGCACTTGGTCTTAGGCGGACGAGATACTGACATGTCTTCTTGATCATTCTTTCTGATGTTTGTGTCTAGCTCCATGGAGTAGGATTTTGATATCGTGTACATGTGCATAGCGAGTCAATACATTACTTGGCATTTAATTTATATGATAATTGGATCTGCTATCTTATTGATGATATACTGCCTGAAACTGTTAAACTGCTTAATATCTGCTTCTTGATACTGTTTATTATTTTTGTTATGCTATATGGGCGTCCTACGCCGTTTATGTTTTTTACTGCCATAATTGGTAATGAAGTAGGATATCTCACCTCTTTCTTATACTGTTCTTGTTCTATGTGCTATTTTGGATAAAGACTATGGAGGGGACGAGATTATTTTTCCTAGACTTTACTGGGTATTGACCTCTTCCTTTCGAGGATGTCGTCAAGAAGATGTTCCATCGGGTTCGTTAGGATTGTATTCACTGGTGGCACCAATGCGTGGTGAGTCGACTGGGCTGGATAGCATATACGATATGTTGGAGACCTGATCTTGACCGTAAGGAGGACCAGCGATGGAGATCCTATCTTGACACTTACTACTTTGGTACATCTGGAGTTCGCCTTGCCTATTCAGGAGTTATGGGGTAATCCGATTCATACCCCTAGAGAGGACGAGGATTCCATGGCATCAGCTACTAGGGCACCTGCCTGTGGGACCGCACTCGATCCTGTCCTTATATCTTCAGACGACCCAGGGGAGGATCCCGAGGTAGATCTGGTGGAGTACCCAACTCCATAGAAGTGGATGTCTTATGGGTAGTTTATGTTTTCTTCTGCATTAATTATGTTATGGTGTATTTTTAGCATATTTGCTTTATGAAGTAAACCTCGATGTATTTCATTGTGAGCGGTACGAGAAATGTGTCACGCTCTGTATGCTTTAACTTAAGTCCTACGTACTGTATTTTAAATATATCCTGTTGAATCATATCTGTTAACGATGACTTATGTATTATTTCATTCGTGGCTCATATTTCCTTTATATATAGATAAAAAAAGATAATGATATACATACATACATATACATACATACATATATATATATATATATATATATATATATATATATATATATATATATATATATATATATATATATATTCAAATTTGAAAAAGTATTATGAAGAAGTTGTAGCGCGCCAAAAATTTAGTGACCGCGGTATAATGACGATTGTGTCGTGGTTATTAAATCTAGGGGTGTTACATTGACAGCCCCTTAGCAATGCTATTTATAATAGCTACTGGCTTATGCGAGTGAGAGCAACAGCAAGGTAAGTGATGATCACATATTTGATACATTAATAAGCTTTCATTCTTAGTCATTTACACTCTCTATGTACTTAATTGATTGAGTTTTATTATGTTTTGTAAGTTTGGACTCAAATTGAACTTAATTGAATTTTTTAGCATGATTCATATCTTACACTATTTTTGTATTTGGGTCATATCTTGGGCTGTAGATGGTCTTTGGAGGTGATTCTAGTGGCATTTGAAAGATAAGAGAGAGTTCTATAACTTTCATGAAGACCTCAAAGGCCTAATCACACGAGTAGATAACTCAAATTGGGATTGAAGTAAGAACCAGAGTGTTTTTCCTGACAGCTTAACCTATGGGTACTATTCATCACATATTTTAGGATAGAAGTTGTAAAATGGGCTGAAATTTGGATTCTGAATAGTTAAGACCAATATCTACAACTTTTATGTTGAACACTTTTCCAGAATCGGACTATTTGAAGGTGATATTGGGCTTGGAAGTCAGAACAGAAGAGCTGTGACTGGGCCTGGGCAGTGTTCAATAATTTGAATGTATCTGGAGTTAGAGAAATGATATTGGACTCAAACTAAATCCATTTGAAAGCTAAGATCCAGGCCTACAACTTTTATGAAGACCACTTAGTTCAAAAATAATGAATGCAATGACTTCAGAGCTGCATGATTTCGGAGACAAGAAATCTCCATAATTTCCCACTCACCTAAAGTCATTTGGCATTTTCCACTCATTTTTCACTCATCCAACCACTAATGACTTAGCCCCCTTGTCATTTTACATCTCTAATCCTCTATAAAAGGGGGCCTTGGTAGATCATTAAGGATGTTAGGTGTTAGTTACCAAAATAATGCCATTTTGTTACTAGGTTTTCTTGTAGTAATTTTCCTTTGTTCTAAATTAAAGTCATGTTCTTCTTCTTCTTCTTCTTCTTATCTCTTTTTTTCTTCTTATCTATAAGTAACTAAGTTTCATTTTACTTGGGTGAAAGGGTGAAGCTCTTAGTAATAAAGTAAGGTTAGATTTATTCTTCTCTTGTGCTTAAATGATTTATATTTTTCTAGTAATTATTATACGTATTATAATTTGTTTCTTATAATTTAGAAACCATCTTTGTAAAGAGGAGTTCTTGATTTGTTGTAGACAAAATATTGACACAATGAATGCTTTAACCCATTTATAAGTGGTGGTAATATTTTTAGGAAACATAATATAATTACGTATATTATTTTAATTGAACTTTTAATGTTGTATTTTCCGATTGGAACCTCCATGTTGCAAGGATTCTAATTGAGTTATAAAAGGAATTTATCTTACCTTTATTTTATTTACCAAGAGTGAATTTTTTCACCCAAGTAAATAATTTTAATCGTAATAACAAAATATTCACTTCACCTTAATTAATCTTTAACAATTCCCTGTGAATCGACCTCGGACTCCCGAGAAATTTATTACTTGAGACAACCTGCACTTGGGTTTGCAAATGCGACAATTGAAAATTGTGCATCAAGTTTTTGGCGCCGTTGCCGGAGACTTGATTTGAAGACTGAATTTCTGGTGTAAAAATTTGTATATATACTAACATACTAACTAGTGGGGGAACCTCTCCCTTTTATTTTACGCACTAATTTAGTGGGGGAATCTCCTCCTTTTATTTATTTTATTTTTTTGTAATTTACTTTCTGCACTTTATTTTCTGCATTTTAATTTCTATATAGTGGGGGTAATTTTTCATTTTATTTTCTTGTACATTTTAACTTAGTGGGGGTAACTCTCCCTTTTATTTTTTTTTTGTACTTTATTTTACGTATTTATTTTTGTCATTTTTTTTGTTTACTAACTTACTAACTCTCTTACTAACTATCTAACTTTTTACTTTATCTGCTTCTAACATTTTAATTTATCGTATACTAACTTTTTAATTTTTATGCTTATTAACTTATTTGGTGGTTGGTTTATACCACACATTTGTTAATATTTATTTACTAAGTATTAATATATATTTGGTGGTTAGTTTATACCACACCTTTGTTAATATTTAATGGACAGTTTATATTACTAGCTTGTACATTTTCTTTTTTTATTGTAAGTTACTTGTTTATGCTTAATTGGTATCGTGATTTAAATTCTGGTCGTTTGGTTAGAGTTAATCCAGGTACTTTACATATTGATTTATTTGAATCACAATCACACACATTAAGCACAATGGCTGAAAATGAAAGTGTGCATGATGAATATGAAAATCAACCGTTGTGAACTATGCGTGAGTATTTGCAACCATCTCGAAATTTTAGTCCATCATGTTTTATCTTTCCACTCAATGCCAACAATTTTAGATTCAAGTCAGGTATGATTTCTTTACTTCCTAATTTCCATGGTTTAGAATCTGAAAGCCCATATTTACATCTAAAAGAATTTGAGGAAGTATGTATTGCTTTTCATGATCAAACTTGCACTGAAGAGGTTGTTAAGCTTAAATTGTTTCCTTTTTCTTTGAAAGATAAAGCAAAAACTTGGCTTAACACTTTGAAACCAAGATCAATTGGCACATGGCAAGAAATGTAATGTGAATTTTTGAAGAAATTTTTTCCAACACATAAAATCAATGCTTTGAAAAGACAAATCTAAAATTTTTCCCAAAATTTCAATGAAGCATATTTTCAAAGTTGGGAACGTTTTAAAGATTTGTTGAATTCTTGCCCACATCATGGTTTTGAAAAATGGCGCACTATAAGCTTCTTTTATGAAGGGTTAACACCCGAAACCAAATAATTTGTGGAAACAATGTGCAATGGTGAATTTCTTGATAAAGAACCTGAAGAAGCTTTAGACTATTTAGACCATTTGGCTGAAAATTCTCAATCTTGGCATGGTACTAATCCTTCTGAAAATTCAATTAGATTTAACCTTGCAAATGCTAGTAAAGGAAAATATCATCTTAGTCAAGAAGAAGATCTAAATGCAAGGTTTGCTAGTTTGGCTAGAAAGATTGAAGCTATGGAATCAGGGAAAGTAAAAGAAATTAAATCTACGCAAAATGAAGAAATTTGTGGCATCTATGATGAATTGGGACACTCAACAAATGAATGTCCAAAAATTCCTGTTTTTAAAGAAGTTGTGCATGAGCAAGTAAATGCAATGAATAATTTTAAAAAGCCATTCACTTTTTCTTTTTCAGATACATACAATCCGGGATGGAGAAATCACCCGAACTTCAATTGGAGGAATAGCAACTAGCCACAATTCATGCAACCACCACCTCATCAGGTACAACAAGATTCTCAAAATCCTCAAGGATATGCACCCTATGTCCCTCCATATAGGAAAAACCTTGAAGGAACATTGCATGCATTCATGAAAAAATAAGAGGTCATCAATAACCACAACAATCAAACCATGATTGACATAAAAGACACTCTTGCTAAACTTTCTTCTGCACTTGCTATTCATGAGAAAGGAAAGTTTCCCTCTCAACCTCAACCAAATCCTAAGGGTCAGTTTAGCCTAAATGAGGGTAGTTCAGAAAGTCAAAAAATAGATCAAGTCAACTCAGTGATAACTCTTAGGAGTGGAAAGGTTGTTGAAAAATAAATTCTTGAACTTTTTGAGAAAGATGATGAGTTAATTCCCAAAGATGAGGAAGGAGTTGATCAGCCACCTAGCCAAAAGGAGATCAAACCCTCGTCTTCACCCCCATTTCCTCAAGCATTAAACAATTCAAGTAAAGTGAATCATAATAAAGTGACATTTTTGAAATCTTTAAACAAGTGAAGGTCAATATTCCTCTGTTAGATGCTATCAAGCATTCCTTGTTATGCCAAATTTTTGAAAGACTTGTGTAATCTTTGTTAAAAGGAAACATAATATGAAAAAGAATGCATTTTTGGTGAGCAGGTAAGCTCCATTATTCAAAACAATAATGAGTTGAAATATAAAGACCTGGTTGTCCTACGAGTTTCATGCATTATTGGTGAACATAAAATTGAACGAGCTTTACTTGATCTTGGTGCTAGTGTTAATTTGCTTCCATATTCAGTTTATCAGCAACTCAACCTTGGTGAGTTAAAACCAACTTCTGTAACTCTTCTACTCGCTGATAGATCAATTAAAAATCCAAAATGAATAGTAGAAGATGTGTTAGTACAAGTTAATAAATTCATATATCCTGTGGATTTTATTGTCTTAGAAACTGAACCTATGGTTGATAGTTCTAAGTCAGTTCCTGTTATTTTGGGTCACCCATTTTTAGCAACATCTAATGCTTTGACAAATTGCAGAAATGGAGTGTGAAGCTAACTTTTGGAAATATGACACTGGAGCTTAATGTTTTCAACATGTGCAAGCAACCACAAGAAGTTTATGATGAAAAGGAAGAGATTGAAGGGATTGAAGCCATTATAGATGATCATCTTCAAATCAGGAGTTCTTTTGACCAATTAGAAATCTGTTTAATTAATTCATTTGATTTAGCTACACAATTAGATGATGATATTTCTGAAATATGCTCTTTGCTTGACTGTACACAGGAAATGGAATACAAAGGAAGGAAGCCAAGATTCGAAGAGCTAAAATCCATGAATGATGATACCCATGAAAAAGTACCCACACTGGAACTGAAGCCATTACCTGATGGGTTGAAGTACACATTTTTGGGAGAAGAACAAAGCTCTCCAGTGGTAATTTCCTCATCATTGACCAAAGAACAAGAAGGTAAGTTGATAAAAGTACTTAAAAGGCATAAAAATGTAATTGGATGGACATTAAAGTATATAAAAGGCATTAATCCATTAATCTATACACATAGAATACATTTAGAGGGTAATGTTAAAACATCTCAACAACCTCAAAGAAGATTAAATCCACACATGAAAGAGGTAGTTAGAGCTGAAGTTCTTAAATTACTTGATGTTGGAATTATCTATCCTATCTCTGATAGCCAGTGGGTAAGTCCTACACAAGTTGTGCCTAAGAAATCTGGAATAACAGTGGTTGAAAATGAAAAAGGAGAATTAATACCTGCCCAAGTCTCATCTAGTTGGCGTATGTGTATTGATTTCAGAAAATTGAATGCAGCCACTAGGAAAGACCATTTCCCTTTGCCATTTCTTGATCAGATTCTAGAAAGAGTAGCAGGACATCCCTACTATTATTTTCTTGATGGTTATTCAGGGTATAATCAAATACCAATTGCATTAGAGGACCAAGAAAAGACCACTTTTACTTGCCCCTTTGGCACTTTTGCATATAGAAGAATGCCTTTTGGTCTTTGTAATGCTCCGGCAACTTTTCAAAGATGCATGCTAAGTATTTTCAGTGACATGATTGAGCATTATTTAGAGGTTTTCATGGATGATCTGACAGTTTTTGGAAATTCTTTTGAAAATTGCCTTGATAATTTGGAAAAAGTTCTTAAAAGATGCGAAGAAAAAGGATTTATGTTAAATTGGAAAAAATGTCATTACATGGTTACCTCAGGAATAGTGTTAGGTTATGTGATATCTTCTAAGGGAATTGAAGTTGATAAGGCCAAAGTTGAATTAATTGCTCATTTGCCTTTACCAAAAACAGTCAGAGAAGTTCGTTCCTTTTTAGGACATATAGGATTTTACAGAAGATTTGTAAAGGACTTTAGTGCCATATCTAGACCTTTATATAATCTTCTAACAAAAGATACACCATTTGATTGGACTCAAGATTGTCAGAAATCTTTTGAAAAATTAATCGGTCTTTTGACTTCTACTCCTATCATGCAATCTCCTGACTGGTCTTTGCCTTTTGAGTTGATCTATGATGCTAGTGATTTTGCTGTTGGTGCTATTTTAGGCCAAAGAAAGGAAGGTAAGCCTCATGTAATTTATTACGCAAGTCAAACTTTGAATAGTGCACAAATGAATTACACCACTACTGAAAAAGAACTACTTACTGTAATTTTTGCATTGGATAAATTTTGGGCTTATTTAATTAGTTCATCCACTTTGTTGTTTTCACTTGATCATCTTTATTTGTTAGATATTTAATGTCTAAACAGGATGCCAAACCTAGGTTGATACGGTGGATCTTGTTGCTTCAAGAATTTAACATCATAATAAAAGACAAGAAAGGAGCCAAAAATGTTGTTGCAGATCATTTGTCAAAGCTGACAACAGGCTCATCTTTTGATAGCACACCTATCAATGATTCTTTTCTAGATGAATTTTTATTTTGTCAATTCCATGCCTTGGTTTGCTAACATTTTCAATTTTCTTGTAACAGGTAAGATGCCGCCTCAGTGGACACACCAAGACAGAAAAAAAATTTTGATTGAGGTGAAAATTTTCTTTTGGGATGACCCATATTTGTTCAAATATTGTCCTGATCAAATCTTTCAGAGATGTGTACTTGACAATGAGGTAAGTAGTGTCATTAAATTTTGTCATTCAGAAGCATGTGGAGGTCATTTTTCTTCAAAGAAAACAGCTGCGAAAATCTACAGTGTGGATTTTATTGGCCCACTTTATTCAAGGACAGTTATACTTTTTGCAAAAGTTGTGAACGTTGTCAAAAATTGGGGTCCATTTCTAAAAGAAATATGATGCCTTTGAATCCTATCCTTGTCATTGAAATTTTTTATTGTTGGGGAATTGATTTCATGGGTCCATTTCCATCATCTTTTAGATTTGTGTACATTTTGGTTGCAGTTGATTATGTCTCAAAATGGATTGAGGCGATTCCATGTCGGCACAATGATCATAAAACTGTTCTAAAATTTTTAAAAGAAAATGTTTTGAGTCGATTTGGAATTCCTCGAGCTATCATCAGTGATGGGGGAACACATTTTTGCAATAAATCATTTGAATCTTTAATGAAGAAATATTGCATTACCCACAAAATTGCAACCCCTTATCATCCTCAGACAAGTGGACAAGTTGAATTAGCAAATAGGGAGATTAAACAAATTTTGGAAAAAATGGTTAACCCAAATCGTAAAGATTGGTCTTTAAGACTAAACGATGCACTTTGGGCTTACCGTACTGCTTTTAAAACATCTTTGGGCATGTCTCCCTATCGGTTAGTTTATGGAAAACCTTGTCATTTGCTTGTAGAATTGGAGCATAAAGCATTTTGGGCCATTAAAGCTTTCAACTTAAGTCTTGATGATGCTTCCAAGTTATGCAAATTGCAATTGAATGAACTTGAGGAATTAAGAAATGATGCATATGAAAACTCAAAGATTTATAAAGCTAGAACAAAAGCTTTTCATGATAAATCAATTTTGAGAAAAACTTTTGAAATTGGTCAAAAAGTTCTGCTTTATAATTCTCGTCTTCACCTATTCCCTGGAAAATTGAGATCTAGGTGGATTGGTCCTTATATTGTCAAACATGTGTATTCTTATGGGGCCATAGACATTGAGAATCCTAGGAATGGTATTGTATTTAAGGTCAATGGACAAAGACTCAAACCATTTCTGGAACATCAAGTTGTTGAGGTAGAATCCATTTCTCTTTCTAATCCTTGTTATGAGTAGAATTTATTTTAATGTTGTTTCTTTCTTTTTGCAGTTCTTTGTGTTCCTGGTTAAATGGCAGATAACGGTACTCCGTGACTCTCAAGTCGGTTTATTTTTTAGTTTCCCATAATAACTGAATTCTTCTCCTTTTAAAATGGATGTCATTCTCTTAAATCTAAGAAAACATTTTCCTTCTCTCCCTCTAAATGCTCTAACAAAAGTCTATGAAGCTAGGTGTGAAAGACTGAGATTGTTAATGTATAAGGGCATCCCAGAAGATATACGCTGGATAATCGAAGCAAAGGTTCGTTTAGCTGGTGAATCTTCAGATTCATTTGTCTCATACATGCCTGGTCTCGGTAAAAGTTCATTTTCAAAAAGAAGAAGAGCAAAAAGAATGAAAGTTTGTTACAAGTGTGCACGATGGAATTGCAACACGCAATGTCACTCTTTGGGGATGGTTTTAAAGTAAACAGAGAAGATAAAATATTCTTCATTAAGAATGGGTGAGTAAGGAGTCATTAGATAATATCTTATTGACTCTTGAGACGCATTCTTGTGGAATTGTGCAGCGTGAACTTCTTAGTTTGTGGAATCTCTTCGAGGGACGAGCAAGAGCGTTACGGTCTTGGGAATCGACTCAAAAAGACCCCCTGTTTGCCAATTTATAAGAAAATTAGATGGGAAGCTTATCCTCGACTCATAGAAGGCGTTTAAGCCGGATTTCGGACGTGAAACAGAGGAAGATGTGAGCCACAATCACAACAACATGTATATATTATCTTGTACATTTTCAAAAAAAAAAAAAAAAAAAAAAAAAAAAAAAAAAAAGGAAAAAAAAAAAAATAAAAAAGGGTGAAACTTCGGTTGTACTTGGTCTTTAATTAGATTAGGAGCCCCTGCCAGTGGAGTGGCAGACCCGTCATTGACTCGGGTGGACCTTCGCACGCCGGTCGATAAATAAGATTCGTGTGCCATGCTCTGTAGAGAGCCGCGCAAGCATTCCCAGTTTTAACCAAAGGCTCACGCTGGCGATGGACGAGAAAGAAGTGTCCGTGTTTTCATTCTCGCATGACAATGCCTACGATTTGGATCCTGTGATTTAATGCCATGGGCTCTTCGGCGACCTCTCACCGGGTGGTGGTCGTTGGTGGTAGGCTGTCGATTTACGCACTTTAATTAGTGGCGTCGTAGCTCAATCCAAAATATCCCACAAGCGGGAGGGAGAAGAATGCCCAGATTGGCTGAGCCGTCTTGGTATTACTGCACTCATGACGCATAGTATAAAGATCTGCCATGAAACCTGTACATAAAGGTATGTAATCATTTGTTATTATTATTTTATCTTTGTATGATTTTGTTGAATTTTGGTTTTGGACAGACGATCCTTTGGATGGGATAATGCGGGGTTTCTAGACTTCTTTACCACGATGGTTTTCTTAAAGTAAAAAAAAACAAACAAAAAAACAAAAAACAAAAAAAAATTATTATTATTATTATTATTTTTAAATTTTCAAACTTTTCTGACACTAGCCAACCTACCTGTATAGGAGCTATTATTACTTTTTCTATTCTCTTCCCTATTTAAACACTCCATTTTCTTCACTTTCCTGCAACTCATAATCATTCAAAGAGAGTGTGAGTGTAGAAATGGAGGGAGCTTCTTCTTCTGTTCGTAGATTTGTCAGTATCTGTGTATTTTGTGGGACAAGTTATGGGAAGGGCTTAGAGTTTGTAAACGCAGCAAGCACTGTTGGTAGAACACTTGCTGCGAGGAACATTCGTGTTGTATATGGGGGAGGTAGCATTGGGTTAATGGGGGCTGTATCACTTTCTGCACATATAAGAGGTGGTCAAGTTTTAGGTGTCATTCCTGAACCTTTCACTCGAAGGAACATCGTTGGAAAGACAATTGGACTGGAAATTCAGGTATCATCTATGCATGGACGAATGAAGGCGATGCTTGAAAACTCTGATGCATTCATTGTCTTACCTGGTGGTTTTGGTACTTTGGAAGAAGTCTTTCAAGTTGTCTCTTGGGCCCAATTGAACATCCACCATAAACCCATAGGTTTGTTGAATGTTAATAATTTCTTTGATAATTTATTATCTTTTGTTGACCATGCTGTGGAACAGAAATTTGTCACACCTTCTGCAAGACGACTCCTTATCTCTGCTTCTACTGTTGATGAGTTGATTGATAAATTAGAAGCTTTTGTTTATGAACGATCCGAAGAATGACTCGAGATAGATTGGTCCGAAGGAAGCGGTGAAGGAAGTGGTGAGGGAAGCAAAATGAAAAGAAAGCCAGCCAAAACACTCCAACTATTTAAATAATTACAAGCTTTGGTTTTATTTATTATACTTTGTTTTGTTTAAATTTGTGTGAGATTTTTCTTTTCGGTAATTGTGCAAATGAGGTAATATATTCTATCCTTTTTCCTATCTATGTTTTGACATTGAGGACAATGTTGTGATCTGGTTGGGGGGAAGGATGGTTGTAAAAAAAAAATTAGGAAGTGTGTTTGTTAATATGTTTGTTATGTTTATATTAGAAAAAAAAACTAAAAAAAATATAGGAGTGTGTTTGTTAATATGTTTGTTGTGTTTGTCATCAATTTATTAACAACAAAAGTAATTAGGGATGGCAGAGTAAAGAGTAAATTATTTACTCTTGAGACGCATCAAAAATTGGTGGCAGAGTAAGGAGTAATTGGGGTAGTAACTAGTTTGTGTGGAAGTAGCAATTCAAATTCAGGAAAATTTGCATGATTGAGTAAATTGTCTTCTTTTTTAAACTTCACATGCTTGGTTATGATGTTGAATTAGTGGACTGAGAATGATAGAATTATGCCTTGTGAGATTTTGAGCCTATTGATGAATGGATTGAACATTTGTACCATTCTTTTCTTTCTTGTGTGAATTTCACTCATGGAATTGTTACTCTAGAACTTGCTTTGATTCTTTTTTAGACTACATTTTCATATGCATACATAAATATGATTGAGGCATTTTTCTTGAAATAGCTATTTTAATCAAATGATCAGCCTTGTTTAGCAGCATGTTGTCTCAATATGATATCAAGCACTCTTATGACTTCTTGAAAATTCTCTGATTCCTGCCAACATAAAGCATTAGAAATGACCTATTTCCCCTTACTTAACCCCTTTGAGCTTATTTGACTATTCTTTGTTTCGAACTCATTATGTGCCTTAAATGAAAAATCATGTTCTTACTTGACCTTAGGGAATAAGAGAACATTAGTTTTGTCATTCGATGAGTTCTTGAACAAGTGTGGCGGTGTGTGTGTGAGAATGGTTAAAATATATATATATATGATGTTCTTTTTTAAAAAATAAAATAAAAATAAAATCAAAAAAAAAAAAAAAAAATAAAAAAAATATAAAAAGAAGAAGGTCAACAAGGTAATAAAGAAAAGGAAAAGAATATGTAAAGGGAATTTGTATTAGGTGGAGTTGGGATGAATTTTCATACTTGTTAATTGAACTCAGCTCTCATGTTCTTTTATTCTCTGGTGTTTAACTTGTCATATCTATATTACCTCCTCCTTTACCTTGACCCCATTGCAACCTTGAATAAAGTCCTCGTGATTTGTGTGTGCATGTGTTCTGAGTAGTGGAGAAGTTAAAGATAAGCAAGCTTATGGTAGTGCAATTTTCATGGGTTGAATTGAGTGAAATACCTATCTTTTAAACACTTGAGGGATTGAGAGTGAATCTTGTGAAAATCTATCATTTTTGACTCATGCTTTTCAATTGAAATATCATTGCTTGTTGATTTGAGAAGTGAAGATATGTTATCTCATGAATGTTTTGATTACTTGAATGATTGCTCTTCATTTTTAAATATTATTAGAAATTGAGTCTTTTAGAGTGTTTAGCTTTTGAGTTTGTTTTTTTTTTTTTTTTTTTTTTTTGCGAGTGATCTTATGTGTTTTGCTCAAGAGTGCAAAAAGCTAAGTGTGAGGGAATTTGATGATCACATATTTGATACATTAATAAGCTTTCATTCTTAGTCATTTACACTCTCTATGTACTTAATTGATTGAGTTTTATTATGTTTTGTAAGTTTAGACTCAAATTGAACTTAATTGAATTTTTCAGCATGATTCATATCTTACACTATTTCTGTATTTGGGTCATATCTTGGGCTGTAGGTGGTCATTGGAGGTGATTCTAGTGGCATTTGAAAGATAAGAGAGAGTTCTATAACTTTCATGAAGACCTCAAAGGCCTAATCACACGAGTAGATAACTCAAATTGGGATTGAAGCAAGAACCAGAGTGTTTTTCCTGACAGCTTAACCTATGGGTACTGTTCATCACATATTTCAGGATAGAAGTTGTAAAATGGGCTGAAATTTGTATGCAGAATAGTTAAGACCAATATCTACAACTTTCATGTTGAACACTTTTCCAGAATCGGACTCTTTGAATGTGATATTGGGCTTGGAAGTCAGAACAGAGGAGCTGTGACTGGGCCTAGGCAGTGTTCAGTACTTTGAATGTATCTGGAGTTAGAGAAATGATATTGGACTTAAACCAAAGCCATTTGAAATCTAAGATCCACGCCTACAACTTTTATGAAGACCACTTGGTTCAAAAATGACGAATGCAATGACTTCAGAGCTGCATGATTTTGGAGACAAGGAATCTCCATAATTTCCCACTCACCTAAAGTCATTTGGCATTTTTCACTCATTTTCCACTCATCCAACCACTAATGACTCAGCCCCCTTGTCATTTTGTATCTCTAATCCTCTATAAAAGGGGGCCTTGGCAGATCATTAAGGATGTTAGGTGTTAGTTACCAAAATGATGCCATTTTGTTACTAGGTTTTCTTGTAGTAATTTTCCTTTGTTCTAAATTAAAGTCATGTTCTTCTTCTTCTTCTTCTTATCTCTTTCTTTCTTCTTATCTATGAGTAACTAAGTTTCATATTACTTGGGTGAAAGGGTGAAGCTCTTGGTAATAAAGTAAGGTTAGATTTATTCTTCTCTTGTGCTTAAATGATTTATATTTTTCTAGTAATTATTATACGTATTATAATTTGTTTCTTATAATTTAGAAACCATCTTTGTAAAGAGGAGTTCTTGATTTGTTGTAGACAAAATATTGACACAATGAATACTTTAACCCATTTATAAGTGGTGGTAATATTTTTAGGAAACATAATATAATTATGTATATTATTTTAATTGGACTTTTAATGTTGTATTTTCCGATTGGAACCTCCATATTGCGAGGATTTTAATTGAGTTATAAAAGGAATTTATCTTACCTTTATTTTATTTACCAAGAGTGAATCTTTTCACCCAAATAAATAATTTTAATCGTAGTAACAAAATATTCACTTCACCTTAATTAATCTTTAACAATTTCCTGTGGATTGACCTCGGACTCCCGAGAAATTTATTACTTGAGACAACCTGCACTTGGGTTTGCAAATGCGACAATTGAAAATTGTGCATCAGTAAGCTGTGTAATCCTAGACTCATCTGTTATGAGTCTGGCCCACGATTGAATCCTAGTCCAACTTGGATCCTTATTGCTCCAACTAAGTCTGTTCTAAGTGTGTGACCCTGTAGGGTCTCATGACATTAGTAGCAATATTAAAATCTCATTTTAAAATTACAAGCAGTGAGCGATATCTAGCAACATATTGCCACTACCCAAGTAATGAGAATGTCAGTGATTTGACATAACCTTTCCGTGATTAATGTTACCGTGTAGTTTAGTCCCTTTGTCCAGATATCTAGATTGAACACAATGTATGAAATGTGTCATCCTTGTATGTTCAATCTTCCATTTCTTGATACTCAAGTAGACGTAGTAATAACAAATGAGATCAATATCTCATATTGACTCATTTGAGCATAGTCATACATTTTATAGTCTCACTCAATCAGGAGGCCTGAAGACATCACTCCTGTTATGTAGGAGGGACAAATCCCATCTAGGTCACTCACATCCCTCCGCATGATTCGTGGTATGTCCAATAACTAACTTTATAATCACCTTATTACAGATGAGTTTGATGACATTAAAACATACAACTCCTCATGTAGGAATCGTAGTGATTTCAGGTCAAAGGACCACATACACCATTATCACCATGAGAATCGCTTATGACACTCACGTAACGATCCACTCAGCGTTCTCATGTAGGGTCAGTCCAATACATCATTACTCTAATATGTACCCATGTGAAGACTTGATATCTCATATCTATGACCCGTGAGATGTGACCATCAGTTTACGTACATACTAATCTCAATGCATGATTGTTGTCCTAATTAACAATAATACTTGACTAAGGACATTTAAGAATAGTGTTCTAATTTTATCCAATAGGATCTCACGATCAAGTCATCCACTTAATGTCCTATGACATCGAACTTACTATTCTAAGGACTTTATTATGTATATCATAAATAATATAATAAATGAAATGTTTCATATATTAAATAAATAGCATAATACAATGTCAGCTAGTACGGTCAAAATAAATTAGCCTTTAGGGCATACACCAAAACTCTTACCTTCTCAAATAATCCTTTGAATCCAATTCTAAACAAATAGCATTTAAATAAAAAGACATACTTTTTCTTTAACTTCCCATAACTCTAGAGGTGCTTCTATTGTTTTTTTACTAGATCTCATCCTAAACCAGTCTGATTTTCAACAAGCTTTGCCCTATAGAGTAAAATAACTTTTTAGAGTGTCTCACCTATTTTTCAGTTGTCTTTGGTCATAGTAATGACCTGTTTTTTGATAAAACTTGGCAATGATATTCTTTCAGCCCTCTTTAGTGAAGTGAGAGTGAAGCCTATTTTCAGTAGCTACTTCCTCAACACACATATCCAAGAAAGCTCCAGTAGTGAACTAATCCCATTTAGCCTTTTCTGACGTTGGCTTTTCAACTGGATTCTCTTGTGTAGCCCTTCTAGAAATTAGTTTTGGAGTCATGCTATATTATTCCACAAAGGGTCATAAAATGAGGTAATCTCAAATATTGATTAGTTAATTACAATGCAATAATCATAAAAAAAAACATTAATAAAGAAACCTTAATGCAATAAGGACAACTTTTTATATTTTTTTAATTATCTATAAAATCTTAATGCATTAAGAAAAAAAATTAAAACAAAGAAAACTTTGCTATAAAGTAATCATCAACACTGAATTCATTATTGAAGTTAAAAAATTCACTATCTATACTTTTCAATAGTAACTATATATTAATTCAAATACCATCTCAAAAAGTTATATATTAATTGATTATATATATGTTAAATAAAAGATGAAGATAGCAATGTTTTGTGGCCATTTCTCTAGGCTTTAAAGAACGCAGTCTATGAAGTGAACCAAATCTACCGGTTTTCAATTTCATGGGCAAGGATTCTACCAAGTATGTGTCTTGCTACAATAAAATCCAAGTGCATATTCCAACTTGGATGATATGAAGACATGTGGACCTTAGTCAATTCACAAGTAGAATTTGCTATAATTGTGAACAAAAGCTAGATTTGGAAAAGTCAACTTGTCGGATATCAGCTACACAGCAGTGTGCAATCTTTGCACATGTTATTAGTTGCGGTATTTTAAATAAGAACAAAGATATATCACCAACGAAAGAGTGAACGTTTGCATATTACATCAAAATCGAGTAAGGGCAACAGACAAACAACACATCGGCATCAAACACAAATGAACGGAATTGGGAAAAAAAATTCTAATGAATGAAACAATATGATAGCAGCAAATTAACGAAATTAAACAAAAAAATGACAAAAATAAAATTATAATATACCATTTACCTGAAATATGGTGAAGCTTTCACATGAAAGTGCTAATGAAGGAATTTTGTTAATTGTATTTATACAAATTAGTTATTACACGTCAGCATAGTTAGTTAGGAGGTTAGTTGTGTTAGTTTTTAGTTTTCTATTTTAGTCGTACACCAATTGTATATATATAGTGGTGAGGCAATTCTTTGTAGAGAAGTTTTTAGATTCTTTTATCATTTGAAGCAATACAGAAATGAAGTTTTCTTCTGTTATCTCTTCTTCTCCTATGCGTTTTTAGTTTCAACATGGTATCAGATTTTTCTTGACACTTCTTCTGCCATTGAAATCCTCTGATTCTTGAATACAACTATTTTTCCCCAATCCTTTTGTCGATGATTCCATCCTCAACGTTGATATTCCCAATTCTAGTGGATCTCCCAATGTTACTCCTATCAATGGAACCTCTAATGGTGGTTCTGTATCTCATTGAAGCTATCAACAGGATATGCTAGATCCTTTCTTTCTGCATCCGAGTGACAATCCAGGAATTACGCTCGTTTCACCTCCATTGACGAATGAGAACTATCAAGCATGGTCTCGTTCAATGTCCGTTGCTCTACATTCCAAAAACAAACTCAAGTTCGTAAATGGCTCCCTTCCGAAACCTACTGAAGATTATCGAACTTTTTCTGCTTGGGACCGTTGCAATACCATGGTCATTTCTTGGCTTGTCAATTCTATAGATCCAGAAATTGCACACAGCGTCATGTGGATGGAAACCGTGGCTGAGATTTGGTAGGATCTCTTGGGTCGCTATTATCAAGGTGATATTTTTTGAATTTCCGATTTACTCGAGGAACTTTACATTCTTCGACAAAGTGATTCTACAATCACTACTTACTACAATACATTCAAGAATCTGTGGCAAGAATTAGAAAATTTTCAACCTCTTCCTTCTTGTTCATGTTCTATTAAATGTTCTTGTGATGGCTATGTAAAAATGAAAACTCAGAGAGAAACTGAATATGTTTTGAGGTTTTTGAAAAGGTTAAATGAACAATATGCTCCAGTGCATTCCCAAATCATGCTAATGCATCCCCTTCCAAATGTTGGTCGAGTTTTTTCTCTGGTTCTACAATAAGAGAGACAATTTTACACCCCTGCCAATGATTCCAAGTTTGTTGGCTCAGTTGCTGGGAATGGTAGAGGTGAGAATAGAGGTAGAGGAACCCGTGGTGGTAGAACCAATTTTGGAAGAGGCCATGGCACAAAGGTGTGCACTTACTACCAAAGGACTGGACATACAATTGATACCTGTTATAGAAAACACAGTTTTCCTCCTCATCTTCAGAAAAACTCTACTGTCAACAATCTCACTTCAGAGGAAGATGGTGATCCTGATGAGACTAAGTCAGTTTCTTGTGGGGAGGTTTTTGGTAATGAGAACAAGCTTGTTCTTACTCAAGATCAGCAAACAGCTCTGCTAGCCTTGCTCCAAGGTTTATGCTTAGTGCCTACTTCAAATGTCAACCATTTCACATCTCAGGATGTTCCTTATTCAGGTACCATCCTAGCCCTTTCTCCTCTTCATAAACTCAAACACTGGATATTAGACACTAGAGCAACAAATCACATATGTTACTCCAGGAGTCTGTTTCTGTTTTTAAAGAAAATCAAACCTGTTTTAGTTCACTTACCTAATGGCTCTAGCCTTTTGGCACATTATGCAGGCACAGTTGGTTTTTCTTTTGAATTTTATCTTACTAATGTGCTATTTCTACCACATTTTTCTCTAAATATCATTTCCATTCCTAAACTCACATATTCCTTGCATTGTGAATTGATTTTCAATGTTAAAAATTGCTTGATACAGGACCTATCTACCCGAAAGATGATTGGTGCAGCTGAAATGCACAATGGCCTTTACATTCTTCAACACCCAACTGTTCAACACTCATATTTTCAGCATACACTCTCTTTTGTAAATGCTTTCCCTACTGTTTCCAGAACTACATATCATTCTAAAGAGCCTCATTGTAATATTTGGCATTTCAGATTTGGGCATCCTGCTCATAATAAACTTGTACACATTCATAAAGATTTTCCTTTTGTAAAAAGTACACCATCTATTGTTCCTTGTGATACATGCTTTTATGCAAAACAAAAGAGACTCCCTTTTCTGGATAGTAATTCTATTTCTTCTAAATGTTTTGACTTGGTTCACATGGACATTTGGGGACCCATATCTGCCCCCTCTATGTTTGGACATAGACATTTTTTAACCATTGTGGATGACAAGAGTCGTTTCACTTGGGTCTTCCTTATGAAGCTCAAATCTGAGACTTCCAATTTAATAAAGTCTTTTGTTTCTATGGTTCAAACCCAATTCAATGTCACTATTAAATCTATTCGTAGTGACAATGGAAATGAATTTCTGTTAAAAGACTTTTATCAAGAAAAAGGTATTTTGCATCAAACCTCTTATGTTGGAACCCCTCCACAAAATGGGATTATTAAGCAGAAACATCAACACCTCCTTAGTGTTGCCAGAGCACTCTTATTCCAAGCTCACCTTCCACAATGTTTTTGGTCCCATGCCATTATGCATTCTGTACATTTAATAAATAGATTGCTGATCAGATTTTTATCTTTCAAGTCACTATATCAAATACTTCACAAATCTAATCCTGATCTTCATCATCTAAATGTTTTTGGAAGTTTATGCTTTGCATCCTCCCTTTCAACTCATAGACATAAACTTGATTCAAGATCTCGAAAATGTATTTATTTAGGTGTTAAATCAAGTGTCAAAGGTTACCTATTGTTTGATCTTAAATCTAGAGATTTTTTTCTATCAAGGGATGTTTCCTTCTTTGAGAACATTTTTCCTTTAGCTGCTGAAATTGAAAAACAATCCACCACATCCTCCAATGTTCTCCCAACTCCCAATTTCAGTCCATCATATAACTACCATTATGATTTCCTTCAACCATCTGATCCTACATATGATACACTTACTATAACACCTAACATTTCACAAACTGATCCAACATCTACACATTTTCCCCTTGCTTCCACAACACTAGCCACTACAAGTTCTGAACCTATACCTGTTTCAAGTGCCCCTGAAATTAGAAGATCCTCCAGGATCACAAGACCCCCATCTTATTTGAAGCACTACCATTGCTCCCTAATCACTCAACCTGCCAATGCTTCTGCTGCATCTCAATCATCTTTAGGTAGCAGGTATCCTCTTTCTCTCTTTCTATCATATGATAACCTTTCCCCTTCTTACAAACATTTCTGTCTTAACCTTTCCACTACTGCTGAGCCTGTAACTTTTGAAGAGGCAATGATCAATGAAAATTGGAAACAAGCTGTGCACAGTGAACTTGCTGCCTTGATCAAGACAAACACTTGGGAACTCACATCCTTACCTCCACATAAGAAGGCTATTAGTTGTAAGTGAGTTTTCAAATTAAAATTTCATGCTGATGGTTCAGTTGAGAGATATAAGGCTAAATTGGTTGCAAAAGGATTCACTCAAACAGAGGGAATTGACTACTTGGAAACTTTCAGCCCTGTTATTAAGATGACCACAGTGAGGTTAGTTCTAGCTCTAGAAGCCTCCCAAAATTGGTTTCTTTACCAATTAGATGTTAACACAGCCTTCTTACATGGAAACTTAGATGAGGAAGTATACATGAAAGCTCCCCCTGGTTTACATGTTCCATAAAAGGGAATGGTTTGTAAGCTAAAGAGATTCCTCTATGGCCTTAAACAAGCTAGTCATCAATGGAATGTAAAACTAACCCAAACACTTCTTGCTTCTGGTTATGTTCAATCAAAATCTGACTACTCTTTGCTAACCAAATCCACTACCACTGGCTTCACTACCATCCTCATTTATGTTGATGATTTGGTGTTGGCTGGAAATGATTTTACTAAGATTGACTTTGTCAAACAGTCCCTTGATTCCAAGTTTAGTATTAAAGATCTTGGAGCTTTGAAATATTTTTTAGGTTTTGAAGTAGCTCGCAACAAAACAGGGATTTCAATTTGCCAAAGAAAATATGCATTGGACCTTATTCAAGATGCTAGTCTGCTGGGTTCCAAACCAGTCACTACCCCTATGGACCCTGCTCTTAAGTTGCATGCTAAATCTGGCACTCCTCTACCCGATGCTTCACTCTATAGAAGACTTATTGGCAAATTATTATAACTAACACACACCAGACTTGAAATTGCCTTTGCTGTTAGCAAATTGAGCCAATTCTTGGCTGCCCCATCTGATATTCACCTTCAAGCAGCCATGCGAGTCCTCAAGTTCATCAAAGGCAGTCTTGGAAAAGGACTATTTTTCAGTACTGCTTCTTCTCTTGTGCTTAAGGGTTTTGTGATAGTGATTGGGCAGCCTGTCCAGATTCTAGAAGATCTACAACTGGCTTTTGTTTTTTCCTTGGTTCCTCTTTGGTGTCTTGGAAGAGCAAGAAGCAATCCATAGTCTGTAGATCATTCTCTGAAGCAGAGTACCGTGCCCTAGCACAAACTACTTGCGAAGCTCAATGGCTCCTCTACCTCCTACATGATCTTCAAATTCCACAACCTTCTCTAGTAGTCATATATTGTGATAATTGATCTGCACTTCATATAGCTGCAAACCCAGTCTTTCATGAAAGGACCAAACATATCGAGATCGACTGTCACGTTGTAAGGGACAAAGTTCAAGCTGGAATTCTTCACTTACTTCCCATTTCCTCCAAGGAACAGGTTGCCGATGTTTTTACCAAACCATTACACCTAGGTCCCTTTGCTAGTTTTGATATCAAGCTAGGAATGCTCAACATACATTCTAGCTTGTAGAGGGGTGTTAATTGTATTTATACAAATTAGTTATTACACGTCAGCATAGTTAGTTAGGAGGTTAGTTGTGTTAGTTTTTAGTTTTCTATTTTAGCCGTACACCAATTGTATATATATAGTGGTGAGGCAATTCTTTGTAGAGAAGTTTTTAGATTCTTTTATCATTTGAAGCAATACAGAAATGAAGTTTTCTTCTGTTATCTCTTCTTCTCCTATGCGTTTTTAGTTTCAACAAATTCTGGCCCAAAGCAAATGTGAAGGTAAAGGTATACGTAAAGGTCTGTGAGTAAGGGTTAGGGTTTTATGGGAGAAAAGATGAGGATATAGGATGTAATTTTTAAAAATGATAAAGGTTATTTTTGTCATAAATTTATATTAAAATCCTCTTTTTTTTTTATAAGCATGAAATTGTTAACTTCAGAATTAAGTGATTCTATTGCTTTTTGTCTTGCTTCTACTTTTTTTTAAGTGGCATCCAAATACACCTATGTTGAAATACCTTTTTTTTAAAAGTACTTTTTATAAAAACGATAATTCCACAATAAGAATTAAGGACAAAAATTTTCAATAATTTCATCATAAAATGAACAAATTCTAATACTATTTACAATTTAAAACAAAATAATGGCTTGTAGAATTTAAATTCATAAACAGAACAAATTAAATGCATAAAATATATAAAATAAATAAAACATTAAAAGATTGAAGGTAATGTCTATTTATGAACTCTAAAGTAAAACCTAATAAAAAAATTAAAAATAATCAAATGGTAACAAAATTAAAATCTCATATGAAATGAATCAAAATAAGAAATTGAAACTTGGAATAGATAAATGACTCTAATCTTAATTTTCTATGATTCTTTCTCAAGATTGATTTTGATTTTATCATTGAAACCAGGACACAACCATGAAGAAGAGATGAGAAGAAACACTGAACATTTTAAAAAAAATAGGTAGAGGCATGGTTCCTTTCTAATCTTTACAACCATTCTTTCTGGCCCGATTCTAGCCTCTTCTTTATTGTTGGAGGTATCCAACCCATAGTTGTATAATCTGGATTGGAGGTCAGTCCGATCAGAATGCCTAGTCATCGAGTTAGCAGTTTGACTATGGGTCAAGTGGTCGAATCAGAAAATATAGATAAAAAAATATTTTTTTAAAAACATTATATGGAAAAACTACATTATATAAAAAAATAATATATTAAAAAATGAATAAAAAATACTATATGAAAAAATACTTTCAAACTAGCTATGATAATAACCTATTAGTTAAATAATAATATAAATTAAAAAAACTAAGTAAATTACGATCAACAAGAGCATATGGTCTAATGGTAGAATGCATTTCATGATAAGGTCTACTAGGTATTGTGTTAAAATCTTACAAGTTGCATTTTTGAAATTTCAATTGAAATAAAGAAAATCGAGTCAACTGGACTAACCCGTCCAAGCAGGTCACCCAGATTTGGCCAGTTCATTTCAAAAATCCATAATAAACAAGAATCAAACTATCGTAGAAGATCAAGTCACGGGTTTTACAGTCCAACTGACTGGGTCGTCTAACCCTCTTGCAGTGAATAACAAAAAAAAAGATAATAAAGCACTTTGCAACTAAGTAAAGCAAGAGGGGGGAAAAAAGAAAGCAAAAGGGAGAGAAAAAGACGAACTTGAAAATTTTTGTAGAAGATAAAAATTAGGTGAAAAAACCATTAAAAGCTTTGGTTAGGGAAGAAATTACAACAATAAGATGAAGAAAGAATAATACATGTAAGAAATTTAATTTCAAATTTTAAATATTAAAAGATAGATATAGATTCAAAAATGTTTTAAGAAAAATGATAGATGATTGATGAAATTCTACAAGATAAGGCTAGAATCGAGTCGAACCAAGTCGAATCTGGTTCAGCTCTTCTTGACTCAACTCAATAGGAAATTGTTTAGAAACTCAACTCAAGTTCAATATGAACCATTCTTTGTAACTCAAACTCGGTTTGAATCAAGTTCATAAATTGTTTAGTTTGGCTTGTGAGTTCAAATTATATAAACCAAATACAAAAATGAGAAAATATAAATCAAATGAACTAAGCAAATTTGTAAAACTGGTTCATTAATTTAGTTCATAACTTAATTCAACTAATCAATTTTTTTGCAGCTCGTGACCTCAAATTATATGAACCAAATGCTAAAATGAGATAATATAAATCAAATGAACTAAGCAAATTTGTATGATTGGTTCATTAACTTGGTTCATAACTCAATTCAACTTGTCGATTTTTTTCACAATTATATATATATATATATATATATATATATATATATATATATAGAGAGAGAGAGAGAGAGAGAGAGAGGCCCATTACAAGCCCTATGTGAGAGGCAAGCATACTATGCTGCCAAAAAAGGAAATGGCCTCTCCATCAATTTTATAGATGTTATTAAGTGGAGTGTTTGGGAAGCTCCCTTAGTTGGGACTTCTATACAATATGCTTCTTTTATAACTATTGCATATTAGAGTGCTTTGGGAGCTATCTAATGTGGGACTTTAAAATTTCCTGTATAGTGCATATTCAAGAGTCAAGATTGAAAGATAGCAATAGCACATCAATAATTAATATATTCTTACTTTTTTTTCTCTTTTATTTTCCCTAAAATATTTCTTATTTTCATTTCTCTATTATTCTTTTTTATCTTATTTTCTCAATATTTCTTAATCAAACTTGTTTGGAGGATATTGAATTTCATTCGAAGGTATTGAATATATATATATATATATAGAGTTAATGTATGAATATTCTATATAAAATTATATATGTGTTTTGAACTGGATTCAGAATGATACTTGAATAGGTGGTTAAAGGTGGAAACCTCTGTGACATGACAACAACAATGGTGGCGCGAGGGAGTGGGTATTTGCAAAAGGCACTCCAACGCTGAAGTTAGACCGTGCACAAGGATGGTAGTGTTTAGAATTAGATTGGATGCATACCTTTGAGACTTTGTCGAGTATTTATAGAAGCGTCTTGGGTGTTAAGAATTGTAGTTCCATCTTAATTGAATGTTGTTATTTAGGATTCGAATCTAGGAGATTGTTATCTCTTATAATCATAATCAACTAATTTTCCTATTTATGTGGGATGTAATTAGTGTTCATATCTATCAAGGATTCTATGAAGGATTAACGCATTATAAATAGGCAGATGTACTTATCAAGATAGTACACAATAATATTTAGATACAATTCTGGTGGGCAGGGTTATTCTTGATCCATTGACCCATAACCCTATCTAGAACAGTTGCCCCCAGCTTGGCGTTAGCAAGAGCACATGGCACGTTGTGGGCAAAAGGATCTAAGTCATAATGTTAATGTTGGATCTCGCTATATTTTTTCTAAAGGGCCAAGGTCTGTAATGTATCATAATATGCCCCCGAGGTTAATGAGTAAGGTCAGGATCTAGAATGGATCACTCTACTTAAGTCATCATATTGTTATCTGGGATATGTAGTAGGTTATCCCCATGTGGAATTTGTAAGACCCATCTAATGAAAGTAATTCGATTTGGGACCGAGATTTGTATTATGGTTTTACCATGGTGCCTTGTTGAAAGTTTGTGATTCGGGTTAGGTATCCTTCTGAAATGTCACGCATTGTTTCAATTTCGCATGTTTTGAGCATTATCTTTTTAGTTGCTTTTGTTCATAAATAGTACACGACATGTTTGAAGAATAGTGGAAGCCACCATTTGGGATTCATAACATCATGATTAGCCACTTTCAATTTTCAAAATGAAGGTGCCATGATTAGCTATTTTCACTTTTGCAAAACGAATAGACATTTCTGCCCCTATTCATTTGGGGAGGTTTTTCCTTGCTTATAAATAAGAGTAGGGTTTTTCCCCTTCCACTTTTACCTTATCTTACATTTCTGATTTCCTTCTCCGGTGAACTAAGCAATTTCTGGCGAGTACCTGCGGTGGTTTCCAGCCTTTCCAAGCTTTCTTCACCATTTAAAAGTTCTTTTCACCATTCAAATTCAAGGTACTATTCATTTCCACCTTTTTTCTTTCTGTAAACACCATTTAGTGGGGGAACGGGGGAAAATGTCAGGGAGTGAGGAGATAGTGCAAAATAATAGTCTATCAGTGGAGGTTCTGTGTTCTCCATCGTCCTCATTGCCTCATCCACGACGAAGGCTTCAAGCCCACGGTGAGGACTCTGATGATGGTCCAGACTCCTTGACTGGGATGAGGATCCTGGAGGCAATTCGGAGAGTGGATCATGCCAAAGAGCTTGGAAGGCAAGGACCATCCTGTCTGCTCTTTGATCTTATAGTAGCATTAGGAAACTTAGGTGACTCTTCAGAATCTAAGATAGGTGCGTCCTCTATAGGTGATGTCATGGCATGAACCCAGAGGGTGGCATCTTCAGATTAAAGGGATCTTACCTTCCCTCATGATATCAACTTGTATTAGTAGGTTAACCGGGAGATCTTAAGCACTCATTCTTACATGGTTAGTGCTAAGGATGCTTACGAGAAGCAATGATATCTTCAATTGACCCTGGATGGGCTAAGGGACAAGAAGTATACAATCCGACATCCATTCTAAGAAGAAAGAGTGTGTTATATACGTACTGAAGGCAGAAACTTCACGTATATATATGAAGCCCTCTTCACCAGGATTAGAATTCGATTTTCATTCTCTAATTTTGAGATCGTTATCTTAAACTATCCACGTATGGGACCAACTTACCTTCACCCAAACACGTGGGGGTTCATCCGGGCATTCGAACTCGTATGTTGGACCTTTGAGTGGCCTTACTCGGTCAGATCTTTCTTCTTTCTTTTAACCCAATTCTTGCTTACTAGGAATATCCAACACAAAGGGTGGGTTACTTTGCAGGCATTATCTAGATGCAGAGTATTCAAACCCTACTAGAAGTCCTTTAAGAACTTCAAAAAGGACTTCTTCATAATAGAAAGGGCTCTGGGGTCAACTCCTATTTTTGTTACCTTGGATGGTCAACCGCGTCTATACTTGTACTGGACCCACGCCGTCTAGGAGCGAAGGAGTGAAGAAATTGAAACTCCGATATCTAAGATTCTTGAGGACGAGGCTGAGGTCCTTCATTTTCTTGTGGAGTGGGCCAATACAAATGGGGTCATATATTGTAAAGATATTTTGGACGAGCTTGCTGTTTCTATAAAAACATTATTAGGTATTTCATCTTGCACATTTTTTTCTTGCATTTAAGATTTTTCTAACCACGTCTATACTAGTACTGAACTCAGGCAGTCTGGGAGCGAAGAAGTGAAGAAATTGAAACTCCGATATCCGAGATTCTTGAGGACGAGGCTGAGGTCCTTCACTTTCTTATGGAGTGGACCAACATAAAAGGGGCCATATATTGTAAGGATAGTTTGGACGAGCTCGCTGTTTCTGTAAAAGCATTATTAGGTATTTCATCTTGCACATTTATTTTTCTTGCATTTAAGATTTTTCTAAGTGTTGTAACACTTGTTTTCTTTTGCAGAATGCATGGTGCTTCTAGCTGGACTTCAATGTTTTGCCCAAAGGTTAGCAGCTAGGAGGGATAGAGCATATAGATCCTGGGCCCCGATGGCTGCCCTATGGGTGATCGTAGTAGTCCCCTCGCCTCCAACCATAGCAATCCCCCTGCCTCCACCCGAGGCTCAAGAAACGAAAACCAATTCTCTCGTACAGTCACTACGAACCTAGAAGAGGAAGACTGAAAACAGAAGGGACCAATGTGGCAAGAGGCCTGTTGTCGAGGCCATCCCAGAGGGTGCTGAAGAACCTGAAATTTCAACTAATCCAAGGTCAGCCATCGCGAAGGGTGCTCCACTACACTTTCCCTTTGGGTCAGTATGGACTCATGAGGTTGATCCTACAGTGATCATTGACAACACCTTATTGTCTCCTGCTAACACCGATGTGCTCATCGAGTGTGACATGGTGGAGCTCTTGTAGGATGCCCAAATCTGGTGTTTTCGCAATGCCTCCGTCCTTCGGTTTCTGGAGGGAGCCTTTGAGTCTGTTTGAGAAGCTCAAGGTTTGGAGAGAAGCTCAACGCCCTTCGGGGTGAGAAATAAAGTCTTGAGCTGACTGTTGCCTAAAGGGATGGGCAGTTGGCTCAAGCAACAAAAGAGCCTGAGTTGCGTGGAACCGAGATTACCAGGCTCTTGGCTAGGGCCACTCGCCTTACTGAGGATGCTGCCAAGGTAGCTACTCTCCGAGCCTAAGCTATTGAGGTAAACATGCTCTGGGCCTAGCTCGCTAAAGCGGTAGCTCGGGAGAACACAATGAGAGAGCACTTAGCCTCCACCGACCCTACCCTCATAGGTGTCTGGGCTGAGAATGAACTCCTTTGCCAGAACAAGACCAAGTTAAATGAAGAAATCATGGAAATGGAAGGTGATTAGTCGAAGTTTGTGGATGAGTCATTTGAAAATATTCTTGCCCAACTCCGCCTTCTAAACATAGGCTTAATGAAGAAAGGATTGGTTCACTGAAGATTGTTTGGGATGGTCAAATCGTTGATGCTGCCATTCTCACAACTGCTTTTAATGACCAAGTTAACCAGAGGGTTGATGACAGAGAAGAGGAAAATACAATACTAAAGGGTGGGTAGGGGAAGGCTAGGACTGCAGAGACCGAGGTGGTGGAGGTAAGTCCAGAGGAGGATGCTTGACCACAAATTTTCTTGATTTTTATTTTATTTCCCCCTGCATGGGGTTTCATTATTGTATATGGACAAGTCCTGATCTCGGGCACTTTTTATTTAAGTATTTAGTACTTAGTATTTTTATCATTCCTGTTGTTCTTCTTTTTCTTTTCTTGGATGAGTCCAACGCTTGATCTCGGTGACACTTTTATACTGTATCAATGTCGAGATGGGTCCAACACTTGATCTCGGTATTTGTTTTACACTTAGCAATTTACTTGTGCAGTTTAATGAGATGGGTCCAACGCTCAATCTCGGTGGCTATTAATGAACACTCGTTTTACTTAACCAAGATGAGTCCAATGCTTGATCTTGGTGGTTGAATTCATTTAGGAGTAGTTGACACTTAGTCAAACTTTAGCTATATATGACATGGAACTCTTGGAGTGATGTTCACTATCCTAGGCAATGGTCTAAAGCGCGTAACCATGTTAAACCTTTTGCTAGGCTTATGGGTTAGGCTTAGTGTTATAACTGCGTTAAACCTTTTTAGGTTTATGGGTTAATTTGAAATTGTGAAATATAGTTGACATGGAAGTCTCTTGGTGTAGAGTCCATTGTCCCAGGCTACGGTCGGCTACGCTTAACCTCTATAAACCTGGTTGGTTTATGGGTTAAGGTCAGGCCATAAGGGTATGGGTGAAAATCCTTGAATGCACTCCTTGACCTCTGACAATGGTCAAGTGGATTCCTTTGTCTGGCCATCATGTATGGATGTTGGAATGTATGATCCTCTTTGGACTTGATATTCCTTGGACCTCTTCGAGGTCTTATAACCTTGTAGGTTGTAGTAGTCATGAACAAAGCAAACGAATGTTGAAAAAATGACTAATTCATTCATATCGGAAGATGTCTCTTACATGATAGAAGTAACAATTCAAAAGTACTTAACTATAATACTTTCTTAACTTGTCCACGTTCCAAAAATTCTTGATGACCTTGCTAAAGAGAGTTTCTAGGGTGTAGGCTCCCGTATTAGTTTTGGATGTATTTTTATACGGTCATTCCCAGTTAGGATCTAGCTTCCCATCTTTTGCATTCTTTCCTTTGATATCCACTCTACATAGCACGAGATCATTGGGGTTAAACTGTCATGGAATCAATTTGGAGTTATATTAGGCAACAATCCTTTGTTTGAGAGCAGCTTCCTAGACATGGGCAATATGATGTTGTTCTTCCAACAAGTCCAGTTCATGAAGGATGAGATTCGGATTGGCTTCTTTAGAAAAGTTCTGTTTTCTCCAGCTTGGCTCTCCTATTTCCATCGGGATCATGGTCTCACAACCGTAGGTTAGCTTAAAGGGAGTTTCTCCTGTGGAGGAATGGGGTGTGGCCTGATATGCCCATAGAACATGATTGAGTTACTCCACTCAATTCCCTTTGGCATCATCAATTCTCTTTTTTTATCCCTCTAAGTATAACCCGGTTAGTGGCTTCAGCTTGCCTGTTGGTTTTTGGATGTTCTGTGGCATGGCAGCAGCAGTGGTGGAAACCTGAATAGGTGGTTGAAGGTGAAAAACTCTAGGACATGGCAGCAGTAGTGGTGCTGCGAGGGGGTGGGTACTTGTAAAAGACACTCTGACGCTCAAGTTAAATTGTACACAAAGATGGTAGTGTTTATAATTAGATTGAATGCATACCTTTGAAACCTTGCCAGCTATTTATAGGAACTTCTTGGGTGTTAAGAATCATAGTTCAATCTGAATTGAATGTTGTTATTTAAGATCAAAATCTAGGAGATTGTTATATCTTATAATTTGAATCTAGGAGATTGTTATCTCCTGAAACTGATTTCCCTATTTATATGGGAAGTAATTAGTGTTCATATCTATCAAGGATTTTGTGAAAGATTAATGCCTCATAAATAGGCAGATGTACTTATCAAGATAGTGTGCAATAATATCTGGATACTATTTTGGTGGGCTGAGTTGTTCCTGATCTGTTGACCCATAACTCGGTGCAGAACAATATGCATATTTTGTTATATTCTGATTTGACCATTAAACCTTGAATTAATCTCTTGACCAGTTCAATGTCTGATTCGATTTTCATAATCTTTACACACACACACACACACACACACAGACACACACACACACATAGAGGCTAGTTCATGAGCTAAATGAATCGAGTAGTGGTTGGCTCAAATTAAGCTCATTTATTTAACGAGCCCAATTTTGAGCTCAAGTTCAACTCTTTTAGTTCATGAACCAAGTTCATTGAGCTAATTAACGAGTCGAGTCTTAAACTAATCTCGAATTGATTCAGTTCATTGCGAGCTGGAACCCAAGGGATAGGTCTATATTAGTGAAGTGAAACAAATCAAAATTCAAACATTTAAAAACAAAAACATTATAAGTGGAATTAATTAATAACTCAATTATATAAAAGAAGTAAAAATTTGGAGGAGAAAAATTAATATACAAATGACAAGTGACATTAACCTCTCTTACATGAACTATGTTTTATATACTAGTATACTATATTGATAATTAGGCCGATCTATGGTCAAATTGTCCCGTTTCAAAACATATCCTTGCTGTTGTGCTAGGTACCAAACTCCCAAAGGTTTTTCATTCAACCAAGCAAGTGTGTACTATGACGTTAAAAGAACACTTGTAAAATGTAATTTAATTTGGGTAAATTTAAATGAAGCGTAACAATAGGAAGGGAACCAAGACAACGAATATGGAATGGAATGGCTATTGAGCTGCAAAGTACATTATTTATTTTTCAATGGCATCCTATAGTTTTATAAAAGTGAAAAAGGTCACAAACAATTATAAATTTCCTAATAACAAAATAGACAGGCAAAAAAGAAAAAGGTTAAATTGCCAATTGAGGTTAGCTCATATATTCAGCCTTCCTCTCATAATAGAAGCACGACTTGGTTCGAATCTAATTATCTCCTTTGATAGGATATCGTAATCCTACTATAAATTATCGCTGAGGTATGATTACTAAAGTTATGTGAAAAGAAGTCATTAGTTAGGTATGATCTACTATGACAAATAATGATTTGAGTACCTATGGTAGACAGTGCTTAACTAAAAATTACTCCTAAGGAAAGTCTCAAACAATTTTAGAATATTTAATTTAATTCCTTCACTAAAACTGAGCTTAACGCTTTGTCAGAAATAGAAATATAAGGAAATAAATCATCACCTTGTTTGGGCTTGGCGGTGCGATAGCCGGGAAATGCTTTAATTCGTTGAATGCCCTCTCGCATTCCTCAGTCCATTGGAAACTCTCTAGTTTTTTGAGGCATTGGAAGAATGGGAGAGCTCGGTTGGCAGACTTGGAAAGAAACCTTGATAGAGAGGCAATCCTGCCTGTTAACCTTTGAACCTCTTTGATCATCGTCGGGCTCCTCACGTCCATTATTGCTCTACACTTGTCCAGATTTGCCTCAATGCCTCTGTTGGTAATAAGGAAACCAAGGAACTTCTCGGCTTGAACCCCGAACAAACATTTCTTCGTGTTCAACTTCATGTTGTATTTTCTCAACTGAGTAAAGCATTCAGCAAGATCAGAACAATGGTTCTCATTAATCAGAGTCTTAGCTCCCATGTCATCAACATAGACTTCAATGTTTCTTCCGATCTACTCCTTGAATATCTTCTTCATCAATTGTTGATAAGTTGCCTCGACATTCTTAAGGCTAAAAGCATAGCTCTGTACCAAAAATTTCCAAATTTCGTGATGAATGCGGTCTTTTCTTCATCGTCCGAATGCATCCTGATCTGGTTATACCCAGAATACGCATCCATAAAGTTAAGAAGCTGATAACCGAACACTCTGTCTACTAACCGATCTATGTTGGGAAGCAGATAGTAATCTTTCAGACAAGCTTTGTTGAGATCGGTAAAGTTTGTACACATCCTTCATTTTCCCGAGGACTTCTTCACCATAACCATATTAGAAAACCACGTGGTATACTCCACTTCCCTTACAAAACCTGCTTCCAAAAGCCTATTTGTTTCTTCAGCAGTAGCCTTTTGCCTCTCTGATCCTATTTTCCTTTTCTTCTGGGCTACTGGCTTCACCTTTTTGTCCAAAGAAAGTTTGAGTGATAATTTATGGGTCAATTCCTGGCATATCCATTGTTGTCCATGTGAATAGGTCAGAGTTTTTCTTCAACAATCCTTCTAATTCTCGTTTTAGCTCAGTCGACAAGTGAGTCCTAATATGCGTCACCTGATCGGGCTTAGGACCCAAGGGCACAATTTGTAACTCCTCAATCGGTTGAGGTCTGTCCTGCTCATCGCTTCTCGGATCCAACTCAGCCATGTTGACATTATGTATAGGTCACTTTTCGTCTACTAGGTCAGTCGACTCCCTTAGTTTTGGCTTCAAACTTTTGTTATAGTACATCCTCGCCTCCTTCTGATCTGCATGAACTACTCCGACCTCAGTCTTGGAGATTGAGAATTTCATTGTTAAGTTAAGAGTCGAAACCACTGCCCCAAGGGAATTCAGAGAAGGTTTCCCAAGGATAGCATTATAGGGGTTATGACAATCTATTACAAGATATTTAACTGGAACAGTCTTAAGAAGAGTACCTGTTTCGAAGGTAGTGCGGAGTTCTATGTACCCCTTAACATTTACTTGTTCATCGAAGAAACCAACCAAAGTCCCGTTAAAAGGTGTCAGATCCTCCTATGATATTTGTAGTCTTTGGAGGGTTGACATGTAAAGGACATCAGTCGAACTCCCCTAATCGACTAGAACTCTTTTAATTTGAAAATTCCTAACTGTGATAGACATAACCATTAGATCATCCAAATTTTTATCTAAACCGTCAAAATATTTATTTGAGAATGAAATGATTAGTTCGTCTTCAAGCTTTTTATTCTACAGTGAAGAGTAACCTACTAACATTACTTCCCAAAGATGGCGCTTTCGAGATGAGTTCGAGCTGCCACCACTTGCAAAACCTCCAGCTATTGAGTCGATGACTCCCCTGATGACCTAGTCTCTAGAGGTGGAGGTTGTTGCAGCTTCCCTATCTTTCTTACTTGGACTCTGACTCCTCCGCCTAGATTGCCTCCATTCCTATGCTTCTTTACTCCAGCTTCTACGTCGATAAATGTATTTTCGGAGATAACCTTATCAAATAAGCTACTCGATTTTATCCTTTAATGTGATGTATTCCTCATTAGTGTGACCATACCTTTTGTGGTAATCACACCTCTTGCTTCTGTCAACGTGGGTCAGGACCTTCTGTGAGAGCTCCACACCCCTTGGGTGTTGGATCAAACCAGTATCATATATTTCCCAGAATATCTGATCACACTGAGTAGTCATTGGTCTGTACATATCGTACCGAGGCTGCATGTAGCTTGAAGTTACTTGAGGACTACGATCAAATCGATTTGACTGTTCTGCCATCCTCATTGGTTGGCCTCTCTGATTTGCTTCCCGTCCACCATACTACCAGTCTTATTCGATTGGTCGGATGGAAATTTGAGGATGGACTCTGCTTGCTCTTACTCTGAGAATTGTTGCTCCATTTATTATCTCGCGCTTGCCATCTCCTCCATGTTAATGTACCTTGACGTGGATATTGGCAAGTGCACCAAATCGACAAAAGTAATAAAGAGTAAGTAGAGTATCATCCCACGAGGATTAAGTTATTAATTACTAAATTCAGTGAAAATAACACTATTTAAGCTAACAAAAAAAGAGTTGGCAAAAACAATAAAAAGAAAGAATAAACAAAAATAACACAAGTCAAATTTAATTAATTGGGTTGAGTTAGAAAATAATGATATGAAAAGGTTAGGGATCAGATTTCACTTGAACTTTTTAAATGTAGATTCAAATATTGGTTTAATCATGTCTTATTCCAATGATTCATGGTCAATTTCTAAAATTAATCAATATTCAATCCCTTATTATATTAATCCTCTTACACTATTTAGAATTAACTAATCCCTTAGTCTAATCCCAAATAGAAAGGCATTACCAAGAACAAAGGAATTAAAAAAAAGACCACATAACCCACAACGTCTATTTCTAGCAATTGCAGAAATTATGATGTTTATCACAAGTTCTAGGTTCATACAAATTTTTCCAAATCATACATAAACCCAAAAATCATTCCCAAATTGGCCAAATTTACAAAAGCATTAAGAAAAGAGATAAACACATAAATCATGAAATAGAAACATTGATTAAACCCATAAAAGAATTTACATTATCCAAGAACAAGATCCATCATCACCCTAACGAAAAAAGGTTTAGTTACACGTGGAAAAAGAAAAACACAAATGGAAGAATATGACAAACTCTATTGTAGAAAGGTGAAAAGGTTGAAGAAAATCTCTAATCTTCAAGCCTAATTGCGCCTACACCACATTAGGGTTTGTGCCTCTTAACGACTGCTGCCTTCTGTCCAAGTGTATAAGAGTGTGTAAAAAATGTGTTGTATTTGGCAAAACTTTCTTATTTAAAAGAAATTCACGCTGCAGTTTATGCATTCAGCGCTCAAGCGCTAAGCTTCCAACGCTTAAGCGCTAGCCCACTAATCAGGAAACTCATCTGTACGCGTTGCGCACTTAAGCAATGATGGCCTAGCACTTAAGCACTGGGCTTCTGAATTATGTTTCTTATTTTTTTCTACTCCTCAAATGTCCAATCTTTTCCATATACAATTACCTACAAAAAAATACATAAAAACATGTAATAAGAACAGAATTAAAATAATAAAAACATACCAAGACTTGAGAACAAAACTAAATTAAAAAGATTAAAAGAAAATGATAACTCAAGATTTTTAACCGTAAAAATATAAATTTTTAAATGTTCATCACTTCCCCAAACTTAAGCTTTTACTTGTCCTCAAGTAAAAGGAAATCAAAATAAAATAAAACAAACTAAAACTCAAAATAGACTCAAATATGACAATACCGGGTATCAAAAATCATTCATATCCTCAGAAATTGTTTCACAATATAATTTCAAAGTGTCACACATAAACAACCCAATTTTCACATCGTCTCTCACATGCAACTCTTATGCAAAAATGACTTCCCAAAAACATGAATGAAAGACACAATCTTTTCATAAAGTACAAACCCAAATAGATTCATAAAACTGCAAGTGCACATCAAACCCACATCCATAAGACTGTTTTTCATCTCTCTCTCCACTAATGTAAACAACACACAACCAAGGATCAAAAGGGACTTTACAAACCTTGTAATGAAAGGTCAAGGGTATGGGTTAAGAAAGAAGTGGTAGGAAAATGAAAACAAAAATTGAAATACAAAATCATGCAAATTTCAAAATTCAAGCCTCAAAATATAAGACAAGTGCAAAACGGAGCAAAAGAATTAACACAACATTCACTTTTTTTCTTTTTTGTTACTTTTTTTTCTTTTTTTTTTCTTTTCAACAATCTCCACCCCCAAACTTGTTTCTTTACAATACTTTAGGTGGACTCTTTTTTTTTTCAATTCCTTTTCCTTTGAATATTTCAGCTCCACTAAACTTCATGCACAAAAATAACAAAGACTTAAATAATAAAATAATACAAGATATGCGCTCAACAAAGATTATGTAAGAGAGGGAATTTTTTTCTTTTTTTTAATATGGGTATGGGAAAAGGAAAATGTGGGTAAAGAAAAGAAATAAAGGTAAAAAAACAACAAGGCTGCAAAAGGGACCTAAGGATATACTGTGTCACAGGTTGGCTTGAAAGGCTCAAACGGTCCAAAGAAGACCCTTATCATTTTCTTAATCATGCACTGCCTAAGATTTCGCCTTAAGAGAGAATCAAACAACTTATAGATGCTAATCATCCACACACATGCATTCCTATAAACTTTCTCTAAGCCTGACATGTAATTAAATTCCAAGATCTATCAATCATAAAGATGGGAAGAACATCCATACACAATTGAAACAATAGAGATAAATGCAACTCATAAATTCTCATGTGTTATCCTAAGAAATCAGATCAATCCACAATTCAAACAATCATTGGATATTCAAATCAACACACCAGCATGCCCAAAATGACTCAAAACACAACAGGGTGATGGAAACAAAATAAAATAAAAAAATAAATAAATAAATATGGAAATTAAAAGCTAAGGAAAAGAAGAAAAATCTTTTTGATGACCGACAACTATATACATCCCCTACAAAGGCTCAGAACTCGGGGAGGCATCTAAGCCGATTCAACACTAGCTAATTACAAAACAGAAAAATGTTAGTCAATAAAATAAGAAAATAACAAAATAAAAGCAAAAATAAAAATAAAAGAGAAAAGGAGAGAAATTTTGGGTTGCCTCCCAAAAAGCACTTGTTTAATATCATTAGCTCGACGTTGTCTTTTATTCATCAAAGTGGCTTAAAGCAAGAGAAGTAGGATGATATTCTTCTCTTATCAACTCTTTGCCTCCATACTCTGTCACTGCCTTTGGAGTCCCCACAAGTGTTAGGAACTTGGCTTAAAACAGGATGTTCATGGAAAATGGGAGGTCCTTTCTCTGTCTCAGCAATCTTAAATATAGGAGGACCTTTCTCCTTTTCATCAACAATCTTAAGAATGAGCATATCTGCATTAATGGACAAAGAAGAGTTCTTACCATCAAACCCCTTTTGAAATGTATCTTGAATGCAATTAACAGGGGCATAAAGATCTAATGTTGGGGCAGACTTATTAAAAACATTTATAGTAACTTGATCTCCATCCACCCTCAAAATAAGCTCTCCTCTAGGGACATCAATTAATGCTCCTGATGTTGTTAGGAACGGTCTCCCCAGAATTAACAGGATATCAGCATCCTCGTCTATATCCAAGACTACAAAGTCAACTGGGAAAATAAATTTATCCATCTTCACTAGCAAATCTTCCACAATACCGTATGGATATCTGACTGATCGATCTGCTAATTGAAGAGAAACCATTGTAGGCTTAACTTTATCAATTCCCAGCTTGCACAAGATAGACAATGGCATCAAATTGATACTAGCCCCTAAGTCACATAGAGCTTTCTCAATAGTCAGCTTTTCAATGGTGCAAGAAATAGTGAAACTACCTGGATTTTTCAATTTTGGTGGCAGTTTCCTTTGAATAATGGCACTGCACTCCTCAGTAAGTGTTACAGTCTCATCTTCTTCCAACTTCCTCTTCTTTGATAGCAAGTCCTTCATGAATTTTGCATAGGAGGGCATCTGCTCAAGTATTTCAGCAAAATGAATGTTTATCTACAGCTTTTTGAAGACATCTAAGAACTTGGAAAATTGCTTTTCTTGAATCTCCTTCCTAAATCTTTGAGGGTACGAAAGTTTAGCATAGAGTGAAGGATCAACTATTTTCTGCTCACGTTCCTTCTTCTTCCTCTGCCACTTTGGTGGCTCCTCTTTAGCTTCTTTATTACTGTACTCTTGAGTTGAGACATCTATAAAACAAGAACATTAGATTTTTAACTTTTGACGAAACAGGTGCTTCTTTAACTTGTTCTTCCAAAGTCTTGCCACTTCTTAGTGTAATTGCATGACATTGCTCTTTTGGATTGACAACAGTGTCACTCAAGAAGGTACCTGGAGGTCTCTCTTGAAACTGTTTTGCTATCTATCCTACTTGGTACTCAAGACTTCTAATAGCGGCCTCATGATTCTTGAAATTAGTTCTTGATTCCTCCATAAAAGTTGAAGTCTGTTGCACAAAAATAGAGGTTTGCAGAGAAAGTTTCTCCATTGTAATCTCAAGAGGAGACTTCTATTCGGGCTAAGCATTCAATGGTACAACTTGATTCTTCCAAGAGAAATTGGGATAATTCCTCCAGCATGGATTGTAAGTACTAGAATAAGGATTACCTTGTGGCCTTGAAGGATTACCTATATAGTTCACCTGCTCTGGAATGTTGACACCTGAATTCCTTACCTCACATTGACCATTGACATGGCTGCCTCCACAAAAATCGCAAGTCAGACCTCCTTGATGATTAACTGCATTTACTTATAAATTACCAACTTGCTTAGTAAGGTTGATAATGTGTTGCATCATAGTCTGATTCTGTGCAAGTATAGTATCAACAACACCAAGCTCCAATATTCCCTGTTTGACTGGAGCTCTTCCACTAGGCAACTGATATTCATTAATGGCCATTGTCTCAAATAATTCTTGAGCCTCTTCAGGAGTTTTGCTATTTAAAGACCCACCTAAAGATGCATCCACCATAAGTCTTATGGAATGATTCAAACCATTGTAAAAGATCTGCACCTGTTGCCAAACCTCAAATGCATAGTGAGGACATCTCCTTAATAACTCCTTAAATCTCTCCCAAAATTCATATAATGACTCCCTTTGATTTTGAGTGAAACTAGTTATTTCACCCCTCATCTTCACAAACATTGATGGAGGAAACTACCAAGCTAGAAATTTACCAACCAGATCCTCCCAAGTAGAGATGCTCCATTGTGGCTGAGCTTGTAGCCAGCTCTTTGCTTTGTCTCTGAGAGAAAATGGGAACAATCGTAATCTAATAGCATCATCAGTAATGCCATTATACTTAATAGTATCGCAGAGCTGCAAGAAATTAGCAATGTGCAAGTTTGGATCTTTTGCATGGCCTCCCCCAAACTAATTCTACTACACCAGCTGTAGAAGAGCTGGTTTAATTTCAAAATTATTGGCCTGAATAGCAAGGCGCACAATACTAGTAGAAATATTTTCAACAGACGGAGTAGCATAATCAGCCAAAGTGCGTCTTTGCTCTGCAATTATAACTATTTCTGCCATCTTTTCTTCTGCTTCTTCAAGTTTCTTCCTTTCTCTAGCTGCTTTCCTGTTTGCTCTAGTTGTTCTCTCTATCTCTGGATCAAAAAGTAATTCTTCTGACTCTAGAGAATCTTGTATAAACAAACAAATAAGCAAACTTGAGTGAAGTAAAGAAAATAAAAATAAAAATAAATGACTAATAAAAATAAACGAAGAAAACAAAAATAAAAAAATAAAAATAAAATTAAATGGAAATAAAATTAAAATTAAAATTAAACAAAGAAAAATAAATGTTCAAATTAGTGTCTTTCTAACTACTATTTAATATTAATAACAATAATCCCGACACAAGCGGGCGCCAAAAACTTGATTTGGATATTGACAAGTGCACCAAATCGACAAAAGTAATAAAGAGTGAGTAGAGTATCATCCCACGAGAATTAAGTTATTAATTACTAAATTCACTGAAAATAACACTATTTATGCTAACAAAAAGAGAGTTGGTAAAAATAATAAAAAGAAAGAATAAACAAAAATAACAAAAGTCAAATTTAATTAATTGGGTTGAGTTAGAAAATAATGATATGAAAAGGATAGGGGTCAGATTTCACTTGAACATTTGAAATGCATATTCCAATATTGGTTTAATTAAGTCCTATTTCAATGATTCATGGTCAATTCCTAAAATTAATCAATATCTAATCCCTTGGTATATTAATTTTCTTACACTGTTTAGAATTAACTAATCCCTTAGTCTAATCCCAAATAGAAAGGCATTATCAAGAACAAATGAATTAAAAGAAAGACCACATAACCCACAACGTCTATTCCTAGCAATTACAGAAATTATGGTGTTTATCACAAGTTCTAGGTTCATGCAAATTTTCTCAAATCATACATAAACTCAAAAATCATTCCCAAATTGGGCAGATTTAGAAAAGCATTAAGAAAAGAGATAAACACATAAACCATGAAATAGAAACATTAATTAAACCCATAAAAGAATTTACACCATCCAAGAACAAGATTCATCATTACCTTAACGAAAAAGGGTTTAGTTACCTATGGAAAAAGTAGATTACAAAGGGAAGAATATGATAAACTCTATTGTAGAAAGGTGGAAAGGTTGAAGAAAATCCCTGATCTTTAAGCCTAATTGCGCCCACACCACATTAGGGTTTGTGTCTCTTGACAATTGCTGCCTTCTGTCCAAGTGTATAAGAGTGTGTAAAAAGTGTGTTGTATTTGCCAAAACTTTCTTATTTAAAAGAAATTCACGCTGTAGTTTACGCGTTCAGCGCTCAAGTGTTAAGCTTCCAGGCTTAGGCACTGGCCCATTAATCAGGAAACCCATCTACACGTGTTGCACGCTTAAGCGGTGATGGCCCAGTGCTCAAGCGCTGGGCTTCTAAATTTTTTTTCTTATTTTTTTCTACTCCTCAAATGTCCAATCTTTTCCATATGCAATTACCAAAAAAAATACATAAAAACATGTAATAAGAACAGAATTAAAATAATAAAAACATAACAAGACTTGAGAACAAAACTAAATTAAAAAAATTAAAAGAGAATGAAAACCCAAGATTTTTAACTGTAAAAATATGAATTTTTAAAGGTTCATCATACCCCGTAGATCTGGCTCTCAAATCATCTAGATCAACGCGGGTGGCTTTCTAGCCAAAGAATCTACAAAAAGGTCCTGGTTGTAGGCCAGCCATAATGGCATGCAGAGATACGATTGGGTTTAGATCTCTAATTTGAACTACTTCATCACCAAATCTCTTCATCAACTCCTTCAATGGCTCGTCTTGACCTTGCTTCAAGTTTATTAAGCTAGTTGAAGTCTTTTGGTGAGTCCTGCTAATGGAAAAATGATTAAGGAATTTAATCGACAATTCAAAAAAGTCAAAAATCGAACCTGCCTCCAAGCTCGAGAACCAGAGTAATGTCGACTTCTTCAGAATCATCGGGAAAGCCCTACATCTGATCAGGTCAGACCCATCATTCAATAACATCATAGAATTAAACATGGTAAGATGCTCGTCAGGGTTCATAGAGCTCCATAGTCGGGAATTAAAAACTGTCCGGTAAAGGAATCGACATTATAAAGTCAAAGAATGGATGATCGACCACGAGTGGGGGATAGTTTGTCGGTCATCGGGCCCCTCTAATCGAAATATCTTCTTCATTTGTTCTCTCAATTTCCCATTCATTATTCAACCCCTCGCGCTCCACTTAGTGTTGGTCTCTATTGGCTATCTGGTCAATTCAATTGTTGATATCCTGAATAGCCTGTAGAAGCATTTCAATGGGGTTTGTAACACCCCAAATTTTAGACTATGTTGCAAGAGCTGACAGAATTACACTACTTTGTGTTTTCTGTGCATTATAAAAATAATTTGATTATTTCGATACTATTTGTGATTATTTTGTGTGATTTGCTCTGGTCAAGAAAATAATAATTTTCGGTGGGAAATTCTTGTCGATTATTTAGAGACGGGGGATCTTACTTAACCCGAATCTGAGTAACACGAAAAGAATCTATTAATTTTTAGAATTTATCGTAAAATAATTCTATTTTTGATACATATATGTTGCTTGATGCATAGTTGTTATTGCTATGAATTATTTTGACCCAAAGTATAGTTTAATTTGCCATTATACTCAACCGACCAAAATTCGGAATTCCCAATTCGACCAAAATTCTTGGGATAGGATCCCAACCCGACAGAAGTTCCTCAAGATTTCCTCTAACTGTTTTCATTTCAAGTCTATTTTCGACAAGTCTATTTCGACAATCCAAGATTTTTGAAGATCTTGACACCAACAGAATTCGGACAAGGTCCAAATACTTTTGAAGACATGTTTCTAACATTTTGATCCCATCGGATTTAATTAATAAGACTACATGTAAACATATGCTAATGGTGAGTTGAATCCGACACCTTCAGAGCATTTTCCCGATAACATCAATCAGTAGTTCGACAAAACCCAAAATACCTCAAGACTGGATGAAACTGATTCTCAATTCTTGAATCAGAAATCAAAGATTTTGGCTGTTATGGCTGTCTCTTCCTACAAAGACCATCTATTCCGACAAAGACCATCTTTCCGACAGAAGACCATCTATTCAAAACATGGGAGAAGTCCTCAGGTTCGACAAAGCGATGGACGTTCTGTTAGCAAAGAATCAGTTAAGAAAAATATGGTTCTCTTTTTCCCTCAATCTTGTCGGACGATTCTCCAAATCAAAATGAAGATGACTGCTATGTAATCGACCTAACTAATCATAAATAGTACTACTATTCATTGTCGAACACTATTTTATGTCGAAGGTTGCTCATTGTTGGACAAACACTTATCGTCGAATTTGATATTCAGACTATTTAGGCAATGTTAATATCCGTCGAGTGAGGATGCTCATGTCCGTTGAGTTAGAATGTCAATTTTCGTCGAGTGAGGATGCTAATGTCCGTCGAATTTGAATGATAATGTTCGTCGAGTTATGGTGCTAACGACCGTCGAGTAAGAATTCCTGATTTCAGTAGAAAAATTTCTCTAATTTCAAAATCCGTCGAATTTGATCTTCTGACCATATAGTATTTCGTCGATTCGACAATTGGAAGATTTCTCCAACATCAACATCTGTCCGACGAATTAGGATATTTGTTGACCTTTTCAAGTTCATCCGAAATGACTTTTTATTTTCGTTTGAGAATCACCATTCGACGAGTTCTCATCCGACAACACTTGATTTTAACCATTCTTGGGGAAATGATATTCTCCCATCTTACTGAATTTTGTTATGTCGTTGTTTGTCAAAAATTTCCTTGGAAACTCATGTTCATGCAGCAATTTGGAGGGGTTCTACGTCGGCCACGTAGCAGCTTGAAGGAGGTTCTACAAGGTTCTTGAACAATCCAATAACCTTGAAAGTCAAATGAATGACATCAGCCACGTGCATTCAGAATAAGATATTTTACTTCATGTAAATCCTAAACTTTATTTAAGCTTATCCCATGGCAACTGCCTCATGATTTTACTCTCATAAAATTACATTTTCTCTCACATCAAAAAGTATTCTTTTTCTCTCAGAAATCCTACGAACCTGAGCATTATTTTCTTCTTTCTCTCTTCTTTGGTTCGGCCAGGTATCCTACGAACACTATCCATCACCTGTAATTTTCATTCTCACCACTTCCTAAAGCCAAACACCATTCTAAACACTTTCATTTAGAAAGTTTTCACAAAATCCCACTCTAAGTGCTTCAAAATCCAATTTCTATCTTACTTCCTTGGAGGAATTGTTGTGGCTTGTACGAAAACAAGGAGAAGAAGAAGAGCTTAAAAAGCTTGAATCATCTATTTTCTATCTTGTTCTTCAAAAGCTCAAGTTTGAAGCCTTGAAGAAGCTCTTGGTGGAGGGAGTTTGCTTGAAGGAGACATACAAAGAGCTTTGGAGGTTCTTCAAGAGGTAAGAGGGAGATTTAACCTCACCAACCAAGTTTTGTGGTGTGGAGATGGTTGTGTCTGGTGAAAAACCCCTAAGGGTTTATTCACTTATTGTTTAATTACTTCTTTAGTTGTGATTATGTTGTTGGTGATTTTATGTTTGTGATTATGGTGTTTATGGCTTTGAAATTATGATTGCATGTGTGATAATATGTTTATTGTTTTGATAAATATTGGTATGTATGAAACTGAATGCATGTAAGTGTATGTGTAAATTAGGATGTGAATAATATGATGGATTAAAGCGATAATTTAGAATTTGAAAGAAAAGGAATTGAATTTGGAAGAGTCGAATACGAAAGAAGATGAAATGATTTTGGAGAAACAATACAGATTATGATTTTATAGGAGCAATATTGTAATTTTTGTGTTTAATGGAGACATGTTGTAACTATTGATTTTTGAATGGTTATATTGTAAATATGATTTTTATAAGGGACTATTTAGTAAATATGGTTTTTGAGGGACTATTTCATAAATGTAATTTGTATGAGAAACTATTTTGTAAATGTGATTTTATGAAGAACTATTTCGTCAATAGGATTTTTATGAGGGACTATGTTGTAAATTATGAATTTTATGAAAGATTATTTCGTAAAAAGGAATTTTACGAAAAACTATTTTGTAAATATGAATTTTTGAGGGACTATTTTGTAAATATGAATTTTATGAGGGATGATTTCGTAAAATATGATTTTTTCAAGGGACTATTTCGTAAATGTGATTTTCATGAAGAACTGTTGTGCGATTGAGAAAATGCAAAAAATATGGTTTCGCGATGAAATTACAATAATGACACTATTGGGCCAATTTTGAGGACCCCGAATATGAGATAAAGAAAATGAATTGAGAATATGAGATAAAGAAAATGAAGTATGCATGGTGCATTTGAATGTGCATTGAAAAAGTCCGATGGGAAATTTGAATAAATTTGGACAATTAACGTAAGACCTGGAGATTGTCGTGGGCTAAAAATTTGGACAATTAACGTAAGAAAATGGAGATTGTCGTGGGCTAAGACTGGACAATTAACGAGCATTCTCCTCGAAATTGTGAAAAACCTCCATAGAATTGTTTTGATAAACCGAGTCTTTGTACATATGCATAAATCGAGCATTTACATCGTGTGATATAATAATTGAGGAATATTGATTGTGAGTTATGATAATTGTTTTGAATACTTGGAAAATAATGCGATGATAATCTTGAGGGCATTATCATCATTATTGTTTATGATAATCTGAATTATTGAATAAGTAAATATTAATAAGGACATGGATGTAATTATGATTTATTGTATAAATTATGACGATAAATGATATTGATGACATAATTGTAATTATGTATGATGTATTGGTATGAGAATTTGTATGTGTTTATCTTCATTGCTATCATACTGGTATTGGCGTAGGTGATCTCACCTCTTTGTCATTTATTTACGTATTGTATTTATAATTGTAAAGAGATTGAACAAGATGTTGAGTGAGAACGCATAAGGAAGATCAGATTTTCGAGAAGGAAGTTGAGTTCTAAAGAGATGGAGATCTTTGAGTTTTCGTAAGGTTTATGGGAACAGGAGGCATAATGCGTCGAGCTTCTTTGGAAAATGTATTTCTCACATAAATAGTAATAGGGAGCTTACTACCATACTCCTGGTATGGTTAGTATTGTATATTTTGTGTCAAGTTGGATTCCTCCCTGTTGAGGAGTCGAGGAGGACCCGTTTGAGGGTTCGCATGTTTAGAGTTACTTGGGCATTATGTAATTTAATTAATGTGTAAATATTTTTAGAGTCCAATTTGTAAATATTAAAGTGTGACAGTACTATGACTTATGTATATATAATGTAAAATTTTATTGTAATGATGCTGTAATGTTTTAACTTCCGCTAAGTTTATCTTACTATCACCAAGAAATTTTACAACTCGTATTTATATTACAAGCACGATTTCATAACGAAGGGGTGATATGATAATTGAGTAACACGAAGTGTGACGCCCTAAGGAGGGTGTTACAGGGTTGGGCTGAGGATTCTCTTAGTGAATTCTGTTATTGACATTGCCTTTGTTGGTGGCCATGATTCGTTGGAAAGGAAACTTCAGTGAAGATGAAGCTAGAAAAAATTGTGGTGAAGGTGAAGTTGGTTGGTTGTGGGGTAGGAAAGTTTTACCTGGGCCCCACGGTGGGCACCAGATGTTTTGGGTATTGATCGGGACCTAGGTCGAAATGATCCAAAAGGATAGGGGAGGGACTCACTGAAGACCTACGGGTAAGTCTGCAACAAGGCTAAAAAAACCTAGGTAGGTCAGTAGAATGATCGTAAAGTTTGACTGATATGAGTGTTTAAGGAAAAGATGGAACATGCCGCGTCTCGGCTCCCAGACTAGTTTTTATAGATGATATGAGAACTAACTCCTTGGATACCTGTCGTTCAGGCTATTTAGGGCTCCGAGCATTAGGATTCTCTTTGCTCGGTCATTAATGCGCGAAGCCGTTCTCGACCATTGGTCATGATGGCGCCGGTCGGCCAATGACTGTTGGGGAACTGTACTAAACACATGCTTAGCATTTCATATTCGGGCACAAACTGGTTAAACCCTACAAGCATAATCTCGATCGAGTTAACCCGGGTTCTTCTGGGCCTATTGTTTGAGAATGGGCCTACCCAATAGATTGGTCCTCATAATCGGTTGGTACAGGTCTATGATAGACCTGTCTTAGGCTTAGGACGGTCCACAGTCTCTCAATTTGGTCATCTGAAAAGATGGACCGAGCTTAAAAGCGTTCAGACAATAGCAGGGCTAGTACGGTCCACGTACCTGTGGTAGACAGTACCTAACTAAAAATTACTCCTACGGAGAGTCTCAAATAATTTTAGAATATTTAATTTAATTCCTATAGTTTCACAAATTTTTTTGAATTAGATTTTAGTAACACTAAACAGTAGGGTGAATTTAAAGATTCAATTAAAAAATCAACTATAGGGACTTAATTACAAATTTCAAACTATAGAGACTTTTAAGTTTTTCTTCTTTTTCAATTTCTTTATTTCTGTCTTTCTTTCTGTTTTCTTTTTTACTTCTAAAATTTGTCAAACAAACCCTAAATTTGCCATATGAGAATAGCAAACATCATTCTGAAACTTGGCTCGGATTAACCGGTTCGACTGGTGAATTAGTCACTTGACTAGTCCAAACTGAGCATTGGATCGAAAATGATGTTGACTTGGTATTTTGGGTATGGCTCGACCGGTTCAATCTGTAAATAGGAGAACCGGCCCAATATTGAAGATCCGGTTGAGTTATCACTGAGGAAGGAGAACCTGTTGCTCGTAGTCACCAATACCACCTCTCGCTGGCTAGTCGTCATTCTGATCAACGATCAGTCGTTCCCATCATCGACCATATTGTGGTCCCACCCACGAGGTAGTGGTCAAATCGAGAACCTATACATAAGTGTCTAGTTTATGGCTAGATTGAGAACCTATTTCTTCATATTACATAACCTGTGGTGATGTTGCTAAATCGCCAAAGCATCCTCATTAGTCACCACCCCTGTTTCAATCATCTCTCTGTGTTGCAATTGGAGTTAGGAGGAAGAAAGATAACTCTGTCTTCTTTTGGGGTATTCATGGTTCTAGGGTTTTGTTTAGGTTTGGTGTGGGCTAGTGTGAGTCTAAACCCATAAGAAATAGAAACCTATTAGTAACATAAATTTGAGTATGGTGTGGGCTACTTTGAGTCTAAGCCTATTAGAAATCGAAAGCTATTAATAACACATATTTAGCCTGATTATTTTGTACATGTATGCAATTTTTGTGTAAATTTTTATTTATACTATATATTATTTTATTTTATGTAGTTCGATTAGTGACCTACTAACTTAGTGCCATGACCGAGTCAATGACGAGGCCAAGTTTAATAACTATGATAGCAAAAATAAATAAATAAATAATTTCTTAAAGCTCTGTCATAACTTGATAATTCAATTTAAATTGTTTGGTAGTTGGTAGCTAACTAGCTAGCACTTTCAGTTTTTCCTTGGTTCTCATTTCACAAATATTAGTTACAAAAAAAGAAAGAAAGAAAAGACTCCTAACAAAGCACAAATGGAAAACATCAAAGGAAGGAAAATCCTTAGGTGGTGTGCTTTTTAATTTTGATGACAAATACCCGTCCTTCTATGAAGGATTTGTGTATCCAACATTGTTATTCTCATTTTAGCCAAAAGTTATATTTTTATTTGTATTTGAATTTGAATCGCTATCTTATATTTAAATTTAAATTGTTTTGTTATTCAATCTATCTATAGTATATATTGAAATTGACTCTTGGGATGAGAGTTTTCTGACAAGAGATTATGTTAGTCTACACAAGTTGTGTATGCCTTTTTTTTCTTATTCAGATTAAGTTTTTTTAACACCCTTTAATTGTGTAATTAATTCAATTTTTGAGGAGGTTACCCCTCCTCACAAATGCTTTTCTATTAGCTTGAATCTTTGATATCACAAAAGCTCTTCATTAATAGGTTTAAATGTAATGTCCTAGTTTGATTTACTATAGTATATTCAAAATACACATAAGTAAACAAGCTTAGGCACATTACTTCTACCTTTTAAACATCATAATACCTTTATAATAACTATACATATAAAAAAATAAAGCCTCAAAAAAGAGTTTGTCGATCTGAACAACATAATTACATAACTGAGAATTTCAATTCTCTAAAGAAACACCAAATATAAATAACTAATACATTAATATATGTATCGAAACAAACTAGCCTCCATGAAATATGCCATGAAATATGTACAAAAATTACACAAGTCGAAAATGACTATTCTACTCAAAGCTATTAATTTCACTTCCTCTCATTGGAAGGATTTCAATTTTTATCTGTAAATTATCATGGAACAAACAAAAGGGTGAAAATTTAAAAATTCTCAGTAGCATAACAGTAACAATCACAATACAATTCCATGATAAATACACATATACAACATCTCATTTGTAGTTATGTATTGATGCTCATGAAATGTCCAATGATAATACTTATAAAATGTAATATGTTGATGCTTATGAAATATAATATGTTAATGCTTATAAAATGTCATGTTCTTCGGCAAAGTGCCCATCCGCAACTTTGACATATGCTTATGATGTCATATCCTTCGACAAAGTGTCCGTCCGCAACTTTGACCAGGGCTGAGTGCTTTCTCACTCTTTAGCCATATGTTAATGCTTATGATATGCTAATGTCATGACATTCTGAATTATGTTATTTGATCAGCTCTCTAGACCCTTTTTCAGATAACATTGAAAAATAGTTTCTCATACCTTTAACATAGTTCATTCCCTTTTCGATTAGAATCGAAAACATGCCATTTGAACAACTCTCTTAGTTTATTCGATTAGGCATGAAAACATTCTGGAATAGCCTTCTTAAATAGATCTCTTAGCTTATTTGATTATTATAAAAAATATGTTATTCTAGACTGTCGTTCAAATAACTATCACAATCTTTCGATTAGCATCGAAATCTTACCAATCAAATAGCACACTTAGTCTACTCGATTAACGCTAACAATGTCATTCTGAATTATGCCAATCGAATAGCTCTCCTAGTCTATTTAATTAGCCTCGAAAGTCATGTCATTCAAATTGCTCACTTTGTATACTCAGTTCAACATTGAAAATCATGCAATTCGAATAGCTGACACATCAAAACTAGAACATTTTGTAATGTCCTATTCGAGTAGCCTCTTGACCTATTCAAACAAAATAAAGCAGAAAGGCATTCTGATGCATTAGAACAACACTTTTATACCCATTTATACCCTAAATCATGTAGTAAAACATTGAAAAATCATCAATAACTAGCTCCTATAGTTATATTCATGCATGTACATGTCCATACATATATATGCTCAAATCTCATCAGACAAACAACTCCATATACAGAACCATGATTTTCTCGAGTTTCATAGAAAACTTCATGTTGTCCATTCCTTGCTAGTTTGCGACAAGCAGAGAATGTTATAACCTAGAAAAACAACACAACAACCCCCTACCTCAACTTCCTATGGATGATGTTCGATTCTTTTCCTTGTTCTTCTTTTGGTTGTTACTTCTTCTTCTTTCCTTTCATTTTCTACTTTTTATTTTCTTTTTTTTCTTCTCTATTTTCTCATTTTGTTCCTATCTCTATCTTTTCCTCTCTTTTCTGTTGTTAACAGCCGTGTGAAAAGAGAGAAAATAAGATATTTATACACAAAGTCAAAGACGGTGAAGAAAAAGATAAAAGAGATAATATCAATTAACTTTGGGTAATTCTTTGCAAAGTTTGTACCTCTTAAATATATTTTAGTCCTATGTGTTATACAAAAATATATAACTAACTCGTACTAATAATAATATAAAGCTATAATTATAAATTAAGACTAATATATTAAGAAAAATATTACATTAAACATGCTTAGCACTAGTCATTCTTAATAAGTACACAAGTTATGTAAAGTAAACTAGTAAATAATTGACACATCAATATTTTACAAATAAAATATAACCTCTGAAAAGTGAAATGCCTGCCACAATATCTGATGTGGTTTTTATCACTAAAATACATATAGTTTCAATTACATATGGGTAATTATTGGAAGTTTCACACCTACGAACGATGTGACATGGCACATCATAGACTCGGTGAATAATTTGGAATTTTCTTTTCTTATAACTAAACTCAACCTCTTATATTTAGCTAATTAATGTTAGCACTCGTATGTACGAAAATTATTAAAATGTAAAAGTAATATAAATAATAAATAATATTAAATAAAATAAATTAATTTTAAATAATAAAATCTATTTAAATATTTGATCGTATTTTAAAATATTAATTTTTTATTTATTGAGTAATGATACTGTTAGAAAAAATACTTTAATATATTAGATAGTCAATAGATAATTGTCTATTACTATTTTTTTTAAATCATTGTAACATTAAAAGAAATAATCATTTATTATAATTTTTAAAAATCAATGTAAAAATCCAAATAAATATTAAATAGTTATCTCAAATTTAAATAAGGTTCAACTTTGGTGCAAATAATTCAAAAGCGTTATTAAATGACTACTTTGACGTCAAATGATATTAAGTAGTTTTTTAATAAATATATTAACTTCAAATAACTATTTGAATTTTTGATATTTCAGCATGTGAATGAAATAAATAAATTTTATCTAATATTATTGTTGTGAAAAATTAATTGCCAAATTCTTGTCATAATTTGAATTAGTCATAAATTAAATTACTAATTTCAACTAATAAAATTGATTACGTGAGGGTGGCTTGCTAAATATGTGGACATGGCATTAAAAGATGCAATACGCGAGGCATCTTTCGAGCCATTTTTGCTCATGAAAAAATAATGGGAAAAAATTGAATAGTTGTCAATTATTTTACAAAGAATTGGAAAGTAGCATAAATTAGTTTTCTACAATAATGGAAAAGAATTGAAAAGAATAATTGAAAATTAATAAATTTAAAAATCTACCAATTACAAAAATTTATAATTGATGGTCTTTGACAAAAACAACTAAACTATTTTGAAGAATGTCTTAACCTCTCAGCTATTCTCACTCCCAACCTGGAGGTCCACCACCACCAGTCACCGCTCGTCCGCTTCAGCAACTGCCGCTCCTAAGTACGGTTCCTCCTATGTTCTTATTCTTCTTTCTCAACTCTCCTCTCTATCTCTATTTTTACATAACTTTGATTTTTCTTGCAAGGTCATGAGCCTCTTGCATCGCTCGTTGGCACAGTTCGCAAGACTCGCAATGTTACACTCATGAGAAGAAGACCAAGCAACCCCGACAAAGAAGAAGACATATATGTATTTTTGGGGTTCAACATGATCTTCTATTTCGTTAGAAATTCTGGGTTTCAACATGTTCTTTTGTTTCATTTAAAGAATGAGTCTTTTTAAGTTTCATCATGCTTTTATATTTCGTTCAAGGAAGCAATTTTTCTTTTTAAATTTTACGGATAATTGAATCATGTAGAAAATGTAATTTTCCTCTTTCGAGCCATTTTTGCTCATGAAAAAATAATGGGAAAAAATTGAATAGTTGTCAATTATTTCACAAAGAATTGGAAAATAGCATAAATTAGTTTTCTCCAATAATGGAAAAGAATTGAAAAGAATAATTGAAAATTAATAAATTTAAAAATCTACCAATTACAAAAATTTATAATTGATGGTCTTTGACAAAAACAACTAAACTATTTTGAAGAATGTCTTAACCTCTCAGCTATTCTCACTCCCAACCTGGAGGTCCACCACCACCAGTCACCGCTCGTTCGCTTCAGCAACTGCTGCTCCTAAGAACGGTTCCTCCTATCTTCTTATTCTTCTTTCTCAACTCTCCTCTCTATCTCTATTTTTACATAACTTTGATTTTTCTTGCAAGGTCATGAGCCTCTTGCATCGCTCGTTGGCACAATTCGCAAGACTCGCAATGTTACACTCATGAGAAGAAGACCAAGCAACCCCGACAAAGAAGAAGACATATATGTATTTTTGGGATTCAACATGATCTTCTATTTCGTTAGAAATTCTGGGTTTCAACATGTTCTTTTGTTTCATTTAAAGAATGAGTCTTTTTAAGTTTCATCATGCTTTTATATTTCGTTCAAGGAAGCAATTTTTCTTTTTAGATTTTACGGATAATTGAATCATGTAGACAATGTAATTTTCCTTTTTCATGCAGGATTAGATGGTGCAAATGTGGCACATATGTGTATTGATAGGTCAGCAACTAGATTATTAATTCCAAAAATGTATGACATGTGGTAAGAAAATAAGGAGGCAAGTTGACACATGACATAAATTTAGAACATGCAGTGACAATTAAAATTGATACATGACAAAATGTTAAGTCATATACTTTGTTTTTATATATTATACATGATTATATGATTCATTCATAGATAATTTGTTGGAAATGTATTTGTAAGAATTAGCATTTCTCGCCTCACAAATGTTAGGCGCAATTACGGGCAGGACATGGGTTGGTTTGGATAGATTTTACATTCTTTTTTTTGTTTACCCAACTTGATAATGACAGCAGTGGGCCGAATTGGGAGCTTTTTTATAGTAATATTGATACTTTTATCTTTATTTCTCATTCTATAGCAATTGAAACATTATTTCTTGAAATGCGCTTACTTTTTGTAATGTGGAAAAGTCAATTTGTTAGAATTTGACATCTCAACACAATTTTTTTTAACATAGTGTTGAGAAGTCAGTTTTTTCTCGATTTCTTGGGAGAAACCAACTTCTCAACACTGTGTTATTATTTTTTTTTTTTTGGGTCATCTTGTTAAGAAGTCGGTTTCTTACGAATTGATTTCTTAACAGTTTTTTTTTGGCTAATTACTAAGTTAGATTAATCTTTGTTAACAATTTTTGTACACTTTGGTTTATAAGAAATTTATTTTATCCATAGTTTATAAGAAATTTGATTATTGTAATATAAATAATGCATATTAAAATGAAAAGGCTGTATAGTATTTAAGTTAAAACATAGATTTAATAAAAATATTAAGATTAATTATAATGAAAATTAGTGAAACATTGATATGTTTTAAGCAGATCATTAAATCTTAATTATGTTATTATAAAATTACATTGTTATTATATTTAATGGTATAATACTTATATTAAAAACAAGTTTAATAAATATATAAGATTAATGTTATAAAACTAAAATTAGTATTATTTATATGACAGTTTGTATGAGTAATTGAGAAACATGCACATGAATATTATTATTTTAGCATGAAAATAATGAAGTTTGCAAATGCACAAAAAGGGAGATGAATTGTGCACTCCAAGAACTTTGATTTTCTTTACAAAATAAACTGAGCCTACTCAACCTTTCTCAAGGTAATTACTTGGAGTTGAGTAGATTCACAAGAAGCACACAATGCAGTTGAGTGGAGTCACTTCCCACTCTTTTCAACTTTGTCCAAAAATGTAAAATTGACAAAATTGATAAACCAATTGAAAGCTTTATATAATATGTTCCAGAACTGATACTTTTGACTTTGCAACTGCTATTTGTACTTTAATATAGATGATGAAAGAACTTAATAAAACTCTTAGGCTGTGTTTGGATAGAGTATTTTAAGGAAGAAATGTATTTTTATAGGGGATTTAAAATGATTTGTGATAAAATAACTTGTTTGGATATTTTATAAAATTATTTTAAAAATTCTAGGTAATTTAAGAGGGTATGTCATTAGTTAAAAAGAAAGAATTTTAATTCCTATCTCTTTAGGTGGAATTTCTAAAATCCTCACGTTCTCTCGTGCTTGTGCTGCCCTTCGCACCGTTCTCTCCCTTCTCTCTCGTCTCAGTCGCACGCTGTTTCCATCCTCGCCTCACGCCACCACTGTCACTCCTAGATCCACCTTGCGTCGCCTATCTCGAACCCAACCCACCACCACGGTACCCAGCTCTCTGACCTCACTCACTTGCGCAGAAGGAAGAGAATAATACGTGAACAGAGATAGCAAGATTTGAGCACTGGCACGCAGGAGTAGAGAGGCAGGAGTTTTCAGTGGGTAATCCATCTATTGCTTTCGGTTTGTGTGAATCATGATTATATCTGGTTGGTTCTAATCATATCATAATCTGTGGTATTTTATTTTAGTAACTACATGCAAACTGTTTGATGAAAAACCTGAGTCGCTCCATATTGATTTTTTTATATCAATGTAGAATCAATATCAATATAATAATTCTGTTGTTTATTGCATTTTTTTATCTTGTTTTTATGTACTTTGGTAATCTAGGTTGGAAATGGGTTTTGAGGTGTGTTGATCTGATTCCTTTATTTAGTGTTTGCCTTTGTTGCAAGCTACCTATTTGAAAAAAGATCCTAAATTGTCAATCTTTTGCTTAGTATGGAACCTTGTTCCTATTTGGTTCCTGAAGTTTTTTTATAACAATAATAGCAAACTTAGAAAAATAAAATTTAGTTTTTTTGAGTTTATCATGTGTTGCGGTTGATATATGCAGAATTCCAAATATTGACTTTATCCTCAAAATCTGAATAATGGCTCCAGTAGGCAATTTTGTACATAGCCTTTTGTACATAGCTTTTTGTACTTTGCTATTTTGTACCAAGTGCCTCCTCTAGTTACAAAATCTTCATTAAGATACGATCTTCCGCTGGAGTCTGGAATGCATAATTTTAGCATCCTCGAATAGGATGATGGGCTCATGAAGGGAAAGAAACTCTTGTCCATTGTGCATCTTTACTTCATCAGTTAGACTTGCAAGTCATGCCTTGATATAATTTACCTTGCCTCCCCAAAGTCCAGAAAAATAAGTAACTATAAATACGAATTGTTTCTCTGGATTAGTATTGGTTTTGCACTTTATTTCTTGTATTGTTGGACCTGATTGTTCACAAGCCTTGAGGCTTGTGCAGAACCTAATTGAGGGCATTGGCTATTAGTTGGAATTTGAACCTTTGGGTACCAAGCAACTGTAGGAGTCAGATACCCATAAACCCATTTTAGGTTTTTTATGGTTCCATATATTTCTTGATGGTGTGTTCTTGCCAATTATCAAGTCACTTTCTCTCTCTGCAGGGAGTGAACCAGGCAATCCTACGAATAAGAGGCTGGGGGCTTATCTTGTTCAGAACCAATTTCAGGTTTGGTTTTCCTCTATTGCGTTGCTTTACTAGGATTTATTTACATCCTAATACTAGTAAATGATAATGCAGATTATGATTATAAGCATGGTCTTGTCAGTTATCTCGGTTATGAACAATTAGAGGCCTTTTTATTTCCAGCTTTGATGTTTTTGCCCTTTACAGTTCTACAACCATAACAGTACAACAAAACTTAAAAAAAGGAGTAAAAGTGAGGACACTATCAAAATCATGGCTGAATTCCAACAAAAATTATAATAGTACAACAAGGTTAAAGAAGTGAGTCCCAAACTTCCAAGAAAGACATGGCAAGAGGTTAAGAAATCAGGTTCACAAGAGCTCCAAGAAACATCAGGCTTGTCACAATGTTACATCATAACAATGAAGAGTTAAGAGAGGTAAAATCATGATAAAATATAAAAATAAAAACACAAAAGGCCATAGTTAATTTTATGCACAATTACAAAGCATGAGAACAGATACCCTCAAGTAGAGAAACAGAAATAGAGAAGTGATTTTTAAATATCAACCAAATATCTATATGGCTATATTTTAAGTATCCATGAGAATTATCTATATGGATATATCCTATTGATTGTGGTAGTTGATTTGATTGTATAAGAGATGGCTTCCACAATAGATATTCGGATTTGATAGCAACAGTAATGTTTAATGGTTTTATGGCCTCAAGTAATGCCTTCTTCAAGTACACTATGGTTTACTTAATAGCTGATTATGGTAGACTCTGTTATATTTTTAAATTGTATCTTGTAGCAGAGCAAATTGAATGCTCTATTTTTCATTTCTTTGTTGACAATACATGACTTGCTAATTATGTTAGAAGTAGGATTTGCAATAAACATGTTTCTTTATTCTGTTGTTGATTACAATTTGCTGAGGCAGTGAATGACTATGAGATCAACTTAAAGAAAATGATTCTTTGTCTTTGATGCTATCATTCACTATTTCTTTATTTCTTTTTTATACCTTCAAGTTATCCATCTCTCTGAAATGAGGTGAAATGAAGCACTAGTTATATGTTGTCATCCTCTGATGGTAAAGGTGAATGCCACCACCATTGAATACATATGTATATTCAGTTACTTGTTTTGTTTTTTTAAGATGCTTTGATGCAAGATGAGTTCTATTTTTTTAATGTTTTATGATAGTATTCTTTGTTGTCTAATGTAGAAAATATATTTCATTGGACCTTCTTATGATACTTTCATTTTCTTTTAGGAGGCTAGGTATGTATATCTTCCTTTGAATTTGTATCATCATTGCCTATATTCTTTGCTATTATGGAGTCATCCAAAGGAAGAGGCAAGACAAAGGGTAAAGGAAAGATGATAGAAAGCAACACTGAGGACAAAAAAGTAAGGCCTGATTGCTCCTGTCAGCCAGCACAATCGCTGTTAACTTCTCATTTTTGAGACAGTTGTCTTTGTTTCCACTTATGAAGAAGTAAGGCCCTGATTGATTGAGTTTGAAGATTGTGTGGCCATCAGAGAATTTTGCATAAGGTGAACTAGTGTTGCAACTGGCTTAGTCTTCGCTCTTTACATAAAGCACTGAGTCTTAGCCAGATTGGTAGTTGAACAATGCAACAAGCATATGTAAAATTTGAAATTTTAAGTCAACATTTTCCTTTATATACAATTGAAAGTTTTGCACTCTTTATGATCATATCACTTATTACAAAGTTTTGATATTCTAGTCTTAAAAACTTTATGCACAATACAATGTTGTCATCCTTTGGAGAAGTATTACATCGTGCAAGAACATGTATCCAAAAAAATCTTCTAAAAATTTCAATTAGGAGTAAGAGGAAGATTTTGGATGCACCAAGAAAAAAAGGAAGAAAGAATTTTTTTTTTTTTGATTTAGTTTATAATAAATTAAAAAATATATATTTTTGTAAAAAATAATAATAATAATTCCAATAATCCAAATAGAAATATGTCATTCAATTTAGATCTAATTAAAATGGTCCCAAACTATTTTCCCTCCCTTCTTAATCATTAAAAAAAATCGTTATTCCAAGTCTCCAATTGGCTAAAATATGAGTTCAACTATCCAAGTCCTTATATGCAAGTTTTCATACAGGTCTGGTTCTTTTCTGAAGGACCACCTTCCTTTCTTTGTATACAAAGAGGAGCATACCTCAGCACCATGAGAAAAATGACATTTGTTTTCAATTTATAATTGTTTACATTACAATTAGATTGTGTAATTTGTTAATTTTTAAAATATTATGACATCTGATCGAGTTAGGTAAATCAAAAGCATGACTCGAACTTAACTTGAAAATATATCAGGTTTAATTTATAAAAATCAAATGGTCGAATCTGTCCCAATTAGTTTTGGGTCGAGCCAAATTTTGAATATTCCTAATAAAAATACTTGTTTTGATAAATAAAAATAAAAATTGTAAATGAAGGGAATTTAATTATTTTGCCCAAACAAGAAATTTAAAATGCTAGGAATTTAATTACTTCATCCAAATAAAAAATTTTACAAATGAAGCAATTAAATTCCCTAACATTTTAAATTCTCTTGAATTTTAAAATACTCCATCCAAATACAACCTTAATGTTGTTCCTTGTAAAAAAAACTAGTTGCTTGAATTCAATACTAACAACACTTATGTTTTATTTCAAAGAATAGCTTCAACAGTTAAACAAAAGTTTTAAAAGGAGTGTAGATAAGATAAGAGAGAGGAAGAACAGCTCAACATAGTGATTTATCCTGGTTCATCCCTAGCCACATGGGGCTATGTCCAGTCCCCAACTCTTCATCAGGATTTTCTTCACTAAATCAAGTATTTTTTGTACATAACAACTGCTCCCAACTTGTAAACTTGTATTCTTTGTTCCTCTAGCCATTGTTGGCTTTTTCTCACCTCTCACAATGGCTAGTGGAGTCCACTAGCTCACTCACACTCACCACTATGGGTTCAAGTGTTTGGGATAGATTTAATATTTAGATAATTCTCTATAATCATTCGAAGAGTAGACGAACTAATTACAATGCAAAAGAAACACTTACAACAAGATTTTTTTAGCTAAGTGTAGGTAGGCAAGAACAGATGAGTAGAGTTAGAAAGCTTGAGTAGAATAAAAAGTGTGTAAGCACATTTAGATTGATATTCCACTATTCTAACCTATTATCTCTCACAAGATTAAGCCTATTTATAGGCTTTTCAAGATTAGCTATTACATGTCAAATTATTCTAATGCAGCAAGTTCAGAAACTAGTCGATAGTTTGAGTTTCCTGATGCATCTCGTATTGATTTATCCTGTAGCGACTTGAGTAAGTTCTTCATGCTACTCTGCTCAACTTCTGTTTTGCTTTTCTTCAACTTTGCTCATCAAACCTTCTTGCTTCTTTACTTGAATTCTTATGAGTTCATGATATTTTCATGTTGTTTTGCATAAGACCTTGTGCTCTTCCAGAATTCATTATGAATCTTTGATCTTGTGAGAGATTTCTCCATTATGGCCCGAACTGACCCTACTCAAGTATTGTTCTTGGCTTTGATCACTCTGCTGATGTAAGTCTAGACTCTTCTCAAGTCTTCTGTGAATCTTCTCTTTGCAAAGGTGATCAACAGCCTCCCATGTGATCTTTCTCAATCTTTCTCAGTAGGTAGCAAAGTTATGCAAGAGTACACTAAGCATAATCTCACACAAACCAAGTTAGTTTGTTTTAAGATCATAAGAGCAATCATACACATATTTTCAATATAGTTTGTTAATTATCAAAACTCACATTAAGCACTCATCTCAAAGGGCTTTGGAGCTTACAAATAAATAGTAGTTATAGGATGGTAAATGGTTGAATAAACTTAAGTGAAACTTGGTTACTTAATATCATACATGGTTTTGAATTACAATATAATATTACAAAAATTGCAAACATTGTAGTAAATATTACTCTTGATGCGAGCTCTCTCTAGAAGTGCCTCCATGATTAGGACACTTTACATGGGTATGACCTTCATTTCTATATAATCCACACTATTTTGAGTGACCTTTCTCCCTAAGGTCCATCTTAATACGAATACGACTAGATTGTGAGTGACCGTAAGGATCTCTTTGCATTTCTAGATTATGACACAAATCTGGACCATGATACTGAGGCAAATATCATTCATTTCCCACTAGTTGGAACTTCTACTGAAAAACATTAAATATGTTTTCCAACTTGTAGACCTGGTAATCAAATTGCATGCAATCTAAATGAATTGATGTACATTTGGAAACTACATGTGAACAAGGGAACCTTTGTGCTTGAGATTTGCCATAGTCACACCACATCTCAATACGATTCACATTGAACTTCCTTGTAGGTCGTCCTTTTAGTTGGTTAACTAACTCCACAAAAAATTTGTGACTTTCTCTCGTAAAACCATGAATAATGTGGGAGTTGGCTTTTCTCTGATTTTCTTCTATTGCCCCTATGAACATTTCTGAGTGTACATATTTATTATTACCTGTTGTTGCTTTCCCTTCTTAACAAATAGTTTTGCTAACCTATAATATGTTGATTGAACCAATACGGTAATGGGAAGATTACATGTCCCCTAACACTAAATTGATGCATTCAACTAGATTGGTTGTCATATGGTTATAACGCCGTCCTCCGTTAATAGCTTAAGCCTACTTTTCCTTTGGAATCTTGTCAAGCCAATTTGTGGCTTCTCAATTTTGTCCATGGAGATTCTGATAATACCAATTAAATTGGTGTTATGTCAAAGCTTACCCTATCAAAATATAAATACTTATTAATATCATTTAAACTATGCAGGAAAGAAAATAATAAATAGAATAAGGATGAATATTGTAAATACCCATGTTAACAACTTGTTTATGCATGTCCTTATTATTAAACTTCTTCATAAAGTTTTGAGCAATATGTCGAATGCAGTAAACATGATATGCTTGTGGAGGTTGCCATCCATTACCATGATGTCAGATCACACTTTTTATGGAGTTGTGTTGATCAGAAATCAAGCATATGCCAGCTTGTGGTGTGACTTGTCTTCTCAAATTAAAGAGAAAAAATGACTAACCCTCTGTCTTCTCACGCTCCACAATAGCAAAAGCAATAAGTAGTATGTTGTTGTTACCATCTTGTGCAATAGCTAGCAACAATGTTCCTTTGTAATTTCCATACAACCACGTTCCATCAACCTAAACAAGCGGTATGCAAAATTGAAACTTGTCAATGCACGACTTGAATGTCCAAAATAATTGATGAAATATTCTTTTACCCTAGGCTAAGGGTTTTCATAAGGTCAGATTGACCTAATGATCTTGAAAATTCAAACCAAACCAACTAAATTGGTTCGGTTTGGATCGAAAAATCGAGTTACACTGGATCAAAATCGATAAAAATCAATTTCGATTGATTTGGTTATCGAATTTGTGATTTTGAACCTAATGACTCGAACTAATGGCCCGATGAAGTTTTTTTTCTTCTATAAATGCCTATTACTTATATTGTGCATTTTAGTTAGGTTACTAATTAAATTTATCATTTCATTCCTCATTTGAGCACCCTTAGAAGATCATATAACATACTAATTCACCCAACCAACCAATAAATCATGATGTCCTAGCCTTTGCCTTAAGAGTCGTGATTGCACCTTGCCTTTTTTTTTCTTTGTACATGTGGAAGTTTATTCTTTTCTGTAACTTCTATGTTGGTAAAGATTATTTTGTTTTTATATTCATTTTATTTGTTCAGTTAACAGTTTATTTATTCATTTTATTTGTCTAGTTTATTATGTTCTTTGTCTTTGTCCTGCTTTTTTAAATGAACAACCCCATCCCCTAACCAAACTAACCCATTTTAAATTGGGTTGGTTTGGTTCGAGTTGGAAAAAAGATTTGCTGAGCCAAACTAAACCAATTAAATCTGATCTGTTTGAATTTATTTTTCCACCAAATCTGAACTAAACTGACCCGTGAACACCCCTGCCCTCGGCTATTCAGGAATTGCTATATGTAAGCAGGGTTTACAGGTCCACAATTATGTCAGGAATGAAATGTTGCATTGTGAGTAACCATCTAGGCAAATAATTGTGTGATTACTCCCAATCACCAAACACTCAAACAATTGCCTTCTACTTTGCTATTAAAGCTTTCTTATAGGAGGTTATGTATTTATAACTATTTTCATATGTGAGCCAGCAAAACTGAAACTAAAATAGATGGATCTACTTGAACCAAGGGCAAAATGCATGTACAAATTATGTTTGAATTTAATTTTTGATGATCTTCAGAAATCATTGTTGATGAGCATGTATGAGGACCATTTAATTTTCTAACTTCCCATATCTACTTTTTCTTCAATAATGTTGCTCTTATTCTCCAATTGCACTATTGAGCATTCAACTTACACTTTGTAGCATACTTGGCTCTGATTCTAGAACTTTGTAATCAATTGAATGATGTATATGGTAGTACTTGATTGTAGACATCACAACTTCTTTAGTTTAAAACTGCATCCCTATGGGCAAATCTCCAATAGATGCACCCCAATCAATAGGGTTACTTAATGTATGAGTGTTTTGTCAACACCCAATTTTGACAAGATTACAAAAAGTTTTATTATTTAAATATTTAAAAGTATATTAAAATAAAATAATATGTAAAAAATGAAAAAAAAATTAATTGATATTTTTCTTAAAAAGAAAAAGAGAGTCCAAATTAAGTCACTTGACACACTTGAACTCACTTTAGCCCTTTTTTTTTTGCTTTTTTTTTGTCTTTGAGTATTTTTGTGAGATTAACCCTTGGCCATTATTGCGACTATGAGACTCTCCTAACAATTATCTTCTCTAGAATTTGAACTTTGGTCCTTTTCATTCACTATGCAACTCACTTACCATTGCACTCAATCCTTGTTAGTACTTTAGCTCATATTCAATAATAAATTTATTTCACATAAAAAAAAGAATCTACTAAAAAAATATTTATAACAACAACTAAACCTTTTTTCACTAGGTAGGGTCGGCTACATGGATCAAATGATGTCATTGTACCCTATCATAAACCAAGTATTCAGAAATGTCATTCAAATCTAAATCTTTTTTAATCGTTTCACCTATAGTCTTTCTTAGTCTCCCTCTACCTCTACCTATTGGGCTATCCTCCACATGATCTATTCTCCTTACAGGGGCTTCTAAGGGTCTTCTCCTTACATGTCCAAACAACCTAAGGCGAGATTCTCTCATCTTTTTCATAATAAGTGTTACCCCTACTTTCTCTCTAATGCATTCATTCCTAATCTTATTTTGTCTTATATGGCCACACATTCATTGCAACATCCTCATCTCCGTGACACTGATCTTATGCTCTTGCTAGCATTTTACCACCCAACATTCAATACCATATAACATCACGGGGCTTATAGTTGTGCGATAAAATTTACCCTTAAGCTTGAGAGGTACTTTTCTCTCACAAATAACTTCTGAAGCACTCCTCCATTTCATCCATCCAGCTTGAATCCTGTGGTTTACACCTCCCTCTATCTCTCCCTCATTTTGTATGATAGATCCAAGATATCTAAAGCATGTAACTTATGGCATGGTATGGTCTCCAATTCTCACTGTTAAGCTAGCATTGACACGCTTCTTACTGAACTTACATTCTATATACTCTGTCTTACTCTTGCTTAGACGGAAGCCATGTTTTTCCAAAGCTCGTCTCCATAGTTCTAGCTTGCCATTTGTTTCCTCTCTCAACTCTCCAACTAAGACTATCATCTGCAAAAAGTATGCATTGTGGCACCAGCTCTTGGATATGCGTAGTAAGCACATCCAAGACCAAGGTAAAAATATATGGACTCAAAGTTGACCCTTAGTGCAGTTCTATAGTTATAGGAAAATCTTCTATGATCTCATCTTGTGTTCTCACACTAGTTTTAGCCCCATTATACATATCTTGGATTGCTTGAATATAAGCGATACGAACTCTTTTCTTCTCCAAAATCTTCCACAAGACCTCTCACGGTATCCTATCATAGACTTTTTCTAAATCAATAAAAACCATGTGCAGGTCTTTTTGCTTCCTCCAATACGTCTCCATCAATCTTCATAGAAGATAGATTGCTTCCATGGTTGACATCCCAGGCAGGAAACCAAATTGATTCTCTGAAATATGAGTCTCTTGTTTTAATCTCCATTTAATTACTCTTTCCTATAACTTCATGGTATGACTTATAAGCTTAATCCCTCTATAATTTGCATAGTTTTGTATATCTCTATTGTTCTTATAAATAGGGATTAAAGTTCTTCTCTTCCATTTATTTGGCATTTTCTTAGACCTTATTATCTCATTAAACAACTTTGTGAGTCAGCTTATACCTTTCTCTCCTAGGCACTTCCATACCTCAATAGATATATTATCCGGTCCGACCGCTTTTCCATTATCCATCCTCTTCTATGCTTCTTTTTTCTCAAACTCCCAAATTCTATGATGAAAAGGTTTTATTTTGGTCCTTCTCTCTAGTGTACAGAATGTCCGAGTCCCCTAAAGTATCATGTCCCTCGTTAAATAACTTATGAAAATAACACTTCCATTAATCCTTGATGTCTTGTTCCGTAACCAAGACTTTACCCGCTTCATCATTAATGCATTTTACTTAATCCAAGTCTCTTGTCTTCCTTTCCTTACTTTTAGCAAGCCTGTAAATATTCCTTTCTCCGTCTTTGGTGCCCAAAGATTGATATAAGCCGTCGAACGCTTTAGCTTTCGCCTCGTTCACTGCCTTCTTAGTATCTTTTTTTACTACTTTATATTTTTATCATTTTTACACATGTGTCAAGTTTTATATCATTCCCTTTTAACCTTAACCTTATCTTGTACATTTGCATCCCACTACCAAGATTCTTTATCCTTGGGTCCAAGGCCTCTTGATTCACTAAGTGTCTCTTTTGCTACATTCTGAATCCCTTTGGCCATCTCGTCCCACATATCATTAGTACTCCCTTGTACCTCCCAAATCTCTTTTTCCATAATCCTCCTCTGAAAGAGCATTTGTTTTCCTCCCTTTAGTTGCCACCATTTAACCCTTAGGACTCTGTCTCGATAAGTTCTCCTTTCTCTCATCTTAACCCATACATTCATAACCAAAATCCTGTGTTGGATAGTCAAACTCTCTCTAGGGATGACTTTGCAATCCATGCAAAGCTTTCTATCAGATTTCCTTATTAGAAAAAAAAAATCAAATTGAGAGCAAGAACCCCCGCTTATGTATGTGATAAGATGCTCTTCCTGCTTCCTAAAACAAGTATTAGTTATTGTAAAATCAAACGCTACCGAAAAATCTAGAATCGCTTTGCCCTCTACATTAGCTATTCCAAGACCATAACTCCTATACAAACCCTCATACCCCCTAGATTCGCTCCCCATATGACCATTTAGGTCCCCTCCTAGAAAAATCTTCTCTCCTAATGGTATTCCCTGAACTAAACCTTCTAAACGCTCCCACAATTTTACCTTGTAGTGCTCGTCTAACCCTACTTAGGGTGCATACGCATTGATAATATTAAAAGTCTCCTGTTCCACAATAAACTTTAGTGCTATGATCCTATCTTCGAGCCTTCTCACATCCACAACATTATTCTTCCAATTCTTATCCATTATTATGCCTACCCCATTTCTAGATTTTACCTTGCTAGTGTACTAATACTTAAAACCCAAAGTGTCAAGTTCCTTTACCTTTTCTCCAACCTACTTAGTTTCTTGTAGGCACATAAAATTAATCCTCCTCCTAATCATGGTGTCAACTATTTCCATTGATTTACCTGTAAATATGTCCTATATTCTAGGTTCCAAAACGCATCCTACTCTTGTAAACTAACTTCTTTACCCACACCCGTTTACGAGAGTGTGAGAATCCTTACTTATTTTTCACTACACCCAAGCGGCGATGCAGTAGCAATTGCTCATTTGACACTGTATTTGAGCCATACAATGCGTTGCTCAGGGACAACGACCTAGCATTAACACAATCACATCGTTTATCTATGTCATAAAGATTCGGCAATGTTTTATGTTGACTGTCGACTGTCTAACACAACCTTCCTTTTTTATTTGGGCTTGGGACCGGCTATGTAAGGATTTGCAACAAAGCTCATCATAGATAGAGTTACTAAAAAATATATTTAACTTAAAAAAATAAAAAAAAGGAGATGGTGAATGCTCTGATCATTTTCTTTTAACTAGTTGTTTCCTTCCAGTGGTTTTTGGTCACATCCCCACACTACAGCACTGCCTTCACACTTCACTGTGGGAACCATGCTATGTGCTTTCCACTTCTTCACAGCACATCACTACATGAAAAAGTGCTTAGCTGGGACAATCCTTGGTTGCTTCTCTTTTCTTTTCCTTTTTAGAATTTGCTCCCCATGCTTATTTTGTTTGCATTCATAAGGGGTCTTCTATATTAGAGAAGAGAATGGCGAGAATTTGAGAGGGGAATAGCAACGCATAGAGAGAATTTGAGAGGTAAACACATTGCAATAGAAGGAGTTTCTAAGAGAGAAAAAAAAAACAAAGAGAAGAACTCAAAATGCTGGTTCATGATTTATACAAACCACCTTGAACTTCCATAGCCACTACATCACCAAAGCCTTCAATCCAAATAACACATAACAAACACCATAGACACACTTCTGCTAATACCTCTTGCAAAACAAATCACAAACCCCAAATCCCCTTCAACCTTGTAAATATAAGCATCCAAAAATCCAAATCTTTCCAAACAACCAAAATCTTACCCTGCTTTTGATTGGGTTTGGGCCAAAGTAGTTTAGCCTGGGTTAGGCTTGTTATTTTTAGTTGGTTAATAGTTTTCTTAATCATGTTGTTTTATCCTAAGTTAGTTTGTAAGAATTATTAAAAATATTTTTAAAAATGAAAATAATTAGAATAGGAAAATAATTAAATCAAGAGAGAATTAAGTATTGAAAAATGTAAAAAAAATGAAAATAAAAAATACAAAAAAAACTCGAAAATGAAGAAAACATAAAAAAATAGAAATGGGAAAAAATAACAAAAAAATGTAAATGATAAAAGTACCCCAAAAAATGATGAAAAACGACAATTATAAAAAAATGATAAAATTTCAAAACTATCAAAAAGTGATGAAAATTAAATTATGAGTTTGTTTTGAATTGAGTTTGGTTTATCTTTGTCACCTTGTTGATTATTTGGCTTGTTGCCTTGACTATTATGGCAGTTGACATTTTGGTTTTATTTTGTTTAAATTAATCTTTTGTTAACAATTGTTTTGAACATGTTAAGTTTTCTTTAATCAATTAAAATTAACTAACCTGCACTTATTTTATAAAGAATGACGTAACTTTGAGTTTTTCAAATCAGGGGATATGTAGGAGTGGAAATTCTTTTCTGCATAAGCCAAAATTAAATTTTCATAATTTAGTCTTTGATTTTATTTTTTATGTTTCCTTGGTTTGTAAATATTTTGAAACATGTTTTATTTTTATTTTGCTTGTAAATATTGTGATTATTGATGCTTGCCTTTGTTTATTTTATGAGGGTAATTTAACATGTTTAAGTTATTTAATTCGTACAATTAATTTTAGGGTAATCATATTTGGATGAATATATCCAAGTTGCAGTATGATTCAATTTCCACGCTTCCTTGTACATAATTGACTCATGAACCTAACTTGATTTTCGCAGATTAGTTTAAATTTTTTTAAGGGTTTTCTGATAATCACATATTTTATACATTAATAAACCTTCATTTTTAGTCATTTATGTAATACCCTAGAAAATCATGTTAGGCTTGTATATGATTACAGAGGTAGCCTAATACTTACTTAACATGTCTGTATAGTTTTGTGACTTTCTGAGCACGTTTAGGCACTTTGCTATAACACTATGTGAGAAATATAGTTGTTATTTGCTCCGGAAGTGGCTTAAATTGCTTAGTTAGTGAAAATAAATATGGAGAGTTTGTTTTCTAGTCACAAATGGGGGACCTGTGCTACAGTTAAAGTTTAAGAATTTTCGGAGTTAGTTTGACATTTTTAAGCATACTGGTTGTGTGTTTTAGTGCTGGTTTGACCCCTAGCTGATATAGAAATATTAGTTTTTGGTGAAATAAAATTTTTAATGAATCTTAGGATTTATTTTGAATCTGTTGGAAGCTACGAAATCGGATCCAGTGAAATTTGAGTGTTCTTAGTAGATCGAGGTTTTGGTGCTTTTTGTGAGAAGCCAAAATTGGCTCCTCTATATATATATAGTTCCATGGCTGAAAGGAGGAGAAAACAAAAGAAAGAGAGCAAAGAAAGAGAAAGGAAAAAGAGAGCCAAGGAAGAGAAGAAAAGAGAGGAAAGAGGCCAAAGAGGAGGATCAACAATCAAGGAAGAGGAATCAAGTGGATATTGACTTCATCTTCAAGACTTTGAGGTAGAGGGAAATTTGTTTTTGATGCTTGTTTTCATTCTTTTCTTTTGGTTCAAGAAAAGGTTGAAGAGGAAATGAGGTTGATGAGTGATTTGGTGATTTATGAGTTAAATCTTGATGTGGATAGATTAGTTGAGTTAGGAACTGATTTATTAATGTGTTAGGATGAAGTTTTCATCATTTGGAGCATTAATTCCCACTTTAGGTCTTTATTGGGGGTTTAGGTCAAGTTTGAGATTTTGATTCATAAGTGTTGAATTAATTGAAATTAAAGTTGTTTGATTATTGTTATGTGTAGTTGGATCTTGTTACAGGTTGGAAATCACTTGAAAACGGATTTTGAGTGATTGGAAGAGGGTATAGTTCCAATGGAATAGTACCCATATCTGCAGAATTATGAGTGATTGGAAGAGTGACGCCGCAATGTTGGACTTTCAATGCCGCAACATTGGGAAGAACAGGACGAAAGCCGCAACATTGGACTTTGAATGTCGCAACGTTGGCAATTTTTCCTACCAGTACTTGAACCCGAGGCTTGGGCGCCGCAACGTGGCACAAGGAAACGTCGCAACGTGGGCCAGAAAATAACTATATATTGTGTTAGGTTGCGTTGGAGTCTTCCAATGGTGTAGTTTCTTCATTTATGCTTCTTTTTGAGTATGGGGACTCTAATAGGAGTATTTAATGAAGTGGTTGTGTGGTAAAAGTAAATCAATTAGTATGTTAAGTATTGTGGTATTTAATATCATTATTTTTCATGTTGGTAGTAAGGATGTAAATCAATTGACATGCTAGTTATTATAGTAATTAGCATTATTGTTATTCCTTATCTATGTTGATGAGGGTGAGTCCTCATTGTAGATGGTCTAATGTGATTTTGAACGCGTAGGTAACCAATCCTTCCCATCACAGAGATCATTATTCTGATCAAATACGATTACTACTGAAGACCGTATAGTTGATGAGTCTTCACTATCCGGAGAGAGTGATCATACATGATTGTAAGTGAAGAGGTAACATACCTTCCAGATCATAGTAATGAGTTGAGGATGGTCTTTCCCTCACACCCCGTGGAATATCTGGAACTGGGATTCTAGTGCTTGTCCAGAGCTTATGGAACTGAGTTCCTTTGTTTTGTTTAAGGCTCATGCATTTTATGACATTACCAGAGAACTGGGTTCTTTTAAATGGTTTCATACATTTTGCATTTCATGTTTAGGATTATTGCATAGGCATTGGCATTAGTCATAACAATTAGCATAGCATGGCAATTGTATGGGTGGTTGCTATCATGACATATTCATGCATTGCAGTTGTGTAACACCCCAAAATTTTCTATCTTTTAAACAGTAATTTTAACAGTTAACAGAATTTTACTGTTTAGTAATTTCTGGATACTGTAAAATTATTTTGATTATTCCGTCAGCGTATTTGATCATTTTGAGTGATTTACTCCGAGTCAAGAAAATAAAAATTTTTGGGCCGGAAAAAACTTTAAGTAATTTAATTTTTACCATTAGGTTTTAATTATTTTACGTAATCTGATTTGATATTTGTGTGTTTTCTAATATTTGTGATTTTTGTGGATGATTATGAAATTTTTTACTGTTTGTGGGCCCAAGGGGTGTATGTGGGCCCAAGTGGCCATACGTGGGCCCAGGTGGGTCCCGCAAAGTGAAAAAAAATTTTACGCATAGAAAAATTTGTACTGTTTAGACGGAGACAGGGGATCTTACTAAACCTGAATCCGGAAACAATTTTAAAAATTTTCTTTACTGTATTTTGTATTGTATTTAATTATCGGACGATAAAAATACAGTAAATATATTCTTTCGTGGGGTTATAACAGATAAAAATAAAATTCTATACTGTTAAATCAACATTGGTGGTTTGGATATCCACCATCGAATTAATCACCATTGGAGATTTAATTTTGATTTAATCAACGGTGGAGATTTAATTTTAAAAGTGAATAGGATCAATTATAACCGTTGGATGGAAATTAAATCAAGGGTAGAGATTTAGTCTTATAAATGGCTATGACCATTATCAACCCTTGGATGTAGATTTAATCAATGGTGGATATGAATCATTAATGACCATTGGATTTGGATTTAGATCAATGGTAGAGAATTGGTCATCAAAAATGACTACAACCATTTTGGACCCTTGGATGTAAAGTTTGAAGGTGTAATCTTGACCCTTCATTTTGGAGACACATTCAATGGTTAGGATTGCAAGCCAAAAATGATCCAATGGCTCAAATAAAGTCTTCCATCTATAACCTAAACCTAGTAACTATTTTTAATCCAAACCATTCTTTTAATCAATGGTTAGGATGACTTAAAGTGATGGTTATGAAATTGTCACATTTGGAGTGCATGAAGAGGGGGGGATGGTTTGGAGATGCAAGGGAAAGGGGAGACAACTTTGAATAGGCTTTTTAGGCCAAAGAAAAAGATGAAGTCAACAATAGTAGTTTGAATTTGATTAGTAACTAATTAATCCTAATTTGGTTAATCTAATGGCCTAATTAACAAGCTAAGTACACTAAATTAAATGTTAAATTATTATAATTTAATTCTTAATTAGATATCCTAATTTTAATTAGAGGTTATAATATATGAAATAATATATTTAATTAATTAGTTATATAGTTAGAATGTTAATTAAGATTGATTAAGAAATTTAACCTAACTAATTACCTAATTAATTAGATGCAATTAGGTGTAAATTGAAAACAATTAATTTCCTAATCCTATGAATAGCCACACGATCATGCAGCTTGGAGAGCTTCTCCAAGGTTCTTGAATTATCTAGCATGGCAATTTAATAATTCAAAGATGACATAAGCCATGTGTTTTCAATGTGAACAAAATTGGTGATATTTTGGGTTCAAACTTATCTCCTAATATTACCTACAAACTACTATACGGCTGCACCATTCAATTTACTATCAATATTCATTTCTTTTCTCTCACCAAAAAGTTTACATTATTTCTTCTCAAATTTCCCAAGAACACCAAGAACAACACCATGAACTTCACCTTCTTCCTTTCTTGAGTTATTCGGTCACCACCCATAGAACCACTTCCAATCTTCCATAATTTTATCTAGCTACATATCTTGAATCCTCTCATCAATCTAAAATACTTTCATATTAGGAACTTAATTCTATCATCTATAACCTTGTCCTTCAAGTTAAAGATCAAAATGCTTATGTTTTCCTTCTTGTGAGGAATTCGGTCAACCACCCTAAGACCACCCTTCAAGTTTGTTTAATTTAATCCAACCATAGATCTTGAATCTACATGATATTCTAAGCAACTTTCATGTTGGAGACTTTTTCTAAATCATTCATCTTCATGGACTTTCTTCAAGATCAAAGTTATTGGGTTTTTGAGGTGAAGTGTAAGGAAACTTCATTTCTTCTCTCTTTTTCATGTTCTAAACCATGTTTGATCCATGGTTCCTCTTAATCAAGCTTAGTATACTAATTTCTATGTATTTTGTTTTGTATTTGAGAAGCCTTTGGTGGTGAAGGACTTGGAAAGAGAAGGAAATCAAGAAGCTTTTGAGGATCTTCAAGAGGTAAGAGGGAGATCCATCTCACCAACCAAGTATGGTGGTTTGAGATGGTCTTATATTTGATGGATGGTGAATCTATGTGGGGATTCCAATCCATGGTCATGTAATAATTTATGTGTGTTTATGAGCTTTGATTTATTTGCTTATGCTTGATATGCTTTGTATGATTTTATGGCTTTGATGATATGCTTATATTATGCATGATAAGTATATGGTATGCTTATAGTATTTATGATGAAATATATATATGTGTATGTCATGATGTGGTGATGAAAAAGAATTCAATTTTTGGCTCCAATAGCCAAAGGAGAGGGTTCGGTTTTTGATGCCCTTGATTTGAGTTCATGTTGAAATTTTTCAAGAATAAGGAAATTAATTTTTGGTCCCTAGAACTTAGTGAATTTCGGCCGAGACACCTCAAAATAGGTGTTCACAAATTAATATTTTCATGAAAAATAAAAATGGATGATTTGAAGAGTATGAAAAATAAACAAAGGGTTTATTTTTCAAGAAAACAAGAATACAGTCTTGAGGAATTTTTATTGATTTATTTTGTGTAAAAAGATCCTAAGTGTTTTTCTAAATATGAGTTTTGAATGAAACGGGCAAACATTGATTTTAAGGATTTGCAAAGAAAGTGAAAAAGGATTTGTAAAGAAAGTGAAAAAGGATTTGAACAAATGGGTTTGGTTTTTATAACTATCGATATTTCGGTTTTGAAAATAAAATTTTAATGGTTTTGTTTGTGTAAAACTATATCAATTTAGAAGGAAAAATGTTTTGATAATTTTCAATAGTCATGTCCACGTTTTCGAAGGCTTGTAATGCATTGATTTTGATGAAACAAAGTGATTTTCCAAGTGAAAATATAATTAATTTAATATAAGAAATTTGAAAAGGGAATCAGAGTATTTTAGCACTTGAGAAATGAATTTTTATATAAATGGAAAAGAGAAGTTGCAAGTGAGCCTCAATTTATTTTTAAAAAAAATTATTTTTGTTAAAATTGATTAAAAAAATGAAGAATATAATAGTGATTTGGTATTTTCTAACTTGTAACTCATCTGTTGGATTTTGGAAAGCGTTAGTAATTTTTAAAGTTAGAAACATTGATTTAATTCAATGGAATTGTGAATTTGTGGAATATACTGTGAAAAAAGATTTTCTTGAGTAAGAAGATATATTAAATGAAGTAGAAAGTTATATTATTTTGAGGAAGGTTAATTTGGAAATGATTTGGGAAAAATGGAGAATATAATGGTATTTTGAAAATTTACTAACGTATAACTTATTTTCGAGTTTTGAAGTATGTTAGAAAATGTTAAGTTTTGAAACGTTGATTTATATCAATGGAAAAGTGATTTTGTGAATTATATTTTGGAAAAGGATTTCTTGAGTAAAGAAATGTGGAAAAAGATTTTCTTGAGTAAAGAAAATGTGTTAAATAAAGTATAAAGTCATATTATTTTGAGAAAAGTGGAAATAGAATTTTTGAAGAAATGAGAAATATTTTCTGTAATGGAACTGTGGTGAAAAAATTTATTTACGTATCTTAAAAACGTAATTTTTAAAGTATGTAGTTTGAAATACAGTAAAATATTTCTAAGTGTTTGAAAATACAGTAAAATATTTTTATGCGATTTGAAATATGATAAAATATTACTACGCGATTGGAGATGTGTTGAAACATTTTAAGTGATTTGAATTACGTTTAAATATTTTACGTAATTTAAACTACTGTTGAAAATTCATTATGTGATTTAAAAGTGATAGAATATTTTTACGTGATTGTGAAAATGACGAAAAATCGTTATGTGATTTGGAAAGTGTTTTAAATATTTTGAGAATGATGGAAAATGTTTTATGCGACTTAAAAGAATGATTTTTAAGTTACGCAACTTTGAAAATGATGGAAAATCATTACGCGAATTGAGAAACGTATATTTTTATGCGATTGAGAAAAATGTTGAAAAATTTAATACGTGATTTAAAGGGGCAACAGAAGAGTTGCAGTATTGTGAAAACGTAACAGAAACGTTTTGGAATTGTGAAAATGAAATGGAAATGTTGCGCAATTTTGTGAAAACACGACGAAAGAGTTTTATAACTATGAAAATGTGATAATATGATTTTTCTGTTGAAAATACAGTATAAATACTGTAGAACCAGTATATGGATGCTGTGTGAGAAAATGATATGTTATGCCTGTGATTGGCATTTGGTGCATTATACGTGCATTGGAAAAATATGCATTGAAGCATATGATTACATTGAACAAATGAAATTGAAAAGCTTTGGCCCTTTGGGGTTGGACTTGCACCGATATATTCGTGCATTGTATAAAATATAGCTAATAGCTATTATGGCCCTTGTGGTTTAAGAGGGAATGAGAATTGATAGTGAGGTCTATGATGGATCTTGGGGGGAGCGTCAGGGCTGCGGTCGACCGATGGGACGGTTAGCGAGTACCCATGTGCCACTTGGCGATGCGATCCGTTGCAACGCATTGACGATACCCGACAAGAACACGATTCTTTTCAACGACCGGGAGATTGTCTTTGGGCTAAGGCCGACAATTAACTGAGCATTCTTCTCAAAATTGTGAAAACCTCCATGGAGTTGTTTTTGATAAACTGAGTCTTTGTGCATATGCATAAAATCTGAGCATTTATATCTGTATATATATTAATTGAGGAATGTTGGCTATGACAATTGTTTTGAGTACTTGGATGATGATTGAACTGATAAATGATTAGATGATGATAGTTGATTAATGCTGATAGCATGATTATGGTATGATCTATCTGTATGATATTGTTGTTTGTGTTATCTTTGTGCTGCCATGTTAGTATTGGTGTAGGTGATCTCACCTCTTTGTTATATTGTTTTGCTTTTTCTGTATTGTTAAAATTATACAGTAGAAGGAATGAGTTGTCTTAGACATAACGAGTGGTAGATACTCAATGATTGATGGAAACATTGAAAAGTAGCTGTCTCAAGTTCGAAGATGTGTCGGGTAGATAAGGAGTAAAGTTCTGATGCATCAAGTTGATACAAGAGAAGGAACGAGTATGTTAAGATTTAATGTTAGTGTTGTACCGTGCTATTAAGTAGGACCCGTCATGGGGTTTGCTACTGTTAAAAAAAATAAGTCTGTTAGTTTTATATTTCTCTTTAAATTGTGATATTAATTGGTGTCAATATTGCATAATGAATAGTTGAAATATGATTTTTCAATATTACCTAATATTTTCAGTAAATTTACGTTTTAATAAAGAAGAAATTTTGAAACCCATCTTTTATAACTCAAACTTTGTGTGAACTTCTTTTTAGATTATGAGTCGGGAGTCAGAAATGTGATGCCCTAAGGAGGGTGTTACAAGTTGTATGGGCAATTGTGTGTCTCTGAGATGGAGATGTTGTTTACGTCTATGACTTAAGTGTTTAGTTGATAATTGAGTATATTATCTATTTGTATATGTTTATATACTGGTATTGGAATGCTTCTACTGAGATATGTTTTCTCACCCCGATTGTATTACCATGTAAATCTAGGTGCTAGTTCCTCAAAAGGGAAGGAGAAGATGAATGAAGATTAGTATAGTTATGTACTTTTTAATTAAAAAGCTTGTATATGCTAGTTTTGTTATTGTAAAAGATTATGTATTACAATATGCCTTGGAGGCAGTGATGTATATATAACTTTTGTTATCATGGTTCTCCATATTTACTCATTATGTATGAATGATATAAGACAGTTGTTGATGTATGTTAGAAGTAGCAGGTCCAGTATTGGGTTATTCTTTTATATGATGATATAATTGGATAGAAAATATCGAGCTGTTACAATTTACACTCTCTATGTACTTACTTGATTGAGCTTAGTCATGTTTTGTAAGTTTGGGCTCAAATCGGGCGCAATTGATCTTTTTCAGGATTATTGAGATTTTACACTGTTTCTATATTTTAGTCATATCTTGAGTTCTAGATGTTTAAAAATTATGTATCTTGTAGGAAAGATGAAAGAGATCTCTACAACTTTCATACAGAGCTCCAAGGCTAATTCGGACATCTAGTGGAGCTACTTTGGCATGGAAGTTAGAACACAAGTTCTGTTATTGGAACCCGAGTAGTGTGCACTAATCAGGGAAAAACTTGGGTTGTAGAAGTGATATAAGCCTGAAATTAGTGACATTGAAAGCTAAGATATATATTTTCAATTCATATGAAGACCACTTTTCCAAATTACGATGTTTCGATGGAGTTTTCACCCCTTGAAGTCAACCAACGAAATCAAAGACCCTTTGAGAATGATTTGCCTATAACTTGAGTTGTAGACCTCCAATTAACACGGGGTTTAGGACCAATTACTCATAATGGACCCATCATTGTAACAAATAGGATTCTAATGATGTAAGGCCAAATTAGGGGGTAATTATAGGGGTTAGAAGCACAGAACTAAGGTGATCTCTCATTCTACATTTTTTATTCTCTCTCTAGATCTAGATCTTTCTCTCTTCTTCTTCCCTCTTCCTCAAGCTGCTTCATGGTGATAACTATGGAGAGCTAAACTTTTGTAACCAATTCAGAGATTCTTGAAGAAATTGTGGTTTGGATTCTTGAGATCTTAATTCTGTTTTTGTGTTTGAATTGCATTTAGATTATTATTCTTCTTCTTCTTAATCTTGAATATATGAATGCTTGAATAGTGATTCTGTTTATGTTTGATCTGATTGGGTATTGATTTAAGATTGAAAATTGTGATGGATTTTTGATCAATTGATTTGAATTAATCACAAAATTACAGAGGTTAGGTTACTGATTTATGTCTAGGTTAATTGAATTCGGAGTTCAAATTAACATAGATTTAACATGAATTGTGCGATTACAAATTTGTGTGTCAATTATTAATTGAATTCTAGATGATTGTCTAGTATGAATTTTAGATTTGATGCAGAGATTTCAGTTAAATCCAAATTAACCATTTAAATTTACTTCAAATTAACCCAATTGGCCTGTAGATGTTATATGGGCCTAAAACCGGTGGCATTTGAAAGTTTAGACATATATCTTGAATTGATATGAAGACCACTTTTCTAAACTATGACGTTTCAATGGAGTTTTCACCCCTTGAAGCCAGCTAACGGAATCAGAGACCCTTTGAGAATGATTTGTTCATAACTCCAATTAACTTGGGGTTCGGGACCAATTACTTATAATGGACCCAACTTTGTAACTAATAGGGTTCTAATAATGTAAGGCCAAATTAGGGGGTAGTTATGGGGGTTAGAAGAACAAAAATGAGGTGATCTCTGATTCTACATTTTTCATTCTCTCTCTAGATCTAGATCTTTCTCTCATCTTCTTCCTTCTTCCTCAACCTCCTTCATGGAAATAACTATGGAAAGCTAAATTTTGTAATCAATTCAGAGATTCTTGAAGAAATTGTGATTTGGATTCTTGAGATTTTGGTTCTGTTTTTGTGTTTGAAATGCATATTGATTCCTCTTCTTCTTCTTCTTCTTCTTCTTGATCTTGAATGCATGAATGGTGATTCTGTTTATGTTTGATCTGATTGGGTCTTGATTTAAGATTGATAGTTGTGATGGATTTAGGATCGATTGATCTGAATTATTCACGGAATTACATAGGTTAGGTTACTAATTTGTGTCAAGGTTAATTGAATTCGGAGATCAAATTAACATAGATCTAACATGAATTGTGCAATTACAAATTTGTGTGTCAATTATTAATTGAATTCTAGATGATTGTCTAGTTTGAATTCTGGATTTGCAGAGATTTCTGTTAAATTCAAATTAACCATTCAAATGCACTTCAAATGTTCATTGAATGATCTATGATGGAATCAACCCCATTGGGCTGTAGATGTGATATGGGCCTGAAACCGGTGGAATTTGAAAGCTAAGACATATATTTTCAATTCATATGCAGACCACATGTCCAAACTATGACGTTCTGATGGAGTTTTCACCCCTTGAAGTCAGCCAACGGAATCAGAGACCCTTTGAGAATGATTTGTCCATAACTTGAGTTGTTGACCTCCAATTAACGTGGGGTTTGGGCCCAATTACTCATAATGGACCTAGCTTTGTAACTAATGGAGTTCTAATGATGTAAGGCCAAATTAGGGGGTAGTTATAGGGGTTAGAAGCACAGAACCGAGGTGATCTCTCATTCTACACTTTTCATTCTCTCTCTAGATGTAGATCTTTCTCTCTTCTTCTTCCTTCTTCTTCAAGCTCTTTCATGGTGATAACTATGGAGAGTGAAACTTCTATAATCCATTCAGAGATTGTTGAAGAAATTGTGGTTTGAATTCTTGAGATCTTGGTTCTGTTTTTGTATTTGAATTGCATTTGGATACCTCTTCTTCTTCTTCTTCTTCTTGACGTTGAATACATGAATGGTGATTCTGTTTATGTTTGATCTGATTGGGTCTTGGTTTAAAATTGGGAATTGTGATGGATTTTGGATCGATTGATCTGATTTAATCACGGAATTATAGAGTTTAGGTTACTGATTTGTGCCTAGGTTAATTGATTTCAGAGATCAAATTAATATAGATCTAACATGAATTATGCAATTTCAAACTTGTGCATCAATTATTAATTGAATTCTAGATGATTGTCTAGTATGAATTCTAGATTTGATGGAGATATTTCAGTTATATCCAAATTAACCATTCAAATGCAATTCAAATAGTCGTTGAATAATCTATGATGGAATCAACCCAATTAGGCCATAGATGTGATATGAGTCTGAAATTAGTGGCATTTGAAAGCTAAGATATATATTTGCAATTCATATGAAAACCACTTTTCCAAACTTTGACGTTTCAATGGAGTTTTCACCCCTTGAAGTCAGTAAACTGAATCAGAAACCCTTTGAGAATGATCTGTCCATAACTTAAGTTGTACAACTCCAATTAACATGGGGTTTGGGCCCAATTACTCATAATAGACTTAGCTTTGTAACTAATGGGGTGATGTAAGGCTAAATTAGGGGGTAGTTATAAGGGGAAGCACAGAATCGAGGTGATTTCTCATTCTACACTTTTCATTCTCAGGCTAGATCTAGATCTTTCTCTCTTCTTCTTCCTTCTTCCTCAAGCTCCTTTATGGTGATAACTATTGAAAGCGAAACTTCTGTAAATAATTCAAAGATTCTTGATGAAATTGTGGTTCAGATTCTTGAGATCTTGGTTCTGTTTTTGTATTTGAATTGCATTTGGATTCCTCTTCTTCTTCTGAATCTTGAATGCATGAATGATTATTCTATTTATGTTTGATTTGATTGGGTCTTTATATAAGATTGACAATTGTAATGGTTTTAGCAACGATTGATATGAATTAATCATGGAACTACAGAGGTTAGGTTACTGATTTGTGCCTAGGTTAATTGAATTTGGAGATTAAATTAACATAAATTTAACATGAATTGTGCGATTACAAATTTGCATGTCAATTGTTAATTGAATTCTAGATAATTGTCTAATATGAATTCTGGATTTGATGCAGAGATTTCGGTTAAATCCAAATTAACCATTCAAATGCACTTCAAATGTTCATTCAATGATCTATAATGGAATCAACCCAATTAAGTTGTAGATGTGATATGGGCCTAAAACTAATGGCATTTGAAAGCTAAGACATATATTTTTAATTCATATGAAGATGACTTTTCCAAACTATGACATTTCAATGGAGTTTTCACCCCTTGAAGTCAGCTAACAGAATTAGAGATCCTTTGAGAATGATTTGTCCATAACTTGAGTTGTAGACATCCAATTAACATGGGGTTTAGGCCTATTTACTCATAATGGACCTAGCTTTGTAACTAATCAGTTTCTAATAATGTAAGGCCAAATTAGGGGATAGTTATAGGTTTAGAAGTATAGAACCAAGGTGATCTCTTATTCTACACTTTTCATTCTCTCTCTAAATCTAGATCTTTCTCTCTTCTTCTTCTTTCTTCCTCAAGCTCCTTCATGGTGATAACTATGGTGAGCCAAACTTCTGTAATCAATTCAAAGATTCTTGAAGAAATTATAGTTTAGATTCTTGAGATCTTGGTTCTGTTCTTGTGCTTGAATTACATTTAGATTCTTCTTCTTCTTCCTCCTCCTCTTCTTCTTCTTCTTCTTCCTCTTCTTCATGGTGATAAATATGGTGAGCCAAACTTCTGTAATTAATTCAAAGATTCTTGAAGAAATTATAGTTTAGATTCTTGAGATCTTGGTTCTGTTCTTGTGTTTGAATTACATTTGGATTCTTCTTCTTCTTCTTCTTCTTTCTTCTTCTTCTTCTTCTTCTTCTTCTTCTTCTTCTTCTTCTTCTTCTTCTTCTTCTTCTTCTTCTTCTTCTTCTTCTTCTTCTTCTTCTTCTTCTTCATGGTGATAATTATGGTGAGCCAAACTTCTGTAATCAATTCAAAGATTCTTGAAGAAATTATAGTTTAGAATCTTGATATCTTGGTTCTGTTCTTGTGTTTGAATTACATTTGGATTCTTCTTCTTCTTCCTCCTCCTCTTCTTCTTCTTCTTCTTCTCCTTCTTCTTCTTCTTCTTCTTTTTCTTGATCTTGAATGCATGAATGCTTGAATGGTGATTCTGTTTATGTTTAATTTGATTGGATTTTGATTTAAGATTAAGAATTATGATGGATTTTGGATTGATTGATCTGAATTACTCACGGAATTACAGAGGTTAGGTTACTGATTTGTGTCTGGGTTAATTGAATTTGGAGTTCAAATTAACATAGATTTAACATGAATTGTGTGATTATTAATTTGTGTGTCAATTATTAATTCAATTCTAGATGATTGTCTAGTATGAATTTTGGATTTGATGCAGAGATTTCGGTTAAATCTAAATTAACCATTCAAATTTACTTCAAATTAACCTAATTGGGCTGTAGATATGATATGGGCCTAAAACTAGTGGCATTTAAAAGTTTAAACATATATCTTCAATTCATATGAAGACCACTTTTACAAACTATGATGTTTCAATAGAGTTTTCACCCCTTGGAGTCAGCCAACGAAATCAAAGACCCTTTGAGAATGATTTGTTCATAACTTGAGTTATAAACCTCCAATTAGTATGGGGTTTAGGCCCAATTACTCATAATGGACCCAACTTTGTAACTAATGGGGTTCTAATGATGTAAGACCAAATTAGGGGAAAGTTATAAGGGTTAGAAGGACAAAAATAAGGTGATTTCTCATTCTACACTTTTCATTCTCTCTCTTGATCTAGATCTTTCTTTCTTCTTCTTCCTTCTTCTCAACCTCCTTCACGGTGATAACTATGGAGAGCTAAATTTTGTAATCAATTCAGAGATTCTTGAAGAAATTGGGGTTTGGATTCTTAATATCTTGGTTCTGTTTTTGTGTTTGAGATGCATTTGGATTCCTCTTCCTCTTCCTCTTCTTCTTCTTCTTCTTCTTCTTCTTCTTCTTCTTCTTCTTCTTCTTCTTCTTCTTCTTCTTCTTCTTCTTCTTCTTCTTCTTCTTCTTCTTCTTCTTGATCTTGAATGCATGAATGATGATTTTATTTATATTTAATCTGATTGGGTCTTGATTTAAGATTAAGAATTGTGATGGATTTATGATCGATTGATCTGAATTAATCACAAAATTACAGAGGTTAAGTTACTAATTTGTATCTAGGTTAATTGAATTCATAGATGAAATTAACATAGATCTAACATAAATTGTGCGATTGTAAATTTGTGTGTCAATTGTTAATTGATTTCTAGATGATTGTCTAGTTTGAATTCAAGATTTAATGCAGAGATTTTTGTTAAATCCAAATTAACCATTCAAATGCACTTCAAATGTTCATTGAATTATCTATGATGGAATCAACCACATTGGGTTGCTGATGTGATATGGGCTTGAAATCAGTGGAATTTGAAAGCTAAGACATATATCTTCAATTCATATGAAGACCATTTGTCCAAACTACAACGTTTCGACGGAGTTTTCATCTCTTAAAGTCAGGCAATGGAATCAGAGATCCTTTGAGAATTATTTGTCCATAACTTGAGCTGTAGACCTCCAGTTAACATAGGGTTTGGGCCCAATTACTCATAATGGACCCAGCTTTGTAACTAATGGGGTTTTAATGATTTAAGGCCAAATTAGGGGGTAGTTATAGGGGTTAGAAGCACAGAACTGATGTGATCTCTCATTTTACACTTTTCGATCTCTCTCTAGATCTAGATCTTTCTCTCTTCTTCTTCCTTCTTCCTCAAGATCCTTCATAGTGATAATTATGTAGAGGTAAACTTATGTAATCCATTCAGAGATAGTTGAAGAAATTATGGGTTTGGATTCTTGAGATATTAGTTCTATTTTTGTGTTTGAATTGCATTTGGATTCTTCTTCTTCTTCTTCTTCTTCTTCTTCTTCTTCTTCTTCTTTCTTTTTCTTCTTCTTTAATGCATGAATGGTGATTCTATTTATGTTTGATCTGATTAGGTCTTGGTTTGAGATTGAGAATTATGATGGATTTAGGATTGATTAATCTGAATTAATCACGGAATTATAGAGGTTAGGTTACTGATTTGTGCTTAGGTTAATTGAATTCGGAGATCAAATTAACATAGATCTAACATGAATTGTGCGATTACAAATTTGTGCATCAATTATTAATTGAATTCTAAATTATTGTCTAGTATGAATTCTGGATTTGATGCATATATTTTGGTTTAATCCAAATTAACCATTCAAATATACTTCAAATATTCGTTGAATGATCTATGATGGAATCAACCCAATTGGGCTGTAGATGTGATATAAGTTTGAAACCGGTGGAATTTGAAAGCTAAAACATATATCTTCAATTCATATGAAGATCATTTTTCCAAACTACGACGTTTCGATGGAGTTTTCACCCCTTGAAGTCAACCAACTGAATCAGAGACCCTTTGAGAATGATTTGTCCATAACTTAAGTTATAGACCTCTACTTAACATGGGGTTTTGACCCAATTACTCATAGTAGACCCAGCTTTGTAACTAATGGGATTCTAATGATGTAAGGCCAAATTAGGGGGTAGTTATAGGGGTTAGCAACACAGAACCGAGGTGATCTCTCATTCTACACTTTTTATTCTCTCTCTAGATCTAAATCATTCTCTCTTCTTCTTCCTTCTTCCTCAAGATCCTTTATGGTGATAACTATTGAGAGCTAAATTTCTGTAATTAATTCAGAGATTCTTGATGAAATTGTGATTTTGATTCTTGAGATATTGGTTTTGTTTTTGTGTTTGAATTGCATTTGGATTCCTCTTCTTCTTCTGAATCTAAATGTATGAACGGTGATTCTATTTATGTTTGATCTAATTAGGTCTTGATATAAGATTGAGAATTATGATAGATTTAGGATCAATTGATCTAAATTAATCACAAAATACAGAGGTTAGGTTACAGATTTATGGCTAGGTTAATTCAATTTGGAGATCAAATTAACATCTAACAAGAATTGTGTGATTGCAAATTTGTGTGTCAATTGTTAATTGAATTCTAGATAATTGTCTCGTATGAATTCTGGATTTGATGTAGAGATTTTGGTTAAATCCAAATTAACCATTCAAATGCACTTCAAATGTTCGTTGAATGATCTTTGATGGAATGAACCTAATTAGGCTGTAGATGTGATATGGGCCTGAAACCGATGGTATTTGAAAGCTAAGACATATATTTTCAATTCGTATGCAGACCACTTTTCCAAACTACGATGTTTTGATAGAGTTTTCACCCCTTGAAGTCAGCCAACAGAATTAGAGACCCTTTGAGAATGATTTGTCCATAACTTGAGTTGTAAACCTCCAGTTAACATGGGGTTTGGGCCCAATTACTCATAATGGACCCAACTTTGTAACTAATGGGGTTCTAATGATGTAAGGCCAAATTAGGGGGTAGTTATAAGGGTTAAAAGAATAGAACGGAGGTGATCTCTCATTCTACACTTTTCATTCTCTCTCTAGAACTAGATCTTTCTCTCTTCTTCTTCCTTGTTCTTCAAGCTCCTTCATGGTGATAACTATAGAGAGCTAAACTTTTGTAATCGATTCAGAGATTTTTGATGAATTTGTAGTTTGGATTCTTGAGATCTTGGTTCTGTTTTTTTGTTTGAATTGCATTTGGATTCCTCTTCTTCTACTTCTTCTTGATCTTGAATTCATGAATGCGTGAATGGTGATTCTGTTTTTGTTAGATTTGATAGGGTCTTGATTTAAGATTGAGAATTATGATGGATTTTGGATCGATTGATCTAAATTAATCATGAAATTATAGAGGTGACGTTACTGATTTGTGTCTAAGTTAATTGAATTCAAAGATCAAATTATCATAGATCTAACATGAATTGTGCAATTGTAAATTTGTGTGTCAATTATTAATTGTATTCTAAATGATTGTCTAGTATGAATTCTGGATTTGATGCAAATATTTCGATTTAAATCCAAATTAACCATTCAATTGCACTTCAAATATTCATTGAATGATTTATGACGAAATCAACCCAATTGGGCTGTAGATGTGATATGGGCCTAAAACCGGTGGAATTTGAAAGCCAAGATATATATCTTTAATTCATATAAAGACTAATTTTCCAACTTTTCGACAGAGTTTTTACCCCTTAAAATCAGCCAATGGAATCAGAAACTCTTTGAGAATGATTTATTCATAACTTGAGTTGTATACCTCCAATTAACATTGGGTTTAGGCCTATTTACTCATAGTGGATCTAGCTTTGTAACTAATGGGGTTCTAATGATGTAAAGCCAAATTAGGAGGTAGTTATAGGGGTTAGAAGAATAAAACTGAGGTGATCTCTCATTCTACACTTTTCATTCTCTCTTTAGATCTAAATATTTCTCTCTTCTTCTTCCTTCTTCCTCAAGCTCCTTCATGGTGATAACTATGGAAAACTAAACTTATGTAATCCATTCGCAGATTGTTGAAGAAATTATGGTTTGCATTCTTGAGTTCTTGGTTCTGTTTTTGTGTTTGAATTGCATTTAGATTCCTTTTCTTCTTCTTCTTCTTAATCTTGAATGCATGAATGATGATTTTGTTTAGGTTTGATCAGATTAGGTCTTAGTTTAAGATTGAGAATTGTGATGGATTTAGGATCGATTGTTCTGAATTAATCATGGAATTACAGAGGTTAACTTAGGTGATCTCTCATTCTACACTTTTCGTTCTCTCTCTAGATCTAAATATTTCTCTCTTCTTCTTCCTTCTTCCTCAAGCTCCTTCATGGTGATAACTATGGAAAACTAAACTTATGTAATCCATTTGCAGATTGTTGAAGAAATTATGGTTTGCATTCTTGAGTTCTTGGTTCTGTTTTTGTGTTTGAGTTGCATTTAGATTCTTTTTCTTCTTCTTCTTCTTAATCTTGAATGCATGAATGATGATTTTGTTTAGGTTTGATCAGATTAGGTCTTAGTTTAAGATTGAGAAATGTGATGGATTTAGGATCGATTGTTCTGAATTAATCATGGAATTACAGAGGTTAACTTACTAATTTGTGCCTAGGTTAATTGAATTCAGATATCAAATTAACATAGATCTTACATGAATTATATGATTACAAATTTGTGTGCCAATTATTAATTGAATTCTAAATGATTATCTAGTATGAATTCTGGATTTGATGCAGAAATTTTGGTTAAATCCAAATTAACCATTCAAATGCAGTTCAAATATTCGTTGACTGATCTATGATGGAATCAACCTAATTGGGCTGTAGATGTGATATGAGATTGAAACTGGTGGAATTTGAAAACTAGGATATATATCTTCAATTCATATGAAAACCACTTTTCCAAACTACAACGTTTCGATGGAGTTTTCATCCCTTTAAATCAGCTAACGGAATCAGAGATCCTTTGAAAATGATTTGGTCATAACTTGAGTTGCAAACCTCTAATTAACATGGGATTTTGGCCCAATTACTTATAATGGACCTAAATTTATAACTAATGGGGTTCTAATGATGTAAGGCCAAATTAGAGGGTAGTTATAAGGGTTAGAAGCACAGAACCGAGGTGATCTCTCATTCTACACTTTTTATTCTCTCTAGATGTAGATCTTTCTCTCTTTTTCTTCCTTCTTCCTCAAGCTCCTTCATGGTGATAACTATGGAGAACTAAACTTCTATAATCAATTCTTCTTCTTATTCTTGATCTTGAATGCATGAATGATGATTTTGTTTATGTTTCATCTGATAGGATCTAGATTTAAGATTGAGAATTATGATGGATTTAGGATCGATTGATCTGAATTAATCACGGAATTACAGAAGTTAGGTTACTGATTTGTGCCTAGGCTAATTGAATTCAGAAATCAAATTAATATAGTTCTAACATGAATTGTGCAATTACAAATTTGTGTCTCAATTGTTAACTGAATTCTAGATGATTGTCTAGTATGAATTCTGGATTTGATGCAAAGATTTCAGTTAAATCTAAATTAACCATTGAAATGCACTTCAAATGTTCGTTGAATGATCTATGATGGAATCAACCTAATTTTGGATAGGTTTCTGAATTGTTTGGTCTTTTAATTGAATTTCTCCCTTTAATTCTGTTAATTATATATTCTGAGTTCTCAGATCTTTCCCCCAATTTTAGCTTGATCTCATCAAATTGCATTTACAATCCTTGAGAGATGATCTAGTGTTGTTTCCTATGCTACAAGCCATAGGTATAACTCAGTTACAATTTTGATTGAGTTTAGCACTTGTCATTTTCCAATTTCCCCAAATCAAATAAAATTGATGATGATTCCCTATGAAACAATTGTTTTTAAGATTTTGGTTTCCTTCCTCCATGATGACGATAGCGACAATTCCAGAAATTCTACCTTATGTTTTGCCTCCAAATTGAGTGTACGCATATGGGATGGGGGCTCATAAGTAGGAAGTGAACTGATGCCACCAATAGTCGATGTAGGGGTCATCATCAATATCCCTATCAGAATCATTACTATCATCACTGAATCCCAATTCTACCTCATCTTCATTTTCACCAAAATTGCCAACATATTCTCCATGAAGACCAGCATGGGAGAATGATGATCTTGCAACATCTATTTCAACGCCTCTAATGGGATGGTCAGGCTATGGTTTTGAATTTTGTTGATATTATGTATCTTGTTGCAATTGATATTAGCTCTAGTTAAACGACCATATTGATTGTTTAAACAAATCATTTGCAGCAACTACATTCGTAGGCCAACTATCATCATTAACATATTCTAATTCAACATATAGTTCAATGACTCCAAGATTAGGAAATTGATCAAAAACATAAAACATAGTTTGAACATCATCATCATCAATAAGTAGCAAAATCCTATACCAAACATATCCAGAGCCAATAGATACAGGATATCTATACTTAATATCTACCACCCTTTTTTGTCTCCAACTTTGATTTTAGCATGAATTTTTACCTCCAATTCCTCAAGTGTGATGGATTCATCAACCTTAAAGGTTTTTAGATTTGCACAGTTAAACATGATTCCTTCATCAATGTTTCAAACTTGTCCATTATAATACAAAAGAACTGTTGCCCGTGAGTTACTCATTTTGCACTCTAAACATGTGTATAACAACATAGTAATAATAGTAGTAATTGTATTGTCAAAAAAATATTAGTAAATGTATAAATACATTTAACTAAATTATTAAAAAATAAATAAAAATTATATATATATATCATATTTCACATGGTGTGTAATGCAATTCTCACTTAATGCTTGACTCTACAAACATTGCCAAGACATTCTTTCCACATGAGATTCCTTTCTCTTCTCATTGTGGGTTCTGTGTTTCTCCCACAAGGTTCAAGCTCAAAGATAATTCAATTTAGCATAGAAATAGAAAAAAAAAAAAAGACAAAAAGTTAAGAAGGATCTTTCCATGCTAAGATTCGATCATTTCAAAAGGTCTAAAATTCACTTAATCACATGCTAAGATTCTCAAGTTTATTGAGTTCATTATAGCATATTTAAAAAATTATAACATTTAAATTACTAAATAAATTATAACATTTAACTAATATATAAATAATTTACACTAAAAAGATAATAGAATGTAAATTTTGTAGAAAAACACATATCAAAGTGAGGACAAGTGATTAAACAAATAATAACATGCAGCAAGGAGTACAGCACAAAGAACTGGTTCACAAGTTAGGAAGATTGGAACCAATCCTAACATGAAACCTTCAGAAGCATGAAAGACAAAGAAATGGTACATGTTTTACTAGTGGAGTTGTTGCATGATTAAATAGACATACACTTTATAAGTGACAAAATAAGAATCAACCATTCATATTTGAGCACTAAGGACTATTATAATATTTTCTTGTCTGGCTTGCAGAGCATTAACACTTTTATACTTGGATAATGAATGAACATTGAACTTTCATTGTGACTTTGTTAGGCTTAACCTTAAAGTCATTGTCATCTAACATATTTGATTAGTTTTACTTCCTCTCAACTATAGATTGCTTTGTTCTTTACTTGGAGTTCTTTTTTTCAGATTTTCTTGGAGTTCTATTTTAGTTGTTCTTCAAGAAATTCTCAATTTACTCTAAAAGAAAAGTTTTGAAAAAAAGTGTTTATGAAATCTTCAAATACTTCAATGTCTATGTCTCTTAATTCATATATCTTAGGAGATCACGAAAGAAAATAAATAATACAAAAGAAGGAGATCTATCTAGTTCTAACAAGTATAAGTACAACAACAACAACCAAGCTTTTTGCCACTAGGTGGAGTCGGCTACATGGATCAAATGACATCATTGTGTCCTATCATAAACTAAGTATTCAAAAATGTCATTTAAATCTAAATCTTTTTAATTGTTTCACTTATAGTCTTTCTTAGTGTAACACCCCAAATTTTAGACTATGTTGCAAGAGCTGACAGAATCACACAACTTCGTGTTTTCTGTGCATTATAAAAATAATTTGATTATTCCAATACTATTTGTGATTATTTTGTGTGATTTGCTCCTGGTCAAGAAAATAATAATTTTCGGGCCGGGGAAATTCTTGTCTGATTATTTAGAGACGGGGGATCTTACTTAACTCGAATCTGAGTAACGCAGAAAAGAATCTCTTAATTTTTAGAATTTATCTGTAAAATAATTCTATTTTACTGATATGTTGCTTGATGCATAGCTGTTATTGCTATGAATTATTTTGACCCGGTATAGTTTAATTTGCCATTATACTCAACCGACCAAATTTCTGGAATTCCCAATTCGACCAAAATTCTTGGGATAGGATCCCAACCCGACAAAAGTTCCTCAAGATTTCCTCTAACTGTTTTCATTTCAAGTCTATTTTCGACAAGTCTATTTCGACAATCCAAGATTTTTGAAGATCTTGACACCGACAGAATTCGGACAAGGTCCAAATACTTTTGAAGACATGTTTCTAACATTTTGATCCCGTCAGATTTAATTAATAAGACTACATGTAAGCATATGCTAATGGTGAGTTGAATCCGACACCTTCAGAGCATTTTCCCGACAACATCAATCGGTAGTTCGACAAAACCCAAAATACCTCAAGACTGGATGAAACTGATTCTCAATTCTTGAATCAGAAATCAAAGATTTTGGCTGTTATGGCTGCCTCTTCCGACAAAGACCATCTATTCCGACCAAGACCATCTTTCCGACAGAAGACCATCTATTAAAAACATGGGAGAAGTCCTCAGGTTCGACAAAGTGATGGACGTTCTGTTAGCAAAGAATCAGTTAAGAACAATATGGTTCTCCTTTTCCCTAAATCTTGTTGGACGATTCTACAAATCAAAATGAAGATGTTTATATTCATCGAAATATACCTTTTAAAACAATGCCAAAGACCGTCGAAATAGGATCTTTTAAGACAATGTCATATCCATCGAATTTGGACTTCTATCCAAATACGTTGAATTTAATCTTCTTACTATTTGGTACCATGTTAAAATCCGTCGAATTGGATCTTTTAATTATTAAGTACCAAGTTAAAATTTGTCGAGTGAGGATGCTAGTATCAGTTAAGTGAAAATGTCAATATTTGTCGAGTGAGGATGCTCATGTCTGTTGAGTTAGAATGTCAATTTCCGTCGAGTGGGGATACCAATGTCCATCGAATTTGAATGATAATGCTCGTCGAATTATGGTGTTAACGACCGTCGAGTAAGAATTCTTGATTTCAGTAGAAAAACTTCTCTAATGTCAAAATCCATCGAATTTGATCTTCTGACCATATAGTATTTCGTCGATTCGATAATTGGAAGATTTCTCCAACATCAACATCTGTCCGACGAATTAGGATATTTGTTGACCTTTTCAAGTTCATCTGACAACCTCTCATTTTCGTTTGACAGAATCACCATTCGACAGAGTTCTCATCCGACAACACTTGATTTTAACCATTCTTGGGGAAATGATGTTCTCCCAACTTACCGAATTTTGTTATATCATTTTTCGTCAAAAATTTCCTTGGAAACTCACGTTCATGCAGCAATTTGGAGGGGTTCTACGTCGGCCACGTAGCAGCTTGAAGGAGGTTCTACAAGGTTCTTGAACAATCCAATAACCTTGAAAGTCAAATGAATGACATCAGCCACGTGCATTCAGAATAAGATATTTTACTTCATGTAAATCCTAAACTTTATTTAAGTTTATCCCACTAAGAATCGCCTCATAATTTTACTCTCATAAAATTACATTCTCTCTCACATCAAAAAGTATTCATCTTTTTCTCTCGTAAATCCTACGAACCGAGCATCATTTTCTTCTTTTTCTCTTCATTGGTTCGGCCAGGTATCCTACGAACACTATCCATCACTGTAATTTTCATTCTCACCACTTCCTAAAGCCAAACACCATTCTAAACACTTTCATTTAGAAAGTTTTCACAAAATTCCACTCTAAGTGCTTCAAAATCCAATTTCTATCTTACTTCCTTGGAGGAATTGTTGTGGCTTGTACGAAAACAAGGAGAAGGAGAAGAGCTTAAAAAGCTTGAATCATCTATTTTCTACTTGTTCTTCAAAGCTTAAGTTTGAAGCCTTGAAGGTGGAATTCTTTAATCTTTATGTTTCTCTTCATTTCAAAGTTCTAATCATGATTTTAATCCATGATTATTTTAGTTTAGAGCCTTAGGTATTAATATTGTATGTTTTCTTTGTTTTTTTTTTTTAAGAAGCTCTTGGTGGAGAAAATTTGATTGAAGGAGACATACAAGGAACTTGGAGGTTCTTCAAGAGGTAAGAGGGAGATTACCTCATCAACCATGTGTTGGTGGTGAGGAATGTTTGTGTTGTGGTGAAGAAATCCATAAGGATTCATTCACTTGATTGTTTATTGTTTTTCCTAATTGAGATTGATTATATGTGCAAGCATGTCTAATATTGTTTATTGTTTTTCCTAATTGAGATTGATTATATCGGGAAAATGTGAACCCGACAGATTTGAAACAAAGATTTGTCTGGTGAGACTTATCAGATATTTTTGCCATGAGGCAAGCCATGAGGCAAATTTTTATATGCTATGAGGGCATTTGCGTAAATATGCATATTTTATACCATTGAGGGTATTTTGGTAATTTCTTATTTTTGATCATGCATTGAGTTAATGCCAATTTTGGTGGATTGATTGATGAGGTGAATCACATCGTATTGTCGGTGCGATAAGCGTAGTGTGGTTCAATTTTGAATGAACTTGGAGACATTAGTGTGCATAATTCCATTTGTGGACAGTTGGTTGCTCTTCTGGGCCGTGGTAACGGACAACACACTAATGGACTCGACCCACACTATACTTAATCGGGATTTTGAGAGAACTATTTTACTGCCTGTAGTTACACGATGTTATGACTGTGTACTACGCCATGGTGTTTTAGTGGGCTATAGACACAAAGTATTGACAGTGCAATAGCAATCACAACGATCAGTTATAGACACAAAGTGTTGACAGTGCAATAGCTGGTTGGGGTAGTCAAGCTATAGACACAAAGGGTGGATAAAGGCAATAGCCAGTGGGTCAAGCGTATTATTAGAACTTTCAGATCATTCTCTCGATATTGATGTATGTGTTGTAGCTCCATGGAGTAGGATCGTGTCATATTGCATATGTCTATATGTGGTACATTATTATTATTTATTGGTGATCTTTTATCTGTGATCTTTTATTTGTGATATTATATGTTGTTATTGTATTTAATCTTTATTTAATATTATTATGATTTATTGTTATGGCATTTTATATGGTATGAATTGTTATATCTATCCTGATAATGTTATTGTTGTTTATTTAATTACAATATATTCTTATTAGAATTAATTGTAAATTGATAACATGACTAAATTTGTGATATCTATGTGTATGGAATGACCTTGTCATTCGAATCATTCTTTGCTACCAATCTTGGTATTGGTGAAAGGGGATCTCACCTCTTTCTTGTATTACTTGTTGTGTTTGTATTCGTTAAATTTATATAGTAGGCGGAGCACATTCTTAAACCTATGGGAGACAATATTCGAAGACGGTGACTGGCGTCAAGAAGTGGTCTTCCGGACTTCAATAGGATGCATTGGTGAAGAAGGTGACATGTAGGTTGGGTTTTTTTTTCTCGTTAGTGTTGTTACCGTGCTATAAGTAGTAACCTTCATTGGGTTTGCTATTGTTTCTCTGAGTCTGTAAATGTTATGTTTCAAATTGTTGTTGAATATTTTGTGGCATATATGACATGTGTATAAATCAATCCAATATAATTTCTGTTTTACTTATAATTTTTGGTAAGTTTATATTTCTGCAAAAACAGAAATTTTAAAATTTAACTTTTAGAATTCAAAGCTTTTATAAAATGATTTAATTTGGTTTTATGTTTTATTTGAAAATGTGACGCCCTATGGAGGGTGTTACACGTAGTCTCCCTCTACCTCTAGCTATTAGGCTATTCTTCACCTGATCTACTCTTCTTATAGGAGCTTCTAAGGGTCTTCTCCTTACATGTCCAAACCATCTAAGGCAAAATTCTCTCATCTTTTCCACAATAGGTGCTATCTCTACTTTATCTCTAATGTATTCATTCCTAATCCTATCTTGTCTTGAATGAGAACACATTCATCGTAACATCCTCATCTCCGTGGCACTGATCTTATGCTATTATTGACTTTTTACTGCCCAACATTCAGTACCATACAACATCGCGGGCCTTATAGATGTGCAATAAAATTTACCCTTAAGCTTGAGAGGCATTTTTCTATCACAAGTAACTCCTGAAACACTCCTCCATTTCATTCATCCAACTTGAATCCTATGATTTACATTTCCCTTTATCTCTCTGTCGTTTTGTATAATAGATCCAAGATACCTAAATTGTCTATCTTGTGGTATGGTATGGTCTCCAATTTTCACCGCTAAACTAGAATTAGCACGCTTCTTACTGAACGTATATTCCATATACTCCATCTTACTCTTGCTTAAACGGAAGCCATGTTCTTCCAAAGTTCATCTCCATAGTTCTAGCTTCCCATTTGTTTCCTCTCTCGACTCTCCAACTAAGATTATATCATCTGCAAAAAGCATGCATTGTGGCACCGGCTCTTGGGTATGCGCAGTAAGGACATCCAAGACCAAGGTAAAAAGATATGGACTCAAAGTTGACCCTTGGTGTAGTCCTATAGTTATAGGAAAATCTTTTGCAACCCCACCTTGTGTTCTCACACTAGTTTTAGCCCCACCGTACATATCTTAAATTGCTCGAATATAACTGATACAAGTAATCTAAAAAATTCTAAATAATACAATCTTTAAGTAAACATTTACTTAGTTTCTAATGATAGCTAAATTATTACAATTGAATAATTACATCCAAGGAGTTAAGTATATTGAAAAGTTTTATGCTAAAATGAATCTCAATAGAAATTTCTAAAGATATTCTCTGTGTCTCTCTAGAGGGAACCCGGTTTCCTTAATTAAATCATAAACTACATACACAAGGAAATGGTTTGAGTAAATGCTAATACGAGATTTAAGCATGAAAATGTTGTTCACATGTGCCTAAGAAAATAATTGGCATACCTGGCAGTGGCACTTTAGAGGAAATAAAAAAAAATATCTATTTATCCATGTGTCTCGTGTAGTCCTACAAGTATCACTCTTTGTGCATGTAAGAACAAAGGTGTTCACAAGCAAGCTTGGATGAACAATGATGGTGAAGAAAGAAAGAAAAAAAACAAAGAACACTCACAAGCCAGAACTTGTATGATTGCATAAAGATGAATGAGTAAATGACAAAGTACTAGTGAAAGAGTGGATAGTGAATACTTACAAGAGATTTAAGTAGAGGTTGAATTGATACATGAGAAAATAGTAATCAACATATATGTATGTTGAGACGTATACCTTTGAAGACTTGTTTTGATGATAACAAATGTGAAGACAAAATGAAGATGATAAATAGACCAAGTCCAAGTTTATATATGATTAGCTTTAGGACTTAGGATCTGTTGTATAGAGCTCACTTTGATATCTCTTTGTTTTCAAAAGAAAAGATAAAACTTATTTTAAAAGAAACTTAGTGTCTTTGAAAACACCTTTTCCAAAACGGTTTTGTATTGATTTATTCGAATAGAGCTTAGTCTATTCGAATAAACACTTTTACGAGGGTCTATTTTTTAAAGATGCTATTCGAATAGCAAGATAATTATTCGAATAACTAAGGATTTCAGAACTGTGTTTTTAAGTGAGTTATTCGAATAACTCAAACGTTATTCGAATAAACCTTTTCTATCTGAACAGTTTTGTTAAACATGTTATTCGAATAACACAGAGGTTATTCGAATAACCCATATCAGATGGCCTTTTACGATGGTTTCAGGAATAGTGTTATTCGAATAGAATGTTAAGCTATTCGAATAAACACGATGATCACGAACTCTGATATGGAAACAAACAGGTTTTTAATTTAGTTAAATTGCTTTTAATGCTACTTAATGGCTATTTCATCTGATTTTCTCTATAAATAGGAACCTTGGGTCACGACTAAAATTGCCCAATACTCTGAATAATTTTCTGCTTGTTCTAATCTGTGAAAATTATTTTCTACGCTCTTTTTGATTAAAAACTTTGAGATATTTCTGTGAGAGCTCCATTAGTACTTCAATTTGTATTACCTACTCTGAGTGAGAGTTTCTCTTCATCTACTTTCTACTATTCTATATCGAGGGTGAGGTATCCCTCAAGGTTTGTATAAGGGTGAGGTATCCCTGCAGGCTGAGGCTTTAGCACAAGGGTAGAGTTTCCCTATGTGTGAAAAGTGTTCTTTTGTGTAACGGTAGTAAGCACCTATTGAAGCTTGTATACTTAGTGAAAAATCTCAGCTTTCGAGAACTGGACGTAGACCACAAGTGGGTTAGTGGTCGAACCAGGATAAACACCGTGTACTCGCTTTCTCTTCTTAATATCTTTATTTTATGCAATTTTAATTTATCTTTGCATATTTATTTTTTCACTGTTTTTATTGTTTCTTTTCTTCTTCTCGTTCCTTCTGTGCATTTATTTATTAAGTTTTTAATATTTGTTTTTGATAAAAAGAAATTTTGAGAAAAAGTTTTATACTCAATTCACCCCCCTCTTGAGTACTGGAAGCCACTTGGTAACAAGTGGTATCAGAGCTAGACTCTTGTATAAAGAGCTTAGCAGCTTCAAGAGAATATGGCTTCTTCAAATGGTTTTTCAGAAGGATCTTCCATAAACTGACCACCATTTTCAATGGGGATGGTTATGTATATTGGAAGGAAAGAATGAAAATATTCATCGAAGCTATTGATCTAGATGTATGGGATGCTGTCGAAAACGGCGCTTTTATACCCACACATGAGGTCGATGGTGTAAGGATCGAAACACCACGAAATAAATGGTCTGATGAAGACAAAAGAAAAGTTCAATATAATTTAAAAGCCAAAAATATTATTACTACTGCTTTGGGATATGATGAGTTTTTTAGAATTTCAAATTGCAAAACTGCTAAAGAAATGTGGGACACTTTGCAAGTTACCCATGAGGGTACTAGTGAAGTTAAGAGGTCGAGAATCAATTCTCTAACTCGTGAATATGAATTATTCAGAATGAACTAAGGAGAAAGCATTCAGTAAATGCAAAAGAGGTTCACCCACATAGTTAATCATCTTGCATCTTTTGGTAAAAAATTTTCTAACGAAGATTTGATTAACAAAGTATTGAGATGTCTTAGCAGGATTTGGCAACCTAAGGTAACAGCAATTTTAGAATCGAGGGACTTGTCCACAATGACTCTAGCTACCCTCTTTGGAAAACTTCATGAGCACGAACTGGAACTGAGCAGATTAAGTCAAAGCGAAGAAAACGATAAAAAGAAAAAGAGGATAGTGCTCAAAGCCACTTCCTCAACATTCGACAATGATGATGAAGAAAATGAAGAAAGCTCAGAGAACATTGAGGTAAGCAAAGAAAATCTTAGTCTGTTAGTTAAAAAATTTGGTAAATTTCTTAGGAAAAAGGGAACGCAAAGAAAACCTCCCTTCCCTCCGAAGAAGACTCATTACAAAGGCGAAGGAGTTTCATCGACTCCAACTTGCTATGAATGTGGCAAACCTGGTCACATGAAAATGGAGTGCCCAGTTTACCAAAAGAAGAAGGAGAAATTTGAAAATAAGCCCTTCAAGGAAAGAAAAGGAAGAAAAGCCTATATAGCATAGGATGAAAACGACATGGATTCAACTGACAGCTCAGATAGCGAAGAAGCTCAACTATGGCTCATGGCCAAAGGAGAAGAAGATGAAAGCAAAAATGAGGTAAGTTCTAATACTACTTTATTGCCTTCTTACGATGAGTTACAAGATGCTTTTGAAGAATTACATGAAGAATCTTTAAAATTCACAAAAATTATTTCTTCTTCTAAGAAAACAATTTCTTCTTTAGAAAATCAAATTCTTGTCTTAAATAAAGAAATAGAAGAATTAAAAATTAAAAATGAAACTTTGGGAATCATTGATGCATGCACAAATCATTCTTCACATGCTTCTACTTCTTCATCTTGTTCTTCATGTCATATGGTTGAAAAAGAAATTGAAAACTTAAAGAACACTCATTCTAAATTCACCTTTGGAAGGGATAACTTAAATATTTTATTAGGAAGACAAATAATGATTTTTCAAAAGGCCAGGATAGGTTATAACCCGAAAAATCAATAAAAACTCTATAAAAATTTCTTTGTGCATTCTAGTGTTTCAAGCAGTCCTTTTATTAAATATTTTTACTGCGGAAGAAAAGGACATAGTGCATCAACATGTAATACTAGGAAAAACATAAATACAAAAATTGGAACAAAAATGATTTGGGTTCCCAAGGGTACTATACCCAAAACTGACACACAATGACCCAAGAAAGTTTGGGTACCAAAGGTTAAAAACTAAACATGTGTTGTAGGTGTGCTTGAAAGCCAGGAGTTCAAATTGGTATCTCGATAGCGGCTACTCCAAGCATATGACCGGGGACGACTCAAAATTCACCATGTTTATTCCCAAGAATCATGAACACGTTACTTATGGTGATAACAACAAGGGAAAAATTCTTGGAATTGACAAAGTCGGTAAGAACCCTAACTCCTCTATTGAAAATGTGTTGCTTGTTGAAGGTTTGAAACATAACTTGCTTAGTATTAGCCAATTATGTGATAAAAGAAATAAAGTTATATTTGATTCAAATTGTTGCATAATTGAAGATAAAAATGATAAGCATGTTAAATTCATTGGTCATAGAGTAAACAACATTTATATGATTAGTCTTGATGATATATCTTCAAATGATGCGAAATGCCTTTTAAGTAAGAATGATGATTCATGGTTATGGCATAGGAGAATTGCACACATTCACATGGATTACTTAAAGAAGTTGGTCTCTAAAGAGCTAGTAATTGGACTACCCAACCTTAGTTTTGTAAAAGATAAATTATGTGATGTATGTCAAAAGGGTAAACAAATAAAGGTCTCTTTTAAAGTAAAAAATATAGTTTCAACTACTAGACCTTTACAACTTTTGCACATGGATCTATTTGGACCTTCTAGAACTATGAGCTTTGGTGGAAATTACTATGCTTTAGTGATTGTGGATGATTTTTCTAGGTTTACATGGACTTTATTTCTTACAAATAAAAATGATGCATTTCTAGCTTTTAACAGACTTGCCAAAGTTATTCAAAACGAAAAAGGTTTTCAAATCTCTTCTATAAGAAGTGATCATGGTGGCGACTTTGAAAATAATGTTTTTGAAAATTATTGTGATGAACATGACATTAATCATAATTTCTCTACCCCTAGAACTCCACAACAAAATGGAGTTGTAGAAAGGAAAAATCGTTCTTTAGAAGAAATGACAAGAACTATGCTTAATGAGGCTACTCTTCCTAAGTACTTTTGGGCGGATGTTGTAAGTACAGCTTGTTATGTAATGAACAGGGCCATTATAAGGCCTATTTTAAAGAAAACCCCATATGAATTGTATAAGAGAAGAAAGCCAAATATCTCACATTTTCATGTTTTTGGATGCAAATATTTTGTTTTAAACAATGAAAAAGATAACTTAGGCAAATTTGATGCTAAGTTTGATAAAGGTATATTTCTTGGTTATTCAAATCATAGTAAGGCTTTTCATATATATAATAAAAGAATTATGACTATTGAAGAATCTATAAATATTACATTTGATGAAACTGACCCAAATGGATTGAGAAAGGATATTGTTATTGATGATGTTGCAGAGATCTTGGCGGAAACACATTTGGATAGTAAAGAAAAGAAAATCAAGGAGCAAAAGGATAAACAAAGACAAGAAGATTCGCAAGCTTTGAAACTTCTCAAAGAATGGCGAACTTCAAAATATCATTCCCTTGATCAAATTATCGGTGATGTATCTAAAGGTGTAAGTACTCGTAATTCTCTTAGAAATACGTGCAATCACTTAGCTTTTGTTTCTCAAATTGAACCTAAGGATTTAATTGAAGCTTTTGATGATGAACATTGGATCTTAGCTATGCATGAGGAATTAAATCAGTTTGAAAGAAATCAAGTTTGGGAATTAGTTGCTAGACCTAATAATCACCCCATAATTGGCACTAAATGGGTTTTTAGAAACAAACTTGATGAAAATAGGTTAATAACTAGAAACAAAGCTAGGCTGGTCACTAAAGGATATAATCAAGAAGAAGGTATAGATTATGAAGAAACCTATGCACCTGTAGCTAGATTAGAAGCTATAAGAATGTTACTTGCTTATGCTTGTATCATGGATTTCAAATTATATCAAATGGATGTCAAAAGTGCTTTTCTAAATGGCTTTATTCAAGAGGAGGTATACGTTGAACAACCTCCAGGTTTTGAAAATCATGAACTACCCAACCATGTTTTTAAACTTAAAAAGGCTTTATACGGTTTAAAGCAAGCTCCTAAAGCTTGGTATGAAAGGTTGAGAAAGTTCCTTTTAGAAAATGATTTTTCAAGAGGAAAAGTCGATACTACCCATTTTATTAAAAATAAAAAGCCTGATATTCTTCTTGTGCAAGTATATGTGGATGATATTATCTTTGGTGCTACTAATGAATCCCTGTGCAAGGAATTTTCTAAGACAATGCAGAATGAATTTGAAATGTCGATGATGGGAGAGTTGAATTTCTTTCTCGGACTTCAAATCAAACAAACGAACAAAGGGACATTCATAAGTTAAACCAAATACTGCAAGGAATTGCTCAAGAGATTCGAAATGGAAAACGCTAAACACATGGCCACTCCGATGGGCACTTCTTACTACTTGGACAAAGATGAATGAGGTAAATTAGTAGAAATAACGAAATATAGAGGTATGATTGGATTTCTCCTTTATCTTACTACTAGTAGGCCAGATATAATGTTTAGTGTATGTATGTGTGCTAGATATCAGGCAAACCCTAAGGAATCTCATTTGAGTGCTGTTAAACGAATAATAAAATATCTAGTAGGTACTTCACAAATGGGCTTGTGGTACCCTAAGGGTGCCTCTTGTAGCCTAATAGGCTATTCTGACTCTGATTTTGCTGGGTGCAAATTGGACAGAAAAAGTACTAGTGGGACATGCCACTTGCTTAGTAGTTCTTTAGTTTCTTGGCATAGCACCGCTGAGGCTGAATATGTTGCAGCCGGGAGTTGTTGTGCTCAAATCCTATGGATGAAGCAATAACTTTTAGACTATGGTCTTCAGCTTGATCACATTCCTATAAGATGTGATAATACTAGTGCAATAAATATCTCTAAGAATCTCATTCTGCATTCCAGAACAAAGCATATAGAGATAAGACATCACTTTATCAGAGATCATGTACAAAAAGGGGATTGCATTCTTGAGTTTGTTGAAACAACTAAGCAACTTGCAGATATTTTCACTATACCCTTAGCAAAAGAAGCATTCTTTTATATTCGAGGAGAATTGGGCATAATTGATCAATCCAACATATGATTGCATGTTTTATTGTTGAATTTTATCTCTCTTTAAATCACACATATATATATGCTTTGAATTCTTGAACGTATGCATCTCTATGTTTCTTTGTTAGTTTTTTTGAATAAACAGGTTTTTATTCGAATAAAATTCTTTATAGCTTGTCAAAAATGTGTTGAATATCAGCTTTATTTTAATAAAACTCAATTTATTCGAATAAACTGGTTCCTGTGTTAAAACCTATGTTTAATATGCGCTCTGTCTATTCGAATAAATCCTTCCTTATTCGAATAACCAGACTCCTTAGTTTATCAGTCTCTGTCTTTGCCCTCTGTCTATTCGAATAAACCTTAGGCTATTTGAATAACCAGAGCCCTGTTTTATCAGTCTTGACTGATGGCTTTCAGTCTATTCGAATAACTTCTACAGTTATTCGAATAAAGCCTATTGTTTTGTCAAAATGCTTGGCTTCCCCTGATGATCTATTCGAATAGAAACTCCCTCTATTCGAATAAACCCTAACAGGATTACCCTTTCAGCGCCTGTCCTTTCAGTTTCCAAGCAAGGTTTATTCGAATAGACCTCTGTTTATTCGAATAAACACGGGCTTCCCTTTAAATAGCTCTTGCACGCCTAACCGTTTCATTCCCTCTTCTCTTCTGCCTTTCACCTTCTTTGCCATCGTCTTTTCCCCTCCAACTTTCCTCCACCTTCTTTCTGCCTTCTTTCTCTCTTCCAATCACCATGGCCTCCTCCTCCAGCAAGTGCCCACGCACAAAGACGGCTCCATGCAACAATCCACTTGACTTGCGAAGGCTCTCATCCAACGAAGAGCACCGTGTCTGCTTCATTACGCACTTCTGGGAGCGTAACCTGGTCCAACCCAAGTACCTTGATCTCTCTTTCTTCCAGCAACACCGTGGTTTCGACTTTCTGACCCTGCTGTAAAATCAGGGAGTTCTTCAGCTCTGCTCTCACCGGGCCACTCTCTATCCAACTCTGGTGAAGATGTTCTTTTGCAATCTGGCATTTGATGGCCAGAACCTTCTCTCCGAAGTCTGTGATCAAAACATTATGATCACACCGCAGGACTGGCAGACTTTGTTTGGGTTGCAGTTCACTGGCACCTTTGTTGAAGATGGTGACAACCCTTTCCTTGAAGAGTTCAACAAGTTTCAAGCGATTGAGGACCTGCCGAAACCTGGTCTAGCCTTGCCTGACAAGTGTCTCAAGGGTGGCATGCTGAAGAGTCAAGATAGGCTTCTGCATTACGCCTTTGCTCACATCCTGGCTCCCTGCGGTGGCAACTATGCCTACCTCAGTGAAGATGACATCTTCATGCTTTGGTTTCTGAAGAATGGCCATCAGATTAACTGGCCTGTGTTTATCATGAAACACATGATGAGGGCCAAGGGCAAGGGAAAATCTGACTTGCCTTATGGTATTCTCGTCACTATCCTGCTAAGCAAGTATCCTCAGGTCTTGGAGACTGAGCGAGCCATTGCCCTGACTCATCACAATGTCTTTGGCACCCACACCTTACGCAAAATGAAGATGATCCAAACCGATGAAGGCTGGGTGTACCCAGATGAGGTTGCTGAAGATGAGCTAGACCCTGTTGACGCTCCTGCTGCCCCTGCTGATGTATTTGCTGCTGCTCCTGCTCCTGTCACCTTAGAGCAGATTATGGCCACCTTGCATGATAACAGAGCATATATGGAACATACCTTCTCTTTTCTTTTCGATAGAATAGAAGGTGTTGAATGTGAGGTTGCTGCTCTCCGATCTGCTTCACCTGCTCCTACACTAGCTTCTTCACCACCACCTCCGGATACCTATTTCTAGGAACTTTAGTTCTTAGGATCTCTGTTTTTGCCTTCATGTTATTTATTTCTAGCTTTTGTAATTGAATCTTTTTTTATTAATGCATAAATACAATTTCTTGTTGATCTATTGATATGAGTATGCTTCCTTTTATGCACTTTTACTTAGATATATGTTTATGGGACTTACCCCTCATTTTTGCTTATGACAAAAGGGGGAGAACAATTTGAGTATTTGAATTTAATTGAGAAAAGATAGGTAAACTTAAAATGAGATTGGATTCAAATTGAAAGGGGGAGCTGCGCACATATCTGATATACATTACCTCTTATAATTAAAGAGGGGGAGTAAGCTTTTATACCTCTTTATGAATTCCAATTATATGCACTAACTCTTTTCTCATTGATAGTTTGTCATCATCAAAAAGGGGGAGAATGTGTTTAGACGTATACCTTTGAAGACTTGTTTTGATGATAATAAACGTGAAGACAAAATGAAAATGATAAATAGACCAAGTCCAAGTTTATATATGATTAGCTTTAGGACTTAGGATCTGTTGTACGGAGCTCACTTTGATATCTCTCTGTTTTCAAAAGAAAAGATAAAACTTGTTTTAAAAGAAACTTAGTGTCTTTGAAAACACCTTTTCCAAAACAGTTTTGCATTGATTTATTCGAATAGAGCTTAGTCTATTCATATAAACACTTTTACGAGGGTTTGTTTTTTAAAGATGCTATTCGAATAGCAAGATAATTATTTGAATAACTGAGGATTTTAGAACTGTGTTTTTAAGTGAGTTATTCGAATAACTCAAACGTTATTCGAATAAACCTTTTCTATCTGAACAGTTTTGTTAAACGTGTTATTCGAATAACATAGAGATTATTCGAATAACCCATATCAGATGGCCTTTTACGATGGTTTCAGGAACAATGTTATTCGAATAGAATGTTAAGCTATTCGAATAAACACGATGATCACGAACTCTGATATGGAAATAAACAGGTTTTTAATTCGGTTAAATTGCTTTTAATGCTACCCAACGGCTATTTCATCTGATTTTCTCTATAAATAGGAACCTTGGGTCACGACTAAAATTGCCCAATACTCTGAATAATTTTCTGCTTGTTCTAATCTGTGAAAATTATTTTCTATGCTCTTTTTGATTAAAAACTTTGAGATATTTCTGTGAGAGCTCCATTAGCACTTCAATTTGTATTACCTACTCTGAGTGAGAGTTTCTCTTCATCTACTTTCTGCTATTCTGTATCGAGGGTAAGGTATCCCTCAAGGTTTGTATAAGGGTGAAGTATCCCTGTAGGCTAAGGCTTTAGCACAAAGGTAGAGTTTTCCTGTGTGTGAAAAGTGCTCTTTTGTGTAATGGTAGCAAGCACCTATTGAAGCTTGTATACTTAGTGAAAAATCTCAACTTTCGAGAACTGGACATAGACTACAAGTGGGTTAGTGGTCGAACTAGGATAAATACTGTGCCTACTTCTCTCTTCTTAATCTCTTTATTTTATGCAATTTTAATTTACTGCATATTTATTTTTTGTTGTTTTTATTGTTTCTTTTCTTCTTCTCGTTCATTCTGTGCATTTATTTATTAAGTTTTTAATATTTGTTTTTGATAAAAAGAGGTTTTGAGAAAAAGTTTTATACTCAATTCACCCCCTCTTGAGTACTGGAAGCCACTTGGTAACAATATGTTGAAGGATTCTTGCGTGAAAGCTTCCTTCTGTGAAAGATGAAGGAATCCTGCGTGAAACCTGAAAGAATCCTGCGTAAAACCTGAAGGAATCCCTCCAGCGTGATTCTTTGCTTTTGCATACGCATGGCCACTTGTTTTTTTTAACCATAGGTAGTGTTCTGAATGAGTTTTAGAGAATTACTTGAATAAAGTTAAAGAAGGTAGTTTTCTTCAATGTACGGTGGTTGCAACTGTTGTGCGAGGGGTAAGTACCTACAAAAGATACTCCAACGCTCAAGTTATACCGTGCACAAGGTTAATAGTGTTTGAAATTAGATGCATACCTTTACTAGCTTATGTGGTATTTATAGGAGCGTCTTAGTAGATAAGAACCATATTTAAATCTACATTAAATGTTGATAATTAGGATAAGAATCCAGTAAAATTGTTATATCTTATAACTATCTTATCTATTTATGAGCGAATATAATTGATTCATCTATCTATAAAGAATTCTGTTAAAGATTTATTCTTCATAAATGAGTATATTTACTTATCCAATAGCACTCATAATATCTAGGATCCAACTCTAGCAGGTCAGGTTGCTCCTGAATTGCTAACTTGGAACCTGGTCCAGAACAGGTGCCCCCAACTTGGCGCTTAGATGTGACAGCTAAGTGTCAAGATATCTGAGATCATCAGGAGCAAACGACGTGCATGGAACAAAGGGATCCAAGTCATGATATAGATGCTAGATCTCGCAATATTTCTAATGAATTTTCGACGTCTGTGATGAAATAAAAAATCGAGATGCCCCTATTATTAATTAAATTGGTCGGGATCCATTATAGATCACTCTGCCTTAAGTCGATACACCATTGTCTAGGATTCATACTGAGTTGTCCCTATACCAATTTAGGCAGTGGGACCCAGCATTAATTCAGAAAGTAATTGAAGATAAAATCATAACCCGTATTATGATTATACAATAACAATATGGTGTTAGTCCATGATCTAGCATGAATATCCTCCTACCCTGTCATGCGTCATTTCAATTCTGATTGCAGTCTTTTCAACTACTGCCTCAAGTTCATACTGCCACGTGGTGAAAAGTTTGTAGAAGCCGTCGTTTGATCTTTGTGCTGCAATGATTGCCGTTTTCAAATTTAATATTGAATTTCAAAATGAAAAGGAAAAGACCACTTTGCCCCTTTATGTGGTAACGGTTGGGGGTTACCCCCTCGACTATAAATAGGAGCGGAGTGGGGGTTTTCCCCCCCACTTTCTCATTCTTTCTCCATTTCTTCTTTCCCCTCTGGAGAATCCAAGTGATTTCTGGCGAACTTCTGGTGAGCCTCTAGCAACCATTTTCTTGCATTTTCAACCTCTTAACACATTTTCCTTCCTAAAAAACAAGGCATTTCCTTTTTCCACTTTATTTTTTTTTTCATAACCACCATGGTAAGAGTGAGAACATTGAACAACAATAATGGAGAGAGTAGTTCTTTAGAAATTTTGAGTGCTCTGCCGTTCCTGCCATCTCAGGCGTGACAGAGATGGGCTCTTTGTTGTGGAAATATTGGTAGGACATAGAGGCCGCTATCCAGGGTGAATATCTTGGAAATGATACAGAGAGCGAATAGTGTCAGGGATCTTGCAAGGCAAAGACTATCATGTTAGCTCTCCGTACTCATGAGGCAGTTAGAGAGTTATAAGATCACCATGGGATCATCGTGATCTGGGATATTGCAGCCATAACCTTCATCCAAAAAACAAATCGGCGAGGTCTTCCTAGGTCCGTCATCTGACTTTGATCCCGAATGGGAAGCTATGCTCAACACAGCTCAAAGTGTTTATTTTTTTCTTGCATTCCTTGATTCACTGCCATACACAAAGCCCCCCAAAATGGTGTTAATTATTCGGGTTACTTCCATGTGACGACATTCATTGTCTTAATTAGGATTATCCCAGGGTTGTGCCTTTTTCCTAATTCTGGGCGTTACCCCGAGATGGGCCTAATCTAGGATTTTCCTCACGGGTGAACGTCTTCTCTAATATAGTGGAGACGGACTTCTCTGAGGATTGTAGCTCCGCTTTCTATAATTCCTTTCTCCTTTATGATTGTCATTCTAGGATTGACATACATATCATCCTAGACGGCCATCCCGGATCAAAGACTCGATAATATCTTGAAGGTTGATGTAGTCCTCAGTATTGTGTCTGTGACCTTCATGAAACGCACAGTGCTTGGACTTATCTTTTTGTGCATGCTTTCTTAATGAGGGAGGTCTTTGCATATCTTTGAACTTTGTGTTCATCACCTCTTGGTAGATCTAAGTCTGATGTGTGTTGACGGGGTGTAACTTTCATATTCCCTTTTAAAGGTGGCCTCGAATTCTGAGTTTACTAGGGATCCTGTTCGGGTTTAGGTTTGACATCTTCTCTTTTCTCCAGATGCTTCCTAGCTCGAAAAACGTTTTCCGCATTGATATATTTGTCAGCTCTAGCTTGGAACTCATCCATGGTCTTTGGCTATTTTTTAGTGAATGAAAAGGAAAATGCCCCAAGGCGGAGGCCTTCCCTTATGTAATGAAGGACAACTATTTCATCCTAGTCATAAATATTCACTACTATCTTTATTGAACTGGGATATGTAATCTCAGAGAGACTCTTCTTTTCCTTGCTTAATATGGGAAAAACATGAAATGAATTTCGATTGTATCTTACTAGTGGTGAAGTGTAGCAAAAATCTTGAGGACAAGTCTTCCTAATCAACAACAGATTTAGGAGTCATGGGAGTGAACCATCTTAGAGCTATTTTTTTCAAGGAAAGAGAAAAAGTATGACACATGAGTGGATCATCCCCTCTTGCAAATAGTAAAGCAGAAACATAAGCATCTAGGTGCTCTTAAGGATCCGTGGTCCCATCATAGGCTCTAATATTAGTTGGATACTTGAAGTACCTAGGCATCTCGTAGGTCATCAATTCAACAGAGAAATGTTAGTTTTGCTTAACTGAGTTTCTCTATCCTTGATCTTGTTTTCTATTTCCACGTGTCGGGTTCTCAGCTCTTTGAATGGGTTCCGTGATCCTTGAGTGTTCCAGATTTCATACCCTGTCGCGAGCTGACTCCTTCTTGTTTTTACGATTCCTGTGGGGAACTCAGATAAAGCCTCATTCTCCTAGTTAGTAGCTCTTTCCAGGTTATGAATACGCTCATCCTAGAGTTTAACTAGAGAGATAAGTTACTCTCTAGATAGCTCCAGGAGGCCTAACTTGCCTTGTGGACCGTGCTCCATCGTTGGTCACCCATGCTCCTAAGCGTTGTAATACTGATACCCACTGTTTAATATCTTCTGAAGGGGCTCCATGTAGGGCAAGTCTTTGTGTTGTCGGAACTTGCCGAGACTGAGGGGAGATATTTTTGCCAGTATGCAAAGTCTTTTCTCCATTTTGCCTAGGTTCTGGTTGGGCAACAACTTATTCTTGAATTGGAACAGATGCCGAACAACGACTAGAAGAGGGTTGATTTTGAATGACAGAAACGTGGTTTCGCTTGGTAGTGACCATGATGGTGGTGATGGGAATCAAAGTTTATCGCTTCCCACAAATGGCGCCAATGTTCTGAATGAGTTTTAGAGTATCACCTTAATAAGGTTGAAGAAAGTAGCTTCCTCTGATGCACGACGATTGTGACAGTTTTATAAGAGGTGGGTACCTACAAAAGACACTCTGACGCTCAAGTAAGATTGTGCACAAGGTGAGTAGTGTTTGGAATTAGATACCTTTGCTACCTTGTGTGAGGGGTGGGTAATGAACAAGAATCAAACCAGCCTAAAGACCGAGTTACGAGTTTCTTGCTCCGACCGACTGGGCTGATCTGGGTCATGCAAGTATGACAGGTAGGAAGTCAGTTTGGCTCAAATTGACTTCCTACTTGTTTATTCTTCTTCTTCTTTTTTTTGTATGTGAAGGAATCCTTTCAGAAAAGTGTTGACATACATGTAATGAACATGCAGTGAGGGAATCCTTCATAATACAATGGAGTGGATGTATAATGCAGAAATGAAATCCTTCACATGAATCCTTCAATAATTGAGATTCATCAACATTTTTTTTCGGTGCATCAATAGTTGATGAGATTCATCAATGTTATATAAGGAGATCATTCTCCTTCTTTGAAGGTCATCAACTTCTAAAGTCTAGACCCTTGAAATCTATATATGGTTCTCTTTCTTGTTTTTGAAAATTTGCATTCTTGTTCTTTATCTTCATGGATTTGAAGTCTTTAACAATAGTGCTAAGACTACAAGAAACTCATAGGTCCTTGTTTTTAGATCTTGAGGTAAATATAGTTTAGTAATTTTTTATATAATTATGTTAACTTTTTTGATTGTGTGTACTAATTAGTAAAGCTATTATAAGCATAATCCTACATCAAATTTGTTATGAGGCCACCTACATACTATAAAGGAACCACCTCTGGCTATTGTTTCATTCTTATGACAATATGGATTTTATCATATTTCAAAAATTGGACATTTTTTTGTTGGCCTAGCCTTGGTCACTACTTTGATTGAATGATGAAGACCTGAGACACATATGTTTCACCTTCCATGTGGCGAATGCATAATTACCAAGGAAGATGTTGTGCTCCATCTAGGACTTCTAGTGAATGAAAATCCAGTGATAGGTCCCCAGTTATTTTGATTGGGACAAAATGTGTAATGATTTGTTGGGTTAGGTTCCCCTTAAATATCAAATGAAAGGTTCAATTGTTAAATAAAAATAGTTACAAACAACAATTAACACTCTTCTAGCAGATACGAGTCCTCAACAAACATAACACTTCTATAGAGCATATATCTTAGGGTTGATAGGAGTAATATTGATGCCAGATAAATCAAGCAATCCGGTTCAACTAATGTATCTACACGTATTGGAAGATTTTGAACATGCTAAACAATATAGTTGGGGATCAACATGTTTGGCTATATTGTATCAAGAATTATGTCGCACTTTAGATAATGATGCTAAAGCTATTGGTGGTTGCTTATGGCTTCTACAATCTTGGGCGTGGTATCGGCTACCTTTGATTGAACCATGCGTAAATCGTTAACTAACATACTCACTTGCAAAGAGCCAAATTGATTAATATATTTATAACTCCATTGCATGTAATTATTCAACTTAAATTAATTTGAACTTATTTTCCTTGTAACAGATGGAGTGAGAATTTGGTTTTTATTGGTACTCCTAACCGAGATTTGGTAGGATATAGAGCATATCTAGATCGTATGACATTTATTACACACTGTGTGCCATGTATTGTGATGTTTACAACATTTATTTAATTACATACAATGTGCCTTGTATTCTTAATGAATTTTTATTTGGCGGTTTGTTTGGATGCCATACACAGTCGTAGATATTCAAGCTTGCTTACTAGCGGATGCCTTTCGATATGCACATATATGAAATGCTTACACCGTATTAATATGCTTCTTGGTTATTGAGTGGGATCAAACAAATAGGGTCAGGCGGGAATTTGGGTTGTAGCAAGGTATTCCGCAAGACTTGGCTAATCTTGATGACGTGCATAAAGTGGACATGCGTGGTAACCATTACACTAATTGGGCCAAAAAGCACTCAAGATGACTGCTATTTTGGAGGTCTTGAAACTATGTCCTACAAGATCTAAGTGCTAAGGGTCAACTATTGTCAAGCATAGAATACATGACTTGGTTTGTGAACAAATCACAGTCGTACTTGCACGACCGCTAGATTTACAAGACCCCAAGAGCAGACCGTTTCTAGATATTTCAAATTCTGCAAATGTTACACAAGAAATTGATTTTCCAAGGCCCAGCCAACAACGTGCAGCTCGTCAGACGATGGCCCAAACAACATCTCAGGTTGAGGACAAAAGCATGCAGCAGGAATTGCTTGAGCCTTCTCGCATATCATTTAGTCATCTTCCATTACAATAAGAGGGTGGCCATTCACAATACGTAAGTGGCCGCCATTTGTTTGCTTCTAGTGGCAATAAATTTATCAGTAACCTGTTTGGTGTGAACATAGGGATCCCAGATTTTGCTTGCGCCTATGTGCGTAATCTATACTCATTTGGTGCTCCTTCAAATTTTGCAAATCTAGGTGTGAGCCCTTTTAGCAATGTAAATCCATCTCCAACTACACCAGATGTGGGCCCTTCTAGAAATGTTCAATCATATCACACCACTAGGCTTAGTTTCGAGGAGGTTATTGAACAAGAAGACACGGTTCCAAATGTAGGTCAATATCAAAGACATGGAAGAGGATGCCGTTGAGCTGCTGCACCTGAACTGTACAACCATGCTGCATAAGGCAACCTCCACGACGTGGCACAAATACACATTTGAAGAAATAAATGTCTTGTACATATTTTTTGTATTATAAATTAACTTGTTTAATAAATTATTATTCATGTTAAACATATAATATTAATTATGCATATTTCTCAATTACACATGCAAACCATCATATAAATACTACTAATTTTAATTTTATATAATTAATCTTGCATTTTTATTAAACTTTTTTTATATGAATACTATACATTCTTAAATATAATAACAATATAATCTTATAATAGTATAATTAAATTATAATAACAATCAAATCATGATCTTATATGAATATTTATTTTAACGTAATTAAGATTTATTGGGATACTTAAAAATATATCATCATTTTATTAATTTTCATTTTAATTAATGTTAAATACTTTATTAAATCTAGTTTCTTAAGTCTAAATGAGGTGTAGAAAAAAGGTTAATATAATCTAAATCTAATTTTAAACTTAAATCTTACTTTATTATATTTAAGCTAAAAACTTGGTAAGAAGTCAGTTTCTCCCAAATAACCTGTTATAATAATAATTAAAACATAATAAAAATCTATTTTTTATAACAACGTAATTAAGATTTAATTATCTACTTAAAATATATCAACATTTTACTAATTTTCATTATAATTAATCTTAATATTTTTATTAAATCTATATTTTAACTTAAATACTATACATTTTTTTCATTTTAATATGCATGCATTATTTATATTACAATAATCAAATTTTTATAAACTATGGATAAAAAAAATTTCTTATAAACTAACGTGTCAAAAAAGTATTAACAAAAACTAAATCTAACTTTTAATTTAAATTTTAGTAATTAGCCAAAAAAAAGTTAAGAAATCGACTTCTTAGCACAATGAAATATATATATATATATATATATATAACACTGTTGAGAATTTGATTTCTCCCAAACTAACTTTTCGATATTATGTTAAAAAAATTAACTTCTACCATTGACTTCTCAACGTTACAAAAAACAAAAACGTATTTCGAATAATAATGTTTCAAAATTGCTATAAAATGAGAAATAAAGATTGAAGTATCAATATTGCTTTAAAAAAGGTTAAGTTGGGTTAGGTTAGATTTGAATTTATTTTTTTTCCTTAACCTGAACCAACTTGACTTATACATTAGTAATAGTGGGATAGGTTAGCTTGAATTTTTTTATTTTTTTTTTGGGGTACAGAAGAGAAGCAGAACGAGAAGTAAAAGAAAACAACTACCTACACCCTGTGATACAGGACTCGGGGAGATAAATGAGCAGGAGGCACTGCCCAGACAACGAAAGATACCAAACTATCTCTTCCCATCTTAGCCAAAGCATCTGTACAGTATTTACTCTCTCTAAAATCGTGTTGAATGACGACGTTCCATTCATGGCTGTGAAGAAAAGCTTGAATAGCAGCAATGATGCTACCGTATTTGTGAAAAGTAGCAGAGGCATTGGGAGGTAATAACACCAGACGAACCGCTTCTTTGGAATCCGATTCACAAACAAGACTCGTGATGCCCAAAGATCAAGCTAAACGGAGGCCGTGGAAGATAGCCAGTAATTCTGCATGAAGGATGGCAGTACAGCCCACAAAACCAGAAAAACCGTTAATCCATTCAACTGAAGAATTCCGAATCAAGCCACCAAAACCACTGCTGCCATCAGAGGTACTAGTGCTACCATCCACATTGTCCTAGATCGGATCTTGAGTTAGTAGTTCAAGATTAATTCGATTTATTAGAATAGTATCCAAATCAGGGTTCTAAAGAGTGAGCATTGTAATAATTGCGCGCCGCAAAAATATCGGATCACAACTATGCTCAACTCAAGAGTGCGGTGTGAACTAAAATGAGAATGAAAAGATGTTGCAAGCATTCACAACGGCGATTTGGAAGAGAAGAAATTTTTTGTTTTTTCTTCCAAATCGACAATGTACAGGCTCGAGAAATAATGAAGAAAAAGAAGAAGATTCCAAGCCACCATCTCTTCAATAATTTCATCAGGACTTAGAAAGAAGAAAAAATCAAACAAAATATCACGGACTCACCTTAAATAACCATCTTTTACCATCTTCTAAAACTATCTCTATCTCTCATTCTCGAAAACCATCTCCTTGCGCTCCAAAGTCTCCATTGCAGATCCTAGATCACGGACTCACCATCTTTCTGGTATTTCAGTGAATCTCTTGAAAAATATCAATTTTGTTTACTTTTGTAATACATGCACCTTGGGGTTGGGGTTGGGGTCTTGGGTTTTGTGAGATTTGGGATCTTTCAAAATAGGGGGGCTGGGTGAATTTTTGTTTTGAAAATTGGGAGAAAGAGGAAGGATGGACTCAAAGATCTTTCTAAGAGTGGAAAGGAAAAAGGAAGAAACCGAGAAAGAAAGAAGACGAAGAGGGAGGCGAGAGAGGAAGAAAGGAAGCAGAGATGAAGAGAAAGAGGAGGAGATGGATTTGGGGGGGGAACAGAGAGAGAAGATGGGGGGGATTTGGGGAAAGTGAAATGAATTAGGGATTTAGGGGTTGGGTTGGTAGCCGATTAGGGGGGAAATTGGGTGGGTTGGGTTTGGGAGGGTTGGGGCAGAGGATGGGGGGAAATTGGAAAAATTTGGAGAAATTTTTTTTTTGAAGAAAATAGTGGAAAAAATTTGGGAAGAGGAAAATTAAAAAAAATGGTGAGAAAATTAAATTTTTTGATAATTTGTGTGTGAAAATTAAGTTAAGAATAGTTATAGTTAATTAGTATTTAGTAGCTTATATTAAATGTTTAAAATTAAAGTTAATTATTGATGAAGTATTAGAAATAGTGATAATTAATTTAATTTTAAAAAATTGTGAGAAAATTAAATTTTTTGATAATTGTGTGTGTCAAAAAATTAAGTTAAGAATAGTTATAATTAATTAGTAGTTTATATTAAATGTTTAAAATTAAAGTTAATTATTGATGAAGTATTAGAAATAGTGATAATTAATTTAAAAATGGTGAGAAAATTAATTTTTTGATAATTGTGTGTGTGAAAATTAAGTTAAGAATAGTTATAATTAATTAGTAGCTTATATTAAAGGTTTAAAATTAAAGTTAATTATTGATGAAGTATTAGAAATAGTGATAATTAATTTAATTACTTAATTATTTGTTTAAAAGAAAATAATTAGTAGTCTATATTAAAAGTTTTAACTTTAAAGTTAAAGTTAATTATTGATTGTTAATTGGGTTATTAGTAATAGTGATAATTAATTTAATTATTGATAATTGTTATAATTTATTTTTGTAACTAGGTATTATAAAATTTAAAAAATGCCACCAAGAGAAGAATTTCCTACAGGAAGATTGGAGGGTGCTCCAAGTGATGATATTGGATGGCATTTCTAATTGAATTGTACACGAAAATCGAAACAACATCACATGCAAACTTTATGAAAAAGTAATAAAGGGTGGCATTACAAGATTGAAGCAACACATAGCGTATTTTAAAGGGCAAGTAAGGTTGTCCTAGAGTCAACACATTTGTCGAGAGAATATGATGAAACTCCTCATGGATGGGAAAGCAAAAAAATTGACTCTAAAAAAAGAAAAGAAGAATTCGAAGAAGGTTTAAGAAGAAATTATGAAGAGGAAGACGTGAATATCATATTGATGAACAAATCAAGTTTGTAGAGAGCCTTATATCACAACATGAATGGGAAGATAGACAATGATTGAGACAACAAATAGAGGCTCGAAAATATATATGAAGAGGGTGAAAGTTCTCATGCAAGTGTTAGTGAAGTCGTCTTATTTGCCACAAGATAGTTTTCGCTTCTTTAAGGTCTAGAGATGTTAACATTGTGAGAAGTAAAAGCGTGAAGCAACCAAAAGTTTCTGGTGGTTGGATGAAAACACTAAGAAAAACACTTGGAGCAGCAGTAAGCAGGTTTCTAATTTATGAGCATTTGCTTATGAATTTAGCTAATTCTCCTTCGTTACATGCTTTGATTGTTGAAGCGGTGAGGTAGGAATATATTTATCAACTGCTTATGAAGTTTTGATGTATATTTGAAGTTGAATATAAAAAATGCAAGAATGGATAAATACACTAAAAGGCACTTGGAAAGAAAGAGGAGTCATTTAATGTGTGATGGTCATCATAGTATAAACCATACGTTATATTATGAATTTTCTTGTTTCTTGTAGCAATGGGACAATTTTCTTAAAACTGTTAATGCATCCGGTGTTGATACTAGAAATGACTATTACTTCTAGTTTGACAAAGTTGTAGGTGAAGTTGGAGAAGAATATAGTCCAAGTGGTTTTAAAATGAAAAAACTAAAAAATTTGGGAAAAAATTGATGGAAAAGAGGCCACATTCAGTATTGGTCGCATGCGCATGATTTCATTGTTTGGATCTTTGCATGAAGATATAGGGAAAAAGCAAAATGTGAATAAACTATTGAATGATGCAAAGATAGTGATAACTTTCAATCTATAACCACACGATGCGGCACAAATACAATTTGATGAAGAAATATATAGAGGTAGAGAAATTGTTTTGGCATAACTCGATAAATTAGCCTTTTAATAAATTATTATTCATGAAACATATAATAGCAAGGTTTAAGAAACATGTTCAACTCGGAAGAATTTAGAAGATCTAAGTTTGGGCAAAAGATAAAAAGGACCAAAGATTTGAAGCAAGAAAAATTGTTTTTTATATAATTAATCTCGCATTGATCTACTAAAAGTATTTGAACCTATTGTAAAAGTTTGAGATATAAATACTATACAACAATGGGTTTTCTTTATGAAGCCATAGATCGAGCCAAACAATCTACAATAAATTTATATCATACAAGATATAATGAAATAATAGTAATAACAATGGATTTTATTCACGTAATTAAGATTTATTGGGATACATCAATAATATATAATTTTAATTAAATTTCAATATAGAGTTGAACATGGATCCGATGTTTATAAAAAATTTGATGGAACTAGTAGCATCATCATCAAATTAGAAAGAAACATGGATGATCAAATTAAAGCTTTGAAAAGGTTAAAATAATGTTTATACTAAATCTTATAAATTTATAATTAAATATTATATATTTACTTGTTGACATATTATATTGGTTATAGGAATTGATGATTTTTCTCCCAAACAACTTGTTATAATAGCTCAAAGAGCTTTAAATGACATAGGTAAAATATTTTTTTTTCTATTTTTTACAATAAATCTATTTAAAATTTATTTATACTTTTATATGACAATAATTATTCATTATGCTTGGTCATTTAATTAATCTTAATATGGTTGATATTTGGATCTGCTAACTTCAACTGTGGCAATAAAAGTTCTTAGTTTTCACTACAAATTTTAAGAAATGCATGCATTATTTATATTACAATCATACAAAGACAAGGAATAGATATAAAAAATACAAAAATTGTCTTACACATATTACAATATGAAGCTGAAAACTAACATGAACAAAGAAGAAGTCAAGATGAAATTAGCTAATTTCAACAATTAATCTTGACTACATATTTCAAGAAGAAGATCCATTATCTCCTTGGATTGAAGAAAAAAGGCCTTGTATTAGATGGAACAAAATTCGTAGTGGTTGCACTAGAATTGATATATGATGAATATATATATATGATGATGATGATGCAGTTCGATGAAAATTTGATTTTCCCAAACCCTCCTAGTAATAATATGTTAATGGTAAAATTAACTGAAAAAAGTGATGATAATGATCAAGAGGATGATGAATATAGGCAAAATGATCGTATATTGAAAATATAATGTTTGACAAAGCCTAATGATTGATATGACTACATGTAAAGATATAAAAGATCATTCATATTGTGATAGAAAAGGTGGAGTTGGTCTTAGGAAGAAGGCAACAAAATGATTTGAAGATTCTTCCTCTTCTTTGCACAAAGTTTTAGTGACTTTGGTCTTATGAATCATCTAGTAATAGTGGGTATTATTACCATCTTGAATATCCTTATTTATTTATGATCATTACAGAAGAATCAACCTCCACCATATCATCAACGATGAAGTATCAAGAACGATCATCAACAATCAAGTAGTGGATTTTTTGATTATGTCTTTGGACAAGGAGGAGATAAAATGAAAGTGGAGGTTATGATCTTCCACGCCATTCTACATGTGGTAATAATTATCATGTAAGTTTTATTTATATTGTCTTTAATTTTAATATATTTATTTATTTACTTATTTATTTATTATTTTAAATTTAATAAACTTTATTATTTAAAAAGTTTTTTAATGAGATTAGTTTATTATTCATGGCTGTGAAAAGAATTCTTATAATGCTTATAAATATTTAATATATTAATTATGAGTTTATATCATATTTATTTGTGAAAATGCATCTTAATAGCAGAGGCATAATTGGTGACGTGATTAAAGGTAAGTAATTGTATTCTTCCAGAGTTAATTTTTTTTTTATCAATGACTTAATGTAAAAAATATGACATTTTTTTGTGAAATTTATTTGAAACTTATTTAAGTTTATATATTATTTAGTTTCTTATTCTCTTATACTTATATATGCCCAAATAAAACTTTAAAAAGCCTATTAATAATTATTATAACAATAATTATGCATGAAGTTATGAATTCAATTTAATTTATTCTTTAAGACAGTACAAAATCTTATCAAAACCAGAAAAACTTATAAAACAATATAAATTCATAAATGAAGAGTTCCGAATTATCATTTTTTTTACATTTTGTGCCAAACTTAAAAAAAATCACTGCTGCCATCCGAGGTACTAGTGCTACCATCCACATTGTTCTAGATCAGATTTTGGGTTAACGGTTCAAGAACAACCCAGTTTACCAGAATAGTATCTAAATATTTGTACACATTGTTAGATAAGTACGTCAACTTATTTATGAAGAGTTAATCTCTCACAGAATCTATTATAAATATGAATACTAACAACATTCAATTTAGATTGAATTACGATTCGTAATACTTAAGAAGTTCATATAAATATCCTGTAAAGTCACAAAGGTAGGTATCCAATTCAATTCTACACACAATCATTCTTGTATATAGTCTAACTTGAGCGATAAAGTACTTTTTGTAAGTACTTATCATCTCACATTACCATTGCTAATGTCGTGCCACATAAGTTTTCACCTTCAACTACCTAATCAGGTAATCTTCTGAACTCTATTTAGAGCACACATTAACCTTAAAGGATCCAGGAGGAGGGGGCATCCATCTTATCATCTCAACCAATTGAGGCTGGGGGGATGCGTGTTCTGGCTGTTGAGGATAAGATCATACAGAGCAACACATTTCCGAACAGTAACTAGAGGCTGGATAGGGTCTAAAGTGAAGGACTCATCATTACGAGCGCACCAAATGCACCCATATGCCAGCAAGAAAGAGCAGAGGACTGGAACCCTTCATCTGCGACTTGCACCAAACCGTAACATTTGGATTAGAGAAATCGTGATGCTGGGTGAAGCCTAAGAGATCACAGATTCTTTTCGCCTTAGTACAGTCACGCAAACAATGAAGACAATCTTCACTAAATTGATTGCACCTGTTGCACAAAGGAGAAGAAGCTAGACCCCTTTTGAAGCGAAGTTCCTGAGTCGGAATCACTTGATGACAAGTTAACCAAATGAGGAATTTTATTTTTTCCGGCCCATGCAAGCGCCAGATCCACGTCCATGAATTAGTAGTAATGAGATCATCATTCTGAGCTAAAAGCCACTCGTAGCCAGACTTGGCAGAGTAAGAACCAGACACTTCATGATACCAAATAATAGTATCTTCTAAGTGGGCTTTTGAGGGCACATAAACAGTTTTAATAATTTGCTTGAGGTGATCAGGAAGAGAAGTCACCAAACCATTAAGGTTCCAAACATTTTGTTGCCATAAGTCCTGAACCCGCAAATCAATATCCTGGATATCAACGAATTGGACATGTTCACAGAGGGGAAAAACACCAGACCAATTGTCATACCAAAAAGAGCTGCTCCCATTGCCAACTCTTATACAAAATCCCTCTTTTATATAAGGGATAGTATTAAGGATGGAACGCCAAACATAAGACACTCCCTGCCTCCTAGAACAATCCAGAATATTGGCCTCCCTCAGAAATTTGTGAGACAAAACTTGAACCCACAGCTTATCCTTATTATGAAGGAGGTCCCAAATTAATTTACCCAGAAGGGAAACATTCGAGAATCTAGCCACACGGACACCCAAACCATCAATTTTTTTTATGTTTACAAATACACATAAAAAATAAACAAGTTAAAAATAATGTACATTAACAAGTCTTAGATAAATTAACCGTGAGTCTCAAATTAAATAAACATAACTACGTAAATCTAAATTAAAATAAATGGGTGATGCATGAATATGGTTGAAATAAGGCTCTGTGCCTCTCTCTCGATCTAGACTGTGTTACTGTCAAAGCCTTGAAGGTGATATGCAACTGCAATAGCATGCAGCGTGCTCGTCTTCCACTCCTCCTTTTGCAATGGCACAGTGCTCATCTCGTCCTAGTGATGTGCGTATGTGGGTCAAATGGGGCTCTCTGCCTTCTCTCTCAATCTACACCGTGTTATATATATAAGTTTATGTGTGTGTATGTGTTTGAAAAGTATCAACCTACAACTTAGTCTATACTTTACGGGTTGAGTATTTTCCAACCCACAACCTACTATTTATTAGGTAGGATTAAAATATGTGAATTCGTGAGCTTACCCAACTCACATTGCCCAACCTTAGCCACAATATTTATTCTTTTCCCAGTCTTCTAAATTTGAGGGGTTTTCTTTTTGGTTTTTTGTGTGCCTGAATTCATCTTATGGCAAGAGTAAAATCAACTTGCCGTTAGTTTGGACTACGCTGTGGGCTTGTAGCACTAAATCATCTTAACAAAATACCAGGGAAAAAGACCACTAACCTTTTCAACCTATGCCCCAGAAACTTGAGGCATGATGACACTAAACATGGGTAAAGCAAGTAACTTATTTTTGAAGCGCGGAAAGAGTGTTGTATGCACGAGTTTACTGGGATACTATTAGGAAATGACCTGAATTATGGTACTCATCAGATTACTGATTCCTCTGTGAGCCCTGAGCAAGATAGATATACCATGTGCGTCAAGGGAAGCCATGAACTATAAGATAAAATGTCAGGCACAACCGGTAGATAATGTATACTATGAGTATCTTACGCATATATGAGGAGCAATGAAAACGACGAGTTGTTTTATTTTTGGTACGTAATGCAAGCACGTTTATAAGTGAGGAGATAGGTGACCTGGTAGAGAATAGAACATCTGACATCATTATCAGACTTCAATCCGAAACACTTTGACTAATGCCAACTGAGTTACAAGCTTGTTGGCAACATGTTTGTAATTTTGGCTGAAGAATCTGTTTAACATAACTCAACTGTAATAATTACAGCAGCTTTGAAATGTTAAATTCAAGTCCTACTCCAACTTGATTCCATTTTCAGTAGTGTCATATTTTTAAACCAAGTGATTGAGAATGGAAAAGTAGTCTTCATGTGCTTCTATGCGGGCTCAATTCTGCTGCTACCACGATACAATGGAAGACAGAAATAAATGAAAAATGTGATTTCACAAATTAGATTTAAAGAATTCAATTTTTTATTTTAATTTTTTCTTTCTCCCGCATTAACTAATCCAAATACCATCTTTTAAATGAATTTGAAGATACCTTCATAAGTTTACCTTTACATCTAGTACATAAGCAAAGTGGAACAGGTTAATTACAAATAATTTTTGTTATCCCACAATGAAGTTATTGCTTTTCAGGAAGAAATAGAGATGAGATTAGATAATTAGATTCATTACCCCATGGGTACTTTAATAACTAGGTCTGGGTTTGAATGAGTACTATTGGTTGAAAAAGGGGAGTGATGAAAGACAGTAAGAAACATTAACACAGCACTGTCAAACACTTACACATGCATTCCTTTTATAGCAAGAGCAATTCACTGTCTCAGCATGAAAGAAAAAGAGTGAGGAATCAAAAGTAAAAGGAAAGCCCTTGCAAAGAAATTTCAACAGTACTGTCCAGGGAGAAATAAATGAGAAATTTCATACTAAAGGAGCAGTGCCATTAAACCTTATCTAAGACCCAGAAAACCAAAAATGGTAAATCCCTTCTCTACTCATGCTTTACAAGGGCAGCGAGCAAACCTCTGCAAGTAAGGAGGAAGACAAATCTTTATGGGCTCAGTATGATTTCCCACAATGAATCAAGCTTCCAGCACCCAAGAAAAGACCAAAAACAGCGGCACTTCCAAGTGTAGTTTGTCCGATATGCCTAATTTTCAAAAGTCCAGGTACCTGCATATCAATGAATTAATAGATTGAAATATTGCTACGTAGGAACTCTGAAAGAATTAACTCATTTTCACATCTACAATATTGTTTATCAATATCAGTAACAAAAGATTTAAGATGTATGCTTTGACAACCTGAGGTCATCTTTTTTCTTTTCTTTTCTTTTGGCTAAGTTGGAATCAGGATCCTCTAACGTGCAGGGTGTGCAAGTGGTAACTGAGAAAATAAAGGTAATGAATTCTCACAAATCCAAAAATTGTCATTTAGATGCTTGTTTATAAACAGCAAATTCGGTGGGCTGATTGATTGCTTTTCAATATAAACATATTGTGAAGCGCATATCCATCAGATTGGCATGAATCCAGATCCTCTAGAGTCCTAAACAGAACTGCACCTCCTGTAGTTGAAAATCTAAGGGTTGACACTCATTCAATTCTATTTGGTTTCCAATATTTTATCATAAAAAAATATTTTCAAGGGATGAGATTCTCTGCAGTTTGAAAAAAAAAAATGCAGAGGATCCTGATCCGATTGGCATATTAACAGAGGTAATGGAACTCAAAGTCTATGGAAGGATTGCCAGAACAATCTAATGGGGACTGGCCTATGAATAGGAGATGGGCATTGTTTTGAATTGCTGAACCCATTATACATGCATAAAAAGCAAAAGACCGCCTATGAATAGAGAATAACAAGAAAAACATTGTATATACTTGCTATACAAAACAAATGATATACTTCAATAGTTCCACCTTTTAGTAGATTCCTTGTTTGCTTCTAATGCACAGAATTTAACATGTTAAAGAATATGCTTTCATGTTATGTTAGGGCTATAAGTAGCAAATGTACAGTGATCAAACACTCAAACCAAATACATGAATAGACCAGTAATCTGTGTGCCACTTGCAACAGGATGAACTCAACCACAACCATGACCATCTAACTTAAGAAGACAAATCTGTGCTAAGTTCATTAATTAAGAAGTCCATCTTCAGTTCCAAAAAGGTTCTGCTTAGCAAGTGGCACTGCAAATAGATTCTTGCATTGTCTCTTTCTATAGATAAACCCCTTTAAGAGAGATATAAACACACATGAAATTCATTTGCAGCACTTATATTTTGTAGAATAAAGTATATCATTTGTTATATGTTATGTCTAATGTCTTACAATAAGCAGTTGTTCCATATAACCAAAGCTAACAATAGAAACTATACAACTAGTTTTTCTTCTAAGCACTCGATGTATAGATACCAACAAAATTTTAAAATAATTTTCAAAAAACAAAAGGCATGAGTATGAAAAAACTTTTCAGGGTACATCCTATCAATAAGGAAAACCAAACTGGAGGTCTACATAATCTCATTATTGAAGTTGAGAACAAGATCATATGACAATGACATACCTTATATCTAATAGCCTCATATGTCCCATACACGGCACCTGGAAAGAAGCCAAGAGATTAGGTAAAATTGTACTGAAATTTATAAATGCAAGTGAATTAGATCCAATAAAAAACCAAGATGAATGTATTCTATAGATGCATTTGACTATGACATTTCAGCAGTTAATAGTCAACACACAGTTTTACACAACCACCTGGCTGACAATGTCCACTACTTTTTGAAGCAAGATTCCAGATAATTCAGAATATTTCATAGAAGGAGACTTAAAACGTTATATACTTATGATGAAGCATCAAGCTCAATTGACGAAAAAAACTGAAGAACCAAATGTACAGGTGAATGTATGTACATCTAGCATTAAGTACAAAACAAGATGCAAATCATTGTGGGAGCCTGGGAGGAAGCACTCAGTCCCCTTTCCTTTCTACTAAGCATAATTTCAAGATTTTATTAAATAGATACAAGGCTCAGCATACAAATATTTCATATGTGTCATTGAACTGAGAATTGAGAGACTTCCTTAGGACTGTCCTCTTGTAACAACCTTATGAAAAGAATACATAATCAATGTCTTATTTCAGGATCCCCAAGGTCCAGGATTATAAACATCTCCTGATCAACTAAATGAGTATTACAACAGGTAATAATGAAGTACAGAGGAATGGAGACCCAAAGGACAGAAAAACAAGTAGGAATATTCAACATTAAATTTATTTATTTATTTAGTTACAAGGGAGGTCTAAGACCTAGTGTGGAGAGGGGGTAGGTAGGCTAAAGTTGAGTCTTCTAATGCAACAGGAAGGCTGTGCTAGATTGACTCCCAATATGGAAACATGTCATGAACATCGAGGTGATTTCAGGCTTTAACTTAGCCAGAAATACATAGCTCTAAATGGAAAAGAGAAGTCACTTTAACCTAAAATTTTTAGCAGGCTTCTGCTAAACATTCACTAGAGTAAACCCCAATGAATTGGGATTAAGGAATGAGCCACGTATAAGGTGGACCATTTAGTCCATGAACCACCAATGGACCATTAAATTTACCTGCTATAATAGATTTTGATAAGTTATGTGTGTCCATTAATTTATTTACAAATGAGTCCTATATTTATTGAAATTTATTGCAAAATTGAAGGCTATGGACTTGCAAACGGCTAGAACAAGTCCTGGTCTTCACCCCTGCATGAACAATCAAATCCAAAAATTTAGCACCACAAACCACCTATATTCTCAAAAATCAGAATCAAGAAAAAGTCCAGTCATTTAGCACCACCACAAACCACCTTTTATGCTCCTAAGAAAATTGAGTAAAATACAATTGTCCATACTTTCAATGCTAACATCATGAAATTGATTTAATGAAACTAATATGTGAAATCCAGCAAAATTTACACATTCAATACTACTTCAAAGAGTAGAGATGAAGCACCAAGGACACAAAAATTCACAAGATGCATTTTTTTTTTAATTTTGCATATATAACATTTTTAAATTTTAATAAAAGCAGTGAATTAAAACTTAATACAACCCAGAAAATTTTCTCTTGTGCATCTGAGAACAGTGGTTCAGCACGTTAAGTCCTGGGTTTGAAAGAGAAAAGTCAGGAAATTCGAAATGGAAGATCATGGGAAAGATTGGAACTTGTTGAGGGAGAAAAGAACGAAACCCAGGACACAATCTTCTTTTCCTCTTCGGTCTACAGCACTGCTTGTAGAAAACCCACATATGAACGAACGCAATACTCTAATAGGAGTTCAAGCATGATGAGGAGAAGATCGGGCGTGGCGGAGGCGCTATTGAAGGCGAAATCATTGGTGTACAGCAGTTCTAGCACCGTCATATGCGACTGAATGGAACTTGGTTCCAAAAGCAACTAAAAACATTAAGCTCACACCTTGGTAAGGTAGATGTGCGACACCACGCTTCAGATCTGTTGAAAACCATCAAAACCGCTGGTGAAGTCAACTGCTGGCAACCTCCGCCACAATGCTTCAAATCTGCAGCACAACATCAACCACTGCCACCCCATCTCACCTTCGCCACCGCCGGAGGTGGTTGCAGAGGAGGAGCGGGGATGGGTCAAAGGAGAGGTGGAGGAGGGTAGGGATCATTTTGCAATAACCAATACTTCACATATTTACCTGTTACACAAGTTGCAAGTATTCACTCACAGTCATTGATCTATTTTTACATCAGATCAATGGCTTTAAACAAGTGGTCCACCTTAAAAGCCACCTAAGGAATGTCAAGTTAAGTTGAATTGTGGAGTGTGGACAATCCCAATAACTCAACTCTCTTGATTACTCTTCATTGCAAAATGCACATTCAACATGAGCAATTGAGCATCATCAGCACAATGAGACAACACATGAAGATTTAAAACCACACTCTAAGGCTAAGCACATCCATCCCAACTAGACAGACACTTAGAAGAATGCGGTTCTCTAATTGAATCAGTAATTGAACTTCAAATCAAAACTAAAATAATTGCCTAAAGGGTTGAAATTACAGGATCAAAGCGACAATAAGTAATCCTAAAATCACATATCAGCCGAAAAAAAACAAATAATAAGAAATTTGATCTTGGGTGATGTACATAAAATCATAAACGTTATGTTATATGCACGGTGACCCAAATAATAATAATAATAAAAAGAGTAAACAAATCAAAGAGCAAAAGATGTTGCAATACACCCACAAGAACAAAGACCACAAAAAAAAGTGAAACAATCAAAAAGTAAAAGTTGCAGTGGAAATAGAATAGAAAAAGCATAGGGAACGATAGAAGGTGAAATAATAGATATGTATGACTTACCGACGGCGCCGCCAACAGCGCCGCCAACGGCAACGCCGGCGGTGACACGAGCGAGGCAGCTGTCCTTGGCCATTGGAAATCGAAAGTCAGACGAAAGCAGAATTAAGGATAGGGTCTTTCGATTTTTTGTGTGTTGTAGTCAGACACACTATGACTTCTTGTTCGGAGAAAACTCTTGAAACGAAACCAAGTTGTTCCCTTCCTTTTCTTTGTGTTGTGCACTTGTGTGCTTTATGACTTCATCCCTAGCCTCGCCGCCTCCGTTTAACGCCTGTCTTTATTTTTATTTTTATTTTTTTTTCAATTACTAACAATTTGAATTTGTTTACCAAATATTCATTTTATTTTTCTTCTGTCGACTTCTTTTTGCAAAAATTGCTAGAAGCTTTTCACTTCATAACAACAGTCAATGGAAAAATAAAATAAAATAAAATAAAAGATAAAATACACGTTATCCTTTTATAATTGAAATATTTTTTGTTGCTAAACATATGGTGTTTGTTGAAATAATTATTTTTTCTATTAAAAAATTAACGTTGGCTCCCACATGTGCACAACACGTGATTTTCTTCCACTCTATTAAAGACGGATTTAAAAAATGTTTAGTGAAGAGGTTAAAAGTTATGAATCATATTATCAAATTATATTATAATATTTATCAAATAAAAATTATATTATAGTACAAAAATAATATATAATACATTCATTGAAGTCGAACACGAAGTTCTGTTATATCATAAAACTTATCAATGATAGAATCTGTATCAAACTTCTCATTAATCATCCTCTCAATATAAGTGATTAGACAATCAGTCATAAAGTTATCTTCCATCTTATTTCTGAGTCTATTCTTTACAATATTCATAGATGAAAAAGATCTCTCAATAGTAGTAATTGAAATAGGAATAGTCAATATCAAGGGAATCAAACGATCAATCAATTTAAGTATGCTTTAGAGAACAAATGAACAGAAAATTAAATTAACTAAAACTAATTAAATTAACAGTATATTACAACAATAAAAAGATAATTGGAAAGTACAAATTGATAGTAGACGCATTAGACATAGATAAAAAAAATTAATAACAAGACATGAGATTAACTCGAATCAATGAAAAGAAATTAAAAGCAAAATAAAGTCCAATTAGCAAAATACCAAACCAAAAATGAAGAATTAAAACATAAGGAGGCTGGAGGCATAATTTTAATAACATATAGATGAAGATCTTAAGAAATAAAAGATAGAGACTTACAACAAAGTTAGGAAAGCGAGATGTTTCTTGTGCCTAGGAGGTTGGGACTCAACTCCCTCAAATTGAACTTGCTGAGTTGGTGAGTCCTTACTGTACGGCTACGACCTCTCTGCTCATGACTCACCCACTCTATTTGGGGTCATAAATGAATAATAAAATTGATTGAGAGAAACAGAGAGAATGAGTGAAGAGTTACGCCTTAATCCTTATGTGTCTGTATTGTGCTGTGTGAGAGCCTGGAAGGCGGTAAGACAAATTGAAAAGTGAATGATCTTTTTTTTTATAATTTAAAAATACTTTCTTGTAGTTGTAGGACTTTAATTACTTAATATTAACAACAACCTAACTACCAAAGCTCACGTGAAGATGGAGTTGGTGAGTCTCACTTATCTTCTTTTAAGCTTTTTAGCAAAATAATTTGTTGATATTAATATTTGTCATCAGATAAACTCTGCCTATGCTGAGCTTTGTTGCATATATCTACATAGCCGGTCCCAAGTCCGGCTAAAAGATGAGGGTTGTGTTAGGCAGTCGACAGCCAACATAAAACTTTATCGAATATTTATGACATGGATCAATGAAGTGATTGTGTTAATGCTAGGTTGTTGCCCCTAAGCAATGCACTATATGGCTCGAATATAGTGTCAAATGAGCAAGAGCCACTACATCGTCGTCTGGGTGTAGTGAAAAATAAGCAAGGGTTCTCACATTTTCGTGAACGGGTGTGAGTAAAGAAGTTAGTTCACAAGAGTAAGGTGCATTTTAGAACTTGGAATATAGGCATACTTACAGGTAAATCAATGGAAATAGTTGACACCATAATTAGGAGGAGGATTAATTTTATGTGCCTACAAGAAACTAAGTGGGTTAGAGAAAAGGCAAAGGAACTCGACACTTCGGGTTTTAAACTTTGGTACACCGACAAGGTAAAATCTAGAAATGGGGTAGGCATAATAGTAGATAAAAATTGGAAGAATAATGTTGTGAATATGAGAAGGCTCGGAGATAGGATCATAGCTTTGAAGATTGTTGTGGAACAGGAGACTTTTAATGTTATCAGTGCGTATGCACCCCAAGTAGGGCTAGACGAGCACTACAAGATAAAATTTTGGGAGGATTTAGAAGGTTTAGTTCAGGGAATACCATTAGGAGAGAATATTTTTCTAGGATTGGACCTAAATGGTCATGTGGAGAGCGAATCTAGGGGGTATGAAGGTTTACATAGGGGTTATGGTCTAGGAGTAGCTAATGTAGAGGGCAAAACGATTTTAGATTTTTCGGTAGTGTTTGATTTTACAATAGCTAACACTTGTTTTAGGAAGCAGGAAGAACATCTGATCACATATAGAAGTGGGGCTTCTTGCTCTCAAATTGATTTCTTTCTAATAAGGAAATCGGATAGAAAGCTTTGCATGGATTGAAAAGTCATCCCTGGAGAGAGTTTGACTACCCAACACAGGGTTTTGGTTATGGATGTACGGGTTAAGATGAGAGTAAGGAGAAATTGTCGAGACAGAGAGCCAAGGATCAAATGGTGGCAACTAAAATGATGAAAACAAATGTTCTTTCAGAGGAGGATTATGAAGGAAGAGATTTGGGAGATACAAGGGAGTGCTAATGATATGTGGGATGAGATGGCTAAAGGGATTATGAAGGTAGCAAAAGAGACACTTGGTGAATCAAGAGGCTTTAGACCCAAGGATAAAGAATCTTGGTGGTAGGACGCAAGTGTACAAGATAACGTTAAGGTTAAAAAGCAATGATATAAAGCTTGGCATGTGTGTAAAAATGATGAAAATTGAGAAAAATATAAGGAAGCTAAAAAAGATATTAAGAAGGCGATGAGCGAGGCGAAAGCTAAAGCATTCAACGAGTTATATCAACCGTTGGGCACCAAAGACGGAGAAATGAATATCTACAGGCTTGCTAAAAGTAGGGAAATAAAGACAAGAGACTTGGATAAAGTGAAATACATTAAGGATGAAGAGGGTAAAGTCTTAGTTACGAAACAAGACATCAAGGATCGATGGAAGGATTATTTTCAAAAGTTATTTAATGAGGAACATGGGATATTAGGGGACTCGGACATTCTAAACACTAAAGAGGAAGACCAAAACAAAATATTTTATCGTAGAATTTGGGAGTTTGAGCTAAAAGAAGCATTGGAGAGGATGGATAATGAAAAAGCGGTCGGACTGGATAATATACCTATTGAGATATGAAAGTGCCTAGGAGAGAAAGGTATAAGTTGGATCATAAAACTGTTTAACGAGATAATGAGGTCTAAGAAAATGTCAAATGAATAGAGGGGAAGCACTTTAATCCTTATTTATAAGAACAAGGGAGATGTATAAAACTGTGCAAATTACAGAGGGAGATATACAAAATCGTCCATCTATCTTCTACGAAGATTAATGGAGAGGTATTGAAGGAAGTAAAAAGATCTACACATGGTTTTCATTGATCTGGAAAAAGCCTATGATAGGGTACCGAGAGAGGTCTTATGGAAGGCTTTGGAGAAGAAAGTAGTTCGTATCGCCTATATTCGAGCAATCCAACATATGTATGATAGGGCTAAAACTAGTGTGAGAACACAGGGTGGGGTCACAGAAGATTTTCTTATAACTATAGGACTGCACCAAGGGTCAACTTTGAGTCCATATCTTTTTACCTTGGTCTTGGATATGCTTACTGCGCATATCTAAGAACCAGTGCCACAATGCATACTTTTCGCAGATGATATAGTCTTAGTTGGAGAGTCAAGAGAGGAAACAAATGGGAAGTTAGAGCTATAGAGATGAGCTTTGGAAGAATATGACTTTCTTCTAAGCAGGAGTAAGACAGAGTATATGAAATGTAAGTTCAATAAGAGGCGTGTTAATGCTTGCTTAGCAGTGAAAATTAGAGATCATACCATACCACAAGTCACATAGTTTAAGTACCTTAGATCTATCATACAAAATGTTGGAGAGATAGAGGGAGATGTAAACCATAGGATTTAAGCTGGATGGATGAAATAGAGGAGTTCTTCAAGAGTTATTTGTGATAGAAAAGTGCCTCTCAAGCTTAAAGATAAATTTTACCGCACAGCTATAAGGCTCATGATGTTGTATAGTACTGAATGTTGGGTGGTAAAAAGCCAACAAGAGCATAAGATCAATGTCACAGAGATGAGGATGTTGCATTAGATGTGTGGCCATACAAGACAAGATAGGATTAGGATTGCATGCATTAGAGAGAAAGTAGGGGTAGCACCTATTGTGGAAAAGATGAGAGAATCTCGCCTTAGGTGGTTTGGACATGTAATGAGAAGACCCTTAGAAACCCCTGTAAGAAGAGTAGGTCAGGTAGATAATAGCCCAATAGTTAGAAGTAGAAGAAGACCAAAAAAGACTATAGGTGAAATGATTAAAAAAGATTTAAATTTGAATGGTATCTCTGAAGACTTGGTTTATGATAAGGCACAATAGCATTGTTTGATCTATATAGCCGACCCCACCTAGTGGGAAAAGGCTTGGTTGTTGTTGTTGTTGTACATTTATCATCAGATAAACTTTATTCTTCATACTTTAACCTTTGTTTCACATTATAAGTATCTAATAAACTATTTTTTATTTTTTATGGGGGGGTCGTGGCCTGTGCACATCCCCCCTTGAATCTGTCCCTGCTCTCTATAATCCATAGCATTTCTGCCATGGTAACAAAAAATAAAACCTCAAACTAAAAAGCACCACGAGTCAACTTTTTTGAACTTCACCAAACACCCTATGCCCAAGGTTATTCTTAGGATGTGTTACGAATGAGTTTCAAATAATTACTTGAATAAAGTTAAAGAAATTGATTTTCTCTTATGCACGGTGATTGCAATGGTGATGCAAGGGATATGTACCTACAAAAGATACTTCGACATTCAAGTTAGACCATACACAAAATGAGTAGTATTTTTAATTAGATGCATACCTTTGCAACCTTGTGTGGTATTTATAGGAGCATCTTGATTGATAATAATCATATTTTTAAATGTTATTAATTAAGATAAGAATCCAGTAAGATTGTTATCTCTTATAACTGTCTTTTCTTTTTATGAGAGATATAATTAATTTCTCTATCTATGAGAAATTTTGTTAGAGATTTACTCTTCATAAATGAACATATTTATTTATCAAATAATGCTCATAAATATCTAAGATCTAACTTTAGCGACTGAATTGCTCATAAACTGCTAACCTAGAACCCAGTGTAGAACAGGATGGATGATACACTTCATTTTTATTGATTTAAACCCTATGTTTTATCTCTTAAAATTAGAGAAACAATAGAGATATACTCATGGTCCTATTTGTGTCTCGGTAGCCATCACCTTTTGGCCAAAAATCAGTTGAAGCCAATCACTCCTTTCTATTTGTCATTAAAAGGATCTTCCCTTTCTATTGCAAATCGCTAGGGAGTAGCCCCATCACTATGCATGTTGCTATTCTTTATCAATGAATTCTCTTAATTTCACAAGAACCTTGTAATTGATTAATCATTCTCTTTTGCTTAACGTAGAGATAATGTGATGAAGGATAATAGTTGCAAACAATCTTATCATGAAAACAATAGAAAATGGCTAATATCATATGTTGTTATAATTTAGTTCATGTGTTGAACTGCATAGTGAGATTAATGACAACATGATCATGGTACTATGTTATGTAATATGATGGCTGAGCTTGAATTATAGGATAAAGTCAATAGGATGAAAATAAGAGTTCAGTTTCACATTGTCTAGCAACCTAATTGTCTAATTTTTGAATGTGAATTTGCACTCATGCTGTTAGACTATTTGTTGCATGCTTAATACAAATTACATGCAAGCAGTGCACTAATAGGGGTTGAAGAACATAACAAAGATTAAATATAAGTGAATATGGAGTCTCTCTTATGGATAGTGGTATGTCAAAAATTGTCCAAAGGTAGTACATGAAAATTCTTGAAAGATTAAGTAGACTTTGGAATAGGCATTTGCATTCCTCAACTGTATCACTGATAGTTAGCTATTCCTTGGTGCAATCAAGGGCTATGCCCATAGAGTGGAGTGTCTTTGTTTTAGAGAAAAACACAGAGAAAGGAAATAAGAAAACAAGGCCACGTGCATACACGTGACATTTACATTTTATTTAACTGGATGTTTAACGATTTTAGTCCAAACCAAAATACAGAGAGGTCCAATGACAGAAAAATTACTTTAGGTGGGTAAGTTGATACGGGACCATATTATAAGGGAATAATATGCATTTTACTCTTATATTAATATGAGTCAGTAGGTAATATATAGTAAAATGAATAATACATTAACAATTTAATTCAAGGATCATAGCTATTAATGTTTTAAAAACCAAACCAAGGATTGAACTGGTGAAACCTCTGGATCATGATTCAATTAGTTCAACCAGAGACATAGCTCATTTACGGTCTGATCAGTTTCACCGGTCGATCCGGTCCGATTTTTAAAACATTGATAGCCATAAACCTTAGGTCTTTTGTGGGGATGGACACAACTACTAGAATTTGCATGTCAATAATGACTATCAAGTTTTTTATGAATCTATAATTATAACCCAAATAGTACTCAAAATGAGGGAGATAAGGTGTCTCAGACTTATAAAATGAGTAGTGATTTGTGAGCCAATTTATGCATTGCTTAAATCTACAAGTAAGACAAAAGCATGAAAAAAAGAATGATAAGAAAAAATCAAATTAGGAAAAGAAATGTCATTTCTATTTTGATGAAGTTTAAACGTCTTACTAAAACAAAAAGTGGTTATTCTATATAAGTATTAAGAAATGATAAGAAAAAATGAATGCAATTCAAAGCATTTGAGTTAGTGTTTTGGACCGTAATTTGGGATCCTATCCTATGGGTCAACCTGGCACACATATGGCCGGAGTCTGTCGTTGATACCCTGGTAGAAATTCATTCATGGCGTATAGTTGAGATCTCGGTGCTAGCATGTCAGACCACGACATTAGGTAGCAACGACATTACCGTGAGATTTATGCAGTGGATAAATCCCATGATTATCCATAACTGCCAATCATGATCTTGCATAAAAATAATGCTCATAACCACCTTCGACTGCTCATAACTGCAGTATCAACATTTCGAGTTTATAGGGATCCTCTACAATAATAAGGGAACGAGTTTCTCAATCTAACCTCTATAAATATCAGGTTCAATCACCTCTAATAAGTAACTATTGCTCTTTAGCTTAAACCATAATTGTGTACAGCCTGACTTGAGCATTGGAGTGCCTTTGCTAGTACCAACCGCCCCTCGTTTCAACATGCACCGCTGTTGCGCAAGGAAGAAAACACCAGTTCGTGCCTATTCAGGTACATGTCAATATCCATTACTAAACAATGGCACCGTCTATGGGGAACTTTAAATTCCTATTTCCACTCAACTATGATGAACACGAGACAGAATTCAAGGAGAGGAGATGTTGGGCAAACCCCCGCATACCAAAGGCGAGGTCTAGCAGCACACCATCCTCATCGCCCTGTCGCACCACCGCACGACTACCGTGCAGCCCAAAATTCACTAGTCGTTGAAACCTCCGCCGCGAGGAACTAGGAGCCTAATACTAGGCACCTACGCGATGGGCATGAAACCTCATTTTTTGATTAAAGTCCTCACCCATCGCACAGGACCTCTGTGAGGGATTGACTTGGTCCCTGCGTGCAGGGAGCCAATTCTGCTGGTCATGGGCCCAAAATCCAAGTGCATAAATGCTTGGGGCCCAGGAACGAAGAAGTTAATGATTGTGTCTCTCATCTAGAGGGTACGATTCAATCCAATATATCTAAAAATTGTCTCTTGGATTTTGTGCAATAATAAGTGGTGATGCTAAAAGAGCAACATCGTAGATTAGAAAATCTAGAGCGGTCTGTGCATGAGGGCCAGACCAGACCACACCATGATGACGAAAGGCAAAAGGCGGCCAACTCTCAGAGAAGAATGTTGCACGCTAACATCGAAATGTCCTATGTTGTTAATAACAACTCGGACCTCAACGATCATGAGCAGCCCTTCTCTGCTAAGTTAATGGAGTATAGAGTTCCAAGAAACTTTAAGTTTTCAGCCAATGGGGAGCTCTATGATGAGACTACGGATCCTCAGGAACACATAGATGTCTATGTTCAGTCCATGCGTTTTCATGGGGGATCCTCACAATTGCTATATCGCGCCTTCCCCTTTTTTTTTGAAGAAGAAGGCTCTCAGATGGTTCATAACCTTGCCGATGGGATTCGTCATAAGCAGGTAGGGCCTTAGACAACGATTCTTGCTACACTATACCACCAGCAAGGAGTAGCCTAGATCCATTAAATCTATTACTGAGATTCACCAAGGGCACGATGAGCCCCTTCACGAGTACCTTAAGAGGTTCAATACAGCTTGTATCAATATGGAGAACCTCGATGAGAGGATTGCCCTCTAGTATGTCAGAAGAGGCCTATGGACCGACTCCTAGTTTTTCCAATCTTTGGCAAAGCAAAAGCTAGAGAATATGGACGAATTTTGGTAGCGGTCCTAAAAGTACATAAACCTAGAGGAGGTTACTAAGGCTAAGAGGAGCCTCGATAAGGGTGAGCCCTCTCACTAAAAGGGCAATCAGAACTCTTCACATTCTTGAAACTCCTCTAAGGACAATCCACCCTAAGCCAAGTACTCTAGCTACACTCCCCTGAACACTCCACGTGCAATAACTCTGAGGGAAGTGTTTCAGACTGAGTTCTGGGATATTAAAAGGCCAACTCCTCTAAAGAAACATGCGCAAAAGGATTGTTCCAAGCATTATTCATGGCATAAGGGCTACGACCATGACACTAAAGATTGTTTCCAACTCTATAATGCTATTGTGTCCTTAATTAGGGTAGGATGATTGGATCAGTACATCAACCATGTCCAAAACAATGGACGCCACGGAGGACAGAGTGAAAAAAGACGTAGCCCTGGGCGAAGCCCATCTTCGCACCAAAGAAGAAGGACCCAAAGTCCTAGGAGAAGATCCTAAAGTCTACCTCACCGTGATACTGATAACCGGCAGGATCGAAACCAGGATGCTTTATCTGAAGACAATGACAACTGCCATGCTCAACCCAACTGAACCATCAACATTATCACTGGTGGTTTCACCGACGGAGGGTCATCCAATGGTACCTAGAAGAAAGCGCTCAGGATGGTGATGTTAAGCATCTCCTACTTTGCACCCAAATCACGGGCCAAAAATTGAAAGACACCCCCCATTTCTTTTTCAGACAAAGACTACGATGGGGTTATCCCAGATCATGATGACCCATTAGTTATCTCAGGAATAATCTCTAATGCTTCGGCACAGCTTCGTTGACTAACGGTGTTCAGCAGATATTATGTTCATGGATCTGTATCAAAAGTTAGAAGTTCCACACTCAGAGCGGCTCCCTATGATGGTGAGCTTACCGATTTTACTGGTGAAAAGACCACTCCGGCAAGGTATTTTGAGACTTACCTAACCCTGGGGAGCACTAAGCTCTTTAGGACTATCAAGGTCAAGTTTCTGGTTGTGGACTTCCTCTCAGTGTATAACATCATCTTAGGTCGTCTTGCTCTGAATGCATTTGGCAACATGGTACCTACTACCCACTTGGCCATGAAATTCCTTAGCAAGATTAATAAGGTTGTCACAATCAAGGGGGATCAGATCATGGCATGCAAATGCTACAACGAGAGCCTTAAGATCAGTCGGACACCCAAGAAAGCAGAAGCCAGCACATCTGGCCTAGTTTTGGACCAAGTTAACATTCTCATGACTGAATTAGATGTGCGAGAGCAAATATGGGGTACCAGAATCCATTCGGAGGGCGAACTACAGCCGCTCCAACTTGGTATCAAGCCAGATCAAGTCACCAAGATTAGAGCAAATTTAGAGAAAGAGAAAGGCACCATCTGATTAAGCTCTTAGAGAAAAACAAATACCTCTTCACTTGGATGTCCTTTGACATGCTTGGGTTTGACCCTGCCTTTATTTGCCATCGTATATTTATAAGGAAAGATGGAAGGTCGGTCTCCCATAAGAAGAGGAAAGTTGGGCTGGAAAGACAGTTGGTCATTGAAGAACAAGTTAAGGAGCTGCTCAATGTCGGCTTAATTAGAGAGATAGCTTACATAACTTGGCTATCTAACATAATCCCGGTGAAGAAATCCAATGGGAAGTAAAGGGTGTGCATGGAGTACAAGGACTTAAACAAAGCTTGCCCTAAGGATCCGTATCTGCTTCCTAACATCGATAAACTGGTTGATAGTTCCTTTGGCTTCCGTCTACTATCTTTCATGGATGCGTACTCCAGGTACAATCACATCCCAATGTACCTCAAAGATGAAGACAAAATTGCTTTCATCACTGAGAGGGTGAGCTACTGCTATAGGGTGATGCCTTTTGGACTAAAAAATGCAAAAGTCACCTATCAGAGAATGATGAATAGGGTTTTCGAAGACCAAGTAGGAAAATGCTTAAGGTATTTATCGATGATATGATAGTGAAAACCCCATAGGCCAGATCACACATCTTGGACCTCAATGAGGTATTTGCACAACCCCAGAAGCATAACATGAGAATCAATCTAGAAAAATGTGCCTTCCGGGTCTAGGCAGGTAAGTTCTTGGGCTTCATACAAACTCGTCAGTGGATCGAGGCAAATCTAGATAAATGTCAAGCGGTGCTTGATAACAATATATTTTATCCATTTAATAATCCTCTCACTGGGCTTCTTAAGGTTCAATTAGGCTTAATTAAGTTAGTTTTGTCACATTTTATAATATTGGGCCTAATTGGATCATTGAAGGAATTATTGTATGAATTAACCTTAATTTGTCTATTTGACAGCATTCAGTAAATTAGTTATAATCTGAGTTGAAAATAGTTTATTGATGTGATTCTCATCTTGTAGGAAAGTTAAGATAATTCTCTACAAGTTTCACGAATACCTCAAGAGCTGAATCACACGTTTGGATAATTTAAATTGAAGTGGAAGCAAAAGTCAGAATGCTGATCCTGATAGCTTGACCTTTATGCACTCATCAGCCCATTTCTTGATCTATAGGAGTTTAATTGACACCAAACTAAGACCAAATGAAAGCTAAGACCCAATTTTATAACTTTTATGGAGAATACAAAAGCTGAATCGAGTGTCTAATAGGTTAGATTAGGTTTGGAAGTCAGAACACATGTACTGTTGCTTGAACCTGAATAATGTGCAAAGATTGGGCCATAAATTACTCTGTAGGAGTTGGATTAGGCTGAAGCCATTGTCATTCGAAAGTTAATCCTTCAACTCTTATTAAGACCACTTTTCAAAATGGTGATGTTTTGACAGAGTTATAGTAATGTTAAGACAGTTAGGAGTTAAGCACCGAATTGGTTGGTGCAAGTGGGGAGACAAGTATGACAATAATTTTTCACTTATCCACCCACTCATTAAACAAATTTATTGTCATCTTCCACTCATTCACCCACTCATCCACCCACTCATTAAACACGTCTATTGTCATTTTGTACTTTTCATGCTCTATAAAAAGCTACATTAGTTGCTCATTAAAGGCATCTTGGTTAAGAGATCAAGATCATGTTATTGTATCATTTTTTTCTCTTGTTGTAGTTTTTTTTTGTTCTAAATAGAAGTTATGTTCATCTCCTTCTTCTTCTCTGTTTCTTTCTTCTTGTTCATGAGTAACTAATTTTCATTTTGCTTGAGTGAAAAGGTTTCAGCTTTTGGTAATGAAATAAGGTTAGATTAATCTCTTTCTTGTGCTTGAATGATATATTATCAAGTGATCATTATATGTGTTGTATTTTGTTTCTAATCAATTTAGAAACCCTCATTATAAAGTGGAGATCTTGATTCATTGTAGACAAGAGGTTGACACAATGAATGCTTGAACCTATTTATAAGTATTGGCGTTAGTGGATAATTAAAGGAACCATATTATAACTACATATATAACCTTAAATGAACTTTGAATGTTGTATTTTTTGATTGGAATCTCCATTATGCGTGAATTCTAATTAAGTTATAAAAGAAATAATTTTGTCCTTAATTTATATACCAAGAGTAGATATCCTAACCCAACTAAATCATTTTCATTTGTGAACAATATTTATCACTTTTATTTTTTGTGACAAATCTTTTCCTTACCTGATAACTCCACAAAGTGTAGTTATTTGTACCCTATATCTGTGCTATATTGGTTGCTTAGTCCTTGTTTGTATGCATGAATGGAAGACTTTAGCATTATATTCATCTGATTTTCCATTATGATTTCGAGCAACTATTTCAAAATATCTGATAAATTAAGTACATTTGCATTTGCTATTGAAGTGGTAATTTCTCTATTATAGGAAGGGCTCCAATTGAGAGAATTTGGACAAAGTTTGGACCAGGAAGCCCAAGAGAAAGCCAAAATTGAAGACCAGCATTCAACATCGCAGCGCAGGCATGTCAATGTCGTGGCGGTGGTGATTTCCCTACATCAGTACTAGAACCCGAGGCTAGAGCGCCACAACACTAAGAACTGGACGCCATGGCGTCTGTGACCTAATTGATCGCGCATCGCGGCATGATGTGTTTAATGCCGCAGTGTGACTTTATTTTATTCAGCCTATAAATATTGTTGTATCTATTTTGCAAGAGAGCTTTTTGATGTTTTTAGAGAACAGCTGCTAGGGTTTATGTTTTAGACTAAAAGGAAGCAGAAGCAACTAAGATTGAGGGCTTTCTTCACCTTGGAAGAGGATTGAAGCTTGGAGGATCATCAACCTTGAGCTTCCTCTTCTCTATCTTCTACTTTCTTATTTTCTTTCCATGAATATGATGTATTTTGTTATATTTTCGTGCTTCATGGCTGGCTAAGCTGTGTGTAGGGTTTACTTTGGATCCTCCTATGAATATTGAATAATTTTGTAATCCTTTGAGTTTATATACATGATATGGTTTTGTTTAATCATATAGTGCTTAATGCTTTTGATTGTTTAATCATTTTTTGATTGATTTATTGAAATCTAATGAACTTGACATAGGAATTTGGATTTGAGATCGTATGCATGACTGATGCATGTTCTATTTTGTTCAATTAGCTTGGGTGGGATGATTCATTAATAGGATAAAAATATACCTACTGGCCATGCATAGTAACTATTGGGAATAAATCTTAATGAGTGGATTTACACTAGTTCTCATAGAAACATAGTGAATTAGGTAACTAAAGCATGGTTGATTGACCTAGACATAGACTTTTAACTAATTTAAATTCTCAAGCTAACCTAATCATTTCGTTTATATTGCTCATAAGGATTACTTATTATCAATTAAAGTAGGAGGTGAAAAAGGATTCCCTATTCTCTAATTCTCAACTTTAATTCAATTTTAAAGCTTTTAAGTTCTTTTAATTAGTTTAGAAACTCATCTCTCAATTTATATGTCCTTGGATAGAAACTCTTAAACTTTTGGTTTATATTTAGCACTGATTTTAACCTTAGTCCTCGTGGGAACGATATCCAACTCCTAGCTACATTACAAGTACAATCCGTGCACTTGTAGTAAGTAAAAGAGCGAATATGTTTTTGACGCCGTTGCTGGGGACTACGGTTTAAATTCAGAAGAGCTAATATTAACAACCAGTTTAAGTAACTCTAGTTCAAGTTTCTTTTTTTGTTTTGTGTATATTAATTTAAATCTTAATCTTTAATTATTTCAGGTGATTAAATGATGGCAGAAGAAAATGCTACGCTCGAGTTGGAGGATAATAGTCGCACTAGACCACTGAGGGAGTTTGCTACTCCTCAAATGGATAATCTGCAATCTAGCATTAGACGTCTTGCCATCCGGGCAAACAACTTTGAGATAAAGCTAGCCATTATCCAAATGATTCAAACTTCTGTATAGTTTGGCAGCTTATCTAATGAGGATCCCAATGCGCATCTCTTGAACTTCCTGGAGATTTGTGACACGTTTAGGCACAACAGAGTATCCGAGGATGTTATTCGCCTAAGGCTCTTCCCTTTTTGTTTAAGAGATAGAGCCAAAAGCTGGTTACATTCTCTTCTAGTGGGATCAATTACAACATGGGCAGAGGTATGTACTAAGTTTTTGAACAAATACTTCCCTCCTGTCAAGACTGCAGAAATGGTGAATGATATTATATCATTCACTCAGACTGAATCAGAATCCTTGCATGAAGCCTGGGAAAGGTACAAGGATCTTTTAAGAAGGTGCCCACATCATGAGATACCATATTGGCACCAAATCTACTCATTTCACAAGGGCTTACTACCGCATCATCGCCCAATAGTAGATGCTGTAGTTGGAGGATCCTTGTTAAGCAAATCATTTGATGATGCCTTCCAGCTGTTGGAGGAATTAGCTGCTAATAGCTATCAATGGCCATCAGCAAGAAACACTCCATGAAAGGTAGCTGGAGTGCATGAAGTCGATGCTATAACATCATTGTCAGCTCAGGTTGCAGCGTTGGTAAGTAAAATGGACAGTATGGGACAACAAGCTCACCAGAGCCCATTTATGTTATGTGACAAATGTGGTGACAATCATTCAAGTGACAAGTGCCCTTCCACCTTTGAAAGTGCACATTATCTGGGGAATTACCGATCATAACAAAATAACCTATATGCAAACCGGTATAATCCTAGATGGAGGAACCATCCAAACTTCTCTTGGAGGGATAATCAATGGGCCTCCTCCTCAGCATCTGGAGCTGAGTGACCTTACAATCCTCTTGGATTCCCCTCCTAGTCTAGACAGCTAGTTCAAGAAAAGAAATCATCTCTTGAAGAGATGTTCATGCAGTTAATGGTGAAAACTAATTCCTTCATGACGAAGAGGGACACTCATTTAGTTAAGAACGACTCAGTGATACAGAGCCAGTCAGCTTTTTTGAGGGCTTTAGAAACTCAGGTGGGGCAGTTAGCCAATGCAATCAATAACAAGCCCTAGGCACCTTCCCTAGTAATACAGTTAACAATCCTATGGGTACCTCAAATGAGCATTGTGAGGTCATCTCATTGAGGAGTGGGAAAGACATTGAGGGAAACCCTAAGACAAAGTTGATAGAAGATGAGGTAAGAAAGAGTCAGGAATGGGAAAAGAAGTCCATAAGAAGGTGGAAGACAATGAAATGAATAAGGAAACTGACCATAAGAAGGCTGAAGACAAGAAGGTGGTGAATAAGCCATATATACATCCTCTGCCTTCCCCAAGCAGATAAATCAAGCACAAGATGGATGAGTAGTTTAAGAAGTTTTTAGAAGTTTTCAAGAAACTTCACATCAACATCCCTTTTGTAGAAGCATTGGAATAGATGCCTAGTTATGTTAAGTTTATGAAGGATATATTATCCAAGAAATGTAAGCTAGACAAATTTGAAATTGTAGCATTATTTGAAGAATACAGAGCTATCTTGTAACAAAAGCTTCCCCCAAAGTTAAAGGATCGAGGAAGCTTTACAATTCCTTGTGCCATCTGTGACAAATTCTTAGGACAAGCATTATGTGATATAGGGGCAAGCATTAATTTAATACCCCTATCCATATTTCAGAGGCTAGGTTTGGGGGAATGCAAGCCCACATCCGTAACCCTCCAACTGGCTGATCGTTCATATACATATCCGAAGGGAATTATGGAAGATGTCCTAGTGAAAGTGGATAAGTTCATATTCCCTGCGGACTTTGTTATTCTGGATATGGAAGAGGATCAGAGGGTGCCATTGATCTTAGGTAGACCATTCCTAGCCACGGGAAGAACACTCATAGTTGTCTAAAAAGGTGAACTGACTATGAGAGTTCAAGATCAAGAGGTGATTTTTAACATCTTTAAAGCAATTAAGTTTCCTCAAGATTAGGAAGAGTGTTCTTATGTTGCTCTGTTGGATAATATCATTAATAATGCATTTCAAGCCAACAATCCTAAAGACTCCCTTGCCTTAGCATTGACTTCATCAACTGAGGATGATGAAGATTCTAGAAATGATGTAACTGATTGCATCAAACACCTTGATGCGGTTCCTAGGCAATATCGTTCGCCCAAGTTTGAAACCTTGGAGTCCAATGTAATAAAGGTGACATCTAAGCCTTCCATTGAGGGACCCCTAAAGTTTGAGTTAAAGCCTCTACCGAACCATTTGCAATATGCTTATTTGGGTGCAACATCTACCCTGCCAGTAATTATATCATCATCCCTCTCAGATGATCAAGAGGAGAAGCTTCTCCGTGTGCTTAGGAAATACAAATATGTTCTCGGATGGACTATTGTCGATATTCAAAGCATTAACCCTTCATTCTGTATGCACAATATCTTGTTAGAGGATAATTAGAGTGGAGTTATGGAACACCAAAGGAGGCTGAATCCAATTATGAAAGAGGTAGTGAGGAAAGAGATAATCAAGTGGCTGGATGCAGGTATTATTTATCCTATTTTTGACATCCCCTGGGTATCGCCAATCCAATGTGTGCCGAAGAAAGGTGGCATGACGGTGGTCACGAATGAAAATAACGAGCTTATTCCCTCCCATAACGTCACTGGATGGAGGGTGTGCATGTACTACTATAAATTAAACAAGGTCACCCAGAAAGACCATTTCCCGTTTTCTTTCATAGATCAGATGTTGGATAGACTGGCAGGGAAGGCCTATTATTGCTTCTTGGATGGTTATTCTGGATATAACCAAATTGCCATAGAACCGAAGGACCAAGAAAAGACAACATTTTTACTTATCCATATGGTACATTTGCTTTCAAAAGGATGCTCTTTGGGCTATGCAATGCTCTTGCAACCTTTCAACATTGCATGATGTCCATTTTTACTGATATGATTGAACATGGCCTAGAGGTGTTTATGGATGACTTTTCAGTATTTGGGGATGATTACAACAGCTGTTTGCAGACCTTATCTTCCATGCTGAAGAGGTGTTAGGAGACCAACCTCATCTTGAATTAGGAAAAGTGTCATTTTATGGTCCAAGAAGGCATAGTTCTTGGCCATAAGGTTTCTATAAAAGGGATGGAGGTGGACAAGGCAAAAAAAGAAGTGATTGACAAGCTTCCTCCGCCAAACTCAGTGAAAGGAATCCGCAGTTTTCTTAGCCATGTGGGTTTCTACAGGAGGTTTATTAAAGACTTTTCAAAAATAGCCAAACCTCTTTGAAACCTTCTGGAGAAAGACATCCAGTTTACCTTTGATGATTCATGTCAGGTTGTATTTGAGGAACTGAAAAAGAGACTAGTTTCAGCTCCAGTTATAATCACTCCAGATTGGGATTTGCCGTTCGAACTCATATGCTATGCCAGCGACTATGTTTTAGGTGTAGTATTGGGACAAAGAAAAGACATAGTGTTTCACTCCATTTATTATGCGAGCAAAACACTCAGCGATGCCCAACTGAACTACACAACAACAAAAAAGAGCTGCTAGTCGTTGTGTTCGCATTTGATAAGTTCAGAGCATATTTGGTGGGCACGAAGGTGATAGTGTACACGGATCACTCTGCAATAAAGTACTTAGTGAGCAAGAAGGACGCGAAACCACGATTGATTAGGTGGGTTTTGCTTTTACAAGAGTTTGATCTGGAGATCAGAGATAAGAAAGGTGCAAAAAATTAAGTAGCAGACCACTTTTCAAGACTTAAAAATGAAGATTTCCAAGCTGAACTGATCACAATCAGGGAAACATTTCCTGATGAGCAGCTATTTGCAGCCACCACTCAATTATGTCCGTGGTATACTGATATGGTGAATTACATTGTGGGTGGTATGCTGCCACCTGATTTAACCTCTCACCAAAAGAAAAAATTCTTGTATAATGTCAGGCATTATATCTGGGATGAGTCATTTCTGTTTAAGCCAATGTCATGATTCTCCATACGGTGGACACTACAGTGGTGAGAGGACGACTGCAAAGGTACTCCAATCTAGCTTTTATTGGCCATCGCTCTTTAAAGATGTGCATTTCTTTGTGCAAAGGTCTGATCGATGTCAAAAGTCGGGGAATATCTCGAGAAAGAATGATATGCCCTTGAATTCTATTTTGGAGGTTGAAATTTTTTATGCATGGGGCATAGACTTCATGGGCCCCTTTATTCCCTTCTCGGGGAATCTGTACATACTAGTGGATGTGGACTAAGTATCCAAGTGGATGGAGGCATGTGCATTTCTTACTAATGATTCAAAAGTAGTGATTAGCTTCATGAGAAAACAGATCTTCACCAGGTTTAGAGCACCTAGGGCCATAATTAGTGACGAAGCGTCAAATTTTTGCAACAAGTATTTTGAAGCCCTGCTAGCCAAGTATGGAGTGACACATCGGATCGCCACTGCTTATCACCCACAAACAAGTGGGCAAACGGAGGTATCCAATTGTGAAATAAAGCGAATCTTGAAAAAAAATAGTGTGTCCAACTAGAAAGGATTGGTCAAAGAAACTGGACGATGCACTGTGGGCCTACAGGACTGCTTACAAAAGCCCTATTGGTATGTCTCCCTACAAGTTGGTATTCGAGAAGGCATGCCATTTGCCGGTTAAGCTTGAACATAATGCTTATTGGGCAATAAAGCAGCTCAACTTTAATTTGCAAGCTGTTGGGGAGAAAAGGCTTTTACAGCTTAATGAGTTGGATGAATTTAGGCTGTAAGCCTACGAAAATGCAAGATTGTACAAGGAGAAAGTGAAATTCTAGCATGACCAAAAAATTGTGCAGAAAAGGTTTGAAAAAGGCCAACAAGTCCTTATTTACAATTCTAGGCTCAAACTCTTCCCTGGAAAACTCAAATCGAGGTGGTCGAGGCCCTTTGAGGTAATAAAAGTGTTTCCCCACGGAGTTGTGGAGATTGCTCCACTGGATCGGTCATCAAGTTTTAAGGTTAACGGTCAGCGCCTAAAACCTTATTTTGGAGGAGAGATTGATCCAGGGAAGACTTCCCTCGCTTTAAAAGCCCTAGTCTGATGTCTGAAAAGTCCTACCAGGATTATAAATTAGACCCTGCTTGGGAGGGAACTCAAGTTAGTTATTTTAATGTCTTAAATATGCCAATACTTTGAGTTTTAGGTTTTAATTTATTTATGTATTACATTTGGTAATTTGACCTTATAGGCATGTTTTGCTGGTGGTGGAGGCCCTATTTAAGCAAAAGTCCTGGCTAGAGTGAATTTGCTACAGAATTCTACAGCCAGACTCCTCAAGCTGCGGCGTCACACTTAACGCACCGCGGCGTGATGGTGCTATGGGCCAAAATCCAGTGAGCTCAGTGTCGCGACATATCACACCAGAACGATGCGGCGTTCCTAGCGCGCATGTTTATATATATATAAAAAGTAAATAGTAAGTAAATAGAAATTATTTAAATAATTAACTTAAGAGGAATTAATGAGCGCTGCGGCACATGTATTTTCACGCCGCGGTGCGAAGTGGTAGTTAGGGTTATGTGTTACGGGGTTTGGAGTGCCTCACATTTCAACTCCTCCCTCTTTCTCGTTTCCTTTACTTTCTCTCCCTTTCTCTTTAGTTTTCATTTTCTCTTCCCTTCCATCTCCTTTTCAGTTTACGCTTGCTTTAATTAAGGTATGTTCATATTTATTTTACATTTTTGTAAATTAATAGTATATTTTCTCGATTTAGGTCATTTTATTCTTGTCTCTATTTTGTAGTTTTTGTTATTTTTTTATGATGAATAGCAGTTGTTAGTTTGTTATTTATAGGTTTTTGTTAGTTTTTCATGTAATTTTGTGCCTGGAATGCTTATATGTTGGATAATTTGCTGTTGCTGAATTTTCTAGGTTAATTTGCTGTGCGCGCCGCAGCGTTGTGTTGAACTTGTTTGAATGCCGCGACATTGACTGTTAACGTCGTGGCATTGCATGAACATTTTGAATGTCGTGGCGCTAGTATTGAATGTCGCGGCATGTACTCCCAGATTTTCCATAATTGCTCTGTCTTACATGTGCTATACACTTATGACTATTCAATTTTAACACTTGGTAATTCTTTTTCAGGATATCATGGGTCCAAAAAGGGGAAGGTTCATTCAGCGAGGATCATCCAGTTAGCGAAACAGGGAGCCTTCTCCACCTCCTCCAGATTATGATAGGGGGAGATTTATTTCTGCGGATGCTGCCCAGAGATACACTGTGCTCATTACCAGACCACTCATTCTGGAGTGAGGCTTCTCTTTTTCCAGTGCTATTCACCAGGACTTAGAGGGGCTCATTAACCACCTCAAATGGAGTACATTTGCCCGATACCCAGAGTCATTTGCTGTTCCTCCTGTGGTTCGCGAGATCTACGTGAACGCAGCATACTTTGGTGAAGGGGCTACTACAGTTAGAGTCAGAGGGTGCACAGTCTCATTTTCTACTGCTTCTATATGCGTAGCTTTAAGCCTCCTTGGTGTTAATGTAGTCACTATCAGGATATGCAATGCTGAATCTCAGCTTGTGCAATAGACTATGAGTGTGCAGACCAACAAGTCGAGATACTTCCCACGCACCTGTTTGATACCAGAGGCTCGAGCCTGGTACCACTTCATTTGCACCTGGATTCTCCCATCCACAAACCTCTCTGTGGTGACATGAGACCGAGTTATACTATTTTATGCCATCTTGGAGCGTCGGTCTATCGATGTCGCTCAGCTTATTTTTGAGCATATCTTGAGGTTAGTACGGGAGCATAGGAGCCTCTTCTTCCCTTTTCTCATCCACTCTTTGTGCAACTGGCATAATGTACACTGGGGGCCACATGAGGAGCTTACTGATGTTCGGCAGCCTCTTAAAGATCATTTTATTGAGAGGGTGGGAGCAGCTCCAGCCCCCTTACCAGCTAGGCAGAGGCGGGCTCGTGTTGAGCCTAGGGCAGCTGTATCTGATCCACCAGCAGCACCTGAGCCCCAGGTAGCACCTGCAGCTGACACAGATTGGGTGCTTGTGTGGAGGCCTGACTAGTCCATATGGAGACTCAGAGCATACAGATGATAGCTATGTTGTCTTACACTATTCAGGCGCAGAGGTGGATGGCGAAGCGCTTAGGACTTTCAATAAGGGAATTCCCAGTTCCGAATTTCCCGCCCACTACTGTCGCTGACCCCTCCCAGCCTGGACCTTCAGGAGTACATCATGATGCTGGCGAGGATAGAGATGATGAGGATATAGCTGCTGAGATCACTGATTCTGATGATGCACTCATTTAGCCTTTATGGCATTTCAGGCCATTTTCTTTCATATTATATATATATATATATATATATATATATATATATATATATATATATATATATATATATATATATATATATATATATATATATTTATTTATGTGTATGTTTCTTTTTGTACAATGCAGACACTATTTTCTTCAGGTTTGGGGGCTGTCTTTGACTTTATGTTTTGGCTTTATATGCAATAGTATTTTATTATATTTTCATACTGTTATGTTTATATGCATCTGTTTTAGTGTTATATTTATGTTAGTATTATACTTTTTGTAGTATATATTTATGTGTAGATAATAACCATAGGAGCAAGTATCTTGATAAAACTTTTTGAAAATCCCATTCAAGATATAATTGTCGTTCCCTTTCACAACATGCGTTGCAATGTTTGAAAAAGCATGATATTTCATGATTGTAATGTTGAGAACTTTTGAAAAACATCATGTAGCCAAAAACTAGTGTGTATGTTTGTCCAATGATAGATATGGATGCAAAATGACTTTCATTTATCTATGAATCCATATGCAATTTTTGGCGCATGCTGAAGCATTTTAGTTTCTTTTTATGTATGATGTGTTTCCCTATTACATGCTTCTTGAACTTTGAAAAGGATAAGAATTTTTGTTTAGAGAAAGTTTATGGATGATACATGTGGAAAATTTGACCATCCTTGAAATTGTTTTTCAACTTTTTTGAGGCGAAATCCTAGGTTATGCGTGATTGAGGAAATGATTAGGGTATTATTTGGACCGATTGAACCTTTCGAGCTTACCCTGAATGATTATATCCATAGGTCCCTTGTTGAAGCTTATATATGTTGGCCTTATATGTTTTTCATAACCATTGTAATCATTAACCTATTAACCATTCTAATGCATGTGAAAATATTGCATTTCTTCCTACCGTCATTGTTTGTTGAGTACATAATATGTTATTTCTTCAAGTGAGTCTTGTGATTAGGGGTATTAATGATTCAATACAAAGCATGAAGGAACCAGATGCAATTAAAGAAAAGAAACAATGTTTTGCAAAATGAAAAGAAAAAAAATGAAAAGAAAAGAAAATAGAAAAAGAAAAGCAAAGCATAAGATAAGAAAAGTACAAAAAGCATCAAAATGGTTCTGGCAAGTTTATGCTTTCACTGTTGAATACCCCGCTAATATCTGTTAGAGGCTTAAGACTTGAAATAACATGTTTATGTTTCTTAATGTTTGTGTTAAATCCTATCCTTTTATTCTGTTGCCCACTACCCTTGGCCTTGCATTATAAGGTAATAAAGTCCATTTTGATCCTCATTTTTGTGTGATTTATATTAGTGGAGAGAAAGTTATATTACAATCATGTGGATTCTATAAATTATATTCATGTGTATGTTCATAACCTCATTTGGGTGAATCTGAATTGATTAGAAGAAGTTTTGTTTATAGGATTTTGGGAAAAATATCTTGTATAAAAGGAAGCTGTGAATGTTAACATGATGAGAATTGTATATGTGTGATACTGATTGTGAGGCATGTGTATTCTTTGAGGATTTATGCAATCATCATACACTAGTTAGTTTAAGTGAAAGATGTGGAAATAAGTTTGCCCCAAATGATTTAATATGTTAAGTTTTAATGATGACAAATACAATACAAAAAGAACACTTTACATATATTCTTTGTTGCATCCTATATAGAGCATATCCATTAGTAATTGATAAATATCTTATTTGGATGTGTCTATGAAAGTCTTATATGCATGTTAAACTAACTAGAGTTATACATTTATGAATCATGCATATAAAGATATTAAATTATGAATTTAGACTAACTATGCTTGTTTAAGTGAGCAATACTTTACAGGATAGTCCAAGTACCAAGAGTGAGCATTACAACAAGAAAGCAAAATATCTCAATGAATCTCAACTCAAGGAGAATGTGAATGCCTATTTCATAAAGGTATTGATATCATCAAGATCAAGCCAAAGACCAAGTCCAAAGGAAGATTAAATGGTATAGCCTATAGGACTTAGGGTCTTTATGTAAGAAGCCTTTTGGATATCTCAAATATGTTTTCAAATCTTTAAAAATGTTTTTCACATGTTAAAATACCCAACAAACAAGTTTTGAAAAGCTATTTATGGTGGTAGTTCAAATTTATGAAAAATAGCCAAGTTTGAGTTTTGCAAAACTGACCTTTGGTTACTCTTTTGATCATAACTTTCAAAATACTTTGAGTTTTGTTCTAGAAATATTTCATTTGAAAATAGACTCAAAGATCTTTTCAATTAGTAGTCATTTGCTTTAAATGGATAAGAAATGAAGAAGTTATGATCATTTAAAGTCAGTTTTTGATACCAGAGTGGTTTATTCGAATAAGGGATGTGTTATTCGAATAACACACCCCAAAAAACATTCTAGAACGTGTTTTTAAAGATTTATTCGAATAACACGACCCAGAAAACGTTCAAGAACATGTTTTTGAAGATTTATTTGAATAACAATGTTGTTATTCAAATAAACATGACCCAGAATCACGTAACGACTATGTTTTGAGCTTTAATTGCTGAAATTTAATACCCCAATGGCTCTTTTTCTTAGAACTTTATAAATACATGTTTTTGGATCATCTTTTAACAACACTCAACTATCTGAAATAATTCTTTCTTGCTTTAATTTGTGATTCATATTTTATCAAATTTCTGTGCTCTTTTTCACCAAAATTTCAGATATCCTAAAAGAGTTTCATAGTGCTTCAATTTGTAATACACACTCTTAAGAGAGTTTCTTCTTTCTTCTACTATTTGATTCTTTGTAACGAGGGTGAGGTATCCCTCAGAGAAATTGTAAGGGTGAGGTATCCCTAACTGTCGAGGCTCAAGCACAAAGGGTGAGGTATCCCAAGGTGTGGTGAGTGCTCTATTGTGTAAAGGTTTCAAGTACCTGTTGAAGCTTGAAGTGATAGTGGAAAATCTCAGGTGATTTACTTAAGGACTGGACGTAGGCCACAAGTGGTTGGTGGCTAAACTAGGATAAATTCTGTGTTTGCTCTTCTTAACTCAAACTCCTTTATTTCTTGTATTTTAATTATATATGTTTGAGTTGAATTTGATATTTAGTTTATTTGTTTAATTTATCCCATAACCCAAGTTATTTTTTTGATTAATCTACAATAGTTAGATTTATTTCGCTGCATGTATTGATTGAATTTATCAAAATGCATAATTTCTTTATATTGTTTTAAAAATTTGTAATTACCCAATTCACTCCCCTCTTGGGTGATGGTTACCATGACTAACAAGTGGTATCAGAGCTTCATGCTCTGTTGAAAGCTTAACTGCTTAGAGTTAAAGATCCTTGTTTGTTGGCAACCTTGAAAGTTTTTTAAAATAGAAGATTTTGAAATTAATAAACCATCATTCTTTGATGGTGTGTATTTTGTTTATTAGAAAGGTAGAATAGAGTTTTATATGCACTCTATTGATTTGGATTTGTGGGATGTTGTGCTAAATGGATTTACTTACAAATCAAAACAAACTTGGAATAATTATGACAAGAAATATTTTTCCTTGAACATTAGAGCAATGCAAATGTTGAGAAATAATTTGAATGATGATGTTTATGCTAAAATTAAAAATTATTCTAGTGCCAAAGAAATTTTGGACACCCTTGATGCTCTTTATATTGCTAACAATGATTTTGTGTATAAAGTTGTATATAGAAAGCAAGAAGAGCAAAAGTCATTAAAGGAAGCTTGTCATAAAACACATCCTCAAAGAGATATTCAAACTATTGAAGGGAGTCAAATGCCTTTTGGTGACGATGGTGCTCAATTTGAAGAAGAGGCAAAACAAAATAAAATTGATAAGGAAGAAGGTAATTCCCTTAAAGAGCCAAATACGCTAGAAATTGAAATTACTTTCTATATGCCTAAAAAGGACTTTGAGGTAAATAATTCTAAACTAGATTATAGTCATTCCTATGATGAGTTACAATGTGCATATAATGAATTGTATGATGGCTTGTTGAATTTAGAAAAGAAAAACTTATCGTGTTTAGAAAACATTTCCTTTATTGAAAATAAAATTGAAACTTTAAAAAATAAATATGCTTTTCTTGATGAGAAAATGTCTTTAAAATGTAAAACCTCAACTTCTTGTGAAAAGTGCATTGATTTAGAAAATCAAGTTGGGGACTTATATTTCAAATTTGCCAAAGTCAATGATTCTAATTGCTTACATTCCATGCTTGTTAATGAGAATAAAATTAGAGGTATTCTATATGAAAATTCAAGCAAGACTTATAGCAAAAATAATTTAGAATATAAAAATAACAAAAGGCTTAAGTTTTTTAAAAATGATATTCAAAGGATCAAGCCATCATTAAATTTAATTGTTTATAATTTTTGTGGTCATTTAGGACATATTTCTCATTTATGCAATTATAGAATAAATTCTTATATGAGAAATAATATGGTATGAGTTCCTAAAAATCTTAAAGGCCCTAGTACTAACATTCAAGGACCCAAAATGAAGTGGGTTCTAAAATATCCTCCTAGTATTTCAATTTTACAGAAAATTTCTTAAAATGATGGACAATTTTATTAAAAGAAAGAGGAATCATCAAGGAGAATGTTTCCAGAGCCCAATGGTAAAAACTTTGGTCAAAGAAGGAAGATGACTTCAATTAAAGCTTCTCAAGTACAAAATTTAGAACTTGTAAAGTTCAAGACTCCAAAAGAGAAGTAATGGATAAGAAAAAGTATTCCCTTAATTGCCAAGGCCAAGGTATCAAAAGCTTTTACCTCTTATGCATACTCACATGTAAAGTAAATGAATTTAAGGTATATTCCTTGTAAACCTTAAGTAATTGATAGAATCACGTGTACTTGGTAAAATTTGAATATTATGTTTAGCATATTCTTTTTGTACCATAGCTTTTTAATTTGTTATATATCTTCGTATATAAAATTCTACAATGCCTAGGTATGCTTACTGTGTATATGTCATGAAAGTAAGCATGCTATCGACTATGTGTTTAATGATAATTTTTTATTTAACTTATTGTGCTCAATTTAAATACTATAAAAAATTAATCTATATGAGAGCATAATGGATTAACAGTCAAAAACTAACACACAAAGACCCAAGAAATTTTGGATACCAAAAGTATAAAAAAAAATTTTGAAGTGTGCTGTAGGTATGCTTGAAGGCCAAGAGCTGACTTTGACATCTTGAAAGTGACTGCTCCAAGTACAAAGACTAGAAATAATTCCAAGCTCTCTTCCTTGTCTCCATGAAGGTTGGACTTGCCATTTTTGGATAAGTGGAGACTTGTGTTATGCTTTTCTAACTTTATGTCTTGAAAATATTTCTACATGTTAATATGTTAGATAAAGTATGCTCCTTGTTTGAAATGACATGTTTGATGATAATATCCTTGAGCTTGAGTTTTTGATCAATCATATATAATATTGAATACTTGTGTTTATTACTTTATCATTGATTTATTACTCTTTAATTATTACTGACTTGAGCGGTGAAGATATCCCAAAACTTATTTTGCAGGTATTTCATCTTTGGATATGTTTCCTTCTCTTTAATTGTATCCTTGTATGTGCCTATTATTGTTTTTCTGATAATTTTATTCTAATAATCCTGTGGCTATTCAAATAAACTCAATCAGCTACTGAGAGAAATATGTTGTGTATCAGTTTCATTCGAATAACATTCAATTTATTTGAATAACCTGAGACCAGCAACCACAGTTCTTGTATTTGATATCTGTCTCATTCGAATAAATTCTGTTTTATTCGAATACATGTGCTGCGTGTGCCTTTATCTATGTTTTCTTGTATCTGTCCTATTTGATTAAGTGGAATCTTATTTGAATAATGCTTTTACGAGACTTTTGTCCTTATCTGGTTATTTGAATAACCAGAAGGTTATTCGAATAAATCCTTAGCAGACAACCAAGTTACAGAGCTAATTATTTGAATAATCTTAGAGCTATTCGAATAACTTCTGGTAGAAATGCCATGACCATTGGTCTCTACACAAGATTATTCGAATAACATTCTTGCTATTCGAATAAACACGGATTATTTGAAAGGTTTTACTGTTTTCCCCTTCATTTCTCAAGAATTTGTTGTATATGTTGAATTCTTTGGACTAAAAATGCAAATGCTTAACCTAATGTAATTGACTATTCTTTTGATGATTATATGTACTTGGATGAATTGATTAATGGAATGAAATATCTTTTGCCTTTGTGAACTCATTTGTTGTTTTTGAATGCTTATTTGCTTATGAGTTTGGCATAATGACTAACCTCTATGGGTCCAAAATTGATGGATACCAAAGAAAGTACTTTGAATAGTATTGTAAGGTGATAACTACCTCAAGCAAGCATTTAAATGGAATAAGTTTATTCAACTTGAGGATAGTAATGTTTAAAAGGATTCAACTTTTAAAAAGGGTGCAAAGAATTTGTATTCCCTCATGAAAACTTGAAGCTTGGAAGTTAATGGAAGTTGGAGTCACCTACAAAAACTCAAAGAGTACACTTTTGGTGATATCAATCTATTATCCTTTTTCATGCTTTAAATTTGATATCATGTGATATTTGGAGAAGGAAAGTTGTGTTATACCTTAACATGCCTAACATGATCATTGTTTGCCTAAAATGCCTATATAAGTTTTAATGATGATCATGTGTTTCTTGATAAACTTGAATCATGTCTTAAAATGCTTTTGAAAATGTAATGTTCTCTTATAAAATTCTTTTTGAAAGGGGGTGAAGTTTTTAAAATGTTTTTTGATTGATGAATTAAGAATAAAAATCTTTTGCCTTTTGTTACTTTATAGTATTATGCTTACATTTCCTTAGCATACATATTTCATCCTATCCATCTTGTGTTTCAACGAGGGGGAACCTAGCTCTTAAGTTGTTTATATCTCTTGCCTTACATCCTTATTTGATTACATAAATTGTTTTATTGCTATCATATGCTAAATGTTGACATACAAAAATATGACAAGTATTGCATGAATAATCTTCTATATCTTGAAAGCATGCTTGTTTCATCTCTCTATGCTTGAATCATATGTAGAATCTATAAATGGGAGAAACTATTTTTTTCCTTTCTAAGCCTTTTTGTTGATGTCAAATAAGGGGAGTGAAAATTAGAAAGAAAAATATGTTCTTGTGCTTATTGTTTAATATGCTTACATGAATATCCATTCTTGTATATTGTTCAACATATTTTTCTTTGGTGATTTGTCATCATAAAAAAGGGAGAGATTGTGGAAATAAGTTTGTCCTAAATGGTTTAATATGTTAAATTTTGATGATGACAAATATAAGACAAAAAGAATACTTTGTATATGTTCTTTGTTGCATCCTATATAGAGCATATCCATTAGTAATTGATAAATATCTTATTTGCATGTGTCTATGAAAGTCTTATATGCATGTTAAACTAACTAGAGTTATACATTTATGAATCATACATATGAAGATATTAAATTATGAATTTAGACTAACTATGCTTGTTTAAGTGAGTAATACTTTGCAGGATAATCTAAGTACCAAGAGTGGGCATTACAATAAGAAAGCAAAAGATCTCAATGAATCTCAACTCAAGGAGAATGTGAATGCCTATTTCATAAAGGTATTGATATCATCAAGATCAAGCCAAAGACCAAGTTCAAAGGAAGATTAAATGGTATAACCTATAGGACTTAGGGTCTTTATGTAAGAAGCCTTTTGGATATTTCAAATATGTTTTCAAATCTTTAAAAATATTTTTCACATGTTAAAATACCCAACAAACAAGTTTTGAAAAGTTATTTATGGTGGTAGTTCAAATTTATGAAAAATAGCCAAGTTTGAGTTTTGCAAAACTGACATTTGGTTACTCTTTTGATCATAACTTTCAAATAATTTGAATTTTGTCCTAAAACTTATTTCATTTGAAAATAGACTCAAAGATCTTTCCAATGAGTAGTCATTTGCTTTAAACGGATAAGAAATGAAGAAGTTATGACCATTTAAAGTCAGTTTTCGAAACTAGAGTGATTTATTCGAATAAGGGATGTGTTATTCGAATAACACACCCCAGAAAATATTCCAGAATGTGTTTTTAAAGATTTATTCGAATAAAAAATGTGTTATTCGAATAACATGACTCAGAAAATGTTCAAGAACATTTTTTTGAAGATTTATTTGAATAACAATGTTGTTATTCGAATAAACACGACCCAGAATCACGCAACGACTATTTTCTAAGCTGTAATTACTGAAATTTAATACCCCAATGGCTTTCTTTCTTAGAACTCTATAAATACATGTTTTTGGGTCATCTTTTAACAACACTTAACTATCTGAAACAATTCTTTCTTGTTTTAATTTGTGATTCATATTTTACCAAATTTCTGTGCTCTTTTTCACCAAAATTTCAGATATCCTAAAAGAGCTTCATTGTCCTTCAATTTGTAATACACACTCTTAAGATAATTTCTTCTTTTTTCTACTCTTTGATTCTTTGTAACGAGGGTGAGGTATCCCTTAGAGAAATTGTAAGAGTGATGTATCCCTGACTGTCGAGGCTTAAGTACAAAGGGTGAGGTATCCCAAGGTACGGTGAATGCTCTATTGTGTAAAGGTTTCAAGCACCTGTTGAAGCTTGAAGTGATAGTGGAAAATCTCAGGTGGTTTACTTGAGGACTGAATGTAGGCCACAAGTGGTTAGTGGCTGAATTAAGATAAATTCTGTGTTTGCTCTTCTTAACTCAAACTTCTTTATTTCTTGTATTTTAATAATATATGTTTGAGTTGAATTTGATATTTAGTTTATTTGTTTAATTTATCCCATAACCCAAGTTATTTTTTTGAGTAATCTACAATAGTTAGATTTATTCCGCTGCATGTATTGATTAAATTTATCAAAATGCATAATTTCTTTATGTTGTTTTAGAAATAATCACCCAATTCATCCCCCTCTTAGGTGATGGTTGCCATGACTAACAAAAGAGGAATGTTGAATGTCGCTGAATGCAGGTTATTAATGTTGATCTATGTAAATGTACTTTGTTTTGCTTGAGGACTAGCAAAAATCTAGGTTTGAGGGTGTGATAACTCCACAAAATGTAGTTATTTGTGCCTTATATCTGCGCTATATTAGTTGCTTAGTCCTTATTTGTATGCATGAATGGAAGACTTTAGCATCATATTCATCTGATTTTATCTTGATGACTTCCATTATGATTTCGAGCAGCTATTTCCAAATCTCTGATAAATTAAGTACATTTGCATTTGCTATTAAAGTGGTAATTTCTCTATTATAAGAAGGGCTCTAATTGAGAGAATTTGGACAAGCTTTGGACTAGGAAGCCCAAGAGAAAGCCAAAATTGAATACCAGCATTCAACATCGCGGCACAGGCATGTCAATGTTGTGGCAGTGGTGATTTCCCTGCATCAGTACTAGAACCCGCGGCTAGAGCACCGCAGCGCTAAGAACTGGCCGCCACGATGTCTGTGACCTAATTGAACACGCGCCGCGGCGTGATGTGTTTAATGCCGCGACATGACTCTATTTTATTCAGCCTATAAATATTGTTGTATCCATTTTGCACGAGAGCTTTCTAATGTTTTTAGAGAACAGCTGTTAGGGTTTGTGTTTTAGACTGAAATGAAGCAGAAGCAACCAAGATTGAGGGCTTTCTTTACCTTGGAGGAGGATTGGAGCTTGGAGGATCATTAACCTTGAGCTTCCTCTTCTCTATCTTCTACTTTCTCATTTTCTTTCCATGAATATGATGTATTTTGCTATATTTTCATGCTTCATGGATAGCTAAGCTATGTGTAGGGTTTACTTTGGATCCTCCTATAAATATTGAATAATTTTGTAATCCTTTGAGTTTATATACATGATATGGTTTTGTTTAATCATATAGTGCTTAATGCTTTTGATTGTTTGATCAGCTTTTGATTGATTTGTTGAAATCTAATGAACTTGGACATAGAAATTTAGATTTGAGATCGTATGTATGATTGATGCGTGTTCTTTTTCATTCAATTGGCTTGGGTGAGATGATTCATTAATAGGATAGAAATATACCTATTGACCATGCATAGTAACTATTGGGAATAAATCTTAATGAGTGGATTTATACTAGTTCTCATGAAAACATAGTGAATTAGGTAACTAAAGCATGGTTGATTGACCTAGACATAGGCTTTTAACTAATTTAGATTCTCAAGCTAACCTAATCATTTCGTTTATATTGCTCATAAGGATTACTTGTTATCAATTAAAGTAGGAGGTGAAAAAGGATTCCCTATTCTCTAATTCTCAACTTTAATTCAATTTTAAAACTTTTAAGTTCTTTTAATTAGTTTAGACACTCATCTCTAAATTTATATGTCCTTAGATAGAAAATCTTAAACTTTTGGTTTATATTTAGCACTGATTTTAACCTCAGTACTCGTGGGAACGATATCTGACTCCTAGCTATATTATAAGTGCGATCTGTGCACTTGCGGTAAGCAAAAGAGCAAACATTACCTTAAAGAATTTTCTTCATCAATTCCTTGTGGGCCGACCTTAGACTCCCAAGAATTTATTACTTAAGACTACCTGCACTTGGGTTTGCAACACATAATTTGTATCAATGCTCAACATGCGTAGCCCGCACAGTCTCAAGAAAATGCAGCAATTGACAGACCGAATTGGGACCCTCACACGTTTTCTTGCTAAAGTTGCTCATAAATGTCTTCCCCTCTTCATACTGCTCAAAAAAAGGAAAGGTTTTGAGTAGACTCAAGAGTGTGATGATGCCTTTGCATCCTTGAAGAACCTTCTATCCTCTCCTCCCATACTGATAAGACTGGAACCTGGTGAGACTCTATTTGTATATCTCTCAGTTCATGAAGAGACTATAAGTTCAGTTCTAATCCGGGAGACGGATGAGGGGTAGAAGCCAGTCTACTTTGTGAGCAAGGTGTTGCAAGGCTCCGAGCTTTACTGCCAGAAAATTGAAAAGGTTGCCTTCACATTTGTCACCACGGCCAGAAGACTCAGACAATACTTTCTGTGCCATCCCGCGGTGGTGAGGATAGACTAACCTATCCCTTAGATATTGCATAAACCAGACCTAGCAAGGAGAATAACCGCCTGGTCCATTGAGCTTTCTGAGTTCGAAATCGTGTATGAGCCCCAGTTGGTAATTAAAGCTCAGGCGCTTTCAAAGTTCTTAGCAGAGCTCACATCGGACCCCGACAACCTAGAGGGAATTTCTTAGACCATATTCATTAATGGCTCCTTGAATCCCAAAGGGAGTGGTGCTAAGGTAATTTTGGAGAATTCTGAATGAGTAACTATAGAGAACTTCCTGAAGTTTGAGTTCCCTAATTCAAAAAACCAGGCAGAGTACGAAGCATGCATTATCGGACTAAAAATGGCCAAAGATATGGGAGCGGCCAAAATCACATTTTGCAGCGACTCCCAACTTGTGACCTCCTAGATTCGAGGTGAATATTAAGCCAATGAGCCCTTCCTTCATAAATACTTAGCCAAAGTCCAGGGGCTCCTCAAAACTTCCAAGATGCCAAAATAGAGCACATACCCATGGAACAGAACTCTAGGGCGAACCTCTTTGTCCAAATTGGCCTGCACAAATAGCCCGGGCAATATCCGTTCCATGATCCAAGAGACTCTCTTTCAGCCCGCCATTATGCACATAATCATTTTCTAGGTGGAAGAGGAATAACGTACTTGGATCGCCCCAATAATGGAGTACCTTCAGTCTGGAACCCGACCTAGTGATTACAAGGAAACCTCCAAGTTAGTCAAAATTACGGTCTAGTACACTATTTATAACAGACAATTGTACTGCTGTGGGTTCTTTTTACCTTTCCTCAAATGCCTTACACTAAAAGAGGCATAATATGTTTTGGCCGATGCCTGTGAGGGGAGTTGTGGACACCACTTTGGGGCAAAGCCTTAGTTCTGAAAGCACTTAGGGTCGGATACTATTGGCCAACAATGGAAGCTGATTCCTTGGCATATGCCTGAGTTTGTGACAAATGTCAACAACATTTGGACCATTATCAAGCTCCCCTTAAAGAGCTGTCCACAACGTCCATACCCTGACCATTCTACAGATGGGGTATAGATATCTGTTCATTCCCTCAAGCACTTGGATAACTGAAATACTTGGTGGTGGCTGTGCATTATTTCACCAAATGGATCAAAGCAGAGCCTCTAGTCACAATCACCTTTGTCAGGATCCAAAAGTTTCCATAGCATCACATCATCACCAGGATTGGGGTTTTGGAGTCTATTATGACAGACAACGGAACCTGTTGGTGTATGCCCTAGAGGCCAATACATTTTCTGTATTTACATACATTCTATTATGCTATTTTATATATGAGGCATTTCATTTATTATGTTCTTTTTTTATAAACATAATAAAGTCCTTAGAATAGTAAGTTTGATGTCATAGGACATCAAGTGGATGACTTGATAGTGAGATCCTTTTGGTTACAACACTATTCTTAAATGTCCCTAGTCAAGTATTATTGTTAATTAGGACAACAATAATACATTAAGACTAGTATGTGCATAGACTGATGACCACATCTCACGGGTCATGGATATAAGATATCAAGTCTTCACATGGGTACATATTAGAGTAATGATGTACTGGACTGACCTACTATGAGAACACAACATAGATCATTACGTGAGTGTCATAAGTGATTCTCATAGTGACAATGGTGTCTGTGGTCCTTTGACTTGAACTCACTACGATTCCTACATGAGGAGTTGTGTGTTTTAATGCCATCAAACGTCATCTGTAACAAGGTGATTATAAAGTTGGTTGTTGGACATACCGTGAATCATGCAGAGGGATGTGAGTGACCTAGATGGGATTTGTCACTCCTACATAACAGGAGCAATATCTTCGAGCCCCCTGATTGAGTGAGACTGCGAAATGCATGGCCATGCTCAAATGAGTCAATATGAGATATTGATCTCATTTGTTGTTACAAAGTCTACTCAAGTAGCAGGAAATGAATGATTGGACTATACAAGGGTGACGCATTTCATGCCTTGTGTTCAATTTAGATATCTTGACAAAGGGACTAAACGATACGAAAACATTGGTCACGGAAAGGTTATGTCAACTCACTGACATTCTTATTACTTGGGTAGCAGTAATATGTTGCTAGATACCGCTCACTGCTTGTAATATTAAAATGGGATTTTAATATTACTGCCAATGTAATAAGAACCTGCAAGGTCACACACATAGAGCAGACTAAAATTGGAGCAATGGATACAAGTTGGACTCGGATTCAAATATGGGCCAGACTCATAACAGATGGGTCTAGGGTTGCACAACTTACCTTGCTGCTGCTCACACTCACTTAAGGTAGTCACTATTATAAATAGTACTGCTAAGGGGCTGCTAAGATACACAATTTCAGAACCCTAGCCGCACCTACAGAAAAATGAGTGAGAGAGTGATGTGTTTCTTTCTCTCTCTTCGCAGCCTAGCACCGTGTGAGAGACGTGTAAGGACTCCTCTTTGTGGACGTTAGACGTTCGTGAGTCTGTTCGTGTGGATACCACAGAGACATCGTTTCTATTACGGTGTTGGTGATTCACGTCCTTCCTTTTGATCACGCTTCAAGAGGTAAATAATTTAAAACTTGGATTATGGCTTTTCACATGGATCCTCGGTGGGAATCCCTGTTTTTCAGCTGCGTGATGTAACCACAATTCCCAACAGTGGTATCAGAGCCAGGTTGTGAAACCATGATTCGGTTTTCTATTTTCGTTTACATGAGATAACATGTTTTTTGTTCTTGTTTTTGACAAAAGATATGATCTTTAATATGTTATTTCTGAAAATCGTATAAAACCCTTTGCGAAAACATATTCTATTTCTTATGTTATATGCAAAACCGTAATATTATTTTCAAAAACCCATGAAGATATTCATATGTTTTGTGAAAACCATTTTGTTTTAAGATGTATGTTTTTGCGAAGCTTTCTGGTATGTATGTGATACATACAGCGTTATGGAATCCTTATTCTTAATGCGCGGCGCAAGGGTTTGGGAAACCTTGTTCTTGGTTTGTGACAGCAGGGATTATGGAATCCTTGTTTCTGCACAAAAGGCGTAGCGCAAGGGGTTTTGAAAACCCTATTCTTGTTTTGCAACAGCAGCATCAAGTGTTGATGTCAAGCCATCAAGGAGGCGCCAGAAGTTCAAGTGTTGAACGACGGCGCAAGGGTTTCCCGCGGCACATAAAGTGTTCATGTTGTTCGAAAGCGCGATATTTTATATCCAATTTTATGACTCGTGAAAATAATAATGTATTATTGTTATGAGTTTATATGTTTTTGTGATGCATGGGGCATGGTTATGGCCTTAGTCCTCTTTTTATGCCTTTTGGTTTTAAGAAATACGACTTGCGTGTCGTGCCTTTCTCTTTACATTCTGATTGTACATTCTCTTCTCACCTAACTCCCCTCGAATGTAAAAAAGGTTTCTATATAATGTAATTATGATGTGGAGGCAGAAGATGGCATCAAGTGAGGATGTTGATGGGAGACGCTTGGTGAAGCTGGCTTAGTTAATGCTACTCTCTTAGGGGGCCATAACCATGTCACTTTTATTATATGCTTTTTATGTATGAGATGCATGGATAATGTTTATGGTATGATAAATAGTTTAATAAATGGTGAGATATAATAATAATAAAAAAAATTCCCTTAAAGCAAATATTAAGTCATTATGTGATGCCTTCCAATGTGTGGCACTCATCAAGACTAGTATCGATCAAGTGCAAGTCTGCCAAAGAAAGATGCCTTTATCAATATTAGTAAGACGCGATGGGATAAAGGTAATATCCAACTGCCAACCATTGAGTCTGACTTAACTAGGCCATTTCAATAGGATTGAAAGCTTAGAGGCATGAAGTTGGGCTTTAGTCCATTAGATGGATTAGAATAAGTGTTATTCACCCAACTATCCGAGAGTTACATATGATGTAATTGGAAAGTGTTTCCTACCTAAATAACTGAATTTTGGGTGATCAGCCAAAGCTGACTCAAAACTAGGTGAAATATGGATCTTGGCCCGCTAGGAAATCTTACGATGGGATTTTCCGAGTCAATGCTGAGGGTCATTGATTTGAATAAAATAGTGGGAGACATATTTAATTAAAAGACCTCATTAAATATGTTTATGGCATGATACTTATATTTTGCATATTTCTGTTAATAGATTACCATGGCAACAAACACATCGAGTACTTTATCATTGCGATCCGTCCTTGAGAAGGATAAGTTGTCTGGAATAAATTTTCTAGACTGGTACAGGAATTTGAGGATTGTCCTCAAGCAAGAGAAAAAGTCGTATGTTTTGGAATGCCTATTCGAGCCACCGTCGCTAATGCCCCTAGAACTGAAAGAGATGCTTATAAAAAGCATCAAGATGATGCCTTGGACATTGGATGTCTAATGCTGACCACCATAAACTCTGAGCTCCAAAAGCAACATGAGAACATGGATGCATACGATATGATCGTACACCTTAAGAAGCTCTATCAAGAGCAGGCCAGACATGAGAGATTCGAGGTCTCTAAAGCACTATTTCAGTGCAAGCTGGTAGAAGGAAGCCCTGTTGGTGCTCATGTACTCAAGATGATTAGGTACATTGAAAACCAAGAGAGACTCGATTTTCCTTTGGGCCAAGAGTTGGCCACTGACTTAGTCCTGCAATTGTTGCCAGAAAGTTTTAGTCAATTTGTCATGAACTACAACATGGATAAGATTGACAAATCACTACCAGAGCTGCTAGGCATGTTGAGAACTACTGAGCAGAACATTAACAAAGGCAAAGGGAATGCCATAATGATGGTCCAAAAGAATAAGGGCAAGAAACAGCAAAAAAAGCCCAAGGACAACTGGAAGGGCAAGGGCAAGGGCAAGGATAAGTCCAAGCCCAGCACTTCTAGCTTAAAACCAGTGGGTGGAATGGCTAAGGAAGGTACATGCTTCCATTGTGGTCAGACCAGACATTGGAAGAGGAGCTGTGCCAAGTTCCTGGACGAGCTCAAAAAGAAGAAGGGAAGTGAGACTTCCACTTCAGGTATTTTTGTTATTGAAGTCAATTTATCTACTTTTGCATCATGGGTATTAGATACTGGATGTGGATCTCACATTTGTGTAAATGTGCATGATCTAAAGAGCAATAGATCATTGACGAAGGGCGAAGTTGACCTACAAGTGGGAAATGGAGCAAAGGTTGCTGTATTAGCTGTAGGGACTTATTTATTATCTTTACCCACTGGGCTTGTAATAGAGTTAGAGATCTGCTATTTTGTGCTTGCTATTAGCAAGAATATCATTTCTGTTTCTTGTTTGGACAAGAAAGGTTTTTCTTTTATTATAAAAGAGAAGTGTTGTTCCATTTATATGAATGATATTTTTTATGGTAGTGCACAATTGAGTAATGGACTTTATGTACTTGATCTCAAAATGCCCGTCTATAACATAAATACAAAGATGTTTAAATCAAATGATCTGAACCCAACTTTTCTCTGGCATTGTCGTTTGGGCCACATAAATAAGAAACACATCTCCAAACTCCATAAAGATGGATTCTTGGACTCATTTGATTTTGAATCATATGAGACATGTGAATCTTGTTTATTGGGAAAGATGACAAAGGCCCCATTCACCGGACAAGGCGAAAGGGCTAGTGATCTTTTAGGCCTTATACATAGTGATATATGTGGGCCACTAAATACACTCGCTAGAGGCAGTTTTCAATACTTCATTACATTTACTAATGATTTAAGTAGATATGAATTTTTATATCTTATGAAGCACAAATCAGAATCCTTTGAAAAGTTCAAAGAGTTCAAGAATGAAGTACAAAACCAACTTAGCAAGAGTATTAAAATCCTTCAATCAGATCGAGGAGGAGAATACTTAAGCCAACAGTTTAATGATCATCTGAAAGAGTGTGGGATAATATCTCAACTCACTCCACCAGGAACACCATAATGGAATGGTGTCTCTGAAAGGAGGAACCGGACCTTGTTGGATATGGTCCGATCCATGATGAGTCATGCAAACCTTCCAGGCTCCTTCTGAGGACATACTCTGTTAACAGCAGCTTTCACATTTAACCATGTTCCATCTAAGATGGTTCAAAAGACATCATATGAGATATGGACTGGGAGACGACCCAGTATGTCTTTCTTGAAGATTTGGGGCTGCGAAGCTTATGTGAAACGTCAAGTTTCTGATAAGCTTGGACCTAAATCAGATAAATGCTTCTTTATGGGGTATCCAAAGGAAACCAATGGATATTTTTTCTATAATCCTACCGAGGGTAAAGTATTTGTCGCACGGATATCTGTGTTTCTAGAAAAGGAGTTTATCTCCAAAGGAACCAGGGGGAGAAAAGTAGAACTTGAAGAAGTTCAAGTTTCACAAAGCAGCAATGAACTAATGGTGGAAATAGAGCAGCCTCCACAAAATGTTGTGGTACAGCAACCTGCTCTAGTAGTACAAGACTTGCGTAGGTCTAATAGGATACGTCATCAACCAGAGAGATATGGATTTCTCATGACCCAACAAGGTGACGTATTGCTCATGGATCAATATGAGCCTGTGACTTACCAGGAAACCATTATTGGCCCAGAATATGAGAAATGGCTTGAGGCCATGAGATCTGAAATGGATTCCATGTATGCCAACCAGCTATGGACCTTGGTTGACCCACCTGAAGGGGTAAAACCCATTGGGTGCAAGTGGGTTTTCAAAAAAAAAATTGACATGGATGGTAATGTGCATACCTTTAAGGCGCGATTGGTGGCTAAAGGTTTCAAACAAATTCATGGTATAGACTATGATGAGACTTTTTCCCCAGTTACGATGCTTAAATCCGTTTGGATCTTGCTTGCTGTTGCAGCATACCATGATTATGAAATCTGGCAAATGGATGTCAAAACTGCTTTCCTTAATGGAAATCTTCTCGAGGATGTGTACATGACACAACCTAAAGGTTTTGCCACTCCAGAGGATGCTATAAAAGTATGCAAGTTACAACAATCTATTTATAGATTGAAGCAAGCTTCTAGAAGCTGGAATCTTCGTTTTGATGATACGATAAAACAGTTTGGTTTCATCAAGAATGAAGAAGAATCTTATGTCTACAAGAAGGTTAGTGGGAGCACTATTGTCTTTCTGGTATTGTATATAGATGACATACTACTTATTGGAATTGACATCCCTACCCTACAGTCCGTAAAGACTTGGTTAGGGAACTACTTCTCTATGAAGGACTTAGGCGAAGCCACCTATGTGTTAGGTATTAGGATTTATAGAGATAGATCACTGAGACTGCTTGGCCTAAGTCAGAGTACATACATAGACAAAGTGTTAAGACGGTTTAACATGCATGAATCCAAGAAAGGACTTTTGCCTATGTCGCATGGTGTAAGCCTATCTAAGGCTCAATCCCCTTCCACCCAAGATGAGAGGGATCGCATGAGCAAGATTCCATATGCATTTGCAATTGGATCTATCATGTATACCATGTTATGTACTCAACAAGACATCTCGTATGCTTTGAGCATGACGAGTACGTACCAGTCTGATCGAGAGTCACTGGACTGCTATCAAGAACATCCTTAAGTACTTAAGAAGGACTAAGGATTCGTTCTTGGTATATGGAGGCGAGGAAGAGCTAGTTGTAAAAGGTTACACTGATGCTAGCTTCCAAACCGATAAGGACGACTCCAGATCGCAATCAGGTTATGTTTTTTGCCTAAATGGTGGGGCTGTGAGCTAGAAGAGTTCAAAGCAGGAGACAGTCACCGATTCTACCACAGAGGCTGAGTATATTGCTGCCTCCAATGCAGCAAAGGAGGCCATTTGGATCAGGAAATTCATTACTGAACTTGGCGTTATTCCTAGCATTGTGGACCTAGTGGACCTCTATTGTGATAATAATGGAGCCATTGCACAAGCTAAGGAGCCTAGATCTCACCAACAATCCAAACATATACTTAGGCGCTTCCATCTTATTCAAGAGATCATCGATAGAGGAGATGTGAAGATATGCAGAGTACCAACATATGATAACATTGCTGATCCACTGACGAAATCTCTTGCACAGCAGAAGCATGAGGGTCACACGAGGTCTTTAGGCATTAGATATATGCCTGATTGGCTCTAGTGCAAGTGGGAGATTATTGGTGTATGCCCTAGAGGCCAATACATTTTCTGTATTTACATACATTCTATTATGCTATTTTATATATGAGGCATTTCATTTATTGTGTTCTTTTTTGATAAACATAATAAAGTCCTTAGAATAGTAAGTTTGATGCCATAGGACATCAAGTGGATGACTTGATCGTGAGATCTTTTTAGTTACAACACTATTCTTAAATGTCCCTAGTTAAGTATTATTATTAATTAGGACAACAATAATACATTGAGACTAGTATGTGCATAGACTAATGACCATATTTCACGGGTCATGGATATGAGATATCAAGTCTTCACATGGATACATATTAGAGTAATGATGTACTGGACTGACCCACTATGAGAACACTACATGGATCGTTACGTGAGTGTCATAAGTGATTCTCATAGTGACAATGGTGTCTGTGGTCCTTTGACTTGAACTCACTACGATTCCTACATGAGGAGTTGTATGTTTTAATGTCATCAAACATCATCTGTAACAAGGTGATTATAAAGTTGGTTATTGGACATACCGCGAATCATGCAGAGGGATGTGAGTGACCTAGATGGGATTTGTCACTCCTATATAACAGGAGCGATATCTTCGGGCCCCCTGATTGAGTGAGACTGCGAAATGCATGGCCATGCTCAAATGAGTCAATATGAGATATTGATCTCATTTGTTGTTACAAAGTCTACTCGAGTATCAGGAAACGAAAGATTGGACTATACAAGGGTGACGCATTCCATGCCTTGTGTTCAATCTAGATATCTTGACAAAGGGACTAAACGATACGAAAACATTGGTCATGGAAAGGTTATGTCAAATCACTGACATTCTTATTACTTGGGTAGCAGCGATGTGTTGCTAGTTACCGCTCACTGCTTGTAATATTAAAATGGGATTTTAATATTACTGCCAACGTAATAAAAACCTGCAGGGTCACACGCATAAAGCAGACTAAAATTGGAGCAATGGATCCAAGTTGGACTCGGATTCAAATATGGGCCAGACTCATAACAGATGGGTCTAGGGTTGCCTGACTTACCTTCTTGCTCGCTCACACTCACTTAAGGCAGTCACTATTATAAATAGTACTGCTAAGGGGTTGCTAAGATACACAATTTCAGAACCCTAGCCGCACCTACAGAAAAGTGAGTGAATGAGTGACAGGTTTCTTCTCTCATCTTCACAGCTAGCACTGTGTAAGAGACGTGAGGCTCCTCTTTGCGGACGTTGGACGTTCGTGAGTCTGTTCTTGTGGATACCGTGAGACATCATTTCTATTACCGTGTTGATGATTCACGTCCTTCCTTTTGATCACGCTTCAAGAGGTAAATAATTTAAAACTCGGATTATGGCTTTTCGCATGGATCCTCGGTGGGAATCCCTATTTTTTCGTTGCGTGATGTAACCGCAATTCCTAACAGAACCCAGTTCAAAGATAAGAGTTTCAACGAGCTACTTGTTAAGCTAAAAATCAAGCATCATTATAGTTTTGTTGAGAATCTCAAGACAAATGGACAAGCTGAAGCCACCAATCGGGTTATTATTTGAGGAATTAAAAGGAGGTTGGATAAAACTAAAGGAAATTGGGCTGATCAACTAAATCATGTCCTCTGCGTTTACCAGACTACGCCTCACTCCACAATAGGTGAAACCCCCTTTAAACTCACTTATGTGTATAAGGCTATGATTCTGGTGGAGATAGGGGAACCCAGTTGGCGTCATCAGTAGTTCTCACCCAATGACAACCCCGGATTGATTAGGGAAGACTTGGACCTTCTAGAAGAAAGAAAGCATGTTGTTCACATACACGACACTACCATCAAACAGAAGACGATGGCTCGATATAACCTAAAGGTTATTCTAAGAAAATTCGAACCAGGTGACCTAATACTTTAGAGAGTCGACATCGGTGGTAGGAATGCCTCACAAGGGAAGTTAGCCCCAAATTAACAAAGGCCTTATCGGATCGTGATCACTATTGGCAAGGGAGCTTACACCCTGGGGACACTAACAGGAAAACCAATAAAAAACTATTAGAATGCGAACAAACCTAGAAAGTACTATAGCTAAGTGCTTTTTAAGGCCTAGTCTCCTAGTTTACTTTATGTTTGATCTGCCTTAGTTTTTGTGGATATACATTGTATGAACTTCAGTTTTTCATTCAATTAACAAAATGAGAAAGTTAACTTTTATACATCTACTTGCACTATCTCTAAAGTCTTAAAGACCCTTAAACCAAACTCTATCTTAAGAATATCTACAAAGCCCATTCCTTATTGGGTTTGAGGTTTCTTTTAATTATTTTAAGACCCTCAAGACGAACTCTGTCTTGAGAATGTCTACAGAACCTATTCCTTATGGGATCCATGATTTTTCTTAATTTTAAGACCTTTAAGCCAGACCCCGCCTTGAGAATGTCTATAGAGCCTGCTCTTTATGGGACCTGGGGTTTCTTAGATTCTAGGTTAAGAGGAATAACTCATAAAACCCATTTGTGTGTTTTTGTCGCAAGTTATGGGCCTATACCCAAATCCTCAACACTTGGCCATAACCATTTTATGGTTGTGAAATTAATTAGCAACACAGGTTATGTAACACCCATGAAAACATGATAGATTTGTATATGGTTACAAAGGCAGCCTAATACTAGTTTGTCATGCTTGTTTAATTTTGTGACCGTCTGAGCATGTTCAGTCACTTTGTTGCAACACTATGTGTGAAATATAGCTGTTATTAGCTCAAAATTGGCTTAAACTACTAAGTTAATGGAAATAAATATGGAGAATTCGTTTCTAGGTCACAAATGTGTGGAAGATAGTGTGGTTGAAATTTGAGGATAATTGGAGTTAGTTTGACATTTTTAAACATATTGGGTATATATTTTAATGCCGGATTGGCTACCAACAGATATGGAAGTATATGGAAATGGTGGAACAAGATTTTTGATGAATCTTAGGAATAGTTTTAAACTTGTTGGAAGTTAGGAAAGTTAATTTGGTGAAATCTAAGTATTCTTAATAGATTGGAAGTTTTAGTACTTGGCTAAGAAGCCAATTTTTGACTTCTCTTCTTCATTTCTCATGGCAGAAGAAGCTAAAAACAGAAGAAAGAAAAAAGAAAGGAACTGAGAAGGAGGAGAAATAGGAAGAAGAGGAAAGAGGAAGGAGAGCTTGGGATCTTTATAGCCAATCCTTGGCTTTATCTTCAAGACCTTGAGATAGGGGGAACCTTGTTTTACTCTTTACTTTCATTTTCTCCATCATTTCTGATGAGAAGGGTTGATGAAGAAAGTGGGGTTTGAGTGATGTTCTTTGTTGTTTATGCTTGATTCTTGTTGTATGACTTGAAAATGGCATAACTCTGGTTTGTGATATGTTTGGTGATGCATTTTTCATCTCTTAAACACTCATGATCTCATTTAAGTTAAAAATGGGAATTTAGGTTTTTATGGTGATGAATGATGTAACATTCTAATACAGATATCTAGATATATTCTAGAAATACTAAGATATATAAAGATAAACAATACTAGAGATATCACTTCTACATACTAACTAATACATATATCTATAATCACAACTGAATAATTATAGAAAGCCTTGAGAGAATGCGAAAAAACTTAAACTCATACATATATATATACAACACTTGCCACAGAAGGGCATATTGTAATACATACTACTTAAAACATACAAAACAAATATAAACTTATACATAAGCTTTGTCTACTAAAGCATATAAAAACTATACTAGTCTTTAAGCTTCATCTTTATTCCCTTAAAAGGGTCTTTACCTGGATTTACATGGAAGAACAACTGAGGTGAGAATTACAATTCTCAATAAAAGCAATTCCAATATCAGTTAGCTATAACATTGTATAACAAATATAACAGTTGCTATAACTACTAACACAGGAGTTTCTTCTACTTTTCTCATAACTACACACTATTATATAGTGTGGTCTAAACCGATAGCCTACATACCGTTAGATATAAACAACTGCCTATACAATTGTAAATACCAATAGCAACAGATAATGTCCATACAATTATCCGTAAATGCAGGGCAGATGATATGCAATATGATTATGCTCAAGAAAGATCCTAAAGACATGCTCAAATGCTTATTTTGAAATACATGCAGGAGTTTATTTTGAAAACCAAGAAGTTCATTAGGAACTGATTCAGTATATTATCTCGTAGCGAATGAGGTATCTCTTCATATCACACATATCTTGGCACGCTGAGAAGTTCGGTCTAAGTCCTGATTCCGAAGAACCTTTTAGACCCCTACTTATCTCCTTTGGCCTTGGCACTAACGAAATATCAGAGTTATGTCCTTTCTCAATTGAGTTTATCAGACACCCTTCAATTTCTCTTGGCCTCCATGAATGCTGTCAAAGGATACTCACAAAGATCAATACTATTAGACCATTTCCATAGACATACATACTTATTCTAAACACCACCTCATCACTCATAACTCTTAAGTGAATCCTATGCAACACTATGTTGCTGAAGTGTTAGATACTCACATATGGCAAACCATTACTCCTAGTTGCACTAAGGTTCTCATAACATTCACATATAAGCTAGATTAACTAACTAGTGTGTAAAAAGCATAGTGTTATGTTTACCTCTTACATAAACACTACCTTAACTTTCCTATAGACTCAACTCATCTTAGTGAAAGAGCCTATCTTAGCTAATGCCTTATTCAATCTTGCTTAAGGAAATAAATGAGCATTTCACTATAACTTTGCATACTTAATGAATGTAACAAGTTTACAAGTCAACATTCATCCTATTGTGTATTCTATAATGCACAAGGTCCAATTTAACTAGAGACTTAGCATATAACATCCTATCTTTGGAACTAAATACACAACCTTATCCTCACTCAAGTGAATCTAACTCAAAGTGGTTCTTACTTACAACTCTTTGTTACTTAAGGTTCTAGGTACCTTCCAAAGATAATTCATTACTCTTGGATATCCTAAGGCTCATACCTTCCTTATTCTTACTAGAGTGAATCCTATATTTCATCTTAGTATACTCATCTCTATTGCACCATCTCATCAAATCTTGAGTGATATCTAATGTAACACTAGGTTGCCTAAGGTACTATGTCCTCACCTAGGGCAAACCACCTCTTTTGGATGCTCAAAGCCTAAGTTTCTCATTCCTTCTAGGTGATAATTTCCCTCTTGAAAATATCCCCATTTATGTCTTAACAAACTTTAGGAAACATTTACTAATGATCCCATCTAGTCCATAGCTTCAAAACATCGAAAATGACATTTTTGAAAATTCTGGCCTCAAACATGGGCCATGTCTGAAAACACGGCCCCCTAGTGTCTTTGGACATAGGCCATGTCTGATTAAACGCCCCCCCCGGTGTCTTGCTTTGTGAGCACTATTCATAAATTTCAATTGGCATAGAGGGACACTATCCCCTTAGTGTATCTTAACCAGAATCAAATCTACAAAACTGTGATACGGTTCCATGGTTCCAATCTTACTTCCAATCATCTATAATTGGTTTCTTAGTGATTTCTAATACCCATCCATGCCCCTAAACTTGTTGTAACTCAATTACAACCTATGGATTCACTTAAGCAAAGATCTAGGTCCAAAATCACATAACTCCAACCATTGTCCAATTCTTAAATCTATGGATCCTAATGATTGATCTTGAGCCATGAATGGCTATCTTAGGTTTACTAAGCTTAAACTATTCTAACCTAATCCTTGGAATCAAGAACCAAGCCAAGAACATAGATTTGGCTCTCTAAACCCCTATTTCTATTCAAAACCTCTAACCTCATTCAATGAAAATCAAAGAGAAGAAAAATGAATAGAAACCCCCTATCTCTTGATTGGATGATCAATCTTCAAGTTCTATGCTTTGATCTTGATCTTCCCTTGGTCTTCCTCTCCTTCTTCTTCTTCTTCTTCCTCTTCCTTTCTTCCCCTTTCTCTCTTCTCCTCCTTCGTTTTCTTCTTCTTTGTTTTCTCTTTTCTTTGTTTTGCAGCTTTTGTTGCTTATACGTGAGAGAGAGAAATGAGAGAATGACCATCATGTCCCTTAGGATATTTTGCTGGAACTTTCTTATCTGCTAAGAACACCTGAATTATGCTAATTCAAGTTTTTCAGCTTCTAACAACTTTAGAATAAATCATAAGATTCATCTAAATTATTGTTTCACCATTTTCATGATTTTTCATATCTGCTGATAGTCAATTCGATATTAAATGCACAACCAGTATGCCTAAAAATACCAAACTAACTTAGATTCTCTTGAAACTTTAATTGTATCTTACTTAACTCATTTGTGACCTAGAAACAAACTCTTTATGTTTATTTCCCTTAACTTTACCTTTAAAGCCATTATCTGAGTTATTTTAAGCTATTTTTCAACTTCAGTGTTGCAACCAAGTGCCTAAACGAGCTCAGTTTGTCACAAAACTAAACTGACATGTTAATCAAGTCATATGCTACCTTTTAAATACATAAACAAGTCTAATATGTTACTAAGGGTATTACAGATGATGCATCAATGCTTGTGGAGTGATTTGAAAATGGTTTTGATAGTTGCAATATGTTAATGGACCTTGTGTAAGGTGGAAAATCACTTGGAATTGAGTTTTGAGTGATTGGAAGGGGATTTGTTCCAGTGGAACAATACCCGTATCTACAGAATTCTAATTCTGTAGAAAGCTCCTCACGCCACGGTGTGACAGAGGCTGCACTAAGGCGTGACTGAACTTGAGAATAGCACGTCGTGGCGTGAATGCACCACGTCGAGGTGTTAGGGACCAGAGAGTTCGGCGCCGTGGCGTGAGCAATGCTACGCCGAGGCGTGACTTCCAGAATTGGACAAAAGTTATTGTGTGATGCAATAAAGCCTTTTAATGGTGTAGTTTCTTCTTTTATACTTTTTAATGAGTGACGAGGCTCTAATAGAAGTATTTAATGAAGTGTTTGTGTAGTGAATGTAAATCAATTGGTATGTCAAATATTGTGATACTTAGCATCATTGATGTTCATGCTTGAGATGAGATGAATGTAAACTAATTGGTATGCTATCTATAATGGTAATTGACATTATTGTATTTCATACTTTTAGTTATGAATGTAAACCAATTGGCATGCTAGTTAGTATTAATTGGCATCATTATTGTTCATAACTATGTTGAGAGGATGGATTCGTCTACAATGTTGAAGATCGTGTAGTTGATGGATTCACTATCTGGGGAGGATGGATTCCTCTATAATGTTGAAGATCATGTAGTTGATGAGACTTCACTATTGGATAGGATGATCATATATAATTGTAAGAGAAGAGGTAACATACCTTCCCTATCATAATGATGAGTTGAGGATGGTTCATTCCTTCACACCCTGTGGAATAACTGGAATTGGGTTCTAGTGCTTGCTCAAGACTTGTGAAACTAAGTTCCTTTGTTTTGTTCAAGGCTCATGCATTCATGATATTACCATGGAACTGGGTTCCCGCAAATGGTATCATGCATTTTCCACATACATGTTTAGGTTATTCATAGGGTTTGGCATAGCATGGCAATTGTATGAGTGGTTACTAATCATAACATATTCATGTAATGTAATTGTATGGACAATTACGTATCTCTGAGATGGAGATGTTGATTTGGTGAATGTGATGACTAGTTGAAGACTGTTTATGATAAATGAGTTTTTATATAAACTTATAAAATGAGAATGTATTTTAGGAAAAGAAAGGACATGGTTTTGGCTTTTGCCACCTTTCAAGTTAATATATGTATGAGACTTGAGTTTAGAATTGTGTTTTTCTCTGAAATAGCTGGAATGATCGTGATGATATATTTTATGAATATATCTGCTGAGAATATGTGATTCTCACCCCTTGTGTGTGTTTCCATGATAATTCCAGGGAAGAAGATTTGTGGAAAGTGAAGTGCAGACAGAAACTTGGAGAGTTTAGGTTAATATAGCTTAGTAGTTTCTTTTGAACTTATGTACGTATTGTATTTATGAAAAATACAGTTGTGTTGTAATAAATATATTCATCCATTCATGGCTCATATTTTCTATATAATGTGGTTTTGTTATATTTGAAAATGCTTAGTAGTAGTAAGTAGCAAGCCTGAATCTAACGACGGTGGTATAACACTGGTTATACTATGGTTATTAAATTTGGGATGTTACAGGTTATTTCATCCATGGTCCGCCATTAGGTACCTTTCGAAGATGTCTTATGTTAAATTAGTTCTAAACTTGAAAATTCCTAAGTGTTAGGCGATTTTCTTAACTAGATCGTTGACACTAAAGACTGCGGTTATGGATTACCTTTTATTTTGCCTAAGTCCTCAAAGAAATTCTGAGTGCTCAAGCTTTTGGACTTTGGACCTCGGACCAAAGTTTCATGTGATTGAAATCTACCTAAGTCCCAAAATGGTTACCAAATGCACATTAATGATGGGCGTTGGATCCACTATGGACCATGAAAAAAATAAGCATACAATACATGCAACGTAGAGATAATGCAAGCAATTATATTAAAACCTGGGGGCCGAGGAAATTATCTTTACAAAAATAAAATGCCCCACACAAGGGGCAAGAAAAAATAGAAAAGCAAGAGAAGATCAAGCTCTAGGTAGCTCGGAAGGTTCTCGACATCTTTCGTAGTTCAATGTATAGACATGCTCCCCTAAACGTCGTCTCCCACCCAGGGGTATGGGTTTCTCTGGGGGACATAAACTATGGGCCTCTCTCTAATTGGTCTCCCTGGTCACGCTACTCATCTCTTCACCATGGAATCCTTGAAAACACCCAGAGACTAGTAAGGTGTTGTCAGAATCAAGAATGTTTCAAAAGTCTATAGATTCAGACATGAAGGGGGGCAGACCGCAGAGGGAACCCATAAAAGTCCACATCCACATCCACCTTCGCCCTCCATCTCCAGAACTATAGACACCGGCCTCCACGCCCTCAAAGGTCTAAACTTGAGTTAGGCACCTCCGCCGCTCACAGCATAGCAAAAAGAGGGTGCTTCACAGAGCGACACCACTGAATGGACCTAGAAATGCAAGTATCCCTACTCATTTCACTAGAAAAGAGAGGGAATACCCCAAAACTAAGAAGACATAAACTTTCGATCCCAGGACAATGCTAAAAACAGTGAAAACAGGGGGTAAAAGGAGACATGCCTTGAAGAAATGGAGAAAAATTAGTGACTGGAAGAAGCTAAACCGCTAAAAACTACTGAAGATCGCTCGAAACTGCACTTCATCGCCTCAAGTCACCAGAGATTAGAGAGAAATGGTAAAAATGTGGAAGAGGCACCCTTAGCCCCTATTTATAGAGGCAAGACAGTTGGGGGAAATTGCATCCAAACACTTCGAATTTCAAAAACCTCTCATCATGGTGCATAGAACCCTAACAGCGGCTCCCAGTCAAAATGCGCCACATGAACAATACAGTTGTCATAGCCGTTAAAGTGACGGTTTATTTAGAAAGCTAAACATCATGCAAGCCTCACTATTTTGAGCACGGATTTTATCTACAGACCTCGACTACACCTTGGAATGTCCACCTATGGTCACCTGACGCGTGGACCTCGATCGAACTACGACATGTTCACAAGTGTCAAATGACTTAATCGTGCTATCACCTCCAAATTAGAACTCAACCCCTTGGGGGCAACACGGACTATAGTTTCATGTAAAGCACAGATCTTGTGACCTGGGGGTATTAAGACTTACCTTGATGCCTAGCTATATTAGCTAAGCACTAAGATAGGGGCAACATGACGAGGTTAAGTGTATTTTTACATGATGAACAATGGACTCATCTCGGTGAAGGGAACAAAATGAAAAGTAGAACATTAAAAGAAAGCAAAAGGAAACTTTTTATTCATATTCCATACATCATTAGCTCTAACAAAAGATCCTATAAACTACCCTAATACAAGAAAGCCCACTAGAGAAAGCCAGAAAGGAAGCCAAATGAGATAATGATGATGATGATGACCACTAACCACAGCCACTTCCACAGTTCTTCTAGAAATCAGCACTACCAGTACTCATATCTTCCCTATTAGCCAATATGAGTAGAATGCTTCACTCTAAAAAATTGTTCCACCCCAAGAGAAGGCTTCAAAATCCTACATATCCAGCTGCACATCGGGGTGAAACCTAGGCACTTGTATAGTACCTTTAGTTGCAGTCAGGAAAATGGAGGAGGGAGAGCAGAAATCCTCCATGCCTCACGAGAATTATAGCAGAAATGGCAAATCCTCCCGGCAAGCACAAAAAGGTTGCACACTCCTGCGTACGCCTGGACAGAAAGGCTTCTGCTTCTCAAAGGCATATTAACTAACCCGCGTAGGGAAGTTACTTGGTCCTCACTAAACCATTACACCTGGTAAAAAAGGCCTCCATCAAAGGAATATGTTGGGGAAAAAGAAACGCTTTTAAGAATTTTGTGAAGAAATAAGAGAATATTTCAGAAAAAGACATGGCTATCAACAAATGACAACCCCACTATAAGCATACCTTAGTTATAAAGGGAATAAATAATTCTGATTGGCCCCTAAGAAGGCGAACTGGCTACAAGTTTGAGGCCACGTTTTAACGCTCCCTTTTTGTGATTGGCCACAAAGTAGCGGGCAAATGGGAAATAGCATGAAACTGCTATCCTCTTTAAAGTGATTTTTAATTCCCAATGAATTCAAAGTAGAGGTTCCCCAAGCAAGCACAGACTACTACAAACGACATAGTAAAGGCTGCAAAAAAGTATCTCAAAGACCCCGTGAACTACACACGAGGACAACCTATGACATACCTCGGATAACGGAGTGATGATGTCAGCAAGGCAATTAATGCAAAATTTGTATTGAGTTATAAACCTAGGTGTAGGTTGTCTCAAGTAATAAATTCTCGAGAGTCCAAGGTCGATCCACAAGGAATTGATGAAGAAAAATTCTTTGAGGTAAGGAAAGGATTTGTCACAACAATAAAGGTGATAAAACTTGTTCACAATTAAAAAGGATTTGCTTGGACTAAAAGATCCACTCTTAGTATATAAATTAAGGTCAAGATTATTTCTTTTTATAACTCAATTAGAATCCACGTATAACGGAGGTTCTAGTCAGAAAATACAATATTCAAAGTTCTTTTAAAGTTATATATGTAGTTATATTATAGTTCCTTTAACTATCCACTAACACCAACACTTGTAAATGGGTTCAAGCATTTATTGTGCCAATCTCTTGTCTACAACAAATCAAGATCTCCACTTTACAATGAGGGTTAATAACGCCAATACTTGTAAATGAGTTCAAGCATTCATTGTGTCAATCTCTTTTCTACAACAAATTAAGATCTCCATTTTACAAGGAGGGTTTCTAAATTGATTGGAAACAAAATACAACACATATAATAATCACTTGATAATATATCATTCAAGCACAAGAAAGAGATTAATCTAACCTTATTTCATTACCAAAAGCTTCACCATTTCACCTAAGTAAAATGAAAATTAGTTACTCATAAACAAGAAGAAAGAAAGAGAAAAGAAGAAGAAGATGAACATAATTTCTATTTAGAACAATAGAAAACTACAACAAGATAAACAAATAATACAAGAACAAGATATTGATCTCTAAACCAAGATGATTCTAATGAGCAGCCAATGGTGCCTTTTATAGAGTATGAAGGGTACAAAATGACAAGGGAATTGTTTAATGAGTGAGTGGATAAGGGAAAAATGATAATAGAGTTGTTTAATGAGTGGGTGGATGAGTGAAAATTTATTGCATGCTTGTCCCCCCGCTCAACCAATTCATCTGTCTTCACATGACTATAACTCTGTCATAAAACATATCGCATAAGTGGTCTTCATGAAAGTTGAAGAGTTTTGTCTCGGCTTTCCAATGCCACTATTTTAGCCTAATCTGATGCCTGCAGCCCAAGATATGGCCCAATCTTTGCACCATATTCAGGTTCCAGTAACAGTACTTCTATTCTGACTTCTAGGCCCAATATGACCTGCTATACATCTGATCCAACTCTTGTGTTCTTCATGAAAGTTGTATATTTGTGTCTTATATTTCATTTGGGCTTAATTTGGTGTCAATTGTACTCTTATAGCTCAAGAAATGGGTTGATGAATTCGCAGAGGTCAAGCTATCAGGATTAGCACTCTAGTTCTTGCTTCAACTCCAATTTAAATTATCTAAACATGTGATTTATCTCTTGAGGTCTTCATGAAACTTGTAGAGAATCGTCATAGATTTTTTACAAGACCAGAATCACATCAATCAAATATTTGTAACTCAGATTATAGCTAATTTACTGAACGCTTCCAAATAGACAAATTAAGACCAATTCATGCAATAATTTCTTCAATGATCCAATTAGGCCCAATATCATAAAATATGACAAAACTAACTTAATTAATCCTAATTGAACCTTAATAAGCCCAGTGAAACGATTATTAAATGAATAAAATATATTACTACCAAATTCTCTCACACTTAGCTTTTGCATTTCCGAGCAAAACACATAAGACCGAAGCTTGGGAACAAGGAAAAGCAACACAAACTCAAAAGCTAAAAACTCTAAAAGACTCAATTTCCAATGATATTCAATAATGCAAAAGTTTATAAGCAAGAAGAGTAACTAAAGATTCAAGGGATCAAAACATTTATGAGGTAATGATTCTTCACATCTCAAATCAACACTCAAAGAAACTTCAATTGAAAAGCATGAGTCAAGAATGATAGATTCTCACAAGATTCACTCTCAATCCTTCATGTGTTTGAAAGGTAGGTATTTCAATCAATTAAATCCATGAAAAATTGCACTACCATAAGCTTGCTTATCTTCTACTTCTCTACTATTCAAAACACACACACACACAAAAATCAAGAGGACTATTCAAGGTTGTAATAGGATCAAGGTAAAGGAGGGGGTAATATGGATATGACAGGTTAAATACTAAAAAGAATAAAAGAGTATTAGGGTTAAGTTCAAATAACAAACATAAAAGTACATCCCAACTCTACCTAATGCAAATTCCCTTTACATATTTTTTCGCCTCCCCTTTTTTCCTTGTTGACCTTTTTTTACACTATTTTTTTTTAAGATGGCTACTCTTTCCTTTTTCATCAACCATTGTGCACATACACCTCCCTACTTGTTCAAGAACTCATCCAATGTCAATGCTCTCTTATTTCTTAAGATTGGGTAAGAACATATTTTTTTAAGGCATGTAATGAGCTAAAAACAAGGAATGGTCAAATAAGCTCAAAAGGGTTAAACAAGGGAAAACATACAAGGTTGGCTATTTGGTTAAAGTAGCTATTTCAAGAAAAATGTCTCATTCATGTTTATGTATGCATGTGAAAATGTAGCCTCAAATAGAGTCAAAACAAGTTCTAGAGTAAAAATTCCATGAATAAAAATCACACAAGAAAGAATAGAATAGTACAAATGTTTAATCCATTTATCAATAGGCTCAAAATCTCCCAAGGCACACATCTATCATTCTTAATCCACCAATTCAACGTCCATAATCTAACATGTGAAATTTAAGAAAGAAGACAATTTATTCAATTATGCTATGATCCCTGAATTTCAATTGCTACTTCTACACAAAATAGTTACTTCTCCAATTTAGATGCGTCTCAAGAGTAAAATTACTTCAAGAGTAAAATTTACTCCTTACCCTACCATACTTAATTGGTTTTGCTGTTAGTAAGTTGCTGACAATTTTTTTTATGTCAGCTATCCTTCCCCCACCCAGATCACAACATTGTCATCAATGTTGAAATATAGATGAGTAAAGGATAGAATATATTACTTGTTGTGGGTATTATGGAAAAGATAAACTTGACACAAATTTAAACATAAACAAAGTATGATAAATAAAACCAAAGGTAAAGGTAAGTTATATATAGAGTGTCAGATCAAATCCACGTTCCTTGCTGCTTCCTTCTAACTAATCTATCTGAGTTATTACTGGATCAGGTTCATAAAAAAACTTGTAATTTATTAATTAACTCATCAACAGTGGAAGCAGAGACAAGGATCTACCTGGCCGAATGTGTGATAAAGTTCTGTTCCATAGCATGGTCAAGAAAAGATAACAAACCATCAAAGAAATTATTAACATTCAACAAACCTATGAGTTTATGGTAGACATTTAGTTAGGCCCAAAAGACAATCTGAAAAACTTCTGTCAAAGTACCATGGCCACCTGGCAAGGCAATGAATGCATCAGAATTTTCAAGCATTTTCCTCATTCGTTTATGTATAGTTGATACTTGTAATTCCTCCCCAATTATTTTTCCAGTGATGTTCTTTTAAGTTAAAGCTCTAGAAATGATACCTAAAACTTGACCGCCTCTTAGATGTGTAGAGATTGATACACCCCCCATTAACCCTATGCTACCCCCCATATACTACATGAATGTTCCTCGCAGCAAGCGCTCGACCAATAGTGTCTGCTGCTTCTACAAACTCTGTACCTTTCCCAAAATTTGACCCATAAAATACACAAATATTTGTAAATAGATGAACAGAAACTCCCTCCATTTCTATACTCACCCTCCCTTTGAATGATTATGAGTTAGGTGAAAATGAAGAAAATGGAGCGTTTAAATAGGGAAAAGAATGGAAAATGTAATGATAGCACCTATATGGGTAGGTTGGTTGTTGTCAAAAAAGTTTAAAATTAAGAAACACTAATTTTATTATTATTATTATTATTATTATTATTATTATTATTATTATTATTATTATTATTATTATTATTATTAACTATTATTAAATATTATTAATATTATTATTATTATTATTTTGAAAAGATAAAACAAAGATGGAATATCTTTAGGCTAGGCTCTGTCACCGTTTATTGAACAAAGATGGCATATCTTTATACTGTGTGTCACCAGTACAGTTGTCATGACATATCTTTATATTGTGCGTCATGAGTGCAATCCATCCTCACAAGGCATGGCTTTAGATCTCTGCCTAGGCTAGAATTACACCCTAGGAAGTCGTGTACTCATTAGAGCACATAATCTGGAATTCGTGAGTGCTCGACACCCTCGACATGACCTGGCATATCAGAGCTCATACAGTTAAGTACAAGATAATGCTCAGTAGCTGTTTACGTTCACAGTAAAGATAGGACTCCTCTTTCGGTCCAACAACACTAGAGAGCCTAGGTTCCAAGAACTGGGAATGTAGCACGTGGCTCTCTACAGAGCATAACACACGAACCTTATTTACAAACAGGCGTGCGAAGGTCTCCTCCTGAGTCTATGATAGGACAGGCATCCTCCCGGGGCTCCTGATCTAATTAAAGACCAGGTACAACTGAAGTTTCACCCTTCCTTTTCTTTTTAAAGATGAACAAGATAATAACATATATGTTGTTGTGATTATGACTCACATCTTCCTCTGATTTTATGTAGAAAAATGGCTTAAATGCCTTCTATAAGTCGAGGATAAGCTTTCCATCCAATTTTCTTATAAATTGGCAAACAAGGTCTTTTAGAGTTAGATTCCCAAGACTGTAACGTTTATGTTCGTCCCTAAAGAGATTCCACAAATTAAGAAGTTCACAATGCATAACTCCACAAGAATGCGTCTCAAGAGTCAATAAGATATCATCTAATGACTCCTTATTCAGTCCATTCTTAATAAAGTATATTTTATCTTCTTAGTTTGCGAAAACCATCCCCAAAGAACGACATTGTTTGTTACAATTCCATCACTTATATTTATGACAAACTTGTATTCTTTTCGCTCTTCTCCTTTTAGAATATGAACTTTTACCGAGACTTGACATGTATAAGGCAAATGAATTTGAAAATTCACCTGCTAAATGAACCTTTGCTTCGATTATCCAACGTATATCTTCTGGGATGCCCTTGTGCATTAATATTCTTAATCTTTTACACCTAGCTTGGTAGATTTTTGTTAAAGCATTTACAGGAAGAGAAGGAAAATGTTTTCCTAAATTCGAGAGAATGACATCCATTTTAAAGGAGAAGGAATCAGTTATTATGGAAAACTGAAAAATAAACCGACTTGAGAGCCACAGAGTACCATTATTCGCCACTTAACCGGTGTCACAAAGAACTGCAAAAAAGAAAGCAACAAAATTAAAATAAATTCTTCTCATAACAAGGATTAGAAAGGGAGATGGATTCTACCTCAACAACTTGGGTTTCCAGAAATGGTTTGAGTCTTTGTCCATTGACCTTAAATATATTACCATACCTAGGGTTCTGAATGTCTATGGCCCCATATGGATACACATGTTTTACAACAAAAGGGCCACTCCACCTAGATCTCAATTTTTCACGGAATATGTAAGACGAGAATTATAAAGCAGAAATTTTTGACCAATTTCAAAAGATTTCTTCAAAATTGATTTGTCATGAAAAGCTTTTGCTCTAGCTTTATAAACTTTTGAGTTTTCATATGCACCATTTCTCAATTCCTCAAGTTCATTTAATTATAATTTGCGTACTTTGCAAGTATCATCAAGGTTTAGGTTAAAAGCTTTAATGACCTAAAATGCTTTATGCTCCAGTTCTATACGAAAGTGACAAGGTTTTCCATAAACTAACTGATAGGGTGACATGCCTAAAGATGTTTTGAAAGCAGTACGATAAGCCCAAAGTGTATTGTTTAATCTTAAAGACCAATCTTTACGATTTAGGTTAACCCTTTTTTTCAAAATTTGTTTAATCTGCCTATTTACTAATTCTACTTGTCCACTTGTTTAGGGGTGATAAGGGGTGGTAATTTTGTGTGTAATGCCATATTTATTCATTAAGGATTCAAAAGGTTTATTACAAAAATGTGTTCCTTCATCACTGATGATAACTCGAGGGATTCCAAATCGACTTAAAACATTTTTTTTAAAAAAAATTAAGAACTATTTTATGATCATTGTGTCGGCATGAAATCGCCTCAATCCATTTTGAGATACAATCAACTGCAACCAAAATATACACCAATCCAAATGATGATAGAAATTGACCTATGAAATCAATTCCCCAGCAATAAAATATTTCAATGACACAGATAGGGTTCAGAGGCATCATGTTTCGTTTAGAAATAGAACCCAATTTTTGATAGTTTTCACAACTTTTACAAAATGTATAGCTGTCCTTAAATAAAGTAGGCCAATAAAATTCACACTGTAAGATTTTTGTAGTTGTTTTCTTTAAAGAAAAGTGACCTCCACATGCTTCCGAGTGACAAATTTTAATGACACTATCTACCTCATTGTTGGCTAAACATCTCTGAATGATTTGATCAGGACAATATTTGAACAAATATGGGTCGTCCCAATAAAAATTTTTCACCTCAGTCAAAAACTTTCTTCTGTCTTGGTGCATCCATTGAGGCAGCATCTTTCCTGTTACAAGAAAATTGACTATGTTAGCAAATCAAGGCATGAAATTGACTGAAAATTAAAATTCATCAAGAAAAGAATCATTGACAAGTATGATATCAAAAGGTGAGTCTATCATAAGTCTGGACAAATGATCTACAACAACATTTTTGACTCCCGTCTTATTTTTTATTGTGATGTTGAATTCTTGAAGCAATAAAATCCACTGTATCAACCTAGATTTGGGGTCCTACTTAGACATTAAATATCTAATAGCAGCATGATTGGTGAAAACACAGTACAAGAACTAATTAAATAAGCTCAAAATTTGTCTAATGTAAAAATTATGGCTAGTAGTTCTTTTTAAATAGTGGTGTAATTCATTTATGCACTATTTAAAGTTCGACGTACATAATAAATTACATTAGACTTACCTTCCTTTCTTTGGCCTAAAACAGCGCCAACAGCAAAATCACTAGCATCACATATCAACTCAAAAGGCAAAGACCAATAAGGGGTTTGCATAATAGGAGCAAATGTCAGAAGACCAATTAATTTTTCAAAAGATTTATGGAATTCTTGAGTCTAATCAAATGATGCATCTTTTATTAGAAGATTACATAATGGTCTAGATATGACACTAAAGTCTTTAATAAATCTTCTATAAAATCTTTCATGTCCTAAAAATGAACGAACTTCCCTGACTATTTTAAGTGAAGGCAAATGGGTAATTAATTCAACTTTGGCCTTATTAACTTCAATTCCTTTAGAAGATATCACATAACCTAACACTATTCTTGAAGTAACCATGTAATGACATTTTTCCTAGTTTAACACAAGTCATTTTTCTTCACATCTTTTAAGAACTTTTTCTAAATTATTAAGATAAATTTCAAATGAATTTCCAAAAACTATCAAGTCATCCATGAAAACCTCTAAATAATCCTCAACCATGTCACTAAAAATACTTAACATACATCTTTGGAATGTTGCCAGAGCATTACAAAGGCCAAAAGACATTCTTCTATATGCAAAAGTGCCAAAGGGACATGTTAAAGTGTTCTTTTCTTGATCCTCTAATGTAATGAGTATTTGATAATAGCCCAAATAACCATCAAGAAAACAGTAGTAGGGATGTCTTGTTACCCTTTCCAGAATGTGATCAAGAAATGGCAAGGGGAGATGATTTTTCCTAATGGCAACATTTAATTTTCTGAAATCAATACACATACGCCAACTGGATGAGACTCGCATAGGTATTGATTCACCTTTTTCATTTTCAACCACTATTGTTCCAAATTTCTTAGGTACAACTTGTGTAGGGCTTGCCCACTGGCTATTAGAGATAGGGTAGATAATTTCAACATCAAGAAATTTGAGAACTGTAGCTCTAATTACCTCTTTCATGTGTGGATTTAATCTTCTTTGACGTTGTTGAGATGTTTTAGCATTATCCTCTAAATGTATTTTATATGTACAAATTAATAGATTAATACCTTTTATGTCTTTTAATGTCCATCCAATTACACTTTTATGTCTTCTAAGTACTTCTATTAACATACCTTCTTGTTCTCTGGTAAGGGTCGAAGAAATTACCACTGAAAAACTTTGTTCTTTTCCCAAAAATGTGTACTTCAACCCGGCTGGTAATGGCTTTAGTTCCAGTGTAGCTACTTCTTCATGGGTATTATCATTCATGAGTTTTAGATCTTCAAATCTCGGCTTCTATCCTTTGTATTCTATTACCTGTGTACAATCAAACAAAGAGCATATTTCAGAAATATCATCATCTAATTGCATACTTGAGTCGAATGAATTGATTAAACAAATTTCTAATAGGTCAGAAGAACTCCTAGTTTGAAGATGATCATCTATAATGGCCTCAGTTCCTTTAACTTCCTCCTTTCCATCATGGACTTCCTATGGTTGCTTGCACATGTTAAAAACATTAAGCTTCAGTGTCATATTTCTAAATGTTAGCTTCATCACTCCATTTCTGTAATTTATCAAAGCATTAGATGTTGCTAAAAAAGGGCAACCTAAAATAATAGGAATTGACTTGTAACTATTAACCATAGGTTTAGTTTCTAAGACTATAAAATTCACAGGATATATGAATTTATCAACTTGTACCAACACATCTTCTTCTATTCCTTTTAGAATTTTAATTAATCTATCGGCAAGTAGAAGAGTTATAGAAGTTGGTTTTAACTCACCCAAGTTGAGTTGCTGATAAACTGAATATGGAAGCAAATTAACACTAGCCCCAAGATCAAGTAAAGCTTATTCAATTTTATGTTCTCCAATAATGCATGAAACTATAGGACAATCAGGGTCTTTATATTTCAATGCATTATTATTCTGAAGAATGGAGCTTACTTGTTCAACCAAAAAGGCTTTCTTTTTCACATTTAGTTTCTTTTTAACAGTGCACAAGTCTTTCAAAAGTTTGGCATAAGAAGGAACCTGTTTGATAGCATCTAGTAGAGGAATATTGACCTTCACTTGTCTAAAAATTTCAAAAATTTGAGTGTCATGGTTCAATTTCCTTGAATTGTTTAACACTTGATGTAACACTCCGAAAATTATTTGTTTCATCATCAATAATCATTTTATAAAATTTATGATTTTTGAGAATTTTTCTGGATTTTTTTAGAAACATCAAATATTTTAATATATTTTTCATTTTACGTGCACACTGAGCCGAGTCAGTGTAACACCCCAGAAATTATTTGTTTCATCATGAATAGTTATTTTCTAATATTTGTGATTTTTGAAAACTTTTGTGGATTTTTTCGGAACTGTCGATTATTTTAATATATTTCTCGATTTACATGTGCAATGAGTGGAGTCGGAAAAATGAAATATTTTCTCTGAGGCTGGTAAACTTTGAACTGTGAAAACGTCAGTGGGGGATCTTACCAAACCTGAGGTCGGACACAGTTTACGAGGTTTACATTTTTTGAGATTTTATCTGATAAATAAAATCGCTGTACCGTAAAATTATCCGATGGACAATAAATATTGTTTTCATTAACTGTAACTTTTGTTCACTGGATAATAGCTCTAGCAGAGTGTTAATTATCTGTTCTAAAATGTTTACTTTGTGTAACCACATCACTTTTCACTTTATTGAGAAGCGTGCGAAGCTTCTCAAGGAAGCTTCAAGGAAGTTTCCTCCCACGCTTCTCAAGGAAGCTACACACTCTCTCTCCTTCCCCCTCACCACACGGCCATGAAGGCCATTTGGAGCCAAAAATTGGCTTTTCACTTATCATTACATTTTCTAATTTCAAATCTAAAAAGTTATCATTTTCTTACTATCAACTTCTCTCTCTACATTTTCTTTTCTCTTCTTCTCTCAAGTTTTCCTCCTTCTCTCTACCACCACACCACATGACTACCTCTCTTCCATGCCCTCCACCATCACAAAAATTTCAAGCTACCACATTTTCTTAATCTCCACTACATTCTAAACACTTTTCTAGTTGAATATTTCTTGAAAAGCCTTCATCTTCATCATCTTCTTCAAGCTTCAAGTTTGAAGCTTTAGGGTAAGATTCATGATCTCTTATATTTTCTTCTTCATTTTCGTTTTCATGGCCTTCACCATGACCATGGATCCATTCTTTTTCAAGCCTTAGTGTTGATTTGATGAAGTTGTAATTTCTAGGGTTTTTGGAGGAGTGAAAACCGAATTTCACTAGGAGCTTCAAGGGAGTTCTTGACTTGTTTTCTCCCTTAGGTAAGAGGAAGACTATCCACTTCAACCTCTATTGGTAGTAGGAGACTTGTATTGTGTGTTGGTTGTGAGAAACCCTTGTTAGGGTTACTCTTTGTGGTATGTGATTTTGATGACTGTGTATTGACTTTATCATGTATGATTTATTTGATAGAATGTATACATAAATTGATGATCTTGGATTGGTTTTGATTAATTGGCAACATGAATTAGGGGCAAGAATTCCTTACTTTTCCCATTGAGGCTCACGACCACAACCCCTTCATGGGGTGTGAATGATTTAAAATTTTGCAACAAGTGAAAAGATGAGTAATCAAGTGAATAACAATTAATGAATCAAAGAAAAATTTAGGTTCTCACCCTTTAGAGAGGCTCACGACCACTAGGCCCATTTTGGGTCCAACTGTGTAATTTTTGTGTAACCTTGGATATTTAGTAATTAAGACTTAAGTAATTAATATTGTGATTAGAAAGAAAATTAAGTTGATAACCTAGAGTGAATTTTTGGAACCTAAGGGAAGAACAAGAGTGTGTGAGACTTAGAGAACTTTAGAATAATTTTCTAAGTGAGTATGGATAAACTTAAAACAAGGACCCTAATAATCAAGAGAATTCCTCTAGAAAAGAATTTCATAAGAAATACTAAATTTAAGTGAAACTTAATTAATTGGATAATTATGAATTAATTAGGGATTCATAAATGGAAAAAAATCAAGGATGAGATCTTATCCTAAAACGTAGAATAATTCTAAATTAAAGGAAGGACATAAGTATAAGTAAGATGTTGAATAACTTAAATTAAATTAGCTTAAGAGAAATTTAATGAGAAAAATGTAGAAGATTAAGGCTTAATTCCATAATGAACCCTAAGCGTGTAATGTCTTATTTGAAGACTTGATGATGATTATCTTGCCCAAGTTGTGGCAAGTTGTGGAAAAGTATATTATTGATAAATATACATGTGTATGCATTGAGTTATCATGCATTGTGGAAGTCCATGGACTGTTGTTAAGGCCATGTTGCCTAAGAGATTGAACACACCTTAGTGCGGGTGTGAGTAGACTAGTGTAGGTCATAATGTTGACCTTAGGGGCGTTGGGGTGCGGGTACCTTGCAATGGATAGTTGGTAGCTCTTCTGTCTGTGGGACAGACTGATACAAATACACCAACGATCCGGACCAAGACACTGTTCTATATTGCGATCTAGTGAAGAATGTCTTGTACAATGCCTTGATTTGCACGTGGATAATTTGATGATTATAGCACTTTGACTGCAGCAGCTGAGTTACAGACATGTCTCCTGATCTTTCTCTCTGAATGTTTATGTCTAGCTTCATGGAGTAGGATTTTGATAACATGTATACATGCATAGTGAGTCTATATATTATTGGGAATTTATTTATTTATGTGATGACTGGAACTATTGCTTTATTAATATCATGACTGCTTGGATCTGCTAAACTATTTACTATTATTAATTGATGTTGATTGTTATTGCTTTTGAAATGCCATGTGGGCGCTTCGCGCCGTTCTATTTTTTTACTATCATAATTAGTAATGATGGTAGGGTATCTTACCTCTTTCCTATATTTTTATTATTTCTGTCTATATTTATGTTCTATCGAAGACGTTGGCGAAAAGGGTGAAGCACACGAGTTCCCCAGTTTTTGGCCTGACTTTAACTAGCACTATTTTTTATCTTGACGGCACGTCCACGAGGATTTTTGAGTTATGTACAGTTGGCTTTCCTCAGAGATCCAGACTGCTGGCACGTTAACTTTAGCTCAGATTGCTGTGTCTACTTAGGGGATGTGACGGTGTCGTTAGCTTGGGGGCGCTATGATCCTCCCATCTTCACCTGTAGTGTTAGATTACATTTAGAATTTTACATGCCCATTAAGGACATGTAGGGTGATCATTACTATACCCCACAGGAGGATTCATTCCTCTCTACTGCTCGAGCCCCATCCTGTAATTTAGTGGCTCCGATGAGGGTTTCCTCTGATGAGGAAGACCCTGGGGAGGATCCTGACACAGTTCCTTCTCTTTCTTCTTAGGGGCTGATACTGTTGATAGTCACTGATAGCTATCTGTGTCCTTTTTGGGGCCTGATGATATTATTTTGGTGGGCTGTACAGTTATGACCTTTTGAGGCATACATAGTTTTGCTTTTTGTACATCTGGGGTTGTAACTAAACAAGCTTGATATAAATATATATATATATATATATATATATATATATATATATATATATATATATATATAAATATATATATATATGCATATGTATGTTGTTCTAATGTATGGTTTACATTTACCTTACTCTCTATTGCATTTACGTTCCGTCACTATATTTTATTAATTATAACAAAAAAAAATTCACCATTTTATTTGTACAACTATAATCAAACAAGTTTAATTATAATTTAATGAACTTAACTTATCCTTTTGTTTTCCACATTGTAAATAAAGATGTGACAATCCCTCCCAAAAAGGGGCGTTACATTAAGTTAGTATCAGAGCCCCGGTTTATATTTTCTCTGGGTCTTTGTGGTTAGGTCTGACTTGTTTGTGCTATGTGATTCTCTGTGATTGGTATTCCGAAGGGATACACCTAATTCTTCATTATGTGTTTCAGTTAGTATTACTTGAAAGAACGAGATGGCACGAGGCAGAGATATGGCAGAGCAATTGAAGCGATGCAAAGGATGGCAAAAGTTATTACCCAATAAACGGAGAGAGCTGCCCAACAACAAGAGAGGGCTGCTCAACAACTCGAAGCTAGGGCTGATGCGTAAAATTTGGCGGAGTTCCATCGCCACAACCCTCCTCAATTCAAAGGATAATTTGATCCGGAGAATGCTAGTTTGTGGATCAAGGAGCTGGAGAAAATCTTCAGAGGCATGAACTGTGCCAATGACAAGAAAGTGACTTATGCCATTTTTATGCTGATTGGGGATGCTGAAGACTGGTGGGACGAGATACAGAGAGTGTTGGAAGGTGAAGGTCGCACAATCACTTGGGAGGTATTCAAGAATAAGTTCTTAGAGAAAAATATTTCCCCGAAAGCGCCAGGCATGTAAAAGAAATGGAGTTCCTCAGCTTGAGATAAGGAAACTTGTTTGTCAGTGAATACGCCACAAAGTTTGAAAGCTTATCCAAGTTTTTGATATATTTCCAGCACCAGCCAGACGAGGTGTGAAAATGTCAAAATTTTGAGGAAGGACTGAGGCACGAAGTGAAAAGGGCAATCATCACCTTAAAGATCAACCAATTCTCAGAGCTGCTAGATATGTGTTGCCAGGTGTAAGCTCTAGATCAAGCTCGAGACACAAGAAATCAAAACTTTGGACCTACCAGGTTCCAAAGAGGAGGCGGTAACAATGCAAACCATTTCCAAAAGAAGCCTTATCCCTGATTATCGGGAAATCAATAGCAGACAGCTGGTGGAGGTACCAGTGAAGGTTCTAGTGGGAACCGAAGTGGACAGAATGTGGCATTTTCTTTGAAATGCTTGAAGTGCGGGAAAGATCACGCAACAAAGAATGCACCATCAAGGGGATCATCTGTTTTCGATGTGGAAAGCCTGGACATGTTTCCAGATATTGTAACCAAGCTAAGGTTGAGCCTTCAGTCAACACCGCACGAGCTACAAAGCCGCCAGTAGAAGGCTGAGTCTATACCATGAGTGGAGCTGAAGCTTCCAAATCTGAAGATCTGATACAGGGAGAAGGTGCCATAGGAGGTAATCTTTTAACTGTACTGTATGACTCTGGGGCAACCCACTCTTTCATTTCGTATGACTGTGTGTGACGACTTGGTTTACCTGTATCATCCTTACCTATTGACTTGACTATTTCTACTCCCACTGATAAACCTATTATTACTACCAAAGTCTGTTTGAATTGTCCATTGATTGTTGAGGGTCGAATCTTTTCTGTTGATTTGATCTATTTACCCCTTTCTCAGTTAGATGTAATTTTAGGAATGGATTGGTTGTCTTCCAACCATATCCTGTTGGATTGTTCTAGTAAAACTATAGTTTTTCTCGTGGATGAGGATTCTAGATTTTTGACGACCAACCAAGTTTGAGCTTTCTTGAAAGAATGAGCTTAGGGATACATGCTATTGTCTTCCTTGAAGATCGAGAGCGGGTAGATGTGAATACAATCCCAGTGATTAACGAGTTTCTCGAAGTCTTTCCTGATGATGTACTTAGTTTACCGCCGAAGCGGGAGATAGAGTTCGCTATTGATCTAGTGTCGGGTCTAGTCCCATATCTATAGCACCTTACAGAATGTCATAATCGGAGTTAGCAGAGCTTAAGAAGCAGTTGGAAGAGCTCTTGGAAAAGCAGTTCGTTAGACCCAGTGTATCACCTTGGGGAGCACCAGTGTTGCTAGTCCGGAAGAAGGGTGGTACTTTGTGATTGTGTGTGGACTATCGCCAACTAAATAAGGTCACGATCAAGAATAAGCATCCTTTTCTGAGGATAGATGACTTAATGGATCAACTGAAAGGAGCAGTAATGTTCTCTAATATCGATTTGCAATTGGGTTACCATCAGAATCGAGTAAAGGTGGAGGATATACCCAAGACGGTTTTTCATACCCGTTACGGTCATTACGAATACCTTGTGATGCCGTTTGGCATAACGAATGCACCTGCCATATTCATGGACTACATGAACAGAATCTTTCGTCCTTACTTAGATAGATTCATTGTTGTCTTCATTGACGACATTCTGATCTACTCTCAAAATCAGGAGGATCATGCTAAGCACCTCAGTATAGTTCTCCAGATTCTGAAGGAGAAGAAGTTGTATGCCAAATTGTCGAAGTGTGAATTTTGGCTAGACAAAGTCAAGTTTTTGGGCTATGTGATCTCGAAGGAAGGGATTGCGGTGGATCCGTCAAAGGTGGAAGCAGTTCTACAATGGGAACGACCGAAGACAGTGACAGAAATCTAAAGCTTTGTGGGTTTGGCTGGATACTATTGGAGGTTCATTGAAGGATTCTCTAACATAGCAGGACCTCTCACTCAGCTCACAAGAAAGAATCAAGCCTTTGAATGGACTGATGTTGCGAAGAAGGTTTCCAAGAATTGAAGAGACGATTAACTACTTCACCAGTGTTAGTTCTACCTGCTCCGGATGAACCCTTCGAAGTGTACTGCAATGCTTCAAATCAAGGGTTAGGAACTGTGCTTATGCAAAATAGAAAAGTAGTGTCTTATGCTTCAAGGCAGTTACGAGTGCATGAAAAGAACTATCCAACACATACTTGGAGTTAGTAGCTATGGTTATCGCTTTGAAGATATGGAGGCACTTCTTGTATGGAGCGACATTCAACATCTTTAGTGACCACAAAAGCTTGAAGTACTTATATGATCAAAAGGAGTTGAATATGAGACAGCACAGGTGGTTGGAATTCTTGAAGGGTTATGATTTTTGACTTCTGTATCACCCTGGAAAGGCAAACGTCGTGGAAGACGCATTGAGTAGGAAGATGCTCAGTATTTCTTCCATGATGATCAAGGAAAAAGATCTGATAAAGCAATTCAGGGATGTATGGTCTTTCGTGGAATTAGCACCAGGAAAAATTTACATGAACATGGTTACTATCTCAAGCGAATTAATGGAAGACATCTGAGAAAAATAGAAAATTGATAAGTTCTTACAAGAGGAAAGAGAGCTAATGAGGCAAGGCAATTTGACAATATTCGAGGAAGAAACGGATGGAATTCTAAGATTCCGAGGTAGGGTTTGTATACCCAGGGATCAAGACCTTAGAAAGTATATTCTCGAACACGCTTACACGAGCAAGTTGAGTATGCACCCGAGGATAACTAAAATGTACTAAGACCTAAAGAAGTTATTTTGGTGGCATGGAATGAAGAGCGATATTACCAGATGTGTGTTTTCTTATCTGGTTTGCCAGAAAGCAAAGGTGGAACATCAAAGACTGTCAGGACTATTGCAACCTCTATCTATTCTCGAATGGCAATAGGATAGCATTGTGATGGATTTTATGGTTGGATTACCGAAGACTAGAAAATGGTATGACTCAATATAGGTAATCGTTGATTGACTCACGAAATCAGCACATTTTCTCCTAATCAACATAAGGTACAACATGGAGAAGTTGACTCAACTGTACATTGGTGAGATTGTTAGGCTACACGGTGTGCCTACCAATATTGTTTCAGATAGGGATCTAAGGTTTACCTCCAAGTTTTGGCAAAGTTTGCAAGAAGCATTGGGAACAAAGCTATGATTGAGTTTTGCTTATCATCCATAAACCGATGGGCAATCGGAAAGGACGATCTAATCATTGAAGGGTTAGCTCAGGGCTTGCGCTTTAGAACAAACTAGAGGTTGGGATGAAGTTTTACCATTGGTGGAGTTCACCTACAACAACAGTTTTCATTCAAGCATAGGGATGGCACCTTATGAAGCTTTATATAGACGACGGTGCCAAACACCTTTGTGTTGGTACCAAGACAGAGAACGCCTTACTGTTGGACCTGATATTATACAGCAAATGACTGAGAAGGTCAAGATGATTTAGGAAAAGATGAGGATGGCTCAAAGTCGGCAGAAGAGCTATGCAGACAAGAGAAGGAAGCCTCTTGAGTTTGAGGAAGGCGAGCATGTATTTTTGAAAGTCACACCAATGACTGGGGTCGGCTGAGTTCTGAAATCTAGAAAACTCACTCCCAAATTCCTTGAACCTTACCAAATTCTTCGCTGGATAGGTCCGGTAGCTTACCAGATAGCCTTACCACCTTTTCTTTCAAACTTTCACAATGTCTTTCATGTATCACAACTACGAAAATATATTCCTGACCCGAACCATGTCATAGTACCGGACACAGTATAATTGAAAGAGAACTTAACCTATGAGGCTGCTCCCATAAGGATCAAAGATAGGAAAGTAAAACAACTCAGAGGAAAAGAAATCTCATTGGTGAAGGTGATTTGGAACAAAACGACCAAAGATGCGACATAGGAACTGGAAGACAAGATGAAGGAGCAACACCCACAACTGTTATAAAGTATGAAAATTTCGAGAACGAAATTTCTTTTTAGAATGGAAGAGTTGTAACACCCCAAAAATTATTTGTTTCATCATAAATAATCATTTTATAATATTTATGATTTTTGGAAATTTTTTTGGATTTTTTCGGAAACGTCAAATATTTTAACATATTCCTCATTTTGCATGCACATTGAGCAGAGTCAGTGTAACACCCCAGAAATTGTTTGTTTTATCATGAATAGTCATTCTCGATTTACATACACGATGAGTGGAGCCAGGAAAATGAAATATTTTCCCTGAGGCTGGTAAACTTTGAACTATGGAAACGTCGACGGGAGATCTTACTAAACCCGAGGTCGGGCACAGTTTACGAGGTTTATGTTTTTCAAGATTTTATCTAATAAATAAAGTCGTTGTACCGTAAAATTATCCGATGGATAATAAATACTATTTTCATTAACTGTAACTTTTGTTCACTAGATAATAACTCTATCAGAGTGTTAATCATCTGTTCTAAAATGTTCACTTTGTGTAACCACATCACTTTTTACTTTATCGAGAAGCGTGTAAAACTTCTCAAGGAAGCTATACATTCTCTCTCCTTCCCCCTCACCACACGGCCATGAAGGCCATTTGGAGCCAAAAATTGGCTTTTCACTTATCATTACATTTTCTAATTTCAAATCTAAAAAGTTACCACTTTCTTACTATCAACTTCTCTCTCTACATTTTCTTCTCTCTTCTTCTCTCAAGTTCTCCTACTTCTCTCTACCACCACACCACACGGCCACCTCTCTTCCATGCCCTCCACCATCACAAAAATTTCAAGCTACCACATTTTCTTAATCTCCACTACATTCCAAACACCTTTCTAGTTGAATATTTCTTGAAAAGCCTTCATCTTCATCATCTTCTTCAAGCTTCAAGTTTGAAGCTTTAGGGTAAGATTCATGATCTCTTATCTTTTCTTCTTCATTTTCATTTTCATGGCCTTCACCATGACCATGGATCCATTCTTTTTCAAGCCTTAGTGTTGATTTGATGAAGTTGTAATTTCTAGGGTTTTTGGAGGAGTCAAAATTGAATTTCACTAGGAGCTTCAAGGGAGTCCTTGACTTGTTTTCTCCCTTAGGTAAAAGGAAAACTATCCACTTCAACCTCTATTGGTATTAGGAGACTTGTATTGTGTGTTGGTTGTGAGAAACCCTTGTTAGGGTTACTCTTTGTGGTATGTGATTTTGATGACTATGTATTGACTTTATCATGTATGATTTATTTGATGGAATGTATATATAAATTGATGATCTTTGATTGGTTTTGATTGATTGGAAACATGAATTGGGGCCAAGAATCCCTTGCTTTTCCCATTGAGGCTCACGGCCACAACCCCTCCATAGGGTGTGAATGATTTAAAATTTTGCAACAAGTGAAGAGATGAGTAATCAAGTGAATAACAATTAATAAATCAAAGAAAAATTTGGGTTCTCACCCTTTAGAGAGGCTCACGGCCTCTATGCCCATTTTGGGTCCAATTGTGTAATTTTTGTGCAACCTTGGATATTTAGTAATTAAGAGTTAAGTAATTAATATTGTGATTGAAAAGAAAATTAAGTTGATAACCTAGAGTGAATTTTTGAAACCTAAGGGAAGAACAAGAGTGTGTGAGACTTAGAGAACCTTAGAATAATTTTCTAAGTGAGTATAGATAAACTTAAAACAAGGACCTTAATAATCAAGAGAATTCCTCTAGAAAAGAATTTCATAAGAAATACTAAATTTAAGTGAAACTTAATTAATTGGATAATTAGGAATTAATTAGGGATTCGTAAATGGAAAAAAAATAAGAATGAGATCTTATCCTAAAACTTATAATAATTCTAAATTAAGGGAAGGACATGACTGTAAGTAAAATGTTGAATAACTCAAATTAAATTAGCTTAAGAGAAATTTAATGAGAAAAATGTAGAAGATTAAGGCTTAATTCCATAATGAACCCTAAGCGTGTAATGTCTTATTTGAAGACTTGTTGATGATTATGTAGCCCAAGTTGTGGCAAGTTGTGAAAAAGTATATTATTGATAAATATACATGTGTATGCATTGAGTTATCATGCATTGTGGAAGTCTGATGGACTGTTGTTAAGGCCATGTTGCCTAGGAGATTGAACACACCTTAGTGTGGGTGCGAGTAGACTAGTGTAGGTCATAATATTGACCTTGGGGGCATCGGGGTACGAGTACCTCGCAATGGATAGTTGGTAGCTCTTCTGTCTGTGGGACAGACCGATGCAAATACACCGACGATCCGGACCGAGACACTGTCCTATATTGCGATCTAGTGAAGAATGTCTTGTACAATGCCTTGATGTGCACGTGGATAATTTGATGATTATAGCACTTTGGCCGCGACAGCCGAGTTACAGACATGTCTCCTGATTTTTCTTTCCAATGTTTGTGTCTAGCTCTATGGAGTAGGATTTTGATAACATGTATACATGCATAGTGAGTCTATATATTATTGGGAATTTATTTATTTATGTGATGACTGGAACTATTGCTTTATTAATATCATGACTGCTTGGATCTGCTAAACTATTTACTGTTATTAATTGATGCTAATTGTTATTGCTTTTGAAATGCTATGTGGGCGCTTCGCGTCGTTCTGTTTCTTTACTACCATAATTGGTAATGATGGTAGGGTGTCTTACCTCTTTCCTGTATTTTTATTATTTCTATCTATATTTATGTTCTATCGAAGACGTTGGCGAAGAAGGTGAAGCATATGAGTTCCCCGATTAATGGCCTGACTTCGACTAGCACTATTTTTTATTATGACAGCACGTCCACGAGGATTTTTGAGTTATGTGCGGTTAGCTTTCCTCGGAGATCCATACTGTTGGCACGTTAACTTTAGCTCGAATTGCTGTGTCTACTTGAGGGACGTGACGGTGTCGTTAGCTTGGGGGTGCTATGATCCGCCCATCTTCACCTGTAGTGTTAGATTACATTTAGAATTTTACATGCCCATTAGGGACATGTGGGGTGATCGTTACTACACCCCATAGGAGGATTCATTCCTCTCTACTACCCGAGCCCCGGCCCGTAATTCGGTGGCTCCGATAAGGGTTTCCTCTGATGAGGTAGACCCTGAGGAGGATCCTAACACGGTTCCTTCTATTTCTTCTTAGGGGCTGATACTATCGATAGTCACTATCTGTGTTTTTTTTGGGGCCTGATGATATTATTTTGGTGAGCTGTACAGTTATGACCTTTTAGGGCATACATAGTTTTGCTTTTTGTACATCTGGAGTTGTAACTAAACAAGCTTGATATAAATATATATATATGCATATGTATATTGTTCGAATGTATGGTTTACATTTACCTTACTCTCTATTGCATTTATGTTCTATCACTATATTTTATTAATTATAACAAAAAAAATTCACTATTTTATTTATACAACTATAATCAAACAAGTTTAATTATAATTTAATGAACTGGTCTTAACTTATCCTTTTGTTTTTCGCATTGTAAATAATGATGTGACGTTCCCTCCCAAAAATGGGCGTTACAGTTGAGGAAAAGGGGGGTAAAGACGAGAGTTTGGTCTCCTTTTGGATAGGTGGTTAATCGACCCCTTCCTTATCTTGGGGAATTGATTCATCATCTTTGTTATAAGGTTCAGGAATTTGTTTTTCAACAATCTTTCCATTCCTAAGAGTTATCACTGACTTGACTTGATCTATTTGTTGGCTTTCTGAACTACCCTCATTTAGACTGTACTGACCCTTGGGATTCAGTTGAGGTTGAGAGAGAAATTTTCCTTTCTCATGAATGGTGAGTGTAGAAGAAAATTTAGCAAGAGTGTCTTTTATATCAATTATGGCTTAAGTGTTTTGGTTATTAATGACCACTTATTTTTTCATGAATGCATGCAATGTTCCTTCAAGATTTTTCCAGTATAGTGGGACATAAGGTGCATATCCTTGAAAATTTTGAGAGTCTAATTATTCCTGAGGAGGTAGTGGTTGCATAAATTGTGCATGATTATTATTCCTAAAACTGAAGTTCAAGTGATTTCTCTATCTCGGATTGTATGAATCTGAAAAAGAAGAAGTGAATGGCCTTTTAAAATTGCTCATTGCATTTACTTACTCATGTACAACTTCTTTAAAAATAAGAATCTTTTGACATTCATTTGTTGAGTGTCCTAAGTCATCACAAATGCAACAAATTTTTTCATTTTGCATAGATTTGATTTCTTTTACTTTCCCTGATTCTATGGCCTTAATCTTTCTAGCTAAACTGGCGAACCTATCTTTCAAATCTTCTTCTTAACTAAGGTGATATTTTCCTTTATGAGCACTTGCAAGGTTAAATCTAATTGAATTTTCAGAAGGATTGGTACTCTGCCAAGATTGAGAATTCTTAGCCAAATGGTCTAAATATTCTAAAGCTTCTTTAGGTTCTTTTTCAAGAAACTCTCCATTGCACTTTGTTTGCACGAAATGTTTAGTTTCAAGTGTTAACCCTTCATAAAAAAAACTTATAGTGCACTATTTTTCAAAACCATAATGTGGGCAAGAATTTAACAAATCTTTAAAATGTTCCCAACTTTGAAAATATGCTTCATTTGAATCTTCATTTGAATTTCGGGAAGAATTTAGGAATTGTCTTTTCAAAGCATTGGTTTTATGTGTTAAAAAAAATTTCTTTAAAAACTCACTTTACATTTCTTGTCATGTGCCAATTGATTTTAGTTTCAAAGCGTTAAGCCAAGTTTTTGCTTTATCTTTTAAATAAAAAGGAAACAATTTAAGTTTAACAATCTCTTCAGTGCAATTTTGATCAATGAAAGTAATACATACTTCCTCAAATTCTTTCAAATTTAAATATGGGCTTTTAGATTCTAAACCATGGAAATTATGAAGTAATGAAATCATACCCAACTTAAATCTAAAATTGTTAACATTGAATGGAAAGATAAAACATGATGGACTAGAATTTCGAGATGGTTACAAATATTAACGCATGATTCATAATGGTTGATTTTCATGTTTATCATGTGCACTTTCATTTTCAGCCATTGTGTTTAATGTGTATGGTTGTGATTCAAACAGATCAATATATAAAGTGCCAGGATTAGTTTTAATCAAACGACTAGAATTTGAATCATGATACCAATTAAGCATAAATAAGTGACTTAAAATAGAAAAGAAAATGTACAAGTAGGTAGTATAAACCAGCCATCAAATATGATACAACTAGAAAATTAAAAAAGTAGGGAAAGAATATACTACATGATGAAGTTTACTAAAGAAAGAAAACCTCAATAAATTTATTCTTCAAATCAAGTCCCTGACAACGGCGCCAAAAAATTAATTTGAAATTTATATTGTGTTCCAAACTCAAGTGCAGATTGTCTCAAGTAATAAATTCTTAAGAATCCGAGGTCAATCTACAAGGAATTGATGAATAAAAATTCTTTGCGGTAAAGAAAGGATTTGTCACAATAATAAAGGTGATAAAACTTGTTCACAATTAAAAAGAATTTGTTTGGGTTAGGAGAACCACTCTTGGTATATAAATTAAGGTCAAGATTATTTCTTTTTATAACTCAATTAGAATCCATGCATAACAGAGGTTCCAATCGGAAAATACAATATTCAAAGTTCTTTTAAAGTTATGTATGTAGTTATATTATGGTTCCTTTAATTATCCACTAATACCAACACTTGTAAATAGGTTCAAGCATTTATTGTGTCAATCTCTTGTCTACAACAAATCAAGATCTCCACTTTACAAGGAGGGTTAATAATGTCAACACTTGTAAATGGGTTCAAGCAGTCATTGTGTCAATCTATTGTCTATAACAAATCAAGATCTCCACTTTACAAGAAGGGTTTCTAAATTAATTGAAAACAAAATACAATACATATAATGATCACTTGATAATATATCATTCAAGCACAATAAAAAGATTAATCTAACCTTATTTCATTACCAAAAGCTTCACCATTTCACCCAAGTAAAATCAAAATTAGTTACTCATAAACAAGAAGAAAGAAAGAGAGAATAAGAAGAAAATGAACATAATTTCTATTTAGAACAAAAGAAAACTACAACAAGAGAAACAAATAATACAAGAACAAGATCTTGATCTCTAAACTAAGATGATTCTAATGAGAAACTAATGGTGCCTTTTATAGAGCATGAAGGGTACAAATGACAAGGGAGTTGTTTAATGAGTGGGTGGATGAGTGGAAAATGACAATAAAGTTGTTTAATGAGTAGGTGGATGAGTGGAAAATTATTGCATGTTTGTCTCCCCACTCAACCAATTCATTTGTTTGCACATGACTATAACACTATCATAAGTCACCTATTATATAAGTGGTCTTCATGAAAGTTGAAGGGTTTTGTCTCAGCTTTTCAATGTCACCAGTTTTAGCCTAATCTAGTGCCTACAACCCAAGATATGACCTAACCTTTGCACTGTGTTTGGATTCCAGCAACAGCACCTCTGTTCTGACTTCTAGGCCCAATATGACCTACTAGACATCCGATCCAACTCTTATGTTCTTCATGAAAGTTGTAGATTTGTGTCTTATATTTCATTTAGGATTCGTTTAGCATTAATTTTACCCCTATGGCTCAAGAAATGGGCTGATGAATGCACAGAGGTCAAGTTATCAGGATCAGCACTCTAGTTCTTGCTTCAACTCTAATTTAAATTATCCAAACATGCGACTTATCTCTTGAGATCTCATGAAACTTGTAGATAATTATTTTAGCTTTCCTACAAGACTAGAATCACATCAATCAAATATTTACAACTCATATTATAGCTAATTTACTGAACGCTGCCAAATAGACAAATTAAGATTAATTCATGCAATAATTCCTTCAATGATCCAATTAGACCCAATATCATAAAATGTGACAAAACCAACTTAATTAAGCCTAATTGAACCTTAAGAAGTCCAGTGGGAGAATTATTAAATGAATAAAATATATTGCTATTAGCGATTCAACTTAGATCCTGTCCTTGCACATTAACCCAGGGGGCATACTATGATGCACCATAAACCATGGCCCTTGGAAATATCACGAGATCTGACATTTACACTGACTTGGATCTTTTTGTTCACTGTGTTTGATGTGCTCCTGTCAAAATTGGATACCTTGACCCTTAGTTATCCCATCTAAGCGCCAAACTGTGGGCAACTATTCTGAACCGTGATCCGGGATCCTATCTCATGGGTTAACCTGACACACATCTGGTCGGAGTCTATCGTTGACACCCTAGTGGGAATTCACTCATGGCACACAAATGAGATCTCGGTACTATGTTTGTCGGACCACAACATTGGGTAGTAGCAATATTACCATAAGATTTACGTAGTGGATAAATCCCATGATTATCCGTAACTGCCAATCATGATCTTGCATAAGAAGGGAAGGGAATGAGTTTCTTAATCCAACCTGTATAAATATCAGGCTCAATCACCTCTAGCTAGTAACTATTGCTCTTTAGCATAAACCCTACTTGTGCACAACCTGAGTTGAGTGTTGGAGTGCCTTTGCAGGTAACAACCCCCATATTTCAACACACCTCACTGCTGCGCATGGAGGAAAACATCAGTTCATGCTTACTCAAGTACACGTCAATATCCACTACTAAACAGTTTGATATACTTGATGATGGAAATTTTTTTCTCCCAAAGCTAAAGGAGGAAAAAAATGCATAAGATATATATCTTTGTTGGGTATAGTTGAATGCCTCATATTATAAAATATGTATACTATTTTGTCATGTTTTTTATGAATATACCATTTCATCATTCACATCACAATTTCTCTAAATCAATCATTATCTCATCTTCAAATTATAAGGCCTCATGAAGTGCTATTCATATAAAGATGGGTGAAAAACAAATTAGCTTTTCTAACGCCAGCCTATTTTCATAGTTCTTACAAAAACTTTTGTTTTGTAACATATAACACTTTGATATTTGGTAGTGAAATATGTTGAAACTAACATCAAACTAACAAATTTTATTTTCAACTAGACATCAGGGGTTTATGTGCTACAAAACAAGGTTTGTGTATGAAAAATGAAAATAGGTGTAACAACATGGGGTAATATGCAATTTACTATTTCATAAAATATGCCATCCAACTTCATCGATTTTCCATGTAACAAGAAACATATTTTGTGTAGGATATTTTGACTCTTTATATATGCCTTGATAACTATGACAAGAATGAAGTTTCTTCTACATATTGGCATGAATGGCAATTTGATAGGATTTATAATTGTTGTAACATCCCAATATTTACTATTTAGATATATCGTCATATAAAAAAATAATCAATATTGACTATGCTACTTTTAGTATATAATAACAAGCTAAACCCATATCATTCATACGCAATGAGTAAATATGGAGAGCCACAATAACAAAAGTTATATATATACATCACAGCCTCAAAAAGACATACTGTTATATTTAACTCAAAATATCTAACCAAATAATATAGCATCTATACTATGCTAGTCCTCAGGCATCTTTTTCTTCCCTTTCAAAGAACTCGCACCTGGATTTACATGGCAACACAATTAGGGTAAGAAAACATATCTCAGTAGAAGTATTCTAATACCAGTAATTTATACAATCATACGGATTATTCAACTATAAAGTTAACACTTCAATCACAGAAGTACACAATTGCAATGTATGATTATGTTAGGATTAGCAATCGCCCATACAATTGACATGCTATGCTTAATTATGTCTAATGCATCTGTTTATGCAAGTCCTAGGAATGAATGCAGTTCCAAAATGCATGAGCCCTCAGACGTATTAAGGATATTACCCACCTCAACTACTCTAGGATATGTTATGGTTTATAAGGCATAGTGAGGATATGACTCACCAACACTAACCATCAAAACAATAGAGGATATTACTCACCTCCACTGGTCAAACAAAGCAAAGAGGATATTACTCACCTCCTTACTCAATAATGTAATAAGGATATTACTCACCTTACTACACACAACATAGAGAGGATATTACTCACTCTAATATGTTTCAAACAACACAAAGAAGATATTACTCACCTCAATGTTCTTCACAAATAATAGAGATGATATTACTCACCAATTTATTCAACAAACACATAGAGAGGATATTACTCACCAATCTATACATCAAACAACATAAAGAGGATATTGCTCACCTCAATGTGCTTCACAAACATCTCATACAAAACAATCACTAATTATCTTCCATAATTAGCATCACAATTGATTTATATGTATATCAAACTCATTTCATTCACACACTTCATCAAATACTCCTAAAAGAGTCTCATTACTCATTAAGAAGCATAGAAGAAAGCATCACACAAGTGATCCCCTTCAATTTCCCAAAATAAGGGCTCTGTTTTGTTCTATCCAACATTGGGCACTTAGGCGCTCAAATTTTGCGTGCTCAAGCATGCCACGCGCATCACAAGTTCTTCCTGGGCACTGGGCGCTCAAGCGCCTTGTTCTTCAGTGCTTAAGCGCTCATACACAGATTCAGTTTCTGTGTAATTTTACAGAAACGATCATTGTTCCCTTGGGAACAAGTGATCTTCTAATCACTCAAATTCGCTTCTAAGTGATTTTCTAACCTCAAACAAGGTTCAACTACACAAATTAACTCTTAATCCACTTCAATTTCATTTAATTCAATCACTTTGTGAATCAAAACCCAACATCTAACCTAAACCCCAAAAACTGACCAAAAGGGAATTAAGGCATTTAAATGATGAAAAATTCATTCTAACACATCCATAAATCAGTTTCTAGCTCAACCATACTAACCACATCAAGATTCAACTCAAGAATCACAAAAAATTGCTATCAAACCAAGCTTCCCCTTACCTCAAAGGCCAGAAAAGAAGTCTGAAAGCAGCTCCCCTCCACCACTAAGCTCTTCCTCCTCTTTACTTTAAGATGGATCTCCCAAAGGTCCTTTGTTGGATTTCTTTTGGTACTCCCCTGTTGCAGCCATGAGAGAGAAGAGAAAAGTGAGAGAAAAGTCTCATTTTGGTCACTTAAGTAGGCTAAGGTAACCACTAGCCCAGTCGTGTGTTCACTTGGCCACTTAAGTGACTACAGTGCCTTACCCCGATCTATTAAGAATGCTTGGATTTCACCAAATCAAGATTCCTAACTTCCAACAAGTTTAAAATAAATCCTAAGATTCTTTAAAAATCTTGTTTCACCATTTCCATAATTTTCCATATCTACTGGGTGTAACATCCTAATACCAACATCTCAGTATAAACATCGTACAAGAGATATTTAGCATTACAATGTCATTACATACGTACTAATCATATATTTATACCATAATGCATCGAGGTACATTTACATCATTAGCCTTAGCATAGGCTTGAAGTACTATATAACTCTATACGTTTCAAAAGGAATACTAAAAAGTACACTAGTTTGAAACATAATACATAAGCTAATCTAATCTTTAGTCTTTTTCTACTTCTTATTCTTGGAAGAATATTCACTTGGAATTACATAATACACAACGGGGTGTGAGACACCGGGGCCAACGAGGGCGGGGAATGGTCACTGGTGCTAAAAGATGAAGCACGGACAAGGAGCGGCTCCTGGCAGGCTTTTAGGCTGAGAGACACATGAATGAATTGAATACACACTAGAATGAGAGGGATCTGGAGACTGTGCAGGTATGGGATTGCATAGTTGAGGATGACTTAAAGGAATTGATTAGCACCACCCATATCAACAAGATACATCTTCTTTTCGGGAGCAAAGAACATAAGTACTCCATAGTTAAGCGCGTTTGACTTGGAGCACTTGTGGGATAGGTGACCTCCCGGGAAGTTTCCTAGGATGCGTGTGAGTGAGGACAAAGCATGCTGAAAAGACCCGTGTTAGTTTGTGGGGACACTCATCGATCCTGCAAGCAGTCTCGGGACGTTACAGGGTGAGAAACTATAATCTCAGTATGAGTAATCAAAACAAGTCATACATAACATATGAAAGCATAATCATAATTACTACAAATGAAATATGTTTAAAACATCTACAAGGTCTAATCATAACATTAGATAAACCAAGTTATTACATATCTCATATATACATCTAGTTCAACTTAGAACCAAAATGTAAAACTTAGGAATTACTGGTTTCTTGTGTTATTTTGTAGCAAGTAGAGGTATCTCCTCACATTATACATATATCCTAGCACATGAGAAGTTCGGTCTAAATCTTAATTCCAAAGAACCTTATGGATCCCTACTATTCTCTTCTGGTCTTGGCACTATCAACTTATCAGGGTTATGTCCTTCCTCCATTGAGTCTATCAGACACCTTTTCGATTTCTTTTGGCCTTCATGAATGCTGTCAAAAGATACTCATAAAATTAACACTACCAAGTTTTCCTATAGATGCTAGGTATAATTTTCTTCTTGAAAACTATGCCTATTTGTGCTTTAACACACCTTAGGAAATATATGCTAATGAATCCATCAAGTCTAGAACTTCAAAAGACCACAAAATGACATTTTTAAGGTTCCTGACACTAACGTCCCGGCATTGACATAGGCACATTGCGATGCCTTAGCCTCAGGTTTTACTACTGAGGCAGCATCACTTTCACACCGTGGCGCGGCGTTACTAACGTCGCGACTCGTGCAACGAAATTTGGCCTTACGTTACAATGTAACCTCCTTAACATCGCGGCATTCAAGTCGTTCATCCTAACATTACAACATGGACTCTCTCACGCCACGACGCTCATGACAGAAACTAGGTTCTACATAATTCTGCAGACCGTGGTACTGTTCCATTGGTCATTTTCTCAAATTTTGGCCATTCCAACATAGTTTCTAAGTGATTCTAAGTCCATAATCAGTTCATTAACACATAGGAATCCTCAATCACCAATCAAAAACTCTTAATTTGGATTAATGTACCAAAAATCTACCTTGGGTGACCTAACCCCTAAATTTGGAATCAAAGGCCTAAATGACAAATTCTAAGCTTCTATCTCAGAATTAGGCTTTGAACAAGTCATAAACAACTAGAAAAACTCAATCATGCAATCAAAACATATCAAACGCCTCTAAAACTCATTTTGGCCTATTAAGTAACCTAATTGCACAAATAGATAAAAGAGTAACAAGAAGTAGATTTGATCACAAAAACCCCTACCTTTAACAGCTGAGTAGAGATTCAAGCTTGACTGAATCCCACACTTTAGCTTTCCCTTTAGATTTCTTCTTTCTCTCTTCCCTCTCCTTAGCCTTTGCTTCTCCTTTCTCTCATTCTCTTCGCAAGTTTTCTGCTTCTATTTTTTGAAGCAAAGTGTCGTGAGAGAAGCTTTATAAAATGGGAAATTAAGACTCATATAGCCTTAGGCCAAAACTGATAAAATTCAATATGCTAAAAACACTCAAGTTTAGCTAAATCTAGATTTATAGCTTCCAACAAATTTAAAATAAATAGTAAGATTCATATAAAAAGTCGTTTCAACATTATCTGATATTTTCATATGTGCTACTAGTTAAACCAGTTATAATTAGACAATTAGTATGCCTAAAAATGCCAAACTAGCTCAGTTTACCTTGAAACTTTAACTGTAGCTCATTCTACATATTTTTGACCTAGAAATAAATTATCTATATTTATTTCTCTCTCCTAAGCAATTTATATTATTATCTGAGTCATTTTAAGCTACTTTTCACAGTCAGTGCTGTAACTAAGTACCTAAACTAACTCAGATTGTCACAAAATTAAACACGCATGCTAAACAAGCCATATGCTACCTCTTGAACACATAAATTAAGTATAACATGCCATTTAGGGTATTACACTACGGTGAATCTGACACTAAAACATATAACCAGTATACTTAAAAATGTCAAACTAACTTCGATAAATATCAAACTTTAACCACATCTACTTCCATATATTTGTGACCTAAAAACAAGTTCTCCACAATTATTTCAATTAACTAAGTAGTTTAAGTCAAAATCAGGGCTAAAAACAATTATATTCCATATATAGTGTTACAGCAAAGTGACTAAACGTGTTCAGACGGTCACAAAATTCACAAGCCTGACAAACTAGTGTTAGGCTACCTATGTAACCATATACAAGTCTATCATGACTATCTAGGGTGTTACAATTGTTATGTTCGTTAATAATTTGAATGGATAGTTAACAAAAGGGATCAAGGGAGTAATTCACGGTAATTAACCATGTAAAGTTGAAGGAAGTAATGTATAGTTTATCTTTTTAAAAGTTAATAAATAGTGACAATGTTAATAAAAAAGTCAAGCTTCCAAAAATTATTGTTTCTTGAAAAGTCAACTATTGCTAGTTACCATTAGCCATAATGAACGTTCACTCATTACATTTTCTTATATTCATGTATAATAAATATTAACAACAAATAAAACTATTATTTTATTAGTTTTTCCTATAGGTAGGATAATTTTAATAAGTTTCAGCCCCACCATCTCTAATGCACAAGGGATTTTTTCTCTTGAATCATGTGAAATAAAATATGCAAAGTTGTTCATAATATAAAATTATATGATTATATATAGGACAATGAATTGTTGATCTCACTTAAAAACTTTTATTTCATTTATTTCTCTTAATAAGCATATAACACAGATTTATTGCTGGTTTTTTATGGAATTAACATATTTTGCACCTAAAGGAACAAACCTTTTGGTGTCGTGGTTGTTTAAGAGGGATTGGAAAAAAAATAATGTTTCACAATAGTTGTTGGAGGCGATTCTATTGGATCTGGACCAGAAGGAACTTGACTCTTGATCTCATGCAGTAAGGGACCATGACCGTTGGAAACATAAGAATGTTTCACAATGGGTGTTGGAGGAGACTGAATTGGATCTGGACCTGAATGAACTTTTCTCTTAACCTCATACATTAAAGAACTATGATCACCGGAAACATAAGAATGTTTCACAACGTTTGTTGGAGGTGACAATATTGGATCTGGGCCTAAAAGAACTTGTCTTTTAATTCCATAATTTGATAGACGATCGCAAACAACAACATAAAGGAGTATGAAAGACATAGCCCTAAACAAATAAACCTTTGAGTTTTCCATCACTTCTATTGATGTGCTAGCCATTCCAATATAACCTATTAAATAGTTAGGCTCTAAGGTTGTGTTTGTGATATTGAAATGTAAATCTATATCTAAAATATATAATGCAAAACCATCTATAGAAGTTTCCAAAAAAATAAAAAATAATTGTTGCAGCCTCTCATGAAAAAAATTTCTGCCCAAATTTTTAAGGGCATTTTTGTCCCATGATTATTCTACCACAACCAAACAGATTTTAACCATTCCACTCTTGTCATTAAAGATGTCAACTAATTCTCAACCAATTCAAAACTTCTTCTTTCTTTTTGACCACATTTAATTGAACTAACTAATATTAATAAATTTTTTAATTTAAAATAAAATATTAATTTCGTATTTTCCACATCCCAAAAAATTATTTGAATTTCTCACTCTACTATGAAATCTAATAAATGATAATGGTTGGTAGCTCTCCATCATTAAAGGCAAAGCTTGCTTCATATTTCAGTGTTTTTCAAGTTCTCTCCACCACTGTTACTTTGAATCAAAATCGGCCCATTCTCATTCAATTCTATCTAATAGAGGTATTTGTTAATAGTGTGTTTGGTATGACTTTTTTATGCCATCCAACAACGTTTTTTAAACAAAAAAGTTGTTGCCTACACATAGCCTATGTTTGGCAAGAATTAACGAAAAAAGTAACAGCTTTTATGAGGTTAAAAAAGCTGTTGGTCATCTATCAAAAATTTGAGTTGTTTTAGAAAAAGTTGTTGGGATTATTCCCAACTGTGAGATGTAAATATCATTTTGTCCTCAATTAAATAATTTTTTTAATCAATCAAATAATTTTTTAAATCATTCTATGCCTATTTTGGTAATTTAATACATAAAAGCAATTTTTTTATACCATCCAAACAAAACAGATTAGCTTAAAATCACTTTTTAGTTAATATATTCAAACATAAAACTTTTTTCTTATAATCGATTGTAACAAAAAGCTTTTATACAATAATCAATTATTAAAATAATCAAGTTTTCACAACTATCTCAAACACACACTAAGAATGTTGATTATACTTTTTTTATTATTACAACTTTTTTACATTTATTGATATGAAGCTTTTTTTTACTTAAATTGACAGATGTCATCATATGACCTTCCTCATAGTTCATTTATTGATGATGTTGGTGATATTTATGAATATAATAATCCTTATATAACTCTAAGTCTTATGATCGCTAACCCTGCTATTAGGGTAAATATTTATTTAGCAACATTATATGATCCAAATAATGTAACTCCAGCTATAAGAGATAACTTCAGCCTCTAAGTCCTAATGGTAGCCATGAATTCACATGTTTTTTTTTTAAAAGGGAAAGTAGTGCTTCTCATACATGACTTACCCAAAATTTAATTAAAAGAAATTAAAGGTAAGTCGTGGATGGAAGACACCACTTACCTAAATATAATAAGAAAACAATTATCATTGGGTAAGTTGTTCCTCTAAGCAACTACTTATTATTTTAAAAATAATAAAAATTTATTTAAGTGTTAGTCATTTTTTACATATGTGACTTGTTTTATTTAACTGTTCACTTTGCACCATTTCGGGAATTAATTTTTGACTCACACCATTGTTTTTTATTATATTTTGAGAAAGTTGTGCTTCCCATGCACGTCTTATTCTTTTTTATTTTTATTTTTATTTTTATGTAAGACCTTTTTTTAAAAAAAAAATGGAGACATAGCTCGTTTACAGCCTAATCAGTTTCACTGGCTGGTCCAATCCAATTTTTAAAACATTGATAGCCAAAAACCTAAGGTCTTTTGGTGGGATGGACACAACTACTGGAATTTGTGTGTCAATAATGATTATCAAGTTTTTTATGAATCTATAACTATAACCCTAGTATTACTCAAAATGAGGGAGATAAGGTGTCTCAGACTTAGAAAATGAGTAGTGATTTTTGAGACAATTTATGCATTGCTTAACTCTACAAGTAAGAAAAAATCTTGAAAAGAAGAATGATAAGAAAAACCAAACTAGGAAAAGAAATGTCATTTCTATTTTGATGAAGTTTAAATGTCTTACTAAAACACAAAGTGATTATTCTATACAAGTATTGAGAAATGATAAAAATGAATGTAATTCAAAGCATTTGAGTTAGATATACTTGATGATGGAAATATTTTTCTCTCAATGCTAAAGGAAGAAAATAAAATGCATGAGATATGTATCTTTGTTGGCTATAGTTGAATGCCTCATCTTATAAAATATATATACTATTTTATCGTGTTTTTTTTTGTGAGTATACCATTTCATCTTTCACATTACAATTTCTTTAAATCAATCATTGTCTCATCTTCAAATTATAAGGCTTCATCAAGTGCAATTCATATAAGGAAGGGTGAAAAACAAATTAACTCTTTTGATGTCAGCCCATTTTTGTAGTTCGTACAAAAACTTTTGTTTTGTAACATATAACCCTTTGATCTTTGGTAGTGAAGTACGTTGAAACTAACATAAAACTAACGGATTTTATTTCCAACTAGATATCAAGGGTTTATGTGTTACAAAACAAGGTTTACGTTTGAAAAGTCAAAATAGGTGTAACAACAAGGGATAATATGCAATTTACCATTTCATAAAATATGCCATCCAACTTCTTCGATTTTCCATGTATAAAAAAACTTGTTTTGTGTAGGATCTTTTGACTCTTCATATAAGCCTTGATAACTATGACAAGAATGGAGTTTCTTCCGATATTGGCATGAATGGGCAATTTGATAGGTTTTATAATTGTTATGTTCATTACTAATTTGAATGGATAGTTAGCAAAAGGTTTCAAGGGAGTAATTCACAGTAATTAACTAAGTAAAGTTGAAGGAAATAATGTATAGTTTATCTTTTTTAAAAGTTAATAAATAGTGACATTGTTAATAAAAAAGTCAAGCTTCCAAAAATTATTATTTCTTGAAAAGTCGATGATTGCCAACTGCCACAAGCCATCATGAAAGTTCACTCATTACATTTTCTTATATTCATGTATAATCAATATTAACAACAAATAAAAATATTATTTTACTATTTTTTCCTATAGGTAGGATAATTTTAATAAGTTTGGGCCCACCATCCCTAATGTACAAGATAGTTTTTCTCTTGAATCATGTGAAATAAAATATACTAAGTTGTTCACAATATAAAATTATATAATTATATATAGGACAATAAATTGTTGATCTCACTTAAAAACTTTTATTTCATTTATTTGCCTTACTAGGCATATAGCACTGATTCATTGTAGGTTTTTTTATGGAATTAACACATTTTGCACCTAAAGGAACAAGCCTCTTGGTGTCATGGTTGTTTAAGAGGCATTGGAAATAAAATAATGTCTCACAATAGTTGTTGGAGGCGATTCTATTGGATCTAGACCTGAAGGAACTTGTCTCTTGATCTCATGTATTAAGGGACCATGACCGTTGGAAACATAAGAATGTTTCACAATGGGTGTTGGAGGAGACTGAATTGGATCTGGACCTGAAGGAACTTTTCTCTTAACCTCATACATTAAAGAACTATGATCACTAGAAACATAAGAATGTTTCATAATGGGTGTTGGAGGAGATTGAATTGGATCTGGACCAAAAAGAACTTTTCTCTTAACTTTATACATTAAAGAACTATGATCGCTGGAAACATAAGAATGTCTCACAATGGGTGTTGGAAGAGATTGAATTAGATTTGGACCTGAAGGAACTTTTCTCTTAACCTCATACATTAAAGAATTATGATCACCGAAAACATAAGAATGTTTCACAACGTTTATTGGAGGTGACAATATTGGATCTAGACCTGAAGGAACTCGTCTTTTAATTCCATAATTTGATAGACGATCACAAACAACAACATAAAGGAGTACAAAATACATAACACTAAACAAATAAACCTTTGAGTTTTCCATAACTTCTGTTGATGTGCTAGCCATTCCAATATAACCCTTTAAATAGTTAGGCTCTAACGTTGTATGTTTGTGACGTTGCGATGCAAATCTATATCTATAATATTTATAATTCAAAACCATCTACAGAAGTTTCCAAAAAAAAAAAAAGACAGGTGGCAAACTCTCATGAAAAAATTTTCTGCCTAGATTTTCAAGGGCATTTTGTCGCATAAATATTTTGTCACAACCAATCAGATTTTAACCATTTCACTCTCTTCATTAAAGATGTCAACAAATCCTCAACCAATTCAAACTTCTTCTTTCTTTTTGACCACATTTAATTGAACCAACTAATATTAATAAATAAATTAATTTTAAATAAAACATTAATTTCTTATTTTCCACATCCCATAAAAGTATTTGAATTTCTCACTCTACTATGAAATCCAATAAATGATAATGGTTGGTAGCTCTTCATCATTAAAGATAAAGTTTGCTTCATATTTCAGTGTTTTTGAAGTTCTCGCCACCACTACTACTTTGTATAAAACTCGACTCATCCTCATTTAATTCTCTCTACTAGAGGTATTTACAAAGAATGTTAATTATACATTTTTTATTATTAAAACTTTTTTACGTTTAGTGATATGAAGCTTTTTTTTTACTTAAATAGACAAATGTCATCATATGACCTTCCTCATTGTTCATTTATTGATGATGTTGGTGACACAGCCCACCCCGTGTCTTAGGACACGGGCTGTGTCTTTGAACCAGAGACTCTGCAACAAATTCTACAGATTCGTGGCACTGTTCCATTGGCCAAATTCTTGGATTTTGGCCACTTCAGCTCGGTTTCTTGATGATTTAAGGTCCCTAACAAGTTTACTAATACATTAGAATCATTAATTACCAACAAAAACCTCCAATTTCTCAGTTTTCTCTCTTTCACCAAATCCAAGTTCCTAACTTCCAACATATTCAAAATAAATCCTAAGATTCATTAAAAATTTTGTTTCACCAAAAGCTGATATTTTCATATCAGCTGGGGGTCAATCCGGCATTAAAACACACAACCAGTATGCTTAAAAATGTCAAACTAACTCTGATTAACCTCAAACTTTATCCACATCTACTTCCACATATTTGTGACCTAGAAATAAGTTCTTCATACTTATTTCAATTAACTAAGTAGTTTAAGTCAAATCCAGGGCCAAAAATAGTTATTTTCCACACAAAGAGCTACAGCAAAGTGACTAAACATGCTTCGACTATCGCAAAACATAACAAACATGGCAAACTAATAGTAGGCTACCTCTATGACCATATACAAGTCTAACATTTTTTCACAGGTGTTACAAATCATAATTTCTCAGTATAAACATACCAAGACTAGCAGTTAATCATTTACAACAAATAAATCAACTGAACACAAAATACATTCTATGTAAAAGAATATCCGATAAACAACAATATCAAAGAATCGCCCGCACAGTCCTAAGATACTATCAAATGAGCAACCAAACAATTAATTGGTTAAGCCATGACAACTGCCCATACAATTGTCAACCATGCAATGCTTTATGTTATGAAATATGATTATGGTCAAACAAAGTCCAAGTATTATGGATGTGCAATGCCAATGCAGATTTTAAAGTTGAAAACACAAGCTACTTACTTATTTCCCAGAAACCACCGTTCTTGTATATACAAAGCAGGATAAGCCTAAAAGCATAAACTTGCTTGGTAATAGGTAGACGTTTTTCCCTCACCGCGTAAAAGTACTATTGTCACCCCCCATACCGGTAACCCTGACCATGCAAGCAAAATTTGGATCCCATACCTCATTCTCAAGTCATATAGTTGTACACACCATCTATGGTTACAATACACAAGAAACAAGCAAATACCAAATTTGAAAACCAAATATTCGGACCACATTATAATCACTAGAACATAGGAATCCTAGCCTCACTTATCCAACAAAGGTTGCAAGATTCACATTTCTAGATGAACGGCATCTAGAACAGCCCACAATCATTCACTAATGATTTAGAAATCAACCTCATGTTAGTCAAAGTTCTAAATACTAACCTAGGCATTCTGTCACACTTGAATGTCTAAGAATTTTCTAAACTTTTCATGTATGCAAGTTAATAATTCTCTCCAAAAATTATCCTCAAAAGTGTCTCTTTACACCCTAAAAGGCTTGTAGAAATGGTCCCAACAAGTAAGGAATTTATTTAGCAATACATGCTAAATTGCATTGTTTGCTCTGCCTCAGCGCTCAGACACTTCCAGATCGGCGCTTAGGCACGTAAACAACAGCATCAAGCAAAACTCCCTGGACGTTGGATGCTCAGGTGCTCTAACACGGGCGTGTAGGCGCTGAACGTCTAGCATCACGCAATTATCTTTTAGGCTGAGGGTGCTCAGGCACTCCCTTTAGGGCACCTAGGCGCTCGTCCCTAGAACAGAATCTGCAGAATTTTGCAGATGTGTGGCACTGTCCCATTAGTGCCATACACAAAATTTGATCTTCTCAAATTGGTTTCTTGGTGATTTTAAGTCCCAAACAAGTTCACAAACATAAGGGAAACATAAAACACCATTTGATTTCATCAAAAATGGATCAAAACACTAAATCACTCCTCCAAACCCCTAAAATCAACACTTAGAGCATTTTAGGTCCAAATGGAGAATTTTCAGTTTTTAATCCAAACTCTTAGCATGAATAAACCACATTTAAAACTTATCCAAGCAAAAAAGTCAAAATATGTGTAACAACAAGGGATAATATGCAATTTACCATTTCATAAAATATGCCATCCAACTTCATCGATTTTCTGTGTTTAAAAAAACTTGTTTTGTGTAGGATCTTTTGACTCTTCATATAGGCCTTGATAACTATGACGAGAATCGAGTTTCTTCCGCTATTGACATGAATGGGCAATTTGATAGGTTTTATAATTGTTATGCTCATTAATAATTTGAATGGATAGTTAGCAAAAAATTTCAAGGGAGTAATTCACAGTAATTAACCAAGTAAAGATGAAGGAAGTAATGTATAGTTTATCTTTTTAAAAGTTAATAAATAGTGACAATGTTGATAAAAAAGTCAAGCTTCCAAAAATTATTATTTCTTGAAAAGTCGATGATTGCCAACTGCCACAAGCCATCATAAACGTTCACTCATTACATTTTCTTAATAATCAATATTAACAACAAATAAAAATATTATTTTACTATTTTTCCCATAGGTAGGATAATTTTAAAAAGTTTGGGCCCACCATCCTTAATGCACAAGATAGTTTTTCTCTTGAATCATGTGAAATAAAATATACTAAGTTGTTCACAATATAAAATTATATAATTATATATAGGACAATAAATTGTTAATCTCACTTAAAAACTTTTATTTCATTTATTTGTCTTACTAGGCATATAACACTGAGTCATTGCAGGTTTTTTATGGAATTAACATATTTTGCACCTAAAGGAACAAGCCTCTTGGTGTCATGGTTGTTTAAGAGGCATTGGAAATAAAATAATGTTTCACAACAATTGTTGGAGGCGATTCTATTGGATCTAGACTTGAAGGAACTTGTCTCTTGATCTCATGCATTAAGGGACCATGACCTTTGGAAACATAAGAATGTTTCACAATGGGTGTTGGAGGAGACTGAATTGGATCTGGACCTGAAGGAACTTTTCTCTTAACCTCATACATTAAAGAACTATGATCACTAAAAACATAAGAATGTTTCACAATAGGTGTTGGAGGAGACTGAATTGGATTTGGACAGGAAGGAACTTTTCTTTTAACTTCATACATTAAAGAACTATGATCATTGGAAACATAAGAATTTCTCACAATGGGTGTTGGAGGAGACTGAATTGGAATTGGACCTGAAGGAACTTTTCTCTTAACCTCATACATTAAAGAACTATGATCACCGGAAACATAAGAATGTTTCACAACGTTTGTTGGAGGTGACAATATTGGATCTGGACCTGAAGGAACTTGTCTTTTAATTCCACAATTTGATAGACGATCACAAACAACAACATAAAGGAGTACAAAAGACATAACACTAAACAAATAAACCTTTGAGTTTTCCATCACTTCTGTTGATGTGCTAGCCATTCCAATACAACCCTTTAAATAGTTAGGCTCTAACGTTGTATGTTTGTGACATTGCAATGCAAATCTATATCTATAATATTTATAATTCAAAACCATCTACAGAAGTTTCCAAAAAAGAAAAAGAAAAAGATAGGTGGCAAACTCTCATGAAAAATTTTTTTGCCTAGATTTTCAAGGGCATTTTTGTCCCATAAATATTTTGTCACAACCAATCAGATTTTAACCATTTCACTCTTTTCATTAAAGATGTCAACAAATCCTCAACCAATTCAAACTTCTTCTTTCTTTTTGACCACATTTAATTGAACCAACTAATATTAATAAATTAATTAATTTTAAATAAAACATTAATTTCTTATTTTCCACATCCCATAAAAGTATTTGAATTTCTCACTCTACTATGAAATCCAATAAATGATAATGGTTGGTAGCTCTCCATCATTAAAGATAAAGTTTGCTTCATATTTCAGTGTTTTTGAAATTCTCTCCACCACTGCTACTTTGTATCAAACTCGACTCATCCTCATTTAATTCTCTCTACTAGAGGTATTTATAAAGAATGTTAATTATACCTTTTTTATTATTAAAACTCTTTTACGTTTAGTGATATGAAGCTTTTTTTTTTACTTAAATAGACAGAAATCATCATATGACCCTCCTCATTGTTCATTTGTTGATAATGTTGGTGATATTTATGAATATAATGATCCTTATAAAACTCTAACTCTTATGATCTCTAATGTAACACCTTAATACAAATTATCATAAAATAAACGGAATATCTTAAAATAAATTGCATTAAGCATGTCATTTCAAAAAAATGCAAAAAATAAAAACCTATAATAACTTGCATAGTCATTATAGAGAGCCACGAATGATAAAAAGGTCATATCTACAAACATCACTGGCTAACAAGTCACACTGTATACATAAGCTTCTACAAACAACTAAAAAAGTACAAAAATACAATCTGGTTCAAAAAGAAATAAAGCTGCTAAACTAAGCCTTCTACTTCTTCTTTTTATTGCCCTTTTCCTTTTTAGGGACTTCACCTGGATTTACATAGAACATATAGTGATGAGAAATCATATAATAGCCTAATATTTGCTATCTAGATATATCGTCATATAAAAGAATAATCCAATACTAGCTATGCTACTACTAATCTACATCAACTAAACTAAATCCATATCATTCATACATAATGAGTAAATATGGAGAGCCACGATAACAAAAGTTATATATATATATATACACACACACACACACATCACAACCTCAAAGGGCATACAGTCATACATAGTTTTAAACTACTGAAACAATTAAAGAAATACAAGCTCAGCCTAAAAGAGCATTTATACTACGCGTCTTCATACACCTTTCTCTTTCCTTTTGAAATGCTTCAACCTGGATTTACATGAAAAAGAGGGACATGGCCCACCCCGTGTCTTAGGACACGGGTCGTGTCTCTGAACCAGAGACTCTGCAGCAAAATCTGCAAATTTGTGACACTATTTCATTGGCCAAATTCTTGGATTTTAGCCACTCCAACTCGGTTTCTAGGTGATTTAAGGTCCCTAACAAGTTTGCTAATTGACGAGCGCCGAACTCAGTCAAAATTATAACCGAAGTTATTACCTAAGCTTGTAGCACAGTGACAACACCGGATCATCTCCACGAGGATTATAGATGTAATTTAATCAAATCAAGTGAAAGTTTAGCAAAGGGGGAGATTTGACAGTTTAAGATCGCACTTAACAAAATTAAAGGAAGAAATAACAAAAAAGCGATAATTTAGAAACCTATCCAAGATTGGGTGGATTCAATCATAGACCCTTCATAGAACACTTGAAGCGCACTTGAATTGTTAATTTGATCTAACGAGATCTCTGCATCAAATCAGAATTCATACTAGACGATCGTCTAGAATTCAATTAACAAGTGATAAACACAAATCTGTAATCACACCATTCATGAAGATCTATGTTAATTTCAAGTACCAAATTCAATTAACTTAGGCACAAATCAGTAACCTAACCTTTTTAATTTGTGATTAATTTAGATCAATCAGTTCTAAGTTTCATCACAAATCTCAATCTTCATTTATGTGATTAGTTTAGATCAATCAGTTCTAAGTTTCATCACAAATCTCAATCTTAAACCAAGATCAAATCAGATCAACATAAATAGAATCACCATTCATGTATTCAAGATCAAGAAGAAGAAAAAGAAGAAGAAGAAAAAAGAAATTCAATTACAAATCAAATACAATACATAACCAAGGTCTCAAGAATCCAAACCACAATCTCTTCAAGAGTTCTAAATTCTAGAAAGTAGCTTACCCTCCATTACCATGAAGGGGAGCATCAAAATATACAAAAGCTATGAGAAACTATGAAGAAACAAGAAGAAACTATGAGAGAAATAAAGGAGAATACAACTTGTTATTCATGATAACCAATGGTACCTTTTATAGAAATCTAGGGTAACAAAAGGATAAAGGGGAGTGGGTGGATGAGTGGGTTGATGGAGTGGAGTGGTTGAGTGGGTTGGTGGAGTGGGTGGTTGAGGATGAAAATTTCTTGTCTGACTTGGAAGCCAAAAACGACTAACTATAATTCAGATCCATGAAAAGTACTCTTCGTGAAAGTTGTAGATCTTTGTCTTGGCTATAACATGCATATCTGGATCGTCCAATTTGGCTTCCTACAACCCAAGATATGACCCAAATACCGCAAGTTGCTCAAACCCAACTTCAACACCTCTGTTCCGACTTGCAAGCTTAAACTGACCCATTAGACTTCATTTTTTCAAAAAGTGTTCTTCATGAAAGTTGTTTATTTGGATCTTAACTATCAACTATCCAAATTTCAGCCCATCTCCATTATTACAGCTTGAGATATGATTTTATGAGTGCACACCGTTCGGATTCTAGTGACAGAACCCGTATTCTGATTTCCATGTAAATTTAGGTCCCTTAGACATCTGTTTAGGACTTCGAGCTCTCATCAAAGTTGTAGAGCTTCCTCTTAGCTTTCCTACAAGGTAAAATTCATGATTATCAGATATCAGGAACTCAAGTTATGGCCAAAATCTAAAAACAAAGTTGTCAAATCTCAATAATGCTGAAAATATTCAATTAGGACCAATTTGAGCTCAAACTCACAAAATCATACCAAACTCAATCAATTAAGAATATGGAGAGTGTAAATGACTAAACATAAGAGTTTCTTAATGAATAAAATATGTGATTATCACTAATACATAGGAATCATTAATTACCAACAAAAACCTCCAATTTCTCACTTTTCTCACTTTCACCAAATCCAAGTTCCTAACTTCTAATAGATTCAAAATAAATCCTAAGATTCATTAAAAATTCTGTTTTACCAAAAGTTGATATTTTCATATCAGCTGGGGGTCAATCCGGCACTAAAATACATAACTAGTATGCTTAAAAATGTCAAACTAACTCCGATTAACCTCAAACTTTATCCACATCTAATTCCACACATTTGTGACCTAGAAACAAGTTCTTCATACTTATTTCCATCAACTAAGTAGTTTAAGTCAAATTCGAGGCTAAAAATAACTATTTTCCACACAAAGAGTTACAACAAAGTGACTAAATATGCTCTGACAATCACAAAACTTAACAAATATGCCAAACTAATAATAGGCTACCTCTATGACCATATACAAGTCTAACATGTTTTCACGGGTGTTACAAATCATAATTTCTCAGTATAAGCATACCAAGACTAGCAGTTAATCATTTACAACAAATAAATCAACTGAACATAAAATACATTCTATGTAAAAGAATATCCAATAAACAACAATATCAAAGAATCACCCATACAGTCCTAAGATACTATCGAACGAGCAACCAAACAATCAATTGGTCAAGCCATGACAACTGTACATACAATTGTCAACCATACAATGCTTTATGTTATGAAATATGATTATGGTCAAACAAAGTCAAGTATTATGGATGTGTAGTGCCAATGCAGATTTTAAAGTTGAAAGCACAAGCTACTTACTTATTTCCTAAAAACCATTGTTCTTGTATATACAGAGCAGGATAAGCCTAAAAGCATAAATTTGCTTAGTAATAGGTAAACGTTTTCTCCTCACCGTGTAAGAGTACTATTGTCACCCCCATACCAGTAACCTTGACCATGCAAGCAGAATTTAGATTCCATTCATCATTCTCAAGTCATATGGTTGTGCACACCATCTATGGTCACAATACACAAGAAACAAGCAAATACCCAATTTGAAAACCAAATATTCAGGTCACATTATAATCACTAGAACATAGGAATCCTAGCCTCACTATCCAACAAAGGTTGCAAGATTCACATTTCTAGATGAACGGTATCTAGAATAGCACACAATCACTCACTAGTGATTTAGAAATCAACCTCATGTTGGTCAAAGTTCTAAACACTAACCTAGGCATTCTGTCACACTTGAATGTCTAAAAATTTTTCAAACTTTTCATGTATGCAAGTTGATAATTCTCTCCAAGAAATATCCCCAAAAGTATCTCTTTACACCCTAAAAGGCTTGTACAAATGGTCCCAACAAGTAAGGAATTTATTTAGTAACATATGCTAAATTGCATTGTTTGCTCTGCCTCAGTGCTCAGGCACTTCCAGATCGGTGCTTAGGCACGTAAACAACAGCATCAAGCAAAACTCCCTGGACGTTGGATGGTCAGGTGCTCTAACACGGGCGTGTAGGCACTGAATGTCCAATAGTACGCAATTATCTTTCGGGCTGATGGTGCTCAGACGCTCCCTTCAGGGCGCCTAGGTGCTCGTCGCCCAAAACAGAATCTGCAGAATTTTGTAGATGTGTGGCACTATTCCATTAGTTCCATACACGAAATTTGATCATCTCAAATTTGATTCTTGGCGATTTTAAATCCCAAACAAGTTTACAAACATGAGAGAAACATAAAATACCAGTTGATTTCATCAAAAATAGATCAAAACACTAAATTACTCCTCCAAACCCCTAAAATCAACACTTAGAGCATTTTAGGTCCAAATGGAGAATTTTGCAGTTTCTAATCCAAACTCTTAGCATGAATAAACCACATTTAAAACTTATCCAAGCAAGAAAACCACTTAAAACACTACAATAACTCATTTTGGCATATTAGATCTCAAATAACCTAAACATGGAAAAATGAGAAAAGATGAAGTTCAATCTCAAAAACCCCTACCTTCAAGTTGCCTTAATGCTGCCTTAAAGTTACAGAATTGAGTCTCAACCTCTAACCTTGGATCTCCCTTTGTTCTTGCGCTTCTTGCCTTTTCTTCCTGCACTTTGTGCTTCTTTCTCTGTTGTTGTTCCTGTCTAACCGTGAAGAGAAGATAATGAAGTGAGAAAATGAGAGACAAGAACTAAGTAAAAAGTCTAACATGTAGGCTGAAACCGTGGAGAGTTAAGGACCACTAATTATAACATTGGTACTTCTCGATCTACTAAAAATACTTAACTTTAGCTAAATCAAGTTTTCCAAGGTCCAACAACTTTAAAATAAATACTAAGATTCATTAAAAAGGTCATTTCACTTGTATCATATTTTTTCATATCTGTGACTAGTCAATCCAGCATTAAAACACACAACCAGTATGCCTAAAAATACCAAACAGACTCTGATTATTCTCAAACTTTAACCACATAACATAATACATATTTGTGACATAGAAATAAATTATTCACATTTATTTTCATTAGGTAGGCCATTTAAGCTAATATTTGGGTCATTTTAAGCTACTTTTTACCTTTCAGCTTGTAGCAAAATACCTAAACTAACTCAGATTGACACAAAATTAAACAAGCATGTTAAGCAAGTATTAAGCTACATTTGTAACTATTTACAAGTTTAATATGTTGACGAGGATATTAAAGCTAACCCTATTATTAGGGTAAATATTCATTTAGCAGCAATATATGATCCAAACAATGTAACTCTAATTATAAGAGATAACTTCAACCTCTAAGTCCTAATGCAAGCCAAGAATTTACTTTTTTTTAATAAAAAAAAAAGAGGGTAAGTAGTGGTTCTCATCCACGACTTACTCAAAATTTAACTAAAAAAAATTAAAGGTAAGCCATGGATTGAAAGCATAACTTACCAAAATATAATAAGAAAAAAAATTATCACTGGGTAAGTCGTGCCTCTGAGCCACGACTTATTTTTAAAAAATAATAAAAAAATTTATATAAGTGTAAGTCGTCTTTTACATATATGACTTGTTATATTTCACTATTTACTTTGCACCATTTTGGGAATTAACTTTTGACTTACACCATTTTTTTTATATATTTTGGGTAAGTTGTGCTTCTCATGCATGACTTACCCTTTTATTTATTTTTTTATTTTTATATAAGGCCTTTTTTTAAAAAAAAATGGAGATATAGCTCATTTACAGTCTAATCGGTTGATCCAATTTTTAAAACTTTGATAGCCATAAACCTTGGGTCTTTTGGGGGGATGGACACAACTACTAGTGACTTGAAGGCTAAGAGCTCAAATTGGTATCTTGATAGTGAGTGCTCCAAGGACATGATTGGAGATGAATCCAATTTTTCTCTCCTTGTTCCCAAGACACATGGACACGTAACCTATGAAGATAACAACAATGGGAAGATTCTTGGAGTCGGCAAAGTTGGTAAAATTCCCTCTTCGTCTATTGATAATGTGTTGCTAGTTAAAGGACTTAAACATAACTTGCTTAGTATTAGTCAATTATGTGATAATGGTAATAGAGTTATATTTAATTTTCATTGTTGCAAATTGAAGGAAAAAGATGATAAGCAAGTAAAATTTGTTAGTCACAAAGTAAATAATATTTATATGATTAATCTTGATAATATATCTTCAAATGATGCGAAATGCTTTATGAATAAAGAAGATGATTCATGGTTATGGCATAGAAGAATTGCACACATTCACATGGATCACTTAAATAAGTTAGTCTCTAAAGAGCTAGTAATTGGACTACCAAAGCTTAAATTTGAAAAAGATAAATTATGTTATGCATGTCAAAAGGAAAAACAAGTAGAGGTTTCTTTCAAAGCAAAAAATATTATTTCAATGACCTTTACAATTTTTGCACATGGATCTTTTTGGTCCCTCTAGAACAATGAGCTTTAGTGGAAATTACTATGCATTAGTGATTGTGGATGATTTTTCTAGATTTACATGGACCTTATTCCTAGCTCATAAATATAATGCATTTCTAGCCTTTAAGAAACTTGCTAAAGTTATCCAAAACGAAAAAGGTTTTAATATTACATCCATAAGAAGTGATCATGATGGTGAGTTTGAAAATCATGATTTCGAAACCTTTTGTGATAAATATGACATTGAGCATAATTTTTCTGCCCCTAGAACTCCACAACAAAATGGAGTTTTAGAAAGGAAAAATCAATTTTTTGAAGAAATGGTGAGAACTACGCTCAATTAGGCTACTTTTCCTAAGTATTTTTGGGTGGATGCAGTAAGTACCGCTTGTTACATAATGAATAGGGCCCTAATTAGGCCAATTTTAAAGAAAACCCTCTATGAACTATACAAAGGAAGAAAGCCAACTGTTTCATATTTTCATATTTTTGAATGTAAATGTTTTGTTTTAAATAATGGAAGGTATAACTTGGGGAAGTTTGATGCTAAGTCTAATAAAGGTATATTTCTCGGCTATTCAAATATAGTAAGGCTTTTAGAATTTACAATAAAAGAACTATGACTATTGAAGAGTTGATTCATGTTGCATTTGATGAAACTAATCCAAATGGACCGAGAAAGGAATTGGTTGTTGATGATATTGCTGAGATTTTGGAAAAAAAACGCACTTGGATAACAAGGAGAAAGAAGAGAGGAAGCAAGAGGAAAGTCAAGAGAACCCCTCAAAACAAGCGAATTCACAAGTCATGGACCTACCCAAGGAGTGGCAGACCTCAAGATACTATCCGCTTGACCAAATAATAGATGATGTATCTAAAGGTATAAGTACTCGAAACTCAATTAGAAATGCATGTAACCACATGACTTTTGTTTCACAAATTGAGCCTAAAGATATAAATGAGGTCTTTAACGATGAACATTAGATCTTGGCCATGCAAGAGGAGCTAAATTAATTTGAAAGAAATCAAGTTTGGGAATTGGTTCCAATGCCCAATGATCATCCAATTATAGGCACCAAATGGGTCTTTAGGAACAAGTTTGATGAAGTGGGTTTAATAACAAGAAATAAAGCTAGAGTTGTAGCTAAAGGGTATAATTAAGAAGAAGGCATAGATTATGAAGAAACATATGCACTTGTAGCTAGATTAAAGGCCATTAGAATGCTTCTTGCATATGCATGCATCATGGATTTCAAGTTATATCAAATGGATGTCAAAAGTACTTTTTTAAATGACATTATCCAAGAAGAAGTGTATGTTGAGTAACCTCCTAGTTTCGAAAATTATGATTTGTCCAATCATGTTTTTAAATTGAAAAAGGCTTTATATGGTTTAAAACAAGCTCCTCGAGCTTGATATGAAAGGTTGAGCAAATTTCTTTTGGAAAAAGGTTTTATAAGGGGAAAGGTTGACACAACACTCTTTATTAAAAATAAAAAGCATGACATACTCCTTATACAAATTATGTGGATGATATAATTTTTGGTGCTTCTAATGAATCTCTTTGTAAAGAGTTTGCTAATTTGAGATGTCCATGATGGGAGAGCTCAATTTCTTCCTTGGGTTTCAAATCAAGCAAACAAGGAATGAAACTTTCGTTAGTCAATCCAAGTATTGCAAAGAGCTTATCAAGAAATTTGGAATGGTTAACTCAAAGCATATGGATGCACCTATGAGCACCTCCTGTTACTTAGACAAGGATAAGACAGGTAATCCCATAGAAATCACTAAGTACAGAGGTATGATTGGATCCCTTCTTTATCTCATTGTTAGTAGACCAGATATTATATTTAGTGTATGCATGTGTGCTACATACCAACAAATCCTAAAGAGTCGCATTTAAGTATAGTAAAACATATCATGAAATATCTTGTTGGCACTTGACAAGTAGGCTTGTGGTACCCCAAAGGTGCCACTTGTTGTCTTATTGGTTATTCCGATTTCAATCTTGCTGGATGTAAATTGGACAAGAAAAGCACTAGTGGGACATGCCATTTACTTGGAAGCTCTTTAGTTTCTTGGCACAGTAAGAAACAAAATAGTGTGACATTGTCTACTGCTAAGGCTGAATATGTTGCAGCCAGAATTTGTTGTGCTCAAATCCTATGGATGAAGCAACAACTTCTAGATTTTGGTCTTCAGCTTGATCACATCCCTATAAGATGTGACAATACTAATGCAATCAATTTGACCAAAAATCTCATTCTGCACTCTAAAACTAAGCACATTGAGATAATGCATCATTTTATAAGGGATTATGTACAAAAAGGTGATTGTGTATTAGAATTTGTTGAAACAAATAATCAACTTATTGATATCTTCACAAAATCAATGCCTAAAGATACCTTCTTTCATCTAAGAAGAGAACTAAGAATTTTGGATCAATCTTGCACTTAATTTTGCTGCATAGTTCTCTTTTCTGTATAATTGATTATTTTTTCTGCATAATTATTTTATGCATACTTTTATTGTCTTTAAATTTTTTAATCCAATAATGACTTGAGCATCAAAGGCTTCTCTAAGTTTGTTTTGCAGGTATCCCCATCATGACTAAGTCTTTCTTATTGCTCAAAATATCCTCTTCTAAATGCTACAGAATCGCTCTTGGAAATTTGAAGAAATTCTCTTGCATTGGTTTGATCCTTAATAAAGATGTTGAATTGGCAAACACAAGTGTTGTTGAACAAAGTTTGGATAGTTTTTCTGGCTTGAAAGAAGTTTGGAATCAATTTGAGAGGCTATGGAAGTATTTTGAAGTAAAGTGAACAAGTCCTCTAGTGTTTGAAGTGGAAAACCCAAAACAGAAGGCTTGTAATCGATTACATATCCCATGTAATCGATAACAAAGATTCTAGAAGACGCAAAATAAAGAAACAGAATGGACGTAATTGATTACATCCACATTGTAATCGATTACACAAATTCCCAGAAATGTAATCAATTACAACCCTTTTGTAATCGATTACAAGGAGGTTTTAAAGAGTTCCAGATGTGCGAGTAGCCATTCTTACGCTACCTCTCAAGCTTTCTCTCTCTACCCATACCTTTCTCTCTCTCAAATCTCCCTTGTTTCTTCACCAAATCCCACATTTTATGTCCCAAATCACTTGTATTTCTTCACTCTACAAAACACCCAACTCCATTCTTACTAAAAACACTAAAAATCACCACCCAAATCTCTCAACCGTTCATGTTCTCTCTCTCTCCTTACCCACATCCCTCTTTTCGCATTTTCCACCTTGTTCTTAATTTTTTCCACTACTTTCTTAACCTAAACACTCCTGAACACCATCTCCCTCACTTTTTTCCATCCTTTTCACCCCATTTCAACCACATGGTAGAATCATCAAGGCGCATCAAAAAGCCACGAATAGGGATTGCTGGTGCTTCATCTTCCCAAGCTCTTTCTCTCATCATTCTGGGGCTTGACCTCTCCGCACACTTTAAGACCTCCTAACAAGTTGAAGTTTTTTGCAAAGAGTTTTATTTGCGAAAAATCATCTAGCCAAGGTACATCACTACAGAGTTCTACTCTAGCTAACCTTTACAGAGCTTTAGATTTATTGAGAGACTAGATTTGCTTACCTTTCTGAGTATTAAGAAAGATATTTACCCTGATCTAGTTAGAGTATTTTATGCTAATTTAAAATATGAGAATGATTATCTGATCTATGAAGTAAAGACGCAGAAAATTATCATTAATCCTGGCCTTTGGTATTAGTTAACTGGCTTAAGTTCTGATGGTACTAAATTTTTTGGCACTAATAAATAGGGAGATGAGTATAAGTATAAGTCAGGCTTGAACTCCTTGGTGCAAATAGATTACACACCCGATCAAAGGGTTAAGGCTACAGGGCTTACAATTTAAAATAGAGTACGACATTACATTCTAGCTAAGGCCTTGATTGCTAGAGGAGATAATTACTCACAGGTCCTACATGATGATGTTCTTACTCTATGGGCAATGAACACAGACTGCTCCATTAACTGGGCCTTCTATGTCATTCAGCACATACTGCGTGCTAGGAAGGATCCTCATCCTCTGCTCTACACCATGCTCATCACTGCGATCTTGGAACATTTTCATATTCCCTTGTTTAGAGAGGCAAATGATGAGAGCTCTGACGGCCAAAGCCCATAAGCCTATACACTCTAAAGAAGTTACAACTGAAGAAATATGATGACACATGGTACTCTCTACATCACGGGGCTGTTGGGAACATACCCCGAGGAGATAATGAGGACGCTAAAGATGAACCTCCATAGGCTGATCCAGCTGAGCCTCTCATGCAGCTTATGCTTCAGGATCTTTGCAGCCTCTACACTCATGTTAATGATCAGTGTTGTGCGCCTCTGTTCACCGCCTTGAGGAGCGTGTGAATCATACAAATCAAGAGAAATTATACATTTTGATATTTTTAATCAACACATACAGCGGAATAAGTTTAACAAAGGTGCAACTATTAGAGATTTCACAAATACCACTTGGGTTACAGGATAAATCAAGCAAACAAGCTAGATATCAAATTCAATTCAACCATATATAATTAAGGCACAAATATAAAGGAGATAGAGTTGAGAGAAGCAAACACAATATTTATCCTAGTTCAGCTATTAACCACTTGTGGTCTACGTCTAGTTCTCAAGTGAACCACCGAGATTTTCCACTATATCTTCAAGCTTGAGCAGGTGCTTGAAAACCTTTACAACACAGAGCACTCAACACACCTTGGGATACCTCACCCTTGTGCTTGAGCCTCAAAACAAGGATACCTCACCCTTTACAACTTTTAAGGGATACCTCACCCTCTTTACAATCAAGGGTATACATTTTGAGATGTAATGTCTTCAAGATTAATCATATATATGTTATCAACTCTATGACCAACAAACTTAACTTATTTATCATTTTTGCCTTCAATTATGCAATAATTTGAGTCAAAGATAATTCTATTTCCTTTATCACATAATTGACTTATGCTAAGCAAGTTATGTTTAAGTACTTCTACATACAAGACATTTTCAATTGAAATAGAAGGATTCTTACCAACTTTTCCAACTCCAAGGATCCTTCCTTTATTGTTATCCCCATATGTGACATGTTCATGCTTCAAGGAAGGAGAACTTGGATCCATCACTTGTCATGTGCTTGGAGCAACTACTATCAAGATACTAACTTGAGCTTTTAGTCTTCAAGCACACCTACAATACACATTCAAGTTTTAACCTTTGGTACCAAAATTCTCTTGGGTCCTTGTGTATTAGCATTGGGCAAGGTGTCCTTAGGAACCCAAACCCTCTTAGTTCCAACCTTAGTGTTAATGTTCTTTCTTACATTACATGTTGATGCACTATGCCCTTTCTTACCACAGTGAAAGCATTTGATAAAGGGGCTACTTGATGTACTTGAGGAAGCAAAGAAATTCTTATAAGACTTTTGTTGGTTATTTGGATTATATCCTAAATTAGCTTTTCGAAAAATGCATTTTTCTTCCCTAGTAACACATTTAAATTGTCTCTTTCAAAGGTAAATTTTGCAAGAGTATTTTTCAAATCCTCAACCTCCTTTTCAAATGATTCACATAATGAGCATGGTAATTGAATGGATGCATTATCAAGTGAAGAGCAAGTCATGCATGATGAGTTAGCATTAATAAGTCCTAAGGTCTCATTTTCAATTTTAAGTTCATTGATTTCCTTATTCAATATAGAGACTTTGTTTACTAATAAGGAAATTGTTTTATTTGAAGATAAAATCATTTTTGTGAGCCTTAAGGATTCATCATGTAATTCTTGAAAAGCATATTGTAATTCACTGTAGGAAAGTGAATAATCTAGGTTCAAAGATGTTACCTCGGTGTTGCTTTCATCTTCTTCTTATTCACCTCTAGTCATGAGACATAGATGGGCTTCTTCATTTTCTGAACTATCGGAGGAGTCCATGTCATTATCTTCCCATACTATATAGGCTCTCCTTCCTTTCTTTTCTTTAAGGGTGTCTTCTCAAACTTCTCTGATTTCTTAAGATATATGGGACATTCCATCTTCATATGCTCCGGTTTACCGTAGTCATGAAATGTTGGAGTTGATGAGGTTCCTTCCCCTTTGTGATAGGTCTTCTTAGGAGAAAAATGTGCTTTTCTTTGGAAGCCCTTCTTCTTTAAGAATCTTCCAAACTTCCTCACAAGAAGACTAAGGTTCTTCTCATTTAGCTCTAGATTTTCTATGCCATCTCCATCATCTTTATCATCATCTTCAATTGTAGATGAGGTGGCTTTGAGTGCAGTCCTCTTTTTCTTTTTGTCATGCTCCTCATTTTGATTGAGCCTATTTAGCTCCAATTCATGCTCTTGGAGCTTCCCGAATAAGGTGGCTAATGTCATTATTGACAGGTTCCTTACTCTACAATAGCCGTCACCTTGGGTTGCTAATTTCTACTCAAATACCTCAAGACTTTGTTAATAAGATCCTCATTGGGAAAGGTCTTTCCCAATGGAGCAAGATGATTTATAATGTGTGTAAATCTCTTTTACATCTCTTGAATGTTTTCTTCTTGATTCATTCTAAACAATTCATATTCATGAGTGAGAATGTTTATTCTTGATCCTTTTACTTCACTTGTGCCCTCATGAGTTACTTGTAGGGTATCCCATATTTCTTGGGCGGTCTTACTATTTGACACCCTAAAGAATTCATCATACCCCAAGGATGTGGTAATGATGTTCTTGACTTTCAAGTTGTTTTGAACCTTCTTTTTTTCTTCATCTATCTATTCACTTCTAGGTGTGTTAGTTCTTACACCATCAACTATACGTGTGGGAACAAATGCGCCATTTTCAACAGCATCCCACACATCAATATCAATAGCTTTAATAAAAAATTTCATTCTTTTTTTCTAATAGGCATAACCATCACCATTGAAATAGGGAGGTCGATTTATAAAAGAACCTTCGTTAGAAAAACCATTTGAAGTCATCACTTCTCTTGAAGCTGCTAAGCTCTTTACACAAGAGTCAAGCTCTGATACCATTTATTACTAAGTGGCCTCAAAACTCAAGAGGGGAGGTGAATTGAGTTTTAAAAATATTTTTGCAATTCTTTCGTAAAAGCCTTGATTATCAATTTTCGTTAAAGCTATTGTTTGTTAGAGATGAATAGATAGAGAAGATAGAGACCTTTCACTCTTAAATGAATCAACCAAGAAAGATAGAATTCAAATAATGCAATAAAACAGTGCACAAAGTAAAGAGTAGAATTTAGAGAAAATAATCACAAAGTGTGTTTGGATGCTTATCTTTGAAGACTTGTTTTGATGATAACAAACAGGAAGAATAAATGAAGATGATATATAGACCAAGTCCAAACTTATAGTTGTTTAGCATTAGGACTTAGGATCTATTGTACTGAGCTCACATTAATATCTCCTTGTTTTTGAAAGAAAAGATAAAAAAAATCTGTTTTGAAACAAACTCAGTATCTTTGAATCCTCTCTTTTTAAAACAGTTTTTGGCCTGATTTATTCGAATAAAACTTTGTCTATCCGAATAAACATCTTCACGAGAATCTGATTTTAAAGTGGCTATTCGAATAAACTTTCGTTTATTCGAATAACTAAGTTTTCAGAACCCTGTGTTGAAATGAGTTATTCAAATAACTCATATGTTATTCGAATAAACGCTTTCTGTCTGAACTTCTTTTTCAATTACGTTATTCGAATAACTGAGCTGCCATTCGAATAACCTTTGGTTTTGTGAAACTCTGATTTTAACAGAGTTATTCGAATAACAGGTTGGTTATTCGAATAACCCTTTTCAGATGAGCTTTTCACGTTGAGTATTATTCGAATAAGCTGTTGCTTTATTCGAATAAACACGAATCTTTGTTTACGAAAATGGAAACAGACAACTTTCAATTTTGTTTTAAATGACATTAATTACACCCAACGGCTGATTAACCTAGTTTTCCCTATAAATAGCAAGCCTGGGTCACGTTTTCGATTGCCCATTATTCTGAACTATTTTCTGATTACTCTGTCTTTGTGAAAACTATTTTCTACGCTCTTCTTGCTTAAAAACTTTGAGATATTTCTGTGAGAGCTCTATTAGCACTTCAACTTGTATTACATACTCTGTTTGAGAGTTTCTCTTCATCTCTATTTTTCTAATAATCTGTATCGAGGGTGAGGTATCCCTCAAGGTTTGTATAAGGGTGAGGTATCCCTGCAGGCTGAGACTTTAGCACAAGGGTATAGTGTCCCTGTGTGTGAAAAGTGCTCTAATTTGTAATGGTAGCAAGCACCTATTGAAGCTTGTATACTTAGTGAAAAATCTCGGCTTTCGAGGACTGGACGTAGACCACAAATGGGTTAGTGGTCGAACCAGGATAAATATTGTGCTTGCTTCTCTTTTCCCTAATCTCTTTATTTTATGCAATTTATTTTATTGCACATTTATTTTACGCTGTTCTTTATTGTTTCTTTTCTTCTTCTCATTCCTTCTGTGCATTTATTTATTAAGCTTTTGATATTCATTTTAATTAAAAAGAGGTTTTGCGAAAAAGTTTTAATACTCAATTCACCCCCCTCTTGAGTACTGGAAGCCACTTGGTAACAAGTGGTATCAGAGCTAGACTCTTGTATAAAGAGCTTAGCAGCTTCAAGAGAACATGGCTTCTTCAAATGGTTTTTTATAAGGATCTTCCATAAACCGACCACCCTTTTTCAATGGGGATGGTTATGCATATTGGAAGGAAAGAATGAAAATCTTCATCGAAGCTATTGATCTAGATGTATGGGATGCTGTTGAAAACGGCGCTTTTATACCCACACATAAGGTCGATGGTGTAAGGACCGAAACACCATGAAATAAATGGTCTGATGAAGACAAAAGAAAAGTTCAGTTTAATTTAAAAGCCAAAAATATTATTACTACTGCTTTGGGATATGATGAGTTTTTTAGAATTTCAAATTGTAAAACTGCTAAAGAAATGTGGGATACTTTGCAAGTTACCCATGAGGGTACTAGTGAAGTTAAGAGGTCGAGAATAAATTCTCTAACTCGTGAATATGAATTATTCAGAATGAACCAAGGAGAAAGCATTCAGGAAATACAAAAGAGGTTCACCCACATAGTTAATCATCTTGCATCTTTAGGCAAAAGTTTTTCTAACGAAGATTTGATTAACAAAGTTTTGAGGTGTCTTAGCAAGATTTGGCAACCCAAAGTGACAGCAATATCTGAATCGAGGGATTTGTCCACAATGACTTTAGCTACTCTCTTTGGAAAACTTCATGAGCACGAATTGGAACTAAGCAGACTAAGCCAAAGCGAAGAGAATGATAAAAAAAAAAAGGGAATAGCGCTCAAAGCCACTTCTTCAACATTCGACAATGATGATGAAGAAAATGAAGAAAGTTCAGAGAATATCGAGGTAAGTGAAGAAAATTTAAGTTTACTAGTTAAAAAGTTTGGTAAATTTCTCAGGAAAAAGGGAACGCAAAGAAGACCTCCCTTCCCTCCTAAAAAGACACACTTCAAAGGCGAAGGAGCTTCATCGACTCCAACTTGCTATGAATGTGGCAAACCTGGTCACATGAAAATGGAGTGCCCAGTTTATCAAAAGAAGAATGAGAAATTCGAAAAGAAGCCCTTCAAGGAAATAAAAAGAAGAAAAGCCTACACAGCATGGGATGAAAATGACATGGACTCTACTGATAGCTCAGATAGCGAAGAAGCTCAACTGTGTCTCATGGCAAAAGGAGATGAAGAAGAAAGTGAAAATGAGGTAAGTTCCAATACTACTTTATTGCCCTTTTACGATGAGTTATAAGATGCTTTTGAGGAACTACATGAAGAATCTTTAAAACTCACAAAAATTATTTCCTCATCTAAGAAAACAATTTCTTTTCTAGAAAATCAAATTCTTGTTTTAAACAAAGAAATAGAAGAATTGAAAATTGAAAACGAAACTTTAGGAATCATTGATGCATGCATAAATCATTCTTCGTATGCTTCTACTTCCTCTTCTTGTTCTTCATGTCATACACTTGAAAAAGAAAATGAAGATCTAAAGAACACTCTTTCTAAATTCACTTTTGGAAGGGATAACTTAAATATTTTATTAGGAAGACAAAGAGTGGTCTTTCAAAAAGCCGGGATAGGTTATAACCTGAAAAATCAACAAAAACTCTATAAAAATTTCTTTGTGCATTCTAGTGTTTCAAGTAGCCCTTTTATTAAATGTTTTTATTGTGGAAGAAAAGGACATAGTGCTTCAACATGTAATGCAAGGAAAAACATAAATACAAAAGTTGGAACAAAAATGGTTTGGGTTCCTAAGGGTACTATACCCAAAACTGACACACAATGTTTTTGAAAATTACTGTGATGAACATGGCATTAATCATAATTTCTCTGCCCCTAGAACTTCGCAACAAAACGGAGTTGTAGAAAGGAAAAACCGTTCTTTAGAAGAAATGGCGAGAACTATGCTTAATGAGGCTGCTTCTTCCTAAATACTTTTAGCGAGATCTTTGTAAGTACAAACTTGTTATGTAATGAACCGAGCCCTTATAAGGCCTATTTTAAAGAAAATCACATATGAGTTGTATAAGGGAAGAAAGCCAAATGTCTCACACTTTCATGTTTTTGGTTGCAAATATTTTGTTTTAAATAATGGAAAAGATAATTTAGGCAAGTTTGATGCTAAGTCTGATGAAGGTATATTTCTTGGCTACTCAAATCATAGTAAAGCTTTTCGCATTTATAATAAAAGAACTATGACTATTGAAGAATCTATACATGTTGCATTTGATGAAACTGACCAAAGTGGATCGAGAAAGGATCTTGTTGTTGATGATGTTGCAGAAATCCTGGCGGAAACACAGTTGGACAGTAAAGAAAAGGAAATCAAAGAGAAAGAGGATGAACAAAGACAAGAAGATTCGCAAGCTTTGGAACTTCCCAAAGAATGGCGAACTTCAAAATATCACTCCCTTGATCAAATTATCGGTGATGTATCTAAAGGTGTAAGTACTCATAACTCCCTTAGAAATACTTGTAATCACTTAGCTTTTGTTTCTCAAATTGAACCTAAGGATTTAATTGAAGCTTTTGATGATGAACATTGGATCTTAGCTATGCATGAGGAATTAAATCAGTTTGAAAGAAATCAAGTTTGGGAATTAGTTGCTAGACCTAATAATCACCCTATAATTGGAACTAAATGGGTTTTTAGAAACAAACTTGATGAAAATGGATTAATAACTAGAAATAAAGCTAGATTGGTTGCTAAAGGGTATAATCAAGAAGAAGGTATAGATTATGAAGAAACCTATGCACCTGTAGCTAGACTAGAAGCTATTAGAATGTTACTTGCTTATGCTTGCATCATGGATTTCAAATTATATCAAATGGATGTCAAGAGTGCCTTTCTAAATGGTTTTATTCAAGAGGAGGTATACGTTGAACAACCTCCAGGTTTTGAAAATCATGAACTGCCCAACCATGTTTTTAAACTTAAAAAGGCTTTATATGGCTTAAAGCAAGCTCCTAGAGCTTGGTATGAAAGGTTGAGTAAGTTTCTTTTGGAAAATGTTTTTTCAAGAGGAAAAGTCGATACTACTCTTTTTATTAAAAATAAAAAGCATGACATTCTTCTTGTGCAAGTATACGTGGATGATATTATTTTTGGTACTACTAATGAATCCCTTTGCAAAGATTTTGCTAAGTCAATGCAGAATGAGTTTGAAATGTCAATGATGGGAGAATTGAACTTCTTCCTCGGACTTCAAATCAAACAAACGGACGAAGGGACTTTCATAAGTCAAACCAAATACTGCAAGGAATTGCTCAAGAGATTCGAAATGGAAAACGCTAAACACATGGCCACTCCGATGGGCACATCTTACTACTTGGACAAAGATGAAGGAGGTAAATCAGTAGAAATAACAAAATATAGAGGTATGATTGGATCTCTCCTTTATCTTACTGCTAGTAGGCTCGATATTATGTTTAGTGTGTGCATGTGTGCTAGATATCAGGCAAACCCTAAGGAATCTCACTTAAGTGCTGTTAAACGTATAATGAAATATCTAGTAGGCACTTCACAAATGGGCTTGTGGTACCCTAAGGGTGCCTCTTGTAGCCTAATAGGCTATTCTGACTCTGACTTTGCTGGGTGCAAATTAGACAGAAAAAGTACTAGTGGGACATGTCACTTGCTTGGTAGTTCTTTAGTTTCTTGGCATTGTAAGAAACAAAATAGTGTGGCTTTATCTACCACTGAGGTGAATATGTTGGTAGGGAGTTCTTCGCTCAAATCCTATGGATGAAGCAATGCTCTTAGACTACGGTCTTGACTTGATCACATCCCGATAAGATGTGATAACACTAGTGCAATAAATATCTCTAAGAATCCCATACCGCATTCTAGAACAAAGCATATAGAGATAAGACATCACTTTATCGAGATCATGTACAAAAAGGGATTGCATTCTTGAGTTTGTTGAAACATCTAAGCAACTACTGCGAGATATCTTTACCAAACCCTTAGCAAAAGAAGCTTTCTTTTATATTCGAGGAGAATTGGGCATAATTGATCAATCAAATATTTGAATTGCTTATTTGCTTATTTATTGCTGATCATTATCATGTTTATATGCCTTTAATTTCATATACGTATATGCTTCTGTGTGAGTTTTTATTCGAATAAGCAAAGCGTTATTCGAATACATTCCTTCTCTGCGTGTTAAAATATCAGCCTTATTCGAATAAAATTCAGTTTATTCGAATAAACTGATACCTTTGCTTAAACCTATGTTTTTTTATCTCTGCTTATTCGAATAACACCTTCCCTATTCGAATAACCAGAAATCTGCATTTTTCAGTGTTTCTTTCTGCCCTCTGCTTATTCGAATAAGCCCCTTTTTATTCGAATAACCACGACCTTCTTTATCGGGTTTTAGTTTTAATCTGTCTATTCGAATAGACCCCGGGTTATTCGAATAACCGAACCTCGTTTTATCGGGTCTTGTGATGGGTCTTACTATTCGAATAACTCCATAGTTATTCGAATAAACCTTTCCTCGACACCGGCCAAAACGCTTGGCTTTAGTTGTTTTATTCGAATAGAACACGTCTTATTCGAATAAACCCTAGCTGCCCCACCTCTTCAGTTACCTACGCGCCCATCTGTTCAGCTTTCCTGAAAGGTTTATTCGAATAAACCTCAGTTTATTCGAACAAACACGGGGTTCTTTAAATAAACCCCTACGCGCCCAAATCTTTTTCACTCTTCTCTTCTCTGTTCTTCATTTCTTCCTTTCAACTCCTTTCACCCTCTACATCCTTTTCTCTCTCTCACTCACCTTACCTCCATGGCCTCCTCCTCCAGCAAGCGTCCACGTACGAAGAACGCTCCAAGCACCAACCCTCTTGGTCAACTTTGTTCGGGCTGCAGTTCTCCGGCACCCTTGTTGAAGATGATGACGCGCCCTTTCTTGAAGACTTCAACAAACTTCAAGCAGTTGAGGACCTGCTGAAGCCTGGCCTGGCCCTTCCTGATAAAGGTCTCAAGGGTGGAATGCTGAAGAGCCAAGATAGGCTTCTGCACTACGCCTATGCTCACATTCTGGCTCCTCGCGGTGGAAACTACGCCTACCTCAGCGAGGAAGATGTCTTCATGCTGTGGTTCCTGAAGAATGGCCATCAGGTCAACTGGCCTGTGTTCATCATGAGGCACATGATGAGGGCTAAAGGCAAGGACAAATCAGACCTACCTTATGGCATCATCGTCACTACCTTGCTGAGCAAGTATCCTCAGGTCTTGGAGACTGAGTGGGCCATTGCTCTGACTCATCACAACGTCTTTGGCGCTCACACCTTATGGAAGATGAAGATGATTCAAACCGATGAAGGTTGGGTGTACCCAGATGAGGTTGCTGAGGACGAGCTTGACCTGGCGATGCCGATGCCCCCGCCGCGATGTACGATGTACTGCTTTGCCGCACTCGCTCCTGTCACTCTGGAACAGATCATGGCCACCTTGCAACACAATCGAGCTTACATGGAACATACCTTCTCTATTCTGTTTGACAGAATAGATAGCGTTGAACGTGAGGTTGCGACTCTTCGATCTGCTTCACCTGCTCCTGCACCAGCTTCGTCACCACCACCTCCGGATGCTTACTTCTAGGAACTTTAGTTCTTAGGCTCTTCTCTCTGTTTTTGACTCTATGTAATTTATTTATGGATTGTGTAGTTGACTCTCCTTTTATTAATGCATAAATAATAGTTCCTGTTGATCTATTGTTTTGAGTATGTTTCATTTTCTACACTTTGATATATGGTTATGGGACTTACCCCTCCTTTTTGCTCATGACAAAAGGGGGAGAAATATTTAATCATTTGACTTTAATTGAGAAAAGACAAGTTACTTTAAAATAGGATTGGATTCAAATTGAAAGGGGGAGCTTCGCACATATCTGATATATATATTACCTCTTATTTAAAGATGGGGAGTAAGCTTTTATACCTTTTGTGAATTCCAATTATATGCACTAACGCTTTTCTCATTGATAGTCTTATTGATAGTTTGTCATCATCAAAAAGGGGGAGAATGTGTTTGGATGCTTATCTTTGAAGACTTGTTTTGATGATAACAAACAGGAAGAATAAATGAAGATGATATATAGACCAAGTCCAAACTTATAGTTGTTTAGCATTAGGACTTAGGATCTATTGTACGGAGCTCACATTAATATCTCCTTGTTTTTGAAAGAAAAGATAAAAAAATTTGTTTTGAAACAAACTCAAGTATCTTTGAATCCTCTCTTTTAAAACAAGTTTTTGGCTGATTTATTCGAATAAAACTTTGTCTATCCGAATAAACATCTTCACGAGAATATGATTTTAAAGTGGCTATTCGAATAAACTTTCGTTTATTCGAATAACTAAGTTTTCGAACCCCTGTGTTGAAATGAGTTATTCGAATAACTCATATGTTATTCGAATAAACGCTTTCATCGAACTTCTTTTTCAATTACGTTATTCGAATAATCGAAATTTGCCATTCGAATAACCTTTGGTTTTGTGAAACTCTGATTTTAACAGAGTTATTCGAATAACAGGTTGGTTATTCAAATAACCCTTTTCAGATGAGCTTTTCACGTTGAGTATTATTCGAATAAGCTGTTGCTTTATTCGAATAAACACGAATCTTTGTTTACGAAAATGGAAAAGATGACTTTCAATTTTGTTTTAAATGACATTAATTACACCCAATGGCTGATTAACCTAGTTTTCCCTATAAATAGCAAGCTTGGGTCACGTTTTCGATTGCCCATTATTCTGAACTATTTTCTGATTACTCTGTCTTTGTGAAAACTATTTTCTACACTCTTCTTGCTTAAAAACTTTGAGATATTTCTGTGAGAGCTCTATTAGCACTTCAACTTGTATTACATACTCTGTTTGAGAGTTTCTCTTCATCTCTATTTTTCTGATAATCTGTATCGAGGGTGAGGTCCCTCAATGTTTGTATAAGGGTGAGGTATCCCTGCAGGCTGAGACTTTAGCACAAGGGTATAGTGTCCCTGTGTGTGAAAAGTGCTCTAATTTGTAATGGTAGCAAACACCTATTGAAGCTTGTATACTTAGTAAAAAATCTCGGCTTTCGAGGACTGGACGTAGACCACAAGTGGGGTAGTGGTCGAACCAGGATAAATACTGTGCCTGCTTCTCTTTTTCCTAATCTCTTTATTTTATGCAATTTATTTTATTGCACATTTATTTTACGCTGTTCTTTATTGTTTCTTTTCTTCTTCTCATTCCTTCTGTGCATTTATTTATTAAGCTTTTGATATTCGTTTTAATTAAAAAGAGGTTTTGCGAAAAAGTTTTAATACTCAATTCACCCCCCTCTTGAGTACTGGAAGCCACTTGGTAACACAAAGCTTTATCTTGGGTCAGCCATCAATCCACTTTTGGCTTACATTCAGTCCTCAAGTAAACACCCAAGATTTCCACTATAACTTCAAGCTTCAAATAGGTGCTTGACAACTTTTACAAACTTGAGCACTCAACACCTTGGGATACTTCACCCTTTGTACTTGAGCCTCTACTTTCAAAGGATACCTCACCTTTTACAATCCTTTGAGGAATACCTCACCCTCTTTACAGATTAAACAAGATATAGATGAATTGAAACCATCTCTCTAAAGTGGATAATACAAATTGAAGCTTATGGGTATCAAAGATTCACACTTTTAAAGCTCAAAAATAGAGTATGATTGAAGGGATAGAAAAAATAAGTATTCAATGCTTAAGAATGATTTTTAGATTGTTTTTCTAACTTTTCATAAATGCCCAACAACTTAAATTTATAGCCAAATACAATTAAGAGCCATTGGGGGTAGTTGAAAACATTAAATGCTCTTAATAAATCCGTTGTGAGTGTTTTCTGATTGCCCAAATAACCAGTTAGGAGGTTGTCCTAATCAGTTAGGAGTCTCAAAATTTTGCTTTTGACTTTCATAATAACTGATTAGAGGATATGTCTAATCGGTTAGGAGCTTTTAAAAATTGCCTCTGACTTGCCCAATAACCGATTAGAGGAAGGGCCTAATCGGGTAGGAGCTTTTAAAAATGGCTCCTGACTTGCCCAATAATCAATTAGAGGAAGGACCTAATCGGTTAGGAGCATTTAAGGAACCTTGACACGCTTCTGTTTTGGCAGAAAAACCTGTTATGTGAATAGTAATAACCTATTATTAGTTTGTTAAGAAAGCAAGATTTCCAAAGGGTTTTTCAATCTTTCTAAAACTATTTTGCTCAAACTTAAACATCATTTTCACAAATATAAATCTTGATTTAGCAAACTAATGTAGGTTAAGAAAGAAAACCAATTGATGAGCTTAGTGTGAATCTTACAAATACCTTTACACAAGATCTAAAACTTATATTCTAAGCTTGAAGCTCTTTAGGACTTGTCCTTTGCATTTTCCTTCCTTTCTTTGTTTGTTATCATCAAAACCATTTCTTTAGTCAATGTCAATCACAATTAACACTTCAATCACAGAAGTACACAATTATCCATACAATTACAATGTCATGAGTTTATGTTATGGCGACAACCGCCCATACAATTGTCATGCTATGCCTAATTATGTCTGATGTTTATGTTTATGCAAGTCCTAAAAGTGAATGCAATTAAAGAATGTCATGAGCCCTCAAATGTATTGAGGATATTACCCACCTCAACTACTCTAGGATATGTTATAGTATACTATGGATTATCAGGCGTAGTAAAGATATATTTCACCTCCACTACTCATCAACACATACAGAGGATATTACTCACCTCATTATTCAACTATCATGATGAGGAATTACTTACCTCAACATAACGAGGAATTACTTACCTCACTGTTCGATCAATATAATGAGGATATTACTCACTTCCTTACTCAACATCATAGAGAGGATATTACTCACCTCAATATGATTCAATCAATATAAAGAGGATATTACTCACCTCAATATGTTTCACAATCTCATCATGCATCACAATCACTAATTACCCACAATAATTAGCATCACAATTGATTTACATGCATTTAAAATTCATTTCACAAACACTTCATCAAGTACTTATAAAAGTATCTTAACACTCTTAAAAGAGCATACATGAGTAATTCTAACACTTAGGGAAGCTCATTTCCTCAATCTAACATAATACACAATATGTATATAATCATGTTTAATTATCCCATATAATTAACACTACTAATCCATTTGATTCAACACGTTCACACTTCATTAAATACTCCTATTAGAGTCTCAACACTCATTAAGAAGCATTAAAGAAGAAACTACACTATTGGAAGGCTCTATGACATCAAACACAACTCATAGTTGCTTCCAAGCACCCACGCTATAGCACACCATTTGCCACATCGCGGCGCCCAACCCTCAGGTTGAAGTACTGGCAGGAAATGCTGCCCACGCTGCGACGCGTCCCCAAGTGCCACGTCGCAGCGTGTAAAGCAGAATACAAATTCTGCAGATACGGGTACTGTTCCATTGGAACCCTCTTCCAATCACTCAAACTTCACATCCAAGTGATTTCCAACCTTCCACAGGGTTCATCTACACATAGCAACTCTTATTTCACTTTGATTTCACTCAAAACCATAAAATCATGGAAAATCAACCACATCAAAACTTAAAACCGCAAAACTAAACTCAAAAGGAATTCAAGGTGTACAAGGGTTAGAAATTCATTTCTATGCACTCAACAATTCATACACAAGTCATCCTCAAGTTCTCCAACAAGATGCAAGCCAAAAACACCAAATCACACTCAACATCCAATCCTCGTATCAAGCAATCACTATGAACAAAATGGAGAAAAAGAAATATGAGCAAGAACAAAGTTTCCCCCTGCCTCAAACTTCAGAAATTGAAATCACTTAGTCATTCCTCTGCAAAGCTAAGTTCTCTCCCTTACTTGGATGATGATCATTTTCCTTTAGTTCATTGTTTTCCTTTCTCCTTGCCTTTTCCTGCTGCGGCCGTGAGAGAGATGTGAGAAATGAGAAAATATCTCACTTTGGTGACTTATAAAGGTTAAGACAGCCATTAGCCAGCCGTGTGATCACTTGGTCACTTAAGTGGCTACGCTGGTATACCTGATCTATTAAGAACGCTTAAATTTCACCAAATCTAGTTTTTCAACTTTCAACAAGTTTCAAATAAATCCTAAGATTCATCAAATATATTGTTTCACCATTTCCATAATTTTCCTTATTAGTTGAGGGATTAATCCGGCACTAAAACACACAACCAATATGCTTAAAAATGTCAAACTAACTCCGATTAACTTCAAATTTTAACCACATCTACTTCCACACATTTGTGACTTAGAAACAAATTCTCCACACTTATTTCCATTAACTAAGAAATTTAAGTTAAAATCAGGGCTAAAAACAGTTATATTTCACACAAAGTGCTACAGCAAAGTGACTAAACGTGTTCAGATAGTCACAAAAAATTTACAAGCATGACAAACTAGTATTAGATTACCTCCGTAACCATTTACAAGTCTATTATGATTATTTAGGGTGTTACATTTATCCTTATTGAAGAATGCTAATTATGAATGACACTGAAGATCAAAGACACCCATCCCCACTCAAAAAACATATGGAGACTGGATATACCCATTTCTGATAAGATGAAATATGTTTTACATATACCCATGCTTCAATCAGAGTGTCAAATTCAACTACGAGTAAGTGGTTTGAGAAGTTGCCTACATCGTTTGGGTTGAGGAGGCCAAGGTACTGGCTAGGATACACACCTAGAAGCACTTTGGAGGGGAAATTGACAACTTGGTATATCTCCAAGTCTCATATCAAACAAATATTAGAGTAAGAAAGTTGTGAGTATCTATAAAAGTAGGGGTGAGTATTAAGTTATAACATAATTCTAATATGTTATTTTTATTCTAACTTATTAACTTAGGTTTTAGTTATTAACTTTTATTAAAATTTAATTAAATTAAAATATATATTAATATATTATAATAAATTAATAATTATAATTATTATAATAAAATATATTATATTATATATAATTAAATAGATAAGGTCAGTCTATCAGGCCTATTAGATACTTTAGAGTTTAACTTTTTTAGTTAAACAAACTTTTAAAAATACCTTAATTTAACTTGTTTAGTAAACAGGTGAGGTCAGACCATAGGCCCTTAATGGACGACCTGACTTATTTCTACTCTTAGTCATAAGTTCAATCTGACTTTTGTTGATTTTAGCAATTCATTCCCGATTCAATGGCTTTATTGGTTTTTAAGGATGCACTACTAGAAAAATTTTATTTAGAGACAGAATTTAGATATAGACGTAATTTTATCTCTAATAGAAATGAAAATAGAGACAAAATTAATGATTTAAAGATGAAAAATAAATTTTATAATTTAGAGACAAAAATTATCTATTTCAAAATTTTTATCTCTATTTTCATCTTTATATGATCAATTTCAAATTTTAAAAAATCAAATAAGTTTATAAATAAAAATTAAATACGAAATTTATCCATCACTAAATATTCCATCTCTAATTATACCTCTGTTTCCGTCTCTAATCTTTTCAAAATTTAGAAAACCCTTGTTCCCAATTGTGGAACCCAACTCTGAAATCTTCCCTGTGCACACCGCCCTTGCCTTGCCCCAACTCTGAAATCTTCTTTGCTCTCTCCGTTGCCCAGCACACTTCTCTGCTCTCTCTGTCGCGCGGCACGCTTCTGTGCTCTCTCCGTCATGCAGAACACTTCTCCGTCGCGCAGCACGTTGTTTTCATCTTCCAGCCCCAACTCTGAAATCTTCTCTGCTTTCTCCGTCGCGCAGCACGCTTCTCCCAGCCGTGAACCACCCTTGGCGCCGGTCGCCATTTTTCTCAGATCTGAGTTTGGTAAGTCACCGTGCACCATTTTTCTCTCCATTTTTCTCATAATAACTCCTTCCATACGCACTCCATTTTTCTCAGATCTCCTCTTTTCTTCCTCATTCTCTCGCCCTTCACTTCACCTTCCCCTCCTTTCTTCTACTTCCCAATCAACCCCACTTCGCCTCCATACCCCGCCACCCCTTCGCTGCTCTTTTTCTTCTTCATCATCATCTTCTTCTTATTCTTCTGTGGAGCAAGAGCAATCTAGTTCATTATCTCAGGTTTTTCTCCATTTAACCACATACCTTTTTGCACTGGCACTTCAGAGACTGCATGTGATAGGCATTAGTGCATTCATAGTTCATTTAATGTTCATTGCTGAAATCCCATTTATTGGAATTGCTAACTGTTAGCTTAAAAATGATGAACCAGATGTAGAATAGCTTGTTACTCGAGAGCTTATTTGGTTAGTGAATCTGTGATTGCTTGGAACGTGGATGTTGGAAATGGGGGGTTTTGCTACCTACTTTCTAGCAAATGCTTCTTTGAGCATTGCAAATTTTGAAATTCAAGGTTTCAATTCTAACAAACGTTTCTACACCGTTGTGGTTATTTAATCATGTGAAAAAAATGCTAATATTTCTTGTTTACTATTGATTACAAGTGGACATTGACTCATGGTATTGCTAATTAACAGGTGAGGATTTGAAAATTAAGCTTGAAGAGGATGGGGCTGGCCTTCCTGCAAATGTAATAGACCCTGTAACATCTTTAATATTTTTCCAAATATCAAGCACTGCTAAGTAGTGTTGATTGCTTTATGGTTCCATTATTTTTGACAATGTGGTGGCTTTCACATACAGTGGAATGAGGACTATTTACTTACTCCTGCAACCTTTGTGTTTTTAGGTGGTGGAGAAATTTCCATATATTGGGGGTTACAAAGCATTCAAACTGCCACCCAATTTGGATGTTAAATCTGTTCTCAAATCCCAGTTAGTGGTTGTTATTTATGATTGTAAGTTCTCCTCTTTTTGCAATAGCATGTAGAAGTATATCTACGACTACTAGTTATAGAATAGCATCTGTTTGTGCTCAACCCCTTTATAAGTATAGCATAGTTCGTTTGTTATGTTTGCTGCACTAGATTGTAAAGTAAAAGCTCTTTGCAGCATGTGCTTTGTATGTGTCACTGTGTATTTAATGATTGTTTAGGCACATAGAGCATTCTTGTGTAAATGCAGGAAGAAAAGGTTTCTTTACAGTCACAAGTGTCTACTAACATTATTTCCTTTCTTCATTTTGCACAGCCAATGAGAGATGCAGGAATTGTACTGGTTTGCAGTTACTGGTGTTTTAGATGAGCTCTCTCTTATAATGGTCCCCTTGGTGCACTTTACCCAGAGGAAGCTGTATCGCTTCACCTGTGGGCGCCTACTGCTCAAAAGTATATTATCTTTCATTAAAAAAATCTTAATTTCCATGCTCTTTTCAACTTTATCTGCATATTAAGATATATCTTTCCACATTAATTTTTTGGTATAAACAGGCAGTACATGCCTACATCTATAAGGAGCCGGCAGGAGAAGATCTCATAGAAATTGTTCGCCTTGAGGAGGAACATGGTGTTTGGAGAACTAAAGGACCAAAAAGTTGGGAAGGCTGTTATTATGTTTATGAAGTATATGTTTACCACCCCAGCACTTTGCGGGTTGAAAAATGCTATGCAAATGATCCATATGCTAGAGGGTATGCTCTGTTCATGTCAATTTGCCATCAATTATCTTCTGTAAATTATTTCTATACTAGAATTATTGAGTTTAACCATTTAACAATAGATATTTTATATGATTAAATGCAAAATTGAATTCCCTGATGTTTTATTGATTTTAGCCCCTTTCTTTTCTGTATTTAAGCAGCCTTTCATCAGATGGTGGGCTGACTTTTCTACTTAATCTTGACTCTGATGAGTTAAAACCTGATGGATGGGATAATCTGGCAATGAGAAACCTATTTTAGGCATATCAGTTCTTCTAGCAACTCCTGGGCGCCTTTTAGATGACCTGAAGAATACATCATCATTCTTGTGCACAAATTTGCAGTGGATAATTTTTTATGAAGCTGATCGGTATGGTTTCCATCTATTGCTGCAATAGAAATTATCATATGTTGGCATAGTAAATGTGGTACTGTTTTCTGACTATTATTTTCTTTGCTATATATTTTTTCATGGATGTATTAACTTGACATATTTTTTTGCAGGATTTTGGAATTAGGATTTGGAAAAGATATACAGGAAATACTAGATCTTTTAGGTTCAAGGAAAACAGGGTATGATGACCCAGAGAATGCAGTTCCATGACACTTTAAAATTCGAAGGCAGAATTTGCTTTTGTCTGCCACCTTATATGAGAAAGTGAACCACCTTGCTAAAATTAGTCTTGACAATCCAGTGATGATTGGTCTTGATGGTAAAAGTATAGAATCAATCTCAACAATTGAAAGCCTTGATCCTTCAGGATCTGATGAAGACAATGAAGACAAGTATTCCAGTAAAGTACCAACAGTTGGAGATTATGAAGTCCCCACACAGTTGATTCAGAGATACATAAAAGGTATGTGATAATTAGAAGTTTCTTTCAGTGAGCTTTCCAACTTCACATTTAATATTTTCAAGATTCTGAATTCCTTATTGGATTATATGCAGTGCCTTGTGGTTCACGGCTTCCTGTACTTCTTTTGATTCTAAAGAATCTTTTTGAAAGGGAACCTTCACAAAAGGTAAGGCTTCACTTAAGGGAGATTTGAAGGGAGATTTGATTTTAGCTCAAGTAAACTCACAATCGAAGATGTACAATGAAGTCGAAGATTTGAAGGGAGATTTGATTTTAGCCAATCTTTTGGAATTTGGATTACTTGATTAATATTTTGATGAATGTGTTATTGTAGATACTTGGGTAATACTTTAAACAATTTGTTAAATGTTAAAATTAGTTTATATTATTACTTGAAATTTTATACTATATAAATGAATAGTATATATATATTCTGAAATTAAAATTCTATAAAAATAATATATAAAATAATTTTTTATATATTTTTTATGTGCATAGGAAAATATTTTTTTATAAAATGAAGGTGTATAGTTGTGGTAAATCGTAATTAGATGCTTATTTTTTATATTTTTTTTAATATTAGAGACGAAAAAATTTGTCTCTAATTTAGAGACAAAAATAGAGATAAATTTTTTTTATCTCTAATTAAAAAATTAGAGACAAATTATGATAATTGAATAGCAATGAAAATTTAAAATTTAGAGACGGTAAAATTTTGTCTTTAATTTAGAAATGAAATTAATCTTTTTGTCTCAAACAATTAGAGACGTCACTTTTAGAGATAGATTAATTTTTGTCTCTAAATATTTAGAGATAGAATTTTAACTATTTAAAGACAAAAATTTCATCTTTAAATTTGATTTTTTTTAGTAGTGATGATCTAATCGCAAACATAGTCAGTTCACGCCTCATAGTCCATCCATCCGGTTGAACCAAATAGTCTAGTTTTATTTTTAAAACATTGAGATAAAATAATTTCTTGCAATTATGATAGAGCCATATGTGGGGAATGAGTAGAAGTAATTATATTTACCCAATGTCTAAAGTTTGTCTATGAAATGTGAAAATGGGTGTAACACTAGGTCACTTGTATTTTACACTACTCTTCATGAGACTTTGCAGTCTAAAGTTAAGACAATGAGTGTGTATGTTTGTATTTTTTTTACAAGAAAAGTACTTATTTTATTAAAAAAAAAGTAATTATGAAATATGGACATGTGTTTTGATAAGATTTTGAAAAGAAAAAAAAAACAGAATCTAAAACAAGCATAAATTGCTTTCTTTAAAAAGCAAGAATGAGTTGTTTATCAAAATAATTAATTATGGAAAGATACAATAGAAGAGAGAGAAAATAAAAAAATTCCTTTTATAATTATATCCAAACATAAAACAACTTCTATTTTCATAAAAATTTCTAAAAAAAACAATTATATATTTACATACCTTATAATCACTTTTTAAAAAAAACTTACCTAGACGCACCCAATGATTGATCACGAGAAATTGTCTTGTGAAAGATAAAATGGTATATTCACTAGGAAAAAAAATCAAAATGGTATATGTATTTTATAACCTGGGACATTTAACTGTACCCAACAAGGATACATCTCTTAAACATTTCATTTTGAGCTCCTGATCTATATATAGAGTGAAGTTAATCCCACTTCCACTCGAGTCACCAAAATCTCATAATGTAGGCAATTACATCATTAATGTGTGATGTGTCTATTGACTGCATATGGCTATTTTTATTATTATTTACTTTTAGCTATGTAACTAAGCATTACTTGCTCAAAAAAGCCCCAAATAAGCTACTAATTTTGAACTTGACTTTTCTAAAATCAATTTAAACTCATTTAGTCATGTAAGTTTCCTAAAAGTATATAATTTTATTTTATGGCAAGCTACTACGCTGAATGGTAATGGTAAATTAGTTACATGACAATCGCTAATCCAAAGGGTCTAGCATAATGATCAATGTTTTCTTATTCCTTTAAGAGAAAAGAGTATGTAGCCCCTGAACTTTAATTTTTTTGTAAATCACCACCATAAATTTAAATTTTTTTAATTAGTTTTTAAATTTTAATTAATATTTTAATAGATTATTTTGTTTAATTTGAATCTGTTAATTTATTAATAATGATATTGTGTAACATCTTACTGTATTTGTAAGGAAGAAAATATATTTAAAATTAAATTTTAATAAAAATTAATAAATAGTTCTTAATTAATATTAATACAAATAAAATAATACTATGTAATATTATTATTAGTGAATTAACAGATTTAAATTAAACATAAGAATTTATTGAGATATTAATTAAAATTTAAAGATTAATTGAGAATATTTTAAAGTTCATGATAATAATTTACAAAAAAGTCAAAATTTAAGGAATCTTTATACTCATTTTTTTCTTTAATATTGAATATTGACTATACCATATCTATTGCTCACATTAATGACACCCAGTCAAAAGGATCAACTCTTTGGAGGATCAAAGTCACCGGTTCCTATTTTCTATCCTCTTCTTTGTTTATTTATTAAAATTTAAATAAATATTTTAAACTTAATTATATGTCTCTTTTTCACTTAATTTATTTTACACTTATCAAAATTTAAATAAAAAAATAAAAAAAAAAAAAAAAGACAAAAAATAAAACAGGTAATCACCATGCCTCTCTCCGCGGTGATTATTTATCAGGGTAAAACTAACAAATTTTGAAACCATTCCCCACAAGAATAACCATTGGAAACATGACCCCCTGCAGTATGGTGTACGTTGAAATTGTTATTTTTTCTGTTAAAATTAATGTTGGCTCCAACACATCCACAACACGTGATTGTCTCCCTCTTTCTTTAACCCATAGCTTCTCTGCCATGGTAACGAAACATAGAGCCTCAAACCAAAAGTACCACTTGAGCCTTCTCTCTTGAACTTCACCAAATTAACAGCCTATGCCCAAGGTTCTCTTTAGGATGAATGATACACATTCTTCACTTCCATGGACTTAAACCCTCTGTTTTATCTCTTAAATCAGAGAAACAATAGAGATTATACCCATGATCCCATTTGTGTCTTCTCAGTAGCCATCATCTTTTAGATTGGGATTAGTTGAACCATTTTATGTTAAAATGCATCTTTCTCATAAAGTTTCTCTTCACTTCAAAAAGGAGTAGTCTCTTCACTTCTAGAGGCATTTTTGGCCAATCACCACTTCCCATTTGCCATTAAAAGGATCTTCCCTCTCTATTGTAGAGCCCTAGGGAGTAGCCCACCACCTCGCATTTTGCTATTCTCTATCAATGAATCCTCCTAAGTCCACAAGAACCTGGTAATTAATCACAATCATTCGCTTTGCCCGACCTAGAGATAATGTGATAGAAGGATGAAGTCGCAAACAATCAGATCATGAAAACAATGGAAAGTGGCTAATATCAGATGTTGATATCATTAGTTCATATGCTGAACTGTAGATTGAGATTAATGACTAAAAGGATCATGGTACTAATTAAGGTTGAGCTTGAAGCAGAGGAGAAAGTTAATAAGATGACAAGAGTTCAGTTTCAGCTGTCTAGCAGCCTGAATTGTCTGATTTTTGGATGTGAATTTGCACTGATGCTATTAGACTATTTGATACATGCCTAATACAAATTACAAGCAGGTCATGCACTAATAGGAGTTTGAGAACATTATAATGATTAAACATAAGTGAATCTAGAGCCTCTCTTATGGATAGTGGTATGTCGAAAATTGTCCAAAGGTGGTACATGAAAATTGTTGAAAGATTAAGTAGACTTCAAAATAGGCATTTACGTTTCTCTGCTGCATCACTTATAGGTTGGCTATTCCTTGATAAGTAGTATAATTTTGTACAATAGGATCAATTTTTATCATATTTTTGGCTTGACATATGATAGATAAAGTTATCCGGTCTATCAATTTTTATTCTATGACTATAGGATAAAATTATTAGGTCTCAAATGACCTACTAAGATCTGATAGGATTAATTGGTATCAGGTTGAATACAAAATACAAAACTTCAATACCAAATCAACCATACCTCTATCTTCTCCTCTTATGCCACAATCACCATCTCACCTTAGCATCGACTACTTCTAGCAAGTACCAACTTCCAAATCCCTCCCATGGCCAACCAAACCACCTCCCATCATGTCTGACCAAATCGCACCTCCATTTTCTCAACCTATTTTCTTCTTTTTTTCCTTCTTTCATTTTTCTTTTTAAAAATAACAAATAGATTTGGTTTTACCTTTTGGTGAAAATTTCAAGATTTGCCTACCAACCCATCACATCAATTGGTCTCTTGAAAGAAATGATTTTGTTTTCTTGAAGTGAAGTTTTTGCCTTTTTTTTTTGTTGAATACTAGGGTACCTTACGATGCTTATACACCTACATTATAGTTTAGGAGTGGTAGTTTAAGAATTAGAGCTCTTCAAAGTAATAAAGAATTTCAACTTTTAATTTTTTTAATTAATTTTAATATTTTTCATTGCAGAAAGAAATTTTCTTTTTATTAACAATTTTAATAGTACGGGTAGCACACTAAACGTTGGCTAGTATAAAAACTTATATAGTGTATAACTTACATTATACTATCAAGCTTTATCTTGTACGATATACCAAATAGGGCTTAAGCTTATGGAAGTTGTTGAAAAATATGCTAATAGTATATGTGTCATGGCTAAAAGTGCAAGTGTATGGCTAAAGGTGTTAAGGTTCTGAAAGACTTTTTTGATGATTCAAGGGATATCACTTATGAATTGATGAGATTGGATGACCTCACACCTTGAGAACGCAAAAGATGGTTGTTTGCTTATGCAGAACCTTCCCCTTGTACATTAATTTTGAGAGTTTCAAGGTGAACACAAAGTCCAATTTGTGAAAGATATGTTTGATGATGACTAATGGTACTAGTGTTTCAAAACTAGAAATAAACTTTAGTATGTAATAGACTATAATTTGTAGTACTTGTAAGAATTTGATGGTAGTTATTATTAGAACTTGACGATATTTATAATTTGGTGGTATTTGATGGCACTTGCTATCAAAACTTAATGGTATGTACTATGTATGAAATTATGTGCATACTTGAGCTGTTTTTCATATTATGTGATGTAGTCAGAAACTAGATAGCATATAAATTCTTATGAAGTTTTACTATTAAATTGGGCTTTAATAGAAAGACGAAAATGGCTATTGGATCTAGATATTTATTATAATTTGCTAATCTTTGTTTGTAGACTTGAGAGGTCTTTTTTTTTTTTTAACTGAATGTACATAATGATCATAAGTTTTTTTTTTCTAGGCCTTGGAGACCTTTATTTCCCCAGAGATTAGTATAACATAACAAACTTTGATGAATATATTATAGTTTTAAGTAAAGCGTATTTTTGTGAAAAGGGTTATCTTTTAGGACAAAACTTAGGCTATTTCTTTATATTCATTACATTCATTCAATCAATTAAGCTATGACATGTGTGCATTTAAAAAAAAAAGTAAAAGAGAAAACATTAATGACACATGTCATAATTTGATTGGTGGAATGAATGTAATAAATATAACAAAATAGACCTAAGTTTTATCCTATCTAATGTTATATAGTGCATTGCTAAACATAGGATATAGTACTATTTTATACAATATAATATCTTATACAATGTCATATTAAAATATTACATAATATTAAATTATTATGTATTATACTATTAAGTCTTATATTATCGATTTTATCTTAACATGTTTTATATTATCGAGATCTTATCTTATCTTATGTAACAAATGAGCCCAAACTTAGTTACCACTATTTAACCACTCTTGTGGGGACCTCAATTGTTTTGTTTTGTTTTGTTTGTTTATTTTTTTATTTTTTATTTACTTACCAAAAAAGATTAGTTTAGGTAGTATTTAAGATATTTTATAACTAAAATATTATAGGAATAACATTTCATTGAATTTTTTAATGTAAAATTAAATAAAAATAAACATGTATTAGATTTTTTTTCTAGATAATGATGATTAGAGCTTTGTTTCTTTAACCCCAAGAGGTTGGCGTAGTAGTAGACGAGTATGTTGTAAAGTCCTACATACAAACCTTGAGATAATTAATCTTTCATTTATTTATCTCCTTATTAATTGATTTAAAACCTTATTATTTATATAAGGTTTTAGATTTCTTAACTTTCATAAAGCCCTTACAATTTTTTTCTTAATTTAAAATAATTAAATTGCCCATTAATCAAATAAAACTTGTCAATTTACTACTCAAACCATGTAACCAAACCATATTCCTATATTATTGTTATTATATAGTTTATATATATTAGTGATGTCAGGCAAATTGTGGAGATATCTTCCAGCATTCTCTTTTATCATTTCTTTAAGATTATATAAATTTGAATCTATTTAAAATAAATTTAATGTATACATACCATTATAAGAGCACCTAGTACTACTATATTTACACGCTACTCAAAGGGTTGAGCTCATGCCAGTCCCACAAAGTGCTTCAAAATAAATACGTTAGTACATTACGAGCGTTACAAATACTACTAGTTAATTCTCCTGCATCATCTTTTTCTGTGTATGTGCTCACCCAAATGATCACCCTCACATATCCCCAAGTTCAGGATTAAAAACTCACTCAAAGGAAATATTTGTTATCACGGGGAGTATATGCTTCTTTACTATTTGTAATACCATGAAAAAAAATGAGAATAAAATTCACAGTAAAAAAGAAAAGAAACATCAATAATTTTAAACTAATGATATTCTAACTGCATAGGCACTAAAAACATTTTTATAACCCTTCTTTTTATTTAAACTCATAATTATAATGTAACCATTCACTATTCTCTAAAAAAAATGAAATAGAAATCAAATAAAATTTCTTTTTAAAAATAGTTTTAAAATTTAGAAAATTCTATTTTCTTGTCAAAAATCACTTTCGTTCTTTTCTTCTATCGAATAATAGTTTTTTTGGGTATTTAACCCATCTTCTCTTTCTATTTATATGCGCATATAAGAGTTTACTTCTTATTAAAGACATTCCCTAACCTTTCTCATTCTAAACTCTTTTGACCATAAAATTTCTCTAACATACATTTTATGTAATCTTGTGATTCTTTTCTTCTCCTCCTCCCTTTTGAGGAAAATTCTTTTATCATTTTGCCTCTTAAAATATTACAAATATAGTAGAAAAATCTGTTAAAATAAACTAGACAACTTGGCCGTATGATTTAAGAAGTTACAACTAAAGATTTTGAAATTATATTTATTCAATTAGCACAAAATTATACTATTAATAATTACTAGTTTTAGAATTGGAACTCGAAACAATTCAAATAAATCTTAAAGCTTAAAAAAAGGTTGATTTAATGGCCATTTACACAAAAGTTTCCAAACTTAAATGTTCAACAAATTGGTAGCATAAGATAAAAATACAACTCTCATCTATCCATAAATCCTTCGGAATTTATATATATAAAAGGATGTGGTTTCCAATTTCCGTTGTAACAATTAAAGATGTTATCCTTTATTAAACCACCATTACTTAGCCTTAAAGTCAAAATAACAATTTCAAATTGCTTTCTTTTGATTATGATGAAGATAGTTCTCAAGCGAAATCGTTGGAATTTATTTTGATTTAACATGCTTTAAAGTCTATTGACCAACACAGATGTCATTACTGTTCTAAAGTAGATTCAGAGGGTACCTGAGATAAGCACGTATGTGATAGACTCCTTTGATGCTCAACTGTTGCCAAGCGTGTTGAACTAAGGGGTGAGTATCTGTAAAGGGACTCCAACGCTCAAGTCAAGATGTGCACCAATTGAGTCTATGCTATGGGAGAATTCATACTTGATTTGGGTGATTTAGTCTAACATTTATAGAGGTTGGATTGATATGTTCTCTTGATGAAAAAATACATTTTCATTATAATTGCAGGAGAATATATGTTCCTTATTTAGTTATAGAGAATCCCGATATTATCGTAATACTAGTATGACAGTTACAGTACAATTATTCAATAAGATCATAATTGACAATTAGGAGATATCACAAGATTCATCCATTGCACGGATCTTGCGGTAAAATTGTTACCATCCAGAATTGAGATTTCATGTTAAGCTGACTCTGCTAGAGATGTGGAGTCTTGGACCTTTGCCTGTTGTAACACCCTGAAAAACATGTTAGGCTTTTATATAGTTACAGAGGCAGCCTAATACCTACTTAACATGGCTATGCAGTTGTGACTTTTTGAGAATATTTAGGTACTTTGCTGTAACACTATGTGTGAAATATAGCTGTTATTTGCTCCGAAAGTGGTTTAAACTGTTTAGTTAGTGGAAATAAATGTGGAGAGTTTGTTTCTAGGTCACAAACGTGGGAACTGTGCTACAGTTAAAGTTTGAGGTTAATCAGAGTTAGTTTAACATTTTTAAGCATATTGATTGTGTATTTTAATGCCGGTTTGACTAGCAGCTGATATGAAAAAATAGAGAAATGATGAAACAGGATTTTTAATGAATTTTAGGATTTATTTTGAATTTGTTGATAGCTAGGAAATTGGATTTGGTGAAATCTGAGTATTCTTAGCAAATCGAGATTTTAGTGCTTATATGTGAGAAGCCAAATTTGGCTCCTCTTTATAAGTAGTATCACGACTGAGGGTGAGAAAAACAGAAAAGAGAAAAGAAAAGAGAAAATGGAACCATGGAGGAGAAAGAATAAGGAGAAAGAGGAGAAGCCAAGAGGGAAGCAAGGATTAGAGAGCTTGGATCTATCCTTGGCCATATTCAAGACCTTGAGGTAGGGGGAATCTTGTATGGATGATTGTGTTTCATTTTCTTTCATTTTGGTTCTTGAGTGACTTAATGAAGAATTTGAGGTTTAATGAGTGATTTAATGATTCTTGAGTTGAATCTTGATGTGGATAGATTGGTTGAGTTAGAAACTGATTTATTGATGTGCTGAGATGAAGTTTTCATCATTTAGAAGCCTTAATTCCCATTTAGGTTAGTTTTGGGGGTTTAGGTTAATGTTGGGGTTTTGATTCACAAAGTGTTGAATTGAGTGAAATTGAAGTAGTTCAAGAGTTGCTATGTGTAATTGGACCTTGTTAGAGGTTGAAAATCACTTGAAATCGAGTTCTGAGTGATTGGAAGAGGGTTTGGTTCCAATGGAATAGTACCCATATCTATAAAATTCAGTAGATTCTGAGTTTTGTAGTAGGCGCCACGGCGCAAAGTGCAGCACGCCACGGTATGAGTGTGATGCACACCCAGATTTTGCCCGAAGAGATGGGCGCCGCGACGTGTTGAAGAACAGGGGTGCGCGCCGCAACGTGGCACATTGGTGCCGTGGCATGGGTAGCGTTTCCTACCAGTGCTTGAACCCGAGGCTTGGGCCCTGTGGCGTGGCACAGGGTATGTCACGACATGAGTGCCAGAAAACAACTATGAGTTGTGTTTGATGCCATGGAGCCTTCCAATGGCGTAGTTTTCTTCTTTTATGTTTCTTAATGAGTGATAAGACTCTAGTAATAGTATTTAATGAAGAATGGGTGATTTGAATCATATTGATTTGAAGTGCTAATTATGTGGAATAATTAGACATGATTATACACATATATTGTGTATTGTGATTAATTGAGGAAATGAGCTTCCCTAAGTATTGGAATCACTCATGTGTGCTCTTTTGAGAGTGTTAAAGTACTTTTAGAAGTATTTGATGAAGTGTTGTGAAATGAATTTGAAATGCATATAAATTAATTGTGAAACTAGTTACGAGAAATGATTAGTAATTGTTTTACATGAGAGGTTTATGGAGCATATTAAGGTGCGTATATTCTCTCTATGTGATTGTAGAATCATAATGATTTGTAATACTAATTATGAGAGTTTAATTAGTAATGATGGTGTACTTGATTGTATGTGTTGCCTTATTGAAAAGTATAAGCCCCCGTAGATGTGGATGATTGCTTTTTGAAAGGTGTGAGTCCCGTAGATGTGGGTGTTTGTTTTTAAAAAGTAAGAGTCCTGTAGATGTGGGCGATTACTTTTTGAAAGGTGTGAGCCCCATAGATGTGGGTGATTTATATTAGGTAAGGTGGATTGTATCCTTCCTAATATAGTGATTTTGAGGATGGATTTCCTTGTTCATTATCAATAACTGTGTAGTTGATGGACTTCACTACCCGGGGGGGAAAATGGATTTCCTCTGTGATAATGATGTTTGCTGGATGGACTTCTAGTGCTTGTTCAAGGTTATGGTTGTGATTTCTATTACTTTGTTCAAGTTTCATGCATTCATGACATTACCATGGAATTGTAGGTTCCTGGATATGGTATCATACATTATTCATTTTCATACTTAGGATTTTGCATAGGAATAAACACTAGACATAACTTGGCATAGCATGACGATTATATGAGCGGTTGCTTTCATAACATTATTCATGCATTGTAATTGTATGAGCGATTGCGTGTCTCTGAGATGGAGATGTTATTACCTATCAGTTAGTCTATAGAAAACCTTGTCATTTGCCCGTAGAATTAGAGCATAAAGCATTTTGGGCCATTAAAGCTTTCAACACAAATCTTGATGATACTTTCAAGTTACGCAAATTGCAATTGAATAAACTTGAGGAATTGAGAAATGATGCATATGAAAACTCAAAAATTTATAAAGTTAGAACAAAAGCTTTTCATGACAAATCAATTTTGAGAAAATCTTTTGAAATTGGTCAAAAAGTTTTGCTTTATAATTATCGTCTTCACCTATTTCCTAGAAAATTGAGATCTAGGTGGATTGGTCCTTTTATTGTCAAACATGTGTATCCTCATGGGGCCATAGACATTGAGAACCCTAGGAATGGTAATGTATTTAAGGTCAATGGACAAAGACTCAAACCATTTCTGGAACATCAAGTTGTTGAGGTAGAATCCATCTCCCTTTCTAATCCTTGTTACGAGTAGAATTTATTTTAATTTTGTTTCTTTCTTTTTACAGTTCTTTATGTTCCCGATTAAGTGACGGATAACGTTACTCCGTGACTCTCAAGTCGGTTTGTTTTTCAGTTTCCCATAATAACTGATTCCTTCTCTTTCAAAATGGATGTCATTCTCTCAAATCTAAGAAAACATTTCCCTTCTATTCCTAAAAATGCTCTAACCAAAATCTACAAAGTTAGGTGTGAAAGACTGAGACTATTAATGTACAAAGGTATCCCAGAAAGTATACGCTGGATAATCAAAGCAAAGGTTCATTTAGCTGGTGAATCTTCAGATTCATTTGTCCCATACATGTCGGGTCTCGGTAAAAGTTCATTTTTAAAAAGGAGAAGAGCAAAAAGAATGCAAGTTTGTTACAAATGTGCACGATGGAATTGCAACACATGATGTCGTTCTTTGGGAATGGTTTCTGCAAATCGAGAAGATAAAATTTACTTTATCAAGAATAGACTGAGTAAGGAGTTATTAGATGATATCTTATTGACTCTTGAGACGCATTCTTGTGGAGTTGTGCATTGTGAACTTCTTAGTTTATGGAATCTCTTCAAGGATGAGCAAAAGTATTACAGTCTTGGGAATCTGACTCAAAAAGACCCTGTTTACCAATTTATAAGAAAATTGGATGAGAAGTTTATCCTCGACTCATAGAAGACATTTAAGTCGTTACTGGACATAAAACTAGAGGAAGATGTGAGCCACAATCACAACAATATGTGTATATTATCTTGTACATCTTCAAAAAAAAAAGAGAAATAAAAAAAAAAAAAAAAAAAAAAAAAAATAAAAAAGAAATAAAAAAGGCGAAACTTCGGTTGTACTTGGTCTTTAATTAGATTAGGAGCCCCTACCAGCGGCAGCCCCGTCATTGACTCGGGTGGACCATCGCATGTCGGTTCGTAAATAAGATTTGTGTGCCATGCTCTGTAAAGAGCCGTACTCCATAACCCAATGTTCACCATCTAGGCACTATGGAGTTGATGGACAGGTAGAAGCATCCCACTTTGGTTATTAGTGAGAAGTAACCCGCGACTGTCAAAGCGTACGAGGCATCTGAGCTTGATCATCTCTTTTATTAGAAGGGGCTCTCAGCGCCTTGGGATGGAGCATTCTGGATCTTGGATATTGCGGATTTCAGATTTTAGCATCTTTGTTAATGTTACGAACCCAAGTGTGAGCTCTCCAAGTTCTAGACCCAGGATGGAAACCCATGATGGTTTCTTTATTCTCTTTTCTTCAAATAAGCGGGAGGGAGAAGAATTCCAAGATTAGTTGAGTCGTCTTGGTATTACTACACTCATGACGCGCAGTACAAAGATCTGCTATGAAACCTATACATAAAGGTATGTAATCATTTGTTATTATTATTTTATCTTTGTATGATTTTGTTGAATTTTAGTTTTGGACAGATGATCCTTTGGACAGGATCCTTCAGGGGTTTCTAGACTTCTTTACCTTAATGATTTTCTTGAAGTCTAAAAAAAAATTAAAAAATTAAAAAAATAAAAAAATAAATTTTTTTTCTTAAATTCAAACTTTTCTGACAACAGCCAACCTACCCATATAGGAGCTATTATTACTTTTTCTATTCTCTTCCCTATTTAAACACTCTATTTTCGTCATTTTTCTATAACTCATAATCATTCAAAGGGAGTGTGAGTGTAAAATAGAGGGAGCTTCTTCTTTTTTTATTCGTAGACTTACCAATATCTATGTATTTTGTGGGTCAACTTATGGGAAGGGTTTAGAGTATGTAGATACAGCAATCACTCTTGGTTGAACACTTACTGCGAGAAAAAATCATTTAGTATATGGGGGAGGTAGCATTAGGTTAATGAAGGCTGTACACTTGCTGCATATTTAAGAGGCAGTCAGGTTTTAGGTATCATTCTTAAACCTTTAGCTCGACAGAATATTATTGGAAAAACAATTGGGAAGGAGCTTCAAGTATCATCTATGGATGAATGAATGAGGACAATGCTTGCAAACTCTGATGCATTCATAGTCTTACCAGGTGGTCTTGGTACTTTGGAAGAAGTTTTTCAAATTGTCTCTTGGGCCCAACTGAATATCCACCATAAACTCATAGGTTTGTTGAATGTTAATAATTTCTTTGATATTTTGTTATATTTTCTTGATCATGCTGTGGAACAGAGCTTTATCACACCTTCAGCAAGACGACTCTTTATATCTGCTTCTACTGTTGATGAATTAATTGATAAATTACAAATTTTTGTTCATGAACCTGAACCAGTAATAGCTCAGATAGATTAGTCAGAAGGCAACAGTAGTAAGGGAGGCAGCAATGAATAAGAGTGTGATCTGACACTTCATCTATAACTTTCCTTTATCTTTAGTTTTATTTATTGTACTTTGTTTCTGTTTAAATTTGTGTGAGCTTTCTCTTTTCAATAATTACAATAATAGGTATTTCCTTCTATCCTTTACCTTTTTATGTTTTAACATTAAGGACAATGTTGTGATCTGGTTGGGGGAATGATAGTTGTGTCAATAGTTGTGTGAATAATTGTGTATAGTTGTGTGAATATGTGTGTAAAAAAAATGCTTGAAAAAAAAATTTAGGAAGTGTGTTTATTAATATGTTTATCATGTTTACTAACAGCTAAACTAATTAAGGATGGCAGAGTAAGGAGAAAAGTTTGCTGTGGAGGTAATTTTACTCTTGAGACGCATCTAGATTGGGGTAAATAACTAGTTTGTGTGGAAGTAACAATTCAAATTCAGGAAAATTTGCATAATTGAGTTGATTGTCTTCTTTCTTAAAAATCATATGCTTGGTTATGGATGTTGAATTGGTGGACTGAGAATGATAAAATTATGTCTTGTGAGATTTTGAGCCTATTGATGAATGGATTGAACATTTGTATCATTCTCTTCTTTTTTGTGTGAATTTCACTCATGGAGTTGTTACTCTAGAACTTGCTTTGATTCTTTTTTAGACTACATTTTCATATGCATACATAAATAGGATTGAGACATTTTTCTTGAAATAGCTACTTTAATCAAATAGCCAGCCTTGCTTAGCACCATATTGTCTCAATATGATATCAAGCAAATTCTCTGATTCCTAATATGATATCAAGCACTCTTATGACTTCTTGGAAATTCTTTGATTCCTACCAACATAAAGCATTGGAAATGACCTATTTTCCCTTACTTAATCCCTTTGAGCTTATTTGACTATTCTTTGTTTTGAACTCATTATGTGCCTTAAATGAAAAACTATGTTCTTACCTGACCTTAGGGAATAAGAGAACATTAGCTTTGTCATTCGATGAGTTCTTGAACAAGTATGGGGGTATGTGTGCAAAATGGTTAAAAAAATGTATATATGATGTTCTTTTTGTAAAAATAAAAATAAAAAAATAAAAAAAATAAAAAAAATCAAAAATCAAAAATCAAAAAAATGTAAAAAGAAAAAAAGGGTCAACAAGACAATAAAGGAAAGGAAAAGAATATGTAAAGGGAATTTGTATTAGGTGGAGTTGGGATGAACTTCCATGCTTGTTAATTGAACTCAACTTTCATGTTTTTTTTTATTCTCTTTAGTATTTAACTTGTCATATATATATTACCTTCTCCTTTACCTTAACCCCATTACAACATTGAATAAAGTCCTTATGATTTGTGTGTGCATGTGTTCTGAGTAGTGGAGAAGTAGAAGATAAGCAAGCTTATGGTAGTGCAATTTTCTTGGGTTGAATTGAGTGAAATACCTACCTTTTAAACACTTGAGGGATTGAGAGTGAATCTTGTGAAGATCTATCATTCTTAACTCATGTGATATGTGTGAAGCATGCATATAATTTTGTCTTAGTTAGCATTTAATTGTTGCATGTTTGACGTTGATTTTTAGTATATATCTTAGGATTTTATTTCTTTAGTTCAGATGACTGCGTTTTGTTTTTATATTTCATAGGTGAATGGATTTGGGACTTTGAAGCACCCAAATATGAAAAGCTAAACTAAAAGAGGAGGTGCAGAAAGAACCACACCTGCTGTGCGCCTACCACACCCATGGAACCCGTTCCGGAGAGAAACAAGCAAAAAGCAACAAGCTCCACGACCAACTTGTGGCGGTGCATTTGCATTTGGATCATTTGGATCATTTACACACAAGTCGAGAAGCTCCACGCCTAGCACTGTGGCAGCTACCACACCCGTGGAACCTACCACGGCCAGCCCGTGGAACCTGCCATGGCCGTGGACCATTTCAACCATTTACGCACAAGTCAGTAAGATCCACGGCCAGCTTGTGGCAGCTGCCACGGCCGTGGATCGTGGAACATCAGCACATTTAATCTGTGTTATTGCTCCTTTACTGAAAAAGTGAGCTGTATAAGTTGAATTGAAGAAAGGAAAACGAAGAAGGGACCTGAAAGGGGAGATTAGAGGGGGATATAAACAACCATTGGACTCAAGAAGAGGGGGAGGATCGGACAAGAGCAACTGGCAAGAAACAGCAAGACTCAATCAGAGTTTTTCTTCTTTTCTTCTTCTTGTATTTCAATTTGGTTTTTCTAAATGCTCTTATTCATTCTTATGGATTGTATTTTGATGAACATGTTTGAGTAGTTCTTTGTTCTAGGATTTGGAAGTAACCCGGTTGTGTATTGACAATGTTTGATGTATGAATTTCTTACCTCTTTAATGCTAGTTTCTCTTGATTGAGTTTTTAGCACTCCAACTGTTTGTGAATATGCTTCGCCACATGTTTGCATGATTCTTTGATATTAGGGAAAGAACTGAAAGGTGATCATTGATTTCAAAACTCTAGAAACTGAACTTGAACTTTTAAATCACGAAAGTAGATTAATTCTCTTGAGGCTTTCTTTGAATTATCTTGTTCTTATAGGGTCCTCTCTAATCCAATTGTAGTGAAAAACTGAAAATAATAATTGGATTAGATTGGATACATTATTGTATTCCGAAAGGAAACAATAATTCTTTAGGATAAATCGCCTTCAAAAGTAATCTAGTTTGATAAGAGGGAAAAGATTACAGATTTGTCAATTACCACCATGGTGAACCCGAATCCTAGAGTCTTTAAAACTGATTCCTTTATTCAATTCTAAAGTTGATCTTCTTTGTTATTTTTCAAATTTTATTTTTTGCAATCTTGTTCTATCATTACGGTTTTGCATAATTGATTTCGTCTAGATAATCATAATTGTGCGTAATTGGTGATCATCAACTCAGTCCCAGTGGAACGATAATTTTACTACTTGATAAAATTGTGCACTTGCGATTTACACTGACAAGTTTTTGGCGCCGTTGCCAGGGACTGTGTTTTGTTGATATCAATTCACTTGCATGTTGGTTAGTCTGGACTTTTATTTTTGTTGATTTTAATTTATTTTCTGTTTATATCCTTGCAGTTGAGCAGGTAATTCTTGTATGCGAAGGTCTAGAAATTCTGGGAAACTTGTAGAAGCAGACCCAGAAATTAAAAGGACCTTTCGAGTAAGAAGAAGACTATAAAGACAGCAAAGAGCAGCCCAAAAACAACTTACACCAGTTATGGCTGCCCAAAATGAAAATAAACCATTGAAGGACTACGTTGTGCCTAGCGCGCAAGGGCTGTGTTCTAGTATCACAAGACCTCCTATTGAAGGTAACAATTTTAAGTTGGAGCCTTCACTTCTCTCAATGATTCAGCAGAACCAATTTGGAGGATGGCCAACAGAAGATCCCAATCTTCACTTGGACGTGTTTTTGGAGTTTTGCGAGACTTTGAAGTTCAATGGCACTTCTGCAGATGCCATCCATCTGAGGTTGTTCTCTTTCTCTTTAAGGGACAAGGCTAGAGCATGGTTACATTCCCTTCCTACAGGGTGTATTACAACATGGGCTGAACTGGAGCAACGTTTTCTTGACAAATACTTCTCTCCCAGCAAGACTACTCATCTTAGGAATCAAATCACTAGCTTTGCTAAAAAAGACAGTGAGTCATTATTTGAAGGTTGGGACAGGTTTAAAGGGCTGTTGCAACAATGTCCTCATCATGGCCTTGAGAAGTGGTTGATCATCCACACGTTCTATAACGGTATAACCTACCAAGCCAAGGTTTCATTGGACTCCGCAGCTGGAGGAGCTTTGATGAATAAAAACTTGGAAGAGGCCTATGAGATAATTGAAAATGTGGCTCTAAACCACCACCAATAGGCGAATGAAAGAGGTAATCCCAAAAAAGTTACAGGTAAGCATGAGGTAAATGCTTGGGATCTTATAGTAGCTAAGGTAGAAGCTTTGTCTCAGAAATTTGATAAAATTAATGTCAATGTTGTTTGTACTTCTAATGCCTCTTGTGAGATATGTGGTACAGCAGGGCATACAGCTGCAGATTGCCAGCTAGGAATCACTCCTACACAAGATGCACCGATGGAGCAAGTTGATGCTATTAATAATTTTAGCTAGAGGGGGCAGAATGATCCATTCTCGAACAATTATAACCCTGGTTGGAGGAATCATCCTAACTTCTCCTATCGGACTAATCAAAATCAAGCTGGGCAAAGCAATGCGAGGCCACCTCCAGGGTTTCAACAACAGGTACAAAAATCTAATTTGGAAACCTTAATGGAGAATTTCATTTTGACTCAATCCAAGCAAAATGAGGAATTTAGGCAGCAGGGTCATGCCATGGGTGAGGCAATTAAGCAACTAGCATCTAAGGTTGATAGTCTAGCTATTCATAATAAGATGTTAGAGACCCAAATAGCACAACAAGCTAGTTCCTCTGCAAGAACACCAGGAAGGTTTCCCGGTCAGCCTGAAACAAATCTGAGTGATCAATGCAAGGCTGTTACCTTGAGAAGTAGTAAGCAATTAGAAGATCTTAAGGCAAGAAAAGAGAGTGAAAAGAAAGATGGTAGTGAGGAAGTTGAGGTTACTAGGCCACCACCTAGGGAAGATGAGAATAAGGAAGAGACCAAGGAAAAAGGTGAGGAACCTAGTCACATACCTCTAGCCACACCTTATAGACCACCCATACATTTCCCTCAAAGGTTAACTAAGGTTAAGTTTGACAAGCAATTTGGCAGATTTTTAGAAGTTTTGAAAAAGTTGTACATAAATATTCCTTTCACAGAAGCTTTGCAACAAATGTCTACTTATGCTAAGTTCTTGAAGAATATTTTTTCAAATAAAAGAAAATTGGAAGAATATGAAACTGTGGCTTTGACTAAGGAGTGCAGTGCTTTGATCCAAAATCAATTACCTCCAAAGCTCAAGGATCCAGATAGTTTCTCAATTCTATGTTTAATTGGAAACATGAGCTTTGATAGAGCTCTTTGTGATCTTGGGGCTAGTGTCAGTCTTATGCCCCTATCTGTTTGTAAAAAGCTAGATATGGGTGAACTAAAGCCCACAACAATCTCATTGCAATTGGCGGATCATTCTATGAAATACCCCATAGGTATTTTGGAGGATGTTCTCATCAAAGTCGGTAAGTTCTTTGTGCCGACTGATTTTGTGGTTTTAGAGATGGAGGAAGACTCTCAAATCCCCATCATTCTTGGAAAGCCTTTCTTGGCCACTGCTGGAGCCATAATTGATGTAAAAAATGGCAAACTTCCTTTAACAGTTGGTAATGATAAAGTTGAGTTTGATTTGTCTAATGCTGTAAAATAACCTTCTATTGACGATCTTTGTTGTAGGATAGATTTGTTACAGCAGGAACTAAAGGAGGAAGCACCTAAATATTCCTCTGTTGATCCATTGGAAATGTGCTTGATTGGAGAAGGTTCAACAAGCGATGGTGGTAAGATTGGTGAGTATGCTCGTCTCTTTGACGCATGCCCACAGTTACAAAAAGCCAAAACTGAAAAGTTGGAGGCCAAACAAAAATCAACAGATTGGGAGGAAGAAAGCGCACCAAAGGTAGAACTTAAACCTCTTCTTTCAATCCTAAAGTATGAATTTCTTGGTCCCAACTCTACATACCCTGTGATCATCAATACAAATTTGAATGAATTTGAAACCAAAAAATTGCTTAGGAAACTCATATTGCATAGGAAGGCCATTTTCCAAGGGGAGTTAGTTAGTTAGTTAGTTAGTACATTCTAGCATTCAGTTTTGCATTTTAATTCTAGTTTTGCATCTTTAGCATCCATTTATTTTGCTTTGAAATATCATGTAAAAAAAAGGGCATTTTAATTTTAGTTTTGTTTTTGCTTTGACTCATTTCCTTGGCACATTATTCCTTAATATCTGTGGTGGTATGCAATGAGTACTTTTGGATTGAGCTTTCACTGTTTTGTCTTGCCTTGTGAGAACCTCTTGTCACTTAACAATTGAATCTGAGTGTTAAGGTATCCAAGGAAAGTCTTAAAATACTAATTGAGTACTTGAGTTCCCAAGAGGACCCCCACTGCGCTTGGTTACTAGAGAAACACTTAAAAAAAAAATACTAATTATATGTTGCAAAAAGGCAACCAAGTACCCCTCTGAGACCGAGTTGGTTACTGGGGAAATAATTGTCAATCTTGATATCAAGTGCTCCTTTGAGACTAAGTGTGGAAGGTGCAAAGCACAAAGGGGGGATGAGCCTTGTTAGCAGGTAGGTGCCTGCTAAGTAGGGAACTTAGCGAAATAAAACGAAAAGAGTAAACAACTTGACTTGGTGTCCAATGCCTTGGGGTTAATTACACTTGCACTATTGCACTAAGGTACTCACAAGTTAAGTCACGGTGAAATGTACAGTGAGGTTGTGCTTATTGAATACCATTACATGACAAGATAAAATGTTTTTCCAGGGATAATGAGTCATTGCTTTGTTTTATTTGTCATGTTTTGTTAATTTACACATGTTTTGCTTGAGGACAAGCAATATTTTAAGTTTGGGGGAGTTTGATGTATGTGAAGCATGCATATAATTTTGTCTTAGTTAGCATTTAATTGTTGCATGTTTGACGTTAGTTTTTAGTATATATCTTAGGTTTTTTTTCCTTTAGTTCAGATGATTGTGTTTTGTTTTTATATTTCATAGGTGAATGGATTTGGGACTTTGAAGCACCAAAATATGAAGAGCTAAACTAAAAGAGGAGGTGCAGAAAGAACCACACCCTGCTTGTGCCAGCTACCACACCCATGGAACCTGTTGCTGGAGAGAAACAAGTAAAACAGTAAGCTCCACGACTAGCCTGTGGCAGCTGCCACGGCCGTAGAGCATTTGGATCATTTACGCACAAGCCAGTAAGCTCCACAGCCAGCCTGTGGCAGCTACCACACCCCGTGGAACCTACAACGGCCAGACCGTGGAACCTGCCATGGCTGTGGACCATTTCAACCATTTACGCACAAGTCAGTAAGATCCACGGCCAACCTATGGCAACTGCCACGGCCGTGGATCGTGGAACATTAGCACATTTAATCTATGTTATTGCTCCTTTACTGAAAAAGTGAGCTGCATAAGTTGAATTGAAGAAAGGAAAACGAAGAGGGGACCTGAACGGGGAGATTAGAGGGGGATATAAACAACCATTGGACTCAAGAAGAGGGGGAGGATCGGATAAGAGCAACTAGTGAGAAACAGTAAGACTCAATCAGAGTTTTTCTTCTTTTCTTCTTCTTGTATTTCAATATGGTTTTTCTGAATGCTCTTGTTCATTCTTATGGATTGTATTTTGATGAACATGTTTGAGTAGTTCTTTGTTCTAGGATTTGGAAGTAACCCGGTTGTGTATTGACAATGTTTGATGTATGAATTTCTTACCTCTTTAATGCTAGTTTCTCTTGATTGAGTTTTTAGCACTCCAACTGTTTGTGAATATGCTTGGCCACATGTTTGCATGATTCTTTGATATTAGGGAAAGAACTGAAAGGTCCTTGATTTCAAAACTCTAGAAACTGAACTTGAGCTTTTAAATCATGAAAGTAGATTAATTCTCTTGAGGCTTTCTTTGAATTATCTTGTTCTTATAGGGTCCTCTCTAATCCAATTGTAGTGAAAATAATAATTGGATTAGATTGGATACGTTATTGTATTATGAAAGGAAACAATAATTCTTTAGGATAATTTGCCTTCAAAAGTAATCTAGTTTGATAAGAGGGGAAAGATTACAGATTTGTCAATTACTACCGTGGTGAACCCGAATCCTATAGTCTTTAAAACTGATTCCTTTACTCAATTCTAAAGTTGATCTTCTTTGTTATTTTCTAGATTTTATTTTCCGCGATCTTGTTCTATCACTATAGTTTTGCATCATTGATTTCGTCTAGATAATCATAATTATGCGTAATTGGTGATCACCAACTCAGTCCTAGTGGAACGATAATTTTACTACTTGATAAAATCGTGCACTTGAGATTTACACTGATGCTTTTCAATTGAAGTTTCCTTACTTGTTGGTTTGGGATGTGAAGAAACGTTCCTCATAAATGTTTTGATTACTTGAATGATTGTTGCTCTTCATTCTAAAATATTATTAGAAATTAAGTCTTTTAGAGTATTTAGCTTTTGAGTCTGTTTCGTTTTTTATAGTTTTGGTCTTGTGTGTTTTGTCCAAGAGTGCAAAAAGCTAAGTGTGAGAAATTTTAATAATCACATCTTTGATATATTAATAAACCCTCATTTTTAGTCATTTACACTCTCCATGTACTTAATTGATTGAGTTTGGTTATGTTTTGTAAGTTTGGACTCAAATTAGACTTAATTGAATTTTTTAGCATAATTTACGTTTTACACTATTTCTATATTTGGGCCATATCTTCGGTTGTAGGTGGCCTTTTGAGGTGATTTTGGTGGCATTTGAACGATAAGAGAGAGCTTTACAACTTTTACGAATACCTCAAAGGCCTAATCATACGTTTGGATAACTCAAATTTGAGTTGAAGTAAGAACTAGGGTACTAATACTGACAGCTTGACCTATGTGTACTGTTCATGACATAGCTCGGGTTATAGGATGTCAAATGGGCTAAAATTTTTGTGGTTGATATTTAAGATTTAAATATACAACTTTCATTCCAGAATCTGAGGTTTAATGGGTCATATTGGGCTTGGAAGTCAGAATAGAAGAGCTATCACTGGGCCAGAGCAGTATACAGTAATCAGACCATATCTTGAGTTGTAGAAATAATTTTTTACCCAAACTAATGGCATTTGAAAGCTAAGATCAAGGCCTACAACTTTCATGAAGACCACATTTCTCAACAATGACGAATGCAATGACTTCAGAGATAAATGATTTCAAAGATAAAGAATCTCCATAATTTTCTACTCATCAAAAGTCATTTGACATTTTTCACTCATTTTCCACTCATCCACTCACTCATGACTCAGCCCCCTTGTCATTTTGTATCCCTAATCCTCTATAAAAGGGAGACTTAGCTGATCATTTAGGGGGCTTGGTGTTAGATACTAAATTCATGCTATTTTATTGTTTGATTATCTTGTTGTAGTTTTCTTTTGTTCTAAATTGAAGTTATGTTCTTCTTCTTCTTCTTTTTTCTTTTCTTCTTGTCTATGAGTAACTAAGTTTCATTTTGCTTAGATGAAAGAGTGAAGCTCTTGGTAATGAAATAAGGTTAGATTAATTTCTCTCTTGTACTTAAATGATATATTTTCAAGTGGTCATTATACGTATTGTATTTTGTTTCCAATTAATTTAGAAACCCTCCTTATAAAATGAAGTTCTTAATTTGTTGTAGACAAGAGATTGACACAACGAATGCTTGAACCCATTTATAAGTGTTGGTGTTAGAAACTCTCCTTGTAAAGTGGAGATCTTGATTTGTTGTAGACAATATTTTAGCACAATGAATGCTTGATCCCATTTATGAGTGGTAGTATTAATAAATGATTAAAGGAATTATAATATAATTACGTATATAATTTTTAATGAACTTTAAATGTTTTATTTTTTGATTGGAACCTCCGTTATGTGTGGATTCTAATTGAGTTATAAAAGAATTAATCTTGTCCTTAATTTATTTACCAAGAGTGGATCTCCTAACCCAAGCAATTCCTTTTTATTTGTGACTAAGTTTTATCACCTTTATTATTGTAACAAAATATTTTCCTTACGTCAAATAAATTTTTCTTCATCAATTCCCTGTGGATCGACCTTAGACTCCCGATAAATTTATTACTTGAGATAACCTGCACTTGGGTTCATAACTTTTAATTCCACATCAGTCGACTACATTAAATTTATAACCCGATATTCTGAACAACATGGGTTTATCAAAATCAAGGACGTCCTTCATACCCCTGGTAATGATCTTCTCTTTGTTTTGTTAGGTAGGAATTAGGATATTATTACCCGTAGCTTATCCTAGACTTCTTGCACTTTAAATTTCTATACTTCGCAATTTTGCTTATCTAACTTCCACCTTATTTTGTTATCTTATTTCAATAAGTAACATGACGTCAAGACTTTCTCTTGTAGCTCTGCAAGCCTCAAGATCAAGGAGGAAAGGAGCAGGATCCTCTAGCGCCCCTAATGCTGCCATCCCAGCATCCTCAAACTAGGGTGTTGTTATTGAAGAGACCCCGAAAGAACTGGACTCCTTAACCTAGAGCCTTCAAGGGAGGAAAAGAGAGCTATTGAAAGCTCTGCTAACCGGGGTAGGGAAAGAGCTTTGGAGAGCAACAATGAAAAGAGGATGGACCATTTGCCTATTATTTTAGGGCAGTTTGATGTCAGGCCGTTTATAGATGGGCGGTGAGCAATGAAGTGATGGGACCTATTTTGAAACGGAATATGGCCCAGACTCTGGCCAAGCCTCAAACTTCTGCACTTCAGACCACCATTGAGGTCCGCTATATTGAAAAATCCATCGAGGCAACCATTAGGAAGATGGCAGAAGAAAACAAAAAGAAAGATGAAGAGGCTGCTCGGAAGTTGACTGGGGCTCTTAAGTTGAATGAGGATGCGCAAGCACGGATTACTGAGCTGGAGGCGGCATTGGCTTCCTTAAACCAGGCCAAAAAGGCACTTGGGTCAAAGAGTCTTTAAGCCGGCAATACCATCAGCACCCTCCAAGCTCGAATCACTCAATTGGAAAAAGATGTGGAGGAGTTAGACACTATTTCAGGAACCATTGGTGGAGAGCATTCCAGAATGCCGTGGCTCAAATCCAGCATTTCAACCCCGGCATCACTCTTGCCTTGGAAGAGCTTAATTCAAAAAAAGTCTTTCATGATGATCAACTCGTTTGGACAAGGGAGCTTGCTCAAGTCAATTTCGCTACCAACCAAGATGCTGCTCCGGCTCCGGTAGAAGGGGAACCTGATACTTAGATATTTTTCCTTTTTCTTCTTCCTTGCCCCCTACGTGGGGATTGTTGGTTTTGTAATGACAATTGCCCCGCATCCGGGGTTTTTAAATTAACTCTTTACTTTCAGTGAATGCTTTCCCTTGCTAATTTATTTTATTTCCAAGGTCGATTTTGGGTCCAAAGCCCAATATAGAATGTGGCAATTTCCTTATGTGGATTTAGGAAATTATTTTCTCATTAGGGAAACCATGGTCTGGGATTTTGCACCCATAACAATAAGTGCATGGCAATCCACTTGACTTTGGTAAAAATGATGCCTTAGTCTATAGTTCAATGCTTATCATAACCAAGCGTTTTGGAATTTAAGACTTAGGTAAAAATAACACCTTAACCCATAATCCAAGGCTCATAATAACGAGCATTTGGAATCTCAAGATTTAGGTAAATATGACACCTTAGCTAAGGGTTTATTGCCCAAGGAAATTTGGCGCATATGGTCCCTTCTGCCTTAGGTATAATTATCAATAGACCTTACCCAGGGTCCTCTTGGGATCCCACCTGGCTTAGGTATTGGTGAGGACCACGGATGTTGAATCCGCACTACCTATTGATTGCTTGACCTTTTGATAGTCAATGCCAAGTATCGAGTATGGGTATTGACCCTACTTCATGACCTGGATTTACTAGTGTGTCGTATATGTAAAATAAAGTCTGAATGACTCTGTTTTATTAATGATTTTGGGGGACGGAAGTCCATACATAGTGTAGGATTCAACATGGTGTGCAGATTAAACATTAGCTTTACTAAAAGACTAGGCCGTCAAGGGCACCTAGCTATAGTATTTTCTAAGTTTATCTGCATTCTAGTAATTCTTAATTGGGGTGCCCGTCAGAGTCTCCAATGTATAAGCTCCTTTACCAGTGCTAACAACAATACGGTAGGGGTCTTCCCAGTTAGGGACTAACTTCCCTTGGGAGGCATTTTTTCCTCCGATATCTGCTCTTCTGAGCACTATTCTGGGAATTGCCTTATTAGTCGACTAATCTAATACGACATAATTTAGATGTTATGCATGTCAAGAAGAACGTGTTTGATAATATCTTCAACACTGTCATGGACATAAAGGGCAAGATAAAAGACAATGCAAATGCAAGAGAAGATTTGAAGATAATATGCAAACGTCCTACGTTGGAGCTAATAGTTGACAATGGCAAGTGTAAAAAACCAAAGGCGACGTATGTCTTGGATGCTAATAAAAGAAAGATGGTGTATGAGTGGATAAAACAGTTGAAATTTCCTGATGGGTATGCGTCGAACATTGCACGTTGCATCAATGTAGACGACGAGAAGATATATGGAATGAAAAGTCACGATTGTTATGTTTTTATGCAAAGGTTAATTCCTCTGGCATTTCGTTATATCTTGCTAAAACCTATATGTGGACCGTTAACAGAACTAAGCTTGTTCTTTAAAGAAGTTTGCACAACTGAAATTCGTGCTTCCACCATTGAGAATGCAGAGCTTTCTATCATTGAAACAATTTGCAAGTTAGAGAAGATATTCCCTCCAACATTCTTTGACGTGATGGAACATCTAGTCGCGCATCTCCCTTATGAAGCTAAGGTTGGAGGACCAGTGCATTACAGATGGATGTACCCCTTTGAGAGGTGTATGCTGTACTTGAAAAGAAAGGTCCGAAATAAGGCGAAAGTCGAAGGATCTATTTGTGAAGCGTATATTTTAGAAGAAATTTCTAATTTTGCTTCTATGTATTTTGATCCCCACCTACAGACCAGGCGCACTCAAGTTCCTCGGAATGACGATGGTGGGGAAGATACAATTAATAAACGGTTGTCTGTTTTTAAACATCCATGTCGTCCTGTTAGGAGAGGTCGAAATAGATTCTTGACTGATGTCGAACTTCAGATTGCTGAGACATATGTGCTTGTAAATTGTGGAGAAGTAAAACCTTATCTCCAGTAAGTTTACTCTCTATCTAATAAATTTGTTATTAATGTGCTAAATTTATACTAAATATTAATTATTGTATTGATTAGACAATTCAAGGATTCGTTAAGGGATATAGATCCCAATATAACTGATGATCAAATATTGGAACCTCGAGATAAGGACTTCAGTAGGTGGCTAAAACATCTAGTGAGTCCTTTTATCCATAATAGTGATCTATCATATTAAATTCAATGTGCATTATGCTAGATGTTACAACTATCTACCATCTATGTAATGATACAGGTTAATATAGGCTAAGTCGAGGATCAAATAATACGAGAGATAAGTTACGGTCCATCCAAGTCCATGACTTCTTACTGTGGCTTAATAGTTAATGGGTATAGATTTCATACCAAGGTGTACGGACAAAATAAAGCTACCATGAATAGTAGCATATGTGTTAGAGGTAGTATATATGGTGAGAATGACTTCGACTATTATGGCATAATTGAAGATATATTAGAATTGTCATATGTAGGAAATCAGAACAAAGTATTTCTTTTACAATGTCATTGGTTTGACCCGATAAATGGAGTCAATGTTAATGAGAGATATGGGTTGGTTGACATCAAGCATAAATCAAGACTTTACTCAAATGAGCCATTCGTCTTTGCCGAACAAGCACAACAAGTGTACTATACAAGATACCCACAAAGCGGGAATAAAGCTAATGGTGAATGGTGGACAGCTTGCAAGTTCAGAGCAAAACTCTTCGTGGCTGAGACATTGAATGAGGAAGGTGATGAATTGAATGACTTAACTGCCATTGATTATTACCAAGATGATGGATCCCTTGGAACACACAATCCTGTGATAGATGATGAAGCAGTCTCCTTGTTTGATGCACATGCCCAAATGGAAGAAGTTAACATACGTGATATACATTATCCAATGGACGATCTGGTTGATGATGAGTTCATTGATGACAATGAAAATAATGAAATTAATAAATTCTCAGATGAAGATGAGGAATCTTTTGCTTCAGACTCAAGTAGTTAAAATTGAAGCTTGTTCAATAAATTTCGTTAATGGTATTTACACTGGATTATCATTATTATATTTTGAGCTTTTATTGACATATAGTTGCTTAAATGGAGTCATGTTACATTATGTTTCCTTGTGCAGATATCCATCATGACCATTCGAGGTAGAGGTGCTGGACGTAGTCGTGGGAGAGGCCGTAATGTTGCATCTACCTATGATTCTCCACCAGTACAGCATTCTCAGCCCTCTCCAGGTATACCTATAGGATAATCTTTTTAATTATTATTAACTCATGGTTTATATAAATGTAATATATATATGTTTTTTTATGTATAATTATATTAGGTGCAACTTCAGCTACTGGCCCATCGACCAGTGCAAGCCTACCAGCGTCTAGTCCATTGACCATTGGAGGCGCATCAGCTTCTGTCCCACCCCTTACTGACCCAGTGATTTCTATGCCACCCCCTACTGACCTACCCACTAGCGGCCCGAATGTGGTGCCTTCATGTGGAGAATCCAATGTAGAAATAGATAGCAGGGAACTTATATATGTGGCGCCTGTCCCTGAACCGTAAGTACTAGTGACATATCATCTTTTATTACATGTATTTACTTTCAGATAACTCTCTCATTATCTTATTGTACTTACAGGAGGAGATTTCTACCGTCGAGGGTGACACGTGACATTATGTACAATGTCATAACACGGATGCTTATTCCGGCTAGTACGTGGCGAGGTTATCCAGCTGAGATGAAGGAAATACTATTTACCGACTTCATGGTAGGTAATTGTGTTTATAGAATTATATATTATATGTTTATTGAAAAATAAATATACATACATATCCTTTGTGTAGGCTAAGCATCGGTTCACATCGATCGATGCCGATCGCAAAGTATGGCGAGAAGCGTCGGGAATGGACTATTTGGACCGTTATCCAGACCATTTGAACAAAGCACGAGATAAGGCCTTTGAGAGGGCAAATTCAAACAACTTAGCTGATATTAAGGGCCATGGGCCTAGAGGAATGAGGACGGAAGTGTGGGATGACCTGGTCGACATTTGGCTAACAGATAAATGGATGACGAGACCGCTGAAATTGCCCTGAAGGAACAGGGCAGCCATGCCTGATGCCTTGAAGCATACAGGCGGGTCGATAAGCTTTGGTCAACACAAGAGCAAGATGGTAATATAACTTCCGCATTTAAAGTTTTAATGATAAGCATCTATATATGAACATGTTGTAATTACTTGAGTTATTTGCCTATCTTGAGTATGACATAGTATTTTAGAGGGATTGCCTTACTTTTGATATGTGTTTCTTATATAATATTCTTCCATATGGGATTACAGGAGGCAGAGTTAAAGTATCCGGTTTCTTACAGAGATCTATATGCAAAAGTTCATAAGAAGAAAGACGGAAGCTATGTTTCTAAGCGCTCGAGGAATTTTATTGTAAGTGTCTTATTCCTATTCAAAAGTCATATATATTTTAGGTAGTTTATTTTTTTTGTTAATATTTTTCTTATTTTGTTATTTTTAGGAGTCATATGACACCGCAATGACAGAAAAACATGGAGAAAACTCTTCTTCTCACCTTATGGTTGACCCAGAGGTCTGGTTGGATGCAGTGGGTCCCAACAAGAAGGGACGTGTGCATGGCATAGGTAACAGCTTGCACATTGGTAATAACACCAGGCCAGCTTCATCCTCCTCGGTTGCGGGTCCTTCCCACTCTACACCGTTGACACAAGACATATCTGAAGTTGTAAACACAGCAGTGGCAGCAGCGATGGTTTCGTTTGTCCAGAGTCAATTTATCCCTATGTTGGTGCCCTTCCAATCGTTCCTATCTACGACCGGATCAACAAATGTTGCTCCACAACCACCATCGCAAGATTTAGGTAGGGAGGGTCGAGAGGAAGACGAAGACGAAGACGAAGATAACTTAGACTGATTGTCATTTTTTTTTCTTATTGTCAAATTTGTATAACTTTCAACTATATTGATTGATTATTTGTATAATAACTTTTAACTATTTATTGGATTATTTTGTACAAGTTTTTTGTTGTAGCATTTTACAATTATTGGATTGTTGTTGAATTTTTGTTTGTTGGATTTCTATTTGCTAGATTGTGGTTTGATATGTAGGTTTTGGGAAAGTTATATATACAGATAGGTTATTAAAAAAAACTAGCTCAATAGCGACGGATTAGCGAGGGATCAGTGACAGAAATTGTAAATAGCGAGGGATTAGCGACCATATAACGAGGGAAATATTAGCGATGGATTAGCGAGTAAACTATTAGTGAGGGATTAGCGAGGACATAGCGACAGATAATTTAGCGAGGGATTAGCGAGGAAATAGCGACGGATAAGTTAGCGAGGCATTTAGCGAGGAAATAGCGACTGAATAATACAAGCCATTAGAAAATGATTAGCGAGGGATTAGCGAGGGAAGTTAGAGAGGGAGTAGCGAGGGAATATAGAGGGAATTATAGAGAGGGAATAGCGAGAGAAATTGACAAAATTAGGAAATAATTCAGCGACGGAATAGTGAGGGAAATTCCCTCGCCATTTTGCGAGGGAATATTAGCAAGGGATTAGAGAGGAATTAGCGAGGGAACTAAATTTTCTAGGGACGGATTAAAGAGGGAATATTTTCCCTCGCTAGTTAGCGATGAAAAAAAAGCGACAAAAATTTCCCTCGCTAATCCCTTTCTAATCCCTCGCTGATAATATTAGCGAGGGATTAGAGAGGGATTAGCGAGGGAAATTTCCCTCGCTATTTTCCTAATTTCTTGTAGTGCTTGTTTGAGCTTAGTGTGATTCTTTTTTACCTTTACACAAGATCTAAGTCCTATAAGCTATTCTTGAAGAACCTTGGGACTTAATCTTTGCACTTTCAATCCTTTGGCTTCTTGATGTAATCCAAGCTTCCGAAATTTTCTTCTCTTCATGTTTTGCACAAGCTTGGAACATCTTTATTATTTTCATCCTTCTTGAGTTGAGCATAGTTGTGATCTTTTTACTTTCTTATTGCAATGCTCACTCTTGGTACTTGGACTATCCTACAAAGTATTGTTCATTTAACCAAATATAGTTAGTCCAAATTCATAACTTAATATCTTCATATGCATGATTCATAAATGTATAACTTTAGTTAGTCTAACATGCATACAAGACTTTCATAGACATATCTAATATTAATTCATTTATAACTCATATAAAATATTATTGGATATATTATATGATGAATGTTACATATATCTCATTGCATGATTATTAAGTGAAATATAACTAGATAAAGTATATAATCATGCATGATACAATATATCTCATTAAGTAAATTTATGTAACATGATCAACATTATTTTGTGATGCATTTGTCATTTATTAAGCACAACTATAAAGCATAAGCATCATTCTTTTTGTTTTGTATTTGTCATCATCAAAACTTAATATATTAAACCATTGGGCAAACCTATTTCCACAATCTCCCCCTTTTTGATGATGACAAATCACTAAAGAAAAATATGTTAAACAATGTAAAATAATAGATTCATGTAAGCATATCAAACAGTTAAGCACAAGAACATATTTTTCTTTCCAATTTTCTCTCCCCCTATTTGACATCAACAAAAAGGCTTAGGAAGGAAATATAATATTTTCTCCCCCTATAAGTAAAACTCATGTTGTCAAACAAAGAGTAGGATCATCAAAACCAAAAACTTCTTTAAGTTATTCAAAACATAATTATCTCCTCTTATTTAATTCTACACATGATTCAAGAAGAGAGAGATGAAACAAGCATGCTTTCAAGATATAAAAGATTATTCATGCAATACTTGTCATATTTTGGTACTTCAACATTTAGCATATGATAGTAATAAGCTTAAGAAATTATGTCTAACATATAATATCTTGCATACCACATCATAAATAAGTACCACTTGATATCACTTGATAGGAGATACAAAATATTCATTTAAGATCATGGAATTAAGGTTTTCAAATGAAAGATCATACAACTTACCACATATCAAGCATTTCTTAATGAAAGAATCAAAAAATGTGAAATTTAAGAATGTTTACATTCTTTCATTGATAGAGGGAAAGAGAACAAGAGATGATCTTTATTGACATATTGATAGTATTAACAATAAAACACTTCATGTCAAGTAAGGATGTAAGCTAAGAGATATAAGCAATAATCTAAGAGCTAGGCTCCCCCTCACAATATGCATATTATCAAGATATAAAACATAATAGTTTAACATAATCATGCATATATTTATAGTCAACAAGAACATGGAAGAAATATATGTAAGATAAGTAAGATAAGCTCCCCCTTATTGAAGCACAAGATAGATAAAGAGAAATATGTATGTCAAAATCATGTAAGCACATTACCATAAAGTAAAGCAAGACAAAAGGTACATATTCTTAATCTATTAAACAAAAAACATTTTTAAAACTTTCTCCCCCTAAAAAGAATTTTACAAGATCACATTATATTTTCAAAAGCATTTTAGAAGGGTAGAGAGGTTTTGTATTAAAATAACATATTCCTTGAAAGTGATCAAACTTAAGTCAAATGAACATTTAAAAGTATATCTCCTCTCTTTTTCATTGAACAAAAGTCTTGAAAAGATAAAATACTTTTGAAGAACAAGACTTATCTTTTAAAGTATTAAGATGGGCTCTATAGAGCATTTCAAAAGATTTATTTGGAAACTTTTGTAAGTATTCTTTTAAGATTTAGTAAGACTTTTCAAAGCAAATGAAGAGAATACTACATTTATAGCGCAAATCCAATGATTTCTAAATTTTCAAGACAATTAGGAGATGATAATACTTTCAAAGTCTTAAGACAAGTTCAAAAGATTTTTAAGGATATGAAACTTTAAAAGCTTCTTTCAAATATGATAGGAGATTTTGTCTTAAAAAAAACTTTTTAATTAACCAAGAAAATCTTTTCAAAAGAAGAGCATGATTCTCATAGGTGTTATACCACTAAAAAATCATAGATCAAGAGAATCATATATATCAAACATTCACCTTGATGAAATTTGTTATAGGGATCAAAGCATGTATAGAACTAATATCATCCACCCTATATGCAATGACAAAATTAGCAAGTTAATATCCAATTAAGTACTTTATCAATGCTAAGCATACTTCTCATGTAAGTAAAGCATCTAATCTTTTAAGATCAATTTATCAACAAGTATCATATAATCCATAGCATATAGAATACCACAATAGTTTAGGGATAGAGATACTTATTGGGTTAGATAGAAAGTGATGCTCCTTTGGAATGTTTTTCATTTATAGGTCATTTGAGTTTGTACTTTCTTCCATTGAGTATTTCATTGCACTTGAAGAAAGTCTCCTCATGTTCCTCTTCCTTCAACATTTCTCATTTATCCATATATGCTTGACATTTCAATATTTGATGACTATATTTCAAAAGTTCTCTAAAACATGGGTTAGCATCAAATATCATTTAAACTTATTTTTAAGCATAATTTAGGTTGATATACAATGTAAAACATGTATCAAATTATCAACCATGCAATGTTAGCTCTTACAAGAATAAAGAAAAAACATATGCACTTGAATCCAAAAGTATAGTTTAAGCATTTTTAAAGCAAGAGTCAGGTTTGTCAAGAAGGACATGATCATCATCAAAACATATATAAGCATTTTTGGGGCAAACAATAATCATGTAAGGAATGTAAAAATAACTCTCTACTTCTCCAAATATCACATGATATTCAATTTAAAGCATAGATGAGGATAAGAGATTGATGTCACCAAAAGTGTACTCTTTGAGTTTTTGTAGGTGATTCCAACTTATATGCATCATGGTTCCTTGAGAATGTTGTCGTTCTTCATGCCATCCTTTTATGTTTTCATTACTCTTGGAGAACTTGGACCATTTCAAATTTTTCCAACCTTAAGTGGCATAGTTGTATTTCACTTCAATGCATGCTTGAGTTAATAGTCACCCTACAACACAATTCAAAGAACTTTCTTTGGTATCCACCAATTTTGGATCTATAGAGGTTAGTCGTTATACCAAACTCATGAGCAAATAAGCATTAAAAATAATAAATGAGTTCACAAGGGTAAAAGGTATTTCATTTCATTGATCATTAAGCACATACCAAGAGAAAATGTGAGTAATAGAAGAAATATGGCTTTGTGCGCACTAAAACTCATTTTTAAAAAGCCTGTGTAATCGATTATAATGTGTGTGTAATCGATTACCAGTCCTCTAAAATCCATGTAATCGATTACATGTTTTATGTAATCGATTACCAACTTTCTGGGAACCTTGTAATCGATTATAGGGCTGATGTAACCGATTACATGAGTTCTGGAAACATTGTAATCAATTACATAGTATGTGTAATCGATTACACGCTCTCTGACTTTGCTTGGAACGCTTGGCAGAGCCTCTGTAATTTATTACAAAGGTCTTGTAATCGATTACAAGTTTGCTGAATTTAGTTTTTGCACTTCAAACAGTAAGGGACCGAACTCAAAGCTTTCAAATTAATTCCAAAACTTCCTAAAACAATTCCAAACATCATGTAAGCATAAAAAAATGACTAGTTCTTGATCCAAAACACATGTTTATGCAAAAACTGCAAATTATGCAGAATATTGTAACTTTATATAGCAAAAGTTATGATTTTTAGCTAGAGTTAGATTTATGATTTATCCAATATGCCAAGTTCTAAGATATTTTCATCAAATGTACTATTTCAAACAAGAAGTGAACTTATCTAGCATATTATCACATGTAGAGATGTATAGAAAATTTAAAGCATAGAAAGCATCCATAGTCATAGAATACCCTATTATCAAGAAATATGCAAGGTAGTGAGTAAAGGGTATAACAAGAATATAATCATGTGCTATATATAATATTCAAATTTTACCAAGTACACATGATTCAATTAATCACTTAAGGTCTACAAGGAATATACCTCAAATTCATTGACTTTACAAGTGAATGTGCATAAGAGGTAGAAACTTTTGATACCTTGGCCTTGGTGATCAAGGAAACTCTTTTCCTTACCTATTGTTTCTCTTTTGGTATTTTGAACTTTGCAAGTTCCACATTTTGTACTTGAGAAGCTTTGGTTGAAGTCATCTTCCTTCTTTGATCAAAACTTCTACCAATGGGCTTTGGAAGCATTCTCCTTGATGATTCCCTTTTTCTTTGACCAATTAGTCCATCCTTTATAGAAGTTTTCTGCATAATTGAAACATTAGGAGGACTTTTTGGTACCCACTTCATCTTGGGTCCTTTAATGTTAGTACTAGGGCATTTAGGATCTTTAGGAACCCATTTCATATTATTTCTCATATAAGAATTTCTTCTATAATTACATAAATGAGAAATATGTCCTAGATGACCACAAAAGTTATAAACAAGTGAATTCAATGATGGCTTGGTCCTTTGAAGATCATTTTTGAAAAACTTGAGCCTTTGGTTATTATTACATTCTAAACTATTTTTTCCATAAGCTTTAATTGAATTTTCATATGGAATAACATTAATTTTATTCTCATTAACAAGCATAAAATGTAAGTAATTAAAATAATTAGCTTTGGCAAATTTAGAAGATAAGTCCTCAACTTGATTTTCTAAATCAATGCACTTTTCATAAGAAGTTGATGTTTCAAATTTCAAAGACATTTCCTCATTGAGAAAAGCATATTCATTTTTCAAAGTCTCAATTTCAATTTCAATAGAGGAAATGTTTTCCAAACAAGATGAGTTTTTCTTTTCTAAATTCAACAAGCCATCATACAATTCATCATATCCACATTGTAGCTCATCATAGGAAGGACTATAATCTAGTTTAGCATTATTTACCTCAAAGTCCTTTTTAAGGGAATCACCATCTTCCTCATTGTTGTCCATCCAAGATTCAAGAACATCTTCTTGAGGACATTTTTCAATATTGTCTTCCTTTAGAGGCTTTTGCCCTTCTTGCTCTCTCTATATAACTTTTTGCAAGAAATCATTGTTAGCAAGATAAAAATCATCAAGAGCATTCCATGTATCTTTAGCACTAGAGCAACTCTTAATTTTAGCATAAGCATCATCATTTAAACCACTTCTCAAGATTTGCATTGCTCTAATGTTCAAGGAAAAGCATTTCTTATCATAGGCATTCCAAATTTGTTTTGATTTGCAAGTAAATCCATCAAGCATAATATCTCACAAATCAAGATCAATAGATTGCATATAGATTTCTATTCTAGCTTTCCAATAAACGAAATTCATATCATCAAAGAATGGTGGTTTATTAATTTTAAAACTATTCATTTTGAAAAGCTTTCAATGGTTACCAAACAAATAAGGATCTTTAACTCCAAGTGATTAAGTTTTTACCAGAGCACGAAGCTCTGATACCACTTGTTAGCCATGGCAACCATTACCCAAGAGGGGGGGTGAATTGGGTAATTACAAGTTTTAATGCAATTTTGACAAATTATGGATTTTGAATAACTCAATTAATAAATGCAACGGAATAAGTCTAATAAATGTACAACTATTGAGGATTACTCAAATACAACTTGGGATATATGATGAACTAAGTGAATAAGCTAGATATCAAGTTATAACAATCAAAACATCAAGATATGCAATAGATAAATATATTTCATCAAATACTGAATTTAAATAGTGTAGGGAAGAGAGAATCAAACTCAAGAATTTATCTTAGTTCAGCTACCAACCATTTGTGGCGTACATCTAGTCCCTAAGCTTAACTTGAGATTTTCTTCACTATCTCCTAGATTTCACGGGTGCTAGAAAAATCTTTGTACATACAAGAGCACTCCTCACACTTTGGGATACCTCACCCTTGTGCTAGAGCCTCCAATTCTTCAAGCTTCACAGGTGCTTAATGACCTTTACAAATTTGAGCATTCAACACCTTGGGATACCTCACCCTTTGTGCTTGAGCCTCTATTTTCAAGGGATGCCTCACCCTTTACAATTCTTGAGGGATACCTCACCCTCTTACAATTATTTCAAGATGAAGAGAAAGAATAGAAACTTTCACAAGAGTAGATATACAACTTGAAGAACAAAGTATGGATAATAAGAAACCTCTCTCAAGAGTGGATAATACAAGTTGAAGCTCAATGGGTATAAAGGATTCACACTTTAAAGCTCAAAATATGATTTTTATGATTCAAGGATTAATTCTATTGTTCAAGAGGTGTATAAGCTTCATACAGCACTTATATATAGATCCCAAGTGATAAAATAGCCATTGGTAGTATTTTATAATGATTTTCTATGAAAACTAGCCGTTTATAGCCGTTAGAAACATTCCTGGGCACTTGGTAATCGATTACAAGTTTCATGTAATCAATTATAAGCTTTCTGGGCAATTTTTAATTGATTACATACTTCCTGTAATCGATTACACGGCTTCTGTCAACGTTGTAATCGATTACATGGCCTGTGTAATCGATTACACCATTTTCTGGTTTTGAAAACTAACTTTAAAAGGTCATAACTTCTTCATTTCTTATCTGATTAAAGCGAATGACCACTCATTAGAAAGATCTTTGAGTTTATTTTCTTATGAAAGAAGCTTTAGAATAAAACTCAAAGTATTTTGAAAGATATGATGAAAATAGTAACCAAAGGTCAGATTTTCAAAACTCAAACTTTAATTGGTCATAACTTTTTTGTTTCCTATCCGTTTAAAGCAAATGACCACTCATTAAAAAGATATTTGACTCTATTTTCATATGAAATAAGTTTCAAAACAAAACTTAAATTAATTTGAAAGTTATGATTAAAAGAGTAACTAAATATCAGTTTTACAAAACACAAACTTGACTAATTTTCACAGATTTGAAATACCACCAAGGCTATCTTTCCAAAAACATTTTGTTAGGCATTTAAAAATTTTTGAAACACTTATAAAGATGTTTAAAACTTATTTGAGTTTAGTGTGATTTCTTTTTTCCTTTACACAAGATCTAAGTCCTATAAGCTATTCTTGAAGAACCTTGGGACTTAATCTTTGCACTTTCAATCCTTTGGCTTATTGATATAATCCAAGCTTCCGAAATTTTCTTCTCTTCATGTCTTGCACAAACTTGGAACATCTTTATTATTTTCATCCTTCTTGAGTTGAGCATAGTTGTGATCTTTTTACTTTCTTGTTGCAATGCTCACTCTTGATAGTTGGACTATCCTACAAAGTATTGCTCACTTAACCAAACATAGTTAGTCCAAATTCATAACTCAATATCTTCATATGCATAATTCATAAATGTATAACTCTAGTTAGTCTGATGTAACACCCACCTTAGGGTGCCACACTTCTTGTTACTCAAATACCAAATTACCCCTTCATTGGAAAATCGTGCTTTGTGATGTAAATACAAGTTATAAAATTTCTTGATGATAGTAAGATAAACTTAGCGAAAAATAAAAACATAACAACATTGTCACAAATTATTTACATCGTATATACACAAATCATAGTATTGTCATATTTTAATATTTACAAACTAGACTCTCAAAATATTTAAACTTAAATTTAAACTAACATACTGCCCAAGTATTACTACACAGTAGAACCTTCAGACGGGTCTCTTGGACTCCTCGGAAGATGGAAGTCCGAAAAGTCCTACGGACGGTATCCACACAGACAACACTATACTAGTCGCACTCGGAGTATGATAGTATACTTCCCAATACTGTCTAATTGACAATGGGAACTCTAAGTATTAATATTCACACTAATGTCCAAGATGTAGTCTACTCAATCTCATATACACAAGGAAACAAGACTCCTCCATCACTTCAAAACTTAGCGTCCTTTACCATAATCTGCTCTTCCTCAGCTTTTGCTCAAGTTCTCGCTCAACGTCTTTAAAATTATAAATATAATACAGAATAGGCATACAAAGAGGTGAGATCACCTACGCCAATACCAGTATGGTAGCAATGAAGATAAACACATACAAATTCTCATACCAACACATCATACATTATTACAATTATGTCACCATTATCATTTATCTAACACATATCATATCTCATATCAACACATCATACAGAATTACACTTATGCCAACAATATCATTTATCATCATAATTCATACAATAAGCCATAATTACGATCATATCCTTATCAACATTCAATTGTTCAATAATTCAATTATCATAAACAATAATTACGATAATACTCTCAGTATCTCTGCACATTCACCTAGACTCAATTTCCTACTCCATGGAGCTACAACTCAGATCGGAAAGAGTGATCGTAAAGATCTGTCTGCACTACATGCCTCGGACCACGTGCTCAATTTCTTTGCACATCTAGCATATGCAACAGTCTTTATCAAATCTTGATTACGGATAGTGTCTCGGTCCAGGATCATTGGTGTGTTATATCGGTCTAACCCACGTACATGTAAGAGCTACCAAGCGCACATTGTAGGCAACCCGCACCCCAATGCCCCCAAGGTCAACGAAAGACCTACACTACGCATATCGCACCCACTGTGAAGTGTATTCTCTCCTTCCTAGGCAAATAGCCTTATCCAGTCCATCGGACCTTTTCAATGCATATACAAATGCACCATTCTCAGTTCAATTCATTCTATCATATTCTCAATTAAATTTTCTTTATCTCAAGTTCGGGGTCCTCATATTGGCCCAACAGTGTCATTACTGTAATTTCATCGCGAAACCATATTTTTTGCATTTTCTTAATCGCGTATCAATTTTCCATCGTTTCTCAATTGCGTAAAATATTTTTCACACGTTTTAAATCAAAAATACTATTTTCCTCATTTAACACCAAAAATTCAGCTTCATTTTTCATATTTGCATAATAACCCCTCGAAACATAATATTTGCGTTATAATCCTCATTTAAATAATATTTTCACAACATTCCCTCATAAAATTCACATTTACGAAATAGTCCCTCGTAAAATTCATATTTATGAAATAGTCCCTCCAAAATATAATATTTACGTTTTAGGCCCTCAAAAATTGTTATTTACAATATGGCCCTATTAAAAATAAAAATTACTATTTTGTCCCTCTAAGAATCATAATTACAATATTGTCCCTCTAAAAATCATAATTACAGTATGGCCCCTTTTTAAAAACAAAAATTACAATATTGCCCCTCTAAAAATCATATTTACAATATTGCCCCTTTTAAAAATGAAAATTACAATATTACCCCTTTAAAAATCATATTGATAATAATTCATTTTCCTAAAAATCATTTTACTTTGCTATACTCAAATTTGTCCCAAATTCATTTAAATCTCTCAGTTCTCATTTTAATTCATCAGTTTAATTATATCCGATTATTTTTCCATCACCTTCAAACTTGTTCAAATTCATTTCTTTTTCATTCACATCCTTCATTTTCAATTGAATCTCATTTTCAGGACTTTGGTCCTTTCTAGCCTAGTGTGGCCGTAAGCCTCAAGCTCTTTGGAGCTCTCATAAAATCGATTCATCATATTATTCACATCTTACTTTACTCATACATTTTCATGCACACAATTTCATACATACAAACATATATCAAAGCAATAGACATAATATCACACATGCAAGCACAAAAACACAATCATACACAACACAAATACAATCAAATAGCATCAAACAATCGGTGAAGAACCCTTATGGATTTTTCCACCGTACAAAACCATCCCCACACCACCAAAACTTGGTTGGTGAGGTTAAATCTCCCTCTTACTTCTTGAAGACAAGCTTTTTAAGCTCCCCTCCTTCTCTTTGATTTCGTACAAGGCATAATCAATTCCTAACAATTCTAAAATAATTAGTAAAATCACAAACAAGGTTTAATAATAATAAACCATGGAACAATCATGGCTTAGAAAATCACAAACATGAATTTAAACCATAAAAACTAAGGTTTACCTCTAGGGAAGTAGGATAGAAGTGGGATTTTGAAGCACTTAGAGTGGGATTTTGGGAAAACTTTCTAAATGAAAAGTGTTTAGAATGATGTTAAGCTTTAGGAAATGATGTGAACAAAAATTATAGGAGATTGGTAGTGAACTTGGGTGTTTGGCCGAATTCTAGAGAGGAAAATGGAAGAAAAAGTGTGTATGGCTTCTTGGTATTTTTGGAGAGAAAATGAATAGCTTAGATTTAGGATAAGTATGAAACAAATATTGAGAGGGAAATGGAAGATGCTGCTGCCGTAGTGAGCTTGTGTGTGAGGTTGAGTGTTTGATTTGGCTAGATAAATATCCAATTGAATGCACATGGTTTATGACAATTTGGAGGGTTCAAGAAGCTAGTAGAACCAAGCCATCCAAGCCTCCAAGCTGCTGCCCAAAAACCGTGCAACTTTAGGAATTTAGAGCTTAATTGTTTCCAATTTACTCCTAATTGCATGCTAATTAATTAGGGAATTAGTTAGGTTAAATATCCTAACCAATCTTAATTAATATTCTAATCATATAACTAATCAATATTAAGATATCTAATTAATATTTAGGTCATAATTAATTAAGAACTAAACTAGTTCACTTAGTTTGCTAATTAGGTAATTAGATTAGTCAAATTAAGCTTAATTAATACTAACCAAATTCAAGCTTACAATTTTTGACTTAATTCTAACCATTGATTCATCTTTAATTCCTAGCCATAGATTAGATCTAAGGTAGATACCAATTGGTTATAAAACTATCATTCTAATCTCACCATTGATTAAATCAACGGCTAAGGTTAAAGGCTTCCTAACTAAGTCTTCATCCAACGGTTCATACTAAAGTCCAAGCCACTAAGTTTGACTTAATCTCAACCCTTGATTTTAACTTTAATTCCTAGCCCTTGATGTAATCTAAGGTGGATATTGCTTAGTGATTTTATCGGATTCATTTTACACCATTGATCGGATCAATCGGTTAAGATCAAAAGCATCTAAATTATGCTTTTTCATCCAACGGTCCTAAATAAAGTCTATGCTTCTTTTGTTGACTCATTCTTATTGGTTTAGAAAGTCAAGCTACCTATTTTGACTTGTTCTTATTGGTTTAGAATTTTGTTCAGTCAGAATTGTTGACTGCTACGCTAAACGTGGCCCCACAAACTTTTTTGGTCCACAAATAATTTTTCTTGTTTTTGAGACAAGAGATCATTGAATAAAATAATATTATAATAATATAAAATTATTTTATTACACGATTAAATCCTAAAAATTATAAGATTAATATATATATCAATCAATTGGGTTTAGTAAGATCCCCAACTCTAATTAATTAAAATAAGAATTTTCCCAAATTAGATAATTATTATTTTCTCGACCGAGCAAATCACACAAAATAATCAAAAATAGTATCGGAATAATCAAATTATTTTTATATGCCAAAAATACAAAGCAGTGTAATTGTCAGTTCTATAACATAGTCTAAAATTTGGGGTGTTACATCTAACATGTATACAAGACTTTCATAGACATATCCAATATTAATTCATTTATAACTCATATAAAATATTATTGGATATATTATATGATGAATGTTACATATATCTCATTGTATGATTATTAAGTGAAATATAACTAGATAAAGTACATAATCATAATGATACAATATATCTTATTAAGCAAATTTATGTAACATGATCAACATTATTTTGTGATGTATTTGTCATTTATTAAGTACAACTATAAAGCATAAGCATCATTCTTTTTGTTTTGTATTTGTCATCATCAAAACTTAACATATTAAACCATTGAGGCAAACCTATTTCCACAGAGGAAAGAAAGACCAAGCAAGAGGAAGAGAGAAAGAGTAAAGCCAAAGCTTGAGGAGTCAAACAAGTTTACCTCATCAACACAACTCTAAAGGTAGAGGTTCTTTGTTCATCTTCATCTCTTTTCTCTACTTTCACCATAGATGCACTTAAGGTGCATAATAAGTCAAATTAAGTTTTAGAAGTGTTTAATGTGTTTTGATTGCATGATTGAGTTTCTTTGGTCAATTATGACTTGTTCATAGCATTAGTTGAAGTTAAAAACTTTGAATATCTCATTTGATCCTTTGAAATCCCAAAGAGGGGTTTAGGTCACCTGATAGGAGATTTTGATGTTTTAATCCAAATTAAGAAGTTTAAGTTAGTAATTAATGATTCTTAAGTGTTTAAGAACTGATTAGGGACCTAAGATTACTTAGAAATTGGATTGAAATGGTCAAAATCCAAGAAAATAACCAATGGAACAATACCACGGTTCTGCAGAGCTACTGCAATGTTTCTGGTTGGGCAACACGGCTCGTGTCCGAAGACACTAGGGGGCCGTGTCTCTCTCTTCCAGATAAGTTTGTGAACAGAGTTCACAGAGCAAGACACAGGGGAGGCCGTGTAATGAGATATGCCCCGTGTCTGAGGCCAGAATTTTTAGAAATTTCATTTTGATGTTTGAAAGTTCTTGGACTAGATAGAATCATTAGTATATGTTTCCTTAAGTGTGTTAAGGCACTAATCGGGATAGTTTTCAAGAAGAAAATTATACCTAGTAAGTATAGGAAAGCTTGGTAGTGTTGATTTTGTGAGTATCCTTTGACAACATTCATGAAGGCCAAGATAAATCGAAAGAGTGTCTGATAGACTCAATAGAGGAAAGACATAACCTTGATAAGTTGATAGTGCTAAGGCCAGAAGAGATAAGTAGGCATCCATAAGATTCTTCGGAATCAGGATTTAGACCGAACTTCTCATGTGCCAAGATATATGTGTAGTGTGAGGAGATACCTCTACTTGCTACAAAATAACACAAGAAACCATTAATTCCTAAGATTTACATTCTTGGCTCTGAGTTGAACTAGATGTATGTATAAGATATAAGTTAACTTGGTTTATCTAAATGCTATAGTTAGACCTTGTAGGTGTTTTGAACATATTTCTTCAGTAGAACTTCTTATGTGCTAGGATTTATGTATGCTAGTTTTGATTACTTATACTGAGATTATAATTTCTCATCCTGCTATGTATCATGTAATTTCAGGTGAAGCTTTTTCCAAGGGTAAGAAGAAGAAAGAAGCTAAGGATTAGATTATATTATGTTTCAAATTATTGTACTTATTAGTATACTTTTTGAGATGTATAGGCTTATGTATTACTTCAAGCCTTTGCTAAGACTGATGATGTATATGTACTATGATACATTAAGATATAAATATTGTATTTCCACATTTCATATGGCTCTCTATAATATTTCCAACGAACATTATGGATATAAATATATGACAGTATGTATGTAGTGACATTGTAATGCTACGTACCTCTTTGTATGATGTATATGTTGAGATACTGGTATTAGGATGTTACATTTTGGTATCAAAGCAGTTCATCCTATTGATCCGGGGTATGGACTGACTATACTTAGGCATATAGGAATTCCTTTTTAGAAATTATACTTTTCTTACTTCATATGTTAAATGTGATGATAGAATTGTATGATTTGCCTCAGATTGGTTGTTATTGGGTTCTGTTACACGGTTACATGGTATTAAGACTGTAGCTCAATATATGTTATTTCTGTGTGTACAGGAAACTATGAAACTAAACAGGCGATCTAGAGAAGCAGGGAGCTCGACCCCACCGGGTCCAGATATGGCTGAAGCCATTATAGCTATGGCCAATGTCATGACTAGAATGCTTGAGAGAATGGAATCAAATCCATCTTAGTAGTCTGCACCACCTGGTCACCACTCACAAGTGGAAACTCAAGTTGGGAGAAATCATAATTTTCTGGACTTGACAACTTTTCATCAGATGAATCCTCCACCGTATAAAGGCGAGTACAATCCTACAAAGGCTGAGGAGTGGCTCAATGAGATGGAGAAGATTTTCAATGCTATGGTTTGCTCAAAAGAGCAAAAAGTGATCTTTGCCTCTTATATACTAAAGGGTGAGGCAGAGCATTGGTGGAAAAGTACCAAAAGGGTACTTGAAGCAGTTGAAACCCCAATGTCATGGGGGAAGTCTTCAAGATAGCTTTCCTAGAGAAGTTTTTCCCGCAGACTCTACATGATGACAAGGAAGTAGAGTTTATGGAGTTAAAACAAGGAAACATGTCCATAGGTCAGTATGTGGCCAAGTATGATGAATTGGCAAAGTTCTCTTCTCATTTCCATTATCGCCCTGACGAAAAATAGAGATGTTTGAAGTTTTAATCTAGTTTAAGACAAGAAATCAAAGGTATCGTGAGACCGATAGAGATTAGAGACTTTCCTGCTTTAGTTAACAAATGTAGGATTATGGAGTCGGAAGTTAATAGCTCTTTGTCAGAGGAGAGGGCGCAAGACGTCCCAAAAAGAAAGAGGATAATAGAAACAAATAGGGTGCTTCTAAGGCAAGCAACCCTAAAGGGAAAAGTAAGAAGTGGTCTAAGGAACCACGATGCGATGAGTGTAGGAAGGCACATGGAGGCAAGTGCTTTGCGAGCCAGTCTGTGTGTTATACATGTGGGAAGCCAGGGCATTTCTCCAGAGCTTGTCCTCAGAATAAGGAAGATGCACCTACCTTAAAGCCGCTAGTTAAGGGGCAAGTTTACACTCTAGGCGGGACAGAGGTGGCCAAGTATTCCGACCTAATCCAAGGTAAAGACATAATTCGTAATCATATTTTAAATGTCATGTATGATTCAAGAGCATCCCACTCCTTTATTTCTTATGATTATGTAAGGATGTTAGATTTGCCTATGTCAGAGTTACCATATGACTTCTCTGTTTCCACACCCACCGGTAAGCCAATCATAACCTTAAAAATGTGTCTTGACTGTTGTATAAGAATTAAGGATAGAGTTTTCCTTGTAAACCTTATTTGTTTACCTCTTGTGGATAAAGATGTCATTCTTGGTATGGATTGGTTGTCATCCAATTATGTGATTTTGAACTGTTCATATAAAACCTTAGTTTTTCTATCCTATGTTCCTACCAAAGTTGTTTCTTCTGAGTTTGCCTATCTCAATGCTAATCAAGTCAATCACTGTTTGGTAGAAGGAGGTCTAGGATATGTTCTTCTTTCCTCATTAGATGTAGAGGTTAAGCAGAGCCTAGACAGTATACCTGTAGTGAGGGAATACCTTGAGGTGTTTCCGAGTGACATAGCTGAGTTGCCACCTGAGAGAGAAATAGAGTTTACTATAGATTTAGTGTTGGGTACAGGACCTATATCTATAGCACCTTATAGGATGGCACCTTTAGAGTTGGCTGAACTCAAGAAACAGTTAGAGGAGTTACTAGATAAGAAATTCATTAGGCCTAGTGTTTCTCTGTGGGGAGTACCAGTGTTACTAGTGAAAAAGAAAGATGGTATCATGCGTTTGTGTGTTGACTACAAGCAGTTGAACAAGGTGACCATCAAGAATAAGTATCTTTTGCCTAAGATAGATAATCTAATGGATCAGTTAAGAAGAGCTTCAATGTTTTCCAAAATTGATCTAAGATCTGGGTATCATCAAATCAGGGTTAGGGGAGAGGATATCCCTAAGACACTTTTAGAACTAGGTATGTGCATTATGAATATCTTGTGATGTCCTTTGGGTTGACGAATGCTCCAGCAGTGTTTATGGATTACATGAACAGAGTTTTTAGACCTTACTTAAACCAGTTAGTGGTAGTGTGTATTGATGACATCCTTATCTATTCAAAGACAAGAGAAGAGCATGAGCAGCATATAAGGATTGTTTTAGAAATCCTAAAGGAGAAGATTATGTTTCCCAAATTGTCCAAATGTGAGTTTTGGCTAATAGAAGTTCAATTTTTGGGCCATGTTATTTCTAATGGAGGAATTGCAGTGGACCCTAATAAGGTAGAAGCAGTGTTCCAGTGGGAGAGACCCACCACTGTGACAGAGATCAGGAGCTTTATAGGCCTAGCTGGGTACTATAGAAGGTTCATCAATGATTTTTCTTAGTTAACGCTGCCTTTGACTAGGTTGACTAGGAAAGGTAATACTTTTGAGTGGACTCAAGACTGTGAGAATAGCTTCCAAGAGTTAAAGAAGAGGTTGACTACTATGCCAGTGTTGGTAATTCCAGATCTCCATGAGAACTTTGAAGTCTTTTGTGATGCTTCAAAAATGGGACTAGGGTTTGTTTTGATGCAGAATAGGAGAGTAGTAGCCTATGCATCAAGGCAGTTAAGGCCACATGAGGAAAAATACCCCACGCATGATTTGGAGTTAGCAGCAGTAATATTTGCCTTAAAGATTTGGAGGCATTATCTCTATGGAGTCCAGTTTGAGATGTTCAGTGATCATAAGAGTTTAAAATACTTATTTGATCAGAAAGAGCTGAACATGAGGCAGAGAAGATGGATGGAGTTCTTAAAGAATTATGACTTTAAGTTAAAATATCATCCGGGTAAGGCCAATGTAGTGGCTGATGCACTAAGTAGGAAATCCCTACATGTGTTCTGAATGATGATCTAAGAGAGTGAACTTCTCGAGAGTTTCAGAGATTTGAGTTTAGCGGTGACTGTGATGCCACAGGGTCTCCTTGTGAGTAGAGTGGACATAGTAAATGACGTAAGGGCTCATATTTTAGAAGCTCAGAAGAAGGATGAAGCTCTAATGGATATTAGTGAGCAGATCTTTTTAGGAACCTTAGAGAATTTTGATATGACTGATGATGGAATGATAAAGTTTAGAGATAGACTTTGTGTTCCAAGAGAGTCAGAGGTCAAAAATAGGATTATAGAAGAAGCTCATAGTAGTAAGTATACCATCCATCTCAGAACCACTAAGATGTACCAAGATCTGAAGAGAATGTTTTGGTGGTCTAGAATGAAAAGAGACATAGCTGAGTATGTCGCAAGGTGTTTAGTTTGTCAAAAGGTGAAGATTGAACACCAGAAGCCAGCAGGACCTTTATAATATTTAGGAATCCCAGAGTGGAAATGGGAGAAGATTTCTATGGACTTTATAATGGGTCTACCAAGAACTCAACAAGATTTTGATGTTATTTGGGTTATAGTGGATAGATTAACTAAATCTGCCTACTTCCTGCCAATGAAAGCTAGCTATCCTCCAGAGAGATTAACTCAGCTTTATCTTAAGGAGATAGTTAAATTGCATGGAGTTTCCATAAGTATAGTTTCAGATAGAGATCCTAGATTTACATCTAGATTCTGGGGAGCCTTGCAGGAGGTTTTTGGGACTAAGTTAAGCCTTAGTATAGCTTATCATCTACAAACAGATGGGTAAACAGAGAGGACTATTCAAACCCTAGAAGATATGCTTAGAGCATGTGTTTTAGAACAACAGGGTAGTTGGGACCAGTTCTTACCGTTAGTAGATTTTTCTTATAATAATAGTTACATTCCAGCATAGGTATAGCACCTTATGAGCCTTTGTATGGAAGAAAATGCAGATCACCTCTATGTTAGTAAGAAGTAGGTGAGAGAACCATCCTAGGTCCGGAGTTGGTTCAGCATACCACAGAGCAAATCAAGATGATTAAGGATAAGTTGGTTACTGTTCAGAGTCGGCAAAAGAGTTATGCTGACAAAAGAAGGAGACCTCTTGAGTTTAGTGAGGGAGATCATGTATTATTAAGAGTTACTCCTATAATAGGGATTAGTAGAGCATTGAAAATCTGAAAGTTAAATCCTCGTTTTCTTGGTCCTTACCAAATTCTAAAGAAAGTTGGACCTGTAGCTTACCAGATAGAACTTCCTCCCAGTTTGTCTAACTTTCATGATGTTTTTCATGTATTTCAGTTGAGAAAATATAATTTAGATCCATTGCATATCATAGAACATGAATCTGTATAGTTAAGAGATGATTTGTCTTATGGCATATATCCGGTAAGGATCGTGAACAGAGGGATCAAAGAGCTTAGAGGTAAGTAGATTCATCTGGTGAAGGTTATATGGGGTGACAATGACACCGAGGAGGCTGCTTGGGAGTTAGAGTCCCACATGCAGTAGGACTACCCAGATTTGTTTCTTTCAGGTGAGCAATTTTGGGATTAAAATTTTAAAAAGGAGGGGAGAAATGTAATACCTTAAATGGTATATTAGACTTGTTTATGTGCTCAAAAGGCAGCATATGACTTGCTTAGCATGTATGTTTAATTTTGTGACAATCTGAATTAATTTAGGTACTTAGTTGCTACTTGGACTGTGAAAAGTAGCTTAAAATGACTTAGATAATAGCATAAATTACTTAGGAGAGAGCAATAAATATGCATAAATTATTTATAGGTCACAAATATATATATAAAGTTATAATTAAAGTTTCAAGGTAAACTGAACTAGTTTGGTATTTTTAGGCATACTAGTTGTCTAATTATAGTTTATTTGACTAGTAGCAGATATGAAAATATCAGATATTGGTTAAACGACTTTTTATATGAATCCTAATATTTATTTTAAAGTTATTGGAAGCTGAAATTTTGGATTTAGCTAAATCTGAGTATTTTTAGTAGATCAAATTTTATTCGTTATGGCCTAAGGACCAAATGAGTCTTAATTTCCTCTTTTATAAGGCCTCTCTCATGGCAGTTTGTTTCATTTAGCAGAAATAGAAAATGTGAGAAGAGAAGAGAAAGAAGAGGAAAGAAAGACCAAGCAAGAGGAAGAGAGAAAGAGGAAAGTCAAGGGTAAAGTCAAGGCTTGAGGATTCAAGCAAGTGTACCTCATCAACACAGCTCCAAAGGTAGGCGTTCTTTGCTCATCTTCATCTCTTTTCTCTACTTTCACCATAGATGTACTTAAAGTGCATAATAGGTCAAATTGAGTTCTAGAAGTGTTTGATGTGTTTTGATTGCATGATTGAGTTTCTTTGGTCAATTATGACTTGTTCATAGCATTAGTTGAAGTTAGAAGCTTTGAATATCTCATTTGATCCTTCGAAATTCCAAAGAGGGGTTTAGGTCACCCTATGGGAGATTTTGATGTTTTAATCCAAATTAAGAAGTTTAAGTTAGTAATTAATGATTCCTAAGTGTTTAAGAACTAATTAGGGACCTAAGATTACTTAGAAATTGGATTGAAATGGTCAAAATCCAAAAAAAGAACTAATGGAATAGTACCACGGTTCTGTAGAGCTGCTGCAATGTTTCTGGTTGGGCAACACGGCCTATGTCTGAAGACAAGGGGGCGTGTCTCTCTCTGCCAGATGAGTTTATGAACAGAGCTCACAGAGTAAGACACGAAGGAGACCGTGTAGCAAGACACGGCCCGTGTCTAAAGACACGGGGGAGGCCGTGTAATGAGACATGACCCGTGTCTGAGGCCAGAATTTTTAGAAATGTCATTTTGATGTTTGAAAGTTCTTGGACTAGATGAAATCATTAGTATATGTTTCCTTAAGTGTGTTAAGGCACTAATACGGATAGTTTTCAAGAAGAAAAGTATACCTAGTAAGTATAGGAAAGCTTGGTAATGTTAATTTTATGAGTATCCTTTGACAGCATTTGTGAAGGCCAAGAGAAATCGAAAGGGTGTTTGATAGACTCAATGGAGGAAGGACATAACCCTGATAAGTCGATAGTGCTAAGGCCAGAAGAGATAAGTAGGCATCCATAAGGTTCTTCAGAATTAGGATTTAGACCAAATTTCTCATGTGCCAGGATATATGTGTAGTGTGAGGAGATACCTCTACTTGCTACAAAATAACACAAGAAACCATTAATTCCTAAGATTTACATTCTTGGTTCTGGGTTGAACTTGATGTATGTATGAGATGTAAGTTAACTTGGTTTATCTAAATGCTATAGTTAGACCTTGTAAGTGTTTTAAACATATTTCATCAGTAGTTATTGTGATTATGTTTATATATATCATGTATGTTGGTTTTGATTACTCATACTGAGATTATAGTTTCTTACCCCATTATGTATCATGTAATTTTAGGTGAAGCTTCTTCCAAGGGTAAGAAGAAGAAAGAAGCTAAGGATTAGATTATGTTATGTTTCAAATTATTGTACTTATTAGTATACTTTTTGAGATGTATAGGCTTATGTATTACTTCAAGCCTTTGCTAAGGCTGATGATGTATATGTACTATGATGCATTAAGATATAAATATTGTATTTCCGCATTTCATATGGCTCTCTATAGTATTTCCAATGAACATTATGGATGTAAATATATGATCAGTATGTATGTAGTGACATTGTATTGCTACGTATCTCTTTGTATGACGTATATGTTGAGATACTGGTATTAGGATGTTACAATTACCAATCCCTTAATTTAAGAAAACAGGGTTCTCTGCTTTATGTGAAACCAACTGAGATACATCTAAGCTATATGGTATAGTTAAATTTGATTAAGTTCACTAAGTAAGATGACTTATGTCTATATATATTATATTGTGCACTTGTTATATTTATGAGATGATGATATATTATGCACTAGATATATTTAAGAGATGAAGATATTGTGCATTTGATACATCTATATGATGAGTTATAATGCGCACTTGATATATTTATGTGATGAGTTATATGTGCACTTGATACATCTATGTGATGAGTTATAATGTGCACTTGATACATCTATGTGATGAGTTATGATGTGCATTTGATACATCTATGTAATAAGTGGTGATGTACATTTGATGTACTTACGAGATGAAATATGTTGTGTACCTAATTTACTTATGAGAAGATTTGAGATGTACTATAAAATGATATGTTCCTTTAGTATGTTAAAGTTGAGCTAGTGATGTGCTTCTTTAGAAAATTAAAGTTGAACTAGTAATTGAATGAGAAAATAAAGTACATCTTAAGTGCTCAAAGTGAGTGATATTGGACATGATCCTCGTACCTAGGGGTGATCCTAGATGTTTGGTAAAATGAGGAGGTGATATGCCCTCACTACCTGTGATTCTGGTGAATTGAGAAGGCGACATGCTCTTTTAAATTTGATATTGGACATGATCTGCATACCTGGAGGTGATCCTTAGATGCTATTCCCTTATGAAGGATAACTCATTGATTGAATAATTGATTTGGCCAGTGAAAGATTATGGAAATAATCCTCGTACCTAAGGGTGATACTGGATATGATATTGAATGGTAGATCTAATATTGAAGATGATCCTCGTACTTAGGGAAGATCTTAGATCTAATATTGGAAATGGTCCTCATACTTGGGAGTGATCTTAGACTTGGCCAGGATTACTTGAGATAATGCTGTGTAACGACGAACCGTTACATATAGGTTGAGTACACCAACCTGATAAGCAGACTATCACCACATGTTTGGTAGTGTGAGGAGGTGACATTCCCTTACTACCTATTCAAAATAAAAGGATATGGATCTGGGGAATAAGTTGAGAAAAATGATAACTAATGAGTACTAAAAGAAAGATAAATGGCAATGCTTGAGCATTTGCACATCTTCATGGATATGCCACATAAATCATTAATTTTAGAATGAATATTTGCAATTTGAGTTATTTGTAAATATTTTAAGAAATGTGTGAGATGATTTATATGCTAATGTATTTCTCCTGAATTTTATGATTAATTTGATGATGTACTTGTAAATATATATACACGATATGAGTATATGTTGATGATTAATGACTAAAATTGGACTTCTGCTATCGGGAAGAGAAAATAGTTATTTTGTCATTTATCACCTTTCTATAAAATATTTTAAATTGATTTGATTTCTAGAAGCAGCTAAAATTATTATAATGATATATATTTGATTAGATATATTAGGAATTCATAGAATTTTCACTCCTTCTAAGTTATATATATATATATATATATATATATATATATATAATATATATATATATATATATATATATATATATATATATATATATGATATATATATATATATATTTATTTATATATATATATGCATTTATATATATATATATATTTATTGACCATATATATATATATATATTTTGTTTGTATTGACATTTTATATAAATAAATAATTGTGTTCTTTTTGATATAATAAATAGAATAGTAATATATATATATATATATGAGATCCTATTGGATCTTAAATGTCTAGTCAAGTATTATTGTTAATTAGGACAAAATGAGTGTTTATTGTGAGAGGTGAAGATGAGTGGAAATGAGATATCAAGTCTACACATGGATACATATTGGATGATGTATTGACAGACCGCCATGAGAACGCTATGATCGTTACGTGAGTGTCATAAGCGATCTCATAGTGATAATGGTGTATGTGGTTCTTTGAAATCACTACGATTCCTACATGAGGAGTTGTGTGTTTTAAATGCCATCAAACGTCATCTCAGTAACAAGATGATTATAAAGTTGGTTATTAATATTGCGATGCATGGAGGAATGAGTGACCTAGATGGGATTTGTCCCTCCTACATAACAGGAGTGATATCTTCGGCCCCCGATTGAGTGAGACTATGAAATGCATGGCCCTCTCAAATAAGTAATAAGATATTGATCTCATTTGTTATTATCTACTTATCCCCTATATATATATATTCTTACACGGAAACATTATTATTGCCATGTATTATATTATGCAATGGTATATACATGATATTTATATATTCTATCAAAGGTAAATAGGTGTATTATTGATAAACTGATGTAATGGAATGTATAGATTATTAAAGCTAGTATGAATTATACATGTTAGTTACATTGGGGTATATAGATGTTACAGTAGTGAGAGAGACGATGAAAGGTTCTTTCTTCTTAGCACGCGCGAAACGCAAGCGTGACTCCTAGGCATTGTTTCGTGTGGATACCGCGAAACATCGTTATTAAGTGTTGGTATTAAATTTTTTTATAGTAAATTTTTTGAGTATGGATAAATATTTATAATTTTATAGATATTTTGATATGAATATTATTATCCCTTATATAAAAAGCTCGTGTAAAAATAAAATTAATATAATTAATTATCAAATATAAAATAAAGTTAACTATGTAATATGTATCTAAACCTAAATATTTCAATGTAATCAGGTGAATAAATTAAGTATTATATTAAGTTTTTGAGTAGATAAATATTTATAATTTTATAGGAGTATGAAACAATTATAAAGCTCGTGTAAAAAATAAAAATTAATATAATTAATTATCATAAAAATAAAAACTATGATGTGTAGAGCCTAAATATTTCAATGTAATCCGAATAAATTAAGGGTGTGTTTGGCACAAGAGGATTTTACAGTGGTATAAAAACTTTTTGTTTTAATATTATTTAATTTTCTTATTATCTTATAAGTTTGGAAATAATTTATCTATATAAAATAATTAAAAAAAGTTTTGATTGGTAAAAGTATTTACATCTTTTATAGTTTTTATTATTTTAATAATTTAAAATTTTTTAATTATAAAATTACATTTTAATTAACAATTGATGTTAGTGCGAATGATAGGATAAGACCGATTAAAAATATTATTTTCGTAATGACGTCTTTATTTTTATTTTTATAATTTATACATCAAAACCTCTAATCCCACCCCCAAGACTTGATTAAATTATCCATCATTTTAATGTATAAGAGAGGTTTAACGGATTATACAATACAAGATTTGCACCAAACAACTAATAAAGTCATAATATATTGTATTAGGATCGTTTCTGAAAATCTAACAGCCCTAAGAGTATTAATTTTAGGGTGTTACAATTTTTAAATATTACATCAAAAAAATTAATATTAAATATTACTTATTTTCTTATTATCTTATAAGTTTGGAAATAATTTATCTATTTATAGTTGTGTTGGTAAAGTACATCTTTTATAGTTTTTATTATTTTAATAATTTAAAATTTTAATTATAAAATTACATTTTAATTAACAATTGATGTTTTATTGGAGGAGATCCGGCTTAGATTTTTAATCTCTCTGTCCTCTTGCTCGAGTGCACACTAGACTGGTTGGGCAGATAAACCCTAATTTCCTTCCCCAAATATGCTCAAAGTAAAACGAAGAGCTTTGAAACATGGGGGAACTTCCTAATTTCCTTGTACTTTGAGACACGCAAGTTTCCAAATTGAAGAGAAAAAGATAAGATCTTGCTCAACTCAAATACCTATGGGCTCCAGATTGGGGTGGGAGGAAAAGTTTTCAACTTTGGACAATGAATGAGGTATTTGCTCTTCCTCTAAATTTCATTGAATGCTTTGATTATGTGGGTTTATTTTGGTTTGCATTGGAATATGAATATTTGCTTTTAGAAAAATTTGTTAATGAGTTAAGTTTTATGTCTGAGATGAAAGATGGTTCATTTTTTATCCAACATTTGATGACTATTTTGCAATTTCTCTCTGAAATTCTCGCCACTGAAACTCCCTTGAAGTTGAGGTTATGCCTTTTGAGTTCAATGTGTTTTTGCCTTGTGTTTCCTGAATGAGCATCCAAGTTGTTGGGCATACCCTTTTTTTTAATCTTTTTCTGAACCCGATTATGTGTTGTTCAATTGGTTGTGAATGCTTATAGTGAATGTTTTAAACTTGTTTCATTCTTTGTTAACTCTTTACTATGCCCTGTTTTGCTGCTTACTTGCTTATATATAATTTGCAATAGAAAGTCAATTGAGTCTCTTAGTTGTGGGTAAAACAAAAACACATAAGTAGGTAGAACCTCTGGTTATATGTTTTCATGAGTTCTTTCATAAGCCATTTCTTCAATTTGATTTGATTTTTATCTGAGAAATCTAGTAATAGTTCCTCGCATTATCTTTAGCTTGACACCACCACTTCCTTCACTTTAGATGCGCTTGCTTTCATATTTATATCTAAACATAAATTGCATAACTACATAAATTTATTTTTAGTGAATATTGGAAGATCAAATTCTGTTGCTATACTTGTATAGGGGACGAAACATGTGAGTCTTCTTGCTGTCTCTAAGCCAAGATACTAAAACATACTTGTGTTGGACTCAAGTCAATTCCTGGGATCAAATTCCTAAGTTTACTCTGTTATTTCATTGAACTATTATATCTGAGGAATTGAAAATATAAAATATAGATGCTTTGGCAGTTTGGTGAACTTCTTGAATCTTGCACCTCATCTCCTATTTTATCTGTTCAACCTGTTTAATAATTTTCAGGAATCACTTTCACTGAAGAAGTAATGTCAAGGAGGCAAGTAAATTCCATGAGATATGGTGAAGCTTTCCCCTTTAAGGAGTCTTGCATCCAAAATCAAGATCTTCTGCTCTATTAACCATAATTGCGGCGATCATGATATTATTAATGACTGAAGAGGGTCAGCATCAAACATAATGTGTTCCTGAAATTGCAGGAAAATGCAGCAAAATAAAGGGTTGCACTAGTAGTTCATTTAGAAATTGAGCGTTCAGAAAAGACAGAAACCTTAAAAGAACATGCAGAGGTTTTCGGGAAAAGCAATGCTTTTCTTCAATAAACATGGTATTTTTTCAGTTCCCGTGAGAAAATCATTGGTGATTGGACATGAAAATATCATATCTCGGCTCTTCTCTACTAGATTTGGGGTAAGTTCTTCTCAAACCTCTTTACAGTCACCATCCAACCATAAATCCTCAAAATTCGATAGTAGCAGCATCAACAATAGCATAACAAGCCAGTTTGGCCTCATTCGCCTTGAAGCTAGTCCAGTAAACCATATGAACGACCAAAGCTATGATGAGTTTGCTTCTGATGTGGAAAAGGTTTATAGAATATTGAGAAAATACCATTCAAGGGTTCCAAAATTGGAGCTTGCTTTGAAAGAATCCGGAGTTGTTGTGAGGTCTGGATTAACTGAGCGTGTTTTGAATCGGTGTGGTGATGCTGGGAATTTGGCATATAGATTCTTTGCATGGGCTTCTAAGCAATCTGGTTATCGACACAGTCAAGAAGTGTACAAAGCTATGATTAAGCTTTTGGGCAAAATGCGGCAATTTGGTGCTGTTTGGGCATTAATTGAAGAAATGAGGCAAGAGAACCCTCAGTTAATTTCACCACAAGTGTTTGTTATTTTGATGAGGAGGTTTGCTTCTGCAAGGATGGTTCAGAAGGCTATTGAAGTATTGGATGAAATGCCGAAGTACGGGTGTGAGCCAGATGAATATGTTTTTGGGTGTCTGTTGGATGCTTTGTGCAAGAATGGTAGCATTAAGGAAGCAGCTTCACTTTTTGAGGACATGAGATTTCAATTTCCACCAACTGTCAAACATTTTACTTCCTTGTTGTATGGTTGGTGTAGAGAAGGGAAGCTTATGGAAGCAAAACACGTGTTGGTGCAGATGAAGGATGCAGGCATTGAACCGGATGTTGTGGTTTATAACAATTTACTTAGTGGGTATGCTCAAACTGGGAAAATGGGGGATGCTTATGATCTTTTGAAAGAGATGAGAAGGAAAGGTTGCGAAGCAAATGCAACCTCATATACAATTTTGATCCAGTCACTCTGTAAACATGAAAAATTGGAGGAGGCAATGCGGATATTCATTGAGATGCAGAGAAATGGTTGTGAGGTGGATACTGTAACCTATACCACACTAATAAGTGGGTTTTGCAAGTGGGGAAAAATCGAAAGGGGTTATGAGCTTTTGGATCAGATGATACAGCAAGGTCATGCCCCAAATCAGCTGACTTATCAGCATATCATGGTGGCCCATGAAAAGAAGGAAGAACTGGAAGAGTGTATGGAACTGGTGAACGAGATGCAGAAGATTGGTTGCACACCTGACCTTAACATCTATAATACTGCCATTAGGTTGGCTTGCAAGTTAGGAGAGGTCAAGGAAGGTGTTCGGCTTTGGAATGAAATGGAAGCAAGTGGGCTTAGTCCTGGCCTCGACACCTTTGTCATCATGATTAATGGGTTTCTTGAGCAAGGCTGTCTAGTTGAAGCTTGTGAGCATTTCAAAGAGATGGTTGGGAGAGGACTTTTTGCTGCTCCTCAATATGGCACCTTGAAGGAGTTGATGAATTCTCTTTTAAGAGCTGAGAAGCTTGAGATGGCTAAAGATGTTTGGAATTGTATCACAACTAAAGGGTGTGACTTGAATGTGAGTGCATGGACGATCTGGATTCATGCACTCTTTTCGAAAGGACATGTGAAGGAGGCTTGTTCGTTCTGTATAGACATGATGGATAAGGAGTTAATGCCACAGCCAGATACTTTTGCAAAGCTTATGCGTGGTCTGAGGAAACTGTATAACAGACAATTTGCAGCAGAGATCACAGAGAAGGTAAGGAAAATGGCTGCTGATAGGCAGATCACTTTCAAGATGTATAAACGGAGAGGAGAGAGGGACTTGAAAGAAAAGGGAAAGGAGAAAAAGGATGGAAGGAAGAGGAGGGCTAGACGACGCCATTGGGGTGGAGGCCGTCAGAAAGCTAAGACATTATAATTTGCATGACTGAAGCTTGACCTACAATCTTCAGATTTCCTGGAGGAGTCTGGTTTCTGGCCAGTATTTGGTCAAGCAATTCAATTGAATGGAAATTAAATGATGTTATTGGTTTTGACTGGAGGAGACATAATTGGAAGACATTAGAGAAGTTGCTTCTTTCTTTGAGGTATGAACTTCACTGGTCAAAACAGTTCTTACTTTGGTAGTTTTTAATCAGTTTAGGTTAGAATTCTAAAAAATGTTTTTCTGTTTCAGGTTGAAGGCCCACTTTGAAACTAATCCAAGGGAATTAGGTAATGCAATTAGTTTATTGTATTATTTGCACTTATTTTGCATTTTCTATGTTTGAAGAATAAAGTCTTAAGGACTGAAATTGTATTTGCAGTTTTGCACAGATCTACTGAAGAATAACAAAGTTTTGAGCAAGAATGCTCCTCCTCTGCACCTATGTGATGTGCCTGACTACCTATTGGACGAAACAACTACCTATTTAGACAAAATGAAAGAGGCAAGATAAATGGTCAGGCTTGCTAGGGATCCAAGACATAGTTCAGCCTCTTAAGAATATCTCTACTGCGGTATAATTGCTTTTTGTAACCATAGATCTTATTTACGTCCTAATTTATGCCGATTCTCAAACTTGAAGAGAGAGGGGGGGAGGGGGGCGAGGAGAAAACAGAGGAAAAATGGAAAATTACCAAAGTAGAAGTCCTGATTAAAATATAGCCAATGAAAGAACAATATGTAGTGATTCTCGGTAAAAATATTGCTATATATCCTTCATGATAAATATTTTGTCGAGTTCTTTTTGATATTTTCTTTTTCTTATAGAAAAAACAGTGACTTTGCTGTCACCAAATGAAGGTTTACTTTAAATTTGTTGACAGATTATGACTGCACAAAGGTGTTATGAAAATTGGTGCAAGCCATTGCACTAGCAGTGATAGACTTACTGGATTAGCTTATTTTGCTTTAGGAAAAAGATTATAATCAAAATTTTAAAGAGAAATTTTTTTGCTGAAAATCTTTTTTTTTTAAGTATAAAATAATCAAAATCAAATATACACAAACGGAAAAATAGAGAGGGAATTTGATTGATTTGCTTTTTCCTACAAAGCCTTATTATCGTTGCTATCAATGGCGCCTTTCTCAATTTTATAGCAACTTGGGTTCCAAATATATACAAAATATAATCGTAATTGTTCCTTACATATGGCATCAAGACAGTACTTATCATTTACAAATGCATTTGACCTTCGCGTTCGTCTGTATAAGGAAAAGGAATTTACAAACAAAATAGTTTCGGATCAGTGATTAGTGATGGAAGGGGCCAAAGTCCCCAAATAGAGACACAACTACAGCAGTGAGCATCAACAAACACGCTCAAGCCAAGAGGAGGATTGTCCATCGTAAGAAGTCCAACATTCTGTTGTAAATCGTAGTTAGCAAGGCAATTCTCACAAATTTGTTGGTAAAGCAGCGGGGCAACCCAAAACAAAATAATTAAGCTACATTCTAGCAAAAGAAACATAAAGTAAATCATCCATGGGGAACTTAACTATGCAGGCCGAAGCATCAGAGAACAGCAAAGTGCCAAAATCAAAGCCATCACCCTAACGAGCAAGTTCATGAGCGGCTCTGTTCGCCTCTCTATAAATATGTACCAATTCCACAACCCAATGCCCTAGGAGGAGATGGCGGATAGACTGAATAATTAAGAAACAGGATGCTTCATCCATTGTCACAATTTTGCTTCACAATAAACTTGAGAAAATCTGAACTTCCCTGTTCATATTAATCCTCTTTATCATTTTGTACCATTGTTGTTAAAATTGGATTAGACAATGAACCGATAAGACTTTCAGTGTAGGTTCAACTGTTTTAATCATTTAACCTGACTAATCAAATTGAATTTTGTAAACTAATTTGCATCACATAATATGAAATATATAACATATTTATGAAATGTGAAAAAAATTAATTGTTCTAAATAAATTAATGGTCAATTAGTTCAACTAAATTAAACGGCCAGTTTAATAAGGTTTGACTGATTTTGACAAATTCAAAGTGATTTAATAGTCAATTCGGTTATAAAACTGAACTATAGTGTTCAGTTTAGGATTAAATCGGGGAGACGTTAACAACACTTCTTTAAAGCCTTCCCTTAGAAGGAAAGATGTCTATAGTGTTCAGTTTAGGATTAAATCGGGGAGACGTTAACAACACTTCTTTAAAGTCTTCCCTTAGAAGGAAAGATGTCCTTGCTAACCAGGTTATTATTATTATTATTTAATCTTTAATTGATGTAGATGATGTCTTTGTGAGAGGGGTAAGTTAGCCACTCTTCTATATGATAGATTCTAAAATTAATCTACCTAATTAAATCTTCCATGAAGAGAAAGCAAGAAAACAAACCTTCATTGCAGACAAAATTAGAACCATGGATATTGGACAATTTGACTGAAATGTTTGTATTATTATTATAATTTACCATACAAAGCAAGCAAACCTGGCATATATGCAAATATTTTCGTGAATGAATAGTAGATCAAATTATAAAGCAAATGTCTGATGCAACCGATTAACCTAAGCTCAAATAACTTCATTAAAATAAACACACAATTACAGCTTACTGCTTCTCCCCATATATAAAGGAAAAAGTGAAATTGAAATCTGCAAACTATTATCTAAAATGATACTGAGAGACAGACAAGCAGATCAGAATTTTGAAGCTCAATCATTGTTATGATGATTTTGCTAGCTGTTCTACGTTGACTGCTGAGCTCACAAGTCCAGCTTATTATAAGATATCTTCTATTAATCTTAGGTCAAACACCTATGATGAAAAAGAAATGCTCGGCCAACAATTGCAACTTGTTACTACATTATAATTTATGAAGAACCACAACTAAAACCAACAAAAGCAGAAATTAATACAACTGACTACACAGTACTAAAACCAGGAGGATTACTCCAGTGCTAAAAGTCATCAGCAACATATGACTGCACTTTTGCATCTACCTGATGAATCCATTGCCTGCACATTTTGATACCACTAGAGAACATTGGTTACCTGTTGCAATGGTCTGGTGCATAACTTCCTGCAATTTTCTTTGTGGCAATAATTGGTTCCTGGTCATCTTCATTTTCATGATCAGAGCCTCCAACTCCAATTTCGGCTGCTCTGAGTTGCAACTCATCAATTTCTTTAAAACTGAATGGAAGTGATTGAAAGATAGATTCTTCCACAATATTTGTCAGAGGGAGTGGTTCTTGCTTATCAAAGCTTTGAGCATTGGATTCTAACTCAACAATATCCTTGGTACTTCCACCCAACTACAACACCAATCCCTTTTGTTTAATGGAGCGGCGATAATCCTAGGCGTATATTGGGCCGACCCCACACCCTTTTGTCCCCTTCCCTGACATATATCCAGTCTCATGTCCAATGAAGAATTCAAATGATATGTTGTAAGGAAAATGCACTCCACGTTTTTGTATTTTGTGAGGATTCTTGAAGTTCCAATACCAAAGAAACAAATGATCCGAAATAAAATTCACATCATCCAGAAACCTCCAAATGTTGTCGACCTCTTCACCATGTTCATGGATAAAGCATTCAGCGAGCCGGTAATTACCATTTGGCGGTGACTGAGAAAGAATGAGGTAAAAAAATGAAACCGCATAAGTTAGATTGTTGAAGATAAGGAATAGTTATTGAATTCCCTGCTGTACGAAAGTTAAACCAATGCGGAACCAAGACTCCTGGGAGGAAAACATATTGAGGACGATCTTGAAGACCATGCTTGAGTGAAAAGGATATGTTGTGTTCTAGAGATGAGCAGTTAATAGCACTTAACACTTGCAATGTAGGAGGAAGCTCTGGTAGTAGAGACACAAGTTTCTTGCAATTATCTGATAGATTTCTGGATTAATAGATAGGAAAAATGGAGAGAACTCTTCTTACAAGGCAAATATAGATTGAAAACTTAGAAAATCAGAATAGAAACACCCTCTCAGAAATAATTCTGAGCCTAGAACCCACTCTCTTCTTTTGTCTTGGTTAATTCTCCATTTCTTCTTCCTTTCCTTCATTTATAATTGCACACCCCTCTCCCATTTCCTTTGGCATCCGTTCCACTTCCTTAGGTGTCTCTTCGTCTTTCTCTGATTCAATTCCCAAGCTGCCTTTTTTTCTTCTGCGCCCCTCGTGCACTTGTAGATTGGATTTTCCAAGACTGGGCTGATTGGGCTTCTTTTTCTTATAATAGAAAGTAGATGAAAAACAAAAGTAGTGAATTGATTGATTGTTTCTCATTAATCTCTCATCAAATAGATGGTGTACATTTATAGGAGTTGATGTAACAAACTCTATGACTGAAATAACAAACTTCTATCTATAGCCTATCACTGATAACAAAACAGATTTATCAATAGCAGAAAAATAGAATTGTATAAAACAGATTCAGTTGGTTTTGGATATGCTATCCTTATCTTCATTCCTTATCGTCATTACTCCCCCTCAAGTTGGAGAGTAAAGATTATGAACTCCCAACTTGGAAAGTAGAAACTGAAACTGCTTCTGACCCAGTGCCTTGGTAAAATTATCTGCCAACTGTTGTTTAGTGGATAAGTGAGCAGTTGTGATTCTTCCAGCTTGGATATGTTCTTGAATAAAATGACAATCTACTTCAATATGTTTAGTACGTTCATGAAAAACTGGATTTGCAGCTATGTAAAGAGCTGATTGGTTATCACATAGTAATGGTGTAGGCCCATCAAAAGATACTTGTAGAGCTGTTAGCAAATTTCTTAACCAAACAATCTCACTAGCTGCATGAGACATGGCTCTATATTCTGCTTCACTGGATGATCGTGAGACTGTAGTTTGTTTCTTGGTCTTCCAAGAAATTGGACTGCTCCCTAGCTTCATGAAGTAGCCTGAAATTGATCTTCTTGTAGTTGGACAAGATGCCCAATCAGAATCACAATAACCTGTTAATTTGAGATCGGTATTCTTTGACAGCAAAAGTCCTTGACCTGGAGAGGACTTTAAGTAACGAAGAACTCTCATAGCAGCATCCCAATGTGGTTGTCTTGGTTCTTGCATGAATTGGCTTAGTATATGAGCTGAGTAAGCTAATTCTGGCCGAGTAATGGTTAGATAAATTAATCTACCAATGAGACGCCTATATTGTGGTGGATTGGGGTATGCTGCACCTTTTTCTATGAATAAGCCGTGATGCTGCTCCATGGGAAAACCACAAGGCTTGCAATCTAGCATGCCACATTCTTTAAGAATGTCAAAAGTGTACTTTTGTTGACAAAGAAACAAACCAGTATTTCCATAAAAGAGTTCAAGGCCAAGGAAATATTTAAGTTTTCCAAGGACTTTCATTTTAAAACACTCACTTAGGTACTGTTTGAACTTCTTGCAAGCTATAGTGTCATTGCTTGCTATTACCAGGTCATCAACATAGACTAGAGTAGCAACGAATGTTGAATCAGAAGCATAAGTAAAAAGACTATGATCTGAACTGCACTGTTTGAAACCATATTGTATTAAGGCTTGTGAGAGTTTGGCATACCAATTTCTGGATGCTTGCTGAAGTCCATATAAAGATTTCTGCAATTTACAAACATGTTGTGAATTATGCACTACATATCCTGGAGAAACAGCCATGTACACTTCCTTATCAAGATCTCCATGAAGAAAAGCATTGCTAACATCCATTTGATGAAGCTCCCAGTTTTGAACTGCTGCTATGGCTAATAAGCAATGAACGGTTGTCATCTTTGCTACTGGTGCAAAAGTTTCTGTGAAATCTTCTCCTTCAATTTGAGTATAGCCTTTTGCCACCAAACGTGCTTTATACTTGTCAATTTCTCCATTGGCTTTGTATTTGATCCTGTAAACTCATTTGTAACCAACTAATTTCTTTCCTGCTGGAAGAGGTGCTAATGTCCAGGTGTTATTTTCTTCCAATGCTGTGATTTCTTGTGCCATAGCTTCTTGCCATTGTGGAGATTGCATTGCCTGGGAAAAATTCTTAGGCACATCATGTGACTTGATGGTTGAAAGAAAAGCTTTATGTGAAGAAGAAAAATTACCATAACTAATATATTGTGAGATTGGATAAGGCTTACCAGGTGAAGATGTTTGAGTCAAGGTGATGCATGGGGGTTCTTGAACTGCTGAATGACAATAATAGTCCTTCAAATAAGTAGGAGGTCTCCTATCTCTTGGTACTTTCTCAGTCAAATTGTCTTCTCCTGGTTCAGGCAGCAATGCTGCATTTTCTATAGCAACATTATGAAGCAATTCTAGAGAAGTAGAATTGCTTTGAACAACCAAATCATGATCAGTTCTTGCCATGTCACTAATATCCATAACAATGGATTAATTTACTTCATTTGGTAAAGTAGAATCTGGAAAAATGCCTGCTATATCATCAATAGTTGATATACTATCTTCTACATTCTGCTTATAAGGAAACAAGTGTTCATAGGATTTAACCTCCCTTGAAACAGAAAATTCTCTAATACTTGGATTATATACTTGCCAACCTTTCTTTCCTCTAGGATAACCAACAAAGATACATCTACTTGCTCTAGCAGCAAACTTATCATGAGGTTTGGTTGGTGTTTTTACATAACAAAGACAACCAAAAACTCTCAAATGCTCATAGGAAGGAGGCTTACCATATAACAATTGATAAGGTGGCTTACCATATAACAATTGTGTGATCTTGTGTTATACTTTCCCCATAAGTCACAATGAATCAAATCAAAAATTTTATTGGCTTTACTTGTACTCAAAGGAAAAATAACCATACATTGTTTAGAACGATGGCAAGCATCACAACATTCCATCTTATTTGCATCAAAATTAAAACCATTGTATCTAGAAAGCTTAGACAAATATTGGTTAGAGGGATGACCCATCCTTGCATGCCATAGAACATTTTTGTTTTGAGTATAGGTTGCCAATGATGTTCCTTCTTGTATAGACTTGAATATATATACCCCATCATGCAAATCACCCGATCCAATCATCTTCTTCGTAGTTAGGTCCTGTATCACACAATTATTAGGATAATAAGTCACAGTACAATTCAAATCATTTGCCAATTTGTAAATAAAGATCAAATTGCAACTGAATTGAGGTATAAAAAGCACATCTAACAAAGTGATGTTGCTGTCAAGAATCACATTTCCTTTCTTTTGAACAATTACCACTTCTCCTGTTGGAACTGTAATATGTAAAGGTTCTTCAAGATCACACACATGATTAAGGAGATGGTACGATGGAGTCATGCGGCATGAAGCTCCACTGTCCAGCACCCAATTATGTGTGCCAAAAATGAGTTTATTACCAGACATGTATTCTTGTTTCTTTTCTGATTTGTTGGTGTGTGATCCATGAAGAGCAACATTGTTTGCTTCTTGAACTGAATTTCTGTTTTGACCACCATTATCTGCCCAAGCCAAATGTGCTCCCCCTGAATTTGTAGATCATTTTCTGTTTGTTCTGCTCATGTCCCACCAGGATGGATATCCTACAATTTCAAAGCATTTGGACATCTCATGACCAAGCTTTCCACAACGATCACACTTTGATTTTTGGCCACCATCTTTGTAGTCTTTGTTCTTGTTTTTGTTGGTGTATAATGTTGTTCCAGCTTCAGGTTTTGAAGAATGGAAGGCTGCACCAGCATCATGCTTCCCTTCTCTGCTTCTGTCAGCCAAGAATTGTGATTCTTCTCTCTGAATGTGATTGAAAGCTCTTCTAAGAAAAGGAAAAGGCTCTGAGTTCAGAATTGTTACTTTAACATGAACATATTGATCACTGTCCAAACTTCCCAGGAAAAGATGGACCCGTTGATCTTTTTCACGTTTTGCTAATTCTTTGGCAGCACCACAAGTACATTCAAGTAGTGGCTGCAACTCGCTGAGTTCATAAAAAATGCTCTTGAATCTTGTGTAATGATTGGATATGCTCGTACCTGGTTCTTGTTGCATTAAGCATAGATCACGCCACAACTGATGAATAGGGGGAGCATTTGTTTGAGCGAATCTTTCCTCAAGATCAAGCCATATGTCCCTAGCTGTTGTTGCATGTGAGATGCTTCCATAGAGCGCAGGGTCTATTGAATTGATTATCCATGGTGTGACCACCGAATCTGCCTTTTCCCAGTCATAGTAGCGTTTAGAGGTTTGAAGAGGTTTCTTGATCGAACCATCGATGAAACCCATCTTCGTTTTCGCCCTTAACGCGGTCTTCATGGATCTTGCCTAATTTCTGTAATTATCTCCTTGCAGCAACATTGCTACAAGAGGTGTCCCGAGATTGTCTGATGCATTCAAGTGATAGCCTGAAGAAATCATGGTGTTAGGCTTAACACCTTTAGAGGAAGAATCCTCTTTCTTATCAGAGTCATCTGGATCGCGCTCTGATGCCATAATAAAAAGTACATGAAAACAAAAGTAGTGAATTGATTGATTGTTTCTCATTAATCTCTCATCAAATAGATGGTGCACATTTATAGGAGTTGATGTAACAAACTCTATGATTGAAATAACAAACTTCTATCTATAGCCTATCACTGATAACAAAACAGATTTATCAATAGCAGAAAAATAGAATTGTATAAAACAGATTCAGTTGGATAAAACAGATTCAGTTAGTTTTGGATATGCTATCCTTATCTTCATTCCTTATTGTCATTATCTTAACATATACTTTCTTAATACCGCCCCCTAAAAGTGTCACCTTGTGCTCAAGGTGGGGAGTTCCGAAATTGGAGTTGAAGCATTAACATAATCAAGTTTCGAAAGTTAGAAAGAGTATTAGTAATTATAAAAATTTATAATATAAATTTATTAAGAACATTATCATGAGAAATTATTTTTCCTTTAGAAAATGTATTCATATTGACATACCCTATAATCAGCATCATATTACTTTATCACTTTATCTAAATAGTTATAACTATAACACTTGAAATTGTCAACAAAACTACATTACACAAATTAAAATTTTAAATATTAATAATCACAAACCATAAAAGCAAAAAAAAAAAAAAATTAGGAGCAGGAAAGACATACGAAGAGAAAAACCGAATATTTATAAATCTCAATCCCACAAAAAGAGATCATGGAAGAAAAATTAGATAATTAAAAGAAAATATATAAGAAATATGTTACCTAGAGTGGAGGAGAGTAATAGAGACAAATAAAACAAACGGCTACACAATAAATTAAAAGCTCCACTATTGTTTTAAAGTAAAAATCAAAACTTCATGCTTAACAAATCTTAAAGTGATACTAGAAAAAGTAATGAGTACCTATGGTCAAAGAGAAGAAGGGCTAGGTTGTTGTTAAGGAGCATGAAAGAGATTAAGAAAGAAGTTCCACTCTTGTGATTTTGCTAATTTAGAGTAGAGGATTGAAAAAATCTTACTAATATGTTAGGTTTAAAAAAGGATAATATTATTTCTTTAGAGACACTTAAATCTTCTAGATTTTTTTTAACAACACTAATTACTTAAAAAAAACAAAAACTAGTGCTCCCCTCAAGACAATGTGGCTCTGCCATTGAGCTGAAGTTTTTCAAAAGATTCCCACGAGTTTTCATGATCTTGTAGCTGCTCTCACTGAATTAAGGCTTCCATAGTTCTATCTAGTAAATGACGAATAACTAAGACTGTTTCTAGTTTAACTTGTAGCTCAAGATTTTCAGTTAAAAAAGTAGGAAGTTGCTGACGGGGTAGTAGCGTGAATAGCTTTCTTCAATTGTGACACATGGAATACCAGATGTATCCTTGAAAATTCAGGTAGGGCCAGCTTATAAGCCACATTGCCAATTCGTTCTAGAACATCAAATGGTCCATAGAATCGTGGGCTAAGCTTCTCATTGATTTTCATGGTCAGGGACTTCAGTTTATAAGGCTATATTTTAAGGTAAACAAAATCCCCTGTTGGAATTCCACCTCTTTTGTTTTAGATCAACTTGCATCTTCATTCTTTGTTGTGCTTTGAGCAAGTTAGATTTCAGCTCTTCCAAGATGCTGTCACGAGCCATGAGCAACTGATCCACAACCTCAACTGCTATATCAGCTTTGGTATACTTAAGGATTGATAAGGGATCTCGTCCATACAATGCCTTGAATGGGGACATGTTAATGGAAGAGTTATAAGAGGTGTTAAACCAAAACTCTGCCCAAGGTAGCCATTTAACTTATTGCTTAGGCTATGTATTGGCAAAACATCGTAGATAAGTCTTGATGGTCCTATTAGTTACCTCAATTTGACCATCAATTTGAGGATAATAAGCCAAACTTAATCGTAACTTAGTCCTTAAAAGTCAAAATAATTTACTCCAAAAATGGCTAATGAAAATTTTGTCCAGGTCTGAAACTATTGAATTAGGAATGCCATGCAAATGCACAACTTCCCTATTGAAGACAACAACCACTTCCCTGGCTGAATAAGGATGTGTAAGGGGAATAAAGTATGCAAACTTGGTTAGACAATCAACCACCAGAAAAAGAGAATCAGCCTCTGGGATTTTGGTAACCTACCAATAAAATCTATAGAGATGTCCTCCCAAACCTTATTTGGAATAGGTAAAGGTTGTAATAACCCTATAGGGGTAAGAGTCTGGTATTTATTCTGCTGACATATTGAGCAACCAGCACAAACTCTTGAATGTATCTTTTCAAACTATTCCAACATAATATGGTAGGTGCCCTTTTCAAGGTTCAAGCTATACCAGAATATCCCCCTGAAGGTGTAGAGTAGAATTCAGGCAGTAAGGTAGGAATGCGAGGTGATTTGTATGGCAACATCAACATGCCCTTAAACTATAAACACCCCTTAGCGAAGGAAAAACCTGGATGAGAATTTGGATTCTGCATTAAGTCCTACAAATTTTCTTTAGCTGCTCATCTTGCATAAATTTATCTGGCAATCCTTGTAAATCTAAATTATGAATGATTGATATGGCTTTATAATTCAGTATATACGATAAGGAATCAGCTGTCTGATTTTCCTCTCCAGGTTTATAATGAATTTCAAAATCAAAACCTAACAACTTTGTAACCTACTTTTGTTGCTCTTCCCCCACTAAGCGTTGGTCCATAAGGGACTTCAAACTCTTTTGGTTAGTGCAAATGATGAAATGTTGCCCTATAAGGTAATTGCGCCATTTTTAAATTGCCAACACAATAGCCATCAATTCCGTCTTATACACCAGTTTAATTTTAGAAGTTTCTGAAAGTGCTTGGCTAAGGAAAGCCAAGGGCCTACCTTCTTGCATCTAAATAGCTCCTAAACTAGTTCTAGAAGCATCTGTTTCTAGTATGAAGGTCTTGTCAAAATCAAGCATCACAAGGTTGGGTAAGTCAGCTACTGCCCTTTTAAGGTTTTGGAATGCTTGTTGTGCCTCCTCATTCCATCAGAAACTACCTTTTTTCAACAATTGGGTCAATGGCTTGGCTATGTTACCATAGTTCTTGATGAATCTACGATAATAACTAGTTAGCCCAAGGAATTACTAGTCCTTGGGTATTGACCATTGCTACATGGCTTCTACCTTAGTTAGATTTGCAGCTACTCCTTGGGCAGAAATAATATGGCCCAAATATTCTAGTTGCTCCTTCCCAAAACAACACTTCTTGTAGTTCACAAATAGGCAGTTTCTCATAAGCACTGCTAATACCACTCTCAAGTGGTGAGTATGGGCAGGTTTGTCCTTACTATATACAAGAATATCATCAAAAAACACCAACACAAATTTATGAAGATAAGAATGAAAAATATTATTCATAAAGGATTGAAATGTATAGGGAGCATTTGTTAGCCCAAAAGGCATCACCAAAAATTCATAGTAGCCCTCATGAGTTCAGAAAATGGTCTTCTTGATGTCTTCCTCCTTCATTTGAATTTGGTGATAACCAGACTTTAAGTCTAGTTTAGAAAATGTTACAGCACCTCCCTATTCATCTAACAGCTCCTCAATCACAGGGATTTGAAATTTATCAGGTATAGTGATGTTGTTCAATGCATGGTAATCTACACAAAACCACCAACTACCATCTTTCTTTTGGACCAATATCATTGGGCTGGAAAAAGAACTATTACTAGGTCTTATCAGACCTGAAACTAGCATCTCAGTCACAAATTTTTATTTCTCCTTTTTAGTAATGTGGATATCGGTAAGGTCAGATGTTTGGTATTGGAGCCCTTTCCTTCAAATTGATGACCTGATCATGTTGTCGCTTAGTAGGAAGTTGTCGAGGTTTTTCAAAACTTAAAACTTCTTTCCATTCTTCCCCAATTGAAACTGCACTTTATCAACTATTGTCATCATTCCTAATTCCACATAATATCCCTCTCCCTCTCCCTTCAAGGCTTTCATCATTGCTTTTGTTGAAAACGTGTAAATATCTTTTGTATATCTTTTGTATTTATGTAGTTTCCTTGTATAGGCTAATCAGATCATAACCCTAATCCTTGTATTTATTATCATAGCTCTATATATACAGCTCTCCGTCGTGTAGTTGAGACACGCGGTTTCATCATATGTCTCTCTTCCTTTTTTCTCTCTTTTAACATGGTATCTAGAGCCTAAAGAGAGGCAACCCTAGAACCGCGCATACCCGGTGGGTCCACTGCCCTCCGGTGAAAATTTTTTCGGCCAACCGTGTTTCCCTTCCAGTTTGCCGACCTTTCTCCCTTGCCGTGACGTCTTTCCGGCGCTCTTTTCTCCCTGTTTGCCGCTGCCACCTCCTTCCGCCGCCGTTCGCCGCCTTCTTTCTGGCCTCCGACCACACCGTTGGAACCGCCTCCCTCCGACCGGCCAGACCCTCGAAGCCTAGCCACAACGCCACCGTAACGCGCCTCCACGCGCCGCCCTTCGCCGCAGCCACCCAGCCACCGAGTGGCCTATTTTCCGGCGCGTGACGGCGCATCCTGCCGCCCCTCCGGTTGCCGTTCCTCTCGTTTGACTCGTCTTGGCTTCCTCTACGACGATCTACCCTCAAATCTGTGTTTTCTTGCGTTGGATTTTTCAGGTATCTTGTGTTTTCCATTTTTACCCCTTATCTTCTGACCTATGGCAAGTTCTACCTCTCCAGATGGTTCTAAAGATCATCCCAAGGCTGAGCCTCCTGTTTTCACAAGTTACCTTCATACCCCTCTCTCTACTGATAAATTAGATGGCAGCAATTATGATACTTGGGCTTCAGACATCAAGTTATGGCTTGAAAGTCAAGGCTATGAAGACCACCTCACCACAGACCTTACCTCTATACCTGCGGAGGAACAACCCCGGTGGAAGAAAATTGATAAACAGTTGTGCGTTGTAATCAAGTCCACCATTCACTCCTCTCTCAAGCAGATCTTCCGTGCGCAGACCACTTGTGCTTCAATTTGGGACCAAGCCAAGGTTCTTTACACTAATGACACTCAGCGATTATATGGGGTTTGTCACAACCTCATGAGTCTTATTGCTCCTCGTCAGTTTGATGGACCTATGTCTGCTTACTTGGGTAAGGTTCATGGTGCTCTGCATGATTTCAATGAGTTGCTGCCCCCTGCTGCTACCCCTGCACAAGAACTCAAGCAACGTAGCACATTTTTCATGCTCATGGCCTTGTATGAGTTACCTCCGAATATTCTGCTACTCGTGATCGATTTTGGGTTCGCCTACTGTTCCCACTCTGTCCTCTCGCTTGGTCTTCTTTGCTTCAGGTCCCAATGAAGCAACCCTCTGGTTCTGTCCTAGCTCCGGCTCCAGTTGATACTTCTGCCCTCGTCTCCCAAAGTGCCCATCGTGGTCGTTCTCGTCTTGGCACCTCGGGTAGACCTCATCTGAAGTGTACATTCTGTAACAGGTTGGGTCATACTGAGGATCATTGTTGGACCAAAAATGGCCGTCCTCCACGGGCTGCCAATATTGCCCAGGCCACTGTACCTGATTTACCTGAGTCCTCTACTCTACTGACCCCATCTTCGGCAGCCTATGCAGATTTTCTGAAATGGTTTGAGCAACAACAGGCTTCTAACTCTACTGCATCTGTTGAACACACTAGTAATGCATTTGCTTGTCTCTCTCAATCCCCACCATTAGGTCATTGGGTACTTGACTCTGGTGCATCTGACCATATCTTTGATAATAAACGTCTTTTCTCCAAATTCTCTAACTCTGGCTATTTACCTATAATTACTTTAGCAAATGGTTCCCAAACACAACCCGAAGGGATTGGCACTGTCCATCCCCTCCCTTCTTTGTCTGTTGATTCTATTCTTTATGTTCCTGGTTGTCCTTTTAATTTACTTTCTATTAGTCGTTTGACCCGTTCTTTAGATTGTCGCATTAGTTTCACTAAAGACTCTGTCATTTTGCAGGACCGGAGTTCGGGACGGATGATTGGCGCCGGATGTGAGTCTAATGGCCTTTATCAGCTCTCTGCCACCTCTCATGTGTGCTCTGTTATAGATTCCCCTCTCACCATCCATGCTCAGTTGGGTCATCCTAGTCTTGCCAAGCTACAACAAATGGTGCCAACCTTTTCTAAGTTATCTACTTTACCTTGTGAGTCATGTCAACTTGGGAAACACACACGTAGTTCATTTCCTGATCGAGTGTGTCGTCGAGCTGCGTCTCCTTTTGCTTTAGTTCATTCTGATATTTGGGGTCCTAGTCGTATTGCCTCTACTTTTGGGTCAAAATACTTTGTTACTTTCATAGATGATTATTCTCGGTGTACTTGGTTATTTTTAATGAAAAATAGATCAGTGTTGTTTTCAATTTTTCAGACCTTTTATAATGAAATCAAAACTCAGTTCGGTGTTCCGATTCATATTTTGTGTAGTGACAATGCCCGTGAATTTTTGTCTCACAATTTTTAAACTTTTATGGCATCTCATGGCATTCTTCACCAAACATCCTATGCCTATACCCCTCAACAAAATGGGGTTGCTAAGGGCAAAAATAGACATCTTATTGAAACAACTCAGACCCTTTTATACCATGGTCATGTTCCCTTTCGTTTTTGGGGCGATGCGGTTCTCACTGCTTGCTATTTGATTAATCGTATGCCCTCTTCTGTTTTTGATAACCGGGTCCCCCATTCTGTTTTGTTCCCTCACCTACCCCTCCACTCTCTTCCACCTCGTGTCTTCGGGTCGACATGTTTTGTCTATAATATCACTCCCGATCTTGACAAATTGTCTGCTCGCTCTATCAAATGTGTTTTTCTTGGTTACCATTGGTCTCAAAAGGGTTATCGGTGTTTTTTACCCACTCTTAAGCGTTATCTAGTCTCTGTCGATGTCACATTCTTCGAGTCTGTTCCTTTCTTTGAGTCTCCTGACCTGCCTCTTCCACCCATCACTAAGGTCCTTCCTACTTTTCCTCCTCTTATCCCTGTTGATCCTGCTCCATCACCATCTTCTCCTATTGGTGCCCCGGTCCCTACTACTGGCCCTCTCCAGGTTTATCGTCGTCGGCCACAGCCACCACCACTACCACCACCACCATCAGCGGTTGTAGAGATTATTGAAGCTCCTTTGGACTCTCATCCGGCACCACCTCCTTTACCAGCTCCGGCACTGCCTCCTACGTCCGACCTTCCCATTGCTCTTCGAAAAGGTATTAAATCCACTCGTAACCCTTCTTCTCACTATGTTAATCTCAGTTACCATCGCCTTTCTTTATTGCATTATGCTTGCCTTTCCACTTTGTCTTCTGTGTCTATTCCTAAATCTCTAGGTGAAGCTTTATCTCATCCTGGATGGCGACAAGCAATGATTGATGAAATGTGTGCATTTCAGAGCAGTGGTACTTGGGCACTTGTTCCTCTTCCTCCTGGGAAATCTGTTGTTGGTTGCCGGTGGATTTATACGGTCAAGGTTGGCCCTGATGGCACTCTTGATCGCCTAAAGGCTCGTTTGGTGGCAAAGGGGTATACCCAGATATTTGGTTTGGATTATAACGACACTTTCTCCCCAGTGGCAAAGATGGCTTCTGTTCGCCTTTTTCTGTCTATGGCTGCTATTCGCCATTAGTCCCTTCATCAGCTGGATATCAAGAATGCTTTTCTTCATGGTGATCTGGAAGAAGAAGTCTACATGGAGCAACCTCCAGGGTTTGTTGCTCAGGGGGAGTCTTCTGGCCTCGTGTGTCGTCTACACAAGTCCCTGTATGGTCTCAAACAATCTCCCCGGGCTTGGTTTGGTCGATTCAGTACTGTTGTGCAGCAGTTTGGTATGACTCGTAGTGAGGCTGACCACTCTGTCTTCTATCGCCATACAGTCCGAGGCTGTATCTATTTGATTGTGTATGTGGACGACATTGTTATCACCGGCAGTGATCACTAAGGTATAACTCAGATAAAATAGCATCTCTATCATCACTTTCAGACCAAAGATCTTGGCAAACTTTGTTATTTCTTGGGAATTGAAGTGGCACAATCCAAGGATGGCATAGTAATCTCACAACGGAAGTATGCTATGGACATTCTTGAGGAAACAGGACTATTGAATGCAAAGCCGGTTGACACCCCTATGGATCCTAATGTTAGACTTTTACCGGATCAGGGGGAGCCACTTTCAAACCAAGGAAGATATAGACGATTAGTTGGAAAACTTAACTATCTTACTGTTACCCGTCCAGATATCTCCTTTGCGGTGAGTGTAGTGAGCCAATTTCTAAACTCACCTTGTGAAGGGCACTGGGATGCAGTGATTCGTATTCTCAGATATATTAAGGGAGCTCCAGGAAAAGGCCTTGTCTATGAAGACAAAGGACACACTCAGATTGTAGGGTACTCAGATGCTGATTGGGCAGGTTCTCCTATTGATAGGAGATCAAACGGTTATTGTGTATCCATTGGGGTAATCTGATTTCCTGGAAAAGTAAGAAACAAAATGTGGTTGCAAGATCAAGTGCGAAGCAGAATATCGAGCCATGGCCTCAGCCTACTTGCGAGCTCATTTGGTTAAAACAGCTTCTTAAAGAGCTTCAGTTTGGAAACGTTATGCAAATGACTCTTATTTGTGATAATCAAGCTGCTTTGCATATCGCTTCCAATCCAGTATTTCATGAGAGGACCAAACACATTGAGATAGACTGTCACTTTATCAGAGAAAAGATTTTGTCTGGAGACATCACCACTAGCTTCGTCAATTCAAATGATCAACTAGCTGATGTTTTCACTAAGTCTTTGAGAGGTCCTCGGATAAACTATATTTGTAACAAGCTTGGTACATATGCTTATATGCTCCAGCTTGAGGGGGAGTGTTGAAAATGTGTAAATATCTTTTGTATATCTTTTGTATTTATGTAGTTTCCTTGTATAGGCTAATCAGATCATAACCCTAATTCTTGTATTTATTATCATAGCTCTATATATACAGCTCTCCGTCGTGTAGTTGAGACACGCAGTTTCATCATATGTCTCTCTTCCTTTTTTCTCTCTTTTAACAGCTTTTAAGGAAGCCATTGTCCTTGACAATGTGGGATCCCCCTTCACTTCAATCATCCTTCCATCTACCATGATTTTAATAACTAGTTCCTTAAAATTTGCTCTGATTTCGCCCAAACTTTCAAGTCAATCCATCCCTAAAACTACATCAGCCTCTCCTAAATTAAAAAGGAAAAAATCCTGCACTACCACTAGATTGGGTAATTGTAACTAAATTCCCCTAAAAACCCCTTGGCTTTTGATCCTATGCCCATCGCCAACTTCCACAAAATACCCCAGAGTTTCTTCTGTATCCAACCATAACTCCTTAACAATATCGTAAGATCACCTAATTTTGTCTTGGTCATTTTTAAAATGTAAAATATATAGCCCATTAATTCAAAAATATTTAAAAAAAGGTGATAAGAATTGAATTTGTCGCTTGGTAGGAAGTTGTAGAGGTTTTGCAAAACTTAAAACTTCTTTCCATTCTTCCCCAATTGAAACTGCACTCTATCAACTATTATCATCATTCCTAATTCCACATAATATCCCTCTCCCTCTCCCTTCAAGGCTTTCATCATTGCTTTTAAAGAAGCCATTGTCCTTGACAATGTGGGATCTCCCTTCATTTCAATCATCCTTCCATCTACCATGATTTTAATAACCAGTTCCTTGAAATTTGCTCTGATTTGGCCCAAACTTTCAAGTCAATCCATCCCCAAAACTACATCAGCCCCTCCTAAATTAAAAAGGAAAAAAATCCTGCACTACCACTAGATTGGGTAATTGTAACTAAATTCCCCTAAAAACCCCTTGGCTTTTGATCCTATGCCCATCACCAACTTCCACAAAATACCCTAGAGTTTCTTCTGTATCCAGCCATAACTCCTTAACAATATTGTAAGATCACCTAATTTTATCTTGGTCATTTTTAAAATGTAAAATATATAGCCCATTAATTCAAAAATATTAAAAATAAGGTGATAAGAATTGAATTTTTAAAATTTGAAGAGATGATAAAAAAGGATAGAAGAGAGAAAACATATCTTGTGGGATCTCATTTGATAGTGCTCACACTAACTGCTCTTGACCTATAAATAAAGGCTTTGAAGGAGATAAGAAGTTTGAAGAGAGATTAGTTTGTGGGATAACATCAGAAAACTAAGAGATAGATTGAGATAAGAAGATGAGAAAGTAAGTAGAGAAAAATAAGGGATAAAACTCTATCTGGATGAGATTGTAAAACTACTACTTTGGGCTTATAAATATAAGTATATAGGAGTCACTTAACACACATTTTAGATTCTAAATACACATACGCAGATAGAGAAAGGAATAGCACGCAGAAAGTGAAGAAAGCAAAACAAAGTATATAAGAAAGTCTCATACATTCTCCTTCCAAATCTTTGTAACGCCTATTAACTTTTCTGAAGTTTCATGGTTATTTGATCTTTCTCCTTCACTATTCCCACTTCCACTATTTTATTTTTTTAAATCCATATTACCAAGTCAGTGCCACTCACGTGAAAACACCTTGGACATGGCATTACAAGAATTTGCAAATGGAATATTTGAAATTATATATAAAACTATTTATTTGCGGGTTGAGTTCACAACGATAGAATACTCAAAATTAGCTGAAGTGACAATGAAATTATTGGCTTTTCAGAGGTGAGAAAATCTCTTAGATTTTTCTAGAAGTGCTGGTGGGGTCTTAGGTGATCACCAATAAGAATCTTTACCCCTTTTTTTATGTTGTCATCTTTTTTGTTTAAATGTTATAGATTAAGATTCTTAACTACAGAATAATCATAATTAGCTGAAGTGACGTTAAAATTTTTAGCTTTCCTGATGTGAGGGCTATCTCTTAGGTTTTGCCAAAAGCGTTAGTGAGGCCTTAGACGATCTCCAATATATTCTTATCCTAAACATTATTTGGATTAATTTTATTGTGTTCATCTTACATTACAAATATTAATTTTTAAAACTTGGCCAATGATAGAAAAATTGGGATATAGTCGAAGTGACTATCGTTAAATTCTTTCCAATACTCTTGAGGCTATTATTATTATATTTAGTCAGAAGTGATGCTCGGGTCTAATTTTCATAATAAAAATAAAAATAAATAAAATCTTTTTTATAAACAATAATAATAAAATAAATGTGAGCAAATTCATTTTATACACATACACACACACACACATGCACACACACACACACACACACGCACGCACGCACGCATACACATTAAATTAAGATTTTGTTTGTCTCCCTTTTTATAAATTATTTTCTTGAAAATATTTTTTTTAAATTCACGACTTTCCTATAACATATCGTGTGATTTAAATTTGTTCCATAAAATAATGGCTATTTAGACTCGTTCCCTATCATAATCATTTATCATTTTTTATAACATACCTAACAAAGTTGGACAATTAAAAATAAAAAATAAAAATTTGTTTTGAATGTATAAGACCAATTTAACTAAGCAAATAATATTAGATCAAATAGGAAATCATTTTTTGAACAGACGGTGTAGAGTGCTAATACTTTCCTTACCCGTAATCAACCTCTGAATCTACACTCTAGAACATAGACCATATATTTTAAAGTATCCAATTGCAACATTCCATTTTTAAATGAAAAAAGCGATTAGTGGCGACTCCTAATCTTTTAAATTTGAGTTGCCTTCTCCTGGCACGGTGCCCCATTTGAGATGGTTGTGACAATAGAAAATTGTTGGATGCCTCGAAATTGACTAACACTATCACATTTTTCCTTGAATACTTCCCCAAAGCTTCAGTGAAGTCTTTGAAATCATTGGAGCTGCATCGCCTTGTCCTTCATCTCCTATTTCCACATACCCCCTCCTTTTCTTCCTCCTCATCTGGCCCCAAGACCAACAAATTCAATTGTCGATTTCTGCATATATGCCCAGGGCTATACTTCTCATTGTAGTGAAAACATAAGCCTCTTCGCAATTTGTCTTGCCACTCTTCATCTGTTAATCGCCTAACCACATCCATTTTAAAATTTCCCACCAATCTTCCTCCACTCACTGTGGAGTCTCCTCTAGACCCTGAAGCTTTTGAATGGACCACTAATTGGATTGCTAATTGGGAGCGAGGTCGCAGCATAAGTTTTTCTCCCAGGCCCAATTCAAATGGGTGAGTCAACTAGCCCTTGGGTTCGGTTGCTAAGGGCTGCGTGACTCATATTAGGCCCATTTCTCAAGGGTTGTTGCATACTGGCCCTTCCCGATAGCCCATTCCTCTCCTCCATTCTCTGAGCTAAGGCCATTATTTCTACTAATTCTTCTATTTTGTGAAGGCGCACCTTTACCCTTATCTCCTCTCTTAACTGTAATTGGCATTGACTAAAGCAATGGTTTTGATGATAGCAAACAAGAAAGGAATGGAAGTGCAAAGATCAAGTCACAAGACTCTTCAAGCTTAGCTTATAAGACTTAGATCTTGTGTAAAAGTAAAAAGGAATCACACTAAACTTAAACAAGTTTTAAACATATTTATAAGTGTTTCTAAAATGTTTAAATGTCCAACAAACTATTTTGGAAAGCTAGTTATGGTAATAGTTCAAATCTATGAAAAATAGTCAAGTTTGTGTTTTGCAAAACTAATATATAGTTACTCTTTTGATCATAACTTTCAAAATACTTTGAGTTTTACTTGAAACTTATCTCATTTGAAAATAAAATCAAAGATCTTTCCAATGATTGGTCATTTGCTTTAAACGGATAATCAACGAAAAAGTTATGACTAATTAAAGTTTGAGTTTTGAAAATTTGACCTTTGATTACTATTTTGATCATATCTTTCAAAATACTTTGAGTTTTTTTCTGAAACTTCTTTCATATGAAAATAGACTCAAAGAGCTTTCCAATGAGTGGTCATTTTCTTTAATTGGATAAGAAATGAAGAACTTATGACCTTTTAAAGTCAGTTTCGAAAACCAGAAATGGTGTAATCGATTACACGAGTCATGTAATCGATTACACGAGTCATGTAATCGATTACAACGTTGACAGAAGCCGTGTAATCGATTACACAGAGTATGTAATCGATTACAAAGTGTCCAGAAAGCTTGTAATCGATTACACAAAGTATGTAATCGATTACAAAGTGCTCAGAAAGCTTGTAATCGATTACATGAAGCTTGTAATCGATTACAAAGTGCACAGGAACGTTTCTAACGGCTATAAACGGCTAGTTTTCATAGAAAATCATTTCTAAAACCCTCCAACGGCTCTAAAACTCATTGGGCTATAAATACAAGTGTTTGGGCATCAAAAATAAGTTGGAGAACATTCTGAAAATTACCCTTGAGCATTGAAAACGAAATTCATCATCTTTTTCTCCAAATCTTTGTTTTGAGCTAAGTGTGTAAATTCTTTATATCCATAAGCTTCAAGTTGTATTATCTACTCTTCAAGAGAGTTTCTATCTTCCACACTTTGTGTAATCTATAAAGAGAGGCTGAGGTATCCCTCTAGAGTAAAGGGTGAGGTATCCCTAGAGAGTGAGGCATCTCTCAAAGTTAGTAAAGGGTGAGGTATCCCTTGAGGGTGAGGCATCCCTCAAAAGTTGTAAAGGGTGAGGTATCCCTATTTGAGGCTCAAGCACAAGGGTGAGGTATCACAAAGTGTGTTGAGTGCTCTCAATTGTAAAGATTATCAAGCAACTGTTGAAGCTTGAAGATAGTGAAAAATCTCTAGCGGTTGCTTGAGGACTGGACGTAGATCACAAGTGGATTGGTGATCGAACCAGGATAAACTATTGTGTTTGATCTTCTAAACTCTATCTCTTTACATTTGCACCTTAATTATATATGCTTGAGTTGAACTTGATATTTAGCTTATTTGCTTAATTTATCCTATATCTCAAGTTGTAGTTGAGTAATCTATAATAGTTGTACATTTATTGTGCATATTCCGCTGCATTTATTTATTGAGTGATTTAAAATGCACAATTTGTCAAAGTTGCATTAAAACAAGTCATCACCCAATTCACCCCCCCTCTTGGGTAATGGTTGCCATGGCTAACAAGTGGTATCAGAGCTTCGTGCTCTGGTAAAAGCTTAACTGCTTGGAGTTAAAGATCCTTGTTTGTTTGGAAACCATTACAAGCTTTTCAAAATGGAAGGTTTTGAAATTAATAAACCACCATTCTTTGATGGTGTGAATTTCATTTATTGGAAAGCTAGAATGGAAATTTATATGCAATCTATTGATATTGATTTGTGGGATATTATGCTTGATGGATTTACATGCAAATCAAAACAAACTTGGAATGACTATGATAAGAAATGCTTTTCATTAAACATTAGAGCAATGCAAATATTGACAAGCGGTTTAAATGATGATGCTTATGCTAAAATTAAGAATTGCTCTAGTGCTAAAGATATATGGGATGCTCTTGATTCTATCTATCTTGCTAATAATAATTTTATGCATAAAGTTGTATATAGAGAGCAAGAAGAGGAAAAGTCATTAAAGGAATCTTGTTGTGCAAAATATTCTCAAAATGATACCCAATTTGAAGAAGTGACAAAGCAAGACAACAATGAGGAAGATGATGATTTCCTTAAAGAGCCAAGTATGCTAGGAATGAAGACTACTTCATATATGGCTAAAAAGGACTTTGACGTAAATAATGTTAAACTAGATTATAGTCCTTCCTATGATGAGTTACAATGTGCATATGATGAATTATATGATGATTTGTTGAATTTAGAAAATAAAAATTTATTTTGTTTGGAAAACATTTCCTTCATTGAAAATGAAATTGAGATTTGGAAAAATGATTATGCTTTTCTTGATGAGGAAATGCCTTTGAAATGTGAAACCTCAACTTCTTGTGAAAAATGCATTAATTTAGAAAATCAAGTTGAGAACTTATATTGTGAATTTGCCAAAGCTAATGATTCTAATTGCTTACAATCCATGATTGTTAATAAGAATGAAATTGATGTTATTTCACATGGAAATTCAAGTAAGGCTTGTGGCAAAAATGACATAGAATATAAAAATAACAAAAGGCTTATGTTTTCCAAAAATGATCTTCAAAGGACCAAGTCATCATTAAATTCAATTGTTTGTAATTTTTGTGGTCATCTAGGACATATTTCTCATTTGTGCAATTATAGAAGAAATCCTTATATGAGAAATAACTTAGTTTGGGTTCCGAAAAGTCTTAAAGGTTCTAGTACTAACATTCAAGGACCCAAGATGAAATGGGTACCAAAAAGTCCTCCTAGTGTTTCAATTATGCAGAAAACTTCTCAAAAGGATAGACTAATTGGTCAAAGAAAAAAAAAGGAATCATCAAGGGGAATACTTCCAAAGCCCATTGGTAGAAGTTTTGATCCAAGAAGGAAGATGACTTCAACCAAAACTTCTCAAGTACAAAATGTGGAACTTGCAAAGTTCAAAACACTAGAAGAGAAGCAATGGGTAAGGAAAAGAGTTTCCTTGATCAACAAGGCCAAGGTATCAAAAGTTTTTACCTCTCATGAACATTCACTTGTAAAGTCAATAAATTTGAGGTATATTCCTTGTAGGCCTTAAGTGATTAATAGAATCATGTGCTCTTGGTAAAATCTAAATATTTTAATTAGCACATGATTATGTTTATTCTTATTGTAACATAAGCTTCTACAATGCCTAGGTATGTTTGCATGATGTTTGAAATTGCCGTGAGACATTTTGGAACTAATTTGAAGGTTTTGAGATTGATCAATTACTATTTGAAATGCAAAAATTGAATTTAGCAAGCTTGTAATCGATTACAAGACCTTTGTAATCGACTACAGAGGCTCTGCCAAGCGTTCTAAGCAAAGTCAGAGAGCATGTAATCGATTACACATACTATGTAATCGATTACAATGTTTCCAGAACTCATGTAATCGATTACACCAACGCTGTAATCGATTACAAGGTTCCCAGAAAGTTGATAATCGATTACACAAAACATGTAATCGATTACAAGGATTTCAGAGGGCTGGTAATCGATTACACACCCATGGTAATCGATTACACAGGCTTTAAAAATGGTTTTAAGTGCTGGAATGACCATTATCACTTAAAATTGTCTATATATCATGAAAGCATGCATATTATTAGCTATGTGCTTAATGATAATTGATTGTTTACATTTGTTGTGCTCAAATTACATACTATGGAAAATTTGATATTTATGAGAGCATAATGGATTAATGATCAATGACTAACCCTTATGGATCCAAAATTGGTGGATACCAAAGAAAATGCTTTGAATTATATTGTAGGGTGACTATTAGCTCAAGCATGCAAGTGAAGTGAAAATATGCTACTTGAGTTTCAAAAACTTGAAATGGTCCAAGTTTTCCAAGAGTCATGAAGACTTGAAGCTTGGAAGTTGGAATCACTTACAAAAACTCAAAGAGCACACTTTTGGTGATATCAATTTCTTATTCTTATTTATGTTTTAATTTGAATATCATGTTATATTTGAAAAAGTCATATTTTTTTTTGCATAATGCCATTAATTTTGCTGCATTACATTTTTGCTTGCATAATCTAACTTTTACTGCATTATTTTGAAATGGATTTTTTTTCAATGGATATTCTGGTTATATAATCTTTGATTTGGTTGAATTCCTTATTGAATATTCATTATTTAACAATGGTTTTACTCTATCACTTCTCTCTTTGTCAAAATCTATATCTTGTATATCTTTTTGATCATGACAAAAGGGGGAGAAGTTTATGAGTCTTTGAGAAAAGGTAAATAACAAGGTACAAATTCAATGATCTTGGAATTCCAAAATTAAGGGGGAGTAAGTCTCTAATACACCTTTTGTGAATTCCAATTTATTTGAACTAACTCTTTTCTCAAATAAATGTTTGTCATCATCAAAAAGGGGGAGAATGTAATTGGCATTGACTAAAGCAATGGTTTTGATGATAACAAACAAGAAAAGAATGGAAGTGCAAATATCAAGTCCCAAGACTCTTCAAGCTTAGCTTATAAGACTTAGATCTTGTGTAAAAGTAAAAAGGAATCACACTAAGCTCAAACAAGTTTTAAACATATTTATAAGTGTTTCTAAAATGTTTAAATGCCCAACAAACTGTTTTGGAAAGTTAGTTATGGTAATAGTTCAAATCTATGAAAAATAATCAAGTTTGTGTTTTGTAAAACTGATATATAGTTACTCTTTTGATCATAACTTTCAAAATACTTTGAGTTTTACTTTAAAACTTATCTCATTTGAAAATAGACTCAAAGATCTTTCCAATGACTGGTCATTTGCTTTAAACGGATAAGAAACAAAAAAGTTATGACTAATTAAAGTTTGAGTTTTGAAAATTTGACCTTTGGTTACTATTTTGACAATATCTTTCAAAATACTTTGAGTTTTGTTCTGAAACTTCTTTCATATGAAAAAAGACTCAAAGTGCTTTCCAATGAGTGGTCATTTGTTTTAATTGGATAAGAAATGAAGAAGTTATGACCTTTTAAAGTCAGTTTCGAAAACCAGAAATGGTGTAATCGATTACACGAGTCATGTAATCGATTACAACGTTGACAGAAGTCGTATAATCGATTACACAGAGTATGTAATCGATTACAAAGTGCCCAGAAAGCTCGTAATCGATGAATATTTTAATATATTTTTCGTTTTGCATATACACTGAGCGGAGCCGGGGAAACTAGAATATTTTCCCTGAGGCTGGTAAACTTTGAACGGTCAACGTGTCAACGGGGGATCTTACTAAACCCGAGGCCGGGCACAGTTTGAGAGATTTGTATTTTTCAAGATTTTATCTGTTAAATAAAATTACGGTATCATAAAATTATCTGATGAATAATAGAATATTATTTTCATCAATTGTAAATTTTATTCACTGAGAAAATAATTCCACAGTGTAATTAATCATCTGTCAGATGTATTTAATTTGGAGACAAGCTTACTATGTGCTTTATCGAGGAGCGCGCGAAGCTTCTCAAGGAAGCTTCCTCCAACCATTATTTTTATCATTTCTCTCTCCTCCCAATTTGTGCAGCACGTTTGAAATTAAGGGGGTCTAATTCATTTCCTTTTCTCACATTTCCTCTCCTCCCTGTACGCAGCTCACTATTCACTCATCTTTCTCTCTTCTCTTTCACCCCACAGCAGCAACACCATCCACCCACACCACCATTTTGTTCTTCAAACCGTCACAATCTTAGCACCATTTCATATTTGGAGAACCACCATCATTGAGGAAATCAGCTTCAAGGTTCTGCCATTTTCTCTATCTTCGTTCTCCTACGTCTTTGAAGCTTAAAGGTTAGAGCTTTAAGGTAAAGCTCTTAGCTTTTTCTCCCTCTCTTCTCTTTTTCGTAACCCACTATCATTTTGATGACAATGGGTATCCATTTCAATATTAGGATTCTGATTCTTGCAAGTTTAAATGTTAAAGGATTTCCTAGAAGCTGAAAACGAAATCCTGACCAAAAAGGAGCCACCTTTCTTTGTGCTTCTCCAAGGTAAGAGGAAGACACTCCTCCTCAACCTCTTTTAGCATTTAGGGACGTTGTTCATGATTGGTACTGAGAGTCATCTTTGTTTACATGTTGTTGGTGATATATATATGCTATTTGATTGTTTGTATGTTTTGATATATATCTGGATGTATTGGAACGTGTAATATGGAAGGGAATGACTTCTGATTGGTTCTCGGATGGTCACAGTGTTGAGCCCAGAAATTTGGAAATTTCATGTGAAAACTAGTAACAGTATGAACTTCTGGCCAAACCCGTCGAGTATGATATCCTAATCACCTAATGAAATGTTAAAATCCATCGAGTATGAGCTCCTGGCCAAACCCGTCGAATTTGATGTCTAGATCACTTAGAAATGTTAAAATCCGTCAAGTATGAACTCTTGGCCAAACCCGTCGAATTTGATGTCTTGATCACTTAGTAAAGTTAAAAAAGTATGAACTCCTGGCCAAACCCGTCGAATTTGATGTCTTGATCACTTAGAAATGTTAAAATCCGTCGAGTATGAACTCCTGGCCAAACCCGTCGAATTTGATGTCTTGATTACTTAGAAATGTTAAAATCCGTCGAGTATGAACTCCTGGCCAAACCCGTCGAATTTGATGTCTTGATCACTTAGTAAAGTTAAAATCCGTCGAGTATGAACTCCTGACCACTTAGGAGAGAAACTCCTCCAATGCAAAATCTGTCGAATTTGAATGACCACATCCGTCGAGTGACATATTCGTCGAGTTAGAATGCCAATACCCATCGAGAGACATACCAGTCAAGTAGATCTTCTGTCCATTTATCAGAAGCTTCCGAAAGTTAATATTCGTCAAGTAGAATGTCAAGATCCGTCGAATTAGAGTTCTGACCACAGTGTTTTTCATCGGTTCGACACTTGGGAGATTTCTCCAACGTCGACACCCACATCCATCGAAATAGGACTTCTACTGACCTTCTGGAAAAATTTGACAGTTTTGATCTCTGTTCGACAGAACCTCCATCCGACAAAAATTGGTTTTTATCCAATCTTGTTATAAAATGTTCTCCCATCTTTCATCCTTCTGCCATGTTAGTTTTCGTCGAATGGCAGCCTCAATTTTCCACTAAATGCATTATCTCCGTCGAATTCACAATTATGGTTTATCACCCAATACCTAGCAATTAAATCTGTGACGTTGTTGGTGATTCTGGCCATGTATCTTCCTGGATTCAAAACCCTTGGATTAATAAAAGCACATAAATCATAAATGATTGGATGACTAGAGATTAAGTAGGGATTCATAAACAGGGAAGAACATGAGTATGGGTGAGCTTGTGAGGCACATAATGAATTTAATGGTTGACTTCTATCATGACTATGAATGGAAATTGTGGATATCCTTAAAATGTACTATTGGCTTGTTGTGGACCTGTGAATGGGATCAGATCTTGTTGATAAATGATATGACATGCATTTGAAGCATGATGGACCTAGTTGGTCATGAAGAGTATGATTGTGTCATGCATTGAACAAAAAAAGAAAGAGATTGTCCATTGGACTTGGTTATGGCTTGTAGCCTAGGAGTTGAACTTACACCTTTGTGCGGGTGCGAATAAACAAGTTTAGGTTACTTGTTGACCTTGGGGGCGTCAGGGTGCGGGTACCTCACAATGGGCAGCTGGTAGCTCTCTGTCTGTGGGGCAGACCGATGCAAACACACTGACAATCCGGACCGAGACGCTGTCCTATGTCGAGATCTGTGTAGAATGTCTTGTAAAATGCCATGATGTACACAATGATAATTTGAGAATTTTAGCACTTGAGGGCCTGGGCAGCCAAGAATACAGACATACCTCCTGATCGTTCTCTCCGACTGTTTTGTGTCTAGCTCCATGGAGTAGGATTTTGGTTATTGAGGGCACGTGTGCATAGTGAGTCCATGAATTATCTGGCATACATTGCTATTATAATTGGAACTGTTGTACCTCTGATATATCTGTATGTATATGACTGCCTGGAATTGTTTGGTTGATCATAATTGCTATTGAATGTTTATTATCATTATTGCTGTCATAAATGCTATGTGGGCGCTTTGCGCCGTTTGGTTTCTCGATGCTATGATTGGTAATGATGGTAGGATGTCTTACCTCTTCTCTGTCTCTCCACTTCTGTTTTGTCCGTATACTGCGTTCCATATAAGATAACTGCAAGGAACCAGAAGCTCCCGACTTCCCTGGTTTTTGGCATCATCTCGACTGAGCGACTGCAGAAGAGTATGGAGCCACGCACGCAAAGATTTTTGGGAGATGTGCGCCTGACTTTCTTGGGAGGGCCAGAGTGCTGGTACATCAACTATGGTTCTGAGTGTTGTGTCTATACGGGGGATGTGTCATTATCTCTAGCCTGGAGACGTCACGAGCCGCCTGTCTTCACCTGCTGTATTAGTTTACGTTTGGAGTTTCAACTACCGATACGCGAGATGTGGGGTGACCGTTATTTCACTCCGCGGGAAGACTCTTTTCGTTCCACAGGTCGGGCCCCGTCCCGTGACTCTGCGATTCCTATGGTGATTTCCTCTGACGAAGAAGATCCTGAGGAAGATCACGAAGAAGTTCCTGAGGACGACCCCGAAGGGGATCCTGAAGAGGATCCTGACTCGATTCCTCCTCACTTGAGGGACTGACTTTACTTGTAGTTACTGAGGGCTACCAGTATTTTATTTTGGGGGCCTGATGTTTTGTCGTAGTAGTGGGTGTATATTCGATATCATAGGGATATGTATGTATAATCCTTTTCAAAGGTATAGTTTTGCTTTTTGATATGCCAGGCTTTGTAACTAAACAGTTTGATAATTATATATATATATATAAATGAAATGTTAATTTCCCATGTATGTTTCGTCACCGTGGATATTGATTATCGTTAACGTTAATGTAACAAAAAGAAAAAAAAAATACTCGCCAATTTAATTACCCAACTATAATCGAGTAAATATATATATTATTAAAATGAACCGAGTCTTAACTCACATAAATTTTATTTCCGCATTGTAATTGAAAGTGAGACGTTCCCTTGGTCAAAAATGGGCGTCACACTAAGTTGGTATCAGAGCCCCGGTTTATGTTTCTTTGGGTCTTGTGTTTGAGTCTGTCTTGTTTGTGCTGTGTGTTCTCTGAGTGGTATACGTAAGGGTGTATTGTTTGGTGTTCCTAGTGAATGCAACTGACTTTTCTATGCTTTCAGTTAATCTGACCTAAGAAAGTAAGATGACACGAGGGGAAGATATGGCAGCAGCTATTACAGCGATGCAGAGGATGGCTGAGGCCGTCGCACAGCAAACCGAGCAAGCTGCCCAGCAGCAAGAAAGAGTTGCACAACAACAAGAGCGAGCTGGTCAACAGCTAGAGGCCACTGCTGATGCTCAGAATTTAGCAGAGTTTCGACGCCATAACCCTCCTCAATTCAAAGGAGAATTTGATCCGGACAAGGCTAGTCTGTGGATCAAGGAATTGGAGAAAGTCTTTCGAGGAATGAGTTGCGCCGAGGACAAGAAGGTGAACTATGCTACATTTATGCTGGTAGGCAATGCTGAAAATTGGTGGAATGGAGTGCAGCAAATACTGGAAGTTGCGAACCGAGAGATTACTTGGGGCTTATTCAAGGAACAATTCTTGGTTAAGTATTTTCTTGCAAGTACAAGGCATACGAAGGAGTCGGAATTCCTCAACCTGCGACAAGGAAATATGACTGTTAGCGAGTACGCAGCAAAATTTGAAAACTTGTCACAGTTTTCGACGTACTTTCAGAATCAACCAGATGAAGCATGGAAATGCCGAAGATTTACGGAAGGACTGAGGTATGAAGTGAAGAAGGCTGTGATCACCTTGAGGATCAATGAATTCTCACGACTACTGGATACTTGCTGTGATATAGAGGCTCTGGAGCAATCTAGAGACATGAGGAGCAGAAACTTTGGGCCTACGAGATTCCAGAGAGGCGGCAGTAACAGTGCTAACCGTTTCCAGAAGAAGCCGTACTCCCGACCCACGGGGAATCGGCAACAAGCCATAGGTGGAAGTTCTGGTGGAGGTTCTACTGGGAACCGGACTGGCCAGAACACGGCGTATCCTTCCAGATGTCTAAAGTGTGGGAAAGACCATCTCACAAGGGACTATACCATGAAGGGATTCATCTGCTTCAAATGTGGCAAACCTGGCCACGTGTCCCGAGACTGCAATCAAACGAAGGCCGAACCTTCAGTGAATGCTGCAAGAGCCAAGAAACCACAGGCTGGAGGACGAGTCTACACTATGAGCGGAGCTGAGGCTTCCGAATCCGAAGATTTGATACAGGGGGAAGGTACCATAGAAGGTAATCTTTTAACTGTGCTGTATGACTCTGGGGCAACCCATTCTTTTATATCATATGACTGTGTGCAAAGACTGGGTCTATCTATGTCGTCATTACCTTTTGACTTAACTGTTTCTACCCCCACTGATAAACCGGTAGTTACTACCAAAGTCTGTCTAAATTGTCCATTGGTTGTTGAAGGTCGAACCTTTTTGGTCGATCTGATCTGTTTACCCCTTTCCCAACTAGATATTATCTTAGGGATGGACTGGTTATCTTCCAACCATGTTCTGTTAGACATTCCCGAGAAAGACCATAGTTTTTCCCATAGAGGAGAATTCTAGATTTTTGACGGCCAACCGAGTTCAAGCTCTCTTGAAAGAAGGAGCTCACGGAGACATGCTACTGTCTTCTTTGAAAGTTGAGAACGAGGTTGATGTGAACACAATTCCAGTGGTGAATGAGTTTTCCGAAGTCTTTCCTGATGATGTACCTGGTTTACCACCGGCTCGAGAGATAGAGTTTGCTATCGACCTAGTACCAGGAGCTAGTCCCGTGTCTATAGCACCGTATAGGATGGCACCGACAGAGTTAGCTAAGCTCAAGAAACAGCTAGAAGAGCTTTTGGAAAACCAATTTGTCAGGCCAAGTGTGTCACCATGGGGAGCACCAGTGCTGTTAGTTCGCAAGAAGGATGGCACCTCAAGATTATGTGTGGACTATCGACAGCTGAACAAGGTAACGATTAAGAACAAGTATCTACTCCCGAGAATTGATGACTTAATGGACTAACTGAAGGGAGCAGCGGTGTTTTCGAAGATCGATCTGTGGTCTGGGTATCATCAGATACGAGTGAAGACGGAGGATATACCCAAGACAGCTTTTCGTACCCGATACGGTCATTACGAATACCTAGTGATGCCGTTTGGTGTGACGAACGCACCAGCTATCTTTATGGACTACATGAACCGAATCTTTCATCCTTACTTGGACAGATTCGTTGTTGTCTTCATTGATGACATTCTGGTATACTCTCAAAATCAGGAGGACCATGCTGAACACCTCAGTGTAGTTCTTCAGATTATGGAGGAGAAGGAATTGTATGCCAAGCTATCAAAATGTGAGTTCTGGATAGAAGAAGTGAAGTTTCTGGGTCACGTGATCTCGAAGGATGGGATTGACGTGGATCCATCGAAGGTGGAGGCAGTGCTGCAATGGGAAAGACCAACGTCCTTGACGGAAATTAGAAGCTTCGTGGGTTTAGCTGGATATTATCGGAGGTTCATTGAGGGATTCTCCAAGATTGCTGGACCACTTACACAATTCACGAGGAAAAACCAAGCTTTTAAGTGGACCGACAGTTGTGAGCAAAGTTTCCAAGAGTTGAAGAATCGACTGACTACCTCACCGGTGTTAGTGCTAACTGATCCGAATGAGCAGTTTGAAGTGTACTGCGACGCTTCATACCAAGGGCTAGGATCTGTACTTATGCAGCATGGAAGAGTGGTGGCTTATGCTTCAAGGCAGTTGCGAGTGCACGAGAAGAATTACCCGACACACGACTTGGAGTTAGCGGCTGTAGTTTTTGCTCTGAAGATATGGAGGCATTTTCTCTACGGAGCAACGTTCAACATTTTTAGTGATCACAAGAGTCTAAAGTATTTGTATGATCAGAAGGAGTTGAACATGAGGCAACGAAGGTGGTTAGAATTCCTAAAGGATTATGATTTCCAACTTCTGTATCACCCTGGCAAGGCAAATGTTGTGGCTGATGCTCTAAGTAGGAAGATGATCAGTGTCTCTGCCCTGATGATCAAGGAAAAGGATATGCTAGAGCAGTTTAGAGATGTGTGGTCTTTTGTGGAGTTAGAACCTAGAAAGATTTGCATGAATATGGTTACCATCACAAGTGAGCTACTGGATGACATAAAAGAAAAGCAGAGGATTGACAAGTTCTTACAAGAAGTGAGAGAGCAAGTGGAGCAAGGAGGTGAAACAGAGTTTGCGGAAAGAACAGATGGAATTCTGAGGTTTTGTGGAAGAGTTTGTATTCCCCGTGACAAAGAGCTTAAAGAATACATCATTAACCATGCTCATACAAGCCAGCTGAGTATGCATCCAGGCATAACAAAAATGTACCAAGACTTGAAGAAGTTGTTCTGGTGGCATGGAATGAAGAGTGACGTCACTAGACGTGTATCGACTTGTCTAGTTTGTCAAAAAGCTAAGGTGGAACATCAGAGACCAGCGGGGTTGCTGCAACCGTTGTCTATTCCGGAATGGAAGTGGGACAGTATTGCAATGGATTTTGTAGTCGGATTGCCAAGGACAAGAAAAGGTCATGATTCGATTTGGGTAATTGTGGACCGACTCACGAAGTCGGCACACTTTCTCCCGATCGACATAAAATACAAACTGGAGAGATTGACTCAGATCTATATTGGAGAAATTGTTAGGCTACACGGTGTGCCTACGAGTATTGTTTCGGATAGAGATCCGAGATTTACTTCAAATCTCTGGGAGAGTTTGCAAGAAGCATTGGGGACGAAGCTACGTCTGAGTTCTGCTTATCATCCGTAGACCGACGGTCAATCGGAAAGGACGATCCAATCTTTGGAAGATTTGCTTAGAGCCTGTACCATAGAGCAAACTGGAAGTTGGGATGACATTCTACCTTTGATAGAATTCACCTACAACAACAGTTATCATTCGAGCATAGGGATGGCACCCTATGAAGCTCTGTATGGACGACGGTGTCGAACACCTCTGTGTTGGTACCAAGACGGCGAGCGCCTTACTGTTGGACCAGAGATTATACAGCAGACAACTGAGAAGGTTAAGATAATTCAGGAAAAGATGAGATCGGCTCAAAGTCGGCAAAAGAGTTATGCAGACCGAAGGAGAAAACCTCTTGAGTTTGAGGAAGGCGAGCATGTATTCCTGAAAGTCACACCTACGACTGGGGTAGGCCAGGCTTTAAAATCTAGAAAACTCACTCCTAAATTCCTTGGGCTATACCAAATCATTCGTCGTGTAGGTCCTGTAGCGTACCAAATATCCTTACCTCCTTTCCTTTCAAACATTCATAATGTTTTCCATGTGTCACAACTTCGAAAATACCTTCCTGACCCAAGTCATGTCATAGCACCGGATGCAGTACAATTAAAAGAAAACTTAACTTATGAGACGTCTCCTGTAAGAATCGAGGATAGGAAGATAAAGCAATTAAGAGGCAAGGAGATCGCATTGGTGAAAGTGATCTGGAACGAGGTGACAAGAGATGCAACTTGGGAGCTGGAAGACAAGATGAAGGAGCAACACCCACAGTTATTCTAAGGTATGCAAATTTCGAGGATGAAATTCCTTTTTGAAGGGGAGTATCGTAACATCCCGAAAATTCTTTATTTCATTATAAACGATCATTTTATAATATTTATGATTTTTAGGAATTTTTGTGGATTTTTTTGGAAACGATGAATATTTTAATATATTCTTCGTTTTACGTGTACACTGAGCGGAGCCGGGGAAACTAGAATATTTTCCCTGAGGCTGGTAAACTTTGAACTGTCAACGTGTCAACGGGGGATCTTACTAAACCCGAGGCCGGGCACAGTTTGAGAGATTTGTATTTTTCAAGATTTTATCTGTTAAATAAAATTGCGGTATCATAAAATTATCTGATGAATAATAAAATATTATTTTCATCAATTGTAAATTTTATTCACTGAGAAAATAATTCCACAATATAATTAATCATCTGTCGATGTATTTAATTTGGAGACAAGCTTACTATGTACTTTATCGAGGAGCGCGCGAAGCTTCTCAAGGAAGCTTCCTCCAACCATTATTTTTATCATTTCTCTCTCCTCCCAATTTGTGCAGCACGTTTGAAATTAAGGGGTTCTAATTCATTTCCTTTTCTCACATTTCCTCTCCTCCCTGTACGCAACTCACTATTCACTCATCTTTCTCTCTTCTCTTTCACCCCACAGCAGCAACACCATCCACCCACACCTCCATTGTGTTCTTCAAACCGTCACAATCTTAGCACCATTTCGTGTTTGGAGAACCACCATCATTGAGGAAATCAGCTTCAAGGTTTCTGCCATTTTCTCCATCTTCGTTCTCCTACGTCTTTGAAGTTTAAAGGTTGGAGCTTTAAGGTAAAGCTCTTAACTTTTTCTCCCTCTCTTCTCTTTTTTGTAACCCACTGTCATTTTGATGACAATGGGTATCCATTTCAATATTAGGATTCTGATTCTTGCAAGTTTAAATGTTAAAGGATTTTCTGGAAGCTAAAAACGAAATCCTGACCAAAAAGGAGCCACATTTCTTTGTGCTTCTCCAAGGTAAGAGGAAGACACTCCTCCTCAACCTCTTTTAGCATTTAGGGACGTTGTTTGTGATTGGTACTGAGAGTCATCTTTGTTTACATGCTGTTGGTGATGTATATTTGCTATTTGATTGTTTGTATGTTTTGATATATATCTGGATGTATTGGAACGTGTAATATGGAAGGGAATGACTTCCGATTGGTTCTCGGATGGTCACGGTGTTGAGCCCAGAAATTTGGAAATTTCATGTGAAAACTAGTAACAGTATGAACTCCTGGCCAAACCCGTCGAGTATGATATCCTAATCACCTAATGAAATGTTAAAATCCGTCGAGTATGAGCTCCTGGCCAAACCCGTCAAATTTGATGTCTAGATCACTTAGAAATGTTAAAATCCGTCGAGTATGAACTCCTGGCCAAACCCGTCGAATTTGATGTCTTGATCACTTAGTAAAGTTAAAATCTGTCGAGTATGAACTCCTGGCCAAACCCGTCGAATTTGATGTCTTGATCACTTAGTAAAGTTAAAATCCGTCGAGTATGAACTCCTGGCCAAACCCGTCGAATTTGATGTCTTGATCACTTAGTAAAGTTAAAATCCATCGAGTATGAACCCCTGGCCATGCCCGTCGAATTTGATTCCTGGTCATTTAGTGCAATATCAAAATCCGTCGAGTATGAACTCCTGACCACTTAGGAGAGAAACTCCTCCAATACAAAATTCATCGAATTTGAATGACCACATCCGTCGAGTGACATATTCGTCGAGTTAGAATGCCAATACCCATCGAGAGACATACCTGTCAAGTAGATCTTCTATCCATTTATTAGATGCTTTCCAAAGTTAATATTCGTCGAGTAGAATGTCAAGATCCGTCGAATTAGAGTTCTGACCACAATGTTTTTCGTCGGTTCGACACTTGGGAGATTTCTCCAACGTCGACATCCACATCCGTCGAAATAGGACTTCTGCTGACCTTCTGGAAAAATTCGACAGTTTTGATCTCTGTTCGACAGAACCTCTATCCGACAAAAATTGGTTTTTATCCAATCTTGTTATAAAATGTTCTCCCATCTTTCATCCTTCTGCCATGTTAGTTTTCGTCGAATGGCAGCCTCAATTTTCCACTAAATGCATTGTCTCCGTCGAATTCACAATTATGGTTTATCACCCAATACCTAGCAATTAAATCTGTGACGTTGTTGGTGATTCTGGCCATGTATCTTCCTAGATTCAAAACCCTTGGATTAATAAAAGCACATAAATCATAAATGATTGGATGACTAGAGATTAAGTAGGGATTCATAAACAGGGAAGAACATGAGTATGGGTGAGCTTGTGAGGCACATAATGAATTTAATGGTTGACTTCTATCATGACTATGAATGGAAATTGTGGATATCCTTAAAATGTACTATTGGCTTGTTGTGGACCCATGAATGGGATCAGATCTTGTTGATAAATGATATGACATGCATTTGAAGCATGATGGATCTAGTTGGTCATGAAGAGTATGATTGTGTCATGCATTGAACAAAAAAAGAAAGAGATTGTCCGTTGGACTTGGTTAAGGCCGGTAGCCTAGGAGTTGAACTTACACTTTTGTGCGGGTGCGAATAGACAAGTGTAGGTTACTTGTTGACCTTGGGGGCGTCAGGGTGCGGGTACCTCACAATGGGCAGCTGGTAGCTCTCTGTCTGTGGGGCAGACCGATGCAAACACACTGACGATTCGGACCGAGACGCTATCCTATGTCGAGATCTGTGTAGAATGTCTTGTAAAATGCCATGATGTACACAATGATAATTTAAGAATTTTAGCACTTGAGGGCCTGGGCAGCTAAGAATACAGACATACCTCCTGATCGTTCTCTCCGACTGTTTTGTGTCTAGCTCCATGGAGTAGGATTTTGGTTATTGAGGGCACGTGTGCATAGTGAGTCCATGAATTATCTGGCATACATTGCTATTATAATTGGAACTGTTGTACCTCTGATATATCTGTATGTACATGACTGCCTGGAATTGTTTGGTTGATCATAATTGCTATTGAATGTTTATTACCATTATTGCTGTCATAAATGCTATGTGGGCGCATAGCGCCATTTGGTTTCTCGATGCTATGATTAGTAATGATGGTAGGATGTCTTACCTCTTCTCTGTCTCTCCACTTCTATTTTGTCTGTATACTGCGTTCCATAGAAGATAACTGCAAGGAACCGGAAGCTCCCGACTTCCCTGGTTTTTAGCCTCATCTCGACTGAGCGACTGCAGAAGAGTATGGAGCCACGCACGCAAAGATTTTTGGTAGATGTGCGCCTGACTTTCTTGGGAGGCCGCAGTCTTTGGTACATCAACTATGGTTCTGAGCGTTGCGTCTATACGGGGGATGTGTCGTTATCTCTAGCCTGGAGACGTCACGAGCCGCCTGTCTTCACCTGCTGTATTAGTTTACGTTTGGAGTTTCAACTACCGATACGCGAGATGTGGGGTGACCGTTATTTCACTCCGCGGGAAGACTCTTTTCGTTCCACAGCTCGGGCCCCGTCCCGTGACTCTGCGATTCCTATGGTGATTTCCTCTGATGAAGAAGATCCTGAGGAAGATCCCGAAGAAGTTCCTGAGGACGACCCCGAAGAGGATCCTGAAGAGGACCCTGACTCGATTCCTCCTCACTTGAGGGACTGACTTTACTTGTAGCTACTGAGGGCTACCAGTATTTTATTTTGGGGGCCTGATGTTTTGTCTGTAGTGGGCTGTATATTCTGATACCGTAGGGATATGTATGTATAATCCTTTGGGGGCAGGTATAGTTTTACTTTTTGATATACCAGGCTTTGTAACTAAACAGTTTGATAATTATATATATATATAAATGAAATGTTAATTTCCCATGTATGTTTCGTCACCGTGGATATTGATTATCGTTAACGTTAATGTAACAAAAAGAAAAAAAAATATACTCGCCAAATTAATTACCCAACTATAATCGAGTAAATATATATATTATTAAAATGAACCGGGTCTTAACTCACGTAAATTTTATTTCCGCATTGTAATTGAAAGTGAGATGTTCCCTTGGTCAAAAAGGTGCGTCACAGATTACATGAAGCTTGTAATCGATTACAAAGTGTCCAGGAACGTTTCTAACGGCTATAAACGGCTAGTTTTCATAGAAAATCATTTCTTAAACCCTCCAACGGCTCTAAAACTCATTGGGCTATAAATACAAGTGTTTGGGCATCAAAAATAAGTTGGAGAACATTCTGAAAATTACCCTTGAGCATTGAAAACGAAATTCATCATCTTTTTCTCCAAATCTTTGTTTTGAGCTAAGTGTGTAAATCCTTTATACCCATAAGCTTCAAGTTGTATTATCTACTCTTCAAGAGAGTTTCTATCTTCCACACTTTGTGTAATCTATAAAGAGAGGGTGAGGTATCCCTCTAGGGTAAAGGGTGAGGTATCCTTAGAGAGTGAGGCATCTCTCAAAGTTAGTAAAGGGTGAGGTATCCCTTGAGGGTGAGGCATCCCTCAAAAGTTGTAAAGGGTGAGGTATCCCTATTTGAGGCTCAAGCACAAGGGTGAGGTATCCCAAAGTGTGTTGAGTGCTCTCAATTGTAAAGGTTATCAAGCACCTGTTGAAGCTTGAAGATAGTGGAAAATCTCTAGCGGTTGCTTGAGGACTGGACGTAGATCACAAGTGGATTGGTGATCGAACCAGGATAAACTATTGTGTTTGATTTTCTAAACTCTATCTCTTTACATTTGCACCTTAATTATATATGCTTGTGTTGAACTTGATATTTAGCTTATTTGCTTAATTTATCCTATATCTCAAGTTGTAGTTGAGTAATCTATAATAGTTGTACATTTATTGTGCATATTCCGCTACATTTATTTATTGAGTGATTTAAAATGTACAATTTGTCAAAGTTGCATTAAAACAAGTCATCACCCAATTCACCCCCCTCTTGGGTAATGGTTGCCATGGCTAACAAGTGGTATCAGAGCTTCGTGCTCTAGTAAAACCTTAACTGTTTGGAGTTAAAGATCCTTGTTTGTTTGGCAACCATTACAAGCTTTTCAAAATGGAAGGTTTTGAAATTAATAAACCACCATTCTTTGATGGTGTGAATTTCATTTATTGGAAAGCTAGAATGAAAATTTATATGCAATCTATTGATATTGATTTGTGGGATATTATGCTTGATGGATTTACATGCAAATCAAAACAAACTTGGAATGACTATGATAAGAAATGCTTTTCATTAAACATTAGAGCAATGCAAATATTGAGAAGCGGTTTAAATGATGATGCTTATGCTAAAATTAAGAATTGCTCTAGTGCTAAAGATATATGGGATGCTCTTGATTCTATCTATCTTGCTAATAATAATTTTGTGCATAAAGTTGTATATAGAGAGCAAGAAGAGGAAAAGTCATTAAAGGAATCTTGTTGTGCAAAATATTCTCAAAATGATACTCAATTTGAAGAAGTGGCAAAGCAAGACAACAATGAGGAAGATGATGATTTCCTTAAAGAGCCAAGTATGCTAGGAATGAAGACTACTTCATATATGGCTAAAAAGGACTTTGAGGTAAATAATGTTAAACTAGATTATAGTCCTTCCTATGATGAGTTACAATGTGCATATGATGAATTATATGATGATTTGTTGAATTTAGAAAATAAAAATTTATCTTGTTTGAAAAACATTTCCTTCATTGAAAATGAAATTGAGATTTTGAAAAATGATTATACTTTTCTTGATGAGGAAATGCCTTTGAAATGTGAAACCTCAACTTCTTGTGAAAAATGCATTAATTTAGAAAATCAAGTTGAGAACTTATATTGTGAATTTACCAAAGCTAATGATTCTAATTGCTTACAATCCATGATTGTTAATAAGAATGAAATTGATGTTATTTCACATGGAAATTCAAGTAAGGCTTGTGGCAAAAATGACATAGAATATAAAAATAACAAAAGGCTTATATTTCCAAAAATGATCTTCAAAGGACCAAGTCATCATTAAATTTAATTGTTTGTAATTTTTGTGGTCATCTAGGACATATTTCTCATTTGTGCAATTATAGAAGAAATCCTTATATGAGAAATAACTTAGTTTGGGTTCCGAAAAGTCTTAAAGGTTCTAGTACTAACATTCAAGGACCCAAGATGAAATGGGTACCAAAAAGTCCTCCTAGTGTTTCAATTATGCAGAAAACTTCTCAAAAGGATGGACTAATTGGTCAAAGAAAAAAAAAGGAATCATCAAGGGGAATACTTCCAAAGCCCATTGGTAGAAATTTTGATCAAAGAAGGAAGATGACTTCAACCAAAGCTTCTCAAGTACAAAATGTGGAACTTGCAAAGTTCAAAACACTAGAAGAGAAGCAATGGGTAAGGAAAAGAGTTTCCTTGATCAACAAGGCCAAGGTATCAAAAGTTTTTACCTCTCATGAACATTCACTTGTAAAGTCAATAAATTTGAGGTATATTACTTGTAGGCCTTAAGTGATTAATAGAATCATGTGCTCTTGGTAAAATCTAAATATTTTGATTAGCACATGATTATGTTTATTCTTATTGTAACATAAGCTTCTACAATGCCTAGGTATGTTTGCATGATGTTTGAAATTTTCGTGAGACATTTTGGAACTAATTTGAAGGTTTTGAGATTGATCAATTACTATTTGAAATGCAAAAATTGAATTTAGCAAGCTTGTAATCGATTACAAGACCTTTGTAATCGACTACAGAGGCTCTGCCAAGCGTTCTAAGCAAAGTCAGAGAGCATGTAATCGATTACACATACTATGTAATCGATTACAATGTTTCCAGAACTCATGTAATCGATTACACCAACGCTGTAATCGATTACAAGGTTCAGAAAGTTGATAATCGATTACACAAAACATGTAATCGATTACAAGGATTCGAGAAATCGGTAATCGATTACACACCCATGGTAATCGATTACACAGAAGCTTTAAAAATGGTTTTAAGTCTTTGGAATGACCATTATCACTTAAAATTGTCTATATATCATGAAAGCATGCATATTATTAGCTATGTGCTTAATGATAATTGATTGTTTACATTTGTTGTGCTCAAATTACATAGTATGGAAAATTTGATATTTATGAGAGCATAATGGATTAATGATCAATGACTAACCCTTATGAATCCAAAATTGGTGGATAACAAAGAAAATGCTTTGAATTATATTGTAGGGTGACTATTAGCTCAAGCATGCAAGTGAAGTGAAAATATGCTACTTGAGTTTCAAAAACTTGAAATGGTCCAAGTTTTCCAAGAGTCATGAAGACTTGAAGCTTGGAAGTTGGAATCACTTACAAAAACTCAAAGAGCATACTTTTGGTGATATCAATTTCTTATTCTTATTTATGTTTTAATTTGAATATCATGTTATATTTGAAAAAGTCATATTTTTTTGCATAATGCCATTAATTTTCTTTGCATTACATTTTTTTTGCATAATCTAACTTTTACTGCATTATTTTGAAATGGATTTTTTTTTCAATGGATATTCTGGTTATATAATGCTGATTTGGTTGAATTCCTTATTGAATATTCATTATTTAACAATGGTTTTACTCTATCACTTCTCTCTTTGTCAAAATCTATATGTTGTATATCTTTTTGATCATGACAAAAGGGGGAGAAGTTTATGAGTCTTTGAGAAAAGGTAAATAATAAGGTACAAATTCAAATAAGTCTCTAATACACCTTTTGTGAATTCTAATTTATTTGAACTAACTCTTTTCTCAAATAAATGTTTGTCATCATCAAAAAGGGGGAGAATGTAATTGGCATTGACTAAAGCAATGGTTTTGATGATAACAAACAAGAAAGGATTGGAAGTGCAAAGATCAAGTCCCAAGACTCTTCAAGCTTAGCTTATAAGACTTAGATCTTGTGTAAAAGTAAAAAGGAATCATAATAAGCTCAAATAAGTTTTAAACATATTTATAAGTGTTTCTAAAATGTTTAAATGCCCAACAAACTGTTTTGGAAAGCTAGTTATGGTAATAGTTCAAATCTATGAAAAATAGTCAAGTTTGTGTTTTGTAAAACTGATATATGGTTACTCTTTTGATCATAACTTTCAAAATACTTTGAGTTTTACTTTGAAACTTATCTCATTTGAAAATAGACTCAAAGATCTTTCCAATGACTGGTCATTTGCTTTAAACGGATAAAAAACGAAAAAGTTATGACTAATTAAAGTTTGAGTTTTGAAAATTTGACTTTTGGTTACTATTTTGATCATATCTTTCAAAATACTTTGAGTTTTGTTCTGAAACTTCTTTTATATGAAAATAGACTCAAAGAGCTTTCCAATGAGTGGTCATTTGCTTTAATTAGATAGGAAATGAAGAAGTTATGACCTTTTAAAGTCGGTTTCGAAAACTAGAAATGGTGTAATCGATTACACGAGTCATGTAATCGATTACAACGTTGACAGAAGCCGTGTAATCGATTACACAGAGTATGTAATCGATTACAAAGTGCCCAGAAAGCTTGTAATCGATTACACAAAGTATGTAATCGATTACACAAAGTATGTAATCGATTACAAAGTGCCCAGAAAGCTTGTAATCGATTACATGAAGCTTGTAATCAATTACAAAGTGCCCAGGAACGTTTCTAACGGCTTTAAACGACTAGTTTTCATAGAAATCATTTCTAAAACCCTCCAACGGCTCTAAAACTCATTGGACTATAAATACAAGTGTTTGGGCATCAAAAATAAGTTGGAGAACATTCTGAAAATTACCCTTGAGCATTGAAAACGAAATTCATCATCTTTTTCTCCAAATCTTTGTTTTGAGCTAAGTGTATAAATCCTTTATACCCATAAGCTTCAAGTTGTATTATCTACTCTTCAAGAGAGTTTCTATCTTCCACACTTTGTGTAATCTATAAAGAGAGGGTGAGGTATCCCTCTAGAGTAAAGGGTGAGGTATCCCTAGAGAGTGAGGCATCTCTCAAAGTTAGTAAAGGGTGAGGTATCCCTTGAGGGTGAGGCATCCCTCAAAAGTTGTAAAAAATCCCTATTTGAGGCTCAAGCACAAGGGTGAGGTATCCCAAAGTGTGTTGAGTGCTCTCAATTGTAAAGATTATCAAGCACCTGTTGAAGCTTGAAGATAGTGGAAAATCTCTAGCGGTTGCTTGAGGAATGGACGTAGATCACAAGTGGATTGGTGATCGAACCAAGATAAACTATTGTGTTTGATCTTCTAAACTCTATCTCTTTACATTTGCCCCTTAATTATATATGCTTGAGTTGAACTTGATATTTAGCTTATTTGCTTGATTTATCCTATATCTCAAGTTGTAGTTGAGTAATCTATAATAGTTGTACATTTATTGTGCATATTCCGCTGCATTTATTTATTGAGTGATTTAAAATGCACAATTTGTCAAAGTTGCATTAAAACAAGTCATCACCCAATTCACCCCCCTCTTGGGTAATGGTTGTCATGGCTAACATTAACCCATTCATGAAAGCGGCCTTCAGCACATCCTCCTCAGCATGTCTCAAAGGAGCGGAGAGCAATTCAAATTGCTCTCTATAATCATTCATTGAACCTACCTGCTTGAGACTCATCAGAGTTTCATAGGGATTCTCTAACAATGACAACTGAAATTGTTGAAGGAGAGTAGCCCTGAAAATTGTTTAAGAAATATGTGTGATTCTAGCCTCCCACCATTGAAACTAATTAAGGGCCCTTCCCTCCAAGCATATAGCTGCTGCAGTAACCTTTTCAGGTTTTAGAACCTAATTTATATGAAAAAAATGTTCAGCCTGTAAACCTAGCTATAAGGATCTTCTCCGCTGAAATAGGGTACCTCCAACCTTCATAACTTGTTCCCCATTTATGCCCCTACTGCCATGGTTGTACCACCATCCCCATTACTTCCCTCAGCCTCAGCATTCACCCCTGGACCAGCCTGATGAGTCCTTTCTTGATTTTAAAGTATCAGTTCCGCTATCATCTCCTTCACCCGCTATTGGCCTTCTTGCAACTCATGGCTCAGCCCATCCAATCTCTTTTCCACAGCTTTCATCCTTCCCTCTATGCAGGTTATTACCATTCAGACTCCTAGGATCGGAAGCTCTGATACCAAAATGATAGATTTCTGGATTAATAGATAGAAAAATGGAGAGAACTCTCCTTACAAGGGAAATATAGACTGAAAACTTAGAAAATCAGAATAGAAACACCCTCCCATAAAATAATTATAAGCCTATAACCCATTCTCTTCTTTTGTCTTGGTTAATTCCCCATTTCCTCTTCCCTTCCTTCATTTATAATTGTATACACCTCTCCCATTTCCTTTGGCATCCCATCACTTCCTTAGGTGTCTCTTCAGCTTTTTTTAGTTCAATTCCCAAGATGCATTTTTTTTCCGCCCCTTCATGCACCTGCAGATTGGGTTTTCCAAGACTAGGCTTATTGGGTTCTTTCTCTTAATATAAACCTTCTTAATTGGAGGCCTATCATTATCTAACATAAGCTCTTTCAGCATTGGAAGGTTCTTGATGTTTGTAGACAAGCTCTTAACATTGTTTCCCCTTAGTCGTAAGTATTGTAATGACGTTAAAAGGCCAATGCTGTCAAGGAGTATGTCGCAACGTCCCTCTTGACACAATGCAAAACGGAGCAACGAATTCTTGCATATGAATGCAAGAATGAAAAGGAGTCGCCACCAACCGATTTATCCATTAAAAATGGAAAGGTTCGATCAGATACCTAACAGATGGTATGCATTTTAGAGTTTAGGTTCATGTGTTAATTACAAGTAAGGAATGTATTAGTACCCTACGTCATCTGTTCCATGAACGGTTACTTATTTAATCTAGTGTTATCATTTAAAATTAATTAAATTGGTCCTTTTATTGTTTATTTGCAAAAATATTTTTTTTATTTTATTTTAACATGTCTCACTTTGTCAAGCATATTATCAAGAATAATAAATGACTTTGTCAGGGAATGAGTGACTAAATAGCCATTTTTATATGAAACAAATTTTAATCCCGCAACATGTGATATGAAAGTGGTGAATCAAATTTTTTTTAAGAACAAATTTTTCCAAAAAAAAGGCCAAGTAAAAATATTATTTTTAGAAAATAAGATTTTAATTCAAGAAAGTATGTTTAAGTCAAAAAATATTTTTTGAAAAGTAAGTGGCCAAATAAAATCTCATTCAACAAGAAAATATTTTTAGGTATAATGAAATTTTTGTAGTGATTTCCAAAAAGGTTTTCATAAAAAAGTAAAATTTTAACTAAGCGAGGTAGGTCGATCCCTACTATAGAGTACTTTGAATGGTATCAATTTAGTGACACTGTTATAGTTGGTATTATACAAAAACTCTGCCCAGTTTGGCCATTTAGGTCATTGCTTTGGCTTTGTACCTGTAAGGCACCCCAAATAAGTTTCCAAACACCTGTTAACTACCTCTATTTGGCCATCAGACTAAGGATGATAAGTTGAACTGAACTTGAGTTTTGTCCTCAATTGTTTGAAAAGTTCAGTCCAAAATTGACTTATGAACACTCTATCTCTATCTGACACTATAGAAGATAGAAAGCCATGTAATTTCACAATCTCTTTAGAGAAAATATTAGCCACTTATTTAGCAGAAAAAGGATGAGAAAGAGAAATAAAATGGGCATATTTAGTTAGCCTACCAACCACTACCATAATAGTATCAACCCCAAAAGCTCTTGGCAGTCCTTCCACAAAGTCCATAGACATGTCAGACAAGATCTGAATAGGAATAAGCAAAGGCTGTAGCAACCCTGCAGGGGATAAAACCTAATATTTGTTCTTTTGGCATATATCACATGCTACCACATAATTCTGTATATCCTTCCACATTCCCTCCCAATACAGCAACTCATTAATATTTTTTTAAGTTCTAAAGAATAGTTCCTTAAGAATAATAAGAATTTTAGGAGAGTATTTGTGCAAAACCAACCTGTTCTTGTAGAATAGTTTCCTTCCTTGAGTCATGAATCCAGGGTGAGACTCTGGATTACTCAACACATCCGGTAGAATGGTCCTGAGTTTCTCATTTGTTTGCAATTCCTCCACTAAGTCTTCTAACTCAGTTAGTTGCATAGTTAAGACAGCAGAAAAGGACATTTTCATGGAAAGAGCATTAGCCGCCCTATTTTCAGGTCTAGATTTGTAATGCACCACAAAATTGAACCTCAGTAATTTAGAAGTCCATTTCTGTTTTTCCTCTCCCATCAATCTCTGATCATTTAAGAATTTAAGGCTTCTTTGGTTCATACTGATTATGAAATACCTCCCTACTAAGTAGTAGGGTTGATCAACCTGAACCAATGACCTGAAAACCCAATCGACCTGACTTGACCTGATTATAAATATCTGGGTTAGTTCGGGTGTTTGGGTTAATTCGAGTCAACCCGATTAAACCCGAACTCTTATTGGTTCAGATTACGGGTTTAAGTGACCGACCCGATGACCCGACCCGATGACCCGTAAAATGACGTTGTTTTGCTTAAATTCAATCATTATTTTATTTAATTTCTATAACCTGACCTGGTGACCCAACCAACCCAACCAATCTAATTAACCCGATTACCTAACCCGAACCAACCCGATTGCAATCGGGTTAGTTTAGTTCGGGTTACTCGAAAAAAAATTGCAAACCCGACTCGAACTGACCCGACCTTACCTAATTGGTTTGAATTTTTCTCTCCCCAAACCCGACCTGACCCGACCCGTGATCACCCCTACTAGGTAGTTCCTCCATTTTTGAATAGCAAACACTATTGCCATTAGTTCTTTTTCATAAACTGACTTGTTTTGGGCTCTATCAGACAACTATTGGCTAATAAAGGCTATTAGCCTACCTTCTTGCATGAGTACAACACCTATCTTTTCCCTGATGCATCAATTTCAACTATGAATGTTTTGTAAAAATAAGGAATAGCCAATATAAGTACAGAAGTCATTGCTATCTTTAAAGATTCAAATGCTTTTTAAGCTTCTTCTCCCTATTCGAAAGAATATTTCTTAAGCTGTTGAGTGAAGTGTCAGGCTATTTTGCCATAGTTTTTGTTAATTTTTTTGTAATAGCCCGTCAATCCTAAAAAACTCTCAAGCTTTTCACATCCATGAGAGTTGGCTAATTAACCATAGCTTCCACCTTTTTTGGATCAGCCTCTACCCCTGTAGATGAAATTAAGTGGCCCAAATACTCTAGTTGTGTCTAACCAAAATTGCACTTTTTCTTATTAACAAACAACTTGTATTTCCTTAATAAATGAAGCACCATCCTCAAATGTACTACATAAGATTATTGGTCTTTATTGTAGATTAGTATATCATAAAAAATGACTAGCACAAATCTCCTTTGGAAAGGTCTTAACACTTCATTCATGAGAGATTGAAATGTTGAAGGTGCATTAGACAGCCCGAACGATGTCACAAGGAACTCATAATGTCCCTCATGAGTCTTAAAAGCTGTCTTAGGAATATCAATCTCCTTCATTCTTATCTGATGGTAACCAGATTTCATATCCAGCTTAGAGAACACTGCATAATCTCCTAACTCATCAAGTAATTCATCTATCGTTGGTATAGGAAACTTATCAAGGACAATTACTTTATTTAAGGCCCTATAGTCCACACAAAATCTCCACCCACCATCCTTATTCTTAACTAATATTATTGGGCTAGAATAAGGACTAATACTTGGTCCAATGATACCAACAAACACCATTTCATCTACAAGTTTCTCAATTTCATTTTTTTAGTAGTGTGGATACCAGTAAGGTTTTATATTACGTATTTGGGTTCCTTCCTTCAATGGGATTGCATGATCATGTCTTCTCTTTAGTGGCAACTCATGAGGCTCCTAAAACAAGTCCTTAAAGTCATTCAAAATTGCTTCCAACTTTACCCAAACTGGTTCTTCCTTCTACTGTAAGTGTGATAGCACTTTATATTCAATGTAGAAGCCTTCCTCGTCATCTTGTAGGGCTTTATACATTGCTTTAAGGGATGTTGAAATCTTAGACAAGGAAGGCTCCCCTCTAAGGATTATATCATTTCCATCGATCTCAAATTTTAGAGTCAGCTCCTTGAAGTTTGCTCTGATTTCTCCTAATCCCTCTAACTAACCTAATCCTAGAATTACATCTGCTCCTCCCAACTAAAATAAGAACAAATTTTGATTTATTTGTACTTCTTGCATTTGCAAGATAATTCCTTTGCAAACTCCTTTACACCTAATCTTATAGCCATCACTAACCTCCATAAAGTATGTTTGGGTGTCAGTGATAGGTAAATTTAGCTCATTAACTACCTTCTTGGCTATAAAATTGTTGGATGCTCTTGAGTTTATAAGCACTACCACCCCCTTTCCTCCTATTTCCCCTATCAACTTTAATGATTTTTTTGAAGTCAAACCCATAATAATGTGGATTGACAGCCGTAGTGCCTTTTCTTCCAATTCTTTTTCTTCCTCATTTGCTTCTCCCCCTATAACTCCTTTTGTTTCCCCTTCATTTTCCACCACCATTAAATAGAATTGTTTGAATTTACGTATATGCTCCTGACTGAATTTCTCATCTCATTTGAAACAAAGACCTTTCTTCATTTTCTCTTGTAATACAGCATTAGATAATCTCCTAAAACCTCCCCTCTACTACTACTTGAACCTTCAGTTGGTTTCGTTTCTGTGGAAGCTTTGTTGCTATAAGTGGGCTTAGAAGAGGCTGAAATGGGTGCTATACTATTACCTCTTACTCCAGCACTAATATTGGGCCGAGGTCCAATATCCACCATTGTTGTCTTGACTGCTTGGGTAGCTTTAAACTGAGTCCCACCCCCGCCCTTAGTGAAAGCTCAATTCTTCTCCTCAATCAATTAGGCTTGGTCCATCAAATCTGATAGGGAGCCTAACTTGTAAAGTATCAATTCTGCCTTTATCTCCTCCTTAGGCCATTCAACCATATTCCCCCTGAGAATCTCCTCATCAGCGTGTCAGAAAGGACCAAAAATCAACTCAAATGCCTCTTTAAACTCACTGACAGTCCCTATTTGGTGCATACCCAGAGAACTTCGTATAGGTTTTGGGCTATTGACGGCTAGAAACGTTAGATGACCGCTGCTTGAAACTCGGACCATGTAACGTTCGAAGTCCGCGCTTCCCACCACCTTAACTAGTTCAAGGCTCGACCCTCCAATGCCACCATGATAGCCTACAACCTCTCCCTCTCACTCATCGCATTCACGTGAAAATAATGCTCGAATTTGTTTACCCACCCACAAGCGTTGTCATCAAAGAACATGGGAATCTCCAACCTCCTCCATTGATCTTCTGGTTGGGTTTTCATATTTAACATCATGGAGCTTCCTCCTCTTCCTACTTCACTTTCTGGTTCATCCCTTGTCCCTCCATTACCGTTACTACCAGGGAACTCATATATCAGGTGTAACAACTCCTCCTGAACTTCTTCACTCCTCTTCATCCTTACTTCATTGGTTTCCCTCCATCTTTCGAACCCCTTCTCCAAGGCCTCTAACCTTACTTCCATTCGTGTACTCACCATCCACAGCTCCCAAGACTGGGAGCTTTGATACCAGTTAATAGAAATTAGAGTAGAAAATCATGCAAACACAGAAAAACAAAGATGTATATCTCCTCTCCTGAGCTGATATCAGGTTGATATCAGATCAGTGGGTCTAAACTGTATACAAAGATAAAAAAAATATCAAAGAAATGAAATGAAAATACTGGATAACCCAAGCATTCTAGAGGTTTGGTTCTCTCCACTCCAATTCCTTACCCACTTCTTTCTTGCCCTCTACTCCTCTCCTTTTCTCTCTCTTATATCTGCACAGATACTAATTGATTCACTCCATCCTCTACTACACTGCCAAGTTAGTAGCTATCAGCAGAAGTCATAATGTGTCCCTTGCCCATTTGGGCCTCTGATTTCCCACAGCCTATTTTCACTATACCTTAGTGTTAGGAGGCTTGCTAACATAGTTTAAAATTAGCCGTTAGCCCCCACTAAACTTTATGCCACATTTCCTTAATTTTTAACCCACTTTACAATATTGTGGAATCATGGCAAAAAATTAAAGTAGCGGTTACTGTAATACCCTGAATCACATGTTAGACTAGTAAATGGTTACAAAAGGTAGCATATGACTTACTTAACATACCAGTGAAGTTTTGTGACAATCTGAGTTCATTTAGGCACTTAGTTACAATACAGAAGTTGAAAAGTAGCTTAAAATGACTCAGATAATGACTTTAAAGTAAAGTTGAGGGAAATAAACATTAGAGAGTTTGTTTCTAGGTCACACATAAGCTAAGTATGATGTAGTTAAAGTTTCATGAGAATCTAAGTTAGTTTGATATTTTTAGGCATATTAGTTGTGCATTTAATACCAAATTGACTATCAGCAGATATGAAAAATCATGAAAATGGTGAAACAATAATTTAGATGAATATTATGATTTATTCTAAAGTTGTTGGAAGATGAAAAACTTGAATTAGCATAATTCAGGTGTCCTTAGCAGATATAAGTTCCAGCACATGAACTTATGTTGTTTTCCTATTTATTTCCCATTCTCTCAGCAGAAACAGAGAAGGAAAAAAATGAAGGGAAGAGAGAAAATAGGAGAAAGGAAGATGAAGAAGGAGAAGGAGGAGAGGATCAAGCTTCAAGGATCAAGTTCAATCTTGAAGATCTTCATTCAATTAAAAGGTAAGGGGTTCTATTCATAATTCTTCTCTTTGATTCTCATTGAATGGAGTTTCAGGTTTTGGATAGAAATAGGGGTTTGAATAGTCAAATCCGAGTTCCTGGCTTGATTCTTGATTCCAAGGATTAGGTTAAGTTAGTTGAAGCTTAGTAAGTGTAAGATAGTCATTCATGACTCAAGATCAACCATTAGAATCCATAGATTTAAGAATTGGACAATGGTTGGAGTTTTGTGGTTTTGGACCTAAATTTGTGTCTAAGAGAATCTATAGGTTGTAATTGAGTTATAACAAGTTTAGGGGCATGGATGAGTGTTAGAAATCATCAAGAAACTAATTTTAGTTTATTAGAAGTGAGATTTGGACCATGGAACAGTGCCACGGTTCTGTGGAACCTGGGTTCTGCTATGCGCGCTGCGGCATGAGAGATGTTATGCCACAACATGATGATGAACTACTTGAATGTCACGGCATAAGGAAGTTACGTTGCAGTGTGAGGCCAATTTTCGTAGCACGCTCCGCGGTGTGAAGAACATCATGCCGCGGCTAATAACTCCATGTAATGTAGTTATTTGTGCCCCATAATTGTGCTTCATAAAATGCCATGTCCTTGTTATTATGCATATATGAGAAATTTTATGCTTATAATGGTTAAATTTCCTTTGAATGTCTCTCTATATGTTATTGATCAAATTGTGCATATTATGCAAATGATTAAATGGATTTATAATTTATATTTAACTTGGTGATTTTTCTAATGTAGGATGGGCTTAAAACTGATGAATTGGAGCGATTCAAGGCTCAAAAGCCCAAGAGAAAGCCAAGGAGGCATTCCACAAGAGAGCGTCGCGGCACAAAGGAGTGTGTGCCACGGCGCAAGAGTGCATCATTAAGATTTCATACAAAAACTCGAGGCTAGCTCGGCACAAAAGTGGCGTGCACCGCGACCCTTTGTGACCGACTTAGTGAGCGCTGCGACATGAAGGAGTGTGCGCCGCAGCGTGATGTGCAGAACTAATCCTATAAATAGATTTTTATCAAATTTTCTAAGTATGGCTTTCTAGGTTAGAGAAGCTGCACCTAGTTCTTCATTTTCTGAGGCTGAAAGAGGCCAATGGAGCCAAGGTTGGAGGCTATCTTCCTCATGGAGGGAGATTCAAGCATCAATGACAACATCCATAAGCTTTTCCTCCTTTCTCTCTTTGTTTGCTTCTCTTTCTCATTCATTTGAGCATGTATTTTGATTTGTAATCATGTGTTCAATGATGTAGCAGCTGTTTTAGGGAATACTTTGAATCCTTTTTATGGATATTAATGATTTTGTTCTCCTATGAGTTTGTATGGATGTATAGTTTTGTTCAATTATATGGTTCTTAATGCTTTTGAAAGTTTGATCAGCTTTTGAATGATTTGTTGAAGTCTGATGAACTTAGACATAAGAATTTGGATTTTAGATTTAATGTATGGTTGATGCATGTTCGATTCTATTCCAATGGCGGGATGAGTTGATTCGCTAACTGGATAGAAATATACCTTTTAGCCATGTATAGCGTGTGTTTAAGAATAAATCGTTCAAGAGTGGATTTTGTATTAGCTCTCATGGAAACATAGTGAGTTGGGCAATTGAAACTATGGTTAGATGACCTAGACATAGGCTTTTAGCTAATGAAGATTCTCAAGCTAACCTAATCATTTCATTAATGTTTATGAAAAGAATTGCATGTTGTTGGTTGAAGTAAAGGGTGAAGAAGGATTTTTCTAATCTCTATCCATTATGTTATTTTTATTTATTATGTTTTAGTCTTTAGTTTAATTGTTTTTCCTTATTTTATATGTTCTTGAATAGAATTAGGTAAGCTATTAGTTAATACTTAGTATTGGAAGTAAACTTATCATTGAGGGAATGATCTTTACTTTTTACTTTATTACTTGAATGACCCGTGCACTTGCGGCCTATTTTAGGACAAACAAGTTTTTGACGCCGTTGCCGGGGTTAAGACATTATTTCTATATTGCTAATATTAACAATGAGTTTGCTTAGTTTTAATTCAAGTTTTTATGTTTTGTTGATTGTAAATAGTTTTATTTTCAAGTTTTTAAGTTTTTGTTGTTGATTTGCTTAAATATGTAGTCATAGTTTGATTTTGTGTTTTTGTTATGTTTTTATTATACATTCTGTGTTTTAAGTTTATAGGCACATTTTGTTAGTTCTGGAGGCCATATTGAAGCAGAAATGGCAGCAGAAACCATTTCCCTATAGAATTCTATAGGTTAAGTTTTCACGCCGCAACGTAGTATTCTGAGCGCCGCAGTGCACGTGTACGTTTTCTGCAGAATTTTGTAGCTTTTTACTCACGCCGCGGCCCAGGCATGGTTGCGCCGCTGCTCAGCACCCTATTTTTGTCTTTTTCTGTTTATTTTCTTTGTTTTTCTTTATTTAGTATACTCAGTGCTAGTTTGGTTGCTATTTTGATATGCTCAGGTACCCTATAGATCATGTGCAGCAAGGAACACATTCACTTTGGTTTGGGGGAGTATCTTTACATGTTTTCACCCTTAATGTTAATGTTTATACATGTTTTGATATTTTAAGTATATTCTAGTGATAGTTATCATGCTTTCATGATTATATCCTGTTTTGGTTATTACTGGTGAGCTGTTGATACAAATTTTAATTTTTTGCACTTTGTACATATTGTTATGCATCCTTGAATGAAAAATGATGGATCTTTGGAATGCATGACATATTTCCATTTGCTAGTGTGTGATGGTTGGCCAATGATATAAATGCTTGCGTATTACCCTCTGTTTTGTGAAACCATTTGCGATCTTGAAGCATGTCAATGCAATCTGGTTTGTTTTTATGCATGTTGTATTTCTCCACTTAGATGCTTGTTTAACTTTGAAAAGATATGAGTGTTTTGTTTAGAGAATGTTTATGAATTGTGCATGTGGATGATTTCTTTTATCCTTTAAGTTGTTCTCTAACCCTCTTGAGGTGAAATCCTAAATTTTGTATGATTAAGGAAATGATTAGGGCATTATTTGGACCGTTTGAGCTTTTCAAGCTTAATCCTATATGATGATATTCATAGGTCCCCTTTTGAAACCTTATACTGTTTGGCCTTATTTGTTTTTCACCATCATTGTGTTCATTAACCTATTAACCATTCTAATACATGTGAAAGCATTGCATTTTCTTCCTACCATCAATGTTTGTTGAGTTCATAATATGCTATTTCTTGAAGTAAGTCCATTGATTAGGGGTATTAATATCTTCAATACAAAATGAGCTTGAAGGAACCATATGCAGTCAAAGAAAAATCATTGCTTTGGAAAATAAAAAAAAATGTAAAGAAAGAGAGAGAAAAAAATAAGCAAAGCATAAGTAAAGAAAAGTAAGAAAAACATCAAAATGGTTCTGGCAAGTTTTCTGCATTCACTTTTGAATACACTGCGAAAATCATGTGGTAACTCAAGTCTTGAAATAACATGTTTATGTTTCTCAATGTTTGTATTGTATCCTATCCTTTTTTTTTTGTTACCCATACCATTAGCCTTACATTATAAGCTATGAAAGTCCCTCTTGATCATCAATCTTGTATGATTTACATTAGTGGAGAGAGGGTTGAATTAGAATTTTGTGGATTCTTTGATTTGTATCCATGTGTAGGTTTATAAACTTATCCAGATAAGCATAATTTGAAAAAGATAAGTTTGACTTGCAAGTTTGTGGGAAATGTCATGTGTATGATTGGAAGCTGGATTGAGGGCATGTTTAAGATTGTATATGCGTTGAACTTAATTGTGGGGCATGTGCATCTTTTGAGGGCTTAAAACTTGTTTGTCCCAAAATAGGCCGCAAGTGCATGAGTTATTCAAGTAATAAAGTGAAAAGTAAAGATCGTTTCCTCGAGTATAAGTTTACTTCCAATGCTAAGTATTAACCAATAGCTTACCTAATTCTATTCAAGAACATATAAAATAGGGGAAAGCAATTAAACTAAAGATTAAAAAGTAATAAATAAAAATAATATAATGGATAGAGATTAGGAAAATCCTTCTTCACCCCTTACTTCAACCAATAACATGTAATCCTTTTCATAAACATGAATGAAATGATTAGGTTAGCTTGAGAATCTTCATTAGCTAAAAGCCTATGCCTAGGTCATCTAACTATAGCTTCAATTGCCTAACTCACTATGTTTCCATGAGAGCTAACACAAAATCTACTCTTGAATAATCTATTCTCAAACACACGCTATACATGGCTAAAAGGTATATTTCTATCCAGTTAGCGAATCAACTCATCCCGCCATTAGAATAGAATCGAACATGCATTAACCATACATTAGATTTAAAATCCAAATTCCTATGTCTAGGTTCATCAGACTTCAACAAATCATTCAAAAGCTAATCAAACCTTCAAAAGCATTAAGAACCATATAATTGAACAAAATCATACATCCATACAAACTTATAAGAGAACAAAATCATTAATATCCATAAAAAGGATTCAAAGTATTCCCTAAAACTGCTGCTACATCATTGAACACATGATTACAAATCAAAATACATGCTCAAATGAATGAGAAAGAGAAGAAAACAAAGAGAGAAAGGAGGAAAGACTTATGGATGTTGTCATTAATGCTTGAATCTCCCTCCATGAGGAAGATAGTCTCCAACCTTAGCTCCTTTGTCCTCTTTCAGCCTCAGAAAATGAAGAACCAGGTGCAGCTTCTCTAAACTAGAAAGTCATACTTAGAAAATCTGATAAAAATCTATTTATAGGATCAATTCTGCACATCGCGCCATGGCGCACACTTCTTCGTGTCGCGACGCTCACTAAGTTAGTCGCAAAGGGTCACGACGCACACTAATTTTGTGCAGCGGTGCGCTAACCTCAGGTTTTTGTATGAAATCTTGATGATGCACTCTTGCGCCGCAGCACACACTCCTTTGTGCTGCGGCGCTCTCTTGTGGAATGCCTCCTTGGCTTTCTCTTGGGCTTTTAAGCCTTGAATTGCTCCAATTCATCAGTTTTAAGCTCATCCTACATTAGAAAAATCACCAAGTTAAATATAAATTATAAATCCACTTAATCATTTGCATAATATGCACAATTTGCTCAATAGCATATAGAGAGACATTCAAAGGAAATTAACCTTTATAAGCATAAAATCTCCCATATATGCATAAGAACAAGGACATAACATTTTATGAAGCACAATTATGGGGCACAAATAACTACATTACATGGAGTTATCAGCGGTGTGAAGAACGTCGTGTCACGGCGTGAAAGAGATGCTACATCAGTACTAAAACCCGTGGCTTGGGTGCCGTGGCGTGCCCAAGTAGTGCCGCGACGTGAGCACCAAAAACTCCAAAAATGTCATTTATGATGTTTTGAAGCTATGGACTAGATGGATCATTAGTATATGCTTCCTAAAGTGTTTGAGGATGCAAGTAGGGATATTTTAAGAGAAGAAATATCACCTAGAATGAATGAGAAGTATAAGGCCTTTGAGCATTTAAAAGTGAAGGATTGTCCTAGGTAAGGACATAGCACCTTAGGTAACCTAGCGTTGCATTAGATATCACTTAAGATGTGATGAGATGGTGCAATGGAGACAAGTATATTGGGATAAATTGTAGAGTTCACTCTAGTAAGAATAAGGAAAGTAATAGGATGAATGTTGACTTGTAAGGTTGTTGTATTCATTAAGTAAGCAAAGTTATAGTGAAATGCTCATTTGTTTCCTTGAGCAAGATTGAATGAGGCATTAGTTAAGATAGGCTCTATCACTAGGATGAGTTGAGTCTATGAGAACATTAAGGTAGTGTTTATGAGAGAGGTAAAGATAATACTACGTTTTTCACACACTAGTTAGTTAATCTAGTTTATATGTGAAGAGTAAGACCCTTAGTCCAACCAAGAGTAATGATTTGTCATAAGTGAGTATCTAACACTTCAGAAGCATAGTGTTGCATAGGATTCACTTAAGAGTTATGAGTAATGAGGTGGTGTTTAGATATAAGTATGTATATCTATGGAAATAGTCTAGTAGTATTGATCTTTGTGAGTATCATTTGACAGCATTCATGAAGGCCAAGAGAGATTGAAGGGTTTCTAATAGACTCAATTAAGGAAGGGCAGAACCCTGATATTTCGTTAGTGCCAAGGTCAAAGGAGATAAGTAGGGGTCCATAAGATTCTTCCAAATCAGGATTTAGATTGAACATCTCAGCGTGCCAGGATATATGTGATGTGAGGAGATACCTCATTCACCATGAGATAATTTACTAAACCAGTTCCTAATGAACTTCTTGGTTGTCAAAATAAACCCCTGCATATATTTCAAAACAAGCATTGTATGAGCATATCCTTAGGATCTTTCTTGAGCATAATTATACTGCATATCATCCACATTACATTTACGGACAGTTGTATGGGCATTGTCTATTACTATAGGTTTCTACAATTGTATGGGCAATTATTTAATATCTAATAATATGTAGGCTATCGATTTAGATTACACAATATAGTAGTGTGTAGTTATGAGAATTAGTGGAGGAAACTCCTATATACAGGACGAAGCATGAAGACTAGTATAGTTTTTATATGCTTTAGTAGACAAAGCTTATGTATAAGTTTATATTTGCTTTTTATGTTTTAAGTAGTATGTATTACAATATGCCCTCCTGTGGCAAGTGTTGTATATATATATGTATGAGTTTAAATTTTTTCGCTTTCTCTTAAGGCTGTCTATAATTATCCAGTTGTGATTATGGATATATATTAGTATGTAGCATGTAGAAGTGATGTCTCTAGTACTGTTTATTTTTATATATCTCTGTATTTCTAGGATATATCTAGATATCTATATTAAGATGTTACGTTATGGTATCAGAGCAGTTCATCCTATTGAGCCAGGGTATAGACTGACTGTGATTAGGCATAAGTAGCAGTTTAGTAGAATGTTATGCATTCTTTTTTCTCTTTAGGAGATTTGTAAATGGATTTGTATGACTAGCGTTAGGTATGGATGCTATTGGCTACTGTCACACAGTTACATGATATTGAGCCTAGCTAACTCAATATGTAATATTCTGTGTATACAGGAAATTATGGCTACTACTGGGTGAACCTATGAGACTAGGAGACTGGTAAAGGAGGAGATAACCAGAGCTCTTAGAGTAATGGTTGTTGTATTGAGAGAGCAGACTACCATATATAGAAGTCTATCAGAAGCTATAGTATAGGACTCGCGTGATAAGTTGCAAGAACGAGAAGGAACTTATGAGAGATCAATATTTCTCAGAGTTCAGAAGAGTTACTCCTTTGTTTTTTAAGGGAGAGTTTGGCTCAGTCAGAGCCGAACGATGGCTTCATGTGATGGAAGAGATCTTTGAGGTCGTGGCATGCGCTGATGGATAGAAGATGACCTTGCTTCGTAAGGGTTAGTAAGAAGAGCTGAAAGCTGTTAAGATGAAGCAGAGAGGTTACTAGAAGAGGTTGGGACTCAAATTACCTGGTAGATGTTTAGAGCTACTTTCCTAGACAAGTATTATTCCCTCGAGTTATGGAATGATAATCACATATTTGATACATTAATAAATCTTCATTTTTAGTTATTTACACTCTCTATATATTTAATTGATTGAGCTTGGTTATGTTTTGTAAGTTTGAACTCAAATTGGAGTTAATTGATTTTTTCCATCAAGATTTATGTCTTACACTATTTATGTATTTTAGCTATATCTTGAGTTCTAGATGTCTAATAATTATGTATTTTGCCTTGTAGGAAAGATAAAAGAGATCTCTACAACTTTCATGAGAGCGCTAGGTCAAAATCAGACATCTAGTAGAGCTAATTGGTCTTGGAAGTTAGAACACAGGTTTTGTGATTGGAACCTAAATAGTGTACAGTAATCAGAGCATAACTCGGGTTATAAGAACTTAATTAGGCTAAAATTTTCGCATCTACAAGTTAAGACCCATATCTACAACTTTTATAAGCACACAAGACTTATTTCAGATTGTTTAGAGGTCATATTGGGCTTCCAAGTCAGAACAGAGAAACTGTAGCTGGGTCTGAGCAGTGTATAGTAATCAGACCATATCTCAAGTTGTAGGAATAGTTTTGGACTCAAACTAATGGCATTTGAAAGCCAAGATCTAGGCCTACAACTTTTATTGAGACCATTTTTCAATTCTTTGATGTATTCAATGAGTTTAGCACTGAATGATTTTGGAGACAAAGAATCTCAATAATTTTTCACTTATCAAAAGTCATTTGGCATTTTCCACTTATTTTCCACTTATCCACTCACTCATGAATCAGCCCCCTTGTCATTTTGTATCTCTAATCCTCTATAAAAGGGAGCCTTGGCTGATCATTTAAGAATCTTGGCTTAGAGAACAAGATCATGCTATTGTGTTATTTGTTTATCTTATTGTAATTTTCTTTTATTCTAAATTGAAGTTATGTCCTTCTTCTTCTTCTTTTTCTCTCTTTCTTTATTCTTGTCTATGAGTAACTAATTTTCATTTTACGTAGGTGAAAGGATGAAGTTCTTGGTAATGAAATAAGGTTAGATTAATCTCTTTCTTGTGCTTAAATGATATATTATTAAGTGGTCATTATATGTATTGTATTTTGTTTCCAATCAATTTAGAAACTCTCCTTGTAAAGTGGAGATCTTGATTTGTTGTAGACAAGATATTGACACAATGAATGCTTGAGCCCATTTATAAGTGGTGGTGTTAATAGATGATTAAAGGAATCATAATACAATTACGTATATAATCTTAAATGAACTTTGAATGTTGGATTTTTTTATTGGAACTTCCATTATGTGTGGATTCTAATTGAGTTATAAAAAGAATTAATCTTGTCCTTAATTTAATTACCAAGAGTAGATCTCCTAACTCAAGTAAATCCTTTTTATTTGTGACTAAGTTTTATCACTCTTATTGTTGTGACAAAATATTTACCTTACGTCAAAGAATTTTTCTTTATCAATTCCTTGTGTATCAACCTCGGACTCCCAATATTTATTACTTGAAATAACCTGCACTTGGGTTTGTAACTTTTAATCAGCATCAAGTTTTTGGCACTGTTGTCGGGGACTTGATTTGAAGAAAAATGTATTTTGTATATATTTTGTATATATATATATATATATATATATATATATATATATATATATATATATATATATATATTATCTGTGGATCTTGTGTATATATATATTCTACTCTTTTAATTTTTTTTTTTCTTTATACATACTAATATACTAACTTTTTAAGAGAAACTCTCCCTTCTCCCTTTCTCCCTCTGTAATCTTTAATCATGAATGAAATAATCTTTCTTCTTCTCTTCTCTCTCGCCGGAGCAAAAAATTGGCTTGTCGGTTCTCTGGTTTTTACTTTATGTTTTAATAATATCTCAATCTTGACTCTTCTCTTCTTCCTCCTTCGCCGGCTCTGGTGGGGCTCTACCTCTCTCGATTTTTATATTTTAAATTTACTTTCTATAATTTACTTTTTGCACTTTACTTTCTACACTTTATTTTATGTATTTTATTTTCTCGTACTTTACTTTCTCGTATTTTATTTTACGCATTTTAAATTTAACTTTCTAACTTACTAACTTTCTAACTTTCTAACATTTTAATTTACCTACTTCTAACATTTTAATTTACTTGCTTACTAACTTTTTAATTTATCTGTTTACTAACTTATTTGGTGGTTGGTTTATTCCACACCCTTGTTAATATTTATTTACTACGTGTTAATATATATTTGGTGGCTAGTTTATACCACACCTTTGTTAATATTTATTTGGTGGCTAGTTTATACCACACCCTTGTTAATATTTATTTAATGGCTAGTTTATACCACCTACTTGTTAATAATAATAATAATAATAATAATAATAATAATAATAATAATAATAATAATAATAATAATAATAATAATAATATTATTATTATTATTATTATTATTATTATTATTATTATTATTATTATTATTATATTATTATTATTATTATTACCATGGCGGGTTTACCGCCTACTTGTTAATATATATTTTTTTATGGAAGGTTAAGTTCTGTATATATTTTTATTTTATTCTTCTTATTTCTTCTTCTCTTTTGTTATGTGCAGTTAAATTCGTGTTTCTAGGGTGAAGATGTAACTTGATTCAATTGACATAAATTAAGATTAAAATTTTAATTAATTCTTTTTTATTCAATTTGAATGCTTATTATGATTCTTAATGCTTTTATGAATTGACCACTCATAAATTGATCTAGTGAGGTGTATGTAGAATCGGAAGGTTTGCATATGACCTAAACCATAAATAATAAGTGTCATGATTTATAATCATCTAGGAATAGAGGTTATAGGTTGTGTGGGAGAATTGTGGTATTTTACATGAGAATCCATAGAGCAAAGGTCATGCCTTTAAGAGTTAGGGTTTAGACTAATGAATTGAGTTTTAATTAATTAAGGGATTCTTCCCATCAATTGAATGATTAGAAATTAATTAAAATGAAGATCTCAAAGCTATTGTCTATAATAGATTGTTGAATCAAGTGAAGTTAGATCCCTAGTGTTTTAATTTTATGTGTTTACATCCTTAATGTATTTTGCATTCATGTGCTTTGTTATCTCTTTTCCCTCTTAATTGTGTGTTTTAGTGTTTTTTCCCCTCTTAATCAACTACTTTATTTCTTTGACTATTCGGTGCACTTGTCGATTTTCTCAACAAGTTTTTGCAAACCTAGGTTGATATAGTGGATTTTGTTGCTTCAAGAATTCAACATCATAATAAAAGATAAGGAAGAAGTTGAAAATGTTGTTGCAGATCATTTGTCCATACTTACAACAGGCTCACATTTTGATATCAAACCTATCAATGATTCTTTTCTCGATGAATTGTTATTTTCTGTCAATTCCAAGCCTTGGTTTGCTAACATAATCAATTTTCTTGCAACATGAAAGATCTCACCTCAATTATCCTGATCAAATCATTTGGAGATGTGTGCCCAACAGTAAGGTAGGCAATGTCATTAATTTTTTTTACTCAGAAGTATGTGGATGTTACTTTTCTTCAAAGAAAACAGTTACAAAAATCTTACAGTGTAAATTTTATTGGCCCACTTTATTTAAAGACAGCTATACATTTTAAAAAAAGTTGTGAAAACTGTCAAAAATAGGATTCCATTTCTAAGCGAAATAGGATGCCTCTGAACCTTATCATTGTCATTGAAATTTTTGATTATTAAGAAATTGAGAAATGATGCATATGAAAATACAAAGATTTAAAAAGCTACAGCAAAAACTTTTCATGCCAAATCAATTTTAAGAAAAACTTTTGAAATTGGTCAAAAAGTTCTGCTTTATAATTCTCGTTTTCACCTATTCACTGGAAAATTGAGATTTAGGTGGCGTGGCCCTTTTATTGTCAAACATGTGTATCATTATAAGGCCATAGATATTGAGAATCCTAAGAATGATAGTGTATTTAAGGTCAATGGATAAAGACTCAAACCATTTCTAAAAAACCAAACTGTTGAGTTCTTTGTGTTCCCGGTTAAGTGGCGAATAATAGTACTCTGTGACTCTCAAGTCGATTTATTTTTTCAGTTTCCCATAATAACTGATTCATTCTCCTTTTAAAATAGATGTTATTCTCTCGAATTTAAGAAATCATTTTCCTTCTCTCCCTCAAAATGCTCTAACAAAAATCTACAAAACTAGGTGTGAAAGACTGAGACTGTTAATGTACAAGGGCATCCTAGAAGATATATGCTGGATAATCGAAGCAAATGTTTATTTAGCTGGTGAATCTTCAGATTTATTTATCTCATATATGCCGGATCTCGATAAAAGTTCGTATTCAAAAAGGAGAAAAGTAAAAAGAATGTAAGTTTATCACAAGTGTGCACGATGGAATTGTAATACGCGATGTCGTTCTTTGGGAATAATTTTCGTAAATCGAGAAGATAAATATTCTTCATTAAGAATGGACTGAGTAAGGAGTCATTAAATGATATTTTATTGACTCTTGAGATGCAATCTTGTGGAGTTGTGCATCGTGAACTTATTAATTTGTGGAATCTCTTCAGGGACGAGCAAAAGCGGTACATTCTTGGGAATCTAACTCAAAAAGACTGTTTACCAATTTATAAGAAAATTGGATGGGAAGCTTATCCTCGACTCATAGAAGGCATTTAAAACCGTTACTGGACGTAAAACCAGAGGAAGATGTGAGCCATAATCACAACAACATGTATATATTGTCTTTTACATCTTAAAAAAAAAAAAAAAAAAACTGAAAAAAAGAAAAGAAAAAGAAATAAAAAAGAAAAAAGAAGAAAATAAATAAAAAAATGGCAAAACTTCGGTTATACTTGGTCTTTAATTAGATTAGGAGCCCCTGCTAATGGCAGACCTGTCATTGACTCAGGTGGACTTTCGCACGCCGGTCCGTAAATAAGGTTCGTGTGTCATGCTCTGTAGAAAGCCACGTAAGCATTCCCAGGTTTTAACCGTAGGCTCTACTTGCTAATGAACAGATAAAAGCATCCCATGTTTGCATTCTCGCATGACAATGCCTCTGAGCTCAATTCCTGATATTGATTTATTGGGTTCCTAAGCGTAGCTCCCCTGGCTTTGGTCACTGGCCGTCATATTTAGATTTTCTCTCTTTAACTAGTGGGACGATACATAGGTTGGGATATCCTACAAGCGGGAGGAGTGCCTTAAGTTTGAAATTTCTTAAAGGAATTCAATGTCTCTTTCAAAGGGCGGTAATATTATGAAGGCTACTACACTCATGACGCGCAGTATAAAGATACACCATGAAAACTGTATATAAAGGTATGCCATCATTTATTGTTATAATTTTATCTTTGTATAATTTTGTTGTATTTTGGTTTTGGACAGACAATCTTTTGAGCGGGGTCCTTCAGGGGTTTGTAGGCTTCTTTACTCTGATGGTTTTCTTGAAGTCAAAATAATAATAAAAAAAATTGTGTTTCTTAATTTCAAACTTTTCTGACAACAGCCAACCTACCCATATAGGTACTATCATTACCTTTTTTTGTTCTCTTCCCTATTTAAACACTCAATTTTCTTCACTTTCCTCTAACTCATAATCATTCAAAGGGAGTGTGAGTGTACAAATGGAGGGATCTTCTTCTATTCGTAGACTTACCAATATCTGTGTATTTTGTGGGACAAGTTATGGGAAGGGTTTAGAGTTTGTAAATGCAGTAAGCACTGTTGGTCGCACCCTGGCTACGAAGAACATTCGTGTAGTATATGGGAGAGGTAGCATTGAGTTTATGGGGGTTGTATCACTTTCTAAACATCTAAGAGGTGGTCAAGTTTTAGGTATCATTCCTGAACCTTTAACTCGAAGGAACATCATTGGAAAGACAATTGGGCTGAAATTTCAAGTATCATCTATGCATGAACGAATGAAGGCAATGCTTGAAAATTCTGATGCATTCATTGCCTTACTAGGTGGTTTTAGTACTTTGGAAGAAGTTTTTCAAATTATCTCTTGGGCCCAACTGAACATCCACCATAAACCCATAGGTTTATTGAATGTTAATAATTTCTTTAATAATTTGTTATCTTTTGTTGACCATGCTATGGAACATAAATTTATCACACCTTCTGCAAGACAGCTCCTTATCTCTGCTTCCACTATTGATGAGTTGATTAAAAAATTAGAATTTTTTGTTTATGAACCTGATCTAGTAATAACTCAGATAGATTGGTCAGAAAGAAGCGGTGAGGGAAGCAGTATGAAAAGTAAGCCAGATCAGACACTCCAACTATTTAAATAATTACAAGCTTTGGTTTTATTTATTGTACTTTGTTTTTGTTTAAATTTATGTCAGGTCTCTCTTTTTAGTAATTGCTACAACAAGCAATATTTTCTATCCTTTACTCATCTATATTTTAACATTACGGACAGTGTTGTGATCTAGTTGGGGGGGAAGGATAGTTGTTAAAAAAAATTAGGAAGTATGATATGGTTGTTAGTAACTTACTAAACCAGTTAAGAATGGCAAAGTAAGGAGTAAATTATACTCTTGATACGCATCTTAGTTGGGGAGTATGTTTATTGATATGATTGTCATAAACCTACTCACAGTAAAACTAGTCAAGGATGACAGAGTAAGGAGTAAATTTTACTCTTGAGAGGCATCTTAGTTAGGGTAGTAACTAGTTTGTGTGGAAGTAACAATTCAAATTCAGGAAAATTTGCATGATTGAGTAAATTGTCTTCTTTCTTAAAAATCACATGCTTGGTTATGGATGTTGAATTGGTGGACTGAGAATGATAGAATTATGCCTTGTGAGATTTTGAGTCTATTGATGAATGGATTGAACATTTGTACCATTCTCTTCTTTTTTGTGTGAATTTCACTCATGAAATTGTTAGTCTAGAACTTGCTTTGATTCTTTTTGAGACGACATTTTCACATGCATATATAAACATAATTGGGGCATTTTTCTTAAAATAGCTACTTTAACCAAATAGCCAAGAATGGCTGGCGCACAAATAGGCAGCCTTGCTCAACAACATATTGTCTCAATATGATATCAAGTACTTTTATGACTTCTTGAAAATTCTCTTGATTTTTAATATGATATCAAGCACTCTTATGACTTCTTGAAAATTTTCTAATTCCTGCCAACGTAAGTCATTGGAAATGACCTATTTTCCCTTGCTTAACCCCTTTGAGCTTATTTGACCATTCTTTGTTTCGAACTCATTATGTGCCTTAAATGAAAAGTCATATTCTTACCCGACCTTAGGGAATAAGAGAATATTAACTTTGTCATTGGATGAGTTCTTGAACAAGTGTGGGGGCGTGTGTATGCAGAATAGTTGAAAAAAAAATTGTTTAATTAAAAAATATATGTATTATGTTCATCTTGTAAAAAAATAAAAAATAAAAATAAAAACAAAAAAAATGAAAAAAATGTGTAAAGAAGGGTCAACAAGGTAATAAAGAAAAGGAAAAAAATATGTAAATGGAATTTGTATTAGGTGGAGTTGGGTTGAACTTTCATGCTTGTTAATTGAACTCAGCTCTTATGCTCTGTTATTCTCTTTGGTATTTAACTTGTCATATGCATATTATCTCCTCCTTTACCTTGACCCTATTACAACATTGAATAAAGTCCTCATGATTTGTGTGTACATGTGTTCTGAATAGTGAAGAAGTAGAAGATAAGCAACCTTATGGTAGTGCAATTTTCATGGGTTGAATTGAGTGAAATACCTACATTTTAAACACTTGAGGGATTGAGAGAGAATCTTGTGAAGATCTATAATTCTTGACTCATGCTTTTTAATTGAAGTTTCCTTGCTTGTTGGTTTAGATTGTGAAGAAACGTTACCTCATAAATGTTTTGATCCCTTGAATCTTTGATTGCTCTTCATTCTTAAATATTATTAGAAATTGAGTATTTTAGAGTGTTTAGCTTTTGAGTCTGTGTCATTTTTTTTTCCTAGTTTTGGTCTTGTGTGTTTTGCCTAAGAGTGCAAAAAGCTAAGTGTGGGGGAATTTGATAATCATATATTTGATACATTAATAAACCCTCATTTTTTGTTATTTATACTCTCCATGTACTTAATTGTTTGAGCTTGCTTATGTTTTGTAAGTTTGAACTCAAATTGGACTTAATTGATTTTTTCCAGCAAGATTTACGTCTTACATTATTTTTGTATTTTGGCTATATCTTGAGTTCTAGATGTCTAATAATTATTTATTTTACCTTGTAAGAAATATAAGAAAGAGCTCTACAACTTTCATAAGAGCTTTAGGTCAAAATCAGACATCTAATGGAGCTAATTGGTCTTGGAAGTCAGAATACGGATTTTGTGATTGGAACCTGAATAGTGTACAGTAATCAGAGCATAACTCGAGCTGTAAGAACTTAATTAGGCTAAAATTTTGGCATCAACAGGTTAAGACCTATATCTACAACTTTCATGAAGAACACAAGAATCATTTCGTATTGCTTGGAGGTCATATTAGGCTTCCAATTCAAAACAGAGGAACTATAGTTGGACCTGAGCAGTGTGCAGTAATCAGACCATATCTCGAGTTGTAGGAATGTTTTTTGGCTCAAACTAATGGCATTTGAAAGTTAAGATCCAGACCTACAACTTTCATGAAGGCCATTTTTCAATTCTCTGACTCATTCAATGAGTTCAGCACTTAATGATTTCAGAGACAAAGAATCTCAATAATTTTCCACTTATCAAAAGTCATTTGGCATTTTTCACTCATTTTCCACTCATCCACTCACTCATGAATCAGCCCCTGGTCATTTTGTATCCTTAATTCTCTATAAAAGGGAGCCTTGGCTGATTATTTAAGAATCTTAGCTTAGAGACCAAGATCATGCTATTGTGTTATTTGTTTATCTTGTTGTAATTTTCTTTTTTTGAAAATGAAGTTATGTTCTTCTTCTTCTTCTTCTTCTATCTTTCTTTTTTCTTGTCTATGAGTAACTAATTTTCATTTTACTTGGGGTGAAAGGGTGAAACTATTGGTAATAAAATAAGGTTAGATTAATCTCTTTCTTGTGCTTAAATGATATATTATTAAGTGGTCATTATATATATTATTTTTTATTTCTAATCAATTTAGAAACCCTCCTTATAAAGTGGAGATCTTGATTTGTTGTAGACAAGATATTGACACAATGAATGCTTGAGCCCATTTATAAGTAGTGGTATTAATAGATGATTAAATGAATCATAATATAATTACGTATATAATCTCAAATGAACTTTGAATGTTAAATTTTCTGATCAGAACCTCCATTATGTGTGGATTCTAATTGAGTTATAAAAAGAATCAATCTTGTCCTTAATTTAATTACCAAGAGTAGATATCTTAAACCAAGTAAATCATTTTTATTTGTGACTAAGTTTTATCACTCTTATTGTTGTGACAAAATATTTACTTTACGTCAAAGAATTTTTCTTCATCAATTCCCTGTGGATCGACCTCGGACTCTCGAGATTGTATTACTTGAAACAACCTGTACTTTAGTTTGCAACTTTTAATCTGCATCATGGAAAGTAAGAGAAAGTTGGAAATTTCTAAGGTTTGAACAAGGGGATATTACTGAGGACCAGTATGCAGAGCAATTCAAGGAATGTCAGGAGTTCTTTTCTTATTTTACGTCCAATCGAGATGAAGACTGGAAGTGAGTAAAATTTGAAGTAGAACTTGGAGAAGGCATTAGAAGAGTTACAAAGCCAAAGGAGGTTAAAGACTTCTTCACTCTAGTCAGAGAGTGCAGAGGTGAAGCAGTAGATAATCTTAGAGCCTTGACGAAACAAGACTTAGAAGGTTCCCCAAAGAGGAAAAGATTAGATGTTGAGATCAGTGAGGGTGCCTCTTGGTCTCAATTTTTATCAGGCAAAGGAACACAGGTTCAGGTGGTAGCTTGGGGTGATGATGAGTATGAGTAAGGTGCTTTTAAGACAAGTAACCTTAAAGGAAAGAGGTAAATCAAACTCCAAGGTACCAAGATGCGTAAGCAGAATATAGATCAGAGTGCGCAACAAAGGCGACGAAATATTCTAACTTGGTATGAGGTAAGAGCACATGTAAAGAGAAATATCTTAAGTTATGTATAAGGATAGTATGGATTTACTTTGTAAATCATGTTGGTTTACTTTGTGAATCTAGCTTGCTTACCTTGTTGGTATGGTTTGGTTGTTTCAGAGACAAATGATGTTATGTTCTTGTTTAGTTTAAATGTGAGACTGTGTTTATGTTAGGCAGTCAAACGAAGGAACTATCAAGACTAAATGTCTTTGTCTAGAAAGGATGATCAGGTAGATCAGTTGAGTGAAGCTTTGGATTTTCTCACAAGATGATCGAAAACCTGGTTGTCAGAAAAGTAAAATCGAGAAGAGTAGATCTCCTAGGGTTTTCCAAGATTACGAAAGGACATGAAGAATATGTTAAAGGTAGTTTTGGAAACTTTTGGAAGAGAAGTGGTTAAGTGCCAAGTAAGTCAAAAGTTAGTTTTGGGTTACGAGTGGTACAGTTTAAAGGTCATGTAATTTCTCAATAGAGAAAACTACAGAGAACCCTAGCAGAGTTTAAGAAGAGGTATAATAGGAAGAGTAACCATTGTAACCGAGGGTAGAGAGTTTATGAGTAGACTTTCTCAGTTAGTGCTACCTAAATTAGGCTAGCTAAGAAAGGTAGTACTCAGCAGTGGACTCTGGAGAATGAGTATAGTTTCCAATAGTTGTAGAGAAGGTTGATTACTACATTAGTGTTGGTAATTCCATCTTCTCGTGAGGACTTTAAGGTAGTCAGTTATACTTCAAAGAATGGTAGGGTGTGTTCAGATGCACAAAAGGTATGTAGATGCCTGCACATCAAGGTAGTTAAACTTGTACGAGAAGGACTACCCTAGGTATGATTTGGAAATTGCCACAGTGGTGTTTGCCTGACAGTTTTGGAGACATAACTCATGAGGAGTCTAGTTCGAGGTGCTCAGCGATCATGATAGCTCAAGAATGCTTGTTGATCAGAGGAAGTTGAATATGAAGTAGAATAGATTGATAGAGTTTTTCAAGGTTTATAACCTTGAGTTGAGATATCATTCGGGTAAGACCAAAGTAGTGGTTGATGCTCTAGGTAGGAAATTCCTACAAGTGTCCTAAATGATAGTCCAAGAGAGTGAATTTCTTAAGGGTTTCGAGAATTTGAGTCTCACGGTGACTATGATTCCAGATAGTCTATCAGTGAGCAAGGTGGACATAGTAAGAGGCCTAAAGATTCAGATTTTTAGAAGATTGGAGGGAGAATGAAACTCTAAGGGACAAAAGTGAGTAGATCTTCTAAGGAACCCTAAAGGATTTTGTTATGACTAAGAAGGAATGATGAAGTTTAGAGACAGACTTTGTTTTCCAAGAGGGTCAAAAATCAAGAAAAGGATCCCGAAGGAAGCTCACAAGAGAAAGTGTACCATCTATCTAGAGGCTACCAAGGTTCTTCAAGAGTTAAGAAAGATGTATGGTGGCTTAGTATGTTAAAGAACATGGCAGAATATGTTAAGCTATAGGTAAGGGTAGAGAGATTATGTAATTTGCCCATTTTTGCCAAGTGAAGTTAATTATTTTCTAGGTAAAGTGGGTTAACTACTTTTGAAAGAAATAGTTAGTATGTATGTAGTTCCAATGAACGTAATGTCTGAAGGGGATATTAGATTCACAGTTGGTTTTGGAAATCCTTACAAGAAGGAGTTCAAAGCTAAGTTATGTTTTAGTACAACTTACCATCTACAAACAGATGGGTCAAGAGCTTAGAGATAAGCAAATTTTCTTTAGTAGAAGGTGTAGTTAGGAGAAGCTGGTACTGTAAGAATTCGATGTTAAGAGAGTTTACCCGGAGTTGTTTGCACAAGGTGAGAAATTTTGAGGACAAAATTTTAAAAAGGAGGGAAGAAATGTAATACCCTGAATCACATGTTAGAGTGGTAAATGGTTACAAAAGGTAGAATATGACTTGCCTAACATGCCAATGAAGTTTTGTGACAATCTGAGTTCGTTTAGGCACTTAGTTACAACACAAAAGTTGAAAAGTAACTTAAAATGACTTAGATAATGGCTTTAAAGGTAAAATTGAGAGAAATAAACATAGAAAGTTTGTTTTTAAGTCACACATGAGCTAAGTATGATGTAGTTAAAGTTTCAAGAGAATCTGAGTTAGTTTGATATTTTTAGGCATACTGATTGTGCATTTAAATACCAAATTGACTATCAGTAGATATGAAAAATCATGAAAATGGTGAAACAATAATTTAGATGGATCTTATGATTTATTCAATAGTTGTTGGAAGCTGAAAAACTTGAATTAGCATAATTCGAGTGTCCTTATCAGATATAAGTTCTAGCATAGGAACTTATATTGTTTTCCTATTTATTTCCCATTTTCTCAGCAGAAACAGAGAAGGAAGAAAATGAAGGCAAGAGAGAAAGAGGGAGAAAGGAAGAAGAAGAAGGAGAAGGAGGAGAAGATCAAGCTTCAAGGATCAAGTTCAGTCTTGAAGATCTTCATCAAATCAAAAGGTAAGGGATTCTATTCATAATTATTCTCTTTGATTCTTATTCAATAAAGTTTGGGGTTTTGGATAGAAATAAGGGTTTGAATAGCCAAATCTGAGTTCTTGGCTTGATTCTTGATTCCAAGGATTAGGTTAAGTTAGTTGAAGCTTAGTAAGTGTAAGATAGTCATTCATGGCTCAAGATCAACCAATAAAATTCATAGATTTAAGAATTAGACAATGGTTGTAGTTTTGTAGTTTTGGACCTACATCTGTGTCTAAGAGAATTTATAGGTTGTAATTAAGTTACAACAAGTTTAGGGGCATGGATGAGTGTTAGACATCACCAAGAAATCAATTTTAGTTTATTGGAAGTGAGATTTGGACCATGGAACAGTGTCACGGTTCTGCAGAATTTTACAGAACCTGGGTTTTGCCATATGCGCCACAGCGTGATGATGAACGGCTTGAATGTCGCGGTGTGAGGAAGTTACGTCGCAGTGTGAGGCCAATTTTTGTAGCACGCACAGCGGCGTGAAGAACGTAATACCCTTAGTAATATGTTAGACTTATTTATGTGTTCAAAAGGTAGCATATGACTTGCTTAATATGCCAATAAAGTTTTGTAACAAGATGAGTTCGTTTAGGCACTTTGTTGCAATATAGAAGTTGATAAGTAGCTTAAAATGACTCAGATAATAGCATAAGTTGCTAAGTGAAAGGAAATAAATGTAAAGAGTTTATTTTTAAGTCACAAATGAGCCAAGTAAGATGTAGTTAAAGTTTCAAGAGAATCTGAGTTAGTTAGGTATTTTTAGGTATACTGGTTGTGCATTTAATACCGAATTAACTATCAGCAAATATAGAAAATCATGAAAATGGTGAAGTAATAATTTAGATGAATCTTATGATTTATTCTAAAGTTGTTGAAAGCTGAAAAACTTGAATCAGCATAATTTGGGTGTTCTTAACAGATAAGGAAGTTACAGCAAAATATCTTAAGGATATTTTGGTAAACTCTCATTTCCTCTCCCTCTCACATTAAAGGCAGTAGAAGCTGCAAAGAAATAAAGAAAAAATAGAGAAAGAAAGCAACGAAGGAAGAGAAGAGAGAAAAAGAGAAGAATGAGAGGAAGACCAAAGGAAGATCAAGATCAAAGCATGGAGCTTGAAGATTGATCATCCAGCTGCCAAGGTAAGGGGTTTCTATTCATCAATCTCCTTTTGATTCTCATTGAATGAGTTTTGGGGTTATGAATAAAAATAGGGGTTCGGAGAGCCAAATCCATGTTCTTAGCTTAGTTCTTGATTCCAACGATTAGGTTAATTTAGTTTGAGATTAGTGAATGTAAGATAGTCACTTATAGCTCAAGATCAACCATTAGGATCCATAGATTTAAGAATTGGACCTTGGATTCCCAAAAGAGGAGTTAGGTCATTATATGTGTGATTTTGATCCATAATCCAAATTAAGAAGTTTAAGTTTGTGATTGATGATTCCTATGTGTTTAAGAACTGATATAGAACTTAGAATCACTTAGAAACTGGTTTGGAATGGCCAAAATCCAAGAAAAGAACCAATGCAACAGTGCCATGGTTCTGCAAAGCTGTTGCAATGCTTCTGGTTGGGCAACACGGCCTATGTCTTAAGACACGGGGGTGGCCGTGTCTCTCTTTGCTAGAGGAATTTTATGAACAGAGTTCACAGAGCAAGACATGTGGTAGGCCGTGTATCAAGACACGGCCTATGTCTGAAGACACAGGGGAGGCCATGTAATGTGAAATGGCCCGTATCTGAGGTCAGAATTTCCAAAAATGTAATTCTTGATATTTTTAAGTTCTTGGCTATATGGAATCATTAGTATATGTTTCCTAAAGAGTGTTAAGGCACAAATGGAGATATTTTTAAGAGGGAAATTATCACCTAGAATGAATAAGAAAGCTTAGGCTTTGAGTATCTAAAACTGAAGGATTGTCCAAAGTAAGGACATAGCACCTTAGGCAACCTAATGTTGCATTAAATATCACTCAAGATGTGATGAGATGGTGCAATAGAGACAAGTACACTAGGATGGATTGTAGGGTTCACTCTAGTAAGGATAAGGAAGGTATGAGTCTTAGGATATCTAAGAGTAATAGATTATCTTTGAAAGGTACCTAGAACCTTAAGCAACAAAGAGTTATAAGTAAGAACTATTCTTGAGTTAGATTCACTTAAGTGGAAATAAGATTGTGTATTTAGTTCTAAAGAGGGGATGTTATGTACTAAGTCTCTAGCTAAACGGGATCTTGGGCATTGTAGAATACACAATAGTATGAATGTTGACTTGTAAACTTGTTGCATTCATTAAGTATGCAAAGTTATAGTGAAATGCTCATTTGTTTCCTTAAGCAAGGTTGAGTGAGGCATTAGCTAAGATAGTCTCTTTTAGTAGGATAAGTTGAGTCTATAAGAACGTTAAGGTGGTGTTTATGTAAGAGGTAAACATAATACTACGCTTGTCACTCACTAGTTAGCTAATCTAGTTAGTATATGAAGAGTAAGAACCTTATTGCAACCAAGACTAATAGTTTACCATAGGTGAGTATCTAACACTTCAGCAACATAGTATTACATAGGATTCACTTAAGAGTTATAAGTGATGAAGTTGTGTTTACATATAAGTATATATGTATGAGTTTATGCTTTCTGCAATCTCTCAAGGCTTTCTATAATTACTAGTTATGATTATGGATATATGTTAGTATGTAGTATGTAGAAGTGACATCTCTAATATTGGTTATCTTTATATATCTCTGTATATTTAGGATATATCTAGATATATGTATTAGGATGTTACATTAACGCCATGCCATGTAACACCTCGAAAATTATTTATTTCATCATAAATAATTATTTTATAATATTTATAATTTTTGAAAAAAAATTGAAGTTTTCTGGAAACATTGAATATTTTAATATATTTTTCATTTTGCGTACACTCTGAGTAGAGTTAGTGAAACACCCCAGAAATTGTTTGTTTCGTGATGAGTAGTCATTTTTTAATATTTGTGATTTTTGAGAATTTTTGTGAATTTTTTCGGGAACGTTGAATATTTTAATATATTTCTCATTTTACTTGCGCACTGAGCGGAGCCGAAAAAATAAAATATTTTCCCTGAGGCTGGCAAACTTTTAACTGTGGAAACATCGATGGGGGATCTTACTAAACCCAAGGCCGAGCACAGTTTATGAAGTTTACGTTTTACGAGATTTTATCTAAAAATAAAATCACAGAATATTTATTATCTAAGAGACAACAAAATATTATTTCTTCTAACTGTAACTTTTGTCTACTGAGTAATAGCTCTAGTAAATTATTTCTATCTAGTTACTTTTATGACATCATCTAAGTGACCTCACACTCACTTTATCTAGAAGCGTGCCAAGCTTCTCAAGGAAGCTTTAAGGGAAACTTCTAGGAAATTTCCTATCAATCACCACACACTCTCTTCTCTCAAATGGGCTGCACAGCTGGAGGGAAGGAAAATAAAAGATTGTATCATTTCATTTTACTTCTCCTATTCACATTTCATTTCTCCTTCTCTCCCTCACGCATATTTCTCTCTTTCTTTCTTCTCCCACACGGGTGCACACCATCATTGTTAAGCCTTCAAGCTTTTCTTGCTCAAGCCAACTTAGACCATTGATTTCCCTCATCATCTCGAAGCTTTCTTTCTTGTGGGACTCATCTTGACTCTTCTATTTTCGCCATTTATTGCCCAGCTCCAAAGCTTGAAGCTTTAAGGTAAAGCTCTCAACTTTCTTCTCTTTTTCTCCCCATTTTCGTGGTCCTTGGTCACCATTGTGATCAAGGACTCCTCTTTTCAAATTTTAGTCGTTGATTTGGTGATTTGATCATCTTAGGTTCTTCTTGTGGGTGGTGGACGAAAAGTTTGAAAGGAGCTTACTTTCCTTATTATCTCTTAAGGTAAGAGGAAGATTATTCTCTTCAACCTATTTTGGTGGTGAGAAACTTATTATTGTGTTGATGGGGTGAAACCCATTTGTGGGATATCCATTTGTTTGAATGATATTGGTTGTGTTTTGATTGTTTGAATGGTATGATTTTGATATATGTTGATGGATCTTAGAACGTTTGAAGGATGGTTTGAGTTTTGGGCATTTTTCTTCATTTCCAGAGGATTACACGGCCTAGGCCGTGTGAGGGCACACAACCATATAATCCCAGCTAGTTAGGTCATGTTTTGTTGAACTCCAGAGGAGTACACGGCCATGTAATCGGGGCCGTATAACTCCTCACGGCCATGAAACTTGGATAATGCAAGATTTCATGCGTTCTAGCCTCTTGGAGGCTCATAATCTCCTTGGACACTTGACACAAGGCTTTAGCACTAAGATAAACTTAATAAACTTAATTAATTGAATGATTAGAAGTTGATTAGGGATTCATAAAATGGAAAAAACTAAGGATGGAAGCTTGTCTTATAGCTTAGAATAATTTTGAATAAAGAAAGAACATGAGTATGGTGAGTTTGTGAGAAACATAATGAAGTTAAGGTTTAATTTTTATGATAATTATGAATTGTGTTGTGTTCACCCTTGAGGTTTGATATTGACTTGATGTTGGTCTGTGAATGGGATCAATGATTGTTGTTGACTGATATGGCATATGATTTTAGACATGATATGATATGGTTGTGAATCCATATATGCATGTATATGTATGCATTGAATCCATATGCATTTGAAGCAAGATTGATATAGTCTGCCATAATGAGCATGATTGAAGCTTGCATTGAGAAAGTCTGTTGGACAATTGCTAAGGCCATGTTGCCTAGGAGTTGAATCACACCTTAGTGCGGGTTCGAATAGACTAGTGTAGGTCCTACAGTTGACCTTGGGGGTGTCGGGGTGCAGGCGTCTCACAGCGGGTAGTTGGTAGCCCCTCTCGGCCGTGGGACAAACCGATGCAAACACACCGACGATCCTGATTAAGACACTATCTTATATCACAATCTTGCGGGAATGCCGCTGTATAAAGCCTTATTGCACAAAATGATTGATTATTTTCTAGAAAGCACTTGATTTTAGGCTGACGAGATACTGGCATGTCCCTCTAATCATTCTCTCTGATGTTTGTGTCTAGCTCCATGGAGTAGGATTTTTGGTATCATGTGCATGTGCATAGTGAGTCGACATATCATTTGACATATACTTATTCATATGAAAATTTAATCTGTTGTCTTATTACTATTATAACTGCTTGTAAATGCTAAGTTGTTTATTATCTGTTCTTAATGCTGGTTACCATTTCTGAAATGTTATGTGGGTGTCAAGCGCCATTTTGTTTCTTTACTGCCATAATAGGTAATGAATGTAGAATGTCTTACCTTTTTTCTATATTTTTTGCTATTCTGTTTTACCTATGTGGTTCTCTGAAGACATCAGCGAAGAAGGGGAATTTCACGAGTTCCCCAATTTTTGGCCCAACTTCGACTAGCACCTGCTTTTGGATCATGACAGCACGTCCATGAGGATTTTTGGGTTATGTGCGGTTGGCTTTCCTCGGGGGTCTAAACTGCTGGCACATTAACTTTAGCTCGGATCACTGTGTCTATGTAGGAGACGTGACGGTGTTGCTGGCTTGGGGGCGTTATGATCCGCCCGTCTTCACCTGCAGTGTTAGATTACATTTAGAATTTTACATGCCCATTAGGGACATGTATGGTGATCATTACTACACCCCACAAGAGGATTCGTTCCTCTCCACTGCCCGAGCCCCAGCCCGTAATTCGATGGCTCCGATGAAGGTCTCTTCTGACAAGGAAGACCCTGAGGAGGATCCTGACACGGTTCCTTCTCTCTCTTCTTAGGGGCTAATACTGTCGATAGTCACTGATGGCTATCTGTGTCCTTTTGGGGCCTTGATATTCATTTTGGGGGTCTGTATATCTTTTTGGGAGCTTGTAGAGCTTAGGCTTCTTTTTGATGAGCTTTGATGTAATTAATGACTTACAGTCTATACTTAAACAGTATATATATATATATATACATACTTGTGTATCTCTTATAAGTGTTAGTACATTTGAATATTTCATTGATGAACAGGTTATTGAATACAAATATATATACATATAATAGAAAAAAAAAAATATTCACCATTTTATGTATACAACTATAATCAAATAAGTTTAATTATAATTTAATGAACCGGGTCTTAATTTATACTTTTGTTTTCCGCATTGTATTTAATGATGTGACGTTCCCTCCCGAAAAGGGACGTTACATTAAGTTGGTATCAGAGCCCAGGTTTATGTTTTCTTTGGGTCTTTGTGGTTAGGTCTGACTTGTTTGTGCTGTGTGATTCTCTGTGATTGGTATTCTGAAAGGATACATCTAATTCTTCGTTTTGTGTTTCAGTTAGTATTACTTGAAAGAATGATATGGCACGAGATGGAGATATGGTAGCAGCGATTGAAGCGATGCAGAGGATGGCAGAAGTTATTACCCAACAAATGGAGAAAGCTGCTCAACAGCAAGAAAGAGCTGCTCAACAACTCGAAGCTATGGCTGATGCTCAAAATTTGGCGGAGTTCCGTCGCCACAACCCTCCTCAATTCAAAAGAGAATTTGATTCGAAAAAAGCTAGTTTGTGGATCAAGGAGCTGGAGAAAATCTTCAGAGACATGAACTGTGACAATGACAAAAAAGTGACTTATGCCACTTTTATGCTGATTGGGGATGTTGAAGGCTGGTGGAACGGGGCACAAAGAATGTTAGAAGCTGAAGGATGAGCAATTACTTGGGAGGTATTCAAGAATAAGTTCTTGGAAAAATATTTCCCCGCAAGCGCCAGACATGCAAAAGAAATGGAGTTCCTCAACTTGAGGCAAGGAAACTTGTCCGTCAGTGAATATGCCGCAAAGTTCGAAAGCTTATCCAAGTTTTCGACGTATTTCCAGCACCAGCTAGACGAGGTGTGGAAATGTCAAAAATTTGAGGAAAGACTGAGGCATGAGGTGAAGAAAGCAGTTATCACCTTAAAGATCAACCAATTTTCAGAGCTGCTAGATACGTGTTGCCAGGTGGAAGCTCTAGATCAAGCTCGAGACACAGGAAATTGATTCCAAAGAGGAGGCGATAACAACGCAAACCGTTTCCAAAAGAAGCTTTATTCCCGACGGTCGGGAAGTCAGCAGCAAACATCTGGTGGAAGACCCAGTGGAGGTTCTGGTAGGAATCGAACCGGACCGAATGTGGTATTTCCTTCGAAATGTAAGAAGTGCGGGAATGATCATCTAACAAGGGATTGTTCTATCAAAGGAATCATCTATTTCTGATGTAGGAAACTTGGACACATCTTCAGAGACTGCAACCAAGCTAAGGCTGAGCCTTCAATCAATGCTACACGGGCTACAAAGTCACAAGCAGGAGGCAGAGTCTACACCATGAGCGGAGTCGAAGCCTCCGAATCTGAAGATCTTATACAAGGAGAAGGCACTATAGGAGGTAATCTTTTGACTGTACTGTATGACTCTAGGGTAACCCACTCTTTCATTTCTTATGACTGTGTGCGACGACTTGGTTTACCTGTGTCATCCTTACCTTTTGACTTGACTGTTTCTACTCCCACTGATAAACCTGTTGTCACTACCAAAGTCTGTTTGAATTATCCTTTGATTGTTGAAGGTCGAATTTTTTCTGTTGATTTGATCTGTTTACCCCTTTCTCAGTTAGATGTAATTTTAGGGATTGATTGGTTGTCTTGTAACCATATCTTGTTGGATTGCTCTAGTAAAACCATAGTTTTTCCGATGGATGAGGATTCTAGATTTTTGACGGCCAACCAAGTTTGAGCTTTCTTGAAAAAAGGAGCTTAGGGATACATGTTATTGCCTTCCTTGAAAGTCGAGAGTGAGGCTGATGTGAATGCAATTCCAGTAGTTAACGAGTTCCCCGAAGTCTTTCCTGATGACATACCTAGTTTACTGCCAAATTGAGAAATAGAGTTTGCCATTGACCTTGTACCTGGATCTGGTCCCGTATCTATAGCGCCTTACAGAATATCACCATCGAAATTAGTAGAGCTTAAGAAGCAGTTGGAAGAGCTTTTGGAAAAGTAGTTCGTTAGACCCAGTGTGTCACCTTGGGGAGCACCAGTGTTACTAGTCCGAAAGAAGGATTGTACATCTCGATTATGTGTGGACTATCGCTAACTAAATAAAGTCATGATTAAGAATAAGTATCCACTTCCAAGGATAGACGACTTGATGGATCAACTGAAAGGAGCAGCAGTGTTCTCTATATACCCAAGATGGCTTTTCGTACTCGATATAGTTATTACGAATATCTTGTGATGCCGTTTGGTGTAACGAATGCACTTGCCATCTTCATGGACTACATGAACCAAATCTTTTGTCCTTACTTGGACAGATTCGTTGTTGTCTTCATTGATGACATCCTGATATACTCTCAAAATCAGGAGGATCATGCTGAATACCTCAGTATAGTTCTCCAGATTCTGAAAGAGAAGAAGCTATATGCCAAATTATCGAAGTGTGAATTTTGGCTGGACGAAGTCAAGTTTTTGGGCCATGTAATCTCGAAGGAAGGGATCGCAGTGGATCCGTCAAAGGTGGAAGCAGTTCTACAATGGGAACGGCCGAAGATAGTAACAGAAATTCGAAGCTTTGTGGGTTTGGCTGGATACTATCGGAGGTTCATTGAAGGATTCTCTAAAATAGCAGGACCTTTTACTCAGCTTACAAGAAAGAACCAAGCCTTTGAATGGACTGATGCTTGTGAAGAAGGTTTCCAAGAATTGAAGAGACGACTAACTACTTCACCAGTGTTAGTCCTACCTGATCCGAATGAACTCTTTGAAGTGTATTGCAATGCTTTATATCAAGGTTTAGGAGCTATGCTTATGCAAAATGGAAAAGTAGTGGCTTATGTTTCGAGATAGTTGCGAGTGCATGAGAAGAACTATCCAACACATGACTTGGAGTTAGCAACCGTGGTTTTTGCTTTGAAAATATGGAGACACTTGTATAGAATGACGTTCAACGTCTTTAGTGACCACAAGAGCTTGAAGTACTTATATGATCAAAATGAGCTGAATATGAGACAACGCAGGTGGTTGGAATTTCTGAAGGATTATGATTTCTGACTTCTATATCACCCTGGAAGGGCAAACGTTGTGGCAGATGCATTGAGTAAGAAGATGCTTAGTATATCAGCCATGATGATTAAGGAAAAAGATCTGATAGAGTAGTTCAAGGATGTCTGGTCTTTTGTGGAATTAGAACCAAAAACAATTTGCAGGAACATGGTTACTATCTCAAGCGAATTAATGGAAGACATCCGGGAAAAGCAGAAAATTGATAAGTTCTTACAAGAGGAAAAGAACTGATGAGGTAGGGCAACGCGACAACATTCAAGAAAGGAAGGAATGGAATTCTAAGATTCCGTGGTAGGGTTTGTATACCCAGGGATCAAGAGCTAAGGAAGTATATACTTGAACACGCTTACACCAGCAAGTTAAGTATGCACCTGGAAATAGCTAAAATGTACCAAGACCTGAAGAAGTTATTTTGGTGGCATGGAATGAAGAGTGATATTACTATATATGTGTCTTCTTGTCTAGTTTTCCAGAAAGTGAAGGTTGAGCATCAAAGACCGTCAGGGCTGTTGCAACCTCTATCTATTCCTGAATGGAAGTGGGATAATATTGCGATGGATTTTGTGGTTAGACTGCCGAAGACCAGGAAGGGTTATGACTCGATATGGGTAATCGTTAATTGACTCACGAAGTCAGCACACTTCCTGCCGATCAACATAAGATACAACATGGAGAAGCTGACCTAGCTGTACATCGGTGAGATCGTTAGACTACATAATGTACCTACCAGTATTGTTTCTGACAAGGATCCAAGGTTTACTTCCAAGTTTTGGTAAAGTTTGCAAGAAGTATTGGGAACGAAGCTATGATTGAGTTATGCTTACCATCCATAAACTGATGGGCAATCGGAAAGGACAATCCAATCGTTGGAGGATTTGCTCAGGGCTTGCACTTTAGAACAGACTGGAAGTTGGGATGAAGTTTTACCATTAGTAAAATTCACCTACAACAATAGTTTTCATTCAAGCATAGGGATGGCACCCTATGAAGCTTTGTATGGACGACGGTGCCGAACACCTTTGTGTTGGTACCAAGATGGCGAGCGCCTTACTATTGGACCTGATATTATACAGTAGAAGACTGAGAAGGTCAAGATGATTCAGGAAAAGATGAGGATGGCTCAAAGTCGGCAGAAGAGCTATGCAGATAATAGAAGAAAGCCTCTTGAGTTTGAGGACGACAAGTATGTGTTTTTGAAAGTCACGCCAACGACTGGGGTCGGCCGAGTTCTGAAATCTAGAAAACTCACTCCCAAATTCCTTGGACCTTACCAAATTCTTTGTCGGATAGGTCCAGTAGCTTACTAGATAACCTTACCACCTTTTCTTTCGAACCTTCACAATGTCTTTCACATGTCACAACTACGGAAATATATTCCTGACCCGAACCATGTCTTAGCATCGGACACAGTACAATTGAAAGAGAACTTAACCTATGAGGTACCTCTTGTACAGATTGAAGATAAGAGAGTGAAACAACTCAGAAGAAAAGAAATCTCATTAGTGAAAGTGATCTGGAATGAAAAGACCGAAGATGCAACGTGGAAATTGGAAGACAAGATGAAGGAGCAACACCCACAACTGTTCTAAGGCATGAAAATTTTAAGGATGAAATTTCTTTTTAGAAGGGGAGAGTTGTAACACCCCAAAAATTATTTGTTTCATCATAAATAATTATTTTATAATATTTATGATTTTTGAGAATTTTTCTGGAATTTCTCAGAAATGTTGAATATTTTAATATATTTTTTATTTTACGTGCACACTGAGCAGAGTCAGTGAAACACCTCAGAAATTGTTTGTTTCGTGATCAGTAGTCACTTTTTAATATTTGTGATTTTTGTGAATTTTTTCAAAAATGTTGAATATTTTAATATATTTCTCGTTTTGTGTGCGCACTGAGTGGAGTCAAGAAAATAAAATATTTTTCTTGAAGCTGGTAAACTTTTAATTGTGGAAACGTCGACGGGAGATCTTACTAAATCCGAGGTTGAGCACAGTTTACAAGGTTTACGTTTTACGAGATTTTATCTGATAAATAAAATCACAGAATATTTATTATCTGATAGACAACAAAATATTATTTCTGCTAACTGTAACTTTTGTCTACTGAGTAATAGCTCTCTGTCTAGTTGCTTTTATGCCATCATCTAAGTGACCTCACACTTCACTTTATCGAGAAGCGTGTAAAGCTTCTCAAGGAAGTTTCAAGGAAAACTTCTAGGAAGTTTCCTATCAACCACCATACTCTCTCTCCTCTCAAATGGGCTGCACGGCTGGAGGGAAGGAAAACAAAAGATTGTATCATTTCATTTTACTTCTCCTATTCACATTTCATTTCTCCTTCTCTCCCTCATGCACATTTCTCTCTTTCTCTCTTCTCCCACACGGCTGCACACCACTATTGTTGAGCCTTCAAGCTTTTCTTGCTCAAGCCAACTTAGACCATTGATTTCCCTCATCATCTCGAAGCTTTCTTCCTTGTGGGACTCATCTTGACTCTTCCATTTTCGCCATTTACTGCCCAGCTCCAAAGCTTGAAGCGTTGAGGTAAAACTCTCAACTTTCTTCTCTTTTTCTCCCCATTTTCATGGTCCTTGGTCACCATTGTGATCAAGAACTCCTCTTTTCAAGTTTTAGTGGTTGATTTGGTGAGTTGACCATCTTAGGTTCTTCTTGTGGGTGGTGGACGAAAAGCTTGAAAGGAGCTTACTTTCCTTATTATCTCTTAAGGTAAGAGGAAGATTATTCTCTTCAACCCATTTTGGTGGTAAAAAACTTATTATTGAGTTGATGGGGTGAAACTCATTTATGGGATACCCATTTGTTTGAATGATTTTGATATATGTTGATGGATCTTGGAACATTTAAAGGATGGTTTGAGTTTTGGGCATTTTTCTTCATTTTCAGAGGATTACACGGCCTAGGCCGTGTGAGGGCACACAGCCGTGTAATCCCAACTGGTCAGGTCATGTTTTGTTGAACTCCAGAGGAGTACACGGCAGTGTAATCGGGGCCGTGTAACTCCTCACGGCCATGAAACTTGGATAATGCAAGATTTCATGCGTTCTAGCCTCTTGGAGGCTCATGATCTCCTTGGACACTTGACACAAGGCTTTAGCACTAAGATAAACTTAATAAACTTAATTAATTGAATGATTAGAAGTTGATTAGGGATTCATAAAATGTAAAGAACTAAGGATGGAAGTTTGTCTTATAGCTTAGAATAATTTTGAATAAAGAAAGAACATGAGTATGGGTGAGGTTGTGAGAAACATAATGAAGTTAAGGTTTAATTTTTATGATAATTATGAATTGTGTTGTGTTCACCCTTGAGGTTTGATATTGACTTGATGTTGGTCTGTGAATGGGATCAATGATTGTTGTTGAACGATATGACATATGATTTTAGACATGATATGATATGGTTGTGAATCCATATATGAATGTGTATGTATGCATTGAATCTATATGCATTTGAAGCAAGATTGATATAGTCTGCCATAATGAGCATGATTGAAGCTTGCATTGAGAAAGTCCATTGGACAATTGCTAAGGCCATGTTGCCTAGGAGTTGAATCACACCTTAGTGCGGGTGCGAAAAGACTAGTGTAGGTCCTGCAGTTGACCTTAGGGGCGTCGGGGCGCGGGCGTCTCACAGCGGACAGTTGGTAGCCCCTTTGGGCCGTGGGACAAACCGATACAAATGCACCGATGACTGAGACACTGTCCTATATCGCAATCTTGTGGGAATGCCACTGTATAAAGCTTTATTGCGCAAAATGATTTATTATTTTCTAGAAAGCACTTGATTTTAGGCTAACGAGATACTGGCATGTCCCCCTGATCATTCTCTCCAATGTTTGTGTCTAGCTCCATGGAGTAAGATTTTTGGTATCATATGCATGTGCATAGTGAGTCGCCATATCATTTGACATTTACTTATTCATATGAAAATTTAATCTGTTGTCTTATTACTTTTATAACTGCCTATAAATGCTAAGTTGTTTATTATATGTTCTTAATGCTGGTTACCATTTCTGAAATGTTATGTGGGCGTCAAGCGCCGTTTTGTTTCTTTACTTCCATAATAGGTAATGAATGTAGAATGTCTTACCTCTTTTCTATATTTTCTGCTATTCTGTTTTACCTATGTGGTTCTCTGAAGACGTTCGCGAAGAAGGGGAATTTCACAAGTTCCCCGGTTTTTGGCCCGACTTTGACTAGCACCTGCTTTTGGATCATGACGGCACGTCCACGAGGATTTTTGGGTTATGTGCGGTTGGCTTTCCTCGGGGGTCCACACTGCTGGCACATTAACTTTAGCTCGGATCCCTGTGTCTACGTGGGAGATGTGACGGTGTTGCTGGCTTGGGGGCGTTATAATCCACCCATCTTCACCTGCAGTGTTAGATTACATTTAGAATTTTACATGCCCATTAGGGACATGTGGGGTGATCGTTACTACACCCCACAAGAGGATTCGTTCCTCTCCACTGCCCAAGCCCCAGCCCATAATTCGGTGGCTCCGATGAGGGTCTCTTCTGATGAGGAAGACCCTGAGTAGGACCTTGACACGGTTCCTTCTCTCTCTTCTTAGGGGTTGATACTGTCGATAATCACTGGTGGCTATCTGTGTCCTTTTGGGGCCTTGATATTCATTATGGGGGTCTGTATATCTTTTTGGGGGCTTCTAGAGCTTAGGCTTCTTTTTTATGAGCCTTGATGTAATTAATGACTTACAGTCTGTACTTATACAGTATATATATATATATATGATGTACCTTTTGCATGGATGTATGGATTAATCTTTATGTTTTTCGCTTACAATTAAACAAAAAATATATATACATACTTGTGTATCTCTTATAGCTGTTAGTACATTTGAATATTTCATTGATGAATAAGTTATTGAATACAAATTTATATACATATAATAGAAAGAAAAAAAAATATTCACCATTTTATTTATACAACTATAATCAAATAAGTTTAATTATAATTTAATGAACTGGGTCTTAATTTATACATTTGTTTTTCGCATTGTATTTAATGATATGACGTTCCCTCCCGAAAAAGGGTGTTACATTAAGTCATGTGTGTCTCGGGGCCGATGAGGGCGGGAAGTGATCGCTAGTGCAATGAAGCACAAACAAGGAGCGGCTTCTGGCAGGCTTCTAGGCGAAGGGTAGCATGAATGAATTGAATACGCACTGGAATGAGAGGGATTCAGAGACTGTGCAGGTATGAGACTGCATAGTTGAGGATGGCTTAAAGGAATTGATTTGGCGTAGCCATATCAACAAGTTGCAACTTCTTTTCGGGAGCCTAGAATATAAGAACTCCATGGTTAAGCGTGCTTGACCTAGAGCAATTGGGTAGGTGACCTCCTGGGAAGTTTTCTAGGATGCGTGTGAGTGAGAACAAAAGCACGCTGAAAAGACCCGTGTTAGTTTGTGGAGACACTCGTCAATCCTGTAGGCAGTCCCGGGGACGTTACAAATGGTATCAGAGACAGGACCTCTCCCAGTACGATGTGGTTCGGGGACGAACCAAGCGGAAGTTGGTGGGCATGTGTGTCCCGAGGCCGATGAGGGCAGGGAGTGATCGCCGGTGCAATAAAGCATGGACAAGGAGCGACTTTTGGCAGGCTTCTAGGCGAAGGGTCGCATGAATGAACTGAATACGCACCGAAATGAGAGAGATTCAGAGACTGTGCAGGTATGGGACTGCATAGTTGAGGATGACTTAAAGGAATTGATTTAGCGTAGTCATATCAACAAGTTGCAACTTCTTTTCGGGAGCCTAGAACATAAGATCTCCATGGTTAAGCGTGCTTAACCTGGAGCAATTGTAGGATGGGTGACCTCCTGTGAAGTTTCCTAGGATGCGTGTGAGTGAAGATAAAAGCACGCTGAAAAGACCTGTATTGGTTTGTGGAGATACTCTTCAATCTTACAGGCAGTCCCGGGGATGTTACATGTCACGGCGTGAAAGAGATGCTACATCAGTACTAAAACTCGTGGCTTGGGCACCGCGGCGTGCCCAAGTAGTGCCGCGGCGTGAGCACCAAAAACTCCAAAAATGTCATTTATGATGTTTTGAAGTTATGGACTAGGTGGGATCATTAGTATATGCTTCCTAAAGTGTTTGAGGACACAAGTAGGGATATTTCAAAAGAGGAACTATCATCTATAATGAATGAGAAATATAAGGCATTTGAGCATTCAAAAGTGAAGGATTGCCCTAGGTAAGGACATAGCACCTTAGGCAACCTAGCGTTGCATTAGATATCACTTAAGATGTGATGAGATGGTGCAATGGAGATAAGTATATTAGGATGAATTGTGGGGTTCACTCTAGTGAGAATAAAGAAGGTATGAGTCTTAGGATATCCAAGAGTAATGGATTACCTTTGAAAGGTACCTAAAACCTTAAGTAACAAAGAGTTGCAAGTAAGAACCACTCTTGTGTTAGATTCACTTAAGTGGAGACAATGTTGTGTATTTAGTTCCGAAGAGGGGAAGTTATGTGAGTTGAGTCTATGAGAACGTTAAGGTGGTGTTTATGTGAAAGGTAAACATAATACTACTCTTTTCACACACTAGTTAGTTAATCTAGTTTGTATGTGAAGAGTAAGAACCTTAGTGCAACCAAGAGTAATGGTTTGCCATAGGTGAGTATCTAACACTTCAGCAACATAGTGTTGCATAGGATTCACTTAAGAGTTATGAGTGATGAGGTGGTCTTTAGATATAAGTATGTATGTCTATGAAAATGGTCTAGTAGTATTAATCTTTGTGAGTATCCTTTGACAACATTCATGAAGGCCAAGAGAGATTTAAGGGTGTCTGATAAACTCAATTGAGGAAGGACATAACCCTGATATTTCGTTAGGGCCAAGGCCAAAGGAGATAAGTAGGGGTCCATAAGGATCTTCGGAATTAGGATTTAGACCGAACATCTCAGCGTGTCAGGATATGTGTGATGTAAGGAGATACCTCATTCGCCATGGGATAATATATTGAACCAGTTCCTAATGAACTTCTTGGTTATCAAAATAAACCCCTGCATGTATTTCAAAACAAGCATTGTATGAACATATCCTTAGGATCTCTCTTGAGTATAATCATACTGTATATCATCTACATTGCATTTATAGGCATTTGTATAAGCATTGTCTGTTGCTATGGGTATCTACAATTGTATTGGCAGCTATTTATATCTAACGGTATATAGGCTATCGGTTTAGATTACACTATATAGTAGTGTGCAATTATGAGAATTAGTGGAGGAAACTCCTATGTTAGTAATTATAGCAATTGTTATATTTGTTATACAATGTTATAGCTAGTTGGTATTGGAATTCCTTTTATTGAGAATTGTAATTCTCACCCCAGTTGTTCTTTCATGTAAATTCAGGTAAAGACCCCATTAAGGGAATAAAGACGAAGCATGAAGACTAGTATAATTTTTATATACTTTAGTAGACAAAGCTTATGTATAACTTTATATTTGCTTTGTATGTTTTAAGTAGTATGTATTACAATATGCCCTCCTGTGGCAAGTGTTGTATATATATATGTATGAGTTTAAGTTTTTTCACATTCTCTCAAGACTATCTATAATTACCCAGTTGTGATTATTGGATATATGTTAGTATGTAGTATGTAGAAGTGATATCTTTAGTACTGTTTATCTTTATATATCTCTGTATTTCTAGGATATATCTAGATACTTGTATTAGGATGTTATAGTTACTGTCATGTCAGCTACGTTCCTTTAGTTGTATAGACCAAATACATTGCATAAGTTAGTTGAACAACTGCTCCATTAGCCGACCACTTCAACCTTATCCCTATCTTCATGGAAGATAGTTATCATTCTATTTTTTAAACTTGTAGCATCCATAAAACAAATTCTCCAGCAGTTCCTATAATTTAGGGAAGTGGTTTTAGACTTAGTTAATTCTTTATCCACTCCTTTTAGCACCAAATTCCTTCTAGATTCTCACTAGCATATGTACCCCACTTCCTCACTAGGCCTAGGCCAAATATCCAGGTGGCCCAATAAACTAGAATAGGCAATAGTTACATATATGATCTGTCTCAGCTATTAGCTGATTAACCTCGATTATTTAGCTGAACTAAATTTTTTTTGTGTTAAGGTATTTTGATTATCGAAGACTGTTCAATCAATGGTCTACATCTCTCTTGCTTTGACTTTTTAGAAATTAGTTTAATACCATAAAGAAAGTTTGGATTAGTTAACCATCAAGATCTTCCATAAGCATGTGTGTATTGAAATTTTTTGAAGGATGGAAGGCATGTCCATGTTATTGAGAGAGACTTGAGAGAGCCACATAGAATGGTTGGTGAACTTCTCCAGCTAAGAGGATACCTGAAGTTAATTGAATTAGGGTTAGAAGGTATGTATCAAATTATCATACAAGATTTTCTGGGGCTAGGTTGGATATGATGTCTTTTCTCATCATATATCTATATATACCCGATTGCTACAACTATTATGAAGTGAAATACACTTTGTTAGTTAACTAATATCTTGTCCATAGACGTTTAGATGCCTTTACTCTACTGCCTCTGTTTTATATCTAGTTTATTCATATTTCTACAAGTTGTTTAAACCTGCCTAGTCTAGCATTATTTTATTATTTAGTTTGCTTTTATCATTAAGTCTTTATGCTGGTAAATCTTGTAACTTCCTATATTATAAATAGATTATTCTCTCTTCAAGGAAGTTGTGTATTTTACTATCACCCAACAAAAGCAACAATAACAATAACAACCCTATCCTACTAGGTGGTGTGGCCTACGTGGATCAATTGATGCCGTTGGGTTTTATCAAAAACCAAAATTTCAACAAAACCATTTAGAGTAAGATCCTTTTTAATGGTTTTTCCTAATGTATTCTCAGGTCTCCTTCTACCTCTCATATTATCTTCCATTTGATCCACTTATCTCACAAGAGCCACTATTGTTCTTCTTCTACATGCGTACATGACCTAACCATCTTAGGCTATTTTTGTCATCTTCCCCTAAGTAACTGCTACTCCAACTTTCTCTTGGATATGTTCATACCTAAACTGTCTTGTATGTTTACTCGTCCACCTCAGCATTTTCATCTTCACTACACTTGGTCTGGACATTTCACTGCCTAACATTCACTACCACAGAGCATTGCTGGTCTTATAGCTTGAATCCTAAACCTTTGCCACTTCACGGCTTCCCTTGAGTAGGAAAAAAGGATATAGATCTCTATATTAGTATTAATATTATTTTTATGATAATGTTTTCAAGGCTATGATTTATTTCTGTTAAGAATTTATTATGTATTCTGCCCCTGACATTAGTATATGCTTAATGGTGGAGGAGATTAAGCTGACTGTCAAATATAGTTCTCTTTTAGGGAGTTTCTCTGGTGCACCTGAAAACCATGTGCCACCGGTGGCATTCCAACATCCTCCACTAATATTTTGACACCTAAAAAATTAGTCAAATTGATGAATCCATGTCAAAGGGGTCTATTTGAAATTTATTTTTGTTGCACTTCCCTCCTGTAAGGATTTTTTTGCAAAATTAATAAACTCAAAGCATGAAATTGTAAACTTGAATATCATAAATCAAATAGGCCAAATCCTCAAATTAAAAGAATCCTCAAAAACCCTATATCCCCAAATTAATAGAACCCCCAAATCGTAAGAACCCTAAATTCCCTTTTTTACTCATATTATTGCAGGCACCGTCCCTTCCCTTCACGGCAGGGCGAACGTTCCCTGTCACGGCCGAACGCTTCTAATTCACGGTCAGCGAAAGCTTCCCTCTCACGACCGGCCGAAGGCTCCCTGTGACGGTGGAGTAATTTTCGTGAAGAACTCACTTTTCGTGGAAGAAGGGTCGTGCCCTTAAACGGCTATTTCGTGGAAGAACCTCCATCTTCAACAATACGACACCAACCAAAGCAGCCCCAGTAGTCGCGTTCCAGCAAAGGTCAGTTTCTCCATGGTGTTGTCACCATCTTTTTTCTTCTATCATTTCCTTTTCTTTTATTATATTTTTTTGCTGCCATTAATTGATGTTTTTTGTTTGATACCTCTTTTTGTTCATGCCTTCAATTTATTTCTTGTGATTTTCATTTTTGTACTGTGAGTTGAGTTGTTTAATTAACTCTACAACTTTGTACTTCTGAACATGAAATATTTGCAGATGTTTGAGGGACGGGAGTAAACTTTGAATTTCTTTGTTTATTGATCTATGTCATGGTATGTCAAATGTGCATTATGCTTCTGCTTCTGCATTGGGGGAAAAAAGCAAAACTTGCGCTACCCCTTTTTCTTTTCTGCTTTCCTAATTTATATATATATATATATATATTTCAAATAATTCCTTTTTCTGTTTCTATCAATGATCCTTGCTTATGACCTTTTCTTTTAGGCTAGAGACCATGTTTTATTATTTGTTTTTTCTTTCCACTTTTTGGTGTTTTGTGACTTCTGTAGTCTTTGAGGACATGGGTTATGTGACCTAACAAAGAGCTTTTCCATGGTTGAAAAGCAATTAGCATCTGCATAATTTTTTTCTTCTTCTAGTATTCTGCATTAATGTCCCCCCATAAGTTTCTTTAGCTATAAAGTAGTGAAACGTGTAAAATGGTCTAGTTGCATAGGTTGAAATGTTGTAGAAGGGATATATCACTTTTCTTTTATTTAATTATTATTAAATAAAAGAAAAGTGATATATCCATGTAGACTCAAACAATTAGGCATAGCTTAAACTTAAACTTTTGTATAGAAAATTTTAAAATAGTAAAGATAATTTTTTTTGTTAAATATACTTTTTAAAATATTAAATAAAACTAGCAGCTAATAAATATTGTTTATAATCATGTGTTTCTATGTATAATTTAAAGTGTTTGACCTTTGAAATAATAAATATTTTAGTCATGATTATATGAAAGTACGAAAGTATTGTATACTAAAAGTATAACTTCAAAATAAACCATTTAATCCCAACTAGATTACTTTACTTGTACTATAGCCTCATATCTTATTGCCACGTTCAGTGATATATGTTCTTCTTCTTTTTTTAAAAAAACACTAAGAAATCTTGGCAAAGATTTGGGTACATTTGATAAATGAGGAGTAAAAAGGTTTGGCAGTCACGACTTCGTGATTACTAAACTATGCTAATTATAATACTAAATTCATACGATATATATATATATAAATACATATTTACTCTATTGTTGAGCATATGTTGATCTTGCTATATTTGAATGTATATTTACTCAACTGTTGAGCCTGTGCTGATCTTGTCCGTTATTGATATCAGGGTCTCATGATAGGTTCAGAGTGTCGTAGCATACAAAGGGAAAGAGGACTTACCGTTGGGCAGCCCGCGATCTGTACGTTGGTCAACCGTGTTGCTATTAGAGAAGGTACCGTACGAGTTTGTGGTGATCACGGTAAGAGAACTCCTTAACAATGTGTGCGATACTTTGAACTTTGAATTGCCTCTCGCAATTGTAGTCAAAAAGCTTGTAGCATAGGTTCCTCATAATTTAACTCTGCATCATCGAATTTAGAAATAGATGAAGACCATGTTCAACAAAATGAATTACCAATAGCAACTATTGTGTAATTCTCTGTAAGGTAAAAAGCTTCTTTCATTATTTTACCCATGCTCTGTAAGGTAAAAGGGTATAATTACACGACTTCTAGCGAAAGAATTCAATATAATTCAATCATCCTTAGAATGTTAAACAAATTTAAATGACAAGAAGAAAAGGGATATATACATGATAATGAGTTCATCAGAATAAGTTTATATTTTTAATTTTTAATGCATATTTACTCTAATGTTGAGCCTATGTTGACCCTGTCCGTTATTGGTATCAAAGCCTCGTGAGAGGTTCTGAGTGTCTTACCATGTGAAGAGAAGAAGGACTGACCGTTGGTCAGCCCACGGTCCATTCTTTGGTCATCCCGCGGTCCATATGTTGGTCAGCTATGGAAATGCCAGCCAAGGCAATTTAGGTGGCCCTGTACAAGTGTGTGGTGGTCTTGGTAAGACAATTCCCTAACTATTCATTTGTTAAGTCAAAGAATTGTTCATAGTTGGCTTTGTTTTGTATGATTAATACTTAAAAATGAAGGGTTTACATATAAAGATTTAATAGAACATTTAGTACCTAATGACTCATTGTATACAAGAACATTCAGCATAGTTTTATGTTATCAATGCATCAGAAATTGAAAGACGATCTCGTACATTGATAATCAATTATAAACCTTTAAACAAATATTTAAGATACATAAAATATCCAATTCCTGGTAGAAAATATTTAGTAAGTCGAGCTAATCAATCTATTAAATTCCCCAAATTTGACATGAAGTCTGGATATTATCATATTGGAGTAGCAGAAGAAGACAGGTACAAAATTGCAAAAACAGGATTTATAGTATCTGAAACTATAAAAGTGTAATATTCTTGCTGGAAGGACTACATGTTTATAAGTATAGGTGTATGCGCTATGACACAAAATCATTGAATTTGACTCAATCAGGATTTGGTAGTAAGGATAGATCGATATCATATACGAGATTTAAATGTCAAGATTGCTACAGATAATTGAAGTTTATATTTCTGATCAACTTTAATTTCCAAAATTTATAAGAATAAGTTGATAGTTTGTAAAAAACTATCTTATCGATAATATAATACCATCTCACATGAAATTTCAACATACATTGCAATGATAGTGTTAAACAACAGATGCACAAAGGAGAAGACAAAAAAATTACAATAAAGAGTTACTAAATCTTAGTTGCCACACAACAATTTTGAAAAATATATATTCATTACAATGCACGAATTTTTTTATAGAACAAAAATTTAGACTAATGCTATATTTGGAAGGGTTATGTTCTTAATTTAGCATAATTATAAACAATACTATCATCTGTAATCAGGCCACTATCATGAAGGTAATTTTTTCCTATGATTATAAGATAATAATAGGTAGACTAGAAAAATTTATTATAAGATTATATTATAAGATCTGAAACTGTAGACCAAACAATCCTGAATATAGCATAGGGTTAAAGAATACAATACTTTTGGGACAAAATGAAAGGGACAAAATATAATTCATACTGTTTACAAAATTATAAGAATAAGTTAGTACTTTATTAAAGTATAAACGTATGTGTTCATTGAAATGGAACACCTTTTGTCATGGAAATTCAACATCATTTGTATGGAAAATAAATAGATAGTACTTGATAGTGGAATGTGTGTTATATGTTGTTTAGTACAAGTTATTAACTCTACTAATCCAAGACTTTTTTAATGATTTTTTCACTTATAATTTTTCTTGGTCTCCCTCTACCCCTAACTATTGGGTTATCCTCCACTTGATCTACTCTTTTTATTGGGGTTTCTAATGGTCTTTTCCTCACATGGCCAAACCACCTAAGGCATGATTCTACCATCTTTTCCACAATAGGTGTTACCCTTACTTTCTCTCTAATGCATTCGTTCTCAATTCTATCTTGTCTTATATATCCACTCATTCAATGCAACATCCTCATTATATGCAACACTGAGCTTATGTACTTGTTGGCTTTTCACCACCCAACATTCAGTACCATAAAACATCATGGGTTTTATAACTGTGCGATAAAATTTTCAAACTTGAGAGACACTCTTCTTCTAATTTATTCATGTTTCTGATATGGCATTTTATTTGACTTGGGAAATCCTGAAAGGATATGTATCTTTTGTGTGTGTTGTGTGTTGGGAGGCGATGGTTTGGATATTTTTGTCTTAGTAATGAGATTACTACTAGTTTATTTACAAAATGGAAAATCATTCATCTCTCATTGCACAATTTCATTTTGTTCTTGTGTTCTAAAGTTATTATCTATTAATTACAGAAGTATCCTGAGTAGGAAATTAAGAATAGTTGTGTTTTTTTTTCCAAAAGGCTAAAGAATTTGCACCTTGCAAAGAAATACCCTCTTTGCAACTCATCAACCAGACACTCAGTTGTGGTAGGGAGTTAGAGAGGATTGTCTAAAAAGAAATGCAGTATGCCTTTTGTGTTTCCAAAATATTCATGTGTCTGCTGGATAATAGTTGCTAATACTATCTTTTGAAAAAGAAAGTTTCTCATTCAATGTAGAACTACAAAATTGTTCACCTCTAAATTTTGGTCATCTAGGTGGCTGATTATTTCTTAGAGTACCTTTTTTTTCCTTCTATTCTGTTCTGGGAAAAGAAAAAAATACTCCATATTTATGTTGAGTTTTCAATGTTGAGGATTAGATGATTGAAGATGTTGTAGTCTGAATTTCAAAATTCAAACCCATTTAAAGGTTCATATTCAAATTATGGGGATATAAAATTTTTAGGAGCCTTGTATTCTCTGATCACTACAAAATTTAGAATGGTGGTCCGTTGGCTCCTTCTGTTTGCTTGAAGGGTCTTTACCAAACTATAGTTAGTTGCTTCATTTGGTAACTAAATGATGATTAGGGAAATATTTTAAGATTTGATATGGCGTTTAAAATCTCTGCTTTGAACAAAAGAGCGTTAGGGTTTGTTTGACTTTTTTTGTGATATAAGGTCTAATTTTCTTATTTTATCTCTTCTGTTTTTTTATATTTATTCCTTGAGCTGGTTCCACATTGTTCATTGATATTCGGGTTCTGGCCATTTTTGCGTGACAGATTTGTCTTCATAACGAGCATTCAGCTTCCCTCAAATCCAACAACCAATCTGTTTATACATTTTCCAAGTTTAATTGGTAGATAATGTAGTTCAGTTAGCTGTAACTATCTAATTCCAGTCTAATGCAAATTAAGGTCCTGCTTGGTTAAGGAACTAGAATGGAATAATTTTGTTTTATTAGTTGGTTTGGTACAATCAAGAATGAACTATTTCATTCTTAAGTTTGATAAGTAAAATTAGATTGGAAAATAATGAAAGCAAATTGTTTCATGACAAAATTACTCAGTGTGTATGGACTTCAGGTGTGAGATGGAAGGTCCAAGTGGAGGAGATGTTGATATTGTAGTGGTGGGTAGGGGTGATTGTATTTGCAATGGTGATAGTAGAGGATATTTTTATCTTTAGTAATAAGCTAATGGTAAAGCATAAGTAATAACAGTCGATTTGAATTGAATAAAATTGTTGTTTCATTTAATTTTAGAATCAATATTCATTTGTTATTTGAAGCAGTAATCAATTTTTTAGAATGATCATTTTCATCATTGAGCACCAAATAAATTTCTTAACTCGTTTTTATTCTCAATTTTACTACCCATTACATTGAATCAAATGAACGGGACACAGATACTTGCCAGAAAATGAGGATTCCTCTTCCCTCTTTTGGTCAAAAGTTCCCCTTGTGAATGGAAGTTTTTACCTCTATCATATACTAGTGTGTGAACCATGCAACACACTAGGAATTATATAAATAAATCTTATTTAAGAAAAAATATAACAGAATATGAAAAAAAAAAAGAAATAATAATGGCCACGATGGTTACTACATTGTGTTAGACCAAGAGGTTGTAATAGTTGCCATCTGACCACAAAAGCATATCCTCGCGCCAATTTATCCATAGCTACGACTTCGATACGTGGATGACTGGGAAGACATTCTCACGGATAACCTTAGACTAAAAAAATGCATGTTAAATGCATGTCTATACGATAATTGGGTGACTTAGAGGTTCAGGCTTGTATTTAATAAAGTACCATGGACTCTAAGGCAATGTCTCAATGTCATAACAAAAGAATACAAATTATCAAAACAGATATCTTATAAAACACACAACATGGTAGATTATATCACCAAACACAAGTCAAATTATGCACAACGTAATACTAACAAATTCCATGTCAATCACTTCATTATCACAAATAAGTAAACAGACCCAACTTAATACTAGCAAGTTCAATAGGAAATATCATCACAATCCAAAAAAAAAAACCCCAAAGCAAAGCCAAACACTGAAAATTAACTCATAATTTGCACAGACTCAATAAAAACATCACCAAACTCTACAAAGTAAACTGAAACTGAGCCAAACCAATGACTATTTGACTTAATCTGGATTCAATATATATTAATCCTACTTCAGCAATGTTGGGGGAAGAACTGAAAACATACAAGAAATTTTTTTTGGTTTTGTTGCTACTTTTCAATATGGCCTTGTGACCACTACAATGCATTGCATTTGTTGGTACCTATACCTTTTACTGCATATACATCCTATTTCGCATTTACTTATGTTTGTGTCTAGTAATACTTCACAATTTCAAATACCAAAATAGTTCATTGACTAAAGAATGTATTGTTTTGATACTTGCTAAATATGAGCTTATGTGTTTTCATTGCATACCCTATTGCAGGGTAAAATATATCTTTCACTGCAATCTTTGAAATAGATCTTACACTGATTATTCTGATGGTTGATTGCTGCACCTATTTTGTAAATTAGCTTCCAACTTAAGCACGGATAAATCATGAAACCAAAGTTTGATCTTGAAGTGGAGGCCTTCGCAGAATATGAATCTGAAGTTAGCAGTTAGGTTGCTTCCAATGTATCTATTCAAGAAACCTCTGCAGGTCCTTGTAGTGACAACCTCACTAACTCTTCCAATATCACAAATCCAATAGGGATTCATCCTAATTCAGATGCTATTTCACTTTACTTAACTCTCAACTTCAAGAATAATGAGTTAGGGGCAAGAGATTCAATAGGATTCTCATTCTCAAGCACTAGTAAGAGCAGCAATGAACCTGCCTCTCAAACTACAGTAGCAATCATTCCACGAGTTTTCTCATGCAATTACTGTCAGCGCAAGTTTTTTAGCTCTCAGGCTCTCGTGGACACCAGAATGCACACAAAAGAGAAAGAACATTAGCAAAAAGGGCTTTGCAAATGGGAATTTTTTCTGAGAGGTATGCTAGTGTAGCATCTCTCCCTCTGCATGGTTCTTTTAGGTCCTTAAGGATAAAGGCACACTCTTTATTGCACCATGGTTTCTCACCAATAATGAGGCATCCTTAGGTAAAAAGCAATGCAAGATTTGAGCAAGGATATCTTGGTCTTCCCATATTCTTGACCAATATATAAACATCAGTGAGTATTTATACATGAGACAAAAGTAACCGTTTTTAACTAATCTAAAACTAACTATATCTAACTTAACTAATCAGATTGATTAACTTAATTAAGCAAGGTGTACGATGTGTAACATATAGGAACAAAAAAAAAGAGCTTATAGAAGGATCAAGGATGTATTTTCCTGTATTTGACTATTTAATGCGAGTAATGTTACTCTATAATAAATAATGCCCTTTTCATTTGGTTTCCAGGCCCTTTCGTTATTAACAATTAACAGATACATCAGTTGAAAAGGCACCAAATTGTGCAACCATTAGTACACAACTTGTAAATAAAATTTAGAATACCAAACTTGTCTCAGGTTGAGTTAATGTTTTTATGCATCAATGTTGAAAATAATCAATCTATGAATGAGGTTGTTATGAGTTCCATTCTTTCAACGATTTTGGATTTCATTTTATCAGAAGAAAGGTAACAATACTATGTCAAACACCTCGTCAACAGAGAATGAAGGTAGCTCAACTATTATTTATCAAATGTTGATAAACGAATTTTGGATCTATTTACTACTTAGGAAATAATTCTTAACCAAAAATGTTTAAAATTCAAGGAAGAAATATTAGCTCCTATTGTAGGATTCACTGTTTGCCCCACATGCTTCGTACAACCCTGTTGGCAATATTGATTACAAATGCTAACGCTAGCAATATTTTGCACTACCCCTGTTCTTTTTTACATTCTCTTGTAATCTGACAATTTCTAATTAGATAGTATATGAATAAAGTTCTTTCTATTTGAATATAATTCGATATAATCTTTGTCCTTTTCATTCTCTGGGGACAATCAATTGGGACATTCATTGCAGCATCAAGATTTGGGAGTGCAACCCAAATTTTTTTCAAGCCTCTGTTCTTAGGCTAACGATGTATGCTATTCTGACTCTAACCATAACATAACATGAGCCACTAATAATTATCACTCAAAAACAGAAACACACTCGGAAATCCAGCCAAAACATAGGAGCTGAACTGAAACGCATACTTGAAAAAAATGAAAACCAAAACAGAAAATAAAATAAAAAAATTAAGCAGTGACGCACCTATGGAAGGTTGGTTTGGCAAATGAGATAGTGAAGAAGACCGGTTATTCTTCCTTTCAAACTTCTGCAGGAACAAAATGCAAAACGAAAATGGTGACTGAAACCACAAGCGCAGAGAAAGTAAGAATACCCTACATTACGAAGCACCTATGTAAAAGACTGAAGCTACTTTCGCTAAACATTATGCAGTAGGGGAAAACTACTCTAATCAATCACAAAAAAATCTGCTTAGCTTACTGTTTGAAGTTGCGACCACTTCCAAACTCCATTGCAAGCCGTCATTGCCTCCACTGCTAGCCGTTCGAACCTCTTCCGCGTCTTGCTTTCGATTGGTACTTTCCGTTCGAAGCTCACTGTAAACATTCAACAAACAGAGGTTTAAGGTTCTTTCAATTTGGGGTTTAGGGTTGGGATTTGATTCTTACGACTTTGGGGGAAGATTGACCTTCCACGACGAAGAAGTAAATGTCACAATAGAGGAATTTTGGAGGAAGATCGACCTTACTATTCTTCCAAGATTGGGGCTCACATTCAACGATTTCACTTTAGGGTTTTTTCAATTTGGGAGTTCTGGACTTTCTGACGTTGAGGCAAACACATGATTGGGTAACATGTATTGAGTTTTGTAATTTTGCAAAATAATCCTTACAGGAGGGAAGTGCAATAAATATAAATTTTAAATTGATCCCTGTGACATGGAGTCATCAATTTGACTAATTGTTTAGATATCAAAATATTAGTGGAGGTCCTTGTAGTGCCACCGGTGGCACATGATTTTCGGTTGCACGGGAGCAGCCACCTCTCTTTTATCAGTTATGGTTTTGAAATGTGCTGCATGCATATATTCTTCTGCGTCAGACTGTGTGGAGCAAGTTGATGCACAAAGGGTGCTAGGATATGCTCTTTTCAAGGATGGGAAAAATACTAAGCTGCCTTATCCCTTGGAAAAGTTTCATGTTGATGTGGCAGGTAGGAGCTTTCACAATGGACGGTTTATACAGAGGATGAGAGAAAGCTGCTGCTCTCCCCAAGTAGTCCTTTTTCTATTGTAATTGTTGATTTAATTATTAGAATTATTTAGCTGGGTCCAAAATAACCAATAGCTCGTTAATTTTCATTGTAAATGCTGTTTTTGCAGTATTCTTTTTGCCTGATAATCTCATCTGCTCTTTTTATTATTCAGTGTACAAATGGAGCAAGGCACTGTAACATCTCTTCTTGAAGAGGATAATAAAACCATTATAGGGGTTCAGTACAAAACTAAAGATGGTCGAGAGCAAAAAGCTTATGCTCCCCTCACAATTGTTTGTGATGGCTGTTTCTCAAATCTGCGTCGCTCTCTCTGCCACCCCAAGGTTGAATTGTCTTCTAAATAAGTTGAGTGACAAAATACTATTTTTCCTTTTTAATGATCTAAGATACCATGATTATGGTTAAGACTGTGTGCTGATATTGTTGAATTGTCTTCTAAATAAGTTTGAGTGACAAAATACAATTTTTCCTTTTTAATGATGTGAGATATCATGATTATGGTTAAGACAGTGTGCTGATATTGTTGTGATATCCTAGAGGATTTTGTCAGTTTCGCACATGGGTTTGCTTGACTTTCCTAATAATCACTTCTATTGAACACTTGCCAGGTAGAAGTACCCTCTTGTTTCGTGGGTTTAGTCCTAGAGATTTGTCAACTCCCATTTGAAAATCATGGGCATGTTATTCTGGAAGATCCTTCCCCTATCTTATTTTATCCTATCAGCAGCACAGAGGTTCGCTGCTTAGTTGATATACCTGATCAAAAAGTCCCCAGGTATCTGTTATTATCCTGCTTGACATGTGAATAGTCCAATTGCAATTTGTCATTACTTGCAGTCTACAAGTTTGCAATTTTGCAATTTTGCTTGCCTCAAACGAAGAGGCAAAATATTCAACTTCTTCCTTCGTCTTCCTAGGTATCTCATGTTCTTTTTCTTTTATCCAGATTCCTCCTGAGCTTCAAGATGCTTTCATATCTGCAATTAATAGAGGAAATATTAGAACCACGCCTAACATTAGCATGCCAGCTGATCCCTATCCTACTCCTGGAGCTCTGTTAATGGGTGATGCTTTCAACATGCGTTATCCTTCGACTGGTGGAGGAATGACAGTGGCACTGTCTGATATTGTTGTGCTGTGGGATCTTCTTAAGCCGCTTTGTGACCTAAATGATGCAGCCTCATTATGCAGATATCTAGAATCCTTTTACACCTTGCGCAAGGTGTAAAAGGATTTACATGCTAGCTTACATATTGTTCTGGGAAACTGGATTTCATATATCTTGTCTTCTAAATTGGTTCATATAGAATGCCTATTACATGTCTAAATGTATAATGATGTTCATTTCAAAATATTTATGGCATAGTACAACGTTGTTTTAGAAACCAATTTGTAAGTATGACTGTAAAGTCAGAATCTTTAATCTTCAGACCATGTGGATTTTAACTCATGATTTGACGCACCTTTTGCAGCTTGTGGCATCTACCATAAATACTTTGGCTGGCAGGTGCCCTATATAAGGTCTTCTCTGCTTCACCTTATCAAGCCAGAAAGGAACTGCGCCAAGCATGTTTTGACTACTTGAGCCTTGGAACTACTTTTTCAACTGGACCAATGGGTTTACTCTCTGGTCTAAACCCTTGCCCACTGAGTTTAGTTCTCCATTTCTTTGCTGTTGAAATCTACGGAGTTGGCCGTTTGCTCTTACCATTTCCTTCATTTAAACGCATGTGGATTGGAGCTAGATTAATTTTGGTGAGTTCCTCCTTCCACCCATTTCCCATCCCTTTAGTTGTTCAGTCATGGAATATGGCTTTTATTGCCTTATTGTAATTTAATTCTCCTCTGCTAGATGTAACTGGTACTACTACTACTAATGACAAGGTTCATTGTAGCTTGTTTTCCATATTTCCTAACGGCTTGAACAAGAAACTATTTATGCAATAATTTGATCAAGCTGCAGCATAGTTCATGGCAAATTGCACCATTCTGATTTCAGTGTTTTTATTTCTTATTCACAAAGGTCGAGGTTTTTTCTGCAGTGTCCAGGAAACATTGTTTGTAATAATGTATGTTGGCATAATTACAGTTCTGTTATTCTTACCATTTACCAATTGTCTACCAGTGTGCATCAGGCATAATATTTCCCATCATCAAGGCTGAAGGAGTGAGACAAATGTTTTTCCCCGCAACCTTACAGCTTTTTATAGAAGTCCTCCTGTTAGGTGATGCATTGGGGAGTACAGAATAAATATTTACAATCAAAATGCCATCTGAAATTGGGCTCATAAACAGATGGTGAACAGTTACAAAGCTTCCTCTACTGAGCTTTTTGAATTATTTTATGTCTTCTAATTAAGGCAAAGTTCAATGGATGCAAAGGACAGTGTCTTCAATCATTGGAAGTGGGCTAGTAGGGTGATGTTTGGATAATTTGTAAGAGGTCTTTGCTTTAAAGTTTAAGCCTCCTGCCGCCATCGTACCAAAACAACAACAAAAAAAGGACATTGTCTTAAAACTGAAAACAACTATGTTTTTGTGATGTATTTGGATATTGTTCTTTTAATCTGGAAGTTCAGAATTAGATATAATCATTATGAACAAATCTTGGCTTGTATACAAATGGAAACAGGCACCTATCTCGAGCTCGAATTCACTGGGAAGCTGTGGAAAGGAAAATTCCTATTAATTTGCGTTGACTCATCAAAGTCATCAAAGAAAAGTATGTTTAGACTGCTGTGGGACTGCTGAATAAAACAAAAAACAAAATTTCTAATTCGTTATTCCAATACCCAAGAATAAAGGTTTCAAATTATCCAATGTCTAAAAGTTGATAATATTTAATAAAATCTTAACTTTTTCTATTAACATCCGTAGGTTATTCTTTTAATATATTAATCTATAGACAGGAGAAAACACTGCAACTATTAGTTATTTAAAAAGAAGCAATATACTTCCGTTGCCGGGAATCGAACCCGGGTCTCCTGGGTGAAAGCCAGATATCCTAACCGCTGGACGACAACGGAATTTTTGTTTACTTGGCTTACAGTTAACACTTATTCTTTAGCTTAAGAACTTGTTAACTTTTTATTAACATAACATTTAACACCGTTCAACAACAAGTGTCTTGTACGCAACACCTATATTTCTGGAAAAAATTTGGGTAGACTCTACATATTGTATCAAGTAATTTGTACGCCAGATGAATAGTAATAAAAAATAAGTTTTTTAAATTTTTAAATGTAGATTCTACTAAACATTTTTTTTTACTGGATGTACTAAACTAATTTATGTTAAGGTGATTGCATGTTATTGTTCGTTCAGTGCACGAATGTACACCATTGACAAAATCAACCAACTATTATGTACTTGTCTAATATATATATTTATTGTGAATCATACTCATTGATTGTATTAAAAAATATATCAACGACTATGATGAATGATTTATAATTTGTTATTTTATTTTATTTTATTTTAAAATTATATAATTGTGTAAATATTATCAGTTAAAAATTTAGCATGCACTGAGTTATGATTTTAGAAATAAAAATATTTTTTAAAAAATACTATTATGTGTAAATATCATCAATTAAAATTTAGTAATTTTTTTTACCAGTTAAAATCTAATAATATTACTAGTTGAAAAATATTTATTTTTTTAAAAACTTCTTACACACTCACACAGAAAAAATTGTAAAGAGTTTTTTTTAAAAAATATATTATTGTGTGTAAATATTACCAGGTTAGAATATATAGAGTTTTCAGTATGTACATTTATTTATAAAAAATATAAGAACTAACATAATTTTAACTAATATTATTTACACAGTTGTACAATTTAAAAAAAATAGTATAACCTAAAAAAAGGTGGTGGTGGCAGACGGTGGCCAGTCCGATGGTGAGCGGTGGCTTTGTCATGACGATATGGTGACCAAACAGGTGGTGGATGGTAGGTGGTCGACGGTGGATAGTGGTCGACGACAACAGTGGCAGTGATGATATGTAAAAAAAACATAAAATAAAAAAAACTGCAAAAAAATTTTTTACTATTTCAAATAAAATAAAAAATATATTATACACCTTAATATAATAGGGTGTATATTAACAACTTTCCAACTATTATTACTTAAGCGACAAGCACGTTCATAACAGCATATTATTTCAGGCTCTTCCATTAGTTTTGGATAGGCTTGTGGCCTAAATGATTTGGGTCAATCATGACTTAAGCGAAATGTGTTTCGTATGTAGATGCTATTGTATTGGCCGAATATCCCATGAATCCAACCTATTCTGCAAAAAAAAAGAAGCCAAGAAGCAGTTACTGGACGCCGCATGTCGCCAAAATGGGGTACGAATAGTAACACTAAAAGGCAAAAGCCCATAAATAAGTCATTCACCCTCTTCAGGTATGGACTTTTGAACCCATTCATTACTCTTGTCTTATTAAAATTTGCACTAGCCACATAGAATTTGGCCAGAAATTAGTACAAGTTATATGACCACTTCTCATTGTAAAAAAATTACTCATCAATCTGTCCAAGAATAAATTCAGAAATTAACCATTGTACTGGCTGAAAGTAAATGAAGTTAAGATAACCAAATGAAAATATTCTTTTGATGAACGTTAGTTACACATAACATAGTGAATGATTGTTTTTTATTATAATAACTACTATCAAGTAATTGTTTCATATATTTATAACTAAAATCATTTTTTCTATTTTTGACCATACTAAAAGCATTTTTTCACTTGCAAAGAACAAGTGAATGCCAAATAGATTAAATAGTGACTGAAAGAAAAAAATGAAAGACCTTTCAGGTTTCATTAATAATTTGTATAATTTACATTGTAGCTACATATTACAAATTGTTATGACTGTATTATATAATACAAACTCCATTGATTATAAGATGGTTTTAAAAGTTTAATTTATATATATATTGTCTATTTGAATCTTTCGTACTACAGTAAATAGATTAAGTAATTGATACCTACAATTTGATGCTTTGGGATTGTTAAGAAATTAATGAAAAAATCAAGATACATAACAACAAAAGAGAAAATACTATTTATTGCAACTTTTAAATTCATTTGTCCAAATATTATTATTTTTCTTGAACTGAATCAAGTTTCTTTGAAGTGACTAAAAAAGTGAGGATGACCAAAATTTAAAAGCACAAGGTACTATTTAAATAAGGTACTTTAAAAGCCCAACCTCGACGAAAACCTTTGAAACTAAAATTTGTAAGTGGGGGGGGGGGGGGGGCCGTCGTTCAAACGTGTATACACCTATATGATATCACTAGGTCTAACGGCAAGATATAAAATACAGTCCTCGGCCTAACATTGAAAGCCTACTTCTTTACAAACCTTTGAGACTGAAAATTGTAAGGAGGCCGCGCGAACGCAGGCCCCCACTACCACAAATTATGACGTAGGCTCTGCCACTTGGGCAGACCTTAGAGTAGCACCCCTTCCAAGTGCAATGAAAGTCACTACTCTAGGCCATGGGCCTTTTTGATCACCCATTGACCCCGTCCAGGTAAGTATGTTGCTCAATAACACACACTTCATTTTTATAGCTCATCCTTCACACTACTTCAGCTAAGCCTTTTGATGTGGGACTACTGACTGGTGCTATAACCACTCTTACTAGAAGATGGGTCTCTCCATCTACTATCGGCACGAGCATTAAAATCCTTTGTTTTGCTGGACAAAACAAGAAACAATGAGAAAATACCACTAACAAAACCCACACCAGAAAATCACAGCCCGGACATCTCTTAGCTGCAGCCTGCAGTAAGTCATCAGAAGAAAGAACTAGTCATGGAGAGAGAGATGCATGCAGGTTGAGTTGCAAATTACCACACCCACAACGGGGTGGTGTATCAAGGAGATGCAGTCCCAGAGGAGAGGAATGAGCAAAGTTAGCCAACCAATTCGCAACCATATTCCCCCCACAGTACACATGCGTCATGAGTGAAGCACAAGTGTTCAATCCTTCACCCAGAAAGCCCAAATGGTTTGCACCAGAATTGCCAGAGTGGTTGCTCATAGGACAACCATGCAACACAGTGGATAGCACTAGCACAGGACGAATCAGCTTCAATCCACAGCTTCTTGAACCCTTTATCCCAGGCCAGTTGGAGAGCTGAGATTATGCCACAGAGCTCAGCATGCAACACACTGGTGGAGCCAAGATTCCTAGTGAGAGTGGTGAAGCCAAAATGCCAAGCCTGCCTTCTCACCACAAAATTTACAAGAGCCATCAACATTTTTCCTTATTCCAATCCTCCTCAGGAAATTGCCATTGCCACCCAGTGGACACATTCTATACCCATGGCCTAACATCAGACTACGTAAATTTCAAGAATTTGCCTCCTCCACACCTGAATGACTCTATGTTCCTGTGAGAAAGAAACATGAATGTCTAAATAGGAGAATGGAACTTCTCAAATATTTGCGTTTATAATCCCCAAATTATCTCTCGAAAAGATTAAACTTTCGAAATAAAGTGAATATGAATCAAACCGATATCAAAGCATTGTTAGTACTTTAACAATTTATTTAATAATGACATACAGCAATCATATCAGAATGTTTTGGCTTTTCTTTCTTTTACATCTGACGCATCTTCATATCAAAACGTTTAACATTTCAGCAATCATGTCAAATCGATGGAGCTGGAAAGCCAAAGAGAAAAGGTTTAGCATGAAAAAGTTGTGAATTACGTATTAACAATTTTATTTAATAATGACATGCAGCAATCATATCAGAATATTTTGGCTTTTCTTTCTTTTACATCTGACGCATCTTCATATCAAAACGTTTTACATTTCAGCAATCATGTCAAATCGATGGAGCTGGAAAGCCAAAGAGAAAAGGTTTAGCATGAAAAAGTTGTGAATTACGTAGGAAAATTAATTCAATATGACAAGTTATTGAGACACTAGTAATTAGTGCATTGTTAAAATATGCAGTGGAGTTTGTCACTGATGGCTGCACACTGATGCTTATCCGTGTGCAGCTCTTGTTCAGAGAACTCGCGAGCTTCTCCAACAACAGTTGGCTAACTATGCTCATGATCTTCCCATGGGACTTCGTGTCTTTCTCCAATCCCCAGCAGGTTGTGGTAGGTTGTTAACTGATGATGTAGCTGGGATTTCATTGCCTCGTTTTGTTGCTTTTAGGGCTGGGCCCTCCTTATGTACACCAAAAAGAAAAATGTATATATATATAATTAATTATATTCATGTGTAGTTAATTTATTTTGTGCTCTTCCTTTGAAACCAGTTTGTTCCATCAAAAACCAAAACCACTGACTACTCAAACAAAATAAAAATGGTTTAACCAAGTAAGCTCACTACTGACTTTGCCTAGAAAGCTTCAGGAGGAAATTTTTTTTTTTTCTAGATTTTGAAGATTATTATAATCAAATCAAAAAATCACTAAATTAGGTTTGGTTTGATAAAGTTTGACTTGCATGTCGTGAAATAACGCTATATGATTGCCTTCGTGAGAGCAACAAAACACATTCCATGTTATTAAACAGAAATAACAGATGGACATCACACCATAACACTCACTCTCACATTGATGGATGAGAATGTGAACTCAAGCCAACATTGCTAGATGGAAATGAAAATGATAATGCTAAGTAGTGTTGTAAGAGCAGGAAAGATAAAACATCGCATTTGCCAGAGGCTATCTATATCAACTACTAAGAGCCACCCCTCCCATGGCTGAAGGTATTATAACCGGTGTAGAAGAAAAATTAGCAAATGCATTCGCTTATGAAATTTACATTGCAGCTACTTTCAACAAGAGCCAGCAACCTACTAAGAATTTACATTTCTCACCCTCGACCCCCACACAAGGTACATATAGGGAAAAAAATGGAAAGCAAAATCAAATTGGTAAAAAAAATGAAAGTGAAATTGCAAAATCACAATCAAATCCCTATTCTCTCCTATTATGCCAATCCCAGCTTCCCTCAAAGCTTTATATTAGATGGAAGCCAAATGTAATTGATCAGTACGTTCTGGCTGCAACTCCAGCCAAAACGGGGGCAAAACATCTCATTTACAGGTTATCATGTCAATGAGCCAGGTCCTCACCCCCAACACCAATGGTCGACTTGTCAATCATGCGCATGTTGTACTGTTCATATACTCTTGCCCGATTCTCAGCCCACCATTGTTCTGCTTGTTTTTCACTAAACCGCTTCCGACTGCATTCACCAATGCAAAGGTTAAAATTCAGGTTATAACTCGGCCAATGTATGAATACAGATAGTTATCTGAATTGCTTGTAAAACTTGTGTTTCCCACCAGATACCAAATTTAAGAATAAAGCATTTAGGTGGGAAATTGCTTGTCAAGACTTAACACCATGTATATCATACATACTCCACATTACCAAATTTCACAGATGAAGTTTAACATAAAAACAATGTCAATACAATAGTGCATTCCATACCTGAAGCGAACTCTCTTAAGATCTATTACACCTCCTGGCAGGGAGGTGAGAGTAATATATACACCAGGTTCATCTTGCTCAACCCATTCGGTCTCATTACGAGACTCACTATCTTTTGTTTTGCTCCCATTTCTGCTAGTTGCATCTGATTGGTTCTGTTTATTATGACCTGCACTACGGTTACCGATGGTGCTTGATCCATTTGAAATTAACTGGTTATTTGATCCAGTCAAGTCTGGTTCTGGGCTTGTTGCTTGAATATTCAATCGATCGACGGAAGCATTGCTAACTTCATTGGAACCAGGACTGAAGCCAAAGGAAGTAAGAGAGGGTGATTTGACATTCCTAGCTGCTCCTACAGGGAGCCTCTCGGCCATTTCCTTCAACTATTCAGTGCAAGAAACAAAGAAATTTATGATCAGTCAGATTAGTTCTGATACATCCAGTACAAATCTAGAAGACATAGCTTAAAGATAAAAAAAATTCCACTAGTGTAGTTTAGAATTGATATTGGACCTGACTGTAACTGCGCATGCTTTCACAATCAGTCTTAATTCAGTTAATAACTTAAGATTATATTTTCAGTCCTAGAGTTATTTTAGAAATTCTATTAGGATATTGTCAAGAACCAACTATCCTAAAAACTTAGGCTGTGTTTGGTGCATCGTATAACGATGACTTAATAGTATAAGTTAATACTATCAAGTTTTATCAAGTGTTTAGTGCACCTAGCTAACAGTATAGTGAAATTAAGTCAAGCATTTTTATCCTATTATAACTTGATAACACTATCCTCTCCCCTACCCCATGATAAGACCTGATAGGGATAATTATTCTCACCCTATCCCTCATCTTCATCTCTATCACTCTAAGCCTTTCCCTCTACCAGGACCACTGTCAAACCACCATTGCTGTTTCAGCCACACATCCGCCTGACTACTGCCGTACCACCATTAGACCACCCCCCAGACCACTGTCATGCCACCACCGACAGAATAAATTTCAAGCCTAGATACCAAAATCTGCAACCAAATGTTCATAAACCCATATAAAAATTTCCAAATCTCAACAAACAGTGAAATATATATCCAAGTTTCAACTACCATCGAAGAGTAGGGAAGAAGAAGCCAGCCATTGCCGGAGCTTTTGACCACCACTGCTGCACTTGGGTCACATGCCAAACCATGCTAGCGTTGTTGACTGGCTCCACGGCATGGGGGCTTGACGACAATGGCAAAAGCTGGTTCGTCTATGGAGGGTTGACGGTGGTGCTATGGCTTGTGGGTGGCGTGTTTGGGTGCTGGTGGCTGTTCGGGTAAGGTGTAGCGGTGTAGCGGTGGCATCGGGTTTGGTTTATGGATGATCACACGCTGACTTCCATGGCTGGATCGTGGATTCAATGGGGTTGTGGATCTGTTTGTGGGAGGTGAGAGTGAATTGGGTTGTGGATCCATTTGTTGGAGGTGAGAGTGAATAGGGTACACGAATGTAGTGTTGTTGTTGTCACGAATTGGGTGAGAAGCCAAAGGAGATGGTGAGGAAGGCAAAGGGTAGTATAGTAATAGTAGATAGTTACATATACTATCAAGTTGCTTATACTATGTGCACCAAATGTTTGATAGTATAAGAGCTTATCAGCTTCTTTATACTATTAGACCTTATCTTATATGGTAGGAATTCTCTCGTTTAGTTAAAACTTAATTCCTTTGTAAATTAATCCTATTTTGATTACTTAGATTAAGTTAATTCCTTAGTCAGCCCAAGTATTAAAAGGATGAATAAGATCAAGATTCCCAATCAAACACACAATCAACAACACACATTCCTATATATTGCTAGATCATGATATTCATCATAAGAAGCACATAGTATAAAGGGATTTCCCAACCTCAAAACACCCATAAAATCAATCTATGATTGATCAAGTCATAGAAGCATTAAGAATAGAGGTAAATGCTCAATTAGATGAAAAAAAAAACTAAAATTAAGCAATAGATTCAGTTACATCAACATCCAAGCAAGATCTATCTCCCTTTAGCAAGGAGGGATTTAGCTACTCATGGAGAAAAAGAACGAAAAAATAGAGAAGGTAAAGATAAACCATAGAAGCTATGAAGAAGGGAGAAGGATTAGATCTTCCTCTTGGTCTCCTCCTAGTCTCCTTAGGGTTAGAGCCTTCCAAACTCCTTCAAGTGAGTGTTAGCCTTGTATTATCATGCCTTATACTATCATGTGCTCCAAACATAGCCTTAAGCTGTTTGGTGAAGGCACATGAATTGCTTTATTATATCTCTAATATGCCCCCTCTCGCAAGAGCCCTTTAGGCTTGAAGCATGCACAATGCACAGGCCCATCTTTATCATGTACTAAAATTCAACTTTTATTTAGAAGAATGGGGGCAGCAAAGATCGAACTCCTAACCACTTGGTCATAGGCTTTGATAACATGTCAAGAACCAACAATCCCAAAAGCTAAAGCTGTTAGGTGAACGCACATGAATGACTTTATTTATCTCTAATAGATATTAAATGTGGGTATTTAGTTATGTCAATCAATGCATAGGCTTTTGTTTTGGGAGATTTTCCTTAAGTTATTGTGGTTATTTAGGCTTTTATTATGTTTTTCAGAGGCTGGTCATTTACTTGTGCCTTTAAGTTGTGGACTACTTGGTCCCCAAGTTTACATAGTTTTATATAAGTGATCTACCCAGACATCAAAGAAGATACTGAATGGAGAAATTATTTCAAGAAAACACCAGCCGCCAGGTGAATTACGTTACTGTCACAATCAAATTTATTTTATCTTCATCTAGAAGACTTTCATCTATTATGCAGCTTTTCTACTCATCTAGATGAGTTAGACAAAGGTTTAATCAAACAACTTAAGAAAACTTAAACAGGTATAGAACTTGCTTGGATAAGTTTTTTCTTGGAGATAGTAGCTGGTCTGTTTTATACGGAAAAAGAAAAGGTTACCTACCCACTACTTGTGTGTAAACCCAGTACAATGCAAGGAAATGAAAATTTTTTGGGTCCTTTTCTTTTTGTTTCATGAGTGTGTAAGGGCTTTTGGCTGTAATAGGAACCTAGTTTGTTAAAGTGGTTTGAGGGATTAGTGTTTTTACCTGGGCAGTAAGTGACTTGATCACTTCCTTTGCTGCTTTGCATTTGGCAGTTTCTTCTCCAGCAATTGCTATTGCTTCTTTTAGCTGTTTAGTTGTTCTTTCCAACTCAACTTCTTGAAGCTGGGCTTTCCGAGTCAGGTTTTCCACCTAAAAGGGCAAAATAGTTATCAGGCTCACTACCAATAGATAACCAAGTGAGTTAAACATCTTGTTGTGGTTGAGAAAAAAAAAGGGAGGAAGGGGAAGAAAGAAATAATTTCCAGCCTACGACAGTAAAATATAGACATCAGACATCCTGTACACCAAACTACCAATTGTTTTTTTATGAAAATTTAAATTATTAACAAGTGATCAGAAGAAGCTCTTTAAAATTGATTAATTGAAGTTCGCCAAAAAAGGTAAAGAAAAATGTCCACTGCTAATTTCTTTATCAACTCAAACTAAACAAAAACCAATAAAGGAATAAGAATTGGGTATCATTAAGTATGAGCATGATAGAAACCCCGGAAAGAATTCCGGTCAAGTAGTATTATTCAATGTAAAGAGGAGCTGCTAGAGCTCTTACAAGGAAGGAATAGGTTACCAGAGCCTATGGCTCCTACACAGAGAGATACTCTCCTAACTGTCTTGATACCAAAAATGCATGAATGAATCGCTCACTCACCACACAATCCTATTAATTCCTGATGCTAACAGAATGCTAACAGAATTCCCCCCCCCCTTCTCATGCGGTAACCACATGCCATGTCACTAACTAACTCTCTCTTGGACCCACTTTCTTTCTTCTAGAATATACTCTCCAAATGATGGGCTTCTTGGGATTCAGGTCCAGCACCTGATCCAATTCCTGCTCAGTATCAGAGTTGGACCCGAGGGTCCTATCACTGCCCCCTCCTGGAAGACCAGCCTTGTCCTCAAGGCTGAAGTGAGGAAATTGGCTTTTGAGAACAAAGTCATCTTCCCAAGTAGTATCTTCAACTGCTCTGCCCCGCCACTTGACCAGCCACTGTTTGGTTGTTCTCCCAGCCTCATTAATCTCCCTGCTAGCAAGCACACTCTCTGGCTCTTCATTCTCATTCAACTCCACCTCCATGCCTTCGGGTAAAGAAGCTTCAGCTGAATAATTACCAATTGCCTTTTTAAGTTGAGAAGCATGAAACACTGGATGGATTCTCGAAGAATTTGGCAACTTAAGCTTGTAGGATACTGTTCCCATCTTTTCCAGAACTAGGAAGGGTCCAAAATACCTGGGAGCTAATTTTTGGTTGATCCTTTTTGCCACTGTTTGCTGCCTATGGGGTCTGAGTTTGAGGAAAACCCATTCTCCAACTGAGAATATTTGATCCTTTCTCTTGTTATCTGCTCCTGAGCCTTGGTCAGATGATATTTTAGTTGTTTCAAGGCCTCATCTCGGTCTAGCAGGTCTAATGCTACTGCCTCAACCTTAGTTTCTCCTTGCAAAAACCGCACCAAAGTTGGTGGCTTCCTCCCATACACAACCTCAAATGGGGTGGTCCCTGTTGATACATGAAAAGTGGTATTATACCACAATTCAGCCCAAGGTACCCAATAAGACCAGTTCCTAGGCTGCTCTGATGCAAAACATCTCAGGTATGCCTCCAAGCACCTATTAACAACCTCGATCTGCCCGTCCGTTTCCGGGTGATATGAAGAACTCATTTTGAGCGCAGTACCTTGTAAGCGGAACAACTCTTTCCAAAAGAGACTAATAAAAAGCGGGTCTCTATCACTGATAATGGTTTGAGGAACGCCATGCAAGCGCACTACCTCCTTAGCAAAAACCTCTGCAATCCTCCAGGCTGTGTAGGGATGCTTCAAAGTGATGAAATGCCCATACTTAGAAAGTCGATCCACCACAACTAGTATTGCCTCAAACCCCTTTGATTTCGGTAGACCTATAATAAAGTCCAAAAAGATGTCCTCCCAAATTTGATTGGGAATCGGCAATGGCTGCAGTAAACCAGAGGGTGAGGAGGCCGTGTATTTCTGTCTTTGACACGCATCACAAGCTATAACAAACTCCTGAATAGTCTTTTTCATTCCCAACCAGTACAAATTCCCAGCGATCCTTTGATAAATTCTCAGAAACCCGGAATGACCCCCCATTGGTGATGAATGGAATTCCTCCAAGAGCAAGGGTATGTATGCTGATTTGGAGGAGATGACAAGTCTGTTCTTGTAGAATAAAATGCTCTGCTTCCAACAGAACCCAAGTCTAGAACTGGAATCTTGTATAAGATCCAAAATGATTTGTTTCAAGATGGGGTCATTTTGCACTTCTCTTTGTACATCCTAATCTTGTAACCATATAGGAGAAGAGACATACACCCTTAATTCCCCTTCCTCATACATTCTCGACAGTGCATCCGCGGCTTTATTTTCAGGCCCCGGTTTGTAAATTACATCAAAGTGATACCCCAAGAGCTTAGCTATCCAGCATTGCTGGTCTGAGGTGGTGATCCTCTGCTGCAGTAGATGATGTAAGCATTTTTGGTCAGAATATACCAAGAAATTCCTCCCTAACAAGTAGTGACGCCAATGTTGGACAGCTAACACCAAAGCCATCAACTCCTCTTCGTAGGCAGATTTAGCAAGATTGTTTTTGGAAAGTGCCTTGCTAAAATAAGCTATTGGCTTACCTTGTTTGCATTAATACCACCCCAACTCCTCTACCGGAAGCATCACACTCTATATTAAAAGGCTGAGAGAAGTTTGGTAGTGTCAACACGGGAGAGGTGGTCACTGCCCTTTTTAGTTCCTCGAATGCCTTAAGTGCCTCGGGTCCCCAATGGAAGCCTTCTTTCTTAGTCAACTCTGTTAGAGGCTTTGCAATCTTGCCATATCCAGAAATAAACTTCCAATAGTACCCCGTGAGCCCCAAGAAACCCCTCACTCCTTTGACATTGTGAGGAATAGGCCATTCAAGGACACTCTTGACCTTCGCCGGGTCTACTGCCACTCCCTGCACCGAAATTATATGGCCCAGATATTCCACTTGGCGGCTGCCAAAACTACGCTTTTTTTTATTGGCCACGAAGTGGGTGTGCTGCAGTACCTCAAGAACCCGAGAGAGATGGGCCAGGTGAGTTACCCAATCAATACTGTATACTAAGATGTCATCAAAAAAAAAAGCACAAATCTTTGGAGATAAGGCTTAAAGATCTGATTCATGGTGGCTTGGAAGGTAGCTGGAGCATTGGTCAACTCGAATGGCATGACCAAGAACTCATAATGTCCTTCGTGGGTTCGGAACACTGTCTTGTGAACATCTTCCTCCTTAACTCTGATTTGATGATAACCCGACTTGAGGTCCAGTTTGGAAAAATAACATGCTCCATGTAGTTCATCTAGAAGCTCATCCACCACCGGAATGGGGTATTTATCAGGCACCGTCACCTTGTTTAGTGCCCTATAGTCAACACATAAACGCCAAGATCCGTCTTTCTTCTTCACCAAGATCACCGGGCTAGAAAAAGCACTGGAACTGTGTTTAATAATCCCTTGCTCTAGCATATCCTGCACCTGTTTCTCAATCTCATCCTTATGACGATGGGGGTACCTATACGGTCGAACGCTTATAGGGCCAACTCCTTGCTGTAACACAATCGAGTGTGCTGTGTCCCGGCTTGGAGGAAGGCCTGTAATATCCTTAAAAACATCAGAGAACCGAGTTAACAGCTGCTAAAGTTCAGCTTGCTGCTGTGGGGAAAGCACCTGGCCACTCTCTGTTACAGCTTCAATATTCGTAGACCACAACAAACCACTCTTCTCCCTTCTAACCCCCTCTAGTAAATTGTGAAATGAGGCCGATTCTAATGGGTATTGCCAACTTCTCCTTGACAAGGCCGTCTTAGGTGACTATCCTCGTAACTCCACCGTCCTTCCTGCCAACTGAAAATTCATGGTCCTATCCTTCCAATCCATCACCACCTTCCCCAATGCTTGCAGCCACGCCACACCCAGAATCATATCAAAGCCACCCAAATCCAACACATAAGCATCAACTGTTACTGTAATATCCCCTAACCGGATACCCAGCACCTGGGTTGAAGACACTTTCATCCCTAACGCTGCCGTTAGATGGGGAGATATGAAATTGTGGCTTGCCCCACTATCCACCTAGATCAGAATGGACACCCCCTGTAGCTTACCCTCCAATCGCATGGTTTTGATTTCAGATATCGTAAGCTCGGTAAATCCAAAAAGTCCCATGGCCTTGCATTCCAAGGTCCTGTCGTCCTCCTCTTCGTCATCCACCTCAATCGCCACTACCTCCCCTTCCTCATTTAGTGTTTCATCATCACCCAACACCATCAACCGGAACTGTTTCTTTGGGCATTGATGGAGAGGATGGAATTTCTCCCCACATCGAAAACACAAGCCCTTGGCCTTTCTATCCATGAGTTCGTGATACGTCAAGTGACGAACTCCCTTGCTTCTATTGGTCGCCCAACGGCGATCCCCCTCCGATCGTCGAGTGGCCGATGCCATAGACTCAGTGGAGGCCCTATGTGGCGCCTCCAAAGAGGTTGCACTAGCCTTCCCTGTGCCAGTGTCCTTGTGGGTCAAATGGCCACGCGATCCCCTAGAAAAATTGTTCTGTTGCCAATTGCGCACGCGTGGAGGAAAGGCATTTGTCTTTTCACTGACATCGCCGAGCTCCGCCTCAATATCACGAGCTAGTTTCATCATTTGGCAACGCGAGCGCGGGTTGAACAGCCTCACCTGCCGTTGAATCTCCGGGCATAGCCCGCCCATGAAATAGCCCATATATTGTTCCTCCGGGAGTCGCTCCACCTGAGATGAAATGAGCTCAAATTCCTCAATGTACTCATCCACCGTCCCTGTTTGCTTGAGATTGGAAAGCTCCTCGAATGGGTTGTCAAACTTTCGTCCCCCATATCGCTCGATCAATGCACGCTTCAACTTCTCCCACGTAAGATCATCCTCTGTCACCCTCAACAGATTGAACCAATGGATTGTTTGACCCTCCATACTTAGACGAGCTAGTTTGATCTTTACCTCCTCAGAGGTGCTCTGAACTTCAAAGTATGTTTCGGCTCGTGTGATCCACCCCACTGGGTCGGACCCGTCAAACATCAACAATTCCACCTTCTTCACTGACATCCGATACTCCTCCAAGTTATCTTTCCGACACGGGGATGCTTCCCCAGACGAAGAGGAGTCGTCGTGCGACGCATCCGATTTCTTCTCCATCAACCTACTGACCTCCTGAAGCAGAGACTGCTTCAATTCCAAGAACGTCGCTCTGAAGGCCGATTGGATATCCCCAAAGCCAGCCTCCAAACTAGCGAGTCGTGCCTCCAACGCTTCCACTCTCTCAGTCATCTTAGGTGGCATGGACAATTCCAGCAACGCTGGCTCTCCCTCGAAGAATCCGGCAGGTCGGACCAATGATAGAAACCCCAGAAAGAATTCCGGTCAAGTAGTATTATTCAATGTAAAGAGGAGCTGCTAGAGCTCTTACAAGGAAGGAATAGGTTACCAGAGCCTATGGCTCCTACACAGAGAGATACTCTCCTAACTGTCTTGATACCAAAAATGCATGAATGAATCCCTCACTCACCACACAATCCTATTAATTCTTGATGCTAACAGAATGCTAACAGAATTCCCCCCCCCCTTCTCATGCGGAAACCACATGCTATGTCACTAACTAACTCTCTCTTGGACCCACTTTCTTTCTTCTAGAATATACTCTCCAAATGATGGGCTTCTTTGGATTCAGGTCCAGCACCTGATCCAATTCCTGCTCAGTATCAGAGTTGGACCCGAGGGCCCTATCAGAGCACCTTCGATTAAAGAGTCATCCTTGTTTTGGTGAAATAAAAGCTAAAAGAACAGAACCTGACCACCTGAAACAGAGACATGCCACATACTCTAGCATAGCAATAACTAAATCAAAATTTCCATGGGAATACTAATCTCTACACAAACATTGAAATTTTACATTGACCTTGATTGTAAATTGCTATCCATCTCTTAACTATTATCAGAAAAAACCTAGTTTGGATAGAAAAAGGGGTGCCGCTTGTGAGCCCGTTTTTATTAAAATTCTATTCAAACATTTATTTCAGCTAGAGAATACTCTGAATCAATGAAATTGCAAGCATAAAATAAGATACCTGCGATCTTAATTTAATAACCTCCTGACTGAGGCTATCATTGGTCCTCTTAGCATCATCCACAACTATCTTTGGGGATGTAAGTCCTCCCAGTGTTGGGGTTGGAGTAGTCGAACGAGGTGGACTAGGCCGTCTAGATATTGGGGATGTTGCCCGGGAAACAATTCTAGATCCAGGAACAGAAGCTGAGAAAAACTTCTTCGATGATCCGAAAACAGGATTAAAAGATTTAGAAACATTCACTGCTCCCCACTGCGAACCTCCATTTGGAACAGGCGAGACTCGGCTACTGTTGAATTCCAATTTCTTGTTTTTCTTTGAAGTTCTGCTGTCCACTTGTTTCAAAGATTCAATTGAAGAAAACCTGGCAAGTTGATTACGAGAACTGGAATCCAATTTATCATCCTTATCAAGGAACTCAAGTGACCCTTGATTAATGCTTCCTCTTCTGCTCACAGAAGACTGAGATGAAGAATCAATTTCTGTAGTTTTCCTTATTTTATTAAAACAATTATCACATACACGATAAGGTTTGTTGGGGTTTGGTGCCATTGAAGCCTTAAGAGACTTCTTACTGCTGCATGAATGACAAAAAACAAGTCCACAATTATAACAATTGTGACGTTTCCTTTTGAAATTAAATGGCAGACGGCAGCCAGAACACATGGACTGGTCAACACCAGATACCCACTTATGGAGGCAGATGGCTGCAGTGAAATTTGTACCACAAGCAATACTTTTAACTTGTTTATCTTTCAGAGCTTCTACTAATGTTGGGGAATTTCTATCATCAGTATCCCCATGGCCTAAACGACCATTTGCACCCTTCCCCCAAGTGTAAACTTCAGTCCTTGAAGTTAAAACTGCAACGTGATATGCACCGCAAGTTATCTCCTCCACAAAACTCTTTGAAAGCTTTCCTTCAATGCGGGTTGGTAGCTTCCCATCGACTTGAGGATTTCCTAACTGGCCATATACAGAACTACCCATGGCATAGACATGGCCTGAGGTAGTAAGTGCAACAGTCATACTATGACCACAAGCAACTTGACAAAAGTTGGGTTCAACAAGGGCTGCAACACAAGTTGGAACAAGTTTTGCTTCCTTGTCACCATGTCCAAGTCGACCTTTATCTCCATCACCCCAAGTAAACAGCTTCCCTGAAGAGCAGTTGCTGGAACTTGAATTTCCAACCATGACTTCCACAACTGCAGCAGTATGCCAAACACCACAAGCAGCCCGCACAGTACGAAGGCCCTTCAGGGACTCTATTTCCCTTGGCAAGGAAACACTTTTTCGGTCTCCATGACCCAGAACACCAAATGTACCATCACCAAAAGTAAATAATTGCCCGGCAGAGGTTACAACAGCAGTGTGCCATGGGCCACAAGAAATAGATGAAACATGTATGCCCTCCAAGGGGCCATTTACTCTTTTTGGGACCCAATGGCTCACCTGATTTCCATGCCCCAGAAGACCATAATTGTAAGTGCCATCGCCCCATGTATAAAGATCACCAGAAAGTGTCACAGCACATGTATGATACTCCCCACAAGCTACAAGTTCAATATTAGTATTACTCAGAGATTCAATAAGCTTTGGATGGAGAACATCAGAGTCAACACCATGCCCAAGCCTGCCTCCTGATTCTTCCCCCCAGGAAAATATTTCGCCTTGTTTGGTCACTAAGGCCGCATGTTGCCCACCACAAGCAATATTCTGTACATCAAGAACTACTGCAGATTCCAAGGCTTTGGGCAATAGAGAATCCATTTTGACACCACAACAACTCCCAACTCGGTGAGCCCCACCACCCAGAACACCATCACCTGTGCCTTCCCCCCAAATGAAAACATCCCCTAAGGCATCACCATCATCATGACCAGAACCTTGGCTAGATGAGCTAACAGCACTTGATAGACTAACTCTAAAAGCATCCATAGGCATTGACTTCATGTGACCATGCACACTATCTGATCCTCCTGATGACACAGAGTGGACTGATCCACTAGCGGAATCTGAAGGGAAGAAACCCTTTGGAGGAACAGCATACAAAATCACATCAGATAATGGTGCTTTATCCAAACCATTCTTAGGGGGGCTCTCATATGGGCTATGAAGGCGAAGGTGATCCCCACTATCCTGGATAGGGCAAATGAAAATCCTCTTAATAAACATCTTCAACTGAAATGTAGTAAAATGGAAGGATGCAGATATATTAATACCTTTTGCAAGCTTTCGTTACTACCAAATGGAGAATTTAAGGGAGAACTTCTTCTAGTGTATGTTCGAGGACTATTAGCTTCAGATGGAATACCATCACTTCTTGACTCTGTTCTCCACTTCCGGTGATGGCTACGTGAAATTAACGCTTTCAATCCACTGAACCAAACCTCAGCTTCATCTTTATCCTTGCAAATCTAGCAGAAAAGAATCAGATCACCAAATTATATTAAGCTTCTAAAAACAAAAACCTTGAAAATGTTCATAATATCAATGATAGATGTACAATCAAAGCAGCAGACCAAGCATAACCCCCTCCCAAAAAAAAGGGAAAATGACCCATAAGTGCGACTTGGGAAAATTTTTCCATTTCAGTTCGTGATTAAACAATATTTGATTAACCAAGTATCAATTTGATTTAACAAATAATCTACTAACAGTTAACCATGAATCTGCCACACATTCCTGCCACAACCCCTTTTGCATATTCATGGTTAACAGTAGGTAGATTATTGGTTAGATTAAATGATACTTGGTTAATCAAATATTGATTACCCATGAACTGAAATGGAAAACTTTTTCCTAAGCCACACCTACAGGTCATTTTCCAAAAAAAACAAAAAAGCAAAAAAAAAAAAAAAAAGAAACAAAAAAAAACAAAAGGGGAGGAATGAAGAAATTCATACCAAGTCCAGTGATCTATCATTGTAGATAAGAGAAAATGACTGGTATTCCTTCTCAGGCCGTGGATATCTTTGAAAGATAGACTGAAAAAAGTAGGGGCCATGTTTAATCAGTCATAATAGAGATAGATGAGAGAACCTTATCACTTGAAATGAATTCACTGAAGATGCGCAAAGTAAGAAGGAACTATGCATATATTTATAGTTATAAAACACACCAATGCACATGCTCACTAGATCATCATGAATGTGTAATGTATTATTACATAAATGACAACTTATTAGAAAAGGACACCAAGACATCACAAAAGTACATCAACATGTATGTAAATTCCTGTAAAGTAACAGCATAATAGTTGCTACTAAAAACTACATAAATGATAGCAAGAGAAAGAGAGATAATCCATGACCCCGACAATTAATCATCACTAGCCAGGAAATCATAATAAATCTGAAGTCTCTCCTAAAGGGAAACAGGATCCAATAGTTTCCATAAACAGGTATATATTGGAAAAAATTAATAATAACAAGTTAACAACAGAAACAAAGCTTCTTAGTAGAAGATGGACAATGAATGACAGGTCATATTTATATATCCCGACTTGGAGCAAATTGTGAGGTCACAAGAGTCATACATAAAATGCAAATTGTATTAATCATACAAATTACAGAACTATCTTACAACAATTAATTATCTAATTAAGATATACTGTTAACTAAATCTGAAGCAGCAAAATAGTATCAATGATTTCATTTGGTCATTTTAAAAGACTTACTGTGCGTTGTCCAGATATAATCCTAGAAACATTAATTAGTCTTAGGCGCTTCTCTTCTTTCCCTGAGAACCATATCAAAACAGTTTCATCCTGAAAGTAATAAAAAAATCAAATACTTTCAACTTTTGGAAGCCAACAATTACTGACAACAAACTTTAATATTTATAAACAAATAATGTATTGAAGGTAATGCAAAATAAACCACAAGCAACATTATGGCAATAACAAAACAATCATAAGGCTTGAAAGCAATGAAATGGCAGCAAGCTGATTCTATAAATAGCATACAAAACCAAGACATGCAGCAGCCTTGTTGTCAAGATCGCAAGTCGGAGTCGGAGCTGCAATCCCGATCACATCCTCCAACTCATTTTTGTTGGATCGCTGCGCTTGAGCGTAGGATCGGTGGGATATCCCACCGTGCTGGCTGAGCCACCATTGAAGGTGGTGGATCAACCCACTTTTGGAGAGGAGGAAAAAAAAAGTTTAAAAAAAAAAAAGAAAAAGGCCAAGCCCACCCGAAAACTTGAACACCCCAAGCCCCTTTAACCTATTCTCTGCAATTCCCCTTCGATCTGGTGGCTGAGATGGCTGGGTGGCTGAGTGTTTAGGTGCTTCAATTCAGGTGCTTTGGCTGAGATGGCTGGATTGGGTGGGTGTTTGGAGCTTCATCAAGGTGGGTGCTTCAATTTGTTTGTGTGCTTCTTCAATTTGTTTTGGCTCTGTTTGTGTGCTTGCTGGTGTACTTCGATATTGTTTCTCTGCTCTGTTTTGGCTCTTTTTGCTGGTTCTGTAAGCGAAAATGTCATCTACTGGGGCTGGAGCTAGCAAGTTTGTAGCAGGTGCTGGTGGGTCTGGACTGGGACTGGGACTCGTGCTGTGAGTGGGTCTGGGTCATATTTTGCCTACACACACACACACACACATATATATCTCTTTTATTTTATGTAGGGTCTACTGATTCGTGTTACGATCTCACATTTTACATGTCTATCCCACACCCCTTCTAATCCTAGGTAGGATCTCAAGTTTGACAACCTTGTGTGGCAGAGCTTGATATGGCCAATAAGGTAGTAATATATTTGCTTAACTTCAAATTTAAATTCTATTTATGTGGATTAGATTGCTTCCTTTAACAATATTTGGCTAAGTTTTTGGCAAGGAAAAGCTTCCCTTTTTTAAATATTTGCACGTAGGGTGTATAAAGCAGATCCAATCAGTCTCATGATTAAAAGAAGACTTTCCCTATCATCCACTATGAATGTTATTGTCATGACAAACAAGAAACAACTAAATTTTGTCAGTAAACTAGCCAGGGCTCCCCATCGTTTAGTAAAGGCAATATCAAGTTCTCACATTTTCAATTTGTTACTTAAAATTCATGTAGAAATCAGGCATAGCAAGCATGATTTTCTCAAAATTTCACAATGTTACTGCAAACACTTTTGCAAACCTAATCTCATCCTAATCTAACTGCTGTTAAGCCACTGAAAGATCTGTCTGTAGTATTTTAAAATTTTTAGAGCATGCACTTCTGAGATCTCCTCTTTTTCACTATATAATTTGTTGGATGAATACTTTGCATTTTGCTCTTCTCTTCCACAAATTATTAACACTCTTCATCTTTCAACTTCTCTTTCAACTTCAAGGCCCTGTACTATCTTTCTCCCTACTTCTGCCTTTTCAAGAAATTTAGTTACTGTTATTTATAGAATAAAACAATAAAATACAGAACAAAACGTAAAAAGAGTCTGAGGCTCTGAGCTTGGTTTTGAGAATAATATAGGGGCAAAGTAATGGCAAACACACTTTTTAGGAAGAAAAGAGGGAGATACACTTTCACAAGGATTAATTTAAATCTATAGAAAAGTACAAAACTCACATTGGAAAGCCGAAAGGGGCAAAACTTGGGCTTCCCCCTTCTTCCATACTTGAGCAAGTAAGCCCCTTTCTTTAAAGCAGTAACGGCCTGTAGTTAAGATCAATAAAGAAGCTCAGTCAGCATAGTCAGCACATTTGGCAAGCACCAAGGGTATCCTGCCTAAAGTCAAAAATTCCACATCACTCTAGAACAATAGACTGAATGCATATCAACTTAGATGAAAACTGAAAAGAAAATTTTATAACATAATTTACCACTATGAGATCACATAGAAAAGAGCATATCCAACTCCCTTATCTATTGGGCTAATCTCAAATATTTAGTTCACTAAAGAAGCTGGCAAAATCTTTGAACAAAAATTCTTTGACAGCCATGGACCCATTAGTTGTGAAGAAACTGTTCCTTCTGATCCTGATTTGCCAGCTATGATGCACGGATATAAGTACGGGTATCGGATACGACACGGTTATGGTACAGAGATACGGCTTTTGTTAAAAAATTAAGATACGGCTTTTGTTAAAAAATTAAGATATGAGTACGATAGGATATGACATAACATACATATAAAAAATTGTATATATCATCTTATAAAACACAAAAAAATAAAATAAAATAAAAGCATCATAAAATCTCATAAATAAAACACAATAGTTGGACCACTTCATGATTGAGGGAAAAAGTGGAGAAAAAAGGTTTTATTTTGAGCTTAGTCATTGCAAATACAATGCAAACTAACATTTATCAAGTATCCGAGTATGGTATGGTATCAGTATCGGGTACATATCCGACATAGGTATGACAGACATTATGAAGTAACCATGCTTCATAGTTTACCAGTTTGCAACATCTCTACAAACAAGGAGATAGGAAAATTCAAGAAGATGCAGTTGCTCTCAGCCTTGGTTATAGCCTAAATATCACTTTCAGCATTTAAAGAGCAATAGATCTTTTAGTATTTTTCATCATCAGCTTCATTCGCTATAGTGTTGGGTTCATTATGGCATAAATAATCCAGATACGCTACCCAAAAATATGGCAATTCTATTTACCAGCCAAGTGCTCCACTTCACCTTGTGAATGAATATAAACAAACAAAATTTGCCTACCTCTAGTTTCTTCACCTTTATGGAGAGGTAGGCATTATCCTCTTTATCAGTCAGACCAAAATGCCCCTTTTCCTTCAATCAAAATTAGCCAAAGAGGCAAGATAATCTGACATATGAACTGAAGATGAATCACTTTCATGCCTAGTTGGGTGCTGCTCTAAGAAGCAAAAGTCACTAGGGAGTATGACTTAGTAAAAATTCATTTTCTTGTTCATACCACTTAACATCAACATAGTTAATGGTGAAATGAGGTGCGAAGCGGCCACCCCAAAAACGCTATAATGCCATAGCAGATTGTGGAGAGGCCGCTACAGCAAAGATATTGGCTGCAATGAAAAAACTTCAAATATTTGTAAAGCACACCAAATTGATAATCCTAATCCTATTAGTTTTAAAATTTTATACCATAAGAAAAAGAACAATAAACTAAGTTTTATGGAAGTAAAATTATTTCTTTCATATTTTGTGGAAGCAAATTATAAAGAGGAAAAGGTGCAACTCTGAATCTCAATGACTCCCACCTCTGCTTTTTTCTCACTATGTCCAACATTTGTGTGTCAATCTTTACATGCATTTCATTTAATTTTACTTACATCAATAGACATATTTATAATTAGCTACTCAGTAATTTAATATGATATCCATAATAATTTTAATTGTTGTAACATATTTAATATTATCAATTTAATATCTAACTTGTTTTTTCTTACTGGATTGACACAAAAGTGATCTGAGAATAATACCCATCATGGTATAATAAAAGAAATATTTTTTCAATTTGTAAAACATTTTATATAACCAAATAAAAATATCCATTAGAATGAAGCTCCTGTGCACTGCCGTGCAACAGAGGCTGGAGGAGGACTTGCATGCGAAACACAGGAGCTAACAAGCAGCATGTGAACAAGAGGCTGGTGTGAAATTGGACGATAGTTCACAGGAGACTGAAAATTCCCTGATTTGGTGGGAAAAAGAGGCTGGTGTGATGGCAAACTCATTTCAGTGCGTGGCTGTGTTCGATGATTTGAGAGGCTGAGAACAAGCCCTAAAGTTAGTTCTCCAGTGTGCGATGGTTCATGGGAGACCAAAAACTCCCTTATTTGGTGCAGCCAGGTGCGTTTTTTTTTTTTTTTGGCACATGCAGCCAGGTGAGTTTAAGTTATGGTAAAATAGAATTTCATCCATGTGTAGCATGCCGGCCGCTATGGCTGCTATTTGGAGCCACAACATGGTGCTGCCACAAGTGTTTGGGCGCAGGGAAGCTCCATCCCACTCCACTTCAGCGCGATAGCAGCTACTTTGGCCGCTATTGACTACTCTTCCTAACATCAGCATAAGAAACGTCTATAGATACAAAAACTGCCTGGGGTTTTGTAAACAAAACAATTATACAAGCAGCACAACGAAACTTGACATGGCACTGAGAAATCATAACCATCAAACTAAGAGCAACTAACTGAAAGAACAAAAGGCCTGTCAACTTCTGACATAACAATTGGAAAATGCTTATATTTTATCCTCTACCCTATAGAACACTTTTGCAAAATCCATTACTCGTATGCAAGTTCATATCCTTATCCCTGAAGTATCCACAATAAGAGTGAAATGTCCTCCTTCTACACTTATGAGAAACCAGAATGTTCATATAAGTTTCAAGATCTAGACAGCATCAGTCATCTGATTCCACCACAAGTCCATTTATTTTCCCAAATCACAAAAGATAGTAAGCAAGAATCATAGATCATACGGCATATTACCACCTTCCCCTTTTCTAAGCATTACTACTAGCAGAGACGGATTCAAAGGGGGGCAAGCATAGACCTTGGCCCCCCCTCTTCTCACTAATTTTTTTAAAAAGTGCCAAAAATTTAATCTAATTTATTAAAAGATAAATTGATAATTATATTGATCTCTCATAAAGTTAGCAATTATTACATTAATACTTTTCTTATTTAAAAATTATATTCACATTCATGATTTTATGTATTGTTGTTACACTCCAACATCTTTCTTTGTTTACGAAATTGCACATACCTTCCCTGCTTTAAATATGAATATTACACAAAATCTCATTGAAAATACAAAGCAAAGGAGGTATGAGTAATTTTTCAAACAAAAAGATTGTCAATATAATAAGTAATAACTTCAGGAGATATCAGTATAATTATTCCAAAGATGAAAATGGTGAAGTTAAAAGAGTTTATACTTGATATGTATTTGACATGTGACTCATGATTATTTTATATACATTCATATTACAATTTCAACTCATCTTTCCATTAATTTTGAATCTTTAAATAATAAATCTACTAACTCCTCTCATTTTTAGTTTCACTCTCTTCCCGTTTTTAAAATCTAAATATATAAAAACTTTATTTTACCTATGAATCATGATGTTGATGACAACTACTATTTGTGATGCATTTAATATCCAATATAAATATGTTTTTTTATTCTTTTTTCACTTTATTCATAAAACTTCTTATATAATAAAAGGAAAATGTTCTTCTAAAGTGAGTAAATAAGAGTATATCTACCCTTAATTTAAAATAATGCATTTTGATCTTAATCTACTAAATAATGTAAGGATAAATACATCTTTATTTATTAACTTTAAAGAAAAAAATTTATATTTAATAATATGATTCATGATTTTCGGCCCCTTCATTAAACATCTTCTGCATCCGTCCCTGATTGCAAGATGTTGTAGAACACATATATTAAGTGCAGAATCAAATCCATTACTAGAAAAGGCAACCTCGAAAACTGCCTTGAGCTGATGATACACTCCTATCTTGCAGTTCAAGCAAATTAATGAACCAAACTTATTGTTACTAGACTACCATTGACATATCTGAACTTTCCTCCGCAAGTGAAATTAAGCCAATTATCATTTATATATTTCCACCCTCATCCCAAACTCCTATTAAAACCACAATAGCCACAATGTTGCAAATAATGCCCCAACAGTGATCACAACGACAGTAAATAAGTACTCACAGTCACACAGTAAAGCATAGACTAAACAATGGCATTTCAAAAGAAGAGAAATTAGAAATGGTTTAACAAAGCAAATCACTAGCTTAGGTAGTTAGACATATACCAAATCACACCTGTCCTTTAAGATTAAAGACAGACAACATTGCTGTCACTGACTCACTGTATATTGTAAAGAAACACAATCTAAAATCAAACAGTAAACTAGCAACAAAATGCACATCAAAATTAAAAATTAAAAAAATCAAATTATCATGCTAGTATGGGAGTTGCTAGGTACCCTTATTTGGTACCAGTACAGCTGTTATATTCACAATAAATGTTTGAAAGCCTATTAAATATTAATTATTAAATATAAACAACAGGTAACGGTACCCATAAAAAAAGATAGGTACCGGAGTAACCTAAGATACCTGCTCAATGTCTCTTTCCACAGGACCAGTTCTGTTAAGATCTGAAGTCATCATCGTTTCAGTCCGTGACATCAGCCGAAACGAAAAAAATTACTATTCAGAAGAAACTATTCCCAAAAAAATCTAAACACCAATCTTGCACTCACTCACCCATTCTCATACCCGAACCCTTCCATTCACCCAAAAATCCCCCCACACCCTTGCTAAACCCCAAATTCGCACACTCCAACACCTCGAATTCTTCTACGGCGCTCAAATTCAGAACCTCCACCATGATAATCGAACTCCAATTCGCTCAATTACAGCAGCTCCATCATCATCACACCGAAAACAATGCTCTGAACTTCGTGCCGCCGAGCACGGCAACAGCTCCGGCGAGCTCCGAAGTGAACTCCAGCACCGATCAGCACCGGAAGAAGCTTTTAGGTCACGGAGGAACGACACAATCGAGGAAGGAAGGGGATACTCCACGGATTCCGGTGATTGAGGGGTCGCTGAGCTCGGGGAGGTCCGACGGAGAAGAAAATCGGAGCGAGAAAATGCGGGAAAACGGAATGGGAAAATCTCTGGGGAAACTGTGATCTGATTCTGAAGTTGCAGAAGGAGAGAAAGCGAGCTAGATAGAGAAAATGAGTTGAGAGAGAGAAAACAGAAAAAAAAAAATGCAGTGTGGTTCTCTCTATGGCTGAGAAGTGAAGAAGTGTGAGAAAGAAATTAAAAAAAAAATACGGAAAATAAGGGAAAGGGAAAACAATAAAGGTGAAGGGGCGGAGAAGATTGCCCATGGTGTTGGATGAAATTTCGATGTTGCCACTATGCTTCTATTTGGTGATTTCCGTCTTAAGTTGATGAGAAAATTGAGAATGCTTGGAAAAGAAAAAACCAAGAATTGACTAATAAAATTTTTCAAAAAATGTGTAACCAAAAAAAATAAAATAAAAAAAAAGGATGAGGTTCTTCTGGTCGTTACTGAGTCCATGCTTACAAACTATAAATAGATTTTTATAGTTTAAAAATTATAAATCAGTTTTATAATTTAGAAAAAAAATTAATTGAAACCTTAACTTTCTCTATCAACAAGAGTTAGGTGTAATATTAAGTGAGTTATGTGTCATGAAAAAGATCAAACTTTAAATCTTAAAAAAAATGTTAAAAGAACTTCTTAATCACAGTAGTATTTGATGATTAAACTCATAATAATGTTTATCAAGATATCTAGTCAAGGACCTAATATAAAATTATACATAAGGACTCTATTGAGAATTCTTTAAAAATAAAAAATTTATTTAAAAACTAGAAATAATTATATAAACAAAATTAGAAATGATTTAATTTAATTTTCAAGTTAAATTTTATGTTTGAAACTCATTAAAAAAAGAGATTTTAAAATGATTTGAAAATCAAATTTTTATTTATAATTCATTAATTTGATTTAATTTAATTTTATTATTTTATATTTTTATCTTACAAAAGTTAAACTTAAAAAGTTAATAAAGATAAAATAATCGATTTATCTAAAATCATATCAAATCTCAACATATTCAACAGATATTTAAATAAAAAATAATAAAATTTATAAAATTGTAAAAATTAAATTATTTTATTTCTTAATATTTTAAACATAAAATTTAATTTATAAATAAAATTATGTTCATTTTTTTATTCTAAACACATCCAATAAGAAGTTAAAAAATGTTTAAAAACTCTAAACACTCTTTAAATATGAAACTAACATTCACTTAAATATTGAGACTATCCCTCACGGTAAATATTTTTTACCAAGCTCAAACCTTAATAGCTCCCGCAGCCGCTCAAAGAGTCAAACACTAAACTTAAAAATAGTTATCTATACATAATCTATACAATTATACAATGGCGGTACTAAATTTTGGTGTCTAATTTTTTTTTTTTTTCATTTCTGTCATTCGCTACTCATCTTTTCATATCTTTAAAGGGAAATGATTTATGTATATTAAAATATATATATTAAATTTATATTATATATTAATATATGAAAAATATCAAATTATTTTATATATAATTATAATATTCTTGTAATATATAAAATAATTTTATAAATAAATTAAATAAAATTAAAAATATTTTAGTTAGATAAATAATGAGACTAATCTTTAAATATAGTTAAATTAAGAGGATAAAATTGTATATAAGTCATCACTAATAAACTCATGTTCTTAACGGTTACTCAAGAGTTAACACCAATGTAACCGTTTAATTAAACTGTTCTTCTACTTCACATAAAAAAAATGCTCTTCTACTTTTACTATTTCAGATAGTGGCATAGTCGTAGATTATTTGTACTATATAATTAAATATAAATATTTGCTATATTCTAATTAGATGACAAAAATAAAAATACACAAAACATTATCTAGTAACCATAAAATAAAGAGTTAACAAGTTTAAAATAAGATATCAAAAGGAATTTCCTTAGTAATAAAAAGTATATATTAATTTATCATTAATTCAAAACAAAAACAAATTAAAAATTTATTTTAAAAAGTAATAAAAAAAAGGAGTTTTAAAAATATAGAGGTGTTGGATTCGAAGGCCTTTTAGTGAAGATGTGATGGGGGCATATCGGAAATTGCCGAACTCACTAGCAGGCACTCATTTTCCTTTTTCAGTAAATATCTTTCTTCTTTTTTTTATCCTCTTTATTTGGATGAAAATAATAATGTAATAATTTATATTCGGTATTTTTTTATGTAACATATTTTATTTTGATGCTTAACCTGATAAATTTCTTATTTTAAAATTATTTAAATAACTGTTTTCAAAACAATAAATATATAATTTATCTACCAAAAAAAGGAGAAATTCATGAGCTTTCAGATTAAGAGATTCCTCTTGTTTTATACTATTAAATATGTATTATATCATATATATAGGTTTTTATTATCTTTCACTTTAATTATATTTTATGTTACACTTGATGTGTCGCACATTCAAATAATACTAATGTGTTATGTACACTTGGATAATCCTTTTGATTTGATATATTAGAAAGAAGTTTAGGGTAAAGAAAACTTTCTTTATTATAAGGTCAAGATAAACTATCAATTTCAAAAATAATTTATAGTTAGATTCCATATCACCTATCAATAGATAATTCCTAAATTCAAATCATTATCATGAACAGAATGTCAATTAGATGAATCAACTCTATTAATATATACTTAATTAATTTACTTCTAGTTAAAAGTTAATTATATGTCAAGAACTCAAGATGGGAATTCATTAAAAATTATAATTTTATGATAATTTGTACTTTTTTATAGTAACTAGTTAGTAATAAGTGCATTGCACATATTTTTTAAAATTTTAATTTGTCTAGAATATATTTTAAAGATTTAATTTTTAGCATGTTATACATATACAGAATGTTATAAATTTAAACTCTTTAAATTATTCAAATTTTATTTAAAGTAATAAAAAATTCATAAATTTTTTAGATTAATCAGATTATGTATAAAAGCACTTTATGCATTAATTGTTGACTTTTAAAAATAAATAATTAAAATTTTATTGTAATTTGAAATCAAAGAAAATAGATATAGCTTTTAATAGTCAAATAAATAATAATATATTTTATCCTCATTTTAAGATGAAAAAGATTTATTTATAAAAAAAAGATGAAAAAGATTTAAACATATAAAAAAATATTAAAAAGTACATATTGTATTTCTCTATTGACAACAATGTAACTGTAGAGAATAACAATCAGTGCAATCTTTGTACGAGGGAATCTAAAATTTGATTAAAGATAATTAAGAAAAAAAATTCAGCTCATTGAGAAGTAGAGATAAATAAGGAATAAAAGAATGTTGGTTAATTATTGAGAAGATAATTAAGGAGAAGATTACAAAAAATTATCTCTACAAATGGAGAATAAATGAGAGGAAAGATGAAACAAAATGTTAAGTAATGACACGCAACTATATAGTGGTGGATAGGGGTGTTCGTGGGTTGGGTTGGATGGGTTCAGTATCATTTTTTTACCCGATCCGTAAAAGAGATTTTTTCTCTCGACCTGACCCGACCTGATCAAGAGATTTTCTTCACTCAACCCGACCCGACCCGTTCAAGAGTGAGTTGGGTTGGGTCCAATCCGTGGGTTCGACATTTAAAAAAAATTCTTGAAAAAAAAATTAAAATACAAAATCTAACAAATTAACATCATAAGTTTCAATATCAAATAAATTAAACACCATAAGTCAATAAGTGCATAACAAATTAACAACTAACAAGTCTTACTAAATCTTGAATAAATTAAACAAAGCTAGTCATAATTTAAATAACAAATTAGTCTAACCAATCAAAGTCAGTGTCATCAAGCATGTCATATGAATTATGGACAACATAATTATTGACTTCACTCTCTATTTTATCCATATACTCTTTATCATCTAAACGATCCATTGATTTTTTAACACAACGGTCACTTAGGTGCATTGAGAATCTTATGAACTTATTTTCTTTATTCACTTTGAGAGTAACATCACAATACCTACACTTAAACTAGATTGAAACAACACAAAAATGAGGGTAAAGCATCCTAAAATGCCACTATGGATATTTAGGATCCATGGACATGTCATAGAACTCTACACGACGGCATGCCCTCCTTTCCTCCTTGGTTTGCATAATCAACAAGACAATTGTCAAGGAGGACATTCTTGTTCGACTCCCTACCGAATCTTGTTTTCAATGCAGAGGTGTTTCCAAGTGTTGGTGTGCCTTAGTTTCTGGTGCTCACTTTGTTCACCATTTTCTTTGTTACCCTATTGATCATTTTCATATTGAAGATGATTTGTTACTTCTCGAGGGTGATCGACACACTTTGTCAACTAAATTCAACATATTTTGAAGATTTCATAACTCTTCCATTCTCATTCAAGTTTTTCCTTCACTATAGCAAGCGTGTCACAATCATGGCTTCATGTGGCGATTTCCTATTGTGTAGTGTCAGTGAGCATCTTGGTTCTTGTTTCAGTTATTACATTGGCAATTCCTTCAACCAACACTTGGTTCAGCTCCCTCCTCTTCCAAGTGTTGGCTTTGTTTGTGATGAAAAAAAGGATTTTTTTACCAAACTGTCATTTGTGGCAAAATTATTTATCAAAATGTTATTTTTTTAAAATTATTTACCAAAATGCTACTTTTTTTAAACTATTTACCAAATTACCACTCTTTTAAAACTATATACCAAATTGTCACCCTTTTGTCTAACGTGACATTTTTTAATAATTTTTAGTCCACGTAAGATGCGTCAAAGAGGGTAGTGCATCCACGTAAGATACACCAACATGTTTGGTGTATCTTACGTGGATGCGTCACCCTTCTTTAGCGTATCCTACATGGATACGCCACCTAGGATGACGTATTTGCAAAGGATATGTCAAGAAGCTTGGCGCAATAAGGGCAATTACGCCATTTGACTTGGAGTAATCCATCCAAACGCAAATCACCATTTTTACGTAGAAAACATCATCCTAAAGACACTGAAAACTCAATTATTTATAGGCTTATGAGACTTTGGTGTTGGCAAGGTAAAGCAACTAAGTAAGACAACAAGGTACATTTGTTCGATGTGGGACTTTGGTATTGACAAGACAAAGTAACTAAGTAAGACAACAATGTATCTTTATTCGATGTGGGACTTCAGTAAAAGGGCTAAAACTCATGAGTGCAATAACTGGAAAGTAAATGGAGTAGTAAAAATGCTATGGTTGCTATGTAACTAGGTAAAAACCAAAAATTTTTAAGTATGAAATCAAGGTCATTTTCATATGATGTCAAAGAGATCTTCTCATCACTTTTCCTAAGAAACTTGAGAGCGTTTCCTGCACCATTGAAACTTGAGAGCGAACTTAAAACTCAAGTAATCAAGACCTAAAACACTAATTAATAGTGATCTGTGTCAAGCCCTGGTCAAGAGTCTAGACATTTTCTATACTTCTTATGTAACCAAAAAGAGAAATAGGCATCTTAAATTCAGAATTCTTAATTAAATGTGTCAAGTTATGAACAGAAAAATTATGCACGGGTATAAGAAGATTGTCTTACATTATTTAGATGAGAGGTGTGTGCATAATCTGATTCATTAAGAAAAAAAATTAAAATAAAGTTCAGATGATATTTAATATATTGAAGAAGATTGTGAAAGTTTCATTTTCATTTTCTGTTCGTGAAAGCTAGAACTAAATTAAAACTTACACCAAATATGTTTTTCTAGTGATTTTGTCTAATTAGAAAAAGTCATTCAAAGACGAGTGCCCAGGGCTTGGCACAGATCACTATTAATTAGTGTTTTAGGTCTTGATTACTTGAGTTTTAAGTTCGCTCTCAAGTTTCAATGGTGTAGGAAACGCTCTCAAGTTTCTTAGGAAAAGTGATGAGAAGACCCCTTTGACATCATATGAAAATGACCTTAATTTCATACTTAGAAATTTTTGGTTTTTACCTAGCTACATAGCAACCATAACATCTTTACTACTCCATTTACTTTCCAGTTATTGCACTCATAAGTTTTAGCCCTTTTACTGAAGTCCCACATCAAATAAAGATACATTGTTATTTTACTTAGTTACTTTGTCTTGTCAACACCGAAGTCTCACATTGAACAAAGGTACCTTGTTGTCTTATTTAGTTATTTTTCCTTGCCAACACCAAAGTCCCACATTGACTACGTTATGTAACAGAAGCAAACACTTGGCCTATAAATAATTGAGTCTTCAGTGTCTTTAGGGTGACGTTTTCTACGTAAAAGGGGTGATCTGCGTTTGGATGGATTGCTCCAAGTCAAATGGCGTAATTGCCCTTGTTGCTCTAAGTCAAATGGCGTAATCCTTTACAAATACGTCATCCTAGGTGGCGTATCCACGTAGGATGCGCCAAAGAGGGTGGCGCATTCACGTAGGATATGCACCCTCTTTGGCGCATCTTACGTGGATCAGAAATTATTAAAAAATGTCACATTGGATAAAAGGGTGACAGTTTGGTATATAGTTTCAAAAGAGTGGTAATTTGATAAATAGTTTTAAAAAGTAACATTTTGGTAAATAGTTTTAAAAAAATGACATTTTGATAAATAATTTTGCCACAAATGGCAGTTTGGTAAAAAAGTTAAAAAAAGTTGATCATTATTCACCTTACTATTCAGCCAGCACTAGGTACGGTGTGCAAAGTATCATCAGAGACAGACACATGGACCTCTATTCCAATGTCATATTCACACCCATATATTTTTAAAAATGTTGAATTTAATGTCTATCTCATCTAGCACAATGCCACTTCACCTCCCACAATGGAAGGCTGTATTTGCTGGCTAAAAATGGTGTTTTGGAATTTGACCCAATCAGTGATTTATTGAGTTACTTTGGTTACGATTTCAAAACTGTTCAGCATTACGACTCCTACAGCATAGGATCGTACGAGGGAGCTCTCAGGGTGTCACGACTGAATGCGATCTCTACATATTCTTATTTCCGCATTTGGGAACTGAAGGAGGATATCAGTAAAGGAAAGAAGATGTGGTTCTTGAAGTCGAATGTTAAATACAACAAAATATACGATAACGTAGAAAATTCTTGGGAAACAGTGCTGAATTTTCACCTAAGAGATAGGGAAAATATATACTTGGAATGGAATTCCTTTGCTGAACTGTGCAACTTGAAGGAAAAGAAGGTGCAACTTTTTGGTAAGACTCACGCAGATTTTTCCATTGGCTTTTGTTCCACTTGGGCTCCCATACTGTATAACTACAAACCTAGAATGAATGTATGAGAAGCACTTTAATCCCTATTTATAAGAACAAGTGAGATATACAAAACTGTACAAATTACAAAGGGATTAAGCTCATGAGTCATACCATGAAGTTATTGGAAAGAGTAATTGAACGGAGATTAAGACAAGATACTCATATTTCAAAGAATCAATTTAGTTTTATGCCTGGAAGGTCAACCATGGAAACAATCTATCTTCTATGAAGATCAATGGAGAGGTATCGGAGGAAGCAAAAAGACCTACACATAGGTTTTATTAATCTAGAAAAAGCCTACGATAGGGTACCGAGAGAGGTCTTGTGGAAGGCTCTAGAGAAGAAAGGAGTTCGTATCGCTTATATTCAAGCAATCCAAGATATGTATAATGGGGCTAAAACTAGTGTGAGAACACAGAGTGGGGTCACAGAAGATTTTCCTATAACTATAGGACTGTACAAAGAGTCAACTTTGAGTCTTTATCTTTTTACCTTGGTCTTGGATGTGCTTACTACTCATATCTAAAAGCCAGTGCCACAATGCATGCTTTTTGCAGATGATATAATCTTAGTTGGAGAGTTGAGAGAAGAAATAAAAGGGAAGCTAGAGCTATGGAGATGAGCTTTTGGAAGAACATGACTTCCATCTAAGTAGGAGTAAGATGGAGTATATATAGAATATAAGTTCAGTAAGAAGCGTGCTAATACTAACTTAGCAGTAAAAATTAGAGACCATATCATACTATAAGTCACACGATTTAGGTATCTTAGATCTATCATATAAAATGATGGAGAGATAGAGAGAGATGTAAACCACATGATTTAAGCTAGATTAATGAAGTATGGATGGCGTTTTATAGAGAAAAAGAGCATATAAAGAAGTTCATATTTGATAAAGAAACACTTACCTTGTTAGCTAACTTATGATATTATAACAGTATTATAACAAAAATTAATGGTAGAGACTATTTTAAATTTTTTTAAAAGTATAAGGACTGATTTAAAAAGAAAAAAATTATAGGGATTGAATTGAAAATGAGTGTAAACCATAGGGATTAAAACTTTAGTTTAACAAAAAAAAATTAGACTAAGTTTAAGTGCTAATGTAACTTATAATGATTCAATATTTTAAATAAGTGTTGATGTAAATAGAATTTAAGTGAGACTAATTATACTCAAATAAACTAGATTAAGGGAAAAAATTACCAAACTTGTCAATTGGGCAAATCAAATTAATAAAAAAAAATAACACATCATTATTGCTTGCTAATGAGACATATAAAATTTCTTTTATATAAAATAAATTTTATTTATTTAATAAATAATAATGATGCGTCCATAATTTTAAGGATGATCATGGGTTTAATTTGACCAGGCCAGTCCAAGCAAAACTAATTCATAAAATATGGACTGAGTTGGGTAGTAACATTAATTTTGGCTCAATCTGTACCAACCCAACCTCAATCAGTACAAGTATCAAATTTTGTTTTTTTCAACCTGATCAACTGCAACAATAACAACCAAATAAGTGAGATCAGTTACATAAATCAAACGACGCCAATATATTTTGTCAAAAATAAAATCTTCCAAGAGGTCATATATATCTAAATCATTTCTAACAGATTTGTGGAAATAAGTTTGTCCTAATGGTTTAATATGTTAAGTTTTGATGATGACAAATACAAGACAAAAAGAATAATGCTTATGCTTGATACATGTGCTTAATATATGAAAAATGCATTACAAAAGAATATTAATCATGTTACATAAATGTGCTTAATGAGATATATTGTATCATGCATGATTATGTACTTTATCTAGTTATATTTGACTTAATAATCATACAATGAGATATGTGTAACATTCTTCATATAATATATCCAATAATGTTTTATATGAGTTATAATGAATTAATATTGAATTTGACTTTATTTAAATAAAAATGTGCAAAGTGTTCTTTGTTGCATCCTTTATAGAGATATCCATTAGTAATTGATAAATATCTTATTTGGATGTGTCTATGAAATTCTTATATGCATGTTAGACTAACTAGAGTTATACATTTATGAATCATGCATATGAAGATATTGAGTTATAATTTTGGACTAACTATATTTGTTTTAAGTGAGTAATACTTTGTAGGATAGTCAAAGTACCAAGAATAAGCATTGCAATAAGAAAGTAAAAGATCATAATTATACTCAACTCAAGAAGAATGAGAATGAAAAGATGTTTCAAGCATTTGCAAGATTTGAAGAGAAGATTTTCTTTGGAAGCTTTGACTACATCAAGAAGCCAAAGGATTGGTTGCGCGAAGATCAAGTCCCGAGTTCTTCAAGTTTAGTTTATAGGACTTAGATCTTGTGTAAAAGTAAAAAGGAATCACACTAAGCTCAAATATATTTTAACATCCTTAAAAGTGTTTCTTACATGCTAAAATATCCAACAAACATGTTTTGAAAAGTTAGTCTTGGTGGTAATTCAAATCTATGAAAAATAGCTAAATTTGTGTTTTGTAAAACTGACATTTGATTAATCTTTTGATCATAACTTTTAAAATACTTTGAGTTTTGTTCTGAAACCTCTTTCATATGAAAATAGACTCAAATATCTTTCCAATAAGCGGTCATTTGTTTTAAATAGATAAGAAACGAAGAAGTTATGACCATTTAAAGTCAGTTTTCAAAACCAGAATGCAATAACTGATTATGGATTTTCCATAATCGATTATTCACCAAGTCAGGAGCGTTTTTCATGTTTTTAAAGCTCCTAACTAATTAGGTAATTCACCTAATCGATTATTGTGAAAGTTAGGAGCATTTTTCATTAGGAGCGTTTTTCATGTTTTTAAAGCTCCTAACCGATTAGGTCATTCACCTAATCGGTTATTGTGAAAGTTAGGAGTCAATTTCTAAAACTCCTAACCGATTAGGTCATTCTCCTAATCGGTTATTGTGAATGTCAGGAACCAATTTTTAAGGCTCCTAACTGATTAGGAGAGATTGATAACCGATTATTTGGTCAACCAGAAAACACGCACAACGGCTCTATTTTAAGCATTTATTACTCCTAACCACCACCAACGGCTCTAAAAAGCTTTGGGCTATAAATGAAAGTGTTTGGGCATCAAAGAAATGTTGGAGAACAATCTGAAAATCATCCTTGAACATTAAATTCGTGTTTCACTATCTCTTTCTCCAATTCTCTGATTTTGAGCTATAAGTGTGTGAATCTTTTATATCCACAAAACTTTAATTTGTATTATCCACTCTTGAGAGAGTTTCATTTTATCTACACTTTGTTTAATATGTAAAGAGAGTGAGGTATCCCTCTAGATAAAAGGGTGAGGTATCCCTTGGTTGTAAAGAGGGTGAGGTATCCCTCAAAAGTTGTAAAGGGTGAGATATCCCCTATTTGAGGCTTAAGCACAAAGGGTGAGGTATCCCAAGGTGTGTTGAGTGCTCCAGTTTGTAAAGGTCATCAAGTGTCTATTGAAGCTTGAGGATATTGTGAAAAATCTCGAGTGGTTCACTTGATAACTAGACGTAGACCATAAGTGGTTGGTGGCTGAATCAGGATAAATATTGTGTTTGCTTCCTGGTTCACTTGAGGACTGGACGTAGGCCACAAGTGGTTGGTGGCTGAATCAGAATAAATATTCACCCTTAAGGGCAGATTCAGAATATGGGAGGACAACCTTCCTTGGCAACGGTGCCAAAAATTTGATGGGTGTCGAAACCAACAAATATAGTCCTACTCTTTAAACAAAAATAATTTGTATATAGTGATGAGCAGGGTCTAATCCACAGAGACTGGTAAAACTTACTTCTTTATAAAAATAATAAAATAAAATAAATAAAGAGGGGTTTGGAGTAGGAATCGAATAAGGCAATGAGCGCAAAAGTAAAATGATAAAATTCAATTACAAGTAGAACCTAGCCCAAGGAATAATTTCAGTATTGGTTCATGGAATTGATCATTGATTCAAAGGTAAATTTTTGGATCCTTCAATAAATTGGTTATAGTTATTAACAAACTCTAATAACTAATCTCTCTTTACCTTCTTGATAACCAAAACAAGCTCTTTGATTACTTCCCTTACCAATAAACAACCCTAAACAAGCTCTTAGGATTTAATTTATTGATAGTATTAAGATTTAGAGAGATCCAATTCTAGCCAACAAACGCACAAGCTCGGTTCATTTAGACTAGATTATATATCCACATAACATAAGCCAAATACCTAGTATTGAGCCCTATTATTTTACCACTAGTTATTAGAACGATTAGACAATTACGGATCTAATATCCCAATTGGCAGTATATTATCTTGCTAATTTTTGCATCAATAAAATAAATAATAATCGATGAATGACCTCAGAAGATATATAAATGTCAAAGAATAAAAGAACAAAAGAAAATAATTAGATCTCACAATTCTTAAAGAACCAAACTTCAATTATCCTTGAACTAGAAAGAGGGTTTAATTGCACATGACTTCCTTGGAAAACACAAATAAAAATCAAACAAAAGCTATTGCATTTTTTCTTCTCTTTTCTTTTGCTGAACCCTCTCTAAAATACCCTCACTTTCCCCCGATAAATAGGAGATAAAATCTAAAATTAATCTAGAAAATATAAATTTGAAAATATCTTAAAAGATAATTCCACTAAATCAGGAAACAAAATCTAAATTAAAAACCCTAGATAAGGAGTCAACAACATCCCAAAAATTTAGGGATAATATTCTCATGATAACTTCCTAAAATAAAACTCTTAGTAATTAAACAATCTTCTAGAGTATCTCCAAAATAATTGGGTGGCCCATGTATCATTAAAAGATAGGATTTTTTGAAACAAATTCACTTCACTTGGCGTGGGTTTAGGATGTGGGCATGCCTTCTCAGACATCTTCTGGTTACTCTATCATGCTCCTTCCTTGTCAAAACTCCACTTTGAGTCTATTTTAATATAATTCTCTAACCTATCCTACAGAACTCAAAATACAAACATGAGGTTGTAATTATAAATATTTTACCAATCAAAACATAGGGAATTGACATAAAATATGTGTATATTATGCATGCTATCACTATCTCCTTTATATTTGTGCTTTAATTATATATACTTGAGTTGAATTTGATATTTAGCTTATTTTTCTTGATTTATCCTATAGCCCAAGTAGTATTTGTGAAATCTCTAATAGTTACACATTTGTTAAACTTATTCCGCTGCATGTGTTGATTGAAAATATCAAAATGTATAATTTCTTAAAGGTATTTTAAAAATTTGTAATCACTCAATTCACCCCCCTCTTGGGTGATGGTTGTCATAACTAATAATTAGTATCAGAGTTTCGTACTCTGTTAAAAGCTTAACCGCTTAGATTAAAGATTCTTATTTGTTGGCAACCATTGAAAGCTTTTCAAAATGGAAGGTTTTGAAATTGATAAACCACCATTCTTTGATGATGTGAATTTTGTTTATTAGAAAGTTAGAATGAAATTTTATATGCAATATATTGATCTTGATTTGTGGGATATTATACTTGATGGATTTACTTACAAATCAAACCAAACTTGGAATGCCTATGACAAGAAATGTTTCTCATTGAACATTAGAGCAATGCAAATCTTGAGAAGTGATTTGAATGATGAAGCTTATACTAAAATTAAGAGTTACTCTAGTGCTAAAGATATATGGGATGCTCTTGATGTTATCTATCTTGCTAATAATTATTTTTTTGCATAAAATTGTATATAGAGAGCAAGAAGAGCAAAAGTCATTCAAGGAACCTTGTCATAAAAAATGTCCTCAAAAAGATGTTCAAACTATTGAAGGGAGATCAATACCTCTTGATGATGATAATGCTCAATTTGAAGAGGTGGAAAAGTAAAAACAAATGGTATATACTCTTGAAGCTTTGATGCACAACAATGAGGAAGATGGTGATTCCCTTAAAGAGTCAAGTATGCTAGAAATTGAGACTACTTCATATATGACTAAAAAGGACTTTGAGGTAAATAATGCTAAACTAGATTATAATCCTTCCTATGATGTGCTACAATGTGCATATGATGAATTGTATGATGACTTGTTGTTTTTAGAAAAGAAAAACTCATCTTATTTGGAAAACATTTCCTCTATTGAAAATGAAATTGAGACTTTGAAAAATGAATATGCCTTTCTTGATGAGGAAATGCCTTTGAAATGTGAAACCTCAACTTCTTATGAAAAGTGCATTGATTTAGAAAATCAAGTTGAGGACTTATCTTCTGATTTTGCTAAAGCTAATGATTCTACATAAAAATTTAAGCAAGGCTTATGACATAAATAGTATAAAATGTAATAATAACAAAAGACTTAAGTTTTTTAAAGATGATATTCAAAGGACTAAACTATCATTAAATTCAATTGTTTACAATTTTTGTGGTTATCTAGGACATATTTATCATTTATGCAATTATAGAAAAAATTCTTATATGATAAATAATATGGTATGGGTTCCTAAAGATCTTAAATACCCTAGTACTAACATTCAAAGACCCAAGATAAAGTGGGTATCAAAATGTCCTCCTAGTATTTCAATTATGTAGAAAATTTATCAAAAAAATGGACTAATTGGTCAAAGGAAAGAGGAATCATTAAGGTGAATGCTTCCAAAGTCTAATGGTAGAAGTTTTTATCAAAGAAGGAAGACGACTTCAATCAAAGCTTCTTAAGTACAAAATGTGGCACTTACAAAGTTCAAAACACTAAAAGAGAAGTAATGGGTAAGGAAAAGAGTTTCCTTGATTACCAAGGTCAATGTATCAAAAGTTTTTATCTCTTATGAACATTTACTTAAAAAGACAATGAATATGAGGTATATTCCTTGTAGGCCTTAGGTGAAGAATAGAATCATGTGTACTTGGTAAAAGTTAAATATTATATATAACACATGATTCTATTTACTCTTGTTACACCCTTTGCTCACTATCTTGCATATCTCTTGATCATAGGATATTCTATGACTATGTATGTTTTCTATGCTTTAAATTGTCTATATATCAAGAAAGTGAAAATGTTATTGGCTATGTACTTAATGGCAATTGATTATTTAATTTGCTTTGCTCAATTTACATACTATGAAAAAATTGATATTTATGAGAGCATAATGAATTAATAATCAATTACTAACCTCTATGGATCCAAAATTGGTGTATACTAAAGAAAATACTTTGAATTATGTTGTAGGGTGACTATGAGCTCAATCATGCATTGAAGTGAAGTGAAGTGAAACTATGCTACTTGAGATTCGAAAACTTGAAATGGTTCAAGTTCTCCAAGAGTCATGAAGACTTGAAGCTTGGAAGTTGGAATCACCTACAAAAACTCAAAGATTACATTTTTGGTGATATCGATCTCTTATCATTATTTATGTTTTAAATTGAATATTATGTGATATTTGGATAGGTAGAAATTTGTTTTTATACCTTAACATGTCTTAAGTTGTGCTTTTCTAGCATTATGTTTTAAATGTGTCTTTACATATGTTAACATGCTAGATATATACATATTTTACTTGGAATGACATGTTTTATAATAATATCTTTGTTCTTGAGCTTGTGACCAATTCTCTTTGTTTAAATATGAAAATTCACATACTCATAAGTAGTTCTAATCCTTTCTCTTTGATGCTTAATTATCTTATATACTTACTTGGAGATTGAAAAGTTAAATGTTATATGTCTTCTTGTTTGAAATTGGTTGATATGTTCATATCTTGAAAACAAGAAGTAAATGATTTATTTTTGTGCCTTGAACTTGCCTTTGAACTTCAATTATTCTTACATTGAAGTATATCTTGAAATGAATCATAAATGGTTTTAAAATTTACAATTCCATGGCTTTTCAACTCTTGCATTACAATAAGAGACTTTTTATTCTTGATTGACATGTGTGCGTACTAGAATTCTTTACTTGATATTACATGCCTTACATGATCATTGTTTGCCCCAAAATGCTTTATGTTTTAATGATGATCAAGCTTTTCTTGATAAACTTGAGTCATGCCTTAAAATGCTTAAACTATATTTTTTTTATTCAAGTGCATATGTGCTTCATGCATTCTTGTTAGAGCTAACATTGCATAATTGATAATGTGATATATGTTTCACATTATATATCAATCTAAATTATGCTTGTAATGAGCTTAAATGATATTTGATGCTAACCTATATTTTAGAGAACTTTTAGAGTTAGCTTTACAAGTGTCTCTATGTATTTCAAATATAGTCATTAAATATTAAAATGCCAAACATATCTGAATAAATGAGAAGAGTTGAATGAAGAAGGACATGAGGAGACTTTCTTCAAGTGCAATGGAATGAAATACTCAATGGAAGAAAGCACAAACTCAAAGGTACAACAATTATAGATTACTCAAACTCAAAGGACAAATAAATGAAGAATACTCTGAAGAAGCATCACTCTCTTAATAAGTATCACTATCCCTAAGCTATTACGGTATTCTATATGCTATGGATTATATGATACTTGTTGATAATTTGATCTTAAATGATTAGATGTTTTCTTTACATGAGAAGTATGCTTAGCATTGACAAAGTGACTAGTTGGATATTAATTTGCTAATTTTGTCATTGCATATAGGGTGAATGATGTTAGTTCTATACATGCTTTGATCCTTATAGAATATTTCATCAAGTGAATGTTTGATATCTATGATTCTCTTGATCTATGGTTTCTTAGTGGCATAACACTTATGAAAATCATGCTTTTATTTTGAAAAGAATTTCTAGTTTGATTAAAAATAAATTTTAAAGCAAAATCCCTTATTATATTTGAAAGAAGCTTTTCAAGTTCCATATCCTTGAGAATCTTTTGAATTTGTCTTAAGAACTTAAAAGTATTTTTACCTCTTATTTGTCTTGAAAATTTGGAAATATTTGGATATGTGTTATAAATATAATATTATCTTTATTTGCTTTGAAATGTTTTATTAAATCTTGAGAGAATGCTTAAGAAAGTTTCCAAATAAATTTTTTAAAATATTCTATAGAGCTCATCTTGATACTTCAAAAAGATAAGTTTTATTCTTCAAAGTGTTTTATTTTCTCAAGACTCTTGTTCAATGAAAAAGAGAGGAGATTTACTTTCATATGTTCTTTTAACTTAGGTTTGATCACTCTTAAGGAATATGTGATTTTAATATAAAACCTCTCAACCTTTCTAAAATTCTTTTGAAAATGTAATGTGTTATTATAAAATTATTTTTGAAATGGGGAGAAGTTTTAAAATGATTTTTGATTGATGAATTAAGAATATGTACCTTTTGCCTTGCTTTACTTTAAGGTAATGTGCTTATATGGTCTTGACATACATATTTCTTTTTATCTATATTGTGTTTCAATAAAGGGGAGCTTATCTTCTTTTCTTATAACTCTTTATAATTATTTGTTGATTTGTAATTATTATTTATCCTTTTTATCTTATATATCTTTCTTCTATGTCCTTGTTGACTACGAATATATGCATAATTATGTTAAACCATTATGTTTTATATTTTGATAATATACATATTTTGAGGAGGAGCCTAGCTCTTAAATTGTTATTTATATCTCTTGGCTTACATCCTTATTTGACATGAAATATTTAATTGTTAATACTATCAACATGTCAATGAAGATCATCTCTTATTCTCATTCCCTCTATCAATGAAAGAAGGTGAACATTCTTAAACTTCATAACTTTTGATTCTTTCATTGAGAAATGCTTGATATGTGGCAAGTTGTATGATCTTTCATTTGAAAACCTTAATTTCATGACCTTATATGAATATTTTGTAACTTTCATCAAGTAGTACTTATTTATCATGTGGTATGCAAGATATTATATGTTAGACATAAATTCTTTAGCTTATTGCTATCATATGATAAATGTTTATGTACCAAAATGTGACAAGCATTACATGAATAATCTTTTATATCTTGAAAGTATCATTGTTTCATATCTCTATTTTTGAATCATATGTAAAATTAAACAGGGGGAGATAATTATGATTTGAATAATTTGAAGAAGTTTTTGGATTTTGATGATCCTACTCTTTTTGAGAACATGAGTTTTATCTATAAGGGAAGAGAAAATATTATCTTTCCTTCCTACGCCTTTTTGTTGATGTCAAATAGGGGGAGTGAAAATTGGAAAGAAAAATATGTTCTTGTACTTATTATTTGATATGCTTACATGAATATCTATTCTTGTATATTGCTCAACATATTTTTCTTTGGTGATTTGTCATCATCAAAAAGGGGGAGATTGTGGAAATAAGTGTGCCTCAATGGTTTAATATGTTAAGTTTTGATAATGACAAATACAAGACAAAAAGAATGATGCTTATGCTTGATAGATGTACTTAATAGATGAAAAATGCATTACAAAAGAATATTGATCATGTTACATAGATGTGCTTAATGAGATATATTATATCATACATGATTATATATTTTATCTAGTTATATTTCACTTAATAATCATGCAATGAGATATGTGTAAAATTCTTCGTATAATATATCTAATAATGTTTTATATGAGTTATAATGAAGTAATATTGAATTTGACTCTATTTAAATAAAAATGTGTAAAGTGTTCAAGTTTAGCTTATAGGACTTAGAGCTTGTGTAAAGATAAAAAGGAATCACACTAAGCTCAAATATGTTTTAACATATTTAAAAGTGTTTTTACATGCTAAAATGTCTAACAAATATGCTTTGAAAAGCTAGTTTTAGTGATAATTCAAATATATGAAAAATAGTCAAGTTTGTGTTTTGTAAAATTAACCTTTAATTACTCTTTTGATCATAACTTTCAAAATACTTTGAGTTTTTTCTGAAACTTCTTTCATCTGAAAATAGACTAAAAAATCTTTCCAATGAGTGGTCATTTGCTTTAAACAGATAAGAAACGAAGAAGTTATGACCATTTAAAGTCAGTTTTCAAAACCAGAGTGTAATAACCGATTATGGATTTTCCATAACTGATTATTCACCAAGTCAGGAGTGTTTTTCATGTTTTTAAAAGATCCTAACTGATTAGGTGATTCACCTAATTGGTTATTGTGAAAGTTAGGAGCGTTTTTCATGTTTTTAAAGCTCCTAACCGATTAGACAATTCACCTAATCGGTTATTGTGAAAGTTAGGAGCGTTTTTCATGTTTTTAAATCTCCTAACCGATTAGGCTATTCACCTAATAGGTTATTATGAAAGTCAGAAGCTAATTTCTAAAGCTCCTAACTGATTAGCTCATTCCCGTAAACGGTTATTGTGAAAGTCAGGAACCATTTTTTAAGGCTCCTAACCGATTAGGAGAAATTGATAACCAATTATTTGGACAACTAGAAAACACGCACAATGGCTCTATTTTGAACATTTAATACTTCTAACCACCACCAACGGCTCTAAAAAACTTTGATTTATAAATGAAAGTGTTTGAACATCAAAGAAATGTTGGAGAACAATCTGAAAATCATCCTTGAACATTAAATTCGTGTTTCACTATCTTTTTCTCTAATCCTCTGTTTTTGAGCTATAAGTATGTGAATCCTTTATATCCATAAACTTCAATTTGTATTATCCACTCTTGAGAGAGTTTCATTTTATCTACACTTTGTTTAATCTATAAAGAGGGTGAGGTATCCCTCTAGATAAAAGGGTGAGGTATCCCTTGGTTGTAAAGAGGGTGAAGTATCCCTCAAAAGTTATAAAGGATGAGGTATCCCTGTTTGAGGCTCAAGCACAAAGGGTGAGGTATCTCAAGGTGTGTTAAGTGCTCTAGTTTGTAAAGGTCATCAAGCGTCTGTTAAAGCTTGAGGATATAGTGAAAAATCTCAGGTGGTTCACTTGAGGACTGGACGTAGGTCACAAGTGGTTGGTGGCTGAATTAGGATAAATATTGTGTTTGTTTCTCTCAACTTTATCTCCTTTACATTTGTGCTTTAATTATATATGCTTGAGTTGAATTTGATATCTAGCTTATTTACTTGATTTATCTTATAACCCAAGTGGTATTTGTGAAATTTCTAATAGTTACATTTTTGTTAAACTTATTTCGCTGTATGTGTTGATTGAAAATATCAAAATGTATAATTTCTCAAAGGTGTTTTAAAAATTTGTAATTATCTAATTCACCCTCATCTTGAGTGATGGTTGCCATGACTAACAAGTTTTACTTAGAGTTTTTCTTAATCTTTCTCTACCTTTAATTATATAGGGTTATCCTTCATTTGATGAACTCTTCTAACTGACTTCTTCTCATATGTTCAAATCATTTTAAATGTTTTTTTTAACTCGATCAAATTGAAAATAATCCAATCATCTTAATTTTATATATTTTTTAAATATTTTAAAATAAAAAAATATTAGTTTAATTATTTTTAAAAATTTAATATAAAATGAACCCAATTTTTGGTAAACAAATTTTAAAAAATAAAAAAAGTTAACTCTATCACCTAACCTGAACCCAGTTCAACTATGATCGGGTAGGGGTGATTCAGGCTAATAAAAAAATTTCTCTAAACCCAATCTAATTTGATTAAACTTGATCAATTCGATTTATTTTTTTACATATCAATTTAATTTTTATTTTTATTCAAAGCTAATCCATCCCATGCCGTGATCACTCATTATTTTTTTTTATACAAATAATGTGTCAATTTCTTATACAAATGATGTGTCAATTTTTATTAACTTGATTTATAGGATAATTTCCCTAGGAGTGAGGATAAGATTGGAGTAGGGATGGCAACGGGGCGGGGCGGGGACGGGTAGTAGCCCCCCGTCCCCCGCCCCCGCGAATAATATCCGCTCCCGCTCCCGCTCTATATCCGAAATGCGTGATCTGCGTTTTTTTCTCCTGCGGGTAAGCGGATTATCTGCGGATATCATGCGGTCCAATAAATTATAAAAAAAATCAAAAAAATCAAAAAATAAAATAAAAAATGAAAAAAAAGTATAATACTATAATTTTTTAAAATTTGTCCAACACAACTTAATTTAAAAATAATGTCAAACACCTAAAATACTTTTAATTTATATAACTTTACAATATTTTAATTTATATAATTAAGTTTTTTAATAATTTTATATAAAATATTTATATAAAATTTTTATGAATGACTTGCATGCAGAGTCAGAGAATCTTCGTCGCCCGTTTATTAAACGGGAATAATACTAAACGAAAGTATTTATATCTGAGAATTTAATGGTATTACCCGCTCCCGTCACGGTATTACTGCATGGTATCCATGGTAGTGAAAATTGACATCCCTAGATTGGAGAAGAAGAACAATGAGGCTTGGCTGCCTGAGTTATTCATTTGGTTGCGTCGAAAAACAATAAAAATGTATTCTATACAAATAATTTTCTGATAGCGTTTTAGCTTGCATAAACAATGTTTTTTTTTAAATACACATTCTTTGAACAAAGATTTTAGAAGTCATACATTGTCATAGAAGTTTTCTCTATCTTTTATATATATATATATATATATATATATATATATCGTTTATTATTATGAATTAAAAACGACTTCTACGTCTATGAAGCGGATGGGAGTCACGTTGCTTCGGTTTCTTCTTGGCTAGCTTTGATTGATAGCTCTTTTTGCAGACCCAAAAAAAAAAAAAAACAAGAAGGTATTTTCGTTTTTTTTAAATATAGTTTTTCATTGACTCTTCTTTCTTGTCTAGTTTTGCAAATGCAAAATAATACATAGCTTAAATATATTTTTGATCTATTTAAATATATTAAATTTCAATTTTGGTTAATCAAAATTTTTTATTACAATTTATATCCTTATAATTTTAAAAATAAGGGAAATTAATTTTTACTTTTATTTTAAAAATAAATAAAATTGACTCAATTTAATTTTTCTCATATTAAGCTTTCCTCATTTTAAAGGTCAAGAAAAATTCAATATATAAGGATTGAATTAAGTCAATTTTATTTACTTTTAAAATTACATAAACATAAATTATTACAAAATTTTTTGAAGTATCAAAACTAAAAATTAATATATTTAGAAGGATGAAAAATATATTTAATTTATAATATATTTGTAGAATTATGATAATATACACTGACTCTTTTAAATACAATTTTTTTTAACAAGAAACTTCAATCAACCAAACACAGTCATTAAAAGAAACTTATTAATTTATAAGGCTTATGTTATGTTATATTAATATACAGAAAATAAACTAATGAGTATTCGTCTGAATAAAAAGAATTAAATCTTTTAAATATATAATTTTAAATTCAATTTTAAGATTTATGTATGTAAAAATAATATTATCAAATTTTTTTTACTTAAATACCTCACCATATCTCAAAAATTTAATTTCTCACAGGGGTACAATATACAAAAAATATAATAAGCACTGAAAATGAAGTGATAAAATTGAAAAGTCAGTGGGTCTTATCATAACCGTCACCCTGGCTTGATTCTTTTTATTATTATTTGTTTAATTAAGTGTTTGGGTTTTTTTCACCCTTATTTGGTGAGGTTGATGTTTTGGAATCAAAAAATGATCATTTTATATTTTTTAAAAAGAGAGTAAATATTATTTATATCTTTTTTAAAGGTTATAATTGAGTAAAAAAGATAAAAAAATATGTATAATAAATAATATTAGATGAGATGTAAAAAATATGTATATATTATTTGATATAAGAATATAATGATTGTTTGGGATCAGGACTCCAAATAAATAAATAAAGTGAAGTGAGTGACTAAATTAAAAGATGTGACAATAGGGACATGCAAAAACCGACATTAATTGACTATGTAGAAACTAATAGGTAGCTAAAGATCCGTGTGCATCATCATTCATGGTTGGATTACACAAGAGCCCATGATGCCCTTAGGAATGGCATGTTATCTTTCCAACCATTGTTAGTGATTGAGACCAACACCACTATACACTGCTGATACACTTTTTAAGAAAAGTTGGCCTTAGCCCCAGGTTAGATAATTTAGACACTTTTAAAAAGAGATGTATTATTATTCACTCTTTTTTTAAGAGTTATAATTAAATAAAATAATAATAATAAAAAATTTAAATATAATGAATGATATTAAAAAAGATATAAAAAATATATATATATTATTTATAATAAAAATATCATAGTTGGATAATTTATGGTTCACTTTTGCTCAAGTTGTCCCAACTTCCTTAGACTTTCTAGGTTCTCCAGTCCCACAATTACAGGATTTACACTGTGGGATGATGTGCCTGTGAGTGTGAGGGCTCAAGCCCAAAACACCATGCACATGACGTAAAGGGCCGCACATTATGAAAAGGGCTAAGGCCGAAAACCCTTGTTTTGAAGTTGTGCAAGCAAGCGTGCACTTGTGTATACTTTTCTTTCCAGTTGCATTGCTGAATTGCTTTTTGGGCTTGGCCCGTTTTGTAAGCTGGATTTCCAGAAGGTAGAAATGGAAGACCAAAATTAAAAAAACATACTATTGATGCTACTTACATCAGTTCATGTCATGTGTGAAAATGAGGGAAAATGATCGGTAAATGTCTTAAATTAGATGTTAAAAAAATTAATCGAAAGTCAGAATATTATTTAATAACATAAGAATAACATAGCAAAAAAAAGTGTAAATATTTATAATTATTAATGGTATATTATGAGTGTTTAGAGGAGTAAGTGAATTGGTTCGACCAAGTTCGAGACCCTATAAAAATTCTTAGGCAGAAACAATTTATTATAAGTATTTAAATTGACAATTGACATATGCAAATATCTTTATGTATATATATGTATATATATATATGTATATACATACATATATATATATATATATATATATATATATATAAAGTGCATTTCTAGCATAAGTCACACAACCTTACATATGTTAATTATTGATTTGAGTGCATATAGTAAAACATGTTTATCTAAAATTTCTTCCTTAACCTAACTCACCTAAATCGAGTGATGCACAATTTTTAGTTTCAAACAAGTCTACAAACTTGATGCGGGATTAATTGTTGCTTTGCGAACCCAAGTGCAGGTTGTCTCAAGTAATAAATTTTTTAGAGTCCGAGGTCGATCCACATGGGAATTGTTGAAGATTAATTAAGGTGAAGTAAATATTTTGTTACTATGATAAAATTATTTACTTGGGTTAAAAGATCCACTCTTGGTAAATAAAGTAAAGGTAAGATTAATTTCTTTTATAACTCAATTAGAATCCTCATGCAAATACATGGAGGTTCCAATCGAAAAATACAACATTAAAAGTCCATTTAAAATAATATACGTAATTATATTATGTTTCCTAAAAATATTACCACCACTTATAAATGGGTTAAAGCATTCATTGTGCCAATATTTTGTCTACAACAAATCAAGAACTCCTATTTAAAAAGATGGTTTCTAAATTATAAGAAACAAATTATAATATGTATAATGGTTACTAGAAAATATAAATCATTTAAGGACAAGAGAAGAATAAATCTAACATTACTTTATTACCAAAAGCTTCACCCTTTCACCCAAGTAAAATGAAACTTAGTTACTCATAGATAAGAAGAAAGAAAGAGAGAAGAAGAAGAAGAAAAACATGACTTTAATTTAGAACAAAGGAAAATTACTACAAGAAAACCTAGTAACAAAATGGCATCATTTTGGTAACTAACACCTAACACCTTCAATGATCTGCCAAGGCCTCCTTTTATAGAGGATTAGAGATACAAAATGACAAGGGGGCTGAGTCATTAGTGGTTGGATGAGTGGAAAATGAGTGGAAAATGCCAAATGACTTTAGGTGAGTGGGAAATTATGGAGATTCCTTGTCTCCGAAATCATGCATTTCTGAAGTCATTGCATTCGTCATTTTTGAACCAAGTGGTCTTCATGAAAGTTTTAGGCCTGGATCTTAGCTTTCAAATGGCTTTGGTTTGAGTCCAATATCATTTCTATAACTCCAGATACGTTCAAATTACTGCACACTGCCCAGGCCCAGTCACAGCTCCTCTGTTCTGACTTCCAAGCCCAATATCACCTTCAAGGAGTCCGATTTTGAAAAAGTGTTCAACATGAAAGTTGTAGATATTGGTCTTAAATATTCAGAATCCAAATTTCAGCCCATTGTACAACTTTTATCTCGAAATATGTGATGAACAGTACTTATAGGTTAAGCTGTCAGGAAAAACACTCTGGTTCTTGCTTCAATCCCAATTTGAGTTATCTACTCGTATGATTAGGCCTTTGAGGTCTTCATGAAAGTTATATAACTCTCTCTTATCTTTCAAATGCCACTAGAATCACCTCCAAAGACCACTTACAGCCCAAGATATGACCCAAATACAGAAATAGTGTAAGATATGAATCATGCTGAAAAATTCAATTAAGTTCAATTTGAGTCCAAACTTACAAAACATAATAAAACTCAATCAATTAAATACATAGAGAGTGTAAATGACTAAGAATGAAAGCTTATTAATGTATCAAATATGTGATCATCATCGAGACATCATAAACTTTGCACGAAAAATTCACTTACTAAAATGACTAACAAAGTATTGTCCCTACCCCATACTGCATGGTTTAGGGCTAAATAACCAAATGAAGAGTTAAGACCTCATTACTTAATGCTACAGGAGGGAGGGATGGAAGGAAAGAGGGAGTTGAAGAAGACGAAAGCTATCAGAGCTTGAAGGAAGATTGAAAGACAGAAACAAGGCTGAGCTAACATAGGTTAGTGGTGACACTAAGAGAGGAGATTTAGGATTGAGAGTAAGAGAGGAAGACAATATTGTGAGTTGGTGAGGGAGTAGCGATGACTAAAGGAAAGTGGGGGCCAATGAAGGTTGGTTTAGCTAGTAAATATCGAAGTACTTCATTTGAAAGTGTTAGGTCCTCTCCCTTGATGGGTGGCTTATGCAATGGTTTGGGCATATCAGGGGACCTTTAGGTAGGTCAGTCACGACGGGTAGGGGGTACCTAGATAGCATTTCGATGCTCAAGTCACTAAGTGTATGATAAAGGAAAACAAGAAATATAAACAAGAGAGAGAGAGAGAAAAAGAGAGAGAGAAAGAGAAAGAGTGAGAGAGAACCCCTATAATGTGTGAACAATGACTATTTATAGTAAGGGTGGGTAGGATGTGCACTATACGCCTTGTAGTACTAAGCTTTGATTGGAGGAAAAACTCTCCATTGGGGTAATGCCATATGTCCAAATCATTAGGAGATATTTTAAAAGATATTTTAGTAGCCAGGTATGGAGGTCAGGTTTAGGACGGGTAGGCATTAGGGGTCATGGGCGAGTTTTCCTATAAGGGTCAGATCCATCCCTGCATAAAAAGGAAAACGAGTTTGTTATGCCGGGTTTGTTGACGGGTCGAGTAATGTCAACTGGGGTTAGGCCGGATCCGTTGTGGTTAATTAGGGTAGTGGATGAGAGGTTGGGTTGAGCCAAATTATTCTAATTTGGTCTGCAACCCCCCAGCTCGAAGTGAGCTAGTAGAGTTGAAGAGCGATCGAGCTTGTGAATTCTGTGCTTTCCTAATGTTTTTGGGTTGGATCTAACACTAGTCTGGTGTTTGAGTGTTTCAAGTTGAAGTTTTCCTAACGTTGGGGTTAGAGTTGATTCTTTTCTTTGACATCGATGCTCCTCTAATCATAGTATCTTTGACACTGACATTTTTTCAATGTTGTGATGGTTTGAATTCCAAAATGCTTTGATTCTTGCGCATGTAATCATGCGTCGCCTGTAGTCGTTGCATAAACCATGAGTCATTAATGCTAGGTTGAATGTCGATCATTGGATTTGAGAGGTTATATCCTATTTGTTCACCATTATCCTTGCTTACACATCGTTGGATTGGAGATGGAAGGATCTTGGCTGCTAATGGCTAGGATGGGCTTTTGTATCATTGGATGCACAACTATTAGTTGCCACCTATTGGATCAAACATGTTATTTCCTACCGTTGGATCGATAACTTGGTGGCCATTGGAACAGGGGTGGTTTTATAACCGAAAAACCCTTTTGCTTTATGTTTTCATCTTTCTCATTTTGTTTCACTTTCCTCTTCCCTTAAAGTTCTAGCTTTGTGAAGTAGTTTCTCTCTATTGTCCTCTTGCCACTTCTGGGATTTTCTTATCTTTCTTTAGAGTTTGCGTGCTTTTTCTTCCGCGATTTGGATTTCATTAGGCATCTTTTTCTTCTTTCTTTTTCTTTTTGTCTTGTGTTCTATTTGTTTTTGGCTTAAGCGTTCTAGGTAGTTTGTGTGCTTCAAACTTGTTTTCATGGTGAGGATTAGGTAGATGGGGGAGAATGGTGAGGAGAATGATGATAATGTGATGGTTGTAAAGGAGAATCCTCCTTGGATGCCTGATCGGCGTTGGGGTGTTGTGGGTAGACCCAGGGATCTTGGTGTTGAGGGTGGGAAAAAAGTTGGTTCGTCGTCTTCAAATTTTGATTAGGTTAGGATGGGTTCTTAAGCAGCACAGGCCAATGTGGCTAGCCTGATTTTATGAAGTCATGCTAAGGCGATGATCCATGATATTAATAGTTGTTATGATTTAGGCATCTATGCATCACCCATGTCTTCTGATTTTTCCTTTGACGATGTAGGTTTTTCTAATCTTTTAAGCTCAACAGTAGACAAAGGTCGAGATGTTGAGGAGGTAAGATATGGAGAGGTGTGAACACCCAATTTTGTTCAGTCATATTTTTAAGTTCTTTTTAATAATGGGGTCAATAAATAAATAAATAAAAAATTAATTAATTAAGTTATAAAAAAATAAATAAATAAAATAATCTGTTTCCATGACCCAAATCTAGTCCAACCCAATAAAAAAAATGCATTCAAGTCCATAACTAAATTTGACCCATTATTAACCAAGCATGACTCATCCTTTAACCCATTACCCATAACCACTACCCATACCATTCTTTAGTGTGAAATCCTAGCAGTCTTCTCACCCTTAAACTTATGCCTGCCAATCAACCACCCACCTGCATACCCCAACCGCACCCTAGACCATAGCTTGTAGAAATTCCAGCCATTCGATCTAGAGCCACAGCCGCATCACAGAGATTATGTTCACACGAAGTAGCTGCAACCACTCTAGGGTCCTAGAATGCCAAAATTCAACAAGAGTTCAACGTGTTTAGAGGATGACAAAAGATAAAGATAGGGGCAGCAAGGACAGCATGAAGGGGAGAATGTCAACAAGCCATGTGGAACAATTTATTGGATGAGAAGACGCACAACCACATGCTCAGGCAACCACTACTAACAACCTTCCTCTATAAATAAATAGGAGTTTGATGCAGAAAGGGGCGGGATTGAACGTCTAACATACATAAAAAAAAATACTCTTTCTACAATATTCTCTTCATCACATAGCCCTCCCCCAAACTGTGAACTTCTGCAAGATACCTTCATCACCATCCTCCAAGCTTCCAAACTGTGACTCACCCACACCACCAGTTCACCTTCATCATCTTCACCAACCAAACCACCCACCATATCCTTCAACCAACAACCACCCATCAAGAGCCCCCAAAAATCGTGAATCACCCACACAATCACAACCATTTCATCTCCATCACCCTCCAGCCACCAAAATCGCGAATCACTTCACTCCCACTGCACCTTTATCACCTTCAACAGCACTACGTCCAAGCTCTCATCACCACCATCCTTCATCTCCACCAAACACAGCCACACAACCCTTGCCATAAACCTCTTTCACCATCAAAACAACCCACCCACCAAGCCAATCGTACCAAATCCGGCCAACACCACCCAATGTCCCTAAGCCCACCAACTCGCAGCCAAGCACTGCCCCTCTATGGCCATGATCCGCGACGCCAATAGTGCCGCCCACAACTGGATATGCTCGAACCAGAGTCGGATCCGTGAGCCACGCACCGTCCTCGCCACCCGTACCAGATCCGTGGTGAACCACCGTTCGGACTAGACTCAGCCGCGCCGTCAACATCGTCCAGTAACCTGTTCCACCAGCACCACCGCGGGAGCCCCGTTGTCCAGATTCGCGCTGTCCACCCTCCAGAGCCCTGATCGTTCTCCACTGTTCCAAGCTCCATTTGTAATGCCCCCCCTTTTGTACTCTGTTTCGTGTGTCTATTCTAGAGACTAAATGTCTCATTTTTTTTTTCTTTAATTGACTTATTTTTTTTAAATCTTCTATAAAGCTAAAATAATTCTGAAGGGTTTTTTTTTGGGGTTAACTTTCTTTCTTTTGGGGGGTTTTTAGTAGCCTTTTAGTTGAGCTGGGTAGATTGGTTTAGTCTTTTTTTAGAGGTCTTATAATTTTATTAAGTTGGGCATAATTTTTTTTTTATAATACAAAACTAAAAAAATATATATACATAAAAAATAATAAAAAATAAAAATGATAAGAATGATAATAATTAAAAAAAAACCATTTGAAGTTTCTCTTGTTAGTTTTATTGAGATTTTGTTTACCTTATTGTGTTTTTATGCCTATTTTACTTGTCAATATGTTTATTTTAATCATATTGCTAACTTTATCTTTTCTTATTTGTTGACATGTTACTTGATCCTAATTGAACCTTGTTGAAAGAATAAAACAAAATTATCTGAGCTGTTACAGCTTGTTAACCCTGTAACTTTTAAAATCATCTAAGTTGTGATAGCTTGATGATCCGTTTCTTTTAAGAAAAAAATAAAAAAAATGAATTTTCAAAAGAAAAAATCTTTTTAAAATTAAAAAAAATATTAACCCACAATCGTTTTTCTAAAGAATTACGTGACTTTGAGTTTCTCATTGCATCTGGGGATACGCAGGAGCGGAACTCTTATTCCGTCAAGCTAAAATTAATTTTATTTATTTATTTGTCTATTTAATTTATCTTTTAACAAAAAGGGTAAAATAAATTTTTTTAAGGGTTATAAAAAAAATTACACAATTGACTTAAGGTACCATATCAAGACGGTTGTATTAGGAGTGTTATAAGATTAACTTTTCACCCATTCCTATACATAACTGGCTCCCGAATCCAATCTGGTTTCAAAGACTATTTTCTAAAAAAGATTTTTCATTTTTTCTTACTTCAAATAAAAAAATTAGTGGCAACTCCTGATAATTTATTTTTCGCCGCTTCCGCCGTGATCATGGTCGCGAGAGATGGTGAATCCACTGGGGACTTGAGAGTCAAGCCCATATAAGTTGGTTGTGCAATTTTTTTTTTGTAATATTTGTATGTTTGTTTTACCTTTTTTTTTAATTTTTTGTTTCGTACCTTTAATTGTTTGTCAATTATTTTGTTTATAGTGTTAATTTTTTTTTATTATGCAAGACTTAGGATAGAAAACCTTTTGAAATTTTTGTTGTGTTTACTTTGTTTTGCAGGATGTGGGTATTTTTTAAGATCATAAAGGTTTGTACACTCCCTACACCCACCGCACTTACATGTTATTCACACGCATCCGAGTGGAGCCCTATACCTGGGTTTGAGTGAAGCCTACGTTAGGTAGATGTTGTGTAGTGGTAGTCATTTTGGATGTACATTCTGTTTGGTTATTGTGAAAACCTCATATAGAGTGTACCTTTTTCACGAATGTCCCACACTTAGTAGTTTATCCACTGTTTGTGGTCAACATTCTGAAATGAGACTTAGCTCTAGAGGCCTTTAGAATAGTAGAGCCATCCAATGAAAGTTCTCGTGAATCGAAAAGACCCATAGTTCCTTAGGATAGAAATCCCTAGGTTTAAGATGTAACACCCCGAAATTTATTTGTTTCATCATAAATTATCATTTTGCAATATTTATGATTTTTGAGAATTTCTGTGAATTTTTTCGGAAACATTAAATATTTTAATATATTTTTCGTTTTATGTGCACACTGAGCAGAATCAGTGTAACACTCCAGAAATGATTTGTTTTATCATGAATAGTCATTTCCCAATATTTGTGATTTTTAGATATTTTCTGGAATTTTTTGAAAATATTGAATATTTTAATATATTTCTTATTTTGCGTGCACACTGAGCAGAGTCAGTGAAACGCCCCGAAAAATTATTTGTTTTGTGATGAATAGCCATTTTTTAATATTTGTGATTTTTAGGAATTTTTGTAATTTTTTTGAAAATATCGAATATTTTAATATATTTTTCGTTTTGCGTGCGTGCTGAGCGGAGTCGGGAAAATGAAATATTTTTCCCTGAGGCTAACAAACCTTGAATTGTGGATGTGTCGATGGGGGATCTTACTAAACCCGAAGCCAGACACAGTTTGCTAGGTTTGCGTTTTTCAAGATTTTATCTGATAAATAAAATCACTATACCGAAATTTTTTTTGATGAATAGTAAATACCATTTTCATTAACTGCAACTTTTGTTTACTGGAAAATAATTCTAGCAGAGTAATTAATCATCTGTTCTAGAGTGTTTAATTAAGGAGACAACCTTACTTTTCATTTTATCGAGAAACGTGCGAAACTTCTCAAGAAAGCCTCAAGGAAGCTTCTAGGAAATTTCCTCCCAAGCTTCCCAAGGAAGCTACTCACTCCCTCTCTCCTCTCTCACCCACATGGCTGCACCCTTTTTGGAGCCAAAAGAATTGTGCTTCATTTAATTAATCCAATCTAAACTAATTTCAAAATTCAAAAGCTATCACCTTTATTTTTCTATTCACTTCTCTCTCTACCTCCATCTTTTTCAAGCTTTCTCTCCTCCTTCTCTCTAGCCACAACCCATGGCCACTAAACCTCCAAGCCCTCCATCTTCACAAAAATTCCAACTAAATATATTTTCTTAATCTCCTCCATCATCTAAACACTTCTCTAGTTGGTGATTCTTTGAAAAGCTTTCATTTTCACCATTTTCTTCAAGCTTCAAGTTTAGGGTTTTTGGGTAAGCTTCTTGATTCTTCACTCTCTTTTACCCATTTTCATTTTTATGGTCTCCTTTGTGAGCATCAATACCTTATTTTTCAAGCATTGGTGTTATTTTGATGAGATTGAAATTTCTAAGGTTTGGTTGGGTGTGAATCCGAAAATCCAAGGAGCTTCAAGGGAGTTCTTTGTTTGTTCTTCTCTTAGGTAAGAGGAAGACACTCCTCCTCAACCTCTATTAGTAGTAAGGAATCTTGTTTTGTGATTAATTGTGAGAAAACCCTATTGAGGGTTATTCTTTGTTTGCATGATTGATATGTTTACATGTTGTTTGTAATTTGTTTAAGCTATTAGATTGATTGGTTATGTATATTGATATATTTGAATGGATTAGAAGGCATGAAATGGAAGGAAATAATTTGGATTCCCTCTAGGATGGCTCACGGTTTTGGGGGCCCAAAATTAGGGTTCTTGATGAACAATTATAACAAATGGAAGACATATTAATCAAGTGTACAATATGTGATTAATGGAACGAAAAATTTGGGAACTTAGCCCCTAGGGAGGCCACGGCCTTTAGGGCCATTTAGGGCTTGATTATGCAACTTTAGGTAATCTTGGAACTTAAATAATCAAGTGATTAAATTATTGGTAATAGGATGGAAAATTAATAAATTGGAAGATTAGAAAAATAATTGGAGATTCATAAATTTGAAAGAACCAAGAATGAAATTTTTCATAAGACTTAGGGTAATTTAATTCAAGAAAGAACAAGAGAGTATGAGACTTTGAGACTTTTAGAATAATTTTCTAAGTGTGTGTGTGTGAATAAATTACAATAGAAAATTTAAATTAACCAAGAGAATTCTTCTAGTGACTAACTTTGTAAGAAATGCTATATTTAAGTAAGAATTCATAATAAACCTTGATCATGTATTATTTCATTTAAATTCTGATATTATGATATTATGGGTCCATGTGAGTGACCAATGATGTATTAATACTTACCTTGGCCAATTGTGGCATATTGTGGAAAAGCATGTAATGATAAACATACATGATTATGCATTGAGTTGTCATGCACTGTGAAAGTCCGTTGGACTGTTGTTAAGGCCATGTTGCCTAGGAGATGAACACACCTTTGTGCGGGTGCGAGTAGACTAATGTAGGTCATACTGTTGACCTTGGGGGCGTCTGGGTGCGGGTACCTCGCAATGGACAGTTAGTAGCTCTTCTATCCGTGGGACAAATCGATGCAAATGCACCGATGATCCGGACTGAGACACTGTCCTATATCGTGATCTAGCGTAGACTGTCTGTACAATGCCTTGATGTGCACGTGGATAAACTGATGAGTTATAGCACTTTGGCATGGCACGTGCAAATGAGTTGCGTACGTGTCTCCCGATCTTTTCTCTCGATTTGTTTGTGTCTAGCTCCATGGAGTAGGATTTTGGTGTTGTATGCATTTGCATAATGAGTCCATCCATTATCTGACATTTAATTCCGATGATATATTGGGACTGTTGTATTACTGATATATATAACTGCCTGGAACTGCTTAGTTGTTTATTACTGATATTTAATGCTTACTATTATTGCTGTTGAAATGTTATGTGGGCGCCTTGCGCCGTTTTGTTTCTTGCTGCTATAATTAGTAATGATGGTAAGATGTCTTACCTCTTTCCTGTATTTTCATTATTTTCTATCTGTATATGTGTCCCATCGAAGACGTCGGTAAGGAGGGCGAAGCTCCCAATTTCCCCGGCTTTTGGCCCGATCGCGATTAGCACCTACTGCTGGATCATGGTGGCACGCTTATGCGAATTTTTAGGTGATGTGCGTTTGACCTTCCTTGGAGGGCCAAACTGCTGGCACATCAACCTAAACTCCGATCGTTGTGTCTACCTGGGAGACGTGTCGATCTCACTGGCTTGGAGGCGTCATGAATCGCCGGTCTTTACTTGCTGTGTCAGTTTACGTCTGGAGTTTTATTTACCCATCAGGGAGATGTGGGGTAATCGCTATTACACCCCACAGGAGGATTATTTTGATTCTATTGCTCGAGCTCCGGCTCGTAGCTCGGTGGCTTCTATGGAGGTCTCCTGGGATGAGGAAGATCTCGAGGAGGATCTAGATACGGTTCCTTCTCATCTTAGGGACTGATGCTGTCGATAGCTACTGATGGCTATCAGGGTATATTTTGGGGGCCTGATGTGTCATTATTTTGGTGGGCTGTATATTTGTGATCTCTTGGGGGCATACATGTAAAATTTTGCTTTTTGTATATTCAGGCGTTGTAATCAAACAAGTTTATTATAATGAATATATCTTTATATATTTGTGTTGGTTCGATGTATGCTTTATTTCTATTTTACTCTTCATTGCAATTATGCCTTATCATTAATTTTTATTAATTACAACAAAAAAATATACTCACTAATTTAATTACACGTTTATAATAAAGTAAATTTATATTTATAATTAAAGAACCGAGTCTTAACTTATATTTTATTTTTCGCATTGTAATTGACAATGTGACATTCCCTCCCAAAAAAAGGCGTTACATAAGGCAATTCCATTAGGACACAAAGGGAGCATACCTTTCATTACCTTTAGATTTATCCATATCAACTACCTTGTGAGTTGTTTAGTCTCTTAATGTGATGAACCATACTTATGTCCCTCTTAAAAAAAGGTTTTTTTTTTTTTCCAAAAGAGGAGGCGAGTCACTATTAAATGACCAACAACTCGCTCATTATTGCATTGTAAAACATCATACTTCACGCCATATTCCTCTGCACTGATAATTCTTATATTCGTTGTTCTTTGGTAGGTTTGTCGGAGAACCGTTGAAACTAAGTGCCTAAGGACTAGTAGTGAGTATCTTTGATTAATAATGAAAAGTGTCATGGGATCAGATCACAAGGATGCAATTTTGAAAATGACCCTACAACTTAAGGCCAAGAAAGTTGACACAAAGAGTTTGGTGAGCTTGGGCCGAATGTTGAAGAAGACACAACGTATGACCTTCACTACAAAATATGGGAGGATCCTAGATCTTTTAGAAGTGGATGTGCAAGTAGAAGTCATCACAGCACTAGCCTAATACTATGACCCACCATTACGTTGTTTCACATTTCAAGATTTTCAGCTAGCCCCCACCTTAGAGGAGTTCGAGTAGATTTTGGGTTTACCTTAGGAAAAGGAAAAGCCATACCAATACACGAGCCACTATGCACCCATGCCAACCATAGCAGATGTCTTGAAGATTCATGTAAAAGATCTGTAGAAGGAAAAACAAAATAGGAAAGGAACAGAGGGGTTTCCAAGGGAATATTTTGAAGAGCACATGCGCTATCTAGCTGAGGTTGAAGACCGGAGTACCTTTGTAGATGTGCTAGACCTCACCATTTATGGCAGCATCCTCTTCCCGAGTAATGAAGACTTGGTAGATTTTGCAGCAATCGATGTGTTTCTCGCTCGAAAAAATGATACTGCAAATCCTGTCCCAACCATTCTTGCTGATGTTTATTACACTTTGGATTTCTGCCATGAAAAGAAGGGTAAACATATTTTATGTTGTCTATCGATGCTATTTGTATGGCTCACAACTCACATGTTCAAGAGGGGCTACAAAGAACCATGTCCCATCGCAGATCTCAAGATGTTCTAGTTGAAGACCATGAATGGTCATGAATAGGCTGAGTGTAACACCCACCGTAGGGTATCACATCTATGTTACTTAATTACTAAATTACCCCTTTTAGATAATAATGCTTCGTAGTGCAAATACGAGTTGTAAAATTTCTTTATATCAATAAGATAAACTTAGCAAAAAATAAAAATATTACAACATCATCACAAATAATTTACATCATATATACACAAGTCTTAGTACTATCATACTTAAATATTTACAAACCAGGTTCTTAAAGTATTTAAACATTATATTAAACTAACATACTACCCAAGTATTACTAAACAGCAGAACTCTCAGATGGGTCCTCCTCAGATTCCTCAGCAGGTAGGAATCCAAACTGACGTGAAGTCCTATGGACAAGTGTCCGCACAGACAACACGAAACTAATCGCACTAGGAGTACAGTAGTAAGCTCCCCAGTACTACCTAATGGACAACGGAAACTCTAAGTGTACATTAATATTCACACTAAAATAAGGGTTTCCTCGATAAAGTCTACTTAGGATAATACTTAAGTCTCCTATATAGTAAATACACTCTCTATCAAGGTCAACGTGCCACGCTTTTGGTCCTCCACGAAATTGTAACCTCATATATCCTAAGAAACTAGGCATCGCTATCTTTTCAGAATTCAGCTTCCTCCACAAGAATCTGCTCCTCTTCACCTTCTTGTTCAAGTTCGTGCTCAACGTCTTTACAATTATAAATACAATACAAAATAGGTATACAAAGAGGTGAGATCACCTACGCCAATACCAGCATAGTAGCATAGAGATAAACGCACACAATATATCATACAGATACATCATACCATAATTACAATCATGCCATCAACATTATTTATCACCATGATATAATAAACAATAATTACAACCATACCCTCAATATTTCCAAATATTCAATAATTTAAATATCACATCGGTATCAATACTCAATAATTATGCATGTGCACACAGACTCAATTTCCTATTCCATGGAGCTAAAACTCAGGTCGGAAAGAGTGATCGAAAAGATCTGTCTGTACCAACATGCCTCAGACCACGTGCTATAATTTGCACATCTAGCATATACACGACAGTCTTTATCAGATCTTGATTAAGAATAGTGTCTCGGTCAGGATCATCGGTGTGTGGCATCGGCCAAACCCATGGTACAGAAGAGCTACCAATTGCCCATTGTAGGCAACCCGTATCCCAATGCCCCCAAGGTCAACAAGTGACTTACACTACGCATATCGCACCCACTCAAGAGGTGTATTCTCTCCTAGGCAATTAGCCTTATACAGTCTATCGGACCTTTCCAATGCATGTACAATGCACCATTCACAGTTCAAATTCATCATCTCATAATCAGGGTTCACACATTGACCCAACAGTATCTTTACTGTATTTTTATCGTGTAATCATATTTGTGTTTTCTCAATGTGCAACAATTCTGTCGCATTTTCAAATCACGTATTGATTTATCAACGTACTCTCAATCGCGTAAAATATTTCTCACACGTTTTAAATCAAAAATATGAATTTTCTCATTTAATACTAAAATTGACTTTATTTTCAATATTTACATAATAGTCCCTCTATAAAATAATATTTACAAGATAGTCCCTCTTTTAAAAAATATTTACAATATAGTCCCTTTTTAAATAATAATTACCATATAGTCCTTCTTTAAATAATAATTACAATATAGTCCCTCTTTAAATAATAATTGCAATATAGCTCATCTAAAAATCAGTATTTCTACTATTTCCCAAAAAATGGTAATTCTTTGCTTAACTTCAGATATTACAGCTTAAATTTTCCTAACGCGCTTCCAAACCCATAGGGTGAGCTATACGTTAGAAAACTTCAAGTATTGGCATCTACTTTTATTTCATAACCTAATTATTTAATTACATCATTTTGTCTTCTAAAAAGATATTTTTGCTTGCTACTAAATCCAAACTCATTCAAAATGCTTTCCTTCTCAATTAAACCTTTAAATCTACACTTAATAAAATAATTTAGTTCTACATTATGTAAAATGGCATGTTGGCCAAATTTTCATTTATGCTTCAAAACTTATTGTAATTCATTTTCTAATACTCTAAATCCTTATAAAATATCTTAATTAATTTTAATGTCTTGGAACCTTTAATCCTCAATTTGAAATCATCATTTTAGGACTCTTGGTCCTCTTGAACCTAGTGAGGCCGTGTGCCTCTAAGCTCTTTGGAGCTCCCATGTAACCTTTCCAATATGTTATTCACATCCTAATTTACACATACATTTGCATGTTTCCAAAATTATATATACCAGCATATAATCAAAGCTATAGTCATGCCATCACACATGCAATCATAAACACAAAATCATAAACACCACAATCACAAACAAAGAAGCATCAAACAACAAGTGAATAAACCCTTATGGGTTTTTCACCATACAAAACCATCTCCTCACCACCAACACTTAATTGGTGAGGTAAATCTCCCTTTTACCTCTTGAAGACAAGGATCTTCAAGTTCCCTCCTTCTCTTGACTTCTTGTAACACACAAACAAATCCCTAAAAATCTTAAACAATTACTAAAGTCATAAACAAGGCTCAATAACAAAGAACCATGGAACAATCATGGTTTAGAAAATCAAAAACTCAACTTAGAACCATAAAATCAAAAGTTTACCTTTAGGGAAGTAACCCAAAGCTTGAATTTTGAGGTACTAGGAGTAGGTTTTTGATAAAACTTTCTAAAAGAAAAGTGTTTAGAATATGGTTTAGGTTTAGGAAATGTAGAGAAGTAAAATTATAGAAGATTGGAAGTAGGATTTGGGTGATATGGCCGAATCCTCCAAGGAAGAAAAAGAAAGGGGAAAGTTCTTGGTGTTCTTGATAATTTGGAGAGAAAAGATGATGTCTTTGCTTTAGGTAAGAGAAAATGAAAATTGAGAGTGAATGAGATAGGTGCAGCCATGTGAGTAGTGTAGGGAAATTATAAGATAACTATGATAGTTAAATATCACATTTTGTGTTCACATGTGAAAGCACATGGCTTGGTCACCACTTGGTCATCAAAGTGTCATGCAAGAGTGTTCAAGAAGCTTGGATAAGCTCCTTTGGCCGTGTGGCCCTCTAAGAAAAGCTAACTAGGTTTGTTTTCAATTTTAATCTCGTTACTCTTTAATCAAATAACAACTAACTAGATTAGGTTTTCTAGTTTACTTGATTAACTATCTAGTTACATAGTTAACTAGTTAAATAGGTCATTGCATATGTCATGCCTAGTCATGGCTTCTAGATAAAATTAGGATATTTAGTCAGTAACTAGATCCTAACTAATTAGTAACTAGGTTAGTTCATTTGGTTCCTTAATTAAGCAATTTAGGTAACTAAATTAGGTTTATTTATGTACTTTGTAACTAGTCAAACATTTCAACTTAGACCATTTCTTATTGGTTAGAAAAGTCCAACCATCATTTTTGACTTGTTTCTATTGGTTCATTTTAAATTAGGTTACAGAAAATATTCTAAGTACATTTTCTATCAATTAAAATATATCGCGTCTAATAATTTATAGCAAAAGCTACTATAAATAAAACAACAGATATTTTTCGTGAAATATTTTTATTTCACAGATAAATTCTAAAAATTAAAAAATTCTTTTCGGTGTCTCTCAGGTTCGGGTTTAGTAAGATCCCCCGTCTCTGAATAGATCAAATAAAATTTTTTTCGACCCGAAAATTATTATTTTCCTGACCCGAAGTGGTCAAATTAATTTTATAACACACAAAAAACACAAAATAGTGAAATTCAGTCATTATTGTAACATAGCCAAAAGTTGGGGTGTTACACTGAGGAATTTGCCAAGCTCGAGGAGAGAAATATCGTATGGTACCCACAGTAGAAAGAAGGGCAAACTGTGGTTTATCAGTGTGAAGGTTTTCCTAACGTTCCTCTCATGGCTACTCGGGGATGCATTAACTACAACCCTGCTTTGGTATTGTGACAACTTGGCTATCCTATGATGGGACCACCCGCGAAATTGGAAACTGCTCCCTTTATTTATGACATGAAGACAAAGTGTACTGAGACACTTAGGAAGGTTCGAGATGCTTGGAAGAAAGTTGTCAAAAAGGGTAGAGAGCTAGGAGTTAGAAGTTATGGACTCAAAGAAAGCTACCGACAGTGGGTCAAGAACCGGGATCAGAAAGTCAAATTACCCTTCAAAATTTTAACAGCCTCTATAGTTAGAGAATCTCTGCCTCCGGTCCCGATAGAAGATGAAGAAATAAAGAAAAAGTTAGCAGAAGCCAATGAAGAAAAAGGGAAATTAGAAGTAGAATTAGAAAAGACTCGCCGAGCATGTGCAGTTTTAAAGCGCAGAAATTCAGAGAAAGGCCATGCTCTTGAAAGTGCTAACAAGAGGCTAAAGCCAGAGCAAGATTAGATGTCAAGAACCAGAAGGTGTTTGGAAGATGCAAACAAGGAACTAGGACTCTGAGGGAGAGAAAAAGATAGGGCTTTGACTGAAAATCAACAACTTAAAGAGTTGCTTATAAATGCCAAAGCAGCACAACATAATTTTTTTTGGTAGATGGACAACATAAGGCAACAAATAAAAATGGTGTTAGGAGGATATGAAGACGCAATCAAAATTGAGAGGTTGCACACAGACAAGGCGATTGCGAGGTATGAGGTAGCATTACAACAGGGGCAAGAAGATTTGCAAAAGCTAATAGATCAAGTGAAATAACAAAATAAGGACATTAGTGAATGAAAAGGAGAAATCCACTTTTGGATGGGGCACTTTGCAAAACTAGCATGTCTAACCAACACGGCAATCACAAACATCCTATATCATCTGAAGATGGCTAATAGGACGGTCAATCCTCTTAAGACACTAGTAGAGATTAATGATTTCATCGAGTATTGCAAGAGTCTTATTGGGAAAATGAAGTAGATGACCAAGGTGTACTCAACTGAGAACAAGGAATTTGACTAAATAATGATGTATTTTAGCCAGGAAGTGAAATATTTTGGTTAAAAAAAAGTGAAAATGATGTACTCCTCTCAAATGACGTTGGTGATTTTTTTCAATTAAATAAAGTATGCCTATTTGTTTTTCTGATCCCATGTTTTACTTGAGACCCAATACTTTTGAATGAGACATTCTAAGAAATGGTCATGACGAATAAAGATAAAAAATACTCCCTCTAGTCCATTCGGCACAAACTAATAATGGTCATCTAACAAATCGATAATAATCATGGTTGTTTTTAATATATTGTATTTTAACTGTTCACAGGGAGATTCGAAACCATTGCGCGACCAAGGAAAGAAGACACCAACCAAACCCGAGTTCACAACACAAGGGCTCGAGCAAGGCTTGTAGTAATGGCAGCTGAGAACGAAGGAAGAAATCTGAGTATGGAAGTAGATGAGGTGAGAAGGAGGATGGATGAAATGACAAAGTCTTAAAAAAGAATGGAGGAAATGTTGTCGACCATGAGGGAGACCCTCACCTTGATTGGAGCAGCCGGGGGCATAAGATTGATTGGAGCACATTCGCGCCTGCCAACTATCGCTTCCATAAGGACAAATCCCGAGATCACTACTGAGATGTTGATGTGTGTGAAACAACATCATGTTTTGTTCTTATTTTGTATGCATTCTTGAGCATTTTAGACATTTTAGTTTCCCTTTTGGCTTGTTTTTCCCTTAGTTCAGATAACTGCCGTGTTTTTGGTGTTATTGTGCAGGATTAATGTTGAATTAGCCTTAGATTGAATGGAATGCTTGCATGTTTGAAGTTGGAGCTTAATGGATAGCAATAAAGGTGCAAAAAAGGTCATTCCAGAGGGCACCACGGCCTGCCCGTGGTCTCTACCACGGCCATGGTTCGAGGGAATCAAGAAAATGCAGAAAACTGAAACAGACTTAACCACGGCCTGGCCGTGGTGGCCACCACGGCCGTGGTTCGCAGCGCAGCAGAATTTTAGTTTTTCTGTTTTTATTTCTTTTGGGGGCTTTTAGCCCATAGAAGCCCTAGGCTATAAATAGATGTTCTGATTACAATTAGGGTATTCTAGCTTTGATTGAAACCTAGTTCGAAAGGAGGCATGAAAGAGGCTTGGGTTCTTGATCCTTCTTCTTCTTCTCCCATTGTTACGGGTTTGGGATATTTTTAAGTTTGATTTCTGTTTCCTTCTTCTCTATGTCTGAGTAGTTACTTTTGTTTCTAGGATTGGGCAATGCCCTTTGATACATTGATAATGATGAATTGACGTTCTTTCCCCTTTTATTAATCTTGATTGTTCATTGATTCAATTCTTATTGCTTTTATTCATGTGAATTTGTTGGCTACTTATTTGCATCTCATAGGCATTTAGGGACGTACTGAGAGGTGAACCTAAGTGTTGGAACCATTAGAATTGAACTTAAGGTTAAATCACGAGAGTAGTTTTAGCATTTTGAGGAATCAATGAATTACCACAAAGCGTAATGGGTTCAATTTAAATTCAATTACCACGAAAGTAGGAATTGGTTTAATTGGGCACGGGTCTTGTATCTTGAAAGAGAACATTAACTAATTTTGGGTAATTCACCTTCAATTGAATTTCAGATTTAATAAAAGGGTTATCAATTAGGATTTGTCTTGTATCATTGTGGTACCTCAATCTTGGAAGCTTTATTAAATCTGAAAACCCCCTTCTTGATAACTTGCTGTTTTTGTTCTAAATTCTATTTTCTTGATTTTTATTTAATTGTTTTGTTACTACGTTCTTATCAATCAATAATCATATTCCCTTTAATTTAATTTAATTTAATTAATTAATTAATTGATATTCATACACACAGTCCCTATGGATTCGATCTTTTTATTACTTGGCGACGAAATCGTACACTTGCGGATTTCACGCATCAGATGCCTATTGTGGGAGGAACCTCGAATACTGCACCACTAGTGATTCCTATAGGAGAATGGTATCGTTCGTCAGAGGATACTCGAAATGAGGTTCATGATAATGTTGAATTCACATAGGAACAACTACATATGTCCATCCCAATGTCAATAGGATTCCTTGCTAGGAGTGTTTATGCAACAATTCAAAATGATAAGATGAATGAAGAATGGATGGAAAGGATGGAAGAACAAATAAAAGCAATCAAAGGTTCCAGCACTTATGGTCCCCTTGGGATAGAAGAATTGTGCTATACTGCTAACATTGTCATCCCAAAGAACTTTAAGGTTCCAGAGTTTGACAAATATGATGGGAGCACCAACCCCATTTTCCACTTGAAAACATACATTACCAAAATGTCAATTTAGTCAAAGGATTGGAAGTTCCTTATCAACTTCTTTCATGAAAGCTTGACTGGGCCTGCATTGGAATGATGTATCCAACAAGACCTTTCCAAAATTTCTTCTTGGGATGATTGGGCAAACTTGTTTATGGGACAGTATAAATTCAACTTGGATACAACCCCAACTCAAGAACAGTTGGGGACATTGCAGAAGAAAAATGAGGAAACCTTTAAGCAGTATGTGCAGAGGTAGAGAGCTCTCACAACACAAGTTCAACCACCATTGATGTTGATAGAAATGTGCTCATATTTTATGGGAACTTTAGGAGCTCCTTATATTGGCACAATGAGGGTGCTGCTTATCGAGACTTCGCTAAATTAATAGCTGCTGGAGAGAGGATTGAAATTCTAATAAAGACAGGCAAATTGCTAAGTAGTAATAATGAAGGTGGTTTCAAGAAGAGGTTCCCCCCTAAGAAAAAGGAGCTGGAAGTGAGCTACATGCAAAACCAATAACCTTCATGATCCCGCTATATGTCATCTTACCCTGCCTATCGAGCCCTTCCATATCAGACACCCGCACCTTCTTATCCACCTGGCCTAACCACTCCACCTATGAACACTCCTCAAATGCCACCATCCCAAATTAATAACATCATAATGCCTCAAACTTATGGACCCACCTGTCATTTACCAACATCTCTACTAAACCGCCTGAATTACTCATAACTAAGACCAAATTATCAAAACCAAAGTCATTCCCGCCATCAAAATTTACCACATTTCCCAAAATTATATATCTCGAATGTAGAACTATTCCAAAGGCTCTATGATGCCCATTTAATTTTGGGGAGTCTTGTGCTCCCCATAGACCTACCATTCCCAAGTTGGTATAACCCGAATTTGACCTGAAAATTTCACATGGATATTTTTGGGCATTCCATTGAAAATTATAAGGCTTTTAAGACAATGGTAATAAGGTTAATTGTATGTAGTAGATTGGATATAGAAGAAGAGACTGGCCCAATATAGTTAATAATCCAATTCTAAATCATGGAGGTGGAAACTGAGTAAATGCTTTGGAAATGGGAGAATCATTGGTAAGGAGGGTTATGAATATATGCACTCCAATGGCTGAAGTGTTTAAGGAGTTAAAAATGGTAGGCTATAATGTCACTGCACCATCAGCTTCAATAAAGGAGGAAGAGAAGTACGATGAGGAGTCAAGTTGTGCATACCACCATAGAGGAAGAGGACATGATATTGAAAATTACTGGAAGTCAATGAGGGTGAGAAATTTGTACTCCGAGTACCACCCTTCAAGAAGACCACAACAGAAAAAAAGGTGCTAATGACTATAAAAAAGCCTACTCCTTTTGCTTTTGCTGACACGCATACTGTGCCATGGAAGTATGAAATAGAAATAAAGATGAAAGGGGTTACTGGTGAATCCTCCACAGACTATACCATCATAGTATCAAATGCTGAAGAAATCAGCGGGATAACCAGAAGTGGTAGATATTATAAGGAAAATGAATTAATTCAGAAAGATAAAGAAAAAAATATGAGGGAAAATGCTAATATCATGAAAAATGGGAAGGAAGAAGAAGAATTTCTAAAGATAATGAAGTAGAGTGAGTTTGATGTCATGGAACAATTAAAGAAAACACAAGCAAGGATCTCACTTTTATCACTAATTCTCACCTCAGAACCACATCAAAAGGTACTATAAAGGATACTAAGTGAAGTTTATGTCAAGCCCGACGTCACTCCCAAAGGAGTGATAAGCATGGTGGATCCAGTAAAGCATGTCAACATGATCTCCTTTTCAGAAGACGAAGTTGTTTCGAAGACAGGGTGTAGTCCCAAAGCGCTGCATATTACTTTAAAGTGCAAAGGGTTTGTGATTACAAAAGTACTCATAGATGGGGGTTCAGCACTAAATGTAATTCCAATGTCTACACTAGAGGAATTGAACATGGGGGAAGCTAATTTAGAACCCCAGGAGATGATTGTGCGAGCCTTTGATGGGAGAAAGAGAGGAATTTTAGGGAAGATAACTTTGCCACTTGAAATTAGGCCAAGTTACTTTCATATTCTATTTTAGGTCATGGATATTCAGCCAGCATATACAATGCTTTTGGGAAGGCCATGGATCCATGAGGCTGGAATGGTCCTGTCAACCTTGCATCAATGTCTGAAGTATATTTAGAATGGATTCTTAATCACCATTCATGGAGAAGAAGAGATCATATTGTCAAAACCAATTTTGGTACCTTATATAGAAAACACGAAGCAAGTTGATGATGATTCCTTACATAGTTTTGAGGTTTTGAAGGAGGAATCAAGAAAGAATGAGACACCTGTGCATAATGTGAATGAAGTGGTGGCCCGTATTATGGCAAGAAGCAGATATCAGAAAGGAAGAGGCTTAAAGGTGAAACTTCAAGGGGTCCCACAACCAGTTAAGGTGGTTAACAGCAAAGGAAGGTATGGACTAGGGTACGAGCCCTCATTAGAAGAGAAGATGGAGCACATGACTTTAGGAAAGAAAAAAGGAAAAAGTTGGGAGGAGAGGTATATTCCCCACTTGAAAGAGACATTTCTAGCACCACATAAGGTGATCATATCGAAAAAAGTCTCCAAGGATCAACCCACCATAAATGCAATAGAAGAAGGCTTGAAGAAGCGTGATGCAATCCGTCCCTCTCTCAACAATGAGCTGCTAAAAAACTGGCGTTCTGAACCGGTTATCGATGTGGTCATTTCAAAGTAATTGTTTGGTTGTACTTAGCATAATATGTGATTTGAACTTATGTTATTTTGCTTGAGACAATGAATAAATAAATTTGCATTCAGCATTTTATTTCCTTCTTATTGTTTCTTCTTTTACCTTATTATGTTATTTCTTTCTTGTCTCACCCTTTTTGTTTGCTTTATCTCCTTTTTTTTACAACTATATATAATTTTCTTCTAGGAATTTGGACCTTATAGAGATTTTGCCTCATAAAAAGGACCTTGAAATTCGCCAATTGATTCCCTTGCGGCCACTGAAGATAACCTAGAATCTGAAGAAGAGGAAGAAGTAATTAAAGAGTTCACAAAGTTAGTAGAATACTCAGAGAGAGAGTTTGGCATGAATAATGAGGTTGTAGAAGTAGTTAACATGGGGGTCGAAGAAGACAAGAAGGAGTTGAAAATAATAAATAATCCTGAGGGTACAGAAATGATGGCACTACTTAAAGAATATCTTGATGTGTTTACATGGTCTTATAGAGATATGCCTGAATTAGATCCTAAGATAGCATCCCATAAAATCCCATTATACCCAGATACTGAAGCAAAAAGGCAAAAGTTAAGAAGAAAGCATCCTACTATGTCACTAAAGATCAAGGAAGAAGTGACTAAGCAGTTAGAAGTCAGATTTTTAGAGGTGTCAAGACACCCGGAATAGGTAGCTAATATTGTGCTAGTACCTAAGATGGATGGGAAGGTTAGGATGTGTGTGGATTACAGGGATCTAAATAAGGCTAGTCCAAAAGATGATTCCCTGTTACCTCATATTGATATTCTTGTTGACAATACCGTAGGAAATCATAGGTTCTCGTTTTATGAATGGGTATTCTAGGTACAATCAAATCCCCATGAATGTCAATGACAAAGAAAAGATGACTTTTATTACCCCTTGGGGGACTTTTTGTTACAAAGTAATGTCCTTCGGATTAAAGAATGTTAGACTACGTATCAACATGCTATGGTTGCATTATTCTATGATATGATGCATAAAGAAATTGAGGTGTATGTAGATGATATGGTGACTAAGTCTAAAGAAGGAGAAAGCCATGTAGCAGTCTTGCGGAAGTTATTTGAAAGACTCAGAAAGTATAAGTTGGGACTTAACCCCAATAAATGTGTATTTGGTTTGAAGCATCAACTGGGAAGTTGCTCGACTTTGTTGTCAGTAGAGAAGGGATAAAGGTGGACCCAGACAAGGTGAAGGTGATACAAGACATGTCAGCTCCTAAAAAGGAGCGTGAAGTGAGGAGTTTTCTCAGAAGACTAAATTATATCGCACGATTTATTGCTAATTTGAGTAGCACCTACAAGCCAATATTTAAGCTGCTAAAGAAGCATAATCCAGGTAGCTAGGATGAGAAATTCCAGAAAGCCTTCAATAAAATAAAGACCTATCTTTCGAGTCCGCCAGTGTTGGTGCCACCTATACCGGGTCGTCCTCTGATATTGTATCTCACAGTGTTACCAGCTTCCATGGGAGCAATGTTGGGGCAACATGATGACTCTAGAAGGAAAGAGCAAGCAATTTACTATCTAAATAAAAAGTTTAATGACTGTGAAGCTCGATACATAACAATTGAGAAGACCTATTGTGCATTGGCATGGACGTCTAGAAGATTGAGGCAGTACATGTTGGATTACACGACCTAGTTGATTTCTCGAATGGATCCATTAAAGTACATATTTGAAAGCCCTCATGTTTCTTTAAGGGTTTCAAAGTGGCAAGTGATACTGTCAGAATTTGACATCAAGTATATGACTCAGAAGTCTATCAAATGAAGTGCAGTCACTGATCATTTAGCTGAAAACCCTCTTGAGGGTGAACAACTAGTAACATCCGAAATCCCTGATCAGGAGAAAAAGAAGAAAATGATGAGCTTGTTTGGAAAATGTATTTTGATGGAGCAGTCAACATGTATGGTAGTGGTATAGGAGCTATGGTTGTTTCACTAACTGGAAAGCAATACCCAACTGCTATCAAACTCGATTTTGAATGCACCAATAATGTTGTGAAATATGAGGCCTGTGCCAGTGGCTTACAAGTTGCAATTGACTTAGGGATCAAACAGCTAAAGGTATTTGGAGATTCAGCACTCATCATTTATCAGGTGAATGGTGAATGGCAAACCAAAGATCCAAAGTTGGTGCTTATCAAAAGTATTTAACCTAGTTGATTGAGAAGTTTGAGGAGGTGACCTTTTCCCATTTGAATCGAGACAAGAATTAGTTCGCAGATGCCTTGGTCACTTTGACTGTAATGACCAAGTTAGATATTCATAATAATGTCCAATCTATCCAAGTGAAGACACAAAGTAGGCCTGCGTATTGTGCCAACATGGAAGGCAAGCCAGATGGTAAACCTTGGTATCATGATATCAAGCAGTACATTGAACATAGAGAATACCCAATTGGGGCAAATGAGGTGAATAAGAAGACTATTCGTTGGTTGGCAATGACCTTTTTCTTGAACGGGGAGGTTTTGTACAAAAGGAGTCATGATGACACATTACTTAGATGTGTGGATGCTCGTGAAACTTATATAATCATGACTGAAGTCCATGAAGGAATCTGTGGAACTCATGCTAATGGTCACATGATGGCAAAAAAAATTCTAAGGAGTGGTTATTATTGGTCCACCATGGAAACATACTATATAAAGTACGTTTAAAAGTATAAAAATGCCAAATTTATGCAGATCGAGTCAATGCACCTCCATTCCCCTTGCACAATTTTGTATCTCCATGGCCTTTCTCGATGTGGGGAATAGATTTCATTGGGCCCATTAATCCCAAAGCTTCCAATGGTCATCGCTTCATTTTGGTGGCAATTGACTAGTTTACCAAGTGGGTAGAAGCTTTCTCGTATGCCAATATCACTCAAAAAGTGTTTTTGAAATTCTTCAAAAGAGATATTGTCTATAGATATGGAATTCCAGAAAGGATAATCACATATAATGCTACCAATCTCACTGGTGCTGAGATTCAGAAGTTTTGTGAAAATTTCAAAATTAAGCATCATAATTCAGCTCCCTATAGACCTCAGATGAATGGTGCAGTTGAAGCAGTGAATAAGAATGTCAAGAAAATTATTGCTAAGATGGTAGTGAACTATAAAGACTGGTATGAGATGTTATCCTATGCTTTGCATGCGTATTGTACCAATATACAATTGAGCATTGGAGCAACAACTTTTTCTTTGGTGTGTGGGATGGAGGCTGTCTCTCCCATAGAAATTAAGGTTCCTTCATTAAGGGTATTGATGGAAGTAGAGTTAGAAGAATCAGAATGGGTGAAGACTCGGTATGAACAATTGAATATGATTAAAGAGAAAAGACTGGTGGCCATTTTTCATAGGCAACTGTATCAGAGGAGAATGACAAAGGCTTTTAACAAGAAAGTTCGCCACAGGGAGTTTCATCCGGGTGACCTGGTTCTTAGAAAAATCCTTTCTAACTAAGAAGACACTTAAGGAAAATGGGCGCCAAATTTCAAAGGGCCTCACATTGTGAAGCAAGCCTATTTAGGAGGAGCTTTGGTTTTAACTGATGTCAATGGGCAAGAATTGTCAAGACCTATAAACTCCGACGCTGTGAAGAGATATTATTCCTAAAAATGAAAAAAAAGAGAAAGCCCATTAGACTGAAAACTCGCAAAGGGTGGTCTAAGAAAAAGTTAGGGTAAGAAAAAAAAAATGAAAAAAAGAGAAAAAAACCCATTAGATCGAAAACCCACAACAGGCGGCCTATGCAGAAGTTAGGGCATGAAAAAGGGTGAAATCTCAAAGGCTTACACTAGGGCGAGTTGGAATGGCTTACATTGGGGCAATTTTTATTTTCAAATAACCACATTGGGGGAAAAATTCCCAAGAACAGAGCCAGAAATGAATGAAGCATCAGAGACAATGGTTATTTGATAAATTGTCATAAGAAATCAATTGGCAGGAAATAAAGGAACAAATACTGGGGCAAAATTTTCATGTGTGCCCCATCTTTCTTTTCTCTCATTCTTTCTTTTTTTATTTTATTTTTCTTCTTCTAATTTTGTAGTCTGAATGTTTCCTTCATCTTACCAGAGTGTGCTTTATGTATAGTCATGATCAATAAAGAAGTTGTTCGTTTAATAAACTTTACTTCCATTTCTGAATGCATGTTATTTACTAATTCATGTCTCAAGTAAAATAAATTTAAAGTTCAATGGTATGACTAAACAATTCTTATTGTTAACAATCCATCAATGATTGGTTCAAGTCGCAAAGACTTAGTAGCTCTAAGCAAGGGTTTGTAATAAAGGATGATCATCTCACTTCTCAAAAGGCAAACTAAAAAAAGATATAAGAGCGGAGAGGAGGAAAATAAGACGAAAAAAAAGAGAAGAAAGAAATAAAGAAGAAGTAGAGGGAGAGAAAAGATGGGTAAGTAATATCAAAGTCATTAGAAAGGTCCAATGGACAAATATACATGAACAAGGGTTTGGTTGGTCGAAACTTTTCAAAGTCACTAGCTGGTTCAGATATTCTCCCTTTGTGAATTGTGAGTCCATGTCCATTTGACTCGTAAGTCGCTTTCTTTTTCAAGGTTTATAATCCCACATCCGGTAGGTTTGCAGTGATCTTAAATTCATCGGGTGACGTCTCCAGCGTGATGCTGAGCTTTACCCTACAATTTGAAAGAATTAACTAAATCGTGATGACTTGTTAATTCAAAGTTTCAAGTTAATTTAAGGCATATCTTGAGATCCAATGCATAATTTATTTATTTATTTTTTTCTCATTCTTTTTTTTGTGTTATTTTTTTTAATTTTGGGGGGAGGGCTCATAGCCCTTTGTCTTTTAATTTTTAAGACGTAGTTGCCCATTACGTTTTAAATTTCTTATCTTTTAAATTTTGGGATGCAGTGACCCATTGTCTTTTAAATTTTTGAGATGTAGTGGCCCATTGTCTTTTAAATTTTCGAGACGCAATAGCCAATTGCCTTTTAAAATTTTTATCTTTTAAATTTCAGGATGCAGTGACTGATTGTCTTTTAATTTTCAGGACGCAGTTGTCCATTACCTTTTAAATTTCCTATCTTTTAAATTTTGGGACGCATTGGTCCATTGTCTTTTAAATTTTTGGGAAGTAGTAGCCTATTGCCTTTTAAATTTCAAGGTGCAGTGGCCCATTATCTTTTAAATTTTCGAGACGCTGTTGCCCATTGCCTTTTAAAATTCCTGTCTTTTAAATTTTTGGGATGCAGTTGCCTATTGCCTTTTAAAATTCCTATATTTTAAATTTCAGAAAACAGTACCTCATTGCCTTTTAAATTTTAGAACGTAGTGACCCATTATCTTTTAAATTTCAGGGCCCATTGTCTTTTAAATTTTTAGGATGCAGTGGCCCATTGTCCATTGCCCTTTAAATTTTAGGACAAAGTAGCCCATTGTCTTTTAATTTTTGGGACGTAGAAGCCCACCGTCTTTTAAATTTTAGGCCAAGCCCAATGTCTTGTGAATTTTCGAGTCACATGGTCACTCAATGTCATTTAAATTCTCATTTTAATAATAAACAATTTTTAATCAATAAATTAACGTCAATTGAACTGTGATAGCTTGTTGACGAGGTGGTGATGTCTTTGGCTCTACGCTGAGCTTCACATTGGTAGGATTAACGATGTTGCGATAACTTGTAAATCCACGTTTGAGCTCACTAGTTTTTAACCAACATCTTTTCATTGTCCATTCACATCATCCCATGCATTATTGGACAAAATTGAAGTTCATGTCTTTACTTGTTTCTTACAACGATAATATGAAAAGTTATAGTTATTCTTTTTATCTAGTAAGAAACAAGTAAAGAGGGGCAACTGTGAATACCCAATTTTTTCTGGTCATGTTTTAAAGTTTTTTTTAATAATGGGGTTAATCAATAAATAAAAAAAATTAATTAAGTTATAGAAAAGTAAATAAATAAAAAATCTGATTCCATGACCCAAATCAAGTCTAACTTAATAAAAAAAATGTGTTCAAGTCCGTAACTGAATTTGATCCATTGTTAACCACCTATGACTCATCCTTTAACCTATTACCCATAATCACTACCCATACCATTCCTCACAGTGTGAAATCCTAGCAGCCACCATACACCTATTCGTCACCTTTTTCTCACCCTCAAACTTATGCCTGCCAATCAACCACCTACCTGCATACCCCAGCCGCACCCTAAACCATAGCTTGTAGAAATTCCAGCCATTCAATCCAGAGCCACAACCGCATCACAGAGATTATGTTCACATGAAGCAACTACAAGCACTATAGGGTCGAAGGCCAAAATTCAACAGGAGTCTAGCGTGATCAGAGGATGACAAAAGATGAAGATAGGGACAGCAAGGACAGCATGAAGGGGAGAATGTCAACAAACCATGGGGAATAATTTATTGGATGAGAAGATGCATAACCACTTGCTCTGGAAACCATTACCAACAACCTTCCTCTATAAATAAATAGGAGTTTGATGTAGCAAGGGGCAGGATTGAACAGCCAACATACATAAAAAAGACCATTGCTACAGTATTCTCTTCATCATATAACCCTCCCCCAAACTGTGAACTTCTGCAAGATACCTTCATCACCATCCTCCAAGCTTCCAAACTGTGACTCAACCACACCACTAGTTCACCTTCATCATCTTCACTAACCAAACCACCCACCATACCCTTCAACCAACAACCACCCATCAAGAGGCCCCCAAAACCGTGAATCACCCATAGAATCATAACCATTTCATCTTCATCATCCTCTAGCCACTAAAACTGTGAATCACTTCACTCCCACTGCACCTTCATCACCTTCAACAACACTACGTCCAAGCCCTCATCACCACCATCCTTCATCTCCCCTAAACACAGCCACACAACCTTTGCCATAAACCTCTTTCACCATCAAAATAAACCACCCACCAAGCCAACCGTACCAGATCTGGCCAACACTACCCAACGTTCTGTTACCATGTGGCCTCAATACTCAAGAGGAGGGGTGAATTGAGTATGAAAACTAAGTTTGTAAATCTTTCACAAATCGATTGATAAACAATTTTCGTTGAAGCTAATTGATGATTAGAGATGACTGGATATAAAAGATAAACACTTTCACTTATAAATGCAATAGCCAAAGGTACCAATATTCAAGCAAATCAATAAAACAGTACTCAATGTAAAGAGAAGGATTTAGAGAAAACAAACACAATGATTTATGCTGGTTCGATCACCAATCCACTTGTGATCTACGTCCAGTCCTCAAGCAATTGCTTGAGATTTTCCACTATTTCTTCAAGCTTCAATAGGTGCTTGATAACCTTTACAACTTTGAGCACTCAACACTTTGGGATACCTCACCCTTGGAGCTTGAGTCTCTTCAACTAAGGGATACCTCACCCTTTACACTTTTGGAGGGATGCCTCACCCTCTTTACAAAGTAATATAGATTGATTGAATGAAGCTCTCACTAGAGTAGATGATTACAAATTGAAGCTCTAATATGCTCTCAAAGATTATCCCTCGTTTTTACAAAAAACAGACCAAGAAATGGATTTGAGGATTGATTCACGTTTGGAAGTATTGATGATCAGTTTTTGGTTCAAGGTCAACCTCAAATGAAGACCCAACATTGGTATTTATAAGTTTCTCAATAAAATGGAGCCATTGGAGGGTTTTGGGCATGCATTTAATGCATTTAATATAGCTGTTGGACGTTGTCAGGGTGCGTGTAATCGATTACACAACATATGTAATCAATTACATTGTTGTTCCAACGTGTTCTTGGCTTTCTAAGCTCTGTGTAATCAATTACATTATTAGTGTAATCGATTACATGGCTTCTGACTTTGCTTGTAATCGATTACAATATTCATGTAATCGATTACATGACTTCTGACTTGCTGTGTAATCGATTACAATATCCATGTAATCGATTACATGACTCTTTGAACGTGTTCTTGCCTTTCTAGGCTTATTGTAATCGATTACATTAATTGTGTAATCGATTATATGGCCTCTGACTTGCTTGTAATCGATTACAAACATCATGTAATCGATTACATTAGCCTTTGAACACATTTTTCAAGTCCAATAAAGCTTGTAAGTCATTTCTAACACCTCAAGACATTTGATTAAACATAAATCCTTTTAAGAATGTTAGATTTAAGATTGAAACTCAAGTTTTTTGAGAAGCCATGTTTAACTTTGAAATTTCCCACTTTATTTTGAAATGATATATTGAAAAACCATTTGAGAAATCTTGAGAGCATTTAACATAAATGTTCTAAGTCTTATAACTACATAAACCTCTTGACTTCTTTCTTTTGATCTTGATTTTTCCTTTTGCGCTTGATCTTCACTTTTGCACTTAATCTTCACTTTTGCCTTTTTTATCATCAAAAACCATTTGACATGCTTTAGGGACATAAGCATTCACATTCTCCCCCTTTTTGATGATGACAAACTGATCATAGGAAAAAGAAAGAGTTTTTGCATTTGTATATAATAGACATTTAGGCGCAATGCTCCCCTGGAGTTTATACATGATATTGAGTTAGATTTTGCATATAAAAAAGCTTAAGAGCTCAAAAGCTCAATAACTCCCCCGTACTCATGCAACCTTTAATTAGATTTCATTTCATTTTTCCTTATTCTCTCCCTCGTTGGCATTATCAAAAAGACATAAGCATTTAAAGAAAAAAAAATGGACAGCATGACAACTATATTTCTTGATTTTCCAAATTTTGCCAGAACAACAAATCCAAAGAAATTAATCAGTCCAATCAAATTTTCAAAAAGCCAAACATTCAAAGAATAGAAGCAAAGCTAAAACAAGTTCATATATCATTAATCAGCATGTACAAAGTAACTTTTCACAACCAGTATAGCCAATAACCAAAAACACCAGAAATGTATACCAATGTTATATAATCAGAGTCAAAACAAAAAAAATACAAGGTAGTAAAAAAAAACATCAGGGCAATGGGCCATGATCACTATCGATAGCCTCATCATCCTCATGTCGGATTCGCGGCAGAATGTCTCCTAGATCAACATTATCTTCGTCGGGCTCAAGATCGTCCTCAGAGTCTAGAAGCTCCTCATCATCAGCAGGAACGCCAGATGGACCAGTAAAGGACAGGGGAACCGGAGAGGCAGAGGATGTGGGAGGTGCAGCAGCAGCACTCGGAGGAATAGGAGGTCCACCCAGGAGGGATCGAATGGAGGCAAGCTCCTGATCTGAGTAATCCATCCTTAGCTCAAGGTGATCTATCTTGTGCTCTAAGTGGTCCATGCGTGTGTCTACAGTAGCGCTCAGGTTGCGCATCTCTTGGAGCAGGAGGTCAAGTGTAGCTGGAGTAGGAGCAGGAGTAGGGGCAGGAGCAGGATGCTGAGCCTCTTCATCATCATCACTATCCGGATCATGATGGATATGACCAAAAGTGTCATGAGCAATGTAATGCCACCTATCATCCATTTTATAGAGCTGGAGCTTCTTCAGGGTATGCAAGCTAATGGATTGTGGTCCCTTCGAGCTGGTGTCCTTGGACTCCTCAGCCAGGGAAATGCGACAGTGCTCTAAGATGGTGGTTACCAACATAGCAAATGGGAGAGCGGAGTTCTTCTTTTTCTTTACATCCAACATATGCTCTATAATGTAATAACCCCAGTTTATTGGCCGCCCTGTGGTCATTGCCCATAAGGCCACTGCATCATCCTTGAGAACCTAGGAGTAATTCCCTCCCCTGGGAATCAATCCTCAAACCAAAAGGTAGTGGAGAACCCTGTTCTCCATAGTTAGGCTAGTGGCCATGATTCTTCTTTTAGGATCACTAGGGGGTAGTAGCCAGTCCTAATCAATGAGAGAAGAACAACCTTATGCTCAAACTCATGCCCCCAGACATTTGCATTCCCACAGAAGTTAGCTCCATCAGGAGTGAGCTTTATTAGCCTATACCACTCAGCCATAGTTAACCTTATTTGTTGCTTTTTCACTTCAGAGATCAATCAATTGTCCTCAAATTTTAGGTTCGCATAAAAGACTCGCACAAGGTTAGGGTAGATAGCCTTCTCTATACTCAGGAAACCCAGCAAGCCTAAATTTTCTATGGTTCTAAAGCTCTCCAAAGGTTCACTCTCACAGAAGGTGATGGGAAGATACCTGGGAGAAATGATCTTGCGTAGCTGAAAGTTCTTCCGGAATAACTCAGCTTGCTTCACTGTGGAGAAGTGGCGCGTGAGGTCCAGGCCAGAGATGTTGCGTGAAGCACCACCAGAGGACCCTCCAATGGCAGCCCCTGTTCTTGGGCGCTTTGAGCGATGAGAGGATTCAGCCATGTGAGGAGAAGAAGTAGAATAGGATGAGTGGTAAGTGGTTGGGGATGAATGAGGAGAGAGAGGGACGAGGGTAGGGCAGAGGAGTGGGGATGGGGTTCGTGAGAGGTGATGGTGAGATTTGGGTGAGAGATGTGAGGGGATTTGACAGATGGGTTGTGGAGAGAAGAGATTTTTGAGTTAAATGAAGGTGAAATGAAGGATTTCGAGGGAGGTTTGAGTGAGAAATGAGAGATTGGGAGGTTTGGGTTGCGTGGGAGCAGAGGAGGAGGATGAAGGAGATGAATAGGTTCTGAGAAATAACCTCTGCGCGCGTCAAAAACCTTTTAAAAAACCCTGTGTAATCAATTACATTGGGTATGTAATCGATTACATGCATTCTGGTGGATATGTAATCGATTACATTTTCGGTGTAATCGATTACCACGCTTCTGGGGAACCTTGTAATCGATTACATAGTGGATGTAATCGATTGCCTGAGTTCTGAGTTTATTGTAGTCGATTACAAAAGTTGTGTAATCGATTACATGCTTGACAGAACCTGTGTAATCGATTACAAAGGCATTGTAATCGATTACCAGCACACTTTAACACAGATTTTGCATTCTAATTAGCATATAATCAATTTTAATCCATTCTAATAAGTTCCAAAGCAACTTAGATCAATTCAAATCATCATGCAAACATATAATCTAATCATATTATGATTCAACCTATATAATTGGTCAAAATTACCATTTTTACCAAGAAGTACACCATTTTTGGTGAAATTTTGAGGATGTTAAGTTGCTTGGGAGTCTTGGGCATGAGGGAGCACCTGCAAAACAACTTAGGGGAAATCTCCGACGCTCAAGTCAGTATTGGATTCAAATATGATGAAAAATTTAGAGATTGTGCAGCAATATGGCATGATTATGAAGAAAAAATACAAGTTAGGTATTGGTTTTATGATTATGCAAACAGTTAATTTATGCATGATTGATCCAATATACTAAGTTCATTTCTTATATAGAAAAATGCTTCTTTTGTTAGGGGTTTAGTGAAAATGTCAGCTAGTTGCTTAATGGTTTCTACAAATTCAAGCATACAATCACCCATTTGAACATGGTCTCTAATGAAATGATGTCTTATTTCAATATATTTAGTCCTAGAATGCAAAATGGGATTTTTGGACAAATTGATTGCACTAGTATTATCACATCTTATGGGGATGTGATCAAGCTCAAGACCATAGTCCAAGAGTTGTTGTTTCATCCAAAGGATTTGAGAATAACAACTCCCAGCTGTAACATATTCAGCTTCAGCTATAGACAATGCCATACTATTTTGTTTCTTGCTATGCCAAGAAACTAGTGAGCTTCCAAGCAAGTGGCATGTCCCACTAGTGCTCTTTCTATCCATTTTGCATCCAGTAAAATCAGAATCGGAATATCCAATAAGGCTACATGAGGCACCTTTAGGATACCATAAACCCATTTGTGATGTGCCTATTAGATATTTCATTATTCTTTTAACAACACTTAGGTGTGATTCTTTAGGATTAGCTTGATATCTAGCACACATGCATACACTAAACATTATATCAGGCCTACTTGCAGTTAGATAAAGGAGTGAGCCAATTATACCTCTATATTTCGTAATTTCTACTGATTTACCTCCTTCATCCTTGTCCAAATAGCAAGAGGTGCCCATAGGAGTGGCCATATGCTTGGCATTGTCCATTCCAAACTTCTTGAGCAGCTCCTTGCAATACTTGGATTGGTTTATGAACTTTCCTTCTCTTGTTTGCTTGATTTGGAGACCAAGTAAGAAGTTGAGCTCACCCATCATGGACATTTCAAACTCACTTTGCATAATATTTGAAAATTCTTTACAAAAAGAGTTGTTAGTAGCTCTAAATATAATGTCATCAACATAGATTTGAACTAGAAGTATGTCATGCATTTTATGTTTTATGAAAAGAGTAGTGTCAACTTTGCCTCTAGAAAAACTTTTTTCTAAAAGGAATTTACTCAACCTTTCATACCAAGCTCTAGGAGCTTGTTTCAAGCCATACAAGGCCTTTTTCAGTTTAAAAACATGGTTGGGCATTTCAAAATCCTCAAAACCAGGAGGTTGTTCTACATACACCTCTTCTTGTATAAAACCATTCAAAAAGGCACTTTTGATATTCATTTGATAGAGTTTGAAATCCATGATGCAAGCATATGCAAGTAACATTCTAATGGCCTCTAACCTAGCTACGGGGGCATAAGTTTCTTCATAGTCTATGCCTTTTTCTTGATTATATCCCTTAACTACAAGCGTAGCTTTATTTCTTATTATTAAGCCCATTTCATCAAGTTTGTTCCTAAAGACCCATTTGGTGCCATTTATAGGATGATCATTGGGTCTTGGAACTAATTCCCAAACTTGATTTCTCTCAAATTGGTTTAGTTCTTCTTGCATGGCCAAAATCCAATGCTCATCATTAATGGCCTCATTTATGTCTTTAGGGTCAACTTGAGAGACAAAGGCTAGGTGATTACATGCATCTCTAAGTGAGTTTCGAGTGATTACCCCTTTTGATACATCACCTATCACCTTGTCGAGAGGATGATATCTTAAAGTCCTCCATTCCTTGGGTAGATCCAAGATTTCTGAATCTTTTTGTCATGAGTGATCAAGGAGTCTCTCTTCTTGCTTCTTGGACTCTTTCTCTTGATTTTCCAAGTGCGTTTTTGCTAAGATTTCTGTAACATCATCAACAAGCTCCTTTCTCGGCTCATTTGGGTTAGTTTCATCAAATGCAACATGTATGGACTCTTCTATGATCATAGTTCATTTATTATAGACTTTAAAGGCCTTACTATGTATAGAGTAGCTAATGAATATTCCCTCATCAGATTTTGCATCAAACTTCCCCAAGTTATCTTTTCCATTATTCAAAACAAAGCATTTACATCTAAAGACATGAAAATGTGACACATTTGGCTTCCTTCCTTTGTACAATTCGTATGGGGTTTTCTTTAAAATTGGCCTTATTAGGGCTCTATTCATAACATAACAAGCGGTGTTAACCACATCCGCCCAAAAGTACTTAGGAAGGTTGGCCTCATTGAGCATAGTTCTTGCCATTTCCTCTAAAGATCGATTTTTCCTTTCTACAACACCGTTTTGAAGTGGTGTTCTAGGGGCAGAAAAATTATGCTCAATGCCATGTTCGTCACAAAAAGTTTCAAAATCATGATTTTCAAATTCACCACCATGGTCACTTCTTATAGATGCAATACAAAAACCTTTCTCGTTTTGGATAACTTTGGCAAGCTTTTTAAATGATTGAAAAGCATTATTTTTGTGGGCAAAGAATAATGTCCATGTAAACCTAGAAAAATCATCCACAATCACTAATGCATAGTAATTTCCACCAAAGCTCATAGTTCTAGAGGGACCAAAAAGATCCATGTGCAGAAGTTGTAAAGGTCTAGAAGTTGAAACTATGTTTTTAGCTTTAAAAGAGACCTTTACTTGTTTTCCCTTTTGACATGCATCACAAAGTTTGTCTTTTTCAAATTTGAGCTTTGGAAGACTAATTACTAGTTCTTTAGAAACTAATTTGTTTAAGTGATCCATGTGAATGTGAGCAATTCTTCTATGCCATAACCATGAATCATTTTCTTTGCTCATAAAGCATTTAACATCATTTGAGGAGATATCATCGAGACTAATCATATATATATTATTGACCCTATGACCAACAAACTTAACTTGCTTATCATCCTTTCCCTCAATTATGCAACAAGAGGAATCAAATATAACTCTATTGCCTTCATCACATAATTGACTAATACTAAGTAAATTATGTTTAAGTCCTTCAACAAGCAAAACATTATCAATAGATGATGAAGGGATCTTACCAACTTTGTCAATTCCAATAATCTTCCCTTTGTTGTTGTCACTATATGTGACATGTCCATGTTTCTTGTGAGTAAGGGAGGAGAACTTGGAGCCATCACCGGTCATGTGCTTGGAGCAACCACTATCAAGATACCAACTTGAGCTCTTGGTCTTCAAGCACACCTACAACACACATTCAAATTTTAACCTTTGGTACCCAAATTGTCTTGGGTCCTTGTGTGTTAGAGTTAGGCATGCTACCTTTAGGAACCCAAACTCTTTTTATTCCAACTTTAGTGCTTATGTTCTTTCTAACATTGCAAGTTGATGCACTATGCCCTTTCTTACCACAGTGAAAACATTTGACAAAGGGACTACTTGAAGTATTTGAGGAAACAAAGAAGTTCTTATAAGATTTTTGATGGTTATTTGGATTGAATCCCAAACCGACTTTTTGAAACACACATTTTTGTTTCCCTAACAACACATTCAAGTTATCTCTTCCAAAAGTGAATTTTGAAAGAGTGTTGTTCAAGTCTTCAATTTCTTTTTCAAAAGCTTTGCATGATAAACAAAGTAATGATATGGATGTATTATCATATGAGGAACAAGTCATGCATAATGAATTAGCATCAATGAGTCATAAGGTCTCATTTTCAATTTTAAGCTCATTTATCTCCTTAGTTAAAATAGAAACTTTATTTGCCAATAAGGAGATTGTTTTATTGGAAGACAAAACCATTTTTGTGAGCCTGAAAGATTCATCATGCAATTCTTGAAAGGCATCTTGCAATTCATCATAAGAAGGTGACGATTCTAGGTTAGAAGAAGTTACCTCGGTGTCGCTTTCTCCATTTTCTTCTCCTTGAGCCATGAGGCAAAGATGAGCTTCTTCATTCTCCGAATCGTCGGAAGAGCTTAAGTCATTGTCCTCCCAAGCTATATATGCTATTCTTCCTTTCTTTTCCTTAGAATGCCTTTTCTCAAACTTCTCCGTCTTCTTGAGATACATAGGACACTCCATTTTCATGTGTCCTGGTTTTCCACTTTCATAGCATTTTGGAGGAGTAGAGGATCATTATCCTTTGTGATACGCTTTCTTTTGAGGAAAGGGTGGTCTTCTTTGAAATCCCTTGTTCCTTAGGAATCTTCCAAATTTTCTCACAAGGAGACTAAGATTCTCCTCACTTAGCTCAACACTTTCAGCATCCTCTTCACCAACTTCAATATCATCTTCAATTATAGAGGAAGTGGCTTTGAGTGCGATTCCCTTCTTCTTTTTGTCATGCTCTTCATTTTGATTGAGCCTATTTAGTTCCAGCTCATGTTCTTGAAGCTTCCCAAATAAAGTGGCTAGAGACATTGTTGATAAATCTCTTGATTCCTCAATCGCCGTTACTTTGGGTTGCCAATTCCTGCGTAGACATCTCAAGATTTTGTTAATAAGATCCTCATTAGGAAATGTCTTTCCCAATGAGATAAGATGATTAACAATATGAGTAAACCTCTTTTGCATATCTTGAATACTCTCACCTTAGTTCATTTTAAATAATTCGTATTCATGAGTAAGAGTGTTTATTCGAGATCGTTTTACCTCACTAGTACCTCCATGAGTTACTTGTAGGGTGTCCCACATTTCTTTTGCGGTCGTGCAATTTGACACCCTAAAGAATTCATCATACCCCAAGGATGTGGTGATGATGTTCTTGGCTCTCAAATTGTATTGAACCTTCTTTTTATCATCATCGGTCCATTCATTTCTAGGTGTATTGATTTTCATACCATCTTTAGTTTGTGTAGGAACAAAAGCACCATTTTAAACGGCGTCCCACACATCTAAATCAATAGCTTCAATGAAAATTTTCATCCTTCTTTCCAATAGGCATAACCATCCCTATTGAAATAAGGAGGTCTGTTTATAGAAGAGCCTTCATTTGAAAAACCATTTGAAGCCATCACTTCTCTTGAAGCTGCTAAGCTCTTTATACAAGAGTCTAGCTCTGATACCAGTTGTTACCAAGTGGCCTCAATACTCAAGAGGGGGGGTGAATTGAGTATGAAAACTAAGTTCGCAAATCTTTCGCAAATCGATTGATAAAAATTTTTGTTGAAGCTAATTGATGATTAGAGATGATTGGATATAAGAGATAAACATTTTCACTTATAAATGCAATAGCCAAAGGTACCAATATTCAAGCAAATCAATAAAACAATATTCAATGTAAAGAGAAGGGTTTAGAGAAAACAAACACAATGATTTATCCTGGTTCGATCACCAATCTACTTGTGATCTACATTCAGTCCTCAAGCAACCGCTAGAGATTTTTCACTATTTCTTCAAGCTTCAATAGGTGCTTGATAACCTTTACAACCTTGAGCACTCAACACTTTGGGATACCTCACCCATGGAGCTTGAGTCTCTTCAACTAAGGGATACCTCACCCTTTACACTTTTGGAGGGATGCCTCACCCTCTTTACAAAGCAATATAGATTGATTGAATGAAGCTCTCACTAGAGTAGATGATTACAAATTGAAGCTCTAATATGCTCTCAAAGATTATTCCTCGTTTTTACAAAAAATAGACCAAGAAATGGATTTGAGGATTGATTCACGTTTGGAAGTATTGATGATCAGTTTTTAGTTCAAGGTCAACCTCAAATGAAGACCCAACATTGGTATTTATAAGTTTCTCAATAAAATGGAGCCGTTGGAGGGTTTTGGGCATGCATTTAATGCATTTAATATAGCCGTTGGACATTGTCAGGGTGCGTGTAATCGATTACACAACATATGTAATCGATTACATTGTTGTTCCAACGTGTTTTTGACTTTCTGAGCTCTGTGTAATCGATTACATTATTGGTGTAATCGATTACATGGCTTCTGACTTTGCTTGTAATCGATTACAATATTCATGTAATCGATTACATGACTTCTGACTTGCTGTGTAATCGATTACAATATCCATGTAATCGATTACATGATTCTTTGAACGTGTTCTTGCCTTTCTGGGCTTATTGTAATCGATTACATTAATTGTGTAATCGATTACATGGCCTCTGACTTGCTTGTAATCGATTACATTGCTCATGTAATCGATTACAAAGGCTCTCTGTTCTTGTGTAATCGATTACAAACATCATGTAATCGATTACATTGGCCTTTGAACATATTTTTCAAGTCCAATAAAGCTTGTAAGTCATTTCTAACACCTCAAGACATTTGATTAAACATAAATCCTTTTAAGAATGTTAGATTTAAGATTGAAACTCAAGTTTTTTGAGAAGCCATGTTTAACTTTGAAATTTTCCACTTTATTTTGAAATGATATATTGAAAAACCATTTGAGAAATCTTGAGAGCATTTAATATAAATGTTCTAAGTCTTATAACTACATAAACCTCTTGACTTCTTTCTTTTGATCTTGATTTTTGCTTTTGCGCTTGATCTTCACTTTTGCCTTTGTTATCATCAAAAACTATTTGACATGCTTTAGGGACATAAGCATTCACACGTTCTTGAGCCCACCAACTCACAGCCAAGTGTAACACCCTAGATAGTCATGATAGACTTTTATATGGTTACGGAGATAGCCTAACACTAATTTGTCATGCCTGTAAAGTTTTATGACTGTCAGAGCACGTTTAAGTACTTTGTTGTAACACTATGTGTGAAATATACCTGTTGTTTGCTCCGGAAGTGGCTTAAACTACTTAGTTAATGGAAATAAGTGTGGAAAACTTGTTTCTAGGTCACAAATGTGTGGAAGTAGATGTGGTTAAAGTTTGAGAAATATCAGAGTTGGTTTGGTATTTTTAGGCATACTGGTTATGTGTTTTAGTGCTGAATTGACCCCTAGCAGATATGAAAAATTATGAAAATGGTGAAATAAGATTTTTAATGAATCTTAAGATTTATTTTAAATTTGTTGAAAGTTGGGAAACTTAGTTTGGTGATAACTAAGTGTTCTTAACTGTCTGAGTAAATTTTGGTCACTTAATAAGAGGGCACGACCCTTGTTTCTGTTGCTGGCCTATTTAAGGCCAAAATGAGAAGTAGTTCTCATTCTCACCTTCTCATCTCTCAGCTGCCAAAGGAAAAGGAAAAGAGAAGAGAATTCAAAGTGTTAAGGGAGGAGGATCTTCATCCAAGTAAGGGGCAAAGCTTAGCTTTTCAGAGGAACGACTAACCGACTTCATTTCTGGAAATTGAGGTAGGGGGAATCTTGTATGGATGGTTGTGTTGCTTCATAAACTCGATGCCTAACTTTAAATTATGGTATTATTGTATAATTTATATGATATATACATATTTTGATCTTATTTTTTTAAATATAAATTAATATTTTAATCATAAAAATATTTTTTTAATGTTTAATGGGATTTAAACTATGCAAAAGAAAAAAAATGTTAAATCATAAGAATAATTTTTTTAAATGTTGATAACTAAAGAAAAAATAAAAAAAAGTATGGTGTGGGCTAGCGGGACAGCCCGACCCAACCCACAACCTGCATAGGGTTAGGTTCTTTCTTTTTGGTTCTTAAGTGACTTAATGAAGAATTTGAGGTTTAATGAGTGATTTAATGATTCTTGAGTTGAATCTTAATGTAGATAGATTGGTTGAGTTAGAAATTAATTTGTTGATATGCTGAGATGAAATTGTCATCATTTGGAAGCATTAATTCCTATTTAGGTCAGTTTTGGGGGTTTAGGTTAATGTTGGGGTTTTGATTCACAAAGTGTTGAATTGAGTGAAATTGAAGTGGTTTAAGAGTTGTTATGTGTAGTTAGACCTTGTTAGAGGTTGGAAATAACTTGAAATTGAGTTTTGAGTGATTGGAAGAGGGTCTAGTTCCAATGGAATAGTACCCGTATCTACAGAATTTTACAGATTCTGAGTTCTGCAGTAGGTGCTGCGGCGTGGCACTTGGAATGCCGTGACGTGTTGAAGAATAGGGGGTGCGCGTCGTGGCATGGTATATGGGTGCCACGATATAGGCAGTGTTTCCTGCCAGTACTTGAACCCAAGCCTTGGGCGCTGCGGCGTGACACAGGGCATGTCGCGACGTGAGTGCCAAAGAACAACTATAAGTTGTGTTTGATGTTCTAGAGCCTTCTATTGGCGTAGTTTTCTTCTTTTATACTTCTTAATGAGTAATGAGACTCTAGTAAGAGTATTAAATGAAGATGTGAATGCTTTGAATCATAATGATTTGTAATGCTAATTATGAGAGTTTAATTAGTAATGATGATATACTTGATTGTATGAGTAGCCTTTTTGAAAAGTATAAGCCCCGTAGATGTGGGTGATTGCTTTTTGAAAGGTGTGAGCCCTGTAGATGTGGGTGTTTGTTTTTAAAAAGTAAAAGTCCCGTAGATGTGGATGATTGCCTTTTGAAACGTGTGAGCCCCGTAGATGTGAGTGTTCTATATTAGGTAAGGTGGATTGTATCCTTCCTAATATAGTATTTTTGAGGATGAATTTCTTTGTTCATTATCGATAATCGTGTAGTTGATGGAATTCACTACCTGGGGGGGAATGGATTTCCTCTGTGATAATGATGTTGCAGGATGGATTTCTAGTACTTGTTCAAGGTTATAGTTGTGACTTCCATTACTTTGTTCAAGTTTCATACGTTCATGACATTACCATGGAATTGTAGGTTCCTGGATATAATATCATACATTATTCATTTTCATACTTAGGATTTTGCATAGGTATAAACTTTAGACATAACTTGGCATAGCATGACGATTGTATGGGCGGTTGCTTTCATAACATTATTCATGCATTGCAATTATATAGGCGATTGCGTGTCTCTGAGATGGAGATGTTGTTGCTTCTGTGATTGAAGTGTTAATTCGACAATTGTAAATATTATCTGTTTGTACATATATATGTATATATGCTGGTATTGGAATACTTCTATTGAGATATGTTTTCTCACCCCGATTGTGTTGGCATGTAAACCTAGGTGCAAGTTCTTCAAAAAGGAAGAAGAATATGTATAAGGACTAGCATAGTATAGATGCTATTTTAAGCTGAGCTTATATATGTTTTATATTTGCTTAGTTGTTTTGAGTTATGTATAACAGTATGCCTTTTGAGGCTATGATGTATATATATAACTTTTACTTTCATGGCTCTCTATATTTACTCACTGTGTATGAATAATATGGGTTAATTGTTAATGTATGTTAGTAGTAGCATGACTAGCATTGGGTTATTCATTTATATGATGATATATCTAGATAGCAAATATTGGGTTGTTACACCAAGCACCACCCCTCCAGCCTAGATCCACGATGCCAACAGCGCCGCCCAAAATCGGATTTACTCGAACTAAAGTCGAATCCGTGAGCCGCGCGCCGTCCTCGCTGCCTGAACCAGATCCGTGCTATCCACCCGCTGGAACCCTGACTGCTCTCCAATGTTCCAAGCTCCATTTGTAATGCCCCCTTTTGTACTCTATTTTGTGTGTCTGTTTTAGAGACTAAATTCTCTTCTTTTTTTTTAATTGACTTTTTTTTTTAAACAAAACTGCTAAAAAGCTAAAATAATTCTAAAAGGTTTTTTTTTTTTTTGGGTTAACTTTCTTTCTTTTGGGGCTTTTTGGTAGCCTTTTAGTTAGGCTGGATAGAGTGGTTTAGTCTTTTTTTTTAGAGGTCTTATAATTTTATTAAGTTGGGCATAGTTTTTTTTATAATACAAAACTAAAGAAATATATATACATAAAAAATAATAAAAATAATAAGAATGATAATAATAAAAAAACCATCTTAAGTTTCTCTTGTTAGTTTTATTGAGATTTTGTTTACCTTATTGTGTGTTTATGCTGTTGGGAATTGCAGTTACATCACGCAGCGAAAAAAAAAAGGATTCCCACAGAGGATCTATGCGAAAAGCTATAATCCAAGTTTTTAAATTATTTACCTCTTGAAGCGTGATCAAAAGGAAGGACGTGAATCACCAACACTGTAATAGAAACGATGTCTCTGCGGTATCCACACGAACAGACTCACGAACGTCCAATGTCCGCAAAGAGGAGCCTCACGTCTCTCACATAGTGCTAGCTGTGAAGAGAAGAGAAGAAATCTGTCGTTCTCTCACTCACTTTTCTATAGGTGCGGCTAGGGTTCTGAAATTTTTTTGTCTCTTAGCATCCCCTTAGCAGTATTATTTATAATAGTGACTGCCTTAAGTGAGTGTGAGCAGCAGCAAGGTAAGCTATGCAACCCTAGACTCATCTGTTATGAGTCTAGCCCATATTTGAATCCGAGTCCAACTTGGATCCATTGCTCTAATTTTAGTCTACTCTATGTGTGTGACCCTACAGGTTCTTATTACGTTGGCAGTAATATTAAAATCCTATTTTAATATTATAAGCAGTGAGTAGTATCTAGCAACACATCGCTGCTACCCAAGTAATAAGAATGTCAATGATTTGACATAACCTTTCCGTGACTAATGTTTCCGTGTCGTTTAGTCCCTTTGTCAAGATATCTAGATTGAACACAAGGCATGAACTACATCACCCTTGTATAGTCCAATCTTTCAGTTCCTGATACTCAAGTAGACTTTGTAACAACAAATGAGATCAATATCTTATATTGACTTATTTGAGTATGGCCATGCATTTCGCAGTCTCACTCAATCAGGGGCCCTGAAGATATCGCTCCTGTTATGTAGGAGTGACAAATCCCATCTAGGTCGCTCACATTCCTCTGCATGATTCGCGGTATGTCCAATAACTAACTTTATAATCACCTTGTTACAGATGACGTTTGATGGCATTAAAACATACAACTCCTCATGTAGGAATCGTAGTGATTTCAGGTCAAAGGACCACAGACACCATTGTCACTATGAGAATCACTTATGACACTCACGTAACGATCCATGTAGCGTTTTCATGGTGGGTCAGTCCAGTACATCATTACTCTAATATGTACCCATGTGAAGACTTGATATCTCATATTCATGACCCGTGAGATGTGGTCATCAGTCTATGCACATACTAGTCTCAATGCATTATTGTTGTCCTAGTTAACAATAATACTTGACGAGGGACATTTAAGAATAGTATTATAACCAAAAGGATCTCACAATCAAGTCATCCACTTGATGTCCTATGGCATCAAACTTACTATTCTAAGGACTTTATTATGTTTATCAAAAAAGAACATAATAAATGAAATGCCTCATATATAAAATAAGTATAATAGAATGTATGTAAATACAGACAAATGTATCAACCTCTAGGGCATACACCAATAATCTCCCACTTTCACTAGAGCCAATCAGGCATATGTCTAATGCCTAAAGACCTAGTATGACCCTCATGCTTCTGCTGTGCAAGAGGCTTCGTCAGTGGATCAGCAATGTTATCATCTATTGATACTCTGCATATCTTCACATCTCCTCTATCGATGATCTTTCGAATGAGATGGAAGCGCCTAAGTATATGTTTGGATCGCTGGTGAGATCTAAGCTCCTTAGCTTGTGCAATGGCTCCATTATTATCACAATAGAGGTCCACTAGGTCCACAATGCTAGGAATAGAGCCAAGTTCAGTAATGAACTTCCTGATCCAAATGGCCTCCTTTGCTGCATTGGAGGCAGCAATATACTCAGCCTCTGTGGTAGAATCGGTGACTGTCTCCTACTTTGAACTCTTCCAGCTCACAGCCCCACCATTTAGGTAAAAAACATAACCCGATTATGATCTGGAGTAGTCCTTATCAGTTTGGAAGCTAGCATCAGTGTAATCTTTTATAACTAGCTCTTCCTCGCCTCCATATACCAAGAACGAATCCTTAGTCCTTCTTAAGTACTTAAGGATGTTCTTGATAGTAGTCCAGTGATTTTCACCAGGATCAGACTGGTACCTACTCATCATGCTTAAAGCATACGAGATGTCTGGTCGAGTACATAACATGACATATATGATAGATCCAATTACAGATGCATATGGAATCTTGCTCATGCGATCTCTCTCATCCTGGGTGGAAGGGGATTGAGCCTTAGATAGACTTATACCATGCGACATAGGCAAGAGTCCTTTCTTGGATTCATGCATGTTAAACTATCTTAACACTTTGTTTATGTATGTACTCTGACTTAGGCCAAGTAGTCTCAGTGATCTATCTCTATAGATCCTGATACCTAACACATAGGTGGCTTCGCCCAAGTCCTTCATAGAGAAGCAGTTCCCTAACCAAGTCTTTACGGACTGTAGGGTAGGGATGTCATTTCCGATAAGTAGTATGTCATCTACATACAATAACAGAAAGATAATAATGCTCCCACTAACCTTCTTGTAGACACAAGATTCTTTTTCATTCTTGATTAAACCAAACTATTTTATTGTATCATCAAAATGAAGATTCCTGCTTTTGAAAGCTTGCTTCAATCCATAAATAGATCGTTGTAACTTGCACACCTTTCCAGCATCCTCTGGAGTGGCAAAACCCTCAGGTTGTGTCATGTACACATCCTCGAGAAGATTTCCATTAAGGAAAGCAGTTTTGACATCCATTTGCCAGATTTCATAATCATGGTATGCTGCAATAGCAAGCAAGATTCGAACAGATTTAAGCATCGCAACTGGGGAAAAATTTCATCATAGTCTACACCATGAATTTGTTTGAAACCTTTAGCCACCAATCGCGCCTTAAAGGTATGCACATTACCATCCATGTCAGTTTTCTTCTTGAAAATCCACTTGCACCCAATGGGTTTTACCCATTCAGGTGGGTCAACCAAGGTCCATACCTGGTTGGCATACATGGAATCCATTTCAGATCTCATAGCCTCAAGCTATTTCTTAGATTTTGGGCCAATAATGGTTCCCTGGTAAGTCACAGGCTCATCTTGATCCATGAGCAATACATTACCTTGCTGGGTCATGAGAAATCCATATCTCTCTGGTTAATGACGTATCCTTTTAGACCTACGCAGGTCTTGTGCTACTAGAGCAGGTTGTTGTTCCACAACATTTTGTGGAGGCTGCTCTATTTCGACCATTGGTTCATTACTGCTTTATGAAACTTGAGCTTCTTCAAGTTCTACTTTCCTCCCATTGATTCCTTTGGAGATAAACTCTTTTATAGAAATACAGTAGTCCGTGCGACAAACACTTTGCCTTCGGTAGGATTATAGAAAAAGTATCCCTTAGTTTCCTTTGGATATCCCACAAAGAAGCATTTATCTGATTTAGGTCCAAGATTATCAGAAACTTGACGTTTCACATAAGCTTCGCAGCCCCAAATCTTCAAGAAAGACATACTGGGCCGTCTCCGAGTCCATATCTTATATGGTGCCTCTTGAACCATCTTAGATGGAACACAGTTAAGTGTGAAAGCTGTTGTTAACAGAGCATGTCCCTAGAAGGAGCCTGGAAGGTCTGCATGACTCATCATGGATTGGACCATGTCCAACAAGGTCCAGTTCCTCCTTTCAGAGACACCATTCCATTGTGGTGTTCCTGGTGGAGTGAGTTGAGATATTATCCCACACTCTTTTAGATGATCATCAAACTATTGGCTTAAGTATTCTCCTTCTCGATCTGATCGAAGGATTTTAATACTCTTGTCAAGTTGGTTTTGTACTTCATTCTTGAATTCTTTGAACTTTTCAAAGGATTCTGATTTGTGGTCATAAGATATACAAATCCATATCTACTAAAATCATTAGTAAATGTAATGAAGTATTGAAAATCGCCTCTAGCTAGTGTGTTTAGTGGACCACATACATCACTATGTATAAGGCCTAAAAGATCACTAGCCCTTTCACATTGTCCAGTGAATGGGGCCTTTGTCATCTTCCATAATAAATAAGATTCACATGTCTCATATGATTCGAAATCAAACAAGTTCAAGAATCCATCTTTATGGAGTTTGAAGATGCGTTTCTCATTTATGTGGCCCAAACGACAATGCCAGAGAAAAGTTAAGTTCAGATCATTTGATTTAAACCTTTTTGTATTTATGTTATAGACGGACATTTCGAGATCAAGTACATAAAGTCCATTACTTAATTGTGCATTACTATAAAAAATATCATTCATATAAATGGACCAACACTTGTCCTTTATAATAAAAGAAAAACCTTTCTTGTCCAAACAAGAAACAGAAATGATATTCCTACTAATAGCAGGCATAAAATAGCAGTTCTCTAACTCTATTACATGCCCAGTGGGCAAAGATAATAAATAAGTCCTTACAACTAATGCAGTAACCTTTGCTCCATTTCCCACTCGTAGGTCGACTTCGCCCTTCGTCAATGGTCTACTGCTCTTTAGATCCTGCTCATTTACACAAATGTGAGATCTACATCCAATATCTAATACCCATGATGCAGAAGTAGATAAATTGACTTCAATAATAAAAATACCTGAAGTGAAAGTCTCACTTCCCTTCTTTTTCTTGAGCTCTTCCAGGAACTTAGCACAGTTCCTCTTCCAATGTCCGGTCTGACCACAATGGAAGCATGTAACTTCCTTAGCCACTCTACCCACTGGTTTCAAGCCAGAAGTGCCGGGCTTGGACTTATCCTTGCCCTTGCCTTTCCAGTTGTCCTTGGGCTTTTTCTGTTGTTTCTTGCCCTTATTCTTTTGGACCATCATTATTGCCTTTCCTTTGCCTTTGTTAATGTTCTGCTCAACAGTTCTCAACATGCCTAGCAGCTCTGGTAGTGATTTGTCAATCTTACTCATGTTGTAGTTCATGACAAATTGACTAAAACTTTCCAGCAACGATTGCAGGACTAAGTCAGTGGCCAACTCTTGGCCCAAAGGAAAACCAAGTCTCTCTAGGTTTTCAATGTACCTAATCACCTTGAGTACACGATCACCAACAAGGCTTCCTTCTACCAGGTTGCACTGAAACAATGCTTTAGAGACCTCGTATCTCTCATGCCTGGCCTGCTCTTGATAGAGCTTCTTAAGGTGTATGATCATATCGTAGGCATCTATGTTCTCGTGTTATTTTTGGAGCTGAGTTCATGGTGGTCAGCATAAGACATCCGATGTCCAAGGCATCATCTTGATGTTTCTTATAATCATCCCTTTCAATTCTATGGGCATTAGTAGCAGGTGGCTTAGGAATAGGCTGTTCTAGTACATACAGCTTTTTCTCTTGCTTGAGGACAATCCTCAAATTTCTGTACCAGTCTAGAAAATTCATTCTAGATAACTTATCCTTCTCAAGGATGGATCGCAGTGATAAGTTACTTGATGTGTTTGTTACCATGGTAATCTATCAATAGAAATATGCAAAATATAAGTATCATGCCATAAACATATTTAATGAGGTCTTTTAATTAAATATGCCTCCCACTATTTTATTCAAGTTAATGACCCTCATGCATTGACTCAGAAAATCCCATTGTAAGATTTTCTAGTGGGTCAAGATCTATATTTCACCTAGTTTTGAGTCAGCTTTGGTTGATCACCCAAAATTCAGTTATTTAGGTAGGAAACACTTTCTAATTACATCACATGTAACTCTTGGATAGTTGGGTGAATAACACTTATTCAAATCCATCTAATGGACCAAAGCCCAACTTCATGCCTTTAAGCCTCCAATCCTATTGAAATGGCCTAGTTAAGTCAGACCCAATGGTTGGCATTTAGATATTACCCTTATTCCATCGCGTCTTACTAATATAGATAAAGATATCCTACTTTGGCAAACCTACACTTGATCGATACTAGTCTTGACGAGTGCCACACATTGGAAGGCATTACATTATGACTTAATATTTACTTTGAGGGAATATTTATTATTATTAGATCTCACCATTTATTAAATTATTTATCATACTATAAACATTATCCATGCATCTCATACATAAAAGACATATAATAAAAGTGACATGGTTATGGCCCCCTAAGAGAGTAGCATAAAGAAAGCCAGCTTCACCAAGCACCTCCCACCAACGTCCTCACTTGATGCTATCTTCTTGTCTCCACAACATAATTACATTATATAGAAACCTCTTTTATATTCGAGGGGAGTTAGGTGAGAAGAGAATGTGCAATCAGAATGTAGAGAGAAAGGCACGACACGCAGGTTGTATTTATAAAAACCAAAAACCATAAAAGGAGGACTAAGGCCATAACCATGCACCATGCATCACAAAGAACATACAAACTCAAAACAATAATACATTATTATTTTCATGAGTCATAAAAAGGGATAGAAAAAGGTGTTTTCGAATAACACACGCTACGCAACGGGGTTCGGGGTAGCGCCCTGACCACGGGGTTTCGCTGCCCGGTTAGCGGGCGGGAATGCCACATCCCGATATGCGGCTGGGGGTCAAGGGGAGGCTGCCCCTTGGGGGTGCGGGGGCAGAGCCCCAGCTCAAAAAATTGGACCATAAACAAGAGCTGAATCTCTTGCGCCTCCCTTGAGCCCTTGTGCCGCACAGAACCCTAAGCCCGAACAACATGAACACTTCATGTGCCGCGGGGAACCCTTGCGCTGTCGTTCAACACTTGAACCTCAGGCGCCTCCTTGACGGCTTGACATCAACACTTAATGCTACTACTGCAAAACAAGAATAGGGTTTCCAAAACCCCTTGCGCTACGCCTCTTGTGTAGAAACAAGGATTCTATAACCTCTGTTGCTGCAAACCAAGAATAAGGTTTCCTAAACCCTTGCACCGCGCATTGAGAATAAGGATTCCATAACGCTGTACGTATCACATACATCTTAATACAAGCTTCGCAAAAACATACATCTTAATACAAAACTGTTTTCACAGAACATATGAACATCTTTATGGGTTTTTGAAAACAACATCTCGGTTTTGCATACAACACATAAAACAGAATATATTTTCGCAAAGGGTTTCATACATTTTCTGAAATAACATATTAAAGATCACATCTTTCATCAAAAATAAGAACGGCAAACATGTTATCTCATGCAAAACGAAAAAACAAAAAACTGAATCATGGTTTCGTAAGACGCTCTGATACCACTGGTGGGAATTGCGGTTACATCACGCAGCGAAAAAAAAGGATTCCCACCGAGGATCCATGCGAAAAACCATAATCTGAGTTTTTAAATTATTTACCTCTTGAAGCGTGATCAAAAGGAAGGACGTGAATCACCAACACCGTAAAAGAAACGATGTCTCTGTGATATCCACACGAACAGACTCACGAATGTCCAATGTCTGCAAAGAGGAGCCTCACGTCTCTCACACAGTGCTAGCTGCGAAGAGAAGAGAAGAAACCTGTCGCTCTCTCACTCACTTTTCTGTAGGTGCGGCTAGGGTTCTGAAATTTTTTTGTCTCTTAGCAGCCCCTTAGCAGTACTATTTATAATAGTGACTGCCTTAAGTGAGTGTGAGCACCAGCAAGATAAGCTGTGCAACCTTAGACTCATCTGTTATGAGTCTGGGCCATATTTGAATACGAGTCCAACTTGGATCCATTGCTCCAATTTAGTCTGCTCTATGTGTGTGACCCTGCAAGTTCTTATTACGTTGGCAGTAATATTAAAATCTCATTTTAATATTACAAGCAGTGAGCAGTATCTAGCAACACATCGCTGCTACTCAAGTAATAAGAATGTCAGTGATTTGACATAACCTTTCTGTGACTAATGTTTTCATGTCGTTTAGTCCCTTTGTCAAGATATCTAGATTGAACATAAGGCATGGAATGCGTCACCCTTGTATAGTCCAATCTTTCGTTTCCTGATACTCAAGTAGACTTTGTAACAACAAATAAGATCAATATCTCATATTGACTTATTTGAGTATGGCCATGCATTTCACAGTCTCACTCAATCAGGGGCCCCGAAGATATCGCTCATGTTATGTAGGAGTGACAAATCCCATCTAGGTACTCACATCCCTCTGCATGATTCGCTGTATGTCCAATAACCAACTTTATAATCACCTTGTTACAGATGACGTTTGATGGCATTAAAATGCATAACTCCTTATGTAGGAATCGTAGTGATTTCAGGTCAAAGGACCACAGACACCATTGTCACTATAAGAATCGCTTATGACACTCACATAACGATCTATGTAGTGTTCTTATGGTGGGTCAATCCAGTACATCATTACTCTAATATGTACCCATGTGAAGACTTGATATCTCATATCCATGACCCGTGAGATGTGGTCATCAGTCTATGCACATACAAGTCTCAATGCATTATTGTTGTCCTAGTTAACAATAATACTTGACGAGGGACATTTAAGAATAGTATTATAACCAAAAGGATCTCACAATCAAGTCATCCACTTGATGTCTTATGGCATCAAACTTACTATTCTAAGGACTTTATTATGTTTATAAAAAAAGAACACAATAAATGAAATGTCTCATATATAAAATAAGCATAATAGAATGTATGTAAATACAGACAAATGTATCAGCCTCTAGGGCATACACCAACATATGTTTATTTTAATCATATTGCTAACTTTGTATTTTCTTATTTATTGACATGTTGCTTGATCCTAATTGAACCTTTTTGAAAGAATAAAACAAGATTAGTTGAGCTGTGACAGCTTATTAACCCTGTAACTTTTAAAATAATCTAAATTGTGATAGCTTAATGATTCATTTCTTTAAAATAAATAAAAATTAAATGAATTTTAAAAAAAAAATCTTTTCAAAATTAAAAAATATCAACCCACAATTGTTTTTCTAAAAAACTACGTGACTTTGAGTTCCTCATTACACCCGAGGATACTTAAGAGTGGAACTCCTATTCTGTCAAGTCAAAATTATTATTATTTTTTATTTGTATATTTAATTTATCTTTTAAAAAAATGGGTAAAATAAATATTTTTATGGGTTATAAAAAAAATGCACAATTGACTTAAGGTACCGTCTCAGGACGGGTGTGTTAGGAGTGCTGTGAGATTAAGTTTTCACCCTTCCCTATACATAACCGACTCTCGAATCCAATCTAGTTTCAAAGACTATTTTCTAAGAAAAGTTTTCTAATTTTTCCTATTTCAGATAAAATTGGTGGCGACTCCTAATAATTTATTTTTCGCCCCTCCAGCCGCGATTATGGTCGTGATAAGAGGAATCAAAGGCTTTTTAGGAGTTTTTCAAGGAGATGTGACCATTTCTTTGGAAATAGTGTTTGTTAACCAAATAATGGATTTCCTTGGTTAATCCGAGTTTCCAAAATGGCAGGGAAGATAAGTTTGTATTAGAGCCTTGTGATAATAATGATTGGGTATGCTCCAACCCTAATGTAGAATAGACTGACCCTAAATTATTTATGTATAAGACATATTTTAATTAGCTGTACGTGCATCTTCTTTTTTCCAACTTCAAGAGTGATGTCCTGTCAGTGATGAATGTCATTCCCCCAGTTGCACCCTAATAGCTAGGCCTTAATATGATATTTTCAACTGTTGTGTAATAATTTTGGTTTTCAAACTACCTGCACAATAACTAGGCCCTAATTCGATACTTGGTCTCTTTGAATCTTTGTATAAGGCCTTCAAGAATCATTTTTTCAAGGTAGTTCCCTAGGGGGATGCTCGTCAGTCTTTTGTAGATAATAATGGTGTGACTAAGTTTCCTCTCACATGGGTTCTCAACGCTTAGGAATCACCCGAGATATCCGACAAACCATTTAGGGATGATGGGTGGAAGGAAATCGAATTTTCAAAGTAGCTGAACCCTTCAAGTGTTCTTGTATTTTGTGTTCCATCGAATAAGCACTCAGAAATCGGGCGCTTAAGCGCACAACCCATAACATTCTATGCTTGGGCAATTAAGCGATGAAAAAGTGGGCACTCAACTTTAGAATCTTCTACTTAGCTTTTCGCTCCTTTAAGCATCTGGTTTTCTTTCATGTGTACTTACCTAATAAAAGCAAATATAAACACATAATAAGAACAAAGTTTAGAATAATAAAAATATGATAAAAATGGAGAATAAAGGTTAATCAAAAGGGATTGGAAGAGGATGAAAACTAAGATTTTGAAATGAAAAAATATGAGTTTTACAGTTTCATCATCGGCCTATATCAATGGGTCGACCGAGAAGTCCTAGACACTTCCTAAAGTGTAATAAGTGCTAGGGACGTGTATAAGAAGCAACAATACTTGCAATTGACTAATGATAGGTTGAGAGACAAAGAGTACGCCATCCACCATCTGCTTGAGGAAGAAAAAGTATGTTCTACGCGAACAGAAGGCGATCACTTTATTTTATATGTACGGGGCACTTTTTATGAGGATCAAAGTCTGACTTTCGTTCAATGAGTTCAAGATTGGGGAATTCAACCATTTGCTTATGGCTCCAACCCAGCTTAACCCAAATGCATGGGGGTTCATCCGGGCTTTCAAACTTGTGTGCTGGGTTTTCAACTGGCCATACTCTGTCAGATCCATCTTCTTCCTTTTCACCCAGTTCTCACCTTTTGGGAATAGTCATAAAAAAGGGTGAGTCACTTTGCTAGTACATGCTAGACGCAAAGTGTTTAAGCCCTATCAAGAGTCCTTCAAAAATATTAAGAAGGATTTCTTCAGAATTGAGGGGGCTCTGGGGTTGACACATTTTCTTGTTTCCCAAAATGGCAAACCCCTTCTATATTTATATTGGACTTAGGTTGTATAGGAATGGAGGATAGAAAAGATAGAAACTCTAATCTCCTAGCTCCTTGAGGATGAGGCCGAGGTCCTTCATTTTCTTGTTGAATGGGCCAATATAAGTGGGGTCATATACTATAAAGATATCCTCGACGAGCCTGCTGACTCAATAAGGCCATTATTAGGTATCTCATCCTGCATATATCTATCTTATTTGTATTTCAAATTCTTCTTAAGTGTTATAAAACTTATTTTCTTTTTGTAGAAAGCATGGCGCCCCTTGGTGGTCTCGAGCTCCTCGCTCAACGTTTGGCTGCTCAGAGAGGGGGAGCTTGTAGATCATGGGCCCGGCCACAGCTTCGAGGGTCACAGTTGTTGTTCTTCCTCCTCTACCCATAGTGCAAGTGGCGAAGCTGGGTTCCCTAACACAGCCCCTCTGAACTCGAAAAAGAAAAGTGGACAATAAGAGAGAACAAAGGGGTAAGAGGCCAGCTACTGAGGCTGCTCCTGCTGAGGTTCCTACTGGTCCAAGGTCTGCAATCTCGGAAGGTGCTCCACTGTATTTTTCACTTGGGTTAGTGTAGGGTAGATGGGTTGATCCTGCAAGGATCATTGACACCTCCCTTTTGTCTCTTGCTGATTCAGATGTGCTAATAGAGCATGATATGGTGGAGCTTCTCTTGGATGCTCAAGTCCAGTGCTTATTCAACACCTCTATCCTTTGATTTCTAGTGGGGTCTTTTGAGTCCATTTGTAGGGCTCAAGAGTTAGAAAGAAAGTTCAATGCCCTCCTGAGTGAAAAATAGAGTCTTGAGCTAGCAATTGCCCAAAAAAATAGACAGTTGGCTCAAGTCACTCAAGAGATCGAGTTGTGTAAGGATAAGATCGTCGAGCTCCAATTCGGGTTCGCCCGTCTTTCTGAAGAGGTTGTCGTAGTGATCACGCTCTGGGCCTAAGTTGTTGAAGGGGTGGCTCAGGAAAATACTCTAAAGGATCATATATCTTCTACCGAGACCACTCTAACTGTTCTCTAAGTTGAAAATGAATTTCTCCACTAGACTGAATCCAAGCTGAATGAAGATATTATGGTACTTGAAGATGAATGGGATAAATATGTGGATAAATCATTCACGAATGATCTCACCTAGCTTTACCTTCTAAACTCTAATCTTAATGAGGAGGGAATTGGCTAAATGAAGTTAGTCTGGGATGGTCAAATTGTAGATGCCACTTCCGTGACTGCTCTAGTTGACCAAGTTACTCCCAGGGTGGACCTCAGTGAAGAGGAGCCGGATGGGGCATCAAAGGACAGCCAGACGGAGGTGAGGACCTCGGAGACCGTCATGGAGGAAACCCAGAGGACAACTAATCAAACTTTTCTTTTTTTGCTTTGCCCCCTGTGTGGGGTTTTTAAAATATTTGTAAATGATCATGTCTCGATCTCATGCATCTTTTTAATTTAAGTACTTAGTATTTTTCCATATATTCTTGCTATTTGTTCTTTATCGAGATGAGTCTAACGCTCGATCATGGTGTTTTTTTTTTCACTTGTGCTGGTGTTTTTATCACCGAGATGAGTCCAATGCTCGACCTTGGTGGCCGTTTTACACCTTGTGAAAACTCGTATTTTCCTAATTGAGATGGGTCCAAAGCTCGATCTCGATGGTCAGATTTGCTTAGAAATGTTTGACACCTAGTCAAATTTTTAGTGTAAAGTTATGACACGGGAGCCTCTAGGAGTGGTGTCCACTATCTCGGGCAACGATTTAATACTTGTAACCACGTTAAACCTTTTTCAGGCTTATGGGTTAGGCTTGATGTTGAAATTATAGAATATAGTTGACACGTTAGCCTCTTTGTGTGGAATCCAATGTCTTGGGCTATGGTCAGATATGCTTAACCTCTATAAAGCTGTTTAGTTTATGGGTTAAGGTCAAGCACATTAGGGTACGAGTGAAAACTCTTGAATGCACCCCTTGAGCTTAGATACTAGTCAAGTGGATTCCCTTGTTTGACCATCAAGTATGGATATTAGGATATCTGATTCTCTTTGAACCTTGTATTCCTCAAACCTTAGTAAGGCATGATAATCTCGTGGCTTTTAGTAGTCATAAAGTAAACAAGTGTTGAAAGAATAATATATGATTTATTCATGATAACAATAACAAATGAGACATTTAACTATAATATTTCCTTAGCTTATTCGCATTCTAAATTTTTTGATAGTTTTGCCAGAGAGAGTTTCTAGAGTGTAGGCTCTTGTGTTAGTTTTGGATATGATCCTATATAGACTTTCCCAATTAGGAGATAACTTCCCATCCTTCATATTTTCCCTCCAATGTCTGCCCAATGTAGCATGAGGTCACCGGGATTAAATCTTTGTGGAATCATTTTAGAATTATACCGTGCAACAATCCTTTGTTTGAGGAAGGCTTCGCAGATATGGGCAATATGACATTGTTTTTCCGATAAATCCAGTTCATAGCGGATGAGATTTGGGTTGGTTACTTCAGAAAAGTTCATTCTTCTCTAGCTCAGTTCTCTTATTTCTATCGAGATCATAGCCTCGCAACCATAAGTTAATTTAAAGGGAGTTTCTCCTGTGGAAGAATGAGGTGTGGTCTGATATGCACATAAGACATGATCGAGCTACTCCACCCAATTCCCTTTAGCATCGTTAAGTCTTGTTTTGAACCCTCTAAGTATAATTTAGTTAGCAGCTTCAGCTTGCCTGTTGGTCTTTGGATGTTCCATTGATATGAAATGCCACTTTATTTTGAGATCGATCAAGAGATCCTTGAACATATGATATATGAATTGGGTTCTATTATTCATGAAAATAGGCTCCGAGATTCCAAACCTACTAATGATGTTCTTATAAGTGAACTTTTGGATTCGCGCAGAAGTGGTGGTGGATAACAGCTCTGCCTCAATCCACTTGGTGAAGTAATCAACAACCTCTAGTAGGTACTTGATCTGCCCTAGTGCTTGGGGGGAAAGGACCTACGATGTCCATCCCCCACTGGTAGAATGACCAGGGGATCGACATCATAGATAACTCCTCTAGTGGGGCTGCATAGATATCTAAGTGGCGTTGACATTAGTCACATTTCTAAACATGTTCCTTACTGTTAGGTTCTATAGTAAGCCAATAGTATCTAACCCTCAACATTTTCCATGCTAAGGACTTTCCCTCGAGATGATGGCCAGAGCTTTCTTCATGAATCTCGGCCAACGGATTCTGCCTCCTTAGGTCCAAGGTACTTAAGGAGGGGAGAAGAGAATCCGTGACGATGCAACTAGTTATCAAGGATGGTGTACCAGGCCGCTGTTTGCATTGTCTTCTGGGATTCCTTCTGATCTTCAGGTAATGAGCTATTATGGAGGTAGCCAACTATGGGCATCATCCAGGTTTTATCATCTTCTAGTAAGAGGACTTTATTATTTGTAATACTGGGAGTGAATAAGAAGTCCTGGATCATGGGCCTATTGTTGCTAGGGCTCTTGGTGCTGGCAAGCTTTGATAGGATATCGGCTCTGGAGTTCTGCTTCCTTGGGATGTGCTCTACCTTAACATTACCAAAGCTTTTTATTAATTTCTTGAATTTAGCTAAGTATTTCTGCAATAGGGGCTCCTTAGCCTAATATTTGCCTCAGATCTGGGATATCACCAATTGTGGGTCACTACATAGGATTATATCTGTGGCTCCCATCTCCTTTACCTTGTTGATGCTTACGATACATGCTTTATATTCATCTTGGTTTTTTGAAGTAGGAAACTCGAACCTCAGAGAATGTTCTAACACGAGGCTGGCTTTGTTTTCCAATATTACTGCAGCACTGCTTCCTTTAGGATTCAAGGATCTATCAACGTTGATGGTCTATGAATGTGTTCTAGGATAGCCAGAATATGGTGTAAGCTTAACCAAGAAGTCAGATAATACTTGAGCCTTTATAGTTGGTCTTGACTCGTAAGTAATATTGAACTCAAAGAGCTTCGTTGACTAAGCAATCATTCTCCCAGCGAGATCCAGCCTATGTAGTACTTGCCTGATTGGCTAGTTTGTTCTCATTATCACAGGGTGACACTAAAAGTACTATCTTAGCCTTCTTGCAGTAATTAACAATGCCAGGGCTAGTTTCTCAATCTTCTGATAATGGATATCGGGGCCTTGCAAGACTTTAATGACAAAATAAATTAGCCTTTGATCTTCTTCCACTTCTCTAATTAGAACTGAGCTGATCACCTCGCTACTGACAGAGAAGTAGGCATAAAGTGTTTTAATAGGGTCTAGTTTTGTCAGAATTAGTGGTGTGGATAACATCTTCTTTAGTTCTTGAAAAGTAGTCTAACACTCTAGGGTCTACTCGAAACTCTTTCCCCATTTTTAAGGTTTTAAAGAAAGGTAGAGATTTTTTAGCAGCCTTGGCGAGGAAACATTTGAGGGCCGCTATTTGACCTGTCAACTATTGCACTCTTCTTTCACGGACTGCGGGTTGTGCATGTCTAAGATGACTTGGCATTTTTCTAGGTTAGCTTTAATACCTCGATTTGTTAACAAAAACCCCAGAAATTTCTCGACCTATACACCGAAGGCGCATTTCTTCAAATTCATCCTCATGTTGTGCTTTCGAATCTAGGTGAACACTTCTTCCAGATCCTTGATGTGGTCTCTGGTCTCTGTTGTCTTGAAAATCATATTGTCTATGTAGACTTCAAACATCTTACCAATATGTCCTTAGAAGACTTTGTTCATCATTCATTGGTAAGTTGCCCCTGTATTCTTCAGTTCGAATGACATGACGCAGTAACAATAGTTTCCTATCTCGGTTATGAAGGCGATATTGTCTTCGTCCTTCGGGTTCATTGGAATCTAGTTATATCCGAAATAGGTGTCTATGAAGGAAAGTAGCTAGAATCCGAACGCATTGTCCACCAATTTGTCAATGTTGGGAAATGGATAAGGGTCTTTTGGGCATGCCTTGTTCAAGTTAGTGTAATTGACACATATGCACAACTTCTTGGCCTTGTTGACCAAGACCACATTAGAGACCCAAGTGGAATAAAAAACTTACCTGATGAATCTGGCGTCTAGGAGTTCTTTTACATGTTTTTAGATTACTTCTTGTCTCTCAGGTTTGACTTTTCTTTTTTGTTAGCCATTGGCTTCGTATATTTCATGATAGAAATTTAGTGGTAGATGAATTCTGGGTCTAGCCTTGGCATGTTTGTGGAGGTCCAGGTAAATATATCTTTGTTTTTCATTAGAAACTCGATTAACCAGGCTTTCTTTTCCTAATTCAAATGTCCTCCAATCTTGGTCACCTAGTCTGCCTTGGTGACAAGTTAGAGGGGTTGCAGTTATCCATTAGGTTAAAGGCGTCTACCATAAATCTCCTCACGAACATCTAGTTTAGTCAAGAGGATGTTGACGGGTTTGTAGTGACTGAAGTTGGACTATTGTGTTGGTTTGTGGTGTTAGATTTCTTGGCAATTTGCAGACTTTCATTGTAGTATCTTATCTCTATGACCTGGTCTCTTTTGACTATGACAACCTTGTCCTGGTGGTCTAGAAACTTCATGACTAATTAGGGTGTAGAGTTCATAGCCCTAAGGCATTGAGTGAAGGATGACCCAGTATGGCATTATAGGTTGAAGGGCAGTTAACCACTAGGAACTTGACCTTGAGTGTCTTGAAGAGGGAATCTTTCCCTAAGGTCAAGTAGGTCTTGATGTTTCCTACCAAGGTGATCTTGTTTCTAGTAAATCCGATTAGCTCACTGGTATATGATATCAATTCATTTTTTGATAATCCTAACTTCTCGAATAAGTCTAGAAACATGATGTCAGCCGAGCTCCCTTGATCAACAAATAATCGGCAAACCCTGGCATTGGTGATTATCCTCGAGATCACCATGGGGTCATCTTGACATGAGATTATGCATCTATAATCCTTATCAGAGAACAAAATCAGTGGGGTTTTTCTCACGTTGCTATCTGACTTAGTCCCAAAGAGGGATACCATGCTCAGTATAGCCCAAAGTGCTTTCTTTCTAGCATTACCTGTCTCACCACTACTCGCAAAGTCCCCCAAGATGGTGTTGATTGTGCGGGTTACCTCGGTGTGACGGTAGTCATTATCTTGATCGCCATCCAAGGCTTGTGTCCTTTCTTGATTTTGGGCATTACCCCAGCATGGGTCTGCGCTGGAATTATCATTCTTTGCAGGAGACATTCTTCTCTGGTAGGGCAGAGATGGGATTCTCCATGAGCTGTAGCTTCACTTTCTATAGTTTATTCTCCGTTTTGATTATTATTCTGAGATTGGAGCACATAGCGGGATAGGCGACCATCTCGGATCAGTGACTCAATAGCATCTTGGAGGTTGATGCAATCCACCATGTTATGTCTATGATCATCGTGCCATGCAGAATGCTTAGACTTGTCCCTTTAAGCATGTTTCTTTAAGGGATAAGGTCTTTGCAAATCTTTGAACTCTATGTTCATGACTTCTTGGTAGATCTAAGTCTGAGGTGTGTTGAGGGGAGTGTAGTTCTCATACTTTCCCTTGAAAGGCAACTTCGAGTTCTGGCCTTGTTGATTGGGTTATCCAGACTTAGTTTTAGCATCTTTTCTTTTCTTGAGATGCTTCCTAGCCCGGTAAATGTTTTCAACATTGATGTACTTGTCAACTTGAGCACAGAACTTGTCCATTGTCTTGGGCTTCTTTTTGGCAAGAAAGAAAGGAAGCGGCTCAGGGCAGAGCTCTTCTCTCATGTAGTGCAATTTGAGCCTTTCATCCTAGTCACATATATTCACAATTTCCTTGTTGAAATGGGATATAAAGTCTCAGAGAGACTCTTTTTCTTGCTTGACTTGGGAGAGACATGAGATAGATTTCAATTGCACTTTGTTAGTGGTGAAGTGCAACAAAGATCTCGAGGACAAGCCCTCTTAGTTGACAACAGATTTAGGAGTTAAGGTAGTGAACCATCTTAAGGCTGCTTTCTTTAGAGATAGAGGGAAAGCACGACACATGAGTGGGTCATCTCCTCCAACAAATAGGAAAGCAAAAATATAAGCATCTAACTGCTCTTGAGGGTCCGTGATCCTATCATAGATTTTAATATGTATGGGATATTTGAAACGCGTAGGGATCTCATAGGCCATTAGCTTATTGGAGAAAGGTTGGTTTTGTGAAACTAAGTTCTTTACTCCATGTTCTAGCTCATTTCTTTCTTGAACAGGGATTTCAACGTTCTGATCAGGTTTCGTAATCCTGGAACACTTTGGATGGTGAACCTAGTTGTGAGCTTTCTCCTTTCTTGGAGATCAGTTTTCACCTTCTTTCTCCTGGTTGATAGCTTTCTCAAGGTTGTGAATGTGTTCATCCAGGAGTCTAACCAGAGAGATGTGTTTTGCTCTAGATAGCTCTAGGAGAATGGATTCAGTATAGTGGGACCGAACTTGTTCATTCTCCATCCAAGCTCCTAGGCGTTGCAGCACCGACACTCACGGCTTGGCATCCCTAGAAGGTGCTCCTTATGGATTAAGATGTTGCATCATCGGAATTCATGTAGGTGGATAAGGGAGATTCTCACTAATATAAGAAGTCTCCACCTCGTCTTGCCTGGGTTCCAGTTGGGTAGTGACTAGTTCTTAGATCTACTCAGGGATTGGGATGAACGTCAGTCGATGGTTAGGGCAAGGGTAGTTCTGTGTAACAAAGGCACGATTCTGATTTGTAGAACCTTGATTTCTCCTCGTGGTAACCATGATGGTGATGATGGGAATATAATTTTCTTTTCCCACAGATGGCGCCAATGTTCTGAACAAGGTTAAGAAGAATACCTGAATAGGTGGTTGAAGGTGGAATCCTTCATAGCATGATAGTGGTAACAATGGTGTGAGATGGTGGGTACTTACAAAAGGCACTCCGATGCTCAAGTTAGACTGTGTACAAGGTGTGTAGTGTTTGGAATCAGATGCATACCTTTGAGGCTTTGCAGGGTATTTATAGGAGCGTCTTGGATGATTAAAATTATAGTTCAATATGAGTTGAATGCTATTATTTGGGATCAAAATCCATGGGATTGTTATCTCTGATAACCGATTTTCTTATTTATGAGGGATATAATTAGAGTTCGTATCTATGCGGGATTCTGTGAGAGATTTATGCCTCATAAATAGGTAGATCAACTTATCTAATAGTGCGCATAAATATCTGGGATCCTATTATGGTGGGTCGGGTTGCTCTTGAACCGTTAACCTAAAACTTAGTCTAGAATAGCTAGAAACACAGTATTTTGAACATTCCTTTCAACACTTGTTTTGTTATTGGTTCAAAAGTAAGTGTTGCTAACATTCCTCACCTAATAATTCTTTCAAGTGTTGAAAGGAGTGTTCAAAAGAGTGCGTTGCTAGCATTCCTCTTGAGAACAAATAGTAATAGACTTTGTTGGAATAGCTACCCTGATAAAACTCATACTATTACTCTTAACCTATAAATAAAAGCTCTCAGAAAATTCATAAGGGATTCAATAGGACATTCACATTGCTGTTGGAAAAAATTTAGAAAGAGAAAAAGTGTAAGAAAGAGTGCAGAATTATAAAGCACAAGACGTGATGATATGACTTATGCGTCACTTGGTTTTTTTTAAAATTTTTTATTTTATTTTATCCTTTTTTTTTTACTTTTGCTAATTTGACTTGTATTGTGCAAGTGATATTATGTAATTTTGATGGACAATATATCATGCAATTGATCAATTGATAGCTACCGAGACTATCAAATTATATTAATTTGTAAGCCGATTCACCAAATTACTTGTAGTATAATTAAGGCACAACAGAGTCGAGCCCTGGGATCACTCTAATTAAGTAATTAAATTAAGAAGTTAACAAAGGGGAGGGGGAAAATTACAGAATTAATTAAACAAAAGTAATTAAAAACTATAAATAGAATTAAGTAAACAACCAATCCAAGGAAATTAACTAATCTTGAATTTAATTCATCCTTAATCATTAAGAATCCATTCAATTCTAACTGAGTTTTTGGTCTTAGATCACATCAAGAAGTCTTAAGATGATCCATGAATTCTCTACTAGATAAGCATCCATAATTTAATTAATCAAAACTAAATGAATTAAGCACCTATCTAATCCTAAATTAATCTAAAACCAAATTCAACTAAACTAAAGAATCCTACAAACAACTTTGATGTATTGTTTAGTATCTGTAATCCTCATTAAACACGTGTCAAATTAAGTAATTCAATTTAGATTTAACAAAATTAAAAGAAGTTGAAGAGAAACTTAATTCACCAGTAAAAGAGAAACTTGACTAACAAGTAAAAGAGAAACTTGATTATAATTAAATGTAAAACAATCAAAATAAGATCTCAGAATTAAATATCAAGATTGTCAATCCCTAGGATTGATTAAAAAAAGTTTATCCCTCCATCGATGGAAGGGAAAAACAGAAAAGAAAGAAACTTAGAGAGAAGGGAGGCGAAGAAAGATGAAGAGAGGTAGTACAAGCAAGAACGCTTAGGAGAAAATTAAGGTTGAGTTTTGTGGTTGTTGCTATGCTTAAATAACTATCTTTAGTATTAAAAATTCAAGTTTGCCTTAGCTTAAGGTTAATCCTTTCTTCTTAGCTTTAATTTGACACATAATTTATATAATTTGGGCTTAGGATGAGAGCGTTATGCCTTAAACATTCTTAACAACTCTTTGAACCCGTTAGCCGACTTCAAATGGTAAAAATACCATCAAAACATTATAGTTTTAATAAGTGGTCTCATAAGAATTTAAGATCTATGTCTCAGCTTTCAAATGACACTAGTTTTAGTTCCATATGACACCTACAACCCAAACTATGGCCCATTATCTACACATTATCCAGGTTTAAGCAACAACATCTCTATTCTGACTTCGTGGCTCACCCACTATACATCTGATTCAGTCTTCAAGTTCTTTATCAAAGTTGTAGAGCTCACTCTCATCTTTCCTAAAAGGTAAAATTCATAATTTTTAGATGTCTAAAACTCAAGTTATGCCCAAAATACAGAATAATGTAAAATTCTCAATAATGCTAAAAGATACAATTAAGCTCAATTTGAACCCAAACTTATAAAATGTGACCAAAACCAATCAATTAAGCATATAAGAGGTCTAAGAGACTTAATATGAGGGTTAACTAATATATAAAAATTGTGTTTATCAAATTCCCTCACACTTAACTTTTGCACTCCTAGGCAAAATTAGAAATTTAACACTAGAGAACAAGGAATAACAACACAAACTCAAAAGTTAAAAAACTCTAAAAGACTTACTTTCCAATGATGTTCAAGAATACAAATTTCTATGAGCAATAAGAGCAACCAAAGCTTCAAAGAATCAAAACATTCATGAAGTTGTATTTCTCTACATCTCAAACCAACAAGGAAAGTAATTTCAATTGAAAAGCATAAATCAAGAATGATAGAACCTCACAAGATTCACTCTCAATCCCTCAAGTGTTTAGAAGGTAAGTGTATCACTCAATTCAACCCATGAAAATTTGCGCTACCATAAACTTGCTTATCTTGTATTTCTCCACTACTTAAAACACATGCACATACAAATCAAGAGGACTTTATGCAAGGTTGTAATGAGGCCAAGGTAAGGAAAGGGAATAATATGGAAATGACAAGTTAAATACCAAGGAGAATTGGTGTGGTGTGGAATACGATTAAAAATTAATATTAAAAACAGTTGCCAAGTTCCACCAAAAATATAAAAACCTTGCAACCAATTGTAGTAAGCAAGGGTCGATCCACAGAGAACTAATTCAATTAACACTATCAATCCAATTCCTAAATTAAACTCTGATGAAAAATGAACAGTAAAATTAAAAAATGGGTTTTGTTAATTAAAACTAACAAAAGAAATTAAACTTAAACCAACATAGTAAACACAAATTGAATTATCAAGTTAAAGATATTGCTTAAGAGATGGAATCCACTACTAGATTTATATGATTATGCTAACTTACATATCCTTTATACCAACATGATTAATTATGTTCTTATGTAATTGTGAGATAAATCCCATGTCTTCCTTAAGTTTCGCTTAATTCAGCAACCGCTCAAATCAAACCCTAACCATTAGTTATTTGTAAAGCAACCGCTCTTACACCTACCTAATGATTGCATTAAGAATTAGAAAACCAATCACACTAAGATCTAATTACACACCGGGATTAAATTACTTAGATCATATGCCTCACTAGTCATACCACCGCAACCGCGCATAGCAATCCTAGTTTTACCACTCTCGAAATTTGGCAAGAATATAAAAACCTTTATATTGATTTAAGAACAGAAACATATGAATAAAAACACAATTGTATTGATATAAAGAAATATGCAAGAGTCACATAATCAAAGCTAGAGTTTCATCCTCCCTTAACCAATCAAGAAGTTTAGCCACACATGGTAAATTCAAAAACAGAAGAAGAATTAAAAGAAAGCATTGTTCAGAACAAAAGAAGAAAAGCAAAACTAAATATCAAACTAGTTTCCAAGGCTTGAGAGTGATTGATCTTTGATCGCTCGAATCTGAGTCTCCAATCCTCAATCGAATCCTTCCTCTTCTTGGTCTTCGTGTTTCTCTCAGTTTCCTTGACAGCTCTCTCTGTCCAGATCGGGTTTAAGGGCTCTAAGCAATCCTATTTATAGGTTTGGGAACCTAATTTAGCATTAAAACACGAAATTAAACTTCTGAGCCGATGACACGGGCCGTGTCATGTTACACGGCCCAACCCGTGTCTGATTTTGATGTCAAATCTCCAGCTATTCCAAAGTCAGAGAAGAACACGGCCTACCCCGTGTCATTTGACATGGGCCGTGTTCTCGGTCAAGGCTTGAAACTGATTCTTCCTCGTGAAGTCAGAGGAGTACATGGCCTACCCCGTGTCATTTGACACGGGCCGTGTTGTTCAAAATCTTCCAGTCTTCAAAGTCAGAATAATACACGGCCTACCCTGTGTACTTTGACACGGGCCGTGTTGATCACTTTCTTCAAATCCAACCTTGATTCTTCATAAATGCCCTTCTTCCTTTGCTTCTAGGGGTTGATACTGATTCCCTTAAGTCTCTTAACTCCCTTCTCAATAGTTCAATACCAATGGACTCCATCACTCATAGATCTCCTGAAAATCACAATACGTTTATGAGTGTTTATAACCACATTTAAGCAAAGTTTCACAATAAACATCCCAAAGACAATTCTAAATCAGAAACTTAGCTAAATGACAATAATTAAGCACATATGGAATCCAATTAGATCAAACAAAGAACATTTAAAAGCTGAAATTATTAACAGATCAAATATCCCCACACTTAACCTTTTGCACTCCTGGGCAAAAACATAAGATCAAGCACATGCTTCCCAATAAGTAATAAAAGTACTGAACAATGAACAAAGATCTACACACATCAGTCCTTTCAAGGAATCTAAGCATTTAGGAATTTCCTCTCTCAAGAATCCAAATCAGCAAGCCAAGTCAATCCAATATCAAGGTTAAGTCAACATGATAAATCCTCACTGATGTACTCTCTTTCACTCATGTATTTTGGGCTTGTATTTACTCTCAACCAACTCATGAAAACATGCCCTATCATAGGCTTGACAAGCCTCTACTTCTCCACTACCTAAATCACATGCACACAAAGATCAAAAGGTCTTTAATCAGGTTGTAATGGGGTCAAGGTCAAGGTGAGATATATCAAGGATAAACAAAGTTAAACCATCGGAAATAGAAGAGCAAAGGGGAATATAAAAATCAAACACTTTTGCACAATTACCCCAACACTTTTCAATCCATCTTCATCTTTTGCTTGACTTTCTCCATTCATCAACCAACTTATCAATCTCTTTTTTTATTTTACTTATTCTTCATTCCTTTCTTTCTTTTTCTTTCTTTTTTCTCATTTCTATTTTTTTTTATCAAAACAGTGTAATCACCCCCACACTTATTCAAACACAATTCCTAACATAATTATTAAGCTCTTCTACTCCCTAAGGTAGGGTAGCAATGATTTTTCACTATTAGGCTTGTATTGAGCTATAATAAAAAGAAAGGAAATCATTCAGGCTCAAAGGGGTGAAACAATGGATCAAAATACAAGGATAGCTATTTGGATGGTGAAAGAAAGAAATGCCTTTATCATCTCAAAAATGTGCAGTGATCATTTGCAATTTAAAAGAGAGTCAAATCAAGTTCTGAAAAGCATATAATCACAAGTGGAATCACACAACAAAGAACAGAAATGACTTAAAATTAGTCATTCACATCAAGGCCCAAAAACTCACTAGGTCCCAATTTTATCATATTCTCAAAACCCTTTCAATTTTCAAAACCTCTCAGTGCAAGTTTAGAATCAAGAAAGTTAACTCCTTTAGGCTTAAAAACCTGTCAATAAAAATCAATCACTTGCTCATTGCTCAACATACTCTAAAAACCAGTTAGAAAGACATGCACCAGATATGCCATTAAAAACAGAATGTGCAATTAAGGTCAAACCCAAACTTCCCCCCACACTTAAAATAGACAGTGTCCTCAATGTCAAAGCATACACAACATATAAAAGGAATCCAAATTAATAAGCAAAGTATATGCGAAGAATTGAGTCTGGCATCAGGAAACTCAGTCAAATACAAAAGAGAAACCAATAGCAATAGTAACCAAAACAATGTCCATTAAGCCAGCAAAATGAAGGACACAGCCTCAAAAGAAAATGAAAATACATCAAGATGGGGGAGGGGGATATGAAAAACGCTGAAGCAGAAAATCAAGCTTGCCATCAATGGCATCCATCCTCTGATCGCGCGCAACTTCTAGAGCCTGAAAATGGTCCTCTAAGCGCTGGAAACGAGCAGCATGGTCCAGCTCCAAGCAGTCAATACAGGCTAAAATAGCATCATAGGAAGCTGCGTCAGGTTGAGTGGAAGGGCCCGCATTATCAGCAAACTCGGGAGGAGGGGAGACGGTAATATCCTCATGCGGCTCAAGGGCTGGATCAGCCCTAGGCAAGGCAACTACATCAGCGCTAAGCAAGACGAGAGCACCATTTAGACAAGTGCAGAGCTTCATAGATAGCAAAATGGCCCCGTCAATAGCATTGGGACCCTGGACTGGTGCCTCCTCCAACAGATGCAAATAATCAAAATGATCAGCAATGGCAGTCACATACCCCCTATCACAATGTGGCCAGCTAAAGTGGTCCCTACGTGGTGAAACTGATTACAGAGCCAATGCCAGCCATTAACAGGAACTCCCTCAAGCATGCAGTGCAAGAAAAACAACTCAGAACGGCTAATCGTCCCTTGACTTCCCCCATACCACAAAGAGTATTAGCTAACCATTTCTGAATATAGCGATGGGCAGGGGACCTAAGCCTAGAAGCTTTAGACATCTTAGGATCATAGCCATCAGACCCAGGTACAGTGAGGGCAGACCACACACGATCAACATTAAAATCACGGGGTAACATATTTTCCCCCTCAGGAAAACCAAAAACAGCTCTAAACATATGAATATCAACAGAATGAGAATTACTGAGCAACCTAAAGGTGATTTCACCAAGCCATCTAGTTTGATCAGACAGAGGATAAAGCTTACGATTAAAACTAGAAATAAACTCCCTAGTTAACTCAGTGAAAGTAGGCCTTTGTAACAGTGCAAAATCAACCCAACCAATCCTACCCAATAAAGCAAACACCTCATCATATAACCCTATAGCCCTAAGGGTATCTACGTCTAAAAAGCGAGTGGGAACCACTACCTTTCTGTCAATAGGGTTGACTGGCACCTGAGGGGGTGAGGGCTCACGCGAGGGTGATGGAGACCGAGCACGCCTAGAGTTGGTATGATGGGGATGGAGTGAACAGGAAGCAGCGATGGTCTTGACGCGCTTTTTAGGACCCATCACTGGAAGAAGCAGAAGAATGAAGAAAATTGAAAGGTACCGTGAATGTGGAAAGAAAATGCGTGGTGGAAAGCGCGTGGTGGAAAGAGGAGAAGGGTGGCAGCTATGTGGGCAGATAGGGAGGGGACAATGGTGGCAAAATTGGAAGGAGAAAGAAAGAAGGAAGAGAAATTGAGAGGAAAAAATGGTGGAGAATGGAGAATAGAGTGGTGGGTCAGGAAGATTTGGGGGGAGGATAAGGATGGTGGCTACGCAGAGAAGAGGGAGAAGAGGGGAATTTGGGGAAGAAAACCTTAAACAGGGTATAAATGGTGTGCTGCCACGAGTACACGGGCCGTGTTATATGACACGGCCCAACCCGTGTTTCTTTCTGGAAAGCAGGTGAGCTGCTGTGCAAAGCAACATGGGTCGTGTCATATGACACGGCCCACCTCGTGTACTCCTCTAGAATCACCACAACTCTGGTCCCTTCGAAAACATGGGCCGTGTCATATGACACGGCCCAACCCGTGTATTTTTCTGCAGGAGTTAGGATGCTGTAATGACAACACGGGCCGTGTCATATGACACGGCCCTACCCATGTAATATGCTGACTTACAAAAACACTTGAAACTATTCCTCAGGACTGCATGCACTCAACAAACATGAACTCAAGCAATCAAACTAAAACTGAGCAAGTCAAAACACAAATATCAGCAAGGAGATAGGTATCATCAAGCAAGAAACACTTAAAAATAGGCTAAACTAAGAAACTAAACAACGCAAAACAGAAAGGAAAAAGAAAGCAAATCTGATTGGGTTGCCTCCCAATAAGCGCTTGGTTTATTGTCCTCAGCCAGACATTGTGATGCTCCTCAGGATTCTTCATAAGATGGACGGAGAAGAGGCATGTCTTCAACTTCTGCGTTGTCCGGAAGTTCATGGTAAGGCTTGAGACGATGCCTATTAACCGTGAATGTCTTCCCTGAGGCCTTGTTCATGATCTCTACTGCACCAGAAGGAGAAACAGTAGTTACTACAAATAGGCCAATCCATTTAGAACGTAACTTACCTGGGAATAATTTGAGTCTAGATTGGTACAACAACACTCTTTGGCCTTGGTGAAAGCTTTTCCTAGAGATCATTTGATCATGAAATGCTTTGGTTTTGGCCTTGTAAATGAGGGCATTCTCAAAGGCCTCATTCCTCAATTCTTCCAACTCCTGAATTTGGAGTTTTCTCTGCTTGTCAGCACCTTCCAAGTGCAAGTTAACTTGCTTGATAGCCCAGTAAGATCGATGTTCCAGCTCTACTGGTAGGTGGCAGGGCTTCCCATAAACCAATCAGAATGGGGACATGCCAATAGGGGTCTTATATGCAGTCCGATAAGCCCACAAGGCATCAACAAGTCTAGTACTCCAATCCTTGCGCGTGGGATTCACAGTTTTTTCAAGGATAGACTTGATCTCCCGATTAGATACCTCAGTCTGGCCATTCGTCTGAGGATGATAAGGAGTAGAGATCCGGTGCACCACCCCATATTTCTTCAATAGGGCTTCAAAGATTCTGTTGCAAAAATATGTTCCTTGGTCACTGATGATGGCTCTGGGAGTGCCAAACCTGGAAAAAATAAAAGACTTCACAAAATTCACAACAGTCTTAGAATCATCAGATTTAGTGGCTTTAGCTTCCACCCATTTTGAAACATAATCCACAGCTAAAAGAATATAGGAGAAACCAAAAGAAGGAGGAAATGGTCCCATAAAGTCAATGCCCTAAACATCGAAGACTTCCACAAAGATTATTGGAGTTTGAGGTATTTGATTTCGTGGATCAATATTACCTGTTCTTTGATAGCTGTCACATGACTTACAGAAATTATAAGCATCCTTAAAGATGGTAGGCCAGTAAAAACCACTGTCAAGTACTTTGTTGGCTGTCCTCTTCATGCCGAAATGTCCTCCACAGGCATAGGTATGGCAAAAAGAGAGAACAGAGTGAGTCTCTGAATCCGGGATACATCTCCGAATCACTTGATCCGCGCAATGCTTCCAAAGGTAAGGATCATCCCAAATATAGTACTTACAATCATTCCTCAGCTTATCTCGCTGTGCCTTGTTCAGGCCTGCCGGAAAGTCCTTGGTGGCCAAATAATTGGCAATATCGATATACCACGGAATAGTGGTTGCGATAGTCATTAATTGCTCATCCAGAAAGCTCTCTGGAATAGGTATGTCCTCCTCTTCAGTCACCAATCTGCTCAAATGGTCTGCCACCAAGTTTTCGCTCCTTTTTTTATCTTTAATCTCCAAGTCGAACTCTTGGAGCAACAGAATCCATCGGAGCAATCTTGGCTTCGCCTCCTTCTTTGCCAGTAGGTACTTCAATGCTGCATGATCAGAAAAAACAATTACTTTAGAGCCAATTAAATATGATCTAAATTTCTCTAAAGCAAAAATAACAGCAAGAAGTTCTTTCTCAGTTGTAGAATAATTCAGTTGAGCATCATTTAGGGTCCTTGATGCATAGTAAATAGCATAAGGAACCCTATCAACTCGCTGTCCTAAGACAGCCCCTACCGCAAAGTCACTCGCATCACACATTAATTCGAACGGAAGCTCCCAATTTGGTGGCCTAATGATAGGTGCCTTAGTCATCAACTCCTTAAGTGTATTGAAAGCCTTCATACACTTCTCATTAAATTGAAATGACATATCTTTTTGGAGAAGTGTGCAGAGGGGTGCTGATATCTTGGAGAAGTCTTTGATGAAGCATCGATAGAAACCTGTATGACCAAGAAAAGAACGAATGTCCCGCACACTGGTGGGTGGGGGTAATGAACGCACAAGTTCTACCTTAGCTTTATCAAATTCAATGCCCCTAGTAGAGATTACATGACCTAACACAATACCTTCTTCTACCATGAAATGACATTTTTCCCAATTTAAAACAAGGTTAGTGTCAATGCATCTCTTTAAAACCAAAGTCAAATGTTCCAAACATTTCTCAAAACCATTCCCAAATACACTAAAATCATCCATGAAGACCTCAATGATGTTTTCTATGTAATAAAAAAAAAGACTCACCATACATCTCTGAAAGGTCCTTGGCGTATTGCAAAGTCCAAAAGGCATTCGCCTATAAGCAAAGGTGCCAAAAGGACAAGTGAAAGTGGTCTTGTCCTGATCTTCCGGAGCGATAGCAATCTGGTTATAACCTGAAAATCCATCTAAGAAACAATAATGAGAATGACCAGCTAACCTCTCTAACATTTGATCAATAAAGGGTAAAGGGAAGTGGTCTTTTCTGGTGGCAGCATTCAATTTTCTATAGTCTATACAAACACGCCACCCTATCTGTAATCTAGTGGGAATAAGCTCATTCTCAGCATTTCTTACCACAGTAATGCCAGATTTCTTTGGTACTACCTGGACCTGGCTTACCCACTTGCTGTCAGAAATGGGGTATATGACCCCCACACTTAGGAGCTTCAGTATCTCCTTCTTCACAACATCCATCATCGGGGGATTCAACCTCCTCTGTGGTTCTCTCATTGGTTTAGCCCCCCTCCTCCATTAAGATTCAATGCATGCAAATGGAGGGGCTAATACCTTTGATATCCGCAATAATCCACCCGATGGCTATCTTGTGTTCTTTCAACACAGAAATCAAGCTCTCCTCTTACTCTTTAGTGAGGGATTTAGCAATTATTACCGGGAGTGTCTCCTTCTCTCCCAGAAAAATATATTTCAAATGGGAGGGCAATTCCTTCAATTCCAGCTCTGGTGCCTGCACAACAGAAGGTTTAGGTACATCAGTGGTCAAAGGTAACTTAACATACGATAACTCATGCCCTTCTGAGGTGGAAGAGAGTGTATGCCACCACTTCATTAATCTCCTCACTCCATGGCTCCCATTGGTCATCCTTCTTTGAATCCTGAAAATCTAAACTGCGAGTCATAATTGTATCAAGAACATCAAATTGATCAGACTCAAAAATAGTAGAAATTAAAGATTCAAAAACATCAAAAGAATCAATAACATAGGCAGAGTGCACATCACTCGGGTATCTCATGGCCTCGAAGATGTTGAATCTAATCAACTCTCTATCAAATTCCATAGTCAATGTTCCCGAATGCACATCAATTTTAGTTCGGGCAGTCTTGAGGAAAGGCCTCCCCAACAGAATGGGGGCAGAGTTGGGAGATTTGTCCTCCTCCATGTCCAGCACATAGAAATCTGCCGGAAACACCAGTTCATTTACCTGTACCAAAACATCTTCAACAACCCCCTTAGGGTAAGTGTTAGACCTGTCTGCCAGTTGAATGATAACTCCAGTAGGTTCTAAAGGTCCTAGATGTAAAGATGCATAAATAGAAAATGGCATGACATTAATAGATGCACCTAAATCTAGCATGGCCCTCTCAAACCTGGCATTACCGATAGTGCATGGTATAGTGAATATGCCAGGATCCTTACATTTAGTTGGGAGTTTCTTATTAAAAACAGCTGAAACATTTGCTCCCACTTGGACCCGTTCATTACCTTTCAACTTCCTTTTGTTAGTGCATAACTCTTTTAAGAATTTAGCATATCTAGGCACTTGCTTTATGACATCTAACAGAGGAATGTTAACTTCAACTTTCCTAAAAGTCTCTAAGATCTCTTTATCCGCTTCTTCTTTCTTATTTTTAACCAACCTACTCGGAAAAGGGGCCTTAGTGACATATTTAGGAAGTGGATCAGAAACACTTACCTTAGGGGTCTTAGAATGGATCCCCTCATCATCTACCTCCTTAGGATTTTGTGCTTTGTCTTCAGTGACTGGGGAAGATGTGGGTCCGTCAAGTGCCTTCCCACTACGCAAGGTGACAGCACTAGCATTTCCTCTTGGGTTCACCTTTGGCTGTGAGGGGAGTTTCCCAGAAATCTGACTCTGCAACTTGTTGATCTCAGTGGCCAACTGTCCCACTTGGTTTTGCAAGGTATTGATAGTGGCCCTTGTTTCTTCTTTGGCGAATATTCGGTGGCCATTTGCCTCACTAGTTCTTCCAACGAAGGCTCAAGTTGCTTAGGAGCTTGAACTTGTGGTTGCCTCGGAGGAAAGGGTGCTTGTCTTTGCTGAAACCCTAGAGGCCCATAGGCTTGAGTTTGAGCTTGAGCTTGGGGCTGCTTTGCATAGTTAAAGTTTGGATGATCTCTCCACCCCGGATTATATGTGTTGGAGTAGGGGTTGTAATTTTTGGATGGACCAGAAAATCCCCCCACTGCCTTGGCCTCTTCATTTGTGTCCTCTTGCAAAGTGGGACACATATCAGTGGGATGTCCTGAAGAGCAACAAATCCCACATGCCTGTACTGGTGCTTTCCCATTGTCCATCAGCTTCGAACCATGGCAAAGTCAAGCTGGGTCATTTGATTGCAAACTAGTAGTGTCAGCCTCTTTAACTGCTCTCACTCCTGTATCATTTCGAGTGAAGAATTGTTGAGTGTTCGCAGCCATTCTAGATATCAAGTTTCTAGCTTCTCGAGGAGTCTTATCAACCAAGGCTCCTCCACTGGCAGCATCAATCATGTTGCGGTCCATCACTAGCAAACCTTCATAAAAGTACTGTATCAAAAGTTGTTCACTGATTTGATGCTGAGGGTAGCTAGCACACAATCTCTTAAATCTCTCCCAGTACTCATGAAGTGATTCCCCATGTCTTTGTTGGATGCCGCAAATTTCTTTTCTAATGGTTGCGGCCTTTGATGCAGGGAAATATCTGTCTAGGGAAGCCCGAGGCATGTCCTGCCATGTCTGAATAGATCCGGGTGGCAAGTAGTACAACCATTCCTTTACAGAATCCTTTAGGGAAAATGGAAAAGCTCTCAACTTGACTTGCTCCACTGAAATTCCCGCAGGCTTCATGCTAGAACACACAACATGGATTTCCTTCAGATGTTTATTCGGATCTTCTGCGGCTAGTCCATTGAAAGATGGCAAAAGATGGATTAGACCAGATTTCAACTCAAATGCCTTCTCATTCTCAGGAATTTCTATGCACAGAGGTTGTTGTCTAAGTCCGAAGCATCTAATATCCTTAATGTATTTTCTACCATCACTTCTTCTTCAGGTGGCTCAGATATCTCAGATGCCGTAGAATTGGAAAGGTTTATGTGACGGGCAGCTTCAACGTCAGCAGGTGTGAATTGTGAGCTAATTTGTTCAAAGTAATGCCTTAAATTCCTCAATTGCTCATTCACCTCTTTGCCGGACATGAACACCTGCAAGATAGTTGAAGAGAACAATTGAAACTATTAAAATTAAAACAAAAACAGAGATAAAATAGGAAACAAATTAATAGCGTAATTGAAAAATTAGTTCCCCGGCAACGACGCCAAAATTTGGTGTGGTGTGGAATATGATTAAAAATTAATATTAAAAATAGTTGCCAAGTTCCACCAAAAATATAAAAATCGTGCAACCAATTGTAGTAAGCAAGGGTCGATCCACAGAGAACCAATTCAATTAACACTATCAATCCAATTCCTAAATTAAACTCTGATGAAAAATGAACAGTAAAATTAAAAAAGGGGTTTTGTTAATTAAAACTAACAAAAGAAATTAAACTTAAACCAACACAGTAAACACAAATTGAATTATCAAGTTAAAGATATTACTTAAGAGATGGAATCCACTACTAGATTTATATGATTATGCTAACTTACATATCCTTTATACCAACATGATCAATTATGTTCTTATGTAATTGTGAGATAAATCCCATGTCTTCCTTAAGTTTCGCTTAATTCAGCAACCGCTCAAATCAAACCCTAACCATTAGTTATTTGTAAAGCAACCGCTCTTACACCTACCTAATGATTGCATTAAGAATTAGAAAACCAATCACACTAAGATCTAATCACACACCGAGATTAAATTGCTTAGATCATATGCCTCACTAGTCATACCACCGCAACCGCGCATAGCAATCCTAGTTTTACTACTCTCGAAATTTGGCAAGAATATAAAAACCTTTATATTGATTTAAGAACAGAAACATATGAATAAAAACATAATTGTATTGATATAAAGAAATATGCAAGAGTCACATAATCAAAACTAGAGTTTCATCCTCCCTTAACCAATCAAGAAGTTTAGCCACACATGGAAAATTCAAAAACATAAGAAGAATTAAAAGAAAACATTGTTCAGAACAAAAGAAGAAAAGAAAAACTAAAGATCAAACTAGTTTCCAAGGCTTGAGAGTGATTGATCTTTGATCGCTCGAATCCGAGTCTCCAATCCTCAATCGAATCCTTCCTCTTATTGGTCTTCGTGTTTCTCTCAGTTTCCTTGATGGCTCTTTCTGTCCAGACCGGGTTTAAGGGCTCTAAGCAATCCTATTTATAGGTTTGGGAACCTAATTTAGCATTAAAACATGAAATTAAACTTCTGAACCCATGACACGGGCCGTGTCATGTTACACGGCCCAACCCGTGTCTGATTCTGATGTCAAATCTTCAGCTATTCCAAAGTCAGAGAAGAACACGACCCACCTCGTGTCATTTGACACGGGCCGTGTTCTCGGTCAAGGCTTGAAACTGATTCTTCCTCGTGAAGTCAGAGGAGTACACGACCTACCCCATGTCATTTGACACGGACCGTGTTGTTCAAAATCTTCCAGTCTTCAAAGTCAGAATAATACACGGCCTACCCTGTGTACTTTGACACGGGCCGTGTTGATCACTTTCTTCAAATCCAACATTGATTCTTCATAAATGCCCTTCTTCCTTTGCTTCTAGGGGTTGATACTGATTCCCTTAAGTTTCTTAACTCCCTTCTCAATAGTTCAATACCAATGGACTCCATCACTCATAGATCTCCTGAAAATCACAATACGTTTATGAGTGTTTATAACCACATTTAAAAAAGTTTCACAATAAACATCCCAAAGACAATTCCAAATCAGAAACTTAGCTAAATGACAATAATTAAGCACATATGGAATCCAATTAGATCAAACAAAGAACATTTAAGAGCTAAAATTATTAACAGATCAAGAATAGAAGAACATTGAGGATGAGTACAAATAACAAGCATGAAAGTTTATCCAAATTCTATATAATGCAAATTCTGTTTACTCATTCTTGTTCTCCTTTTTTTTTAAAATTTTTCAACTTTTTTCTTCTATTTTTTTTCAATTGCCCACTCTTTTCTTTTTCACCAAACATTTTGCACACTAATTAGCATACCCCCACACTTGTTCAAGAACTCTTCCAATGACAATGCCAATGCTCTCCTATTCCCTAAAGTTAGGTAAAAACATAGTTTTTCACTTAAGGCATGTAAAGAGCTAAAAACAAGGAATGGTCAAATAAGCTCAAGGGGGTTAATCAAAAGAAAATATGCAAGGTTAGCTATTTAGCTAAAGTAGCTAATTCAAGAAAAATGTCTCAATCATGTTCATGTATGCAAGTGAAAATGCAACCTAAAAAAAATCAAAGCAAGTTCTTGAGTAACAAATTCCATGAGTGGAAATCACACAAAAAAGAAGAGAATGACACAACTACTCAATCCATTCATTAAGAGGCTCAAAGTCTCACAAGATATGCTTCTATCAAACTTAATCTACTGATTCAATTTCCATTAACAAACTAGTTAATCTCAAGATGAAAGACAATTTATTCACTTATGTTATAAACCTTTAACTTCAATTGAAGCATGCTCACAACTTTCACAAATCTCAAAATTTCATTGGAAAGTAATTAAAAACACAATTTCTTATATATATATATATATATATATATATATATATATATATATATATATATATTTCAAAATAGAAAAACAAAATTTAAAAACAAAATAGAATTAGAATTTGAAAACAGAAAATAGTATTTTGAAACAAAATAGAAAATAGAACAGAAAATAGAAATAGTAAACAAAATATAAATTCCTCTGCCACACTTAAATTCTACATTGTCCTCAATGTAAAGCTTATAAAACATTAAATCATGAATATCTCTTAAATATCATCAACAAATTTTAGACAAGTAAAATAAAGGAGAGAAGGAAGTAACATCCTTATCAAGTGATGTATATGGCAGCTTGCAAGTGGACCTCATCCACTATGTCCTCTTGAGCTCCATCATAAAATTGCTTGAGGCGGTTTCCATTGACTTTGAAAGCTTTATTAGTTGCCTCACTTGTGATATCCACTGCATTATAAGGAAAACATTAGTGACTACAAAAGGACCTAGCCACCTAGTGTGATTGCTTATGCGACTTTGAAGAATTACTTTTATTGATAACAAACATGCAGATGATGGGAAGACCAAGTCCAAGGATTTTAAGAATAACTTTAGGACTTAGAGTCATTTTGTACGAAGTCTTTTGGATATCTCATTATTTGGAAGAAAAGATAAAAATGTTTTCTAAAAGGTTTGGTGTTTTAAAAAACAATCTGGTAAGTTTTTAAAAGAACTTTAAAAATGTTTTTCAACAGGATTATTCGAATAAAGCCATATTATTCGAATAAACCAAGTCAATCAGAATTTGTTTTTATCAGGAGTTATTCGAATAACCCTAAAGTTATTCGAATAATGTTTTTCAAAATCCCCTGCGTGCCTCTGTTTTATAAGTAGTTATTCGAATAAACCATTGGCTATTCGAATAAAGGTTTTTCAGAATGCCCTATTCTAAATGAGCTATTCGAATAACTCCTTTGTTATTCGAATAGAGCAGTTTCACAAAAAAACTCTTTTTTACAGAGTTATTCGAATAACCCTTAGGCTATTCGAATAGCATATATCAGTTTTGGTTTGCACGCAATTTTTCAAAATATGTTATTTGAATAGCATGATGGTTATTCGAATAAACACGGGATCCTATTTTAGAAAGAAACGACCATTTTTGCATTCATTACGTAATTTAATTGCACCCAATGACTATTTTCTTTATAATTCTATAAATCGTGACCTTGGGTCGTCTTTGAAAACATCTCTAACAATCTGAATCAATCTTTGCTCACTTTAACATGTGTTTTACATTTTTGCATATTTTCTGTGCTCTTTTTCACTAAATTCTGAGATATCCTTAAAGAGCTTTTTAGTGCTTCAAGTTGTGATATTTACTCTTTTGAGAGTTTCTCTTCTATATTCTGTTTTATTGTAAAGAGGGTGAGGTATCCCTCAAAGGTTTTGTAAGGGTGAGGTATCCCTGAAAATTGAGGCTTTAGCACAAGAGTAAAGTTTTCCTTTGTGTAAAAAGTGCTCTAGTTTGTAATGGTAGCAAGCACCCATTCAAGCTTGCATTGATAGTGAAAAATCTCGAATAGTTTTTTGAGGACTGGATGTAGGCCACAAATGGTTGGTGGTCGAATCAGGATAAATACTATGCCTGCTATTCTCATCTTTATTTCTTTTATTTTACTACGATTTTTTTTATCATTTGCTCTTTCTTTATTCTTAAGGCTTTTTATCTTCTATTCTTTATTCACCTCTTTTAAGAAATAGCTTCGACAAATTTTGTTTTATAAGCATTTGTGAAAAGTTTTAAATACTCAATTCACCCCCTCTTAAATGCTGGAAGCCACTTAGTGACAAGTGGTATCAGAGCTAGACTCTTGTATAAAGAGCTTAGCAGCTTCAAGAGAACATGACTTCTTCAAATGATTTTTCAGAAGGATTTTCCATAAACTGGCCATCTTTTCTCAATGGGGATAGTTATGCATATTGGAAGGAAAGAATGAAAATTTTTATTGAAGCTATTGATCTAGATGTGTGGGATGCTGTTGAAAATGACACTTTTGTTTCCACGTGTGAGGTCGATGGTGTAAAAATTGAAACACCAAGAAGTAAATTGTCTGATGATGATAAGAAAAAAGTTGAACATAATTTAAGAGCCAAAAACATCATTACCACTGCTTTGGGATATAACGAATTTTTTTATAAATTCAAACTACAAAACTATCAAAGAAATGTGGGACACTTTACAAGTTACCCATGAGGGTACTAGTGAAGTAAAGAGGTCGAGAATTAATTCTCTTACTCGTGAGTATGAGTTATTTAGAATGAACCAAGGAGAAATGCAAAAGAGGTTCACTTACATTGTAAATCATCTTGCATCACTAGGAAAGAGTTTTTCTAACGAAGATCTTATTAACAAAGTTTTGAGATGTCTGAGCAGGAAACAACTATATTAGAATCAAGAGATTTGTCAACAATGACCCTAGTTACCCTCTTTGGGAAACTTCATGAGCACGAATTGGAGCTAAACAGGCTAAATCAAAATGAAGAGCATGATAAGAAGAAAAAGAGAATAGCACTCAAAGCCACCTCCTCAGCAATTAATGATGATGATGAAGAAGATGAAGAAGGCATAGAGAACCTTAAGCTAAATGAAGAAAATCTTAGTCTTCTGGTAAAAAAGGTTTGGGAAATTTCTCAAGAAAAAAGGAACTCAAAGAAGATCGTCTTTCCTTCCGAAGAAAACCCATCACAAAGGGGAAGGAACATCTTCAACTTTAACTTGCTACGAGTATGGAAAACCAGGACACATGAAGATGGAGTGCCCAATTTACCAAAAGAAGATGGAGAAGTTTGAGAAGAAACCCTTCAAGGAAAGAAAAAGAAGAAAAGCCTACATAGCATAGGATGACAACGACATGGACTGAACTGATAGCTCAGATAACGAGGAAGCCTATCTATGTCTTATGGCCAAAGGAGAAGAAGAACAAGAAAGCGACACTGAGGTAATTTCTAACATGGACTTATCCCTTTTTATGATAAATTACAAGAAGCTTTTGAAAAATTGCATGATGAATCACTAAGGCTAACTAATTTAGTCTCTTCATCAAAGAAAGTAATTTCTTCTTTAGAAAATCAAATTCTTATTTTAAATATAGAAATTAAAGAATTAAAAGTTGAAATGAGACATTAGGATTAATTGATGCTTGCACAACCTGTTCCTTACATGCTTTTACATCTTCATCTTGTTTATCTTGTCAAATCCTTGAAAAAGAAATTAAAGATTTAAAGAACTCACTTTTTAAATTCACTTTTGGAATAGATAATTTAAACATTTTGTTAGGAAAACAAAGAGCTGTTTTTTAAAAATTGGGATAGGTTGCAACCCCGAAAATCAACATAAATTTTATAAAAAAATTTTTGTTCACTCAAATACTTCAAGTAGTCCTTTTATTAAATGCTTTTATTGTGGGAAGAATGGAAAAAATGCATCAACATGTAATGCAAGAAAAAATATTAACACAAAAATTGAAACTAAAATGGTTTGGGCTCCTAAGGATAAAATACCTAGAACTAACACACAAGGACACAAGAAAATTTGGGTACCAAAAGTTAAAATTTAAATATGTGTTATAGGTGTGCTTGAAGGTCAGGAACTTAAATTGGTACCTTGATAGTGGATGCTCCAAGCACATGACCGGAGACGACTCCAAATTCTCATTCCTTGTTCCCAAGACTCACGAACATGTAACATATGGAGATAATAAAAAATGAAAGATTCATGGAATCGGCAAAGTCGGTAAAAGTCCTAATTCTTCCATTGATAATGTATTGCTTGTTGAAGGAATTAAACACAATCTGCTTAGTATTAGTCAATTATGTGATAAAGGAAATAAAGTAATTTTTTATTCAAATTATTACATAATTGAAGGTAAATATGATAAGCATGTTAAGTTCATCGGTCATGGAGTTAACAATATTTATATGATTAGCCTTGATGACATATCTTCAAATGATATGCCTTTTAAGTAAGAATGATGATTCATGGTTATGGCATAAGAGAATTACACACATTCACATGGATCACTTAAAAAAGTTGATCTCTAAAGAGATAGTAATTGGACTACCTAAGCTCAACTTTATAAAAAATAAATTATGTGATGCATGTTAAAATGGAAAACAAATAAAAGTTTCCTTTAAAGTAAAAAATATAGTTTCAACTTCTAGACCTTTACAACTTTTGCACATGGATCTTTTTGGACCATGTAGAACAATGAGCTTTAGTGGGAATTACTATGCTTTAGTGATTGTGGATGATTTTCCTAGATTCACATTGACTTTATTCCTTTCCAATAAAAATGATGCATTTCTAGCTTTTAAAAGATTTACCAAAGTTATCTAAAATGAAACAAGTTTTTCTATTACTTCCACAAGGAGTGACCATGGAGGTGAATTTGAAAATCATGATTTTGAAATTTTTTGTGATGAACATGGCATTGAGCATAACTTTTCTGCCCCTAGAACTCTACAACAAAATAGAGTTATAGAAAGAAAAAATTGATCTTTAGAAGAAATGGTAAAAACTATGCTTAATGAGGCTACACTTCCTAAGTATTTCTGGGTAGATGCGGTAAATACCGCGTGTTATATAATGAACAGGGCCCTAATAAGGCCAATTTTAAAGAAAACCCCATATGAGTTACACAAAGGAAGGAAGCCAAATGTTTCACACTTTCAGGTTTTTGGATGTAAATGTTTTGTTTTGAATAATGGAAAGGATAACTTGGGGAAGTTTGATGCTAAGTCTGATGAAAGTATTTTTCTTGGCTATTCTAATCATAGCAAGGCGTTTAGAATTTATAATAAAAGAACTATGACTATTGAAGAGTTTATTCATGTTACTTTTGACGAAACTAATCCAAATGGACCGAGAAAGGACTTTGTTAATGATGTTGCAGAAATATTAGCGAAAACACATTTGGAGAACAAGGAAAAGGAAGCCAAAGAGCAAGAGGAAAGTCAAGAAGACACCCTAAGACAAGAGGATTCATAAGTCATAGACCTTCCCAAAGAATGGCAAACTTCAAGATATCATCCTCTTAATCAAATAATAGGTGATGTATCTAAAGGTGTAAGTACTCAAAACTCTCTTAGAAATGTATGTAATCACATGGCTTTCGTTTCCCAAATTGAGTCTAAAGACATAAATGAAGCCTTTAACGATGAACATTGGATCTTGGCCATGCAAGAAGAGCTGAACCAATTTAAGAGAAATCAAGTTTGGAAATTAGTTTCAAGGCCCAATGATCATCCAATTATAGGAACCAAATGGGTCTTTAGGAACAAACTTGATGAAACTGACTTAATAACAAGAAATAAAGTTAGGTTAGTTGCAAAAGGATACAACCAAGAAGAAGGAATAGACTATGAAGAAACTTATGCACCTATAGCTAGATTAGAAGTTATTAGAATGTTACTTATATATGCTTGCATCATGGATTTTAAGTTATACCAAATGGATGTTAAAAGTACTTTTTTAAATGGATTCATTCAAGAAGAGGTATATGTTGAACAACCTCCGGGTTTTGAAAATTATGAACTACCCAACCATGTTTTCAAACTAAAAAATGCCTTGTATGACTTAAAACAAGCTCCTAGAGCTTGGTATGAAAGGTTGAGTAAGTTTCTTTTAGAAAATAATTTTTCGAGAGGAAAAATTGATACAACCCTTTTTATTAAAAATAAAAAGTATGATATTCTCCTTGTACAAGTTTATGTGGATGACATTATTTTTGGCGCTACTAATAAATCCCTTTGGAAGGAATTTGCTAAGACAATGCAGAATGAGTTTGAAATGTCGATGATGGGAGAGCTTAATTTCTTCCTTGGGCTTCAAATCAAATAAACAAAAGAAGGGACTTTTATAACTCAAACCAAATACTGCAAGGAATTGCTCAAAAAATTTGGAATGGACAATACCAAGCATATGGCTACACCAATGGGCACTTCTTGCTATTTGGACAAAAATGAAGGAGGTAAATCCGTAGAAATCACTAAATATAGAGGTATGATTAGATCCCTTCTTTATCTTACCACTAATAGGCTAGATATAATGTTTAGTGTATGCATTTGTGCTAGATATCAAGATAATCCAAAACAATCACACCTATGTGCTGTTAAAAGAATCATGAACTATCTAGTAGGCACTTCACAAATGGGTTTGTGGTATCCTAAGGGTGCCTCATATAGCCTAATTGGCTATTCCGATTCTGATTTTGTTGGATGTAAAATGGATAGGAAAAGTACTAGTGAGACATGCCACTTGCTTGGAAGTTCTTTAGTTTCTTGGCATAGCAAGAAGTAAAATAGTGTGGCTTTGTCCACCGCTGAGGCTGAATATGTTACAGCTGAGAGTTATTGTGCTCAAATCCTTTGGATGAAATAATAACTTCTAGACTATGGTCTTCGGCTTGATCACATTCTTATAAGATGTGACAATACTAGTGTAATAAATCTATCTAAAAATCCCATTTTGCACTCTAGAACAAAGCACGTAGAAATAAGGTATCACTTTATTAGAGATCATGTACAAAAGGGAGACTGCATACTTGAATTTATTGAAACATCTAAATAACTTGCAGATATTTTCACTAAACCCTTAGCAAAAGAAGCATTCTTTTATATTAAAGGAGAATTAGGCATAATTGATCAATCGTACATATAAATGAATGCTTGTGTTTATTGGATTATTATTCCTGAATTATTACTAACTTGAGCATTGGAGGTATACCAAAACTTGTTTTGCAGGTATTTCTCCTTTAGCTATGTTTAATTTTATCTAATTGTATCCCTGTATCTTCCTATTATTGTTGTTTGATAGTTTTATTTGAATAACCTTGTGCCTATTCAAATAAACAAAGTCAGCTGCTTAAAGAAATGTGTTGTGCATTTGTGTTATTCAAATAAAACTCAATTTATTCAAATAACCTGAATCCAGTAACCATAGTCTAAGTGTCTTATCTCTGTGCTATTCGAATAAAATAAATTTTCTTTGAATAAACTGATATCTAAATCAGTTTCTCAAATCTTTTGGTGTCTGCCTTATTTGAATAAAACCTAGTTTATTCGAATAAAGTACCTGCATCAACTATCATTTTGCATCTTTCATATTCGAATAAGAGGCTTCTTATTCGAATAATACTCTTTTACCAAAGGCCAAATTTCTCTTCTCTATTTGAATAACCAGTTGGTTATTCAAATAACATATGGCAGAAAAAGCCATTGGTTTACCACGCATTTGTCCAAATAACTCATGTGTTATTCAAATAAACATGGGCCTATATAAGCCCACTACGCTATCACCTTTCCACCTCTGGTTCTTTCTTCTTCTGCGTATACCCTATGCCCAAACGCACCTCTCCATCTCCTCTGTCTCCACCCTCTCCACCCTCTCCTCCACTATTTTGCACCATATTTCCTCCACCTATCTCCCCTCAAACAACACATCCATGGCTTCCTCTTCTTCCAGAGCAAAACATCCTCGCATGAAAACTGCTCCCCGGAATAATCCTCTAGACCTGCGAAGACTATCATCTAGTAGAGAGGATTTGGGTCGCTTCATCACTCACTTTTGGGAGCCTAATCTTATGCAACCAAAAAACCTAGATCTAAACTTGTTCTAGAGGGAAGGAGGCTTTGACTTCTTCAATCTACTGAACAATCAGGGAGTGCTTCATCTTTGCTCCCCCAAAGCTGACTGACGAGCACCGAACTTAATCAAAATTAAAACTGAGTTATACCTGTGGCTTGTAGCATAGGAGTCAACACGGGATCGTCTCCCAAGGATTTTAGTTGCTATTTAACCAAATTAAGTCAAAATTAGGAAGGGGGGTTGAGCATACAGAAAACGTAAATAACAGAATTCAAACAAAAATTGATAAAATAGAATTAATAAAGCAACCAATCCAAGAAAATTAACCAAACTTGATTTTAATCCATCCTTGATTATAGGTCCATTCAATTATCAATCAAGTCCTTGGTCTTAGATCACTTCAAGACGCCTCTCAATGATCCATAGATCTTCTACTAGAAACGCTTCCAAGATTCAATTAATTAAGGTTAGATAAATTAAGCACCCATCCAAACCGAAATTAACTTAAAAGCCAAGATCTAACCAAGTTAAATACTTCATCAAACACCTTCAATGCCTTGTTTAATCTTTGAGTTCATCTCTTTGCACATGATAATTAAGCAATTAACATATGAAAATTCTAATCAAACAACCAAAATTAACAAAGAGAAGAAGAAGAAGAGAAACTTGATTAATAGATGAATATAATAATTAAAGCAGAATCTCAAGATTAAGCATCAAGTTATTCAATCTCTTGGATTGATCTAAAGGCCCTACCCCTCCATGAGAAGGGGAGAACTCAGAAAAATAAAAGAGAAGAAAATAAAATTCTAGAGAGAAAGAGGAAGAAAAAGTTCTAGAGAGAAGAAGAGAAAAGTGTAGAATTAGAGATCTATCTGCCTACCCTCAGATTTTTCCTAAAACTCTTAAAACTACCTCCTATTTTGGCCTTACATGAATAGAATCTACTTAGATACAAATCTGGGTCCAATATGAGTAATTGGGCCCAACATTGCATGAGGAAAGTGCTTGTTGCCTATTATGCAAGGAATGATGAATGTTCTAAGATCCTTGCATTTAGGGCGCATATTTGGTTGGATCAAGGCAGAAACATTTCTTTCCATGCTTACTTTCTCATTTCCTTTCAACCTTTTCTTATGAGTGCAAAGCTCCTTTAAGAATTTGGCATACTTTGGAATCTGCTTGATTACATCTAGGAATGGGATATTGATTTCCACCTTCCTGAATGTCTCCATGACTTCTCTTTCCAATTCCGCTTGAGCTATCTGCTTGGATTGTATGACCTTATTTGGAAAAGGTAGTGGAATGGCTAGGTTTGAATCTCTGTACATTTCTTTGGTGTCGCAAATTTCTGGACTGAGCTATTTATTTTGTGCTAACTTTGCTGGTTTTGGTCAATGTCTGGTTGCTGCACTGGAAGCTCTGGTTGTAATAAACTAGGACCATTAACTTCTCGGCCACTTCTTAAGGAAATGGCACTCACATTGCCTATTGGGTTTTTGACTGTTTATGAAGGCAATTGGCTCGACCCTTGACTTTTCAGCTCACTCACAGTGGTTGCCAACTGCCCAATTTGAGTTTGTAAATTCTGAATGGTGGCATTAATATTTTGTTGGAACTAAACATTATTTGTGGCCATCTATTTCATCAAATATTCCAAGGATGGCTCGGTTGGAGTGGCCTGGATTAATTGCTACACAGGTTGTTGCAGTCTAAATACAGGTGGTTGGTATCTAAATTGATGCACCTGTTGCTGGGGCTGTTGTTGTTGATCAAAGTTCCCATATCTCAGGTTGGGATGGTCTCTCCAGCCAGGGTTATAAGTACTCGAAAATGGATCATATCTGGGCTATTGGGGCTGCTGATATTAGGGTCTACCTGGAAATATACTAGCTGCTACAACTGATTACTCTAGAAAGACAGAACCACTATCCTGAAGTGTTGGGCATACATTAGTAGGATGAGATGGACAAGAGCAAATTCCACACACCCTTACAGACATCTGTATTAGTGGTTGTTGTCCCACTGCTAACTATCTCACCAAAGAAGTCAATTCATTAAGTATGTGTTCCATTCTTTGGTGATCTACATGAGACATTTGGATATTATTGATTCCTCTAGTTGAGGTAAGGACTCTTGTACCAAATTATTGTGCATTGGCTGCCATATTTGCTATCAAATCTCATGCTGCAGTAGGGGTTTTATCCACCAAGGCACCTCTAGAGGTAGCATCCACCATATTTTGTCCATTGGTAACAAGCCCTCATAGAAATATTGAATCAATAGCTGATCACTGATTTGATGGTGGGGACAGCTTGAGCACAGCTTCTTGAATCTCTCCTAATATTCATGCAAGGTCTCACCAGTCATTTGCCTTATGCTACAAATGTCTTTTCTAATGGCAGCTGCTCTAGATGCAGGGAAGAACCTCTCCAAGAATAACCTCTTCATATCATCCTAACTCATGACAGAACTTGGTGAAAGATAGAACAACCAATCTTGGCTGCATCAACAAGTGAGAAAAGGAATGCCCTTAACTTGATGTGCTCCTCATGGATCCCATGCGGTTTCATGGTTGAAAAAACCACATGGAACTCCTTTAAGTGCTTATGGGGGTCCTCACCTACAAGACCATGAAACTTAGGCAACAAGTGTATCAATCCAGATTTTAACTCAAAGTCAGCATCAAGATCAGGATATTGAATGCACAAAGACTGGTAAGTTACATTAAGAACAGCAAGTTCCTTAAGGGTCCTATTATGCATGTCATCAGCCATGATTTTAGAATCACTTAAGATCTCAAGTACACTCTCAGATTCAATGTCATAATTAAATTCAGAAGCAATTCTTTCACTTAGCCTACGAGCTCTAATCAACCTGTACAATGTTCTATCAATCTTAGGATCAAAATCAAGCAAGTTATCAGGATTATACCTAGTCATGCACCAATCAGGACTATTTTGGTGTCAGAATGCCAAAAACACAAAAACATGCAAATCTACACTACAAAAATAGCTAGAAAAAATAAAAAAACATAGCAAATAAATTTTAAAAATCATGGGACCACCACAGAATGAAAACTACACTGATTTAGAAAATTATCATGCAGAGAAAATATTTCAAAAATTGAAAAAGTGGTCTAAACGATGGAATTTGGGAAAACAGAGCATAACCAAGGTTGCCTAAAGGCTTACTTGGCCGAGTGATTTGAATTTTTTTCTATCAACTAGCAAAATTTTAGAGCATTCAGAGATACTAAAACAATTGAAAAAATTATTGTTATATCCTCAATTTTCTCAAAACTCCTATCAAATGTTGGAATTTGGCTAAAATTCGAGTGGACGATCCTTAGAGATCACCTTGCTCAAAATGATGATTAAACCTTAGGGACCAAGTCTCAGCTCAAAACTCTATAACCAGAATTGCACTAGTCTGCCCCTGTACCCGAAGAGATCAGAAAATGGTGAAAAAGTACTAGCAAGGTATAAAACAGTGTACAAAATATTGTTAGGTAAGTAGGATCTCATCTAAAATGATCGAATGATACTTACAAGGAGATCTTGTAATGCAATTATCAATAAGGGCAGCAAAATGATGGCGAACAATAGTAAAAACCAATGGAACAGTAATCAAGTAGTAGAATTGCAATGTAGTAGAATGGCAGTTATGATCAGTATGAATGAACAAGAATTAGTTATTAGTAAGAACAAGAGTTAGTATGACACTTAATGTGATCAGATTGAAACTATCAATCCCCGACAATACCGCCAAAATTTTGACGAGTGCCGAACTCAATCAAAATTAAAACTGAGTTATGCATGCGGCTTGTAGCATAGGAGTCAACACCGGATCATCTCTCAAGGATTTTAGTTGCAATTTAACCAAATTAAGCCAAAATTAGGAAGGGGTTGAGCATATAGAAAATGTAAATAATAGAATTCAAACAAAAATGGATAAAATAGAATTAATAAAGCAACTAATCTAAGAAAATTAACCAAACTTGATTTTAATCCATCCTTGATTATTATAGGTCCATTCAATTATCAATCAAGTCCTTAGTCTTAGATCACTTCAAGATGCCTCTCAATGATCCACAGATCTTCTACTAGAAACGCTTTCAAGATTCAATTAATTAAGGTTAGACAAATTAAGCACCCATCCAAACCGAAATTAACTTAAAAGTCAAGATCCAACCAAGTTAAACATTTCATCAAACACCTTCAATGCCTTGTTTAATCTCTGAGTTCATCTCTTTGCACATAATAATTAAGCAATTAACATATGGAAATTCTAATCAAACAACCAGAATTAACAAAGAGAAGAAGAAGAAGAGAAACTTGACTAATAGATGAATATAACAATTAAAGCAGAATCTCAAGATTAAGAATCAAGTTGTTTAATCTCTTGGATTAATCTAAAGGACCTACCCCTTCATGAGAAGGGGAGAACTCAAAAAAATAAAAGAGAAGAAAATAAAATTCTAAAGAGAAGGAGGAGGTTGAAGTTCTAAAGAGAAGAAGAGAAAAGTGTAGAATGAGAGGTCTATCTGCCTAGCCTCGAATTTCTGCCTAAAACTCCTAAAACTACCTCCTATTTTGGTTTCACATGATTAGAATCTACTTAGATACAAATCTGGGTCCATTGTGAGCAATTGGGCCTAAACCCCAAGCAATTTGGAGTTCTACAACTCAAGTTATGATCAAAACAATATCAAAGGGTCAATAACTCATATTCTGAATTCAAGGCCCAATTCAGTCCACTAGAAATCCGATTGAGACTTCGAGCTCTTCATTAAATTTGTAAAGATTCCTCTAAGATTTCCTACAAGGTAAAATGCATAGTTATCAAATATCTAGAACTCAAGATATGGTCAAAATACAGAAACAATGTAAAACCTCAACAATGCTGAGAATTATCAATTAAGCCCAATTTGAGCCCAAACTTATAAAACATGACCAAGCTTAAACAATTAAGGACATGGAAGGTGTAAATGACTAAACAAGAGAGTTTATTAATGTATAGAATATGTGATTATCACTAACCTTTACCCTGATTTGGTAAAGATGTTTTACTACAACCTGAAGATTGAAGGGCAGGACCTTTTCTCAGAAGTTCGTGATCAACACATTGTCATCGCCCCTCAAGATTGGGTTGTGCTTTTTGAACTACAGTTTGTGGGCATGCATGTTGAAGAAGATGGTAGCCCATTCATTCAGGAGTACAACAAAATTCGATCCATTGAGGATATGTTGAAACCTGGCCTACCCTTGCCTGATAAAGGTGTCAAAGGAGGCATGCTCAAGAGCCAAGATAGGCTCTTGCATTGTGCTTATGCCCATATCTTAGCTCCTCAAGGTGGGAATGATGCCTACCTTAGTGAAGATGACATCTTCATGCTGTGGGTTCTAAAGAAAGGTCACCAAATCAACTGGCCAATCTTCATCATGAAGCATATGATGAAGGCAAAGAGCAAGGAAAAGTCTGACTTACCTTATGGCTTAATCATCACCACCCTTCTTGGGAAATATCCTGAGATTTAGGAAACTAAGAGAGCCACCAAGTTAACTCACCACTATGTTTTTGGGTCCTACACTCTACACAAAATGAAGATAATCAGGTTTGCTGAAGGATGGGTGTACCCAAATGAAGTGGAAGATAAGAGCAAGAAGACTTTGTTGCTACTCTTGCTACTGCTACTCTTGCTGCTGATGCTCCTATTGCTCCTGCTCCTAATCCTACTCCTACTGGTCCAGTTACAAATAAGCAGATCATGGCAACCCTGCTGGACCACAAAGCCTACGTGGAGAACATATTCTCTATTCTATTTGATAGCATAGAAGGTGCTGAGCACGAACAGGAAGCCCTTCGAGCCTTGCTGACTGATAGGGCTCCTAACTCCCCTCCTCCGCCACCAGATGCTTATTTTTAGGATCCTTAGCTCTTAGGATCTTTGTTTAAATCTTATTTTGGCCTCTTGTTATTTCTTATTATCTTTTAATTGGACAAATTTTCTTAATAAGATGGATTGCTTATTGCGTTACTTGCTCTATATCTATTTTGTCTTGTATTGCTTGTTCCTTTTACTATTGTTTAATATTATATATTTATCTCTTTACTGCATTCACTACTTTAATCCATTTATGGCTTTAACTTGGATAGTTATCACATGTTTTAGCTTTATCTTTCCCTATTTTTTTGCTCATGACAAAAGGGGGAGAAAAATTTGATTTGAGTTTATTTGAAGTTTATTTGAGAAAAGACAAGCAAAACTTAAAATTGGATTCCAAAAATCTCTGATATAGATCACCTTTTACAAAAAAGAAGGGGAGTAAAATCTCTCAATTTTTTTTGTGAATTCCAATTTATCTGCACTAACACTTTGCTCTGTGTTAGTTTGTCATCATAAAAAATGGGGAGAATGTGATTGCTTATGTGACTTTGAAGAATGACTTTTGATGATAATAAACATGAAGATGATAGGAAGACAGAGTCCAAGGATTTCAAGAATAACTTTAGGACTTAGAGTATTTTTATACGAAGTCTTTTGGATATCTCATTATTTGGAATAAAAGATAAAAATGTTTTCTAAAAGGTTTGGTGTTTTGAAAAATAATCTGGTAAGTTTTTAAAAGAGCTTTAAAAATGTTTTTCAACAAGATTATTCAAATAAAGCCATCTTATTTGAATAAACCAAGTCAATCAAAATTTGTTTTTATCAGGAGTTATTCGAATAACCCTAAAGTTATTCGAATAATGTTTTTCAAAATCCCCTGCGCGCCTCTGTTTTATAAGTAGTTATTCGAATAGATCCTTGGCTATTCGAATAAAGGTTTTTCAGAATGCCCTTTTCTAAATGAGCTATTCGAATAACTCATTTGTTATTTGAACAGAGCTGTTTCATAGAAAACTCTTTTTTACAGAGTTATTCAAATAACCCTTAGGCTATTCGAGTAGCATATATCAGTTTTGGTTTGCATGCAATTTTTCAAAATGTGTTATTCAAATAACATGATGGTTATTCCAATAAACATGGGATCCTGTTTTAGATAGAAATGACCAATTTTGCATTCATTACGTAATTTAATTGCACTCTACGATTATTTTCTTTATAATTCTATAAATAATGACCTTGGATTGTCTTTGAAAACATCTCTAACAATCTGAATTAATCTTTGCTCGCTTTAACATATGCTTTACATTTTTGCATATTTTCTGTGCTCTTTTTCACCAAATTCTGAGATATCCTTAAAGAGCTTCTTAATGCTTCAAGTTGTGATATTTACTCTTTTGAAAGTTTCTCTTCTATATTCTATTTTATTGTAAAGAGGGTGATGTATCTCTCAAAGGTTTTGTAAGGGTAAAGTATCCTTGAAAATTGAGGCTTTAGCACAAAGGTAAGGTTTCTCTGCATGTGAAAAGTGCTCTGGTTTATAACGATAGCAAGTACCCATTCAAGCTTGCATTGATAGTGAAAAATATCGGATAGTTTTTCGAGGACTGGATGTAGGCCACAAATGGTTAGCGGTTGAATCAGGATAAATATTGTGCTTACTCTTCTCATCTTTATTTCTTTTATCTTACAGTAATTTTTTTTTATCATTTGCTCTTTCTCTGTTCTTAAGGATTTTTATCTTCTATTCTTTATTCACCTCTTTTAAGAAATAGCTTCAACAAATTTTGTTTTATAAGCATTTGAGAAAAGTTTTAAATACTCAATTTACCCCCCTCTTGAGTACTGGAAGCCACTTGGTAACACCTGGAATGGAGCTTGCTGGACATGAGCTTGAGGCAAGAATTATAAAGAAGAACTTTTTGACTAATCACAAATTCTTTTCTTGCAATAATCCTATCATGGAAGGATTTGGTCTTCTCTTTGTAGATCAAGGAGTTCTTATAAGCTTCAAATCGAATCTCTTCAAGTTCTTAGAGTTGAAGTTTTATTTGGGATCCAGCTTGGTTTAGGTCAAGGTTGAACTTCTTTACCACCCAATAGGCCTTGTGCTCAATCTCCACCGAAAGGTGACATGCCTTTCCAAAGACTATCCTATAGGGAGACATGCTTAAAGGAGTCTTGAAGGCAATCTTATATGCCCACAAAGCGTCCTCAAACCTCTTGCTTTAATATTTTCTATTTGGTTGGACTATTTTTTTCCAAGATCTGTTTCAACTCCCTATTTGAAAATTTGACTTGTCCATTGGTTTGTGGATGGTAGGGAGTCGAAACCTTATGCATCACACCATATTTTTTCAACAATGCCTCCATGTTTTTATTACAGAAGTACGAGCTTTGGTCACTAATTATGACTCTTGAAACTCCAAACTTACAGAAAAATTAAGATTTGACTAAGTCTAAAACAACATGAGAATCATCAGTTTGAGTGGCCTTTTCCTCCACTTACTTAGACACATAATCAATAACTAACAGAATGTAAACAAAACCAAAAGAATTGGGAAATGGACCTATGAAATCAATGCCCCACACATCAAATATCTCATAAAACAATAATGGTTTTTGAGGTATCTCATTCCTACAGGAAATGTTACTTGTTCACTGGCATTGTTTAAAGTTCTTACAATAACTATAAGCATCATGAAACAAGGTTAGCCAATACAATTTAAAGTCTAAAATCTTCCTAGCAGTGCATTGCGGTCCAAATTGACCACCACATGCAAGGGTATGACAAAAATGTAGAATATACTGAAACTCATAATTAGGCAGACCACGTCTAATCACTTGATCACTGGATAGTCTCCACAGACAAGGATCATCCCATACATTATATTTAGACTTATTATTAAGCTTATTAATCTCATGCTTCTTAAAATAAGCAAGTAACTCAGATACAACTAAATAATTCACTAAATCAGCATACCAAGGGTCATTACCTCGTAGTTGAAAAAACTGCTCATCTGGGAAGGTCTCTCGGATAGGAAGAGTGTTGATAGCTACCGAGACTACCAAATTAGATTAGATTTATTTACCGATTCACCAAGCATTTATAGTATGTGGTGTGACCGGGTCGAGCCCTTAGATTATTCTAGTTAATCAATTATATTAAGGAGTTAGCAATAAAGGGGTTTAGTTGCAGGAGTAATTAAAGACAGTAATTAAAAGACTGTAATTAAATGATGTAAATAGAATGAGGAAAAACAACCAATCCAAGGGAATCAACAACTCTTGAGTTTAATCCATCCTTGACCACTATGGACTTATTCACAGGCCAGCCATATTCTTGGTATGCTCCACTAGATAAGCATCTAGCATTTGGTTAATCAACATTATATGAAGTTAGCATCCATCCAACCCTAAATCAACCTAATATTCAGCATTCAACCAAGTTAGGCAATTCATCAAACACCTTTGGTGCATTGCCTAATCTCATATGAAATCCTCACCCAAGCATGAATCCTCTACTAGGTAAGTACCTAGGATTTGGTCAATCAATGAAAAATGGATTAAGTATCCATTTAACCCTAAATCAACCTCATTCCAGAATTCATGCTAGCTAGACAATACATCAAACACCTTTGATGCATTATCTCATTTTATATAAACACATATGATAGTTATGAAACTATCACATGAACACCAAAACTGAGTTAACCACTCAATCAAGATGCAATAGAATCAAGAGAAAGAGGAGAGCAATTTGATTAACAACAAGAATGTGAACATTCATCACAAGGTCTCAAAATTAAATATTAAGAGTGTTTCAATCCCTAGGATTAATTATAAAGCTTTAGCTCTTCGTGAATGGAGAGCACAAATAGAAAAATAAAGTACAAAAAAGTAAAGAGCATAAATGTAAAGGAGAAGCAGGATGAGAGGAGAGGAGAGGGGGAAGGAGCAAGAGAGAAAGTAAGAAGTCAAGTCTGAATAGGATAGCCTCGATTTTGGGCTCCCTCTCCTACATAACAGACCCTAAAAGTGAAATTACAAGTTTGTTCCTAGCTTAGACTCTTCCTCTTCTAATTATCTTTAATTGGACACCTAATTTGCAAGATTTGGGCACCTAATGAATGAGTTATGGCCAAAACACGTTTTAAGCTTCTGGATCCCATCATCTTCCTTCATACATTAAAAAACCTATCAAATTGTCACCTTTTGATAAGTGGTCTTCATGAAAGTTGAATGATTTTATCTCAGATTTCTAATGGAACTAGTTTTTGCCCATTTTGATTCCTACAGCCCAAGATATGGCTCAATCTTTGCACATTGCTCAAGTTCCAGTGATAACACATCTGTTCTGACTTCCAGGCCCAATATGACCCACTAGACATCTGATTCAACTCTAGGGCTCTTCATTAAAGTTGTAGAGCTTCCTCTTGGATTTCCTACAAGGTAAAGTTTATAATTTTTAGATATCTATAACTCAATTTATATCTAAAATACAAAAACATTATAAAATTACTATAATGCTGAAAAATACAATTAAGCCCAATCTGAACCCAAAATTATAAATGGTGGCCAAAACCAAACGATTAAGCATAAAAAGGTCTAAAATGTTGAATATGAGGGTGAAATAATATATAAAAATAGTGTTTATCAAGTGTCCACTACCTATGGGATCTAGCTCAGATGATCTGCCACTAAGTTTTTAGCTCCGCTCTTATCTCTGATCTCATTGTCAAACTCCTGCAAGAGTAACATCCACCGAATGAGTCTAGGCTTCGCCTCGGGCTTCTTTAGCAAGAACTTCAAGGCTGGGGCATTACAAAGCCCAACAGGAATCCTCCTATATGCAAACATGTCAAATGGGCAGGTGAATGTTGTCTTCTCTTGGTCCTCCAAGGCTATGTGAATTTGAAAGTAGCCTAAAATCCAGATGGGAAGCAATAATGTGACTTGCCAGCTAACTTTTCCAATATTTGTTCAATGAAGGGCAAGGGAAAGTGATATTTCCTAGTGGCTTGGTTAAGCTTCCTATAATTAATACAGATTTTCCAGCTATTCTGTACTCTAGTGGGGTCCAGCTCATTCTTCTCATTGACGACCACAATCATCCCGGTCTTCTTGAGAATTACTTGCATTAGACTTACCCATTTGCTATATGAAATAGGGTAAATGATGCCAGCTAACAAGAGTTTGCTCACTTTTTTCTTCACCACATCCAAAATTAGAGGGTTAAGTCTTATTTGAGGCCGCCTCAGTAGTTTGGCTTCCACCTCTAATAAAATCTGATGCATGCATGTGGAGGGGCTAATCCCAGGAATATATACAAGTATCCATCCAATGGATTTCTTACGCGACTTGAAGATTTGCAACAATTTCTTTTCTTGTTCAAGCTGCAAATTCTTTGCTATTATCACTGGTAGCTTCTCATCTCCTTCTAAGAACATATAATTCAAATGTTCAGGTAAAGGCTTTAACTTAAGGGTAGGTGGTTGCTGTAGTGATGGTATCAATTTGGCTGAAGAAACTAATTTCTCCAATTTAACTGCAACATCACTTGTAATCTATGTACAATCTTCCAAAATAGCATAATCATATCCCACAGAATCAAAAAATTCAGAACATGCAATATCATTTCCCATATACTCAGAAATCTTAGAACATGTGGCACACATAATAGTCTCATCACAAACAGAAATAGAACATCTAGAATATCCAAAAAAAATCAACACTATCTAGAAATCTCACAATTTTAGGAAATTCAACTAGCATATCAATGTTCATATCATTAACAAGTAAATCAATGACATCTAATTGAAAAACATAATGCTCTTCTAAAGAAAATTTCATGGCATCAAAGATATTAAATTAAACTATGTTATCCCCAGATTCCATGGAAAGGGTATGATGCAAATTATAAGTTGCAAACCCAAGTACAAGTTGTTTCAAATAATAAATTCTCGGGAGTTCGAGGTCGATCCACAGGGAATTGATGAAGAAAAAATCTTTGAGGTAAGGAAAAGATTTTGTCACAATAATAAAGATAATAAAACTTGGTCACAAATAAAAAAGATTTACTTGGGTTAGGAGATCCACTCTTGGTAAGTAAATTAAGGAAAATATTAATTCTTTTTATAACTCAATTAGAATCCACGCATAATGGAGGTTCCAATCGAAAAATACAACATTCAATGTTCATTTAAAATTATATATGTAATTATATTATGGTTCCTTTAATTATCTATTAATACTACTACTTATAAATGAGCTCAAGCATTCATTGTGCCAATATATTGTCTATAACAAAATAAGATCTCCACTTTACAAGAAGGGTTTCTAAAATTATTGGAAACAAAATACAATACATACAATGACCACTTGATAATATATCATTTAAGCACAAGAAAGAGATTAATCTAACCTTATTTCATTACCAAGAGCTTCACCCTTTCACTCAAGTAAAATAAAAATTAGTTACTCATAGATAAGAGGAAAGAAAGAGAGAAGAAGAAGAAGAAGAAGAACATAACTTCTATTTAGAACAAAAGAAAACTACCACAAAGGAAACAATTAATACACAAGCATGATATTGATCTCTAAGCTCCCCCTCAAATGATCAGCCATTGCTTCCTTTTATAGAGCTTGAGGAGTACAAAATGGCAATGGAGTTGTTTGATGATGAGTACGAAATGCCAAAGGAGTTGTTTGATGATGATGAATGAGTGAAAAATTATAGAGATTCTTGTCTCTAAAATCATTCAACATTGAACTCATAGCATGCATCAAAATCTCGCCAAGTGGTCTTCATAAGAGTTGTAGGATTTTGTCTTAGCTTTCTAATGCCTCTAGTTTCAGCTGAAAAGCATTCCTACAGCTCAAGATATGTCCTAATCACTACACACTACTCAGGCCAAGCTATAGCTCATTTATTCTAAATTCTAAGCCCAATATGACCTCCAACCCATTCGAACTGACTATTGTGTCTTCATGAAAATTGTAGATATTGGTCTTAACTTTCGAATGACACTAGTTTGGAGTTAATTGAACTCCTATATCTCAAGATATGGTCGAATGAGTGCACAGAGGTCAAGCTGCCAAGTTCAGCACTCTAGATCTTGCTTCAAATCCAATTTAAATTATCCAAACGTGTGATTAGGATCTTGAGTCTTCATAAAAGTTGTAGAGAATTGTCTTAGCTTTCCAACAAGACTAGAATCACATCAATCAAATATTTGTAATTCAAATTATAGCCAGTTTACTGAAAAATGCAGTCACCCAGATTAAGGACAATTCAAGCAATAATTTCTTCATTGATTCAATTAAGCTTAATTTCATAAAATATAACAAAACCAACTTAATTAAGCCAAATTGAACCTTAAGAAGTCAAATAAGAGGATTATAAAATGAATAAATTATATTACTATCAAATTCTCTAACATTTGACTTTTGCACTCTTAGGTAAAACATATAAGACCAAAACTAGTGAACAAGGAAAACCAACACAAACTCAAAAACTAAAAAAAAATTCTAAAAAATTCAATTTACAATAATATTAAAGAATGAAGAGCAACCAAAGATTCAAGGGATCAAAACATTTATGAGGTAATGTTTCTTCACACCTCAAACCAACAAGTAAAGAAATTTCAATTGAAAAGCACGAGTCAAGAATGATAGATCTTCACTGGATTCACTCTCAATCCCTCAAGTGTTTAAAATATAGGTATTTCACTCAATTCAACTTATGAAAAATTGCACTATCATAAACTTGCTTATCTTCTACTTCTCCACTACTTAGAACACATGCACACACAAATCATGAGGACTTTATTCAAGATTGTAATGAGGTCAAGGTAAATGAGGAGGTAATAAGGATATGATAAGTTAAATACCAAAGAGAATAAAAAAGCGTGAGAGCTGAGTTCAATTAACAAGCATGAAAGTCCATCCCAACTCCACCTAATACAAATTCCCTTTACATATTCTTTTCCTTTCCTTTATTGCTTTGTTAGCCCTTTTTTACACATTTGTTTTTTTTTACAAGATTAATCTAACCTTATACTTTTTTTTAATTTATCATTTTTTCAACTATTCTGCACATACACCCCCACACTTGTTCAAGAACTCATCCAATGACAAAGCTAATGTTATCTTATTCCTTAAGGCCGGGAAAGAACATGGTTTTTGAATTAAAGCACATAATGAGCTCGACACAAAGAATGGTCAAATAAGTTCAAAGGGGTTAAGCAAGGGGAAATAGGCCATTTCCAATGCCTTACATTGGCAAGAATCAGAGAACTTCCAAGAAGTCATAAGAGTGCTTATATCATATTGAGACGATATGCTGTTGAGCAAGGTTACCTATTTGTGTGCCAATCGTTCTTGGCTATTTGGTTGAAGTAGCTATTACAAGAAAAATGCCCTAATCATGTTTATGTATGCATGTGAAAATGTAGTCTAAAAAAGAATCAAAGCAAGTTCTAGAGTAACAATTTCATGAGTAAAAATCACACAAGAAAGAAGAGAATGATACAAATGTTCAATCCATTCATCAATAGGCTCAAAATCTCACAAGGCATATTTCTATCATTCTCAGTCACCAATTCAACATCCATAACCAAGCATGTGATTTTTAAGAAAGAAGACAATTTACTCAATCATGCTATGTTCTCTGAATTTGAATTGTTACTTCCACACAACATAGTTATCTACCTAATTACTCCTTACTCTGTCACCAATTTTGATGCATCTCAAGAGTAAATTTACTTCTAGGGTATAATTTACTCCTTACTTTACCATCTTTAATTAGTTTTGCTGTTAGTAAGTTGCTGACAAACATATAAATAAACACACTTCCTCATTTTGTTATATTTTTTTTCAATTTTTTTCACATAACTATCCTTTCCCCTAACCAGATCATAACATTGTCCTCAATGTCAAAACATAGATAGGTAAAGGATAGAAGATAGTACTTGTTGTTGCAATTACTGAAAAGAGAAACCTTACACAAATTTAAATAGAAATAAAGTATGATAAATAAAACCAAAGGTAAAGGAAAGTTATAGATGAAGTGTCAGATCATATTCACATTCCTTGTTGCCTCCCTTGCTGCTTCCTTTTGACCAATCTATCTGAGTTATTACTGGTTCAGGTTTATAAACAAAAGTTTATAATTTATCAATTAATTCATCAATAGTAGAAGTAGATATAAGGAGTCGTCTTGTCGAAGGTGTGAAAAAGTTCAGTTCTATAGCATGGTCAACAAAAGATAACAAATTATCAAAGAAATTATTAACATTCAATAAATCTATGGGTTTATGGTGGATGTTCAGTTGGGCCCAAGAGATAATTTGAAAAGCTTCTTCCAAAGTACCAAAACCACACGGTAAGGTAATGAATGCATCAGAGTTTTCAAGCATTGTCCTCATTCATCCATGCATAGATGATACTTGAAGTTCCAGCCTAATTGTCTTTCCAATGATGTTCCTTCGAGTTAAAGGTTCAGGAATGATACCTTAAACTTGACCACCTTGATGTGTGAAATCCGCAAGTGTACAGTTTCATCGTCAAGTAATAAAAAGATCGAATCCATAGGGACTGTGTCTATGAATACTAATTAATTAATTAATTCAATTAAATTAAACAAGAGATAAAATTGTTGAGTGATAAGAATGTAGTAACCAAGCAATTAAATAAATAAATACTAAAGTACAAAATTGAGAACAAAAACAGTAAGTTATTAAGAAAGATTTTTCAGATTCAAGAAAGCTTTCAAGATTGGGGTAACCACAATGATACAAGACAAATCCTAATTGACAACCCTTTTATTAAAATTGAAATTCAATTGAAGGTGAATTATCCTAAATTTGTTAATGTTCTTTCTCAAGAGACAAGAACCGTGCCCAATTAAACTAATTCCTACTCTCGTGGTAATTGAATTTAAATTAAACTCATTACGCTTTATGGTAATTCATTGAATCCTCGAAAGGCTAAACCAACTCTCATGATTTAGACCTTAAGTTCAATTCTTATGGTTCCAACACCTAAGTTCATCTCTCAGTATGTCCCTAGATATCTATAAGATGCAAATATGTGGCCAGCAAATTCACATGAATAATCGCAATAAGGATTGAATCAAAGAACATTCAAGATTAATAAAAGGGAAAACAAAGTCAATTAATCATCATCAATGTATCAAAGGGCATTGCCCAATCCTAGAAATAAAAAGAACTACTCAGACATGGAGGAGAAGAAACAAGAAATCAAATTCAAGAACATCCAAACTCGTAATCAAAGAGAGAAGAGAGAAGAAAAATGAAGATCAAGAGCCTCCAAGTGTGCCTCCTTTCAAAACCAAATTGGAACCCCAAAACTGTATTCAAAACATGTATTTATACCCTTAGGGTTTTAACTCTCTAAAAGGCGCTAAAAGAAATAAAAAATAAAACTTAAAAACTGATGCGTACTGCGATCCACGGCCATGGATCTCTCTGCCGCAGGACACTTTTTCTTCAACTTGAATTCCACAGCCGTGGATCATTCCACAGCCTAGCCGTGGAACTCTCTGGAGTTTCTCTTTTGCTTCTTCAAGTTGCTGCTCGATCCATGGTCGTGGAAAATTCCACAAGCAGGCTGTGGATCTCTCTAGAGTGAGTTTTTTTGACCCTGTTTGCTATCCGTAAAGCTCCAACTTCAATCATGCAAGCTTTCCATTCATTTTAAGGCCAATTTAGCACCAATCCTGTATAACAACATCAAAAACACCGTAGTTATCTGAACTACAGGAAAAACAAAGAAAAAGAGAAACTAAAATGCCTAAAATGCCTAAAAATGCATGCAAAACAAGACTAAAATGTGATGAAGATCAAGAGCCTCCAAGTGTGCCTCCTTTCAAAACCAAATTGGAACCCCAAAACTGTATTCAAAACATGTATTTATACCCCTAGGGTTTTAACTCTCTAAAAGGCGCTAAAAGAAATAAAAAATAAAACTTAAAAACTGATGCGTACTGCGATCCACGGCCGTGGATCTCTCTGCCGCAGGACACTTTTTCTTCAACTTGAATTCCACAGCCGTGGATCATTCCACAGCCTAGCCGTGGAACTCTCTGGAGTTTCTCTTTTGCTTCTTCAAGTTGCTGCTCGATCCATGGTCGTGGAAAATTCCACAAGCAGGCCGTGGATCTCTCTAGAGTGAGTTTTTTGACCCTGTTTGCTATCCGTAAAGCTCCAACTTCAATCATGCAAGATTTCCATTCATTTTAAGGCCAATTTAGCACCAATCCTGTATAACAACATCAAAAACACCGTAGTTATCTGAACTACAGGAAAAACAAAGAAAAAGAGAAACTAAAATGCCTAAAATGCCTAAAAATGCATGCAAAACAAGACTAAAATGTGATGTGGTTTCACACACATCAAATTCCCCCAAGCTTAAGATTTTGCTTGTCCCCAAGTAATAACTAACGCCAAACTAAAAAGTGGGATCAAGAGACCATAATGAATGAGGAACCCGAGAAAAAAACCAAACAAGCAATAGGCAAAGACATACCAAGAATTAGAGAGGTAATCAAAATTAAGTCCAATTAGAGGCTAAAGTTCTCAGAAATCATGCTTCTCACAGAATTAGGTTCACTCTACTAACCACACTCAAAGTGTTTAAGAGTAAAGACAATGAGCTCAAGATTCCTCAAAGAAACAGCACTTCCATAAGCTTGATAAGAAACCAAATTTTCACAAATAATTTGCATGCATGCAAGAATCAAAAGGTCTTTCAAGGGTTGTAATGGGGCCATGGGAATGATGTTAGGTAGGGTAAAGAAAGGAAGGTATACACAATGAGTTAACAAAATTTTCAATAAGCATAAGCAATCCAATAAATCATAAATAGAGCAAGGGCATTTTTTAATCAAGAGTATAACTCTACATTTCCAAGCATTTTCTTCCTTACTTTTCCTTCTTCCTTTTCTCTTCTTTTCAAGCTTTCCTATTATGATTTTCTTTTATTTGCTTTTTTTTCATTTGAGAAAGAGAAGGGTAAAAAACATATGATTCCCAACACAATTTTACACAACTTTCAAAACCAATTTGCTCTATTTAATATTCTAAATGATTACCAACAATATATCATCATAGGCATCAAGTAAAACAATTATGCAATAGGCTCAAAAGGGCAACTAGCGGATGAAAGTGTGACAATTATTTAAGAAGGCCAGAAAAATACCTAAGATGCCTTAATCACATTCAAGCATGCAAACAAAAATTTTACCTCAAAATGGTTTCAAATCAAGTTCTAGAGCACAAAATCAATGAGGAATATCACTCAACAAAAAGAATAAGAGCAAAAATCATATAGTGCATAAATCCCATATAGGCTCAAAACTCACATTTAGAGCTTCAAAGATCAATGAGAAGCATAAATTCAAAGAACATATGCTAATTATCAACTATCAAGAGATCATCTCTACTATCAATTAAAACAATGCTTGTTGCCTACCACAAGAATCAACAAATTGGGTTCCAAATCAATACAATCTCAAAATCCTCAAAAGAGAGGGGCACAAGTTCAACCAAAAAGCTGAGAGATATGATCATGTGAAAATGCAACATAAAGATGCAAAGCAAAATGAGACATGAAAATGCATGAAACTAATGATCTATACTAATGATCTACAATGAAAATGAAAATACTCCCCCCAAGCTTAGAACTTACATTGTCCCCAATGTAAAAATCTATAACTAGAGAAGGGAGAAAAGAAAAGAACTCACTGCGGTGGTGGAAAAGGGTGCTGACTCAAATGCCAACTATGAATGGCTTGGACCATGCTCGCCATACTCTGAACTATCCTCTCCAAGGCTTGCAGGCGGCCATCAGTAGCCTGACCCTGCTGATGAAGCTCCACTAGCATGTGGTACTGCTGCACCTGCTCAGCATGAAGTCCCTCCAGAGAGGTATAAATCCGTGTGAGAGCATCCTTCGAAGGACCTGCAAAAGAAGAAGAGGAAAGACGAGAGGTGCATGCCCTTGGTGGAGGGCGAAGGGGGCGCTGAACATCAATTGGTTCATCTACTGCACTCCCAGGTGTGCACCAATTTTCACGATTGCGCACAGTAATAGTAGGAGGGTTAGGAAGGGGTAGGGGTTGAGCTCTACTGTTCAAGCGGAGACAGTAAATTCCTTCCTCTTTGACAATCATCTTAATAGCTAAACAAGACTCTAGATCAATCCTAGAGTTACCTCTAACTGTCTCCAGACCATCCAAGTCATATTCAAAGAAATGGGCTATCGCTGTGATAAGCCCACCAATAACAATGGTCCCTGAATGGGCTCTACCCACCCTAAGCAGATGCCTAGCAAGAAAAGATCTAATGTCCATTTTGACATCATTAAGAATGACCCATATAAAAGCAAGCTCGTCAGCACAGACATTGTCATCACTATCCCTATGCCCAAATAGAGTATGAGCCATGATTCGGTGGAGATAGCGAAGACAAGGATTTGGCATGAAGGATGCCTTACAATTTGAGGAATCATATGTGCCTGACCCACAAGAGATATCAGCCCAAAAAGAAATTACTGAAAAACCACGTGGGTGCTTCCTCTCCCCCCCAGCAGGTAATCCAAAAATCTCATTAAATTCTTCCAAGTTTAAATAGTGGTCAGTATTGAACAGCCGAAAAGTGATCCGGCCTTTAGTGTAGCCTTCCCTCTGAATAATATGAGCCTCAATAGAACTAAGAAACTCCAGTGTAAGCTCAGTGTAAGTGGGATATTTTAAATTCAAAAAATAAGTCCACCCTTCCTTGTCAAGCATCCAGTCAAAGTCATCTCGCAAGCCTAAGGTATCTAGGACAACATCATCCATATACCTAGTGCTAACTATCCTTCTATTCACAAGTACATTATACTAATCCCTCTACTCATTATTCTTAAAGTTAAAACCATGGGGATTAGGGGGATTACCTCTTGGAGTAGCAGTGTCTCTTCCCCGTGTCCTTGAGCTTGAAGCAGCTTCTCCTCTCTGACGCTTATTCGTCATTCTGCTTAACCACACCAACGCAGCAAGCACAAAGCAAAAATCCCCTCTTGTCAGAGCTATTCACGAAATTGGGGCAAATTTGCCAAATTTGGGGTTTTCCAAATTTTGAAGGAGTGAGTGGTTAGGTAGAGGTTAGGAAGGTGAGAAATGGTAGAAAAATGGAAGAAAATGGTGGTTTGTGGAGTAAAGTAGTGGTTTTGAAGGTTCGGGTATGGTGGTTTATGGTGGCTATGGTGGAGAAAAAAGAAGGAGAAGGAGGGTGAATAGGGGTGAAGGGCTGGCTTTGAGAATGAGGAAGAGGGTGGTTTATGTGTGGTTGTGAGGGAAATAAGGAGTAATGGAGGTTTGAGATGATGGATATGGAGGTTGAGGGAAAGAAGATGGAGAAAAAGCAAAGAGAAGAGTGAAATGAAAGAAGGGAAGAGGAGGCCGTGGATTTTAAATCTGGGCAGCAACGATATACGGTCATGGTTTGATCCACAGCTAGGCCGTGGACGTTGCTGACTTTGCCCCCCTTTTTTTTGGAGACAGAATTCCACGGCCGTGGAATTCTCTGACTTTCTCTTCTTCTCCTTTATTTTTTTTTTGGAGACTTGAAATCCACGGCCATATAGGATTCCACGGCCAGGCCGTGGAATTCTCTGACTTTGATATTATCCTCTGGTTTTCATTTCATGGCCATGGAATTTTCTATAGGCTAGGTGTGGAACCTTCTGACTTCACTCTTCTTCTAAATTTAGCTTCAAAAAGGGTTAAACCTAGACAAAATCCATGAGACAAACATCAAACCAACAATCTAACACACAAAATCAAAATCAAAAGAAGGAATAAAAAGGAGAAATAAGAAAACTCGGGTTGCCTCCCAAGAAGCGCTTGTTTAAAGTCATTAGCTCGACTCTTGTACTTTCATCCTTCTTCAGTTGGGTCATGGAGGGCAATGTTCATCCTCTTCTCAAGTTGCTCCTTCGCTAGATAATGCTTCAATCTCTGACCATTAATCTTGAAAGTCCCTTGCTCTTCATTCTAGACTTCTACGGCACCATAAGGAAACACTTTCTTCACCAGAAATGGCCCAGACCACCTTGACTTATGTAACACCCAAAATTTTAGACTATGTTACAGAACTGACAGAATTTTACTGTTTTGTGTTTTCTGTGTAATATAAAAATAATTTGATTATTCTGATACTATTTTTGATTGTTTTATGTGATTTGCTCTGGGTCAAGAAAATAATAATTTTTGGGCCCGAAAAATTCTTATTTTAATTAATTAGAGCTGGGAGATCTTACTAAACCCAATTCTGATTGATATATATTAATCTTATAATTTTTCAGATTTAACTGTGCAATAAAATAATTTTATATTAATATAATATTATTTTATTCAACAATACTTACTGTCTCAAAAATAGTAAAAAAATTATTTGTGGACCCGAAAAAGTTCATGGGGCCCACGTTTAGCGTAGCAGTCAACGATTCTGATTGAACAAAATTCTGAACTAATAAGAATTAGTCAAAATAGGTGGCTTGACTTTTTAAACTAATAGGAAGGAGTCAAACAAAGGAGCATAGACTTCAATATGGACCCTTGGATGAAAAGCATAATTTAGATGCTTTTGATCACAACCGTTGATCCGATCAATGGTGTAAAACGAATCCTGATAAAACCACTAAGTAATATCCACCGTAGGTGAGATCAATGGATAGGAAACCAAGTTGAATTCAATGGCTAAGATGAAGTCAAAAATAGTGGCTTGACTTTGATTAGTAACTAATTAAACCTTATTTGGTTAATCTAATGGCCTAATTAACAAGCTAAGTAAACTAATTTAATTGTTAATTTGTTATAATTTAATTCTTAATTAGATATCCTAATTTTAATTAGAGGTTATAATACATGTAATTATATGTCTAATTAATTAGTTATGTAATTGGATAATTAATTAAGATTGGTTAGGAAACTAAACCTAATTAGTTAGCTATTTAATTAGCATACAATTGACCTTTAATTGAAAACAATTAAGTCCCTAATTCCATGAAGAGTCACACGGTTATGCAGCTTGGAGAGCTTCTCCAAGGTTCTTGAACAATCTTGCATGAACATTAGGTGGTCAAAAGGTGACCAAGCCATGTGCTTCAAGTGTGAACACAATTATGATCTTTTATTTCAAGTATATCTCCTATTATTTCCTACACAATTCACCTCACGGCTGCACCACTCAATATTACTCTCAATATTTACTTTTCTCTCACCTAAAGACTTAGCCATTTTCTCTCTAAATTTCAAGAACACCAAGCAACCATTTTTCCTTCTTTTGCTTTCAATAGGTTTGGCCAACACACCTAAATATACTATCACTCGCCTATATTTTTCACTCACATCATTTCCTAAAGCTAAACAACATTCTAAACACTTTCCATTTAGAAAGTTTTCCCAAAATCACACTCTAAGTGCTTCAAAATCCCACTTTTACCTTACTTCCCTAGAGGTAAACTTGGATTTCTATAGTTTAAATTAATGTTTATGATTTTCTAAGCCATGATTGTTCCATGGTTTGTTATTATTAAGCTTTGTTTGTGATTTTACTAATTATTTTAGAATTGTTAGGAATTGATTGTGCTCCACACGAAAACAAGGAGAAGGAGAGGAGCTTGAAAAGCTTGTCTTCAAGAGGTAAGAGGGAGATTTTACCTCACCAACCATGTTTTGGTGGTGTGGGGATGGTTGTGTATGGTGAAAAACCTATAAGGGTTTATTCACTTATTTTTGATGTTCTTTGATTGTGTTTGTGTTGTGTATGATTTTGTTTCTATGCTTGCATGTGTGATAAAATACTTAAAGCTTTGATATTATGTGTGTATGTGTAATTATGGAAGCATGAGAACGTATGTGTAAATTAGGATGTGAACAACATGATGTATCAATTGTATGATTGCTCCAAAGAGCACTGAGGCTCACGGCCATACCATGGAAAAGAGGACCAAAGTCCTCAAACTGATGAATTAAAATGAGAACTGAGAGATTTAAATGAATTTGGGACAAATTTGAGTATAGCAAAGTAAAATGATTTTTGGGAAAATGAATTATTATAAATATGATTTTTAGAGGGGCAATATTGTAATTTTTGTTTTTACCAAGGGGCCATATTGTAATTGTGATTTTTAGAGGGGCAATATTATAATTTTCATTTTAAAAAGGGGCCATATTATAAATATGATTTTTAGAGGGGCAATATTATAATTTTTGTTTTTAATGGGGCCATATTACAATTATTGATTTTAGAGGGACTATATTACAAATATTTTATAAAAGAGGGACTATCTTATAAATATTATTTTATGAAGGATGATTTCGTAAATATGAATTTTATGAGGGACGATTTCATAAATATGAATTTTATGAGGGACTATTTCATAAATATGAATTTTATGAGGGACTGTTGTGAAAATATTATTTAAGTGAGGACTAAAATGTAAATATTATGTTTTGAGGGGTTATTATGCAAATATGGAAAATAAAGTCAAATTTTGGTGTTAAATGAGAAAAATAGTATTTTTGATTTAAAATGTGTGAAAAATATTTTACGCGATTGAGAAAATGCAACAATATGGTTTCGCGATGAAATTACAATAATGATACTGTTGGGCCAATCTGAGGACCCCGAATATGAGATAAAGAAAATTGAATTGAGAATGTGATATAATGAATTGAAATTGTGAAAGGTGCATAGTACATGCATGGGAAATGTCTGATGGACTGAATAAGGCTGATTGCTTAGGAGAGAATACACCTCCTGAGTGGGTGCGATTTGCGTAGTGTAGGTCACTCGTTGACCTTGGGGGCATCGGGGTACAGGTTGCCTACAATGGGCAGATGGCAGCGCTTCTGTACCGTAGGTTAGACCGATGCAACACACCGATGATCCGGACCGAGACACTATCCCTAATCAAGATTTGATAAAGACTGTGGTGCATATGCTAGATGTGCAAAAATTGAGCACGTGGTCCGAGACATGTTAGTGCAGACAGATCTTTTCGATCACCCTCTCTGATCTGAGTTGTAGCTCCATGGAGTGGGAAATTGAGTCTAGGTGCATATGCATAGTTATTGAGAACATTGTCGTAATTATTGTTTATGATAATTGAATTATGAATATTGGTAATGGCATGATTGTGAATATGGTATGAAAGTTGTATGAGATATTGTATGTGTTTGACAATTGATATCAGTGGTGTAATTGTAATTATGAATGATGTGCTGGTATGAGATATTGTATGTGTTTATCTTCATTGCTACCATACTGGTATTGGCGTAGGCGATCTCACCTCTTTCTATGTCTATTCTATATTGTACTTATAATTTTAAAGACGTTGAGCGAGAACTTGAGCGAGAAGCTGAGGAAGAGCAGATTCCTGTTGAGGACGCTGAGTTTTGAAGTGATGGAGGAGTCTCGTCTCCTTGTGTATATGAGATTGAGTAGGCTACAACTTGGACATCAGTGTGAATATTAATATCTAGAGTTCTCATTGTCTACTAGACAGTATTGGGGAATATACTATCGTACTCCTAGTGCGATTAGTATAGTGTCATCTGCGCGGACACCTGTCCGTAAGACTTCGCGTCAAGTCAGACTTCTATCTTCTGAGGAGTCTGAGAAGGACCTTTCTGAGGGTTCTGCTGTGTAGTAATACTTGGGCAGTGTGTTAGTTTAAATTAAAGTTGAAATATTTTGAGAGTCTAGTTTATAAATATTAAAATATGACAGTACTATAACTTGTGTATATACGATGTAAATAATTTGTGATGATGTTGTAGTGTTTTTATTTTTTGCTAAGTTTATTTAATTATCATCAAGAATTTTATAACTCGTATTTATATTATAAGCACGATTTTCCAATGAAGGGGTAAGTTGGTAATTGAGTAACATGAAGTGTGACGCCCTAAGGAGGGTGTTACATTAGTTGGTATCAGAGCCCAAGTTAGAGTCTTTTGGGTTTGTGGGTAGGTTTGTCTTGTTTGTGCTGTGTGAATCTCTGATATTAAACACAGAGATATATTTTGGTTCCCGAAAGGAGACGATGTTGTGTGAAATAGTTACGTTTAGTTCGCTGTGTTTTGATTTTGTTTATCTTTGAAGAAAGATAATGGAACATAGTGAACATGAGCATGTGGACGCGAGACGTGATGAAGATCGTATAGTCGCAGCAAGAAGTGTGATGCAAAAGATGATTGAAGTAGCTGTACAACAGAGACAGATGATCGTTCAGCAGCAGGAACTAATAATCGAACTTTATAGCTTATTAGGATTGGAGCAGCCGTCGGATGAGAGAAGCTGTAGCTTAGAACCTTCGATAATCCAAGATGGAAGGAAGCGTAAGGTCAATCGTTTTCAACGAGAGCAGTATGTACAACCACTGGGGAAGCAACAACAAACAAAGAGAGGAAGTACTAGTGACAACGATTTTAGTCAGACTGTGGCATCAACCATGAAATGTTTCAAGTGCGGAAAAGATCATCTCACCAAAGATTGTCAGCATAAAGGAATTATTTGTTCTGGATGTGGGAAGCCTGGACATTTCTCCAGAGATTGTGATCAACTGACGATGGAACTTTCGATTAGTGATACACATATTTCAAAATCTCAAGAAGAAGAAAGAGCTGGTGCAAAGAGTGTAGTGAGAACGTTCAAATACAAAAACTTGAGGAGCGAGGAAATTGTGCCATAGAGGGTAATCTTAAAAGTGTACTGTATAATGCATAAGGTAACCCAGTCTCTTGTGATCTGTGACTGTGTAAAATCTTTAGGGGTTATCCATGTTTTGTTCTTTTCATAATACTACTTCAATTTCTAAACTTGTTATTACTACTCGAGTCTGTTTGAAACTATCCTATTATTATTGGAGTTTGACACTTTTCTGTTGATTTGGTTTGTCTATTTCTTTCTCAAATAGACTGAGTAAATCAATTTGACTTATCCATGTCTTCGTTATAGTGTGATCGGAGTATTTCTACTCTTCTTGTTAAACTTGTTGTTTATACTCAAGTTTTCTAACTCTACCCTATATCTATTGAATATCAAATCTTTTCTGTTGATTTGATTTGTTTATCTAAAATTACAACTATTTGAGAGCCTGACTTTATAAATGGATTGGTTATTTTCCAACTATATCCTACTAGATTGTTACAATGTAACTTTAGTGTTTCCTTGACCTGAGATTTTTAGATTTGAATCTAGAAAGTTCATTTCTAAAATTATTGGACCATGTTCATTTCGAAATCTATTAGACCATCTCAAATTCTTTGTTGGACTAATCTTGCAATCTACCAAATAGTCTTATTACTTTTCCTTATAACCTTCAAAATGTCTTTCATGTATCTCAATTAAGAAGGAGTTATGCGTAAAACTAGTCAACTGCAAATTCTGTTAGAAGTTCAAGTCATGAATTTAGATTGAGTGTTGAGATCAAATAAAAAGGTTGTGGTGTATACTTCAAGGCAGTGGAACGTGCATGAGAAGAATTATTCAATTTACGTTTTAGGATCAGCGATAGTCATTTTGTAAGGAGAATTTGAAAACATTTTCTTTCCTATAAAGTCTATAATAATTACAAGGGCTTGAAGTACCTGTACAATCAAGAGGGGCCTGGATATAAGGAAGAGACGATAGCTAGAATTTTTAAAGAACTTGTTGGAAAATTGTGTTCTAGAACAAGCTGGTTGTTGGGGTGAATTTCTACCATTGATAGAATTCACATACAACAATAGTTTTCGTTCGAGTATAGGGATGGTACCCTATGAGGCATTGTATGGGAGATGATGTAGAACACCATTATGTTAGTATCATGATGCTGAAAGTACTGAGGTAGGACAAGAATTTGTGCAGCAGACTACTGAGAAAGTGAAGACGATCCAAGACAAGATGAGGACAACTCAGACGCGACAAAAGAGTTATGCAGATAAAAGACGAAGACCGCTTGAATTTGAAGAAGGTGACCATGTATTTCTACGTGTGACGCCTATGACTAGAGTTGGACGAGTGATTAAGTCGAGGAAACCCACTCTGAAGTTTATCAGACCGTATCGGATACTCCATTGGACATTGTACAAATGAAGGAGAATTCAACCTATGAGACGTTTCCAGTCAAGATTGAAGATCGAAGGACAAAGCAATTTCGAGGTAAAGAAATCGCATTGGTTAAGTGGTTTGAAACGATGTAAGCGGTGAAGCCACATGGGAATTAGAAGATAAGATAATAGAGTAGTATCCGTTTTTATTTTAAGTGCATCAAGTTTCGAGGACGAAACTTCTTTTGAGAGGGGGAGTATTGTAACACCCCAAATTTTAGACTATGTTACAGAACTGACAGAATTTCACTGTTTTGTGTTTTCTGTGTAATATAAAAATAATTTAATTATTCTAATACTATTTTTGATTGTTTTGTGTGATTTGCTCCGGGTCAGGAAAATAATAATTTTTGGGCCCGGGAAATTCTTATTTTAATTAATTAGAGCTGGTGGATCTTACTAAACCCAATTCTGATTGATATATATATTAATCTTATAATTTTTCAGATTTAAGCGTGCAATAAAATAATTTTATATTAATATAATATTATTTTATTCAACAAGATTTCATCTCAAAAATAGTAAAAAAATTATTTGTGGACCCGAAAAAGTTCGTGGGGCCCACGTTTAGCGTAGCAGTCAACGATTCTGACTGAACAAAATTCTGAACCAATAAGAATTAGTCAAAATAGGTGGCTTGACTTTTTAAACCAATAGGAAGGAGTCAAACAAAGGAGCATAGACTTCAATATGGACCCTTGGATGAAAATCATAATTTAGATGCTTTTGATCACAACCGTTGATCCGATCAATGGTGTAAAATGAATCCTGATAAAACCACAAAGTAATATCCAGCGTAGGTGAGATCAATGGATAGGAAACCAAGTTGAATTCAATGGCTAAGATGAAGTCAACAATAGTGGCTTGACTTTGATTAGTAACTAATTAAACCTTATTTGGTTAATCTAATGGCCTAATTAACAAGTTAAGTAAACTAATTTGATTGTTAATTTGTTATAATTTAATTCTAAATTAGATATCCTAATTTTAATTAGAGGTTATAATATATGTAATGATGTGTCTAATTAATTAGTTATGTAATTGGATAATTAATTAAGATTGGTTAGGAAACTAAACCTAATTAGTTAGCTATTTAATTAGCATACAATTAACCTTTAATTGAAAACAATTAAGTCCCTAATTCCATGAAGAGTCACACGGTTATGCAGCTTGGAGAGCTTCTCCAAGGTTCTTGAACAATCTTGCATGAACATTAGGTGGTCAAAAGGTGACCAAGCCATGTGCTTCAAGTGTGAACACAATTATGATCTTTTATTTCAAGTATATCTCCTATTATTTCCTACACAATTCACCTCACGGCTGCACCACTCAATATTACTCTCAATATTTACTTTTCTCTCACCTAAAGACTTAGCCATTTTCTCTCTAAATTTCAAGAACACCAAGCAACCATTTTTCCTTCCTTTGCTTTCAATAGGTTCGGCCAACACACCTAAATATACTATCACTCACCTATAATTTTCACTCACACCATTTCTTAAAGCTAAACAACATTCTAAACACTTTCCATTTAGAAAGTTTTCCCAAAATCACACTCTAAGTGCTTCAAAATCCCACTTTTACCTTACTTCCCTAGAGGTAAACTTGGATTTCTATAGTTTAAATTAATGTTTATGATTTTCTAAGCCATGATTGTTCCATGGTTTGTTATTATTAAGATTTGTTTGTGATTTTACTAATTGTTTTAGAATTGTTAGGAATTGATTGTGTTCCACACGAAAACAAGGAGAAGGAGAGGAGCTTGAAAAGCTTGTCTTCAAGAGATAAGAGAGAGATTTTACCTCACCAACTATGTTTTGGTGGTGTGGGGATGGTTGTGTATGGTGAAAAACCTATAAGGGTTTATTCACTTATTTTTGATGTTCTTTGATTGTGTTTGTGTTGTGTATGATTTTGTTTCTATGCTTGCATGTGTGATAAAATGCTTAAAGCTTTGATATTATGTGTGTATGTGTAATTATGAAAGCATGAGAACGTATGTGTAAATTAGGATGTGAACAACATGATGAATCGATTGTATGATTGCTCCAAAGAGCACTGAGGTTCACGGCCATACCATGGAAAAGAGGACCAAAGTCCTCAAACTGATGAATTAAAATAAGAACTGAGAGATTTAAATGAATTTGGGACAAATTTGAGTATAGCAAAGTAAAATGATTTTTGAGAAAATGAATTATTATAAATATGATTTTTAGAGGGGCAATATTATAATTTTCATTTTTACAAAGGGGCCATATTGTAATTGTGATTTTTAGAGGGGCAATATTGTAATTTTTGTTTTTAAAAGGGGCTATATTATAAATATGATTTTTAGAGGGGTAATATTATAATTTTTGTTTTTAATGGGGCCATATTGTAATTATTGATTTTAGAGGGACTATATTACAAATATTTTAAAAAAGAGACTATCTTATAAATATTATTTTATGAGGGATGATTTTGTAAATATGAATTTTATGGGGGACGATTTCATATATATGAATTTTATGAGGGACTATTTCGTAAATATAAATTTTATGAGGGACTGTTGTGAAAATATTATTTAAGTGAGAACTAAAATATAAATATTATGTTTTGAGGGGTTATTATGCAAATATGGAAAATAAAGTCAAATTTTGGTGTTAAATGAGAAAAATAGTATTTTTGATTTAAAACGTGTGAAAAATATTTTACGCGATTGAGAAAATGCAAAAATATGGTTTTGCAATAAAATTACAATAATGATACTGTTGGGCTAATCTGAGGACCCTAAATATGAGATAAAGAAAATTGAATTGAGAATGTGATATAATGAATTGAAATTGTGAAAGGTGCATAGTACATGCATGGGAAATGTCCGATGGACTGAATAAGGCTGATTGCTTAGGAGAAAATACACCTCCTGAGTGGGTGCGATTTGCGTAGTGTAGGTCACTCGTTGACCTTGGGGGCATCGGGGTGCGGGTTGCCTACAATGGGCAGATGGCAGCGCTTCTGTACCGTAGGTTCGACCGATGCAACACACCGATGATCCGGACCGAGACACTATCCCTAATCAAGATTTGATAAAGACTGTGGTGCATATGCTAGATGTGCAAAAATTGAGCACGTGGTCCGAGGCATATTAGTGCAGATAGATCTTTTCGATCACTCTCTCTGATCTGAGTTGTAGCTCCATGGAGTGGGAAATTGAGTCTAGGTGCATATGCATAGTTATTGAGAACATTATCGTAATTATTGTTTATGATAATTGAATTATGAATATTGGTAATGGCATGATTGTGAATATGGTATGAAAGTTGTATGAGATATTGTATGTGTTTGACAATTGATATCGGTGGTATAATTATAATTATGAATGATGTGCTGGTATGAGATATTGTATGTGTTTATCTTCATTGCTACCATACTGGTATTGGCGTAGGTGATCTCACATCTTTCTATGTCTATTCTATATTGTATTTATAATTTTAAAGACGTTGAGCGAGAACTTGAGCGAGAAGCTGAGGAAGAGCAGATTCCTGTTGAGGACGCTGAGTTTTGAAGTGATGGAGGAGTCTCGTCTCCTTGTGTATATGAGATTGAGTAGGATACATCTTGGACATCAGTGTGAATATTAATATCTAGAGTTCTCATTGTCTACTAGACAGTATTGGGGAATATACTATCGTACTCCTAGTGCGATTAGTATAGTGTCGTCTGCGCGGACACTTGTCCGTAGGACTTCACGTCAAGTCGGACTTCTATCTTCTGAGGAGTCTGAGAAGGACCCGTCTGAGGGTTCTGCTGTGTAGTAATACTTGGGCAGTGTGTTAATTTAAATTAAAGTTGAAATATTTTGAGAGTCTAGTTTGTAAATATTAAAATATGACAGTATTATAACTTGTGTATATACGATGTAAATAATTTATGATGATGTTGTAGTGTTTTTTATTTTTCGCTAAGTTTATTTAATTATCATCAAGAATTTTATAACTCGTATTTATATTATAAGCACGATTTTCCAATGAATGGGTAACTTGGTAATTGAGTAACACAAAGTGTGACGCCCTAAGGAGGGTGTTACAACTTAAGCTTTCCGGGAAAGAGTTTCAATCTGGAATTAAAAAGAAACACCAGTTCTCCTTCACAAAATTCTCTACGAAGAATATGCTTGCCATGCCACCTCTTGGTTCTTTCTTTGTATGACTTGGCAGTCTTATAAGCATCCAATCTCAGCTCATCAAGTTCATTAAGTTGAAGCTTTCTCTTTTCTCCTACTGCTTTTAAGTCAAAATTTAGAAGCTTAATAGCCCAAAATGTTTTATGTTCAAGCTCAATGGGTAGATGGCAGGGCTTCCCATAAATCAGTCGAAAAAGTGTCATCCCAATTGGAGTCTTGTAAGTAGTGCGGTAAGCCCAAAGAGCATCATCAAGCTTCAAAGACTAATTCTTTCTTGATCTAGACATAGTTTTCTCCAGAATACTCTTTATCTCTCGATTAGATACCTTTACTTGTCCAGAAGTCTGAGGATGGTAAGGTGTAGCAACCTTATGAGTGACTCTATATTTCTTCAAGAGGTTCTCAAATTGTCTCTCCATGAAATGTGAACCTCCATCACTTATCACAGCCCTAGGAACTCTAAACCTTGGAAAGATGACCTTCTTGAATAGCTTGATCACAGTCTTTGCATCAGTTGTTGGGGATGGAATGACCTCCACCCATTTAGATACGTAATCAACAGCTATAAGAATGAATTTGTTGTTGCACGAGGATAGAAAAGGGCCCATATAGTCAACTCCCCAAACATCAAAGATCTCCACCTCAAGAATAGTATTCATTAGTATCTCGTGCCTCTTAGAGATACTTCTAGCTCTCTGACATGGATCACATGATAACACAAAATTTTGAGCATCTCTGAAAATATGAGGCCAAAAGAAACCAGATTGAAGAACTTTGGCTGCCGTCTTAGAGGCACTAACATGTCCTCCATAGGATGCGGAATGACAATAACTCAATATACACAGAGCCTCTTCCTCAGAGACACACCTCCTATAAATACCATCAGCACACCTTCGGTATATATATGGGTCATTCCACACAAATTTTTCAGATCTGAGAAGAATTTCTTCTTCTGCTGATAGTTAAGCTCAGGAGGTAGAACTTTGCTAGCCAAGTAGTTTGCATAGTCAGCATACCAAGGAGCATTCTCTACCAAAACTTCAAATAATTGCTCATCAGGGAAAGAATCATCAATAGGTAAATCGCTCTTCCTAATCACCGGTTGCTCAAGCCTGGATAAATGATCTCCCACTTGATTCTCCGTCCCTTTTCTATCCAGAATCTCCAAATCAAACTCTAGTAGGAGAAGAATCCAATGGATAAGGTGAGGCTTTGCTTTCTTCTTGATCATGAGATACCTAAGTACTGAATGGTCAGTGTACACAGTCACCTTTGAACCCACTAGATAGGACCTGAACTTCTCAAAAGCAAAGACTACCGCTAGCAACTCTTTCTCTGTGGTGGCATAGTTTGCTTGAGCTCCATCAAATATCTTGCTAGCATAGTAAATTGCATGCACTTTCTTATCTTTTCTTTGCCCCAACACAGCTCTTACAGCATAGTCACTAGCATCACACATGACCTCGAATGGTAGATTCCAATCCGGTGTTTGCAAAACGGGAGCAGTGATCAAAGCTTCTTTCAACCTACAAAAGGAATTCAAATAGTCACTATCAAAATTAAATGGAACATCTTTTACCAAGAGATTAGAAAAAGGTTTAGTAATTTTAGAAAAATCTCTGATGAATCTCTGGTAAAAATCGGCATGTCCCAAGAAACTACGCATTCCCTTCACATTCACCGGTGGAGGCAATTTCTCAATCACTTCAATTTTTGCCTTATCCACCTCAATTCTTTTTCCAGAAACCAAATGTCCAAGCACTATCCCCTCTTGTACCATAAAATGGCACTTCTCTCAATTCAAGACAAGATTAACCTCCTCACATCTCTGCAAAACCTTAGACAAATTGAACAAACAATCATCAAAGTTAGTTCCATATACTGAAAAATCATCCATAAAAACTTCCATGATATTTTCAATAAATTCAGAAAATATTGTAGTCATGCATCTTTAGAAAGTAGCAGAGGCATTACATAAACGGCATTCTCCTATAGGCAAAAGTGCCATAGGGGCAAGTAAATATGGTATTCTCCTGGTCACTAGGATGGATAGGGATTTGGTGGAATCCCGAATATCCATCTAAGTAACAAAAGTATATATGCCTAGCTAGTCTCTCAAGCATCTGATCAATGAAGGATAGAGGGAAGTGATCTTTCCTAGTTGCATTATTCAACTTCCTATAATCAATGCACATCCTCCAACCTGTGATTATCCTAGTGGGAATTAATTGATTTTTCTCATTTTCAATTACAGTCATCCCCCTTTTCTTAGGAACCACATGCATAGGACTAACTCATTCATTATCAGAAATTGGGTAAATTACCCAAGCATCAAGCAACTTAAGAACCTTTTTTTAACAACCTTTTTCATATTAGGATTCAACCTACATTGATGCTCAACAGAGGGTTTATGGTTAGGTTTCATCAAAATTCTATGCATGCAAAAGGAAGGATTTATGCCTTTACTATCATCAAGAGTATATCCTATGACCTTTCTATGCATCCTAAGAGCCCTAAGAAATTTCTCAGTCTCTAACTTATTCAAGCTAGCACTAACAATGACAGGATAAGAAGAGTTGGGACCAAGAAACTCATACTTGAGAGTGGAAGGAAGAGTTTTAAGTTCTACCTTAGGAGCCTTTTCCTCTTCCCAATCTTCAGACTTAGGCATTGGCTCAAGTTTTTCCACTTTGGCTTTGCAAGGTGGAATTTTTGAGGTTGCCTCCAACAAGCGGGCATACTCAGCTACCTCTCCTCCAGAATCAAAAGAGCCGCCACCAACCAAGCATTTCTCCAATGGATCTTCCAAATGAATTTTGGTGGATTCTTCTTCCACCACCTGGTGCAATAAATCAATCTTATAACAAGAGTCCTCAAAAGAAGGTTGTTTAATAGAATTAGAAATATCAAACTCAACCTTATTATCACCAACAGTTAAAGACAATTTGCCATTTTTAACATCAATTATAGCACCAGCAGTAGTTGAAAATGGCCTACCAAGAATAATGGGGATTTGGGAATCCTCCTCCATTTCAAGCACAACAAAATCAGCAGGTATAAAAAACTTACCAACTCGAATAGGAACATCCTCCAAGATGCCTATGGGGTACTTGACGGACTGATCCGCCAATTGAAGTGAGATAGTTGTGGGTTTTAGCTCACCCACCTCCAACTTCTTACACACCAAAAGGGACATAAGACTAACACTAGCCCCCAAATCACACAGAGCTTTTATCAAAATTTGTGTTGCCAATCAAATAGGGAATAGAGAAGCTACCTGGATCTTTTAACTTAGGAGGCAATTTATTTTGAATTAAAGCACTACACTCCTCAGTTAAAGCTATTGTCTCATATTCCTCGAGCTTCCTCTTATTAGACAAAATGTCCTTAAGAAACTTAGCATAGGTAGGCATTTGTTTCAACGCCTCAGTGAAGGGTACATTAATGTACAATTTCTTAAGGACCTCTAGGAACTTCCCAAACTGCCTATCTAACTTCGCCTTAGCCAATCTTTGAGGGAAATGAACTGGGGGTTGGTACGGTTCAGGGGGTATATACTTAGACACCTTCTCAGTAGTTTCCTCTTCTTCTAAGGGTTGTGTCTTAGTCTTTTTATCCTTAATTTCCCTATCTTTTTCACTCTCCCCCTTACCTGTGGGATCTTATAATTTCTTTCCACTCCTCAAACTCACAGCTTTACAATGTTCATTGCCTGGGTTGATTTCAGGTTGACCAGGAAACTTACCCTGTTGCCTATGTGAAGTGCTTGCTTGTTGGGCAATCTAGGTTTCTAACATTTTATTATGAATGGCCAAATTGTCAACCTTAGCTGACAACTCTTTAATTGCCTCAGTCACAACTTGCCTATGGTGCCTAAACTCCTCATTTTACTTAGATTGACTCTCAACAAAATTCTCAAGAAGAGACTCAAGTCTAGATTTTTGTACCTGTTGGAGTCCAGAAGAGGGTTTAGCATTACCTTGCCCAGCTTGGTACTGACTATTCCGGTAAGAGAAGTTAGGATGTGACCTCCAACCGGGGTTGTAAGTTTGGGAATACGGATCATTCCTCCCCTTTTGGTTGAAGTCATAGAAATTGTGGTATAATTCCACTTGCTCCACCGGTGCACCTTGTGAGGATCCAATTCCAACTTGGTATTTGGCACCTATGTGCCCCTGTGCTCCACAAATCTCACAAAAATTGTTAAAAGCAACTATGACATTAACATAAGCTTTCTCAAGCATGTCAAAACGTTTATTTAGAGAATCAAATTTTGACATGATTAAATCAACACCGTCTACCTCAAACTTACCTCCCGAGAGTTTTCTTGGGTTATGGCCTCTTTCATTTGCCCATTGGTGATGATTTGCAGCTACACTCTTAATAATCCTATAAGCTTCTATGAGTCTTCTATTCATCAAAGCTCCATCAGCTGCGGAGTCAAGAGACACCTTCGAAGAATATTCTAAACCATTGTAGAAGGTGTGGACGATCAACCATTTCTCTAACCCATGGTGTGGGCAGGCTTCCAGCAAAGTCTTATATCTATCCCAAGCTTCTGACAATGACTCTCCATCTTTCTAAACGAAGCTTGTGATTTGGGTCCTAAGATGAGCAGTCTTGGAAGGTGGAAAGAATTTGTCTAAGAAAGCTTGCTCCAATTGGTCCCAAGTAGTTATCGTCTCAGTGAGAACAGACTTCAACCAAGCTCTAGCTCTATCTCTCAATGATAATGGAAACAAGCAAAGCAGAATAGCATCAACAGAGGTGCCTTCAATCTTGAGGGTCTCACAGAACTCCAAGAACATATCCACATGATCATTTAGGTCCTCTGATGGCAATCCTCAAAACTGGTTCTGCCTTATCATAGAAAGTAAGACAATAGGTATGGTGAAGTGCCTAGCTTCAATGTCTGGCCGAGCAATTCCAGATCGCAAACCCCGAGCATTAGGGGCTACATACTCTTTTAGCGATCTATTATCCTCAGCTTCAGCCATAACAAGTGTTGGTTCAAGTATTTCTCTCGCTCTTTGCCTTTGTTGTCTTCTCCTTTTATGAATAGTTCTTTCAATTTTAGGATCTGCTTCAATAAGAGTCCCGGAATGTCTAGTACTTTGCATAAATAAGAGAAATTACCTGCAGAGAGTCAAAGAGAAATCAAGAACGTAAGAATATGATAGAAAAAAAGGTTTAAAATAACTAAATTAAAAATTAAATTGATATTCAAGAAAAATACAGTCCCCGATAACGGCGCCAAAAACTTGATGTATGAAATCCGTAAGTGTACGGTTTCGTCGTCAAGTAATAAAAGGATCAAATCCACAAGAACTGTGTATATGAATACTAATTAATTAATTAATTCAATTAAATTAAAAAAGGGATAAAATTATTGAGTGATAAGAATGTAATAACCAAGCAATTAAATAAATAAATACTAAAGTGCAAAATTGAGAACAAAAATAGTAAGTTATTAAGAAAAGTTTTTCAGATTCAAGAAAGCTTCCAAGATTGGGGTAGCCACAATGATACAAGACAAATCCTAATTGACAACCTTTTTATTAAAATTAAAATTTAATTGAAGGTGAATTACCCTAAATTAGTTAATGTTCTTTCTTAAGAGACAAGAACCGTGCCTAATTAAATCAATTCCTACTCTCGTGGTAATTGAATTTAAATTAAACTCATTACACTTTATGGTAATTCATTGAATCCTCGAAAGGCTAAACCTACTCTCGTGATTTAGACCTTAAAATCAATTCTTATAGCTCAAACACCTAGGTTCGCCTCTCACTACGTCCCTAGATATCTATGAGATGCAAATATGTGGCCAGCAAATTCACATGAATAAGCGCAATAAGGATTGAATTAAAGAACATTCAAGATTAATAAAAGGGAAAACAAAGTCAATTAATCATCATCAACGTATCAAAGGGCATTGCCCAATCTTAGAAACAAAGCGAACTACTCAGACATGGAGGAGAAGAAACAAGAAATCAAAATTCAAGAACATCCAAACTCGTAATCAAAGAGAGAAGAGAGGAGAAAGATGAAGATCAAGAGCCTCCAAGTGTGCCTCCTTTCAAAACCAAATTGGAACCCCAAAACTGTATTCAGAACATGTATTTATACCCTTAGGGTTTTAACTCTCTAAAAGGCCCCAAAAGAAATAAAAAATAAAACTTAGTACTGCGATCCATGGCCGTGGATCTCTCTGCCATAGGACACTTTTTCTTCAGCTTGAATTTCACGGCCGTGGAACTCTCTAGAGTTTCTCTTTTGCTTCTTCAAGTTGCTGCTTGATCCATGGCTGTGGAAAATTCCACAGGCAGGCCGTGGATCTCTCTGAAGTGAGCTTTTTGACCCTGTTTGCTATCCGTAAAGCTCTAACTTCAATCATGCAAGCTTTCTATTCATTTTAAGGTCAATTTAGCACCAATCCTGCACAACAACACCAAAAACACCGCAGTTATCCGAACTAAAGGAAAAATAAATAAAAAGAGAAACTAAAATGCCTAAAACACCTAAAAATGCATGCAAAACAAGACTAAAATGTCATGTTGTTTCACACACATCACGCCTCTTAGATGTGCAGAAAGTGATACAGCCCCCATTAACCCAATGCTACCTTCCCCATATACCACACGAATGTTCCTTGCTGCAAGTGTTCGACCAAGAGTGCTTGATACGTTTACAAACTCTAAACCCTTCCCATAACTTGTCCAAAAAAAAAATGTAGATATTAGTAAATCTACGAACAGAAGAAGAAGCTCCTTCCTTTCTACACATACACTCCCTTTGAATGATTATGAGTTAAAGGAAAGTGAAGAAAATGGAGTGTTTAAATAGGGAAGAGAATGAAAAATGTAATGATAGCTCTTATATGGGTAGGTTGACTATTGTCAAAAAGTTTGAAATTAAGAAACTTTTTATTTTATTTTATTTAATTTTTTTATTTTCTTTTATAGACTTCAAGAAAACCATCAGGGTAAGGAAGTCTAGAAACCCTTGAAGGACCTTGGCCAAAGGATCGTCTGTCCAAAACTAAAATACAACAAAATCATACAAAGATAAAGTTATAATAACAAATGGTGGCATATTTTTGAATTACGTGTCACCAGTGCAATAAACATTCACTCCCATTTATTTAAAGAAAATAAAAAAAGAAGAAAGAAACTATCGTGGGTTTCCATCTTGGGTCTAGAATCTAGAGAGCTCACACTTGGGTTCGTAACATCAACAAAGATGCTAAAATATGAAACCCACAATGTAAGGATCCAGAATGCCCCATCCCAGGGCGCTAAGAGCCCCTTCTAATAAAAGAGAGGATCAAGCTCAGATGCCTTATACAGTTTGACAGCCGTGGGTTACTTCTCACTAATAACCAGAGTGGGATGCTTCTGCTTGTCCATCAACTCCACAGTGCCTAGATGGTGAACATTAGGTTATAGAGTGCGACTCTCTACAGAGCATGGTACACAAACCTTTTTTAAGGACCGACGTGCAAAGGTCCACCCGAGTCAATAACAGGTCTACCACTGGTAGGGGCTCCACACTCAATTAAGAGCATGGTACTCTTTTGATCGCCTTTTTTTTAGAAGATATAAAATATACTATATACATGTTATTATGATTGTGGCTCACATCTTCGTCTAATTTTACGTCTAGTAATGGCTTAAACGCCTTCTATGAGTCGAGGATAAGCTTTCCATCCAATTTTCTTATAAATTGGCAAACAAGTTCTTTTTGATTCAGATTCTCAAGACTGTAATGCCCTTGCTCGTCCTTAAAGAGATTCCACAATTAAGAAGTTCACGATGCACAAATCCACAAGAATATGTCTCAAGAGTCAATAAGATATCATCTAATTACTCCTTACTCAGTCAATTATTAATAAAATAAATTTTATCTTCTCTATTTATGGAAACCATCCCCAAAGAACGACATCACTTGTTACAATTTCATCGCTCACATTTGTGACAAACTTGCATTCTTTTAGCTCTTCTCCTTTTAGAATAAGAACTTTTACTAAGACCCGGCATGTATGGGACAAATGAATTTGAAGATTCACCTGCTAAACGAACCTTTGCTTCGATTATCCAGCGTATATCTTTTGGCATGCCCTTGTGCATTAATAGTCTTAGTCTTTCACATCTAGTTTTGTAGATTTTTGTTAGAGCATTTTGAGGAAGAGAAGGAAAATGCTTTCTTAGAATTGAGAGAATGACATCCATTCTAAAGGAGAAGGAATCAGTTATTAAGAGAAACTGAAAAACAAATCGACTTGAGAGTCACGGACTACCGTTATCTGCCACTTAACTGGGGTCACAAAGAACTCAACAACTTAGTTTTCCAAAAATGGTTTGAGTCTTTGTCCATTCACCTGAAATACACTATCATTCCTAGGGTTCTCAATGTCTATGACCCCATGAGGATACACATGTTTGACAATAAAAGGGCCACGCCACCTAGATCTTAATTTTCCAGGAAATAAGTGAAGACGAGAAATATAAAACAGATCTTTTTGACTAATTTCAAAAGTTTTTCTCAAAATTGATTTGTCATAAAAAGCTTTTGCTCTGGCTTTATAAATCTTTGTGTTTTCATATGCATCCTTTCTCAATTTCTCAACAATCAAAAATTTCAATGACAATGATAGGGTTCAGAGGCATCCTGTTTCGCTTAGAAATGGAACCTTATTTTTGACAGTTTTCATAACTTTTTCAAAATGTATAACTATCTTTAAATAAAGTGGGCCAATAAAATCCACACTGCAAGATTTTCGCAGTTGTTTTCTTTGAAGAAAAGTAACCTCCACATGCTTCTGAGTGAGAAAATTTAATGACATTACCTACCTCACTATTGGGCACATATCTCCGAATGATTTGATCAGGATAATTGAGGCAAGATCTTTCATGTTGCAAGAAAATTGATTATATTAGCAAACCAAGACTTGGAATTGACAGAAAATAAAAATTCATCGGGAAAAGAATCGTTGATAGGTGTGATATCAAAAAGTGAGCCTGTTATAAGTATGGAAAAATGATCTGCAACAACATTTTCAGCTTCTTTCTTATCTTTTATTGTGATGTTGAATTCTTGAAGCAACAAAATCTACCGTATCAACCTAGGTTAGCAAAAACTTGTTGAGAAAATCGACAAGTGCACTAAATCGTCAAAGTAACAAAGTAGTGAAAAGAGTATCGTTCCCACGAGTAATTAGTTTACCAAGTTCCACTTATCTAATATAAATACTATCTAGGCAACCAATAATTAAAAATGATTCAAAACAATTAAAGACATAAAATTATATAAAAAAAATTAAAACAAAAACAAAAACACACTAAAACACATGAAATTAAGAGGGAAAAGAGAGAACAAAGCACACGAATACAAAATACATTAAGGATGTAAACACATGAAATTAAAATACTAGGGATCTGACTTCACTTAATTCAACAATCTATCATAGACAATAAAGTAGCTTTGGGACCTTCATTCTAATTAATTTCTAATCATTCAATTGATGGAGAATCCCTTAATTAATTAAAACTCAATTCCTTGGTCTAAACCCTAACTCTTAAAGGCATGACCTTTACTTTATGGATTCTCATAGAAAATACCACAATTCTCCCACACAACTAATAACCTCTATTCCTAAATGATTATAAATTGTGACACTTATTATTTATAGTCTAAGTCATATGCAATCCTTCCAATTCTACACATACCTTACTAGATCAATTTATAGGTGGCCAATTCATAAAAGCATTAAGAAGCATAATAAACACTCAAATTGAATAAAAAAGAAATTAATTAAAATTTCAATCTTAATACATGTCGATTGAATCAAGTTACATCTTCACCCTAGAAACAAACGAATTTAACTACATATGCCAAAATAGAAGAAGAAATAGGAAGAGGAAAGAGAATTCATATTGATAGAACTGTAGAGAAGAAACCAAAGCACCTTCAATGGTGGTTGTGATTCAAACAAATTAATATATAAAATAACAGGATTAGTTTTAACCAAACGACGAAAATTTAAATCACGATACAAATTAAGCATAAATAAGTGACTTAAAATAGAAAAGAAAATGTACAAGTTGGCAGTATAAACTGGCTATTAAATATTAACAAGGATGTCGTATAAACCAGCCACCAAATAAATATTAACAAGTAGTAAGTTAGTAAACTGATAAAGTAAAAAGTTAGTAAACTGATAAAGTAAAAAATCGAAGTGATAAATTAAAAAGTTAGATAGTTAAAAAGTTAATAATTAGGTTAGTAAGTTAGAAAGTTAGATTTAAAGTGTAGAAAGTAAAATATAAAAAATAAAGTGTAGAAAGTAAATTACAAAAAATAAAATATAGAAAATAAAGTGCAGAAAGTAAATTTAAAACATGAAAACTAGAGAATCGACAAGTTGACTTTTTTGATTCTGCAAGAGAGAAGAAAAGAAGAAAGATTATTTCATTAATGATTGCAGATTACAGAGGGAGAAAGTTTGTAAGTTAGTAAGCAAGAAAATTAAAAACTAGTAAGTTAAAAGAGTAGAGAAAGAATATACCAGACGATGAAGTTTACTTAAAGAAAGAAAACCTCAATAAATTAAACTTCAAATCAAGTCCCTAGCTACGACATCAAAAACTTGATGTGAATTATAAGTTGTAAACCCAAGTGTAGGTTGTTTCAAGTAATAAATTTTCAGGAGTCCGAGGTCGATCCACAGGGAATTGATGAAGAAAAATTCATTGAGGTAAGGAAAAGATTTTTTCACAATAATAAAGATAATAAAACTTAGTCACAAATAAAAAGAATTTACTTAGGTTAGGAAATCCACTCTTGGTAAGTAAATTAAGGAAAATATTAATTCTTTTTATAACTCAATTAGATTCATACATAATGGAGGTTCCAATCAAAAAATATAACATTCAACATTTATTTAAGATTATATATGTAATTATATTATGGTTCCTTTAATTATCTATTAACACCACCACTTATAAATGGGCTCAAGCATTCATTGTATCAATATCTTGTCTACAACAAATCAAGATCTCCACTTTACAAGAAGGGTTTCTAAAATTATTGGAAACAAAATATAATACATATAATGACCACTTGATAATATATCATTTAAGCACAAGAAAGAGATTAATCTAACCTTATTTCATTACCAAGAGCTTCACCCTTTCACTTAAGTAAAATGAAAATTAGTTACCTATAGACAAGAGGAAAGAAAGAGAGAAGAAGAAGGAGATGAACATAACTTCTATTTAGAACAAAAGAAAACTACCACAAAGGAAACAATTAATACACAAGCATGATATTGATCACTAAGCTCCCCCTCAAATGATCAGTCATTGATTTCTTTTATAGAGCTTGAGGAATGCAAAATGACAATGAAGTTATTTGATGATGAGTGCAAAATGCCAAAGGAGTTGTTTGATGATGATGAATGAGTGGAAAATTGTAGAGATTCTTGTCTCTGAAATCATTCAATGCTAAACTCATGGCATACATCAGAATCTCGCTAAGTGGTCTTCATAAGAGTTGTAGGATTTTGTCTTAACTTTCCAATGCCACTAGTTTCAGCCTAAAATTATTCCTACAGCTCAATACAGAGCCCAATCACTGCATACTACTCAGAACCAGTTACAACTCCTTTATTCTGACTTCCATGCCCAATATGACCTCCAAGCTATCCGAACTGATTCTTGTATTCTTCATAAAAGTTGTAGATATAGGTGTTAACTTTCGAATGACATTTTTTGGGGTTAATTGAACTTCTATATCTCAAGATATGGTCAAATGAGTGCATAGAGGTCAAGCTTCCAGGATCAGCACTCTAGATCTTGCTTCAACTCTAATTTAAATTATCCAAACGTATGATTAGGATCTTGAGGTCTTCATGAAAGTTGTAGAGAATTGTCTTAAATTTCCAACAAGACTAGAATCACATCAATCAGATATTTGTAACTTAAATTATAGCCAGTTTACTAAAAAATGCAGTCACCCAGATTAAGGACAATTCAAGCAATAATTTCTTCAATGATGTAATTAAGCTCAATTTCATAAAATGTGACAAAACCAACTTAATTACGCCAAATTGAACTTTAAGAAGCCAAGTAAAAGGATTATAAAATGAATAAAATATATTGCTATCAGGGTACGCTATGCACATCAATCTTAGTTTTTGTAGTTTTCAAGAGAGGTCTACCAAAAATCAATAGGGGTTGACTAGATACAAATTCATCTTCCATGTTCATAACATAAAATTCTACTAGGAATATTAAATTATTTACCCTTACCAAAACATCCTCAAGCACTCCTGCAGGATGAGTTATGCTCCTACTTGCTAGCTAAATGATAACTCTGATTAGCTTCAACTCTCCAATCTGCAGAGATTCATAAACTGATTTTGGCATCACATTAATTTGATGCACCCTAATCTAACATAGCATGTGTAAACTGCTTGTTGCCTATTGTGTAAGGAATGGTGAATGTTCCAAGATCCTTTCATTTAGGAAGCATATTTGGTTGGATCAAGGCAAAAACATTTCTTCCTATTCTCACTTTCTCATTTCCTTTCAACCTCCTCTCATGAGTGCACAATTCCTTCAGAAACTTATCATATTTTGGAATTTGCTTTATTGCTTCTAAGAGAGCTATATTGACTTCTATCTTCTAAAAGGTATCCATAATCTCCTTGTCCAATTCAGTTTCATCTATCTTCTTTGATTGAGTCATTCAATTGGGAAAAGGAAGAGGAGTGTTGAGAGTATATTCTTCTGTAGAATTTTTCATTAACTTCTGATTTTTCTTTGAATTCTCTACATGTTATATATTCTGTTGTATTGAATGTTTTACAAAATTCTGGTTTGCTGGATCTAATTTTTTTGCATAATCGTGCTGCATAATCTCTAGTTGGAGTTAGGTGGGACCACTCACTTCTTTACCACTTCTCAAGATTATGGCACTCACATTGCTTCTTGGATTGTTAATTATTTAAAGGGTAATTGACCAGAACCTAAGTCTTCAACTTATAAATAGAAGTTACAAGTTGACCAATTTGAGTCTCCAAGTTCTAAATGGTGGTATTGGTTCTCTATTGAAATTGAAGGTTATTGGTTGCTAACTACTTCACCAAGTCTGCCAAGCTAGGTTTTGAATTACTACTTTACTGCATGGCCTGTTTCACTGGTTGTTGAAATTGTTGATTATTTAGGTTAGCTGTATTATATATGGTTTGCTACTGTTGCTGCTGAAGAAGTTAGCCAGAATTATTGCTATACCGCAAATTGGGATGATATCCCAATCCAGGGTTATATGTATTTGAATAAGGGTCATACTTTGGCTACTTCTAGTATGGTCTGCTAAGAAAGATGTCAGCCATTGCTTCACTGTTTTCTTAGAGTGTAGAACACTAGTTTGTTAGGTGATCTGACAAGTAATAGATTCCACAAAGTTTTACTGGGGACTAAATTTATTTTTGTTTGAATGCCAGTTGCCTAACTAAGAAGGTTAGCTCCTCTAATATGTTCTCAATTCTCTGTTGATCAACATCAGAAACCTTTACTTCATTGACTCCTCTGGTTGAGGTAATGACTCGTGTACCAAATTGTTATGCATTTGCTAAAGCTCCTCCAGAGGCAGGGTTTTTTTCACTAAAGCTCCTCCAAAGGCAATATCTACCACACTTCCATCCATGGGTAAAAGTCCCTCATAGAAATACTGGATTAGCAACTGGTCATTGATCTGGTGATGAGGATAACTTGCACATAACTTCTTGAATCTCTCCCAATACTCATGTAGAGTTTCTCCTGATATCTGTCTTATGCCACATATATCCTTCCTAATGGTAGCAACTTTGGAAGCAGAAAAAACTTCTTTAGGAACAACCTTTTCATATTATTCCAGTATGTTATGGCAGCTGGTTGCAAGTAATATAGCTAATCCTTGGCTACTCCATCTAATGAGAAAGGAAAGACTCTCAATTTGATGTGTTCTTCAGGGGTGCCTTGTGGTTTCATGATGTTGAATGGTAGCAAAGTGTATTAATCCAAAGTTCAATTCAAAATCAGCATTTAAATTAGGATATTGAATGCATAAAGGTTGGTAATTCACATTAGGTGCAACTAGTTCCTTAAGAGTCCTATTATCCATATTATCAACTATGTTTGCAGTGTTATTTGTATTCTCATGTCCAGTTTCAGTATTATCAGCCATAGTTGTAGTGTTACTTATATTCTCAGGTTCAGTTTCAATTTCAATTTCAATGTCACTTTCAATTTCAAAAATTATCCTTTCACTATGCCTACGAGCTTTATTAAGTGTATGCAAGGTCCTCTCAACATCAGGGTCAATGTCAAGCAAATGATTATTAAAAGACCCGGTCATAAAACATGCAAAAGTGTAGAAACATAAGATATGAAAAATAGACTACACAACATTAAAATTCTACCAAAATAACACTACGTACCCTATCTACACAATTTTAAAAAATATGGGACCATAATAGAGTGAAAACTACTTAAATATAGTACCTAAAAATGCGATAAAAAATCTTCAAAAAATGAAAAAGTGGTCTAAATGATGGAACACATTAATTTCCTTCAACTAACTAATTTTCAAGCTAATTTGAAATCATTTGTCTGTACAAAATTCTACTTGGAGGCCTAAATTGAGTTAGAAACTACATGAAACAAGGAAAACAATGGTTAATGAAGGGTTACTAGATAATTATACTCCTAATATGATTAATTAAACTTAGATTGATTCCCGACAATGGTGCCAAAATTTGATAGCTGCTGAGATTATTAAATTATATCAATTTGTAAGCTGATTCACCAAATTACTTGTCATATAATTAAGGCACAACCAGATTGAACCCTTGGATCACTCTAATTAAGTAATCAAATTAAGAAGTTAATATAGGGAAAATTTCAAAATTAATTAAACAAAAGTAATTAAAAACTGTAAACAGAATTAAGTAAATAACCAATCCAAGGAAATTAAATAATCTTGAATTTAATCCATCCTTGATCACTAAGAATCTATTCAATTACTATCCAAGTTCTTGGTCTTAGATCACATCAAGAAGCCTTAAGATGATCCATGAATTATCTATTAAATAAGAATTCAAAATTTAATTAATCAAGGTTAAATGAATTAAGCACTCATCTAATCCTAAATTAATGTAAAACCCAGAATTCAACTAAGCTAAACAATTCTACAAACAACTTTGATGTATTGTTTAGTCTCAGTAATCCTCATTAATCATGTGGTATTTATGCAATTATCATATCAACATCCAAATCAAATTAATCAATTCAATTCAGATTTAACAAAATCAAAAGAGGTAGAAGAGAAACTTGATTAACAAGTAAAAGAGCAAGTTGATTAACAATTAAAAGAGAAACTTGATTAGCAAGTAAAAGAGAAAATTGATTAGCAATTAATTGTAAAACAATCAAAACAAGATCTTAGAATTAAACATCAAGATTGTCAATCCCTAAGATTAATTACAAAGTGTTTAGCCCTCCATGGATGGAAGGGAAAAATAGAAAAGAAAGAAACTTAGAGAGAAGGGAGAGGAAGAGAGATGAATAGAGGAAGTGCAAGCAAGAGCAGTTAGGAGAAAATTAGGGTTGAGTTTCGTGGTTGCTACTGCTTCTTAAATAACTATATCTAAAATTAAAAATCCAAGTTTGCTCTCAGCTTAGGGTTAATCCTCCTCCTCTTAGTTTTAATTAGACACCTAATTTACATAATTTGGGCTTAGGATGAGAGAGTTATGCCCAAAACATTCTTAACAGATCTCTAAACCACTCAACCAACTTCAAAGGGTGAAAACACCATAAAAATTTCACAATTTTGATAAGTGATTTTCATAAGAATTGAAGATCTGTGTCTCAACTTTAAAATGACACTAGTTTTAGCTCCATATGACACCTACAACCCAAATTATGGGCCAATCTTTGCACATCGTCTAGGTTCAAGAGACAACATCTCTATTCTATTTTCATGGCCCAATCTAACCCACTAGACATCTGATTAATCCTTTGAGCTCTTCATCAAAGTTGTAGAGCTTTCTCTCAGATTTCCTACAAGGTAAAATTGATTATTTTTAGATGCCTAGAACTCATGTTATGCCCAAAATATAAAAACAATGTAAGATTCCCAATAATGCTGAAAAATACAATTAAGCCCAATTTGAACTCAAACTTATAAAATGTGTCCAAAATTAATCAATTAAGCATATAAGAGGTCTAAGAAACTAAATATGAGGGTTAACTAATATATAAAAATTGTGTTTATCATCAATTAATTTTTTATATTCATCATATTATTATTATTATTATTTTATGATTTGGTTGAATGTTGATAACACATTTTAATTATGGATTGAGATCTCAACAATGGAATACGAAAGAATTAGCCGAAGTGATGGTAATTATTGGCTTTCTAGAGGTGAAGAGATCTCTAAGATTCCACCAAAAGCAATAGTGAGGTTTTAGATGATTTCTAATAAGAATCTTTACCCATCCCTTTTGTGTTGTTATCTTATTGATTTGAATGTTTTGGATTAAGATTCCTAATGATGGAATACCTAAAAATAAGCTGAAGTGATGCTAAGTATTTATTGACTTTTTGGAGGTGAGGAGATCTCTAAGATTTGTCATAAACACTAGTGGGTTTTAGATGATTTCCAATAAGAATCTTTATCCATCCTTTTTGTGTTACCTTATCGTATTGATTTGAATGTGATGAATCTTTTCCATTCCCGTTTTGGATGATGTTATGGAATACAAATGATGGAATACCCAAAAATGAGTTGAAGTGATAGTAAAAGTTATAACTTTCTTAAGGTGAGGGTTACTTCTTAGACTTTGCCAAAAACACTGGCAAGGCCTTGGAGATACCTAACAAAAATATTATTCCAAACATTTATTTAATATTAATTTAAACATATGTGTCACTTTGAACTACAAAATCAAACATCTAAAACTTAGCCAATGATATAAAAATTAGGAGAAGATCGAAGTGACGATCAATTACCTCTTCCCTGTTAGCCATGGCAACCATTACCCAAGAGGAGGGGTGAATTGGGTAATTATAAATTTTAATGCAACTTTGTCAAATTATGCATTTTGATATTTTCAATCAACACATGCAGTGGAATAAGTCTAACAAATGTGCAATTATTAGAGATTTCACAAATACCACTTGGGCTTATAGGATAAATCAAGAAAATAAGCTAGATATTAAATTCAACTCAATCATATATAATTAAAGCATAAATGTAAAGGAGATAGAGTTGAGAAAAGCAAACACTAAGATTTATCCTGGTTCAGCCACCAACCACTTGTGGCCTATGTCCAGTCCTCAAGTGAACCACTCGAGATTTTTCACTAAACCTTCAAGATTGAACGAGTGCTTGAAAACCTTTACAAATTTGAGCACTCAACACCTTGGGATACCTCACCCTTTGTGCTTGAGCCTCTATATTCAAGGGATACCTCACCCTTACAATTCTTGAGGGATACCTCACCCTCTTTTTAGATTAAATAAAGATGTAGATGATAGAAACTCTCTCAAAGAGTAATAAATACAAATTGAAGCACTATGGATATTAATGATTCACACACTTATAGCTCAAAATAGAGGATTGGAGAAATAAATAGTAAAACACAAATTTAATACTCAAGAGTAATTTTCATATTGTTCTCCAACTTTTCTTTGATGCCCAAACACTTGTATTTATAGCCCACTAATATTTAGAGCTATTGGGTAAAGTTTGGAAATGATTTATTTATGAAATATAGCCGTTTGTGACCGTTGGGTGCATTTCTGGTTTTATCGTAACCGGTTAGGAACTTTTCCTAATCGGTTAGGAGGTCCAAATATTTGCCTCTGACATTTAGAATAACCGGTTAGGCAAATGGCTTAATCGGTTAGGCCATTTTGATGGCCAAATGTTATTTCCTTCAAAAACATATGCTAACCGGTTAGCAAAGCTTCCTAATCGGTTAGGAAGCCATTTAGATCATGAAAAATGGTCATTTATATCATCCTAATCGGTTAGGACAAGTTCCTAATCGGTTAGAATATTTCAGAAACGTGAAAATGGCTTCTGGTAGAGTGAATAATCGGTTAGGGAAAGTCCCTAATCGGTTAAGACACTCTGATTTAGAAAACTGACTTTAAATGGTCATAACTTATTTATTTCTTATCTGTTTTAAGCAAATGACCACTCATTGGAAAGATCTTTGAGTCTATTTTCATATGAAATAATTTCAAAGCAAAACTCAAAGTATTTTGAAAGATATGATCAAAAGAGTAACCAAAGGTCAGTTTTACAAAACACAAACTTGGCTATTTTTCAATGGTTTGGCCTACCACCAAGACTAACTTTTCCAAAACACTTTGTTGGGCATTTAAACTTTTTAGAAAACACTTTTTAAAGATGTTAAAACATGTTTTGAGCTTAGTGTGATTCTCATTTACCTTTACACAAGATCTAAGTCCTATAAGCTATTCTTGAACATGTTGGACTTGATCTTTGCACTTTCAATCCTTTGGCTTCTTGATGTAATCCAAGCTTCCAAAATTTTCTTCTCTTCATGTCTTGCACAAGCTTGGAATTGTGGAAATAAGTTTGCCCCAAATGGTTTAATATGTTAAGTTTTGATGATGACAAATACAAGACAAAAAGAACACTTTGCGTATGTTCTTTGTTGCATCCTATATAGAACATATCTTATATGCATGTTAAACTAATTAGAGTTATACATTTATGAATCATGCATATGAAGATATTGAATTATAAATTTGGACTAACTATGCTTGTTTAAGTGAGCAATACTTTGTAGGATAGTCCAAGTATCAAGAGTGAGTATTGCAACAAGAAAGCAAAAGATCTCAATTAAGCTCAACACAAGGAGGATGTGAATGCCTATTTCATGAAGGTATTGATAAACATCAAAGTCATGTCGAAGACCAAGTTCAATGGAAGATTAAATGGTATAACTTTTAGGACTTAGGGTCTTTATGTAAGAAGCCTTATGGATATCTAAAATATGTTTTTATAAATGGTTTTCCTATGCTAAAATACCCAACAAACAAGTTTTGAAAAGTTATTTATGGTGGTAGTTCAAATTTATGAAAAATAGCCAAGTTTGAGTTTTGTAAAACTGACATTTGGTCACTCTTTTGATCATATCTTTTAAAATACTTTGATTTTTGTTTTGAAACTTATTTCATTTGAAAATAGACTCAAAGATCTTTCCAATGACTGGTCATTTGCTTTAAACGGATAAGAAATGAAGAAGTTATGACCATTTAAAGTTAGTTTTCGAAATCAGAGTGGTTTATTCGAATAAAGCATATGTTATTCGAATAACACACCATAGAAATCATACCAGAACGGGTTTTTAAAGGTTTATTCGAATAACCAAAGGGTTATTCAAATAACATGACCCATAAAATGTTACTGAATGTGTTTTTAACATTTTATTCGAATAACTAAATGTTTATTCGAATAACTAAAGGTTTATTCGAATAAAAGGTTCCAGAAAACACTTCTTAATGTGTTATAAGTGGGTTATTCGAATAAGATTATGTTTTTTCGAATAACACGTCCCAGGAAACGCGCAATGGCTATTTTCAGAGGCTTTAATGTGATATTAATTTATACCCAACGGCTCTTTTTCTTAAAACACTATAAATACATATTTTTGGGACATCTTTTAGCAATACCCATTTATCTGAAATAATTCTTTCTTACTTTATTTTGTGATACATATTTTATCAAATTTCTGTGCTCTTTTTGGCCAAAAATTTGAGATATCCTTAGAGAGCTTCAATTTGTATTATTTGCTCTGAGTAAGAGTTTCTCTTCATCTATATTTTCTGTTCTTCTGTATTGAGGGTGAGGTATCCTTCAAGATTTGTATAAGGGTGAGGTATCCCTTCAAGGTTTGTATAAGGGTGAGGTATCCCTGCAGGCTGAGACTTTAGCACAATGGTAGAGTTTCCTTGTGTGTGAAAAGTGCTCTCTTATGTAAAGGTTGCAAGCACCTATTGAAGCTTGTATACATAGTGAAAAATCTCGGATTGTTTTCGAGGACTGGACGTAGACCACAAGTGGGTTAGTGGTCGAACCAGGATAAATATCGTGCCTGCTTCTCTCTTCTCAATCTCTTTATTTTACGCAATTTTATATTATTACACATTTATTTATTTGCTGTTCTTAAAGCTTTTATTCTTTATCTCGCAATTCTTTCTCTTTTATTTAATAGCTTAAATATTTGTATCTTTTTTTAAGAGCTTTTGTGAAAAGTTTTTAATACCCAATTCACCCCCCCTCTTAGGTAATGGTTGCCATGAATAACAAGTGGTATCAGAGCTTCGTGCTCTGGTGAAAGCTTAACCGCTTAGAGTTAAAGATCCTTGCTTATTGGCAACCTTGAAAGTTTTTCAAAGTGAAAGGTTTTGAAATTGATAAACCACCATTCTTTGACGGTGTGCATTTTGTTTATTGGAAAGCTAGAATAGAGTTTTATATGCAATCAATTTATTTGGATTTGTGGGATGTTGTATTAAATGGATTTATTTACAAATCAAAACTAACCTGGAATAGTTTTGACAAAAAATGTTTTTCTTTGAATATTAGAGCTATGCAAATTTTGAGAAATAGTTTGAATGATGATGCTTTTGCTAAAATTAAAAATTACTCTAGTGCTAAAGATATATGGGATGCTCTTGATGCTATTTATCTTACTAATAATGATTTTGTGCATAAAGGTGTATATAGAAAGCAAGAAGAGCAAAAGCCATTAGAGGAAGCTTGTCATGAAAAATATCCTCAAAGAGATGCTCAAACTATTGAAGGGAGCCAAATGTCTCTTAGTGACGATGGTGCTCAATTTGAAGAAGAGACAAAGTAAAATAAAATTGATGAGGAAGAATGTGATTCTCTTAGAGAGGCAAGTACCCTAGAAATTGAAACTACTTTCTATATGGCTAAAAAGGACTTTGAGGTAAATAATTCTAAACTATATTATAATCCTTCTTATAATGAGTTGCAAAGTGCATATAATGAATTGTATGATGGTTGATTGAATTTAGAAAAGAAAAACTTATCTTGTTTGGAAAACATTTCCTATATTGAAAATGAAATCGAGACTTTAAAAAATAAATATATTTTTCTTAATGAGAAAATGCCTTTGAAATATGAAACCTCATCTTCTTGTAAAAAATGCATTGATTTAGAAAATCAAGTTGATGATTTATCTTTCAAATTTTCCAAAGCTAATGATTCTAATTGCTTACATTCTATGCTTGTTAATGAAAATAAAATTAATGTTATTCCACATGAAAATTCAAGTAAAGCTTGTGGCAAAAATAACATAGAATGTAATAACAAGAAGAGGCTTAAATTTTTCAAAGATGATCTTCAAAAGACCAAGCTATCATTAAATTCAATTGTTTGTAATTTTTGTGGTCATCTAGGACATATTTCTCATTTATGCAATTATAGAAGAAATCCTTATATGAGAAATTGTATGGTATGAGTTCCTAAAAATCCTAAAGGCCTTAATACTAATATTCAAGGACCCAAAATGAAATGGGTACCAAAGTGTCCTCCTAGTATTTCAATTATGCAGAATATTTCTCAAAAGGATGAACAAATTGGTCAAAAGAAAGAGGAATCATCAAGAAGAATGCTTCCAAAGCCTAATGGTAGAAACTTTGGTCAAAGAAGGAAGATGGCTTCAACCAAAGCTTCTCAAGTACAAAATGTAGGACTTGCAAAGTTCAAGACTCCAAAAGAGAAGCAATGGATAAGAAAAAGTATTTCCTTGATTGCCAAGGCCAAGGTATCAAAAGTTTTTACCTCTTATGCATATTCACTTAAAAATGATAATAATGAATATGAGGTATATTCCTTGTAGGCGTTAGGTAGAGGATAAAATCATGTGTACTTGATAAAATTTGAATATTATGTTTAACACATGATTATGTTCATTTTTTTATTGTACCATAGTTCATTAATTTGTTATATATCTTGGTACATAAAGTTCTATAATGCCTATGTATGCTTTATATGCTTTAAAATTGTCTATGTATCATGAAAGCAAGCATGTTATCGATTATATGCTTAATGGAAAATGATTATCTAAATTTATTGTGCTCAATTTACATATTATGGAAAAATTAATTTTTATGAGAGCATAATAGATTAATAGCCAAAAACTAACACACAAGGACCCAAGAAAATTTGGGTACCAAAAGTCAAAAATTAAAGTATGTTGTAGGTGTGCTTGAAGGCCAAGAACTGACTTTGACATCTTGAAAGTGGTTGCTGCAAGTACAAAGACCAAAAATAATTTCAAGCTCTCTTCCTTGTCTCCGTAAAGTTTGGACTTACAATTTTGGATAAGTGAAAAGTTTTATTATGCTTTTCTAGCCTTATAATTTGAAAATATTTCTATATGTTAATATGCTAGATAAAATATACTTCTTGTTTGAAATAATAATATCCTTGAACTTGAGTTTTTGGATCAATCCAATATACGATTGCATGTTTTATTACTAAATATTATCTCTCTTTAAATCACACACACACACACATATATATATATGCTTTGAATTCTTGAACGTATGCATCTCTGTGTTTCTTTGTTAGTTTTATAAGGTTTTTATTTGAATAAATCTCTTTACTGCTTGTCAAATAATGTGTTGCATATCAGCTTTATTCGAATAATTCTTAGTCTATTCGAATAAATTGGTTTCTATGTTAAACCTGTGTTTAATATATGCTCTGTCTATTCGAATAAATCATCTTCTATTCGAATAACCTGAATCCTTATTTTATCAGTCTCTTATGTTTGATCTCTGTTTATTCGAATAACCCCTAGGTTATTCGAATAAATCCTGTTAAATGGCCAAAATGTTTGGCCGTCGCAGATCCTCTATTCGAATAGGATCTTCTTCTATTCGAATAAAACCCATTTTATTCGAATAAAACTAATTTGTTTGAAAGGTTCTGCTACGTTTTGTTAATATATGCTAAATTTTTTTTTAGACTGAAAATGTATATGCTTAATCAAATTGACTATTCTTTTGATAAATATATGTACTTGGCTAAATTAATCAATGAAATGAAATATCTTTTGCCCTTGTGAACTCATTTGTTATTTTACTATTTTGAATGCATATTTGCTTATGAGTTTGGCATAATGACTAATCTCTTTGGATCCAAATTTGATGGATACCAAAGAAAGTACTTTGAATTATTTTGTAGGGTGTCAACTACCTCAAGCAAGCATTTAAATGGAATAAATTTATTCAACTTGAGGATAGTAAAGTTTACAAGGACTCAACTTTTAAAAGATGTGCAAAAAATTTCTATTCCCTCACGAAAGCTTGAAGCTTGGAAGTTGGTGGAAGTGAGAGTCATCTACAAAAACTCTAAGAGTACACTTTTGGTGATATCAAACTTTATCTTTTTTTTTTATACTTTAAATTGAATATCATGTGATATTTAGATATGTAGAAATTTGTTTTTATGCCTTAACATGTTTTAAGTTGTGCTTTTCTAGCATTATGTCTTAAAAGTATCTCTACATATGCTAATATGCTAGATATGCATACATATTTGCTTGGAATGACATGCTATGGTAATATCTCTGTTATTAAGCTTGTGATCAATTCTCTTTGTTTAAATATGAAAATTCACATTCTCAGAAGTCATTCTAATCCTTTCTCTTTAATGCCTAATTATCTTATATACTTACTTGGAGATTGGAAAGTAAAATGTTACATGTCTTCTTATTTGATATGTTAAATTTTGAAAACAAGAAGTAAATGATTTCAAAAGTTATAGCTCCATGGCTTTTCAATTCTCTCATTACAATAAGGGACTTTTTGTTCTTGGTATGTGTGAGTACTAAAATTCCTTATTTGATATTACATGCCTAACATGATCATTGTTTGCCCCAAAATGCTTATATAAGTTTTGATGTTGATCATGTATTTCTTGATAAACTTGAATCATGTCTTAAAATGCTTAAACTATTTTTTTCATTTATTCAAGTTCATATGTACTTCATACATTCTTGTTAAAGCTAACATTGCATGGTTGATAATGTGATACATGCTTTAAATTATATATCAATCAAAATTATGCTTATAAATGGGCTTACATGATATTTGATGTTAACCTATGTTTTAGAGAATTGGTTTTTAAAGTTAGCTTTGGCCATGCTCAAATGAGTCAATATGAGATATTGAAGTTGTCTTTACGTGATTTTAAGTATAGCATCAAATATTAAAGTGTCAAGCATATGTGGATAAATGAGAAGAGTTGAATGAAAAGGGACATGAGGAGACTTTCTTCAAGTGCAATGGAATGAAATACTCAATGAAAGAAAGTACAAACTCAAAGGACCTACAAACGAAGAACATTCTAAAGAAGCATCACTCTTTATCTATCTTAATAAGTATCTCTATCCCTAAGCTCTTGTGATATTTTATATGATATGGATTGTATGATACATGTTGATAAATTAATCTTAAATGACTAGATGTTTTCCAAGGAATATATGGCTTTTTATATAAAATATGTCTACCCTTCTAAAATGCTTTTGAAAATATAATGTGCTCTTATTAAAAAATTCCAAGGAATATATGGCTTTTTTTGAAACCCTTCTAAAATGCTTTTGAAAATATAATGTGGAGAAGAGAAGTTTTAAAATGATTTTTGTTTGAAGGATTAAAAAGATGTATATTTGATAATATGCATATTTTGAGGGGGAGTCTAGCTCTTGAGTTGTTTATATCTCTTGCCTTACATCTTTGTTTGATTACATAAAGTGTTTTATTGTTCTCATATGCTAAATGTTGACATACAAAAATATGACAAGCATTGCATGAATAATCTTCTATATCTTGAAAGCATGATTGTTTCATCTCTCTATTCTTGAATCATATGTAGAATCTATAAGGGGAAGAAAATATTATTTTTTTTTCTAAGCCTTTTTGTTGATGTCAAATAGGGGGAGTGAAAATTAGAAAGAAAAATATGTTCTTGTGCTTATTGTTTGATATGCTTACATGAATATCCATTATTGTATATTGCTCAACATATTTTTTCTTTGGTGATTTGTGATCATCAAAAAGGGAAGATTGTGGAAATAAGTTTATCCCAAATGGTTTAATATGTTAAGTTTTGATGATGACAAATACAAGACAAAAAGAACATTTTGCATATGTTCTTTGTTGCATCCTATATAGAGCATATCTTATATGCATGTTAAACTAATTAGAGTTATACATTTATGAATCATGCATATGAAGATATTGAATTATGAATTTGGACTAACTATGCTTGTTTAAGTGAGCAATATTTTGTAGGATAGTCCAAGTATCAAGAGTGAGCATTGCAACAAGAAAGCAAAAGATCTCAATTAAGCTCAATACAAAGAGGATGTGAATGCCTATTTCATGAAGGTATTGATAAATATCAAAGTCATGTCAAAGACCAAGTCCAAACGAAGATTAAATGGTATAACTTTTAGGTATTAGGGTCTTTATGTAAGAAACTTTATGGATATCTCAAATATGTTTTTACAAATGGTTTTCCTATGCTAAAATACCTAACAAACAAGTTTTGAAAAGTTATTTATGGTGGTAGTTCAAATTTATGAAAAATAGCCAAGTTTGAGTTTTGTAAAACTGACATTTGGTCACTCTTTTGATCATATCTTTTAAAATAATTTGAGTTTTGTTTTAAAACTTATTTCATTTGAAAATAGACTCAAAGATCTTTCCAATGACTAGTCATTTGCTTTAAACGGATAAGAAATGAAGAAGTTATGACCATTTGAAGTTAGTTTTCAAAATCAGAGTGGTTTATTCGAATAAAGCATGTTATTCGAATAACACACCACAGAAATCATATCAGAACGAGTTTTTAAAGGTTTATTCGAATAACCAAAGGGTTATTCAAATAACATGACCCATAAAATGTTACTGAGCGTGTTTTTAACATTTTATTCGAATAACTAAACGTTTATTCGAATAACTAAAGGTTTATTAGAATAAAAGGTTCCAGAAAACACTTCTTGATGTGTTATAAGTGGGTTATTCGAATAAGATTATGTTTATTCGAATAACACATCCCAGGAAACGCGCAACGGCTATTTTCAGAGGCTTTAATGTGATATTAATTTATACCCAATGGCTCTTTTTCTTAAAACACTATAAATACATATTTTTGGGACATCTTTTAGCAATACCCATTTATCTGAAATAATTCTTTCTTACTTTATTTTGTGATACATATTTTACCAAATTTCTGTGCTCTTTTCCGCTAAAAATTTGAGATATCCTTAGAGAGCTTCATAGAACTTCAATTTGTATTATTTGCTCTGAGTGAGAGTTTTTCTTCATCTATATTTTTTGTTCTTCTGTATTAAGGGTGAGGTATCCTTCAAGATTTGTATAACGGTGAGGTATCCCTTCAAAGTTTGTATAAGGGTGAGGTATCCCTGCAAGCTGAGACTTTAGCACAAGGGTAGAGTTTCCCTATGTGTGAAAAGTGCTCTCTTATGTAAAGGTTGCAAGCACCTATTGAAGCCTGTATGCATAGTAAAAAATCTCGGATTGTTTTCGAGGACTGGACGTAGACCACAAGTAGGTTAGTGGTCGAACCAGGATAAATATCGTGCCTGCTTCTCTCTTCTCAATCTCTTTATTTTACACAATTTTATATTATTGCACATTTATTTATTTGCTGTTCTTAAAGCTTTTATTCTTCATCTCGCAATTCTTTCTCTTTTATTTAATAGCTTAAATATTTGTATCTTTTTTTAAGAGCTTTTGTGAAAAGTTTTTAATACCCAATTCACCCCCCTCTTGGGTAATGGTTGCCATGACTAACAGGAACATCTTTATCATTTTCATTGTTCTTGAGTTGAGCATAGTTGTGATCTTTTGCTTTCTTGTTGCAATGCTCACTCTTAGTACTTGGACTATCCTACAAAGTATTGCTCACTTAATCAAACATAGTTAGTCTAAATTCATAATTCAATATCTTCATATGCATGATTCATAAATGTATAACTCTAGTTAGTCTAACATGCATATAAGACTTTCATAGACATATCCAATATTAATTCATTTATAACTCATATAAAATATTACTGGATATATTATATGATGAATGTTACATATATCTCATTGCATGATTATTAAGTGAAATATAACTAGATAAAGTACATAATCATGCATGATACAATATATCTCATTAAGCACATTTATGTAACATGATCAATGTTCTTTTATGATGCATTTGTTATCTATAAAGCACATCTATTGAGCATAAGCATCATTCTTTTTGTCTTGTATTTGTTATCATCAAAACTTAACATATTAAACCATTTGGGGCAAACTTATTTCCACAGTCTCCCCATTTTTGATGATGACAAATCACCAAAGAAAAATATGTTGAACAATGTAGGATAATGGATATTCATGTAAGCATATATGTAAGCATATCAAACAATTAAGCACAAGAACATATTTTTCTTTCCAATTATCACTCCCCCTATTTGACATCAACAAAAAGGCTTATGAAGGAAAGAGATATGAAATATGATTATCTTCCCTAATTTATTTCTACACATGATTCAAGAGAAGAGAGATGAAACAAGCATGCTTTCAAGATATAAAAAAAGATTATTCATGCAATACTTGTCATATTTTGGTACATCAATATTTAGCATATGATAGCAACAAGCTTAAGAAATTATGTCTAGCATATAATATCTTGCATACCACATGATAAATAAGTACCACTTAATATCACTTGTTAGGAGTTACAAAAATATCCATGTAAGATCATGAAATTAAGATTTTCAAATGAAAGATCATACAACTTGTCACATATGAAGCATTTCTCAATGAAAGAATTAAAAGATATGAAATTTAAGAATGTTTACCTTCTTTCATTGATAGAAGGAAAAAGAACAAGAGATGATTTTTGTTGACATGTTGATAGTATTAATAATAAAATATTTCATGTCAAACAATGATGTAAGTCAAAAGATATAACATGTTTACCACTTGTTAACCATAGGATATGAGCAATAATTTAAGAGATAAGCTCCCCCTTATTGAAGCACAAGATAGATAAAGGGAAACATGCATGCCAAGACTATGTAAGCACATTACAATAAAGAAAACTAAGGCATAGATATATATTCTTAATCCCTCAATCAAAAACCATTTTAAAAACTTCTCCCCCTTTCAAAAAGAGTTTTGCAAGAACACATTATATTTTCAAAAGAATTTTAGAAGGGTAAAGAGATTTTATATTAAACTACATATTCCTTGAGAATGATCAAATCCAAGTCAAAAGAATATTTGAAAGTACATTTCTTCTCTTTCTCATTAAACATGAGCATTGACAAAATAAAATACTTTGAAGAACAAGGTTTATCTTTTGAAGTATTAAGATGGGCTCTATAGAGCATTTCAAAAGATTTATTTGGAAACTTAAGCATTCTCTCAAGATTTAATAAGACTTTTCAAAGCAAAAGAAGAGAATGCTACATTTATAGCACAAATCAAATGATTTCCAAATTTTCAAGACAATTAGGAGGTGAAAATACTTTCAAATTCTGAAGACAAGTTCAAAAGATTCTCAAGGATATGGAACTTTAAAAGTTTCTTTCAAATATGATAGGAGATTTTGCCTTAAAAAAACTTTTTAATCAAATAAGAAATTCTTTTCAAAAAGAGCATGATTCTCATAAGTGTTATACCATTAAGAAACTATAGATTAAGAGAATCATAGATATCAAGCATTCATCATGATGAAATATGCTATAGAGATCAAAACATGTATAGACTAATATCATTCACCCTATATGCAATGACAAAATTAGCAAGTTTATATCTAATTAAGTACTTTGTCAATGCTGAGCATACTTCTCATGTAAGGAAGACATCTAATCATTTAAGATCAATTTATCAATAAGTATCATATAATCTATAGTATATAGAATACCACAATAGTTTAGGGATAAAGATACTTATTGAGTTAGATAGAGAATGATGCTCCTTTAGAATGTTCTTCATTTATAGGTCCTTTGAGTTTGTACTTTCTTTCATTGAGTATTCCATTCATTGCACTTGAAGAAAGTCTCCTCATGTTCCTCTTCCTTCAATATTTCTCATTTATCCATATATGCTTGACATTTCAATATTTGATGACTATATTTCAAAAGTTCTCTAAAACATGGGTTAGCATCAAATATCATTTAAACTTATTTACAAGCATAGTTTAGGTTGATATATAATGTAAAACATGTACCACATTATCAATCATGTAGTGTTAGCTCTTACAGGAATAAAGGAAGGACATATGCACTTGAATCTAGAAGCATAGTTTAAGCATTTTCGAAGCAAGATTCAAGTTTATCAAGAAAAACTTGATCATCATCAAAATATAAATAAACAATTTAGGGCAAACAATGATCATGCAAGACATGTAGTATCAATTAAGGAATTCTAATATGCATACATGCCAATCAAGAACAAAAAGTCCCTTATTGTAATGAAAGAATTGAAAAACCATGGAACTATAACTTTTGAATATTTATGATTCATTTCAAGACATACTTCATTGTAAAAACCATTTAAGCTCAAAGGCAAGTTCAAGGCACAAAAAAAATGAATCATTTACTTCTTGTTTTCAGGATATGAACATATCAAACAATTTCAAACAAGAAGACATATAACTTTTAATAATTCAAACTCCAAGTAAGTATATAGGAAAAATAAACATCAAGGAGAAAGGATTAAAACTACTCATGAGCATATGAATTTTCATATTTGAGCCAAGAGAAATGGTCACAAGCTCAAGAATAAAGATATTACCATAGCATGTCATTCCAAGCAAAATGCATGTATATCTAGCATGTTATCATATATAAAAACATAATGCTAGAAAAAAAAACACAACTTAAGACATGATAAGGCATAAAAACAAATCTCTACTTATCCAAATATCACATGATATTCAATTTAAAGTATAAGTAATGATAAGAGATTGATATCACCAAAAGTGTACTCTTTGAGTTTTTGTAGGTGACTCCAACTTCTATGTCTCAAGGCTCATTGAGAATGTTGTGGTTCTCCATGTCTTTCTTTCTATGTTTTTCACCACTTTTGGAGAACTTGGACCATTTTAAGTTTTTCCAACCTCAAGTAGCATGGTTGTATTTCACTTCATTTGCATGCTTGAGCTAATGGTCACCCTACAACACAATTCAAGATACTTTCTTTGGTATCCACCAATTTTGGATCCATAGTGGTTAGTTATTGATTATTAATCAATTATGCTCTCATAAATATCAATTTTTTCATAATATGTAAATTGAGCACAATAAATCAAATAATCAATTTTCATAGTATATTTTATCCATTGCAAAATAATTTAGCCTAACAATGTAATCATAATAGCATGAAGCTCATTTAAAAAAAACCATTTCAAAATAAGCATAGTTAAGCAAGCCAAGATAATAAACATTATGTTCAAGAGATAAAACTATCATGGTTAGATTGTCAAACATAATGATAAAGGTAATTTCATAAAAGAGGACACGACTGGGAGAGGTTTTTGGAGTGGCCTAATCGGTTAGGCAAAGTGGGTAACCAGTTAGTTGTTTTGTGCTAACCGGTTAGGGCTATTGGAGTTAAGCCACTGTTTTCTCTAATAACCAGTTAAGATGGGTGGCTAACCGGTTATTGTGCTAAGTCAGAGCGCACAAAATGGAATCCAGAAACAAGGTAATCGATTAGGGATTTTTGCTAACCAGTTATGCAAATCAATTTAGAGGTCACGGTTTGAGCTAACCGATTAGGAGCAAGTAGCTAACCGGTTATTTTGCTTGACAGAGAGCACGAAATTGTTTCCAAACATAGAGTAACCGGTTAGAGGCCATGCCTAATTGATTATTTTGGCTTGACAGAGACACCTTCAATGTACCATAAATTTTCAAAGGCCAAAACCAAATTGTTTCCTTCTTGGATTGAATGTTTCACTTCCATAGCTATTGAACTTTCATGAAAACATCACTCAAACAAACCAAATCATGCCTTCTTGAAGATCATTCTTTAGATTAGCTTTATTTTTCATTTACTCAAACCATAAATGCAACTCAACATGACAAATTATGCAAAAAAATATTTTTAGCAGGAGTTAGATACATGATTTATTCAATATGCCAAGATCAAGGATATTTTCATCAAATATGTTATTTTAAGCAAAAACCAAACTAATCTAGCATATGTAAAGATGTGTTCAAGAAATTAAGCTAGAGAAGCATAAATCAAGTCTCCATTTTACCAAAGGTTGCAAGTCCAAGCTTCTTGGAGCCAAGGAAGAGAGCTTGAAGTATTTTCTAGTTTTGTGCTTAAAGCAGCCACTTTTCAAGATATCCCAAGTCAACTTTTGGCCTTTAAGCATACCTACAACATACTTCAATTTTTGATTTTTGGTACCCAAATTTTCTTAGGTCCTTGTGTGTTAGTTTTTGAATATTAATCCATTGTACTCTCATAATGATCAATTTTTTTATAGTATATAAATTGAGTACAATAAATCAAATAATCAATTATCATTAAGCACATAACTTATAGCATACTAACTTTCATGATATATAGACAATTAAAATCATAGCAAGCATACCTAGGAATTGTAGAACCTCATGTACCATGATATATAACAAATTAATGAGTTATGGTACAATAAGAATAAACATAATCATGTGCTAAACATAATATTCAAATTTTACCAAGCACATATGATTCTATCCTTTACCTAAAGCCTATAAGGAATATACCTCAAATTCATTGACTTTACAAGTGAATGTGCATAAGAGGTAGAAACGTTTGATACCTTGGCCTTGGTAATCAAGGAAACTCTTTTCCTTACTCATTGCTTCTCTTTTGGTGTTTTGAACTTTACAAGTTCCACATTTTGTACTTGAGAAGCTTTGGTTGAAGTCAACTTCCTTCTTTGACCAAAACTTATACCATTGGGCTTTGGAAGCATTTCCTTTGATGATTCCTTTTTCATTTTCTGCATAATTGAAACACTAGGAGGACATTTTGGTACCCATTTCATCTTGGGTCCTTGAATGTTAATATTAGGACATTTAAGATCTTTAGGAACCCATATCATACTATTTCTCATATAAGAATTTTTTCTATAATTGCATAAATGATAAATATGTCCTAGATGTCCACAAAAATTACAAACAATTAAATTTAATGATGGTTTGGTCCTTTGAAGATCATCTTTGGAAAACTTAAGCTTTTTGTTGTTAATACATTCTATGTTATTTTTGTCACAAGCCTTACTTGAATTTCCATATAAAATAACATCAATTGCATTCTTATTAACACACATGGATTGTAAGCAAATAGAATCATTAGCTTTGACAAATTTAAAAGATAAGTTCTCAACTTGATTTTCTAAATCAATGCATTTTTCACAAGAGGTTGAGATTTCACATATCAAAGGCATTTCCTCATCAAGAAAAGAATATTCATTTTTCAAAATCTCAATTTTATTTTTAATGGAGGAAATGTTTTCCAAACAAGATAAATTTTTATTTTCTAAATTCAATAAACTATCATATAATTCATCATATGCACATTGTATCTCATCATAAGAGGGACTATAATATAGTTTAGCATTGTTTACCTCAATGTCCTTTTTAGCCATATATGAAGTAGTCTTCATTTCTAGCATATTTGGCTCTTTAAGGAAATCACCATCTTCCTTATCAATTTTGTTTTGCTTTGCCTCTTCTTCAAATTGAGCACCATCATTACCAAGAGGCATTGATCTCATTTTCTTGCTTTGAACATGTTCTTGAGGACATTTTTCAATGTTGTCTTCCTCTAGAGGATTTTGCTCTTCTTGCTCTCTATATACAACTTTATACACAAAATCATTATTAGCAAGATAAATAGAATCAAGAGCATCCCATATATCTTTAGCACTAGAGCAATTCTTAATTTTAGCATAAGCATCATCATTTAAACCACTTATCAAAATTTGCATAGCTCTAATGTTAAAAGAAAAGCATTTCTTTTCATAGGCATTCCAAGTTTGTTTTGATTTGTAAGTAAATCCATCAAGCACAATATCCCACAAATCAATATCAATAGATTGCATATAAATTTCCATTCTAGCTTTTCAATAAACAAAATTCACACCATCAAAGAATGATGGTTTATTAATTTCAAAACCTTCCATTTGGAAAGCTTTTAATGGTTGCCAAACAAACAAGGATCTTTAACTCCAAGCGGTTAAGCTTTTACCAGAGCACGAATCTCTGATACCACTTGTTAGTTATGGCAACCATTACCTAAGAGGGGGAGTGAATTGGGTAATTATAAATTTTAATGCAACTTTATCAAATTATTCATTTTGATATTTTTAATCAACACATGCAGCGAAATAAGTCTAACAAATATGCAATTATTAGAGATTTCACAAATACCACTTGGGCTTATAGGATAAATCAAGCAAATAAGCTAGATATTAAATTCAACTAAATCATATATAATTAAAGCAAAAATGTAAAGGAGATAAAGTTGAGAAAAGCAAACACTAAGATTTATCCTGATTCAGCCACCAACCACTTGTGGTCTACGTCCAGTCCTCAAGTGAACCACCCGAAATTTTTCACTAAACCTTCAAGCTTGAACGGGTGCTTGAAAACCTTTACAAATTTGAGCACTCAACACCTTGGGATACCTCACCCTTACAATTCTTGAGGGATACCTCACCCTCTTTTCAGATTAAATAAAGATATAGATGATAGAAATTCTCTCAAAGAGTAAATAATACAAATTGAAGCACTATGGGTATTAAGGATTCACACACTTATAGCTCAAAATAGAGGATTGGAGAAATAAATAGTAAAACACAAATTTAATACTCAAGAGTAATTTTCAGATTGTTCTCCAACTTTTCTTTGATGCCCAAACACTTGTATTTATAGCCCACTAATATTTAGAGCTATTGGGTAAAGTTTGGAAATGATTTATTTATGAAATATAGCCGTTTGTGACCGTTGGGTGCATTTCTGGTTTTATCGTAACCGGTTAGGAACTTTTCTTAATCGATTAGGAGGTCCAAATATTTGCCTCTGACATTTAGAATAACCGATTAGGCAAATAGCCTAATCGGTTAGGCCATTTTGATGGCTAAATGTTATTTCCTTCAAAAACATATGCTAACCGGTTAGCAAAGCTTCCTAATCGGTTAAAAAGCCCATTTAGATCTTGAAAAATGGTCATTTCTATCATCCTAATCAGTTAGGACAAGTTCCTAATCGGTTAGGACATTTCAGAAACGTGAAAATGGCTTCTGGTAGAGTGAATAATCGGTTAGGGAAAGTCCCTAATCGGTTAGGACACTCTGATTTGGAAAACTGACTTTAAATGGTTATAACTTCTTCGTTTCTTATCTATTTTAAGCAAATGACCACTTATTGGAAAGATCTTTGAGTCTATTTTCATATGAAATAATTTCAAAGCAAAACTCAAAGTATTTTGAAAGATATTATCAAAAGAGTAACCAAAGGTCAGTTTTGCAAAACACAAACTTGGCTATTTTTCAATGGTTTGGCCTACCACCAAGACTAACTTTCCAAAAACACTTTGTTGGGCATTTAAACTTTTTAGAAAACACTTTTTAAAGATGTTAAAACATGTTTTGAGCTTAGTGTGATTCTCATTTACCTTTATACAAGATCTAAGTCCTATAAGCTATTCTTGAACATGTTGGACTTGATATTTGCACTTTCAATCCTTTGGCTTCTTGATGTAATCCAAGCTTCCAAAATTTTCTTCTCTTCATGTCTTGCACAAGCTTGGAACATCTTTATCATTTTCATTGTTCTTGAGTTGAGCATAGTTGTGATCTTTTACTTTCTTGTTGCAATGCTCACTCTTAGTACTTGGACTATCCTACAAAGTTTTGCTCACTTAATCAAACATAGTTAGTCCAAATTCATAATTCAATATCTTCATATGCATGATTCATAAATGTATAACTCTAGTTAGTCTAACATGCATATAAGACTTTCATAGACATATCTAATATTAATTCATTTATAACTCATATAAAATATTATTGGATATATTATATGATGAATATTACATATATCTCATTGCATGATTATTAAGTGAAATATAACTAGATAAAGTACATAATCATGTATGATACAATATATCTCATTAAGCACATTTATGTAACATGATCAATATTCTTTTATGATGCATTTGTTATCTATAAAGCACATCTATTAAGCATAAGCATAATTCTTTTTATCTTGTATTTGTCATCATCAAAACTTAACATATTAAACCATTTAGGAAAAACTTATTTCCACATTCCCAACATTCTTGAGGTTACTTTTATTAGATTTAGCTAGAAGCGCTAGTGGAGTCTAATTTCCATAATTTAGAGAAATAAAAGTTTTAATTTAAAATAAACAAAATATTTTTTCAACGATGAAAAAATTGGGGGAAGATCGAAGTGATGATAAACAAATTCTTCCCAATACTCTTGAGGTTATTTATATTAGATTTAGTCAAAAGCACTGGCCAGGTCTAATTTTAACAATAAAATAAACAAAATCCTTTCTAAAAGGTAAATGTGAACGAATTCACTTATCCTCAATGTAACATCATCTTTTTGACATGTTAGACTTGTATATAGTTACAGAGGTAGCACATTACTTGCTTAACATGCGTATGTAATTTTGTGACAAATTGAGTTATTTTAGGCACTTTGCTGCAACACAAAAGGTGAAAAGTAGCTTAAAATGACTCAGATAATGACTTTAAAGGCTAAGTAGAGGGAAATAAATATGGATAATTTATTTCCAAGTAACAAATATGTGTATGAGGATGTAGTTAAAGTTTCAAGATAATCAAAATTAGTTTGGTATTTTTAAGCACACTGGTTGTGTGTTTTAATATCGGATTGACTTGTAGCAAATATGGAAAATTATGGAAATGATGTTTTTGGTATTTAGATGAAACTTAGGATTTATTCTAATATCTATGGAAGTTAAGAAACTTGATTTTCTAAAATCAAAGTGTTCTTAACAAATGAAAAGTCTCAGCAAAATATCTAAACGAGCTAAAGTCTTCCACGACTCTTTTAATAGCCACTTTCCTTGACTTTGTGACATATTTCTCACAACTCACTCTTTGTTACTCACGTTGAAGGCAGCAACAACTCCAAAAAAGAAAGAAAACAGAGGAACATCAAACGAGAGAGAAAGGAAAAAAGAAAGAAAGGAAAAAGGAAAGAACATCCAAGAACCAAGTTCAAGCTTGAAGACCAGCTGCACTTCAAGAGGCAGGGGTGTATGTTTTAGCTTATCTCTTTTTCCTATATACTTCTTCATGCTTAGTGCATGGCTAGGTTAGTGGAAATAGGTTTGAGAAGGTTTCAATAGTTTTTATGTGTTGAATCTAGTCTTCAATGGTTGAAATGGTTGTTTATGACTTAATCTACGTGTGTTTATGAGTTTTAAACCTAGAGATGTTCATATGAACCTTTGAGGAAGATCTTGAGAAACAAGTTTATGAGGTTGACTCTTTATCCATGAACTTATGTTCTTTGAAGTTAGAAAATGGGTGATTAGATGGATTAAGTTAGTGTTTGATGATTTTATCATGTTAGAGATCATGTTTAGGATTGGAAATCACTTAGAATCCAAGATTTGATTGAAAGAATGAAAGTATCATTATGATGACCTGCATTTTGATGTAGGAAATCAATAGAAAATCGGTTATGGAAGTGCATAATTGATTATCTGGCATTGGGTTAAGCTTTTGGTGAAGCCAAATAATCGGTTAGTAAGAACAACTAACCGATTATTCTCGTGAGGCAGAGGGTCCAGTTATACCCAATAACTAGTTAGTAGGAAGCCTTAATTAGTTATTGGCTTAAAACATAGACTTATTTTCAAGGTCAAATAGACCATAACCGATTACTAGGACCCCCTAACCGGTTATGGGTAAGTTAAAAGTTAGATATTGGCTTACCATAGCCAACTTTTCAAGAGGGATAAGGGCTAGGAACTTATGGAAACATAGTTTTTCACCCTTGGGTTTCATGTAAGGCTCAGTTGAACTAGGTAATGAATAACCATGATTGAATAGAGGCTCTTATGCATATTTTTAGTATGTATAGGAAATGTATAAACCTTAGAGCACCCAATAGTTATGGTTTGCCCTAGGTAGGTATCTAGCATCTTGAGCAACTTAGTGTTATGTTAGATATCACACAAGATGTGATGATGTGGTGTGTTAGATGCAAGTATACTTGGATGGATTAGTAGTATTCACTCTAGTATGTATGTAAAAGGTATGAGCCTTAGGATATCCAAGAGTAAGGGAATGCCTTGGGAAGATACCTAGGAACTTAAGCAATAAAGTGTTGCATTTGCTAACCACTTTTGCACTAGATTCACTTGAATGGAGATAGAGTTTTGTATTTAGTTCCTAAGTGAGGGGATGTTTTATGCATTAAGTTCTCTAGACAAGTGGGATCTTGTACATTACTGAATACACAATAGAATGAATTGTGGCTAGTAAGCTTGTCATATTCATAAAGTGCAGCAGAAATATGCATTAAGTCCTTTATTGGTAAAGTTGAGTTAGAATTGCATGATGTTTGGGATTTACTTCCTTAAATGCGAAGTTAAGTACATAAGTTTAAGTCCTTAAGCATTCCATAAGTTAGGAATTTCTAAGATAGGTATCTGGGACCTTAAACATTCTAGTGTGGCATAGGTTACTACTAGAAGTGTGATGAAAAGGAAAACTAGATATAACCAAGATAAGTACTTTTTACTTATCTAGATGCATGAATTACTCACTTGCAGTTAAAGTTGAGTTAAGTATGTGAAGTTCCAAAGGAATGGTCCTTATTTCCATAAGTTAGATTAAAATGAAGCATTAGCTCTGATAGACTCTTTCACTAAGTTAAGTTGAGTCTATAGGAAAAGTTTGTGGTGGTTTTGTATGAATTAGACATAACTCCGCTTAGTTTCCTGTTACTTACTAATTCCCAAGTAAAGTAATCTTTAATGATGTGTACAATCATGTGGCCAAATGAGAGAATGGGAAAGTCCAAAAGGTTCTTTTGAGCCTGGATTTAGCACTAGTTTCTCAGAGTGTCAGTGTGTACAATCATTTGGTCAAAGGAGAGGATGGGAAGGTCTGAAAGGTTCTTTTGAGCCTAGGTTTAGCCCTCGTTTCTCAGAGTGCCAGGATTACTAGTTTTTATGTAGTGGAATCAGTACTCTCACTAGTGTGAGTAGGAACTAATCCACTCATTACCTAATAGTTTAAAGAGTTAGTCTTCTTAACTACAATTTTTAAAGGAAAATGTGGAATATACAAGTGACACACACATAAATCTACACTTACACAATCACATTGCATTTCATAATCATCATCCTCGATCATTGCATACTCGCGAGCATATTGCATACATATTCTTTTCCTATTCCTTGACAGTTGTATGGGCAATTGTCTGTTACTATTGATATTACAATTGTATAGGCAGTTGTTTATATTTTGACAGTATGTCAGCATTTTGTTGAAGCACACTACAAGAAAGTTTACAGTTATGAGTTATAGTGGAGGAAACTCCTACGTTGGTTATTAGAGATTGTTTGTACAATGTTTTAACTAACTGGTATTAGAATTACTTTTACTGAGAATGATAATTCTCACCCCGTTGTGTTTCCTTGTAAATCTAGGTAAAGACCCGTCAAAGGGAAAGAAGACGAAGCACGAAGATTAGCTTAGTTTTATTGCTTCCTAGACAAAGCCTATGTATATAGCTTATATTTTCTTTGTAATGTTTTAAAGAGGTATGTATTACAATATGTCCTTTTTGTGGCTAGTGTTGTATATATGTATGTATAAGTTTTATGTTTTTCGCTTTCTCTCAAGACTCTCTATAATGACTTGATTGTGATTATGGATATATATATATATATATATATATATATATATATATATATATATATATATATATATATATATATATATATATATATATATATATATATATATATATATATATATGTAACATCCTAGTACCATAAACCTGATATATCTACTATATACATGGCACACAGTACCAGTTATGTCACTTCTAACTTGACTCAACAAACTAAACCCATATTATTCATACACAATGAGTAAATATGGAGAGCCTGGATAACAAAAAGCTATATATGTACATCATTAGCCTCTCGAAGGCAAACCGTAATACATGACTTTTACAAACTCAAGGTAGCAGGAAATAAATATACAACATATTCATTTCAAGAAACAAAATAAAACTACACTAGTTCTTCTGCTCCTTCTGCTTTCCTTACCTATACCTAGATTTATATGGAAACACAATTGGGGTGAGAAATCACAATTTCTTAGTATAAGCATTTCAATACCAGCAGTTAATAATTTAACAACAAATAACCAACTGAGCGCATAAGATTAAGCCTGCAATAGATAATTGAGCCCCTGCTCAAACTCTATTAGAATATATACATACTCTATATAACATTCACAAGGCAAGCTATAAATCTATCTCACGCTAAAATTGAACAATCAATGATATCAAACAACCGCCTATATAATCGTAAGTTATCATCAATAAGCAACCATAAAAAAAAGCAAGGCAACTGCCCATATAGCGGCTAACATATGCAATGCTTTATGATGTGATGTATGGTTATACTCACACAAAGTCCTAATAGTATAATGATACAATGCAAATGTAGATTTTGTATTTAGAAAACACATGCCACTTACTTGTTTCCCAGGAACCTTCTGTTCCCTTGTATATATTAGGTAGAATAAGCAATTAAGCCCTAACACTACCTGATAATAAGTGGATTCCTTCCTCTTACCATAGTAAGAGTACTACTACCACCCCATACCGGTAACCTTGATCATACAAGTAAACTCGCAAGGAGAATTCAAATCCAACACCTCATTCTCAGGTCATATAGTTGTGTTCACCATCTAAGGTTACAATACATAGGAAATAAGACATAGCAAGTTTGAAAAATAAGATATGCAATGTATTTCACAAATACATTTAAACATCACTAGGTCCTTACCAACCAAGTGACTAAGAAAAACTAGCAAACTTCCCAACTAAGCTCACTTACTGCTTAAGGAGCAAAGTCATGTTTCTAGTACTTCCTATACGTCAACCTCATCTCACAAGGGAGTAAAATGTCATCCATGTATCTTCGGCTCTACTTTTCTCTCAAAGGAGCAATCTATGCATGATAACATAACTAACAAGCCAAGCACACTTAGCTTACCATACCTAACACCCCACTTCATCGCTTCACAAGTGATTTAGAAGGCAACTCCTTGTTGCTCAAGGGTATAGGTATTGACCTATGGCATTCAACTTCTCAAAGGATGCCTAAAGTTTCACAAATTCTATCACAAAGTTCACCTTAACCAAGTGAAAGAACTATTACTAGAAAACATGCAATCTTGGCTCAACTCTATTACATAAAGGAACCAATCCATGTTTCTAGCATATCCTCAAGTTCAACCTTTAAGAACAAGAGGGCATACACTAACTATGCATCTTAAACTCAACTTTAGTTCTAAAGGAGTAAACTATGCATAAAGGAAGGCATACCATTCTGAATGAAAAGCTCTAACTAGAATACATGATTATCAGGTTCAACTCTATCCCTAAAAAGAACTTATTCATGACTCTAGTACTCAAGACCCTTCACCTAAGGTAAGTGGTAATTATCTCCAAGAAGTACCACTAGTTGTGTCTCAACACTAATACTATTGTATCTAAAACCTCACACCATCACTTCTTAAGTGATTCCAAATTCAACCTCATGTTGAACAAGATTCTAAACACTTCTTTGTTATGTTCCAACACACTTGGATGCTCAAGGTTCCTAAGACTACTCTATGACATTCCATCACATAATGGAAGCCTAAGGTGTTCCAAAGACATTACCCCTTAACACTCCATCTCATTATGGTTGTCTAGGATCTTACAAGTCTATCATAAGGTATTTTCCACACTTTGGATGCCTAAATGTTCTCCAATCTCATCCTAAGGCAAATCCCATCACCTTGGGTGCCTAAGAGTTTTTCAAACATCTCATATATGCTAGGTGGTCATTCTCTCAAAGAATTACCTCTATTAGTGCCTCAACACACTTTAAAAGGCATACATGAGTGATCCCAACACTTAAGGAAGTCCAAAACATCAAGAATACAATTCTTGAAAAAATTTGGAACTCATGCCTAGGCTTGACATTTACACGTCTAGGCTTGGCTGAATCACGCCTAGGCATGGTTTTATCACACCTAGGCTTGTCTAACTCACGCTTAGGCTTGGTTTTACAACGCCTAGGCATGGTGCTCTCTGTCTGCTCAAGACTAAAAATTGATCAGTCCATGCCTAGGCATGACTATTCTGCAGAAAAGTCTACAGGAAATTTTGCAGAATACGAACCATTGTTCCAATGCCCCCAAATCTGTTTCAAACCATACAAACATGGATTTTAAGTGTTTTCTAACTCCAATCATAGTCTCTAAACACGTTAGAATCATTAAACACTAAACTCAACTCATCAATCTCACATTGACCTTTCAAACCACAATTAAGCATCAAGAATCAAAACCCCTTTCCTAAATACCTATTTCTCACTTTCCACCACAAAGCATTACATAGATATTCTTAGGGATCAATTCAGCCTCCATACTAAATCTAACTCATTGCAAGTTCTAATCCAAGTTCTAAAGGTGTTCAACTAACTCAAACCCTCAAGAAACTCATAAAAGCCCATTTTCACTTATTTCAGACATACCCCAAGCATGATTAGATAAAAGCAAAGATGAGAGTTGGGAGATGAGAGCAAGAACCTCTACCTCGTGCAGGAAATGAAGATCTTGAAGATGAAGCCAAGCTTCCACTTGAATCCTCCTTCTTCCTTCTCTTCTTCCCTTCCTTGGTTCCCTTTTTTACCTTTTTCTCCTCTCTATGTCTGTTTTCCTCTCCCTGCCATGGGAGAAAAATAAAGAAAGAAGTTACAATTGGCTTCTTATAGCTAATTACCAAAAAGTAAGAAAAATCCTGATTCTCTAAGAATACTCAAATTCCACCGAATCCAGATTCCTAACTTCCAATAAACTTAAAATAAATCCTGAGATTCATTAAAATCATGTTGCACCATTATCACATTTTCCATATCTGTGACTAGTTAATCCGGTATTAAAACACATACACAGTGTGCTTAAAAATACTACACTAACTTCGATTATCCTCAGATTTTAATTGTAGCACAGTTCATACATTTGTGACCTAGAAATAAAGTCTCTACATTTATTTCCACTAACTGAGTAGTTTAAGCCATTTTCGAGGCTAATAACAACTATTTCTTACAAATAGTGTTATAGCAAAGTTAATAAGCATGCTCAGAAAGTCACAAAATTAAACAAATATGTTAAGTAGGTATTAGGCTACCTCTGTATCCATATACAAGACTAACATGTTTTCCAGGATGTTACATTTCTCCTATCCATTTTAAGAATTTTGTCCCCAAAATTCAGATTACCACATATCAGGAACGATATCACACTCAAAAGGATCACATCTTCCCTTAATGATACCTTACTGAGCTTAAACACAAACTAGCAATTCAGTTTGCATAAAACCTACAAGATTCTTCTGATGAGTTCCTAATAGATGGCAAACACAAAAGAATAGCTCGCATAGGGTTAGAAGATAAAGCCTCTGTGAACACCTTCTACCATAATGCTTTGGTCGACCACTCACAAGGCAAACCACACAAGGTCTAACGCCACGTGGCCTTCCACACACCGAGCACTCAGGCTCTAAGGTTTCCACTTGAACTCGCTCATCTTCACCGCCTTCTGAAGAACTAGATATAGAAACACTTTCCTCATCTTCGTCTTCATCCAGTGGATAGTTGGGTGCAGAAACACATTCCTCATACCTATTACCTGTCCGTATCAAACCCTTTAGGATCCCCTAAAAGATCTGATCACCTATATCACTAAGAGTCTCATCTTCTTTTTGAGCTTCTAGGATTTGAGTCCTCAAGTCACCCACCATATCCAATTCACTCGCACTAAGACTAAATGGCAACTGTTGGTGTATGCCCTAGAGGTTGATACATTTGTCTGTATTTACATACATTTTATTATGCTTATTTTAATATATAAGGCATTTCATTTATTATGTTCTTTTTTATAAATATAATAAAGTCTTTAGAATAGTAAGTTTGATGCCATAGGTTATCGAGTAGATGACTTGATCATGAGATCCTTTTGGTTATAACATTATTCTTAAATGTCCCTAGTCAAGTATTATTGTTAATTAGGACAACAATAATATATTGAGACTAGTATGTGCATAGACTGATGACTATAACTCACGGGTCATGGATATGAGATATCAAGTCTTCACATAGGTACACATTAGAGTAATGATGTATTGGACTGACCCACCATGAGAATGCTACATGGATCGTTACGTGAGTGTCATAAGCGATTCTCATAATGACAATGGTGTTTATGGTCCTTTGACTTGAAATCACTACGATCCCTACATGAGGAGTTATGTGTTTTAATACCATCAAACGTCATCTGTAACAAGGTGATTATAAAGTTAGTTATTGGATATACTGCAAATCATGCAGAGGGATGGGAGTAACTTAGATGGGATTTGTCACTCCTACATGACAGGAGCAATATCTTCGAGCCCCCTGATTGAGTGAGACTGCGAAATGCATGGCTATGTTCAAATAAGTCAATATGAGATATTGATTTCATTTGTTGTTACAAAGTCTACTCGAGTATCAGGAAATGAATGATTGGACTATATAAGGGTGATGCATTCTATACCTTGTGTTCAATCTAGATATCTTAACAAAGGGACTAAACAACACAGAAACATTGGTCATGGAAAGGTTATGTCAAATCATTGACATTCTTATTACTTGGGTGACAGCGATGTGTTGCTAGATACCGCTCACTGCTTGTAATATTAAAATGGGATTTTAATATTACTGCCAACGTAATGAAAACCTGCAGGGTCACACACATAGAGCAGACTAAAATTGGAGCAATGGATCCAAGTTGGACTCGGATTCAAATATGGGCCAGAATCATAACAGATGAGTCTAGGGTTACACAGCTTACCTTGCTGCTGCTCACACTCATTTAAGGCAGTCACTATTATAAATAGTACTACTAAGGGGCTGCTAATATACATAATTTCAGAACCCTAGCCGCACCTACAAAGAAGTGAGTGAGAGAGTGACCGGTTTCTTCTCTTCTCTTCGCAGCTAGCATTGTGTGAGAGACGTGAGGCTCCTCTTTGCGGATGTTGGACGTTCGTGAGTCTGTTCGTGTAGATACCGCAGAGACATCGTTTCTATTATGGTGTTGGTGATTCACATCTTTCCTTTTGATTACGCTACAAGAGGTAAATAATTTAAAAACTCAGATTATGGCTTTTCGCATGGATCCTCGGTGGGAATCCTTTTTTCCGTTGGGTGATGTAACCACAATTCCTAACAGCAACATAGTCACTAAAAGGCTTATATCCCTAAAACTCTCAAGAAGTTCACTCTCCCTGATCATCATCATCTGGGACACGTGTAGGGATATCTTATCAAGTGCATCAGCCATAACATTGGCCTTACTCGGATGACACTTTAACTCCATATAAGAAATGTGTCCAAACTTTTAGGGCAAACACTACTGCCGTTAACTCCGGATTATAAGTAGGGTCATTTTCCTCAAAAGGCCTCAACTGCCTTGATGCATAGGCAACAACTCTCCTATGTTGTATCAGAACACACCCCAGACCCATCTTTGAAGTGTCAAAACATGCCTCAAAGTTCTCCAAAAGATCCAGAATTACCAACATCGATGTATTAGTTAACCTCAAAAACAATTCTTGGAAACAATTCTTACAAACCGGAGTCCACTAAAAAATACTACCTTTCCTACTCAAACTAGGCAAGGGTAGCGCTAACTAAGAAAAAAAAACCCTTTTTTTTAACCTTCTATAGTACCTTGCTAGGCCTATGAAGCTCCTGATCTCGGTCACAATAGTGGTTTTCTTCCACTGTAACACTGCATCAACTTTGCTTGGGTCCATAGAAATCCCACCATGAGATATCACATGTCCTAAACACCGCACTTGAGAAATCCAGAACTCACATTTAGATAGCTTGACAAATAACCCATTCTCCTTAAGGTTACAACACTATCCTCAGATGTGGTCCATACTCCGTCATTAACAAGGAATAGATTTAGAATATCATCGATAACACCATAACAAACTAATCTAGGTAGGGTTTAAAGATCCTATTCATGTATCACATGAACAGTGCCAATGGATTCGTCAGCCCAAAGAACATCACGAGATACTCATAATGTCCACACCTAGTCTTGAAAATGGTCTTAGGAATATCCTCTTCCCAAATCCATATTTGATGATACTCAGACCTAAAATCAACCCTTGAGAAAACCTCAGCTCCTCTCAGCTGACCCATTAGATCATCTATCCTAGGTAACGGATACTTGTTTATGATAGTCACCATATTTAGCCATCTATAATCCACACAAAGCCTCATGATACCATCATTTTTTCTTCACTAAAACACAAGTGCTCCCTACAGAGAAACACTCAGCCTAATGAATCATTTATCCAACAAATCCTCAATTTGCCATTTTGAGTTACGCTAACTCTAGTGGTGCCATCTGATAGGGTACTATAGAGATAGGTCCCATTCCAGGCATTAAGTGTATAGTGGTGGTGTAAGCTATCGATGTTGGGTCGCACCCTTCGTCTTAAACCTCCTTTTGCTTCACAACTCTCGTAATGCCCTCTTGAAGTTCTACTTCAAATTATAATCACTTCTAGCCTTCATCTGGATTGGACGTAAAATAAGAAAAGAACTCCTGACATTTCTTGAATTGCTCCATATACTGATCCATAGTAATATCCCCTTGCAAAGACCTTAGAAATTTCCAAATTTCTCTTGCCTTCCATAACTCAAGGGAATAATACTTGTCTAAGAAGGTAGCTCTAAACACCTACCAGGTGATTCGAGTACCAACCTCTTCTACTAACCTCTCTGCTTCATGTTAACAGCTTTCCTACTAACCCTTATGAAGCAAGATCATTTTCTATCTATTAGCGAACGCCATGACCTCAAAGATCTCTTCCATCACATGAAGCCATCGATCTGCTCCGACTGAACCAAACTTTCCCTTGTAGTCGTGGCTATTTACTCTTAGGTAGCCTCAACAATGGCGACTGTATGCTCATCAAAGCATCCACTATAGCCATGAAGACTCCAACCTCGATCGGACCTTCATTTGCTAAATTCCTATTTCCACGGGTTCACCTTGGAGAGGCCATAGTTTCCTAGACACACAAAACAATACATATTGGGGTAGTTAATCCCAAAATCATGTAACCGTGTAATAGTGGCTAAAGTAGCAATACCAAAGGCAAATCATACAGTTCTATCACACATCTCCTATCAGAGATATAAGAAATACACAACAACCCTCGTAGGAACTCCTAAACATGCCTCAGCATGATCAGTCCATACCCTGACTCAACAGGATGAACTGCTTTGATACCATAATATAACATCCTAGTACCATAAACCCGATATATCTACTAAATACATGACACACAATACCAGTTATGCCACTTCTAACTTGACTCAACAAACTAAACCCATATCATTCATACACAATGAGTAAATATGGAGAGCATGGATAATAAAAAAGCTATATATGTACATCATTAGCCTCTCGAAGGCAAATCGCAATACATAAATTTTATAAATTCAATGTAGCAGGAAATAAATATACAACATATTCATTTCAAGAAACAAAATAAAACTACACTCTTTCTTCTGTTCCTTCTGCTTCCCTTACCTGTACTTGGATTTACATGGAAACATAATTGGGGTGAGAAATCACAATTTCTCAGTATAAGTATTCCAATACTAGCAGTTAATTATTTAACAACAAATAACCAACTGAGCGCATAAGATTAAGTCTGTAACAGATAATTGAGCCACTGCTCAAACTCTATCCGAATATATACATACTCTATGTAACATTCACAAGGCAAGCTAGAAATCTATCTCACGCTAAAATGGAACGATCAATGATATCAAACAACCACCCATACAATCGTAAGATATTATCAATAAGCAACCATCAAACAAGTAAGGCAACTGCCCATACAGATGCCAACAAATGCAATGCTTTATGATGTGATGTATGGTTATGCTCACACAAAGTCCTAATAGTATAATGATGCAATGCAAATATAAATTTTGTATTTAGAAAACATAAGCCACTTACTTGTTTCCTAGGAACTTTCTGTTCCCTACAATATACTGGGTAGAATAAGTAATTAAGCCCTGACACTACTTGGTAATAAGTGGATTCCTTCCTCTTACCACAGTAAGAGTACTGCTACTACCCCCATACCGGTAACCTTGACCATACAAGCAAACCCGCAAGGAGAATTCGGATCCAATACCTTATTCTCAGGTCATATGGTTGTGCTCACCATCTAAGGTTACAATACATAGGAAACAAGACATAGCAAGTTTAAAAAATAAGATATGTAATGTATTTCACAAATACATTTAAACATCACTAGGTCCTTACCAACCAAGTAACTAAGAAAAACAAGAAAACTTCCCAACCAAGCTCACTTACTGCTTAAGGAGCAAAGTCATGTTTCTAGTACTTCCTATACCTCAACCTCATCTCACAAGGGAGTAAAATGCCATCCATGCATCTTCGGCTCTACTTTTCTCTCAAAGGAGCAATCTATGCATGAAAACATAACCAACAAGCCAAGCACACTTAGCTTTCCATACCTAACACCCCACTTCATCACTTCACAAGTAATTTACAAGGCAATTTCCTGTTGCTCAAGGGTATAAGTATTGACCTATTGCATTCAACTTCTCAAAGGATGCCTAAGGTTTCACAAATTCTGTCACAAAGTTCACTCTAACCAAGTGAAAGAACTATTACTAGAAAATGTGCAATATTGGCTCAACTCTATCACATAAAGGAACCAATCCATGTTTCTAGCATATCCTCAAGTTCAACCTTTAAGAACAAGAGGGCATACACCAACTATGTATCTTAAACTCAACTTTAATTCTAAAGGAGAAAACTATGCATAAAGGAAGGCATACCATTCAAAGTGAAAAGCTCTAACTAGAATACATGATTATCAGGTTCAACTCTATCCCAAAAAGGAACCTATTCATAACTCTAGTACTCAAAATCCTTCACCTAAGGTAAGTGGTTATTCTCTCCAAGAAGTACTACTAGTTGTGCCTCAACATTAATACTCATATATCTAGAACCTCGCATCATCACTTCATAAGTGATTCCGAATTCAACCTCATGTTGAACAAGGTTCTAAACACTTCTTTGTTGCATTCCAACACACTAGGATGCTAAGGTTCCCAAGACTACCCTATGGCATTCCATCACATAATGGAAGCCTAAGGTGTTCCAAAGACATTACCCCTTGACACTCTATCTCACTATGGCTGTCTAGGGTCTCACAAGTCTATCCTAAGGTATTTTCCACACTTTGGATGCCCACATGTTCTCCAATCTCATCCTAAGGCAAATCCCATCACCTTGGGTGCCTAAGGGTTTTCCAAACTTCTCATATATGCTCAGTGGTCATTCTCTCAAAGAATTAGCTCCATTAGTGCCTCAGCACACTTTAAAAGGCATACATGAGTGATCCCAACACTTAGGGAAGTCCAAAACATCAAGAATACAATTCTTGGAAAATTCTGGAACTCATGCCTAAGCTTGACATTTCCACACCTAGGCTTGGCTGACTCATGCTTAGGCTTGTCTGACTCATGCCTAGGCTTGTCTGACTCACACCTAGGCTTGTATGACTCACGCCTAGGCTTAGATTTACCACGCCTAGGTGTGGTGCTCTCTGTCTGCTCAAGACTGAAAATTGATCAGTCCACGCCTAGGCGTGACCATTCTGTAGAGCACGAACCACTGTTCCAATGGCCCCAAATATGTTTCTAACCATACAAACATGGATTTTAAGTGTTTTCTAACTCCTATCATGGTCTCTAAACACGTTAGAATAATTAAATACTAAACTCAATTCATCAATCTCACATTGACCTTTCAAACCACAATTAAGCATTAAGAATCAAAACCCCTTTTCCCAAATACCTATTTCTCACTTTCCACCACAAAGCATTACATAGATATTCTTAGGGATCAATTTAGCCACGATGCTTAATCAAACTTATGGCAAGTTCTAATCCAAGTTCCCAAGGTGTTCAACTAACTCAAACCCTCAAGAAACTCATAAAACCCCATTTTCACTTATTTTAAACATACCCCAAGCATGATAAGATAAAAGCAAAGATGAGAGTTAGGAGATGAGAGCAAGAACCCCTACCTCATGCAAAAAAGATGAAGATCTTGAAGATGAAGCTAAGCCTCCACTTGAATCCTCCTTATTCCTTCTCTTCTTCCCTTCCTTGGTTCCATTTTCTCCCTTTTCTCTTCCCTGTTTCTATTTTCCTCTCCCTACTGTGGGAGAAAAATGAAGAAAGAAGTTATAATTGGCTTCTTATAGACAATTACCAAAAAGTACCAAAAATCCTGATCTGCTAAGAACACTTAGATTCCACTAAATCCAGATTCTTAACTTCCAACAAACTTAAAATAAATCCCGAGATTCATTAAAAATCTTGTTGCACCATTATCACATTTTTCCATATCTGTGACTAGCTAATCTGGTATTAAAACACACACACATACAGTATGCTTAAAAATACTAAACTAACTCCGGTTATCCTCAGATTTTAACTGTAGCATAGTTCACACATTTGTGACCTTGAAATAAAGTCTCCATATTTATTTTCACTAACTGAGTAGTTTAAGCCATTTTCTAGGCTAATAATAGTTATTTCTCACAAATAGTGTTATAGCAAAGTGACTAAACATGCTTAGAAAGTCACATAATTAAATAGACATGTTAAATAAGTATTAGGCTACCTCTGTATCCATATAAAAGACTAACATGTTTTCTAGGGTGTTACATTTCTCCCCTCCATTTTAAGAATTTTGTCCGCAAAATTCAGATTACCACATATCAGGAACAATATCACACTCGAAAGGATCACATCTTTACTTAGTGATACCTTACTGAACTTAAACACAAACTAGCAATTCAGTTTGCATAACACCTACAAGATTCTTCTGATGAGTTCCCAATAAATGGCAAACACAAAAGAATACCTCGCATAGGGTTAGAAGATAAAGCCTCTGTGAACACCTCCTTCCATAATGCTCCTGTCGACCACTCATAAGGCAAACCATACAAGGTCTAACGCCACGTGGCCTTCCACACACTAGGTACTCAGGCTCTAAGGTTTCTACTTGAACTCGCTCATCTTCAGCACCTTCTGAAGAACTAGATGTAGAAACACTTTCCTCATCTTCGTCTTCATCTTGTGGATAGTTGGGTGTAGAAACACATTCCTCATACCCATTATCCGTCCATATCAAACCCTTTAGGATCCCCTAAAAGATCTGATCACCTATATCCCTAAGAGTCTCATCTTCCTTCTGAGCTTCTAGGATCTGAGTCCTCAAGTCACCCACCATGTCCACATCACTTGCACTGAGACTAAGTGGCATCACAGTCACTAAAAGGCTCACATCCCTAAAACTCTCAAGAACTTCACTCTCCTGGATCATCATCATCTGGGACATGTGTAGGGATCTCTACTAAGTGCATCAGCCATCACATTAGCCTTACCCAGATGACACTTTAACTCCATATAAGAAATGTCTCCAAACTTTTAGGGCAAACACTACTGCCGTTAACTCCGAATCATAAGTAGGGTCATTCTTCTCAAAAGGCCTCAACTGCCTTGATGCATAGGCAACAACCTTCCTATGTTGCATCAGAACACACCCCAGACCCATCTTTGAAGTATCATAACATACCTCAAAGTTCTCCAAAAGATCCAGAATTACCAACACCGGTGTAGTAGTTAACCTTAAAAACAACTCTTGGAAACTATTCTAACAAACCGGAGTCTACTAAAAAATACTACATTTCCTACTCAAACTAGGTAAAGGCAGTGCTAACTAAGAAAAAAAAAACATTTTTTTAAACCTTCTATAGTACCTTGCTAGGCCTATGAAGCTTCTGATCTCAGTCACAATGGTGGGTTTCTTCCACTGTAACACTGCATCAACTTTGCTTGGGTCCATGGAAATCCCTCCCTGAGATATCATATATCCCAAACACCACACTTGAGAAATCCAGAACTCACATTTAGATAGCTTGACAAATAACCCATTCTCCTTAAGGGTTTCCAACACTATCTTCAGATGTGGTCCATACTCCTTCATTAATAAGGAATAAATTTAGAATATCATCGATAACACCATAACAAACTGATCTAGGTAGGGTTTAAAGATCCTATTCATGTATCACATGAACACTGCCATTGGATTCATCAACCCATAGAATATCACGAGATACTCATAATATCCACACCTAGTCCTGAAAACGGTCTTAAGAATATCCTTTCCCTAGTCCGTATTTGATGATACTCAGACCTAAGATCAACCCTTGAGAAAACCTCAGCTCCTCTCAGCTGACCCATTAGATCATCTATCCTAGGTAACGGATACTTATTTATGATAGTCACCATATTTAGCCATCTATAATCCACACAAAGCCTCATAATACCATCATTTTTTCTTCACTAAAACACAGGTGCTCCCCACAGAGAAACACTCAGCCTAATGAATCATTTATTCAACAAATCCTCGATTTGCCATTTTGAGTTACGCTAACTCTAGTGGTGCCATCCGATAGGGTACTATAGAGATAGGTCCCATTCCAGGCATTAAGTCTATAGAGACTCTATTTCTCGCGCAGTGGCAGATCCACTTCCTCCTTTAAAGGTCCTGTGATCTTCGCTCCTCTTGAGACTTACTATCACGACCATCAATGATTCTGCATTCCTTTACTAAGGCTACAAAATCCTAGATTTCAAAAAACTGGATCACTCACTGAATTTCTTCTCTCAATCCTTTCTCAGAATCAACAAACTTCCGTTGTGCCACTCTGATATAGGATGAGAACTTCGACAATTCATTAAGCTTAGTCATAACTGACCAACAAACATCCTGCCTTGGTCCAACCTCAAAAATTCTATTTCCTTGCATTCCGCAGATTTTATGGAAAACACTTCTCAAAAATGTCTTCATGAAGATCTCCCATGTAACAAGAATCCCCAACACCTCGAAAGATCTCTTAATGTCCAACCACCAATCCTATGCTTCTCCCTCCAACATGAAAGAAATAAAAAGCACTCGTTGCCCATCCGAACAAGCCATAACAGTGAAGATCTCCTTCATTTCCTTTAGCTAACTCTCAGCTTTAATGAAGATCTTCTCCATCTTCTTTAGCTGACTCTCAGCTTTCACTGGGTCATACTTACCCTTGAAAGACGATGGATTAGTCTCCCTAAACTCGAGAGGTCTTGGAAGTTCTGATTCTCCCCATTAGCACCTCTTGGTTTGGTTGCCCCAATTGATATGGTGGTGGTGTAAGCTGTCGAAGTTGGGTTGCACCCTTCATCTTAAATCTCCGTTTGCTTCACAACTCTTGTAATGCCATCTTCAAGTTCTACTTCAAATTTTACTCACTTCTAGCCTTCATCTGGATTGGATGTAAAATAAGAAAAGAACTCCTGACATTTCTTGAATTGCTCCACATACTGGTCCACAGTAATATCCCCTTATAAAGAACTTAGAAATTTCTAAATTTCTCTTGCTTTTCATAACTCAAGGGAATAATACTTGTCTAAGAAAGTAGCTCTAAACACCTACTAGGTGATTCGAGTACCAACCTCTTCTACTAACTTCTCTGCTTCATCTTAACAGCTTTCAGCTCTTCCTACTAACCCTTATAAAGCAAGGTCACCTTCTATCCATTAGCGAATGCCATGACCTCAAAGATCTCTTCCATCACATGAAGCCATCGATTTGCTCCAACTGAACCAAACTCTCCCTTGTAGTCATGGCGGTTTACTCTCAGGTAGCCTCAATAGCAATAACTGTTTGCTCGTCAATGTATCCACCATAGCTATGAAGACTCCAACCACGATCGGACTTTCATTAGCTGAATTCCTATTTCCATGGGTTCGCCTTGGAGATGCCATAGTTTCCTAGACACATAGAACAATACATAATTGGGTAGCTAATCCCAATATCATGTAACTGTGTAACAGTGGCTAAAGTAGTCATACCAAAGGCAAGTTATGCAGTTCTTTCACACATCTCCCATCAGAGATTTAAGAAATATACAACAACTCTCATACGAACTCCTAAACACACCTCATCATGATCAGTCCATACCCCTGCTCAACAGGATGAACTACTCTGATACCATAATGTAACATCCTAGTACCGTAAACCCGATATATCTACTATATACATGGCACACAGTACCAGTTATGTCACTTCTAACTTGACTCAACAAACTAAACCCATATCATTCATACACAATGAGTAAATATGGAGAGCCTGGATAACAAAAAGCTATATATGTACATCATTAGCCTCTCGAAGGTAAACCGTAATACATAACTTTTACAAACTCAAGGTAGCAGGAAATAAATATGCAACATATTCATTTCAAGAAACAAAATAAAACTACACTAGTTCTTTTGCTCCTTCTGCTTCCCTTACCTGTACCTGAATTTACATGGAAACACAATTGGGGTGAGAAATCACAATTTCTCAATATAAGCATTCCAATACTAGCAGTTAATTATTTAACAACAAATAACCAACTAAGTGCAGAAGATTAAGCCTACAATAGATAATTGAGCCCCTGCTCAAACTCTATCAGAATATATACATAATCTATGTAACATTCACAAAGCAAGCTATAAATCTATCTCATGCTAAAATTAAACAATTAATGATATCAAACAACCGCCCATACAATCATAAGATATCATTAATAAACAACTATCAAACAAGCAAGGGAACGACCCATACAGCGGCCAACAAATGCAATGCTTTATGATGTGATGTATGGTTATGCTCACACAAAGTCCTCATGGTATAATGATGCAATGGAAATGCAGATTTTGTATTTAGAAAACACATGCCACTTACTTGTTTCCTAGGAACCTTCTATTCCCTTGCATATACTGGGTAGAATAAGCAGTTAAGCCCTGACACTACCTGGTAATAAGTGGATTCCTTTCTCTTACCACAGTAAGAGTACTGCTACCACCCCCATACTAGTAACCCTGACCATACAAGAAAACTCGTAAAGAGAATTCGGATCCAAGTCCTCATTCTCAGGTCATATTGTTGTGCTCACCATCTAAAGTCACAATACATAGGAAACAAGACATAGCAAGTTTAAAAAATAAGATATGCTATGTGTAACACCCTTGTGGGGATGTCACATTTATGATGCAATAAAATGAAATAAAGTAAAACTATTACCCAAGTTGTAAAAACATTTGATACTTAAATAATATTAGTGGTAAAATTTTTCCTTTTTATATTTATAATATTAAATAAAATAATGCGGAATACGAAATGAGATAAAACATCATCACACCATTATATACATATGATTTTGTCTAAAGTCTACAATTAATTTACAACTACAAAATATTTAATAAAGTTGTAAAAAGTCAGTATGATACTAAGACATAATGCCTAAGACATGAGCCCTTGTCATAAGACAATTTCCCTAGTTGGGAATGTCTTGACCGATAGAAATTCGACCCAAAAGTATATCGAAGTTCTCTCTAGGAGTATAGTGAAACTCATCCCATAACTCCCTAATAGGCAAAATAACCTGTACGAAAGTAACCGTATAATGAGTAGTAACGAACCCATGATGAGTCCTACTTACTGATAAAGTCACGTTACTATTGTACTCTATGTGTCCTGTGTCCCAGTGGACATACCAAGCCTCAGCGCCGTCGAGAAATTGTAGTCTAAAGAAACCTAATTGTCCTCCTCTTGCCGCCATTGTAGTCTTCAATGATATAAACATAAAATAGAAACAGATAGAACAATGCAATAAAGAGGTGAGACAATCTACACCATTACCCGTATGGCAAATAAGAAAACAACAATACAAAACAATTATCACAATAGAACATACCAGCATATCAAGCATAATATATCAAAGTAATATATATTAAAATAACACATATCAACATATCATACATAATATATTAAAGCAATAAATCATACATTTTATCACAGATTATGGTAAACAGTAAAATGCAAATAATGCATGAACAGTAAAATACAAATAATGTATGAACAGTAAAATGCAGATAATGCATGAACACACATCGACTCGTTCCTACTCCATGGAGCTAAACACGGATATCTGAGAGAATGATCCGAATAGAAACTAAGAATACTTTATGGCTGCCCAACCAAACTATTGCACTGTCAAACATCGTGTCTATAGTCCACAGTCCAAACATCGTGTAGTAGTACACAGTCAATACACCGTGCACTACAGGCATAGTACGTAATAGTCTCCTCAAGATCTCGATTAAGAATAGTGCTTGTCAAGATCATTAGTGTGTTGCCCGTTACCACGGCCCAGAGGTGCTACCACTGTCCACATATGGGATTCTCCGCACACTAATGCCTCCAAGTTCATAAATGAACCACACTACGCCTATCACACCAAAACACGGTGTAATTCGCCTCATCAATCAATCGCCAATTATCAACTAAATTGACACAACACTCTAAGCATGATCTAAAATTACAAAAATACCCTTAATATCCATATTTTACCATAATTACGAAAATATCCTTAGTCAATTACGAAAATACCCTTAAACACAAAATACCAAAGTATAGTATGTCCTACTTGACAGTACTACACCACAACATGTCCGGGTCCACCACTTTGGCCCGACAGCAAAACTCACTGTATCATTCAATCACGTAGGAATTTTATCGCGTTTTCACAATCTCATCATTTTCACAAACGTTTTTAAATCGCATAAATATATTTTGACATTTTTAAACATCGCAAAAAATGTTTTCAAATCATTTTCTCAATCGCGTAAGATTTTTAATTCATTTTCTTAACTGAATAACTTAAAATTATCATTTTAAATATGTGTAGACTATATCTAATATATTTTAAAATACGTAGAGTAATTTCCTTGTGTTCTAAATATAGTATGGAATCTTTTCATTTAATACGCCTGATTTTAGTAAATTTCGGCAGCATTTTGTCTATAAAATCAGTATAAGGTATTTTTGATGTTTTCCACTAAATATAATTTATTTTATTTTTACCCAATAATTACGCTTTGAAACTTGCTAATGCGCTTCAAAATTCATAAAATGAGCTTTACGTTAGTATTTTTCAAGCGTTTGCTTTGATTCTTACTTTAAACTAAATTCTGCTAAGTTAGATTTCTAGAACTGAATTTATTCCTTTTGTTTTCAAAGATTCATTGGAATCAGTTTATTTTTGTAATTCCATTATCTAACCTATCTTAGAAAATAAAATGGCATGTTGGCCAAAAATTGAAAATAAAATGACATTCAATTATACACTAAATAGCATGTTGGCCATAATTAAATCAAAATCATTTTTAAATCCATTACTTTACCTAAATCCTTTAAATCAGTGATTTAGAAAATTGCTGAGAACATTTTGGTTCTCTGTTTGGTGTAAGGCCGTGAGCCTCATTCTGTGTTCTTTAGAACACTCATGCAAATCGTTACATGTTATTCACATCTTACTTTAATAATTATACAATTATAAACACATGCAATTATATAATCGCATACAATATACATACAATATATTTTAAAACTATAAACATGCATAGCAATTAAAATTAATAATTAAAAACTATAAGCATGCATGGCAATTAAATCAATCACAATTAGGAAAACATTTAAAACAATCACACAAATAATAATAAAAACAATAAACAAACACACAAATGAATCCTTATGGATTCTTCACACACATACAAATCCATTTTCCGATCACCACTTAGGGTTGATGAGATTAAATCTCCCTCTTACCTCTTGAAGACAATTAATCGGTTAGTTTCCTCCTTTCTTTAAAATTTCGTGTGATTCCCAAACAAATCCCTAAAATTCTTAAACAATTAGTAAAAACACATACAAGTATTAAGATTCAAAAACCATGGAACAATCATGGTTAGAAAAATTAGAAATCAAATTTTGAACTATAGAATCAAGACTTACCCTTAAGAAAGTAAGCAAAAGGTTTGATTTTGGACTAGATTGAGTAGGTTTTTGGAAAAATTTTGTGAATGAAAAGTGTTTAGAATAGGATTTGGGTTTAAGAAAAGCCAAGAGATAAAATTATAGAAGTTGGTTGGTGTGGGTTTAGGTTCTTGGCCGAATAGAGAGAGAGAAAGTGGAAGGAAAAATAGCTTGGGTTCTTGGTATTTTTGGAGAGAAAATGGAAGCTTGAATATGATAAGTGTGAAAAATAAATATTAAAGAGTGAAAACAAGGGGGCTGCCGTGTGGTTACTTTTGGGTGAGGTTGAGTGTTTGAATTTGCTAAGTAAATATCCAATTGAATTCACATGGTGGTGCACATGGTTTATGACAATTTGGAGAGTTCAAGAATCTAGTAGAACTTAGCCACCAAGCCCCCCTTGGCTGCTGCCCAAAGCGTGTAGCTTCCTTGAATTTTAGGGGCTTAATTGTTTTCCATTTACACCTAATTACATGCTAATTAATTAGGCAATTAGTTAGGTTAATTATCTTACTAACACTTAATCAATATTCTAATCACATAACTAATTAGTTTAATATATTTTAACATATATTATAACCTTTAATAAATATTAGGATATCTAATTAGTATTTAGATTATAATTAATTAATAAATAAGCTAGTTCACTTAGTTAGTTAATTAAGTAATTAGATTAACCAAATTAAGCTTAATTAGCTACTAACCAAATTCAAGCCTACTATTTTTGACTTAATTCTAGCCATTAATTTCATCTTTAATTCCTAGCCCTAGATGTAATCTAAGGTAGATATTAATTAGTCATAAAAAGAATTCTAATCTCACCATTGATTTGATCAACGGTTAAGGTTAAAGGCTTCCTAACTAAGTTTTCATCCAACGATCCATATTCAATGCTTGCTAATCAAGTTCACATCCACACTATTGATTTAATCAAAGGTCAACACCCAATGCTTCCTTGCTAAGCTTGCTCCTACACCATTGACTAGATCAATGGTTAAGATCAAAGTTTCCAAAACAAGCTTTCACATCTAACGGTCCAAATTAAAGTCTATGCTCCTTTCGTTGACCTATTCTTATTGGTTTAAAAAGTCAAGCCACTTTCGTTGACTTGCTCTCATTGGCTAGAATTTGTCCAGTCAGCATAGTTGTCTGCTTTTCCTAAATGCGGGTCCCACAGTACTTTTAAAGATCCGTGATCATTTTGAAGCATATTTTTACTATTTTTGAGACAGTAGATACTGTAATATAAAATAATATTATAATAATATAAAATTATTTTATTGCACAGTTAAATCCTAAAAATTATGAGATTAATATATATATCAATCAGAATTAGGTTTAGTAAGATCCCCCAGCTCCAATTAATTAAAATAAGATTTTTTCGGCTAGAAAATTATTATTTCCCTGGCTCGGAGCAAATCACACAAAACAATCAAATACACTCACGAAATAATCAAATTCATTTTACTACTCACAGAAATTATAAAACAGTGCATTTTAGGATGATATTGTAATTATCCCAAAAGTTGGGGTGTTACACTATGTATTTCACAAATACATTTAAACACCACTTGGTCCTTACTAACTAAGTGACTAAGGAGTAAAATGTCATCCATGCATCTTCGGCTCTACTTTTCTCTCAAAGGAGCAATCTATGCATGATAACATAATCAACAAGCCAAGCACATTTAGCTTACCATACCTAACAACCTACTTCATTGCTTCATAAGTGATTTACAAGGTAACTCCCTGTTGCTCAAGGGTATAGGTATTGACCTATGGCATTCAACTTCTCAAAGGATGCCTAAGGTTTCACAAATTATATCACAAAGTTCACCTTAACCAAGTGAAAGAACTATTACTAGCAAACATGCACTCTTGGCTCAACTCTATCACATAAAGGAACTAACCCATGTTTCTAGCATATCTTCAAGTTCAACCTTTAAGAACAAGAGGCCATACACCAACTATAGATCTTAAACTCAACTTTAATTCTAAAGAAGTAAACTATGCAGAAAGGAAGGCATACCATTCGAAGTGAAAACCTCTAACTAGAATAAATGATTATCAGGTTCAACTCTATCCCAAAAAGGAACCTATTCATGACTTTAGTACTCAAAACCCTTCACCTAAGGTAAGTGGTTATTCTCTCCAAGAAGTACTACTAGTTGTGCCTCAACATTAATACTCTTGTATCTAGAATCTCAGACCATCACTTCATATGTGATTCCAAATTCAACCTCATGTTGAACAAGGTTCTAAACACTTCTTTGTTGCATTCCAACACACTTGGATGCTCAAGGTTCCCAAGACTACCCTATAGCATTCCATCACATAATGGAAGCCTAAGGTGTTCCAAAGGCATTACCCCTTGACATTCCATCTCACTATGGTTGTCTAAGGTCTCACAAGTCTATCATAAGGCATTTTCCATACTTTGGATGCCTAAACGTTCTCCAATCTCATCCTAAGGCAAATCCCATCACCTTGGGTGCCTAAGGGTTTTTCAAACTTTTCATATATGCTACGTGGTCATTCTCTCCAAGAATTACCTCTTTTAGTGCCTCAACACACTTTAAAAGGCATACATGAGTGATCCCAACACTTAGGGAAGTCCAAAACATCAAGAATATAATTCTTGAAAAATTCTGGAACACATGCTTAGGCTTGACATTTCCACGCCTAGGCTTGGCTGACTCACTCCTAGGCTTGCCTGACTCATGCCTAGGCTTGGTTTTACCACGCCTAGGCATGGTGCTCTCTGTCTGCTCAAGACTGAAAAGTGATCAGTACACGCCTAGGCGTGGCCAGGCTGCACCTAGGCATGAGCATTTTGCAGAAAATTCTATAGAACGAACCACTATTCCAATGGCCCCAAATCTGTTTCTAACTATACAAACATGGATTTTAAGTGTTTTCCAACTCCAATCAAGGTCTCTAAACACGTTAGAATCATTAAACATTAAAATTAACTCATTAATCTCACATTAACCTTTCAAACTACAATTAAGCATCAAGAATCAAAACCTCTTTCCCAAATACTTATTTCTCACTTTCCACCACAAAGCTTTATATAGATATTCTTAGGGATCAATTCAGCCACCATGCTTAATCTAACTCATTACAAGTTCTAATCTAAGTTCCCAAGGTGTTCAACCAACTCAAACCCTCAAGAAACTCATAAAATCCCATTTTCACCTATTTCAAACATACCCTAAGAATGACAAGATAAAAGCAAAGATGAGAGTTGGGAGATGAGAGCAAGAACCCGTACCTCTTGTGCAGGAAAGATGAAGATCTTGAAGGTGAAGCCAAGCTTCTACTTGAATCCTCATTCTTCCTTCTCTTCTTCTCTTCCTTGGTTCCCTTTTCTTCCTTTTCTCTTCTCTGTTTCTATTTTCCTCTCCCTGCCGTGGGAGAAAAATGAAGAAAGAAGTTACAATTGGATTCTTATAGCCAATTATCAAAAAGTACCAAAAATCTCGATCTGCTAAGAACACTCAGATTCCACTGAATCCATATTCGTACCTTCCAACTGACTTAAAATAAATCTTAAGATTCGTTAAAAATCTTGTTGCACCATTATCACATTTTTTCATATCTGTGACTAGCTAATCTGGTATTAAAACACATACACACAGTATATTTAAAAATACCAAACTAACTCCGATTATCCTCAGATTTTAATTGTAGTACAATTTACACGTTTGTGACCTAGAAATAAAGTCTCCACATTTATTTCCACTAACTGAGTAGTTTAAGCCATTTTCGAGGCTAATAACAGCTATTTCGCACAAATAGTGTTACAGTAAAGTGACTAAACATGCTCAGAAAGTCACAAAATTAAACAGATATGTTAAGTAGGTATTAGGCTACCTCTGTATCCATATACAAGACTAACATGTTTTCTAAGTGTTACAATATAGATATATATTTATGTATTATGTAGAAGTGACGTATTTAGTGCTGCATATCTTTGTATATCTTAGATATAACGAGATATATGTATTAGGGCGTTACGTTATGTAGTTCATCTTGTTGAGCCGGTATATAGACTAACTATGCTTTAGGCATAAGTAGATGTTTTTGTTTTAGGTCGTGCATTCTTTTATCTCGATGTGAGATATATGAATAAAATTACATGATAGCCCTAGGTATGGATGCTAGTGGTTATTATTGCACTGTTACATGATATTGAGACTGATTAGCTTAATATATATTATTTTGTGTGTATAAGAAACTATGGCAACTACTGGACGAACCCATGAGACTGGGAGTCTTACAAGTGAAGAAATAACTAGGGCTCTTAGGGAAATGACCGTTGTAGTGAGAGAGAAGACTACCATTAGTAGAAGACTATTAGCAAAGATAGAAAAGGACTCGCTTGGAAAGTTGATGGACAATAGGGAACTTAAGAGGAATCAAGATTTCTCAAAGTTCAGTAAATTTACTCTTTCGTTCTGTAAGGCAGAATATGGTCCAGTCAGAGCTGAAAGATGACTTAAAGAGATAAAGGAGATCTTTGTCATCATGGCATGCACTGATGAATAGAAAGTATCCTTCGCTTCTTATATGTTAATAGGAGAGGTAGAAAGCTGGTGGGTCAAAACTAAGAGGCTACTAGAGATAGTTGGTACTCAAATCACCTGAGAGCTATTTAAAGCTACATTCTTGGACAAGTATTATTCCCTTGAGTTACAGAAAGCAAAGGAATTAGAATTTCTGAGACTTTAACAAGGGGATATGACTACGGATCAGTATGTAGAGCTTTTTGAAGGATGGTCTATGTTCTCTTCTTATTTTATGAGCAATCCAGGTGAAGACTAGAAGTGTATAAAATTTGAAATGGGACTTAGAGAAGATATTAGAAGAATTGTGAGGCAAATGGAGATTAAGGACTTTTGCACTCTAGTTAGTGAGTGTAAAGTGGTAGAAGCAGATAATCTACAATGGAGCAAGAATTAGAAAGTTCCCTAAAGAGGAAAAGATCATATGTTGAGATCAGTGAGGGTGCTTCTTAGTCTCAATTTTTACCAGACAAAAGAAAATAAACTCAAATGGGAACTTGGGGTGATGATAAGTGTAATACACCAAAATTTACTATTTCTTAGTAATGTTTGAATTGTACTGTTTTGTGATTTTTGTGTGCTGTAAATTTATTTTGACTGTTCTGTGACTATTTTTTTTATCTTTGTGTGTGATTTTCTCTGAGTCAGGAAAATAATAATTTTCGGGCCGGGGAGAATCTTTGATGATTTATTTAGAGCCGGGGGAGCTTACTAAACCCGAATCCGAGAGATACGTTACCCGATCTTTTCATTTTTAGAATTTATCAGTGAAATAAAAATATTTTGCATTTTATTATCTGTTGGACAGTATCTACTAATTTGTGAGCAGTAGCTTCTGCCCATTAGGTAATAGATCCTGTATCTTTTGTCTGTTGGACAATAGACTGGGAAAAGTCTTTGTGACTCATAATTTGGTGAACCAATAGGAATTGGTTAATGTTAATGGCTTGAATTTTCTAAGCAAATAGGATGTGGTCAACAATAATGACTAGACTAGTTAGCCAAGAAACTAAGTAATCTAACTAAGTTAACCTAAAGTCTAAGTAGTAACTAAATGGAGCAAATTTAGTTTGCTACTTGTAACACCCTCCTTAGGGCATCACATTTCTGACTCCCGACTCATAATCTGAAAAGAAGTTCGCACAAAGTTTGAGTTATAAAAGATGGGTTTCAAAATTTCTTCTTTACTGAAACGTAAATTTACTAAAAATATTAGGTAATATTGAAAATCATATTTCAACTATTCATTATGCAATATTGACACCAATTAATATCACAATTTAAAGAGAAATATAAAATTAACAGACTTATTTTTTTTTAACAGTAGCGAACCCCATGACGGGTCCTACTTAATAGCACGGTACAACACTAACGAGAAACTTTAACATACTTATTCCTTTTTTTGTCCATCTTGATGCATCAGACTTTACTCATTGTCTACCCGGCACATCTTCGAACTTGAGACAGCCACTTTTCAATGTTTCCATCAATCTCTGAGTATCTACCACCCGTTATGTCTAAGACAACTCCTTCCTTCTACTATATAATTTTAACATTACAGACAAAGCAAAACAATATAACAAAGAGGTGAGATCACCTACACCAATACCAACATGGCAGCATGATGCACAATTTTTAGTTTCAAACAAGTCTACAAACTTGATGCGGGATTAATTGTTGCTTTACGAACCCAAGTGCAAGTTGTCTCAAGTAATAAATTTCTCGGGAGTCCGAGGTCGATCCATAGGGAATTATTGAAGATTAATTAAGGTGAAGTAAATATTTTGTTACTATGGTAAAAATTATTTACTTGGGTTAAAAGATCCACTCTTGATAAATAAAGTAAAGGTAAGATTAATTTCTTTTATAACTCAATTAGAATCCTCACAACATGGAGGTTCCAATCGGAAAATACATTAAAAGTCCATTTAAAATAATATACGTAATTATATTATGTTTCCTAAAAATATTACCACCACTTATAAATGGGTTAAAACATTCATTGTGCCAATATTTTGTCTACAACAAATCAAGAACTCCTCTTTACAAAGATGATTTCTATATTATAAGAAACAAATTATAATACGTATAATGGTTACTAGAAAATATAAATCATTTAAGCACAAGAGAAGAATAAATCTAACTTTACTTTATTACCAAGAGCTTCACCCTTTCACCCAAGTAAAATGAAACTTAGTTACTCATAGATAAGAAGAAAGAAAGAGAGAAGAAGAAGAAGAAGAAGAACATGACTTTAATTTAGAACAAAGGAAAATTACTATAAGAAAACTTAGTAACAAAATGGCATCATTTTGGTAACTAACACCTAACACCTCTCAATGATCTGCCAAGGACCCCTTTTATAGAGGATTAGAGATACAAAATGATAAGTGGGTTGAGTCATTAGTGGGTGGATGAGTGGAAAATGAGTGGAAAATGCCAAATGACTTTTGGTGAGTGGAAAATTATGGAGATTCCTTATCTCCGAAATTATGCAGCTCTGACGTCATTGCATTCGTCATTTTTGAACCAAGTGGTCTCCATGAAAGTTGTAGGCCTAGATCTTAGCTTTCAAATGGCTTCAGTTTGAGTCCAATATCATTTCTATAACTCTAGATATGCTCAAATTACTGCACACTGCCCAGGCCCAGTCACAGCTTCTCTGTTCTGACTTCCAAGCCCAATATCACCTTCAAGGTGTCCGATTCTGGAAAAGTATTCAACATGAAAGTTGTAGATATGGGTCTTAACTATTCAGAATCCAAATTTTAGCCCATTTGACAACCTCTAACCCGAACACTATGATGAACAGTACACGTAGGTTAAGCTATCAGGAAAAGCATTTTGAATCTTGCTTCAACCCCAATTTGAGTTATCTACTCGTGTGATTGGGCCTTTGAGGTCTTCATAAAAGTTATAGAGCTCTCTCTTATCTTTAAAATGCCATCAGATTTATCTCATTTGACCACCTACATCCCAAGATATAGCCTAAATACAGAAGTAATATAAGACATAAATTATGCTGAAAAATTCAATTATGTCCAATTTGAGTCCAAACTTACAAAATATAATCAAAATCAATCAATTAAGTACATGGAGAGTGTAAATGACTAAAAATGAAGGCTTATTAATGTATCAAATATGTGATCATCAAATTCTCCCACACTTAACTTTTTGCACTCTTGGGCAAAACACAAGACCAAAACTAAAAACAAAACGAAACAGACTCAAAAGCTAAACACTCGAAAAGACTCAATTTTTAATAATATTTAAAAATGAAGAGCAATCAATCATTCAAGTAATCAAAACATTCATGAGGTAACATATCTTCACTTCTCAAATCAACAAGCAAGGATATTTCAATTGAAAAGCATGAGTCAAGAATGATAGATTTTCACAAGATTCACTCTCAATCCCTCAAGTGTTTAAAAGGTAAGTATTTCACTCAATTCAACCCATGAAAATTGTACTATCATAAGCTTGCTTATCTTCTACTTCTCCACTACTCAGAACACATGCACACATAAATCATGAGGACTTTATTCAAGGTTGTAATGGGGTCAAGGTAAAGGAGGAGGTAGTATGGATATGACAAGTTAAATACCAGAGAATAAAAGAGCATGAGAGCTGAGTTCAATTAACAAGCATGAAAGTTTATCCCAACTCCACCTAATACAAATTCCCTTTACATATTCTTTTCTTTTCCTTTATTACCTTGTTGACCCTCTTCTCTTTACATTTTTTTATTGATTTTTTTATTGATTTTTGATTTTTGATTTTTACAAAAAGAACATCATATATACATTTTTTAACCATTCTGCACACACACCCCCACACTTGTTCAAGAACTCATCGAATGACAAAACTAATGTTCTCTTATTCCCTAAGGTCAAGTAAGAATATGGTTTTTCATTTAAGGCACATAATGAGTTCGAAACAAAGAATAGTCAAATAAGCTCAAAGGGGTTAAGCAAGGGGAAATAGGTCATTTCTAATGCTTTATGTTGGCAGGAATCAGAGAATTCCCAAGAAGTCATAAGAGTGCTTGATATCATATTGAGACAACATGCTGCTAAGCAAGGCTGGCTATTTGATTAAAGTAGCTATTTCAAGAAAAATGCCTCAATCATATTCATGTATGCATATGAAAATGTAGTCTAAAAAAGAATCAAAGCAAGTTCTAGAGCAACAATTCCATGAGTGAAATTCACACAAGAAAGAAAAGAATGGTACAAATGTTCAATCCATTCATCAATAGGCTCAAAATATCACAAGGCATAATTCTATCATTCTCAGTTCACCAATTCAACATCCATAACCAAGCATGTGAATTTTAAGAAAGAAGACAACTTACTCAATCATGCAAATTTTCCTGAATTTGAATTGCTACTTCTACACAAACTAGTTACTACACAAATTACTCCTTACTCTGCCACCAATTTTTGATGCGTCTCAAGAGTAAATAATTTACTCTTTACTCTGTCATCCCTAATTACTTTTGTTGTTAATAAATTGATGACAAACACAACAAACATATTAACAAACACACTTTTGAATTTTTTTTTGGGTTTTTTTTAATATAAACACAATAAATATATTAACAAACACACTTCCTAATTATTTTATTTTATTTTTTTTGGGGGATTTTTTTTTTTTACAACCATCCTTCCCCCCAATCAGATCACAACATTGTCCTCAATGTCAAAACATAGATAGGAAAAATGATAGAATATATTACCTGTTACTGTAATTACTGAAAAGAGAAACCTTACACAAACAAAAACAAAGGACGATAAATAAAACCAAAGATAAAGGAAAGTTAAAGATGAAGTGTCAGATCACACTCTTGTTCCTTGCTGCCTCCCTTGTTGTTGCCTCTCTTGTTGCTGCCTCCCTTGTTGTTGCCTCCCTTGTTGCTGCCTTCTGACCAATCTATCTGAGCTGTTATTGGATCAGGTTCATAAACAAAAGCTTCTAATTTATCAATCAACTCATCAACAGTGGAAGTAGAGATAAGGAGTCATCTTGCAGAAGGTGTGACAAATTCCTGTTCCACAGCATGGTCAACAAAAGATAACAAATTATCAAAGAAATTATTAACATTCAACAAACCTATAGGTTTATGGTGGATGTTCAGTTGGGCCCAAGAAAAAATTTGAAAAACTTCTTCCATAGTACCAAAACCACCTGGTAAGGCTATGAATGCATCAGAATTTATAAGCATTGTCCTCATTCGTTCATCTATAGATGATACTTGAAGCTCCTCCCCAATTGTTGTTCCAGTGATATTCTGTTGAGCTAAAGGTCTAGGAATGATACCTAAAACCTGACTGCCTTTTAAATGTGCAGCAAGTGATACAACCTTCATTAACCCAATGCTACCTCCCCCATATACTAAATGAATTTTTCTCGCAGCAAGTGTTCGACCAAGAGTGATTGCTGCATCTACATACTCTAAACCCTTCCCATAAGTTGTCCCACAAAATATACAGATACTGACAAATCTATGAACAGAAGAAGAAGCTCCCTCCATTTTTACACTCACACTCTCTTTGAATGATTATGAGTTGCAGGAAAGTGAAAAAAATGGAGTGTTTAAATAGGGAAGAGAATAGAAAAAGTAATAATAGCTCCTATATAGGTAGGTTGACTGGTGTCAGAAAAGTTTGAAATTTTTAAAATAATAATAATAATATTTTTTTTTGTTTTTTTGTTTTTTATTTTTTTTACTTCAAGAAAACCATCAGGGTAAAGAAGTCTAGAAACCCCCGAAGGATCCCATCCAAAGGATCGTCTGTCCAAAATCAAAATTCAACAAAATCATACAAAGATAAAATAATAATAACAAATGATTACATACCTTTATGTACAGGTTTCATGGTAGATCTTTATACTGCGTGTCATGAGTGCAGTAATACCAAGACGGCTCAGCCAATCTAGGCATTCTTCTCCCTCTCGCTTGTGGGATATCCCAGCTTATGCATCGTCCCTCTAGTTAAAGAGAGAAAATCTGAATACGACGACCAGTGACCACAGCCAGTGAGAGGTCGCTGGAGAGCCCATGACATTAAATCACAGGATCCAGCTCAGAGGCATTGTCATGCGAGAATGCAAACACGGGACGCTTCTTTCTGTCCATTAGCAAGCAGAGCCTTTGGTTAAAACCTGGGAATGCTTGTGCGGCTCTCTACAGAGCATGGCACAAGAGCCTTATTTACCAACTAGCGTGCGAAGGTCCACTCGAGTCAATGACAGGTCTGGCACTCCACTGGCAGGGGCTCCTAATTTAATTAAAGACCAAGTACAACCGATGTTTCACCTTTTTTTATTTTATTTAATTTATTTTTTTTTTTTATTTTTTTATTTTTTTTTTTTTTTTTCTTCTTTTTTTCTTTTTTTTTTTTTTTCTTTTTTTTTGAAAATGTACAAGATAATATATACATGTTGTTGTGATTGTGACTCACATCTTCCTCTGGTTTCACATCCAGAAATGGCTTAAACGCCTTCTATGAGTCGAGGATAAGCTTCCCATCCAATTTTCTTATAAATTGGCAAACAGAGTCTTTTTGAGTCAGATTCCCAAGACTATAACACTCTTGCTCGTCTCTGAAGAGATTCCACAAACTAAGAAGTTCACGCTGCATAATTCCACAAGAATGCATCTCAAGAGTCAATAAGATATTATCTAATGACTCCTTACTCAGTCCATTCTTGATGAAGAAAATTTTATCTTCTCTATTTACGGAAACCATCCCCAAAGAGTGATATCGTGTGTTGCAATTCCATCATGCACACTTGTAACAAACTTTCATTCTTTTTGCTCTTCTCCTTTTTGAAAATGAACTTTTACCGAGACCAGGCATGTATGGGACAAATGAATCTGAAGATTCACCAGCTAAACGAACCTTTGCTTCGATTATCCAGCGTATATCTTCTGGGATGCCCTTATACATTAACAATCTTAGTCTTTCACACCTAGCTTCATAGACTTTTGTTAGAGCATTTAGAGGGAGAGAAGGAAAATGTTTTCTTAGATTTGAGAGAATGACATCCATTTTAAAAGGAGAAAAAATTAGTTATTATGGGAAACTGAAAAACAAACCGACTTGAGAGTCACGGAGTACCGTTATCCACCATTTAATCGGAACACAAAGAACTGCAAAAAGAAAGAAACAACATTAAAATAAATTCTACTCATAACAAGGATTAGAAAGAGAAATGGATTCTACCTCAATAACTTGATGTTCCATAAATGGTTTGAGTCTTTGTCCATTGACCTTAAATACAATACCATTCCTAGGATTCTCAATGTCTATGGCCCCATAAGAATATACATGTTTGACAATATAAGGACAAATCCACCTAGATCTCAATTTTCCAGGGAATAGGTGAAGACGAGAATTATAAAGCAGAACTTTTTGACCAATTTCAAAAGTTTTTATCAAAATTGATTTGTCATGAAAAGCTTTTGTTCTAGCTTTATAAATTTTTGAGTTTTCATATGCATCATTTCTTAATTCCTCAAGTTCATTCAATTGCAATTTGCGTAACTTGGAAGCATCATCAAGACTTAACTTGAAAGCTTTAATGGCCCAAAATGCTTTATGTTCTAATTCTATAGGCAAATGACAAGGTTTTCCATAAACTAACCGATAGGGAGACATGCCCAAAGATGTTTTAAAAGCAGTACGGTAAGCCCAAAGTGCATCGTTTAGTCTTAAAAACCAATCTTTACGATTTGGGTTAATCATTTTTTCCAAAATTTGTTTAATCTCCCTATTTGCTAATTCAACTTGTCCACTTGTCTGAGGATGATAAGGGGTTGCAATTTTGTGGGTAATGCAATATTTCTTCATTAAGGATTCAAATGGTTTATTGCAAAAATGTGTTCCCTAATCACTAATGATAGCTCGAGGAATTCCAAATTGACTCAAAACATTTTCTTTTAAAAATTTTAGAACAGTTTTATGATCATTGTGCCGACATGGAATTGCCTCAATCCATTTTGAGACATAATCAACTGCAACCAAAATGTACACAAATCCAAAAGATGATGGAAATGGACCCATGAAATCAATTCCCCAACAATAAAAAATTTCAATGACAAGGATAGGGTTCAAAGGCATCCTATTTCTTTTAAAAATGGACCCCAATTTTTGACAACTTTCACAACTTTTGCAAAAAATATAACTGTCCTTGAATAAAGTGGGCCAATAAAATCCACACTACAAGATTTTCACAGTTGTTTTCTTTGAAGAAAAATGACCTCCACATGCTTCTGAATGACAAAATTTGATGCACTACTTACCTCGTTGTCGGGTACACATCTCTGAAAGATTTGATCATGACAATATTTGAACAAATATGGGTCATCCCAAAAGAAAATTTTCACCTCAATCAAAAACTTTTTTGTGTCTTGGTGTGTCCACTGAGGCGGCATCTTACCTGTTACAAGAAAATTGACAATGTTAGCAAACCAAGGCATGGAATTGACAGAAAATAAAAATTCATCAGGAAAAGAATAATTGATAGGTGTTCTATCAAAAGATGAGCCTGTTGTCAGCCTTGACAAATGATCTGCAACAACATTTTCGTCTCATTTCTTGTCTTTTATTGTGATGTTGAATTCTTGAAGCAACAAGATCCACCGTATCAACCTAGGTTTGGCATCCTGTTTAGACATTAAATATCTAACAACAGCATGATCAGTGAAAACAACAGTGGATGAACTAATTAAATAAGGTCAAAATTTATCCAATGCAAAAATTACAGCAAGTAGTTCTTTTTCAGTAATAGTGTAATTCATTTGTGCACTATTTAAAGTTTGACTTGTGTAATAAATTACATGAGGCTTACCTTCCTTTCTTTGGCCTAAAACAACACCAACAGCAAAATCACTAGCATCACACATCAACTCAAAAGGAAAAGACCAGTCAGGAGATTGCATGATAGGAGCAGAAGTCAAAAGACCGATTAATTTTTCAAAAGATTTTTGACAATCTTGAGTCCAATCAAATGGTGTATCTTTTGTTAGAAGATTACATAAAGGTCTAGATATGGCACTAAAGTCCTTTACAAATCTTCTGTAAAATCCTGCATGTCCTAAAAAGGAATGAACTTCTCTGACTATTTTTGGGAAAGGCAAATGAGCAATTAATTCAACTTTGGCTTTATCAACTTCAATTCCCTTAGAAGATATCATTACCTAACACTATTTCTGAGGTAACCATGTAATGACATTTTTCCCAATTTAACACAAATCCTTTTTCTTCGCATATTTTAAGAACTTTTTCCAAATTATCAAGACAATTTTCAAAAGAATTTCCAAAAACTGTCAGATCATCCATGAAAACCTCTAAATAATGCTTAGTCATGTCACTGAAAATACTTAGCATGCATCTTTGAAAAGTTGTCGGAGCATTACAAAGACCAAAAGGCATTCTTCTATATGCAAAAGTGCCAAAGGGACAAGTAAAAGTGGTCTTTTCTTGATCCTCCAATGCAATTGGTATTTGATTATACCCTGAATAACCATCAAGAAAACAATAGTAGGGATGTCCTGCTACTCTTTCCAGAATCTGATCAAGAAATGGCAATGGAAAATGGTCTTTCCTAGTGGTCGCATTCAATTTTCTGAAATCAATACACATACGCCAACTAGATGAGACTCGGGTAGGTATTAATTCTCCTTTTTCATTTTCAACCACTGTTATTCCAGATTTCTTAGGCACAACTTATGTAGGGCTTACCCACTGGCTATCAGAGATAGGATAGATAATTCTAACATCAAGTAATTTAAGAACTTCAGCTCTATCTACCTCTTTCATGTGTGGATTTAATCTTTTTTGAGGTTGTTGGGATGTTTTAGCATTATCCTCTAAATGTATTCTATGTGTACAGATTAATGGATTAATGCCTTTTATATCCTTTAATGTCCATCCAATTGCACTTTTATGCCTTTTAAGTACTTCTATCAACTTACCTTCTTGTTCTTTGGTCAGAGATGAGGAAATTACCACTGGAAAGCTTTGTTCTTCTCCCAAAAATGTGTACTTCAACCCATCATGTAATGGCTTGCCCAGTGTGGGTATTTCTTCATGGGTATCATCATTCATGGATTTTAGCTCTTCGAATCTTGGCTTCCTTCCTTTGTATTCCATTTCCTGTGTACAGTCAAGCAAAGAGCATATTTCAGAAACATCATCATCTAATTGTGTAGCTGAATCAAATGAATTAATTAAATAGATTTCTAATGGGTCAGAAGAACTCCTGATTTGAAGATGATCATCTATAATGGTCTTAATCCCTTCAATCTCTTCCTTTTCATCATAAACTTCTTGTGGTTGCTTGCACATGTTGAAAACATTAAGCTCTAGTGTCATATTTCCAAAAGTTAGCTTCACCACTCCATTTCTGTAATTTATCAAAGCATTAGATGTTGCTAAAAATGGGCGACCCAAAATAACAGGAACTGACTTAGAACTATCAACCATAGGTTCAGTTTCCAAGACAATAAAATCCACAAGATATATGAATTTATCAACTTGTACTAACACATCTTTTACTATTCCTTTTGGAATTTTAATTGATCTATCAGCAAGTAGAAGAGTTACAGAAGTTGGTTTTAACTCACCAAGGTTGAGTTGCTGATAAACTGAATATGGAAGCAAATTAACACTAACACCAAGATCAAGTAAAGCTCGTTCAATTTTATGTTCACCAATAATGCATAAAACTATAAGACAACCAGGGTCTTTATATTTCAACTCATTATTGTTTTGAATAATAGAGCTTACCTGTTCAGTCAAAAATGCATTCTTTTTCACTTTATGTTTCCTTTTAATAGTGCACAAGTCTTTCAAAAATTTGGCATAACAAGGAATCTGCTTGATAGCATCTAACAGAGGAATATTGACCTTCACTTGTTTAAAGATTTCAAAAATGTCGCTGATATGATTCATTTTACTTGAATTGTTTAACGCTTGAGGAAATGGGGGTGAAGACGAGGGTTTGATCTCTTTTTGGCTAGGTGGCTTATCAACTCCTTCCTCATCTTTGGAAATTGACTCATCATCTTTCTCAAAAAGTTCAGGAATTTGTTTTTCAACAACCTTTCCACTCCTAAGAGTTATCACTGAGTTGACTTGATCTATTTTTTGACTTTCTGAACTACCTTCATTTAGGCTAAACTGACCCTTGGGATTTGGTTGAGGTTGAGAGGGAAACTTTCCTTTCTTATGAATGGCAAGTGTAGAAGAAAGTTTAGCAAGAGTGTCTTTTATGTCAATCATGGTTTGATTGTTGTGGTTATTGATGGCCTCTTGTTTTTCCATTAATGCATGCAATGTTCCTTCAAGGTTTTTCCTATATGGTGGGACATAGGGTGCATATCCTTAAGAATTTTGAGAATCTTGCTGTGCCTAAGGAGGTGGTGGTTGCATGAATTGTGGCTGGTTGCTATTCCTCCAACTGAAGTTCGGGTAATTTCTCTATCCCAGATTGTATGTATCTGAAAAAGAAGAAGTGAATGGCTTTTTAAAATTATTCATTGCATTTACTTGCTCATGCACAACTTCTTTAAAAACAAGAATTTTTGGACATTCATTTGTTGAGTGTCCTAATTCATCACAAATGCTACAAATTTCTTCATTTTGCACAGATTTGATTTCTTTTACTTTCCCTGATTCCATGGCTTCAACCTTTCTAGCCAAACTAGCAAACCTTGCATTTAGATCTTCTTCTTGACTAAGATGATATTTTCCTTTACTAGCATTTGCAAGCATAAATCTAATTGAATTTTCAGAAGGATTAGTACCATGCCAAGATTAAGAATTTTCAGCTAAAAGGTCTAAATAGTCTAAAAATTCTTCAGGTTCTTTATCAAGAAATTCACCATTGCACATTGTTTCCACAAATTGTTTGGTTTCGGGTGTTAACCCTTCATAAAAGAAGCTTATAGTGCGCCATTTTTCAAAACCATGATGTGGGCAATAATTCAACAAATCTTTAAAACGTTCCCAACTTTGAAAATATGCTTCATTGGAATTTTAGGAAAAATTTTGGATTTGTCTTTTCAAAGCATTGGTTTTATGTGTTGGAAAAAATTTCTTCAAAAACTCACCTTGCATTTCTTTCCATGTGCCAATTGATCTTGGTTTCAAAGTGTTAAGCCAAGTTTTTGCTTTATCTTTCAAAGAAAAAGGAAATACTTTAAGCTTAACAACCTCTTCAGTGCAAGTTTGATCATGAAAAGTAGTACATACTTCCTCAAATTCTTTTAGATGTAAATATGGGCTTTCAGATTCTAAACCATAGAAATTAGGAAGTAAAGAAATCATACCTGGCTTGAATCTAAAATTATTGGCATTGAGTAGAAAGATAAAACATGATGGACTAAAATTTCGAGATGGTTGCAAATACTCACGCATAGTTCACAACGGTTGATTTTCATGTTCATCATGCACACTTTCGTTTTCAGCCATTGTGCTTAATGTGTGTGATTGTGATTCAAACAAATCAATATGTAAATTACTTGGATTAACTCTAACCAAACGACCAGAATTTAAATCACGATACCAATTAAGCATAAACAAGTAACTTACAGTATAAAATAAAATGTACAAGCTAGCAGTATAAATCGTCCATTAAATATTAACAAAGGTGTGGTATAAACCAACCACCAAATATATATTAACACTTAGTAAATAAATATTAACAAAGGTGTGGTATAAACTAACCACCAAATAAGTTAAAAAGCATAAAAATTAAAAAGTTAGTATACAGATAAATTAAAATGTTAGAAGCGAGAAAAAGTAAAAAGTTAGATAGCCGATAAAGTAAAAAGTTAGATAGTCAATAAGTTAGTAAACAAAAAAATGATAAAAAATAAATACAGAAAATAAAGTACAACAAAAAATAAAAGGGAGAGTTACCCCCACTAAGTTAAAATGTACAAGAAAATAAAATGGAGAATTACCCCCACTGTACAGAAATTAAAATGCAGAAAATAAAGTGCAGAAAGTAAATTTAAAATATTGAAACTGGAGAATCGGCAAGCCGATTTTTTGCTCCAGCGAGAGAGGAGAGAAAAAGAAAGATTATTTCATTAATGATTAAAGATTATAGATAAATTAGGGAGAGTTTCCCCCACAAGTTAGTATGCACAGAAATTAAAAAGGGAGAGGTTCCCCCACTAGTTAGTATGTTAGTATATATACAAAATTTTTACACCAGAAATTTAGTCTTCAAATCAAGTTCCCCGGCAACAGCACCAAAAACTTGATGCATAATTTTTAGTTTCAAACAAGTCTACAAACTTGATGCGGGATTAATTGTTGCTTTGCGAACCCAAGTGCTGGTTGTCTCAAGTAATAAATTTCTCGGGAGTCCGAGGTCGATCCACAGGGAATTGTTGAAGATTAATTAAGGTGAAGTAAATATTTTGTTGCTATGGTAAAAATTATTTACTTGGGTTAAAAGATCCACTCTTGGTAAATAAAGTAAAGGTAAAATTAATTTCTTTTATAACACAATTAGAATCCTCGCAACATGGAGGTTCCAATCGGAAAATACAACATTAAAAGTCCATTTAAAATAATATACGTAATTATATTATGTTTCCTAAAAATATTACCACCACTTATAATTGGGTTAAAGCATTCATTGTGCCAATATTTTGTCTACAACAAATCAAGAACTCTTCTTTACAAAGATGGTTTCTAAATTATAATAAACAAATTATAATACGTATAATGGTTACTAAAAAATATAAATCATTTAAGCACAAGAGAAGAATAAATCTAACCTTACTTTATTACCAAGAGCTTCACCCTTTCACCCAAGTAAAATGAAACTTAGTTACTCATAGATAAGAAGAAAGAAAGAGAGAAGAAGAAGAAGAAGAACATGACTTTAATTTAGAACAAAGGAAAATTACTACAAGAAAACTTAGTAACAAAATGGCATCATTTTGGTAACTAACACCTAACACCTCTCAATGATCTGCCAAGGACCCCTTTTATAGAGGATTAGAGATACAAAATGATAAGTGGCCTGAGTCATTAGTGGGTGGATGAGTGGAAAGTGAGTGGAAAATGCCAAATGACTTTTGGTGAGCAGAAAATTATGGAGATTCCTTGTCTCCGAAATCATGCAGCTCTGAAGTCATTGCATTCATCATTTTTGAACCACGTGGTCTTCATGAAAGTTGTAGGCCTGGATCTTAGATTTCAAATGGATTTAGTTTGAGTCCAATATCATTTCTATAAGTCCAGATACGTTCAAATTACTGTACATTGCCCAGGCCCAGTCACAGCTCCTCTGTTCTGACTTCCAAGCCCAATATCACCTTCAAGGAGTCAGATTCTGGTAAAGTGTTCAACATGAAAGTTGTAGATATGGGTCTTAACTATTCAGAATCCAAATTTTAGCCCATTTGACAACTCTAGCCTGAAAACTGTGATGAACAGTACACATAGGTTAAGCTGTCAGGAAAAGCATTCTGGTTCTTGCTTCAACCCCAATTTGAGTTATCTACTCGTGTGATTGGGCCTTTGAGGTCTTCATGATTGTTTTAGAGTTCTCTCTTATCTTTAAAATTCCATCAGATTCACCTCATTTGACCATCTACATCCCAAGATATAGCCCAAATACAGAAGTAACGTAAGACATAAATTAAGCTGAAAAATTCAATTAAGTCCAATTTGAGTCCAAACTTACAAAACATAATCAAAATCAATCAATTAAGTACATGGAGAGTGAAAATGACTAAAAATGAAGGCTTATTAATGTATCAAATATGTGATCATCATAGCACAGAGATAACACAAACAGCAATATCATACAGATAGATCATACCACAATTATGATCATGCCATCAACATTAATCAACTATCATCATCCAATCATTCATCAATTCAATTATCATAAACAATAATTATGATAATGCCCTCAGCATTATCATCATCATCATTTTCCAAGTATTCAAAACAATTGTCATAACCAATATTCCTCAATTAATATATCACACAGATATAAATGCTCAGATTTATGCATATGCACAAAGACTCAGTTTATCAAAAACAACTCCATGGAGATTTTCACAATTTCGAGAAGAATGCTCTAGTTAATTGTCAGCCTTAGCCCAAAGACAATCTCCCAGTCGTTGAAAAGAATCGTATTCTTGTCGGGTATCGTCAATGCGTCGCAATGGACTGCATCGCCAAGTGGCACAGGGTACTCGCCAACTATCCACTGGTCGACCGCCGCGCCTCGACGCCCCCAAGATCCATCATAGATCTCACTATCAATTCTCATTCCCTCTTCAACCACAAGGGCCATAATAGCTATTAGCTATATTTTATACAATGCACGAATATATCAGTGCAAGTCCAACCCCAAAGGGCCAAATCTTTTCAATTTCATTTGTTCAATGTAATCGTATGCTTCAACGCATATTTTTCCAATGCACGTATAATGCACCAAACCAATCACAGGCAAAACATGTCTTTTTCTCACATTGCATCCATATATTGGTTCTACAGTATTTATACTGTATTTTTAACAGGAAAATCATATTATCACATTTTCATAGTTATAAAACACTTTTCAAATCACATAACGATTTTCTGTCATTTTCACAATCACGTAAAAATATTCCATCACTTTTAAATCACATAGTGATTTTTCAACAGTAGTTCAAATTACGTAAAATATTTCAACGTAATTCAAATCACTTAAAATATTTCAACGCATCTCCAATCTCATAGTAATATTTTATCATATTTCAAATCGCATAAAAAGATTTTACTGTATTTCCAAACACTTAGAAATATTTTATCAGTATTTCAAATCACGTACTTTAAAAATTACATTTTTAAGATACGTAAATAATTTTTTTACCACAATTCCATTACAGAAAATATTTTTCATTCTTCAAAAATTCCGCTTTCCACTTTTCTCAAAATAATATGACTTTATACTTTATTTAACACATTTTTTTTACTCAAGAAAATCTTTTTCCACATTTCTTTACTCAAGAAATCATTTTCCAAAATATAATTCACAAAATCACTTTTCTATTGATATAAATCAACGTTTCAAAACTTAACATTTTCTAATGCACTTCAAAACTCAAAAATAAGTTATACGTTAGTAAATTTTCAAAATACCATTATATTCTCCATTTTTCCCAAATCATTTCTAAATCAACCTTCCTCAAAATAATATAACTTTCTACTTCACTTAATATATCTTCTTACTCAAGAAAATCCTTTTTCACAGTATATTCCACAAATTCACAATTCCACTGAATTAAATGAATGTTTCTAACTTTAAAAATTACTAACGCTTTCCAAAATCCAACGGATGAGTTAGATGTTAGAAAATACCAAATCACTATTGTATTCTTCATTTTTTTTCTTACATCAATTTTAACAAAAATAAATTCTTTTGAAAACAAATTGAGACTCACTTGCAACCTCTCTTTTCCATTTATATAAAAATTCATTTCTCAAGTGCTAAAATACTCTGATTCCCTTTCCAAATTTCTTGTATTAAATTAATTATATTTCCACTTGAAAAATCACTTTGTTTCAACAAAATCAATGCATTACAAGCCTTCGAAAATGTGGACATGACTATTGAAAATTATCAAAACATTTTTCCTTCTAAATTGATATGGTTTTACAAAAACAAAACTATTAAAATTTTATTTTCAAAACTGAAATACCAGTGGTTATAAAAACCAAACCCATTTGTTCAAATCCTTTTTCAATTTCTTTGCAAATCCTTGTTCACTTTCTTTGCAAATCCTTAAAATCAATGTTTGCCCGTTTCATTCAAAACTCATATTTAGAAAAATACTTAGGATCTTTTTACACAAAATAAATCAATAAAAATTCCTCAAAGACCATATTCTTGTTCTCTTGAAAAACAAACCCTTTGTTTATTTTCCATACTCTTCAAATCATCTATTTTCATTTTTCATGAAAATATTAATTTGTGAACACCAATTTTGAGGTGTCTTGGATGAAATTCTCATTGTTCTAGGGACCCAAAAATCAATTCCCTTGTTCTTGAAAAATTTCAACATGAACCCTAATCAAGGGCATCAAAAATCGAACCCTCTTCTTTGGCTATTGGATCCAAAAATTGAATTCCTTTTCATCATCACATCATGACATACACATATATATATTTCATCATAAATACTATAAGCATGCCGTATACTTATCATGCATAATATAAGCATATTGTCAAAGCCATAAAATCATACAAAGCATATCAAGCATAAGCAAATAAATCAAAGCTCATAAACACACATAAATTATTACATGACCATGGATTGGAATCCTCACATGGATTCACCATCCATCAAATATAAGACCATCTCTCACCATCATACTTGGTTGGTGAGATGGATCTCCCTCTTACCTCTTGAAGATCCTCAAAAGCTTCTTGATTTGCTTCTTTTTCTAAGTCCTTCACCACTAAAGGCTTCTTAAATACAAAACAAAATACATAGAAATTAGTATACTAAGCTTGATTAAGAGGAACAATGGATCAAATATGGTTTAGAACATGAAAAAGAGAGAAGAAATGAAGTTTCCTTACACTTCACCACAAATACCCTATAACTTGGCTCTTGAAGAAAATCCATGAAGATGAATGATTTAGAGAAAGTCTCCAACATGAAAGTTGCTTAGAATATCATGTAGATTCAAGATCTATGGTTGGATGAAATTAAAAAGTGATGAAAGGTGTTCTTGATGGTCATGGCCGAAACATAGAGTAGAAGAGAATGGAGAGAAAATTTTCTAAGTTTAGCTTCTTGAAATTGACAAAGAAAGACCAAGAATGAGTAAAAATGATGGTCTTCCACTTTGCCATCCTCTTAAGGCACCAAAAACCGTGCCCCCTCCAAACACTCTCCTAAGGGTGCAAACAAATCAATAATAATGCATGTTGACCAAGACAAAGTGATAGAAAATGATAGGAATTGATTTGTAATAATTTGCCTCATGAATGGATGCATTGCCGTGGAGAGTGAGTGAGAAATGAGTGAATTATTTGAACAAATAATTGATACTAAGTCATTGAGAGAAAAGGTGATAAAGTGAGATAGCAAATGAATGAAATGATTTTTTTCCCTCCCTTTTTCCTTGCATGGCCATAGGAAGCACTTGGAGAAGCCACCAAATTTGGCTTAGTCTTTGTTCAATTAAATACATTCTAATATATATCACAAAAATATAATAATTTAGAGCAATTTTGCTCTCCATTGCCGTAGAGATGCAAAGGAAATGGGCCACCAAAATTGACTTACTTTCATTTAGCTTTCTTGAATTATTGTTAGAAGAATGACCAAGTAAAATGAGTAAAAGAATTGGCCCCCTTTAGAGTGCATGGCCGTAACTTGCTTGGAGAGAAAGAAGAAAATATTTTTGCTTTAGGAAATGACCAATAATTATGTATAATTGATCAAGACATCTAATAATGACATAAAGTTTTTATTTTTATTTTTATTTTTTGTTTAGCTCCAAAATGAAGCTCAAAAATCGTCCCCCCCCTTCATTCTTGCTTCTTCAAAGTTGTCATCTTTTTCAAGCCATTATTTGAAGCATTTCTAGCCATTGATTAATTCAATGGTTAGGATTTAGGTAGACTTTTGATTAGAAGACTCAATCTAGGCCATTGGATCTTTCTCCTTTAAATCCTAGCCATTAGATGTGTCTCCAAAATAAATGGTCAAGATTACTCCTTCTGACTTTTAATCCAAGGGTTATAATTAGTCATAGCCTTTTTAGAAGACCAAATCTCCACCATTGATTAAATCCAAATCCAATGGTCATAAATGGTCCTTGTTACTTTATAAGACTAAATCTCCACCGTTGATTAAATCTAAATCCAATGGTTATAAATGGTCTCTGTCACTTTTCAAGACCAATTCTACACCATTGATTAAATCGACGGTTGATATCAAAGCCTTCCTAACCAAGTTTATTCTCACACAATTGATTAAATCAATGGTGATTATCCAATGCTTCTTTATTAAGTTTGTTTCTTAATCGTTGATTAAATCAATGGTTAATCTTCAAACTAAGTATTCTCATCCTAGGGTACAAATCAAGTCAAGCCCTCTTTGTTAACTATGCAATATAATTTTTATTATTTTTATCTGTTATATCCCTAAAAATAATATTTTTACTATATTTTTATCACCTGATAAATAAATACAGTACAAAACACAGTAAAAAATAATTATAAAAACTGTTTTCAGATTCAGGTTTAGTAAGATCCCCTGTCTCCGTCTAAACAGTACAAATTTTTCTATCCGTAGAAAAATTTTTACTTTGCGGGACCCACCTGGGCCCACGTATGGCCACCTGGGCCCACATAGGACCACCTGAGCCCACATACAGTAAAAAAATTCATAATCATCCACAAAAATCACAAATATTAGAAAACACACAAATATCAAATCAGATCACGTAAAATAATTAAAACCTAATGGTAAAAATTAAATTACGTAAAGTTTTTCCTGGCCCGAAAATTTTTATTTTCCTGACACGGAGTAAATCACTCAAAATGATCAAATACGCTGATGGAATAATCAAAATAATTTTACAGCATTCAAAAATTACTAAATAGTAAAATTCTGTAAACTGTCAAAATTACTGTTTACAAGATAGGAAATTTTGGGGTGTTACATTACTCCCCCTCTAAAAAGAAATTTCGTCCTCGAAATTTAATAACCATGATTTCACACCCTCAGAATAATTATGAACATTACTCATTTATCTTATTTTCTAATTTCCATGAAGCTTCCTCTCTTACATCTTGCTATACTATTCTAACCAACAAAATCTCTTTGCTGATGTTCAACTTCTCCTAATCAAATAAATATCTCAGACTCCTATAATTACTGAAGATGTTGAATGTTACTCCAGAAAGAAAGAATTTTCATATCTCTGATACCAACATAACGACAACCAATCTTCATTCATGCCTAGAATAGTTTTTCTCAGATAACTTCTAACTAATGTAATGTATTACTTAAAATTTCCTTATCCTCGTATCACTACATATTCTAGATTTTTGCTTTTAATAGGAAATGTCTCACTAACCGAATTCTCATTTCCATAGCACGATACTAGACACTTCCGTAAATTTTTTTTTACGGTTTTCCATTACTGCCTTAAATTTTCCCATAGAAGAATTGTTCCAATCTTTTGAAGAATTCACCATGCTTCTGCTGCATCACTCAGATACGTTAACACGGATACAAATATAGAAATATCCTTTCTTGCAAGATATTCCTTCAATTGCAGGAGATGAAAGAAAACATCATGGAAGATAACAAAACGAATCGAACCTGTTATCGAACATATCCAGCAAAGAATTGGATGTAACCCGATTTTCAAAAATGAATTTTCTCTGGATTACTCACACTCTGTTGAAATAATCTCATTGGATATGGTTGGAAAATAACCAATCCATTTTCAAAGACCACGTCTGTTTATGAAACAGATCAAACTAATACAAAAATTTTGAGCAACAGATCAAACTAATACAAAGATTTGATCCGCAACAACAATTTGAATAACTTGAATAGCTCGATCAGCTAAGAATAGAAACAGAAATAAACAAATCAGAGGATAAAGAATAACACTAATATATAATTAATCTACTTAATCATATGTTATAAATAATAGGTCACTCACAGAAATATTCAGTATGGTTTATAGGATTAGCTCCAATGACGTAATCTCCATTGATTAAATCTTCCACTCAGAACACTCTCGTTCCATTCAGAGTAACAACTTCCCTTACTATCAAAATATTTGACTAACAGAAAACTCTGTTTTCAAAGAGCATAATCTTTGGGAAAATATGTCCAACTTTTCCGCAATTTGTTTCCTTGACGTACATTCCTTCATTTAAGTACTTTTTTTCACATCCCTTACTGTTTTTGGTTTCCTCAATGGTTATAAATACATCTTCCATCAAAATCAATTACTTTCTTAATATCCTAAAAAGAAATTTCAGGTTCCAAAATTACGAAATCTTATATTCCAAGACTGATTCTCTTCCATCAGATTCTGAACTTCAAATTCCAGTTCCCACTAAACAGCGGTCCTTTGTTCGTGCAGTCGTCTTTCCACATTGCTCCTGTTGCTCCCGTAGCTGCAACTGCATAACTAGTAACATGTTTCACTTCCACAAAAAGTATAACTATCCCAAGCCATTCCCTTTTTTTTTTAGGCGTGCGGATCGAAATACAATGGATCTAATATCCATTATAGACAACATTATTTTCTTTCGGAAAACAAACACAGAGAACACAACATAAACAAAATAGACCTAACCACAAACCCCAAAAGACTCAAACCGTACTCTGATACCAACTAATGTAACACCCTCCTTAGGGCATCACATTTCTGACTCCCGACTCATAATTTGAAAAGAAGTTCGCATAAAGTTTGAGTTATAAAAGATGGGTTTCAAAATTTCTTCTTTAATGAAACATAAATTTACTGAAAATATTAGGTAATATTGAAAATCATATTTCAACTATTCATTATGCAATATTGACACCAATTAATATCACAATTTAAAGAGAAATATAAAATTAACAGACTTATTTTTTTTAACAGTAGCAAACTCCGTGATGGGTCCTACTTAATAGCACGGTACAACACTAACGAGAAACTTTAACATACTTATTCCTTTTTCTGTCCATCTTGATGCATCAGACTTTACTCCTTGTCTACCCAGCACATCTTCGAACTTGAGACAGCCACTTTTCAATGTTTCCATCAATCTCTGAGTATCTACCACCCGTTATGTCTAAGACAACTCATTCCTTCTACTATATAATTTTAACAATACAGACAAAGCAAAACAATATAACAAAGAGGTGAGATCACCTACACCAATACCAACATGGCAGCACAGAGATAACACAAAACAACAATATCATACAGATAGATTATACCACAATTATGATCATACCATCAACATTAATCAACTATCATCATCCAATCATTCATCAATTCAATTATCATAAACAATAATTATGATAATGCCCTTAGCATTATCATCATCATCATCTTCCAAGTATTCAAAACAATTGTCATAACCAATATTCCTCAATTAATATATCACACAAATATAAATACTCAGATTTATGCATATGCACAAAGACTCAGTTTATCAAAAATAACTCCATGGAGGTTTTCACAATTTCGAGAAGAATGCTCTGGTTAATTGTCAGCTTTAGCCCAAAGACAATCTCCCAGTCGTTGAAAAGAATCGTGTTCTTATCGGGCATCGTCAATGCGTTGCAACAGACTGCATCGCTAAGTGGCACAGGGTACTCGCCAACTGTCCACTGGTCGACCGCCGTGCCTCGATGCCCCCAAGATCCATCATAGACCTCACTATCAATTCTCATTCCCTCTTCAACCACAAGGGCCATAATAGCTATTAGCTATATTTTATACAATGCACGAATATATCAGTGCAAGTCCAACCCCAAAGGGCCAAATCTTTTCAATTTTATTTGTTCAATGTAATCATATGCTTCAACGCATATTTTTCCAAAGCACGTATGATGCACCAAATCCCAATCACAGGCAAAACATGTCATTTTCTCACACAACATCCATATACTGGTTCTACAGTATTTATACTGTATTTTCAACAGGAAAATCATATTATCACATTTTCATAGTTATAAAACACTTTCCAAATCACATAACGATTTTCTATCATTTTCACAATCACGTAAAAATATTCTATGACTTTTACATCACATTGTGATTTTTCAACAGTAGTTTAAATTACGTAAAATATTTAAACATAATTCAAATCACTTAAAATGTTTCAACGCATCTCCAATCGCGTAGTAATATTTTATCATATTTCAAATCGCGTAAAAAGATTTTACTGTATTTCCAAACACTTAAAAATATTTTACTGTATTTCAAATCACGTACTTTAAAAATTACATTTTTAAGATACGTAAATAAAATTTTTTTACCACAATTCCATTACAAAAAATATTTCTCATTCTTCAAAAATTTCATTTCCACTTTTCTCAAAATAATATGACTTTATACTTTATTTAACACATTTTCTTTACTCAAAAAAATCTTTTTCCACATTTCTTTACTCAAGAAATCCTTTTCCAAAATATAATTCACAAAATCACTTTTTCATTGATATAAATCAACATTTCAAAACTTAACATTTTCTAACGCACTTCAAAACTCGAAAATAAGTTATACATTTGTAAATTTTCAAAATACCATTATATTCTCCATTTTTCCCAAATCATTTCCAAATCAACCTTCCTCAAAATAATATAACTTTCTACTTTATTTAATATATCTTCTTACTCAAAAAAATCTTTTTTCACAGTATATTCCACAAATTCACAATTCCATTGAATTAAATAAATGTTTCTAACTTTAAAAATTACTAACGCTTTCCAAAATTCAACGGATGAGTTACACGTTAGAAAATACCAAATCACTATTGTATTCTTCATTTTTTTTTCTTACATCAATTTTAACAAAAATAAATTCTTTTTAAAACAAATTGAGGCTCACTTGCAACCTCTCTTTTTCATTTACATAAAAATTCATTTCTCAAGTGCTAAAATACTTTGATTCCCTTTCCAAATTCCTTATATTAAATTAATTATATTTTCACTTGGAAAATCACTTTGTTTCATGAAAATCAATGCATTACAAGCCTTCGAAAATGTGGACATGACTATTGAAAATTATCAAAACATTTTTCCTTCTAAATTGATATGGTTTTACACAAACAAAACCATTAAAATTTTATTTTCAAAACCGAAATACCGGTGGTTATAAAAACCAAACCCATTTGTTCAAATTCTTTTTCACTTTCTTTACAAATCCTTTTTCACTTTCTTTGCAAATCCTTGTTCACTTTCTTTGCAAATCCTTAAAATCAATGTTTGCCCATTTCATACAAAACTCATATTTAGAAAAACACTTAGGATCTTTTTACACAAAATAAATTAATAAAAATTCCTCAAAGACCGTATTCTTGTTCTCTTGAAAAAGAAACCCTTTGTTTATTTTTCATACTCTTCAAATCATCCATTTTCATTTTTCATGAAAATATTAATTTGTGAACACTTATTTTGAGGTGTCTTGGCTGAAATTCTCATTGTTCTAGGGACCCAAAAATCAATTCCCTTGTTCTTGAAAAATTTCAACATGAACCCTAATCAAGGGCATCAAAAACCGAACCCTCTCCTTTGGCTATTGGAGCCAAAAATTAAATTCCTTTTCATCACCACATCATGACATGCACACATATATATTTCATCATAAATACTATAAGCATGCCATATACTTGTCATGCATAATATAAGCATATCATCAAAGCTATAAAATCATACAAAGCATATCAAGCATAAGCAAATAAATCAAAGCTCATAAACACACATAAATTATTACATGACCATGGATTGGAATCCTCACATGGATTCACCATCTATCAAATATAAGACCATCTCTCACCACCATACTTGGTTGGTGAGATGGATCTCCCTCTTACCTCTTGAAGATCCTCAAAAGTTTCTTGATTTGCTTCTTTTTTCAAGTCCTTCACCACCAAAGGCTTCTCAAATACAAAACAAAATACATAGAAATTAGTATACTAAGCTTGATTAAGAGGAACCATGGATCAAACATGGTTTAGAACATGAAAAAGAGAGAAGAAATGAAGTTTCCTTACACTTCACCACAAATACCCTATAACTTGGCTCTTGAAGAAAATCCATGAAGATGAATGATTTAGAGAAAGTCTCCAACATGAAAGTTGCTTAGAATATCATGTAGATTCAAGATCTATGGTTGGATGAAATTAAAAAGTGATGGAAGGTATTCTTGATGGTCATGGCCAAAACATAGAGTAGAAGAGAAAGAAGAGAAAATTTTCTAAGTTTAGCTTCTTGAAATTGACAAAGAAAGACCAAGAATGAGTAATAATGATGGTCTTCCACTTTGCCATCCTCTTAAAGCACCAAAAATCGTGCCCCCCTCCTAACACTCTCCTAAGGGTGCAAACAAATAAATAATAATGCATGTTGACCAAGACAAAGTGATAGAAAATGATAGGAATTGATTTGTAATAATTTACCTCACAAATGGATGCATTGCTGTGGAGAGTGAGTGAGAAATGAGTGAATTATTTGAACAAATAATTGGTACTAAGTCATTGAGAGAAAAGGTGATAAAGTGAGATAGCAAATGAATGAAATGATTTTTTTACCCCCCTTTTTCCTTGCATGGCCATAGGAAGCACTTGGAGAAGCCACCAAATTTAACTTAATCTTACTTTGTTCAATTAAATACATTCTACTATATATCACAAAGATATAATAATTTAGAGCAATTTTGCTCTCCATTGCCGTAGAGATGCAAAGGAAATGAGCCACCAAAATTGACTTACTTTTATTTAGCTTTCTTGAATTATTGTTAGAAGAATGACAAGTAAAATGAGTAAAGGAATTGGCCCCCTTTAGAGTGCTTGGCCATATCTTGCATGGAGAGAAAGAAGAAAATATTTTTGCTTTAGGAAAATGACCAATAATTATGTATAATTGATCAAGACATCTAATAATGACATAAAGTTTTTTTTTATTTTTTTTCTTTAGCTCCAAAATGAAGCTCAAAAACTGTCCCCCCCTTCATTTTTGCTTCTTCAAAGTTGTCATCTTTTTCAAGCCATTATTGAAGCATTTCTAGCCATTGATTAATTCAATGGTTAGAATTTAGGTAGACTTTTGATTAGAAGACTCAATCTAGGCCATTGGATCTTTCTCCTTTAAATCCTAGCCATTAGATGTGTCTCCAAAATAAATGGTCAAGATTACTCCTTCTTACTTTTAATCCAATGGTTATAATTAGTCATAGCCTTTTTTGAAGACCAAATCTCCACCATTGATTAAATCCAAATTCAATGGTCATAAATGGTCCTTGTTACTTTGTAAGACTAAATCTCCACCGTAGATTAAATCTAAATCCAATGGTTATAAATGGTCTCTGTCACTTTTCAAGACCAATTCTACACGTTGATTAAATCGACGGTTGATATCAAAGCCTTCCTAACCAAGTTTATTCTCACACCATTGATTAAATCAATGGTGATTATCCAATGCTTCTTTATTAAGTTTGTTTCTTAACCGTTGATTAAATCAATGGTTAATCTTCAAACTAAGTATTCTCATCTAAGGGTACAAATCAAGTCAAGCCCTCTTTGTTGACTACGCAGTATAATTTTTATTATTTTTATCTGCTATAACCCTACAAATAGTATTTTTACTATATTTTTATCACCTGATAAATAAATACAGTACAAAACACAGTAAAAAATAATTAGAAAAACTGTTTCCAGATTCAGGTTTAGTAAGATCCCCTGTCTCCGTCTAAACAGTACAAATTTTTCTATTCGTAGAAAATTTTTTACTTTGCGGGATCCACCTGGGCCAACGTATGGCCACCTGGGCCCACATAGGACCACCTGGGCCCACATACAAGATAAAAAAATTCATAATCATCCACAAAAATCACAAATATTAGAAAACACACAAATATCAAATCAGATCACATAAAATAATTAAAATCAAACGGTAAAAATTAAATTACGTAAACTGGCGAAAATTTTTATTTTGATGTTGACAAGTAAATCAATCGCAAAAAAGTAATAAAAAGTGAGTAGAGTATCGTCCCACGAGGATTAAGTTATTAATTACTAAATTCATCTGAAAATAACACTATTTAAGCTAACAAAAAGAGAGTTGCTGCAAATTTAATTAAAAAAATATAAAAATTAGCAAACAATAAATCAAAGGGGAGAAAAACAATGATGTTAAAGCGTTAGGATTCAAATTTCATTTGAACTCTTTAGAGGCACACTCAAATATTGGTTTAACTATGTTCTATTTCAATGATTTATGGTCAATTCCCAAAATTAATTAATACCCAATCCCTTGGTATATTAATCCTCTTACTGATTGAAATTAACTAATCCCTTAGTCTAACCTCAATTAGAAAGGCATTATCAAGAACGAGGGAATTAACAGAAAGACCACATAACCCACAACGTCTATCCCTAGCGAAAGAAGTTATGGTGTTTATCACAAGTTCTAAGTTCATGCAAATTTTCCCAAATCATACATAAACCCAAAAATCATTTCCAAATTGATCGGTTTAGAAAAGCATTAAGAACAGAGATAAACACGTAAATCATGAGATAAAAACATAAATTAAACCCATAAAAGAAAGTTACATCATCCAAGAACAAGATCCATCATCCCCCTAACAATGGGAAATTAGTTATACATGGAAAAAGAAGAACACAAAAGGAAGAATATGACAAACTCCATTGTAGAAAGGTGGAAAGGTTGAAGAAAATCCCTAATCTTCAATCCTAATTGCGCCCACACCACATTAGGGTTTGTGCCTCTTGACGACTACTGCCTTCTCTCCAAGTGTCTAAGAATATGTAAAAAGAAAAGTGAGCTCAAGAGTGAGCTGCTTTGCTAAATTCGTTTTTTCCCCTTTTATAGAAAAACTGACAGATTTTCGTATCTGAATTGCATGATTTTTCTCATCCTCTAGGTGGCCTAATTTGCCCTTGATCTCAACAGAGAAGTTGTAGGATTTTCTGTTAGCTTTCCAATGCCGCAAACGGTGCATCAATCTGATCTCTGTAACCCAAGATATGACTCAAGTAATGAGGGATGGTCAGGATAGTGCGGGAATCCGAATTTTGCTCCAAATCAAATCTCTTTGAGAATCTATATCTAATCTTCAATCTAATCATTGTTTGAGATTTTACATCCAATTAAAGCTCTAATTAGCATTTAAGAATAAGATATGAATTCTTCAAATATTTATTTTCAGGAATTTATTATTTTTGCACAAAATCGATGATTTAATCGAAAACTTGTTTCTTTGATTTCTTTCTTCTTTAAGCATCCAATCTCTTTCCATGTATATTTACCTATCAAAAATACATAAAAAAAACCATAATAAAAACAAAATTAAAATAATAAAAAATATAATCAAATTTAAGAATAAACTAAATCAAAAAGATTAAAAGATAATGAAAACCCAAGATTTTGAACCGTAAAAATATGAATTTTTGTAGGTTCATCACCTGACACGGAGTAAATCACTCAAAACGATCAAATACGCTGATGGAATAATCAAAATAATTTTACAGCATCCAAAAATTACTAAACAGTAAAATTCTATTAACTGTCAAAATTACTATTTATAAGATAGGAAATTTTGGGGTGTTACACTACTCCTTAGAGCTCCAAGGTTTCAAGGAGATTCTAGAGCCTTCTAGAATGCATGATTCATTTAGTGTGACCAATGCATGACCTAAGCCTTGTAACTAAATAGTTAGCCATGTAACTAAGTGAACTGACTAAGTTAGCTTAAGTGTAACTAGGAACTAAATGAATCAAAACTTAGTTACCTTTTCTCTATGTGCTCCATGGCCACCTAGTGCTACTAGGATATTTATGAATAAGTTAATCATCTAATGTGACTAAGGAGTGATCACTTAATGACATAAGCCATGTGAAACCATGTGCTTAGTTTTTATCTTGTTGAATAAGTTTTAACCTTCCTATCCTATGCACTCCACGGTCCAAGCTCAAGTACATTGGATATTTCACTTCATCAATATCACTTTGTGACATAAACTCTTCACTTCATTCTCTCTTATCCAAGAACAACAAAGAAACTCCATTTTCTCCCTCTTGAGAAGCTCTCGGCCTCCACATCCAACACCACCATCCAACACCATTTTTTTAATCTAGACAAGATTCTAAACACCTTTCATGTTGTAAGTTTCACCTAGTTCATCCATTTGGTGCTTTGAAATCAAGCTAGAGTTTTCTACTCCTAAAGGTAAAATCTTGGTTTCTTGGTTCTAAATTGATTCTTGAGTTTCTAATCCATGTTGATCCATGGTTTCTTTTTTTCAAGCTTAGTTTATGACTTTGTCTTGGTTTAATCTTGTTAGGGTTCTTCTTTGGAGGCTCACAAAAATTCCTAGGAGAAGCAACTTGAAGGATTTTGTCTTCCTTGAGGTAAGAGGGAGATTAACCTCATCAACCAAGTGTTGGTGGTGAGGGAATGACTTGTTTGTGGTGAAAAATTCATAAGGATTTATTCACCTGTGTGGTTTAAGCTTGCTTTGTTTGTGATGATTTTTGGTTAGTATGATTTATGGCTTTGATTATATGCTTGAATATGTGATTATGGAAGCATGTTGATTATTGTATATGGCATGATGTGATTTATGTGATGAGGATGAGTATGAAGGTTCCAAAGAACCTATGGAGGCTCTCGGCCTCAACACCCTCAAGGGAGCAAAATGTTTTAAATTATTTTTCTAATCATGGATTAAATGATTTAATGATAAGAAATTGGATTAAAGGTTTTTGCAAAGAATAAGGTGATAGAAAATAATTAAATATGATCTATGAAGCACATAGTGTAATTTGGCCAATATGCCTATTTTTGATATTCTAGATCCAAAATTAATTTACTAAGTGTAGAATTAGATATTTAATTAATAAGAAATTAATTTAATAGGTTTTTAGACATAAAAAGAAAGTAAACTAATTTTTAAAATAAGTCTAGTGTAATTTTGTGAGAAATAATGGAAAATGCTACTTAAAGAATCTTTAGTAGTAAAAATATTGTAAATAAAGCCAAAATAATTATTTTATGTGAAAATGTTTAAAAAAAATCCTTACGCGATTTGAAAATACGATAAAATGTTTATGCGATTGGAAATAACAGTAGTTTGCTATCGGGCTATTATGGTGGGCCTAGTTATGTTGAACAGTGATACCGCCAAGAGATGACATGTGTATGTGAAATACTGTGTGAATGATGATGACACGTGTATTTAAATCATAGATCATGCATTGAAAAGCATGTCAGCTTAATTGGTTAAGGCAATACACCTAAGAGATTGAATTTACACCTTCGTGCAGGTGAGAATTGCGTAGTTACAATCTTTAGTGATCTTGGAGATATCGGGGTGTGGATTGTCATATGTGGCCAGATGGTAGCACCTCTGTACCGTGGTATCCTATGCAAACACACTAACGATCTTGACGGAGTTACTGCTCTTTTCGTGGTTAGTTGAGAGTGTCTTATATAAGCTATTTTGCGCTTTTTGATATAATGTCTTGGCACATGATTTTGGGCTGATGATATACAGACATGTACTCCTGATCTTTCTCTCCGAAATTGTGATTAGCTTCATAGAGTAGGAATTGGTCGTTGTGTATATGCATAGTTGGCCAGGATATTAATATGATAATTATGCTTATCTGATATATTATCTGTGATGTGATAATATAACTTTATGTGTTGTTATTATATCTGTATATCTACTGTCATTTTCTATATTGCCATACTGGTATTGATGTAGGGGATCATACCTCTTTACTGTGTTATATCTATTTTATTGTGTATGTTTGATGAAGACCAAGGAGACGAGGAAGCTGAAAATTCTACTTTCCATCAGTGATAGTTTTCTTTGTTTGTTTGAATGGAGGCAAGGCGCCAAGTGCTGGGTTTTGTCCGAGTACAGTTCCACGGTGGAACTGATGCTTGGAAGTTTGATTTAGATAATGAACGTTTTGTTTACATCGGGGACTTCACTTTAAACCTTAGTGGAACCCGTGATGGGACTCCTGTTTTGACTCAACATGAGTCTGTGCATCTTGAATTCTCAATGCCAACACGAGAACTCTGGGGTGGTATTATTTATAACCCACGGGATGACTCTGTAGTGTCTTCAGCTAGAACCCCTGTCAGGTGACCGATGTGTTACCAAGTGGCCTCAAACTCAAGAGGGGGGTGAATTGAGTTTATGAAATATTTTCGCAAATCTTTCGTAAAACATTTGTTTATCAATTTTCGTTGAAGCTATTGGATAATTGAAGTGAATAAATAAATGAGATTGAATACTTCACTCACAAATTAAACTAGCCAAGATGAATAACATTCAAGCAAGCATATAAAATAAATGCACAAATGTAAAGAGAAAGGGTTGAGAGAACCAAACACAAGGATTTATTCTGGTTCAGCCACCCCTTGTGACCTACGTCCAGTCCTCAAGCGAACCACTTGAGATTTTCCACTAAACTTCAAGCTTGAATAGGTGCTTGAAAATCTTTACAGATTAGAGCACTCAACAACACCTTGGGATACCTCACCCTTGTACTTTGAGCCTCAGAACAGGGATGCCTCACCCTATACAACCTTTGAGGGATACCTCACCCTCTTTATACCTTTAAAGGAATCCTCACATTCTTCTTAACAAGGGATACCTCACCCTTTTTTCACTAGAGGGATACCTCACCCTCTTTGCACAATAAACAAAGTGTTTGAATGATAGAAACTCTCTCAAAGAGTAGATTGATACAAATTGAAGCTCTAACAATGCCCCTTTTGAATATCTCAGTTTTCTCACAAAAACAGGGCAAAAACATTTTTAGGATTTGATTCTAGTATATGAGTGTTATATTGATGTTCTAAATTGAAGTTCAACCCTTAAAGAATCCCCAAGGCAAGTATTTATAAGTCATTGGAAGAAAGGAGCCGTTGGGTCATTTTTAGCCAAGCATTAAATGCCATTAATATAGCTGTTGGACTCTGTCAGATTGCTTGTAATCGATTACACAGCAAATGTAATCAATTACATTGTTGTTCCAACATGTTCTTGGCTTTCTGGGCTCTGTGTAATTGATTACATTCTTAGTGTAATCGATTACAAGGCTTCTGACTTGCTTGTAATCGATTACCTTGGCCTTTGAACATATTTTTCAAGTCCAATTAAGTATGTAAGCCATTTCTAACACTTAGATCATTGGATTAAACATAAATCCTTTCATGAGTGTTAAATCTATGATTGAAAACAATGTTTCTTTGAAAAGCATGTTTAGCTTTGAATTTTCATGCTGACTTTGAAAACGATATTTAGAAAATCATTTGAGAATCATTGAGATACTTAAAGGGCATTTTACATTGATATTCTAAGACCTATATCTAATATACCTCTTTTGATCTTGGTCTTTTCTTTTGTTCTTGATCTTCTCTTTTTGCTTTTGTTATCATCAAAAACTCATTTGACATGCTTCAAGATATAAGCATTCACACGATGTACCCGCTTGTGTTCTTTGACGATGTAGAGGAGGAGGATCCTTCAGAGGGCTCAAATCCTTAGTTCAATTTTTTTTAGAGGTTTTGGTTTAGTAGTTATGTTTTGATGTACATATTGTATATTTTATCTTTTGGGAGTAAGTGTATTTATATAAATGATTTGGGTAAATTATTTGGGAACAAGGTTTGAAATACCTATGTATATTCTGGTGTGTTTATTTCAGTTACAATTTGTACTTATGGTTTTTATTTATTTATTTATTTTAAATTATTCTGCAAATGAAATTTTAAAATTAATGTTTTTACAAGATTAATTCTTTTACAACTTGGGTAAGTTATATTAGGATTAGTCTTAAATATGACACCCTTCAGAGGGCGTTACAATAAGTATAAGCAGAGTGATTCTAAATCGATCAACCCTAAGGAAAAAGGTAAATCGGACTCCAAGGTACTAAGATGTGCTAGATGTGGAAAGATACATGGAAGTAGACCATGCTTGGTGGGCAAATCCGTGTGTTACTTATGTGAGCAACCAGGGCACCTTAAGAAAGATTGTCCACAGAAAAAAGGGAGCAATGAAATTTTCCAACTTATTATGAGGTAAGAGCACATTTAAAAAGAAATCTTTTAAAAATGTGTATAAGTATGGTATAGATTTACTTTGTGAATCCTGTTAGTTTACTTTGCAAATCTAGTTTGTTTACCTTTGTTGGTATGGTTTGGTTGCTATATAGGCAAATGATATTATGTTCTTGTTTAGTTAAAAGTGTGAGATTGTGCTTAGGTTGTAGGCAGTTGAACAAAGAGACTATTAAGAATAAATGTCTTTGTCTATAATAGATGATCAAATAGATTAGTAAAGAGAAGCTTTAGATTTTCTCATCAGATGATCTAAGATTTGATTGTCATAGAATCAAGAATAAAAAGATAATATATCTAAAGATTTTCTAGGATTATGAAAGAACATGATAGGTATGTTAAAATAGTTTTGGAAACTTTTAAAGAAAGTAGTTGCATGCCAAGTTAACCAAGAGTAAGTTTTGGTTACAATTGGTATGGCTTTAAAGTCATGTAATTTCTCAAGGAGGAATTTCAGAGACTTTAGTAAGGTTTAAGCAATGGTATAATGGGAAAGACAACCATTGTTACTGAGGTTAGAGAGTTTATTAGTAGACTTTCTCAGTTAGTGCAACCCTAACTAGGTTAACTAGGAAAGGTAGTAGTTTGAGGTGTTCAGTGATCAAAGGAGTTCACAATACTTGTTGATCAGAAGGATCTGAAACATGAGGTAGAGGAGATAGATAGAATTCTCAAAAGTTTATAATTTTTGAGTTATAGTATCATCTGGGTAAAGCTAATGTAGTGGCTAATGCATTAAGTAGGAAATCCCTGCTTGTGTCTCGGATGATGGTCCAAAAGAGTGAATTTCGTGAGAGTTTTGGGAATTTGAGTCTCGCGATGGCTATGATGCCATTTAATCTCAACTAGTTTTTGTTACCAAGTGCCCTTAATACTCAAGAGGGGGTGAATTGAGTTTGTAAAATATTTTTGCAAAACATTTGATTATCAATTTTTGTTGAAGCTATTGAATGATAGAGATGAATGCATAGATAAGATTGAAATCTTTGACTAACAAATGTAACACCCAAGCAAGAAGGTATTCAAGCAAGCTAATAAAATAGTGCACAAAAGTAAACAAGTAGAGTTTAGAAGATCAAATGCGAAGTTTATCCTAGTTTAACCACTAATCCACCTGTGGCCTACGTCCAGTTCTCAAGTAATCACCCAAGATTTTCACTATATCTTCAAGCTTTAACAGGTGCTTGTAACCTTTACAAACTAGAGCACTCAACACACTTTAGGATACCTCACCTTTGTGCTTGAGCCTCAACGACAAAAGGATACCTCACCCTTACAAATTCTTTGAGGGATACCTCACCCTCTTTACAAATTACACAAAGTATAGATGGAATGAAACTCTCTTAAGAGTGGATAATACAAATTGAAGTTCTATGGGCATAAATGATTGACACACTTATAGCTCAAAAATAGGGGTTTGGAGAAAATGGTAGTGAAGCACGAATTTAATGCTTAAGAATGATTTTCAGATTATTCTCCAACTTATTTTTAATGCCCAACCACTTTTATTTATAGCCCAAATCAATTAATAGCCATTAGTGGTTGTTGGGGGCATTAAATGCTCTCAATAGAGCCATTGGGATATGTTTTCTGCCTTCCTAGATAACCTGTTATTGATTTCCAATAACTGGTTATTTGGTTTAGCATAACCAGTTATTAGAAATCTATAACTAGTTATGAGCCATTTAAAAATAGAGCTGCACCTCTGACTTTCACAATAATCGATTATGGTTTTACCATAATCGGTTAGGAGCTTTGGAAAAAGGATCCTGACTTAGTGAATAACCGGTTATGGGAAATCCATAATTGAGTATTCCCTTTAAAAATGTTTTGGCACGCTTCTGAGTTTGGCAAATAACCTATTATTGAATAGTAATAATATGTTATTGGTTTGGCAAGAAAAATAGGATTTCTAAGGATTTTGCCACCAAAGATTCCCAAAATATTTTTAATCTTTCTAAAACCATTTTGCTCAAACTTAAACACAATTTTCATAAGTTTAAATCATGATTTTGCGAAGCCATTTAAGCTGAGTAAAAACCAAGAAATGAGCTTAGTGTGATTCCTAAATGTCTTTACACAAGATCTAAGTCCTATAAGCTAAAATTAAATATTCTTGAGACTTGATCTTTGCACTTTCATTCCTTTCTTATTTGTTATTATCAAAACCATTGCTTTAGTCAATGCCAATTACATTCTCCCCTTTTTTTTATGTTGATAAACAACCATTGAGAGAAAGTTAGTTCAAATAAATTAGAATTCAGAAAAGGTGTTAAAGACTTACTCCCCCTCTATTTTTCAAGAGGTGATTTAATCAGAGATGCACAGCTCTCCCTTAATTTTTAAATCCCAAGATCATTGATATTATACCTTTTTCTAAATTACCTTACTTTTCTCAATGACATATAAACCAAATAAACTTCTCCCCCTTTTGTCATGATAAAAAAGATATACAATAGAGATTTGAACAAAAAAAGAGAAGTTGCACAAAACTATTGCCACACAATCAATAATAATTCAATAACAATATAACTAGATCAACATTATATTCATTTCAATAGACTATTCATTGCAAAATATCCAAGTCATAAGCTAAGATAACAGCATTTCCAAAAGATAACCTATTTTGGTTAGATGAGTTTTAAGCATAATAAAGTAGTTAAAACAGAAAGACATAGCTAAGAATAGAAATAAGTAATCCTAAAAAGTGATCATAGATGACTCCAATACTATGCTCCTGATAAGCTTGAAGATCTGCAAGTTGGGCTTGGATGCTTGCCAGTGTGGCTAGGATGCAATTTTCATTAGTGGTAGGTGCCTCCTCCATAGGCACATCAGCAGGGGCAGTAGATATGTTTCCTTCTGGTGGAGCTTCCTCACGTCCACGACCATAAACCTATTCGTTGTTGACTTTCCTGATTTGCATTCGAATGATGGAGGCCTTCCCAAACTTGTTATGACTAGTAGTGTTAATGATTCTATCATCATCTAAGCTGACCTTGTATCGTTTGAGGATTTTAGAAATGATCAAGGCATATGGAAGATCCATCATCATCTATTCCTTAGTTTTCATCATGTAATGCATGATGTACTAGGTCCAATTGATGTGCATTCGCTGTTTAAGGCCCAACTTTAGGAAGATGTCTTCTTCTTCAACTAGGGCATAGTTGCTAGCCCTCGGAACTAAGATATATGCCACCACAAAATAAAGAAGATAATCCTATGGATTTAGAAGGCCAACAATAAAGGACCCTTTTGGCATTTTAATGCCTGGTTGAAGTATGCTCTCTATAGCATCATCTCTATCATATTCTTCCCAAGAGTTGTGACTATCCATTGTAAACTTTTCTCCAGAATAAGTGAGGCCAAACAGGGGAGTCCACTGACTAGGGGTCACAATGATCCTGTGCCTTTTGAAATCTAAGACCAGATTTCCTCTAATAATACTTAAGTTGCAGTAATAAACTTTGGTTAGTTCAAGATAGTAGTACTCACTGTGGGTAGTAACGAATGTCTTCAACCTATGAAACTCCAATAGCTCCGTGAGAAATGTGAATCATTTTCTGATGAAAAAATCCCAATCCATGTACTTTGGCTGAATTAGATTTCGACCTTAAAATCCCAATGATAGTTCTCTGTCTGATTTAGATGGGAGAAGTATTTGCCATGGTCCAAATGTTGGTGTATGCCCTAGAGGCCGATACTTTTTTTGTATTTACATACATTCTATTATGCTTATTTTAATATATGAGGCATTTCATTTATTGTGTTCTTTTTGGTAAACATAATAAAGTCCTTAGAATAGTAAGTTTGATGCTATAGGACATCAAGTGGATGACTTGATCATGAGATCCTTTTAGTTAGAACACTATTCTTAAATGTCCCTAGTCAAGTATTATTATTAATTAGGACAACAATAATGCATTGAGACTAGTATGTGCATAGACTGATGACCACATCTCACAGGTCATGGATATGAGATATCAAGTCTTCACATGGGTACACATATTAGAGTAATTATGTACTGGACTGACTCGCCATGAGAACGCTACATGGATCGATACGTGAGTGTCATAAGCGATTCTTATAGTGACAATGGTGTCTGTGGTCCTTTGACCTGAAATCACTACGATTCCTATATGAGGAGTTGTGTGTTTTAATGCCATCAAACGTCATCTGTAACAAGGTGATTATAAAGTTAGTTATTGGACATACCGCAAATCATGCAGAGGGATGTGAGTGACCTAGATGGGATTTGTCACTCCTATATAACAGGAACGATATCTTCGGGCCCCCTGATTGAGTGAGACTGTGAAATGCATAGCCATGCTCAAATGAGCCAATATGAGATATTGATTTCATTTGTTGTTACAAAGTCTACTTGAGTATCAGGAAATGAAAGATTGGACTATGCAAGGGTGACGCATTCCATGCCTTGTGTTCAATCTAGATATCTTGACAAAGGGACTAAACGACACGGAAACATTGGTTACGAAAAGGTTATGTCAAATCACTGACATTCTTATTACTTGGGTAGCAGTGATGTGTTACTAGATACTGCTCACTGCTTGTAATATTAAAATAGGATTTTAATATTACTGCCAACATAATGAGAACTTGCAGGGTCACATACATAGAGCAGACTAAAATTGGAGCAATGGATCCAAGTTGGACTCTGATTCAAATATGGGTCAGACTCATAACAGATAAGTCTAGAGTTGCACAGCTTACCTTGCTGCTGCTCACACTCACTTAAAGCAGTCACTATTATAAATAGTACTGCTAAAGGGCTACTAATAGACACAATTTCAGAACCCTAGCCACACCTATAGAAAAGTGAGTGAGTGAGCGACAGGTTTCTTCTCTTCTCTTCGTAGCTAGCACTGTGGGAGATACGTGAGACTCCTCTTTGGAGACATTGGACGTTCGTGAGTCTGTTCGTGTGGATACCACAGAGACATCGTTTCTATTACGATGTTGGTAATTCACGTCCTTCCTTTTGATCACGCTTCAATAGGTAAATAATTTTTAAAAAAAAACTCGGATTGTGGCTTTTTGCATGGATCCTCGATGGGAATCCTATTTTTTCGCTGCGTAATGTAACCGTAATTCCCAACACAAAACTTACAGAAAAGTCTGGTTCATTGGTTGGGGTAGGTATTTCCTTGGGTACAGAGGGATTTTTGGTACGTGCTCTCTTGGGGTGAGAGGAGCTACTGGCCATGGTGGAAATGGAGGTTAGGGCTCGGTTGGGAGAGAGAAACCGCGAAGGGGAAGTGAGATTTTTGAAAGAAAATGGGAGTTTTATTCAGTGGAAAATGTGGGATTTTGATGGAAATGGTGTTTGAGTGGTGGATTTTGGTTAGATTTGAGGTGGGTGATGAGTTTGAATGAGTGGGTATGAGTGGGTGCTTGAAAGGAAGAAGAGGAAGAAGATAAAAATGGAGAAGGGGCTGTCATGAATGAAGAAAGAGGCTCATGGTTCCTATTATAAGGTGGCCCAATAACTGGTTATGGTTCTTGAGTAACCGGTTATTAGCGTGGAAAATAAGAGAATAGCCTTTGTCAGTTGGAATAACCAGTTAGGAGAGAATGGGTAACCAGTTATTTGCTTGAAATTGGAAAACACAACTTCTGTTTGCTTTGAATAACTGATTAGGGCCTTTTCATAATCAGTTATTTTCGTGCTCCAAAGAGCACCAAGACACTCCAATTACTCAATAACTAGTTATGAGAGTCTCATAATCTGTTGTTTTAGCTTGGCAGAGAGCAATTCTAATGTGCCATCCACTCCAAAGACCAAATAACTGATTATTAGCTTTTCATAATAGGTTATTTCACCACCAGAAACAGAAATTCTTCAAGAACTTAGTCCTTAAAACACCAACTCATGCCATCTTGAGGGTGAACTTAGCTTGGTCTCATTTTCAACAACTCTAAACATCGTAAGTGCAACCCAAAAATTGATTTTTCTTCTTTAAGAGCCCTAGAAAGAGATATTCATCAGCAAGAGCTTGAGATTTGAAATTTGGGGGACTTAAGCATGGATCAAGCACCTAAAAAACAAACTTGGGGGAAAACTCTGACGCTCAAGTCAGTATTTGATTCAAAAATAATTAAAGCAAAGTAATTATGCAAGGAATTCAATAATGTAGCAAAGTACCAAATTATGCTGCAAAGTGACAAGTTATGCATCAAAATGACATATTATGCAGTAAAATGATAGGTTATACAACAACATGATAGATTATACAGCAAGAGTTAGATGCATGATTGATCCAATATACCAAGTTCTCTTCTTATATAAAAGAATAATTTTTTATTCAAAGGTTTAGTGAATATATTAGTTAGTTATTTAGTTGTTTCCACAAATTCAAGTATGCAATCACCTTTTTGAACATGGTTGCTTATAAAGTGATGCCTAATTTCAATGTGCTTTATTCTTGATTGCAAAATGAGATTTTTATACAAATTGATTGCACTAGTGTTATCACACCTTATAGGGATGTAATCAAGGTCAAGACCATAGTTTAGAAGTTGTTGCTTCATCCAAGGGATTTGAGCACAACAACTCCTAACTGTAACATATTCAACTTCAGTTATTAATAATGCCACACTATTTTGTTTCTTGCTATGCCAAGAAACTAGTGAGCTTCTAAGCAAGTAGCAAGTCCCACTAGTGCTCTTCCTATCCATTTTGCATCTAGCAAAATTAGAATCAGAATAACCAATTAGGCTACATGAGGCACCCTTAGGGTACCACAAACCCATTTGTGAAGTACCTATTAGATATTTCATAATTCTTTTTACAACACATAGGTGTGATTCTTTAGGATTTGCTTGAAATCTAGCACGCATGCACACTCTAAACATAATATCAAGCCTACTTGTTGTAAGATAAAGGAGTGAGTCAATCATATCTCTATATTTTGAGATTTCTATAGATTTACCTCATTTATCCTTATCCAAATAACAAGAAGTGTCCATTGGTGTAGCTATATGCATGACATTGTCCATTTCAAACTTTTTGAGCAACTATTTACAATACTTGGATTGACTTATGAAAGTCTCATCCCTTGTTTGCTTAATTTGGAGACCAAGGAAGAAGTTGAGCTCACCCATCATAGACATCTCAAATTCATTTTGCATAATGTTAGCAAACTCCTTGCAAAGAGACTCATTAGTAGCACCAAATATAATATCATCAACATATATTTGAACAAGAAGTATGTTATGCTTTTTACGCTTGATGAAGAGAGTAGTGTCAACCTTTCCTCTTAAGAAGCCTTTTTCCAAAAGGAACTTGTTCAACCTTTTATACCAAGCTCTAGGAGCTTATTTTAAGCCATACAAGGCTTTTTTCAATTTGAAAACATGATTGGGCAATTCAAAGTTTTCAAAACCAGGAGGTTATTCCACATACACCTCTTCTAGTATAAAACCATTTAAGAAAGCATTTTTAACATCCATTTGATAAAGTTTGAAATTCATGATGCATGCATATACAAGTAGCATTCTTATGGCTTCTAATCTAGCTACAGGGGCATATATTTCTTCATAATCTATGCCTTCTTCTTGATTATAGCCTTTAGCAATAAGCCTAGCTTTGTTTCTTATTATTAAGCCTGTTTCATCAAGTTTATTCCTAATGACTAATAACTTCATAGAATGTAGTTATTTGTGCCCTATTTCTGTGCTTAAAAGAATGCTTAGTTCTAGTGTACAATTCATATTTAAAAAAGGTTTTAAGCTTATATTTGTCATATACTAATTTAGATACCTTCCTATGTGATATTGAGCAAATTGTGCTTATTTGGTAAGAGATTGAGTAAATTTGTATCTGTTATTAATTTGGTGATTTCTCTATTATAGGAAGGGCTCCGAACAAGATGATATATGGAGCATTTGAGTCAAAAGTGGAAGAGAAAGCTAAATTTACATCTCAGCAAGCAACGTCGTGACGTAGGAAATGAATTTTGCGGCGCTGGAGTGATATTTGCTATAGAATTCTGCAGACGAGCAAGTAACACCGCTACGTGGGCAATTTAATGTCGCGGCATTGGTGTATTCCCCTGCATCAGTCCAAAGACCCGAGGCTAGAGCGCTGCGATGCTAATAATTGGATGCCACGACATCTGTAACTTAAATGAATGCACGTCGCGGCGTGATGTGTTTAATACCGCAGCGTTCCCTATTTTTCTGCACTTATAAATACTATTTTATTAGATTTTAGGAGAGAGCTTTTGTTAGTTTAGAGAAGCTGTGCTAGGTTTTACTGTTTGGAGGCTGAGGGAGTCTAAGGAGGCAAGGTTAGAGACCATCTTCTTCATGGAAGGAGATTCAAGCATCAAGGAGCCAAATCCGTGAGCTTCGTTCCTTCTCCTTTCTCTTTTCTCTCTTCCTTATCTTTTGAGCATGGTTTTTGGTTGTAAATTTTGTGTTCAATGATTAGGTAAACTATATTTAGGGAAAACTTTAAATCATTCTATGAATATTAATGATTTTGTAATCTTTTGAGTATATATTGATATTTAGTTATGTTCAATCATGTGGTGCTTAATGCTCTTGATTGTTTGATAAGCTTTTGAGTGATTTGTTAAAATCTAATGAACCTAGACATAAGGATTTGGATTTTAGATCTAATGTATGGTTGATGCATGTTCGATTTCATTCAATTGGCTTAGATAAATTAATTCGTTAACTGGATAGAAATATACATTTTAGCCTTGTATAGTGTGTAATTGGGAATAGGTCATTCATGAGTGGATTTTGGTTCTAACTAAGGAGTTAGGTAAATAAAGCTATGGTTAATTATGCTAGACATAGGCTTTTAACTAAATTAGATTCTCAAGGTAACTTAATCATTTCATTGATGTTACTTGTAAGGAGTACATGTTATTAGTTGAAATAGGAGGTGAATAAGGATTTTCTAAAGCTCTAAACACTATCATTATTTTTATTGCTTTGTAGTTTAGAATTAGTTTATTTGCACTTTCTCTATTTTTATGTTCTTGGATAGAATTAGTTAAGCTATTAGTTGATATTTAGCTTTGGAAGCCAATATCCTCGAGGGAACGAACTTTATTTTTCACTTTATTACTTGAATGACCCGCACACTTATGGTACAAATGGTCTTAACAAAGACCCATTTGGTGCCAATTATGGGATGACCATTAGGCCTTGGAACTAACTCCTAAACTTAATTCTTTTCAAATTAGTTTAGTCCATCTTGCATGAATAAGATCCAATGTTCATCATTAATGACCTCAATTATGTCTTTTGGTTTAACTTGAGAGACAAAAACTATATGATTACATACATATCTAAGAGAGTTACGAGTAGTTACTTCTTTTGATACATCACTTATCACCTTGTCAAGAGGATGATATGTTGATGTTCTCCATTCCTTTGGAAGGTCTATGATTTGTGAATCCTCTTGTCTTGGGGGGTTAAATGGACTTTCTTCTTGCTTCTTGGCCTCTTTCTCTTGGTTCTCTAAGTGTGTTCTTGATAAGATTTCTGCAACATCATCAACCAAGTCTTTTCTTGGGCCATTTGGGTTAGTTTCATCAAATGCAACATGAATGGACTCTTCTATGGTCATAGTTCTTTTATTATATACTCTAAAAGCTTTATTATGCATGGAATAATCAAGAAATATTCCTTCATTAGACTTACATCAAACTTCTCTAAGTTATCCTTGCTATTGCTTAAAACAAAGCATTTATATCCAAAAACATGAAAGTGTGAAACATTTGGCTTTCTTCCCTTGTACAACTCATAGGGGATTTTCTTTAAAATTGGCCTTATTAGGGTTCTATTCATAACATAACAAGTGATACTTACCGTATTCGCCAAAATGTACTTAGGAAGATTAGCCTTATTGAGTATAGTTCTTGCCATTTTTTCTAAATATTGATTCTTCCTTTCTACAACCCCATTTTGTTATGGAGTTCTAGGGGCAGAAAAATTATGCTCAATGTCATGCTTATCACAAAAAACTTCAAACTCATGATTTTCAAACTCACCACCATGATCACTTCTTATAGATGCAATGCAAAAGCTTTTTTTTCATTTTGGATAACTTTGGCAAGTCTTTTGAATAATTGAAAAACATCATTTTTGTGAGATAAGAACATTGTCCATGTAAACCTAGAAAAATCATCCACAATTACTAATGTATAGTAATTCCCACCAAAGCTCATAGTTCTAGAGGGACTAAAAAGATCCATGTGTAAAAGTTGTAAAGGTCTAGTAGTTGAAACAACATTTTTAGCTTTAAAAGAGACATTTACTTGTTTTCCCTTTGGACATGCATCACAAAGTTATCTTTTTCAAATTTAAGCTTTGAAAATCCAATTACTAGCTCCTTTGAGACCAACTTACTCAAGTTATCCATGTGAATGTGAGCAATCCTTCTATGCTATAACCATAAATCATCTTTACTCATAAAGCATTTAGCATTATTTGAGGATATATCATCAAGGCTAATCATGTATATGTTATTGACCCTATGACCAACAAACTTAACTTGCTTATCATCTTTTCCTTCAATTATGCAATAATTTGAATTAAATATAACTCTATTTCCTTTATCACATAATTGACTAATACTAAGCAAATTATGTTTAAGCCCTTCAACAAGTAAAACATTATCAATAGAAGAGGAAATGATTTTACTAACTTTGCTAACTCCAAGGATCTTTCCTTTGTTGTTGTCACCATATTTTACATGTCCATTCTTCTTGGGGATAAGAAAGGAAAACTTGGAGCCATCACTGGTCATGTGCTTGGAGCAACCACTATTAAGATACCAATTTAAGCTCTTGCCCTTCAAGCACACCTACAACACACATTCATATTTTAATTTTTGGTACCTAAATTTTCTTGGGTCCTTGTGTGTTAGATTTAGGCAAGGTGCCTTCAGGGACCTAAACCACATTAGTCCCAAAATTGGTGTTCAAGTCCTTCCTAACATTACATGTTAAGGTACTATGCCCTTTCCTCCCACAATGAAAGCATTTGATAAATGGGCTACTTGATGTACTTGAGGAAACAAAGAGATTCTTGAGAAATTTTTATTGGTTATTGGGATTATACCCCAAACTGAATTTTTGGAAAACACATCTTTGTTTCCCTAGTAATATAGTCAAGTTGTTTATTTACCAATAAGGAGATTATTTTGTTGGAAAATAAAACCCTTCTTCTTCTTCTTCTTCTTCTTCCTCCTCCTTCTCCTCCTCTAGCTATGAGACATAGATGAGCTTCTCCTCCTCCTCTAGCCATGAGATATAGATGAGGTTCTTCATTTTTTGAACTATCGAAGGAATCTATATCATTGTCTTCCCATGCTATGTAGGCTCTCCTTCCTTTCTTTTCTTTAGAAAGTATTTTCTCAAACTTCTTCGTCTTCTTATGATATACAGGACATTTCATCTTCATGTGCCTCGATTTTCTAAATTCATAGCAAGTTGGAGTAGATGAGGTTCCTTCCCCTTTATGATAGGTCTTCTTAGGAGGGAAAGATAACCTTCTTTGAATTCTTTTCTTCTTAAGGAATCTTCCAAATTTTCTCACAAGGAGACTAAGATTCTCCTCATTTAGCTCAAGGTTCTCATCTTCGTCATCTTCACCATCATCTTCAATTATTGAAGAGATGGTTTTGAGTGCAATTCCTTTTTTCTTCTTATCATGCTCCTCATTTTGATTAAGTCTATTTAACTCTAATTCATGTTCTTAGAGCTTCCAAAATAGAGTTGCTAGTGTCATTGTTGATAGATTCCTTGACTCCGCAATAGCCATCACTTTGGGTTGCCAATTCCTATTCAATCAACTCAACACTTTGTTAATAAAATCTTCATTAGGAAAAGTTTTTCCCAATGAAGCAAGATGATTTACAATATGAGTGAACCTATTTTGCATTTCTTGAATGCTTTATCCTTGGTTCATTCTAAACAGTTCATATTCATCAGTGAAAGTATTTATCTTTGATCTTTTTACCTCACTTGTGCCCTTATGGGTTACTTGCACGTTATCCCATATTTCTTGAGTGATCTTATAATTTGATACCCTAAAGAATTCGTCATACCCCAAGGATGTGATAGTGATGTTCTTGACTCTCAAATTGTATTGACCCTTCTTTTTGTCCTTGTTGATCCATTCACTTCTTGGTGTATTAGTTCTTACACCATCAACTATATGTGTGAGGACAAAGGGGCCATTTTCAGCGGCATCCCACAAATAAAGATCATTAGCTTTAATAACAATTTTCATCCTTTTTTTTCCAATAGGCATAACTATCTCCATTGAAATAGGAGGTCTATTTATAGGAAAACTTTCAGAAAAAAAACCATTTGAAGCCATCACTTCTGTTAAAGCTGCTAAGCTCTTTACACAAGAGTCTATCTCTGATATTACTTGTTACCAAGTGGCCTCAATACTCAAGAGGGGGGAAATTGAGTTTGTAAAATATTTTCGTAAATATTTTACAAAACGTTTGACTATCAATTTTTGTTGAAGCTATTGATTGATAGAGATGAATGGATATATAAGATTGAAAGCTTTCACTCATAAATATAACACCCAAGCAAGAAGGTATTCAAGTAAGCCAATAAAACAGTGCATAAAAGTAACGGAATAGAGTTTAGAAGATCAAAATGCAAAGTTTATCTTGGTTTAGCCACCAATCCACTTGTGGCCTACATCCAGTCCTCAAGTAATCACCCAAGATTTTCACTATATCTTCAAGTTTCAATAGGTACTTGTAACCTTTACAAACTAAAGCACTCAATATGCTTTAGGATACCTCACCCTTTGTGCTTGAGCCTCAACGATAAAGGGATACCTCACCCTTTTTTACTGATTACACAAAGTATAGATGGAATGAAACTCTCTCAAGAGTGGATAATACAAATTGAAGTTCTATGGGTATCAAGGATTCACACACTTATAGCTCAAAAATAGGGGTTTGGAGAAAATGATAGTGAAACACGAATTTAATGCTTAAGAATGATTTTCAGACTGTTCTCCAACTTGTTTTTAATGCCCAGCCACTTTTATTTATAGCTCAAATCAATTAATAATCGTTGGTGCTTGTTGGGAGCATGTTTTAGATATATTTTATGCCTTCCCAGAAAATTAGTTATTAATTTCCAATAACTGGTTGTTTAGTTTAGCATAACCAATTATCGGAAATCCACAATCGGTTATAAGCCATTTAAAAACAGAGCTGCACCTCTGACTTTCACAATAACTGATTATAGGAAAACCATAATCAGTTAGGAGCTTTAGAAAGAAGCTACTGACTTAGTGAATAACCAGTTATGGGAAATCCATAATCAATTATTCCCTTTAAAAAATGTTTTGGCGCTCTTCTGACTTTAGCAAATAACCTGTTATTGAATAGTAATAAACTTGTTATTGGTTTGTCATGAAAAATAAGATTTTTAAGGATTTTGCAACCAAAGATTCCCAAAATCTTTTTAATCTTTCTAAAGCCATTTTGCTCAAATTTAAACATAATTTTCATAAGTTTAAATCATGATTTTGCGAAGCCATTTAAGTTGAGTAAAAACTAAGAAATGATCTTAGTGTGATTCCTAAATACCTTTACACAAGATCTAAGTCCTATAAACTAAAGTTGAAAATTCTTAGGACTTGATCTTTGCACTTTCATTCCTTTCTTATTTGTTATCATCAAAATCATTGTTTTAGTCAATGTTAATTACAACTTTGAAAGAGATCGTTAGATTGCATGATGTCCTTGTGAGTGTAATGTCTATCAGAGATACTAGATTCACACCTAGTTTTTAGGAAACCAAGCAAAGGCATTTATGACTAAGTTAAGTCTTAGTACAACTTACCTTTCATGAACAGAGGGGTCAAACAGCTTATAGATAAGCAGATTCCTCTTGTGAATGTATAGTCAAAGGAAAGTAGCACTGAAGAGGCTACTTGGGAGATGAAATCCTATATAAAGTAAGATTACCCAGAGTTGTTTGTATAAGGTGAGTAATTTTGGGTTCAAAATTTTAAAAAGGAGGGGAGAAATGTGACATCCTCTTTTGACATGTTAGACTTGTATATAGTTACAGAGGTAGCATATTACTTGTTTAACATACTTATGTAATTTTGTGACAAACTGAGTTAGTTTAGACACTTTGCTGCAATGCAAAAGGTGGAAAGTAGCTTAAAATGACTTAGATAATGTCTTTAAAGGCTAAGTTGAGGGAAATAAATATGAATAATTTATTTATAGGTCACAATTATGTGTACGAGGATGTCGTTAAAGTTTTAAAATAATCAGAGTTAGTTTGGTATTTTTAAGCACACTGGTTGTGTGTTTTAATACCAAATTAACTCGTAGCAGATATGAAAAATTATGGAAATAATGTTTTTAGTATTTAGATGAATCTTAGGATTTATTCTAATACCTATGGAAGTTAGGAAACTTGATTTGGTAAAATCAAAGTGTTCTTAACAGATGAAAAATCTCAGTAAAATATCTAAAGGAGTTAAAGTCTTCCACGATTCTTTTAATAATCACTTTCCTTGACTTTGTGAGATATTTCTCACAACTCACTAGTTGTTTCTCATGTTGAAGGTAGCAGTAGCTGCAGAAAAGAAAAAAAGTAGAGGAACAGCAAACGAGAGAGAAAGGAGAAAAGAAAGAAAGGAAGAAGGAAGGAAGGAAGATCCAAGAACCAAGTTCAAGCTTGAAGACCAGTTGCACTTCAAGAGGTAGGGGTGTATGTTTTAGCTTATCTCTTTTTCCTATCTACTTCTTCATGCTTAGTGCATGGCTAGGTTAGTGGAAATGGGTTTGATAAGGTTTCAATAATTTTTATGTGTTGAATCTAGTCTTCAATGGTTGAAATAGTTGTTTATGACTTAATCTACATGTGTTTATGAGTTGTAAACCTAAAGATGTTCATATTAACCTTTAAGGATGATCTTGAGAAACATGTTTATGAAGTGCATAAGTGATTATCTGGCTTTGGGTTAAGCTTCTGGTGAAGCCAAATAACCGGTTAGCAAGAACAGCTGACCAATTATTCTTGTGAGGTAGAGGGTCTTGTTATACCCAATGACTGGTTAGCAGGAAGCCTTAAGTAGTTATTGGCTTAAAACAAAGACTTATTTTCAAGGCCAAATATACCATAACCGATTATCAGGACCCCCAAACCGGTTATGGGTAAGATAAAAGTTAGATTTTGGCTTGTCATAACTAACTTTCCAAGAGGGATAAGGGCTAGGAACTTATGGAAACATATTTTTTCACCCTTGTGTTGGGAATTGTGGCTACATCACGCAGCGAAAAAAAAGGATTCCCACTGAGGATCCATGCGAAAAGTCATAATCTGAGTTTTTAAATTCCTTACCTCTTGAAGCGTGATCAAAAGGAAGGATGTGAATCACTAACACCGTAATAGAAACGATGTCTCTGAGTATCCACATGAACAGACTCACGAACGTCCAACATCTGCAAAGAGGAGCCTCACGTCTCTCACACAGTGTTAGCTGCGAAGAGAAGAGAAGAAATATGTCGCTCTCTCACTCACTTTTCTATAGGTGTGGCTAGGGTTCTAAAAAATAGTGTGTCTTAGCAGCCCCTTAGCAGTACTATTTATAATAGTGACCGCCTTAAGTGAGTGTGAGTAGCAGCAAGATAAGCTGTGCAACCCTAAACTCATCAGTTATGAGTCTAGCCTATATTTGAATCTGAGTCCAACTTGGATCCATTGCTCTAATTTTAGTCTGCTCTATGTGTGTGACCTTACAGGTTCTTATTACATTGGCATTAATATTAAAATCCCATTTTAATATTACAAGCAGTGAGCGGTACCTAGCAACACATCGCTGCTACCCAAGTAATAAGAATGTCAGTGATTTGACATAACCTTTTTGTGACCAATGTTTCCGTGTTGTTTAGTCCCTTTGTCAAGATATCTAGATTGAACACAAGGCATGGAATGCGTCACCCTTGTATAGTCTAGTCATTCGTTTCCTGATACCCGAGTAGACTTTGTAACAACAAATAAAATCAATATCTCATATTGACTCATTTGAGTATGGCCATGCATTTCGCAGTCTCACTCAATCAGGGCCCCCCGAAGATATCACTCTTGTTATATAGAAGTGACAAATCCCATCTAGGTCACTCACATCCCTCTGCATGATTTGCGGTATGTCCAATAACCAACTTTATAATCACCTTGTTACAGATGACGTTTGATGGTATTAAAACACACAACTCCTCATGTAGGAATCGTAGTGATTTCAGGTCAAAGGACCACAAACATCATTGTCACTATGAGAATCGCTTATGACACTCACATAACGATCCATGTAGCGTTCTCATGGTGGGTCAGTCCAATACATCATTACTCTAATATATACCCATGTGAATACTTGATATCTTATATCCATGACCCGTGAGATGTGGTTATCAGTCTATGCACATACTAGTCTCAATGTATTATTGTTGTCTTAATTAACAATAATACTTGATTAGGGACATTTAAGAATAATGTTATAACTAAAAGGATCTCACGATCAAGTCATCCACTCGATAACCTATGGCATCAAACTTACTATTCTAAGGACTTTATTATGATTATAAAAAAAAACACAATAAATGAAATGCCTCATATATTAAAATAAGTATAATAGAATGTATGTAAATATAGGCAAATGTATCAGCCTCTAGGGCATACACCAATAATCTCCCATTTGCACTAGAGCCAATCAAGCATATGTCTAATGCCTAAAGACCTAGTGTGACCTTCATGCTTCTGTTGTGCAAGAGGCTTTGTTAGTGGATCAGTAATGTTATCATATGTTGGTACTCTGCATATCTTCACATCTCCTCTATCGATGATCTCTCGAATGAGATGGAAGCGCCTAAGTATATGTTTGGATCGCTGGTGAGATCTAGGCTCCTTAGCTTGTGCAATGGCTCCATTATTATCACAATAGAGGTCCACTGGGTCCACAATGCTAGGAATAGCGCTAAGTTCAGCAATGAACTTCCTGATCCAAACGGCCTCCTTTGCTGCATTAGAAGCAGTAATATACTCAGCCTCTGTGGTAGAATCGGCGAATGTCTCCCGCTTTGAACTCTTCCAGCTCACAGCCCCACCATTTAGGCAAAAAACATAACCCGATTGTGACCTGAAGTCATCCTTATCGGTTTGGAAGCTAGCATCAGCGTAACCCTTTACAACTAGCTCTTCCTCGCTCCATATACCAAGAACGAATCCTTAGTCCTTCTCAAGTACTTAAGGATGTTCTTGACAGTAATCCAGTGACTCTCACTGGGATCAGACTGGTACTTACTCGTCATGCTCAAAGCATACGAGATGTCTGGTCGAGTACAAAACATGGAATACATGATAGATCCAATTGCAGATGCATATGGAATCTTGCTCATATGATCCCTCTTATCCTGGGTGGAAGGGGATTGAACGTTAGATATGCTTACACCATACGACATAGGTAAGAGTCCTTTCTTGGATTCATGCATGTTAAACCATCTTAACACATTGTCTATGTATGTACTCTGACTTAGGCCAAGCAATCTCAGTGATCTATCTCTATAGATCCTGATACCTAACACATAGGTGGCTTCGCCCAAGTCCTTTATAGAGAAGCAGTTCCCTAACCAAGTCTTTATGGACTGTAGGGTAGGGATGTCATTTTCGATAAGTAGTATGTCATCTACATACAATACCAGAAAGACAATAGTGCTCCCACTAACCTTCTTGTAGACACAAGATTCTTCTTTATTCTTGATGAAACCAAACTATTTTATTATACCATCAAAATGAAGATTCCAGCTTCTGGAAGCTTGCTTCAATCCATAAATAGATCGTTGTAACTTGCACACCTTTCCAGCATCCTCTGGAGTGGCAAAACCCTTAGGTTGTGTCATGTACACATCCTCGAGAAGATTTCCATTAAGGAAAGCAATTTTGACATCCATTTGCCAGATTTCATAATCATGGTATACTGCAATAGCAAGCAAGATCCGAACAAATTTAAGCATCGCAACTGGGAAAAAAGTTTCATTATAGTCTACATCATAAATTTGTTTGAAACCTTTAGCCACTAATCGCACCTTAAAGGTATGCACATTACCATCCATGACGATTTTCTTCTTGAAAATCCACTTACACCCAATGGGTTTTACCCCTTCAGGTGGGTCAACTAAGGTCCATACCTGGTTGGCATACATGGAATCCATTTCAAATCTCATGGCCTCAAGCCATTTCTCAGATTCTGGGCCAATAATGCCTTCCTGGTAAGTCACAGGCTCATCTTGATCCATGAGCAATACGTCACCTTGCTGGGTCATGAGAAATCCATATCTCTTTGGTTGATGATGTATCCTATTAGACCTACGCAGGTCTTGTGCTACTAGAGCAGGTTATTGGTCCATAACATTTTGTGGAGGCTACTCTATTTCCAGCATTGGTTCATTGCTGCTTTGTGAAACTTGAATTTCTTCAAGTTCTATTTTTCTCCCAATGGTTCCTTTGGAGATAAACTCCCTTTCTAGAAATACAATTGTCCATGCGATGAACACTTTGCCCTCGGTTGGATTACAGAAAAAGTATCCCTTGGTTTCCTTTGGATACCCCACAAAGAAGCATTTATCTGATTTAATTCCAAGCTTATCAGAAACTTGACATTTCACATAAGCTTCACAGCCCCAAATCTTCAAGAAAGACATACTGGGCCATCTCCTAGTCCATATCTCATATAGTATCTTTTGAACCATCTTAGATGGAACATGGTTAAGTGTGAAAGCTGCTGTTAACAGAGCATGTCCCCAGAAGGAGAAGTTTGTATGACTCATCATGGATCGGACCATGTCCAACAAGGTCTGGTTCCTCTTTTCAGAAACACCATTCCATTGTGGTGTTCCTAGTGGAGTGAGTTGAGATATTATCCCACACTCTTTCAGATGATCATCAAATTGTTGGCTTAAGTATTCTCCTCCTCGATCTGATTGAAAGATTTTAATACTCTTACCAAGTTGGTTTTGTACTTCATTTTTGAACTCTTTGAACTTTTCAAAGGATTCTGATTTGTGCTTCATAAGATATACAAATCCATATCTACTGAAGTATTGAAAATCACCTCTAGCAAGTGTGTTTAGTGGCCCACATACATCACTATGTATAAGGCCTAAAAGATCACTAGCCCTTTCACCTTGTCCAGTGAATGGGGCCTTTGTCATCTTCCCCAATAAATAAGATTCACATATCTCATATGATTCAAAATCAAACAAGTCCAAGAATCCATCTTTATAGAGTTTGGAGATGCGTTTCTCATTTATGTAGCCCAAACGACAATGCCAGAGAAAAGTTGGGTTCAGATCGTTTGATTTAAACCTTTTTGTATTTATGTTATAGACGGGCGTTTTGAGATCAAGGACATAAAGTCAATTACTTAATTGTGCACTGCCATAAAAATATCATTCATATAAATGGAACAACACTTGTCCTTTATAATAAAAGAAAAACTTTTCTTGTCCAAACAAGAAATAGAAATGATATTCCTGCTAATAGTATGTATAAAATAGAAGTAAACTAACTCTATTACAAGCCCAATGGGCAAAGATAATAAATAAATCCCTATAGCTAATGCAGCAACCTTTGCTCCATTTCCCACTCATAGGTCGACTTCACCCTTCGTCAATGGTCTACTACTCTTTAGATCCTACACATTTACACAAATGTGAGATCCACATCTAGTATCTAATACCCATAATGCAAAAGTAGATAAATTGACTTCAATAACAAAAATACCTGAAGTAAAAGTCTCACTTCCCTTCTTTTTCTTGAGCTCCTCCAAGAACTTGGCATAGTTCCTCTTCCAATGTCCGGTTTGACCACAGTGGAAGCATGTACCTTCCTTAGCCACTCCACCTACTGGTTTCAAGCCAGAAGTTCTGGGCTTGGACTTATCCTTGCCCTTGCCCTTCCAGTTGTCCTTGGGCTTTTTCTGCTATTTCTTGCCCTTATTCTTTTGGACCATTATTATGGCCTTCCTTTTGTCTTTGTTAATGTTCTGCTCAGCAGTTCTCAATATGTCTAGCGGCTCTGGTAGTGATTTGTCAATCTCATTCATGTTGTAGTTCATGACAAATTGACTAAAACTTTTCGGCAACGATTGCAAGACTAAGTCAGTGGCCAACTCTTGGACCAAAGGAAAACCAAGTCTCTCTAGGTTTTCAATGTACCTAATCACCTTGAGTACATGAGCACCAACAGGGCTTCCTTCTACCAGCTTGCATTGAAACAATGCTTTAGATACCTCGAATCTCTCATGTCTGGCCTACTCTTGATAGAACTTCTTGAGGTGTATGATCATATTGTAGGCATCCATGTTCTCGTGTTGCTTTTGGAGCTCAAAGTTCATGGTGGCTAGCATTAGACATCTGACGTCCAAGGCATCATCTTGATGCTTCTTATAAGCATCCTTTCAATTCTAGGGGCATTAGCAGCATGTGGCTCAGGAATAGGCTATTCTAGTACATATAACTTTTTCTCTTGCTTGAGGATAATCCTCAAATTCCTGTACCAGTCTAGAAAATTCATTCCAGATAACTTGTCCTTCTCAAGGATGGATCGCAGTGATAAGTTACTTGATGTGTTTGTTGCGATGGTAATCTATCAACAGAAATATACAAAATATAAGTATCATGCCATAAACATATTTAATGAGGTCTTTTAATTAAATATGTCTCTCACTATTTTATTCAAGTCAATGACCCTCAGCATTGACTCAGAAAAATCCCATCGTAAGATTTCCTAGTGGGCCAAGTGATGTGTGTGAAACAACATCATGTTTTGTTCTTGTTTTGCATGCATTCTTGAGCATTTTAAGCATTTTAGTTTCCTTTTTAGTTTATTTTTTCTCTTAGTTCGGATAACTGCGATGTTTTTGGTGTTCCTGTGCAGGATTAATGTTGAATTGGCCTTGGATTGAATGGAATGCTTACATGTTTGAAGTTGGAGCTTAATAGATAGCAAAAAGGTGCAAAAAGACCATTCCAGAGGGATCCACGGCCTGCCCGTGGATTAAACCACAGCCATGAATCGAGCAGTAACTTGAAGGAGGAAAAGAGAGATTCCAGGGAGTTCCACGGCCTGCCAGTGGATTAAACCACGGCCGTGGAATGATCCATGGCCATGGAATTCTGACAGCAAGATCCACGGCCAGCCCGTGGAATGATCCACGGTCGTGGATCACAGTGCGCAGTAGTTTTTAAGTTTTTATTTTTATTTCTTTTGGCGGTTTTTTAGCCAATTAAAACCCTAAGTTATAAATAGATGTTCTGAATAGCATTAGGGGGTTCTAATTTGGTTTTTGGAGGAGGCACATTAGAGGCTTTGGCTCTTGATCTTCATCTTTCTTCCCTCTTCTCTCTTGGATTACGGGTTTGGATGTTTAAGAACATGTTTTCTGATTTCTTCTTCTCTATGTCTGAGTAGTTTCTTTTGTTTCTAGGATTGGACAATGTCCTTTGATACATTGATAATGATTAATTTGTTTCCCCTTTTATTGATCTTGAATGTTCTTTGATTCAATCCTTATTACTTTTATTCATGTGAATTTGCTGGCCACTTATTTGCATCTCATAGGCATTTAGGGACGTACTGAGAGGTGAACCTAAGTGTTGGAACCATAAGAATTGAACTTAAGGTCTAAATCACGAGAGTAGTTTTAGCCTTTCGAGGATTCAATGAATTGCCACAAAGCGTAATGAGTTCAATTTAAATTCAATTACCACGAGAGTAGGAATTGGTTTAATTGGGCACGGATCTTGTATCTTGAGAAAGAACATTAACTAATTTAGGATAATTCACCTTCAATTGAATTTCAGATTTAATAAAAGGGTTGTCAATTAGGATTTATCTTGTATCATTGTGGTATCCCAATCTTGGAAGCTTTCTTGAATCTGAATACCATCCTTGATTACTTGCTATTTTTGTTCTGAATTCTGTTTTCTTGATTTTATTTAATTGTTTTGTTACTACATTCTTCTTTATCAATAATCATATTCCCTTTTATTTAACTTAATTGAATTAATTAATTAATTCGTATTGATAGACACAGTCCCTGTGGATTCGATCTTTTTATTACTTGACGATGAAACTGTACACTTGCGGATTTCACGCATCAAGTTTTTGGCGCCGTTGCCGGGGACTGTGTTTTTCTTGAATATTAATTTAATTATTTTAAACCTTTGTCTTTATATTTGGTTCTTACGTTCTTGATTTCTCTTTGACTCTCTGCAGGTAATTTCTCTTGTTTATGCAAAGTACTAGACGTTCTGGGATTCTCATTGAAGTAGATCCTGAAATTGAAAGGACTTTACGTAGAAGAAGAAGACAACAAAGGCAAAGAGTAAGATATATATCTAAACCACCACTTGTCATGGCAGCAGCTGAGGATAACAAACCGTTAAAAGAGTATGCAGCTCCTAATGCTCGGGGTTTGCGATCTAGAATTGCTCGGCCAGACATTGAAGCCAGGCACTTCACCATACCTCCTACCTTACTTTCTATGATAAGGCAGAACCAGTTTGGAGGATTGCCATCAGAGGATCCTAATGATCATGTGAATATGTTCTTGGAGTTCTGTGAGACCCTCAAGATCGAAGGCGCCTCTGTTGATGCTATTCGTCTCCGCCTGTTTCCTCTATCGTTGAGAGATAGAGCTAGAGCTTAGCTGAAGTTTGTTCCTGCTGAGACGATAACTACTTAGGACTAATTAGAGCAAGCCTTTTTAGATAAATTCTTTCCACCTTCCAAGACTGCTCACCTAAGGACCCAAATTATAAGCTTTGTTCAGAAAGATGGCGAGTCATTGTCAGAAGCTTGGGATAGATATAAGGCTTTGCTGGAAGCCTGCCCACACCACGGGTTAGAGAAATGGTTGATTGTCCACACCTTCTACAATGGTTTGGAATATTCTTCGAAGGTGTCTCTTGACTCGCTTGGTGGTGGAGCTCTGATGAATAGGAGGCTCACAGAGGCTTATGAGATAATTGAGAGTGTAGCTTCAAATCATCACCAATGGGCCAATGAAAGAGGGCATAACCCGAGAAAGCTCTCGGGAGGTAAGTTTGAGGTAGATGGTGTTGATTTAATTATATCAAAGTTTGATTCTTTGAATAAACATTTTGACATGCTTGAGAAAGCTCATGTTAATGCCATAGGTGCCTCTAATAATTTTTGTGAGATTTGTGGAGTACAGGGACATATTGGTGCTGAATGCCAAGTTGGAATGGGTTCCTCACATGGTGCACCGGTGGAGCAAGTGGAATCATGCCACAATTTCCATGACTTCAACCAAAAGGGGAGGAATGATCCGTATTCCTAAACTTACAACCCCGGTTGGAGGTCACATCCTAACTTCTCTTACCGGAATAATCAGTACCAAGCTGGGCAAGGTAATGCTAAACCATCTTCTAGAGTTCCACAGGTACAGAAATCTAGACTTTAGTCTCTTTTAGAGAATTTTGTTGAGAGCCAGTCTAAGCAGAATGAGGAGTTTAGGCACCATGGGCAAGTTGTGACTGAGGCAATTAAAGAGTTGTCAGCTAGAGTTGACAATTTAGCCATTCATAATAAGATGTTGGAAACCCAGATTGCCCAACAAGCAAGCACTTCTCTTAGGCAGCAAGGTAAGTTTCCTGGTCAACCTGAAGTCAACCCAGGCAATGAACATTGTAAGGCTGTGAGTTTGAGGAGTGGAAAGATGTTAGAGGATCCTAGGGGTAATGGGGAGAGTAACAAAGATGTGGGGAATGAGGAAAAAGAGACTAACACACAACCCTTAGAGGAGGAGGAAGCTAGTGAGAAAGTGTCTAAGTATGTACCCCCTGAGCCATACCAACCCCCAGTTCCCTTCCCTCAAAGACTTGCTAAGGCGAAGTTAGACAGGCAGTTTGGGAAGTTCTTAGAGGTTCTTAAGAAATTGTACATTAATGTACCCTTCACTGAGGCGTTAAAACAAATGCCTACCTATGCCAAATTTCTTAAGGACATTTTGTCTAACAAGAGGAAGCTTGAGGAATATGAGACAGTAGCTTTAACTGAGGAGTGTAGTGCTTTAATTCAAAATAAATTGCCTCCTAAGTTAAAAGATCCAGGTAGCTTCTCTATTCCTTGTTTGATTGGTAACACTAGTTTTGATAAAGTTTTGTGTGATTTGGGAGCTAGTGTTAGTCTTATGCCTCTTTCGGTGTGTAAGAAGTTGGAGGTGGGTGAGCTGAAACCCACAACTATCTCACTTCAATTGGCGGATCGGTCTATCGAGTACCCCATAGGCATCTTGGAGGATGTTCCTATTAAGGTTGGTAAGTTTTATATGCCGGTGGATTTTGTTGTGCTTAACATGGAAGCTGATGCTACAATGTCGATCATACTTGGGCGTCCATTCCTTGCCACTGGAAGGGCGATCATTGATGTCCATGAAGGAAAATTGACTTTGCGATTGAATGATGAGGAAGTAGTTTTTGATGTTTTTAAATTTGAAAATAATTCTAATTCCTTAAATTCATGTAATTGCATTGATGCTACTAAAGTTGTGGATAGTGTTGTGCTTTCAGGTATACAGGAATCAGTGACTGATGCTATGCCCTGTGTGACATCCCAGGGGCCGACGAGGGCGGGGAGTGATCGCCGGTGCAATGAAGCACGGACAAGGAGCGGCTCCTGGCAGGCTTCTAGGCGGAGGGTCTGCATGAATGAACTGAATACACACCGGAATGAGAGGGATTCGAGGAGATGCGTGCGGTATGGGACTGCATAGTTGAGGATGGCTTAAAGGAATTGATTTGGTGTAGCCATATCAACAAGTTGCAACTTCTTTTCGGGAGCCTAGAACATAAGAACTCCATGGTTAAGCGTGCTTAACCTGGAGCAATTGTGGGATGGGTGACCTCCTGGGAAGTTTCCTAGGATACGTGTGAGTGAGGACAAAGCACGCTGAAAAGACCCGTGTTGGTTTGTGGAGACACTTATCAATCCTGCAGGCAGTCCCGGGTCGTTACATTAATGGTATCAGAGACGGGACCTCTCCCAGTACGGTGTGGTTCGGGGACGAACCAAGCGGAAGCTGGTGGGCATGTGACATCCCAGGGGCCGACGAGGGCGGGGAGTGATCGCCGGTGCAATGAAGCACGGACAAGGAGCGGCTCCTGGAAGGCTTCTAGGCGGAGGGTCTGCATGAATGAACTGAATACACACCGGAATGAGAGGGATTCAGAGACTGTGCAGGTATGGGACTGCATAGTTGAGGATGGCTTAAAGGAATTGATTTGGTGTAGCCATATCAACAAGTTGCAACTTCTTTTCGGGAGCCTAGAACATAAGAACTCCATGGTTAAGCGTGCTTAACCTGGAGCAATTGTGGGATGGGTGACCTCCTGGGAAGTTTCCTAGGATGCATGTGAGTGAGGACAAAGCACGTTGAAAAGACCCGTGTTGGTTTGTGGAGACACTTATCAATCCTGCAGGCAGTCCCGGGTCGTTACACCCTGCAAGGAAGGACCTAAGAAGTAGAGTGACAAGTGTGTTGAGAAGCGTGAATTTAAACTCGGGGATAGAGTTCTTGTTAATAACTCGCTTCTACGTTTCTGTCCTAGTAAGTTATGGTCGAAATGGTCAGGACCATATGAGATTGCTCGAGTTTTATCCTACGGTGTGCTTGAGGTGCAGAAAGAAGGTCATAAGCCTTTCATGATAAATAGTCAGAGAGTGAAACACTTTGAAGGAGTGGGGACTGAGCACTACTCCATTGACATCACCTGAGCATAAAAACCAGACCAAAGTCAAGCTAATGACTTTAAACAAGCGCTTCTTGGGAGGCAACCCAAGTTTCTTTATTTTTTTTCTTTTCTTTAAATTTCTTCTTTTTCTTTTGATTTTGTGTGTTAGATTTTTGGTTTGATATTTGTCTCATGGATTTTGTCTAGGTTTGACCCTTTTTGAAGCTAAATTTAGAAGAAGAGTGAAGTTAGAAAGTTCCACACCCAGCCCATGAAAAATTCTATGGCCATGGATTGAATACCAGAAGTTTTTCCACCACCGCAGTGAGTTCTTTTCTTTTACCCCTTCTCTTGTTTTAGATTTTTACATTGGGGATAATGTAAGTTCTAAGCTTGGGGGGTATTTTCATATTTTCATTTTCATTAGTTTCGTGCATTCTCATGTCTTGTTTTGCATTGCATTTTCATGTTGCATTTTCACACCATCATATCTTTTGGGTTTTTGGTTGAACTTGTGCCCTTCTCTTTTGAGGATTTTGAGATGGTATTGATTTGGAACCCAATTGTTGATTCTTGTGATAGGCTACAGGCATTGTTTTAATTGACAGTAGAGGTGATCTTTTGATAGTTGATAATTAGCATAATGTTCTCTGAATTTGTGCTTCACATTGAATTTTTAAACCTCTAAATGTGAGTTTTCAGCTTATATGGGACTTATGCATTATATGATTTTTGTTCCCATTCTTTGTGTTGAGTGATATTCCTCATTGATCATGTGCTCTAGAACTTGATTTGAAACCTTTTTGAGGCAAAATTTTTGGTTGCATGCTTGAATGTGATTAAGGCATTTTAGGTATTTTTCTGGCCTTCTGAAATTATTACACTTTCATCCTCTAGTTGCCCATTTTGAGCCTATTGCATAATTATTTTTCTTGATACCTATGCTGAAACATTGTTGGTAATCATTTATAATATTAAATGGAGCAATTTGAATTTGAAAGTTGTGTAAAGATGTGTTGGGAATTATATGTTTTTTACCCTTCTCTTTCTCAAATGAAAAAAAAAAGATCAAATAAAAGAAAATCATAAGATTGAAGCTTGAAAAAAAAAGAAGAAGGAAAAGAAAGGAAGAAAATACTTGGAAATATGGAGTTATGATCCTGTTTGAAAAATGCCTTTGCTCCATTGATGTTCTATTGGATTTCTTGTGCTTATTGAAAAAAAAAAATTGATGAGCCCTTTGTGTATACCTTCCTTTCTCTACCCTACCTAACATCATTCCCATGGCCCCATTACAACCCTTGAAAAACCTTTTGATTTTTGTATGCATGCTGATTATTCGTAGAAATTTGGTTTCTTATCAAGCATATGGAAGTGCATTTTCTTTGAAGGATTTTGAGCGTATGATTTTCACCCTTAAACACTTTGAGTGTGGTTAGTGGAGTGAACTTAATTCAATCAGTGAGGATGCATGATTTCTGAGAACTTAGCCTCTAATTGGACTTGATTTTGATTACCTCTTAGATTCTTTGTTTGCCTTAGCCTATTGCTTGGATATTGTTTTCTTGGGTTCCTTATTCTTTATTGTCTTTTGATTCCACAACTTGGTTTGGCATTAATTTTTGCTTGAGGACAAGCAAAGTCTTAAACTTGGGGGAATTTGATGTGTGTGAAACAACATCATGTTTTGTTCTTGTTTTGCATGCATTCTTGAGCATTTTAGGCATTTTAGTTTCTCTTTTAGTTTATTTTTTCCTTTAGTTCGGATAACTGCGGTGTTTTTGGTGTTCCTGTGCAGGATTAATGTTGAATTAGCCTTAGATTGAATGGAATGCTTGCATGTTTGAAGTTGGAGCTTAATAGATAGCACAAAGGTGCAAAAAGACCATTTCAGAGGGATCCACGGCCTGCCCGTGGATTAAACCACGGCCATGGATCGAGCAGCAACTTGAAGGAGGAAAAGAGAGATTCCAAGGAGTTCCACGGCCTGGCGTGGAATGATCCATGGCCGTGGAATGATCACGGCCGGCCGTGGAATGATCCATGGCCATGGAATTCTGACAGCAAGATCCACGGCCAGCCCGTGGAATGATCCACGGCCGTGGATCGCTGTGCACAGTAGTTTTTAAGTTTTTATTTTTATTTCTTTTGGGGGCTTTTTATCCAATGAAAACCCTAAGTTATAAATAGATGTTCTGAATAGAATTAGGGGGTTCTAATTTGGTTTTTGGAGGAGGCACATTGGAGGCTTTGGCTCTTGATCTTCATCTTTCTTCCCTCTTCTCTCTTGGATTACGAGTTTGGATGTTTAAGAACATGTTTTATGATTTCTTCTTCTCTATGTCTGAGTAGTTTCTTTTGTTTCTAGGATTGGGTAATGCCCTTTGATATATTGATAATAATTAATTGACGTTGTTTCCCCTTTTATTGATCTTGAATGTTCTTTGATTCAATCCTTATTGCTTTTATTCATGTGAATTTGCTGGCCACTTATTTGCATCTCATAGGCATTTAGGGACGTACTGAGAGGTGAACCTAAGTGTTGGAACTATAAGAATTGAACTTAAGGTCTAAATCACGAGAGTAGTTTTAAGCCTTTCGAGGATTCAATGAATTGCCACAAAGCGTAATGGGTTCAATTTAAATTCAATTACCACGAGAGTAAGAACTGGTTTAATTGGGCACGGATCTTGTATCTTGAGAAAGAACATTAACTAATTTAGGATAATTCACCTTCAATTGAATTTCAGATTTAATAAAAGGGTTGTCAATTAGGATTTATCTTGTATCATTGTGGTATCCCAATCTTGGAAGCTTTCTTGAATCTGAATACCATCCTTGATTACTTGCTATTTTTGTTCTGAATTATGTTTTCTTGATTTTATGTAATTGTTTTGTTACTACGTTCTTCTTTATCAACAATCATATTCCCTTTTGTTTAACTTAATTGAATTAATTAATTAATTGGTATTCATAGACACAGTCCCTGTGGATTCGATCTTTTTATTACTTGACGACGAAACCGTACATTTGCGGATTTCACGCATCACCAAGATCCATATTTCACCTAGTTTTTAGTCAGCTTTGGCTGATCACCCAAAATTCAGTTATTTAGGTAGGAAACACTTTCCAATTACATCACAGGTAACTCTTAGATAGTTGGGTGAATAACACTTATTCTAATCCATCTAATGGACTAAAGCCCAACTTCATGCCTCTAAGCCTTTAATCCTACTGAAATGGCCTAGTTAAGTCAGACTCAATGGTTGGCAGTTGGATATTACCTTTATCCCATCGTGTCTTACTAATATAGATAAAGGCATCCTGCTTTGGCAGACCTGCACTTGATCGATACTAGTCTTGACGAGTGCCACATATTGGAAGGCATCACATAATGACTTAATATTTACTTTGAGGGAATTTTTATTATTATTTGATCTCACCATTTATTAAATTATTTATCATACTATAAACATTATCCATGCATCTCATACATAAAAGGCATATAATAAAAGTGACATGGTTATGGCCCCCAAAGATAGTAGCATAAAGAAAGCCAGCTTCACCAAGCATCTCCCACCAACGTCCTCACTTGATGCTGTCTTCTTGTCTCCACATCATAATTACATTATATAGAAACCTCTTTTATATTCGAGGGGAGTTAGGTGAGAAGAGATTGTACAATCAGAAGGTAGAGAGAAAGGCACGACATGCAGGTCGTATTTATTAAAACCAAAATAGCATAAAAAGAGGACTAAAACCATAACCATGCACCATGCATCACAAAGAACATATAAACTCAAAACAATAATACATTATTATTTTCATGAGTCATAAAATGGATAGAAAATATCGCGTTTTTGAAAAACACCCTACACAGAGATAGCACGGAGGTCCCGCTGCCCGACTCGAAAAATTGAACCATAAAAAAGAGTTGAATCTCTTGCGCCTCCCTTGATGGCTAGGGTATCAACACTTGAACCCTAAACCTAAAAACACATGAATGCTTCATGCGCCGTAGGGAACCCTTGTGCCGCTGTTCAACACTTGAACCCTTGTGCCTCTTTGATGGCTTGACATCAACACTTGATGCTACTGTCGCAAAATAGGAGTTAGGGTTTCCAAAACCCCTTGCGCTGCGCCGCATATGCAGAAACAAGGATTCCATAACCCTTGCTACTGCAAACTAAGAACAAGGTTTCCTAAATGTTGTATGTATCACATACATACTTGAAAGCTTTGCAAAAACATACATCTTGATACAAAACGGTTTTCACAGAACATATGAACATCTTCATGGGTTTTTGAAAAAACCAGCACAGTTTTGCATACAACACATAAACAAAATATGTTTTCGCAAAGGGGTTTCATTCGTTTTCTGAAATAATATATTAAAGATCATATCTTTTATAAAAAAATAAGAACAGCAAACATGTTATCTCATGCAAAACGAAAATAGAAAACCAATCATGGTTTTCGCAAGACACTATGATACCACTATTGGGAATTGCGGTTACATCACGCAGTGAAAAAAAAGGATTCCCACCGAGGATCCAAGCAAAAAGCCATAATCCGAGTTTTTAAATTATTTACCTCTTGAAGCATGATCAAAAGGAATGACATGAATCACCAACACCATAATAGAAATGATGTCTCTGCGGTATCAACACGAACAGACTCACGAATGTCCAACGTCCGCAAAGAGGAGCCTCACGTCTCTCACACAGTGCTAGCTGCGAAGAGAAGAGAAGAAACCTGTCGCTCACTTACTCACTCACTCACTCACTTTTCTGTAAGTGCAGCTAAGGTTCTGAAAAATTATGTCTTTTAGCAGCCCCTTAGCAATACTATTTATAATAGTGACTGCCTTAAGTGAGTGTGAGCAGCAGCAAGGTAAGCTGTGCAACCCTAGACTCATTTGTTATGAGTCTGGCCCATATTTGAATCCGAGTCTAACTTAGATCCATTGCTCCAATTTTAGTCTACTCTATGTGTGTGACCCTGTAGGTTCTCATTATGTTGGCAGTAATATTAAAATCCTATTTTAATATTACAAGCAATGAGCGATATCTAGTAACACATCGCTGCTACCCAAGTAATAAGAATGTCAGTGGTTTGACATAACCTTTCCGTGACCAATGTTTTCGTGTTGTTTAATCCCTTTGTCAAGATATCTAGATTGAACACAAGGCATGGAATGTGTCACCCTTATATAGTCCAATCATTCGTTTCCTGATACTCGAGTAGACTTTGTAACAACAAATGAAATCAATATCTCATACTCATTTGAGCATGGCCATGCATTTCGCAGTCTCACTCAATCAGGGGCCCCGAAGATATCGCTCCTGTTATGTAGGAGTGACAAATCTCATCTAGGTCACTCACATCCCTTTGCATGATTTGTGATATGTCCAATAACCAACTTTATAATCACCTTGTTATAGATGACGTTTGATGGTATTAAAACACACAACTCCTCATGTAGGAATCGTAGTGAGTTCAAGTCAAAGGACCACAGGCACCATTGTCACTATGAGAATCACTTATGACACTCACGTAACGATCTATGTAGCGTTCTCATGGTGGGTCAGTCCAATACATCATTATTCTAATATGTACCCATGTGAAGACTTGATATCTCATATCCATAACCCGTGAGATGTGGTCATCAGTCTATTCACATACTAGTCTCAATGTATTATTATTGTCCTAATTAACAATAATACTTGACTAAAAACATTTAAGAATAGTATTATAACCAAAAGGATCTCATGATCAAGTCATCCAGTCGATAACCTATGACATCAAACTTACTATTCTAAGGACTTTATTATGTTTATCAAAAAGAACACAATAAATGAAATGCCTCATATATTAAAATAAGCATAATAAAATGTATATAAATATAGACAAATGTATCAGTCTCTAGTGCATATACCAACACCTTGGGCTTCATGTAAGGCTTGGTTGAGCTAGGTAATGAATAACCATGATTGAATAGAGGCTCTTATGCATATTTTTAGTATGTATAGGAAATGTATAAACCTTGGAGCACCCAATAGTTATGGTCTGCCCTAGGTAGGTATCTAGCACCTTGAGCAACTTAGTGTTATGTTAGATATCACATAAGATGTGATGATATAGTGTATTAGATGTAAATATACTTGGATGGATTAATAGTATTCACTCTAATATGTATGTGAAAGGTATGGGCCTTAGGATGTCCAAGATTAAGGGATTGCCTTGGGAAGATACCTAGGAACTTAAGAAACAAAGTGCTGCATTTGCTAACCACTCTTGCACTAGATTCACTTGAGTGGAGATAAAGTTTTGTATTTAGTTCCTATGTGAAGGGATGTTTTATGTATTAAGTTCTCTAAGCAAGTGGGATCTTGTAGATTACTAAATGCATAATAGGATGAATTATGACTAGTAAGCTCGTTATATTCATGAAGTGTAGCAGAAATATGGCATTAACTCCTTTACTGGTAAAGTTGAGTTGGAATTGCATGATGTTTGGGATTTACTTCCTTAAATACGAAGTTAAGTATAGAAGTTTAAGTCCTTAAGCATTCCACAAGTTAGGAATTTCTAAGATAGGTATCTGGGACCTTAAACACTCTAGTGTGGCATAGGTTACTATTAGAAGTATGATGAAAAGGAAAACTAGATACAACCAAGATAAGTACTTTTTACTTATCTAGATGCATGAATTACTCACTTGCAGTTAAAGTTGTTAAGTATGCAAAGTTCCAAAGGAGTTCTCATTATTTCTATAAGTTGGATTAAAATGAAGCATTAGCTATGATAGGCTCTTTCACTAGGTTGAGTTGAGTCTATAGGAAAAGTTTGTGGTGATTTTGTATGAATTAAACATAACACCACTTAATTTCCTGTTACTTGTTAATTCCTAAGTAAATTAATCTTTAATGATGTGCACAATCATGTGGCCAAATGAGAGAATGGGAAAGTCTGAAAAGTTCTTTTGAGCCTGGATTTAGCCCTAGTTTCTCATAGTGTTAGCGTGTATAATTATTTAATCATAAAAGAAGATGGGAAGGTCTGAAAGGTTCTTTTGAGCCTGAGTTTAGCCCTAATTTCTCAGAGTGCTAGGATTACTAAATTTTCTGTAGTGGAATCAGTATTCTCACTACTGTGAGTAGGAACCAATCCACTCATTACCAAGTAGTTTAAAGAGTTAGTCTTCTTAACTATAATTTTTAAAGTAAAATGTGGAATATGCAAGTGACGCACACACAAATCTACACTTACACAATCATATTGCATTTCATAATCATCATCCTCGAACATTGCATATGCACGAGCATATTGCATACACATTCTTTTCCTATTCCTTGACAGTTGTATGAGCAATTGTCTATTAATATTGATATTTACAATTGTATAGGCGGTTGTTTACATTTTGATAGTATGTCGACTTTTTGTTGAAGCACACTACAAGGAAGTGTGCAGTTATGAGTTATAGTGGAGGAAACTCCTGTGTTAGTTATTAGAGATTGTTTTTACAATGTTATAACTAACTGGTATTAGAATTACTTTTATTGAGAATTATAATTCTCACCCCGCTGTGTTTCCTTATAAATCCAAGTCAAGACCATTCAAAGGGATAGAAGATGAAGCATGAAGGCTAGCTTAGTTTTATTGCTTCATAGACAAAGCTTATGTATATAGTTTATATTTGCTTTGTAATGTTTTAAAAAGCTATGTATTACAATATGCCCTTTTTATGGCTAGTGTTGTATATAAGTATGTATGAGTTTTATGTTTTTCGCTTTCTCTCAGGGCTCTCTATAATGACTTAATTTTGATTATATATATATAATGTAGAAGTGACGTATCTAATGATGTATATCTTTATATATCTCAGATATATTGAGATATCTGTATTAGGGCATTACACTCAACCTTATGACTGTGGTGAATTCAAATGTCAAAAGCCTTTTTCTAATCATTCCAAATTCACATTTCATGTGAACATTTTTCACTTTTTTTGGCCGATTGTTTTACAAAATATTTCCTTAAAAATTTATTTTAATTTCACCACTTTCACATAATATGTTGTGGGGTTGAATTTGTTCCATATAAAAATGGCTACTTAGCCACCCATTTCCTGTCATAGTCATTTATCACTCTTGATAATATGCATGACAAAGTGGGACAAGTAAAACAAAAAATAATAAGAATATTTGTTGCAAATAATAAATGACCAACTTAATTAACTTAGCTGAAACAATATATTAAATAGGTAATCTTTTTTAGAATGAATGGCATAAGGTGCTAACACCTTCCCTACCCATAATCAATCGCTGAATCTAAACTCTGAAATGTAGACTATTTTTAGGTATCTAATTGAACCATTCAATTTTCAATGGATAAATCAATTGATGGTCACTCTTTTTATTCTTGCATTCATTTGCAAGAATTCATTACTCTGCGTTGCGCTGTGCCGAGAGGGATATTGTGACATAATGTACTTGCTAAATTCATAAATCCTAGAATTTATTTAATTTCTTTAAAATGGTGACTTGCTCACTAAGTTAAATGAAAACATATAACATAAACATGTAAATAATACAAATGCTAGACTACTTACCACTTTAGTAGCTATCTAGCTAATTTAGAAGGATGTTACACAAAAACCACAAATCCTCTCTAAACACTTGACCTAATCTTACACCATGAAGAAATTAGGAAGACTTTTCAATTCTAAGAATCTTTATGGAAAAAGAAAAAGTTTGAGAATTGTATCCTCTCTTACACTCAAGAAGTCTGAGAAGGAAGAGGTTGTGATAGAAGAAGAAGTAAAGGATATTGAAACCTCAGAAGCTACCACTTCTTTCTTCTCAAATTCTACCATTGAAGAAAAGTACAAATATTGCCTCAAAGATAGACCCATTATGTAAGGAAGGTTTTTTTACAAAGAAAAGATGACTAAACTTAGAATGGATGTCTAAGAAGTTATCAACTCCCAACATTGGAGGAAATTTCTGAAAATAAGTGATGTAATCTACCCTCGACCGGTTTGAGCCTTCTATGCAGTTGCTCATATTTCTTTGAATAAGCCAAACATTACAAGCAATATATCGCGATCGATGAGGACGCCTTGATGAAGATAACTAAAGTCAAAGCAAGAGGGAAAGCTGTGTATGACTAAGAGGAATGGTGGAAAGAATACAAAATCAAGTACAGTAAGGTTTTGAGGTTGCTCCAGGCTAACTCTGATGATAAAATAATTGTTTAATAAGCTAAACCACACAACAAGATTCCTACATTGTCTACTCCAACACATCATACTTCTAAGAGTTGGAAGCTTTGATGTTGTTTTTGATGTAGACATAATAGTGCTATATTATCTGAGAGACTCAAAGTTATTGAATCTTCATTTTTTTATCCTAAACTCCATAATTACTACACTGCATGCCGTAAAGAAGAAATTTGAATTACCATATGGGATGCTTCTCACCAAGATCTTCAAGCACTGTTAGATAGATCTTGAGGGAGATACATCTACAAAAGCTGGTCTAGAATTCTTTGCGAATAATCTCACTATGATAAGAATTAACATGAAAGCCAAGCGTAAGAAGAAAGAAACTACAAAAGTTATTATTGCTAATGTTGTTGTTGAACAACTCAAGAGAAGAAGCAAAAGGAAGAAAGAAAAAGTTGCTACTATCATCATTTTTGAGAGGAGGAGGAGGAAGACGAAGAAGAAGAAGAAGTAGAATAGAAGAGATGCTGCTATTGAAATTATAAGGAAGGAAGAAGAGAAAGGAGATGGGGGTTCAAAATCTCATAAATTCAACGTTTCTATTCTCACTTTTCTCGAATAAAATGAAATGCTGACGAATATAATTGCTGATGCATTTGGGAAGCTTTATGGGGAGGCTTATAAAGAAAACACTTTACCAATCCTAATTGTTAGAAAAAAAAGATGTCAAGGTATAGAACTTGCTTGCTAAAGTCACTCAATAGTAGAAGAAACTTCTTCAGAAGATGCCTGAAGAGGAAGCTAAGCCAAAACTTTATAATGTTTAGAAAGATGAAAATAAGGAAGCTTAAAAGGATGCAGAAACTTTTGATGCTAAAAATAACAAAAGCAGCTTGAAACTTCTGAACCAATTGAATATGATGTCTCCAAGCTTGAACCCTTTACTCCACTTGCTAAAAAATATACTTCATTTGAAATAAAGCTCTCTACTCTTCCAACAATGGGAAAACTAATCTTCGATCAGAACAAATCTAAAAGAACATATCCTAATCTTGAAGGCCACACTCACTATGATGCAGTACTTGAAACTAGGGTTATTGTGCTTGAATCAAACAAGAAAAGTGAAGGCTATCGAGAAAAAGATGCTGGTGTTGAAGATGACTTATGCCTTTAGAAGTCATATGATTAGAAGACACCTATTGAAGAAACCGCCTCATCAAGAATCTCTTGTTTGCACCTTACTTATTGGTATGGACGAAGAAGGAATCGATCTGTTGAAGAACATTTGAACATCCTTTCTGAACAAGTACACATTCTAAAGGATGATGTTTACAATGATTTTTCTAAAGATAATGCTACCCTTAACTCCTTTTTGGTCAAATTTACAAGATTTAAAGAATGATGGGTACAAAAGTTTGAGAACGTTGTTATTCTTGAAGATGTTAAGAAGCGGCCAAGACCCTTATGATCAAATTCTCACTTTTGAGCTCTCATTGATGCCATATATCTTCATCCTTCTTTTTGCTTATAGCAAAATGGGGAGTAAAGAAGAGAAAGAAAGAAAAATTTAGGCACATATTTAAGGGGAGCATTAAGTAGTTTATGAACACCTTGAGCATATTTCAAACATCCTTGTGTTGTTCTTGAAATTTATGAGAAATTTAAACATATGAATATTTTCTGATTAATTATTGCTCTAATACTAAGTTTCTTATCTTGCTTTAATACTTAGTTTCTTCTTTTTTCTGAGATATATGAATACTTGTATCAATCTCTTATATTGTAATATTTAAAATCATTTAAGCTTATATTATTCTTTAAAAATCTTAGTATAGTTTGTCATCATAAAAGATGGGGAGATCGTAAGTTCTAAAGCCCTTTAGACATCTTAAGTTTTGCTGAAGTTCTTTAGACCTTTCTGAGTTTTGATGATCAATAAACTTCCACTTAGACTTTTCTGATTGTTAACGAATATCTTCTTATGTGTTGCCAAAGTTATGAAAAAATAGAAAGATGATTCAAGGCTTTTAAGGATCAAAAAGACTTGCTCATATAACAAAGTTCAAAATTCTTATCAAAGACAAAAGTATTTATATCCTACCTCAAAAGCATCTAGAGTCAACAAATTTTCAATGTTCTAACAAAGTTTTGAAGTTTAAGTGCAAAAGGAATCATCATGTTTCAACAAGAAGATATGCACAACTCTTTGAAGAGGAGTTCTCAAATCCAAAAGCATTTAGTCTCTAAGAGAATCCCTCATAGCAAGAGCTCTTCAAGTCTTAATCCTAGAGGAAAAGCTATCAAATTGTAACTTGTCAAAGACTTATGACTGAAGCTCTTGAAGAAAAGAAGTTCTTATTTTTGAAGACTACAAGCTCTACACTTAAAAAAGAAACAACATAAAAATCTTTGGAACTCAAAAGAGAACCAAAGCTAAGATTCAGAAGGATCAAGATAAGAAAATATATGAAGTAAGATACTTTTCTCTATCGCTACAAAAGGACAAAATTAAGAGATAAAGAAGCTCTGTTATATTGCCAAACTTCGATAGTCTTCTGAACTTATACTCTCGCTTCTAAATTTAGTCTTTATGCCTACTCTAATTTTAGATTATTTTCTTTTGTGTAAAGTTGTATATCTTTATTCTCAATTTGCTCAAATCCACTCTTTAAGTGTTGTGAGAAATTCTAAATGTTAGCCATGGCAACCATTACCCAATAGGGGGGTGAATTGGGTGATGCCTAGTTTTAATGCAACTTTGACAAATTATGCATTTTGAATAACTCAATTAATAAATGCAGCGGAATAAGTCTAATAAATGTACAACTATTGAGGATTACTCAAATACAACTTGGGATATATGATGAACTAAGTGAATAAGCTAGATATCAAGTTGTAACAATCAAAACATCAAGATATGCAATAGATAAATATATTCTACCAAATACTGAATTTAAAGAGTGTAGGGAAGAGAGAATCAAACTCAAGAATTTATCCCGATTCACCACCAACCACTTGTGGCCTACATCCGATCCTCAAGCTTAACTTGAGATTTTCTTCACTATCTCCTAGACTTTACGGGTGCTAGAAAAACCTTTGTACATACAAGAGCACTCCTCACACCTTGGGATACCTCACCCTTGTGCTAGAGCCTCCAATTCTTCAAGCTTCACAGGTGCTTGATGACCTTTACAATCAAGAGCACTCACAACACCTTTGGGATACCTCACCCTTTGTGTTTGAGTCTCACTATAAGGGATACCTCACCCTTTTCTCTCTTGAGGGATACCTCACCCTCTTACAATGATTTCTAGATGAAGAGAAAGAATAGAAACTCTCACAAGAGTAGATATACAACTTGAAGAACAAAGTATGGATGATAGAAAACTCTCTCAAGAGTGGATAATACAAGTTGAAGCTCAATGGGTATCAAGGATTTACACACTTAGCTCAAAACAAAGATTTGGAGAAAAAGATGATGAATTTCGTTTTCAATGTTCAAGGGTAATTTTCAGAATGTTCTCCCACTTATTTTTGATGCCCAAACACTTTTATTTATAGCCCAATGAGTTTTAGAGCCGTTGGAGGTGTTTAGAAATGATTTTCTATGAAAACTAGCCGTTTATATCCGTTAGAAACATTCCTGGGCACTTTGTAATCGATTACAAGCTTCATGTAATTGATTACAAGCTTTCTGGGCACTTTGTAATCGATTACATACTCTGTGTAATCGATTACACGGCTTCTGTCAACGTTGTAATCGATTACATGACTTGTGTAATCGATTACACTATTTCTGGTTTTCAAAACCGACTTTAAAAGGTCATAACTTCTTCATTTCTTATCCAATTAAAGCAAATGACCATTCATTGGAAAGCTCTTTGAGTCTACTTTCATATGAAAGAAGTTTTAGAACAAAACTCAAAGTATTTTGAAAGATATGATCAAAATAGTAACCAAAGGTCAGATTTTCAAAACTCAAACTTTAATTGGTCATAACTTTTTCGTTTCTTATCCGTTTAAAGCAAATGACCAGTCATTGGAAAGATCTTTGAGTCTATTTTCAAATGAGATAAGTTTCAAAGTAAAACTCAAAGTATTTTAAAAGTTATGATCAAAAGAGTAAGTATATGTCAGTTTTGCAAAACACAAACTTGACTATTTTTCATAGATTTGAAATACCACCAAGACTAGCTTTCCAAAAATAGTTTGTTGGGCATTTAAACATTTTAGAAACACTTATAAATATGTTTAAAACTTGTTTGAGCTTAGTGTGATTCCTTTTTGCCTTTACACAAGATCTAAGTCCTATAAGCTAAGCTTGAAGATGTTGGACTAGATCTTTTACCACCATCACTTCTTGATGTAATCCAAGCTTCCAAAGAAAATCTTCTCTTCAAAACTTGCAAATGCTTGGAACATCTTTTCATTTTCATTCTCCTTGAGTTGAGCATAGTTGTGATCTTTTGCTTTCTTGTTGCAATGCTCACTCTTGGTGCTTGAACTATCCTACAAAATATTGCTCACTTAACCAAACATAGTTAGTCCAAATTCATAGCTCAATATCTTCATATGCATGATTCATAAATGTATAACTCTAGTTAGTCTAACATGCATACAAGACTTTCATAGACATATCCAATATTAATTCATTTATAACTCATATAACATATTATTGGATATATTATATGATGAATGTTACATATATCTTATTGCATGATATAATATTTCTCATTAAACACATTTATGTAACATGATCAATATTCTTTTGTGATGCATTTGTTATCTATAAAGCACAAGTATAAAGCATAAGCATCATTCTTTTTGTTTTGTATTTTGTATTTGTCATCATCAAAACTTAACATATTAAATCATTGGGGCAAACCTATTTCCACAATCTCCCCCTTTTTGATGATGAGAAATCACTAAAGAAAAATATGTTGAGCAATATAGAAGAATAGATATTCATGTAAGCATATCAAATAATTAAGCATAAGAACATATTTTTCTTTCCAATTTTCTCTCCCCCTATTTGACATCAACAAAAAGGCTTAGGAAGGAAAGATAATAATTTTCTCTCCCCTTATAGATAAAACTCATGCTGTCAAAAAGGGTAGGATCATCAAAACCATAAACTTCTTCAAGTTATTCAACTCATCACTATCTCTCCTTATTTAATTATATACCTAATTCAAGAAAGGAGAGATGAAATAAGTATGCTTTCAAGATATAAAAGATTATTCATGCAATACTTGTCATATTTTGGTATTTTAACATTTAGCATATGATAGCAATAAGCTTAAGAAATTATGTCTAACATATAATATCTTGCATACCACATCATAAATAAGTACCACTTGATATCACTTGATAGGAGATACAAAATATTCATGTAAGATCATGGAATTAAGGTTTTCAAATAAAAGATCATACAACTTGTCACATATCAAGCATTTTTCAATGAAAAAATCAAAAGATATGAAGCTTAAGAATGTTTACCTTCTTTCATTGATATAGGAAAAGAGAATGAACGATGATCTTTGTTGACATGTTAATAGTATTAACAATAAAATACTTCATGTCAAGTAAGGATGTAAGCCAAGAGATATAAGTAATAATCTAATAGCTAGGCTCCCCCTCACAATATGCATGTTATCAAAATATCAAATATAATGGTTTAACATAGTTATGCATATGTTCTTAGTTAACAGGGATATGGAAGAATGATATGTAAGATAAGTTCCCCCTTATTGAAGCACAAGATAGATAAAGGGAAATATGCATGCCAAGATCATATAAGCACATTACTATAAAGAAAAGCAAGGCATAGATACATATTCTTAATCCCTCAAACAAAATCATTTTAAAAAAGCTTCTCCCCCTTTCAAAAAGAATTTTATAATAACACATTACATTTTCAAAAGCATTTTAGAATGTACACATGCCAATCAACAACAAGAAATCTCTTATTGTAGTGAAGGAATTGAAAAACCATGGAACTATAATTTTTGAATATTTATAATTCATTTCAAGATATACTTCATTGAAAAAAAAAAAAAAAAAAACATTGAAGTTCAAATACAAGTTCAAGACACAAAATGAATCATTTACTTCTTGTTTTCAAAGTATGAACATATCAAGCAATTTCAAACAAAAGATGTAACACCCTCCAAATTCTTTGCATGAACGTGAGTTTCCAAGGAAATTTTCGATGAAAAACGACATAACAAAATTCGGTAAGATGGGAGAACATCATTTCCCCAAGAATGGTTAAAATCAAGTGTTGTCGGATGAGAACTCTGTCGAATGGTGATTCTATCAAACGAAAATGAAAGGCTGTCGGATGAACTTGAAAAGATCAACAAATATCCTAATTCGTCAGACAGATGTTGATGTTGGAGAAATCTTCCAGTTGTCGAATCGACGAAATATTATATGGTCAGAAGATCAAATTCGATGGATTTTGACATTAGAGAAGTTTTTCTACTGAAATCAAGAATTATTACTCGACGGTCGTTAGCACCATAACTCGACGAACATTATCATTCAAATTCGACGAACATTGGTATCCCCACTCGACGGAAAATGACATTCTAACTCAACAGACATGAGCATCCTCACTCGACGAATATTGACATTTTCACTTAACTGATACTAGCATCCTCACTCGACAAATTTTTACTTGGTACCAAATAGTAAGAAGATTAAATTCGACGTATTTGGATAGAAGTCCAAATTCGATGGATATGACATTGTCTTAGAAGATCCTATTTCGACGAATATAAACATCTTCATTTTGACTTGTGAAATCGTCCAACAAGATTTAGGGAAAAGGAGAACCATATTGTTCTTGACTGATTCTTTGCTAACAGAATGTTCATCGCTTTGTCGAACCTGAGGACTTCTCCCATGTTTTGAATAGATGGTCTTCTGTCAGAAAGATGGTCTTGGTCGGAATAGATGGTCTTTGTCGGAAGAGGCAGCCATAACAGCCAAAATCTTTGATTTCTGATTTAAGAATTGAGAATCAATTTCATCCAGTCTTGAGGTATTTTGGGTTTTGTCGAACTACCGATTGATGTTGTCGGGAAAATGCTCTAAAGGTGTCAGATTCAACTCACCATTTAACTTATGCTTGCATTCAGTAATTAAATCCGATGGAATCAAAATGTTAGGAAAATTTCTTCAAGTGTTTGGATCTTGTCCAAATTCTGTCGATGTCAAGACCTTCAAAAATCTTGGATTGTCGAATGAGTTACGTGAGATTGATCTTTTGGATCCCTGTAAGGCTTGAGAAAGACCGAGTCTATCGACAAGAGTATATTCATAAAACTGCCGAGCTTTGTTTGTCGGAATAGGCTTGAAATGAAGTCAGTATCGACAAGAATCTATTCTCAAAAGAAATTGTCGAATTCGGTTTGTCGAAATAGGTTTTGAAATGAAAACCATTTGGGAAAATGTTGAGGAACTTCTGTCGGATTGGGATTTCCAGAATTTTGGTCGAATTAGAATTCCAGAATTTTGGTCGGTTGAGTATAATGGCAAATTAAACTATACCGGGTCAAAATAATTCATAGCAATAACAGCTATGCATCAAGCAACATATATTTATCATTAAATAGAATTATTTTACAGATAAATTCTAAAAATTAATAGATTCTTTTTCTCGTGTTACTCGATTCGGGTTAAGTAAGATCCCCGTCTCTAAATAATCGACAAGAACTTCCCCCCTACCGAAAATTATTATTTTCTTGACCAGGAGCAAATCACACAAAATAATCACAAATAGTATCTAAATAATCAAATTATTTTTATAATGCACAGAAAACACAAAGTAGTGTAATTCTGTTAGCTCTTGCAACATAGTCTAAAAATTTGGGGTGTTACAAAAGACATATGACATTTTACTTTCCAATCTCTAAATAAATATATAAGACAATTAAGCATCAAAGAGAAAGGATTAGAACTACTAATGAGCAAATGAATTTACATATTTGAGCGAAGAGAATTGGTCACAAGCTCAAGAACAAAGATATTGTCATAACATGTCATTCCAAGCAAAATGTGTGCATATCTAACATGTTAGCATATATAAAAATATTTTTAAAATATAGTGCTAGAAAAGCTCAACTTAAGGCATGATAAGGCATAAAAACAAATCTTTACTTATCCAACTATCACATGATATACAATTTAAAGTATAAGTAAGGATAAGAGATTGATATCACCAAAAGTGTACTCTTTGAGTTTTTGTAGGTGACTCCAACTTCCAAGTTTCAAGTCTTCATGATTCTTAGAAAACTTTGATCATTTCAAGTTTTCGAAACTCAAGTAGCATATTTTCACTTCACTTGCATGCTTGAGCTAATAGTCACCCTATAATATAATTCAAAGCATTTTCTTTGGTATCCACTAATTTTGGATCCATAGGGGTTAGTCATTGATCATTAATCCATTATGTTCTCATAAATATTAAATTTTGCATAGTATGTAATTTGAGCACAACAAATGTAAACAATCAATTATCATTAAGCACATAGCCAAAAATATGCATGCTTTCATGATATATAGACAATCTTAAGTGAAAATGATCATTTTAGCATTGAAAACCATTTTTAAAGCTGTGTAATCGATTACAATATGTGTGTAATCGATTACAATTTCTCTGGAATCCATGTAATCAATTACATGTTTGGTGTAATCGATTACACGAGTTTCGAGACGTTGTAATCGATTACATAGTATGTGTAATCGATTACACGCTCTCGACTTTGCTTGGAACGCTTGGCAGAGCCTGCAATCGATTACAGAGGTCTTGTAATCGATTACAAGCTTCTTTGAATTCAGTTTTTGCACTTCAAATAGTAAGGGTCCGAACTCAAAGTTTTCAAATTAATTCCAAAACTTTCCAAAACAATTCCAAACATCATGTAAGCATAAAAACTGACCAGTTCTTGATCCAAAGCTCATGTTTATGCAAAAACTACAAATTATGCGAGAAAAATGTAACTTTATGCAAAGCAAGAGTTATGATTTATCCAATATGCCAAGTTCTAAGATATTTTTATCAAATGAGCTTCTTCAAACAAGAAGTGAACTTATCTAACATATTATCACGAGATATGCAAGGTAGTGAGTAAAGGGTGTAACAATAATATAATCATGTGCTATATATAATATTCAAATTTTACGAAGCACACATAGTTCTATCCTTTACCTAAGGCCTATGAGGAATATACCTCAAATTCATTGACTTTACAAGTGAATGTGCATAAGAGGTAGAAACATTTGATACCTTGGCCTTGGTAATCAAGGAAACTCTTTTCCTTACCCATTGCTTCTCTTTTGGTGTTTTGAACTTTGCAAGTTCCACATTTTGTGCTTGAGAAGCTTTGATTGAAGCCATCTTCCTTCTTTGATCAAAACTTCTTTCAATGGGCTTTGGAAGCATTCCCCTTGATGATTCCTTCTTTACTTGACCAATTTGTCCATCCTTTTGAGAAGTTTTCTGCATAATTGAAACACTAGGAGGACTTTTTGGTACCCACTTCATCTTGGGTCCTTGAATATTAGTACTAGAGCATTTAAGATCTTTAGGAACCCATTTCATATTATTTCTCATATAAGAATTTCTTCTATAATTGCATAAATGAGAAATATGTCCTAGATGACCACAAAAATTACAAACAATTGAATTTAATGATGACTTGGTCCTTTGAAGATCATTTTTGGAAAACATAAGCCTTTTGTTGTTTTTATATTCTATGTCATTTTTGCCACAAGCCTTACTTGAATTTCCATGTGAAATAGTATCAATTGCATTCTTATTAACACACATGGATTGTAAGCAAATAGAATCATTAGCTTTGGCAAATTCACAATATAAGTTCTCAACTTGATTTTCTAAATTAATGCATTTTTTACAAGAAGTTGAGGTTTCACATTTTAAAGGCATTTCCTCATCAAGAAAAGCATATTCATTTTTCAAGATATTAATTTCATTTTCAATGGAGGAAATGTTTTCCAAACAAGATGAGTTTTTCTTTTCTAAAAGCAACAAACCATCATGCAATTCATCATATGCACATTGTAACTCATCATAGGAAGGACTATAATCTAGTTTAGCATTATTTACCTCAAAGTCCTTTTTGGCCATATATGAAGTAGTCTCCATTCTTAGCATACTTGGCTTTTCAAAGGAATCATAATCTTCCTCATTGTTGTCTTTCAAGGATTCAAGAACATCTTCTTGAGGACATTTTTCAATATTGTCTTCCTTTAGAGGCTTTTGCTCTTCTTGCTCTCTATATACAACTTTTTGCAAGAAATCATTGTTAGCAGGATAAAAATTATCAAGAGCATCCCATATATCTTTAGCATTAGAGCAACTCTTAATTTTAGCATAAGCATCATCATTTAAACCACTTCTCAATATTTGCATTGCTCTAATATTCAATGAAAAGCATTTCTTATCATAGTCATTCCAAGTTCGTTTTGATTTGCATGTAAATCCATCAAGCATAATATCCCACAAATCAATATCAATAGATTGCATATAAATTTCCATTCTAGCTTTCCAATAAACGAAATTTGCACCATCAAAGAATGGTGGTTTATTAATTTCAAAACCATTCATTTTGAAAAGCTTGTAATGGTTGCCAAACAAACAAAGATCTTTAACTCCAAGCTGTTAAGCTTTTACCAAAGCACGAAGCTCTGATACCACTTGTTAGCCATGGCAACCATTACTCAAGAGGGGGGGTGAATTGGGTGATGCCTAGTTTTAATGCAACTTTGACAAATTATGCATTTTGAATAACTCAATTAATAAATGCAGCGGAATAAGTCTAATAAATGTACAACTATTGAGGATTACTCAAATACAACTTGGGATATATGATGAACTAAGTGAATAAGCTAGATATCAAGTTGTAACAATCAAAACATCAAGATATGCAATAGATAAATATATTCTACCAAATACTGAATTTAAAGAGTGTAGGGAAGAGAGAATCAAACTCAAGAATTTATCCCTGATTCAGCCACCAACCACTTGTGGCCTACATCCATCCTCTCAAGCTTAACTTGAGATTTTCTTCACTATCTCCTAGACTTTACGGGTGCTAGAAAAACCTTTGTACATACAAGAGCACTCCTCACACCTTGGGATACCTCACCCTTGTGCTAGAGCCTCCAATTCTTCAAGCTTCACAGTGCTTGATGACCTTTACAATCAAGAGCACTCACAACACCTTTGGGATACCTCACCCTTTGTGTTTGAGTCTCACTATAAGGGATACCTCACCCTTTTCTCTCTTGAGGGATACCTCACCCTCTTACAATGATTTCTAGATGAAGAGAAAGAATAGAAACTCTCACAAGAGTAGATATACAACTTGAAGAACAAAGTATGGATGATAGAAAACTCTCTCAAGAGTGGATAATACAAGTTGAAGCTCAATGGGTATCAAGGATTTACACACTTAGCTCAAAACAAAGATTTGGAGAAAAAGATGATGAATTTCGTTTTCAATGTTCAAGGGTAATTTTCAGAATGTTCTCCCACTTATTTTTCATGCCCAAACACTTTTATTTATAGCCCAATGAGTTTTAGAGCCGTTGGAGGTGTTTAGAAATGATTTTCTATGAAAACTAGCCGTTTATATCCGTTAGAAACATTCCTGGGCACTTTGTAATCGATTACAAGCTTCATGTAATCGATTACAAGCTTTCTGGGCACTTTGTAATCGATTACATACTCTGTGTAGTCGATTACACGGCTTCTGTCAACGTTGTAATCGATTACATGACTTGTGTAATCGATTACACTATTTCTGGTTTTCAAAACCGACTTTAAAAGGTCATAACTTCTTCATTTCTTATCCAATTAAAGCAAATGACCATTAATTGGAAAGATCTTTGAGTCTACTTTCATATGAAAGAAGTTTCAGAACAAAACTCAAAGTATTTTGAAAGATATGATCAAAATAGTAACCAAATGTCAGATTTTCAAAACTCAAACTTTAATTGGTCATAACTTTTTCGTTTCTTATCCGTTTAAAGCAAATGACCAGTCATTGGAAAGATCTTTGAGTCTATTTTTAAATGAGATAAGTTTCAAAGTAAAACTCAAAGTATTTTAAAAGTTATGATCAAAAGAGTAAGTATATGTCAGTTTTGCAAAACACAAACTTGACTATTTTTCATAGATTTGAAATACCACCAAGACTAGCTTTCCAAAAATAGTTTGTTGGGCATTTAAACATTTTAGAAACACTTATAAATATGTTTAAAACTTGTTTGAGCTTAGTGTGATTCCTTTTTGCCTTTACACAAGATCTAAGTCCTATAAGCTAAGCTTGAAGATGTTGGACTAGATCTTTTACCACCATCACTTCTTGATGTAATCCAAGCTTCCAAAGAAAATCTTCTCTTCAAAACTTGCAAATGCTTGGAACATCTTTTCATTTTCATTCTCCTTGAGTTGAGCATAGTTGTGATCTTTTGCTTTCTTGTTGCAATGCTCACTTTTGGTGCTTGAACTATCCTACAAAATATTGCTCACTTAACCAAATATAGTTAGTCCAAATTCATAGCTCAATATCTTCATATGCATGATTCATAAATGTATAACTCTAGTTAGTCTAACATGCATACAAGACTTTCATAGACATATCCAATATTAATTCATTTATAACTCATATAACATATTATTGGATATATTATATGATGAATGTTACATATATCTTATTACATGATATAATATTTCTCATTAAACACATTTATGTAACATGATCAATATTCTTTTGTGATGCATTTGTTATCTATAAAGCACAAGTATAAAGCATAAGCATCATTCTTTTTGTTTTGTATTTGTCATCATCAAAACTTAACATATTAAATCATTGGGGCAAACCTATTTCCACAATACCTAAACACTTATCCAAACTATTGTAACTTGATTTGTTAGTGATCGTTGTGAGAATTTAGCTTCAAGAGGCTAGAGTTGATCAAAGACTACTTGTAATCTAATTGGAGAAGCTAGGGTGGATCAAAGAATACTCGTGATATAAAAATCCTGGTAGTTCACTGGGGACTGGACATAGGCAAATAGTTAGCCGAACTAATATAAACCTCTATGTGATGCTTCTAAACTCTTCTATTTAAATTTATGATATATATTATTTACTAAATATCTATCTTCTGAACTCTAAATTGGTTATCCTAAGTTAAAGGAAGAGTATCTAAGCTTCCTCTAAAATTAAGTCTTGATCACCTTTAGCAATATATCTCAATTATCTAAGCTTCTGAATCTAACATTATGTTTATCCAAGTTGAAATACTTGAGAAGCTTCTGAGTTTATAGAAAAATTTAAGCAAGTTGGAAGCACAATTCAACCCCCTTCTCTTACTGTTGCCACTTTCATAGCCATCCATCAAAGATATGATCTAATGAGAAATGGTTGCGTCCACAAGTATATCAGCTATGGGCATGGTATACTCATCCTTAGGCATGACCATGTTCAAGTCCCTGAAATCCACATATATTTGTAACTTTCCATTCTTCTTAACCATTGGGACAATGTTTGTAAGGCATTTTGTGTACCTAATTCGAGTGTCGAGTTCAACCAAATAATAAAATTCTAATTCTCCCAATAACTTGTAGCATAAGGTAGCGAACCTTGTCATTTCTTGAGGATCAAGATACCAATCAAACCAAATCAAGGTCAAACAAGGGGGAGAATTATGTATGCATAATGTAAACGTAATAATTAAATGTAAAAAAAATCAAATTGCAAAGCAACCAATCTAAGAAATCGTCAGAAACCTAGTTGGCTTGTCATTGATCACTAAACATACATCTAGATTGAATTAATTAGTTAATCTATGATTGATCAAAATCTCATCAAACATATAGAATTTAACACTAGATAATCATCTAGAATTTAACTAACAAATGATTCATAAACTTGCGATCGCTAGATTCTTGCAACCTATGCAAGTATAACAACCAGAATTCAATTAACCTAGATTAACAAATCTGCCAACCTAACTGTCTTCAATTCATGTGACTAAACCATAATTAATCAATCACAATTTAATCAAAAATCTTAATTAGGATCAAGGATCCAATCAAATCACATCACACAACAAATATCTCTAATCATGCAATTTGAATCCAAATCAAGAGGAGAAGAAGATAATTAATTCAATTCAAAATCAAAAATAGGTATAGAATCTTAAAGCCAAACTAAAATTTCATCAAGATCCTTGGATTGATCTCAAAAGTTTAGTTCTCCATGGCTGTCGTACACGATTTTGCAAAAGAAAGAAGAAAATTCTAGGTAAAAGAATCAAGTAGCACGACGTAGGGTTTCTATCTATACAAAAATATTTGACTTAAAATTAAGAATCCTAATTTGCCCCTAGGTTAAAGTTAATCATCTACCTCTTAGCTTTCCTTGGTCATCGAAATCACTTGAATTGGGCTTAAGATGAGAGAATTATACTCAATTCACTCTCAATGGGTCTCTAGTCTCATCAAATAACTTCATAAGGGTAGAAAACCATTAAAACATTTTAATTTCAATTAGTGTCTTCATAAGATTTTGAGCCTTGTGTGGAAGCTTTCTAATGACACCGGTTTCAGCTCCAAAGACCTCTACGGCCTAAGTTATAGACCAATTAGTGCACGTTGCTTGGGTTCTAATGACAGCACCTATGTTCTGATTTCCAAGCCCAATTAGGTCCACTAGATATTCGATTCAACTCTGGTGATCTTCATGAAAGTTGTAGAGGTCTCTCTTATCTTTTTTACAAGAAAAGATACATAACTATTTTGATCTCTAGAAATTAAGATATGGTCAAAATACAAAAATAGTGTAAAATCCTAATAATGCTGGAAAGATCAGTTAAGCCCAATTTAAACCCAAACTTACAAAACATGGTCAAGCTAAATCAATTAAGCACATGGAGTGTGTAAAGGAATAAAAATGAGGATTTATTAATGTATGAAATCTGTGATTATCAGTACCAGACAGTCTTGATAATGCCAGCTTGTAGCAGCTTCTCTACCTCTTCTTTAATCTTTGGGATTAGCTTCGATGCGAATCATTGTGCGTTCTACCTACAAGGTTTGGATCTAAGCTTGAGAGGTGGCTAATGCTCTACCAAGTTTCGGGAAAGGCCTGACATTTCATGGTAATCTCACTTGAAGCAATCCTTGCATTCTTGAAGCAACTACATCGGCTTCTCTTTGACACTTTCCTCCAGTAGGCCACTGATAAATGTTGTTGTCAGTGCTTTGACTATATCTAAGTTAACTCTTATTAATGGATCATGGGACTCAATAATTTTGGCATCCTCCTTCAAAAGGACTTTGTGAATTTTGCTTCACTGACCTCAGCTTCCTCAAGTATTGTCGAAGCTACTTTGTTTTCTATAGTGTAAGTGGCCAATCAAGCTAGCAATCTTTGACAAGTTCCATTTAAGCAGTCACAGTGGTCGATGTTTTGACTTTATGCTTTACTTGAAATCCTCCATAAGTCCATTCGATGGAGTTGTCTTCCCCTAAAGAGTCTTGCATCAAAATTAGACAAAATGGTCACATATGGGGAATAAAGCTAGGCTTCAGCCATATCTACCCTGGTTACAAAGGGCTTGTCATCGACCTTAACAACCTTTACCTTATCACCATTCCAATAAAGTAGAATCATGATAAGGGAATACATTGATTGGCATGAATCTAGTCACGCCCTAGCAGTGAAGTATAGGTGGCTTTAGCGTCAACAACAAAAAAAATAGTGGTGGTGGTTTTGCTCCTAACGGTAAACTCCAAGGGGATTATGCCTTTGGCCATTGTAGCTCCACCAGTAAAGTTTTTCATTTATATATTGGTGGACACTAGATCCACTTAAATCCTCCCTAGTTTCCCCAATGTTATCATGGGCATGATATTAATAGTGGCCCCATTGTTAATGAAGACTTTACTATTAGTCAGCCATTTACATATGCCTTAATGTAAAGTGGCTTGAGATGTCTGGCCATGGTTTCTCTTGGATTTTCAAACACAACTTTAGCTACTTATTTAGGATACTCGTTAATAGATAATGTAGCCTATTTAACTTCAGAAGCTAGAACATCTCATTCTAAGCAATTGGCCTTTTTCTTTAAGTGAGAAATTAGATGGCAATATGCCAATCATGTCAATAGCTATCAGTTCCTCCAACAAACTTTGTAAATATAACTTATCTAGGATATCTAAAAGTTCTGCTTCATTCTCGAGATACTCCTACAGCTCCAAATCTAGTAACTTTTCTTTAATCAACAACTTTGCAGCCTATTGTGGGATCAACTGAAGCTGTTGACCTTGCTATTCTTGCTGAGGCTCTTCATCGATTACTTCAATCTTGCTTTAAGTCCAATTCTCTATAAGAAACTTCTTTAGAAACTGCTCCAAAGCTTGCTTTCAATTGCTAGACATTGCATCACTAATTATGATATCTTATAGGTTCAGTCAACTTTTGCTACAAGTTCTTCTTTTTCTCCTCAACTTTCTTGTGTTGCCATATCCTTCTCTGAGTCTTTGTGAATTCCTATTATGGCTTTTTGAAGTTCACAATCTTGGAGCTTTTGGATGCTGGTTGATAACCCATTCCCCAACTTTGACGTCAGTTTTTGGCTTCACCATTTTGGGAGGTCATCTGGTCATTAAGGAAATCCACAAACTTGAAGTTTTATAAGCCAGAGGACACTCCTACACCTATCTCTCAACAAAAGGCCAATCATTGGTAATACTAGTAGTTTGGGGACTTCACCTCTTATAGATATTGCTCTTTAGTTCAACTGCTCTGGCCACAACAGTTGCTGGCAGCTTGATTATTGCCCCCGAGCCCTTAGGGACCCAAGTGAGTCTAGCTTTGGCACTAATTTGGACCGATGTAACTCTGCTCCCTTAGTTTGGTAGAGTTATCATATTGTTGCCAGGCTACTTTAGGAAAGGATTAATGTCCATAGTCATCTCTAATGCTCCTTTATCTGTTAGCTTAAATATTTTTTCTTTAATAGCTTTTTGTATAGTCATTCTAAAAACCATGCAATTGTTAGTGTAATAACTATACAAATTGTACCACTTACAATTTTTTTTATTATTAACATCTTCTGGCTTTGTAATGCGATGGTCCTCAGGAAGTTGAATTTGTTTATCCTTTAGTAGAAAATCAAAGATTTAATCAACTTTTGTAATGCCAAAGAAATAATCTTCCTTTGCTTCAGCCTATTCCTTCTTTTTGGCCTTAGAAGCCCTTAGTGTCAAACAGCTATAAGCTGATCCTTTCATAATCTCGGCTACATTAATTGTAACACCCTAATACAAATATCTCGATATATATGGTATATATAAAGATAAATAGTATTAGCTATGCTACTTCTAACTTGAACAACATTCTAAACCCATAACATTCATACAAATACTTATGGAGAGCCATAAGGAAGCAAAAGATCACACACAGACACACACACACACACACACACACACACACACACACACACACATATATATATATATATATATATATATATATATATATATATATATATATATCTTTGTACATCTCAAAAACAAATATACAAAGATTGCAGATAACTATGTGAAATAAAGTTATTACTCAAGCATTTCCTTATGCAATTATAGGCTAAATCCTTGAGTTATACCTTGATTTTAGTCAATTCTTCATAAAAAATGTATTGGGAATACTTATTCATACATCTTTATAAATTTAAATACACATACTAGCTTTTTCTATGAATGCTTGACTAACTTAATATTTTCTTACTTCCAGGAACTTGCAAAGAAGTAATGGGAGCTTAAGGGAATAAGAGGGAAGAAGAACATATTGTCCCTTCATTTGTGCTATGGCACTTCTTCTCTAGGGAGCCGTGGCACTCAAAATTCTGGAAAAAAGGAACTTCCAAGGCAAGGAGCTGTAGTACTTCCTCACTAGGTGCCACGACTCCTCTTAAAAATTTTGTGCCGCAACTCACATTCAATTTTGTGCCGTGAGACAATGATTTGTGCACCATTTTCCCAAGACTTAGGCACCCTGGCTCCTTCTATTTTGTGCTGCAGCTTCCCCTTGTGCACGTGACAAACCTCATATTTTATGAGACGACACTTTGGATTTTAAAGGGAATATTTTTCTGAAGGTTTGAGAGAGAGGCTCTGGGTTCTGAGGGTTTTCTTGGAGAGAGAAACAAGGACTGATGAAGATTTAGCAAAGCTTGACGAACCTCCATCCATCCATCAAAACACCTAGTTCTACCCTCCATCTTCTTTTTAATTTTTATGATGACTTTGTTGTTCTCTCTTGAGTTTGTTTTTGTTGTAACCAATGATGTTCTAATTCTCTTTTATAGGGTTCTAATGGATATTATTAGGTAGTTTGAATTGATTGTAATCCTTTCTTACTCTTGTGATGATTTTGGTTATGGTTTTCTAATTGTATGCTTAATGCTCACATTTGATTGGCCATTATTTGTGATGTCTTGGTGAACCTATTGAACTAGACATAGAGATTTGGATGTTGGACCATTGAATTAGATGATGCATGTTCATTTACATTCAATTGTATGGATGAGTTGATTAGCTAATAGGATAGAAATATATCTATTAGTCATGCATAGTAAGTGTTTGATGTTTGTTCTCAATGCATGGAACTTTGTCAATTCATATAGAAATATAGTATTTTGATTAGGGTCCGTAGGTTTACAAGGCCATCAAAAGAGGTTTGTAAATGTTTAAACACACTGGCTACCATAACCAACTTATGATCAAGAGTAATGAAAGGTTTACATGAAGTCAAATGAAATAATAAGTGAAGTTAGACCCTAAATGCCCAAACCATTGTTTCTTCTTTGTTTACTTCTATCTTGTTTTGAAAACTTTCCTCTATTTTTGATACTTTATTTGTTTTGTCATTAAATCACTCATAACAATTCGATTGCTTGGAATAAAGATTAAGTAGTGATTGGTTAATACTTAGCATAAATTTTAATATAATCCTCGTGAGAACGATACTTGATACTCATCTTTATTACTTGTCGACCCTTGCACTTACGTAGTCTAGCAAAATAGATAACAAGTTTTTGGTGCCATTGTCAGGGATTGTTTTTGAAATTTTGCATTAATATTAATATCGAATTGCCAATCTTTATTTTCAGGTACCAGTTCTTAGTGCATTCGATGCTCTCATAGTTTTGAGATTCTCCCTTTTGATCTAGAGATTGAAAAGACTTTTCTAAGGCTCTTGAGGGAAAGAACTCAATCTGCAAGGAGTACCACCATGGTTAACGAAAAAGACCACACATGGTCAATGAGGGAGTTTATAGCACCTGAAGTTCAAGATTTACATTCAAGCATCAAGAGGCCAGCTATACAAGCCAACAACTTTGAGATCAAGTCGGCCATTATCCAAATGATTGAAGCATCGATATAATTCAGAGGTGTAACATACGAAATTTATTGATAACAATATAATCTGTATTATACCATAGTAACTAAATTCAGGCATGCTACTTCCTAACAACTAGTATTTTCAAATATAACAGTTATGCATATACAAAAAATAAGAGCCTTGTAATGATATTTATTACACAACATCAATATTTCTCATAAATACAATATGTACACAATTTCAAAAGAAATTACAAAGCTACACTAAGCTACGCTCTCTAAGCTCCTGTCTACACTTCACTTTCCATAAGTCTTCTTCCCTAGAATCATTATGGAAACATACGAGGTGAGAATCACATATTCTCAGTAGTTAAATCCAAAAACTATGTCATCGCAATCATTCTAACTATTTCAAGGAAAAACACATAGTTAAATCTCAAAATTATATACACATATAAGCTAGAAAGGTGGAAAAAGCCAAAACCATGTCCTTTCTCTTCCCGAAATAGATTCTCATTTTATAGGTTTGTATAGAAAAACTCATTTCCGTAAACAGTCTTCAAGTAGTCAATATGTTGGGAATTTTTGCGGATACATCACGCAGCGGAATACAGGGATTCCCACTGAGGATCCATGCGAAAAAGTCATAATCCAAGTTTTTAAAAGATTTACCTCTTGAAGTGTGAATCACTAACACCGTAATAGAAATGATGTCTTTGTGGTATCCACATGAACAGACTCACGAACGTCCAACGTCTGCAAAGAGGAGCCTCACGTCTCTCACATAGTGCTAGCTGCGAAGAGAAGAGAAGAAACCTGTCGCTCTCTTACTCACTTTTCTGTAGGTGCGGCTAGGGTTCAGAATTATCTATCTTAGTAGCCCCTTAGCAGTACTATTTATAATAGTGACTGCCTTAAGTGAGTGTGAGTAGCAGCAAAGTAAGCTGTGCAACCCTAGACCCATCTGTTATGAGTCTGGCCCATATTTGAATCCGAGTCCAACTTGGATCCATTGCTCCAATTTTAGTCTGCTTTATGTGTGTGACCCTACAGGTTCTTATTACGTTGGTAGTAATATTAAAATCCCATTTTAATATTACAAGCAGTGAGTGGTATCTAGCAACACATCGCTGCTACCCAAGTAATAAGAATGTCAGTGATTTGACATAACCTTTCCGTGACCAATGTTTCCGTGTTATTTAGTCCCTTTGTCAAGATATCTAGATTGAACACAAGGCATGAAATGTGTCACCCTTGTATAGTCTAATCATTGGTTTCCTGATACTCGAGTAGACTTTGTAACAACAAATGACATCAATATCTCATATTAACTAATTTGAGCATGGCCATGCATTTCGTAGTCTCACTCAATCAGGGGGCCCGAAGATATCGCTTCTGTTATGTAGGAGTGACAAATCCCATTGAGGTCACTCACATCCCTCTGCATGATTCGTGGTATGTCCAATAACCAACTTTATAATCACCTTGTTACAGATGACGTTTGATGGCATTAAAACACACAAGTCCTCATGTAGGAATCGTGAGATATGGTCATCAGTCTATGCACATACTAGTCTCAATGTATTATTGTTGTCCTAATTAACAATAATACTTGACAAGGGACATTTAAGAATAGTGTTGTAACCAAAAGGATCTCACAATCAAGTCATCCACTTGATGTCCTATGGTATCAAACTTACTATTCTAAGGACTTTATTATGTTTATCAAAAAAGAACACAATAAATGAAATGCCTCATATATAAAATTAGCATAATAGAATGTATGTAAATACAGAAAATGTATTGGCCTCTAGGGCATACACCAACATAATACACATCATCTCTATCTCAGAGATACACAATTGCCCATACATTTTCAATATATGAATATGTTATGATTGGCAACCGCTCATACAATTGTCATGCTATGCCAAATTATGCCTTATGTTCATGCCTATGCAAGTCCTAAGAGTGAATGCAATTTTAAAATGTCATGAGTCCTTAGTCGTATTGAGGATATTACCTATCTCAACTACTCTGGGATATGCTAGGATATACCATGAGTCTTCGGGTGTAGTGAGGATATAACCCACCCTAACTACTCATCAAATGTAGAGAGGATATTACACACCTCAACCACTCTGGAATCTTTGCTTCAATTATCTCCAAGAGTAAAGAAGGGAAATCTATCTTCAATTAATTTTTGATAGGGAGGGAGCTATGCATCCTCACGCTATTAAGATTTAGGATCACCTCCAGTAGTGAGGATATAACCCACCTCAGATACCTTCCATCTAAGATAACATCTAGTAAAGAGGGAGGATATGACCTACCTCAGTTCAACTACTAGAATAATGAGGGAGGATAAAACTATCCACAACTCATCACTATAATATGAAGGGTGTCATCCTACCTCACACTATTATATATTATCCCTAAACGTGAGGACCAAATCCTTCAACAACTATATCATGCAAAATAATGACTAATTACCTATAATAATTAGCATTACAAATCAATTAGATTCATCACATTCTCACTTCATTAAATACCCTTATTAGAGTTTCATCACTCATTAAAAGTATAAAAGAAGAAAATACACAATAGGAAGCCCCATTGCATCAAAATAAAACTCCATGTTTCTCCTAGGCAGCCATTTGTAGGTGCAGATCTATCACTTGCGGCGCCTAGCCCTTTTCCTTACTCACGCCTTAACGTGGTCCATTCACGCCGTGACACCAAGCTTTCATCCATACTCATGCCTTGGCATGGCTCTCAATCACGCCACGGCGCAAGCCTGCGATAAAGAATTTTGTAGAATTCTATAGATACGGGTTATTGTTCCATAGGAACAAAACCCTCCTCCAATCACTCAAAACTCAATTCTAAGTGATTTTGAACATCAAATAAGATCCATTAACATATTGTAACTCTTATACAACTTTATTTTCACTCAAATAAGGAATCATGAATCACTCATCCACCTAAAAACCTAAAACCCCATTTTTAACTCAAATGGAAACCAAAGGTATCTAAGGGCTAAAAATTCATCTCCATGCATCCAACAACTCAAAAAAGTGGTCATTCTCAAGTTCTCCAACAAGATTTAAACCAAAAACACTCAAAACAATCCTTCAAACCCCTTTCCCTCACTAAGCCAACTCATGAAACAAGATGTAGAAAAAGGAATAAAGAGTAAAAACCAAAGTCCCACTACCTCAAGGTCTTGAAGATGAAGTCAAGGATTGATCCAAGTTCTCCTTTATCTTTATCTTCCTTCTTTTTACTCCTTCGGTTCCCTTTCTCTCTTTTCTTTTTTCTTTCTTCTGTTTCCTATTTTCCTCTATTGTGTGATATTCAAGAGAAGAAGTCAAATTTGGCTTCTTATAACTAGCTACTAAAACTCTCAATCTGTTAAGAATACTTAGATTTCATCAAATCTAGTTTCTTAACTTTCAATAAGTTTAAAATAAATCATAATATTAATAAAAAAATCTTGTTTCATCATTTTCCTATTTTTCCACATCTGCAACTAGCTAATCCAACTTTAAAACATACCCTCAGTATGCTTAAATATGTCAAACTAACTCTAATAAACCTTAAAGTTTAACTACACCATCTTCCACAAATTTGTGATCTAGAAACAAATTTCCCACATTCATTTCCATTAACTAAGCAGTTTAAGCCAATTCTAAGGCTGATAACAGTTATATTTCATACATAGTATTACAACAAAGTGACTAAACTTACTCAGAAAGTCACAAAACTTAATAGACATGACAGACAAGTATTAGACTACCTCTACAACCATATACAAGTCTATCATATTTTCACAAGTGTTACAGGAGGCATGCCTAGTGATAATCCTAACTCATACTTTTCTAATTTCTTAGAGATTTGTGACACTTTTCAGCATAATGGAATCTTTGAGGATGCCATCAGATTGAGGCTATTTCCATTCTCCCTTGTATATGGTTACAAAAGATATCATATTACTTGCTTAACAAGCCTGTGAAGTTTTGTGGTAATCTGAGTTCGTTTTGGTACTTAGTTGCAACCCAGAAGTTGAAAGGTAGCTTAAAATGACTCAGATAATGGCTTTAAAGGTTAAGTTGATGGAAACAAGTATGAATAACTTGTTTCTAGGTCACAAATGAGCTAAGTAAAATGCAGTTAAAGTTTCAAGTTAATCAGAGTTAGTTTGGTATTTTGAGGCATGCTAGTTGTGCTTTTAATGTTGGATTAACTAGCAACAGATATGAAAAAAGAGAATATAGGTAAAACAATAATTTAGATAAATCTTAGTATTTATTCTAAAGTTTTTGGAAGATGAAAAACTTGAATTATCATAATTCATGTGTCCTTAGTAGATATAAGTTTCAGCACAAAAACTTAAGTTTAGTTTTTCCTTCCTATTTCTTTCCTTTCCCTTGGCTGAAGGCCAGAAACTAAGAAGAAAGAAAATGAAGAGAAGAGAGAAAGAAGAAGAACAATAAAAAGGAGAGGAAGACTAAGGAAGAGGATCAAAGCTTGAAGATCTTCATCTACATCAAGAGGTAAGGGGTTTCTATTCATCTTTTCCCTTCATGTTCTTCTTGAATGATGTTAGGGATTTTGAATGGAATTAAGGGTTTGGAGAGCCAAATCCATGTTCTTGGCTTGGTTCTTGATTTTAAGGACTAGGTTAGGATAGTTTCAACTTAGTAAGTGTAAGACGACCATACATGGCTTAAGATCAACCATTAGAGTTCATAGGAAATGGATTTTGAAAATGGCTGGAGTTATATGGTTTTGGAACTAAATCTATGCCTAAGTGAATCAATAAGTTGTATAAGAGTTATAACAAGTTTAGGGGCCTAGATTGGTGTTAGAAATCACAAGGAAACCGATATTGGTTGATTGGAAGTGAGAAAAGAACCATGGGAATAGTCCCCAATTCTACAGAACCTAGTTTTTGCAAGGCGTGCCGCGGTTTGATAAGGTCACAATGAGGCATGAGGTTGAATGTTCATGGCACACCGCAGCGTACTAGATGCTGTGCCAGACGCCGTGCTACTCTCGGCCTGCTGAGGAACTGAAACCCGAGGCTAGGGCATCGCGGCGTGCCCAGTCTTGTGTGTCGGCGTGAGGCCATAGAACTTGTCAAAATGTCATTTTTGATGTTTTGAAGTTCCTAACTAGATGGAATCATTTATATATGTTTCCTAAGGTGTGTGAGGACATAAATAAGGATATTTTCAAGAGGAAAAATATCACCTTGTAAAAGCTTAAGCTTTTGAGCATCCTAAAGTGAAGGATTGCCTTAGGTAAGGATGTAGCACCTTATGCAACTTAAGGTTACATTAGATATCACTCAAGATATGATAAGATGGTGCAATGGAAACAAGTATACAAAGATGGATTGTAGGGTTCGCTCTAGTAAGAATAAGGAAGGTATGAGTCTTAGGATATCTAAGAGTAGTGGATTACCTTGGGAAGGTACCTAGAACCTTAAGCAACAAAGAGTTACAAATAAGAACCACTATTGAGTTAGATTCACTTGAGTGGTGGATAAGGTTGTGCATTTAGTTCTGAAGAGGGAATATTATGTGCTATATCTCTAGTTAAGTGGGACCTTGTACATTATAGAATACACAAAAGGATGAGTTGAGACTAGAAAGCTTATCATATCCATGAGAGTAGTTAGATATGCAAAGTTCTAGAGAAATGCTCATTTGTTTCCTTAAACAAAGTTGGAATGAAGCATTAGCTAAGATAGACTCTTTCACTAGGATGCATTGAGTCTATAAGAATGTTATGGTGATGTTTATGTAAGAGGTAAACATAACACTACGCTTTTTGTACATTAGTTTGTTAATCTAGTTTGTATGTGAAAGATAAGAACTTTAGTGCAACTAAGAGTAATGATTTACCATAGGTGAGTATCTAACACCTTAATAACATAGTGCTGCATAGAGATCACTTAATATATAATGAGTGATGATGTGGTATATTAGATGTAAATGAACTAGGATGGATTGGTAGTGTTTGCCTAAGAATGTGACTTTATATGACGAAAGGTCATTTGTCCAGAAGGAAAGGAATCATAAGTTCCTAAGGAAACAAGTATTCCTAACCAAGTGCTAGGGTTACATATAGTATGAGATTACAGATTCTCCTATCTACAAAGGGTAAACATAAGAAGCCAAAGTTCCTAGTAGAATATGCTTAGGTCCTAAATGAACTAAGTATATAGGTATGTATGTGTTTCTATGGAAATAGTCTAGTATTATTAATCTTTGTGAGTTTCCTTTGATATTGTACACCATCATTAAGGCCAAAGGAGATAAGTGGGGAGTCTGTAAGGTTCTTTTGAACAAGGATTCAGCCTGAACTTCTCAGCGTACCAGGGTACGTGTGATGTAAGGATGAGCTTTCCCTCTATTTACCACATGATAATATACTGAACCAGTTCCTAATGAATATCTTTATTTTCAAAATAAACCTCTGCTTGTATTTTAAAATAAAACATCGCACAAGCGTATCTTTAGGATTTTTCTTAGGCATAATCATATTGCATATCATCCTTATTGCATTTACAGATAGTTGTATGGGCATTGTCTATTACTATTGGTATTCACAATCGTATGGGCAGTTGTCTATATCCAACTGTATGTAGGCTATTAGTTTAGATCACACAACTTAGTAGTGTACAGTTATGAGAATTAGGGAGGAAACTCCTATGTTAGTAGTTATAGTAATTGTTATATTTTTTATATAATGTTATAGCTAGCTGGTAAAAGAATTGCTTTTAATGAGAATTGTAAGTCTCACTCCAGTTGATCTTCCATGTAAATCCAGGTAAAGACCCTGCTAAGGGAAAGAAGGTGAAGCTTGAAGACTAGTATAGTTTTATATGTTTTTCTAGTCAAAACTTATGTATACAGTTTATATTTGTTTTGTATATATTATAATATGCCCTCCTGTGGCTAGTGTTATATATATTAGTTAGTTATGTCGAATTGACGTTTTTAGTACTGAATATCCTTGTGTATCTATATATACCTAGATATCTGTATTAGGATGTTATAGGGGGCATTTTCATGAGTTAGTCTATAGATGCCGCCTATGATCTTCTTGAGGAAATGGCCACCAACAACTACCAATGGCCTTCGGAGAGGTTCACACCTAAAAGAGTGGTGGGTATATATGATGTTGATGCCTTTACTTCACTTTCAGCTCAAGTAGCTGCCCTATCTAAGAAGCTTGACACTATAGGGGTTAATACCACTCAAAACCCTTTTATCTTGTGTGATCATTGTGGAGAAGCACATGGAAGTGACAAGTGCCATCAATTATGGAAAGTGCTCAATTTGCATGGAATTTCAGACAAAATAACAATAATCCATATTCAAGCAACTATAACCTGAGACAGCGGAATTACCCCAATCTCTCATGGGGCAATAATCAAGGATCTTCCTCCTCTTCTAAGGAAGCACCAAATTATCCTCCAGGGTTTCATCCTCAAACTCAAATGTTGGTTCAAGAAAAGAAGCCATCATTAGAGGATATATTCATGCAATTCATGGGGAAGACAGATTCTTATATGTTTAATACTGATGCTCACCTTGCCAAAAATAATGCCATCTTATAAAGCCAAAATGCTTGTTCAAGAAATTTAGAGACCTAAGTCAGTCAATTGGCCAATGCTCTAAACAACTGACCCTAAGGCACTTTGCCTAACAACACTCAAAGCAATCCAAAAGATGAACATCAAGAGCATTACCAAGCTATCTCCCTTAGAAGTGGTAGAGTTCTTGACCAAAGTGCCTTGAAGAAAGATGATGAGGCTTCAATGAAAGATGATAAGGGAGATGAAGGTGAGATGAAAGTTTAGGAAAATAAAAATGGTGACAAAGAGGTCGACCAATGCAAAAAATAAAAGAGGTTTGTACCTCCTATTCCAATCCCCAATAGATTTTCAAAGCAAAAGCTTGATCACCAATTCCAAAAGTTCTTAGAAGTATTCTAGAAGCTACATGTAACACCCCAACTTTTGGGATAATTACAATATAGTCCCGATTTGTACTATTTTGTGAATTCTGTGAGCAGTAAATTTAATTTGACTGTTCCGTGAGTGTACTTGACTGTTGTATGTGATTTGCTCCGACCTAAGAAAATAAAAATTTTCTGGCCGGATAAAATCTTATTCTAATTAATTGGAGCTGGGGGATCTTACTAAACCCAATTCTGATTGATATATAAATTAATATCATCATTTTTCAGATTTAAGCGTGTAATAAAATAATTTTATACTTTTATAATATTATTTTATAATACGATACCTCTTGTCTCAAAAACAAGTAAAAATCTGCTTCGGTTTGACCACGAGATCTTTAAAAGTCTTTGTGGGACCCGCGTGTAGGAAAAACAGTCAACTGTGCTGACTGTACAATTTCTAACCAATGAGAGCAAGTCAACAAAGGTAGGCTTGACTTTCTAAACCAATAGGAATTGGACACCTAAAGGAGCATGTGTTTTCATATGAACCGTTGGATGAAGACTTAATGATGAAGCCTTTAATCTAAGTCGTTGATCTAATCAATGGTGAGATTAGAATGATAGGTTTATGACCAAGTGATATCTACCCTAGATCTAATCAATGGTTAGGAATTAAAGATGAATCAAGGGCTAGGATTGACTCAAAGATTGTAGGCTTGAAAATGGTTAGTAACCTAATTAAGCTTAATCTAACTAATCTAATTACTTAATTAGCATACTAAGTGAACTAGCTTAGTTATGAATTAATTATAATCTAAATACTAATTAGCTATATTAATATTGATTAAAGGATATAATATATGTTAATATATACTAAGTTAATTAGTTATGTTAGTAGTATGTTAATTAAGGATGGTTAGGATAATTAACCTAACTAATTGCCTAATTAACTAACATATAATTAGGTGTAATTGGAGGACAATTAAGACATTAAGGAGAGGAGAGAGAGCACGGTTTTGGCAGCAACAAGTGGGCTTGGAGGTGGCTTGGTTCTACATGGTTCATGAAGGATCCAACATGACAAAGCCATGTGCACCTAGTGTGAACACTTGGTGATATTTTTGCATGCAAAATTGAACACTCAAGCTCTCTACACTCTCTCACACGGCTGCTGCACTTCATATTCACTTTCACTTTAGTTTTTCACACTTATCTCATTTTAACTATCCATTTCTCTCTCTAAAAACACCAAAAACTCAAGAACATTTCTCTCCCATTTTCTCTCTCTAAATTCGGCCAGCCACCATACATGCACACCCAAGCTTTCATAATTTTAGATCATCACATTTCTTGAACCCAAATACCATTCTAAGCATCTTTCATTCACAAACTTTTCCCAAATTCCTACTCTATCTTGTCCAAAATCCCACTTTTTGCTTACTTACTTAAGGGTAAGTTTGGTTTCTATGGTTCAAAACTGAATTTTTAATTTTTCTAACCATGATTGTTCCATGGTTTTCCTATTTTGTACCTTGTATGTGTATTTACTAATTGTTTGAGAATTTTAGGAATTATTTTGGAGCTTGTACGAAATTTGGAGGAAAGGAAGGAATCTTACCGATTGTTTTGTCTACAAGAGGTAAGAGGGAGATTTAATCTCATCAACCCTAAGTGGTGATGAGAAAATGGATTGTGTTTGTGTGTAGAATCCGTAAGGATTCGGTTGTATGGTTTATTTGTGACTTTTATTGTTTTTGGATTGTTTAAATGCTTTACTAATTGTGATTTTAATTTGCTATGCATGATTATAGTTTTTATTATTTTTGCTATGCATGATTATGGCTTAAAATATATTATATGTGTTTTATATGTGATTACATAATTGTATGTATTTATAATTGTGTATTTATTTAAGTAGGATGTGAATAACATGTACGAAATGCATGAGTGTTCCAAAGAACACATTTGAGGCTCACGGCCTTATCACAAAAATAGAGGACCAAAATGTTCTCACAATTTTCTAAATCAAGGATTTAATGAGCCTAGGTAAATAATGGATTATTTAAGTTAATTATGGCCAACATGCCATTTAGTGTATAACCGAATGCCATTTTATTTTGATTTGGCCAACATGCCATTTTATTTACTAAGATAGGTTAGGTAATTATTTTATAACATAAATTGATTCCAAAGAATCATTGAGAAAATCAAAGGAATTAATTCTGTTCTAGAATTTTAACTTAGCAGAATTTAGTTTAAGTAAGAAATTAATCAGACACTTGAAAAATACTAACGTAGAGCTCATACTATAAATTTTGAAGCGCGTTAGTGAATTTCAAAGTGAAATTATTGGGTAAAAATAAAATAAACTACATTTAGAGGAAAACGTTAAAAATACCTTATACTGATTTTATAGGCAAAATGCTGCCGAATTTATTAAAATCAGACGCATAAAATGAAAAGATTCCATACTATATTTATAACACAAGGAAAATATATTACATATTTTAAAAGTACTAGATATAGTTTTACACATATTAAAAAATGACAATTTTAAGCTATTCGGTTAAGAAAATGAATTAAAAATCCTACGCGATTGAGAAAATAACTCAAAAACAATTTACGATGTTTAAAAACGTCAAAATGTCTTTACGCAATTTAAAAACGTTTGTGAAAACGATGAGATTGTGAAAATGCGATAAAATTCTTACGCGATTGAACAATACTGTAAGTTTTGTTGTCGGGCCAAAGTGGTGGACCCAGACATTTTGTAGTGTAGTACTGTCAGGTGGGACGTACTATACTTTGTTATCTGGTGACTAGGGGTATTTTGGTAATTTTCCGTAAATATGGTAAAATTTGGATAATAGGGGTATTTTGGTAATTTTTAGCTCATGTTTAGAGTGTTGTGCCAATTTAGGTTATAATTGGTGATTGATTGACGAGGCGAATTACACCGTGTTTGGTGTGATGAGCGTAGTGTGGTTCATTTATGAACTTGGAGGCATTAGTGTGCGGAGAATTCCACATGCGGACAGTGGGTTGCTCCTCTGGGCCGTGGTAACGGGCAACACACTAATGATCTTGACAAGCACTATTCTTAGTTGAGATCTTGAGGGGACTATTAAGTACTATGCCTGTGGTACATGATGTTTGGACTATGTACTGCTACACGATGTTTTGGACTGTGGGCTATAGACACGACGTATTGACAGTGCAATAGCTTGGTTGGGCAGCCATAAAGTATTTCAGTTTCTATTCGGATCATTCTCTCGGATATCCGTGTTTAGCTCCATGGAGTAGGAACGAGTCGGTGTGTGTATCATTCATCATCTCGCATTTTAATGTTCATGCATTATCTCGCATTTTTGTTTATCATAATCTGTGATAATTTACATGATTTATTACTTTAATATATTATGCATGATATTATGATATGTATTATTGATATATATTGCTTGATATATTATGTATGATGTATTGTTATGTACTGTTGTGATAATTGTTTGTACTGTCGTTTTCTTTATTGCCATGCGGGTAGTGATGTAGATTGTCTCACCTCTCTATATGTTTTCTCGATATTACTATATTGTTTCCGTAAAGAGTTTGAGGTAGAGGAGGATCAGCCTCTTGAGGTACAGTACCCTGACGAGCAACAGTCGGGCGACTTATACGAGGAGGAGGAACCGGTTGATCACACTGATCGTCAAGACTGATCTTGAGATCATGGCACTGCCAGGATTCTTCGGGTTCGTGAGATTGGAGTTTCACGGGGGTTCCGAGGCGTGGCGTATGCATGCTGACCGAGGGACAGTAGCTTATGTGGGACGATTGACTGTGTCCCTATGTAGGGAGTATGACGGGGAGGTCATATTCACTACTATGCTTTATTTACATTTAGAGTTACCTTTGACCATTAGGCGTTATTGGCAGGGAGTTTTCCAGGCGCCTAGTGAGTTGAGTAGCGAGTCGACAGCTCGGACTCGTGTCCGAAGTGCTGTGAGATCTCATAGATGCACACTTTTCGATGGTTATTCTGGAGGTGACGGATGGTGATTCATCGGAGGGTTTGTTATCTACTGGGATGCACTTGGGCAGTATTATGTTTTAGCTTTGTGTCTACTCTTTATTGCTTTATTAAATACTTGTAGTTTGTAAATTATGCTTGTACTAAAAGAGAATCATATGTATATTATGGTGAGTTTATGTTTGTTATATCTTGTGTTTCATGTTATTTTATTTAACGTCATAATTATAAAAAAAAAAATATTCTGCAAATATTATGTAAGTATCAAATGTTTTACAACTTGGGTAAGAGTTTTATTTTTATTTTATTTCATTGCACTCATAAATGTGACATCCCAAGGAGGGGTGTTACACTACATATTAACATACCATTCACGAAAGCTTTAGAGCAAATGCCAAGTTATGTGAAATTCACGAAAGATATCTTATCAAAGAAGAGCAAGCTTGGTGAGTTTGAAACTATTGCTCTTACGAAGGAATGTAGTGTTATCTTTGAAAACAAATTTCCTTCCAAGCTCAAAGATCACTGAAACTTTACCATCCTTTGCACCATTGGTGAGAAATTCTTTGGTTGGGCGTTATGTGATTTAGGAGCTAGTATAAATCTCATTCCCCTTTCAATATACTAAAGACTTTGTTCGGGGCAAGCTAAGCACACATCGGTTATCTTGCAACTTGCGGACTAGACCTTGACCTATCTATAAGGAATAATTAAAGATGTGCTTGCATACCAGACCATAATCTATCCATGTGACCCTCTTGAAGCTTCTTTGATTTCTACATGTGAAAGGGAAGATGAGGAATTGAGAGAGCTCATGAACTTGTTAGATACTTCACCTAGATTGAATAGAAATCTCAAGTTTGAGCCATTGGATCTTTCTAATAGAGTGGTCAATTCATTCAAACCATTTATTGAGAAACCTCTAATCTTGAAGCTTAAACCTTTACCTTCTCATTTGTGTTATGCCTATCTTGGTGATAAAGTTACTGTAAAAATAAGTTTGCCCAAATGATTTAATATGTTAAGTTTTAATGATGACAAATACAAGCCAAAAAGAATTATGTTTATATTACATAGATGTGCTTAATATATTATATTGGATCATGCATGATCATGTACTCCATCTTGTTATATTTCATATAAGAATCATGCATATTCTTTATAACATCTTTTATAGAATATATCCAATAATGTGTCATATAAGTTATATTAAATTACTATTAGATTTGACCCTTTTTAAATGAAAAGATATAAAGTGTGCTTTGTTGCATCCTATATAAAACATATCTATCAGTAATTGATAAATGTCTTATTTGAATGTGTCTATGAAAGTCTTATATATATGTTAGACTAACTAGAGTTATACATTTATGAATCATGCATATGAAGATATTGAATTATGAATTTAGACTAACTATGTTTATTTTAAGTGAGCAATACTTTGTAGGATAGTCCAAGTACCAAGAGTGAGCATTGCAACAAAAAAGAAAAAAATCACAATTATGCTCAACTCAAGAAGAATGAGAATGATAAGATGTTTTAAGCATTTGCAAGATTTGAAGAAAAGAAATTTATGGAAGCTTGGATTACATCAAGAAGCCTAAGGACTAGAATTGGTATATTTTCCTTTTAGGATTTCTCCTATGTATAGATAGAGGGTTTACAAGAAAAGAGCTTAAATATATTTTTAAATCTTTACAAATGGTTCTTACATGCTAAAATGCCTAAGAAACATGTTTTGAAAAGCTAGTCATGGTAAGAGCTCAAAACTAGGAAAAATAGTCAAGTTTGAATTTTGAAAAGTTGACATTTGGTTACTTTTTTTATTATACCTTTCAAAATACTTTGATTTTTTTTGTGAAACTTATTTCATTTGAAAATGGACTCAAAGATCTTTCTAATGAGTGGTCATTTGCTTTAAACGGATAAGAAATGAAGAAGTTATGATCATTTAAAGTCAGTTTTTGAAACCAGAGTCCATGTAATCGATTACACTAGCCTTGTAATCAATTACAACTCTAGCAGAGGCTTTGTAATCGATTACATGAGGCTTGTAATCGATTACATACTACCTAGAAACGCTCTCAACGGCTATAAATGACTAGTTTTCATAAAAAATCATTTCTAAACACTACCAATGACTATTTTATCACTTGGGCTCTATATATAAGTGATATTTGAAGCTTTTACAACTCTTGAGCACTTGATTTGATCCTTGAATCATCAAAATCATAGTTTGAGTTCTTTATTGCAAAATCCTTCTATTCCTTTGTTCTTTAAGTTGTATATCTACTCTTGTGAGAGTTTCTAATCTTTCTCTTTATCTTGAAATTATTATAAGAAGGTGAAGTATCCCTCACGAGATAAAAATGGTAATGTATCCCTTGTAGTGAGGCTCAAATCCAAAGGGTGAGGTATCCCAAAGGTGTTATGAGTACTCTTGAACGTAAATGTTTTTTCAAGTACTAGTGAAACTTGAAGAGTTAGAAGCTCTAGCACAAGGGTGATGTATCCCAAGGTGTGAGGAGTGTTCCTATTTGTACAAAAGTTTTCCTAGCACCTATGAAGTCTAGGAGATAGTGAAGAAAATCCCAAGTTAAGCTTGGGGACTGGATGTAGGCCATAAGTGATTGGTGGTAGAACTAGGATAAATTCTTGAGTTTGATTCTCTCTTCCCTACACTCTTTAGTTTTAGTATTTGGTGTAGTATATTTATCTATTGCATATCTTGCTATCTTGATGTTTTGATTCTAAGAATTTGATATCTAGTTTATTTGCTTGATTTATCCCATAACCTAAGTTGTATTTGAGTAATCTACAATTGTTGTATCTTTGTTAGACTTATTCTGCTGCATGTGTTTATTAAAAATATCAAAAGGCATAATTTCTCAAAGTTACTTAAAAAATTTGTAATCACCCAATTCACTCCCCTTTTGGGTGATGGTTGCTATGGCTAACAAGTGGTATTAGAGTTTCGTGCTTTGTTGAAAGTTTAACCGCTTAGAGTTAAAGATCCTTGTTTATTGGTAACCATTGAAAGCTTTTCAAAATGGAAGGTTTTGAAATTGATAAACCACCATTATTTGATGGTGTGCATTTTGTTTATTGGAAAGCTAGAATGAAATTTTATATGCAATCTATTGATCTTGATTTGTGGGATATTGTGCTTAATGGATTTACTTGCAAATCAAAACAAACTTGCAATGCATATGACAAGAAATATTTTTCCTTGAACATTAGAGCAATGCAAATCTTGAGAAGTAGTTTGATTGATGATGCTTATGCTAGAATTAAGAATTGCTCCAGTGCCAAAAAAATTTTGGACACCCTTCATGCTCTTTATATTGTTAACAATGATTTTGTATATAAAGTTGTATACAGAAAGCAAGAAGAGCAAAAGCCATTGAAGGAAGCTGGTCATGAAAAATGTCCTCAAGAAGATGTTTAAAGTAAGAAAATGAGTTCAATACCTTTTGATGATGATGGTGCTCAATTTGAAAAAAAGGCAAAGCAAAACAAATTTGAGAAGGAAGATATTCTTGAATCCTTAATGGACAACAATGAGGAAGATGGTGATTCCCTTAAAGAGTCAAGTATGCTAGAAATTGAGACTACTTCCTATATGCCTAAAAAGGACTTTGAGGTATATAATTCTAAACTAGAATATAGTCTTTCTTATTATGAGCTACAATATTCATATGATGAATTGTATGATGGTTTGTTGAAGTTAGAAAAGAAAAATTTATCTTTTTTGAAAAACATTTCCTCCATTGAAAATGAAATTGAGACTTTGAAAAATGAATATGCTTTTCTTGACAAGGAAATTCCTTTGAAATGTGAAACCTCAACTTCTTGTGAAAAGTGCATTGATTTAGAAAATCAAGTTGCGGACTTATCTTTTGAATTTGCCAAAGCTAATGATTCTAATTGCTTACATTCTATGCTTGTTAATGAGAATAAAATTAATATTATTCCATATGAAAATTTAAGCAAGGCTTATAGGAAAAATAGTTTAGAATGTAAAAATAACAAAAGGCTTAAGTTTTCCAAAGATGACCTTCAAAGGATCAAGTCATCATTGAAATCAATTGTTTGTAATTTTTGTAGTCATTTTGGACATATTTCTCATTTGTGCAATTATAGAAGAAATCCTTATATGAGAAATAACATGGTATGGGTTCCTAAAATTCTTAAAGGCTCTAGTATTAATATTCAAAGACTCAATATGAAGTGGGTGCCAAAACGTCCTCTTAGTGTTTCAATTATACAAAAAACTTCTCAAAAGGATGGACTAATTAGTCAAAGGAAAGAAGAATCATCAAGGAGAATGCTTCCAAACCCAATGGTAGACTTCTTGGTCATGAAGACAAAGATCCTTCAACTAAAACTTCTCACATGCATAATGTGGAACTTGTAAAGTTCAAAACACCAAAAGAGAAGCAATGGGTGAGGAAAAGAGTTTCCTTGATTACCAAGGTCAAGGTATCAAAAGTTTTTACTTTTTATGCACATTTACTTAAAAAGTCAATGAATATGAGGTATATTCCTTGTAGGCCTTAGGTAAAGGATAGAATCATGTATACTTGGTAAAAGTTAAATATTATATATAACACATGATTATGTTCATTCTTGTTATATCTTATATATTTCTTGATCATAGGGTATTCTATGACTATGTATGCTTTAAATTGCCTATATATCATGAAAGTAAGCATGTTATTGGCTATATGCTTAGTGGCAATTGATTATTTAATTTGTTGTGCTAAATTTACATACTATGAGAAAATTGATCTTTATGAGAACATAATATATTAATAATCAATGACTAACCCCTGTGGATCCAAAATTGGTATATACCAAATAAAGTACTATGAATTGTGTTGTAGGGTGATAACTACCTCAAGCAAGCATTTAAATGAAATAAGATTATTCAACTTGAGGTTAGTAAAGCTTAAAAGTACTTAACTTCTAAAAACGGTGCAAAGAATCTCTATTCTTTCATGAAAACTTGAAGTTTAGAAGTTTGAGTCACCTATAAATACTCAAAGAGTACACTTTTAGTGATATCAATCTCATATCATTATTTTTGCTTGAAATTGAAGATCATATGATATTTGGAGAAGTTAAGACTTGTTTTATGCCTTAAAATGTCTTAAGTTGTGCTTTTCTAGCATTGTGTATTGAAATTATCTTTACATATGTTAACATGCTAGATATGTACGCACTTTGCTTGGAATGTCATGTTTTATGGTATTATCTTTGTTCCTGAGCTTATGACCATTTCTCTTTATTCAAATACAGAAATTCACATGCTTATAAGCAGTTCTAATCCTTTCTCTTTAATGCTTAATTGTCTTATATATTTACTTGGAGATTGGAAAGTTAAAAGTTATATGTCTTCTCATTTGAAATTATTTGATATGTTCATATCTTGAAAACAAGAAGTAATTAATTCATTTTGTGCCTTGAACTTGTCTTTGAATGTCAATGATTCTTACATTGAAGTATATCTTAAAATGAATCATAAATGGTTTTAAAATATATAATTCCATGACTTTTCAATTCTTGCTTTACAATAAGGGACTTTTTGTTCTTGATTGACATGTGTGCATACTAGAATTTCTTACTTAATATAGTATGCCTAACATGATCATTGTTTGCCTAAAATGCCTATATAAGTTTTGATGATGATCATGTGTTTCTTGATAAACTTGAATCATGTCTTAAAATGCTTAAACCATATTTTTTGGATTCAAGTGCATATGTACTTTATGCATTCTCATTAGAACTAACTTTGCATGGTTAATAATATTGTACATGTTTTACATTATATATCAACCTAAATTATACTTGTAAATGAGCTTAAATGATATTTGATGTTAACCTATGTTTCAGAAAACTTTTAGAGTTAGCTTTACAAGTGTCTCTATGTGTTTCAAATATAGTCATCAAATATTGAAATGTCAAGCATAAATGGATAAAGAGAAAAGTTGAATGAAGAGGGACATGAGGAGACTTTCTTCAATTGTAATGAAATAGAATACTCAATGGAAGAAAGTCCAAACTCAAAGGACTAATAAATGAAGAATATTCTAAAGAAGCATCACCCTCTCAATAAGTATCTCTATCCTCAAGATATTGTGGTATTTTACATGCTATGGATTGTATGATACTTGTTGATAAATTTATCTTAAATGATTAGATGCTTTCCTTACATAAGAAATATGTTTAGCATTGACAAAGTGCCTAATTGGATATTGACTTGCTAATGTTGTCATTACATATAGGGTGAATGATGTTAGTACTATACATGCTTTGATCCCTATAGCATATTTCATCAAGGTGAATGTTTGATATCTTTCATTCTCTTGATCTATGGTCTCTTAGTGGTATAATACCTATGAAAATCATGCTCTTGTTTTGAAAAGAGTTTATAATTTGTTTAAAAAGTTTTTTAAAGCAAAATCTCTTATTATATTTGAAAGAAGTTTTTCAAGTTCCATATCCTTGAGAATCTTTTGACCTTGTCTTAAGACCTTGAAAGTATTTTCACCTCCTAATTGTCTTGAAAATTTGGAAATAATTAGATATATGCTATAAATATAGTACTCTCTTCATTACTTTGAAAAGTTTTATTAAATCTTGAGAGATTGTTTGAGAAAGTTTCCAAATAAATATTTTGAAATGTTCTATAGCGATCATCTTAATATTTCAAAAAATAAGCTTTGTTCTTTAAAGTGTTTTATTTTCTCAAGACTCTTATTCAACGAGAAAGAGAGGAGATGTACTTTTAAATGTTCTTTTGACTTGGGTTTGATCACTATCAAGGAATATGTGATTTTAATATAAAACCTCTTTACCTTTCTAAAATACTTTTGAAAATGTAATGTGTTCTTATAAAATTCTTTTTAAAATGGGGAGAAGTTTAAAAATAGTTTTTGTTTGATGAATTAAGAATAAGTATCTTTTGCCTTGCTTTACTTTATGGTAATGTGCTTACATGGTCTTGACATGCATATTTCTCTTTATCTATCTTGTGCTTCAATAAGGGGGATCTTATCTTCTTTTCTTATAACTTCTTATAATTATTTGTTGATTTGTAATGCTTTTTTTAATCCTAATTCATCTTATATATCTTTCTTCCATGTCCTTATTAACTATAAATATATGCATGACTATGTTAAACTATTATGTTTTATATTTTGATGATATGCATATTTTGAGGAGGAGCCTAGCTCTTAAGTTATTTATATCTCTTAGCTTACATTTGTGTTTTACATAAAGTGTTTTGTTGCTATCACATGCTAAATATTGATGTACCAAAATATGACAAGTATTGCATGAATAATCTTTTATATCTTGAAAGCATACTTGTTTCATCTCCCTATACTTGAATCATATGTAGAATCAAATAGGCGGAGATAGTTATGTTTTGAATAACTTGAAGAAGTTTTTGATTTTGATGATCCTACTCTTTTTGGCAGCATAATTTTTATCTATTGGGAGAGAGAAAATATTATCTTTCCTTCCTAAGCCTTTTTGTTGATATCAAATGCGGAGAGTGAGAATTAGAAAGAAAAATATGTTCTTGTACTTAATGTCTGATATGCTTACATAAATATTCATTCCTCTATATTTCTCAACATATTTTTCTTTGGTGATTTGTCATTATCAAAAAGGGAAAGATTGTGAAAATAAGTTTGCCTCAATGATTTAATATGTTAAGTTTTGATAATGACAAATACAAGCCAAAAAGAATGATGATTATGCTACATAGATGTGCTTAATATATTATATTGGATCATGCATGATCATGTACTCCATCTTGTTATATTTCATATAAGAATCATGCATATTCTTTATAGCATCTTTTATAGAATATATCCAATAATGTGTCATATAAGTTGTATCAAATTACTATTAGATTTGACTCTATTTAAATAAAAATATGCAAAGTATTCTTTGTTACATCCTATATAGAGGATATCTATTAGCAATTGATAAATGTCTTATTTAGATGTTTCTATGAAAGTTTTATATGTATATTAGACTAATTAGAGTTATACATTTATGAATTATGCATATGAAGATATTGAATTATGAATTTGGACTAACCATGTTTGTTTTAAGTGAGCAATACTTTCTAGGATAGTCCAAATATCAAGAGTGAGCATTGCAACAAGAAAGAAAAAGATTACAATTATGCTCAACTCAAGACGAATGAGAATGATAAGATGTTCTAAGCATTTGCAAGATTTGAAGAGAAAAAATTTGTGGAAGCTTGGATTACATCAAGAAGTCTAAGGACTAGAATTGGTATATTTTCCTTTTAGGCTTTCTCCTATGTAAAGATAGAGGGTTTACAAGAAAAGAGCTCAAATATGTTTTTAAATCTTTACAAATGGTTCTTACATGCTAAAATGCCCACGAAACATGTTTGGAAAAGCTAGTCATGGTAGGAGTTCAAAACTAAGAAAAATAGTTTTGAGTTTTGAAAAGCTGACCTTTGGTTACTCTTTTGATCATAACTTTCAAAATACTTTGATTTTTGTTGTGAAACTTATTTCATTTGAAAATAAACTTAACTATCTTTCCAATGAGTGTCAGTTACTTTGAATGGATAAGAAATAAAGAAGTTATGACCATTTAAAGTCAAATTTTAAAACCAAAAGCCATGTGATCAATTACACTAGCCTTGTAATCGATTACAACTCTTGCAGAGGCTTTGTAATCGATTACATGAGGGTTGTAATCGATTACATCCTGCCCAAAAATGCTCCCAACGGCTATAAATAGCAAGTTTTCATAAAAAAATCATTTCTAAATGTTGGGAATTACAGATACATCACACAGCGAAAAAATAGGATTCCCATCGAGGATCCATGCGAAAAGCCATAATCCGAGTTTTAAAAAAAAAATTTATCTCTTGAAGCGTGATCAAAAGGAAGGACGTGAATCACCAACACTTTAATAGTAACGATGTCTTTGCAGTATCTACACGAATAGACTCACGAACGTCCAACGTCCGCAAAGACGAGCCTCACATCTCTCACACAGTGCTTGCTGCGAAGAGAAGAGAAGAAACCTGTCGCTCACTCACTCACTTTTCTGTAGGTGCGGCCAGGGTTATGAAATATGTGTGTCTTAGTAGCCCCTTAGTAGTACTATTTATAATAATGACTATCTTAAGTGAGTGTGAGTAGCAGCAAGGTAAGTTGTGCAACTCTAGACTCATCTGTTATGAGTCTGGCCCATATTTGAATCCGAGTCCAACTTGGATCCATTACTCAGATTTTAGTCTGCTCTATGTGTATGACCCTACAGGTTCTCATTACGTTGGCAGTAATATTAAAATCTCATTTTAATATTACAAGCAGTGAGCGGTATCTAGAAACACATCGCTGCTACCCAAGTAATGAGAATGTCAGTGATTTAACATAACCTTTCTGTGACCAATGTTTCCATGTCATTTAGTCCCTTTGTCAAGATATCTAGATTGAACACAAGGCATGGAATGCATCACCCTTGTATAGTCCAATCTTTCGTTTCTTGATACTCAAGTAGACTTTGTAACAACAAATGAAATCAATATCTCATATTGACTCATTTGAGCATGGCCATACATTTCGCAGTCTTACCCAATCAGGGGGTCCGAAGATATCGCTCCTGTTATGTAGGAGTGACAAATCCCATCTAGGTCACTCACATGCCTCTACATGATTCGCAGTATGCCCAATAACCAACTTTATAATCACCTTGTTACAGATGACATTTGATGGTATTAAAACACACAACTCCTCATGTAGGAATCGTAATGATTTCAGGTCAAAGGACCGCAGACACCATTGTCACTATGGGAATCGCTTATAACACTCATGTAACGATCCATGTAGCGTTCTCATGGCAGGTCAGTCCAGTACATCATTACTCTAATATGTACCCATGTGAAGACTTGATATCTCATATCCATGACCCGTGAGATGTGGTCATTAGTCTATGCACATACTAGTCTCAATGCATTATTGCTGTCCTAATTAACAATAATACTTGACTAGGGACATTTAAGAATAGTGTTATAACTAAAAGGATATCACGATCAAGTCATCCACTTGATGTCCTGTGGCATCAAACTTAGTATTCTAAGGACTTTATTATATTTATTAAAAAAAACACAATAAATGAAATGCCTCATATATTAAAATAAGCATAATAGAATGTATGTAAATACAGACAAATGTATCAGCCTCTAGGGCATACACTAACATTAAACACTACCAGTGACTATTTTATCACTTGGGCTCTATATATAAGTGATATTTGAAGCTTTTACAACTCTTGAACACTTGATTTGATCATTGAATCATCAAAATCATGTTTGAGCTCTTTATTGCAAAATCCTTCATTTCCTTTATTCTTCAAGTTGTATATCTACTCTTGTAAGAGTTTCTAATCTTTCTCTTCATCTTGAAATCATTGTAAGAGGGTGAGGTATCCCTCACGAGAGAAAAGGGTGAGGTATCCCTTATTGTGAGGTTTAAACACAAAGGGTGAAGTATCCTAGAAGTGTTGTGAGTGTTCTTGAATGCACCTATAAAGCTTGAAGAGTTTGAAGATTGAGCACAATGGTGAGGTATCCCAAGGTATGAGGAGTGCTCTTGTTTGTACAAAGATTTTCCTAGCACCCGTGAAGTCTAGGAGATAGTGAAGAAAATCTCAAGTTAAGCATGGGGATTGGATGTAGGCCACAAGTGGTTGGTGGCTGAACTAAGATAAAAATTATTGAGTTTGATTCTTTCTTCCCTACTCTATTTAATTTTAGTATTTGGTATAGTATATTTATCTACTGCATATCTTGTCATCTTGATGTTTTGATTCTAATAACTTGATATCTAACTTATTTACTTGATTTATCTCATAACCCAAGTTGTATTTGAGCAATCTATAATAGTTGTATCTTTGTTAGACTTATTCCGTTGCATGTGTTGGTTGAAAATATCAAAATACATAATTTCTCAAAGTTGCTTTGAAAATTTGTACTCACCCAATTCACCTCCCTCTTGGGTGATGGTTGTCATGGCTAACAGCTACTCTCCTGATTATCATTTCATTATGTCTTTCTCAAAAGCAAAAAGATAAGTTACTTAGAGTGGTTCATGAATATAAGTTAGCTTTGGGATGGTCCATTGCCGATATTTAGGGTATTAGTCATTCTATTTGCATGCACAAAATCTTGCATGAAAAAGGTAGTAAGCCTTTTGTTGAGCATCAAAGGAGGTTGAACCCCGTCATGAAAGAAGTCATAAAGAAAGAGATCAATAAATGGTTGGATGTCAATATCATTTACCCCATTTCTAATAGTTCATGGGTAATCCTAATTCAATGTGTGCCAAAGAAAGGAGAGATGACTGTGGTGTCAAATACAAATAATGAGCTCATTCCTACTAGAACAATGACTAGGTGGAGAATTTGTTGGGAATTTTTACGGATACATCACGCAGCAGAAAATAGGGATTCCCACCGAGGATCCATGTGAAAAAGTCATAATCTGAGTTTTTAAATGATTTACCTCTTGAAGCGTGAATCACGAACACCGTAATAGAAATGATGTCTCTGCGGTATCCACATGAACAGACTCACGAACGTCCAACGTCCGCAAAGAGAAGCCTCATGTCTTTCACACAGTGCTAGCTGCGAAGAGAAGAGAATAAACCTGTTGCTCTCTTACTCACTGTTTTCTGTAGGTGCGGCTAGGGTTCTGAATTGTGTATCTTAGCAGCCCCCTTAGCAGTACTATTTATAATAGTGACTGCCTTAAGTGAGTGTGAGCAAAGAAGAAGGTAAGTTATGCAACCCTAGACCCATCTGTTATGAGTCTGGCCCATATTTGAATCCGAGTCTAACTTGTAACACCCTCCCTAGGGCGTCACATTTTAAAATAAAAACTTAAAACAATTATAATTATTTTATAAAAGCTTGAGTTTCAAAATACAAATTTTAAAATTTCTTTTTCGCAGAAATATAAACTTACCAAAAATTAAGAGTAACAATGAAATTAGATTGAACTGATTAACATACATATGCCATATAATCACAAAATAATCAACAATAAATTAAAACATGAAAATTACAGACTCAGAGAAACAGTAGCAAACCCAATGAAGGTTTCTACTAACAGCACGGTAATAACACTAACGAGGAAGAATAAAACTCAACCTAAAACAAATTCCATATCTTCACCAACTGCATCATATTGAAGTCTGGAAGATCACTCCTTGATGCCATCACCGTCTTCAGAATATTGTCTCCAATAAGCCTCAAAATACGCTTCGCCTACTACACGAATTTAAACAATACAAACCAAACAAAACAATACAATAAAGAGGTGAGATCCCCTTTCACCTTTACCAGTACGGTAGCAAAGAATGATACGAATGACTAGATCATTCCATACACACAGTCAATACATGAATTTAGTTATATTATCAATTTACAATTAATTCTAATAAGCATATATTGTAATCGAATAAACCACAATAACATTACCAGGATAGATATAACAATTCACACTATATAAAATGCCATAACCATAAATCATAATAATATAGAATAAAGATTAAATGCAATATCAACATATAATATCCCAAATAAAAGATCATAGGTAAACGATCACAGAAAAAAAAATAATAATGTACCACATATAAACATATGCAATGTGACACAATCCTACTCCATGGAGCTACAACACACACAACGATATCGAGAGAATGAGTTGAGACTTCTATTAGTATCCGCCCTTGACCAATCCACTATTTATTGATCAAAACTTTGTGTCTATAGCTTTGCTACCCCGACCCATCTTTGTCAAAACTTTGTGTCTATAGTCGACCGTTGTGATTGCTATTACATCAATACTTTGTGTCTATAGCCCACGAAAAATAAACATAATGGCATAGCATACAACCCTGACACATGGTCAATTAATTGTATACTTACCGATAGTCCTCTCAAAACTTGATTAAGGATAGTGTTCGTCGAGATCATAAGTGTGTTATTACGCACCAAGACCCAGAAGGAGCTACCTCCTGTCCACATATGGAATAGTGCACACTATGAACTCCAAGTCCATATCAGGAACTGAACACACTATGCCTATCACATCGACAACACGATGTTATTCATCTCGTCAATCAAATCACCAATTCGTAAATTGGCACGACTCAGTGCATGAACAAAGCAATAATTACCAAAACGTCCTCAAGTCTCAAATAATTACAGGAATGTCATCAAACCCTCATTATTTACGAAAATGCCTTTAAACTTCAAATATTTACGAAAATATCCTCAAACTTCAAATATTTACAAAAACATGCCCTCAAACTTTAAATATTTACAAAAATGCCCTCAATGGCAAAAATAAGTATGTAAATGCCCTCAGTTACAGATCTCAAAATACAAGACGCTCCCACTTGGCGCACTATCTTTTCATAAAACCAAATCACAATAAGCGCCACTCTGGCGCAACATAACTTCTCATATATCTGGGTTCACCACCTTGGCCCAATAGTAAAATTTGCTGTTTTTGTCAATCGCGTAGAAATTTTATTTTATTTTCAAAATCTTGTCGTTTTCACAATATATATCACATTTCCAATCGCGTAAATATAATTTGTCGTTTCCTCAATCGCGTAATAATTTTATATCATTTTCTCAATCGCATAAGCTTTTTAAATCATTTTCTTTTCTCGTTTTCCTCAAATAAACAGCTTTTGACTAATAAACAAAATTATTAAGCAATTTAAAACCATTTAAAATATTTTTCAAGCTACCGTAAAATATTTCAAATTAATGTATAATCTTTGTAAATACTAACAATACTTAAATTAGTTTCTAAAATTCAATTGACCATTTCATTTTTAATAATCAAAACATTTTGATAAAATTTTCTTTAACATGCTTACTTACCTTAGATTATTTAGAATCCAATTTTTCTCACTTTTTGGCATGTTGGCCGAAATCTCATAGTATAAATAAAATTCCAAAAATTCATTTCTTTGTTCTAATTCACTTGAATTCACTTGATATTCATTAAAAACATTGTAAATCACCTTAATTCCTTCCATTCAATGGTATGACCGAACCTAGGGTTTTGCATTATTTGGAATGCTCATGCATTTCTAACATTATAATAACACATACAATACATATGCCACATATTTCAACACTATAGGCATGCAAAATATTCTAAAGCTATAATCATGCATATAAAAATAAATAAATCACCAACCGAAAAACACTTAAATAATCAAATAATTAACACAAGCCACAACAATTCAAACCACCACAATTACACAAACCGAATCCTTATGGATTCTTCACACACGACAAAAACATTCCTCACCACCAACACATGGTTGATGAGGGTAATCTCCCTCTTACCTCTTGAAGCAAAATAACCGGTTAGTCTCCTCCTTCTCCTTGAAATTTCGGGTAGCCTCCAAACAAAATCCTAACAATTTAAAACAATTAGTAAAAACTCATACAAGGTTTAATATGGAAAAACCATGGAACAATCATGGTTAGAAATATTAAAAATCAAGATTTAAACCAAAGAAATCAAAACTCACCTTTAGGAAAGTAAGCAAAAAGCTTGAGTTTGGACTAGCTAGAGTGGTTTTTTAGCAAAACCTTGAGAATAAAAATTGCTTAGAATGGTGTTAGGCTTTAGGAAATGGTGTTGATAAAAATTATAAGGGAGTGAGTATGTGGGTTGAGATATTGACCGAATAAAAGAGAAGAAAATAGGAGAAGAAATAGTTAAAGCACAACTTGAATTAAAATAAAATCAAGAGATGAAGGATTAAAGATTGGATGGTGTGGTTTGGAAGTGAAGACCGAATGGAAAGAAAGAAAATGGGAGAGGAGGATGCGTGAGTTTCCTTGGAACTTTGAGAGAAAATAAGCTTATATTAGGTAAGTAGGAAAGTGAAGAATGAATGGGTTTTTGGGAGGCTGCTAACCGTGTATATTTTGGGAGGTAATGGCTTATATTTTTGGGAAATAAAAGTGAAGAAAAAAGTCATAAATCAGCTGCTGCCCAGTTGTATTTTAACACGTGAAAAGTGAGCAAATTCACTTGAAACTTATCTCATTTTGAGTGAAAAGTCTAGCTAACCTTCGTGAATAATTGTGGTGATAAAATAAGGACTTTATTGCATCCTTATCCACTCATTTCAGCTGCTCCTTGCTGCTGCCATGTTACTGCTGCCGTGTGGAAGTTTTGGGTGAGTTTAAGTGATTTAATCACATGCAAACTATCCTAACCCTCCATTCCTTCAATGGTTGAGATGAGGTCTTTATTGTAGTGCTTAAGAAGCTTGTAAAACTTGTCCAATAAGCCCCTAAAGGCTGCTACCCAACCGTATCCTCCAAGTCCATTTTAAGTATTTAATTTGTTTTAATTACATGTTAGTCAATTAGGAAAATTTATTTGGTCAAATATCCTAATTAAATCCTAATTAACATTTTAATCCTATGACTAATATATCTAACATATACTAACATATATCATAACCTTTAATTAATTTTAGAACTTTCAATTAATATTTTAGATTATACTTAGTTAAGAATTAAACTAGTTTACTTAATTGTTTATTCTAATTACATAACTAGTTAATTAAACAAATAATTACATAATTTATAATCTCTAAATAATATTAGCACCTCTAATTAATATTTAGTTTGTAATTATTTTATAACTAAACTAATTTAATTAGTTTGCTAATTAAGTAATTAATCTAGTCAAACTAAGCTTAATTAATTACTAATCCTAAAGTCAAGCCTACAAATTTTTGACTTAATCCTAGCCATTGATTCTTCTTTAAATCCTATCCATTGATCAAATCCATGGTCATCATCCAAGCTTATCCATCAAGATTCAATCCTAGTCATTCATCAAATCTATGGTCATCATTCAAGCTTATCCACCAAGATTCAATCCTAACCATTCATTAAATCTATGGTCATTATTCAAGCTTATCCACCAAGATTAAATCTAATGGTCCAAAATGGTCAAGCCACTTTTGTTGACTTCTCTTTATTAGTTTGACTTCTAGGTGTCTTATTTCTATTGGTCCAAATTTCTTGTTTCTATTGGTTACTTTATTTATACGTGGGTCCCACACACAAGATTCGGGTCCATCAAAATTATTGAGTAATAAAATAATACTAAAAAATTATTTTATCGCATTACGCTTAAATTCTAAAAATTACTTAAACTAATTTATATATCAATCAATTGGGTTTAGTAAGATCCCCCAACTCTAATTAATTAAAATAACATTTTTTCAATTTAAAAATTATTATTTTCCGTCTGAGCAAATCTCACAAAAAGTCCAAATAAAATCACAGCAAGAATATCAAACATCAGATCATGTAGAAAAACCAAAAACAAGACATTCGGGATGAAATGGTCATTTTTCCATTTTTTCCCATCAAAGCAAATCATTCAAAACGAGACCAGATTTCATCTGAAAAACAAGAAACAGTAAAATAGGGATACATCGGTCTTTTACCCAAAAATTGGGGTGTTACATAACTTGGATCCATTACTCCAATTTTAATCTGCTCTATGTGTGTGACCCTGTAGGTTCTTATTACGTTGGCAGTAATATTAAAATCTCATTTTAATATTACAAGCAGTGAGCGGTATCTAGCAACACATCGCTGCTACCCAAGTAATAAGAATGTCAGTGATTTGACATAACCTTTCCATCACTAATATTTCCGTGTCGTTTAGTCCCTTTGTCAAGATATCTAGATTGAACACAAGGCATGGAATGCGTCACCCTTGTATAGTCCAATCATTAGTTTCTTGATACTCGAGTAGACTTTGTAATAACAAATGAGATCAATATCTCATATTGACTCATTTGAGCATGGCCATGCATTTCGCAGTCTCACTCAATCAGGGGGCCCGAAGATATCGCTCCTGTTATGTAGGAGTGACAAATCCCATTTAGGTCACTCACATCCCTCCGCACGATTCGCAGTATATCCAATAACTAACTTTATAATCACCTTGTTACAGATGACGTTTGATGGCATTAAAACACACAACTCCTCATGTAGGAATCGTAGTGATTTCAGGTCAAAGGACCACAAACACCATTGTCACTATGAGAATCGCTTATGACACTCACGTAATGATCCATGTAGCGTTCTCATGATGGGTCAGTCCAGTACATCATTACTCTAATATGTACCCATGTGAAGACTTGATATCTCATATCCATGACCCGTGAGATATGGTCATCAGTCTATACACATACTAGTCTCAATGTATTATTGTTGTCCTAATTAACAATAATACTTGACTAGGGACATTTAAGAATAGTGTTGCAACCAAAAAGGATCTCACGATCAAGTCATCCACTTGTTGTCCTATGGCATCAAACTTACTATTCTAAGGACTTTATTATGTTTATCAAAAAAGAACACAATAAATGAAATGCTTCATATATAAAAAATAGCATAATAGAATGTATGTAAATACAAAAAATGTATTGGCCTCTAGGGCATACACCAACAATCTGCCACTTGCACTAGAGCCAATCAGGCATATATCTAATGCCTAAAGACCTAGTGTGACCCTCATGCTTCTGCTGTGCAAGAGGCTTCGTTAGTGGATCAGCAATGTTATCATCTGTTAGTACTCTGCATATCTTCACATCTCCTCTATCGATGATCTCTCGAATGAGATGGAAGCGCCTAAGTATATGGTTGGATCGCTGGTGAGATCTAGGCTCCTTAGCTTGTGCAATGGCTCCATTATTATCACAATAGAGGTCCACTGGGTCCATAATGCTAGGAATAGTGCCAAGTTCAAGTAATGAACTTCGATCCAAACGGCCTCCTTTGTTGCATTGGAGGCAAAGAATGTACCCGCCTCCGTGGTAGAATCGGTGACTGTCTCCTGCTTTGAACTCTTCCAGCTGCCCCACCATTTAGGCAAAAAACATAACCCGATTGCGATCTGGAGTCGTCCTTATTGGTTTGGAAGCTAGCATCAGTGTAACCTTTTACAACTAGCTCTTCCCCACCTCCATATACCAAGAACGAATCCTTAGTCCTTCTTAAGTACTTAAGGATGTTCTTGATAGCAGTCCAGTGACTTTCACCAGGATCAGACTGGTACTTACTCGTCATGCTCAAAGCATACGAGATGTCTGGTCGAGTACATAACATGGCATACATGATAGATCCAATTGCAGATGCATATGGAATCTTGCTCATGCGATCCTTCTCATCTTGGGTGGAAGGGGATTGAGCCTTAGATAGGCTTACACCATGTGACATAGGCAAGAGTCCTTTCTTGGATTCATGCATGTTAAATTGTCTTAACACTTTGTCTATGTATGTACTCTGACTTAGGCCAAGCAGTCTCAGTGATCTATCTCTATAGATCCTAATACCTAATACATAGGTGGCTTCGCCCAAGTCCTTCATAGAGAACCAGTTCCCTAACCAAGTCTTTACGGACTGTAGGGTAAGGATGTCATTTCCAATAAGTAGTATGTCATCTACATACAATACTAGAAAGACAATAGTGCTCCCACTAACATTCTTGTAGACACAAGATTCTTCTTCATTCTTGATGAAACCAAACTATTTTATTGTATCATCAAAACGAAGATTCCAGCTTCTGGAAGCTTGCTTCAATCCATAAATAGATCGTTACAACTTGTATATTTTTTTAGCATCCTCTGGAGTGGCAAAACCCTCAGGTTATGACATGTACACATCTTCGAGAAGATTTCTATTAAGGAAAGCAATTTTGACATCTATTTGCCAGATTTCATAATCATGGTACACTGTAACAGCAAGCAAGATCCGAATAGATTTAAGCATCGCAACTGGGGAAAAAGTCTCATCATAGTCTACACTATGAATTTGTTTGAAACCTTTAGCCACCAATCGCGCCTTAAATGTATGCACATTACCATCCATGTCAATTTTCTTCTTGAAAACCCACTTGCACCCAATGGGTTTTATCCCTTCAGGTGGGTCAACCAAGGTCCATACCTGGTTGGCATACATGGAATCCATCTCAGATCTCATAGCCTCAAGCTATTTCTCAGATTCTGGGCCAATAATGGCTTCCTGGTAAGTCACAGTCTCATCTTAATCCATGAGCAATACATCACCTTGTTGGGTCATGAGAAATCTATATCTCTCTGGTTGATGACGTATCCTGTTAGACCTATGCAGGTCTTGTGCTACTAGAGCAGGTTGCTGTTCCACAACATTTTGTGGAGGCTGCTCTATTTCCCCCATTGGTTCATTGCTGCTTTGTGAAACTTGAACTTCTTCAAGTTCTACTTTTTTCTCACTGGTTCCTTTGGAGATAAACTCTCTTTCTAGAAACACAGCTGTCCGTGCGACAAACACTTTGCCCTCGGTAGGATTATAGAAAAAGTATCCCTTGGTTTCTTTTGGATACCCCACAAAGAAGCATTTATCTGATTTAGGTCCAAGCTTATCAGAAAACTTGACGTTTCACATAAGCTTCGCAGCCCCAAATCTTCAAGAAAGACATACTGGGCCGTCTTCCAGTCCATATCTCATATGGTGTCTTTTGAACCGTCTTAGATGGAACACAGTTAAGTGTAAAAGCTGTTGTTAATAGAGCATGTCCCTAGAAGGAGCCTAGAAGGTTTGCATGACTCATCATGGATCGGACCATGTCCAAAAAGGTCCAGTTCCTCCTTTCAAAGACACTATTCCATTGTGGTGTTCCTGGTGGAGTGAGTTGAGATATTATCCCACACTCTTTCAGATGATCATCAAATTGTTGGCTTAAGTATTCTCCTCCTCAATCTGATTGAAGGATTTTAATACTTTTGCCAAGTTGGTTTTGTACTTTATTCTTGAACTCTTTGAACTTTTCCAAGGATTCTGATTTGTGCTTCATAAGATATACAAATCTATATCTACTGAAATCATCAGTAAATGTAATGAAGTATTGAAAATCGCCCCTAGTGAGTGTGTTTAGTGGCCCACATACATCACTATGTATAAGACCTAAAAGATCACTAGCCCTTTCACCTTGTCCAGTGAGTGGGGCCTTTGTCATCTTCCCTAATAAACAAGATTCACATGTCTCATATGATTCAAAATCAAACGAGTCCAAGAATCCATCTTTATGGAGTTTGGAGATGCGTTTCTCATTTATGTGGCCCAAACGACAATGCTAGAGAAAAGTTGGGTTCAGATCGTTTGATTTAAACCTCTTTGTATTTATGTTATAGACGAGCGTTTCGAGATCAAGTACATAAAGTCCATTACTCAATTGTGCACTACCATAAAAAATATCATTCATATAAATAGAACAACACTTGTCCTTTATAATAAAAGAAAAACCTTTCTTGTCCAAATAAGAAACAGAAATGATATTCCTACTAATAGCAGGCACAAAATAGTAGTTCTCTAACTCTATTACAAGCCCAGTGGGCAAAGATAATAAATAAGTCCCTACAGCTAATGCAGCAACCTTTGCTCCATTTCCCACTCGTAGGTCGACTTCACCCTTCGTCAATGGTCTACTGCTCTTTAGATCCTGCACATTTACACAAATGTGAGATCCATATCCAGTATCTAATACCCATGATGCAGAAGTAGATAAATTGACTTCAATAACAAAAATACCTGAAGTGGAAGTCTCACTTCCCTTCTTCTTTTTGAGCTCCTCCAAGAACTTGGCACAATTCCTCTTCCAATGTCCGGTCTAACCACAATGGAAGCATGTACCTTCCTTAGCCACTCCACCCACTGGTTTCAAGCCAGAAGTGCTAGGCTTTGACTTATCCTTGCCTTTGCCCTTCCAGTTGTCCTTGGGCTTTTTCTGCTGTGTCTTGCCCTTATTCTTTTGGACCATCATTATGACCTTCCCTTTGCCTTTGTTAATGTTCTGCTCAGCAGTTCTCAATATGCCTAGCAGCTCTAGTAGTGATTTGTCAATCTCATTCATATTGTAGTTCATGACAAATTGACTGAAACTTTCTGGCAACGATTGCAAGACTAAGTCAGTGGCCAACTCTTGGCCCAAAGGAAAATCGAGTCTCTCTAGGTTTTCAATGTACCCAATCATCTTGAGTACATGAGCACCAACAGGGCTTCCTTCTACCAGCTTGCACTGAAATAGTGCTTTAGAGACCTCGAATCTCTTATGCCTGGCCTGCTCTTGATAGAGCTTCTTAAGGTGTATGATCATATCGTATACATCCATGTTCTCATGTTGCTTTTGGAGCTCAGAGTTCATGGTGGCCAGCGTTAGACATCCAATGTCCAAGGCATCATCTTAATGCTTCTTATAAGTATCTCTTTCAGTTCTAGGGGCATTAGCAGCAAGTGGCTTAGGAATATGCTGTTCCAAAACATACAATTTTTTCTCTTACTTGAGGACAATCCTCAAATTCCTATACCAGTCTAGAAAATTCATTCCAGACAACTTGTCCTTCTCAAGGACGGATCGCAATGATAAAGTACCTGATGTGTTTGTTGCCATGGTAATCTATTAACAGAAATATGTAAAATATAAGTATCATGCCATAAACATATTTAATGAGGTCTTTTAATTAAATATGCCTCCCACTATTTTATTCAAGTCAATGACCCTCAGCATTGACTCAGAAAATCCCATCGTAAGATTTCCTAGCGGGCTAAGATCCATATTTCACCTAGTTTTGAGTCAGCTTTGGCTGATCACCCAAAATTCAGTTATTTAGGTAGGAAACACTTTCCAATTACATCACATGTAACTCTTGGATAGTTAGGTGAATAACACTTATTCAAGTCCATCCAATGGACCAAAGCCCAACTTCGTGTCTCTAAGCCTTCAATCCTATTGAAATGGCCTAGTTAAGTCAGACCCAATGGTTGGCAGTTGGATATTAACTTTATCCCATCGCGTCTTACTAATATAGATAAAGGCATCCTGCTTTGGCAGACCTGCACTTGATCGATACTAGTCTTGACGAGTGCCTCACATTGGAAGGCATTACACAGTGACTTAATATTTGCTTTGAGAGATTTTATTATTATTATTATTACTAGATCTCACCATTTATTAAACTGTTTATCATACCATAAACATTATCCATGCATCTCATACATAAAAGCATATAATAAAAGTGACATGGTTATGGCCCCTAAGAGAGTAGCATTAACTAAGCCAGCTTCACCAAGCATCTCCCATCAAGGTCTTCACTTGATGTCGTCTTCTTGCCTCCACATCATAATTACATTATATAGAAACCTCGTTTACATTCTAGGGGAGTTAGGTGAGAAGAGAATGTACAATCAGAATGTAGAGAGAAAGGCACGACACGCAGGTCGTATTTATAAAAACCAAAATAGCATAAAAAAAAGGATTAAGGCCATAACCATGCACCATGCATCACAAAAACATATAAACTCATAACAATAATGCATTATTATTTTCATGAGTCATAAAATTGGATATAAAATATTGCTCGTTTTCGAAAAACACCCTACGCAGAGGTAGCATAGGGGCCCCTTGCGGGGTGCGGGGCAGCTCCTCGGGCCGAAAAATCAGACCAAAAACAAGAGCTGAATCTCTTGCGCCTCCCTTGAGCCTTTGTGCCGTGCGGAACCCTAAGCTTGAACAACATGAACACTTCATGTGCCGCAGGGAATCCTTGCACCGTCGTTCAACACTTGAACCTCAGGCACCTCATTGACGGCTTCACATCAACACTTGATGCTGCTGCCGCAAAACAAGAATAGGGTTTCCAAAACCCCTTACGCTGTGCCTCTCGTGTAGAAACAAGGATTCCATAACCCCTGTTGCCGCAAGCCAAGAACAAGGTTTCCTAAACCCTTACGCCGCGCATTGAGAATAAGGATTCCATAACGCTGTTCGTATCACATACATACCAGAAAGCTTCGCAAAAACATACATCATAATACAAAATGGTTTTCACAGAACATATGAACATCTTCATGAAGTTTTGAAAACAACATCACGGTTTTGCATACAACATAAGAAACAAAATATGTTTTCGCAAAGGGTTTCATACGGTTTTCAGAAATAACATATTAAAGATCATATCTTTTGTCAAAAACAAGAACAGAAAATATGTTATCTCATATAAACGAAAATAGAAAACCGAATCATGGTTTCACAACCTGGTTCTGATACCACTGTTGGGAATTTTTGCGGATACATCACGCAGCGGAAAACAGGGATTCCCACCGAGGATCCATGCGAAAAAGTCATAATCCGAGTTTTTAAATGATTTACCTCTTGAAGCGTGAATCACGAACACCGTAATAGAAACGATGTCTTTGCGGTATCCACACGAACAGACTCACGAACGTTCAACGTACGCAAAGAGGAGTCTCACGTCTCTCACACAGTGCTAGCTGCGAAGAGAAGAGAATAAACCTGTTGCTCTCTCACTCACTTTTTTCTGTAGGTGCGGCTAGGGTTCTGAATTGTGTATCTTAGCAACCCCCTTAGCAGTACTATTTATAATAGTGATTACCTTAAGTGAGTGAGAGCAGTAGCAAGGTAAGCTGTGTAACCTTAGACCCATCTGTTATGAGTCTGACCCATATTTGAATCTGAGTCCAACTTGGATCCATTGCTCCAATTTTAGTCTGCTCTACGTGTGTGATCCTGCAGGTTCTTATTATGTTGGCAGTAATATTAAAATCCTATTTTAATATTAAAAGCAGTGAGTGGTATCTAGCAACACATCCCTACTACCCCAAGTAATAAAAATGTCAGTGATTTGACATAACCTTTCCGTGACCAATGTTTTCGTGTCGTTTAGTCCCTTTGTCAAGATATCTAAATTGAACACAAGGCATGGAATGCGTCACCCTTGTATAGTCTAATCATTGGTTTCCTGATACTCGAGTAGACTTTGTAATAACAAATGAGATCAATATCTCATATTGACTCATTTGAGCATGGCCATGCATTTCGCAGTCTCACTCAATCAGGGAGCCCGAAGATATCGCTTCTGTTATGTAGGAGTGACAAATCCCATCTAGGTCACTCACATCCCTCTACATGATTCGCGGTATGTCCAATAACCAACTTTATAATCACCTTGTTACAGATGACGTTTGATGGCATTAAAACACACAACTCCTCATATAGGAATCGTAGTGATTTTAGGTCAAAGGACCACAAATACCATTGTCACTATGAGAATCACTTATGACACTCACGTAACAATCCATGTAGCGTTCTCATGGTGGGTCAGTCCAGTACATCATTACTCTAATATGTACCCATGTAAAGACTTGATATCTTATATCCATGACCCGTGAGTTATGGTCATCAGTCTATGCACATACTAGTCTCAATGTATTATTGTTGTCCTAATTAACAATAATACTTGACTAGGGACATTTAAGAATTGTGTTGTAACCAAAAAGGATCTCACGATCAATTCATCAACTTGATGTCCTATGGCATTAAACTTACTATTCTAAGGACTTTATTATGTTTATCAAAAAGAACACAATAAATGAAATGTCTCACATATAAAAAATAGCATAATAGAATGTATGTAAATGCAAAAAATGTATTGGCCTCTAGGGCATACACCAACAGAATTTGCATGGACTATGTAACGCCCCAACCTTCCCTTTTTTTTGGTTTATCTGTGTTGTCTGTATGGTTATGAAAATTCTGTGAATTTTTATGAATTATTTGGCTTATGTGGATTATTTTAATATTATTTTCAAAAAAATTTGGACTGTTGAACTAGGGCCGGGGGATCTTACTAAACTCGAAACCGGAGACAATTTTCAGAGTTTTCATTGTCTAAGATTTTATCTGACAGATAAAATTTGAGTACGTTCTATTATCCATTGGACAATAGATACCAGCTTTGTTAATTATGATTTTTGTCCATTGGATAATAGCCTGTAGAAAAGATCTAGTAAATTGTTTTTATTTAGTCACTTTTATGAAATCATCCAAGTGACATCGCCCACATGACATCATCTTTGACTTTGGACCAAAGGAGGAAGCTTCTCAAGGAAGCTTGGTGAAGCTTGTTGAGGAATCTTGGCTTCTTCTCCTAATACTCATGTTGAATTTGTGGCGCACATCTTTCCAATGAGCTTTCAAGTGATCTAAATAGTGAGCAATTGGCCTAAATTTTTTAGAAAATTTCAATTTTGTCGAGTGAGATTTTGAAAAATTGAAAGGTTTAATTCAAAAGTGATAAATCGAAACCTAGTGAGTTTTTGGGCCTTGTTGTGAATAGCTAATTTTAGGTCATTTTGGTTCTTTGTGGTGTGATTCTACTCATGATTATATGTTCTTCAGAACTTATCTTCATTCTCTTTTAAGTTACAAATGACCACTGCATACAATTGATATGAAAAAGGCATTTCTTTCAAATAGCTATTGTGGAAATAAGTTTGCCCCAATGGTTTAATATGTTAAGTTTTGATGATGACAAATACAAGACAAAAAGAATGATGCTTATGCTTGATAGATGTGCTTTATAGATGACAAATGCATCACAAAAGAATATTGATCATGTTACATAGATGTGCTTAATGTGATATATTGTAACATGCATGATCATGTACTTTATCTAGTTATATTTTACTTAATCATCATGCAATGAAAAATATGTAACATGCATCATAAAATATATCCAATAATATGTTATATGAGTTGTATTAAATTAACAATGGATTTGGCTCTTCTTATATGCATGTTATACTAACTAGAATTATACATTTATGAATAATGCATATGAAGATATTGAGTTATGAATTTGGACTAACTATGCCTGTTTTAAGTGAGTAATACTTTGTAGGATAGTCCAAGTACCAAGAATGAAGATTGCAACAACAAAGCAAAAGATCACAATTATGCTCAACTCAAGAAGAATGAGAATGATAAAGATGTTCCAAGCAATTTGCAAGATTTGAAGAGAAGAAATTTGTGGAAGCTTGGATTACATCAAGAAGCCTAAGGACTAGAATTAGTATATTTTCCTTTTAGGTTTTCTCCTATGTAAAGATAGAGATTTTACAAGAAAAGAGCTTAAATATGTTTTTAAGTCTTTAAAAATGGTTCTTACATGTTTAAATGCCCAACAAATTATTTTTGGAAAGCTAGTCTTGGTGGTAATTCAAATCTACGAAAAATAGCCAAGTTTGTGTTTTACAAAATTGACATATGATTACTATTTTGACCATAACTTTTAAAATACTTTGAGTTTTATTTTGAAACTTATTTCATATGAAAATAGACTTAAATATCTTTTCAATGAGTGGTCATTTGCTTTAAATGGATTAAAAAAGAAAAAGTTATGACCAATTAAAGTTTGAGTTTTAAAAATCTGACCTTTCGTTATTATTTTGGTCATAACTTTTAAACTACTTTGATTTTTATTATGAAATATTCATTTGAAAAAAGACTCAAATATCTTTCTAATGAGTGGTCATTCGCTTTAATCGGATAAGAAATGAAGAAGTTATGACCTTTTAAAGTCAGTTTTCAAAACCAGAAATGGTGTAACCGATTACACAAGTCATGTAATCGATTACAACGTTGACAGAAGCCGTGTAATTGATTACACAAAGTATGTAATCGATTACAAAGTGCCCAAAAAGCTTGTAATCGATTACATGAAGCTTGTAATCGATTACCAAGTGCCTAGGAACGTTTCTAATGGCTATAAAAACGGCTAGTTTTCATAGAAAATCATTATAAAACACTACCAACAGCTATTTTATCACTTGGGCTCTATATATAAGTGTTGTATGAAGCATATACACCTCTTGAACACATGATTTGATCCTTGAATCACCAAAATCATATTTTCAGCTCTTTATTATAAAATCCTTCTATTCCTTTGTTCTTCAATTTGTATTATCCACTCTTGAGAGAGTTTTTTATCATCCATACTTTGTTCTTTAAGTTGTATATCTACTCTTGTGAGAGTTTTTATTCTTTCTATTCACCTTGAAATCATTGTAAGAGGGTGAGGTATCCCTCAAGAGAGAAAAAGGTGAGGTATCCCTTGTAGTGAGACTCAAACACAAAGGGTGAGGTATCCCAAAGGTGTTGTGAGTGCTCTTGATTGTAAAGGTCATCAAGCACCTGTGAAGCTTGAAGAATTGGAGGCTCTAGCACAAGGGTGAGGTATCCCAAGGTATGAGGAGTGTTCTTGTATGTACAAAGATTTTCCTAGTACCCGTGAAGTCTAGGAGATAATGAAGAAAATTTCAAGTTAAGCTTGGGGACTGGATGTAGGCCACAAGTGGTTGGTGGCTGAACTAGGATAAATTCTTGAGTTTGATTCTTTCTTCCCTACACTCTTTAAATTCAATATTTGATGAAATATATTTATCTATTGCATATCTTAATGTTTTGATTATTACAACTTAATATCTAGCTTATTCACTTATTTCATCATATATCTCAAGTTGTATTTGAGTAATCCTCAATAGTTGTACATTTATTAGACTTATTCCGCTGCATTTATTAATTGAGTTATTCAAAATGCATAATTTGTCAAAGTTGTATTAAAATTTATAATTACCCAATTCACCCTCCTCTTGGGTAATGGTTGTCATGGCTAACAAGTGGTATCAGAGCTTCGTGCTCTGTTAAATGCTTAACCACTTGGAGTTAAAGATCCTTGTTTGTTTGGCAACCATTGAAAGCTTTTCAAAATAAATTGTTTTGAAATTAATAAACCACCATTCTTTGATGGAGTGAATTTTGTTTATTGGAAAGCTAGAATGAAAATTTATATGCAATCTATTGATATTAATTTGTGGGATATTATGTTTGATGGATTTACTTACAAATCAAAACAAACTTGGAATGCCTATGAAAAGAAATGCTTTTCTTTGCACATTAGAGCTATGCAAATCTTGAGAAGTAGTTTAAATGATGATGCTTATGCTATAATTAAGAATTGCTCTAGTGCTAAAGATATATGGGATGCTCTTCATTCTATCTATTTTGCTAATAATGATTTTGTGTATAAAGTTGTATATAGAGAGCAAGAAGAGCAAAATCTTCTAGAGGAAGACAACATTGAAAAATGTCCTCAAGAACATGTTCAAAGCAAGAAAATGAGCTCAATATCTCTTGGTGATGATGGTGCTCAATTTGAAGAAGAGGCAAAGCAAAACAAAATTGATGAGGAAGATGTGATTTCCCTAAAGAGCCAAATAGACTACTTGAGGTAAATAATGTTAAACCATATTATAGTCCTTCCTATGATGAGCTAAAATGTGCATATGATGAATTATATGATGGTTTGTTGCTTTTAGAAAAGAAAAACTCATCTTGTTTTGAAAACATTTTCTCCATTGAAAATGAAATTGATATATTGAAAAATGAATATGCTTTTCTTGATGAGGAAATGCCTTTAAAATGTGAAACCTCAACTTCTTGTGAAAAATATATTAATTTAGAAAATCAAGTTGAGGACTTATCTTCTAAATTTGCCAAAGCTAATAATTCTATTTGCTTACAATCCATGTGTGTTAGTAAGAATGAAATTGATGTTATTCCACAAGAAAATTCAAGCAAGGCTTACAGCAAAAATAGTTTAGAATGTAATAACAACCAAAGGCTCAAGTTTTTCAAAAATGATCTTCAAAGGACCAAGCTATCATTGAATTCACTTGTTTGTAACTTTTGTGGTCATCTAGGACATATTTCTCATTTATGCAATTATAGAAGAAATTATTATATGAGAAATAATATGAAATGGGTTCCTAAAGATCCTAAATGCCCTAGTACTAACATTGAAGGACCCAAGATGAAGTGGGTACCAAAATGTCCTCCTAGTGTTTCAATTATGCAGAAAACTTCTCAAAAGGATGGACAAATTGGTCAAGTAAAAAAGGAATCATCAAGGGGAATGCTTCCAAAGCCCATTGGTAGAAGTTTTGATCAAAGAAGGAAGATGACTTCAACCAAAGCCTCTCAAGTACAAAATGTGGAACTTACAAAGGTCAAAACACTAAAAGAGAAGCAATGGGTAAAGAAAAGAGTTTCCTTGATTACCAAGGCCAAGGTATCAAATTTTTTTACCTCTTATGCACATTCACTTAAAAAGACAATGAATATGAGGTATATTCCTTGTAGGCCCTAGGTAAATGATAGAATCATGTGTACTTGATAAAATATGAATATTTTGTTTAGCACATGATTATATTAATTCTTGTTATACCATAGCTCATTAATTTGTTTATATCTTAGTACATGGGATTCTACAATGCCTAGGTATGCTTGCTATGATTTGAATTGTTTATATATCATGGAAGTAAGATTGCTTTTGGTTATGTGATTAATGGTAATTGATTGTTTAATTTGTTGTACTCAATTTACATACTATGAAAAAAATTAATTTTTTATGAGAGCATAATGGATTAATAATTAATGACTAACCCCTATGAATCCAAATTTGGTAGATACCAAAGAAATTACTTTGAATTGTGTTGTAGGGTGACCATTAGCTCAAACATGCAAATGAAGTGAAATACAACCATACTACTTGAGATTGAGAAAACTTAAAATGGTCAAAGTTCTCCAAAAATGGTGAAAAACATAAAAAGAAAGACATGGAGAACCACAACATTCTCAATGGGCCTTGAGGCATTGAAGTTGGAGTCACCTACAAAAACTCAAAGAGTACACTTTTGGTGATATCAATCTTTTATCCTTACTTATGCTTTAATTTGAATATCATGTGATATTTGGATAAGTAGATATTTGTTTTATGCCTTAACATGCCTTAAATTATGCTTTTCTAGCATTATATTTTAAAAGTGTCTTTACATATGCTAACATGCTAGATATGCACACAACTTGCTTGGAATGACATATTATGGTAATATCTTTATTCTTGAGCTTGTGACCATTTCTCCTTATTCAAATATGAAAATTTCACATGCTCATAAGTATTTCTAATCCTTTCTCTTTGATGCTTAATTGTCTTATATATTTATTTGGAGATTGGAAAGTAAAATGTCATATGTCTTTTGTTTGAAATTGCTTGATATGTTCATATCTTGAAAACAAGAAGTAAATGATTCATTTTGTGTCTTGAACTTGTATTTGAACTTCAATGGTTTTTACAATGAAGTATATCTTAAAATGAATCATAAATATTCAAAAGTTATAGTTCCATGGTTTTTCAAATCTTTTATTACAATAAGGGACTTTTTGTTCTTGATTGACATGTGTGCATATTAGAATTCCTTACTTGATATTACATGTCTTACATGATCATTGTTTACCCCAAAATGCATATATAAGTTTTGATGTTGATCATGTGTTTCTTGATAAACTTGAATCTTGCCTTGAAAATGCTTAAATTATGCTTTTAGATTCAAATGCATATATCATTCTTTTGTTCTCTTTGAAGCTAACAATTCATAGTTGATAATGTGGTACATGTTTTACATTATATATCAACCTAAATTATGCTTGTAAATGAGCTTAAATGATATTTGATGCTAACCCATGTTTTAGAGAACTTTTGAAATATAGTCATCAAATATTGAAATGTCAAGTATATATGGATAAATGAGAAATGTTGAATGAAGAGGAACATGAGGAGACTTTCTTCAAGTGCAATGGAATGAAATACTCAATGGAATAAAGTACAAACTCAAAGGACCTATACATGAAGAACTTTCTAAAGGAGCATCACTTTCTATCTAACCCAATAAGTATCTCTATCCCTAAACTATTGTGGTATTCTATATGCTATAGATTATATGATACTTGTTGATAAATTGATCTTAAAAGATTAGATGCTTTCCTTATATGAGAAGTATGCTTCGCATTGACAAATTGTTTAATTGGATATTAACTTGCTATTTTTGTCATTGCATATAGGGTGAATGATATTAGTTCTATACATGTTTTGATCCCTATAGCATATTCCATCATGATGAATGTTTGATATCTATGATTCTCTTGATCTATGATTTCTTAATGGTATAACTCTTATGAGAATCATGCTCTTGTTTTGAAAAGATTTTTTGGTTTGATTAAAAAAAATTTAAAGCAAAATCTCTTATCATATTTGAAAGAAGCTTTTCAAGTTCCATATCCTTGAGAATCTTTTGAACTTGTCTTAAGAACTTGAAAGTATTTTTACCTCATATTTGTCTTGAAAATTTAGAAATTATTTGATTTGTGCCATAAATGTAGTATTCTCTTTTTTTGCTTTAAAAAGTGTTATCAAATCTTGAGAGAATGCTTAAGTTTCTAAATAAATCTTTTGCAATGTTCTATAGAGCTCTTCTTGATACTTCAAAAGATAAGCCTTGTTCTTCAAAAGTGTTTTATCTTTTCAAGACTCTTGTTTAATGAGAAAGAGAGGAGATGTACTTTCAAATGTTCCTTTGACTTGGATTTGATCACTCTCAAGGAATATGTTGTTTCAATATAAAACTCTTCTACCCTTCTAAAATGCTTTTAGAAATGTAATGTGTTATTATTCTTTTTGAAAGGAGGAGAAGTTTTAAACTAGTTTTTGATTGAGGGATTAAGAATATGTATCTTTGCCTTACTTCACTTTATGATAATGTGCTCACATGATTTTGGCATACATATTTTCCTTTATCTATCTTGTGCTTCAATAAGGGGGAGCTTATCTTATATATCCTTCTTCCATATCCTTGTTGACTAAGAACATATGCATAACTATGTTAAACTATTATGTTTAATATTTTGATAATATGCATATTTTGAGGGGGAGCCTAGTTCTTAAATTATTGTTTATATTCCTTAGCTTACATCATTATTTAACATGAAGTGCTTTATTGTTAATATTATCAACATGTCAGTAAAAATCATCTCTTATTGTCTTTCCCTCTATCAATGAAAAAAATATAAACTTTCTTAAACTTCATATATTTTGATTCTTTCATTGAGAAGATCTTACCCTTCTTGACAACATGAGTTTTATATATAGGGGGAGAAAATATTATATTTCCTTCCTAAGCCTTTTTGTTGATGTCAAATAGGGGGAGAGAGAATTGGAAAGAAAAATATGTTCCTTGTGCTTATTGTTTGATATGCTTACATGAATATCTATTCTTGTATATTGCTAACACATAGTTTTCTTGGGTGATTTGTCATCATCAAAAAGGGGGAGATTGTGGAAATAAGTTTGCCCCAATGGTTTAATGTGTTGAGTTTTGATGATGACAAATACAAGACAAAAAGAATGATGCTTATGCTTAATAGATGTGCTTTATAGATGACAAATGCATCACAAAAGAATATTGATCATGTTACATAGATGTGCTTGATGTGATATATTGTAACATGCATGATCATGTACTTTATCTAGTTATATTTTACTTAATCATCATGCAATGAAAAATATGTAACATTCCTCATAAAATATATCTAATAATATGTTATATGAGTTGTATTAAATTAACATTGGATTTGGCTCTTCTTATATGCATGTTAGACTAACTAGAATTATACATTTATGAATAATGCATATGAAGATATTGAGTTATGAATTTGGACTAACTATGCTTGTTTTAAGTGAGTAATACTTTGTAGGATAGTCCAAGTACCAAGAATAAGCATTGTAACAAGAAAGCAAAAGATCACAATTATGCTCAACTTAAGAAGAATGAGAATGATAAAGATGTTCCAAGCAATTTTCAAGATTTGAAGAGAAGAAATTTGTAGAAGCTTGGATTACATCAAGAAGCCTAAAGACTAGAATTGGTATATTTTCCTTTTAGGTTTTCTCCTATGTAAAGATAGAGATTTTATAAGAAAAGAGCTTAAATATGTTTTTAAGTCTTTAAAAATGGTTCTTACATGTTTAAATGCCCAACAAATTATTTTTGGAAAGTTAGTCTTGGTGGTAATTCAAATTTATGAAAAATAGCCAAGTTTGTGTTTTACAAAAATTGATATATGGTTACTATTTTGATCATAACTTTTAAAATACTTTGAGTTTTATTTTGAAACTTATTTCATATTAAAATAGACTCAAATATCTTTCCAATGAGTGGTCATTTGCTTTAAATGGATAACAAACAAAAAAGTTATGACCAATTAGAGTTTGAGTTTTGAAAATCTGACCTTTGGTTACTATTTTGATCATAACTTTCAAAATATTTTGATTTTTGTTATGACCTTATTTCATTTGAAAAAAGACTCAAAGATCTTTCTAATGAGTGGTCATTCGCTTTAATCGGATAAGAAATGAAGAAGTTATGACCTTTTAAAGTCAGTTTTCAAAACCAGAAATGGTGTAATCGATTACACAAGTCATGTAATCGATTACAACATTGACAGAAGTCGTGTAATCGATTACACAAAGTATGTAATCGATTACAAAGTGCCCAGAAATCTTGTAATCAATTACATGAAGCTTGAAATCGATTACCAAGTGCCCAGGAACGTTTCTAACGGCTATAAATGGCTAGTTTTCATAGAAAATCATTATAAAACACTACCAACAGCTATTTCATCACTTGGGCTCTATATATAAGTGTTGTATGAAGCATATACACCTCTTGAACACATGATTTGATTCTTGAATCACCAAAATCATATTTTGAGCTCTTTATTATAAAATCCTTCTATTCCTTTGTTCTTTAATTTGTATTATCCACTCTTGAGAGAGTTTTCTATCATCCATACTTTGTTCTTCAAGTTGTATATCTACTCTTGTGAGAGTTTCTATTCTTTCTATTCACCTTGAAATCATTGTAAGAGGGTGAAGTATCCCTCAAGAGAGAAAACGGTGAGGTATCCCTTGTAGTGACACTCAAACACAAAGGGTGAGGTATCCCAAAGGTGTTGTGAGTGCTCTTAATTGTATAGGTCATCAAGCACCTGTGGAGCTTGAAGAATTGGAGGCTCTAGCACAAGGGTGAGGTATCCCAAGGTGTGAGGAGTGCTCTTGTATGTACAAAGGTTTTCCTAGCACGCGTGAAGTCTAGGAGATAGTGAAGAAAATCTCAAGTTAAGCTTGGAGACTGGATGTAGGCCACAAGTGGTTGGTGGCTGAATTAGGATAAATTCTTGAGTTTGATTCTCTCTTCCCTACACTCTTTAAATTCAGTATTTAGTGAAATATTTTTATCTATTGCATATCTTGATGTTTTGATTGTTACAACTTGATATCTAACTTATTCACTTAGTTCATCATATATCTCAAGTTGTATTTGAGTAATCCTCAATAGTTGTACATTTATTAGACTTATTCCACTGCATTTATTAATTGAGTTATTCAAAATGCATAATTTGTTAAAGTTGTATTAAAATTTATAATTACCCATTTCACCCCCCTCTTGGGTAATGGTTGTCATGGCTAATAGCTACTGGCCAAATAGTCGTCCTTGCATTTATATACATTGTTTACCCACTTTGAGCCTAATTGACCTCTTTTCCTTCTATCAAAGCTCAATTCAAGCCTAAAAGTAAAAAATCATTTTGCTACCCTACCTTAGGGAGTAGAAGAGCTTAATGATTATACTGAGAATTGGTTTTTGAATAAGTGTAGGGGGAAGTAATGATGTGTTTGCCTAGCTATGCATGTATATAAAAAGACTCTTGCTAGCAAAATATCGTGTTGAATATGATGCAAGATGTAAAGAAAAAGAAAGAAAGAAAGAAAGAAATGAGGAAGAAAAGGGTAAAGGTGGAGTATTGAATGAAGAAAGGTCACAAAAAGGAAAAGATACGGAAATGAAATTTGAATTTAAAGATTGTTGGGAAATTCTTATTGTAATGATTGAGTATCCTTCCCTTTGTTCTTCTAATTCCTATGGTCTAGCTTTGCTTATCCTTTATGTATCCTACCTTGACGCTAACCACATTACAGCCTAATTGAAGACCTTTTGATCTTTGTGTGCATATGGCCTAAGTGGTAGAGAAGTAGAGGCTTGACAAGCCTATGGTAGAGCATATTTTCATGAGTTGGTTGAGAGTAAACACAAGCCTGAAACACTTGAGTGAAAAGCATATTAGTGAAGATTTATCATACTAATTTGACCCTGATATTTGATTGATTTTTCTTGCTGATTTGGATTATCAAGAGAGGAAATTCATGATTGCTTAAGTTCTTTGAAGAAACTAAAGCACATAAGTCTTTGCTCATTGTTCTGCATTTTCATGACTTATTGAGAAACTGCGCCTAGTTGTATATTTTTGCCCAAGAGTGCAAAAAGCTAAGTGTGGGGGTATTTGATCTGTCGATTATTCTTATATCTTGAATGCCTTATAATTGATTCAATTGGACTCCATTTGTATTTGATTGTTATCATTTAGCTAAGTTTCTAATGCCAAGCTTGATTAGAACCTTATTGTGAAACTTTGCTTAAATGTATCTATAAACGCTTATAAATGAATTGTGCTTTTCAGGAAACCTTTGAATGATGGAGTCCATTAGCCTCAAACCAGGCTTGATATCCACTTGAAGATAGGGCTAAAGATTCAAGAAGATCAATGTCACCTCTTGAAACAATGAAGGAAGAGCTTTTGTGAAGAATTTGGGCTGAAATTGGTAAATTCAACTGACACGGCCCGTGTCTCCTGACACTGGGGGGCTGTGTCCTTCTCTGTCATCTTAATTGAAGAAATTCCATTCCTAGAACATCAGACACGGCTTGTGTCCCCAAACACGGCCTGGGCCGTGTCCTTCTCTGACTTGTGAAACTCATGGAATTTTCTTATGCTGGCAGAGCCATACACGGCCTAGGCCATTTCAAATGACATGGCCCGTGTTTGCGTGACAGAAGCTTGTTTTTGGGTTTCTCGTAGAAGCTTATTTTTGGGTTTTTGTTGCGCAAACACAGACCGTGTCCCCAGACATGGCCTGGCCATGTCCTTCTCTAACTTGTGAAACTCATGGAATTTTCTCGTACTGGCAGAGCCATACACAGCCTGGGCCGTGTCAAATAACACGGCCTGTGTTTGCGCGAAAGAAGCTTATTTTTGGGTTTCTCGTAGAAGCTTATTTTTGGGTTTCTGTCGCACAAACATGGACCGTGTCCCCTGACACGGCCTAGGCCGTGTCCTTCTCTGACTTGTGAAACTCATGGAATTTTCTCATGCTAGCAGAGCCATACATGGCCTGGGTCGTGTCAAATGAAATGGTCTGTGTTTGCGCAATAGAAACCCAAAAACAAGCTTCTGTTGCGCAAACACGGGTCATGTCATTTGACACAGCCCAGGCCGTGTATGGCTCTACTAGCATGAGAAAATTCCATAAGTTTCACAAGTCAGAGAAGGACATAGCCCAGGCCGTGTCTGATGTTCTGGGAATGGAATTTCTTCAATTAAGATGACAGAGAAGGACACGGCTCCCCAGTGTCAAGAGACACGGGCCGTGTTAGTTGAATTTACTAATTTTAGCCCAAATTCTTCACAAAATCTCTTCCTTCATTGTTTCAAGAGGTGACATTGATCTTCTTGAATCTTTGGCTCTATCTTTAAGTGGATATCAAGCCTGGTTTAAGGCTAATGGACTCCATCATTCAAAGGTTTCCTAAAAAGCGCAATTCAATTATGAGCGTTTATAGATACATTTAAGCAAAGTTTCACAATAAGGTTCTAATCAAGCTTGGCATTAGAAACTTAGCTAAATGATAACAATCAAATACAAATGGAGTCCAATTGAATCAATTATAAGGCATTCAAGATATAGGAATAATCGACAGATCAAATATCCCCACACTTAGCTTTTTGCACTCTTGGGCAAAAATATACAACTAGGCGCAGTTTCTCAATAAGTCATGAAAATGCAGAACAATGAGCAAAGACTTATGTGCTTTAGTTTCTTCAAAGAACTTAAGCAATCATGAATTTCCTCTCTTGATAATCCAAATCAGCAAGAAAAATCAATCAAATATCAGGGTCAAATTAGTATGATAAATCTTCACTAATATGCTTTTCACTCAAGTGTTTCAGGCTTGTGTTTACTCTCAACCAACTCATGAAAATATGCTCTACCATAGGCTTGTCAAGCCTCTACTTCTCTACCACTTAGGCCATATGCACACAAAGATCAAAAGGTCTTCAATTAGGCTGTAATGTGGTTAGCGTCAAGGTAGGATACATAAAGGATAAGCAAAGCTAGACCATAGGAATTAGAAGAACAAAGGGAAGGATACTCAATCATTACAATAAGAATTTCCCAATAAGGATATTCTTGAGCTTGCGTAATTGAGATACCTTGTGATGGAATATAATAGCTTTGTATTGACGGGTCAACGTACTGGACTCAAAAATGTCAGTGATGACTCAAGCCCTGTTGTGGCTCCTCTTGGTGGAACTTTTGTTGTTTATAAATATTATGGATTATTGTCATGAGATCATGCATTCTAAAAGTCAGAATGACTTGTTGTCAAGGCGGAATGCCTAGGAGATGAATTACACCTTTGTACTGGTGCGAATTGTGTAATGTAGTTCACTTATTGAACTTGGAGGTGTCAGGGCCCGAGTATCCTACATGTGGCCAGTAAGTAGCTCCACTGGGCCGTGGTAACTGTGCAACGCACCGACGATCTCGAGCAGGCACTATCCTATTCCCGATTCAGTTGAGAGTGTTATGTATAGCGAAGTTAGGCTTATTGATGAGATTGTGAAGCACATGATTTCAGGCTAATGAGATATAGGCACTGACTCCCCGATCATTCTCTTCGATGTTAGTTAGAACTCTATGGAGTAGATGTCAGTCCATTGTGCATTCACATAGACATCGAGCATTTTATTTTTATATATTATACTATGGAACTACCCGTGGATATATTATTATAATGCCTGTTGAGAATTTTGTGACTATAGTATTCTGTGATTTTGACTGTCATTGTTGTCTCTTGTTGCCATACTGTTATTGATATAGAAAATCTCACCTCTTTGCATTGCTATTCTGTTTGCTTTCTATTTTATGTGTTCCTGTTGATAAAGACTAAGGAAGGCAGAAGGAAATTTGTAGTCTTTGTTGTTTTGTTTTTGGATGGCTGCTCATAGAGATTCCCTTGGTTTTGTTAGAGTTCTTTTCCACGGAGGTTCAAGTGCGTGGCAAATCGACTGGGGCATAGAAAGGATTCGATATGTAGGAGAATTGACTTTGTCTATTAGTAGGACCCGTGATGGGGCTCCTTTCTTCTCTCTTAGTATTTTTTTGCATCTAGAGTTTTTCATGCTGATTAAGGAGCTATGGGGTGATTTGCATTACACCCCTAGAGAGGATCTGGACCCTGTGGTATTATCTGCTAGGACTCCTATTCGCGAGCTTCTGCAATAGTTGAGAGGTTTGGCAAGGGAAGAGTCCAAAGAGGAGGAACCAGTGGAGGAGTTTGAAGAAGATCCAATGGAGGGTCCAGGAGAAGATCCTGCTCCCTAGGTCTCTACACTTAGGCTAGTTGATGTTTTGTGAATCTGTCGCTTATGTCTTTTTGTATAAACTTGTAAATTTTTGGGTGGACTATGATCCATGCCACTATTGTATATATTCTTTTTGGTGTGTAATATTTAGTAAGTTATGTCTTGTGATGTTTATGTTTTGTTAAAGCTTATGTTTTGAAAAGAAAATTTATAATCTGTATTTTCCAAAATTTAACCATTTTTCACGATTTTGTTAAGTTAAAGAAGTTTTGAGGTATAAATGTGACGCCCTAGGAAGGGTGTTACATTAGTTGGTATCAGAGCCCAAGTTTGAGTCTTTTGGGATTTGTGGTTAGGTCTGTCTTGCTTGTTTTGCGTGATTTCTCTGTGTTTAATTTCTGAAAGGAGACAAAGTTGTTTGATATGACTTTACCTGACTTTCCTTGTATAATGTTTAGTTTGACTCCAAAAGAACGTGATGGCTTGAGGTGGAGCAGTACGCGTGAACGCCGAATGAGACAGCGAGAGTATGGCTGTAGCAACGGAGGCAATGTAGAGGATGGCAGAGGCTATGATGCAGCAGAATCAGAAAGTCACCCAGTTGCCGCTGAAACACAGAACCTGTCAGAGTTTTGTTGCAACAATCCACCATAATTTAAAGGGGAGTGCGATCCGGAGAAAACAAGCCTTTGGATCAAAGAGCTGGAGAAGATATTCTGAGGATTGGGATGCACTGATGCTTAGAAGGTAACCTATGCTACCTTCATGTTGGTTGGATATGCTGAAGATTGGTGGACAGGAGCCCATCGACTGTTGGAAGCTGAGGGAACAGTGATCACTTGGCAAGCCTTCAAGAACAAGTTTTTGGAGAAGTACTTTCCAGCTAGTATGAGACATGCGAAGGAAATGGAGTTCCTACGCCTAAAGCAAGGAAGCATGCCGGTCAATGAGTATGCTGCCAAGTTTGATAGTTTATCAAAGTTTTCAAGGTATTTCCAGCTCCAGCCTGATGAGGAGTAGAAGTACCGCAAGTTCGAAGGATGTTTGAGGCATAACTTGAAGAGAGCGGTGCTGCCTTTAGGAATTGATCAGTTCCTAACCCTTCTGGACAAGTATCGCAGGATTGAGGATCTAGATCAATCACGTGAGATAAGGAACCGTAACTTTGGACCTTCTCGGTTCCAAAGGGGGAGAAATGGCAGTGGCAATCATTTTCAGCAAAAGCCGTATTCGAGGCCATAAGGGAATCAAGCTTAGCAAAAATCACGTGGAGAAGGTCCTAGTAGCTACAAGTTTGGTCAGACCGGGACATCGGCACCAAAATGTCTCAAGTGTGGAAGGGACCACTTGACGAAGGACTGCACAATCAAAGGGATCCTTTGCTTCAAATGCGGGAAGCCCGGACACATTACAAGAGATTGCAATCAACCCAAGACAGAGCCTACTGTTAACAATGTACGTGCTCTAAGACCTCAGGAGGGAGGAAGAGTATACACCTTGAGTAGAGTAGAGGCCTCCCAATCTGATGATCTGATTAAGGGAGATTTTGCCATAGGAGGCAATATTCTAACTATACTCTATGACTCAGGGGTGACCCATTCTTGTATTACCTATGATTGTGTGCATCAATTAGGGTTATCTGTGTCTTCCTTACCTTTTGATTTGATTGTTTCTACTCCTATTGCTAGACCCATTGTTACTACTCAAGTTTGTTTGAACTATCCTCTTTCTGTGGAAGGTCGAATCTTTTTAGTTAATTTGATTTGCTTACCTCTTTCTCAAATAGATGTTATTCTAAGAATGGATTAGTTATCTTCTAACTGTATCCTTCTTGACTATTCCAATAAAACCTTAATGTTTCCTGATTCTGAGATTTCTGGATTTATATCTACCAACCAAGTCAAAACTTTCTTGAGAGAAGGAGCTCAAGGATACATGCTTTTGTCTTCCTTGGAAGTCAAGGGTGAGACTGATAAGAATGCTATTCCTGTGGCTAATGAGTTTCCTGAAGTCTTTTATGATGATATACCTGGGTTACCACTAAAAAGAAAGGTAGAATTTTCTATCGATCTTGTGCCAGGATCTGGTCCTATATCCATGGCACCATATCGGATGTCGCCATCAGAGTTAGTCGAGCTCAAGACGTAGTTGGAGGAACTATTGGAGAAGAAGTTTATGAGACCTAGTGTTTCACCGTGGGGAGCTCCAATGTTGCTGGTCAAGAAGAAGGATGAGACTTCTCGGTTATGTGTGGACTAACGTTAGCTAAACAAGATTATAATCAAGAACAAGTACCTATTTCTGAGGATAGATGATTTGATGGATCAACTGAATAGAGCTGTTATTTTCTCCAAGATTGATCTACTTTCTAGTTATCATCAGATTCATGTGAAGGTAGAGGATGTACCTAAAATGACTTTTCGGATGCGTTATGGGCATTATGAGTACCTTATGATGCTGTTCGTAGTAACAAATGCTCCTATTGTATTCATGGATTACATGAATTGGATCTTTTGTCCTTATCTAGTTAAATTTGTTGTTGTCTTTATTGATGATATTTTGATCTATTCACGAAGTCAGGAGGAACATGTCGAACATCTCTGTGTGGTTCTTCAAATTTTGAAGGAAAAGAAGTTATATGCTAAGCTATCTAAATGCGAGTTTTGGTTAGAAGAGGTTCAATTTCTAGGCTATATGATTTCAAAGGAAGGAATTGCAGTGGACCCATCGAAAGTAGAGGCAGTTCTTCAATGGGAAAGGCCAAAAATGGTAACAAAAATTCATAGTTTCGTAGGTTTAGTAGGCTATTATTGAATCTATATTAAAGGATTCTCCAAGATAGCAGGGCCTCTCACTCAACTTACAAGACAGAATCAAGCTTTCATATGGACTGATGCATGTGAAGGGAGTTTTCAAGAGTTAAAGAGATGGTTGACTACTTTGCCAGTGCTGATCTTACCCAATCCCGGTGAACCTTTCGAAGTGCATTGTGATGCTTCATATCAGGGTGTAGATTGTGTCCTTATGCAAAATGGAAGAGTGGTAGTATATGCTTCAAGGAAATTGAAGGTGCATGATAAGAATTATCCTACACACGACTTGGAGTTAGCTGCTGTCGTGTTTGCATTGAAGATCTAGAGGCACTTTCTTTATGGAGCAACATTCAACGTCTACAACGACCACAAGAGTTTGAAATATCTGTTTGATCAAAATGATCTGAACATGAGACAAAAGCGATGGTTAGAACTTTTGAAAGACTATGACTTCCAGCTTCAATATCATCCCAGAAGGCAAACGTTGTAGCGGATGCTTTGAGTAGGAAGATACTTAATGTTTCTGCTATGATCTCAAGGAGAGTGAGCTAATAGAACAGTTTAGGGATCTGCAGCTATATGTGGAGTTAGCACAAGGGAGAATATGCTTAAGTATGATCACTATTTCAAGTGGATTGCTGGAAGAGATTCGAGAGAAGTAGGGACGTGACCCATACTTACAAGAGGAGAAGGAGCTGGTGAAGCAGGGTGCTATATCTGAATTCACGGAGGGACATGATGGAATCTTAAGGTTCAGAGATAGAGTTTGTGTTCCGAGTGATTCCGAGCTTAGGAAAATGATTCCTGATGAAGCCCATAAGAGCAAGTTGAGCATGCACCCCGAAACTACTAAAATGTACCAGGATTTGAAACAATTATATTGGTGGCAAGGAATGAAGAGAGATATTGCCAAGTATGTGTCGTCATGCCTAGTTTACCAAAAGGCTAAAATGGAACACCAAAGACCTTCTGAAATGTTGCAACCTTTGACTATTCCAAAATGGAAATGGGATAGCATTGTAATGGATTTTGTGAGCGGATTACCACGGACTAGGAAGGGATATGATTTAATATGGGTAATTGTGGATTAACTTACAAAGTCAGCGCACTTCTCTCTAATCAGTATCAAGTATTCGATGGAGAGATTGGCTCAAGTGTATGTCGAAGAGATCGTTAGACTTCATGGTGTGCCTTCGAGCATTGTTTCGGATAGAGACCCAAGACTTACATCAAGATTTTGGCAGAGTTTGCAAAAAGCAATGGGAACGAAGCTTCATCTAAGTTCTACGTATCACCCTCAAACGGATGGTCAGTCGGAGAGAACAATCCAGTCATTGGAAGATCTGTTGAAAGCTTATATTTTGGAACAGACTAGGAGTTGAGATAAATTCTTGCCTTTGGTAGAGTTCACTTATAATAATAGTTACCACGCGAGCATTGGGATGGCACCTTACGAGGCGTTGTATGGGCGACAGTGTAGAATGCCCTTTTGTTGGTACCAAGATGGCAAAAATTTCGCGGTAAGGAATGAACTTGTGCAACAGACGATTGAGAAAGTTAAGATGATCCAGGAAAGGATGAGAATAACTTAAAGTTGACAGAAAAGTTATATCGACAAAAGACGATGACCTCTTGAATTTGAGGAAGGTGAGTATGTATTTTTTAGAGTGACACCTATGACTGGTGTGGGAAGAGTCATTAAATTCATAAAACTCACTCCTAAATTCATCGGACCGTATCAAATTATTCGTCGGATAGGTATAGTAGCCTACCAAATAGCCTTACCACCTTTTCTTTCCAATCTTCGTGATGTCTTCTATGTGTCGTAATTGCGAAAATATATCCTTGATCCAGCCCATGTCATTGAACCGAATACAGTACAGCTAAAAGAGAATTTGACCTATGAATCACTTCCTATCCAGATTGAGTATAGGAGAGTGAAGCAACTCAGAGGCAAGGAGATTGCATTGGTAAAAGTGATCTGGAACGATGCGACTGGAGATGCAATATGGGAGCTAGAAAACAAGATGAGAGAAAAATATCCGCATTTGTTCTAAGCTATGATGAATTTCAGGGACGAAATTCATTTTAGAAGGGGAGAGTTGTAACGCCCCAACTTTTCCTTGTTTTTGGTTTATCTATGTTGTTTGTGCGGTTATGAAAATTCTGTGAATTTTTATGAATTATTTGGCTTATGTGGATTATTTTAATATTATTTTAAAAAAAATTTGGACTGTTGAACCGAGGCCAGGGGATCTTACTAAACCCGAAACCAGAGACAATTTTTGGAGTTTTCATTGTCTAAGACTTTATCTGACAGATAAAATTTGAGTACGCTCTATTATCCATTGGACAATAGATATCAGCTTTGTTAACTGTGATTTTTGTCCATTGGATAATAGCTTGTAGAAAAGATCTAGTAAATTTTTCTATTTAGTCACTTTTGTGACATCATCCAAGTGACATCACCTACATGACATCATCTTTGACTTTAGACCAACGGAGGAAGCTTCTCAAGGAAGCTTGGTGAAGCTTGTTGAGGAAGCTTGACTCCTCCTCCCTATGTGTGTTGCACGGCCATGAGGGGGAAAAGGAGGCTTCTTGGTTAAGTTTTCATTTCATTTTTTCATCTTATCACTTTTCTACCAATTTCTCTCTCTTCACCCAAAAAGCTACTCACTTGGTTTTCTCTCTTTTTCTCTCCACCTACCTCCCAAAATCCACTATTTCATCTTCTTTAATTTTAACATATCACATTTCTTGAATCTACATTTTTTTCGAAGACCTTTTGGATTGAAGATCGTGGCTTGTTCATCATTTCTCAAGTATCTCTTCAAGTTAGGGCTTGAAGACTTTTAAGTTAAATTTTCTCCATTTTCATTCTTCTTTCTTTTCTCCTTTCTTTTCTTTTCTAAGACCATGATTTTGATCCATGGTCACTCTTTTCCAAGCTTAAAATGTTGATTCTTTGGCATGTCATTTTCGTTTTCAAGAGTCTATTGGAAGTGGTGGTTTGCTTCGAAAAGTACTTCAAGAAGTGGTTAGATATTGATAATTATGATTTTTAACATATTAATATCCACACAATTACCTTATTAATGATGTCCAGATTGTAATTAAGTGATCTTAGCACTCATTTAGATCATTGGGTTGAATTGGACTTTAAAGCAAAATTTTTGGATTTTAATGCATATTGACATTGGTTCAGTATTTTGATCATAACTTGAGTTGTAGATCTCTGATTTTGATGTTCTTTATATGCTAGGAAAGACGAGAAAACGATCTACAAGTTTTGTGAAATGTCAAATTGGAAATTCGGATGTTTAAGTAGTCAAATACAGCCTTGAAGTTGGACCAGCGGTACTGTCATGAATTCTGGACACACCTTCACTATTTTGGGCATATCTCACTCATTTCAAGTCCAAATTAAGCATGTGAGCACTCCTTGGAAAGCTTACTTTAAAGGCTATCAAATGGACTTGATTTGAATTGGAGATTATGACAGAAATCCAAAAGATGGAAATGTGGAAAAAGTGAAGGAATCATTGGAAGGTGGGAGACACACTTTCATAATGAGAAAACAATTCATTGGAAGGTGGGAGACACACTTTGATAATGGAAAAATAATTAACAAAAGTGGGTGAACCACTTTTGACTCTTAGTGGATGATGAAGAGGAGAGCAATCATATTTTGATGAGAGAATGGAGAGCTTCTACGTAGAAGTGTGATTATTGTAGTTTTAGTTTTTGGATTTTGGAGACTTCTCTTCTTCTCTTCCTCTCCTCCTCTCTTTTTGTTATTTTCATTTTTGTATGGTTCTTGAAGGTTCTCCAATGGTGATGGCTATGGAGAGCTAAACTTCTTTAATCAATCCAAGAGATTGACATTCTTGATGATTAATCTTGAGATCTTGTTTTAATTGCTATACATTCATCTATTAATCAAGTTTCTCTTTCTCTTCTTCTCTTGTTTAAATTTTGATTTAATGCTTAATTTGATTAGGATTTGCATATGTTAATTGCATAATTATGATGTGCCAAGAGATGAATTCAGAGGTTAAATATTGCATCAAAGGTATTTGATGAAATATTTAGCTTGGTTGGATCTTGGTTTTTAAGTTAATTTGGGTTTTGGATGGATGCTTAATTTGTCTAGCCTTAATTAATTGAATTTTAGAAGTGTTTCTAGTAGAAGATCCATGGATCATTGAGAGGCATCTTGATGTGATCTAAGACCAAGGATTTGGTTGATAGTTCAATAGATCTATAAAGATCAAGGATGGATTAAAATCAAGATTTGTTAATTCTCTTGGATTGGTTATTTTCCTAATTTTGTTTACTCCTTTTAATTACTTTTTGTTGTTTAATCTTGCAAAACTTTTTCCTCCCTGTTTATTAACCTCTTAATTTAACTTCATAATTAGAGTGATCTATGGGCTCGACCCGGTGTTACCTTATGCTACAAGTAATTTTAGTAAATCGGTTATAAATTGATTTAAATTTGGTAATCTCGACAGTTGTCAAAATTTTTGGCATCGTTGCCGGGGATCATTCTGATTTTGTTCAATTTATTAAGAGTATATTTAACTACTAATCCTTCACTAACCTTTGTGTTGCTGTGATTTAGTGAATTTTAGGAGAAAACGGGTGATTACGGGTCACTTTGCATAATTTCGTACTAACAGAAAATGTGCCCAGAATGCACTGAAACTTGGTCAGTTGAAGGAAAATGGCCTAATAAACAAGACTCACAGTACGCTGTGAGGTCATCCCTGATTTTTCCAAAATTCATCGTTTAGACCACTTTTTCAAATTTTTAATATTTTTTATTACATTTTTTAATTTCATTTTTGGGTAGTTTTCATATTGTACAAGTCCCATAATTTTTAAAAATGTTTAGATAGGTGAATTATATTTATTTTGGTAGATTTTAGTGTTATCTAGTGTATTCTGCTTGTTTGTTATTTTTGTGTTTTATGTGCTTTGGATAATTCCTGACTAGGTCTTTTGCTAGCCAATTACTTGATATTGATTCTGAGATTGATATGACTTTGCATTATGGAGTACAAACTTGAGAAATTGACTTCTTTGGTGAGACAGTTAGTAGTGAGACAACAATTACCTGTGCAAATAGCTGCAACTGTGTGTGCCATTTGTTCTTGTTCATCTCATCCCACATATGCATGTCATACACTTCAAGATGGTAGTTCTATTTTTCCATATCAATCTATTGCTACAGCAGGTGTCTTTCTTAGTAAACCACCATACCAGCAGCCTATGCAACAACCAAGTCCAGTAGCCATGAAACCTGAGCCATCATTGGAAGATTTGGTGAAGCAGATGGCCACTAACAATATTCAATTCCAACAGAGGACAGAGGCAATCACACAGAATTTAGAAACCCAGATTGGACAATTGGCCTCCTCATTGAGTCAGCAGCAGGCCCAAGGTTCTAGCCAACTCCCTTCCCAAACAATTCCCAATCCAAATGGGAATGTGAGTGCCATTATGCTGAGGTCTGAAAAATCTGTAGAAGCATCATCCGAGCCTCAACTAGCCAGCAAGCATCAACCAGTAGAAGAAATAGTTTCTGATGAACCAGCCCAAGAATCTGAGGGTCAGAAGAAATCAGTTGTTGCCCATGAGCAGCAGCAACAGCCTGCGGTGGCTCTTCCCTTTCCATAGAGAGCCATTGAGACCAAAAAGATACATGAGGCTGAGAAGGATAAAGAGCTCCATGAAGAACATTCTATTTTTCATATTGATTTAATTGATGATTTAGTTGATAATTCATATGCTGACTTGTGTGAGGAGTTTCTTAAGATTGCTGATTTTGATGACTTTGTGTGTGGTGATTTGTGTGCTTTTTGTGATGGTGATAAGTTGTGTGCTACATGTTTTGAAATTTTTACTGTTGTGGGAGATGCTGCTACATGTTCGAAATTTCCTTATTCTATGAGTTATGATCATGTTGTTTTGGAAGATTGTACACATATTATAGGTGATGCTATAATTAAATCAGCAGAATTAATTTCTTCAACTAGCTTGATACCTTCAGTGCAGCAACCACCTACCCTTGAGTTGAAAGCCATTGAAAAATTTTCAGGAAAGGGAGAAGAAGAGCACCGGATAGTGGTCACTACTGTGGCAGATTTTGTTTTTGAGCCATAGTCCAACATAAACAAGGAAAATCAAGTTGATCAAGTATACATATTGCATTCTAGTGCTGAAGCCAAAGGAATTAAGGAAGGCCAATAGGACCCCGGTGGAAGCTCTCCTGTTTCAAGTCATGTTTCTAGTCATGTTTCAAGCTTAACTTGGTCTCGGTCATTACACTTCAAGCAATGGGACCCTGGTGGGAGTTTCTTGTCAGCTGTAACAGGACCTTAATGAATCTTCACCTTGATATGGATGTTTCTTCTCTCTCTTTTATTTTACTTGTCCTTCATTAATTAATGATTTTGATGGAATGTTGTTTTTCTTGTGAGCTTTACATTGCGGACAATGTAGAATTTAAGTGTGGGGAAGGAATTTTAGCATTCTGTTTTTGTTTTTGTTTTCAATTTTAATGCTTCTACTATTTTTGCTATTTTGATATTTCAGCCCTGTTGTTTATTTTTCTGTTACTATTTCTGTTATTATTTTGGTTTTGTTTTCTGTGTTTGTTTAGTGCAAAAAGAAATTGCAAACAAAAAAAAAATTTAAAAAAAAAGAAAACATATACAAAAACAATGCTTTGAAAGAAAAATTTGTTTTTGAATGGATTTTAAGCTGTGTTAAAGTGATGAGTAGAAATAAATCAAGTAAAGGGTTCATGGTTTGAATTGGTAGATTGAGTTTGATAGATGCATACCTTGTGAGTTTTTGAGCATATTGGTGGATTTTAACATTTGCACCATTCTCCTCTTTCTTGTGTGATTTTCATTCATGTTAATTGATCACTCTAGAACTTGCTTTGATTCTTTTTGAGACTACATTTTCACTTGCATGCATAAACATGATTGAGGTCTTCTTTCTTTTATTAGTTACTTTAGCCAAATAGCCAACCCTGCATTATTTCCTTTGTTTAACCCCCTTGAGCCTACTTGCCTATTCTTTGTTTTAGCTCAATATATGCCTTATGTGAAAAATCATGTTTTACCTTACCTTAGGGGATGGAAGAGTATTGGTTCATTTTCATTGGAGGAGCTCTTTGGCTTGTGAATAATTATCAGTTCAAGTGTAGGGGTTGTGCAATATTGATTAGTGTGTGTGTGTGCAATATTCAAAGTGTTTGAAGAAAAAAAATATATTTAAAAAATAAAGAAAGATAAAAAGAAAAAAAATTGTAAGAGAGGTTGAATTTTTCAGAAAAAAAAGAAAAAAATAAAAGAAGGAAAGTGAAGGAAATATGTGAAGAGAATGTGTATTATTTGGAGTTGGGGGATAAAAATTCATGTTTGTTACTTGTCATTTGAGTTCCTTCCCAATGCTCTTTTATTCTCTTGGGTGTTTAACTTGTCATATCCATATTGTTTCCTTTCCTTACCTTGACCCCATTTCAACCTTAAATAAAGTCCTCTTGATTTTTGTGTGCATGTGTTTTGAGTAGTGAAAAAGTAAAAAATAAGCAAGCTCATGGTAGTGCAATTTTCATGGATTGAATTGAGTGAAATACTTATCCCGTAAACACTTGAGGGATTGAGAGTGTATCTTGTAAGGATCTATCATTCTTGATTCATTCTTTTAAAATTGATGATACCTTGCTTGTGCCCTTAAATCTTTAGTTATTTTTCTTGATTATAGCTTTTGCATTCTTGAATGTCATTTGAAATTGAGTCTTTTAGAGTTTTTAGCTTTTGAGTTTGTTTTGTTTTTCTTTGCTCCCTAGTTTTGGTTTTTTTTGTTTTGCCCGAGGACATGCAAAAGAGTAAGTGTGGGGGTATTTGATAATTATGATTTTTAACATATTAATATCCACACAATTACCTTATTAATGATGTCCAGATTGTAATTAAGTGATCTTAGCACTCATTTAGATCATTGGGTTGAATTGGACTTTAAAGCAAAATTTTTGGATTTTAATGCATATTGATATTGGTTCAGTATTTTGATCATAACTTGAGTTGTAGATCTCTGATTTTGATGTTCTTTATATGCTAGGAAAGCTGAGAAAAAGATGTACAAGTTTTGTGAATGTCAAATTGGAAGATTCGGATGTTTAAGTAGTCAAATATAGCCTTTAAGTTGGACTAGCGGTACTGTCACGAATTCTGGACACACCTTCACGATTTTGGGCATATCTCACTCATTTCAAGCCCAAATTAAGCATGTGAGCACTCCTTGGAAAGCTTAGTTTAAAGGCTATCTGATGGACTTGATTTGGATTAGAGATTATGACAGAAATTAAAAAGATAGAAACGTGGAAAAATGAAAGAATCATTGGAAGGTGGGAGACACACTTTCATAATGAGAAAATAATCATTGAAAGGTGGGAGACACACTTTGATAATGGAGAAATAATTAACAAAAGTGGGTGAACCACTTTTGACTCTTAGTGGATGATGAAGAGGAGAGCAATCATATTTTGATGAGAGAATGGAGAGCTTCTACGTAGAAATGTGGTTATTGTAGTTTTAGTTTTTGGGTTTTGGAGACTTCTCTTCTTCTCTTCCTCTCCTCCTCTCTTTTTGTTATTTTTATTTTTGTATGGTTCTTGAAGGTTCTCCAATGGTGATGGCTTTGGAGAGCTAAACTTCTTTAATCAATCCAAGAGATTGACATTCTTGATGATTAATCTTGAGATCTTGTTTTAATTGCTATACATTCATCTATTAATCAAGTTTCTCTTTCTCTTCTTCTCTTGTTTAAATTTTGATTTAATGCTTAATTTGATTGGGATTTGCATATGTTAATTGCATAATTATCATGTGCTAAGAGATGAATTCAGAGGTTAAATAATGCATCAAAGGTGTTTGATGAAATATTTAGCTTGGTTGGATCTTGGTTTTTAAGTTAATTTGGATTTTGGATGGATGCTTAATTTGTCTAACCTTAATTAATTGAATTCTAGAAGCGTTTCTAGTAGAAGATCCATGGATCATTGAGAGGCGTCTTGATGTAATCTAAGACCAAGGATTTGGTTGATAGTTCAATAGATCTATAAAGATCAAGGATGGATTAAAATCAAGATTTGTTAATTCTCTTGGATTGGTTATTTTTCTAATTTTGTTTACTCCTTTTAATTATTTTTTGTTGTTTAATCTTGCAAAACTTTTTCCTCCCTGTTTATTAACCTCTTAATATGACTTCATAATTAGAGTGATCTATAGGCTCGACCCGGTGTTACCTTATGCTACAAGTAATTTTGGTAAATCAGTTATAAATTGATTTAAATTTCGTAATCTCGACAATTGTCGGATATCTTCTAAGGTAAGAGGGATATCACTCTCATCAACCTTCCATGGTTGTGAGAGACGTTTTGTTGTGTTGAGAGTGGAGAATCCATTTGAGGATTCTTCACTTGATTGTTTTTTACTCTTGGTGATTTTTGTGATTTTTGTAATCTATGTGATTTTGTGGTTTGATGTTGTCAATGACCTTGATGGAATGGAAAGTTTGATGGTTGATATTTATTGGTTGTATGAAATCCTTATGGAAAATAAAAAATTTTGAGGCCCAAGAACCCTAGAGAGCTCACGGCCAAGAGACCCAAAAAGGGTACCCAAAAGAAAATTTTGTGTTAATTTGGAACTTAGAAGCTTAAATAAAAGTAGAGTTGAATTAGGAATTTAACAACAATGAAGGAGTGGAAAAACCAAACCTTAACTACTTAGTCAGAGAGAGATTTCAGCTTTAAGATGGAAAGTAAGCTAGAAAAAGAGATCATAAATAGTAGAGTACCTTTAGGGCTTAAGAGGAAAAAGGAAATGAATTTGTGAGATCAAAATGATGTAGTTTTCTTTTAGGTTTTCGTGAAAATATTGAAGACGTATTACATAGAGGAACATAACTAGGAGAGTTATAAGATTAGGGTGAATTTTTATATTAATTCTTGAAAGTAGCTTAACTAAAGTTAAAAGTGAAAAGATGGTTCTTGAGCTGGTGTAATTAAGATACTTTATGATGGAATATAATAGCTTTGTGCTGACGGGCCGACGTACTGGACCCGGGAATGTCAGTGATGACTCAAGCCCTATTGTGGCTCCTCTTGATGGAACTTTTGTTGTTTATGAATATTGTGGATCATTGTCATGAGATCATGCATTGTAAAAGTCAGAATGACTTGTTGTCAAGGCGGAATGCCTAAGAGATGAATTACATCTTTGTGTGGGTGGGAATTGTGTAATGTAGTTCACTTGTCGAACTTGGAGGTGTCGGGGTGCGAGTATCCTACATATGGCCAGTAGGTAACTCCACTGGGCCGTGGTGAGTATGCAACGCACCGACGATCTCGACCAGGCACTATCCTATTCCCGATCCGGTTGAGAGTGTCACGTATAGCCAAGTTACGCATATTGATAAGATTATGAAGCACATGATTTGAGGCTAATGAGATAAAGACACTGACTCCTCGATCATTCTCTTCGATGTTGGTTAGAACTCCATGGAGTAGATGTCAGTCCATTGTGCATTCACATAGACATTGATCATTTTATTTTAATATGTTATACTGTGGAACTGCCTATGGATATATTATTATAATGCCTGTTGTGAAATTTGTGACTGTAATGGTTATTTTAGTATTCTGTGATTTTGACTGTCATTGCTATCTCTTGCTACCATACTGATGTTAATGTAGAGAACCTCACCTCTTTATATTGCTATTCTGTTTGCTTTCCATTTTATGTGTTCCTGTTGATAAAGACTAAGGAAGGTAGAAATAAATTTACAGTCTTTATTGTTTTGCTTTTGGATGGTCCCTTGGTTTTGTTAGAGTTCTTTTCCATGGAGGTTCAGATGCGTGGCAAATTGACTGGGGCATAGAAAGGATTAGATATATAGGAGAATTGACTCTGTCTATTAGTAGGACCTGTGATGGGGCCCCCTTTTTTCTCTCTTAGTGTTTTTGTACATCTAGAGTTTTTCATACTAATTAGGGAGCTATGGGGTGATTTGCAATACACCCCTAGAGAGGATCTGAACCCTGTGGTATCATTTGCTAGGACTCTTATTCGCGAGCTTCTACCATTGTTGAGAGGTTTGGCCGGGGAAGAGTCCGAAGAAAAGGAACCAACAGAGGAGTCTGAAGAGGATCCAATGGAAGGTCTTGGGGAAGATCTTGCTCCCTAGGTCTCTAGACTTGGGCTAGTCGATGTTTTGTGAATCTGTTACTTATGTCTTTTTGTACAAAGTTGTTAATTTTTGGGTGGATCATGATCCATGCCACTGTTGTATATATTCTTTTTGATGTGTAATATTTAGTAAGTTATGTCCAGTGATGTTTATGTTTTGTTTAAGCTTATGTTTTGCAAAAAAATTTATAATCCGTATTTTCAAAAATTAAACCATTTTCCACGATTTTGTTAAGTTAAAGAAGTTTTGAGGTATAAATGTGATGCCCTAGGGAGGGTGTTACAGACTATAGGAAGTTGAATAATGTTACAAGGAAAGATCATTTCCCATTGTCATTCATTGATCAAATGCTTGATAGATTAACAGGGAGGGAATTCTATTGCTATTTAGATAGTTATTCCGGCTACAATCAAATAGCCATTGCTTCGGAGGACTAAGAGAAAACTACATTTACTTGTCCTTATGACACTTTTGTATTTCAAAGAATGTCGTTTGGACTTTGTAATGCTCCGACCACCTTTCAAAGATGCATGATGGCCATTTTTACTGATATGGTGGAGAATTGCCTTGAAGTATTCATGGATGATTTCTCGGTATTTGGTGATACGTTTGATGGTTGTTTGCACAATCTTGCTCATGTGCTCAAAAGATGAGAAGAAACTAATCCTGTCTTGAATTGGGAGAAGTGCAACTTCATGGTAAAAGAAGAAATTGTGCTTGGACACTTGATCTCTAGCAAGGGAATTGAAGTGGATAGAGCCAAGATAGAGGTAATTGAAAAACTTCCACCTCCTAATTCAGTGAAAGGCATCAGAAGTTTCCTTGGTCACGCCGGATTCTATAGGTGCTTCATCAAAGATTTTTCTAAGGTCTCAAAACCTCTTTGCAATCTTATTGAAAAAGAGGCACTATTTAAATTTGATGATGATTGTATGCATACATTTCTTGAATTGAAGAAGAGATTGATCTCCGCCCCCATTATTATCACCCCGGATTAGAATCTTCCTTTTGTATTAATGTGTGATGCTAGTGATTATGCGATTGGAGCTGTTTTAGGTCAAAAGAAAGAGATGATTTTTCATTCAATCTATTATACTAGTAAGACTCTCTCGGATGCACAATTGAATTACATAACCACCGAAAAGGAATTACTAGCAGTGGTTTTTGCATTTGATGAGTTTCGTCTGTATCTTGCTGGAACAAAGGTTATTGTTTATATAGATCACTCCGCCATCAAATATCTTATTAGCAAGAAAGAAATAAAACCACGATTGATTAGATGGATACTCCTGCTTCAAGAATTTGACTTAGAAATCCATGATAGAAAAGGGGCAAAAAATCAAGTAGCGGATCAATTATCAAGATTGGAATGTGTGCTAACCCGAGGTAATTCAACATTGATCAATGAGTTGTTTCCTGATGAATAACTCTTTCTTGTGAATCACCATGAGTTTCCTTGGAATGCTGATTATGTGAACAATATTGTGAGCGGTGTTCTACCACCTGACCTTAATCACCAACAAAAGAAAAAAGTTCTTACATAATGTTAGATTTTACTTGTGGGATAAGCCTTATCTCTTCAAGCAGTGTACTAATCATATAATTAGAAGATGTGTTCCTTTGGAGGAAACTGAGGATATCCTCGAGTAGTGTCATGCTTCCCCATATGATGGCCATTTTGGTGGAGAAATAATAGCTACTAAAGTATTGTAAGCGAGATTTTATTGGCCCTCTTTGTTTAAAGATGCTACTCATTTCGTGACTAGATGTGACAGATACCAAAGAACAGGTAACATCTCTAAACGAAATGAAATGCCACTGAACATCATGCTGGTAGTTGAGTTGTTTGACGTATGGGGGATTAATTTTATGGGCCATTTACACTATCCTTTGGTCAACTATATATCTTGGTGGCAGTTGATTATGTGTCCAAATGAGTTAAAGCAGTAGCCTTGCCCACGAATGACTCTAAAGTGGTGGTGCATTTTCTCAAGAAGCACATTTTTACTCGCTTTAGTACCCCAAGAGCCATTATTAGTAATGAAGGTTCTCACTTTGTAATAAGCATTTTCAAGAGCTCTTGGAAAAGTATGGGGTCACTCACAGGATTGCCACATCTTACCACCCACAAATAAGTGGGCAAGTTGAAATTTCCAATCGTGAAATTAAGAGAATCTTGGAAAAAATTGTGTGTCCTTCGAGAAAGGATTGGTCCAAGAGGTTAGAAGTTGCTTTGTAGGATTATTGCACTACTTTTAAAACTCCTATTAGCATGTCTCTATATAACCTTGTATTTGGAAAAGGTTGTCATTTGCTTGTAGAGTTAGAACACCATGCCTATTGGGCTGTCAAAAAGCTCAATTTTGATCTTCAAGCTACAAGTGAAAGATGACTTCTCCAATTGAATAAATTAGATGAATTTCACCTTCAAGCTTATGAGAATGCTAAGCTTTACAAGGAAAAGGTTAAAAGATGGCATGATAAGCATATTGTTGAAAAGAGGTTTGAGCCAAGTCAACAAAACTTACTATATAACTCAAGGCTCAAATTATTTCTTGGGAAGTTGAAGTCAAGATGGTCGGGCCCGTTTGTGGTGCTTAAGGCGTTTCCTCGTGGAGCTATTGAGATTTCTCCACCAAATTCCTCATCAAGTTTCAAGGTGAATGGTCAAAGACTAAAGCACTATTAGGGAGGAAAGGTAGCTTGGCACAAGTCCTCCGTCACCTTGGCCGAACCTTGATGATTTAGAGAAAGTCCAACCTAGGACTATAAATAGGGCTCTTCTTGGGAGACAACCCAAGTCCTATAGCTTCTCTTTATTTTTCTTTATTGATGCTTTTACATTCATAGTGTAGTTATCTTTCTTCTTTTGATTCTGTTGGGTTTTATATTTCGTATTTATCTTAGTTTGAGTTTATGGTTTTTGTTTAGAGTGTGTATTGTGATTGTGATGGCATATTTTATATTAGTAAAGTATTTAATCATATGTGTAATAATTGGGGAAGAGCATAAGTGCCATGACCTCCAACTTTTGGGCCAAAAAAAAACTAAGAAACCAATAAGAAGGGCACCGCGACTCCCAATTGGTTTGTGCCGCGGCCCCATAGCTTGAATGGAGGGTGGCACGACTTCATATTTACATTTGTGTCGCGGCTGCACATTCATTAGTGTTGTGGCTTCACATTTTCATATATGTGCCGCAACATTCAAATTTCTAAATTCACTTGAATGTGCCGTAGCATTCAAATTTCAAAATTCACTTGAATGTGTTGTGACATCCCAATTTCAAAATTCACTTGAATGTGACGCGGCTCCCATATATACACCACTCGTGCCTCCCTCATTATTTTTCATTCTGCTATTACCCTAATCATCTTTCCCTCTTCTCCTCTTCCTCATTTTCTTTCCATCACGCCCCCTACTTTCTTTTTTTTTTCCTTTCATTCATTCCTCTATTTCTCTAAGGTGAGGCACCTGTGTGCATGTGCTTGCAAACAAGCTTGTGGTAGAGTGTTCACAATGTCTCTTTCCTCTATTTTTGTACTTTCCTTGCTAAGTGCTCCTCCTTTTAGCTTTTTCTTCCTTAAGGATGTGTTTAGAGTGAAACAGTGTCTTGTATGCTAGGATATTAGCATTTCATTTCTATTTTGAGAAATTCATAATTGCTTAGCTATTGAAATGTTTTCCTTTCTTTGTGGCTCTCTCACCCACATACCATGTGCTATAGAGGCATTTGCTTAAGGCATCATGCTAAATTGCTCTATATTGTTTGCCGATTGGTTAGAAGTAATGTTTGTAACACATTCATTTGACTTGTTCATTGGTAACCATATACCACGATGCATGTTATGTTATGATTGTGTCAGTTTTTGTTGGGTGTTCTCTTTGAAGACAACATGCCTTGTGTCTTATGAATTTCTCTCCTGTAGAACATTTTGGTAACTGTTAATGTGATTTTATTGTGCCTTTAATGTTGATAAGCATTTGTCAGACCTATTTCATGTTGGTATTAATATGCATCTCCCATTTGCGTAGTAACCTATTTGTTATCTTCATGTTCTTGATTCATTCATGCAAAGTGTTGTGGTCCAATGAACACCTTTTGCCATCCCTTCAATTACTTTTTGATGTTTTAATTTTCATTATTCTTATGTTCTTCATTGGCAGGCTTAATGGCTCCTAAGCACAGTTGCTCCCAAGGGCAATCCTCTTTTGATCGCCACCGGTTTGTAATGCCGAAGCTCAAGCACGTCATAAAATAATCTTTGGTCACAAAATCTTAATTTCGGAGCGGGGGTTTAATCTGCCTGAGCGAATTCGTGCATTCCATGCTACTATTGCATGTCACCATTAGTATACATTCTATGATCACCTTGAAGCCTGCATATTTCCATTAGTTAGGGAGTTCTAAGCTAATGTTGCATTTTATGAGGATAGCATTGTATATGTCCGCAAGCGGCGAGTGTCTTTTCAGCTGGCTACTATCAAAGAAATCTATGCCTTGCTTGACCCTCCTACAATGTGTGACTATCTATGTTTTTTCAGTGGCGATGTTGATATAGAGGCTTTGACTACCTGACTCTATGTACCGAGTACACAGTGGAAGATAACAGGTGATTGTCATGTCTCAGTCCCTCGTGCATCTTTGTGAAACGATGCCAAAGCTTGGTATCATTTCATCACCCATCGCCTCCTCCCCACCACTCATTTGTCTGATGTTCCTACTGTGAGGGCTTTTCTTCTGTATGCCATTATGGAACACTGCTAGATTAATGTTAGCTTATTGCTTAACACCTAAATCATTACAGCTGCCAATTCATGCCAGCAGGGTCTATAGTTCCCCACCCTGATCACTGCCCTATGCCGAAGTGCTGGTGTCATATGATCCTTAACTGAGGACTTAATTCACCCTAAAGCAGACCTAAATGAATTAACTCTGTCCCAATTAGCCAACCTTTTTGAGGCACCAGCTCCTCCTCTTTAGTCGCACCCCTAGATGCAAACCACAGTCTACCTATGACTGCCTTGACTTCCTTGAGCAACAGCTTGCACGGTTATCTATGACCATGTAAGCCCAATTTGATTACAATGTGGCTACTAAGTGCTTTTAGGCCAAGCACAACGGGGCGCCTATGGATTCATTCCCCATTTACATCTCATTGCCAGTTAAAGTTGATCCTAAAGATGTAGTTGATTGATGTCCCGACACTTGCTTAGGGTTGTTTCTAACCTTGTTCTCTATTTAATTTCAGCTATGTTCAACATTTAGGACAATGTTGCCTTTAGGTTTGGGGGTTCTGCATTTTGTGTTTCAATTAATTTTTTGCTATTGAGGTTGTCATGTTGTACCAATGCATGTTTTGTGTGCCTAATTGAGATATTTAATGTCATTGATGCATGTATTTCCAATGAAGTAACTATGCTAATGTGGAGCTACAAATTAAAAGTTAAATGTTGATATGGTTGACTTGATCTATGATATGTCTGCTTATGGATCAAATGTTGATTATGGGAAAGGATGCATGCTATTTGAAATTTAGTTAAGCCTTAGTGTTTTTTTTAATGTGTAAATACATTTCCCTTTTCATGATTATGAATCCTGGAATAACAATAGTTGTGCCATCTAAAGAAGGTCGTGACTTGTTCTTTTTTTTATGAAGACTTAATTTCTGAAAGAGTGTATGATTCTTTCTTGAGTCGAAATCCTAGGCTATGCATGTTTGATGAAATGATTTGAGCATTCTTTGGATTGGTTGAGCCTTTCATGCCTACCTATGTATGCATGAATATCCTTAGTACCCATTTTGAGTCTTGTGACCATGTTGACTTTTATGTTTTATTCTTTATCCACATCATCCTTACCTTGTAGCCCTCAGTTACAGTTTATCCACCATTGTCCATGTTGGGAACATAACTTGTAAATGTTTAATTGAGTCAGAAAAAGCAAGAGTACACTATCATAGACATGCTTTAGAACCTAAAAAAAATTTGGTTTAAAAAGAAGGAAAGTAAGAAATTGCAAGAACAAGTTTGAAATGAAGGAAAGTCTTCTTAAAAAAAAGTAAAGAAATAAGCTTTTGGGATTCTTATGCTAGAAAATGCACCTTGTGTAATTATTGTTTGGATCATTTAGGTCTTTTGCAAGATTATGTGTCCCAATGTTTATTTTATCCTTCCTTTCATTTCTTTAACCATTATCCTGGCCTTACACTACAAGCTTGAAAGACCCTCTTGATCATTAATTATGCTTAGTTCTACATTAATGGAGAGAGAGACAAATGATATTTTTAAGGAAATCTAAGATGGAGTTGCTTAGGTATCATTACTAATCACATATTTTATACATTAATAAACCCTCAGTTTTAGCCATTTACACTCTCCATGTACTTAATTGATTGAGCTTGGTCATGTTTTATAAGTTTGAGCTCAAATTAGGCTTAATTGATTATTGAGATTTGACACTGTTTCTATATTTCAGCCATATCTTGATTTTTATATGTTTAAAAATTATGTATCTTACCTTGTAGGAAATATAAGAGAGAGCTCTACAACTTTCATGAAGAGCTCTAGGGCTAATTCGGACATATAGTGGGGCTAATTAGGCCTAGAAGTCAAAGCACAGGTTTTGTCATTAGAACTCGAGTAGTGTGCACTAATCAGAGCATAAATTAGGCTATAGATGTGATTTGGGCCTAAAACTAGTGGCATTTGAAATCTAAGACATATATCTTCAATTCATATGCAGATCACTTTTCCAAACTATGATGTTTAGATGGATTTTTCATCCCTTGAAGTTAGCTAACAGACTCAGAGACCCTTTGAGAATGATTTGTCCATAACTTGAGTTGTAGACTTCCAATTAACATGGGGTTTAGACCCAATTACTCATAATGGACCCAGCTTTGTAACTAATGGGGTTCTAATAATGTAAGGCCAAATTAGGGGGTAGTTATAAGGGTTAGAAGCATAGAACCAAGGATCTCTTCCCATTCAACACTTCTTACCTTCTTTCTCTAGATCTAGATTTTTCTCTCTTCTTCGTCCTTCTTCCTCAAGCTCCTTCATGGTGACAACTATGGAAAGCTAAACTTTTGTAATCAATTCAGAGATTCTTAAAGAAATTTTGGTTTGGATTCTTGAGATCTTAGTTTTATTTTTGTGTTTGAATTACATTTGGATTCTTCTTCTTCTTCTTATTCTTCTTGATCTTGAATGCATAAATGGTAATTCTGTTTATGTTTGACTTGATTGGATCTTGATTTAATATTGAGAATTGTGATGGGATTTAGGATTGATTGATCTGAATTAATCACAGAAATGTAGAGGTTGGGTTACTGGTTTATGCCTAGGTTAATTGAATTCAGTATTCAAATTAACATAGATCTAACATGAATTGTGCGATTGTAAATTTGTGTGTCAATTGTTAATTGAATTCTAGATGATTATCTAATAAGAATTCTAGATTTGATGCAGAGATCTCACTTAAATCCAAATTAACCATTCAAATGCACTTCAAATGTTTGTTGAATGATCTATGATGGAATCAACCCAATTTCGGATAGGTTTCTGAATTGATTACTCTTTTAATTGAATTTCTCACTTTAATTATGTTATTTACATATTCTAAGTTCTCAAATTCCTTCCCTAATATTGGCTTGATCTAATCAAATTTCATTTAAAATCCTTGAGAGATGATCTAGTATTGTTTCCTATACTACAAGCCATAGACATAACTCGATTAAAATTTTGATTGAGTTTAGTGATTGTCAAAATTTTGGCATCGTTGCCGGGAATTGTTAGTTGCAATCTAATCATATTAAGTGACCATACTAACTCTTGTTCTTACTAACAATTAACTCTTGTTCAATCACATAACTGTTGCATTCTATTCTGCTGCATTGGTTACTGTTACATTAGCTTTTGTTATTGTTGATCATTATTTTGCTGCCTTTATTGATAATTGCATTGCAAGATCTCCTTATAAGTGTCATTCAATCATTTTGGACGTGTTCCTAACTGCCTAACACTATTTCATACCCAGCTAACACCTTTTTGCCTAGTTTCTGATTTCTTTTGGTGTAGGGGGAGACTAGTGTTGATCTGATTATGGAGTTTGGAGCTAAGACTTAGTTCCCAAGGTTAAATCATCATTTTGAGCAAAGTGATCCTAGAATCATCCCCTCAGATTTTAGCCAAATTCCATCATCTGATAGGGTTTTTGAGAAAATTGGGGATATAATGGTAATTTTAGTAATTATTTTGGTAACTCAGAATGACCTGAATTTTTTCCAGTTACTAGAAAAAAAATCCAATGAACCTGAGATTATGTGTTTTAGATTTGTGTGTTTTTTGTGTTTTTGGCATTCTGACACCTATATAGCCCTAAGTGGAGCATGACTAGGTCTAATTTTGATAACTTGCTTGATTTTGATCTTGAGATTAATAAAACTTTGCATGCACTGATTAGAGCTCGTAAGCTTAGCTAAAGAATTGCTTCTGAATTTGATTTTGACATTGAATCTATCATTGCATCCGAGAGCTTAAGTGATTTTGAAACTATGGTTGATAACTGTAACACCCCCTCCGAAGGGGCATTACATTTCAGACTGACTTCCTTTAAAACAAAATTTTCCCAAACTATAAAATATTTGATATTATGAAATACAAGTTTCAGAATTTCTTTTTCGCGGATAACATAAACTTTCTAAATTATAGAAACACAAGGCGTAAGAACTGAATAATATACTTCTCATGTATATAACATAGATTAGTAATAACTTAATTATATAAAACTTACATACCCCCAAAAGACATGAATGACTACCATATAAAAACTGAACCTAGCCCAAGTCCAAACACTTGAAGAGTAGGGTCCTGCACCCGATCTTCCTCCAGGCCCTCTTCGGGATCCCTAATGGACAAATTCTCCAGTCGGGGCATGTCGCCATGGGCGGGAGTCTGAGCAATCGACACCTCAGAATCTTTCCTAGGAGGGTTATGAAGATTCCATAACTCTCCAACAAGCATGCAAAACTCCAAGAAAACAATAGCATCCACAGAAAAAGTAGCAACCCCTTTTGTCGGGTCCTACTCCAAAGCAAGGTAATATCTCCAACATACTGAATACACCACGTGTCCCATTTGACGTGCCACGCTTCAAAGCCCCCATGAAACTACAGCCTAACAAAACCTCGTAGATCCTGCCTTGCTGCTATCACAGTCCTTTTAAAAACATAAATATATAACAGAACAAACAACATAAGACAGTAAAGAGGTGAGATCCTCTGCATTAATACCAGCATAGCAGCAAGAAACAGTAATGACAATAATGCCATTCATATACAATAACATCAAAGAATAGCAGATATAATTATGTTAATACAGGAATATCACAGATCAATAGGTATAATCATGTTATCAACTGATAGATAATTCAAAAATGTATATCACAATACATGAATATTGAACATACCATAACAATAAGTATACTGGCTATGCTACCACAATATGCATGCTGAGTATGCCTCGACACGATGTACACTGACTATGCATATGCACAATGTGTATGTTGACCATTCTTATGTACAATGCACTCATTTCCTACTCCATGGAACTAAACACAATTTCAAAAATAATGATCTAGAAGACCTGTCTGTATCTCGTCAGCCTCAAGTCAAGTGCTATAATTTCTTAATTTCTTAATTTGCGCAACACGGCTTTATACAAGACAATCTACACTAGATCGTGAGTAGGGATAGTGTCACAGTTCAGATTGTTGGTGCATTTGCATCGGTCTGATCCACAGCACAGGGGAGCTACCAGCTGGCTATTGTGGAAAACTCACACCTCGACGCCCCCAATGTCAACATATGACCAACACTACGCCTATCGCACCTGCACTAAGGTGTAATTCATCTCCTAGGCATACAGCCTTAACAGCAAAGTCATAAGACTTTTACATTCACAATGCATGATGGAATGACATGATAGATCAACACTCATTAACAGCATCGTTCCATGAAAAATAAACCACCATTGGGTTAAGCCATCCACTGATATTTTCGGGTCCAATACGTCGGCTCGACAGTAAAATTGTTGTTTTTCTCCAATGTGAAGCATTTTCCATAAACATAGGCTTCTCACGAGCCAAACCAGTCATCAATTTCACCAGGCCCCGTTCGAGCACCCGATAACACACTGCTGTTATCTTTAGTCACAAGGCATCCTTATCGTGCAAAAATTAGGAATCATCATTCTCAGATTACATAAAACATCATCTTGGTCTCATAAATTCTTTTCCTTTCCCTAAACCCTAAAGATACATTAAGTTTTCATTATCTTCCTCTCAAGCTTATTTTCCTACTCAAGGCCGAAATCCCTTTCTTATTAAATGACCACAACTTGTTGTATCACTCCTTCTTTATTATAAATCCTTAATCCAATTCCTTTTTCACCTAAGCATCTAAGTTCTAAATTAACACCAAAGTTTGTCTTAGATACCCTTTTTGAAACCACTTGGCCGTGAGCCTAAAGTCTTTGGACCTCAAAATTTTCATCTTCAACCACAAGATTTCAACTAAAACTCTACTAAATAAAATACTTCAAATTTAAAATCATCTTTTTATCTTACTTCTACAATTGAAGCCAAAATCAATTCCTTTAATCCTAATTTAGTCCCCAAACCATCTAAGTAATATTTTCTATCATTCTTTCCAAAACTTTCATTATTCTAATTCTAAGAAAAATCCTTCTATTTAACTTATCAAAAATCATCTCAATAAAATGCCCTAAGTCTCCAAATTACTTCTCCATCCTATTATCAAATAACATGGCCAAAAATTGTCTATCAAAATCATCTTAATAAATTATTCTAAGTCCCCAAATCACTTTTCCATTCCATTATCAAATATCATGGTAAAAACTTTGTTTCTTCCATTTTTCAACTTGCAAACTCATAAATCGTATTTTTGCTTCCTAATCATCTAAGTTCTTAACCAATAAAATATCTTTCTCATGGATACATCCTCCTAGGTGAAAAAGGCCGTGAGCCTCAAGAGATCATTGGAACCAAAAATCATTCCTTTCTAGCACAATTTATAGCATACAACATACTCTAGTAATCAAAAATCTACTATATCAAGTTCTTGCATAATGTCAAGGTAATAAAAATCACACACAATCAACAAGCAACCATAGCAATTTCATGCATATAATCAACATCATATAATTATACATAATCAAACAAGCATAAACCAATAATCACACAATCGAGCGAATAAATCCTCACATGGATTTTTCACTCACAAACTCAAATTTTTCGTTACTCACCAGCATAACTTGGTTGATGAGGTTAATCTCCCTCTTACCTTAGATGATGATCAAAGCTCCTTGTTATCCCCTTGAAAAAGCTTCTCCTTCCAAGAAGATCCTTAAAACAAAACAACACACAAGCATCAACATCTAGGGCTTGGAACAAGATGACTATGAATCAAGATTATGGTCAAGAACTTGACAGGAAAACTTAGAAATAACGATGAGAAACTTCACCTAAAGGCTCCAAACGTGAAGTCTTAAGAAAAAGGTTAAAGATGGATGATTTTGGAGAAACTCACAACAACAAAATGTCTCAAAAAGGTGTTTAGATTCAAGAAATGGGGTTAGTTGGAATTGATCAAGATTGAAGGGTGGAGGAGAGGTGATGGCCATAAGCCACAAAGAAAAGAAAAGAGAGAATTTTGGTAGAAGGTTTCTCAAAAGCAAAATAAGAAAGAAGATTCAAGAACTTTACCTTAAAACTCTTGAACTTGAGATTTGAAGAAAAACTTGGAGAAATGCTTGAAGATGAATGAACTAAAGATTGATCTTCACACAAAAGTGCCTTAGAATGATGTTTAGATTCAGGATGTGTATTTGGTTTGGATGAAACAAAAATTGGATGGTATTTGGGAGGGTTGGCCGTGCGCCTTAAGAAGAGAGAGAGAAGAGAGAGTTTTACTTTTGGTTGCTCAAAAACAAGATAATAAAAGCTTAGGAGAGAGGACAACAAATTTTTGGTCACCAAGCTTCTCCAAGAAGCTTCTTGGCTATGGGCCCCAAGGGCAAAAAGGAGAAAAAGGCAAGACTTCTCTAACAAGCTTCCCAAAGCTTCTCCAACAAGCTTCCCGAAGCTTCTTCAACAAGCTTGTTTTCTATTGGTCCCAAAAAGTCAAAGATGATATCATGTGGATGATGTCACAAAAGTGACTAGATAGAAACAATCTACTAAATCTTTTCTATAAGCTATTTTTCAATAGACAAAAGTCACAGTTAATAAAGTCGATATCTATTGTCCAATAGATAATAGAGTGTACCCAAATTTTATCCATAAGATAAAATTTTAGACAATGAAAACTTTAAAAATTGTTTTCGGTTTCAAGTTTAGTAAGATCCTCTGACCCCGCATTAACAATCCAAAATTTTTTAGAAATAATATTAAAATAATCAAGATAAGTCAAATAATTCATAGAAATTCACAAAAATCACAAAAATTCATAACATCACGAATATCACAAATAAACCAAAAACAAACGAAAATCAGGGCGTTACAATAACATACATAATAGGACTATTAAAGATCTTATTGCCCCTGGTGTCACTTATCAACCATTATGCATTCAGTATCCTGATATTGATGCTTACTTTGAATTAAATTATGGACTAATCCATTTGCTACCTAATTTTCATTGACTTGCAGGTGAGGATCCCCACAAGCATTTGAAAGAGTTCCATGTTATGTGCTCCACTATACGACCTCAAGGCATCCATGAAGAACACATAAAGCTAAGAGCATTTCCCTTCTCCCTTGCTGATGTAGCCAAGGACTGACTTTATTATCTTTCACCAGGTTCTATGACTTACTGGAATGATATGAAAAAACTATTTTTAGAGAAGTTTTTCCCTGCCTCCAGAGCTGTTGTAATTAGTAAAGACATATGTGGCATCAGACAGGTTTCAGGTGAAACTTTGCATGAGTATTGGGAGAGATTCAAGAAGTTATGTTCAAGCTGTCCACACCACCAAATCAGTGATCAGTTGTTGATCTAATACTTTTATGGGGGACTGATGCCAATGGACAGAAGCATGATTGATGCTGTCAGTGGAGGAGATTTAGTGGATAAGACCCCTACTACTGCTAGAAACTTGATCGCTAATATGTTGGGAATTGCGGTTATATCACGCAGCGGAAAAACAGGGATTCCCACCGAGGATCCATGCGAAAAGCCATAATCTGAGTTTTTAAATTATTTACCTCTTGAAACATGATCAAAAGGAAGGACGTGAATCACTAACACCATAATAGTAACGATGTCTTTACGGTATCCACATGAACAGACTCACGAATGTCCAACGTCCGCAAAGACGAGCCTCACGTCTCTCACACAGTGCTAGCTGCAAAGAGAAGAGAAGAAACCTGTCGCTCACTCACTCACTTTTCTGTAGGTGTGGCTAGGGTTATGTAATATGTGTCTCTTAGTAGCCCCTTAGCAGTACTATTTATAATAATGACTGCCTTAAGTGAGTATGAGCAGCAGCAAGGTAAGCTGTGCAACCCTAGACTCATATGTTATGAGTCTGGCCCATATTTGAATCTGAGTCCAACTTGGATCCATTACTCAGATTTTAGTCTGCTCTATGTATGTGACCCTGCAGGTTCTTATTATGTTGGCAGTAATATTAATATCTCATTTTAATATTACAAGCAGTGAGCGGTATCTAGCAACACATCGCTACTACCCAAGTTATAAGAATATCAGTGATTTGACATAACCTTTCCATGACTAATGTTTCCGTGTCGTTTAGTCCATTTGTCAAGATATCTAGATTGAACACAAGGCATGGAATGCGTCACCCTTGTATAGTCCAATCTTTCATTTCCTGATACTCGAGTAGATTTTGTAACAACAAATGAAATCAATATCTCATATTGACTCACTTGAGCATGGCCATGCATTTCGCAGTCTCACTCAATCAAGGGGCCCGAAGATATCGCTCCTGTTATGTAGGAGTGACAAATCTCATCTACGTCACTCACATCCCTCTGCATGATTCGCGGTATGTCCAATAACTAACTTTATAATCACCTTGTTATAGATGACGTTTGATGGCATTAAAACACACAACTCCTCATGTAAGAATCGTAGTGAGTTCGGGTCAAAGGACCACAGACACCATTGTCACTATGAGAATCACTTATGACACTCACGTAACGATCCATGTAGTGTTCTCATGGTGGGTCAGTCCAGTACATCATTACTCTAATATGTACCCATGTGAAGACTTGATATCTCATATCCATGACTCGTGAAATGTGGTCATCAGTCTATGCACATACTAGTCTCAATGTATTATTGTTGTCCTAATTAACAATAATACTTGACTAGGGACATTTAAGAATAATGTTGTAACCAAAAGGATCTCACGATCAAGTCATCCACTTGATGTCCTATGGCATCAAACTTACTATTCTAAGGACTTTATTATGTTTATAAAAAAAGAACACAATAAATGAAATGCCTCATATATAAAATAGCATAATAGAATGTATGTAAATATAGAAAATGTATTGGCCTCTAGGGCATACACCAACATAACATGGCTACCAATTCACAGTAATTTGGGACAAGAATGCAACCCCAAACAAAGGTGTAAATGAGATCCATATAGCTCAAGCAAACTAGAAGAGGATGGAAAACAAGTTTGATAAGTTAACCTCACTAGTGCGGCAATTAGCAGTGGGACAATATGAACCATTTTTTGTACAAGAGCCTGCAAGGATATGTGGAATATACTCTTGTCCATCTCGTCCTATAGATGTATATCCAACACTTCAAAAAGATAATTCTGCTATCCAGGCGTATCCTGTTGCTGCAGCAGATATTTTTCCTAGTAGACCCCAATATCAACAGTCACAGTAGTAACCCAGATATGATCCATTTTCTAGTACTTATAACCCTGGCTGAAGGGACAATCCTAACCTGAGATATGAGAATTCTGGTCAACAACAATAACCTCAACAACCCAAGCAACAGCAGCAGTAATTTAGATACCAAGCTGCAAGTCCTAGCAACAAATACCAATCACCTGCATTCAGATAACAACAACATGTGCAGCAATTTATCCAAGCTATTCCAGTCGAGCCATCATTGGAAGATTTGATGAAACAGATGGCCATAACTAACATTCAATTCTAGCAGAATGTTAATGCCACCATTCAGAATCTACAAACTCAGATTAGGCAGTTGGCAACTACTGTGAGTGAGCTGAAAAGTTAAAGGTCGAGCCAATTGCCTTCACAAATAGTCAATAACCCAAGAGGTAATGTGAGTGTCATTACCTTGAGAAGTGGCAGAGAAGTTATGGTCTTGTTCTACCACAACCAGAGTTACTAGTGTAGCAATCGGAGATTGACCAGAAACAACAAAATTTGCATGAAATAAATAGCTCAGTCCAAAAATCTATGACATAGAAGAAATGTGCAAAGAATTTAGACCTGGCCATTCCACTACCTTTCCCAAATAGGGTCACATAGTCCAAGTAGATAGCGCAAGTAGAAATGGAAAGAGAAGTCATGGAGACATTTAGGAAGATGGAAATCAATATCCCCCTCCTGGATACAATCAAGCAGATTCCTAAGTATACCAAATTCCTCAAGGAGTTGTATACTCACAAGAGAAGACTAAAGGGTACTGAGAAGATTAGTATGGGCAGAAATGTTTCTGCAATGATTTAGCCAAGCATGCCACAGAAATACAAAGATCTTGAAACTTTCACAATCCCTTGCACGATAGGCAATTCCAGATTTGAACATGCAATGCTAGATTTGGGAACTTCTATTAATGTCATGCCTATGTCAATTTATAAGTCTTTGAACATTGACACTTTGCAGCCCACTGGTATAGTGATTCAATTAGTAAATAGGACCACTGCTCATCCTATAGAAGTGCTAGAAGATGTGTTAGTTTAGGTGAATAGGCTTATTTTCCCAGCAGACTTCTACATTCTAGACATGGAAGATGAGTCTTCAACAAACCACGCTCCATTGATTCTAGGCAGACTATTCCTCAAGACAGCCAAGACCAAGATAAATGTGCATGCTGGCACCCTTTCTATGGAATTTAACAAAAATGTTGTACAGTTTAACATTTTTTATGCCATAAGACATCCCCTAGAGAAGCATTTAGTTTTCCATGTTGACATGATTGAGATGCTGGTTGATGATGCTTATGTTGATATATATGCTGAAATCCCTGATATTGCTGACTTTCTGGATTCTGTTACCTGTGATACATGTGCTGACTGTGATATTGAACCATGTGTTGTATGTGCTGAGATTTATGCGGTGATGAGTGATGATGCAGTTGCTGACTTGAATGATGCAGCATGTGAAAATAATAGTCAAAATTATGCTAAATTTAATGCTACTGAGTTAGTTGTTTTAAATAGCCTGTTAACTTCCATTATGCACCCCCATCCTTAAAGTTGAAGACTTACCGTTCCACCCTAAATATGCATATTTGGGAGATGGTGAGAAACTACTGGTGATTGTCGCTAATAATCTGCAATCTGAACAAGAACAAAAATTGTTGCAAGTTTTGAGGCAGAATAAGTAGGCCATCGGATGGACACTTGCAGACATTCTTGGTATTAGTCCCTCCACAAGCATACATAGGATTTTATTAGAGGAAGGTACCAAACCAGTGAGGCAACCCCAAAGGAGACTGAACCCCCTGATTCTGGATATGGTGAAGAAAGAAATGACTAAGCTATTGCAAGCTGCCATTATTTATCCCATATCTAATAGTAAATGGGTGAGCCCCATGCAGGTTGTTCCAAAGAAATTTGGGGTCACAGTAGTTACAAATCAGAACAATGAGCTTCTACCCATAAGAATCCAGAATAGTTGGCAGACCTGCATTGATTATAAGCGGCTTAACTAGGCCACCAAGAAAGATCATTTCCCTTTACCTTTCATTGATCAGATGTTGGAGAGGCTGGCTAGCAAGTTGCATTATTGTTTCCTAGATGAATATTCGAGCTATTTTTATATTCATATATCCACAAAAGACTAAGAGAATATTACTTTCACCTGCCCATTTGGCACATTTGCATACAAAAGGATGCCCTTCGGTCTGTGCAAGGCTCTGGGCACCTTTCAAAGGTGTATGGTAAGTATCTTTTCTAACCTTTTAGAGGGTTGTATGGATATGTTTATGGATGATTTTACTATTTGTGGTTCTTCCTTTAATGCATGTCTGGATAGTTTGGCTTGGGTTTTTGCATAGATGCATTAAGACTAACCTTGTTCTGAACTTTGAGAAATGTCATTTCATGGTAGAGTATGGTATAGTTTTAGGGCATATAGCATTTAGCAAGGGTATTGAGGTAGATCCTATGAAAATAGATCTCATTTCATGCCTATCTTACCCTACATGCGTGCGAGAGGTTTGTTCTTTCCTTAGTTATACAGGTTTCTATCAACGATTCATAAAGGATTTTAGCAAAATTGCCCTTCCACTATCCAACTTGCTACAAAAAGATGTGGAGTTCCACTTTGACCAGAGATACAAGGATGCCTTCAATCACTTGAAGCGATCATTGACCAGTACACTTATACTCTAGCCACCAGATTAAACACTCCCATTTGAGCTCATGTGTAATGCCTCTAATTATGCATTGGGAGCTATCCTTGCACAGAGAGTCGGCAAAGTACCTCATTCATCTCCTATGCTTTAAGGACTTTAGATGTTGCACAAGCCAACTACACCGCAATCGAAAAAGAACTTTTAGCAAATTTTTTTGCTTTAGATAAATTTTGATCATATTTACTTGGTTCTAGAGTGGTTAAGTTTTTAGATCATGCAGCTTTGAAGTTTCTCCTGAAGAAGCTTGATGCAAAGCCTCGGTTGATTAGGTGGATGTTGCTACTCCAAGAGTTTGATATTGAGATTCATGATAAGAGTAGAGTAGAGAACCTAGTGGCTGATCACCTGAGTCGGATCTTGAGAGAGATGGATTTTTCTCTCATCCATAATGTCTTCCCTGATGAGCAGTTTTTCAAGCTACAAAGTAACATCCCTTAGTTTGTAAATTTGGTTTAAATATTGGTTACTAGAGCACTACCTACATATTTAACTAAGGCACAGATTAATAAATTTAAAAGTGAGTCAAAATATTATGTGTGGGATGACCTTTATTTAGAGAGATTTTGTAGTGACCAAGTCATTAGAAGATATGCTCCGGATAATGAGTTCCATTCTATTCTTAGCTTTTGTCATACACTTGCATGTGGCAGCCAATAGACTGCTAGGAAAGTTTTGGACTCTGGGTTATATTGGCCCACTCTATTTCATGGTACATATATATTTTGTAAATCTTGTGAACAATGCCAGAGAACAAGGAATATTTCTTGTAGGAATGAGATGCCCCAGTAACCCTTGTTGTTCTGTGAGATATTCGATATATGGAGTATTGATTTTATAGGTCTTTTTCCTGTTTCATTTAGTTTTGCTTACATTCTGCTTGCTGTGGATTATGTATCTAAATGGGTGGAGGCTAAGGCCACTCGGACTGACGATTCTCGAGTTGTTATGGATTTTGTTAGGTCTCACATCCTTTGCAGGTTTGGTGTTCCGAGGGTCATCATCAGTGATCAAGGTTTACACTTTACAATTAGAACATGGAGGCTTTATTGAAGATATATGGAGTTATGCATAAAGTTTCCACACCATACCACCCCCAAACAAATAGGCAAGCCAAGGTTTCCAATTAAAAAATCTAGCAAATCCTTGAAAAGACGATTCAACCTAATAGGAAAGATTGGAGCAAAAGGCTTGAAGATTCTCTATGGTCTTATAGGATTGCCTACAAGACACCAATTGGGATATCCCCTTACCGGATTGTCTTTGGAAAGGCATGCCACCTGTTGGTGGAAATTGAGCATCGTGCATTTTGGACGGTGAAGAGGTGCAACTTGGACCTAAATCAAGTGGGCATGGAGAGGAACTTACAATTGCAGGAATTGGAGGAGATCTGCCTGGAGGCCTATGAGAGCTCAACAATTTGCAAGGAGAAGACCAAAGCCTTCCATTATAAAATGATTGCTAGAAAAGAACTCAAAAGTGGTCAAAAAGTTCTCCCTTATAATTCCCATCTTAGGTTAATGCCCGAAAAATTAAGGTCTAGATGGGATGGACCATTTGTTGTTACTAATGTTTTTTCTTATGGTGCAGTTGAGCTCCAAGATGTGACAACAAAGAGAACGTTCAAGGTCAATGGGCATAGACTTAACTATTTTTATGAAGATTGTCAAGAGCTCAACGTGGAAATGATGGCTTTGCTTGATGCGATTTACATGGATGGATAATGAGGGAGGCCCTTACCACACTTTTATTTTACTTGCCATGAATATTTTGGTGATTTGCATTCTGGATTTTTCTATGCTTTACATTGAGGGCAATGTAAAATTCAAGTGGAAGGGTGGATGGAATAAATTTATGTTGTTTTTAGTATTGTTTCTGTTTTTTGCTTTTGCTATTGCTTTCAACTACTATTTCTATTTTCTATTTTCTATTTTTGTTTCTTTTTTTTCTTTGTCTTAATTCTCTGTTTTTATTTTCTTGTCTCAATTTTGCTATTTATTGTTTCTATTCTATTTTTCTATTTTTGTTTGTTAATTTTTTGTTGCTAAATTTTGTTGTTTCTATTTTTTCTTTGTTAATTGTTGATGTTTATGATGTTTCTATTTATTTTTTCTATCTCTGCTATTAATGTTTCTATTTCTGTCGTTCCTTCTATTTTTGTTTTTAATTTTTGTTTCTGTTGTTATTTATGCTATTTTTTTATATCTCGTTTCTCTTATTTTTACGCTTTCTGCGCTTCATTTTTGTTTTTTCTTTTCGAGTTCTTTCTATTTTTCTATTTTTGCTGATTTTTGTTGTTTGATTTCTCTTGTTATTGAATTCTATTGTTTCTATTATTTCTATTTCTATTTCTATTTCTATTTTTGCTTCGCTACTTATGTTATTTTTCTCACTCTTTGTTTCTATTTTCTAATTTTAATTGTTTTTGTTTTTAATTTTTTTTTTCTAATTTTAAAGAAAAAATGTGTGTTTTTAATTATTTTCCAATGATGTTTTAGATTTGTGAAGTTTGAGTTTGAAGCAATTGAAAATCAAGGTTCATAGCATGATTGAATAAATTTTCTTCCTTCTTAAATTTGACAATACTTAGTTTTGAATGTTTGATTGGTGGATTGAGTTTGATAAATGTAAACCTTGTGAGACTTTGAGCCTTTTGATGGATGGATTTAGCATTTATGCAATTTTCCTCTTTCTTGTGTGATTTTTGCTCATGTTAATTGTTCACTCTAGAACTTACTTTGGTTCTTTTTTAGGCTACATTTTCACTTGCATGCATAAACATGATTGATGCCTTCTTTCTTTAATTAGCTACTTTAGCTAGATAGCTAACCTTGCATCATTTCCCTTTGATTAACCCCTTGAGCCTATTTACTTATTCTTTGTCTTAGCTCATTATATACCTTATGTGAAAAATCATGTTTTTACCTTACCTTAGGGAATGGGAGAGCATTAGGTCATTAGTTCATTTTCATAGGAGGAGCTCTTTTACTTGTGGGTAATTAATAGTTCAAGTGTGGGGGTTGTGTAATTTGATGTGCAATATGCAAAAATGTTTGGTGAAAAAAAAGAGCCAAATGAAAAAAAAATGTTAAAAAAAAGAATAAAGAATAAAGAATAAATGCAAGAAAGGTTGTGAATGAAAAGAAATCAAATAAAAGAAGGAGGAAGGAATATGTAACGGGAATGTGCATTATATGGAATTGGAGGTAAAATTTCATGCTTATTACTTGTATTTTTGAGTTCCTCCCCAATGCTCTTTTATTCTCTTGGGTGTTTAACTTGTCATATCCATATTGTTTCCTTCCCTTACCTTGACTTCATTACAACCTTGAACAAAGTCCTCTTGATTTGTGTGTGCATGTGTTTGAGTAGTGGATAAGTAAAAGATAAGCAAGCTTATGGTAGTGCAATTTTCATGGGTTGAATTGAGTGAAATACTTACTTTTTAAACACTTGAGGGATTTGAGAGTGTATCTTGTGAGGATCTATCATTCTTGAATCATGCCTTTTAAATTGAAGATACCTTGTTTGTTCGTTTGAGATGTGAAGAAATGTTACCTCATGAATGCTTTGTTCCCTTAAATCTTTCGTTGCTCTTCTTGCTTATAACTTTTGCATTCTTGAATGTCATTGGAATTTGAGTCTTTTAGAGTTTTTAGCTTTCGAGTTTGTGTTGTTTTTCTTTGTTCCCTAGTTTTGGTCTTATGTGATTTACCTAGGACTGCAAAAAGTTAAGTATGGAAAAATTTGATAATTGCATATTTAATAATTAACAAACCCTCATTTTTAGTCATTTACACTCTCTATGTACTTAATTGATTGAGCTTGGTCATGTTTTGTAAGTTTGAGCTCAAATTGGGCTTAATTGATCTTTTCCACCATTATTAAGATTTGACATTGTTTCTATATTTCGGCCATATCTTGAGTTCTAGATGTTAAAAATTATGTATCTTACCTTGTAGCAAAGATGAGAGAGAGCTCTACAACTTTTATGAAGAGTTTCAGGGCTAATTCAGATATACAGTGGAGCTAATGGGCCTAGAAGTCAGAACACGGGTTCTGTCAGTGGAACTCGAGCAGTGTACACTAATTAGAGCATAACTTGGGCTGTAGATGTTATTTGGGCCAGAAACCAGTGGCATCTAAGACATATATATTCAATTCATATGGAGATCACTTTTCCAAACTATGACGTTTAGATAGATTTTTCATCCATTGAAGTTAGCCAATGGAATCAGAGACCCTTTGAGAATGATTTGTCCATAACTTAAGTTGTAGAGCTCCAATTAACAAGAGGTTTGGGCCTAATTACTCATAATGGACCAACTTTGTAGCTGATGGGGTTCTAATGATGTAAGGCTAAATTAGGGGGTAGTTATAGGGGTTAGAAGCACATAATTGAGGATCTCTTCTCATTCTATAGTTTTCACCTTCTCTCTCTAGATCTAGATTTTGCTCTCTTCTTTCTCATTCTTCCTCAAGCTCCTTCATGGTGATAACTATGGAGAGCTAAACTTCTATAATTAATTCAAAGATTTTTGAAGAAATTGTGGTTTGGATTCTTGAGATTTTGGTTCTTGATAAGTGTAAAATACACTCATCTTTTGGGTTTGTTTATTAGGATTTTTAATTTATATTTATTTAGTTTTTATTTGTTTATTTTTAATTTATTTTTGAATAATTATCTCTTCACCTAGGATTATTCAAATTTTTAGGATAGATCATCAAATTTTGTACAAAAATAAGAAATTCCTAAAGATAAATATTTGAAAGATTTGAATGTTTTGAGATAAAAATTATGTTATGATATTGAGTGAATTATGGGTCCACTAAATTAAATGTATTTTTATTGTGTTTTGTAGGAATATTAAGGATAAGTATGGGATTTACCTGATTCTTGAGACATTTGAAAGCTAAGAGAGAGATCTACAAATCTCATGTTGACAACTTTTTATAGTTAAGCTGCCATTAATATTGAAGATTGAATAAGGATTTTCAAAAAAGATTTGATTCAAATTCTCACACTATCTTGATCATTCCTCATTAATTGAGTCATATCTTGAACTATAAAGATCAGATCGATGCACTATTTGTGGTATTGAAAAGGTAATAGAAAATCCTACAAATTATCTGTTGAGATCGAGGGCAGATTCTACTATCTGGTACGTAAGAAAAATTGTGCAAGTTAGATACGAAAAGTTGTCAACTTTTCTATAAAAGGGAGAAAATGAATTTAGCAAATGAGCTCTCTCTTGGTTCAAAAAAATATTTAAAAAAATAGAGTTTTGAGAGTCTTAGAGGCAGAAAGAGGACGAGCCCTAGGAGAGGAGGAGGAGCTGTCATAGAGTTGGAGATTGAATCACCATTAAAGGCGCTTTAGTTTCTTTTCTACGGTTCTATCATGATGAATTCTCTTTCCTCTTCCTATCTCTTCTTCTCTTTTGTCATATGTAGCTAAATTCATGTGTTTCTAGAGTGAAGATGTAACTTAATTCAATCGACATATATTAAGATTGAATTTTTAATTAATTTCTTTTCTATTCAATTTGAGTGCTTATTATGGTTCTTAATGCTTTTATGAATTGGTCACTCATAAATTGATCTAGTGAGATGTGTGTAGAATCAGAAAGTTTGCATATGACTTAGACCATAAATAATAAGTGTCACAATTTATAATCATCTAGGAATAGAGGTTGTAGGTTGTATGGGAGAATTGTGGTATTTTCCATGAGAATCCATAGAGTGAATGTCATGCCTTTAAGAGTTGGGGTTTAGATCAAAGAATTGACTAGGCTTTGATAGCCAAGGAATTGAGTTTTAATTAATTAAGGGATTCTCCCCATCAATTGAATAACTAGAAATTAATTAGAATGAAGATCCCAAAACTACTCTATTGTCTGTGATAGATTGTTGAATTAAGTGAAGTCAGATCCCTAGTGTTTTAATTTCATGCATTCTTATGTGTTTTTGTCTTTTATAATTTTGTATCTTTAATTATTTTGAATCACTCTTAATTATTAGTTACCTAGATAGTACTAATATTAGAGAAGTGGTACTTAGTAAACTAATTCCTCGTGAGAACGATATCTTACTCATCATTTATTACTTTTGCGATTTGGTGCACTTGCCAATATCACAACAGTTTTGTTTTTGTATTTGAATTGCATTTGGATTCTTCTTCTTCTTCTTCTTCTTCTTCTTCTTCTTCTTCTTCTTCTTCTTCTTCTTCTTCTTCTTCTTCTTCTTCTTCTTCTTCTTCTTCTTCTTCTTGATCTTGAATGCATGAATGGTGATTCTGTTTATGTTTGATCTAATTGGATCTTGATTTAAGATTGAGAATTGTGATGGGATTTAGGATTGATTGATCTAAATTAATCACAGAATTACAGAGGTTAGGTTACTGATTTATGCCTCGGTTAACTGAATTCAATTTTCAAATTAACATAGATCTAACATGAATTATGCGATTACAAATTTGTGTGTCAATTGTTAATTGAATTCTAGATGATTATCTAGTATGAATTCTTGATTTGATGCAAAGATCTTTATTAAATCTAAATTAACCATTCAAATGCACTTCAAATGTTTATTAAATGATCTATGATGTAATCAACCCAATTTCGAATAAGTTTCTAAATTGATTGCTCTTTTAATTGAATTTCTCACTTTAATTATGTTATTTATATATTCTGAGTTCTCAAATCCATTCCCTAATTTTGGCTTGATCTGATCAAATTGCATTTAAAATCCTTAAGAGACGATTCGGTGTTGTTTCCTATGCTACAAGCCATAGGCATAATGCGGTTAAAATTTTGATTGAGTTTGGCGCTCGTCAATCATCATGAGTTTTTTTTTGGACATGCATGCTATAGTTAGGAAAGGGTCCCATAATCATCTTTTGGGAAATCTTTTACATAAAAATTGAAGCATGACAACGTAAGCTGAAGATTAGATGACATGTATGCTTGACATTGAATCAATATTGAACCATTGAATATGAGATTTAGCATGATGCCACATTGTCATAAGCATTTTGGAATCAAAATTTTTTGGAATATGACTGTAAATAATTAGATGTTTGATGTTGAAACTGAGAAGTTAAGGCAATTTTGTTTTGTTTTGCTTAGGACTAACAAAATTGTAGGTTTGGGGGTGTGATAACTTTGTGAAATAGAGTTATTACTCAAGCATTTCCTTATGCATTTATAGGCTATATCCTTGAGTTATACCTTTATTTCATTCAATTCTTCATAAAAAGTGTATTGGGAATACTTATTCATACATATTTATAAATTTAAATACACACACTAGCTTTTTCTGTGAATGCTTGACTAATTTGATATTTGCTTACTTCCAGAAACTTGTAAAGAAGCAAAGGGAGCTTCAGGGAATAAGAGGGAAGAATAATATATTGTCCCTTCATTTGTGCCATGACACTTCTTCTTTAGGGAGCCATGGCACTCAAAATTCTGGAAAAAAGAACTCCCAAGGCAAGGAGCCGTGGCACTTCCTCACTAGGTGCCACAACTCCTCTTAAAAATTTTATGCCACGACTCACATTCAATTTTGTTCCACGGCACAATGATTTGTGCACCATTTCCCTGAGCCTTAGGCATTGCAGCTCCTTCTATTTTGTGCTGCAGCTTCCCTTTTTGCACGTGACAAACCTCGTATTTTATGAGATGACACTTTGGATTTTAAAGGGGATTTTTTCTGATGGTTTGAGAGAGAGAGGTTCTAGGTTCTGAGGGTTTTCTTGGAAAGAGAAGCAAGGATTGATGAAGATTTAGAGAAGCTTGACGAACCTCCATTCATCCATCAAGACACCTAGTTCTTCCATCCGTCTTCTCTTTATTTTTCATAATGACTTTGTTGTTCTCTCTTGAGTTTGTTTCCTTTGTAACCATGATGTTCTAATTCTCTTTTCTAGGGTTCTAATGGATGTTATTATGTAGTTTGAATTAATTGTAATCCTTTCTTACTCTTGTGATGATTTTGGTCATGGTTTTCTAATTCTATGCTTAATGCTTACATTTGATTAGCCATTATTTGCGATGTCTTGGTGAACCCATTGAACTAGACATAGGGATTTGGATGTTGGACCATGGAATTAGATGGTGCATGTTCAGTTACATTCAATTGTATGGATAAGTTGATTAGCCAATAGGATAGAAATATACATATTGGTCATGCATAGCAAGTGTTTGATGTTTATTCTCAATGCATAGAACTTTGTCAATTCACATTGAAATATAGTGTTTTGATTAGGGTCCATAGGTTTATAAGGCCATTGAAAGAGGTTTGTAAATGTTTAAACATGTTGGCTAACATAACCAATTTATGATCAAGAGTAATGAAAGGTTTGCATGAATTCAAATGAATTAATAAGTGAAGTTAGACCCTAGATGCCCAAACCATTGCTTCTTCTCTGTTTACTTCTATCTTGTTTTGGAAACTTTCTTCTATTTTTGATATTTTATTTGTTTTGTCATTGAATCACTCATAACAATTCGATTTCCTAGAATAAAGATTAAGTAGCGATTGGTTGATACTTAGCATAAATTTTAATACAATCCTCATGGGAACGATACTTGATACTCATCTTTATTACTTGTTAACATTTGCGCTTGCGTAGTCTAGCAAAACGGATAACAATTGCTCAAAATCAAAGTTAAACTATCTAATTTAGTTGTTCCCTTGGAAGGGTCTCAACCTGTTTTTACCATGAAAACATAAAACGGGGTGAGAATATAAAATTCTCAATAGTCAACATATATCTGAAACCATGAGATTATCATTAAAATACTTAAAAGACAACTCATAAACTACACACATTTAAAACTAAAATCGATATTAAAAAATCACCCATATAATTGTAAAATATCATCTTTTCTTGACAAAGTGCTTATCTCATTCCTTCGCTTGGCAAAGAATTTAACTCATTCTATTGCCCTTGGTAGAAAGTTTTTCTTACATTACTACCCTTTAATATGAGTGTTTTTCTCAATCCTCATGTTCTTTGATAAATAACTTAGCTCACTACTTTGTCCTGGGTAGAGTACGTATCTCACTCCTCTACCACACTTGGTAAAGTGTTTTAATCACATCTTTACCATGACAAGGTACTTTTCTCACTCCCTTGTCTCACAACTCCATCCTTAGCAAATAGATTTTCTCACTCCTTTACAAGGTCAAGGGGCTTGTCTTACTTCCTTAGTTAGGATTATTGTGTTGTGGCTCAACTTTAACAAGTAAAGGAACCTCTCTTTGCTAACACTCTATTCTAACCCAACTTAATAAGATGAAGGAGCATTTCTTTAAAACTTGCATATTTCACTCAACTTTAACTACAAGAGAGAAAATCATGCACTAAGATAAGTAAAACTATCTTATCATACTTGTATCTAGCATACTATAACATCACACTACAAATGATATCACAAGCCACAAGAATATGCTCAAGGTCCTAGATACTTACTTAAAGCAATTCATAACTCATGGAATGCTTAAAAACTTAAACTTGTGCGTATATGCTAAGTGGTTATTCCCTTTGTGAAATACCCCTAAAAGTGTTTTATCATACATTAGAAAGCATATATAAAGAATCCCAACAAGTAAGGAACTCCAATTCATTAAAATAAAAGTCTTGGAAAACCCTAGACCTGGCGCCTAGGTGCGGGCATGGTAGGGACACTGTCCTGTTTCCTAGCCATTGGCACTTAGGCGCACCAAAGTAGCGCCAAGGCGCCATGCTCGTAGCCTGTTGTTGTATTGATTTTGATCAAACCCAACTCTGGCACCTAGGCACTAGAACACTAGAAATAGGTTTTCTTGTTCCATTAGTTCTCAAACCAATTTCCAACTCTCAATCATAGGCTTTAAGGGGTTTTCATACACAAATATGGTCTCTAATAATCTAGCATCCCTTATGCAAACTCTCAACACATCAAAACATGGATTCATGTTCAAGCTTACATCAATGAAATACTTATTTCTTAACTTTTAACTCAAGCATACAAATGAGTGTTTCTAAACTCATAAACAATAACCTTACATAGATTAAGCTGAAAGTAATTCAACCTTAACCATTGAAGGCACTAGCCAAGCAAGAAAACAATATAAGTCTTTCAAACTCATTTTTCATCCAACAACATACACCATGTATAAAAGATGGAGATAGGGAGAGATGGTCATGTAAGGTTCAAGCACCCCTACCTCAAGTGTTGCAGTTAATGATCAAGCCTTCATCTCGGCCTTCTTGTTCCTCTTTGGTTCCTCTTCCTTCCTTCTTCTTTCTCCTATTTTCCTCTCCTTTCTTTCTTTTTTCTCTATTTGCTATTGTGCCTTCTACTTGGAACATGAGAGAAAATTGGCAAGAAAATCAAATAAAGGATAGGAACCATGAGTCATAAAGCAAAGTAAGATATTTTGCTGAAACTCTATACCTCTTAGGAACACTTTAATCTTACACAATCAAGTTTCCTAACTTCTATAGGTATTATAGATAATCCTACAATTCATCTCAATCCTAATTTCAACATTTCCATAAATTTTCATATATATGACTTATCATTCTAGTATTTAAACGCCCACTCAGTGTACTTGAGAATACCAAACTAACTCAATTTATCCTCAAACTTTATCTACATCATAAATCATATATTTGTGTCCTAGAAATAAATTCTCCATTTTTATTTCCCGCATCTAAGCAGTTTATACTACTTTTTGGGCTATTAACAGTTATTTCTCACATTCAGTGTTATAGCAAAATAGCCTAACTAACTTAAAAAGGTTACTAAAGTTAACAGATAACTCCTACAAGAGTTACTGAACTTCTATAACCTTGATTAGGATAAAATGGTTAGAGAGGATTCTATACTAATCTCTCCTTCTTCATCAAGTAAATACCCTTCATCTATAAGGTAGTTAGAATAACCAACCATTACGTGGGGACCTTTGTCTGCCCTTGAGGATCTCTTCTTCTCTTTTTCCTTCATCCATGTCTCATAGAGAATAACCTTGGAAGCCAACTAAGGCAAGTATAAAAAATTAGTTAGGATTAGTCTTTCCTTTAAGAAATTAAGCATACCTTTAATGGCAAGCATATCATATTCACTATTAGGTAATGGAGGGTGGCATAGGGCTTTAGCCTCCCAAAATCTCTCTAAATAATCAGCCACATGCTCGTTTAGCTTTTGTTTGATCATAGTCAGATAAGCTATCGAGAACTCTAGTTCTGTCTTATAGAAGTAATCATGAAATGGCTGCTCCATCTCATTCCAACTTTGTATTGAGCTAGGCAGCAGATTTGTATACCACCTGTGAGCTAATTTAGTCAATGTCAATGGAAATAATTGGAGCCGGTAGAAGTCATTTTGGCTAAGTTCTCCACATTGTTCAGTAAATTGGATGATGTGTTCCAGAGTGGTCTGACCATTTTCCCTAGAAAATGTTGAGAACTTTACGTACTTATAGCCTTTAAGGAAAGGTGTTATGCTATCAATCCACTCTGGTTCGGCTTCTTGTGTACCATCCTTTCATTTAGCTTCAGACTGAAACCAAAGTGCCTCTTCAGTATGTCAAGAATCTAGTTAAGGTCAATATTCAAGGCTAGGGTTGCTTCTAAGGCTTGAGGATATTAACATTGCTAACCCAGTCTAGCTCCATGAGTTGGAGCGTAGTATGGTGTCTGGCTATACCTATATGAAGTTGTTGGCACACAAGGCCCAGCACCGAGATTCTCCCATGGTTGAGGCATAACAAGAGGCTGAACATACACATATAGCTGTGCAATAGGCTAGTAAGACTAGTAAGCATAAGCTACAGGCTGCCAAGTGGGCATGTTGCCTCCAAAGTTTGGCAAAAGATTTGACTGATAAGCCAGAGTAACACTAGTATTGACTAGATTTGCCGAGGGCCTACAACCAATATGTACTTGGCCATACTACAATGGTGGTATAGCAGGCCTTGGCCTTACTAAACTAGCATACTGGGTTATCCCATGGGCATTTGGTAGAGTTGAGCATTTCCCAAAATTGCCATCGGTTGCCATGGAGTCACGGTAGCTGTAGCTGTAGCTGCAGGAGAACCGAACATAGTAGTCATTTGCCACGTTGCCAAAGTGGGGTAAGCCATTGGTGGAGGGGCAAAGTAAGTATTTCCCACCATTGGCTGGCTATACTAAGGAAAAACCGTTTGGTTAATATCCCTTGCCTTTCATTCTCTACTTCTCTAGACTTCATTCACCACGATAAGCCTCATAACTTTGGCTATCTGAGTCATTATCAAAGGGACTATCTCTCCTACACCCTGTTCAATTTGATACAGCATCAAGGCAAATTATCACTTTGTGCCATAGCATTGGTTGTGTTTTTGAAGCTAATAGGGTTACCTGCGGCTTTAGTGGTAGCAGCATGAGCATTAGCTTCAACATTTTCCCCCGAGTAACCAGATGGAGAAACAATGGGCATTTCTTCTTGGGAAGTCATAGTTGTGATAGAAACATAATGGCCTAATCTCAATTGTATATGCTTGAAACACTGAACAAGTTAAAAAAACACTTGCAGATCTTGAAGATCTTAAATCTAATACTCTATCCCGTCAAGTGTGCCAAAAAGATATTGGTGGAGAGAAAGCTAAAGTAGTTTCTGTCTATGAAACAAAAGCATACTGCACACTCTCACCATTGTCCCAATATAGTATGAGCTTTGCCTAAGGAAACTCCCAAAAGGGGGAACTTGCCTTTCTGTGTGGGTTCCTGAGGTAACTAAAGAAAGCACATGGAATGAAGCTAAAATACAAGGAAATGACCAGTGCCCCGAAATACAAAGCAAAGTAATTTATATAAAATAAACTTGAAAATTATAAAGAAATGTTGTAAAATGATTGAAAAGTTAAAGGAAAGCAATAAACTAGTAGAAAAGTAAATGGAAAACTATAAAATGCTAAAGAACTAAAGATGAAATGATTGAAACATAGATGATTTTTGGTGTGATTGATCCAGGGTTCTTTCTTTAATGTCGTAGAGGCTTATTTATAGAGTTCAAGCTGGAAAAATTGCAACTTCAATGTAGCTCCAGGCTTCAAATCAAGTTCTCTAATATTTTAGAGCTTGACCTCCATTTCCTTTGATGTGTCCTACTAATAATTGGATTGTGGGAGTTTTTTAGAGGGGTTTCCAGCATGCTTTAGTCTCAAAAGCTGCCAAAAAATGGCCATGTGTGCACCTTCTTCCACTAAAACATTAGAAGATAACCACTTTGACTTCATTCCTACTTTCATAGGATTTGTTCTAACAGCCCAAGTCATTGACTTGGTCAACATGAATTCAAACTAACTTGATTCCATAAACTCACTGTTTTGAGGCCTTAATCATGGCTACCTTCCTAACTAGGTTGCACCAGCCCACACCCTTTTCGCACAGCTTACAGGTCATCAACCCAACTAGATACTTTTTAGGTTTCTAACAACATCGTTCATGACTCACTAATTGTATACCTTTGGTGGAATGAGTGCTATTCTTTTTGGCATATTTGATAGCAATTAGTTAAGTTTGTATGAGTCATTCCCTTCTTTGAAGAAAAATTTCATGGTCCACAAGGAGATCAAAGAGTTCATCAAACATGATAGGTGTCTCAAGTGTGTGATTAGAGGCTACAATTTAACAATAGGCAGACCCTAAGCCACGCAATCAAGATTGTCTAGAGGATGACCAATATATGTGAGTTCATCATAGATACCTTTAATGTTGCGAAGGTATTTTGTGATTGTGGAGGTTCCTTTGGTGGTGGTGGCTGAAGTTGGCAGTAACACAAGAAGGGGAGTTGAATTATGTTCCTCTTTTTCTAAAAAATCAACATTCTCACAACTTTCATAAGTTGTTCAAACTTGGAGGTGATAAGGTTTGAAGCTTAAACTAAAATGTTAGAAAGAAGGTTCAGATTGGGCAATCAAAACAAAGTGAGAAGGCTCTTAAGAGGATTTGCTAGTTGAGATAAAAGAGCTTTCTCACTACTAAAAATTATACTTGTAAGCTCAATTTAAACATTATATTTCCTTCTTAGTTTACCTTTATATTAAATACTTTTAAAAATAGTATTTTGAGCTTAAATTACAAGTGGATTAATTAGTTAAGTTATCTTGAGAAGGTTTAGCAAATAGAATTTGTTTTCTTAATGTTAAGAGTAAGGGAAAAAAAGCTCTACATTAGGATTTATACTAGTTCACCCTAAAATCCAAGCAGGACCTACTTCTAGTGCCTAGCAACAACTAGGATTTTCAACTATCATAAGTATTCTTTAACAACGAAGCTTCTCTAGGCTTCAATACAAGTATTGTTTAACTACAACCTCTTTAAGCTCAACCATAAGTATTCTTTGACTTAACCTCTTTAGGCTAAAACTAAGTATTCTTTCTCACAGCTTCTTCAGGCTCACCTTCACAAGGGTTGAAGTAACTTGTATAACCCACAAGCTCACTTTTACAATACAAGAATCAATAGAAGAAATGAGGTGTTTGTTATAACTGGGTAGCTCTCAAAAACACTCAATGAGTAGATGAAAATGCTTATACAGAGCTAACAACACACCTACAGATGATTTAGCAAATTTTTAGGATGAGTAGGTAGAGATGAGAAGGTTGAGTTCTTCATGTTCAATGGAAGATTGGCTTCCAAGTTAATAACCTTCTAATCTTCAAGCTTGGATGCTTATATAAGCTTCAAGAATATAGTTGTTGGGAGTTTCAAATGGTAATTGTATTTTCTTGTAGCAAGTGACCGTTATTTTGTCCTTTCCTAAAGTCAGTATGGGAGTTATTTAATGAGAAGGTTTATCTGAACTTTCTTACAAGCAACCTTCTTACTGAACTTTCTTAGTAGCAAATTTCTCACTGAATTTTCTCAGCTAACTTTCTCATCAACCTTCTCAAGCTTGAATATCTTCAATCTTCTCATCTTTTAATTCCACCTCTTGATGATTATTCTTGATGATTTAAATGGTAAAATCTTCACTTGAATGTTTGAATTCCTCTTAAGTTCATCCTTTGTGGAAGTTCTTCATTTTTCTAAGCTTTCTTAGGACCTTCTCATGCAGAACTTTCTCATGTTCTTTAGGAACTTTCTCAAGTTTCACTTGAACGTTTTCAAGTCAGAATTTGATCTTCTTAGCCTTCTCTGATTACCTAGAAAGCTTCCTTGAAACTTGTTTAAGTCTTATAAGACTTAATAATACAGAAACACTCCACAAAGATCATGTTAATCTAATCAGAGCATTAAGAATATTCAAACATTATTTTTAATATAATTATTATCATCAAAACATAATATGCAATCTAAAGCACAAAAGGACTTTGGAACTTACAGTGGCTAGGTGTTCTTTGAGGGACATTATCCTAAAGTGCAATTTACTAGCGTAAGCTTTCTCTTGACTTTGCCAATCTTCTATAGATGTCTCAGCAAAGGACATATAATTGCCTAAGCTTCAATGTCATATGAGCTAAGGAGGGCTTGATACAAAAATTGGTCTTGGTGCACCCAAAAGTTGTGAGTAGGATTGTGGACTTCATTGTCATTGACTTTGGTTATGGAGGGTGGGCATAGGTTGGTGCCATTAACGTAGCCGACAAGATCATGAATAGCAAGGAAAGATTGAAGTTATTTCTACTAGGCAGGGTATATGGTAGCAGTGAACTTGATGTGGAGGTAGGTTGCTGCTTTAATGTTGACAAGTTCTTTGGGATCATCAGACAATAAGGGTGTTGTGGTGGGTGAGGAGGTGGCAGAGTTTGTGGTGGCCATGAAAAAAAGAAGAAGAGCTGGATCGAGCATACTAATTAGAGCTTTGTAGCTCTTGATACCATAAAGAGGACGAACAATAATTTGAAAAAAAAAGGTCAAATGATTTCATTTTTGTAAGAGGTACATTTACAAGTGAGATACAAGGACATAATTACATATGAGCTATTCATAGCTAAGTTATTATAACATAAAAATACAACTGTATAAAATATAAATGTAAGATACAAATATGAAGGTAATCCTATGTGTTGGGAATTGCGGATACATCACGCAGTGGAAAACAAGGATTCCCACCGAGGATCCATGCAAAAAAGTCATAATCCGAGTTTTTAAATGGTTTACGTCTTAAAGCATGAATCACGAACACTGTAATAGAAATGATGTCTCTGCGGTATCCACATGAACAGACTCACAAACATCCAACGTCCGCAAGAGGAGCCTCACATCTCTCACACAGTGCTAGCTGTGAAGAGAAGAGAAGAAACCTGTCGCTCTCTCACTCACTTTTATGTAGGTGCGGCTAGGGTTCTGAATTATCTATCTTAGCAGCCCCTTAGCAGTACTATTTATAATAGTGACTGCCTTAAGTGAGTGTGAGCAGCAGCAAGGTAAGTTGTGCAACCCTAGACCCATCTGTTATGAGTCTAGCCCATATTTGAATCCGAGTCCAACTTGGATCCATTGCTCCAATTTTAGTCTGCTCTATGTGTGTGACCCTGCAGGTTCTTATTACATTGGCAGTAATATTAAAATCCCATTTTAATATTACAAGCAGTGAGCGGTATCTAGCAACACATCACTACTACCCAAGTAATAAGAATGTCAGTGATTTGACATAACCTTTCTGTGACCAATGTTTCCGTGTTGTTTAGTCCCTTTGTCAAGATATCTAGATTGAACACAAGGCATGGAATGCGTTACCCTTGTATAGTTCAATCATTTGTTTCCTAATACTCAAGTAGACTTTGTAACAACAAATGAGATCAATATCTCATATTGACTCATTTGAGCATGGCCATGCATTTCGCAGTCTCACTCAATCAGGGGGCCCGAAGATATCGCTCCTGTTATGTAGGAGTGACAAATCCCATTTAGGTCACTCACATCCCTCTGCATGATTCGCGGTATGCCCAATAACTAACTTTATAATCACCTTGTTACAGGTGACATTTGATTATATTAAAACACACAACTCCTCATGTAGGAATCGTAGTGATTTTAGGTCAAAGGACCACAAACACCATTGTCACTATGAGAATCGCTTATGACACTCATGTAACGATCCATGTAGCGTTCTCATGGTGTGTTAGTCCAGTACATCATTACTCTAATATGTACCCATGTGAAGACTTGATATCTCATATCGACCCGTGAGATGTGGTCATCAGTCTCTGCACATACTAGTCTCAATGTATTATTATTGTCCTAATTAACAATAATACTTGACTAAGGGCATTTAAGAATAGTGTTGTAACCCAAAGGATCTCACAATCAAGTCATCCACTTGATGTCCTATGGAATCAAACTTATTATTCTAAGGACTTTATTATATTTATCAAAAAAGAACACAATAAATGAAATGCCTCATATATAAAAATAGCATAATAGAATGTATGTAAATACAGAAAATGTATTGGCCTCTAGGGCATACACCAACACTATGATTGAGCTATTCTATCATTATTATCTTTATTATAAAGGAAAATATTAAACCCCAAGGGGTTGGCCTAATGCTGGACAAGCACGTGATATATGGATAGGCACACGATCATAGGTTCAAATCCTACCTATACCAATTTCTTAGGGCCAGGTTGCAAAGAATATCCTTGTGATTCTCTTAGTCCCAGTGTAGATGGCCTGCCTTTGACTGGACCGAGAAGGTGGATTAGTCAAGGTGCACGTAAGTTGACCTGGACACCACTTGACCAAAATACTAAAATAAAAAGAAGGAAAATATTTAGACCAAATAATGGAAAAGGGAGTAATCAATGAAGTGTAAGTATAAAAATATATTAAAAGATGAAACTCATTAAGTATAAAATATTTTTTAAATGAAATTAGATGTCATTAAATCATGAAAGCAAGTAGCATTAGTTGTTATATATACATAATAGCATCTTCAGAACCACCTACCTGTTAGCTTGGCAATTTCAACCATTTCCTCAGCAACAACGACTATACTAAATAATTTCCTAACTGTCCACATCTTCAGTTACTTTTGAAGAAACAGTACATTGCTTCTGCAACTTAGAAAGTGGAACCATGCCCTTGGCCTCGCAAAGCTTCTTCTGATTACAAGAAATGGTATAAGCGAGAGAAGGAAGCCAAGGAACCCTTATGGCACAAAATAAGGATTGCCCACCCTATTGAACTTTCCACCACGACCCTAAAAGCTAACCTTACTTTGGTGCAGGTAGTTGTTCTCCTTTAGTCTCCTCTCATCAACACCTTGAAGTTCTCGTTCAGCACGATGACCCCCACCTTTTTAGATGTTACGACAATTATTGGATAGCTACTGAAAAGGGAAGCCTATTTACTTTGATTCAAAAGTCAAAGCCAATTTTGAAGTGGAGTTCAATAAACAAATAACCGGTTATAATAAATTCATTCATGCTAAGAATCAAGCCTTAGTCCTATTACCAACTCAGAGGACACTGCCTTCTTTTCTTATTAGCTTTATAAGTATGTTATCTGCACCATCTCCCTCCAAGTTGTCAAGGAAATCATTTCCCTTATGGCTATCATAGCAAAAGGAAAGCTAATTGCTCTCAGCAACTTTTTTCTTAGAAGCTTGTGCAAGGGGCTTTTTAATCTTGCTTCCATTATATGAGTCCAAAGCTCCATAGTGTAACACCCCCTTCCGGGCGGCATTATATTCAATACTGACTCATACCTTTTTAAAATTCTTTAGTGTTGTGAAATAGCTAATGTTGTAAAATGCGGGTTCAAAAATCTCCTTTTAACAGATAATATAAACTTACTGAATTAAATAAAAGACTCAAGTCATAGAAAATAAAAAAGCTTTTCATAAAGCAAAGTTCACTACATTTTTAAGTACATCATTTGCATATACAAAAATATAAAACTTAAGTACTCTAAAATAAACATAACTATACATATAACTACCAAATGAAAATTAAGCCTTGACCAAGTCCAAACACTTGAAGAATGGGTTCCTACACCCGATCTTCGTCCAAATCCCCTTCGGGATCCCCAAAAGACAAAGCCCCCAGTCAGGGCATGTCACTGCGGACATGAGTCCGAGCAGTCGACTCCACAGAACCCTCCCTATAGAAAGTTCTCTGGTCATCCCAAAGCTCCCCAAGGGGCATATAGAACTCCAAGTGAACATCCATGTCAAAGGTGAATGTGACCGCCTCATACCAGGTCCTGCTCCAACTCAAGGTGACATAGCCGTCATACCGAACGTGCCCTGTGTCCCACTGAACACTCCATGCACCAATGCCTCCATGGAATTATAGCCTAATGAAACCTCGTAGGTCTTGCCTTGTCGCAATCACAGCCTTTTCATCATAATTATGAAATAGAAGTAGACAAAATAATACAATAAAAGAGGTGAGATCCCCTACATCAATACCATCATGGCAGTAAGAAACACAACGAAAGATAGTAGTGCCTTTCATGCACAACAACATTAAGTAATAGCAGATATAATCATAGCAATATAGGAATATTACAGAACAACATAATCATGTCAATATAGGGTTATTATAGAACAACAGCATAATCATGTTATTAATTGATATGTAATTCAACAGCATACATCAAGATATGCATATGTCATGGATCATGCCACAATAACAAATATGCTGACCATGCACATGTATGATGTGTATGCTGACCATCCTTATACACGATGCAACCCAAAGTCCTACTCCATGGAGTCAAAATTCAGAGATGACGTTCCAGAAGACCTACCCCCCCTCAAAAGACAGTCTACGCTGGATCACGAAAAGGATAGTGTTTGTCAGTCCTTGTCGTGTGTTGCAATAGTGTCCACAACCAGGGTTATACAATGTGACAGTGGTCACTAGGTGGATCACCTCGCCTTGACGCCCCCTGAGATCCATCTGGGATCACACTTATCTAATTCTCATTCATTCCGAGGCATTCAAAGCTGACAGTCTAATGCTCACGTGCATGCTCAATAAATCAAACCACCGTCGTACCGTTTCCAATAGTATTAAAGCAACCGCCTATACGATTGTCCAATACTATTAGTATCAATAATATTATATAGCCACCCATACAACTACATAGTACCAATGATCCACTCGAGTCTAGCATTCTAGCCCAAAAAGCACCAGGCAAAATCCATAATCAACTTGGGGACTAGTACGTCGACCCAAGGCACAATGTCCAATGCCTGCCATCACAAAGGATTTTAGTCTCAACTCGGGTCCAGTGCGTCGGCCCAAGGCACAATGTCAAATGCATGCCATCACAAAGGATTTTAGTTGTGCACATTCAAGAATCATTACTAACAATTCGCGTGGAGCATTTTCACAAATTTCTTTAGTATGTAGAAACATTAGGTCTCCCTAAGCCTTTAATTATCATACCTCTAAGAATAAGATAGAAATTAACTCAAATTACCAGCTTCTTCTAACTAAGTTCCTCCAAATAGCCTTTCCTTATATCATGTATAAACCTAAAAAAAAACACAATGTCTTTACATCACCATTCCTGTCCTTTTTCATCTAAGTTTTTCAATCTTCTCTATTTCTTTCTCAAGCTTGTTTTCCCTCTCAAGACCAAAAATCATTCTTTTGCTTAATGATAAAAATCCATTCCTCCCTATTCTTATTTTATGAGTCCTTAATTAAATTTCCCGATTATCATGTCATCTAGATCCACCCCTAACAAATCATTTTCCATTATTCCAATTGTCTCCAAAATTGTTTCCATTGGTACCTTCCACAATTATTACTCCTCAAATCAAGACATTATAGTTGTTTTCAATCTTACTTATAAAGCTCGTACACCTAATTTATCTCCCAAATCACCTAAACAGTATTTCCTAACATTCTTTCTAAAACTTCATTCCATCCTAATTACTCTTTCATCTTATTATCAAATATGTTAGGTCTCTAATTCACTCTTACCTCTAATTATCAAATATCACACTCAAGAATCAATTTCCTATAATGGTAAAATTTGTTTCTTCCTTCAATAACTAGTAACCTCATAGATTATGTCTTTAACACTTAATCATCTAAGTCCATTGATAACTAATATTTTTCTCATAGATATCTCTTCTTGGGCTATTATGGCCGCTAGTCTCAAGGGCCAAAGGAGGTCAAATAAATCATTCTTTCTCAACACAATTATAATATGCCACTTACTTTAATCACCACAATCAATTAAATTCATGCTCACTATCAAGATCACATAATATCATTAAGTCATCAAAATCATCTTTGCATACAACAACATTATATGATCATACAAAATCAAACAAGCATAAAACAAAATCACACATTCGGGTGGATGAATCCTCACGTGGACTCTCCAATCCCAACATACTCATTCGTTCCTCACCACCATAGCATGGTTGATGAGGTTAATCACCTTCTTACCTCAAGTGTAGCCTCCTAGCTCCTTGTATGTCCTTGTGTAGCGAACTTTCTCCACCAAAAGGTTCTTAGAATCAAAGAAAACATACAAGAATTAGTACCTAGGACTTGAATAAGATTATCATAGGTCAAAGTATGGCTTTACATCCTTTAAAATGAAATAAGAAGGAAGATTCAAGAACTTTACCTTAAGATTATTGAACTTGAGATTTGAAGCAAAGCTTAAAGAAATGCTTGAAGATGGATGAACTAGAAATTGATCTCCACACAAAAGTGTCTTAGAATGATGTAGAGACTCAAGATCTAAGATTTTCTTGAAATATTGAAGACTTTTGTGATGGTCTTTGGGGTGTTGGCTGTGACCTATCCAAGAGAAAAAAAGAAAGGAGTTTTTATACTTTGTTTTCTTGGTTCGTGGTAGAAAAATGGAAATGAACTAGGTGATAACATAAAAATCAACTCTTTGATCCTTCAAAATAGTCTTGGCCATGGGATGTGGAGGAAAATGAGAGAGGAAGAATAGGAATCTAAAATCTCATCCTAAGATCTTCAAGTTAGGGTTTGAAAGAAAATGATGAGGATGAGAGAACTTGATGGTGATCTTAATATAGAAAGTCATCCATAAAGTATGTAGATTCAAGAAATATGGTTGGATAGAGGAAACAAAAATGGAAGATGAAAATGGAGAGTGATGGCCATGAGGTTTGGAGAGAAAATGGAAGAGAAGAATGATGAGAGAAAATGAGATAGAAACTTTAGGGTAGAGAGAGAAAGTGATAGAAAGTTTTTGGAAATGAAGAGATGGTGACATTAGTGAAAAGATGACAACTTGTCATCTTTTCTCTTCTCCAAAAATCGTGCACCTTGGTTAGAGTAGCAAGGCTTGCAAAGCAAGCTTCTCCCAAAGCTTCCTTGAGAAGCTTCGTATGCTTCCCAAAAATGTCAAATCATGTTTTCATGTGGTGATGTAATGATGTCACTTAGATGATATCATAAAAGTTACTAGATGGGAATAATCTACTAGATTTTTACTGCAAGCTATTACCCAATAGATAAAAGTTATAGTTATCACAGTCAGTATCTATCGTCCAATGGACAATAAAGCACACCCAAATTTTATCCATCAGATAAAATCTCAAAAAATAAAAATTTCGTAAACTGTGTCCGACCTCGAGTTTAGTAAGATCCCCCGTCACCGTTTCCATAGTCTAAGGTTTTTTAGCCTCGAAGAAAATATTTCATTTTTCTGACTCTGCTCAGTGTGTACGTAAATCAAAAAATATAATAAAATAATCAAATAATTCAATTAATTCCATAAAAATTCACAAATATTATAAAATGAGTATGAAACAAGCGATTTCTGGGGTGTTACAACTCTCCCCTTCTAAAAAGAAATTTTGTCCTCGAAATTTGTTATACCTTAGAATACACGCGGACACTGTTCCTTGTAGAATGTCTCCAAATTTCCAATGTAACCACAAAAGCTAACACCGAGTTTATATAGAGTTGCTCTCCTCATGTGCTCTCAATTGTCTTGAAGCATATGTTACTATCACTTTTATTCTCACAGACACACGCCTAAGCTCTAATATGGAATATCACGGGATGTCTCAAAAGTTCATTAGGATTGGGTAGAACCAACATTGGCAAAGTAGTCGAGTGTTCCTTCAATTTTTAAAAATTTTCCTACATGCATCAGTTCATGTAGAAGCTTGACTCTTTCACGTAAGCTGGATGAGAGGTCTTGCCCTCTTGGATAATCCAACAGTGAATATCTGATATGGTCTTCTGTCTTTCCCATTGAAGAAATGTTTCAACTTTCGATGGATCCACAGTAATTTCTTCCTTTGAGATCACGTGACCCAAAACTTGAACTGCCTCTACTGGAATTCACATTTGGACAACTTCACGCATAACTCCTTCTTCTCCTTTAGAATTTGAAGAATCACACTGAGGTGTTCAGCTTGTTCCTCTGAACTTTAAGAATAGACCAGAATGTCGTCAACAAAGACAATGATAAATCTGCCTTAATAGGGAAGAAAGATCTCATTCATATAGTCGATGAATACTACCGAAGCGTTCGTTACACGAAATGACATTACTAAATACTCGTAGTGACCATAACGCGTCAGAAAGGTTATTTTTAGAAGCATATTCCACCTTCAAACGAATTTGACGATAACTAAGATATAAATTGATCTTGGAGAAAACAACAGCTTCCTTTAGTCGATCCATTAAATCACCAAATCTCGATCTTAACAGGAAGTGTTTCACCGGGAAACTTCTTATCCAATTATACTGCATTCAACATTATGACATGGTTTGGATCAGAAATAAAATTTCTCAATTGAAATACAGGGGAATACGTTATGAAGGTTTAAAAGAAAAGGTAGTGAAGCCATTTGATATACTACTGGACTCATCCAATGAAGAATTTGATATAGTCCAACAAAATTTAGGAATGAGCTTCATGGATCCAAATCTAGAAATTTCTATTTCAAGAGACACTAAAGTTCAACTGGAAAAGAATAACAAGATATGGTCAGAAAATAATTAATCCTTCTCTGAGATCAAGTCTATTTATGAAAATGGTAAACAATATAATAAACAGAAAGGTTTCAAATTTCTAACAATAATAGGATAGTCTAAACAACTTGTGTAATGATAATAGGCTTAGAAATGAGAATAGAAATATTCAAGTCAAAAGGAAACAAATACACAAACAACTCAATTCTAGAAATGAACTCTTAAAATTTTTTTCGAACAATTTAACAAGATATGGTTGAAAGATAACCAATCCTTTTTCAAGATCAAATCTATGAGAGAGGTAAACAAATCAAATCAATAGAAAAGATTCAGTCTTTAACAGGTCATAGGATAATTTAAACAACTTGGCTATCAACAATAGGTCTTTGTAGTAGGAGTAGAAATAACTTGGTCAAAAGGTAGCAAAAACACATATGATTCTAATTGATCCCTACAACTATATGCCATAAAGAAATGAGTTACCCTTAGAATTATACAGTAAAATCAAAGGATCATCTCTTGTAGTACAATCTCCCTCATTTAGGTCTTCAGTCCGGGATGCTTTTACTCCACTTGGGAAATTGACTCTCCCTTCTTCGCGATATTTTGAAGCACGTATCACTAACAAAAGGCGTTGTCCTTTACAAAGTACAATCCCTAGCCACATGTCCAAGCTTTCCGCACTTGAAACAAACTTTTTCCTTGATCGTACAATCCCTTGTCACATGACTCTTTGCACACTTCTTACATGTCAGTAAAAGTGCCACGGGCTGACTGGGTCTATCACTACTAGCACGACTTCCATACAATTGCTGTTGTTGTTGATTTCTTGGTGGTCGCAAACACGATTTCTGCTAGAATTGCTTGACCTTACAATTTCTGCTGGAATCGCTCAACTTTACGATTTCTCTTTTTTCGAAACCAATATGATCCAACGTTGTGGGGTTCAATATCATGAGATTTATTCGACTCTAACAAGATCTAAACCTCGGCTATCAATTCCTACTACTGAACGATCCTCTGATTCTATTGTATGGTTGCTTCAGCCATTCTTTGCATTGTTCCCATACTCGCAGTCATTCCTTCGTTGTCGCGTTCCACATTCGCACGCGTACATCTGTCGCAAGCCATTTGCCTTTCCCTAAAAAACAAACAAGTCAAAACATAATGGAAACCAGAAGTAACCATTTCAAACAATGTTGTCTCCTTTCAGGGACCAAACAATACATCTTTGAGTTTAGCTTCAGAGAAACACACAGCACAAACAAGACAACCTTCCCATAAACCTAAAAGATTCAGACTTGGACTCTACTCACACTAGAAGTACCACTCCAAAAGTGTAGGTACAAATAATTCGACACGAGTTCGGTCATCCAACTGGACTCTCACTACCTAGTTGAAGTTATGGTTTCCTGTCCACACAAAACATTACATATTTAGCTGGTCAGTCCTCAATATCATGCGACAATGTAATAGTAACTACTAATATCCAACCTAAAATAACTTATGCAATCCTCCTTTAACATCTCAAACAAGAGACAAGGAAATACACAACACACACAAGAATGTCTACCTGTCAAAGCACAGTCAGTCCATACCCCAGCTCAACAGGATGAACTGCTCTGATAACACCTAATGTAACACCCACTTTCGGGCAGCATTACATTCAATACCGACTCTTACCTTTTTAAAATTCTTTAGTGTTGTGAAATAGCTAATGTTGTAAAATGCGGGTTCAAAAATCTCCTTTTAATAGATAATATAAACTTACTGAATTAAATAAAAGACTCAAGTCATAGGAAACAAAAAGGCTTTTCATAAAGCAAAGTTTACTACATTTTTAAGTACATCGTTTGCATATACAAAAATATAAAACTTAAGTACTCTAAAATAAACATACTTATACATATAACTACCAAATGAAAATTGAGCCTTGACCAAGTCCAAATATGTGAAGAACGGGTTCCTGCACTCGATCTTCGTCCAAATCTCCTTCGGGATCCCCAAAAGACAAAGCCCCCAGTCGGGGTAGTGTAACATCCCAAAAATTATTTATTTCATTATAACTGATCATTTTATAATATTTATGATTTTTAGGAATTTTAGTGAATTTTTCTGGAAATGATGAATATTTTAAATATATTTCTCGTTTTACGTGTGCAATGAGCGGAGCCGGGAAAATGAAATATTTTCCCTGAGGCTAGTAAACCTTGGATTGTCAATGTGTAGATAAGGGATCTTACTAAACCCGAGGTCGGGCACAGTTTGCGAGGTTTATATTTTTCAAGATTTTATCTGATAAATAAAATCACTGTATCATAAAATCATCTGATGAATAATAAAATATTATTTTCATCGGCTGTAAATTTTATTCACGGGGAAAATAATTCTAACAGTGTAATTAAATCATCTGTCAGATGTATTTAATTGAGGAGACAAGCTTGCTATGCATTTTATTGAGAATTGTGCAAAGCTTCTCAAAGAAGCTTCAAGGAAACTTTTAGGAAGCTTCCTCTCCAACCACTATTCACACTCTCTCCTCACTCTCATTGTGTAGCACGGTTTGGGGGTAATATCCCAATTATTCTCCCCCCCCCCATTTTCTCTCATTCACGCTGGTCTCCTTCTCCCTCACGTCTACTCTCATTTCTCTTCCTCTCTTCTCCATACGGCTACACCCCCACAAACACCATTGTTGATTTTCAAGCTTCCCTTGCTCAAAGCCAAACTTAAACCATTGTTTCCCCCTCATCATCTTCAAGTTTTCTTCTTGGTGGAGCTCTTCTTTACTCCTCCATTTTCGTGGTTGGCAGCCCAACATCAAAAGCTTGGAGCTTTAAGGTAAAGCTCTCAACTTTCTTCTCTTTTTTCCCCATTTTCGTATTCCATGGTCACATTGGTGACTATGGATTCCATTTTCACTCTTTGATTTTGAATTTTTCAGATTTGAACACCAAGGTTGTTGGTGGTGGTGAAGAACCAGATTTCAAGGATAGAAGGAGCTTGCTTTCTTTGTTCTTCACTAAGGTAAGAGGAAGACACTCCTCCTCAACCTCTTTTAGCATTTAGGAACGTTGTCTGCGATTAGTATTGAGGGTCATCCTCTGTTTGTATGTTGTTTGTGATGTATGTGTGCTATTTGATTATTTTTGTGTGTTTTGATATATCTGAATGAATTGGAACGTATAATATGGAAGGAAATGACGTCCGATTGGTTCTCTGGTGGTCACGGTTTTGAGCCCAGAAACTTGGGGATTTTATGTGAAAAATGGTAACAATTTGAACTCCTGACCATGCCCATCGAAATTAATCTTCAAGCCAAACCCGTCGAGTAGAGTTTCTGACCACTCGGGAGAGAAACTTCTCCAATGCCAAATCCGTCGAGTTTGGACTTCTGACCCTTAAGCACAATGTCAATATCCGTCGAGTTTGAATGTCAATATTCGTCGAGTGATATATCCGTCGAGTAGAGTTTCTGACCACTTGGGAGAGAAACTTACCCAATGTCAAGATCCGTCGAGTCAGAATGCCAATGCCCGTCGAGTTAAAATGTCTGGCCATTGAATAGAAACTTCTCTAATGTCGATATTCGTCGAGTTAGGATGTCAAGATTTGTCGAGTCAGAATGCCAATGTCCGTCGAGTTAAGATGTCTGGCCATTGAATAGAAACTTCCCCAATGTCAATATCCGTCGATTTTGAATTTTTTACCATTTTGTGTTTTCATCGGTCAAACCCTTGGAAGATCTCTCCAACGTCAACACCCACCGTCAAATTAGGGATTTCTGCAGCTCTTCTAGTGGATTCGACAACTCTATACACCACTCAACCGAACCTTCGACAGAAACTGACCTTTTTAGCCATTCTTGTCAATCAGTCTTTCTACCAACATTGCTTCTGTCAGGACATTTTCCATCGAAAGACGGCCTCAATCGTACACTAGAGACATTTCTTCATCGAATCCAAAATTATAATTATCGTCTAACACTTAGTGATTTAATTAGTGGTAACAGGATGCAAGAATTAGAAAATTGGGAAATTAAATTACACTTTCAGATCCATAAATTTTAAAGAACCAAGAATGGAATTTTCTTAAGACTTTGGATAATTTTAATTAGGGTAAGAACATGAGAGTGTGAGATTTTGAGATCTTAGAATAACCTTCTAAGTGTATATGAATAAATTACCTAAGAGGATTTAAATTAACTAAGAGAATTCCTTTAGAGACAAACTTTGTAAGAAAAGCTAAACCTAAACAAGAATTCATAATACACTTTGAAAATGTATTAATTTATTTAACAAAAAGATTATGTTATTGTGGGTCCATGGGAGTGACCATTGATTGTGTTAATTCTTACTTTGACAAATTGTGACATATGATGGAATAGTATGTAATAATGATCATACATGATTATGCATAGAGTCTGTATGCATTGTGAATGTCCGTTGGACTATCGTAAGGCCTAGTTGCCTAGGAGTTGAACACACTTTAGTGCGGGTGCGAATAGACAAGTGTAGGTCATCGGTTGACCTTGGGGGCGTCAGGGTGCGGGTACCTCGCAATGGATAGTTGGTAGCTCTCTGTTCGTGGGGCAGACCGATGCAAACGCACTGACGATCCGGACTGAGACACTGTCCTATATCGCGATCTAGTGCAGACTGTCTGTATAATGCCATGATGTGCACGTGGGAAAATTTGGAATTATAGCACTTTGGCCTCGCGACGGCCTAGTTGCAGACATGTCGCCTGATCTTTCTCTCCGACCGTTTGTGTCTAGCTCCATGGAGTAGGATTTTGATTTTGTATGCATATGCATAGTGGGTCCATGAATTATCGGCATTCATTATTATTATAAATGGAAGCTGTTGCATTCGATATATATATAATCGCTCGGAACTGTTTGGTTGATTATAACTGCTACTAAATGTGTATTATCATTATTGCTGTCAAAAATGCTATGTGGGTGCTTTGCGCCGTTTGGTTTCTTGTTGCTATAATTGGTAATGATGGTAGAATGTCTTACCTCTCTCTTGTACTTTTCTTGCTCTATGTAAAAATTTGGTTAAAGACTGTAAGAGGGAACGAGGTTGGATTCCTCTGGATTTTCTTGGTTTAACCCACTGTATCCAGTGATGTCATCGCGAAGGGAGTTCTATTGGGTTCGCTCGAATTGTGTTCACTGGTGGTGCCAAGACTTGGCGAGTCGACTGGACCGGTAAGCGTATGCGATATGTTGGGGATCTGACTTTGACCATGAAGAGGACTGCGATTGAGGACCCTATTCTGTATTTCTCACTATGCCGGGGAGCCCGGAGTTGCCTCACGCATTTGGGATTCGATGGAGTGCCCAACTCCTTAGTCGTGGATATGTTATGGGTAGTTTATATTTTATTTTGCATTACCTATTTAAAGTGTATTTTGAGTATATGTATGTTTTAAGGTGATTACCCAGACTTAAATATTGTAAATTGAGTACATCTTATAATTCATATTTTAACTGGCTGTATATGTGACTATTCATTCGTGGCTCCTATTTTCCTCGTATGCGAAATGATTAATATTCTTCTAAAGTTTATTATTTGACAATGTTAGCACGCTAAAATTTAGTGACCGTGACATAATGACGATTGTGCCTTGGTTATTAAATCGAGGGGTGTTACATTAAGGGCATGTGGCATCCCGGGGCCGACGAGGGCGGGGAGTGATTGCCGGTGCAATAAAGCACGGATAAGGAGCGGCTCTTGGTAAGCTTCTAGGCGGAGGGTCTGCATGAATGAACTGAATACGCACCGGAATGAAAGGGATTCAGAGACTGTGTAGGTATAGGACTGCATAGTTGAGGATGGCTTAAAGGAATTGATTTGGTGTAGCCATATCAACAAGTTGTAACTTCTTTTCGGAGCCTAGAACATAAGAACTCCATGGTTAAGCGTGCTTGACCTAGAGCAATTGTGGGATGGGTGACCTCCTGGGAAGTTTCCTAGGATGCGTGTGAGTGAGGACAAAGCACGCTGAAAAGACCCGTGTTGGTTTGTGGAGACACTCATCAATCCTACAAGCAATCCTGGGTCGTTACAAGTAGCCTAATGAAATTGTAGCCTAAGGAAACCTCGCAGGTCTTGCCTTGTCGCAATCGCAGCCTTTTCATCGTAATTAAGAAATAGAAGTAGACAAAATAATACAGTAGAAGAGGTGAGATCCCCTACATCAATACCATCATGGTAGCAAGAAACACAACGAAAGACAGTAGTGCCTTTCATGCACAACAACATCAAGTAATAGCAGATATAATCATGGTAATACAGGAATATTACAAAATAGCAACATAATCATATTAATACAGGGTTATTATAGAACAACAGCATAATCATGTTATTAACTGATAAGTAATTCAATAGCATACATCAAGATATGTATATGTCATGGATCATGCCACAATAACAGATATGCTGACCATCCTTATACATGATGCAACCCAAAGTCCTACTCCATGGAGTCAACATTCAGAGATGAACGTTCCAGAAGACCTGGCTCCCCTCAAAAGATAGTCTACGTAGGATCACGAAAAGTATAGTGCTTGCCGGGTCCTCATCGTGCATTGTAACAGTGTCCACGGTCAGAGTTATACAATGTGACAGTGGTCACTAGGTGGATCACCTCGCATTGACGCCCCCTGAGATCCATCTGAGATCACACTTATCCAATTCTCGGTCACTCTGAGGCATTCAAAGCCGCCAGTCTAATGCTTACGTGCATGCTCAATGAATCAAACCACCGTTGTACTGTTTCCAATAGTATTAAAGCAACCACCCATACGATTGTCCAATACCATTAGTATCAATGATATTATATAGCCGCCCATACAACTACTTAATACCAATGATCCACTCGGGTCCAACACTCCAACCCAAAAGCACCAGGCGAAACCCATAATCAACTTGGGGACCAGTACGTCGACCCAAGGCATAATGTCAAATGCATGCCATCACAAAGGATTTCAGTCTCAACTTGGGTCCAGTGCGTCGGCCCAAGGTACAATATCAAATGCATGCCATCATAAAGAATTTCAGTCGTGCATATTCAAGAATCATTACTAACAATTCACGTGGAGCCTTTTCACAAATTTCTTTACTATGTAGAAACATTAGGTCTCCTTAAGGCTTTAATTATCATACCTCTAAGAATAAGATAGAAATTTACTCCAATCACCAGCTTCTTCTAACTAAGTTCCTCCAAATAGCCTTTCGTCATATCATTTATAAACCTAAAAAGAAACCACAATGTCTTTACATCACCATTCCTTTTCTTTTTCATCTAAGGTTTTCAATCTTCTCTATTTCTTTCTCAACCTTGTTTTCCCTCTCAAGACCAAAAATCACTCTTTTGTTTAATGAAAAAAATTCATTCCTCCCCATTCTTATTTTATGAGTCCTTAATTAAATTTCTCGATTATCATGTCATCTAGATCCACCCCTAATAAATCATTTTTCCATTATTCCAATTGTCTCCAAAATTATTTCCATAGGTTCCTTCAACAATTATTACTCCTCAAATCAAGACACTGTAATTGTTTTCAATCTTACTTATAAAGCTCGTATACCTAATTTATCTCCCAAATCACCTAAATAGTATTTCTTAACATTCTTTCTAATACTTCATTCCATCCTAATTACTTTCTCATCTTATTATCAAGTATATTAGGTTTCCAATTCACTCTTACCTTTAATTATCAAATATCACACTCAAGAATCAATTTCTTGTAATGGTAAAACTTGTTTCTTCCTTCAATCACTAGTAACCTCACAGATTATGTCATTAACACTTAATCATCTAAGTCCATTGATAACCAATATTGTTCTCATAGATATCTCTTCTTGGGCTATTATGGTCGTGAGTCTCAAGGGCCAAAGGAGGTCAAATAAATCATTCTTTCTCAACATAATTATAGCATGCCATTTACTTTAATCACCACAATCAATTAAATTCATGCTCACTATCAAGATCACATGATATCATTAAGTCATCAAAATCATCTTTGCATACAGCAACATCATATAGTCATACAAAATTAAACAAGCATAGAACAAAATCACACATTCGGGTGGATGAATCCTCACGTGGACTCTCAAATCTCAACACACTCATTCGTTCCTCACCACCTTAGCATGGTTGATGAGGTTAATCTCCCTCTTACCTCAAGTGTAGCCTCCTAGCTCCTTGTATGTCCTTGTGTAGCGAACTTTCTCCATCAAGAGGTTCTTAGAATCAAAGCAAACATACAAGAATTAGTACCTAGGGCTTGAATAAGATTACCATAGGTCAAAGTATGGCTTTACATCCTTTAAAATGAAACAAGAAGGAATATTCAAGAACTTTACCTTAAGATTCTTGAACTTGAGATTTGAAGCAAAGCTTAAAGAAATGCTTGAAGATGGATGAACTAGAAATTGATCTCCACACAAAAGTGTCTTAGAATGATGTAGAGACTCAAGATCTAAGATTATCTTGAATTATTGAAGACTTTGTGATGGTTTTTGGGGTGTTGGTTGTGACCTATCCAAGAGAAAAGAGGAAGGAGTTTTTATACTTTGTTTTCTTGGTTCTTGGTAGAAAAATGAAAATGAACTAGGTGATAGCATAAAAATCAACTCTTTGATCCTTCAAAATAGTCTTCGCCGTGAGGTATAGAGGAAAATGAGAGAGGAAGAATAGAAATAAAAAATCTCACCCTAAGATCTTTAAGTTAGGGTTTTATAGAAAATGATGAGGATGAGAGAACTTGATGGTGATCTTAACATAGAAAGTCATCTATAAAGTGTGTAGATTCAAGAAATGTGGTTGGATGGAGGAAACAAAAATGGAAGATCAAAATGGAAAGTGATGGTCGTGAGGTTTGGAGAGAAAATGGAAGAGAAGAATGATGAGAGAAAATAAGATAAAAACTTTAGGGTAGAAAGAGAAAGTGATAGAAAGTTTTTGGAAATGAAGAGATGGTGATGTAACATCCCAACTTTTGGGATAATTACAATATAGTCCTAAATGTACTATTTTATAATTTCTGTGAGTAGTAAAATGAATTTGACTATTTCGTGAGTGTATTTGATTGTTGTGTGTGATTTGCTCCGAGCCAGGGAAATGATGATTTTCTAGCCGAAAAAATCTTATTTTAATTAATTGGAGTTGGGGGATCTTACTAAACCCAATTTTGATTGATGTATATATTAATCTTTTAATTTTTAGGATTTAACTGTGTAATAAAATAATTTTATATTATTATAATATTATTTTATATTACAGTACCTACTGTCTCAAAAACAGTAAAAATCTGCTTCAAAATGACCACGGATCCTTAAAAGTCTGTGGGACCCGTATTTAGGAAAAGCAGTCAACGATTCTGACTGGACAAATTTCTAAACCAATAGGAGCAAGTCAACAAAGGAGGCTTAAAAAATTCTAACCAATAGGAATAGGTCAACAAAAGGAGCATGGACTTTAATATGGACCGTTGGATGAAAACTTAGTTAGGAAGCCTTTAACCTTAACCGTTGATCAAACCAATGGTGAGATTAGAATTCAAGTTTTATGACTAATCAATATCCACCTTAGATTACATCTAGGGCTAGGAATTAAAGTTGAAATCAATGGTTAAGATTAAGTCAAACATAGTGGCCTGAATTTGATTAGTAGCTAAATAAACCTAATTTGGTTAATCTAATTACCTAATTAGCAAACTAAGTAAACTAACCTAGTTATTAATTAGTTATAATCTAAATACTAATTAGATATCCTAATATTGTTTAAAGGTTATAATATATGCTAATATATGTTAAACTAATTAGTTTTATAATTAGAATGTTAATTAAATTTTATTAGGAGATTTAACCTAATTAAATACCTATTTAATTAGCATGTGTTTAGCTTGTAATTAAAATTAAACCAACCCCCTAAGAACCCTTGAACCCCACGGCCATGAAGGCTAAAATAGCCAAGTCTTCACAAGTTCTACATGGTTCTTGAACCACCCAAAGTGACATAAGCTATGTGCACCATAATGTGAACATAATTAGATATTTGCTATCCAAATTAAACACTCAACCTCACCACACACTAACCTCATGGCAGCCCCTCCCTTTTTCACTCTCAATATTCATTTTACACTTATCATAATCAAAGCTTTCTATTTTCTCTCAAAACATCAAGAACACCAAGTAACTTTTCCTTTCTTTTCCTCTCTCAAATTCGGCCAAGCACCCAAACCCTACCACCAATCTTCTATAATTTTATCTCTTCATATTTCCTAAACCAAAATCATATTCTAAACATTTTTCCTTCACAAGGTTTTACCAAAAACCTACTCTATCTAGTTCAAAATCCAACCTTTATCTTACTTCCCTAAGGGTAAGTTTTTGATTCTTTGGTTTAAAGTTTGATTTTTAATTTTCTAAACCATATTTGTTCCATGGTTTTTCAATCTTGATCCTTGTATGTGATTTTGCTTATTGTTTAAGAATTTTAGGGATTTGTTTTGGAGGTTACACGAAATTTCAAGCAGAGGAGGAGACTAACCAATTATTGTCTTCAAGAGGTAAGAGGGAGATTTAATCTCATCAACCTTGTATGGTGATGAGAAAATGGATTTGTATGTGTGTGAAGAATCCATAAGGATTCATTTGTGTGGTTGTTTATTGTTTTATTATTTATGTGATTGTTTAAATGCTTTCCTAATTGTGATTGATTTAATTGCTATGCATGTTTATAGTTTTTATTATTGATTTTGATTGCTATATATGTTTATAGCTTTAAAATATATTGTATGTATATTGTATGTGTTTATAGTTGTATGTGTTTATAATTGTATAATTATTAAAGTAGGATGTGAATAACATGTAACGATTTGCATGAGTGTTCGAAAGAACACAAAAGAGGCTCATGGCCTTGCCATTAAACAGAGAACCAAAATGTTCTCAACCATTTTCTAAATCAATGATTTAAAGAATCTAGGTAAAATAATAAATCAATGATTTCAACGAATATTTGAATGCCATTTTATTTTCTAAGATAGGTTAAATAATTAATTTACAAAAGAAACTTATTCCCAATGAATCCTTGAGAGATGAAATAAATAAACTTAGTTTAGAATTCTAAATTTAGCAGAATTTATTATGAGTAAGAATCAAAGTGAACGCTTGAAAAATACTAACGTAGAGCTCACTTTATAAGTTTTGAAGCACGTTAGCAAGTTTCAAAGTGTAACTATTGGGTAAGATTAAAATAAACAGAATTTAGAGGAAAACGTTGAAAAATACCTTATACTGATTTTATAGGCAAAATGCTGCCAAAATTTACTAAAATCAGGCGAATAAAATGAAAAGATTCCATACTATATCTATAACACAAGGAAAATACTCTACGTATTTTAAATGTACTAGATATAGTCTACACATATTTAAAATGATGATTTTAAGCTATTCAGTTAAGAAAATGAATTAAAAATCTTACGCGATTGAGAAAATGATTTAAAAACATTACGCGATGTTCAAAAACATTAAAATACATTTATGCGATTTTAAAACGCTTGTGAAAACGATGCGATTGTGAAAATGCGATAAAATTTCTACGCGATTAAACGATATAGTGAGTTTTGCTGTCAGGCCAAAGTGATGGACCCGGACATGTTGTGAGATAGTACTGTCAGGTGGGACAGGCTATATTTTGGAATATTGTGACTAAGGGTATTTTTGCAAATATGGTAAAATATGGATATAAAAGGTATTTTTGTAATTTTAGATCATGCTTAGAGTGTTATGTCAATTTGGTTGATAATTGGCGATTGATTGATGAGACGAATTACACCGGGTTGTGGTGTGATAGGCGTAGTGTGGTTCATTATTTGAACTTGGAGGCATTAGTGTGCGGAGAACCCCATATGTGGACAGTGGTAGCACCTCTGGGCCGTGGTAACGGGCAACACACTAATGATCTTGACAAGCACTATTCTTAATCGAGACCTGGTAGAGACTATTATGTACAATGCCTGTAGTACACGATGTTTGGACTGTGTACTGCTACACGATGTTTGGACTGTCGGCTATAGACACGACGTTAGACAGTGCAATAGTTTGGTTGGGCAGCCAAAAGTACTATTAGTTCTTTTCAGATCATTCTCTCAGATATCTGTGTTTAGCTCCATGGAGTAGGAACGAGTCAGTGTGTGTATCATTCATTATCTGCATTTTACTGCTTACTATAAACTGTGATAACATGTATGATGTATTGTTTTGCTATACTGTATGTGATATAATGGTATGTATTACTTTGCTACATTATGCATGATATGTTGGTATGTACTATTGTGATAATTGTTTTGTATTGTCGTTTTCTTATTTGCCATGCGGGTAATGATGTAGATTGTCTCACCTCTTTATTGTATTGTTCTGCCTGTTTCTACTTTATGTTTATATCATCGAAGACTACAATGGTGGCAAGAGGAGGTCAATTAGGTTTCTTTAGACTGTAGTTTCTCGAAGGCGCTGAGGCTTGGTATGTCTACTGGGACACAGGACACATAGAGTACAGTGGTAACGTGACTTTATCAGTAAGTAGGACTCGACATGGGTTCGTTACTACACGTTATACGGTTACTTTCGTATAGGTTATTTTACCTATTAGGGAGTTGTGGGATGAGTTTCACTATACTCCTAGAGAGAACTTCGATATACTTTTGGGTCGAATTTCTATCGGTCAAGACATTCCCAACTAGGGAATTTGTCTTATAACAAGGGCTCATGTTTTAGGGGTTATATTTGAGTAGTATGCTGTCTTTTACTGTTTCTATTAAATATGAATAGTTGTAAATTAATTGTATACTTCAGACAAAAATCATATGTATATTATGGTGTGATTATGTTTTGCTTTATATTATGTTCCATGTTATTTTATTTAACGTTATAAGTATAAAAAGGAAAAAAAATTACTACTAATATTATTTATGTACCAAATGTTTTATAACTTGGGTAAGAGTCTTATTTTATTTTATTTTACTGCATCATAAATGTGACATCCCCACAAGGGTGTTACATTAGTTGGTATCAGAGCCCAAGTTAGAGTCTTTTGGGTTTGTGGGTAGGTTTGTCTTGTTTGTGCTATGTGAATCTCTGATGTTGAACATAGAGATATGTTTCGAATTCCGAAAGGAAACGATTTTGTGTGAAACCGCTACGTTTAGTTCGTTGTGTGTTGGTTTTGTTTATCTTTGAAGAAAGATAATGGAACGTTACGAACATGAGCGTGTGGACGTGAAACGTGATGAAGATTGTATAACCGTAACTAGAAGTGTGATGCAAAAGATGATTGAAGTGGCAGTACAACAGAGACAGATGATCGCTCAGCAGCAGGAACTGATAATCGAATTTCATAGCTTATTAGGATTGGAGAAGCCACCAGATACGAGAAGCTGTAATTTAGAACCTTCGATAATCCAAAATAGAAGAAAGCGTAAGGTCAATCATTTTTAGCGAAAGTCGTATGTACAACCACCGGGAAAGCAACAACAAACAAAGAAAAGAAATACGAGTGGTAACGATTTTGGTCAGACTGTGGCATCACCAACGAAGTGCTTGAAGTGTGGAAAGAATTATGTGACAAGAAACTGCACGATTAAGAGTATAATTCGTTATAAATATGGAAAGCCTGGATACTTCTCCAAAGAATGTGATCAACTGAAGATGGAAACTTTCGTTAGTAATATATGTGTTTCAAAATCTCAAAAAGAATAAAGAGCCGATGCAAGGAGTGTAATGAGAACGTTCAAATACAAAAACTTAAAAAGCAAGAAAGTTATGCCATAGAGGGTAATCTTAAAAACTGTGCTGTATAATTCGCAAGGTAACCCATTCTTTTATGATCTGTGACTGTGTAAATCTTCTGGGGTTATCTGTGCTTTACTTCTTTTCATAATGTTACTTCAATTTCTAAACTTGCTATTCCTACTTGAGTCTGTTTAAAACTATCCTATTATTATAGGAGTTTGAAACTTTTATTGATTTGGTTTGTCTATTTCTTTCTCAAATAGACTGAGTAAATCGGTTTGATTTATCCATGTCTTTGTTATAGTATGATCTGAGTATTTCTAGTCTTCTTGTTGAACTTGTTGTTTATACTCAAGTTTTCTAACTCTACCCTATATTTATTGAATATCAAATCTTTCCTGTTGATTTGATTTGTTTATCTAAAATCACATTTATTTGAGAGTCTGACTTTTAAATGGATTGGTTATTTTCCAACCATATCCTACTAGATTTTTGCAAAGCAATTTTAGTGTTTCCTTGACCTGAGATTTTTGGATTTGAATCCAGAAAGTTCATTTCTAAAATTATTGGACTATGTTCATTTCGAAATCTGTTAGACCATCTCAAATTCTTTGTTGGACTAATCTAGTAACCTACTGAATAGTCTTATTATTTTTCCTTATAACCTTTATAGTGTCTTTCATGTATTTCAATTAAGAAGGATCAATCCTGATTCAACTTGTGTCATAATACTAAATACAGTACAATTAGAAGAAATCTTAATCTATGAGACATTTTCTGTTAAGATTAAAAATAGGCAAGTAGAACAACTTATCTTGATGAAGAAAATTTGCAATAATGTGACAACAGTGGAACTAGAAGACCAAATAAAGGAAATCACTGTTTGCCCCAAGATCGATTTGTGTGCTGCTTGTTATCAGATTCGCGTAAAGGTGTAGAATGTTCCAAGACAGTTTTTCAGATGCGTTGCAGGCACTATGAATACTTAGTACTACCATTCGAGGTGAAGAATGTTTTTGGTAATATTCACGAATTATATAAATAGGATCTCTCTTTCTCATGTAGGCATATTTGTCATTATCCTTATTGGCAATATTTTGACCTATTCTCGAAATTCAAAGGAACATTCTGAAGACCTCAATGCAGTTCTTCAATTTTTGAAGGAGAAGAACGAGCTATGCGTGAAACTAGTCGGATGCAAGTTCTGTTAGAAGAAGTTCAACTCGTGGATTTAGATTGAGTGTTGAGATCAAGTAGAAAGGTGGTGGTGTATACTTCAAGGCAGTGGAACGTGTATGAGAAAAGAGGCTCGTGGCCTTGCTATTAAATAGAGAACCAAAATGTTCTCAACCATTTTCTAAATCAATGATATAATGTATGATGTATGGTTTTGCTATACTGTATGTGATATAATGGTATGTATTACTTTGCTACATTATGCATGATATGTTGGTATGTACTATTGTGATAATTGTTTTGTATTGTCGTTTTCTTATTTACCATGCGGGTAATGATGTAGATTGTCTCACCTCTTTATTGTATTGTTCTGCCTGTTTCTACTTTATGTTTATATCATCGAAGACTACAATGGCGGCAAGAGGAGGTCAATTAGGTTTCTTTAGACTGTAGTTTCTCGAAGGCGCTGAGGCTTGGTATGTCCACTGGGACACAAGACACATAGAGTACAGTGGTAATGTGACTTTATCAGTAAGTAGGACTCGACATGGGTTCGTTACTACACGTTATACGGTTACTTTCGTACAGGTTATTTTACCTATTAGGGAGTTGTGGGATGAGTTTCATTATACTCCTAGAGAGAACTTCGATATACTTTTGGGTCGAATTTCTATCGGTCAAGACATTCCCAACTAGGGAATTTGTCTTATAACAAGGGCTCATGTTTTAGGGGCTATGTTTGAGTAGTATGCTGTCTTTTACTGTTTCTGTTAAATATGAATAGTTATAAATTAATTGTATACTTCAGACAAAAATCGTATGTATATTATGGTGTGATTATGTTTTGCTTTATATTGTGTTCCATGTTATTTTATTTAACGTTATAAGTATAAAAAGGAAAAAAAAATTACTACTAATATTATTTATGTACCAAATGTTTTATAACTTGGGTAAAAGTCTTATTTTATTTTATTTTACTGCATCATAAATGTGACATTCCCACATGGGTGTTACAGGTGACATTAGTGAAAAGATGACAACTTGTCATCTTTTCTCTCCTCCAAAAATCGTACGCCTTGGGAGGAGTAGCAAGGCTTGCTTTGCAAGCTTCTCCCAAAGCTTCCTTAAGAAGTTTCGCACGCTTCCCAAAAATGTCAAATCATGTTGTCATGCGGTGATGTAACGATGTCACTTAGATGATATCATAAAAGTGACTAGATGAAAATAATATACTAGATTTTTACTGCAAGCTATTACCCAATAGATAAAATTTACAGTTATCACAATTGGTATCTATCGTCCAATGGACAATAGAGCGCACCCAAATGTTATCCGTCAGATAAAATCTCAAAAAATGAAAACTTCATAAACTGTGTCTGGGGTTTAATAAGATCCTCCGTCACCATTTCCATAGTCCAAGATTTTCGGCCTCAGAGAAAATATTTCATTTTCCTGGCTACGCTCAGTGTGTACGTAAATCAAGAAATATAATAAAATAATCAAACAATTCAATTAATTCTAGAAAAATTCATAAAAATCATAAATATTATAAAATGAGTATTTATCATGAAACAAGCAATTTTTGGAGTGTTACACATAGACTCCATCTCTAACTTTTTTTGGTTCTTATAGATGTGGTTCTAGGCCTACTTTCAGAAGCTTTTTCCATTTGAATCCTCTCCAGCAGTCCCGCTAATGATCGACAAAGCTACCAAATTCATAGCAACCTCCCCTACAAGCTTCCACTTTGTGGGACTACTCCCATGAGGATTTTTGAGTTTTTCTACAACTAGGAAAATAGATTTGCCTCTGCCCTCTGCAAATACTACCTATTTGCTGTCAGCCCCACAAAGTTGAAGACTATTCTAGAAGACATCGCCAACCCAACTATTGCTTCCGAGATCTCAGCTTTCTGAGTGGCTGTAGTGGTAACTCGTGAGTTTCTAGTGAACTACAATCCATGTGGCTGCTACAAGCCACTTGGAGTTGAAGTCTATTTGCCAAACTATGTGGCAAATCAGTTTGGTTTGGGACAACAAGTTCTTATTTTTTATGCCCATAGTTTGAACGCTATAGTAGCGGAAAGGATAGCCATTGATTCGGCCCCAAAAATTACTTTGGTTCTATCTTACTAGGATACAACCACAAGGAATTTTCAATTGTGGGCTTTCACTTTTGCCCTATTTTAATCAGTAGAGTTTAGCATATGGTGGGAATGAGCTTCATTTTCTTAGTTCACTCCTCTTGTTACTGACCAACCTTCAACTTTTAATCCAGCACTAGCTCAGCCCAAGAAGAGGAGAGCTCCCACCAAAAGTGTGGCAAAATAAAAAGAAAAGGAAAAAGTGAAAGGTATATCACTTAGCCCTTAGCTTTTCTTTAGCTGACTACTTTCAACTTCTGTTTCTTAAAATTTTTCCTGTCTTCTTAATAAAACTTGTTTTAATTACTGTTAATTTAAGTGAATCTTCCCTAGACCTGCCACCACTAAAGAAATCTCATCTTTGCTCGTTTGCTCGAGTCCAATTTGTAGTGGTGGTTTTCAGGGTAATCTATTATCTTTTTTATTGTATTCTTATACTTCTTATTTTGTACTCTGGTTGTTGCAACAAAATTTCTATTTTTTGGATTTTCAAGCTTTTAGATGAGATCTAGAAGGTACGACCAAGAAGGATTTGAAGTCTATTGAGAGAAAATTGGTGATCTCCCCCACTAAATCAAAAATCTTTTCCTTTGCCACAACTAAGAAATAGATGCGTCATCCTTCCCCTACCTCTAAAATCCAAAGCCCCTTGCTGGGACACTAATTTGCTTTACCCTCACTACTACAAAAGAAGAGATGATGAAGTATTTTGCCGAGAGGAAGTCTCTAACTATTTTTAAGATCTCAACATTTCCTGCGTCGAATAATGTTCAAAGGAACTTGTAGCTAGTTAAAGAATTCCTCATCTCCCCTTTTCCATCGCAATATCTTGAAGAAGATTACTTTCGCTCGGCCTTCAAGTCATCAATCAACCTTCAACAACCATCGAGCTTGAGCAATGAGATTTAAGAATTACTTTCAGACTTTTCTGCTAAGTTCAACCATTTGCAGCTGAAAAGGAAGTTGGCCTTCAATCAAAAGGAAGCTATCAAAAAAGAATTGCAGAATCTATAAAAGCTCTCTATTTGCTCTGAGACCATAATAAAAAGGTATTCAAAAATTGAAGCTTCAAACTAGGCCTACTTAAGCCAGATTACTAAAGCCAAATAGGATCTTGTCGAAAAGTGAATCTAGATTGAGCAATTGCAAGTTGAGGTCAAATTGTCAAAGCTACATCTTAACTCTCTGCAATTCAACTGCAACCAGCTCCAAGATGAAGTGCATTATCTTTTTGCAGAGAATCAGGTTGTCGAGAACAAATTGTTTCCACTGTGGTGAAAAAAAGTCATCTATGAATAGGAGAAGGACCTTAGAGAAGCAAACTTGGCGAAGGGGAGAAGACTTGCAATGAATTTAAAATGAATTCCTACAAGTGAAAGCAACTAAGACGTCTAAAGAACGACTAACTTTAGAAGTAGGGTAAGCTAGTTATGTGACCGAAAATGTTGCTTCAATGGAAGAGGATCAACTGCGAATCCTCGAGCCTACCTTGGACCTTGTTGAATCCACAAGAAACATGACTAGAGCTGGCATTGGACCTCAACCTGAAAAGCTTCCTAAAAGTTAGCTTGCCATTTCCCATTTTTGACTTTTGGAGTAATTTTAACTTAGATTTTTGGTTATGCGGCTAGCCTGTGACTATAAGTAGTTAGGATTTGGACTTGTTTTTTGTTTAAGTGGCTACTTATTTATTTCTGTATAATCCAGCTACCCACCTTTTGCTTTGTTTTAGCTTTTCAGGTCCATTTCCTTCCTCCCACATTAAAAGATAATAAAATTTCCAAGTATTTGCCATTAATGCTCTTTGTGTGTTCTTCCCCATCAATGTTCATCAATCCATAAGTACCCACAGCTAACACTTGACTAACTTGGAAAGGACCTTCTCAATTAGTTGACCATTTTCCAAATCCCTATTCTTTTGCTCTAATAGGCAAAACAACTTTCCATACTAAGTCCTCTTCTTTAAACTTGCACGACCTCACTTTATATTGTAGCTTGAAGCTACCTGCAACTTGTTAACTCTAATTCTTTCTAAGGCCAGAAGTTGATCTACATCTATTTGATCCAACTTCATATGCATAGCTTATAACTATTCTTATGAGCTTAAGGCATTTTGCTTAGCTACTCTCATAGATTGCACGACTATCTCAAGTGGTATTACTGCATTGTGGCCGTAGGCCAACCTGAAGGAAGTATCCAGTAGCAGTTTTTTTTTAAGTTCCATATGCCCAAAAGACTTTTAACAAAGTTTCATGCCAATTCCTTAGCTGTTACTAACCGTTGCAACGCTATCCACATGTTTGTCACTTTCTAGTATAGGTGAGAAGGTTACTGGTGCTGAATATTCTTAACTCGAACCTTCTCATGTCAAACTTTCTCAACACAAACTTTCTCAGGTTCTGCTTGGCTCAGCTTTGGCTTTGTTTTATTGTGCTGGAATCTTTCATGCTTATCCTTTTGAACTTGATTTCTTCAAGTATGACTCTGCACTTCTTGTCTCTTTTAGGCTTGTAATCTTATTCAAAAGGGCTTTAAACATTTTCTTCTAGCATTCGACCTTTCTTAGCTTGTAAGTACTTTTCAAAGCTTATACTTTGATGCTTCTTATTTGGTGCTAATCATTTTCAACTTTATCTTTCTCCTTCAATAGCTGAATTAAAAATTTATCTTGATCATCTTTAATAGTTTTACTTTTCAAATTTGTTATTTAAAGACTTTAGGAGGATTCTTCATGACTATTCTCAACTTGAATGTTCTCAAATAACTTTCTTATGTCTTCAATCTTCTCAGGTTTGGTTTCTTCCACTTGATTGAATTTGGCTTATCACTATAGGTAGATAAGATGCTCTTATAACATGCTTCAATCTTTAAATATGTTCAAGGAGAGTTCTTCATTCTTTATTCAACTTTATGTGAACTTTCTTAGAACATTCTCATAGACCAACTTTCTCATGTTCTTCTAGAACTTTCTCACATTGTCTAGGAACTTTCTCATGTTAGTAGAGAACTTCTTCATGAACAACCTTCTCACTGAACTTTCTCATCCAACTTGCTCACAACTTGAAGAACTTCAATCTTCTTATTCTTTAAAAACACCATCACTTGATTGTTCTCTTGATGATACACATGGTAGAAGCTTTTCTTTGATGATTGTATTGCTCTTGATTTGGTTTTGTTGAACCTCTTCATTCTTCTGAACTTTCTCATAACCTTCTTAAGGTGAATTTTCTTATGTTCATCAATAACATTTCCAAGACTTCCTTGAGCTTTCTCAAGACTAAATTTGATCTTCTTAGCCTTTTCTAATCACCTATAATTCTTCTTTTATACAAATTTAGTTCTGCATAGGTTAGAATAACAAAGAAACTCCACAAAGAACATGTTAAACCATTTTAAGAACTAAAAACAATGATATTCAATTTTCAACATAGTTGGTTATCATCAAAATATAATATTCACTACTAATCACTGAAGGGCTTTGGAGCTTACATTAAGACCCCTGCACATGTATTAATCCTTATGCTATCTTAAAATTTTGATGATAACAAACTTATATGCACTCTATGAAATTTTTTATTGTACATCAGAAAGCTCTTAACATATTTGCTCTATACACTTAATTGATCACATTTTTCATTGAGCTTAAGTATTTCTGTACTATATGAGATGTTCTAATTATTTGCTGAAGTGTGTTAGGGTCATAAAAGACTTATCTTGGAGAAAATGCTTTGCTTCAATCAAATTTATGCACTTTCAATGATTAGAAAGCTCTTATTCATAAAGTTACTCTTGAGAAAGCTATTTGTTGAAAAAGCTCGACATCAGAAAGCTATTTGCTGAGAAAACTATCCATCATAAAGCTATTGTTTATAAAGCTATATTCATGGAACTTCAACATGGAAGAATGAAAGTACTTAGGAGTCTTATCACAAAGTCAAAACACAAGGAACATTCTCCTAGTACAATTAAAAAAGTTGCTATACCAATTAAGAAAAAGTTGCAAAAAGTTGCTACTAGAAGACAAAATAATGGCTAGCTCTCTCTAACAAGTCTCAAGACATAGTATAACTACATTTATTGATGACCAATGGATAGAAATGGCTGAGGACTATAAAATGAAGTTATTGAAGCTCATTTAAGTATGGAATCTTTGGATGGTGATGCCATTACTGATATATCCAAGTTCTACACTTGTTGCTGAAAAGCTTTCTAATAGCTCTGATATACTGTTACATTATTCTCTAATAGTTAAACATATGCTCTACTTGTATATTTTGTCTATCTCTTATAAAGTAAAGTTCTTTTGCTTTAATCTTAAATGTTGTAATCCACTCTGTGAGTGTATGAGCATGTAAACATAAACCCAAACTTTTTATCTCCTTGTAACCTTGATCTGGTAGTGGTCTATGAGGTTTTCTGAGTGAGCCTGAAAAAGTTAGGTGTTAGAAGAAAACTTGTAATCTAGCTTAGAGAGGCTAATGTGAAAGAAAGACTACTCAGATATATAAAAATCTTGTCTGTGCATTAGGGACTAGAAGTAGGTAAGTGGTTTGACCAAAACAATATAAAATCTTGTGTGTAAAACTCTCTCTTACCCTGTGTCCTTACTTTCTGAACTTCATTTCTTATGCTCTAATATCTTGAGTTCTTATAGGTAAAGAGAAGTGTTTGTGAAAACTATTTTTTGATCTTAAAAAGTTAGTAAAGGATTTTCAAACTTGTTGAGAAAGGTATTTAAAAAGCATTCTACTTGTTTTCTAAACTCCTTCAATATCAGGTTTCTGATACTCCTTTAATATTAGGTTTCTGATGCTCCTTTTTAAAAAAAAATGGTTTATGAACTAAGTTTTTTGAAGGATTATACTAACTTCATGAATTTATCTATCCAAGTTTTAAAACTTAAGAAAGCTTGTTTTAGTTACAGATAAGGATTTAGAATTCTCAAAAGAAGCACAATTCAACTCCTTTTTTGTGCAAAAGCCATCTTCATAGTAAACATGGTACCTTGGTTGGCTATAATTATTTAGGAATTCCAAACCTAAATAGGATAGGTTCCTTGATGAACTCTTTACCTCCTTATGAGTAACATTCTTCAAAGGCATGACTTCGACCCACTTGGTGAAATAATCAATAGCTAAGAGGATGAAGCAATGATTTTTTTAATAAAAGAAAGTAGGTCTTCCCAATGATATCTATTGCCCAACCGCAAAATAGCCAAGGTTTGATAATAGGATTGAGACTAATAGTGGGAATATGTTGCTACACACCATGCTTTTGATAGGCATGGCAGCTATAACATCCCAAAAAATTATTTGTTTCATCACAAATAGTCATTTTATAATATTTGTGATTTTTGAAAAAAAAATATATTTTTCTTAAGACGTTGAATATTTTAATATATTTTTCATTTTATGTGCACACTGAGCAAAGTCAGTGTAACACCTTGGAAATTGTTTGTTTCATGATGAATAGGCATTTTCCAATAATTGTGATTTTTGAAAATTTTTCTAGAATTTTTCGGGAACGTCGAATATTTTAATATATTTTTCATTTTACGTGCACATTGAGCAGAGTCAGTGTAACACTCCGAAAATTATTTATTTCATTACGAATAGTCATTTTTTAATATTTGTGATTTTTGAGAATTTTTGTGGGTTTTTCTGAAAACGTCAAATATTTTAGTATATTTCTCATTTTGCGTGCGCACTGAGCGGAGCCTGGAAAACGAAATGTTTTTCCTGAGACTAGTAAACCTTGAACTGTGGAAGCATCGATAGGGGATCTTACTAAACCTGAGACCGGGCACAGTTTACAAAGTTTATGTTTTTTGAGGTTTTATCTGATAAATAAAATCTCTGTACGTACTGTTAAATAAAATTTTACAGTACGCTATTATTCGATGGATAATTATTACTGGCTTATGTACTACAACAATTATCCATTGAGTAATAGTTTGTAGTAAAATCCTAACCACCTTATTATTTAATTACTGAATCACATTATCTTATCTAAAGGTAATCTCCTTTATGTCTAATCAAATCCTCTTTATTGGAAAAAGCTACAAGCTTCTCAAAGAAGCCAAGCACACTTCTCTCTTTTCCCCCCCACACACCACACGGCTGCATGCACATTTTGGGGAGCCAAAAATGTGCTTCACTCAATCAATTAATCAATTCTAATTTCAAAGTCAAAAAGTCATCACCTTTTCTCTTATCAACTTCTCTCTCTAGATTTTCTTTCTCTCTTTTCTCTCAACCATTTTCTTCTCTCCCTCCCTCCCACTCTTCACGGCAGCAACCCCATTTTGGAGCCCAAAAGTTTCACTTTTACTTAATTAATTTACCTATTCCAATTTCAAAAACCTAAAAACATCACCTTTATTTTCAACTATGACTTTCTCTCTCTACCTCCATTTTCTCTCAACAAGAAAAATTTCTCCTCCTTCTCTCTAGAGTGAGCTCACGGCCAGCCCTTTTCTCCACCCTCTACCATCACAAAATTTCTAACTAACTACATTTTCTTAATCTCCTCATCATCCTAAGGTTTTTCTATTTGGTGAACATCTTCAAAAAACTCAACCTTCCTTCTCCATTTTCTTTCTTCTTCCATGGCCAAGACCACCATTTTTGGCCATCCAAGCTTTTTCATCCAACAACCCCATTTCCTACCATTTCTCATCACCATTAACCTTTTCTCTTTAGAAAGCATCACTTGGTTCATCCATTTTCACCATTTTCATTTTTCTCCATCAAGCTTTAAGGTTGGAGACTTTGAGGTAAAGTTCATAACTTTATCATCTTTCCATCCCATTTTCATGATCCATGGTCACTATGATGATCATAAATTCCTTTTTCAAGCTTTGATTGTGATTCTTGTGAAAGTTTGATGTCCTAGGGTTTTGGTGGAGGTGGAATTCGAATTTCACTTGGAGCATTCAAGGGAGATCCATTGTTTGTTGTCTTCTCTAGGTAAGAGGGAGATAATCCTCTTCAACCTCTCTTAGTAGTAGGAAACTTGATTTTGTGATTAGTTGTGAGAAACCCTTGCTAGGGTTACTCTCTTTGTTTGTATGATTTGTATGATTATATATTGTTTTTAATTTATTTTAAGTTATTTGATTGATTGGTTATGTATATTGGTATATTTGGATGGATTGAAAACCTAAAATTGAAGAAAATGACCTAGATCACCTTTAGGAGGCTCATGGCCTTAGGGCCCAAAATTAAGGTTCTTGGTGAAATTTTATAACAAGAGGAAGACGTAGCTAATCAAGTGAACAATATGTAATTAATGGGATGAAAATTTGGAATCCTAAGACTTAGTGATGCTCACGGCTTCTAGGGATTAATAATGGCCTAATCATGTGACTTCATACAACTATGACATTTAATTAATCAAGTGAATAAATAAAAGGATTGTGTAATGGAAAGAAATTAATTTGGTAACCTAAAGGGACTCTTTGGACTTTAAGAATGAATAAGGATGTGTAAGACTTAGGAAAGATCTTTGAAATAATTCTATAAGTAAGTATAAAAATTAAAGTAAGGAGCTCAATGACCAAGAAACGTCAAATTAAAGTGAACTTAAATCAACTACACATTTAGAAGTAAGTAGGCACTCATAAAAAGGAAATGATCAAAAGATGGATTAGTGCTCAAAGACTTAGGATAATTTATAATTAATAGAAGATCATGAACAAAAGTAAGAATATCAGAAAAGCCCAATTCAATCTATTCTAAGATGGTTAGATTAAAATTTAAGTGAGGAACTATTTAATTAAAGTAATGAAAATCAATTGAGGATTATAAGAGAATTTCCCCCCAAAGAGAGAAAATTACTAAGAAGAATGTAGAAATTTAAGTACAAGTTCATACACTCAAAAAGCACAATGCACAGTTAAAGGACTTAATAATATTTAGTGTGGACCCATTTGGGGGACCTAGTTGTGTGAATGCTTACATTAGCCAAATTATGGTATGTTATTGAATGTATATTATTGATGAATATATAAGATATATGCATCGAGTCATCATGCATCGTTGAAGTCCGATGGACTATTTGTCAAGGCTATGTTGCCTAAGAGTTGAATCACATCTTAGTGCGGGTGCGAATAGACTAGTGTAGGTCCTGCTGTTGACCTTGGAGGCGTTGGGGCACGGGCATCTCACAGCGGGCAGTTGGTAGCCCCTCTGGACCGTGAGACAGACTGATGCAAATGCACCGACGATCCTGACTGAGACATTGTCCTATATCGCGATCTTGTGAGAATGCCACTGTATAGAGCCTTATTGCACAAAATTGTTGATTATGATATCTGAAAGCACATGGTCCTAGGCGGACGAGATACTGGCATGTCTCCTTGATCATTCTCTCCGATGTTTGTGTCTAGCTCCATGGAGTAGGATTTTGATATCATGTACATATGCATAGTGAGTCAATATATTACTTGGCATTTAATTTATATGATGATTGGAACTACTATCTTATCGATGTATCACTGCCCGAAACTGTTAAGTTGTTTAATATCTGCCTTTTGATACTGTCCATATTTCTTATAATGCTATGTTGGTGTCCTACGCTATTTCTGTTTCTTACTGCCATAATTGGTAATGAAGTTGGATATCTCACCTCTTGTATGTATTATTCTTGCCCCATATAATTTCTTGGTTAAAGACTGTTGAGGGGACACGGTTGATTTCCATCCAGATTTTATTTGGTTCGATCCCTTATATTCGGCGATGTCATCAAGAAGGGGTTCTATTGGGTTCGTTCGGATTATGTTCACTGGTGGTTCCAATGCGTGGCGAGTCGACTGGGCTGGAGAGCATGTACAGTACATTGGCGACTTGATCTTGACTGTGAGAAGGACTCGTGATGGAGACCCCATCCTAACTCTTACTACATCGGTGCATCTGGAGTTCGCCTTGCTTATCCGGGAGCTATGGGCTGATCCGATTCACACCCCTAGGGAGGACGAGGATTCTATGGCATCAGTTGCTAGGGCACCTGTCCGTGGGACCGCACTCGGTCCTGTCCTTATCTCTTCAGACGACCTGGAGGAGGATCCCGAGGTGGATCCGATGGAGTGCCCAACTCCTTAGACGTGGATGTCTTATGTGTAGTTTATGTTTTCTTCTGCATTAATTATTTTATGGTGTATTTTTAATATATTTGCATTTTGAAGTAAATCTTGATATATTTCATTGTGAGTGGTATGAGAAATGTGTCACGCTCTGTATGCTTTAACTTAATTATCTAGTCCTATGAACTGTAATTTTGCTTTTGGCTTGTTGAATTATATGTGCTAATGACAGCCTATTTATTATTGCATCTGTGGCTCATATTTTCTGTATATTCACAATGGTTTAAATTGGATAAATATTGTTCGAAAATTGTAACACGCCAAAATTTAATATCCGTGGTATAATGACGATTATGCCGTGGATATTAAATCAAGGGGTGTTACAGTAGCTTCTAGCATATTACATGTGGTCCTTTGTAATGGTAGGTTGGAAAAAGCCATATTGATGTAGCAACCATCGCATCTTTGGTCCAGCTTGATGCACTCTACAAAGTCTTTCGTGGACTTCACCTATAGCTCTCATGGTATTGGTAGGACCCAGACATGTAAGAAATCATCCTTTCGAACTCTTTTCATATAGCTTTCCTTCTACAAGGCAGTATCCCAATGCTCTATTCTTTAAAGAAGGTTTTGCCTTGGAACTTGACTAACTCAAGTAAGCAATTAATTCTTCAAGCTAATCATTAAACTTTTCAACTTGACAAACTACTTCGGCTTCAGATGCCAAAGGAAAGAATTTCATTTCTTGTGTAGTCGAAGAAAAAAAAGTTTGTAACTTAAAGCATCCTGAGCTAAATTATTAAATTTAGCATTATAGCTTCTTGGCACATGTATGAAAACTACACCGGCTAATTGCTTCAATAAGTCTAAAGATATTTTATGAAACTTAGCCAATGTTTGATTAAAGCACTGATATTCACCAATTAGTTGCTTAAAAACCAATATGGAATCACCCATGATCTTTACATTCTTGGCTCCTTAAGCAAACAAAACCCTAAGACCAAGGATAAGGGCTTCGTATTTGGCGTGATTGTTAGAGTAATAATTCTCTAACTTAAGCCTAAATGTACCTCTCTTACTTGTAGAACTAGTAATTACCACACTAATACCAACTCAGGTGGTGGCGTAGGAGCCATCAAAGTATAAAAGCGAATAAGGCAGTTCCACAAAGTCGTATGGTTTGGCTAAGGGGTCTTGCACCTCTAAACAAGGATGCTCAACTAAGAAATTAACAAGAGGTTGACCTTTTATAGATCTCAATGGCGTATACTCTAAATTGAAAGAATTTAGCTTCATCGCCCACTTAGTTAGTTTGCTTTAAAAGACTAGCTGAGAAAAAAAATATTATTTTTTAAAGCACCAAAATAGCTCTTGGCAACAAGTAATATTCTAACTTTGTATAAGCATAATACAAAGATAAACATAGCTTTTCAATAGGAGTATCTCATTTCTAAGTCAGTCAACATTCGACTGAGAAAATAAATGGACCTTTTGGTGTTGTCTTCTACATCCTCGGCCAAAAACATCACTATTGATTTTTCTACATCCAAAATATATAGCTTTAGCAGCCTTTCATTAGACAATAGCACCAAAACAGGTGGCTAAGCAATATATTGCTTGATGTCTTTAAAAGTATGCTTCTGTTCATCACCCCAAGTAAATTGCTCATCATTTTTCAACTTCAACAACTTTGAAAATGCCTGTAACTTACCTGCCGAATTAGCAATGAACTACCTTAAGAAATTAATTTTGTCAATCAAGTTATTAAGCTTTTTTATATTAGTGGGTGGCCCAGCTTCGAGAATAGCTTTTCACTTATTCTTGTTTACTTCTTTTCCTTTCTTATGAACCAAAAACCTAAAGAATTTTTCGATTGAAATATCGAAGGCACACTTGGTGGGATTCATTTTTAGGTTGAAATTTCTCATCCATTGAAAGGCTTTTTCGAGGTCAGCTAGGTGTTGATCCTTGCTAGCTCCAGCTATGTATATCTAGATTATTATAGCTAGAGTAGTCATCCATTAAAGATAAGATTTCATAGGAAGAATCAACATCTACAAGCATATTGGCTACGGGCATGGTTTACTCATCTTTGGGTGTCACCATGTTCAAGTCTCTATACTCTACACAAATCCACAGCTTCCTATTTTTCTTCATCACTAGCACAATATTTGCAAGCCATTCTACATACCTTGTAGTTCAAATAAATCTAGCTTATACTAGCTTCTTAACTTTTTCCTTAATCTTTGAGATTAGCTCTAGTGTGAATCTTCGTGTAGCCTACCTACAAGACTTAGCTCCGGGTTTGAGGGGCAACTAATGCTTAACCAAGCTTCGGGAAAGGCCTAACATTTCATGGTAATCCCACGGAAAGCAATCCCTATAATTCTGAAGCAACTGAATTAGCTTTTCTCTAAGCCCTTCCTCTAATAAGCTACTAATAAAGGTTATTCTTGGTATATCGGTTGTTCTTAAGTTAATTTCCACTAAGGGATCTTAAGTCTCCATAGTCTTCTTATCTTTTTACAAAGGAGATTCTATAAAAATTGCTTTACTGGCCTCAGTTTCCTCAAGTACTGTCGAAGCTACCTTACTTTATACGCTATAAGCGGCTAACTTGTCCTGTAAGTCTTAGATAGCTTCCATCTAAATGATTTTAGTGGCTGAGGCATTGGCCTTATGTTTCACCTAGAATCTTTCATAAGTCCATCCAATGGACCTATTATCTCCAAAAGGCTTAAAACTAGGCATTAAATTAGATAAAGTAGTTAGATATGGGGAATAAAATCGGGCTTCAGCCATACCCACCTCAGTTACAAAAGGCTTGTCGCTTGCCTTAACCACTTCCACTTCGTCGCCATTCCAGTATATGAGAATTTGATGCAAGGAGGAGGTGATACACTAATTGGCATGAATCTAATCATACCCTAATAGTAAGTTATAGGTGGCCTTGGTATCAACCACAAAGAAAGTAGTGGTAGAGGTTCTACTTCTAATAGTAAGCTCCAAGGGAATTATGCCTTTAGCCATTATGGTACCACCCATAAAGTTTGTCATTTACAAATTAGTGGAAACCAAGTCTACTTCTGTCTTCCCTAACTTTAATAATGTTGTCATTAGCATTATGTTTAAGGTAGTCCCATTGTCAATAAAGACTCTCGCTATGGGTCATCCATTCATATATGCCTTGATATAGAGTGGCTTCATATGTCTAGCCATGGCTTCCCTAGGCTTTTCAAATATAGCTTTGCCTATCTACTTCAAATATTCATCAGTGGATAAAGTAGTCCATCCAACTTTAGAGGCCAACACATCCCCTTCTAGGCAATTAGCAAAGTTTTCATCGAGGTAGAAATTGGCTAAAAGTATATCGATCATGTCAACTACCACTAGCTCTTCTAGTAATTTATGCAAGTTTGATCCATCTTAACTATCAATAGGCTCTTCTTCATTCTCGAGAAGCTCCTGCAACTCCAAATCTAACAATTTTTCTTTGGTTAATGGCTTTGCAATATGCTGTGGGACTAGCTGAAGCTGTGGCTCTTCTTTTACTTTTTTAGGCTTTATGTCCAATTGTTATAGCTTCATCTTGATTCTGCTTCTCCATAAGCATCTGTTTCAATGTCTGTTCTAAAGCCTATTCTAGTTGCTGGACTCTGCATCACTAATCGTAGCTTATGAGCCCATCTTGGATGAGTTTTAGCCTCATCTAGCATCTGTAGCAACTTCTTCCTTTACTTTACTACTTTCTTACATTGACACCTTTTTCTCTGGGTCTTGGTGAACCCTTGTTGTGGCTTCTTGAAGCTCACCTTCTTAGCCAATTTTGGGTTCTGGTTAAAGACCCATTCCCTAATTTTAACATCATCCTTTGACTTCACCATCCTAGGTGATCATCTTGTTACCAAAGAATTATGCAAGCTTGACATTCCATCGGTAAGAGGGTATTCCTATAACTGCCTCTCAATAAAAGATAAATCATCAATAATAACACCGGGTTGAGGACCTAACCTTTTGGTCATGCTGCTTTGGAATTCATCTTTTCTTAGCAAAGCAACAACAAGCAGTTTATCTATTGCCCCTGAGCTTTTGGGCACCTAGGCAAGCCTTTCTTTAGTACTAACTCAGTCTGTAGGAGCACTGACTCCCAATTTTTGAAGTGTTACTATGTTGATACTTGGTTGCTTCAAGAAAGGATCAATATCAACAACCATCTCCGAAGCTCATTTGTCTGTCATCTTAAATCTTCATTCCTTGAAAGCTTTTTGTATAATGGCCTTGAAAACTACACAATTATTAGTGTAATGACTATATGAGTTATGCAACTTACAATATTTCTTGCCATTAATATCTGGTTTCAGGATATGATGGCCTTCAAGGAGCCTAATGTGTTTATCCTTCAGTAGAAAAAAAATTTGTCAACTTTGGTGATGCTAAAGAAGTAATCCTCTTTAGCTTTTGCCCTTCTTCTGCTTAGCTTTCGAAGCTTTTAATGCTGGACAAGTAGAGGCTGATACCTTCATGATTACTATTGCACTAATCTCGCCTTCCTTATCTTGCATGTACTCCTCGTAAACAGGGTATCTAAAATACCTAACAAGTGGAATTACATGTGGGGCTCTATCAACTTTTGAAGACCTTTTTCCTTTCTTTGTCTTTGATTCATGTTTCATAGCAAATGGCTCTAGAAGCTAGTTAATGCAAATCTACAAAATCAGTCAAGATTAGTCTTTCTTTTGAGAAATGATGCATATCTTCTATGGCTAGCTTTGTATATTCACTATTGGGTAGTGAGGGGTGACACACTACAAGAAATTCACAATTTACCAATAGCTATGTAACATCCTCTACTCTAGTTTACTTATATAGGAAATATAATAATAATTAGATTACGACCTAGCATGCTTGTCTATTTATGTGTATGTCTTTGTTAGTTTATATGTAACTGCAACTACACAAAGTGTAATTTAAACTTAAAATGACTCGAATAATAACAGAAATTAGAAAATTAATATAAATAAATATGGAAAATTTATAATTAAGTTATAAATAAATAAAATGAATTATAGTAATTTTTATTATCTCAAATAATTAAATTTAATAATCTTAGTGATTTTTCTTAGTTTAAAAGTAGCGTAGAAATTAGAATAAATAAGATAAAACTATGAAAATAATTTTATAAATTGAGGAAAATATTTAGATTATGATGGAAATTTTATAATTCCCATATGACTTAAGAAAGTGAATGAGAATAAATTAGATTAATTATTTACACTTAGGAATATATTTAGAATAAAAGAATTAAGGTCATCATTACCTTAGGACCAATAACAATTCATGCACAAAAGGAGACCCACCTAGCTTAAGCCTCATTGGTTTAACATCATGTCTTTATTCTAAGTGGTTTAGAAATTGATAAGACTTAAACCAATAGAATTGCATGCATGAAGGTTACTTGCACCCCAAGTTAACAACACAATGGTAAGAATTAGGACCTAATTGATATCAATTGGCCTAAACTAAAATCTTAAATGAATCCTATGCATTTCTAAAACATGCTTAGAGGCTAAAAACATAGGATTGAAGATCAAAATATTCCTAGGAACTATGGAGCTTATTAAACCACCTTAACCTCCCAAACTTAATGGCTAAGTGTTCCCTCTTTATGACTTCTCCTCCACCATGACGCCACACCCCTACAAAACACTTCCATTTTCTCTTTTTCTTTCTCTTTGTGACACAACCAAGGAAGCCATGGAAGCCAAGCTTTATGCTTTTGCATGATCAATCTATGGTGATCATCTCATCTAGCTTAAGAGAACAAATTGCTTCTTATCAGCTTCTCTTCCTTTTCCACTGGTTGGATTGTCAAAGTAAGCTAATCCTTTATTTGTTCCTTCTTTTTTCACCATGAGCATAGGAAGCCAAGTAGGGGTCTTTGCCTCCTTTTATATCTCCCTCCTCATATTCTATGCTTATTTATGTGTTTCCGTATTGATTTTGAGTGAAGACTATTGATGCTTGGCTAATAATGGGTCTCAGATTCTTGGGGAAAACATGGGATTTTTTGCATTATGCTTGTAGTTGATGATGAATGGCCTTAACATTGACCTTTACATACTTGAATTGATGAGTTTTTTATGCTTCTTGGTTGATTGGGTTATCGCGAGTTCATGGAGAAATAAAGGGATTATGGCACCTTATGATGACTTGATGTTGTTCTTAAGTTTTTATAACTGGTATGGCCCTTGGGGTGTTGAGTTTTGAGTCCCTATCATGGAAGTTGTTCTCGAGTTCAATGGGAAGGAGGGGTGATTGATTTTAACTTGCCTCAATGCTTCTTGATTTATCATGTTTAATTGATAATTGTGTTAGTTTGAAATTTTAAATAATGAGGTGTTGGTTTTTTGTGGCTTGGTCAAGAGATGTGATAAGGGAACTGATCTCAAAATGTTGATAAATAATGGATAATTAAGTGTAATTAATTAATATAGAATAAATTTGAACGTGGTTGATACAAATGATTAGAAATTGATGTTGATGGGTTCGGTCATGCCTTGAGATCGTGACCTAGGTTTGTGGTATGATGCCTACTTGATGATTTCAGCCTCTAATAGGAGATTGAATATGAGTTACTAAGTTAATTATGTCTAGACTTGACAATTTGTGATCAATTAAAATATATATAGGTAAATTGAAGGAAATTATAAAATGGTGGGTTTTCAATTTTATTGTAGAGTATGATTAAAAATTTAACTTAAAAATTGGTATTGGACATGATGGCTTGAATTGTAAAGTTTATATTTATTTGGTGCTAGGTTATAGGCTATGTGCTCTTAAATTAAGTGATTATGATATTTTAATTTACTTGTTGATGAACAATTCAACAAAAATTACATGCATGTTGATTAATGGGAGCCATGTTGTAAAATGCTCACATGATTGGAAATTAGATTGGAATTCACTGGTTGAGTATTTATGATTGTTTTGGTGAGTTTGACCGAGGGCCAGACCTTGTGACTTTAATATTGATTTTGTGATATATACATTGCTCACATTATGCTTGGTAGTGAAATTGTAAAGTTGATATGATATGAAGATGCATTGAATTTGATATGATTTTCTTTGAGTTGCTAAACGTGAGCCAGAAATTGAATTGTAATGGAAAAAATGCATCCTTAAGTGCTCAATAATTAAAATATGTGGAAAGGATCCTCTCGCTTGGGGGGTGATCCTTATATGTTTTTCCTTTATGAAAGTTACTTAGAGGTGAGGCCATGTTACTAGGGATAAGGCTATATGACAAATTATTGTCACGTATAGGATGAACTCAGACCTGATAAGTAGATTATCATCAAGTGTAGGTTAAGCATAAGACTCCCTACTTATTAAAAAGGAAATGGTTCCGGGGAATGAGCTTATGAACAAATAATGAATTAAATGAGCACTGTGAGGAAATTAAAAAGGCATTGCATTACATTTGCATAGCATATGATTCATCTGTCATTATCATGTGAATTACTACTAATTCCTGTTATAGACTATTAACATTATGAGTTATCTGTATAAGTTTTATGAACTTTCTGTGAAGTCTGGAATGTTCTACCATAATTTTGTGTGTTTCTATGTAACTTCAATTTATTCTATTTATGTTTTGTAAATTCTCTGGGTAAATGCCATGTCTTAATATGTTAAATTAAATTATTAAAATGAACCTTTGTCTCAAGGATAATAATTGTTTTGGATTTTGCCACCACGTTAAGAATTTTCTGTAAAATGTTACGAAAACCCCGAAGCAGCTGAAACTATCTTGATGACACCTTGTATGTTAGAATTACTATTATTTATTTCTGTGATATTCCAACACTTGACACCTTTGCCACCTAAAGATGCCTTTACTGGCCATTTACTAGGAGCCTACTAAGAGCTAGTGGGTGTATGACCCCGAGATTAGTTCCTATACAGTTTACATGAATGTGATGTTGTATATGCGTTATTCTCCTGAGGTTATCATCCTCTTTCCTCACCTCTGACTCCACCCTCATTTGATAAACTACTGCTATCTTATTTTGTTCTTTTTGTGATAAGCATAGTGTAGGATGTGGTTCTTTATAATTATTTTATTATAGGACATTTGTGCTTGGTTGTATATCAGATATAGATATGCCTATTAGTATACTCTGACTCTGACTCTGACTCTGATGCAGTATGATATAGTGGGACTCTATAGGGTTTTGATACCCTTAACTTTACTTACTTTATTTTTGCATGTATGTATGAACCTGAGACTCAATGAATAGTGAATTAGTGTTGCTATTAATGCCTGCACATTTGATTTTATGTTATGATAATGAATTAGTTTCCATAAGCTTACGATATAGTATTGTGATTTAAGAATGAAATTGGTGTAATATGGAATTATTTGCTAGAGTTCTTCCAATGAGAACTCACTTGCACTAAAAGAACATAATAATGGATTAGTAATCAAAAGTTTGGATAATAATCTTGAAGGCAAATGACCTTACAAATCAAAATGAGCTAAAAATCTCCTCAACAGGCTTGGGAAACCAATAAAGATGGCATAGTAAGAAATGAAGTAGTAATCTAATTTAGATATAAGATAAAAGGGATTAGATAGTTACATGTGACGAGCCTAAGCTTGGCTACTTCAATATAAGCTTGGGTATAATGGGGTTATTTTTGGGGCGTTATAGGCTATTTCTTGCGGATTTTTGTCCACTAGTAATTATTGTATTTCTAGTAGTCATATTTGCTGAAAATACTTTCCACTGACCAGATCCACAGGAAAATAGCAGAATTTAAAATTTAAATATTATTGTCGAAAATCTTTTGGAAAAATTAAAAAATTAAAAAAAAAAAGATTAATGCCACATACAAATTAGTCCATTGGAAATTAGATTTTTTAGGGGATAAATCCACCAGATTTTTGTAAAAAAAGATATAAAAAAGAAGTTAAAAAATAAATTTTTAAAAAAAATATTTATTGATTTCTAGTGGATTAGCCATTAGAAATTAATTCGCCAAAAATTTTATTTAGTTGACTAATGCATGGCATGAGTGCCTTCCCCTCCCTCATTTCCCTGTCATCACTCTACCTCATTTCATTCTCAATCTCCCTCATTCCTTCTCTTCTCGTCTTCTCCTGTTGTTGCACTGCTGCCGCTACCCATCTACCTCGCTGCGCTACCACTCCCCCTCTCTCCAATGTTGGTCTTCCTTGTTGTGCTACTGCTGCCATTGCTCTCCCTCGCTATGCTACCGCTAGTCTCCCTCTTGCACATCGCTTGCTCCTTGCCACCAGTCGTTGATGCCTGCCATTGCAAAGCCGCGACTTATGGTTGTGGCCACCTCCTCTTTGGGTATGAAACACTATTATCTCACTTATTTAATTTTGTTGCATTCATCATATTTGCAGATTCTGAGTTTTGCTTTCAAACTTGGTTGCTCTATTGATGTTGTACTATTGTAGTCCTACTTGTTTAGGGTTTTGATTTAACACATTAATCTTAACATCTCTTTGAATCTATGCCTACAATATAATGATATGAAAAAATGCAGTAGTATGCTACCAATATTTGTTTTTATATGGTTTAAGCGGGGATTAATTTCTTCAACTAGTCTTGGTTTTGTGCACACATTGCAAATATTGTCTTATTATGTTGTTTAAGCAGGGATTAATTTGTTGAATTAGTCTTGCATTTGAGATTATTCTTAACTAATTGATGAGTTTTGTTTCTATTGATTACAAGTTTTACTACTACTCCTTCTCCACTACTCTCACCATCTTAATGCGTCCTTCATCCCAGTCTAGGTGCAAAACATTTAAAATTTGTAACATAGTATTGTGTATGATTTGTTAGCATGTTAATTAGGTTTAATGTCTAATTTGAAAAAATTATTAATTTAACTAAAATGGACAAATTTTAGAAGTTGCAATGATTTTTGTAGAAACTTAAGTGAATTATTGTCGATCTTAGTGTTAGATAATGAATTTAATGATTTAGGAATTTAAACTAAGTCATAATTTACATGTATTTTTGTTGTTATGCCATTTTTATCTTGCACTTGATTTAGTTATTGAAAAGTTTAAATTGAATGTTGGATGTTATGGTTTAGGCCTTTTGGGTTTAGGGTTAAATTAGAATTTTATTTGTTGCTAATTACTGAAGATGAATATCCTTGAAAATTGTCGATGGATGTAAAATAGGCTTATTCTTGGTATGAGGGATTATGTACAAGAATTTTTAGATGGGGTTGAAGAATTTGTTAATTTTGCATATTAGTCTTCACAGTATGAAACTGAGGGAACAATTAGGTGTCTGTATGTGAAATGTTGTAGTGGAAACCTAATAGACCCTGACACAGTTAGATTACATTTGTATAAGAAAGGATTCCATCTAAATTACTAGTATTGGTCAGATCATAGGGAGTTTGACCCAACTGTACTTCAATTTCAATACAATGTTGGTGTTGGTATTTTTGTTACCCCTAAAGTTAGTAATGAAAATATAGTTAATGACTACCAGCAATTGGTATACAATGTTGTTAGAGCATAAATTCCTAATTTTAGTGGCCCTTTTGAGGATAGAGTAGAGGAACTTCCAAATGATGAGACTTAGCAGTTTTATAACTTATTAAATGTTGTAATGCAATCTCTGTGGCTTGGGTGTGAAATTCACTCCTAATTATTTGTTGCTCTTCGATGTTAAGCATTAAATCTGACCATAACTTGTTTGAGAATGCTTATAATGTTGTAATGAGAATAATGAAGGAAACAAATTCTATTGGGTCACTTGTTCTTGATAATCTATATATGACAAAGAAATTGGTTGCTAAATGATTCGAGTGCCAAGCTCAACCAAATAACAAAATTCCAGTTCTACCGATAACTTGTAGCACAAGGCAGGGAACTAAGTTGTCTCTTGAGGATCAAGGTACTAATCAAACCAAATCAAAGTCAAACAGGGAGGGAATTGTGTATGCATAATGTAAACGTAACAATTAAATGTAAGAAAAATCAAATTGCAAAGCAACCAATCTAAGAAACCGTCAGAAACCTACTTGGCTTGTCATTTATCACTAAACATGCATCTAGATTGAATTAATTAATTAATCTATGATTGATCAAAATTTCTTCATCAAACATATAGAATTTAACCTAGATAATCACTTAGAACTTAACTAATAAACAATTCATAATTTTGCGATCACTAGATTCATACGCTAGTTTAACAACCAGAATTCAATTAACATGGATTAACAAATCTGTCAACCTAACTGTCTTCAACTCATGTGACTAAATCACAATTAATCAATCATAATTTAATCACAAATCTCAATTAGGATTAAGGATCCAATCTTATCACATCACATAATAGAAATCTCTAATCATGCAATTCGAAATCCAAATCAAGAGAAGAAGAAAAAGATAATTAATTCAATTCAAAATTGGAATTAGGTACAGAATCTCAAAACCAAACCAGAATTTCCTCAAGATCCTTGGATTGATCTCGAATGTTTAGCTCTCCATGGCTTCCATATACGGTTTTGAAAAAGAAAGGAGAAAATTCTAGGTAGAAAACTCAAGTAATACAACTTAGGCTTTCTATCTATCTCAGGTCCCCTATTTATACAAAAATAACTAACTTAAAATTAAGAATCCTAATTTGTCCCTAGGTTAAAGTTAATCCTCTTCCTTTTAGTTTTCCTTGGCCACCAAAATCACTTGATCTGGGCTTAAGATGAGAGAGTTATGCTCAAATCACTCTTAATGGGTTTCTAGACTCGTTAGCTGACTTCACAGAGGTATAACACCATCAAAATGTTGTAGTTTCAATTAGTGGTCTTTATAAGAGTTTGATCCTTATGTGTAAGATTTCCAATGACACTAGTTTTAGCTCCAAAAGACTCCTACATCCTAAGTTATGGACCAATTAGTGCATGCTACTCGGGTTCTAGCGACAGCACCCGTGTTCTAACTTCCAAGCCCAATTCAGTCCACTAGATATCCGATTCAGCTCTGGGGCTCTTCATGAAAGTTGTAGAGCTTTCTTATATTTCCTACAAGGTACGATACATAATTTTTAGATATCTAAAACTCAAGATATGATTGAAATACAGAAACAATGTAAAATCTTAATAATGTTGGAAAGATCAATTAAGCCCAATTTGAGCCCAAACTTACCAAACATGGCTAAGTTCAATCAATTAAGTACATGGAGAGTATAAAGGACTAAAAAAGAGGTTTATTAATATATGAAATCTGTGATTATCAAATTCTCCTACACTTAGCTTTTGCACATCCCTGGAAAACTACAAATTCAAACTAAGGGACAAGGAACACAAAAACTTAAAAATCAAAACTCAAAGAGATTCACTTTCCAATGAACTTCAAGAATGTAAAACTTTACAAGTAAGGATAGTAACCAAGAAGTTTAAGTGATCAAAATATTCGTGAAATGACATTTCTTTACATCTCAAATCAATAAGTAAGGTAATTTCAATTGAAAAATATAAACCAAGAATGATAGATTCTCACAAAATATACTCTCACTCCCTCAAGTGTTTAGTATTAGAAATGTATAGAAGGTAAGTATTTCACTCAACTCAACTCATGAAAATTTATATTACCATAAACTTGCTTATCTTCTACTTCTCCATTATTCTATACATATGTATACACAAATCAAGAGGGTTTTATTCAAGGTTGTAATGGGGCCAAGGGAAGAGATGAGAATGATAAGGATATGACAAGCTAAAAACCTAAGAGAATCAAAGAACATTGGAGATGAATTCTAAGAACAAGCATGAAAGTTTAATGCAATTCCATATGATGCAAATTATTCTCTTCATATATATTCCCTCTTCCTTTTTTTTCCAGCATAATAATTTAGCACAACATTTTCACACCCCCACACTTAAACCTTGCTTGTCCTCAAGCAAGACCAAACAATAATAACAATTTAAGATTCCCCCATACTTGTTCATGAATTCATCCAAGGATAATGCCAATTCTCTCCTATTCCTTAAGGTAAAGGGATAACATGATTTTTCACTAAGGGTATGTAATGAGCTAAGAATAATAAAGAATATGAAAATAAGCTCAAGGGGGTTAATCAAAGGGAGATATGTAAGGTTGTCTATTTGGCTAAAGTAGCTAATGCAAGAAAAGAATGTCTCAATCATGTTCATGCATGTATGTGAAAATGTAGCCTAAAAAATAATCAAAGTAAGTTCTAGAGTGATCAAAATTCATGAGTGAAAATCACACAAGAAGGAAAAGAATGACACAATCACTTAATCTATTCATCAATATAAGCTCAAATTCTCACAAGATATAAATCTATCAAACTTAATTTACTAATTCAATTTTCATTACCAAACAAGTCAAATTCAAGATGAAAGACAATTCATTTACTTATGTTATGAACTTCTAATCCTCAATTTGTCCAAACTCACAACTTCCACACATCTCAAGAGTCATTGGAAAGCAATTAAAAACTAATAACAAGAAGCAAAATTTTATTTTTTTTAGAAACATTAAAATAGAATTTAAAAACAAAACAAAAATAGAATTGAAAAATAGAAAAACAGAAAACATAATTGACAAAAAAATAGAAAATATATTTGACAAAAAAATAAAAATAGAAATAAGCGAAACAAAAAATAGAAAATAGAAAGCAACAAATAAAAAAATAGAAAACTAAATAAAAAAAAAACTAAAACAGAAAATAAACAAGTAAGGAAAGGAAACTCCCTCTTTCATGTTGGATAAGTAGCATCAAGCAATGCCACCTCCTCCATGGTATGCTCTTGGAAACCATTATAAAATTACTTAAGTCTATGCCCGTTAGCCTTGAAGCTCCTCTTTGTAGTCACATCTTGAAGCTCAACTACATTATATAAAAAAACATTAGTAACAACAAAAGAACCTTCCCACCTAGATCTCAATTTTCTAGGCATCAATTTAAGATAAGAATTATATAAAAGCACTTTTTGACCAATCTCAAATGTTTTTCTCATAATCATCTTATCATGGAAGGCTTTGGTCTTCTCTTTATAAACTTTGGAAATCTCATATGCCTCCAAGCAGATCTCCTCTAATTCCTGCAACTATAGATTCCTCTCCATGCCTGCTTGGTTTAAGTCCAGGTTGCCTCTTCACCACCCAAAATGCATGATGCTTAATTTCCACCGATAGATGGCATGCCTTGTCAAAGACAATCTGATAAGGGGACATCCCAATGTGTCTTATAGACAATCTGGTAAGGCCATAAAACATCCTCAAGCCTCTTGCTCTAGTCCTTTCTGTTAGGTTGGACTGTCTTCTGAAGTATCTACTTGATCTCTCTATTGGAAACCTCAGCTTGCCTATTGGTCTAGGGGTGGTAAGGTGTAGACACTTTGTGCATGGCTCTATACTTCTTTATCAAAGCCTCCATGCTTCAATTACAGAAATGCAAACCCTGATCACTGATAATAGCCATCGGGACTCCAAACCTGCAGAAAATCTGTGATCTAACAAAATCCACAACAACTTTGGCATCATCAGTCTGAGTGGCTTTTGCCTCCACCCACTTAGATACATAATCAACAGCTAGCAAAGTGTAAACAAAACCAAAAGAAATGAGAAATGGTCCCATAAAATCAATACCCAATATATAAAAGATCTCACAAAACAACAAATGTTTCTAGGGCATCTCATTCTTACGAGAAATGTTCCCTGTTCTCTGTTCACAAGACTTATAGAACAAGTATACATCAAGGAATAAGGTAAGCCAATATAAACCAAAGTCCAAGACTTTCCTAACTATACGTTTACGTCCAAAATGTCCACCACATGCAAATGCATGACAAAAGCTAAGAACATAATCAAACTCATGATCAAGTATGCATCTCCTAATGACTTGGTCACTACAAAATCTCCACAGATAAGGATCATCCCATACATAATACTTAAACTCACTCTTTAACTTATCAATCTGAGCCCTAGTGAAATATACGGGCTGTTCACCAACAACTAAGTAATTAACTAAATCAGCAAACCAAGGAGTAGTAGACCTTATAATTGTAAAAGCTACTCATATGGGAAGGATTCATGGATGGCCAAAAGCTTTGAAGCTCTCTCAATTCTGCTCAAATAATCAGCCACCAGGTTTTCTACTCCACTCTTATCCCGAATTTCAATATTAAACTCCTAGATCAGCAACATCCACCTAATTAGTCGTTGTTTCGCTTTGGGTTTCTTTAAAAGAAACTTCAACGCTATATGATAAGAAAGCACAATTACTTTAGAACCAAGCAAATATGATCTAAATTTGTCTAAAGCAAATACAATGGCTAAGAGTTCTTTTCTGTAGTTGTGTAGTTGGCTTGAGCAGCATCCAAAGTTCTGGAGACATAGTAGATCACATGTGGATCCTTCCCTACTTTCTGTGCCAAGAAAACTCCCACTGCATAATTGGAGGCATTGCACATAAGCTCAAATGGAAGTATCCAGCTTAATGCCTTATTCAAATGATCAAAGGCTTCTTGACATTTCTGCTCAAAGACAAACTCCACATGCTTTTGCAGCAAATTAGATAGTGGAAGGGTGATTTTGCTAAAATCTCGGATGAAGCTCCTATAAAAACCTATATGTCCCAAAAAAGAACACACCTCTTGCACGCATGTGGGATAAGATAAACAGGTAATGACATCTATTTTTGCAGGATCTACTTCATGCCCTTACTAGAGACTACATGGCCTAAGACTATATCATGTGCTACCATAAAATGACATTTTTTAAAATTTAAAACAATGTTAGTTTCAATGCATCTATGCAGTACCTTATCCAGAATATCCAAACAAGAATCAAAATAAGAGCCATAAACAGTAAAATCATCCATGAATACCTCTGTGCACTCTTCTAAAAAGTCTGAAAAGATGTTCACCAATATCACTGGAAGGTGCCAAAGGCATTGTAGAGGCCAAAGGGCATCCGTCTATAAGTGAAGGTGCCACAGGGATAGGTAAATGTGGTCTTCTTTTGGTCTTCAGGTGCAACGTGGATCTGGAAGTATCCAGTGTAACCGTTCAAGAAGCAATAGTGAGACTTACCAGCTAACCACTGTAGCATCTGGTTAATGAATGGAAGAGGGTAATGGTCCTTCCAAGTAGCCTAATTGAGCCTTCTGTAATCAATGTAGACTCTCCAGCTATTCTGTACTCTGGTAGGAATTAGTTCATTCTTTTGATTGGCCACAACAGTCACTCAAGATTTCTTGGGGATAACTTACACTTGCCTCACCCATTGACTGTCAGAGATGTGATAGATAATGTCAACCAGCAGTAGCTTGGCCACCTCTTTCTTCACCACATCCAAAATTAGAGGATTCAGTCTCCTCTTAGGCTCACTGGTTTAGCTCTATCCTCAAGTAAAATTTTGTGCATGCATGTGAAAGGACTAATGCTAGGAATATCTGCCAGTGTCCATCTGATGGCCCTCTTATTCTCTTTCAAAACCTGTAGCAATCTGTCCTCTTCTTTAGTAGGGAGGTTTCTGGCTACAATCACTGGAATATGCTCATTATCTACTAAGTATGCATACTTCAGGTGCTTGAGTAACGGTTTCAGCTCCAATTTTGGTGACTACACTATAGAAGGTAATAATCTAATAGGTTGCTACTGCTCTGCTTCTGCTAGTTGAACCTCTGCATATATATCACCTGTTGTATAGTCTTCTAACATAGGAATAGATTAATCATATCCTAAAAATGCAAGAATTTTAGAACACACAGAACACAACTTATCACCATTACAACTAGCACACAAATCACAGCACGTAAAGTCACCAAAATCACCAATCTCAAGAACCTCCTCACACAAGTCAGCATATGAATTATCAACCAAATCATCAATTAAATCAATTTAAAAGACAAAATATTCTTCTATGGGATGTTTCATAACATCAAGAATATTAAAGCTCACAATGGAATCTCCAAACTCCATGGATAGAACTCCTGCATGCATATCAATCTTTATCCATGCTGTTTTGAGGAAAAGTCTCCCTAGAATAAGGGGAATCTTGTTGGATGATGACTCTCCCTCCATCTCCAAAATGTAGAAGTTAGCTAGGAATATCAACTCGTTCACCTGGACCAGCACATCCACCGCAAACCAGCTGAGTAAGCATTACTTCTATTAGCTAGCTGGATCACCACACTTATAGCCTGCAAAGGACCAAGTTCAAGGGAATTAAAAATAGACATACGCATTACATCTAGATTGAACAAAAGGCATGGAACATGTCACCCTTGTATAATTCAATTTTTCTTGATACTTGAGTAGACATAGTAATAACAAATGAGATCAATATCTCACTCAATTAGGGGCCCCGAAGATATCACTCCTGTTATGTAGGAAGGACAAATCTCATCTAGGTCACTCACATCCCTCCACATGATTCACAGTATGTCCAATAACTAACTTTATAATCACCTTATTACAGATGACGTTTGATGATATTAAAACATACAACTCTTTATGTAGGAATAGTAGTGATTTCAAGTCAAAGGACCACATACACTATTATCACTGTGAAAATCGCTTATGACACTAACGTAATGATCCATGCAGTGTTCTCATGGCGGGTCAGTCCAATACATCATTACTCTAATATGTACCCATATGAAGACTTGACATCTCATATTCATAAGAGCTTGACCTTGTGTGTAAGCTTTCCAATGACACTAGTTTCAACTCGAACAGACCCCTATAGCCCAAGTTATGGACTAATTAGTGCATACTGCTTGGGTTCCAGTGACAACACTCATGTTCTGACTTCCAAGCCTAATTCGGTCCACTAGATATCTGATTCAACTCTAGGGCTCTTCATGAAAGTTGTATAACTCTCTCTCATCTTTCCTACAAGGCAAGATGTTGGGAATTACAGATACATCATACAGTAAAAAAATAAAATTCCCACTAAGGATCCATGCGAAAAGAGGACCATAATCCGTGTTTTTTTTTTTAGTTTACCTCTTGAAGCGAGATGAAAAAATGATCAAGCAAATCACAAGCACCGCAACAATAATGATGCCTCTACATTATCCACATGAATAGACTTTCAAAATGTCCAACGTCCGTAGTCTTGGAGTTCGACCTCTCTACCACAGTGCTAGCTGTAAAGAGAAGGGAAATTTGTCACTCTCTCACTCATTGTTTCTGTCAAGTGCGGCTAAGGTTTGTCATGCGTGCCTTAATAGCCCCTTAGCAGTGCTACTTATAATAGATGCTGCTTTATGCGAGTGAGAGCACCAGCAAGGTAAATTATGCAACCCTAGACTCATCTATTATAAGTCTGGCCCACGATTGAATCCCAGTCCAACTTGGATCCTTATTGCTCTAACTAAGTCTATTCTAATCTGTAGGTTCTCATGACATTGGCAGTAATATTAAAATCTCATTTTAATATTACAAGCAGTGAGCGGTATCTAGCAACACATTACTGCTACCCAAGTAATGAGAATATCAATGATTTGACATAACCTTTTCGTGATTAATATTACCGTGAAGTTTAGTCCCTTTGTCTAGATATCTAGACTGAACACAAGGCATGGAACGCATCACCCTTGCATAATTCAATCTTCCATTTCCTGATACTCAAGTAGATATAGTAATAACAAATAAGATTAATATCTCATATTGACTCATTTGAGCATGGTCATGCATTTTGTAGTCTCACTCAACAGGGGGCCTGAAGATATCACTCCTATTATGTAGGAGGGACAAATCCTATCTAGGTCACTCACATCCCTCTACATGATTCGTAGTATGTCCAATAACCAATTTTATAATCACTTTGTTATAGATGACGTTTGATGGTAATAAAATATACAACTCTTCATGTAGGAATCGTAGTGATTTTAGGTCAAAGGACCGTATATACCACTATCATTATGAGATTCGCTTATGATACTCATGTAATGATCCACACAACATTCTCATGATGGGTCAGTCCAATACATCATTACTCTAATATGTACCTATGTGAAGACTTGATATCTCACATTCATGACTCGTGAGATGTGGCCATCAGTCTACACACATACTAGTCTCAATGTATTATTTTCGTCCTGATTAACAATAATACTTGACTAGGGACATTTAAGAATAGTGTTATGTTTCTACCCAATAGAATCTCACGATCAACTCATCCACTTGATGTCCTATGGCATAAAACTTACTATTCTAAGGACTTTATTATGTACATCATAAAATAACACAATAAATGAAATGTCTCATATATTAAATAAATAGCATAATACAATGTAAGCTAGTACAATCAAACAAATTTGGCCTTTAGGGCATACACCAACACAAGATACATAATTTTTAGATATCTAGAACTCAAGATATGGCTGAAATATAGAATTAGTGTAAAATCTTAATAATGCTAGAAAGATCAATTAAGCCCAATTTGAGCCTAAACTTACAAAACATGGCCAGGCTCAATCAATTAAGTACATGGAGAGTGTAAAGGACTAAAAATTAGGGTTTATTAATGTATGAAATCTATGATTATCACTAAATTAAGGATTAAATCAATTGAATATGATTGTTATGTTAATAGATGCATGATATTCTACATCGAGGAGGATAAGAAATTGAGGTAGTGTAAATTTTGTGGTACTGAATGGTATAAGCCTCATATAGTTATAAACCAAAATAAAAAAGGTGTTCTTGAGTGAGGAATACATTATTTGCCTCTAATTCCTAGGCTTAAGAGATTGTTTGCTTCTATGAGTTCTGCTAAACACATGAGGTGCCATTATTTAAATATGAGACAAGATGGGGTCCCATGTCACCCATCAGACAGAGAGGCATAGAAGTGGCTTAATGTGATACATCAAGAATTTGCATGTGACTCTTAAAATGTGAGGCTTGGTCTGTGTTCTGATGGGTTTAATCCATTTAGCCAGTCATCTACACATTATTTTTTTTGGCCTATCATTATCACCCTATACAACCTTCCCCCATAAATTTGTACGAAGAGACTATATATGTTTTCAACATGCATTATTCCTGGTCCTTGTAATAAAAAATACAAGATTGATGTTTACTTGCAACCTTTGATAGACGATTTGAAAACTTTGTGGTGTGGTGTTAAAACTTATGATGTGTCAATGAAACAAAATTTTATTATGAGAGCAGCTTTGATGTAGACAATTAATGATTTTCCTGTATATGGTATATTATTTGGTTGGATGACCTCTAGTAAACTAGCATATCTTTATTGTATAGAACAATAAAGGGTGTTTACCTTAAAGCGTGGTAGCAAGAATTCATGGTTTGATGATGACAATTTTTGGATGTTGACCATATGTTCAGAAGAAATAAGGATGCCTTTAAGAGAATAATTATTGATCATGATTCCTTTCCATGCAGATTATGTAGACAAGCTATGTCAGAAATTGTTAGTACCTTGCCAAGAATAACCGAAATCAGAGGTGGAAGTAGATTGGCTGGATATGGCTAGATGATGGTTATGCTTTTGATTCGATTAGATGTGTGGATATGAATCATTTGTGTTTTGTTGGGTTGAAAAGTCATGATTGTTATGTGTTTATGGAGTATTTATTGCCAATTGCATTTCATTTACTTCCAGAACATGTTTGGAAGCCTTTTATGGGAATAAGTCTATTATTTAAAGACCTGCGTTCAAATACTTTGAGAAAAAAAGATTTAATGGAAATGGAAAAAAATATTCCTATCATTTTAAGAAAATTGGAAAGGATATTCCCACTTGGTTTCTTTGATTCTATGGAGCATTTGTCAATTCATTTGCCTTATGAAGCGAGGGTAGGTGGGCCAATTCAATATAGATAGATGTATCAGTTTGAAAGGTATATGAATAAATTGAAAAGAGCAGTCTAATAATTCCAGGGAATGAGGTTGTTTCACTTGAATTTGAATGTGTATGTGCACGTCATTCTTAAGTTTTCAAGTTTAAAGGTTCAATTCATGCATGATTATGATGATTCAAGCTTTCCTTCTCAAATGATTAAGAATTAAGTATCTAAGGACATTATTTTAAGGAGTTTGGATGGATCTTCATTTTACAAACTTCATCATTATTTTGATGTAGGTATTTAAGATGAGGAGGTCTTAGAAGAGATAAGGAAAGTGAAGAGAAGCTTAAAATGGAAGAAAGCATGAAAGGAGAATTATTTGACAAGCCACGCCTAGGTGTAACACTCTCGGTTTTCAGGAAAAATTAGATAAAGAAACCCACGCCTTGGCATGGGAAAGTGGCGCTTATGCGTGGGAAAAGCCTAAGTCCACGAATTTAGACTTTTTATCTGATTTTGGAGAGGAGGGGAGGCACTTTTGGTTTTTCTAAAAGCATAGTTCGATAGAGAAAGTGAGAGGAAAGAATTTCTACTTGGAATAGAGGAGATTCAAGGGAAGAATCAAGATCGAGGGAGGAAGATCAAGCCTGGATTATCTCCACTTTTGTTCATTCTTACCCTTTTTCTCTCTTGATTTATAATTTGATGGATTCCATGATTTTATTTGTTTTTCCTTCTTATATGATGTGTAACTAAACTCTAATCTAGGGGCTCTCTAGGATCTTGCTATGAATTTGAATATTTTGTAATTTCTTTGGGTTCCTATAAATGAATTTGGTTTTATTCTTCTATACCTATGCTTAATACTTGTTCTTGATTGGTCATCAATTGCATGATCATAGTATTTTCAAATGAACTAGACATAGAGATTTGGAAATATAGACATGGTATAGTTGATGTATATTCAATTACATTCAAGTTAATTGGGTGTGTTGATTAGTTAATGGGATAGACATATACCATTTGGCCATGCATAGCAAGTGTTTGAAACTTGGTCTTAATGAGTTATTCTTATGCTAATTCACATGGACACATAGTGGTTTAGATAAGTTTCATAGGGGTAATTTGTAACACCCCGATTTTTGTTTGTTTTTGGTTTATCTGTGATTTTCGTGATGTTATGAATTTTTGGTGATTTTTGTGAATTTCTATGAATTATTTGACTTATCTTGATTATTTTAATATTATTTCTAGAAAATTTTGGACTGTTAATACAGGGCTGGGAGATCTTACTAAACTCGAAACTGGAGACAATTTTCAAAGTTTTAATTGTTTGACATTTTATCTGACAGATAAAATTTAAGTATGCTCTATTATCCATTGGAATATAGATACTGGCTTTATTAACTGTGAGTTTTGTCCATTAGATAATAGCTTATAGAAAAGATTTAGTAGATTATTTCTATCTAGTCACTTTTGTGACATCATCCACATGACATCATCTTTGACTTTTTGGGACCAATAGAAAACAAGCTTGTTGGATAAGCTTTGGGAAGGTTATTGGAGAAGCTTTGGGAAGCTTGTTGGAGAAGCTTTGGAAAGCTTGTTGGAGAAGGCTTGCCTTTTTCCCTTTTTGCCCTTGAGGCCCATGGCCAAGAAACTTCTTGGAGAAGCTTGGTGACCAAAAATTTATTCTCCTCTCTCCTAAGCTTTTCTTGTCTTGTTTTTGAGCAACCAAAAGCAAAACTCTCTCTTCTCTCTCTCTTCTTGAGGCTTATGGCCAACCCTCCCAAATACCATCCAATCTTTGTTTCATCCAAACTAAATACACATCTTGAATCTAAACATCATTCTAAGGCACTTTTATGTGAAGATCAATCTTTAGTTCATCCATCTTCAAGCATTTCTCCAAGTTTTTCTTCAAATCACAAGTTCAAGAGTTTTAAGGTAAAGTTCTTGAATCTTCTTTCTTATTTTGCTTTTGAGAAACCTTCTACCAAAACTATCTCTTTTCTCTTCTTTGTGGCTCACGGCCATCACCTCTCCTCCACCCTTCAATCTTGATCAATTCCAACCAACCCCATTTCTTGGATCTAAACACCTTTTTGAGACATTTTGTTGTTGTGAGTTTCTCCAAAATCATCCATATTTAACCTCTTTCTCAATACTTCACGTTTGGAGGCTCTAGGTGAAGTTTCTCATCTTTATTTTTAAGTTTTCTTCTTAGGTTCTTAACCATAATCTTGATTCATGGTCATCTTGTTCCAAGCCCTAGATGTTGATGCTTGTGCGTTGTTTTGTTTTAAGGATCTTGGAAGGAGAAGCATTTTCAAGGAGACAATAAGAAGCTTTGATCATCATCTAAGGTAAGAGGGACATTAACCTCATCAACCAAGTTATGGTGGTGAGGAACGAAATATTTGGGTTTGTGAGTGAAAAATCCATGTGAGGATTTATTCACTCGATTGTGTGATTATTAGTTTATGCTTGTTTGATTATGTATAATTATATGATGTTGATTGTATGCATGAAATTGCTATGGTCGCTTGTTGATTATATGTGATTTTCATTGCCTTGACATTATGCAAGAACTTGATATAGTAGATTTGTGATTACTAGAGTACGTTGTATGCTATAAATTATGCTAAAAAGGAATGATTTTTGGTTCCAATGATCTCTTGAGGCTCACGACCTTTTTGACCTAGGAGAAGGTATCCATGAGAAAGATATTTTATTGGTTAAGAACTTAGATGATTAGGAAGGGAAAATACGATTTATGAGTTTACAAGTTGAAAAATGGAAGAAACAAAGTTTTTAGCATTGAAAAGAATTCGTTTTTTACCATAATATTTGATAATGGAATGGAAAAGTGATTTGGGACTTAGAATATTTTATTAAGATGATTTTGATAGACGATTTTTGGCCATGGTATATGATAATGGGATGGAGAAGTAATTTGAAGACTTAGGGCATTTTATTAAGATGATTTTTGATAAGTTAAATAGAAAGAATTTTTCTTAGAATTAGAATAATGAAAGTTTTGGAAAGAATGATAGAAAATATTACTTAGATGATTTGGGGACTAAATTAGGATTAAAGGAATTGATTTTGGCTTCAATTGTAGAAGTAAGATAGAAAGATGATATGAAATTTGAAGTATTTTATTTAGTAGAGTTTTAGTTGAAATCTTGTTGTTGAAGATGAAAATTTTGAGGTCCAAAGACTTTAGGCTCACGGCCAAGTGGTTTCAAAAAGGGTATCTAAGACAAACTTTAATGTTGATTTAGAACTTTGATGCTTAGGTGAAAAATGAATTGGATTAAGGATTTATAATAATGAAGGAGTGATACAACAAGTTGTGGTATAATAAGAAAGGGATTTCAGCCTTGAGTGGGAAAATAAGCTTGAGAGAAAGATAATGAAAACTTAAGGTATCTTTAGGGTTTAGGGAAAGAAAAAGAATTTATGAGATCAAGATGATGTTTTATGTAATCTGAGAATGATGATTCCTAATTTTTGCGTGATAAAGATGCCTTGTGACTAAAGATAACAGTAGTGTGCTATTAGGTGCTCGAACGAGGCCCGGTGATGTTGATGACTGGTTTGGCTCGTGATAAGCTTATGTTTATGGAAAATGCTTCACATTGGAGAAAAACAACAATTTTACTGTTAGGTCAATGTATTGGACATGAAAATATCAGTGGATGGCTTAACCCAGTGGTGGTTTGTTTTTCATGGAATGATGCTGTTAATAAGTGTTGATTTATCATGCCATTCCATCATGCATTGTGAAAGTAAAAGTCTTGGTGACTTTGCTATTAAGGCTATATGCCTAGGAGATGAATTACACCTTAGTACAGGTGCGATAGGCATGGTGTAGGTCATGTGTTGACCTTGGGGGCGTCAGGGTGTGAGTATTCCACAATGGGCGGCTGGTAGCTCCCCTGTGTCGTGGATCAGACCGATGCAAACACACCGACAATCCGGACTAAGACATTTTCCCTACTCACGATCTGGTGTAGATTGTCTTGTATAAAGGTGTGTTGTGCAAATTAAGAAATTGAGAAATTATAGCACTTGACTTGAGGCTGACGAGATACAGACAGATCTTCGAGATCATTCTCTCCAAAATTGTGTTTAGCTCCATGGAGTAGGAAATGAGTGCATTGTGCACAAGAATAGTCAGCATACACATTATGTATATGCATAGTCAGTGTACATCGTGTCGAGGCATAGTCAACATGCATATTGTGGTAGCATAGCCAGTACACTTATTGTTATGGTATGGTCAATATTCATGTATTGTGATATACATTGTTGAATTATCTATCAGTTGATAACATGATTATACCTGTTGTTCTGTGATATTCCTGTATTAATATGATTATATATGTTGTTCTTTGATGTTGTTGTATATGAATGACATTATTGTCATTATTATTTCTTACTGCCATGCCGGTATTGATGTAGGGGATCTCATCTATTTACTGTCTTGTGCTATTTGTTCTGTTATATATTTATATTTTTAACAGGACTGTAATGGCAGCAAGGCAAGATCTACGAGGTTTCGTTAGGCTACAGTTTCATGGGGGCTTTGAAGCATAGCACGTCTAATAGGACACAGGGTGCATTCAGTATGTCAGAGATATTACCTTACTTTGAAGTAGGACCTGGCATAGGGTTGCTACATTTTATGTGGATGCTGCTATTTTCTTAGAGTTTTGCATGCCTATTGGAGAGTTATGGAGTAATCTTCATAACCCTCCTAGGGAAGATTTCGAGGTGTCGACTGCTCAGACTCCCGTCTGTGGTGACATGCCTTGACTAGGGAATTTGTCCGTTAGGGATCTCGAAGAGGGCCTGGAGGAAGATTGGGTGCAGGACCCTACTCTTCAAGTGTTTGGACTTGAGCTAGGTTCAATTTTTATATGGTAGTCATTTATGTCTTTTAGGGGTACGTAAGTTTTATATAATTAAGTTGTTACTAATCTATGTTATATACATGAGAAGTATATTATTTAGTTTTTACGTCTTGTGTTTCTATAATTTGGTAAGTTTATGTTATCTACGAAAAAGAAATTCTGAAACTCGTATTTCATAACAGCAAATATTTTATAGTTTGGGAAAGTTTGTTTTAAAGGAAGTCAGTCTGAAATGTAATGCCCCTTCGGAGGGGGTGTTACATAATTGACCTAAACATAGGCTTTTATCTATAATAAGTTTCTGCTAGCAAAATCAATTCTTTGGTAGATGCTCTTGAATTACAAATATTCATTGAAGTAGCAAGTGAATAGGGACCCCTAGACTTTATTCATACTTAACTTTCTCTTGCGAACTTGGTTTTTGGTGCATCTTGTCTTATTTATTTTAAGTTATTATTTTTCATTAAAAAAACCACTCACATATTTCGATTGCTTTGATAAGAACTTGTAGAAATTAGTTAGGTATTGGCACCTTTCTAGTTATCAATCCATTGGCACACGATGCTTAAACTCTCATTATATTACTTGTCGACCCGTGCACTTGCAGATCCAAACAAGTTTTTGGTGCCGTTGTCGGGGATTGAGTTTAGATTTGGTGTTATTTCTTATATTGATTCATAACTCTTATTTCAAGTTTTGTTTGTCTATTTTGTTTTTTAGGTACTTGGCTCTTATATGCGAAGGACTCAAAGTGTATCTCGATTTCCTTATGACCCTGAAATCGAGAGGAACTTTCGTAGATTGTTAAGAGAATAAGTACAAGGGCAGGCACTTAATTTTGACAGCGAATCTGAGATGGCAGAAGAAAAGAATATTGAAATACTCTTGAGGGAGTATGCCACTCCAAATGCTTGAGATATTCGATCTAGCATTAGAAGGCCAACTGTACAAGCGCAGACTTTTGAGATCAAGCCTGCCATTATCCAGATGGTTTAGTCTACTTTGTAATTTGTGGATCTACCTCATGAAGATCCCAATGCTCATCTAGCCAATTTTCTGGAGATTATGATACCTTCAAGCACTAGGGGATGACTGATGATGCAGCTCACTCAAGGCCCTTTTCTTTCTCTTTGAGGGATAGGGCCAACGCCTGCCTTTAATCCTTACCTGAGCATTCCATCACAACTTGGAGGAACTTGCACAATAGGTTTTGAACCGATTCTTCCCTCCCATGAAGTCAATGAAGTACAGAAATGATATATTATCCTTCAGGAAGTTTGAGGGAGAGACTTTATATGAGGCATGGGAGCGATTTAAGGAGTTGCTGAGGAAGTGCCCAAAAAGGATGTTGATACATACTTTCTATAACAGCTTGACAACATCCATTCGATCTATAATTGATGCAGCAGCTAGAGGGGCTCTCATGAGCAAGACTATAGACACGGCCTATGACCTTTTGGAGGAAATAGCTAATAACATCTATCAGTAGCTAGCAGAGAAGGTTACTCCTAGAAGAATGGCAGCCGATATACATGAAGTTGATAATCTCACATCGCTTTTGGCTCAAGTGGCAGCACTCTCCAAGAAGCTTGACATCATGGCAATCAATTTAGGGCAAATGGGGCCAATAACTTGGATAAGATTTGTGATCATTGTAGGGACCTTCACTCAACTACAAATTGTACAGCTAGCTTGGAGAGTGTGCAATATGCTAGCCAATTCTGCCAGCCTAGTCTCAACAATGCTTTTGGTAACACTTACAGCTCTAGTTAACGGAACTATCCTAATCTCTCTTGGGGTGGAAATTCCCAAGGTTCTTCTTCTTATTAGCCAAAAGAAGCACCCTGTGCTCCTCCCAATTTTCAACAACAGAGTTCCCCTCAAGCCAAAACTTCAACATCAACATTAACTTCCAACTTGGAGAAGATGTTTGCTCAATTCATGACTGGCCAACATGTAACATCCTAATTCTAATATCCTATTAGACTTAATCTATGCAAGAATATTCAGTATTGACAATGTTACTACTAATAACCAAGCCCATAATATTCACATAAATAAATAATTATGGAAAGCCACATACCAACAGTTATATATATACATAATAGCCTCAAAAGGGCACATTGTTATACATAACTCAAAACAAACTAAGCAAATATAAAATATATACAAGCCCAGTTCACAACAGCATCTATACTATGCTAGTCCTCATACATCTTCTTCTTCCCTTTCGAAGAACTTGCACTTGGATTTACATGGCAACACAATCGGGGTGAGAAATCACATCTCTCATTAGAAGTATTCCAAAATCAGCATTTTATACAATCGTACAGATTAATCAACCATAAAGTTAACACTTCAATCACTGAAGTACGCAATTTTTCATACAATTGCAATGTCATGATTTTATGTCATGGCAGCAACCGCTCATACAATTGCCATGCTATGCCTAATTATGTCTAATGTGTATGTCTATGCAAGTCCTAAGAAAGCAATTTAAAGATGTCATGAGCCCTCAGACCTTTTGAGGATATTATCCACCTCAACTACTCTAGAATATGTTGTGATATGTCATGAATTATCAGGCATAGTGAGGATATGACTCACCTACACTACCCATTAATACAAATAGAGGATATTACTCACCTCACTATTCTACAATTTATAGGGAGGATATTACTCACCTCTACTAGCCAACAATCATGATGAGGAATTACTTACCTCAACATAACGAGGAATTACTTACCACACTATTCAATCAATATAAAGAGGATATTACTCACCTCTTTACTCAATAACATAATGAAGATATTACTCACCTCATTACTCAACAACATAATGAGGATATTACTCACCGTATTACTCAACAACATAATGAGGATATTACTCACCTCATTACTCAACAACATAATGAGGATATTACTCACCTCATTACTCAATAACATAATGAGGATATTACACACCTCAATATGTTTCACAATTGATAGAGAGGATATTACTCACCTCTACTATCCAACAAACACATAGAGAGGATATTACGCACCTCAATATGTTTCATAAACATCTCATGCAATACAATTACTAATTACTTCCCATAATTAGCTCAACAATTGATTTATATACATTTCAAAACTTACTTCATCAAATACTCCTAAAAGTTCCTTAACACTCTTAAAAAGGCATACATGAGTGAATCCAACGCTTAGGGAAAACTCATTTCCTCAGTTAATCATAATACACAATGTATGTATATAGTCATGTCTAATTATCCCACATAATTAGTACTATGAATCCATTGATTCAACACATTCACCCTTCATTAAATACTCCTATCAGACTCTCATCACTCACTAAGAAGCATAAAACAAGAAACTTCACAAGATAAACACTTCATTTCCCCTCAAATAAAGATGCTTTCAAAAGTTAGATCAGGCCCTCAAGCGCTCACCTAGGGCACTCAGGGGCTCAGGTGGCAGACCGTTTCCTCTGTTCTTCCCAGAGAAAAGTGCTCAAACGCTCACACAAGAGCACTTAGACACTCAACGTGCACTCAGACGCTTCCACACAGGCGTTCAGGCGTTCAAGCGCTCATCGCACAGCAACATGCAAAATTCCTCCCTAGGTTGAGGGCACTCAGGCGCTTTACTCAGGGCGCCTAGGCGCCGGTCACCTAGAACAAAATCTGTAGAATTTTGCAAATTAAGTTATTGTTCCATTGAGGAACAAAGGTGCTTTCACACCCTCAAATCTCAAATCCACTTGGTTTCTTACCTCAAGTAAGATCCATTAACATACTAAAACTCTTAAATCACTTTAATTTCATTCAATCATACCACTTTTTGAATCAAAATCTTCACTTAACCCAAACCCCCAAAATATGACCTAAAAGGGAATCAAGGAATCCAAGTGATGAAAAAATCATCATAACATATTCACAAATCAGTTTCTTACTCAACCAAACTATCCTCATCAAAATTCAACTCAAGAATCACAAAATCACTCTTCAAACCTCCATTTCCTCATCAACTCCCTCAAGAACCAAAATGAAAGAAATGAATACAAGCAATCTAAACAAGGTTTTCCCCTACCACAAGATCTTGAATATGGCCAAGGATGGATCCAAGCTCTCCAATCCTTGCCTCTTGGTTTTTCCTCTTTCTCCTCTTCTTTCTCCTCCATTGTTCCATTCTCTCTTTTCTATTCTCTTTTCTGTTTTCTACTTCTCTCACTCTTAGCCGTGAGATATTTAATAAGGGAAGTCAAATTTGGCTTCTCTTGGATAAGTACTAAACTTCTAATCTATTAAGAACACTTAGATTTCACCAAATCTATTTTCTTAACTTCTAACAAGTTTAAAATAAATCCTAAGATTCATCAAAAATCTTGTTATACCAAAACCACCATTTTCCATATTAGCTACTAGTCCAACTAGCATTAAAACACACAACCAGTATGTTTAAAAATGTCAAACTAACTCTGATTAACCTCAAACTTTAACCACAACTTCTTCTACACATTTGTGACCTATAAACAAACTCTACACATTTATTTTCATTAACTAAGTAGTTTAAGCCACTTCTGGAGTAAATAACAACTATATTTCACACATAGTGTTACAGCAATATGACTAAACGTGCTCAGAAAGTCACAAAACTTAACAGGCATGATAAATAGGTATTAGGCTACCTCTGTAACCATATAAAAGTCTATCATATTTCCCAGGGTGTTACACAATAAGACTGTATAACTAAAATTAATTCAAGGCTAGCCTCCTACGATGCTTTGATGCAAAGCCAAGCAGTTTCCTCGAGGAATCTTGAGATTCAAGTTGGCCAACTTGCCCAAGCTCTAAACAATAGGCCCCCAGGGAGTTTTTCAAGAGACACCATAAACAATCCTAAAGGTGCCTCTGATGAGCATTGTAAGGCTATATTATTAAAGAGTGGGAAGGAAATTGAAGGAAATCCTAAGACTAAACTACTTGAAGAATAAGTTGAAGTTATAAAAGATAAGGTGGTTGTGAGCAATGAGGTTGAGAAGTATGAGGAAATTACAAAAAGGGAGGTTGAGGACAAGAAGAATAAGGACAAGTTTATACACGACCTCCACCTTTCCCTAACCGGATAGCTAAGTAAAAACTCGATGCTCAATTCCAAAAGTTTCTAGAGATTTTCAAGAAACTTCACATTAACATACCATTTGCTGAGGCTTTAGAACAAATGCCTAGTTATGTGAAGTTTATGAAGGACATCTTGGCCAAGAAGAGAATGCTTAGGGATTATGAGACTGTAGCTCTCACAGAGGAATGTACTGCCATTTTACAAAATCAGCTACCTCCCAAGTTGAAAGACCCTAGAAGCTTCACCATTCCATGCACTATTGGTAGTCAATTTTTTGGTAAAGCTTTGTGTGACCTAGGGGCAAGCATAAACTTGATGCCTCTGTCTATCTTCTAACGGCTAGGGTTGAGAGGGGTGAAGCCAACTTTGGTCACTTTGTAATTAGCTGACTGTTCCCTCACTTATCCGAAGGGAGTCATAGAGGATGTCTTGGTCAAGGTAGACAAGTTTATCTTTCTAGCTGATTTCATCATCCTAGACATGGAGGAGGACCGCAATGTACCATTGATTCTTGGGAGGCCTTTCCTAGCTACTGGTAAAACTATCATTGATGTGCAAAAAGGTAAACTTACTATGCAAGTCAATGAGGAAAAAGTAACCTTTAATATTTACAAAGCCATGAAATTTCTAAATGATCATGAAGAATGCTCTTATATAGGTATGATTGATCAAGTAGTCAATAATGCATTTCATACTAATTTTACTGATGATTCCCTTACTTTATCTTTGACATCCATGTATGAGCATATAGATAGGGATGATGTTATGAAATGCATTAAGCTACTTGACTCTTCTGCTAAGTTTTTCAGGAAGCCAGCTTTGAACCATTGAACATATCCTCTGACAAGCCCATTCTCCAGCCTTCCATAGTCACTCCACCTAAGTTAGAGCTCAAGTCATTGCCTGATCACTTGCGGTATTCATACTTGGGGGAATCTTCTACATCGTTAGTTATCATTTCTTCATATTTGTCAGAAAAGTAAGAATCCAAGTTGTTGAGATTGCTTAGGGAGTACAAAAAGGCTTTGGGGTGGACTATTACAGATATCAGAGGCATCAGCCCTACTATATGCATGCACAAAATCTTGTTGGAAGCTGATCACAAGCCTACCATTGAACATCAAAGGTGTCTCAACCCATCATGAAAGAGGTGGTCAAGAAAGAGATTATCAAATGGCTAGATGCGGGCATCGTATACCCTATCTCTGATAGCAAATGGGTGAGCCTAGTTCAGTGTGTGCCTAAGAAGGGTGGAATGACAGTGGTAGCCAATGAGAACAATGACTTGATTCCCACCAGGATAGTCATAGGATGGTGCATTTGAATGGATTATAGGAAGCTCAACGCTGTAACCTAGAAGGATCATTTTCCATTATCATTTATTGATCAAATGCTAGATAGATTGGCAGGTCGTGTGTATTATTGTTTCCTTGATGGGTATTCGGGGTACAATTAAATTGCTGTTGCCCCAGAAGATCGAGAGAAAACTACTTTCACCTACCCATATAGTACTTATGCTTTCAAAAGGATGCCCTTTGGTTTGTGCAATGCCCTAATGACCTTTCAAAGATGTATGATGGTTATCTTCACCGACATGGTAGAGAAATGTTTGGAGATATTTATGGATGACTTGTCAATCTTTGGTGATTCTTGTGATGAGTGTCTTCATAATTTGACTCTTGTGTTGCAAATATGTGAGGAGACAAACTTGGTGCTTAGAGAAATGTCATTTTATGGTCCAGGAAGGCATAGCACTTGGTTGATAGAGCTAAGATTGAGGTTATTGAGAAACTTCCACCACCAATTTTAGTGAAAGGAGTTCGGAGTTTCCTTGGGCATGCTGGATTTTACCAGAGGTTTATTAAAGATTTTTCCAAGCTTTCGAAACCACTTTGTAACTTGTTGGAAAAAGATGTGCCTTTCAAGTTTGATGAGTCATGCAGGGAAGCCTTTGTGGAGTTAAAGAAAAGACTTGTCTCATCACCTATTATCATTACTCTTGATTGGACCCTACCATTTGAGTTGATGTGTGACACTAGTGACTATGCAATAGGAGTAGTATTGGGCCAAAGGAAGAACAAAATCTTTCACTCCTTTTATTATGCAAGCGGGACACTTACTGATGCACAGTTGAACTACACCACTATGGAGAAAGAACTCTTTGCAGTTGTCTTTGCATTTGAAAAATTCCAAGCATATTTGGTTGGTGCTAAAGTCATTGTCTTCATGGATTACTCGGCCATCAAGTATCTAGTGAACAAAAAAGACCAAGTCGTTTTTGATTCGTTGGGTTTTATTACTACAAGAGTTTGATCTTGAGATTAGAGATTGGAAGGGTGCTGAGAACTAGGAGGCTGACCATCTTTCCAAGTTGGAAAATGAGATTTATTAACAAGACCCAGCTTTCATTCGTGAGACATTCCTAGATGAACATTTATTTATTATGTTTGCTAGCTCAGATCCATGGTAAGCTAACTATGCCAACTATATTGTGAGTGGATTGATACCATCAGAATTATCCAATCACCAGAAGAAGTTCCTTCATGATGTTAGATTCTATGTTTGGGATGAGTCGTATCTCTTTAAACAGTGTGCTGATCAGGTGCTTAGTGTAACAACCTACCATTCATTTTATTATAATTTAATGTTACTAATAAAATATTACGTACTACGTTTATTATTTCTTATTTATTAAAATAAGTGCATCAGTTTATTACGTAATGGACTTGAATTAATACTTAAACCAATTAGGTTGAAATTATTATTTATAGTTGTAAAACTATAAAACTCACATATTGTTGGAATATAATTCTAATAAAATACAAATAAAAAATATATAGTAACACATTAACTGAATTTATATTTAATATTTACATCTGGTGTGCAAGTACATTTGTCTAAAATATTTACAAAATCCCAAAAGTTACAAAAAAACTACAAAAAGAAGACATCTCAAACATCTGAATAAGTAAATGAGGTCAGTACATCAGTAGACAGTACACACCCATAATGGAGCCAAGTCGGCTATATACATCTATTTATAGCCAAATGAAATTCTTCAGTAGCAGGAGAAATACAAAGTGAGCATCAATATCAATCAATAGAGTGATGCATACCATCCTGTTTCACTGAACATAACAAATAATGGATGAGAATTTATAATTCTTAGTAGGAAAATCATACAGTTGATAAAATAATTTATTTTAAACTATGCTATGTCCAGCTACATTCACTGCAGAAAATACTTTCCAAACAAAGTACTACATAATTTTACTTTATATTAATAAAATACATACTAAATAGTATCATTTCACATTCCATTAAATTTTACTTTATCTTCTTGCTCACATGGCCAATAACATAACATATCATAGTTGATATCTCAAACTTACTAAGGCGTCCCCGAATTATGGTCATTCCAATAAAGGAACCAAATAAAAGTGATCACCCCACATGCCTTGGGAAGGGAGATATGGAGCTCAATAAAAGTTACTCATGTAAGACTCCACATTAAGTTCCATTTAGCCATTTTGGCCTGTGAACCTCCTTAATGGGTCCTAGAAGACATACATTCTTTTCTCTTAAATATTAATGTCACATCTCTAGGCTCAAAGGCAATTGATAAAATATCACAACTTTGAATATCATTCTTTCATAAAAACTACATCAGTAGTTCATAATTTGTGACATTAACATAATCAATCATTTACTCAAGATTTCAACATCAATAAAATTTATATAATTTATTTCTATAATTATAACAATAAAATATAATAAAATTCATTAACAAGTAAATCTAATCTTAATATGCATGCTTGGCCAAAAACACCAAATTGTGACAATGAATATTTTCTTTTCATTCTCATAATTTCTAGACTATTTCTAGCATCCAAAGTCCATTTTGAGTATCAATTTTATATTAAATCGAAGTTTAGATCAAAATTTCCAAATTAATTTGAATAAAACCTTAGTTCTTAAATCTTTGTCTCTTAACCATTTTTCCTCAAAATTAGCATCATCCTTATAATTCTTCCTTCATTAACAACACCATTCATCAATAATCCTCCATAGAAACTCAAACAAAATATCAAGAACACAACTTCAGTCTCGCTAACCTAGGGTTCCAATTTAGTAAAAATAGTCATAAACAAAGCTTCTTGATTCAAAGGCATGGTGAAAAGCATACTAAAACACTTTTAGAAACAGGAAGAACTCAAGAAACTTTGGAGAAAAAGTATGACTCCCTATCTCTTGTCCTTGAAAGAATTTGCAAGAAAGTTAAAGATCTTGAGCCCAACTACTTGATACTCTTGAAAACTAGCTTGAAAATACATGGATCCTTCTTGTTCTTGGCTTTTCTCCTTTTTCCCTTATTTTTCTTCTCTTCTTCCTCCTTTTTCTTGCCTTGGCCGAATTTTGTAGCACCTTTGGGAGAGTTCCTCTTCTTTATTTTCTATTCATTTTTTCTTTTATATTTTCTAGCCAACCAATCATAAGTGAACCAAGTGTTTCTTCTTTAAGTTTCTGACCAATCAGAATGGGTTTAGTGTCTTCAATCCACCAATAGGAAATACCCTAGTGTTTCTAAGAACCAATCATTTTAAACTCATGTATTGCATAATGTCAAATTCATATTGGTTAATCATTAACTAATCAATTTTGTACTTATGTCTTGTATATTATCTAATTTCTATTGGTTGATCACACTAAGTTATCTAACTCCCATTGGCTACTCCTTACTAACCATTCACATTGAAGCTAGTGTCTTGTAAGTTGTCTAACTCCCATTGGCTACTTCTTATTAACTAATCACATTGAAATTAGTGTAATTCATTAGTCAATCACCTTAAAATTGATGTCTTCTTACTATTGGTTAATCATCAACCAATCAAGTTAAGACTACTCCAATTTCTATAATTAATGAGTTTTCTTCTAGTAAATTTATATCTTAAATAACTTATAAATCTTTTTCACAATTTCTAGTGTTCTAGGAAATCTTCTGTTACTCCTTTGGACTTACTGTATACAAATTGTTCAATTTGTATACAAAAAGTTTTTAATTCCACATACGTTCCTTGTGTGCAAATTTTTTTAATTCCACGTATGTCCTTAATAACAATTTTATAAATTATCCTATGAATGTAGAATATGAATTGAATACTGTCATATATAAGAATTTAATTTAGAAGGGATATTACACTTAGAAGGTGCATTCCTATGGAGGAGACTAGTACTATTCTTGAGCAATGTCATGCTTCACCTTATAGGGGTCACTATTGTAACATCCCGAAAATTAATAATTTCAGGATAAATGATCATTTTACAATATTTAGGATTTTCTGGAATTTTTCTGGTTTTTTCTGAAAAAGTGGAATATTTTAATATTATTTCTCGTTTTGCGTGCACACTGGGCAGAGTTGGCAAAACGACTGTAACGCTCCCAAAGTTGGAAAATTTTATTACGAATAGTTATTTTCTAATATTTATGATTTATGTGAATTCTTTCAGAATTTTTCGGAAATGACGAATATTTTAATATATTCCTCGTTTTGCGTTCGTATTGAGCAGAGTCGGGAAAACGATTGTAATACTTCAAAAATTTGAAAATAATAAGACGAATAGTCGTTTTATAATATTTGTAATTTTTGAGAATTTTTCTGAGATTTTTTCGAAAACGTCGAATATTTTAATATATTTCTCGTTTTACGTGCGATCGAAGCGGAGCCGGAGAAACAAGATGTTTTCTCCGAGAACCTTGAACTATGGACTTGTCGACGGGGATCTTACTAAACCCGAGGCTGGACACATTTACGAGGTTTCATATTTTTTTAAGAAATTTAGCGGTCGGAATAATAAAAATCTTGTGTAAATTTCATCGTCGATAAATTAATACGACTTCATTGATCATTGTAACTATTATCCATTGAATAATAGCATGCATTAAAAATCCTATCACATTATCCTAATGCAATCTACTTTATGTCTAATCCATTCACTTTAATTCAAATTTAATGTTAAATAATCAAAGCTTCTTTGAGAAGCTTTGACCAAATAATGACCCAAATGGCCCTTGGCTTCCAAGAGAAGCCAATTTCTTCTCTCTCTCTTCTCTCTCTATACGGCTGGCAGCAGCCCATGCAAAGCAAAATATTGCTTTGTTTCATTTAATTTTTATTACACAAATCCATTAATTATCAAACACTTTCTCTCTCTACCCTTTCTTCCTTCTTCTTCATTTTTCTTTTCTCCCCTTCTCTCCACCATTGCTACGGCCAGCCCTCCTTCTTCTTCCCTAATCTTCACAAAAATTTCTTCTAATTACATTTTCTAAATCCCCTCCCCATTCTAAACATCTTTTCTTCTTGGAGTTTCTTGAAAATCCATCATCTTCACCATTTTTCCAAGCTTCAAGCTTTGAGCTTTTTGGGTAAGTTTCAAGACCTCTCTTCCCTTCTCTTCATTTTCATGGTTATGGTCTATATGTTGGTTATCCATACTTCATTTTTTAAGCATTGGAATTGATTTAACAAAGTTGGAATTTTTAGGGTTCTTGGGGGGTGCAAACCGAAAATTTGCAAAGGAGATTTCTTGGTGTTTCTCTTGATTTCTCTCCATTTTCTTCTCATTTTCGTTTTCCCTTGGTTACCTATGTGACCAAGGATCATTCTTTTCAAGCTTTAGTTTGTAAATATGAGAATTTGACCACTTTATGGTTTTCTTGAAGGTGGAATCCGAAAATTGAAAATCAAGGAACCAAGGAGTTGTTTTCTTGCATTGTCTCCTCTAGGTAAGAGGGAGACTACTCACTTCAACCACTTATGGTGGTGAGGAGACTTTGTATGTGTGTTGATGGGGAAAATCCATCCTTGTATGCTATTTGTATGCTTGCTTGAATTATAAATTGTGAATGAATTGGCATTCTTGAATTTGATTGATACTTGATTATGCTATTGAATTTGATTGATACTTGATTATGCTCTTGAATGTGTTTGATGTATTAATTGTGCTTGATCATGTTGAGGTTGCTAAATGGAAAATTTGGAGTTTCCTACCTTAACATGGTGCCACGGTTTTGATTAGAAATTAGGGGTGAATATTGGTTTGTTGTATATAATGGTATGTTGGATTGGATTACGTGATTGGAAATGGAAGAAAAATATTTGGGAATCTCTTGGAGTGCCACAGTTTTGGAGTGGAATTTAGCTTATTGAGAATGAAATATATGGATTTATCCATAGATTGGAGCTAGTTGGTTCTTGAGTTTGAACCTAGGTCATGAACAACTAAGAGAGTGATTTTTTTGGGTTTGATTCAAATCAAGAGGTTTAAGTTAGTGATTAATGTTTTCTAAGTGTTAATGAACTAGTTAGGAACTCAAAATCACATAGAAAATGATCTTGAATGATTGAAATTGAGAATTGTTTCAAAAGAACCATTTTCGGATTCAGCAGAATCCAGTGAGCAGTCAGCGATGTTTGCTGCATAACTCGAGCTACCGATATCGGAATGACCTGATTCTAGAGCCATTTGAAAGCTAAGACATAAGGCTTCATGTAGTAAAAATTTCAGAATTTTTGAGCAAGCCAATCAATACCAGTTTCTGTTTGAACCCACGACAGATTCTGCCGAAAAAGGTATTCTGGCAGTCAGTAAACAAGGTTGCATAATTTCTTGATCCGATGTCGTATGGACATGAAACCGGTGCCATTTGAAATCTAAGACATGAGACTTCATGTGATAAAAATTTCAGAATTTTCCCACATGTAGTATGTTCCCAGTTTTAATTTAAAGTTAGGTCAAGAAATTAGGGTTTTAGAGGAGTGACATGTAGATGATGACTTGAATGAATTTGAGATTTGAGCCATTGTGAGGCCACAACCTCTAAGGTATTTTTGAGTGTAAGTATTTGATTTTGATAAATTGAAATCATAAGGAATTAAGAAAATTAGGAACCTATGTAATGAAATGGATAATTAATGAGTTGGAAGGTGTGATTTTGATAAATTGGAATCATAAGGAATTAAGAAATTAGAAACCTATGTAATGAAATGGAAAATTAATGAGTTGGAAGGATTTAATAAAATCAAGACTTAATAAATCTTAAAGGACTAAGAGTGAAAGCATCATAAAATTTAAGGTAATCCTAAGTGAGTGAAGAACATGAGAGTGTGAGGCCTAAGAGCTTAAATAAATTACAAGTTTTGGGAAATTGAATAGCCTTGGAATGTTAAATTGGTTTTAAGAATTGATTTTGAATATGAACCTTGAAAATGGGAAACAAATACTAAGTTAGGATTCATAATGAACCTAAAGACGCATCAATTGACTTGATCCTTGTATTTCGATGTTATGGGTCCATGTGAGTGACCATTTGTATATTGATGCTTATATTGGTCAATTGCGACATATTATGGAATTGTATGAAATTGTGAATCATACATATTAATGAATGAGATTGTGGTTATCCTTGAAATGTACTATTGGCTTGATGTGGATCCGTGGATGGGATCAAACCTTGTTGCTAAATGATATGACATCCATTTGAAGCATGATTGACCTAGTTGTCATGAGGAGCATGATTGAGTCATGCATTGCACAAAAAGAATGAGAACGTCCGTTGGACATTGTTAAGGCCGAGTTGCCTAGGAGTTGAACACACCTTAGTGCGGGTGCGAATAGACAAGTGTAGGTCTTCGTTGACCTTGGGGGCATCGGGGTGCGGGTTGCTCGCAATGGACAGTTGGTAGCTCTTCTGTACCGTGAGTTAGACCGATGCAACACACCGATGATCCGGACCGAGACACTGTCCTATTCATGATCTAGCGTAGAATGTCTGTACAATGCCATGATGTGCACGTGGATAAATTGATGAGTTATAGCACTTTGGCCGCGGAAATGAGTTACAGACATGTCTCCTGATCTTTCTCTCCGATTGTTTATGTCTAGCTCCATGGAGTAGGAATTGTGGTGTCATAATGCATTGTGCATCGTTCATTGTCAGTCTCATAAACTGTTGGGCATGAATACCTGTGAATGTGAAGATAATCTGTTGTACTTCTGTAAACGATTATCTTATTGTTGTGTTGATTCTGGAAATACTATTGTGATCTGCACTGCTATTGCTTATTGTTGTTTTACCTATACTATAAATATCACCGTTGTATTGATTCGATATTTGCTTAGAATTGAATTGCTTTTATTATAAATTTCACTATTTCGTTGATGAATATATGAATCTGTATTGTTTTGGTGGGCGCTTTGCGCCGTGTCGTTTTTTACTGCCAATAATGGTAATGAAGGATGGGTGTCTCACCTCTTTCCTATATTTGTGCATTTCTGTTTTATATTTATATTTGATAAGAGATCGTGAGGAAGATAAAGAGAGACCACACCTTGGTTGATTGGTTTGAGCATCTGGACAAGATTTCTTCGACTACGTAAGAGTGTAGCCGCGTGGAGGCATTGATGCCTCGTCGTGTCAACCGGGACACTATGCGTTATGTACATATGGGGTTGTGGCTTTGATCGCTGGTAGTGCCCATCCCTGGGCTACTACTTTTCCCTTTTTGTATTTTATCTCTCGCTGTATTTTATTGGACTCGTAATTGTTATATTCTATGTCATTAGTTATTTGTGTAAACCGACTATAAAATATGTATATGAGGAATATGATTTTATTTCAATGGTTGTATTATGGGTTGAATATACTTATATTTCATTCGAGGCTTATATTTTCTATTGATGCTAATGAAAAAAAAAAAAAATATATATATATATAGACTCTTGAGAATTTAAAATTACTTGTTGTCATGATTGTGACACACTAAGATTTAGTAACTCGTGGTATAATGACGATTATGCTTGGCCGCTACATCAAGGGGTGTTACATTAGGTGGTATCGAGCAGCTTCATCCCTGTTGAGCCTGGGTATGGACTTGCTATGTTTAGGCATATTAGAACCTAGTCTCGTTGTGCACTTCCTTGTCTCTTGATTGAGATAATGGGAAAGGAATGCATGACTTGCCGTAGGTTGAATGTTAATAGCTACTTGTTATATTAGCTTGCATGATATTGAGGATTGATCCACTCAATATGTAATGTTCTCGTGTGTACAGGAAACTATGACTTCTCCTAGGCGTACTGTGTTGGGAAAAAAATAGGAATTCTTTTGTGAGGAGATCAAAAGATTTTGGAAAATCGATCTTCTGGAGAAAGAAATAGCTGGTGTAAATTAGGTTTGTGAAGCAGTTTAGAAGTTGACAGCTTACAAGAGATTACGCCGTGGAGGCAGAATGAAGAAGTTCATCTGGAAGCTGTTAAGATTCGTAAATTAGCTTGTCTTGCTTGAATGGTATGCATTGTGTGAATCTTTGTGTTTGACTTCCGAAAGGAGGCAATATTGTTTGAAATAATTACGTTTGTTTTATTGTGTTATGTTTGGTTCGTCTTCAGAGAAAGACACTAGCTCGTGGCAGACGTACACATCAACGTAGGATAAGACCATTGAAGTATGGCTGCGATCGTAGGAGAAATATGAAGAATAGCTGATGTGACAATTCACCAAGATCAGAGGACCGCACAGGAACGAAAATTGGAAGTTGTGGTTTAAAATCTATTGAAGGAAAGTCAAACTTGGGATGATCATGGACTCGCCTAGATTCTAAAGGAGAAATAATGGAAAAGTCAATAAGTTTAAATGGGAACTATGATCACGGTACTAAGAAAGTAACAACAACGCCCAACCCGTAGGGAAGGTGCTAGTAGTAGTAGATCCAATCAGACCTCAACATTTGGAGATCTAAACAAGGGAAGTACGCCTCAAATGACGATCCGATAATCGTGCTATATAATTCTGGGGGTAACTCTTTTCCTTTTACAATTTGTGACTGTATGGATCATTTGGATTCATCTGTGTCTTTTTATCTTCGACGTAGTTGCTTCCATTTCTGTTACTAAGACTTATCATTGACACTTAAGTTTGTTTAATCTATCCTACTTCTCATAAAGATTAAACCTTTTGTTGATCTATCTTGCTTACCAAGAATCATACCTATTAGATTTCATGATTTCAAAGATTGATCGGCTTATTTTCTCGGGTCATTATCCGCTAGAGCATTCGATAAGAACCTTAGCGATTTTCGAAAACTAAGGCTTTTGAGTTCATAAATGTACCAACAAAGTTGAAGCGTTGTGAGAGGAAAAGAAATCCAAGGATACGTGTTACCTTTTGTAGAGGACAGAAGAAAAAGGAATATGACCTGTCACCATTGTAGTCGGGATGAACTACAAGCTTTGTTAGTTAAGGAGAAAATGGAACATCTCGGTGAGATGAGCACCATCGTCAAACGAACAAGATTATGATCAAGGGTGAGTATCCTCGGAGAAAGATGAACGTCCTGCTCATCATTAAGTTCGGGGAGATTGAGAATGTCCCCGAAATGATTTTGAATGCACTATAGGCAATATGGGTGTCTAGTGATGCCATTCGGAGTAACAAATCCTCTTGTCGTATCCATGAGTGACATGAATTGTATCTTTTGTCCTTACCTAGAACAGAATTGTCAATGTCATTAATGATGACATTCTGATCTATTCTTGAAAATATGGAGATACACGTTGGACACATCGGCATAGTTTTCCTGACTTTAAAGGAGAGAGAGTAAATGCCAAAGCATCGAGTACGGATTCTTAATTGAGAAGGTTCGTTTGGATTCATGAAATTCCAAACGGAGGGATTATTGTGAATTCCTAAGAGATTGGAGCAGTTCTTCAAAAGGAAAGATCGGAGACCGTAAAAGAGACACATAGCCGGTGGAATTAGTTAGTTTTATCGACGAAGACACATAGATTGAAGGAGTGTCAATGGATCCTCCAAGATAGCCGGATATTTTGCTCAGTTTACGAGAAGAGAATCAAAACTTTTATGGACTAACGAGTGTGAAGAAATATTTTAAAGGTCGAGGAGACATTCGAATACTTGTCAGATTTGGTTCTACCTAATCCCATGGAACTGTTTAGAGAATTTTATGCTTCACAGTAAAATCTAGGATATGTGTTCATGCAAGGTTGGGAAAGTTGTGATTTACACCTCAAGGTAGTTGAGGACACATTGGGAATTGCCTAACTCACGTTTGGTGCTAGCCGTAGTTAAAAATTGCTCGAGAATATGGAGACATTTGCTACGATCAATGCCTTTAACAATCACACAAGTATCCATTCGATAAAAAGGGGTGAACATGAGACAGAAAGGTGATTAGAGTTTTTGAAGGAGTATGACGTCTAGTTTCAGTGTCGTCCTGTCTGGGTCACTAATAAACCCATTTCAAAATTCTTTGGACTATATCAAATTTCGTTTCGGGTTTGGTTCAATAGCTTGTCAACAGATTTTGTCATCCTTTCTTTCTAAATCTCCATGATATCTTCCATATGTCATGATCGCGAAAGTATGTCACCGATCCAGCCACGTCATCAAACTAAACCTAGTGTAATTCAGAGGGAATCTGATCTATGAGAAACTTCTCGTGAAGATTGAGAATAGAAGAATAAAGCAACACAAAGATATAGAGATTACGTTGGTAAGGGTGATTTAAATAGATGTAACTAAAGACACAATCTGAGGATAAGAAAATAAGATGAAGAAACACGTTAACGTTCGATCTAAGGGATGAAAATTTCGAGGATGAAATTTCTATTTGAAGGGGAGTATTGTAACATCCCGAAAATTAATAATTTCAGGATAAATGATCATTTTACAATATTTAGGATTTTCTGGAATTTTTCTGGTTTTTTTCTGAAAAAGTGGAATATTTTAATATTATTTTTTGTTTTACGTGCACACGGGGCAGAGTTGGCAAAACGACAGTAACGCTTCTAAAGTTGGAAAATTTTATTACGAATAATTATTTTCTAATATTTATGATTTATGTGAATTCTTTCTAATTTTTCTAAACGATGAATATTTTAATATATTCCTCGTTTTTATGCTCGTATTGAGCAAGAGTCGGGAAAACGATTGTAATACTTCAAAAATTTGAAAATAATAAGACGAATAGTCGTTTTATAATATTTGTAATTTTTGAGAATTTTCTGAGATTTTTTCGAAAACGTCGAATATTTTAATATATTTCTCGTTTTACGTGCGCACTGAGCGGAGCCAGAGAAATAAGATGTTTTCTCCGAGAACCTTGAACTATGGACTTGTCGACGGGGGATCTTACTAAACCCGAGGCTGGACACAGTTTACGAGGTTTCATATTTTTTTTAAGAAATTTAGCAAATAAATAAATAAAAAATACGTGTAAATTTCATCTGTCAGATAAATTAATACTGACTTCTGTCGACTGTAACTATTATCCATTGAATAATAGCATGCATTAAAAATCCTATCACATTATCCTATCGCAATCTACTTTATGTCTAATCCATTCACTTTAATTCAAATTTAATGTTAAATAATCAAAGCTTCTTTGAGAAGCTTTGACCAAATAATGACCCAAATGGCTCTTGGCTTCCAAGAGAAGCCAATTTCTCTCTCTTCTCTTCTCTCTATACGGCTGGCACTTGCAGCCCATGCAAAGCAAAATATTGCTTTGTTTCATTTAATTTTTATTACACAAATCCATTAATTATCAAACACTTTTCTCTCTACCCTTTCTTCCTTCTTCTTCATTTTTCTTTTCTCTCCCCCTTCTCTCCACCATTGCTACGGCCAAGCCCTCCTTCTTCTTCCCTAATCTTCACAAAAATTTCTTCTAATTACATTTTCTAAATCCCCTCCCCATTCTAAACATCTTTTTCTTCTTGGAGTTTCTTGAAAATCCATCATCTTCACCATTTTTCCAAGCTTCAAGCTTTGAGCTTTTTGGGTAAGTTTCAAGACCTCTCTTCCCTTCTCTTCATTTTCATGGTTATGGTCTATATGTTGGTTATCCATACTTCATTTTTAAGCATTGGAATTGATTTAACAAAGTTGGAATTTTTAGGTTCTTGGGGGTGCAAATCCGAAAATTTGCAAAGGAGATTTCTTGGTGTTTCTCTTGATTTCTCTCCATTTTCTTCTCATTTTCGTTTTCCCTTGGTTACCTATGTGACCAAGGATCATTCTTTTCAAGCTTTAGTTTGTAAATATGAGAATTTGACCACTTTATGGTTTTCTTGAAGGTGGAATCCGAAAATTGAAAATCAAGGAACCAAGGAGTTGTTTTCTTGCATTGTCTCCTCTAGGTAAGAGGGAGACTACTCACTTCAACCACTTATGGTGGTGAGGAGACTTTGTATGTGTGTTGATGGGGAAAATCCATCCTTGTATGCTATTTGTATGCTTGCTTGAATTATAAATTGTGAATGAATTGGCATTCTTGAATTTGATTGATACTTGATTATGCTATTGAATTTGATTGATACTTGATTATGCTCTTGAATGTGTTTGATGTATTAATTGTGCTTGATCATGTTGAGGTTGCTAAATGGAAAATTTGGAGTTTCCTACCTTAACATGGTGCCACGGTTTTGATTAGAAATTAGGGGTGAATATTGGTTTGTTGTATATAATGGTATGTTGGATTGGATTACGTGATTGGAAATGGAAGAAAAATATTTGGGAATCTCTTGGAGTGCCACAGTTTTGGAGTGGAATTTAGCTTATTGAGAATGAAATATATGGATTTATCCATAGATTGGAGCTAGTTGGTTCTTGAGTTTGAACCTAGGTCATGAACAACTAAGAGAGTGATTTTTTTGGGTTTGATTCAAATCAAGAGGTTTAAGTTAGTGATTAATGTTTTCTAAGTGTTAATGAACTAGTTAGAACTCAAAATCACATAGAAAATGATCTTGAATGATTGAAATTGAGAATTGTTTCAAAAGAACCATTTTCGGATTCAGCAGAATCCAGTGAGCAGTCAGCGATGTTTGCTACATAACTCGAGCTACCGATATCGGAATGACCTGATTCTAGAGCCATTTGAAAGCTAAGACATAAGGCTTCATGTAGTAAAAATTTCAGAATTTTTGAGCAAGCCAATCAATACCAGTTTCTGTTTGAACCCACGACAGATTCTGCCGAAAAAGGTATTCTGGCAGTCAGTAAACAAGGTTGCATAATTTCTTGATCCGATGTCGTATGGACATGAAACCGGTGCCATTTGAAATCTAAGACATGAGACTTCATGTGATAAAAATTTCAGAATTTTCCCACATGTAGTATGTTCCCAGTTTTAATTTAAAGTTAGGTCAAGAAATTAGGTTTTAGAGGAGTGACATGTAGATGATGACTTGAATGAATTTGAGATTTGAGCCATTGTGAGGCCACAACCTCTAAGGTATTTTTGAGTGTAAGTATTTGATTTTGATAAATTGAAATCATAAGGAATTAAGAAAATTAGGAACCTATGTAATGAAATGGATAATTAATGAGTTGGAAGGTGTGATTTTGATAAATTGGAATCATAAGGAATTAAGAAATTAGAAACCTATGTAATGAAATGGAAAATTAATGAGTTGGAAGGATTTAATAAAATCAAGACTTAATAAATCTTAAAGGACTAAGAGTGAAAGCATCATAAAATTTAAGGTAATCCTAAGTGAGTGAAGAACATGAGAGTGTGAGGCCTAAGAGCTTAAATAAATTACAAGTTTTGGGAAATTGAATAGCCTTGGAATGTTAAATTGGTTTTAAGAATTGATTTTGAATATGAACCTTGAAAATGGGAAACAAATACTAAGTTAGGATTCATAATGAACCTAAAGACGATCAATTGACTTGATCCTTGTATTTCGATGTTATGGGTCCATGTGAGTGACCATTTGTATATTGATGCTTATATTGGTCAATTGCGACATATTATGGAATTGTATGAAATTGTGAATCATACATATTAATGAATGAGATTGTGGTTATCCTTGAAATGTACTATTGGCTTGATGTGGATCCGTGGATGGGATCAAACCTTGTTGCTAAATGATATGACATGCATTTGAAGCATGATTGACCTAGTTGTCATGAGGAGCATGATTGAGTCATGCATTGCACAAAAAGAATGAGAACGTCCGTTGGACATTGTTAAGGCCGAGTTGCCTAGGAGTTGAAAACACCTTAGTGCGGGTGCGAATAGACAAGTGTAGGTCTTCTCGTTGACCTTGGGGCATCGGGGTGCGGGTTGCTCGCAATGGACAGTTGGTAGCTCTTCTGTACCGTGAGTTAGACCGATGCAACACACCAATGATCCGGACCGAGACACCTGCCCTATTCATGATCTAGCGTAGAATGTCCGTACAATGCCATGATGTGCACGTGGATAAATTGATGAGTTATAGCACTTTATTCGCGGCAATGAGTTACGTACATGTCTCCCGATCTTTCTCTCCGATTGTTTATGTCTAGCTCCATGGAGTAGGAATTGTGGTGTCATAATGCATTGTGCATCGTTCATTGTCGGCCTCATAAATCGTTGGGCATGAATACTGTGGAATGTGAAGATAATCGTTGTACTTCGTAAACGATTATCTTATTGTTGTGTTGATTCGGGAAATACTATTGTGATCTGCCCGCTATTGCTTATTGTTGTTTTACCTATACTATAAATATCACCGTTGTATTGATTCGATATTTGCTTAGAATTGAATTGCTTTTATTATAAATTTCACTATTTCGTTGATGAATATATGAATCGTATTGTTTGGTGGGCGCTTTGCGCCGTGTCTTTGTTTTTCTTACCGCTAATAATGGTAATGAAGGATGGGTGTCTCACCTCTTTCCTATATTTGTGCATTTGTTTTATATTTATATTTGATAAGAGATCGTGAGGAAGATAAAGAGAGACCACACCTTGGTTGATTGGTTTGAGCATCCGGACAAGATTTCTTCGACTACGTAAGAGTGTAGCCGCGTGGAGGCATTGATGCCTGTCGTGTCAACCGGGACACTATGCGTTATGTACATATGGGGTTGCGGCTTTGATCGGCTGGTAGTGCCCATCCCCGGGCTACTACTTTTCCCCTTTTTGTATTTTATCTCTCGCTGTATTTTATTGGACTCTGTAATTGTTATATTCTATGTCATTAGTTATTTGTGTAAACCGACTATAAAATATGTATATATGAGGAATATGATTTTATTTCAATGGTTGTATTATGGGTTGAATATACTTATATTTCATTCGAGGCTTATATTTTCTATTGATGCTAATGAAAAAAAAATAATATATATATATATATATATATATATATATATATATATATATATAGACTCTTGAGAATTTAAAATTACTGTTGTCATGATTGTGACACACTAAGATTTAGTAACTGTGGTATAATGACGATTATGCTCCGGTCGCTACATCAAGGGGTGTTACAACTATGAGGGTGAACAAACAGCTGCTAAGGTGTTGCAATCAGGTTTTTAATGGCTTTCTCTATTTCAAGATTTCCACGCGTTTGCAGCTAAGTGTGATAGATGTCAAAGGACTGGAAACATCTCCAAAAGGAATGAGATGCCCTTGAACTCTATTTTGGAAGTGGAAATATTTGATGTTTGGGGCATAGACTTTATGGGGCCCTTTATATCATCCTTTGGTAATTGTTACATTCTTGTAGCATGGATTATGTGTCAAAGTGGGTGGAAGCCTGTGCCTTACCTACGAGTGACTTTAAGGTGGTCCTTAATTTTCTTAAAAAGAACATTTTCACAAGGTTTGGCACCCCTAGAGCCATTATTAGTGATGGGGGATCACATTTCTGCAATAAATATTTTACTGCTTTACTCGCCAAGTATGGGGTGACACATAGGGTAGCCACTGCCTATCATCCACAAACAAGTGACCAAGCAGAAGTTTCTAATAGAGTTGAAGAGGATTCTTGAAAAAACTATGGGTCTTTCTAGAAAGGATTTGGTCTAAAAAGTTGGATGACGCTCTCTGGGCTTACTGCACTGCTTATAAAACCCTTCTTGGCATGTCTCCATATCAATTAATCATTAGCAAGGCTTTCCATCTTCCTATCAAACTCAAGCACCATGCCTATTAGGCCATCAAAAGATTGAATTGGGATTCTGAAGCTTGTGAGGAGAAAAAATTGTTGCAACTAAATGCACTCAAGGAATTCCGCTTACAAGCCTATGAAAATGCTAAGACATACAAGGATAAGGTGAAGAGGTGGTATGAGAAGTGTATTATTCCAAGAAGCTTTGCACTAGGCTATAAGGCTCTTTTATTTAACTCAAGGCTGAAATTGTATCCTGGCAAGCTCAAATCCCGATGGTCAAGTCCATTTTTCATTGTGGAAGTGTTTCCTCTTGTCGTAACCCTAGAAGACCCAGTTTCAAAGTCAACCTTTAAGGTCAACGGCCAATGACTCAAGCTCTACTTAGGTGGTGAGATAGAGAGACACAAAACCTCACTCACTTTTGCCCCTCCATCTTGAAAGTATATAAGGTCCTGCCAGGACTTTAAATAAGGCACTTCTTGGTAGGCAACCCAACTTCCTAACTCTATCTTTTACCTTTGGACACTTTTATGCATGGTTAAGAGTTTTTCTTTATAGTTTAAATGTGTTTTTGATAGCTTTATATTGTGTGTTTCTCATTTTTTTTATGTCTTAATAAATTTACTTAATGTTTGATAATGTTTCTTAGTTGTTTTAGTAAGAGAGGAAGTTGTGGAAGAGCCAAAAATTCAAATAGATGATTATTTCTACATAATTTTTCAATTAGGGCTGCACGCCTAGGCGTGGGTTTACCACACCTAGGCGCAGCTATCTCGGCCTTATCAGGTTATTTGTCCAGAGACTGTCATGCCTAGGTGTGGCTTTTCCACGCCTAGGCGTGGTATGTCTACCAATAAAAAAACATTATATATATATATAATCTCTCGCTTAGGCCTTATCCATGATTGTTTGCACCCCCTTCTCAATCATAAGAGTTTTGGTTTTCACACAAATTTCCATCTCCTTCCACGCCACCTTAGATTTTTGACAAAACTTACATATGAGAGAGGGGAAGAATAAGGATTTAAGCTTTGCTATAATGCATAGCTAGATTTGATCATAAAGTATTTGAACAGTGTCTACTTGTTAAAGAGTGTGGATTGCGTACAACATATAGGCATGCTCAAGATATATGTCTGACCTATGCTCGATTGGTAGCAAGCAGGAACACACAAAGTGGATCCAAGGATGCAGCTCGCGAGGCAAAATCTCCTATTTGATGTATCTTATTGAATTATCTGAGTTTCGTTGCACTTAGACTGAAAGTCAGGATCACAGATGGCTCCCATGATCATTTCGAGGGGGGTGCCTCCCTCATGTATAGGTAGTTGCAATGTCTTATAAGAACATTCCAGTGAGGCAGGGCTAAGGTCCATGACCTGACGAATGCAGTCAACAGAGTAGTTTACAGTTTTCCCTCGAACCTTGGTAGTGGTGTGAGAACGCCTATCAGCATAGGCATTAGCATAGAACTCCTTGACCATAGTTGCCACTGGGTCCTCTGTGGGATGCTCAGCAAAAGTTTCCCAATGGAATGTAGCAGTGGCGCTTGATATGGGTGAATAATGCACCACATTCACTACACAAAACCCCTCGCTCTGGAATGATGTTAATTTTCCTCAGATATAGCCAGAAATAGTTGAAAGCCTCTTGAGAGATGAAGAAAGTTGGGTCATAGACTAGAATATCTTCATTGTCTTCTATATTACTTGGCCCAGCCACAGTAGTTTTCCTTTGGCATTTTGACATGATTGGTAAGTACCTAAAAAGGAATATTACTTCTATTTAGTCCCAGTGAAAATGCATCAGCCACAATGATAATTACCCCAAACAAAGGCCACCCCCAAACCCAGCTAGAAAATATCATGCAACCAGTTCTAACTCAATCATGCAAATGAGCAATTAAAACAAGTCTGCAACCTGGAAGCTTTAGTTACTATGCACAGCAAACCCCCAAACCAACTTAGTGTCCCAAAGTATAGAAGTTGATCCTACGCAAGACTCAAGGCATCATATCATGCATGTGTCATGAGAATACAACCATACAGAATTTAGGATAAGCATCAACAATACAAAATCAGCATCCAGCACCATAACAGAGACTAACGCAGTATCAACAATACAGAGTCTAACACAGGCATACGCATACGCATAATCACTATATCTATAGCATTCTATGAAGCAAGGTATGAACAACTGAGCAAAATTCAACCAGTATAACAGACACATGATTAAACACAGATCAAGAATTAGTCAGCATTTCAATCATCAAAATAGAACATATATTCAAGATTAATCACGTAATAAGGCAGACCAACTGGCAGCTAATTAGCACAAAAAATTGAAATGCTGAAGATGGATAAATTGACAAAAATTAAGACTAACCTTGGGTAAACCAAACAAATCAAAATAGGGCACCAAACTTCTAATCGACCAACACTAGGAGGAGGTGATGGTACCTAGAGAGAGAGAGAGAGAACAAATGGATGGGGGTTGTGGTTAGGGTGGTCACGGTTTTGGAGATGTGGTGAGGACTGCTGCAGGTTTGGGTGGCAAAATGGAGTAGGACGCAAGTTGGGTGGCTAGAAGGAGGTGGGTTAGGGAGGAATAAAGGAGTAGGACGCGGTGGTGATTGGTTGAAGGAAGTGGGGCATGTCTAGTGTGGTGGAGGCTGCTTGGGTGAGGTGTGGTTGAGAAGGGAGTTAGTGGGAGGTGAGGGTTCGATGGTGGAAAGAGGGCGGGTTAGGGAGGAGGTGGCTATGAGGTAAGGTGGTCACGAGTTGAAATATAGGGTAGCGTGCGCAGAAGAAAGGAAATGTGGTAGGGTGGAGAAGGGAGGTGCGTTACGGTGGGGTGGCTATGAAGGATTGGGGCAAAGGGTTACCGTGAGGGAGGAGATTGGAGTGGTAGGGACTTCGGGATGGGGTATGGTAGTTTGGGAGGCAGATTAGAGGAAGAAGATAAAGGAGTGGGGTTATTGTGAGGGGATGGTTTGGAGTGATAGAGACTGTGGGGTAGGGTGTGCTATAGGGAGAAGAATTAAGGAGGGTCAAGGTGGTGGGTTGCTGAAGGATTAGGGCAAGGTAGGGCCCGACACGGTGCTGGGGAAAGACAAAACGCATAAAAGGGCTTAGAAGGGGGCTGCATTTTGTGTAGCAACCCCCATCACGCCTTACTTGTCAACTCGTGCACTTGCAGATCCAAACAAGTGAGGGCACCAGGGCCTATTTCCTCCATTTTACTGTCTTCTGTATTTTCTTTCTTATTTTACACTGTATTTTCTTTCTTTTGTATTTTCTTTCTTATTGTACAAAGTGAGGGTATTGCATGTCTTAAGTTTGGGGGGGGGAATTAATTTCTTTTTGAGCTTTCTGCCTAGCTATATTATTTAAATTGTTATGTATATTGATTTTCCTCTCATTCCTTTGTATTTGACACTGGTGTTAGGATAATTTATTTTGTTGAAGTAGTTACTTGTTAGATGTTCTAATTGCATTAGGAAGTGGTTTTTGTGTTAATTTCTTGCTATGATAGTTTAGTCTTGTTTTGTTTTTCTAATTAGCGGACTTGTGAAAGCTTGATGATGATTAATGGACTTCCAGAGAATAAGCATTAAAGTGATAAGTTGTGCTTGGAAACATGTTGAGTTATTGCATGCCAGAGTTATTATTTGAGTATCCAATGATTGCATGGTTTAAGATTTGCCTCATTGCTTGGGAAATCACATGCAAAAATTCAAATTTTGTGCTTACACTTATTGTTATAATTATGTGTGAGTGTATTTCCCTTTTGTATGTGTGGTAGATTTTGGAATGTGAATGGATTGCAAGATTGGAGAAAATTTATGAAAGGCATGTGTATAGTCAATTTGCATCTTAGAAGCTTGTCTGATTCCCTTTTGAGGCAAAATCCTAAGCGATGCATTTTTAAGGAAATGAGTAAGGCACTTGTTTGGACCGATTGAGTCTTTCAAGCCAACCTAAATTGAATGATATCCTTAGTTTCCCTTTGAAACCTAGTGTGCATGTGTGTGTGTCTTAAATTTTTCCTTCTTTAATCCTCACTTTTTCTACCCCTTCACCCTTTCTTATGAAAAAATCTTTTTTACCGTCATCATATGTCCTTTATTGAATACATGATTAGGCATTTTTGTTTATTTGAGCCAAATTATCCAACAAGTTAATGAAGAAAAGAGATCAATTAGGAGCCAATTCTTGAAAAAAAAAGTAATTTGCCTAAGCTTAAAAAAAAAGAAATTATATATATATATATATAAAGACAGAAAGTGAGAAGAAAAGAATAAAAATGGTTAGTTTTTCATATTGGATCCTCTATTTGCATTTTACTTATTTGGCTTGAATCGATGAACTTGTGTGATTATATGTGTACTATTTGATTTTAAATCCTTCCCTTCCTTTCTTAACCAATACCCAAGCCTCACATTACAAGCTTAAAAGAACTTAATGATCTTTGATTATATGTTGCCTAAATTAGTGGAAAATGGGATGAAATACATTATTATAAGTGCATGTGCATTTTATAAATTCATCCAACTTGTTTTTCATGATTAGGAAAGGATCTTAAACACATAAATTTGAGAAATCATTCATGCATGAAAATTATATTCAAGGGTAATCATGATAGTTGGAATTTTTTCTTGCATGTGCAGACCATGTTGAGAGGTTGAGAAGTGATTCCTGAGGGTATGAATGATGATTGAAAGCTGGCTATACTCTAGTTCAAATTGTTCATTGATTTTTGTGTTTGAATGTGTCCTTTCTTCCTTTACTTAGCTTAGTATGTTCGAGGACTAGCAAATCTTTAGGTTTGTGGGTGTGATAACTCAAGGGAATAAGGTTGTTTCACTTGAATTTGAATGTGTATGTGCATGTTATTCTTACGTTTTCAAGTTCAAAGGTTCAATTCATGCATGATTCTGATGATTCAAGCTTTCCTTCTCAAATGATTAGGAATTAAGTATCTAATGACTTTATTTTAAGGAATTTGGATGGATCCTAATTTTACAAACTTTATCATTGTTTTGATGTAGGTATTTAAGATGAGGAGGTCTTGGAAGATATAAGGAAAGTGAAGAGAAGCTTAAAATGGAAGAAAGCATAAAAGGAGGATTATTTTACAAGCTATGCCTAGGCACGAAAATCCACGCCTAGGCGTGACACTCTCGGTTTTCAAGAAAAAAATCAGACAGAGAAACCCACGCCTAGGCATGGGAAAGTGGCGCTTAGGCATGGAGTGGCACCTAGGCATGGGCAAGCCATGCCTAGGCGTGGGAAGGTTGCGCCTAGGCATGGGCAGTGAGCTGACAATACATGTTTTGTTGTCACGCCTAGGCATGAAAAAGCTACAACTAGGTGTGGTAAAAGCCTAAGTTTGTGAATTTAGGCTTTTTATCTAATTTTGGATAGGAGGGGAGGCACTTTTGGTTTTTCTTAAAGTAGAGTTTGATAGAGAAAGTGAGAGGAAGGAATTTCTGTAACACCCTCCTTAGGGTATCAAATTTCAGACCAACTCCTTTTAAATTCTTTACCAAAGTTATAAAATATTTGATATTATTTTAACACGGGTTTCAAAACTCTTTTTTCGGGGATAATATAAACTTATCGAATTTTAGAAACACCAAACATAAGAACTGAATAATATACTTTACATATAAATAAAGTTTACTACAACTATACGTACATTATACTTACATACCCAAAACATAAAATGTCTAACATAACCAAACTAGACTGGCCTAAATTCACAACATCTAAAGAAAATAGTCCTCCGTTAGAAGAAAAATTCCCTAGCCGGGAATGTCTCAACGGATAGAAATCCGAGCAAAAGATATCTCGGAGTCCTCCCTAGGAGTATAGTGAAGATCATTCCACAACTCCCTGATAAGTCAAACAAATGCTACATATGCAACAGTAAAAGAAGAAGTAGTGACTCCATGGCGAGTCCTACTTACAGATAGAGTAATGTTACCACAATACTCTATATGCTCTATGTCCCAATGGACATGCCAAGCATTAGCGCCTTCAAGAAACTGTAGTCTAAACAAACCTAGCAGATCCCTCCTTGCCGCCATCGTAGTCTTCACAGACATAAGCATAAAACAGAAACAGACAGAACAATACAATAAAGAGATGAGATCCCCTACATCAATATCATCATGGCAGCAAAGAACAATGACAACAATCATACTTACTTATATACAGTATAAACAACAATTTCATGGCATCTTATAATCATTACTTCAAATAATAGATAATACCACAAACATATATATATCACTATAGTATCATGACTGACTATGCATATGCACAATGACCAATTTTTCCTATTCCATAGAGTTAAACACAATTTCGGAGAGAATGATCTAGAAGATATGTCTGTATATCAGCCGCCTCAGACCAAGTGCTAAAATTTCTCAATGTGTACATCAGGCATTATATAAGACATTCTACGCCAGATTGGGAATAGGAATAGTGTTTTCATCGAGATCGTCGGTACGTTTGCATCGGTTGCCATGGCACAATAACGCCTTCTAACTGACCATATGTGAAATCCCACGTCTTGACGCTTCCAAGATCCATTATAAACCTTCACTACGCAATTCACACCCGCACTAGGTGTAATTCAACTCCTAGGCAATAATAGCCTTAACAGACACCGTCTGACAAATAATGCATGACCAATGACTTAATGCAATATCACAAGCCACTACCGGCTATAACCATGCATTAATATACATTTGGGTTCAATACATTAGCCTGACAGCAATTTATTTTATTTCTCAATCGCGTAGCATTTTTATCACATTTTTACAATCGCATAACACCTCTGTTACATTTTCAAATCGCATAACAATTTTTTAACATTTTCTCAATCGTATAGAGATTTCAAAACGTTTTCTTAATCGCGTAGCTAAAAATCATCATTTTTGAATTGCGTAAGAGTTTTTCTACATATTTTCAATTGCGTAAAACATTTTCTCAATATTCTAAACTCAAATTAAAACTTCTCTAATTTAATATCAAAATTGGACTTTAATTCCAATATTTCCTTAATAAATCACCTTTAAATAATATTTCTAACATTTTTATACTAAACCTCTTCTAAATAATATCTCTTAACGGTTTCCACAAAAAACTTAAATCATTTAAATTAATTCAAGATATCTCAAAATCTTTGTTCTTTACTCTTAATAAAACTTTATTAGATAAAATATTTTAAACTTCAAACTATCATGAAAATTATTTTCTTGCTAAAACTCCTCTAAATAATATTTTCTAATATCCTTTCTAAAACTTATGTTTATTTTAATTAAATAAAACATTTTCCATCTTCCTCTTTAAAAATCTATTTAAATAAAATACTTTAAATTTTCAAATTATTTCTCCATCCTATTTTCAATATCATAGTCGAAATTTACTTTCCATTTAATAATAAAAATATATTCATTTTCATTTTTATTTTGTAATTCCTTAATTACATTTCTTACCACTAATCCTCTAGATTATCATTTAATAAATCATTTTTGTAATGGATTACCCATTTGTGGGCATAGTGGCCGTGAGCCTCATGGTCTTTGGAACCAAAAATTTCTTTCCTCTTAATCACAATTTATATCATACAACATACATAAAACATCATAATCCTACTATATCAAATTCATGCATAATATCAAAGCAATAAAATCACATAAAGAAATTAAAACACAAATCACAAAATCATATAAACAAAATGAATAATCCTCACATAGATCCATCACCTTCATACAAATTTCGTTCCTCACCACCATAATTGGTTGATGAGGTTAATCTCTCTCTTACCTTAGATGTAGCTTCCCAAGCTCCTTGTATGATCCTTTGTATCAACTTCCACCACTAAGTAGTCTCTTGAAATCCAAACAAACACATAAAAATTAACATTTAAAGTTTGATTAAGGTAACCATAGATCAATTATAGTCTTAGAATTTCAAGAATCAAATAAGAAATCAAGTTTCAATATCTTTACCTTGAAACCCTAGAACTTGAATCCAAAAATCAAGCTTGAAGATGATGGAATTAAGTCTTGATCACAACATGAAAGTTGCTTAGAATGAAGTTTAGGACTAAGTGGTGTAGTTGGTTTGAATAATGAGTGGTTGGATAGTGATTCTAGGTAGTAAGGCCGTGAGGTAGGGAAGGGAAAATGAGAGAAAGTGAGAGAAAATGGTGTTTAACTTTGAGAGAGAAGATGATAGCTTTTAGAATGTGATAGAAAAATGAAACTTAGCCACTTGAGAGACTAAGTGGCTATGAGGCTCCATGGAGAGAGTGAGAGAGATACTTTGATTTGCTACAAGCTATCACAACCATTGGTTAAATCAAAGGTGGATATCCAAAACTTCTCCACTAAGTTTGCCCTTACCACCATTGATTTAGATCAATGGTGGACATCCAAAGCTTCTTCACTAAGCTTGCTCCTCATAACTATTGATTAGATCAATGGTGGATATGCAAAGCTTCTCCTCCAAGCTTGTTTCTAATTGGCCCTTCACAAAAGTCATAGCCTCTTTAGTTGACTAATCTCAAGATATTTTCCAAAAGATATTTTCCAAAAGCTGAGATATTTTTCAGATATTTTCAGAAACTATTACCCAATGAATAATAGTTACTGCTAGTTATTGTCCAATGGATAATAACAATACACAATGAATAAAAGCATTACTCAATAGATAATAACATTATCCAATGGATAATAGAAAACTCATACAGAAAATTTTCGTCAACTGTTCCTTGTTTCGGGTTTGGTAAGTTCCCCCGGCCCTGCATTAACAGTTCGAAACTTTCTGGTCCAGGAAAAATTTTTATTTTTCTGGGCCTACCTTAACACACATACAATCCAAAATAACATTAAAATAATCAAAATAATTTAAATATTTCCAAAAATTCACAAAAATTTTCAAATATTATAAAACTCATAAATATCAAGAAAAATAAAAAATCGGGGTGTTACAATTTCTACTTGGAAAAGAGGAGATTCATGGGAAGAATCAAGATTAAGGGAGGAAGATCAAGCTTGGATTCTCTCTACTTTTATTCATTCTTACCAGTTTTCTCTCTTGATTTGTAATTTAATAAATTTTATGATTTTATTTGTTTTTCCTTCTTTTATGATGTGTAACTAAAATCCAATCTAGGGGCTCTTTAGGATCTTGCTATGAATTTGAATATTTTGAAATTTCTTTGGGTTCCTATCAATGAATTTGGTTTTGTTCTTCCATACCTATGTTTAATGCTTGTTCTTGATTGGCTATCAATTGCATGATCATAGTGTTTTCAAAGGAGCTAGACATAGGGATTTGGAAAAATAGACATGGTATGGTTGATGTATGTTCAATTACATTCAAATTAATTGAGTATGTTGATTAGCTAATGGGATGGACACATACCCTTTGTCCATGCATAGCAAGTGTTTGAAACTTGGTCGTAATGAGTGGTTCTTATGCTAATTTGCATGGACACATAGTGATTTCGATAAGTTTCATATGGGTAATTGACCTTGACGTAGGATTTTATCTATAATCAGTTTCTGCTAGCAAAATCAATTCTTTGGTAGATGCTTTTGAATTGAAAATATTCATTGAAGTAGCAAGTGAATAAAGACCCCTAAACTTCATTCATACTTATCTTTCTCTTGCGAACTTGGTTTTTGGTGCATCTTGTCTTGTTTATTTTAAGTTGTTATTTTTAATTAAAAAAAATCACTCTCATATTTTGATTGCTTAGATAAGAACTTGTAGAAATTGGTTAGGTATTGGCATATTTCTAGTTATCAATCCCTTGGGACACGATACTTAAACTCTCAATATATTACTTGTTGACCCATGCATTTGTGGATCCAAACACAGTCAAGCGTAAATCACATGTGGAAGGTGCAATATGTAAGTGGTATATCACAGACAAGACTGCACACTTTTGCTTGTTCTACTTTGAGCTTACTATCAATTGCATAAGATCAAGTGCGGCGCCATGATAGATGTCAAAATGATGTCTCACAACCATTTGTATCAGTATTCAATCAACCCAGTCAGTCAGCTGGAGTATTTGCTACTAAATGGTTGAATGATGCTAATTTTGAGTCTATTGCACTTCATGTCTTGAATAACAATGAAGAGGTCCAACCATTTATAAAGTTAGTATCTCTACTTGCTTTTTAAATTTTATCACATCTAAATTTTTAAGTACATAATGTCTAATATTTGTTTATTTATGGACCATGGTTAGTATGTTCTTGAAATATTTCAATATTCCACAAGAACATTCACACCAAAGAATAGAGGCTAACTTTGTGGCATAGTTCCAATACTATGTAAGTAGTTAACCTGATCTTAATTATTTATTTCATGAATTTGTTGATGGACAATGTTGGCGCCTATTAAGAAATCATGATATGTAAGTTCACGAAGCTCAGAATATGGTAACTAATCATGGCCTACGCGATCTTGCTTAGGGCCCAAGTAGACAAGTGAAATGTTATTCACAGTATTTCGTTAATGGATATAGATTTCATACTTCTACATGGTTGCAACAAAGAAAGATGATCAACAGTGGGGTTTTTGTTAAGGGATCAAGTGATGGTGAAGAAAGACGATCATCTATTTGTTTGGACCCTCATTTTTCATATGACAAGTATTATAATGCTTTCAACCACCGTGGAACAAAGCAATTGAGTGATATGCTATGGGATGTCAGGGCATCGACACGAAGACCTAACTGAATAGGAGAGTCATCATAGGAGAGTCATCAGAGGAGGCTCTCCTATAATACTGGGAGTCCAACAAATTTAAGAACATACAAGAGAAAGCTAAGGCGAATTGAGCATCTAGTTTTGGTGGATGCCTGCACACTAGGGGTTTCCTTCACCTATGGGACCTATTGAGAAAATATGGTTATTTTTCTTAACTTTACTTAATTGTATTTAATTTCCCTAGTTTATCTTGGCAGTTGACACTTTGTGAGGTTATGATTTTATTTATATATAAATTTTCACTGTTACAGGAGATAGGCGCACCACCCAAAGATGTGGAAGCATTTAGGCACTTGCACTTTAGGCCATCTATTGATGATTGGGTTGAGACTAGAGCTTGGGTCATAGTTAAACATAAATTTCATTTATTATTTTTCAGTTTAAAGAACATTTTATTCATATACATATATTTGTGTATACATATATATATTATTTATTTAAGATAATTATGTATTATTTTTGTAAGAGTCTTATAATGAAAATGAGCGGTAGACAACCTGTAATTCTAAGGGGATACAGTTGTCTGATAGGTAACTTAGAAAGGTTGCATATATGACCATATTGATGCAGTTGGGGGAAAGAAGAAAAGACGTGTATATGGCTTTGCATCCTAAGCTATGGAGTCATCATCCAACACCAAGAGTCAGTCATCTCTGGTCAACACTACCAAGATGGAGGAGTGCATTAGAGTGTAGGTGAGGCAGGATATGGTGCAAATGATTTTTGACATTTAGACATGGATGAGGAGGGACATGATGTAGACGTTGCAGCATGTTTGGGGCCAGATTGCCATGCAGTAGGCATCGATAAGCACACAGGGATAGATTAGCATGGGGATGCAAAACCCCATGGGGATGGGTATGGGCATAGGATTAGGAATGGGCATGGGCATGCAATCCCCTATGGGGATGGGGATGGGCATGGGCACCGGCGTTGACATGCAATCTATGTTGGGGTTTTTTCCTACGATGATGCCCTCCAAGCCATTACAACACATGTCCCTGCCAACACAACAACACCCATCTCCTTAGCCTCCTGTCCATGGCCAGCCACTTTATCAATTGTCTTCTCAACTACCTCTGCAACTGGTCCAGCACTCATCTCCTCAATCGCCTCTGTAGTCACCACTACAGCCGCACCAGTATTCATTTCCTTAACCGCTTTTGTAGTCGATCCAACAGACTCCTCAACTACCTCTACACTATAGCCATTCCAATAGTCGTCTCCTAATCAGTTGTCTCTGCAGCCGGTTTAGTACCCGTATCCACAACAGCAGCCAGTGCAACATCCTTCTCCACAGCAATAATCACTCCAGCACCCGCCTCATCAGCACTACTTCTAGCACCCATCTCATAAGTAGCAATTCCAGTACCCATCTCAGCCACCTATGTAGCACCCTTACCAGCATTATCCCAACTCTTAATACCTATAGTTGCACACCCAAGATTCTATTCACAATGTACATGATGATGATGAGATGTAGGAGGATTAGACATTTTTTTATACATGTAGAATATTTTTATGATGCATAGATTTTTATGTTTTTTAAATTTTAATGTAGGGATTTGAATAAATTTTTATATTTAATATTGCATTTTTATTTGACATTTCACAATATTATTGGCTTTTTTACATTATTATATTTAATCATTAAATTTATACTAATTAAATAATATATATATATATATTAGTGTTACTTTTATTATTTTATTCAAAAATTAGTATATCGTTTTTGGCAAAGACATTCGCTATAAAATTTTTTAAAACAAAATCTCAAAAAAAAATTTCGGTGGGGAGATATCTGCTAGTAAATTCCAATAGAAACTTTGTTGGAAAATTATGGTCAGATATACCATCAAAATTTATCCACAGAAAATTTTCAGCGAATTTTTAGCCAAAAAAAGTTTCAGGCAAGGGTTTTACTAGCCACCCAATATCAACCAAAAATCAAAATTTTTAGCAAATTTTCAACTATTACTAACAGATATGGCCTAATACTCGATTTTCTTGCAGTGACATAAATCTTTAGCTTCCCTTAATCTCTCTAGATAATTTGCTACTGGCTCATTCAGTTTTAGCTTGATCATAGTCAAATCAACTTTTGAAAACTCTACTTGTGTTTTATAGAAGTAATCATGAAATAGTCGTTCTATTTCATTCTAACTTTGAATGGAGTCGGGTGGCAGATTAGTGCACCATCTGTGAGCTGATTTAGTTAATGAAAGTGGAAATAGTTGCAGTTGATAGAAATCATTTTGGCCAAGTTCACTACATTGAGTCGTGAATCGGCTTATATGCTCCAAAGTGGTTTAGCAATCTTCCCCAAAAAATGTAGAGAATTCTGGGTATTTATAACCCTTAGGAAGAGGTGTCGCACGGTCAATCCATTCGGGATATAGATTTTTGTATACCGGTCTCTCATTCAGCTTCAAACTAACCCTGAAATGTGACTTCAAAATATTTGCTATTTCATTCAAGTTAATATTAAGAGACGGTCTAGCTTTTGCAACCAAAGTGTACTAAGGTACCTCGCTAGCCTAGCTTCTACAGTTGGAGGATAATAAGATGTTTGTCCTAATCCATAAACTTGCATAGATATAGGCCTATAGGACCCAGCCATAGGTGTTTCCTAAGGCTGAGGTGTGGCAACAAGAGGCACATATGGCTGAGAAGTTGGCTAGTAAGGCATATAAGCCTCAAAAGTTGGCTACCACACAGGTGTGGTGTCGGATAGGTTTGCCACTAAGCTTAGTTGATAAGTTGCAATGCCATTAGTATTTCCAAGACTCACAGACAGTCTACAAGCTATTTTAGCCTAACTGTATTGCAATGGCAGTGTAGTCAGCCTTGGCACTAAATGAGTAGAATAGTTATACTGACTTGTTGACCTTTGAGGTTTTGTGCACCCATAAGAGCTCTCATCGGTTGCCAAGGAGCTATTAGAGCAGTGAGCACAGGAGTTCCAGCCATAGGGATAGCGATATAGAATAGGTGTTCCCTACAACTGTTGGCTATATTGAGTTATAGTTTCGTGGTTAACATCACTGGCCTCTCTCTCTGTAACACCCTCCTTAGGGCGTCACATTTCATGTTACTCAATTACCAAATTACCCCTTCATTGGAAAATCGTGCTTTGTGATGTAAATACAAGTTATAAAATTTCTTGATGATAGTAAGATAAATTTAGCAGAAAATAAAAACATAACAATATTGTCACAATTTATTTACATCGTATATACCCAAGTCATAGTATTGTCATATTTTAATATTTACAAACTAGACTCTCAAAATATTTAAACTTTAATTTAAACTAATATACTGCCCAAGTATTACTACACAGCAGAACCCTCAGACGGGTCCTTCTTAGACTCCTCAGAAGATAGAAGTCTGACTTGACACGAAGTCCTACGGACAGGTGTCCGCACAGACGACACTATACTAATCGCACTCGGAGTACGATAGTATACTCCCCAATACTGTCTATTTGACAATGGGAACTCTAGGTGTACTTTAATATTCACCCTAATATTCAAGATATAGCCTACTTAAAATAATGTTTAAGTCCCCTACGTAATAAATACGCTTTCTTTCCAGGTCGACGAGCCACGCCTCTAATCCTCCACGAAACGTCAATCTCGTATATCCAAGGAAACAAGGCACCTCCATTTTCTAGAACTCAACATCCTTTACCGAAATCTACTCCTCCTCGGCTTCTTGCTCAAGTTCTCGCTCAACATCTTTAAAATTATAAATACAATATAGAATAGATATAGAAAAAGGTGAGATCACCTACGCCAATATCAGTATGGTAGCAATGAAGATAAACACATACAATATCTCATACCAGCACATCATACATATTTACAATTATGACACCAACATCATTTATCATCATAACTCATGTAATAAGCAATAATTACAATCATGCCATTATCAATAATCAAATATTCAATAAATCAATTATCATAAATCATAATTACGATAATGCCCTCATTATCTACATGTATGCATACAGACTCAATTTCCTACTCTATGAAGCTAAAACTCATATCGAAAAGAGTGATCGAAAAGATCTGTCTGCACTAATATGCCTCAGACCACGTGCTCAATTTTTGCACATCTAGCATATGCACCACAGTCTTTATCAAATCTTGATTAGGGATAGTGTCTCAGTCTGGATCATTGGTGTGTTGCATCGGTCTAACCTATGGTACAGAAGCTCTGTTAACTGTCCATTGTAGGCAACCCGCACCCCGACGCCCCCAAGGTCAACGAGTGACCTACACTACGCATATCACACCCACTCAGGAGGTGTATTCTTTCCTAGGCAATCAACCTTATTCAGTCCATCGGACTTTTCCAATGCATGTACTATGCACCTTTCATAATTTTAATTCATTATATCATATTCTCAATTCAATTTCTTTACCTCATATTTTCAATTCAATTTCTTTATCTCATATTTGGGATCCTCATATAGGCCCAACAGTATCATTACTGTAATTTCATCACGAAACCATATTTTTGTATTTTCTCAATCGCGTAAAATATTTTTCACACGTTTTAAATCAAAAATACTATTTTTCTCGTTTAACACCAAAATTTGACTTTATTTTTCATATTTACATAATAACCCCTCAAAACATAATATTGACATTTTAGTCCTCACTTAAATAATATTTTCACAATAGTCCTTCATAAAATTCATATTTACGAAATAGTCCCTCGTAAAATTCATATTTACGAAATCGTCCCTCATAAAATTCATATTTATAAAATAGTCCTTCATAAAATTTATATTTACAAAATAGTCCCTCCAAAATATAATATTTACGTTTTAGTCCTTTTTCAAATAACAATTTCATAATAGTTTCTCTTTTATAAAATATTTGCAATATAACCCTTCCAAAATCAATAATTTCAACATGGCCCCATTAAAAATAAAAATTACAATATTGCCCCTCTAAAAATCATAATTATAATATTACCCCTCTAAAAATCATATTTATAATATGACCTCTTTAAAAATAAAAATTATAATATTGCCCCTCTAAAAATCATATTTACAATATTACCTCTCTAAAAATCATATTTATAATAATTCATTTTTTCAAAAATCATTTTACTTTGCTATACACAAATTTGTCCAAAATTCATTTAAATCTCTCAGTCTCATTTTAATTCATCAGTTTGAGGACTTTGGTCCTCTTTTCCATAGTATGGCCGTAAGCCTCAGTGCTCTTTGGAGCAATCATACAATCGATTCATCATGTTGTTCACAACCTAAATTTCACATACATTCTCATGCTTTCATAAATATACATACACACATCATATCAAAGCTCTAAGCATTTTATCACACATGCAAGCATAAAAACACAATCATACACATCACAAACACAAACAAATAACATCAAACAATCGGTGAAGAACCCTTATGGATTTTTCACCGTACAAAACCATCCTCACACCACCAAAACTTGGTTGGTGAGGTAAAATCTCTCTCTTACCTCTTGAAGACAAGCTTTTCAAGCTCCTATTCTTCTCCTTGTTTTCGTACAAGCCACAACAATTCCTAACAATTCTAAAACAATTAGTAAAATCACAAACAAAGCTTAATAATAACAAACCATGGAACAAACATGGCTTAGAAAATCACAAACATGAATTTAAACCATAAAAATCAAAGTTTACCTCCAAGGAAGTAAGATAGAAGTGGTATTTTGAAGCACTTAGAGTGTGATTTTGGGAAAACTTTCTAAATGGAAAGTGTTTAGAATGGTGTTTAGCTTTAGGAAATGATGAGAATGAAAATTATAGGTGAGTGATAGTATATTTAGGTGTGTTGGCCGAACCTATTGAAAGAAAAGGAAGGAAAAATGGTTGCTTGGTGTTCTTGAAATTTAGAGAGAAAATGGCTAAGTCTTTAGGTGAGAGAAAAGTAAATATTGTGAGTAATATTGAGTGGTGCAGCCGTGAGGTGAATTGTGTAGGAAATAATAGGAGATATACTTGAAATAAAAGATCATAATTGTGTTCACACTTGAAGCACATGGCTTGGTCACCTTTTGACCACCTAATGTTCATGCAAGATTGTTCAAGAACCTTGGAGAAGCTCTCCAAGCTGCATAACCGTGTGACTCTTTATGGAATTAGGGACTTAATTGTTTTCAATTAAAGGTTAATTGTATGCTAATTAAATAGCTAACTAATTAAGTTTAGTTTCCTAACCAATCTTAATTAATTATCCAATTACATAACTAATTAATTAGACATATAATTACATATATTATAACCTCTAATTAAAATTAGGATATCTAATTAAGAATTAAATTATAACAAATTAATAATTAAATTAGTTTACTTAGCTTGTTAATTAGGCTATTAGATTAACCAAATAAGGTTTAATTAGTTACTAATCAAAGTCAAGTCACTATTGTTGACTTCATCTTAGCCATTGAATTCAACTTGGTTTCCTATCCAATGATCTCATCTACAGTGGATATTACTTAGTGGTTTTATCAAGATTCGTTTTACACCATTGATCGGATCAACAGTTATGATCAAAAGCATCTAAATTATGCTTTTCATCCAATGGTCCACATTGAAGTCTATGCTTCTTTGTTTGACTCCTTCCTATTGGTTTAAAAAGTCAAGCCACCTATTTTGACTGATTCTTATTAGTTCAGAATTTCGTTCAGTCAGAATCGTTGACTGCTACGCTAAACGTGGGCCCGATAAACTTTTTCGGGTCCACAAATAAATTTTCTACTATTTTTGAGACAGTAAGTACTATTGAATAAAATAATATTATAATAATATAAAATTATTTTATTGCACAGTTAAATCTAAAAAATTATAAGATTAATATATATATCAATCAGAATTGGGTTTAGTAAGATCCCCCAGCTCCAATTAATTAAAATAAGAATTTTTTCAGCCCAAAAATTATTATTTTCCTGACCCGGAGCAAATCACACAAAACAATTAAAAACAGTATCGGAATAATCAAATTATTTTCATATTGCACAGAAAACACAAAATAGTGTAATTCTGTCAATTCTGTAACAGTCTAAAATTTGGGGTGTTACACTCTCCCTACTTCTCTGAACTTCATTCACTATGAAAGGCCGCACCACCTCAGCTATTTGGGTTGTGATCAAAGGGGCGATTTGTAACATCCCGCTCTTAATTTTCTTAAATAAATAGTTAAATAAATAGTTAAATAAATATAAAATTGTTTGTTTGATTTATTTGCATGCCCTTGAATATTTTTGTAATTTACGTACTGACAAGAATAGCTTAGCGCATAAGTTAAATTCAAAATAATAGCCAAAATATACATACAATATTTAAATGAGTGAAAAAAATTATGAAAAATTATAATTGAGTTCCAAATAAATAAAGTTAATTATGGTGAATTTTTAGGACTTAAATAAATTAAATTGGTATTTTTAGCGAATTATAGTGATTTTTCTAATTTGAAAGTAACGTAGAAATTAAAATAAATATGATAAAATTATGAAAATAATTTTATAAATTAAGGAACAAATTTAGATGATAAAAATGACCTTATAATTAAGTTAGGACTTAATAAGTGCACGGAAATAAATTAGAATGAATTTAGAGGGTTAAACTCCTATTTAAATTTAATTAAAAGTAAGGTAATTATTATGTTGGTGACTGCCCTAGAGGCCAATTTATTTTGGTCGTATTTACATATATTGTATCATATTATTTATTTAATACATGAGCCATTTCATTTATTGTGTTATTTATATAAACATAATAAAGTCCTTAGAAGAATAAGTTTAATGTCATAGGATATTAAGTGGATGACTTGATCGTGAGATCCTATTGGATAGAATCAAAACACTATTCTTAAATGTCCGTAGTCAAGTATTATTGTTAATTAGGACAACAATAATGCATTGAGACTAGTATGTGTATAGACTAATGACCACATCTCACGGGTCATGGATATGAGATATCAAGTCTTCACATGGATACATATTAGAGTAATGATGTATTGGACTGACCTACCATGAGAATGCAATGTGGATCATTGTGTGAGTGTCATAAGTGATTCTCAAAGTGATAATGGTATATGTGGTCCTTTGACCTGAAATCACTATGATTCCTACATGAGGAGTTGTATGTTTTAATGCCATCAAACATCATTTGTAACAAGGTGATTATAAAGTTAGTTATTGGACATACCACAAATCATGCAGGGGGATGTGAATAACCTAGATGAGATTTGTCCCTCCTACATAACAAGAGCGATATCTTCGAGCCCCCTGATTAAGTGAGATTGTGAAATGCATAGCCATGCTCAAATGAATCAATATGAGATATTGATCTTATTTGTTATTACTAAGTCTACTCAAGTATCAGGAAATGAAATATTGAACTATGCAAGGGTGACACATTTCATGCCTCGTGTTCAATTTAGATATCTGGACAAAGGGACTAAACTATATGGAAACATTTTTCACGGAAAGGTTATGTCAAATCACTGACATTCTCATTACTTGGATAGCAGCAATGTGTTGCTAGATACCATTCACTGCTTGTAATATTAAAATAAGATTTTAATATTACTGCTAATGTCATGAGAACCTATAGGGTCACACACGTAGAACAGATTGTATTGGAGCAATTAGAATCCAAGTTGGACTAGGGTTTTATCGTGGGCCAGACTCATAACAGATGAGTCCAAGGTTGCACTACTAAACCTACTGCTACTTTCACTCGCATAAGGCAGTCACTATTATAAATAGTACTGCTAAGGGGCTACCAAGGAGCATCATATTACAAATGCTAGCCGCACCCTAATAGAAACAGTGAGTGAGAGAGTGAGAAGTTTCTCTTCTCTTCGCAGCTAGCACTGTGTAGGAGACGTGAGACTCCAAGGTCACAGACGTTGAACGTTTGTGAGTCTGTTCATGTGGACAATGTAGAGGTACCATCGTTGTTGCGGTTTTAGTGATTTGCTTGATCATTTTTCATCTGACTTCAAGAGGTAAACTCGAAAAATCACATTTCATGGCTCTCTTTTCGCATGGATCCTTGGTGGGAATCCTTTTCTGCTACGTTTTTTGTTCACAGATTTCCTAACAGATTACTGCTTGACCAATTAAAATTCATGCAAAGGAGACTTTATAGCTAAGTTTAAATCCTATAGGAAGGTCATAAGGAATTATATAAGTGGGTTTAGGCTTGATTAGACCTAAACTAATAGGATGGCATGCATGTAGGTTACTTGAACCTCAAGTTAGCTATCTATTACAAATAATTAGAACCCATTTAGCACTAAGTGATTTAAGTTAAGATTCTATACGAACCCTAAGGAGTTCTAAAACATGATGAGGAGTTAAAACTACAAGGATTGAGGATTGAAATTTTTCTAGGAGAATTAGAACTTAACCAATTGCCTAATGGAAACTTAAACTTAGTAGTTAAGTTCCTTTTCTCTCCTAATAACCTAATTGGTGCCTCCTTCCCTTCACTTTCTTCTTTTTCTCTTCATTTCTTTCTTCTCCATGCACCAAACACTAACCATGACAACAAGGAGTTCCAAACTTTGAGCTCTTGCATGAAAGCCTTGGTGATCTCATCCTAACCCTAGCAAAAAGACAAAAATGTTCCTTGCTACTTCCTCTATCAAGTGCACAAATTGTAGATTGGAGCACTTTCAACTCTTCCCTCTTCCTCTCCAAGTTGCAGCTTTGGCATCCAAGTAGGGGTCCATGTTCACTTCTCTTCTTCTTGTTCTTGATTGAATAGGTCATTTGCATGTTGTTTTGGCTTGATAAATTAATGAGAGTTTGGAATCTTAGGTCTTGGGTTCCATGAGTTTTTAGTGAATCTTACTTTGTTAGCTTATTGAACTTGAAATTATGATTAATTGCATGATTGTGATCTTGGTTGTATGGTTGCATTTGATGGATTTCATGTATTTCCTCCCCTTGGCCAAACTCATACCTTAGGATAAATGGGGAATTTTGTGTTAATTTAAGTTCTTGTTGATATTATATGATAAACTCATATTGAATGTGTTGGAATATCAAAGATTAAGTGCTAAATTTTGAATTCATGATGGAATTTGTGAGGATGCTTTTTTTGAGTTTCCTTAGGATAAGTTGCACTATGTTGGTTTGATTCTAATTAGGCTAAATGAACCTTATTACCTTAGTGTAGCTTAATTGTGCAATTAAGGATGAGCGTATGCACAAATTTTAAGAGTTTTAATCAATGGAGGTCTCGGCCTTAGGGAGCTAGAGAGCTTAGAGATGTGATTTAAACTCAGTTGATGACAATTAGGCTTGATTAGCTTAGGAACCATATTTGGAAATTAATTTGGCTATTGGTTAGTAAATGGTGAATTTAGAATGTTGGTGTAACACTTTGGATAAGCTAAATTAGATGGAATTTGGCTAATTAAATTTAATTAATGATAAAATGATTAATTAGGTTCTAAATAGGTTAAGGCAAAGTTGTTTGACTAGGTTGATTAAAGGTAGAGGCTAATTAGATGAAATCTTGAAGCCGTAGTTAAGATGGCTAGAAACTAGGATAAGCTAGCTTATTATTTGATAAGCTATCTTATAACTATTTTTATAAGATGTCTTATGAAACTGATAAGTTGTCTTATGTTCTACATAAGAAGTGAATAAAAGATTTTTTATATACTTGTTGATGAAAAATTCAGGAATGTGACATACGATGTGATGTAGCCAATTCTGTTATTATGAAATTGTGATATCTGTGGTGATATATGCATTGCAAATATTGGTTGTATAGTTTGAAGTGATTGACATTTTGGAACCATGGCATAAATGATGAACATGCATGGAATGGCATTGAAATGCTCTTGAAACTGTTGAATTGAGCTAGAAAAATAAAGAATGGTATAGCACTATGAAAATTCCTTTAGTGCTCAAATGAAAAAATATATATATAGGACTATGATGTGGGCGTGATCCTCTTGTGCACATAGGTGATCCTGTGAGCTATTCCCAACTACGAGCGAGGCCCTAGTCATAGGGAATAGGGTTGTGTGGTCAAGCACGATCATGTATAGGATAAGCACTCAGCCTAAAAAGTAGACTATCGCTAAGTGTATACGGTAGGTGGAGCAAAGACTCCTTACTTGTTTATGAGGATCTAGGATCCCATAGGAATGAGCTAATGAGATAATGAATTGATGGAATGAGCACTATAATGTATAAAAGCAATCATGACATGACATTAAATTAATTCAAGAGAAACATTCATTACATTGCATTGCATTATGTGTAACATTCTCCTTAACCTAATAATTTTAATCAATGTTATAGAAGCTGAGTATGGCTAGTAAGAATTATCTATTAATTTAGATAATTTTCTAAACTAGTTTGAGCGTAATTCTATAACAATGAATACAATAAAATAATTAAAGTATCTGCTGAATCAGTTGATATGATGGAAATAAATATGAAAAATTTATTTCCTGGCTAAGGACCATTAATAAAAATTATAGAAAAGTTTGGAGAAACAACAAAACTAGTTTGGTATTTTTAAGAATACTGACAGGGGATAAGTGAATAGTAAAATGAACAGCTAATTAACTCAGAAAATTATGAAAATATTTGGAGGTGGTAAGTATGACATGGAGAATATTTTGATATAAAATTCCAATTAAGATAAGTAGCAGTAAGCAAATTTACTTAATTCCTTAGTTTAATTCAATTTGAGACTAAGTAATAAAGTTTAACTGATAAATAGCAATATATGAAAAATCCTGAAAAAATGAAACCAAAGACTAGGATGAATTCTAAAATTCTCCATAATACTTATAGACACTTAAAAAATTAGCTTTGGAATACTAAAGCATGCTTAACAAATATAAAAGTTACTGCACTTAAAATTGGTCAAACTTTGACCACCAACCGCCCATTATTTTGTCTCTAGATTTATCGACCACTTTCTCACTTTTTCTCCACAATTCCTATGGCAAAAACAGAAGCCAGAAGACCCAAAATACAGCAGCAGAACCGTGAGCAAGAGAAAGGAAAAGAGAAGAGAAATAAGAAGCAAAAACAAGAGGAAAAGCAAGGGAATTTAAGGGAGCAAAGCTAAGAGTGAGGTAGGGGCTGTTTATATTTATTGTACTATTCATTTTCCATGGTTTTTGAATCAAAATTTTGGTTGTAAAACATGATAGGGTCATGGCCAAATCTAAGGGAAATAAGGACTTCCTTGCCTCTAATTGTTTCTCTATTTCTAATGGATGTTAAATGGAATTTGTAATATGATTAGGGACTGTTATTTATGCTTATTTTATTTTATTGTGCTTCTTCTATTTTCTGTTTTATTGTGCTGTTATTGTTCTATTTTTTGATTATTTTTGCTGTTCTATTTTCTATTTTATTCTACTATTCTATTTTCTATTTTCTATTTATTCTATTGTTCTTTGTTGTGTATTTTACACTCTTTGCAATTTAATTTTTTCTTGATTGATTTATTCTGCTGTTGTTGCTATATTTTTGTTTTTGCTATATAAAATTATGCTATTGCTGTAATTATTGCTGTATTTTTATTTTTGCTGTATAAAATTATGCTGCTACTGTAATTGTTACTATTTTGCTATTGTTGTTGTGAATTATGAGTATAGTAATGTTTATTTGTGAATTATAGCTGTGATATATTCATAGTTGATGGTACTTGATAATGTGACTCATATCTTTAGTTCTTGTGCTTGGCGTGGATAAAGTAAAGTGTTATGAGTTATGGGGAAGTCCTAGCAAAATGCATTCATAAAGTGACTATATAGGTCTTGTGATGGCCATGTAGGCCAAAAGAGTAATTCAAGGAGTTAGGGTAAATTCCTTAATGTATTCAATGTCTATGTGTTTAAATTTGTTATTTATATGGAAACTTTTTAGTTAATTGACCGAATAGCAAGTAATCATGTTTATGCTCAAGTTGAATTTTAATTGAGAATTAGATATCTTTAGTATTTATTGATTGTTGAAAGTTGTGAAATGTGATGATGGAATTTGTTATAGGGCTCCTTAATCCTTCAAGTTGAGCTAGGTTTTGCATTGAATATGCTTCCTTAATTCATGAGGTTGAGCTTGAATGTGTAATAAAATAATCAGTGCTCTCATAATTGAATTTGAAATAAAAATAAGAATTGGATAATTATCCTTGAATGGAAAGGTAATTATTCCACGCTTTCCTACTTAGTATCTTTGATTTTGTGCAAACTATGTTCTACTTTAGTATAGTGGATTTCGGAGACGATCCTGTATGAGGGCAGGGTATTCGAAATTCCATGTGAACCATGGAAATGACCTCTTATGAGGAAGAGGGATCCTGTGTTCTTGAATAAATTCCTCATAGTATCAGTATAATCATCACGTATTAACTCCCTCATAGGATACTAGTGGTAGTGCGAGGCCCTGAATCACGCCCTACCATGAAAATATAGGACCTGAGCTATATGAGGTGGCTCCCATCCTTGTGATGGTGGAGATATGGGTTCTGTGGGATAAGCAATAATTTGATGAATAAGAATTTGAATGAGCACTATGAATTAGTATGTTATGATTATGAATTAAATGTGTGTTAGAGTGTCTAAATGAATTTGACATTATAGTATTGTGATTAAAGATGTTTTCTAGAAAATATTGGTGAATGTGAAACATATATATTTGATGATGGATATTTTTGAAAACTATTAAATGGAATTCTATTTCAGGAAGAAGAAGGACTAAATTTGGTAGTTTGGTCACCTTCCTAGTTATATATATATATAATTATTATTTATTCTAAGTTTTAAAAGAATGTAAATTTTTTCCAAAATAGTTGGAATTATTATGATGACATTATTTTTCATAATAGAACATACTGAGAATTAGTATTCTTACCCCTTTATTATTATGTATTCCATGATAATTCCAAGTTCAGCACTTGCAGCATTAGGATACAAGCTGAAGAGGATATATATAGTTTGTTTCTTTTGAATTTGCGTTTTTGTATATTAGATGAATGAAAAATGACTACAAGACATAGCATATGTATTGTACTATTATGTACACATGTATAAACTTCTACAACGTATGTAAATTATTACACCTTGACCAGACTCATACTTTTATATAACAATGTGAAATTTAAATTTGAAGTTTTTAATAAATATCTTACATAATGTGCTTACTATTATTACTATAATGTAATGCCGAAAACATGAATAGAAATAATAGAAATTTACATTCTTTTATAACTTAGAATAAATACATAATTATATATATATAACTAGGAAGGTGGCCGAACTACCAAATTTAGTCCTTCATCTTCTTGAAACTGAATTCCATTTAATAGTTTTCAAAAATATCCATCATCAAATATATATGTCTCACATTCACTAATAATTTCTAGAAAACATTTTTAATCATAATACTATAATGTCAAATTCATTTAGACACTCAAACACATTTAATTCATAATCATAACATACTAATTCAATTCAATTCACAGTGCTCATTCAAATTCTTATTCATCAACTTATTGCTTATCCCACAGAACCCATATCTCAAGCATCACAAGGATGGGAGCTACCTCATATAGCTCGAGTCTTATATTCTCATGGTAGGGAGTGATTCAGGGCCTCGCACTACCACTAGTATCCTATGAGAGAGTTAATACATGAGGATTATACTGATACTATGAGGAATTTATTCAAGAACACAGGATCCCCCTTCCTCACAAGAGGTCATTTCCATGGTTCACATGGAATTTCGAATACCTTGCCCTCATACAGGATCTTCTTTGAAATTCACTATACTAAACTAGAACATAGTTTGCACAAAATTAAGGATACTAAGTAGGAAAGTGTGGAATAATTACCTTTCCATTCAAGGATAATTATCTAATTCTTATTTTTATTTCAAATTCAATTATGAGAGCACTGATTATTTTATTACACATTCAAGCTCAATGTCATGAATTAAGGAAGCATATTCAATGCAAAACCTAGCTCAACTTGAATGATCAAGGAGCCCTATAACAAATTTCATCATCACATTTCACAACTTTCAACAATCAATAAATACTAAAGATATCCAATTCTCAATTAAAATTCAACTTGAGCATAAACATGATTACTTGTCATTCGGTCAATTAACTAAAAAGTTTCCATATAAATAACAAATTTAAACACATAGACATTGAATACATCAAGGAATTTACCCTAACTCCTTGAATTACTCTTTTGGCCTACATGGCCATCACAAGACCTATATAGTCACTTTATGAATGCATTTTGCTAGGACTTCCCCATAACTCATAACACTTTACTTTATCCACACGAAGCACAAGAGACTAAAGATATGAGTCATATTATCAAGTACCATCAATTAAGAATATATCACGGCCATAATTCACAAATAAACATTACTATACTCATAATTCACAGCAGCAACAACAAAACAGTAATAATTATAGCAGCAGCATAATTTTAGACAGCAAAAACAAAAATACAGCAACAATTACAGCAGCAGCACAATTTTATACAGCAGAAACAAAAATACAGCAACAGCAACAGAATAAATCAGCAGCAGCAGAAATACACAGCAGCAACAGCAGAACAAACAAAAAATAGAACAGCAGAAATAATCAGAAAACAAAACAGTAACAGCACAATAAAACAGAAAATAGAAGAAGCACAATAAAATAAAATAAGCATAAATAACAGCCCCTAATCATATTACAAATTCCTTTTAACATCCATTAGAAATAGAGAAACAATTAAAGGCAACGAAGTCCTTATTTCCCTTAGATTTGGCCGTGACCCTCTCATGTTTTACAACCAAAATTTTGATTCAAAAACCATGGAAAATGAAGAGTAAAATAAATATAAACAGCCCCTACCTCACTCCTAGCTTTGCTCCCTTGAATTCCCTTGCTTTTCCTCTCGTTTTTGCTTCTTATTTCTCTTCTCTTTTCCTTTCTCTTGCTCACGGTTCTGCTACTATATTTTCGGTCTTCTTGCTTCTGTTTTTGCCATAGAAATTGCGGAGAAAAAGTGAGAAAGTGGTAGATAAATCTAGAGACAAAATAATAGGCGGTAGGTGGTCAAAGTATGGCCTATTTTAAGTGCAGTAACTTTTATATCTGTTAAGCACGCTTTAATCTTCCAAAGCTAAGTTTTTAAGTGTCCATAAGTATTATGGAGACTTTTAGAATTCATCCTGGTCATTGGTTTCATTTTTTCAGGATTTTCATATGTTTCTATTTATCAGTTAAACTTCATTACTCAATCTTAAATTTAATTAAACTCAAGAATTAAGTAAATTTGCTTACTGATACTTATCTTAATTGAAATTTTATATCAAAATATTCTCCATGTCATACTTACCACCTCCAATTATTTTCATAATTTTTTGAGTTAATTAGCTGTTCATTTTACTATTCACTTGTCCCCTGTCAGTATTCTTAAAAATACCAAACTAGCTCTGTTGTTTCTCCAAAAATTTTCGCAACTCTTATTAATGGTCTTTAGCTAGGAAATAAATTCTCCATATTTATTTTCATCATATCAAGTGATTTAGTAGATACTTTAATTATTCTATTGTATTCATTGTTATAGAATTACGCTCAAACTAGTTCAAAAAATTATCTAAATTAATAGATAATTCTTACCAGTCATACTGAGCTTCTATAACACTGATTAAAATCATTAGGTTAAGGGGAATGTTACAATTCTCCTCCCCTTTTATGAATTTTGTCCTCAAAATTTTACGTACTTCATTCAAAAAGTTCTAGATAGTTCTGCATCATATTGGACTCAAGTTTGCATGTAACTTCCTCCGAGTCACCACCATCCTAGTGCACCTTCACCAAAGGAATTTGTTTCCCTCTTAGCTCTTTAATTGCTCTATCCATGATCCTCACAGGTTTCACTACATAAGTTAAATCATCTTTCAACTGTATTGATTCATTTTCTATGATATGTGAAGGATCCAGATTATACTTTTGAAGTTGGGAAACATGGAAAACATTGTGAAGATTTGACAAACTAGGTGGTAAAGCAATCTGGTAGGCAACAGGTCCAGTTCTTTTTAGGATCTGGAAAGGACCAAGAAACCGACGATTCAGCTTTTTGGCTTTAATGGCTCTACCAATCCCCGTAATAGGAGTGACTCTAAGGAACACATGTTCTCCTTCTTCAAATTTCAAAGGTCTTCTTCTCTCATCCACATAGCTCTTTTGCCTACTTTGGGCAATTAACAACCTATCCTTGATCCTTTTGATTTTCTCAGTAGTCTGTTGTACTAATTCTGGACCTAAGATGGTTTGTTCTCCTATTTCATATCAACATAGAGGTGACCTACATTTTTTACCAAACAAGGCTTCATATGGTGCCATACCTACTCTAGAATGATAACTATTGTTGTAGGCAAATTCTACTAAAGGTAAGAACCTATCCCAGCTACCCTATTGTTCTAATACACAAGCTCTAAGAATGTCTTCAAGGGTATGGATTGTTCTCTCAATTTTCGTATCTGTTTGCGGATAATATGCTGTACTGAAATTTAGCTTAGTTCCAAATGCTTTTTGCTGGGCTCCCCAAAATCTAGATGTGAATCTAGGATATTTATTAAATATTATACTCAAGGGGACACCATGCAGTTTCGCTATTTCTTGGAGGTACATTCGAGCTAACTTATCTAATGAATAATTAGCTCTTATTGGTAGAAAATGCGCAAATTTTGTTAACCTATCCACTGTAACCCAAATCACATCATGACCTAACTGAGTTCTAGGCAATCCTGTTACAGAATCCATTGAAATACTTTTCCATTTCCATTCTGGGATTTCTAAGGGTTTCAAAGGACCATAAGGTTTTTGATGCTCTATCTTGACCTTTTGGCACACTAAACATTTGGACACATACGCTGCTATATCGTTCTTCATTCTTGGCCACCAAAACATTTTCTTGAGGTCTTGATGCATTTTGGTTGTTCTAGGGTGGATGGTGTACTTGCTTTTATGAGCTTCTTCTAATATCTTTTCTTTAATCTTAGCTTTTCTTGGCACACACATTCTATCTCTAAACATAATCATTCCATCTTGAGTCTTTCTAAATTCCCTTTTTCTTTCCCAACAAAATTTGTTCACTAATTTCTTTCAATTGATCATCTTCCTCTTGTGTAGCTTTAATTTGGTTTCTTAATTCATTTTGGATATCTAATCTATTCAAACAGAGACTATGTGTTTACACAGTCACTGCCAAGCTCAAGTTTCTGAAACTCTCTATCAATTCCATTTCTTGTATCACCATATGGGACACATGCAGAAGTTTTTTTCTTAGTGCATCGGCTACTACATTAGCCTTACCCAGTTGATATTTCAATTCAAAATCATAATCTTTCAAAAATTTCATCTGCCTTCTTTGCCTCATGTTTAATTCTTTCTGATCAAACAAGTATTTCAAACTTTTATGATCACTAAAGACCTCAAATTTTACACCATTCAAGTAGTGTCTCCAAATCTTTAGAGAAAAGACCACTACTACTAATTCCAAATCGTGGGTTGGATAGTTTTCTTCATGGGGTCTCAATTGCCTTGAAGCATATGCAACTACCCTACCATTTTGCATTAAAACACATCCTAATCCCTTTCTTGAGGCATCACGATATACCTCAAAATTTTCCTCTGGATTTGGAATTACTAAAACAGGAGTGGTGGTCAATTTCTCTTTTAATTCTTGGAAACTATTTTCATATTCTTGTGTCCATTTAAAGGTACTCCCTTTTCGAGTTAATCTGGTTAATGGTAAAGCTATTTGGGAAAAGCCCTTAATAAATCTTCTATAATACCCCACTAAACCCAAAAAGCTTCTAATTTCAATTACAGAGGATGGTCTTTCCTAACGTAATATTGCCTCTACTTTACTAGGATCTACTGATATTCCTTTACCGAGTATCACATATCCTAGAAATTGCACCTCTTCTATCCAAAATTCACATGTTGACAATTTAGCATATAATTTCTTTTCTTTTAGGATTTCTAGAACTAACCTAAGATGTGCCTCATGCTCCTCTATTGTCTTTGAATAAATGAGAATGTCTATAAAGACAACAACAAATTTATCAAGGTATGGTATGAAAATCCTATTCATATAATCCATAAATATTGCTGGTGCATTTGTTAGACGAAAAGACATTACAAGATATTCATAATGCCCATATCTAGTTCTAAAGGCAGTCTTAGGGATATCTTCCTCTCTGACTTGAATTTGATGGTATCCATATCTTAAATTGATCTTAGAAAACACAGTTGCACCTCTCAATTGATCCATCAAATCATCAATTCTGAGAAATGGGTACTTGTTCTTAATGGTAACTTTATTTAGTTGTCTATAGTCCACACACAACCTCATACTACCATCCTTCTTTTTCACCAAGAGCACAGGGGCTCCCCATGGTGACACACTGGGTCTAATAAGTTTCTTATCCAATAAGTCTTCAATTTGTTTCTTCAACTCAACCAATTCTGGAGGGGCCATTCTATAAGGTGCTATAGAAATTGGCTGTATTCCTGGCACTAAGTCTATGGTGAATTCTATTTCCCTTTTTAGGTGGTAATTCACTAACTTCATCTGGAAACACCTCCGAGTATTCTCTCACTATAGGTATGGTTTCTACACTTTGCTGACTTTCAAAATTCAAAGAAAAGAGGAGAACATAACTTTGAGCTCCTTCTACTAGGTGATTAATAACTTGATTAGCATTCAGGTATATAAATTTAGATGAAGAGTTCATGGAAGGAGTATTAGAAAAAAAGACTAAGGTTTTATTTGAATAATCTAAGACAACGTGATTTGAGGATAACCAGTCCATACTAAGAATGATGTCTATGTCAACAAGGGGTAGATGTATGAGGTTTACAAAGAAATCTTTATTTTTAATAGTTACACAACAATTTAGACATACTTTAGAAGTAGATACCAGTTTTCTAATGGGAGAAAAAATAGTTAGGTCATAAGGAAGTTCAGAAATAGATAAATCCAATATTCTTACACATTCGTAAGAAATGAAAGAATGGGAAGCTCCCGAATCAAACAACACAATTAAAAGATTACCTTTAACTATGCACTTACCCTGAATCAAATCAGAAGATTAAGTTGCTTTTTTTCCGCTTAAAGTAAATACCCTTCCTCTGGTTTAAGGCCTAGGAGAAGGTGGTAATGCTGCTTGCTTCTGGGGGCAGCTCCTTGCATAATGTCCCTTCTATCCACATGTATAGCACTCCGCCTAATCTGCCCAACAAGATTTGTTCTCGTGCCTTCTACCATATTTTGGACATGCTAGTCCAAAAGATTCTACCTGACATTGCTTCCTTTTTTCTTGTTGGTTCTTCGACTGCCAACTATTCTTCTTAAATTTGTCAGCTCCCTATTTTCTCTCTTGCCATCCTTGTTGTGGTTTTGGACTAATTGACTTTACAATTCTGCATCTGTCCACTAGTGTCTGAAAGTCTCTAATCACCAATGCTTTCACCATTCTCTTGATTCCATCTCTCAATCCATCTTCAAATTTAATGCATTTCTAATTTTCATCTGGATTATACCAGAAATAAGAAGAAAATTTTGATAACACCTTAAACTTTATGATATATTCTCCCACAGATATATTTCCCTCCTTCAATTTTAGAAACTCTAATTCTTTTGCTTCTTGAAAATTCCTCAGAAAATACTTATCCAAGAAAGCTGTCCTAAATACTTCCCAGGTCACCTATACTCCAGCTACTTCCTTTGACCTTCTCATGTCATTCCACCATAATTCAGCTTCTCCCATTAACATATAGGAGGCAAAAGACACTCTCTGATCATCCCAACATCTCATTACATCAAAGATCTTTTCTAATTGCCTCAACCATGCTTCAGATTTTAATGGATCATATTCACCTTCAAATGACGGAGGATTTGCCTTTCTAAATTCTGATAAATCATGAAAGTCTTGGTTTTCTGCCACAGCAACATTCTGTACTGGAGCTGGTTGTACATTGGCCCGTATTTCTGTTAATATCTTGTTAGTCACAGCTGCTTGTTCTCTAACTGCAATAGCCATGTCCCTAACAGCTTCAGATATGTCTGGAGTATTACCTCTATTTCCACTATGTGCTCTACCACGACCACGGGTTTGCCTACTCAATGTCATAGCTTCCCGCACACACAGCACATTATCTATTGAGTTGATCAGACTCAATATTATGTAATAGTGTGACAGTTAAATATAAACATACAAACTCAAGGCAGTTATGCAATTCTACCTATGCATCCCATCATTAAGACAAGACAAATGCATAACATCATGCTTAAAGCATAGTTAGTCCATACCCTGGCTCAACAGGATGAACTGCTCTGATACCAAAATGTAACGCCCTTACTATTATTTCTATTCACGTTTTCGGCATTACATTATAGTAATAATAGTAAGCACATTACGTAAAATATTTATTAAAAACTTCAAATTTAAATTTCACATTGTTATATAAAAGTATGAGCCTGGTCAAGGTGTAATAATTTATAGATGTTGTAGAAGTTTATACAAGTGTACATAATAGTACAATACACATGCTATGTCTTGTAGACATTTTCCATTCATCTATTATACAAAAACACAAATTCAAAAGAAACAAACCATATATCCTCTTCAGCTCGTATCCTGATGTTGCAAGTGCTGAACCTGGAATTATCATGGAATACATAATAATAAAGGGGTGAGAATACTAATTCTCAATATGTTCTATTATGAAAAACAATATCATCATAATAATTTTAACTATTTCGGGAAGAGAAAGGATTAAATTTGGTAGTTTGGCCACCTTCCTAGTTATATATATATATATATATATATATATATATATATATATATATATATATATATATATATATATAATTATGCATTTATTCTAAGTTTTAAAAGAATGTAAAATTTTCCTGGAATAGTTGAAATTATTATGATGACACTGTTTTTCATGATAGAACATACTGAGAATTAGTATTCTCACCCCTTTATTATTATGTATTCGATGATAATTCCAAGTTCAGCACTTGCAGCATCAAGATACGAGCTGAAGAAGATATATAGTTTGTTTCTTTTGAATTTGCATTTTTGTATATTAGATGAATGGAAAATGTCTACAAGACATAGCATATGTATTGTACTATTATGTACACTTTTATAAACTTCTGCAATGTATATAAATTATTACACCTTGACCAGGCTCATACTTTTATATAACAATGTGAAATTTAAATTTGAAGTTTTTAATAAATATATTATGTAATGTGCTTACATTATTACTATAATGTAATGTCGGAAACATGAATAGAAATAATAGTAAGGGCGTTACATTATGCATTAGAGATATGATTATGTTTTACTATTGTGGATTTTTATACTATTCTAGTTATAGTTAGTTGTCTCCTTTGAGTTTCTGTGAATGATATTGTGCTTTAGGATTATCCTTGTGGCTGAATTATGATGTTGTATTTATTTGTTAATAAATTAGTATGTTAATTCATATGAATTGTAATATTAAAATGAGCTTCTACCTCGGGGATAATTAACTGTTTTGGCTTACATCACTTAAATTGTTATTTGTAAATGTTTGCAAAAATCCCATAGTAGTTGGTATCTTCATGATGATGCTTGTATGTCAGTATTACTGAGAATTCTTAGAATTTTCACCCTATTTGTGTTTCTATGGTATTCTAGCCCTTCTTGTTACAGATTGAAGATGCAAATGTTATCGATCTATTGGGAGCCCTCGGAGCGCTGGTAGGTGTATGACCCAGCAACCAACTCATATATAGTCTACATGAACATACGACAGCGATAAACTCATATATGGTCTACATGAACATACAATTGTACATAAGCTACTCGTCGGGGGTCATCATCCTGTTTCTGGATGCTTGACATCGCTGTTGGATGACTGTATATTTTGGGATAGGCTACACTTAGGATGTGGTTGTTTTGGGTTGTATAGGCACATCAGTTTATGTATGTATAGTAGTTATGTATATGCCTGTCAGGATTATTTTTTTGTGTAGCTAACATGGATACTGATCTGGATGACTGTAGTTATGATGTATAGGGCACTGATGCCTATAGCTTAGTATTTTATCTTTGTGATGTGTGTATACATGGCCTAAGGCCAAACAAATGACTGTATGGGTGTAGGTATTGATGCCCGCACTTTATCTGTTATATATATATATATGAATTTATAATGTTCAATGACTTTATTATTTTGTTTACTGAGTAGAGCAGCGCTATTAAATTTTGATTACACGATGATACTCTCTAGAATTCTCCAAAGAGGACTCATGAGTATTTAAAATGGAACTAATAATGGTTTGGTAATCTTAATAAGTGAACTTGTAATTTAGTAGGCAATCGGCTTTACTTATATGGAATAAGCAAAATAATCTCTCACAAAGTATACTTCCACTTTACGAGTAAGGATAAGCGTATTAAAAAAAATTACTTTTAGCTTAGTTAGAGGATTATGTGACATGCCAGAATTAATTTCTTCAGCATAGGTCCTGAGGAGTAGTGAGGTAATTATACTTAGGGCATTGCATGATTTCACCCACACTCTGATCAATTTGATACCGCATATGATAATAGCCTAATTTTTATATATTCTTCTTATAAAAATAGACATTATTATATCTCAATATATTAAATTTTATTTATTTTGGGAAATTGCCATTTGTTTATTTGAGAAATTTTAATTAATAATTATTGTGATAATTGTAGGAAATTTGTTACAAATTTGGATTCTACTCGTATTTTCTAACCTTGTTGTTATATTTGGATCAGATCTTAGGCTACAGATATCAGATCGACGTGATTCTTGTAGCGTTAGAACTCAACAATTGTTCTGTTGATCTCAAAGGATAATTTTTCCATTCGAATGATGAGAAAAATAAAGAGAGAAAAAGATGAAAATTTGGCAGCCATCAATAAAAAGAGATTAAGTTTCCTAAAATTGGTTTCCTAAATCTAATCAATATCTTTTGATTACTTAGAAACCAATTAAGGAGATTTTGTGCAAGATACACTTCTATTAGTAAAATCTCTTATTAATAGATAAGGAGAAGAAGGGGCAGTAGAGGAGAGAGAGACATATAGCGCCGCACGAAGAAGAGGAAGAAAGAGAATGACGCTTAGCAATTGTTTCATCTTTTATGGATTTTTCTTCTCTCTTTGTATTTGATACTCTTGCCATGAGTAGTTAATTTTATTTTCTAGGATTAAGACGAAGCCCTAATATTTGTTTTAAATTATTTAACTTTGCTTGTGATATTTTTCTTTGTTCTATAATTGCACAATGTTGATGATTATTGATCTTTAATTGTTATTCAATTTGATTTTTATTGATTGTCTTGTAGTCAATTAGTAAATTTAAATTAATATATTTTAATCACATGCTTAATTATTGTAGTTTTAGGTATGAGTTGTGCAATAGTATTCATTGCTTTTCAAATCTAAGGATTGAATATTTCATGCTATGTTAAATGGTTTATGTCATAATTTGCACAGGTCATGTTGTTTTAGATGAATTAAATCTTTAGCAGTGATCAAAGCTTGTAACCATAAATACTCCACAGAATAAGATTAATTCTAATTCAAGTTAAATTCATCTTTACATAGTTAGTGGTAGATTTGAGGTACTAGAATTGTTCTTTGATTGAACTTGTTTTTTTAATTTGAGTTATTTTATTTAGATTTATTATTTAATTTTAATTTTAGTTTATCACGTAATTTAAATTATTAGATTAATTAAATAAAATAAAAATCTCTTTTCTTTTTCTTTAAATTAATTTAGGTAGAGGTTAGATTTTAGTTAATTCTATCACTTTCGTTGGGTACAACACCCTTATATTTGTCAAACATTACATAGATCTTGTGCACTTGCAAGTAAATGGTAATTCTATTACTTGAAAATTCTCTTTTTAGGAAACCAATTTATTGAAGGTGTAATACCCTAGATAAACATGATACACTTGTATATGGTTACGAAGGTAGCCTAACACTAGTTTGACATGCCTGTAAATTTTTGTGACCGTCTAAGCACGTTTAGTCACTTTATTGTAGCTCTATGTGTGAAATATAGTTATTTTCAGCCCTGGTTTTGACTTAAATAGATTAGTTAATGGAAATAAGTGTGGAGAACTTATTTCTAGGTTGCAAATGTGTGGAAGTAGATGTGGTTAAAGTTTGAGATTAATCGGAGTTAGTTTGGCCTTTTTAAGCAAACTGGTTGTGTATTTTAGTATCGGATTGACCCCCAGTAGATATGAAAAAATATGAAAATGGTGAAACAAGATTTTTAATAAATCTTAGAATTTATTTTAAGCTTGTTGGAAGGAAGGAAACTTGGTCTAGTGAAATCCAAGCATTCTTAACTGATTTGGTGAATAATGAGTCACTTAAGTGACCAAAGTGATAGCACAACTCTCTTGTTTTGTTGCTTGGCCTATTTAAGGACAAAATGAGAATTTTCTCTCATTTCTCACTTCTCACTTCACGGCTGAAATAGGAAAGGGAAAAGAGGGAGGAAAACAAGGAGCTAAAGGAGAAGGATCTTCATCAAAGCAAGGGAGAGAGCTTAGTTTTGCAAAGGAACGGCTAACAGACTTCAATTTCTAAAGATTGAGGTAGGGGGAACTTTGTATTTCACACTTTCTTTCCATGTTTTTCATTAGGTTCTTGAATGTGTTTGATGTGAGATATGGATTCTTAGTGTGATTTTGGTGTTTTTGGCTTGAATCTTGTTGGAGAACTTGAGGATGGCTTGTTTATGAGTTATTAGGTGTATGGAAATGGATTTCCAGCCCTTGTAGGCCTTAAATTCCATTTGAGTTGATATTTGGGGTTTTAGGTTTTGTATTGAATGGTTTTCCATGATTTATGGTTTTGAGTGAAATTAAAATGGAATAAGAGTTGCTATGTGTAGTTGAACCTTATGGAAGGTTGAAAATCACATGGATATAAAGTTTGAGTGATTAAAAGAAGGGTAAGTTCGAATGGAACAGTATCTAGATTCTACAGAATTTTGTAGAATCCATGTTCTACTGCTCACGCTCGGTGTACGGTGTTGCACGCAGCGGCATACGAGTGATGCACGCTCAGTTGTTGGAACCCGAGGCTAGGGCGTCGTGGCGTGGCTGTGTTTGTGCTGCGGTGTGAGGAGATAGAGAGCTGGATGCCGCAGCGTGGCCATGTGTACCGCAGCGAGATAGGGGGCAGAGGCCAGGGCACCATGGCATGGCCGTGGTGTGCCGCGGCGTGAGCTCCAGTTTTGGTCAGATTTGCTGTGTGATGCAGTGTAGCCTGTGAATGACATAGTTTCTTCTTTTGTGGTTCTTAATGAGTGTTAAGACTCTAGTAGGAGTTTTTAATGAAGTGTGAACATATTGAAATCAAATTGATTTGTAATGCTAATTATGAAAATTTAATTAGACATGATTATATACATGATTGTATGTTTTACCTTTTTGAAAAGTGTGAGCCTCATAGATATGGGTGATTGCTTTTTGAAAGGTGTGAGCCCTATAGATGTGGGTGATCTATATTAGGCAAGGTGGATTGTCTCCTTCCTATTATAATGGTTCTAAGGACGGATTTCCTTGTTAATTATCTATAACCATGTAGTTGATGGAATTCACTACTCGGGGAGGGGTAGATTTCCTTTGTGATAATGATGATTGCTGGATGGACTTTCAGTACTTGTTCAAGGTTATGGTTGTGACTTCCATTACTTTATTATGGACTTATGCTTAGGATATTGCATAGGCATAAACACTAGACATAATTTGGCATAACATGGAATTGTATGGGCGGTTGCTATCATGATATAAAACCATGACATTGCAATTGTATAGGCGATTGTGTATCTCTGAGATGGAGATGTTGTTTTCTTTTTGTGATTGAAGTGTTAATTTGATAATTGTGAATATTATCTGAATGTATGTATATGTATATATACTGGTATTGGAATACTTCTACTGAGATATGTGATTTCTCACCCCGATTATGTTGCCATGTAAATCCAGGTGTTAGTTCTCCGAAAGGGAAGAAGAATATGTATGAAGATTAGTATAGTTGTAGGCTCGATATTGACTAATCTTGTATATTATGCTAGATCTTGTTGTTTAAAAGTTTATGTATTCTAATGTGTCCTTGTAAGGAATGATATATATATATATATATATATATATATATATATATATATATATATATATATATATATATATATATATATATATATATATATATATATATACTTTTGTTATCGTGGCTCTCCATATTTACTCATTATGTATAAATGATATGAGTTAGTTTGTTGATGTATGTTAGAAGCAGCATGGCCAGTATTGTTATTCTTTTATATGATGATATATCTGAGTAGCAAATATTGGGTTGTTACATTTTGGTATCAGAGCAGTTCATCCTGTTGAACCGGGGTATGGACTGACTATGCTTATGCATGTGTAGTGATGGTTATGCATTTCTTATCTCTTGCATGTGATTGTTTGAGTGAAATTGCATGATTTGCCTTTGATGTGTCTGTTTTAGCTACTGTTACATGGTTACATGATATTGAGATTAGCTACCTTAATATGGATTATTCTGTGTTGATAGGAAACTATGGCAGCATGAAGGCGACCGCGAGGGAGCAGGAACCAGAATCCTAAGAATGATGGCCCTTATATGGCTGCAACTTTTATGGCAATGGCAAATGCCATGAGGCAACAGACAGAGCAGGCAACTGTTACTGCCAATGCAATGAGAGAGCAAGTAGCGATAATTGCTAGGGTGCTAGAGAGGTTGGTACCACAACAACAAGTACTACTACTGGTACCACCACTAGCATAGGAGGTACCAGTCGGGAGAAATCAAAATTTTCTCGACATTTCGAAGTTCAAAAAGATAAATCCTCCGATGTTCAGAGGCGACAACAATCCAGTTAAAGTGGAAGAGTGGTTGACTGAGTTAGAGAAGATCTATGAGGTCATGGTTTTCTCAGATGAGCAAAGAGTTTCGTTTGCTTCCTTCATGTTGGGAGGGGAAGCGGAGCAGTGGTGGAGAAGTGCTAGGTGACTGTTAGAGACAGCAGGGACTTTGGTTACATGGGAAGTATTCAAGGAGACCTTTTTGGAGAAATACTTTGCTAGAAGTCTGCAAGATGATAAAGAAATAGAGTTTCTAAGTCTTCATCAAGACGACATGATGGTTGGACAATATGAAGTGAAATTTCATGAGTTATCCAAGTTTTCCACTTAGTTTAGACTCAATCCAAATGAGAACTAGAAATGTGTTAAGTTTGAGTCCAGGCTGAGAGGGAATGTGAGAAGGGCTGTGAGACCTTTAGAAGTTAGGGATTTTCCTTGCTTGGTGAACAAGTATGAGATTGTGGAGTCTGATAATCTACAACTTCAGTCGCAGCGAAGACTGCAAGGCCTACAAAAGAAGAAAAAGGTGAAAGGTGGATATGGGAAATGTGCTCCTAAATCCAATTACCCATAAGAAAAAGACGAGCAAGTTTAGAGAGATGATCAAGCTCAAAGGTGTACCAAGTGTGGTAGACACCATGGAAACAAAGTGTGTATAGTGGACCAGATAACCTGTTACAAGTGTGGTGAGAAAGGACACTATGCCAAGAGTTGTTCTCAAAGGCAAAAGAATAGGACAGATGCTAGACCAATAGCCCAGGATAGAGTCTACATTCTACAAGGTGAGGAGACAAAACAGTCTCCGAGTTCAGGAAAAGGTGAGTACAAAGTTGTACTTGTTGAGTAATTTTGTTTTCTTGAGGTGTGGTTGCACATGTTATTATGTGTGAGTTGTTTGGACTTCTTGCTTTAGGTAAACCAAATTTTTGGAACAAAATTTAAAAAAGGAGGAGAGAAATGTAATACCCTAGATAAACATGATAGACTTGTATATGATTATGAAGGTAGCCTAATACTACTTTGTCATGCCTGTAAATTTTTTCGACTGTCTGAGCACATTTAGTCACTTTGTTGTAGCTCTATGTGTGAAATATAGCTATTTTCAGCCCTAGTTTTGACTTAAACAACTTAGTTAATGGAAATAAGCGTGGAGAACTTGTTTCTAGGTCGTAAATGTGTGAAAGTAGATGTGGTTATGATAACTCCATCAAAAGTAGTTCTTTGTGCCTCATAATTGTGCTTCATAGAATGGTATATCCTTGTTATTGTGCATATATGAGAGATTTTATGCTTATATTAGTTAAATTTTCTTTGCATGTTTCTCTATATGTTGTTGAGCAATCTGTATGTATTCGTCAAATGATTAAGTGGATTTATAATTTATATTTAACTTGGTGATTTTCCTACTATAGGATGGGCTTAAAACTAATATATTGGAGCGATTCAAGGCTCAAAAGCCCAAGAGAAAGCCAATGAGGCATTCTAGGAGAGAGTGCAGCAGCACAAGGAGTGTGCGCCATGGTGCAAATGTGCATCATCAAGTTGCCATACAAAAACCCAAGGCTAGAGTGTCGTGGTATAAAAGAGTGTGCGCCGCAGCCCTAGGTGACCGACTCAATGCCCATCGTGGCACAAAATAGTGTGCGCCACGGCGCGATGTGTAGAACTGAGTCTATAAATAGATTTTTATCATATTTTCTTAGAGAGTTTTTTAGATTTTAGAGAAAGCTGCGGCTAGGGTTCGTGTGTGGAGGCAGAGGAGGCCAAATGAGCCAAGGATAGAGGTCTTCTTCCTTGGGGAAGTTGATTGGAGCTTCAATGATCATATTCTAAGAGTTTCCTCCTTCTCCTTTCTCTTTCTCTTATTTTTTTTATCTTTTAGGCACTGTTTTTGTGTTGTAATCATGTGTTCATGGATTAGCTGAGCTGTATTTAGGGATACTTTGAATCTTTTCTATGATTATCAATGAGTATGTTATCTTTTGAGTATATATTGATGTTTAGTTATGTTCAATCATACTGTTCTTAATGCTTTTGAAGGTTCAGCTTTTGATTGATTTGTTGAAGTCTGATGAACCTAGACATAGGAATTTGGATTTTAGATCTAATGTATGGTTGATGCATGTTCAATTCTATTCCAGTGGTGGGATGATTTAATTCACTAACTGGATAGAAATATACATTTTAGTCATGTATAGTGTGTGATTGAGAATAGATCGTTCAAGAGTAGAGTTTACACTAGTTCTCATGGAAACATAGTTGATTGACGTAGACATAGGCTTTTAACCAAATTAGATTCTCAAGCTAACTTAACAATTCATTGATGTTGCTTATAAGGGTTGCAAGTCATTAGTATGAAATAAGAGGTGAAGAAGGATTCCTTAGATCTCTAAACCATTATCTTTATTGCTTTTATAGTTTAGACTTAGTTTATTTGCTTTTCTCTATTTTTATGTCCTTGTCTAGAATTAATTAAGCTATTGGTTGATACTTAGTTATGGAAGCCTTTATCCTCATGAGAACGAACTTATACTCTGTATCTGTATTACTTGAATGACCCGTGCACTAGCGATAGAAATGGTCTAAACAAGTTTTTGGTCAAGAAAACAAGCTTTTATCTTTTGAAAGGACCAAGAATTTGCTTATCAAGTTTTTGGCGCCGTTGTCGGGGATATGGTTTAATTCTATATGGCTAATATCAACAATAAGTTTGGTTAGTTCTAATTCAAGTTGTATATAATCTATGTTAATTTGAGTTCTCTTTATGTTATTGCTATAGATTCAATAAAGAAGCCAGATGATTTTAATCATATGAGGCCCTTTAGGGAATTCGTGACTCTTGGAAAAGATGACCTTGGATTAATTTCTTGAGGACTACTCATCCGCAACAAATCAATTTTGGTGACAAAGTCTTTCCAGGACTTTAAACTAGGTCCTTCTTGGGGAGGAAATCCCAAGTTTATGTTACATTCTTGCTTTACTTCATGCATAAATAAGTAGTATGTTGTGTTTTAGATGTTGTTATGTATATGTTAATAAGATATGTTAATTGAGTTAGTATGTTGTTTTTGTTATTATGTTAGTATATATATGTGTTAGTATGTTAGTTTAGTAGTATATATTGAATTTTGTATGTTAATGTATATCTGTTAATATGTTGATGTTAGTTGAGTTAGTATGTTAGTTGTGTTAGTTTTGTTGTACATACCATAATTTAAGCCTTTTGGACATGTTTTAGTCATTTATGTAACACGCTTGTGGGGATATCACATTTATGAATGCAATAAAATAAAATAAAATAAAACTCTTACCCAAATTGTAAAACATTTGATATTTAAATAATATTTATGGTAAATATTTCTTTCCTTTTATAATTATGGCATTAAATAAAATAACACGAAACACGAAATATAACAAACATAACCAAACTGTAATATACATATGAGTTTTTCTTTAGTACACACGTAATTTACAACTACAAGTATTTAACAAAGAAATAAAAGACAACATAAAACTAAGACATAGTATTGCCCAAGTGCATCTCGATAGATATCTAACCCTCCGATGGATCATCCTCCAGAAAGACCATCGAAAAGTTCACATCTTGAAGATCTCACAGCACTACGGACACGGGTGTGAGCTGTTGACTCGCTACTGAGCTCACTAGGCGCATGGAATATTCCCTGCCAGTAACGCCTAAGAGTCAGCGGCAACTCTAGATGTAAATATAACATAGTAGTAAATATGACATCTCCGTCATACTCTCTACATAGGGACACAGTCAAACGTCCCACATAAATAACTGTTCCTCTATCCACTCGCATACGCCAGGCCTCAGAACCTCCATGAAACTCAAGTCTCACAAACCCGAAGAATCCTGGCAACGCCATGATCTCAAGATCAGTCTTCATGATCAGTGTGATCTACCGGCTCCTCTTCCTCGTATAGCTCGCCCGGCTATCGCTCGTCCGGATACTGTATCTTAAGAGGCTGATCCTCTTCTTCCTCAAACTCTTTACGAAGATAATATAATAATATCGAGAAAACATATAGAGAGGTGAGACAATCTACATCACTACCCGCATGACAATAAAGAAAACGACAGTACAAAACAATTATCACTACATTACATACCAATATATCATGCATAATATATATCAAGCAATACATATTAAAATAACACATACCATTATATCATGCATAATATATTAAAGCAATAAATCATACATTTTATCACAGATTATGGTAAGTAGTAAAATGTAGATAATGCATGAACACACACCGACTCATTCCTACTCCATGGAGCTAAACATGAATATCTGAGAGAATGATCCAGATAGAAACTAAGAATACTTTATAGCTGCCCAACCAAACTATTGCACTGTCAAACATCGTGTCTATAGTCCACTGTCCAAACATCGTGTAATAGTACACAGTCAATACACCGTGCACTACAGGCATAGTACGTAATAGTCTCCTCAAGATTTCAATTAAGAATAGTGTCTGTTAAGATCATTAGTGTGTTGCCCGTTACCACGGCCCAGAGGAGCAACCCACTGTCCCCATGTGGAATTCTCCGCACACTAATGCCTCCAAGTTCATAAATGAACCACACTACGCTTATCACACCAAAACACGGTGTAATTCGCCTCATCAATCAATCACCAATTATAAACAAAATTGGTACAACACTCTAAACATGACCTAAAATTACAAAAATACCCTTATTATCCAAATTTTACCATAATTACAAAAATACCCTTAGTCACAAAATACCAAAGTATAGTATATCCCACTTGACAGTACTACACCACATGTCCGGGTCCACCACTTTGGCCCGACAGCAAAACTCACTGTATCGTTCAATTGCGTATGAATTTTATCGCATTTTCACAATCTCGTCATTTTCACAAACGTTTTTAAATCACATAGATATATTTTGACGTTTTTAAACATCGCAAAATGTTTTTAAATCATTTTCTCAATCGTGTAAGATTTTTAATTCATTTTCTTAACCGAATAGCTTAAAATTATCATTTTAAATATGTGTAGATAATATCTACTACATTTTAAAATACGTAGAGTAATTTCCTTGTGTTATAAATATAGTATGGAATCTTTTCTTTTTATTCGCTTGATTTTAGTAAATTTCGGCAGCATTTTGCCTATAAAATCAGTATAAGGTATTTTTGACGTTTTTCACTAAATATAGTTCATTTTATTTTTACCAAATAATTACGCTTTGAAACTTGCTAACGCGCTTCAAAATTTATAAAATGAGCTCTACATTAGTATTTTTCAAGCGTTTGCTTTATTTCTTGCTTAAACTAAATTCTGCTACTTTAGAATTCTAGGACTGAATTTATTCTTTTTGTTTTCTCAATGATTCATTGGAATCAATTTATTTTGTAAATCCATTATCTAACCTATCTTAGAAAATAAAATAGCATGTTGGCCAAAATCGAAAATAAAATGCCATTCAATTATACACTAAATGGCATGTTGGCCATAATTAATCAAAATTATTCTTAAATCCATTATTTCACTTAGATCCTTTAAATCAGTGATTTAGAAAATTACTGAGAACATTTTGGTTCTCTGTTTGGTGTAAGGCAGTGAGCCTCATTCTGTGTTCTTTGGAACACTCATGCAAATCGTTACATGTTATTCACATCCTACTTTAATAATTATACAATTATAAACACATGCAATTATATAATCACCTACAATATACATACAATATATTTAAAGCCATAAACATGCATAGCAAAAATTATAAAAACTATAATCATGCATAGCAAAATAAATCACAAATAGGAAAGCATTTAAACAATCACAAAAATAATGAAAATCATAAACAATCATACAAATGAATCCTTATGGATTCTACACACACATACAAATCCATTTTCCCATCACCACTTAGGGTTGATGAGATTAAATCTCCCTCTTACCTCTTGAAGACAATTAATCGGTTAGTTTCCTTCTTTCTTGAAATTTCATACAATCTCCCAAACAAATCCCTAAAATTCTTAAACAAATAGTAAAAACACATACAAGGTTTAATATTGAAAAACCATGGAACAATCATGGTTAGAAAAATTAAAAATCAAACTTTGAACCATAGAATCAAGACTTACCCTTAAGAAAGTAAGCAAAAGGTTGGATTTTGGACAAGATAGAGTAGTTTTTTGAAAAAACTTTGTGAATGAAAAGTGTTTAGAATAGGATTTGGGTTTAGGAAATATGAAGAGATAAAATTATAGAGGTTTGGTGGTGTGGGTGGGGTGTATGGCCGAATAGAGAGGGAAAGAAATAGAAGAAAAAGTGTGCTTGGTTTTCTTGCTATTTTTGGAGAGAATAGATGAGTTTGATTTAAGATAAGTGAAAAGTAAATATTGAATGTGTAATTTGAGGGGCTGCTACCGTGAGTGAGTTTTGGGTGAGGTTGAGTGTTCAATTTTGCATGGTAAATATCCTAGTGTGTTCACATGGAGGTGCACATGGCTTATATCATGTTGGAGAGTTCAAGAACCTTGTAGAACTTAGCCATCCAAGCCTCCCAAGCTGCTGCCCAAAACCGTGTGGCCCTTTAGGAATTTAGAGACTTAATTGTTCTCAAATTACTCCTAATTGCATGCTAATTAATTAGGTAATTAGTTAGGTTAATTATCCTTACCAATCTTACTTAACATTCTAATCATATAACTAATTAGTTTAATATATTTTAGCATATATTATATCCTTTAATTAATATTAGGATATCTAATTAGTATTTAGATTATAATTAATTAAGAACTAAACTAGTTCACTTAATTTGCTAATTAGGTAATTAGATTAACCAACTTAAGCTTAATTAGCTACTAACCAAATTCAAGCCTACTATTTTTGACTTAATTCTAACCATTGATTTCATCTTTAATTCCTAGCCATAGATGTAATCTAAGGTAGATATTGATTAGTCATAAAGTTTGAATTCTAATCTCACTATTGATTTAATCAACGGTTGAAATCAAAGGCTTCCTAACTAAGTCTTCATCCAACGGTCCTAATTAAAGTCTACGCTCCCTTCATTGACCCATTCTTATTGGTTTAAAAAGTCAAGCCACTTTCGTTGACTTGCTCTCATTGGCTAGAATTTGTCCAGTCAGAATTGTTGACTACTTTTCCTAAACGCGAGTCCCACTGTACTTTTAATGATCTGTGGTCAAATCAAAGCAGATTTCTACTATTTTTGAGACAAGAGATCTTGTAACATAAAATAATATTATAATAATATAAAATTATTTTATTACACCGTTAAATCCTAAAAATTACGAGATTAATATATATATCAATCAATTGGGTTTAGTAAGATCCCCAGGTTCTAATTAATTAAAATAAGATTTTTCCCGAGAAAATTATTATTTCCCGGCTCGAGCAAATCATACACAACAATCAAGTACACTCACGGAATAGTCAAATTTAATTTTCGCTCATATAATTCACAAAACAGTACATTTCGGGACTATATTATAATTATCCCAAAAGTTGGGGTGTTACAACTCTCCCCTACTAATAAGAATTTCGTCCCCGAAATTCATCATACATCAAAACAATTGAGGATATTGCTCCCTCATCCTATCCTCTAACTCCCATGTAGCATCTCCTGTTACATCATTCCACACTACCTTCACCAGCTCAATCATCTTCCCTCGAAGTTGTTTCACTCTCCTGTCCTCGATTCTAACAGGAAGTGTTTCAAACGTCAAATTATCCTTTAGCTGCACTTCATCTGGCTGTATAACATGGGTTGGATCGGGAATGTATTTCCTCAGCTGAGACACATGGAATACATTATGGAGATTAGATAGAAAAGGCGGTAAAGCTATTTGGTAAGCTACAGGACCAATCCGACGAATAATTTGATAAGGCCCTATGAATTTAGGAGTAAGCTTCCTAGATTTGATAACTCTTCTGACACCAGTCGTAGGCGTAACTCGTAAGAACACATGATCGCCTTCTTCAAATTCCAAAGGTCATCTCCGTTTATCAGCATAGCTTTTCTGTCGGCTCTGAGTCGTTCGCATTTTCTCTTGTATCATCTTCACCTTTTTCGTAGTCTGCTGCACAAGATCAGGACCCATAGTCATACTCTCTCCATCCTGATACCAACACAAAGGTGTTTGGCATCGTCGTCCATAAAGTGCTTCATAGGGTGCCATCCCTATGCTCGAGTGAAAACTATTGTTGTAGGTGAATTCTATCAAAGACCGAAATTCATCCCAACTCCCTTGTTGTTCTAACACACAAGCACACAACAAATCCTCCAACGACTGAATCGTTCTCTCCGTCTGACCATCAGTCTTTGGTGTTACCAGGTGGCCTCAATACTCAAGAGGGGGGGTGAATTGAGTAGTTAAAAATAAGTTCACAAATCTTTCGCAAATCGTTTGACAATCAATTTTCGTTGAAGCTATTGAATGATCAGAGATAATTGAATAGATGAGTTAAACACTTTTACTAATGAACGTAATAGCCAATGAGACAATATCCAAATAAAACAATGAAACAGTACACAAAGATAAACAGAGGAGAGTTTAGAGAAACAAACACAGTCGTTTATCCTGGTTCAATCACTACTCCACTTGTGATCTACGTCCAGTCCCCAAGCAACACCTTGAGATTTTCCACTATATCTTCAAGCTTCAATGGGTGCTTGAAAAACCACTACAACCTTGAGCACTCAACAGTATGGGATACCTCACCCAAAAGCTTGAGCCTCTATTTTCCAAGGGATACCTCACCCTTACAATACTTGAGGGATACCTCACCCTCACTAATCAGAATGTATAAGATTGAAATAGAAGAAGCTCTCTCTAGAGCAAGTGTTTACAAATTGAAGCTCTAATATGCTCTCAAAGATTTTTCACGTTTTTAGTCAGAAAACAGAGCAAGAAGTGACTTTAAGGATTGATTCACGTTTTGAAGTATGATGATCAGTTTTTGGTTCAAGGTCAACCGTAAACAAAGACCCAACTTGGGTATTTATAAGTTTCTCAATTAATAGAGCCGTTGGAGGTAGTTGGGCATGCATTTAATGCATTTAATATAGCCGTTGGACGTTGTCAGATGCGTGTAATCGATTACATATATCGGTGTAATCGATTACATTATTGTTCCAACATTTTCGAACTTTCGGGCTCACGTGTAATCGATTACATTCTTGAGGTAATCGATTACATGGCTTCTGACTTTGCTTGTAATCGATTACAATGCTTATGTAATCGATTACATGACTTCTGACTTGCTGTGTAATCGATTACAATATCCATGTAATCGATTACATGGCTCGTCGAACATGTTCTTTGAGTTTCTGGGTTTTGTGTAATCGATTACATATATTGTGTAAGCGATTACATGGATTCTGACTTTGTTTGTAATCGATTACAACATCAATGTAATCGATTACATTTCTTGTCGAACGTGTTCTTTGCCTTTCTGGGCTTTGTGTAATCGATTACATATATTGTGTAATCGATTACATAACTCTGACTTGATTGTAATCGATTACATTGTTCATGTAATCGATTACATGCTTTCTGTTTGATGTGTAATCGATTACAAACATTGTGTAATCGATTACATTTGCCTTTGAACACATTTTTCAAGTCCAATAACTCTTGTAAGTCATTTCCAACACCTCAAGGTACTTGTTTAAACATAAATCCTTTTTAAGAGTGTTAGATTTAAAGTTGAAACTCAGGTTTTATTGAAAGCCATGTTTATCTTTGAAATTTCCCATTTATTTTGAAATCATATATTGAAAAACCATTTGAGAAATCTTGAGAGCATTTAACATTAATCTCCTAATTCTAAATAACTAATTAAACCTTCTGTCTTCTTTCTTTGATCTTGATTTTTCCTTTTGTGCTTGATCTTCTCTTTTGCTTTTGTTATCATCAAAAACCTTTCGACATGCCTTAGAGACATAAGCATTCACATTCTCCCCCTTTTTGATGATGACAAACTGATCATAGGAAAAAGAAAGAGTTTTTGCATTTGTATATCATAGTCATTTAGGTACAATGCTGTCCCCGGAGATTATGCATGATATTGGGTTAGATTTTGCATATGAAAAGCTTAATAACTTAAAAGTTCAATAACTCCCCCGTACTCATGCAACCTTTAATTTCTCATGCAACCATTAATTACATTTCATTTTTCCTTATTTTCTCCCCCGTTGGCATTATCAAAAAGACATAAGCATTTAAAAGAAAATGGACAGCATGACAGTTATAGTTCATGATTCCCAATTGTTTGCCATAATGAAAAGCCACAAAGATCAGTCCAAGCAATATTCCAACAGCCAACCATTCAAAGTGAAAACAAGTTTATGTATTAATAATCAGCATGTACAAATAAACATGTCACAACCAGTAGGCAATAATCAAAAGATAACCATAAAGGTATACCAATTTTATATAATCAGAGTTTAAAAAAATAAGTACAAGGTGGAAAAACAAATCAAGGCATAAGGCCAGGATCACTATCAGTGTCCTCGCTGTCACAAAAGACATCACCCTCTGGATCCGCAGCAGAGTCTCCTAGTTCAATGTCATCATCGCTGGGCATAAGATCGTCGTCAGAGTCCAGAAGCTCCTCATCATCAGCAGGAACTCCAGATGGACCAGCGAAGGATATGGGATCCGGAGGGGCAGAGGATGTGGGGGGTGCAGCAGCAGCAGGACTCTCAGGAACAGGAGGTCCACGTAGGAGGGAACGAATGGAGGCAAGCTCCTGGTCTGAGTAGTCCATCCTCAGCTTAAGATGGTCGATCTTTTGCTCTATATGATCCATGCGTGTGTTTACGTTGGCGCTCAGATTGCGCATTTCTTGGAGCAGAAGATCAAGAGAAGCTTGAGCAGGAGCAGAGGTAGGGTGCTGAGCCTCCTCATCATTACTGTCTGGATCGTGATGGATATGGCCAAATGTGCCATGAGTAATGTAATGCCACCTATCCTCCATCTTGTAGAGCTGAAGCTTCTTCAGAGTATGCAGCCCAATTGATTGGGGTCCCTTTGAGCTGGTGTCCTTGGACTCTTCAGTCGGCCGAAATGCGACAAGACTCAAGGATTGTGGTGACTAACATGGCGAAGGGGAGAGCAGAGTTCTTCTTTTTCTTGATGTCCAAAGATATGCTCTAGAATATAGTATCCCCAGTTTATTGGGTGCCCCGTGGTCATTGCCCATAATGCCACTACATCATCCTTGAGGACTTGGGAGTAATTCCCTCCTCTGGGAATCAATCCACGAACCAAGAGGTAGTGGAGGACCCTGTTTTCCATAGTGAGGCCAGTGGCCATTATTCTGCGTCTAGGATCACTGGGGAGGTGGTAGCCAGTCCTAATCAAGGAGAGAAGAGCAGCCTTGTGCTCAAACTCATGCCCCCAGACTTTGGCATTTCCACAGAACTGAGCTCCATCAGGAGTGAGCTTGGTGAGCCTATACCACTCTGCCATGGTTAACCTGATTTGTTGCTTTTTCACTTCAGAGATGATGCAATTATCTTCAACCTTCAGGTTAGCATAAAACACTCGGACAAGGTTAAGGTAGATGGCCTTCTCTATACTTAGGAATCCCAGCAGGCCTAAGTTTGCTATTGTCCTAAAGCTCTCTAAGGGTTCACTCTCGCAGAAGGTGATGGGTAGATACCTGGGAGAGATGATTTTGCGAAGCTGGAAGTTCTTCCGGAACAACTCAGCTTTCTTCACGGTGGAGAAGTGCCTCGTGAGGTCCAGGCCAGATATATTGCGTGAAGAGCCACCAGAGGAACCTCCAACAGCAGCCCCTGTTCTTGGGCGCTTCGAGCGATGAGAGGATTCAGCCATTGATGAGAAGGAGAAGCAAGGGTTGAGTGGTAAATGGTTGGAGATGAGTGAGGAGAGAGAGAGGGGGACGAAATTAGGTCAGAAAAGGGGAGAGGGTGTTCGTGAGAGATGATGGGGAGATTTGGATGAGGGATGTGAGGGGATTTGATCGGTGGGTTATGTGGAGAGGGATTTCGAGATTGAGAGAGGCGAAATGACCGGTTTTGATGGAGATTTGAGTGAGAAAAGAGAGATTTGGAGATTTGAGGTGCGTGGGAGCGAAGGAGAGAACGAGGAAGATGAACAGGCCAAACAGTAAATGACTTCTACGCGTCAGAACCTTTTAAAAAACCTGTGTAATCGATTACATTGAGTGTGTAATCGATTACATGCATTCTCAGTGGGTATGTAATCGATTACATTTTTTGTGTAATCGATTACATACTTCTGGTGGGTATGTAATCGATTACATTTTTAGTGTAATCGATTACATGCTTTCTGGAACCTTGTAATCGATTACATATATGATGTAATCGATTACTGAAGTCCCGAGTTGGTTATAATCGATTACAAAATGTGTGTAATCGATTACATGCGTGATGAGAACTGTGTAATCGATTACAAAGGCATTGTAATCGACACAAGACTCTTAACTCAGATTTTGCGTTCCAAACAGCATATAATCAATTTTAATCCATCCAAAATAGTTTTAAAGCAACTTAAATCAATTTTAATCATCATGTAAGCATATAGACTAATCATATTATGATTCAACTCATATAATTGATCAAAATTATCATTTTTACTAAGAATTTCACCCTTTTTGGTGAAATTTGAGGTTGTTGAATTTCTTGTCAAAGTTGGACATGAGGGAGCACCTGCAAAATAATTTAGGGGAAACCTCCGATGCTCAAGTTAGTATGGGATTCAAATATATAATGAAAATTCAGAGATTGTGCAGCAATGTGGCATAATTATGCAGAAAAACGCAAGCTTAGGCATTTGTTTTAGGATTATGCAGCAGATATTTAATTTATGCATGAATGGTCCAATATACCCAGTTCATTTCTAATGTAGAAAAATGCTTCTTTTGCAAGGGGTTTGGTGAAAATATCAGCTAATTGCTTAGTTGTTTCAACAAATTCAAGTATGCAATCACCTCTTTGAACATGATCTCTAATGAAATGATGTCTTATTTTAATATGCTTAGTTCTAGAATGCAAAATGGGATTTTTTGACAAGTTAATTGCACTAGTATTATCACATTTTATGGGAATGTGATCAAGCTCAAGACCATAGTCCAAGAGTTCTTTGTTTCATCCAAAGGACTTGAGCACAAGAACCCCATACTGCAACATATTCACTTCATTTGTGGACAATGCCACACTGTTTTGTTTTGTTTCTTCTTTGTGCCAAGAAACTAGTGAGCTTCCTAGCAAGTGGCATGTCCCACTAGTGCTTTTTCGATCCATTTTGCATCCAAAGCAAAATCAGAATCGGAGTACCCAATAAGACTACATGAGGCACCCTTAGGGTACCATAAACCCATTTGTGATGTGCCTATTAGATATTTCATTATTCTCTTTAACATAGGCACTTAGGTGTGATTCCTTAGGATTAGCTTGATATCTAGCACACATGCATACACTAAACATTATATCAGGCCTACTTGCAGTGAGATAAAGGAGTGAGCTAATCATACCTCTATATTTTGTAATTTCTACCGATTTACCTCCTTCATCCTTGTCCAAATAGCAAGAGGTGCCCATAGGAGTAGCCATATGCTTGGCATTGTCCATTCCAAACTTTTTGAGCAGCTCCTTGCAATACTTGGATTGGCTTATAAATGTTCCTTCTCTTGTTTGCTTGATTTGTAGACCAAGGAAGAAGTTAAGCTCACCCATCATGGATATCTCAAACTCACTTTGCATAATATTTGAAAATTCTTTACAAAGAGAGTTGTTAGTAGCTCCAAATATAATGTCATCAACATAGATTTGAACTAGAAGAATGTCATGCATTTTGTGTTTTATGAAAAGAGTGGTGTCAACTTTACCTCTAGAAAAGCCTTTTTCTAAAAGAAATTTGCTCAACCTTTCATACCAAGCTCTAGGAGCTTGTTTCAAGCCATACAAAGCCTTTTTCAATTTAAAAACATGGTTGGGCATTTCAAAGTCCTCAAAACCAGGAGGTTGTTCTACATACACCTCTTCTTGTATAAAACCATTTAAAAAGCACTTTTGACATCCATTTGATAGAGTTTGAAATCCATGATGCAAGCATATGCAAGTAGCATTCTAATGGCCTCTAATCTAGCTACGGGAGCATAAGTTTCTTCATAATCTATGCCTTCTTCTTGATTATATCCCTTAGCTACAAGCCTAGCTTTATTTCTTATTATTAAACCCGTTTCATCAAGTTTGTTCCTAAAGACCCATTTGGTGCCAATTATAGGATGATCATTGGGCCTTGGAACTAATTCCCAAACTTGATTCCTCTCAAATTGGTTTAGTTCTTCTTGCATGGCCAAGATCCAATGCTCATCATTAATGGCCTCATTTATGTCTTTAGGTTCAACTTGAGAGACAAAGGCTAGATGATTACATGCATCTCTAAGTGAGTTTCGAGTGATTACCCCTTTTGATACATCACCTATCACCTTGTCAAGAGGATGATACCTTGAAGTCCTCCATTCCTTGGGTAGATCCAGGATTTTAGAATCTTCTTGCCATGAGTGATCAAGGAGTCTCTCTTCTTTCTTCTTGGACTCTATCTCTTGATTTTCCAAGTGCGTCTTTGCCAAGATTTCTGCAACATCATCAACAAGTTCCTTTCTCGGCTCATTTGGGTTAGTTTCATCAAATGCAACATGTATGGATTCTTCTATGGTCATAGTTCATTTATTATAGACTCTAAAGGCCTTGCTATGAATAGAATAACCAATGAATATTCCCTCATCGATTTTGCATCAAACTTCCCAAGTTATCTTTTCCATTATTCAAAACAAAGCATTTACATCCAAAAACATGAAAATGTGACACATTAGGTTTCCTTCCTTTGTACAATTCATATGGGGTTTTCTTTAAAATTGGCCTTATTAGGGCTCTATTCATAACATAACAAGCGGTGTTAATCAGATCCGCCCAAAAGTACTTAGGAAGATTGGCCTCATTGAGCATAGTTCTTGCCATTTCTTCTAAAGATCGATTTTTCCTTTCTACAACACCATTTTGTTGTGGTGTTCTAGGGGCAGAAAAATTATGCTCAATGCCATGTTCATCACAAAAAGTTTCAAATTCATGATTTTCAAATTCACCACCATGATCACTTCTTATGGATGCAATACAAAAACCTTTTTCGTTTTGGATAACTTTGGCAAGTTTTCTAAATGATTGAAAAGCATCATTTTTGTGAGCCAAGAATAATGTCCATGTAAATCTAGAAAAATCATCCACAATCACTAATGCATAGTAATTCCCACCAAAGCTCATAGTTCTAGAGGGTCCAAAAAGATCCATGTGCAAAAGTTGTAAAGGTCTAGAAGTTGAAACTATGTTTTTAGCTTTGAAAGAGACCTTTACTTGTTTTCCCTTTTGACATGCATCACAAAGTTTGTCTTTTTCAAATTTGAGCTTTGGAAACCAATTACTAGTTCTTTAGAAACCAATTTGTTTAAGTGATCCATGTGAATGTGAGCAATTCTTCTATGCCATAACCATGAATCATTTTCTCTACTCATAAAGCATTTAGCATCATTTGAGGAAATGTCATCAAGACTAATCATATATATGTTATTGACCCTATGACCAACAAACTTAACTTGCTTATCATCCTTTCCTTCAATTATGCAACAAGAAGAATCAAATATAACTCTATTTCCTTTATCACACAATTGACTAATACTAAGTAAATTATGTTTAAGTCCTTCAACAAGTAAGACATTATCAATAGATGATGAAGGGATCTTATCAACTTTGCCAATTCCAAGAATCTTCCCTTTGTTGTTGTCACCATATGTGACATGACCATGTTTCTTGTGTGTAAGGGAGGAGAACTTGGAGCCATCACCGGTCATGTGCTTGGAGCAACCACTATCAAGATACCAACTTGAGCTCTTGGTCTTCAAGCACACCTACAACACACATTCAAGATTTAACTTTTGGTACCCAAATTATTTTGGGTCCTTGTGTGTTAGAATTAGGTATGGTGCCTTTAGGGACCCAAACCCTTTTGATTCCAACCTTGGTGTTTATGTTCTTTCTAACATTGCAAGTGGATGCACTATGCCCTTTCCTACCACAGTGAAAACATTTAACAAAGGGGCTACTTGAAGTTTTTGAGGAAACAAAGAAGTTCTTATAAGATTTTTGATGGTTGTTTGGATTAAATCCTAAATCGGCTTTTTGGAAAACACATTTTTGTCTCCCTAACAACACATTCAAGTTGTCTCTTCCAAAAGTGAATTTTGCGAGAGTGTTGTTCAAGTCTTCAATTTCTTTTTCAAAAGCTTTGCATGATAAACAAGGTAAATGATATGGATGCATTATCATGTGAGGAACAAATCATGCATGATGAATTAGCATCTATGAGTCCTAAAGTCTCATTCTCAATTTTAAGTTCATTTATCTCCTTGGTTAAAGTAGAAACTTTCTTTGTCAATAGGGAGATTGTTTTATTGGAAGACAAAATCATTTTTGTGAGCCTCAAAGATTCATCATGCAATTCTTGAAAGGCATCTTGCAATTCATCATAAGAAGGTGGAGGTTCTAGGTTAGAAGAGGTTACCTCGGTGTCGCTTTCTCCACTTTCTTCTCCTTGAGCCATGAGGCAAAGATGGGCTTCCTCATTTTCTGAATCATCGGAAGAGCTTAAGTCATTATCCTCCCAAGCTATATATGCTCTTCTTCCTTTCTTCTCCTTGGAGGGTCTTTTCTCAAACTTCTCCGTCTTCTTGAGATATATAGGACACTCCATTTTCATGTGCCCCGGTTTTCCGCATTCATAGCATTTTGGAGGAGTGGAGGATCCTTCTCCTTTGTGATATGCTTTCTTTTGAGGAAACGGTGGTCTTCTTTGAAATCCCTTTTTCTTCAAGAATCTTCCGAATTTTCTCACAAGGAGACTAAGATTCTCCTCACTTAACTCAATATTTTCAGCATCCTCTTCACCATCTTCATCATCATCTTCAGTAAGTAAGGGAGAGGTGGCCTTGAGTGCAATTCCCTTCTTCTTTTTGTCATGTTCTTCATTTTGATTGAGCCTACTTAGTTCCAGCTCATGCTCTTGAAGTTTTCCGAATAGGGTGGCTAGAGACATGGTTGATAAATCTCTTGATTCCGCAATCGCCGTTACCTTGGGTTGCCAATTCCTGCTTAGACATCTCAAGACTTTGTTAATAAGATCCTCATTAGGAAATGTCTTTCCCAATGAGATGAGATGATTAACAATATGAGTAAATCTCTTTTGCATATCTTGAATACTCTCACCTTGATTCATTCTAAACAATTCATATTCATGAGTAAGAGTGTTTATTCGAGATCTTTTTACTTCACTAGTACCTTCATGAGTTACTTGTAGGGTATCCCACATTTCTTTTTGCGGTCTTACAATTTGACACCTAAAGAATTCATCATACCCCAAAGATGTGGTGATGATGTTCTTGGCTCTCAAATTATATTGAACCTTCTTTTTATCATCATCGGTCCAATCACTTCTAGGTGTATTAATTGTCACACCATCCTTAGTTTGTGTAGGGACAAAAGCACCATTTTCAACTGCGTCCCACACATCTAAGTCAATAGCTTCAATAAAAATTTTCATCATTTCTTTCCAATAGGCATAGCCATCCCCATTGAAATAAGGAGGTCTATTTATAGAAGAACCTTCATTTGAAAAACCATTTGAAGCCATCACTTCTCTTGAAGCTGCTAAGCTCTTTATACAAGAGTCTAGCTCTGATACCACTTGTTACCAAGTGGCCTCAATACTCAAGAGGGGGGGTGAATTGAGTAGTTAAAAATAAGTTCACAAATCTTTCGCAAATCGTTTGACAATCAATTTTCGTTGAAGCTATTGAATGATCAGAGATAATTGAATAGATGAGTTAAACACTTTTACTAATGAACGTAATAGCCAAGGAGACAATATCCAAATAAAACAATGAAACAGTACACAAAGATAAACAGAGGAGAGTTTAGAGAAACAAACACAGTCGTTTATCCTGGTTCAATCACTACTCCACTTGTGATCTACGTCCAGTCCCCAAGCAACACCTTGAGATTTTCCACTATATCTTCAAGCTTCAATGGGTGCTTGAAAAACCACTACAACCTTGAGCACTCAACAGTATGGGATACCTCACCCAAAAGCTTGAGCCTCTATTTTCCAAGGGATACCTCACCCTTACAATACTTGAGGGATACCTCACCCCCACTAATCAGAATGTATAAGATTGAAATAGAAGAAGCTCTCTCTAGAGCAAGTGTTTACAAATTGAAGCTCTAATATGCTCTCAAAGATTTTTCACGTTTTTAGTCAGAAAACAGAGCAAGAAGTGACTTTAAGGATTGATTCACATTTTGAAGTATGATGATCAGTTTTTGGTTCAAGGTCAACCGTAAACAAAGACCCAACTTGGGTATTTATAAGTTTCTCAATTAATAGAGCCGTTGGAGGTAGTTGGGCATGCATTTAATGCATTTAATATAGCCGTTGGACGTTGTCAGGATGCGTGTAATCGATTACCTGAGATATGTAATCGATTACATTATTGTTCCAACGTTTTCTGAACTTTCTGGGCTCTGTGTAATCGATTACATTCTTGAGGTAATCGATTACATGGCTTCTGACTTTGCTTGTAATCGATTACAATGCTTATGTAATCGATTACATGACTTCTGACTTGCTGTGTAATCGATTACAATATCCATGTAATCGATTACATGGCTCGTCGAACGTGTTCTTTGAGTTTCTGGGTTTTGTGTAATCGATTACATATATTGTGTAGCGATTACATGGCTTCGACTTTGTTTGTAATCGATTACAACATCAATGTAATCGATTACATTTCTTGTCGAACGTGTTCTTTGCCTTTTCGGGCTTTGTGTAATCGATTACATATATTGTGTAATCGATTACATACCTCGACTTGATTGTAATCGATTACATTGTTCATGTAATCGATTACATGCTGTTTGATGTGTAATCGATTACAAACATTGTGTAATTGATTACATTTGCCTTTGAACACATTTTTCAAGTCCAATAACTCTTGTAAGTCATTTCCAACACCTCAAGGTACTTGTTTAAACATAAATCCTTTTTAAGAGTGTTAGATTTAAAGTTGAAACTCAGGTTTTATTGAAAGCCATGTTTATCTTTGAAATTTCCCATTTATTTTGAAATCATATATTGAAAAACCATTTGAGAAATCTTGAGAGCATTTAACATTAATCTCCTAATTCTAAATAACTAATTAAACCTTCTGTCTTCTTTCTTTGATCTTGATTTTTCCTTTTGTGCTTGATCTTCTCTTTTGCTTTTGTTATAATAAAAAACCTTTCGACATGCCTTAGAGACATAAGCATTCACATTTGGATGATATGCAGAACTCAATCGCAGTTTAGTTCCCTTAGCTTCTTGCAAACTTTGCCAGAGTCTCGACGTAAACCTCAGATCTCTATCAGAAACTATACTTGCAGGTACACCATGTAGTCTAACAACTTCGTCGATGTATATCTGAGTTAAACGTTCCAACAAATACTTAATATTGATCGGCAAGAAATGCGCTAATTTCATAAGCCTATCAACTATAACCCATATCGAATCGTGACCCTTCCTTGTCCTCGGAAATCCAGTAACAAAATCCATCGAGACATTATCCCACTTCCACTCTGGAATAGTCAAAGGTTGTAACATACCAGCAGGCCTTTGATGTTCCGCTTTTGCCTTCTGACAGACAAGATAAGACTTCACACGTTCAGCTACATCTCTCTTCATCCTTGGCCACCAAAATAGTCGTTTCAAGTCTTGATACATCTTCGTCATCCTCAAATGCATATTCAAATTACTAGTATGAGCTTCATCCAAAATTGCTTTCTTGAGTTCGGGATCATCAGGTATACAAACTCTTCCTTCAAACCTCAAGATTCCATCAGATCCTTCTTCCACCGTCGCTTTATGACCTTGCTTCAACAATTCCTTTTCATTCTGTAAAAACGCATCTTCATCTTGTTTTTCTCGGATCACTTCTGGCAAGTCATTTAAAACCACAACCTTACTTAGACGAATTTTTCCGGGTACCAACTCTATTGATAACCATAGATCTCTGAATTGATTCATCAACTCCTCCTCTTTAATCATCATGGTAGAAACGCTAACCACCTTTCTGCTCAAGGCATCTGCCACCACATTCGCTTTTCCCGGATGGTATTGAAGCTGAAAATCATAGTCCTTCAAAAATTCCAACCATCGCCTCTGTCTCATATTCAATTCTTTTTTATCAAACAAGTATTTTAAACTCTTGTGATCGCTAAAGACAATGAACATAGCTCCATACAGAAAATGCCTTCACACCTTCAATGCAAAAACTACTGCGGCTAGCTCCAAATCGTGCGTTGGGTAGTTCCTCTCATGAACCTTCAACTGTCTTGAAGCATAAGCCACCACATTCTGATTCTGCATTAACACACATCCTAACCCTTGATAGATGCATCACAATACACCTCAAAAGATTTGTTAGGATCCGAAAAAATTAACACTGGTGCAGTCGTTAATCTCTTCTTCAGCTCTTGGAAACTCGCTTCATGTTCCTCCGTCCAATCAAAAGCTTGGCCCTTCCTCGTGAGTTGTGTAAGTGGTCCAGCTATCTTGGAAAAACCTTCAATAAACCTTCGGTAATATCCGGCTAATCCAACAAAACTTCGAACCTCAGTCACAGTCTTAGGCCTTTCCCACTGCAAACAGTCTCCACCTTTGCTGGGTCTACTGTAATACCTTCCTTGGAAATTACGTGACCTAGAAATTGAACTTCTTCCAACCAAAACTCGCACTTTACCAATTTCGCATACAGCTTCTTCTCCTTCAAAATCTAGAGAACTATACTGAGATGTTCAGCATGCTCTTCTTGACTTTGAGAATAGATCAGAATGTCATCGATAAAGACAACGACAAATCTGTCTAAGTATGGACCAAAAATCCTATTCATATAGTCCATGATTATTGCAGGAGCATTCGTCACTCCGAACGGCATCACTTGATACTCATAATGTCCATAACAAGTTCGGAAAGCTGTTTTAGGTATATCATCAACCTTGACACGAATCTGATGATAACCTGATCGCAGATCTATCTTAGAGAATACGGCAGCTCCCTTCAACTGATCCATCAAGTCATCAATCCTTGGTAGTGGATACTTATTCTTTATAGTAACCTTGTTCAGCTGATGATAATCAACACAAAGACGCAAAGTTCCATCCTTCTTCTTGACTAGTAGCACTGGTGCTCCCCATGGCGAAACACTAGGTCGCACAAACTGCTTCTCCAACAGTTCCTCCAATTGCTTCTTCAACTCTGCCAACTCTACAGGCGACATTCGATATGGTGCAATCGAAATAGGACCTGCTCCCGGCACTAAGTCGATAGAGAATTCGATCTCCCTTTTCGGTGGCAAACTGGGTACATCATCAGGAAAAATCTCTGGAAATTCATTGACAACAGGAATAGCACTCACATCCTTCTCACACTTGACTTCTAAAGAAGACAGCAACATAAACCCTTGAGCTCCATCCCTCAATAATGACTTGACCTTAACAGTAGTCAAGAATCCAGAACTTTCTTCCTTAGGAAAAACTATGGTTTTGCTCGCACAATCTATAAGGATATGGTAAGAAGATAACCAGTCCATTCCTAATATTATGTCTATCTCAACAAGAGGTAAACAAATCAAATTGACCAAAAACTTACGATCCTTTATAACAATAGGACAAATCATACATATTTTGGATGTAACAACAGGCTTGGCAGTTGGTGTAGAAACAATCAATTGAAAACTCAGAGAAGACACAGGCAGTTTCAATCTTTCCACACAATCATATACAATAAATGAATGTGTTGCACCCAAATCATATAGCAAAGTCAGGTGATTACCTTCAATGACACCTTCTCCCTGAATAAGATCCTCAGATTGAGAAGCTTCGGTTCCAGTCATCGTATACACTCGCCCTCCAGATCTCGGCTGAGTAGCACGAACATTTCTCACAGCAGGCTTCCTCTTCGGCTGAGTGCAATCCCTAGAAACATGTCCAGGTTTTCGACAGTTGAAACAGATCGTTCCTTTGATCGAGCAATCTGTAGATATATGGTCACTCTTGCCACACTTAAAACATGTCGGCGTAAACGCCACATTCTGACCAGCTCGCTTTCCGCTAGAACTTCCCTCAACAGATGGACGTTGAGGTTGACTTCCTGATGGTCTCGCATAAGGCTTTCGCTGAAACCGGGTATTACTGCTACTACCTCCCCTTTGAAACCTAGTCGATCCAAAGTTATGATTCCTCTGATCTCGGGACGGCTCCAACACCTCGAGTCTTCGACAAGTGTCTATAAACACAGGAAATTCTCTCATCCTCATAGGTAGCACTGAACGCCTCAGCTCTACCCTTAACCCATCTTCAAACTTTTGGCACTTCCATACCTCATCTGGTCGGATTTGGAAATACCTTGAGAATTGCAACAAACTCTCAAATTTTGCAACATATTCTCCAACAGTCATATTCCCTTGACGTAGACCAAGAAATTCCATCTCCTTGGCATGTCAAGCAGTACCAGGAAAGTACTTCTCCAGAAATACTTCACAAAACACCTCCCAGGTGCTCTCAGTTCCTTCAGCTTGCAATAATAGGCGGGTATTTCTCCACCAATTCTCAGCATCTCCCCTTAACATATAAGCAGCATATATTACCTTCTTATTTTTCGCGCACCCCATTCCTTCGAATACTCTCTCCAAGTCTTGAATCCAAAGATTCACCTTCTCAGGGTCAAACTCGCCTCTAAACTGTGGCGGGTTGTTGCGCCTAAATTCAGACAAATTCAAAGCATCGCAGATCGCATCTTCTTTGTTGAGTCGCTCTTTGATTTTCTTTGTGTAATTACTTACGCCATTTCTTTGCATAGCATCGCAAGAATCGCAATCATTGGATCCACATCTCGTTCCACGTTTGCACGCCTTCCTCTTCCTCCAGACATCTTCTTTCTTCAACAAGACAAAACAATGTCAGATGTAACCTTTTGGAAACAAATCACAAAGATTCACACAACACAAGCAAAAACAGACCTAACCACAACCCAAAAGACTCTAACTTGGGCTCTGATACCAACTTATGTAACACCCTTGTGGGGATATCACATTTATGAATGCAATAAAATAAAATAAAATAAAACTCTTACCCAAGTTATAAAACATTTGATACTTAAATAATATTTGTGATAAATATTTCTTTCCTTTTATAATTATGGCATTAAATAAAATAACACGAAACACGAAATATAACAAACATAACCACATTGTAATATACATATGAGTTTTTCTTTAGTACACACGTAATTTACAACTACAAGTATTTAACAAAGAAATAAAAGACAACATAAAACTAAGACATAGTATTGCCCAAGTGCATCTCGATAGATATCTAACCCTTCGATGGATCATCCTCCAGAAAGACCATCGAAAAGTTCACATCTTGGAGATCTCACAGCACTACGGACACGGGTCCGAGCTGTTGACTCGCTACTGAGCTCACTAGACGCATGGAATATTCCCTGCCAGTAACGCCTAAGAGTCAGTGGCAACTCTAGATGTAAATATAACATAGTAGTAAATATGACATCTCCGTCATACTCTCTACATAGGGACATAGTCAAACGTCCCACATAAACAACTGTTCCTCTATGCACTCGCATACGCCAGGCCTCAGAACCTCCGTGAAACTCAAGTCTCACAAACCCGAAGAATCCTGGCAACGCCATGATCTCAAGATCAGTCTTGATGATCAGTGTGATCTACCGGCTTCTCTTCCTCGTATAGCTCGCCCGGTTGTCGCTCGTCCGGATACTGTATCTCAAGAGGCTGATCCTCTTCTTCCTCAAACTCTTTACGAAGATAATATAATAATATCGAGAAAACATATAGAGAGGTGAGACAATCTACATCACTACCTGCATGGCAATAAAGAAAACGACAGTACAAAACAATTATCACTACATTACATACTAATATATCATGCATAATATATATCAAGCAATTCATATTAAAATAACACATGCTATTATATCATGCATAATATATTAAAGCAATAAATCATACATTTTATCACAGATTATGGTAAGCAGTAAAATGCAGATAATGCATGAACACACACCGACTCGTTCCTACTCCATGGAGCTAAACACAGATATCTGAGAGAATGATTCAGATAGAAACTAAGAATACTTTATGGCTGCCTAACCAAACTATTGCACTGTCAAACATCGTGTCTATAGTCCACTATCCAAACATCGTGTAGTAGTACACAGTCAATACACCGTGCACTACAGGCATAGTACGTAATAGTCTCCTCAAGATCTCGATTAAGAATAGTGTTTGTTAAGATCATTAGTGTGTTGCCCGTTACCACGGCCCAGAGGAGCAACCCACTGTCCCCATGTGGAATTCTCCGCACATTAATGCCTCCAAGTTCATAAATGAACCACACTACGCTTATCACACCAAAACACGGTGTAATTCGCCTCATCAATCAATCACCAATTATAAACCAAATTGGTACAACACTCTAAACATGACCTAAAATTACAAAAATACCCTTATTATTCAAATTTTATCATAATTATGAAAATACCCTTAGTCACAAAATACCAAAGTATATAGTATGTCCCACTTGACAGTACTACACCACAACATGTCCGGGTCCACCACTTTGGCCCAACAGTAAAACTCACTGTATCGTTCAATCGCGTAGGAATTTTATCGCATTTTCACAATCTCATCATTTTCACAAACGTTTTTAAATCGCATAAATATATTTTGACATTTTTAAACATCGCAAAATGTTTTTAAATCATTTTCTCAATCGCGTAAGATTTTTAATTCATTTTCTTAACCGAATAGCTTAAAATTATCATTTTAAATATGTGTAGATTATATCTACTACATTTTAAAATACGTAGAGTAATTTCCTTGTGTTATAAATATAGTATGGAATCTTTTCTTTTTATTCGCTTGATTTTAGTAAATTTCGGCAGCATTTTGCCTATAAAATCAGTATAAGGTATTTTTGACGTTTTCCACTAAATATAGTTCATTTTATTTTTACCGAATAATTACGCTTTGAAACTTGCTAACGCGCTTCAAAATTTATAAAATGAGCTCTACATTAGTATTTTTCAAGCGTTTGCTTTATTTCTTGCTTAAACTAAATTCTGCTACTTTAGAATTCTAGGACTGAATTTATTCTTTTTGTTTTCTCAACGATTCATTGGAATCAATTTATTTTGTAAATCTATTATCTAACCTATCTTAGAAAATAAAATAGCATGTTGGCCAAAATTGAAAATAAAATGGCATTCAATTATACACTAAATGGCATGTTGGCCATAATTAATCAAAATTATTCTTAAATCCATTATTTCACTTAGATCCTTTAAATCAGTGATTTAGAAAATTACTGAGAACATTTTGGTTCTCTGTTTGGTGTATGGCCGTGAGCCTCATTCTGTGTTCTTTGGAACACTCATGCAAATCGTTACATGTTATTCACATCCTACTTTAATAATTATACAATTATAAACACATGCAATTACATAATCACATACAATATACATACAATATATTTAATGCCATAAACATGCATAGCAAAAATAATAAAAACTATAATCATGCATAGCAAAATAAATCACAAATAGGAAAGCATTTAAACAATCACAAAAATAATGAAAATCATAAACAATCACACAAATGAATCCTTATGGATTCTACACACACATACAAATCCATTTTCCCATCACCACTTAGGGTTGATGAGATTAAATCTCCCTCTTACCTCTTGAAGATAATTAATTGGTTAGTTTCCTTCTTTCTTGAAATTTCGTACAATCTCTCAAACAAATCCCTAAAATTCTTAAACAATTAGTAAAAACACATACAAGGTTTAATATTGAAAAACCATGGAACAATCATGGTTAGAAAAATTAAAAATCAAACTTTGAACCATAGAATCAAGACTTACCCTAAAGAAGGTAAGCAAAAGGTTGGATTTTGGACAAGATAGAGTAGTTTTTTGGAAAAACTTTGTGAATGAAAAGTGTTTAGAATAGGATTTGGGTTTAGGAAATATGAAGAGATAAAATTATAGAGGTTTGGTGGTGTGGGTGGGGTGTATGGCCGAATAGAGAGGGAAAGAAATAGAAGAAAAAGTGTGCTTGGTTTTCTTGCTATTTTTGGAGAGAATAGATGAGTTTGATTTAGGATAAGTGAAAAGTAAAATTTGAATGTGTAATTTGACGGGCTGCTGCCGTGAGTGAGTTTTGGGTGAGGTTGAGTGTTCAATTTTGCATGGTAAATATCCTAGTGTGTTCACATGGAGGTGCACATGGCTTATGTCATGTTGGAGAGTTCAAGAACCTTGTAGAACTTAGCCATCCAAGCCTCCCAAGCTGCTGCCCAAAACTGTATGGCCCTTTAGGAATTTAGAGACTTAATTGTTCTTAAATTACTCCTAATTGCATGCTAATTAATTAGGTAATTAGTTAGGTTAATTATCCTAACCAATCTTACTTAACATTCTAATCATATAACTAATTAGTTTAATATATTTTAGCATATATTATAACCTTTAATTAATATTAGGATATCTAATTAGTATTTAGATTATAATTAATTAAGAACTAAACTAGTTCACTTAGTTTGCTAATTAGGTAATTAGATTAACCAAATTAAGCTTAATTAGCTACTAACCAAATTCAAGCCTACTATTTTTGACTTAATTCTAACCATTGATTTCATCTTTAATTCCTAGCCATAGATGTAATCTAAGGTAGATATTGATTAGTCATAAAGTTTGAATTCTAATCTCACCATTGATTGAATCAACGGTTGACATCAAAGGCTTCCTAACTAAGTCTTCATCCAACGGTCCTAATTAAAGTCTACGCTCCCTTCGTTGACCCATTCTTATTGGTTTAAAAAGTCAAGCCACTTTCGTTGACTTGCTCTCATTGGCTAGAATTTGTCCAGTCAGAATTATTGACTGCTTTTCCTAAACGCGGGTCCCACAGTACTTTTAAAGATTCGTTGTCAAATCGAAGCAGATTTCTACTATTTTTGAGACAGAGATACTGTAAGATAAAATAATATTATAATAATATAAAATTATTTTATTACACAGTTAAATCCTAAAAATTACGAGATTAATATATATATTAATCAGAATTAGGTTTAGTAAGATCCCCCAGCTCCAATTAATTAAAATAAGATTTTTTCGGCCAGAAAATTATTATTTCCCTGGCTCGGAGCAAATCACACACAACAGCCAAGTACACTCACGAAACAGTCAAATTTAATTTACTACTCACAGAATTCACAAAACAATACATTTCGGGACTATATTGTAATTATCCCAAAAGTTGGGGTGTTACACTTTAGTTTAAGTCTTTACATATATGTAGTTATAGTTTGATTTTGAGTTTTTGTTATGTTTTTGTTGTACATTCTGTGTTTTATGTTAGTAGGCACATTTTATTGGTGCTGGAGGCCATATTGAAGTAGAAATGGCAGCAGAAATCATTTCCCTACAGAATTCTGTAGGTTAAGTACTCACGCCGTGGCGCAATCTTCTGAGCGTCACAGCGCAAATGCACATTTTCTGCAGAATTCTGTAACTTTTTACTCACGCCGCGACCCAAGCATGGTTATGCCGCGGCGCAGCACCCTATTTTTTGCCTTTTTCTATTTATTTTCTTTGTTTTTCTTTATTTAGTATGCTCAGTGCTAGTTTGGTTGCTATTTTGATATGCTGAGGTACCCTATAGACCATGTGCAGCAAGGAACACATTCACTTTGATTTGGGGGAGTATCTTTACATGTTTTCACCCTTAATGCTTAATGTTTACACATGTTTTGATATTTTAAGTATGTGCTAGTGATAGTCTTCATGTTTTCATAATTATATCCTATTTGGGCTATTACTGGTGAGCTGTTGATGCAAGTTTTAATTTTTTGCACTTTGTACATGTTGTTATGCATACTTGAATGGAAAATGATGGATCTTTGGAATGAATGACATATTTCCATTTGCTAGTGTGTGACGGTTGGCCAATGATATAAATGCTTGTGAATTGCCCTCTATTTTGTGAAACCATTCACAATCTTGAAGCATGTCACTGCACTCTAGTTTGTTTTTATGTATGCTGTGTTTTTCCACTTAGATGCTTGTTTAACTTTGGAAAGATATGAGTGTTTGTTTAGAAAATGTTTATGAATTGTGCATGTGGATAATTTCTTTTATGCTTAAAGTTGTTCTCCAACCCTCTTGAGGCAAAATCCTAGGTTGTGTATGATTGAGGAAATGATTAGGGCATTATTTGGAATGTTTGAGCTTTTCAAGCTTACCCTGAATGATTTTATCATAGGTCCCCTTTTGAAGCCTTATACTGTTTGGCCTTATTTGTTTTTCATTACCATTATGTTCGTTAATGCATGTGAAAGCATTGCATTTTCTTCCTACCATTATTGTTTGTTGAGTTCATAATATTTTATTTCTTAGAATGAGTCTATTGATTAGGGGTATTAATGATTCAATACAAAATAAGCCTGAAAGAACTAGATGCAGTTAAAGAAAAATTATTGCTTTGAAAAAGAAGAAACAAAAAAGAAAAAAAATGAAATATGAATGAAAATCAAAAGAAAAGAGAAGCAAAAGCAAAGCATAAGTAAAGTAAAGTTTGAAAAGCATCAAAAATGGTTCTAGCGAGTTTTCTATATTCACTGTATAATACCCTGCTAATGTCATTATTAGCTCATGAATTGGAATATCATGTTTATGTTTCTCAATGTTTGTGTTATATCTTATCCTTTTATTCTGTAACCTACTACCCTAGGCCTTACATTATAAGCTATGAAAGTCCCTCTTGATCTTCAATTATGTGTGATTTACATTAGTAGAGAGAGGGTTGGATTAGAATTTTGTGGATTCTTTGATTTGTATCCATGTGTAGGTTCATAAATTTATCTGAATGAACATGATTTGAAAAAGATAAGTTTGACTTGCATGTTTGTGAAAAATGTCATGTGCATGATTAGAAACTGGATTGAGGGCATGTTTAGGATTGTATATGTGTTGAGCTTAATTGTCAGGCATGTGCATCTTTTGAGGGCTTAAACAATCATTGTGCACTGGTTGTGGTTTAATGAAAATTGAAGTGTTGAATGCATGTGAGCATGAATTGATTAATGTGAGTTTACTTGATCATACTTTGTGTTGCTCGAGGACTAGCAACAACTTAGGTTTGGGGGTGTGATAACTCCATGAAATGCAGTTATTTGTGCCCCATAAATGTGCTTCATAGAATGCTATGTCCTTGTTATTATGCATATATGAGAGATTTTATGCTTATATTGGTTAAATTTCCTTTGGATGTTTCTCTATATGCTGTTGAGCAATTTGTATGTATTCGTCAAATGATTAAGTGTATTTATAATTTATATTTAACTTGGTGATTTTTCTAATGTAGGATGGGCTTAAAACTAATGTATTGGAGCAATTCAAGACTCAAGAGCCCAAGAGAAAGCCAAGGAGGCATTTTAGGAGAGAGCGTCGCGGCACAAGGAGTGTGCGTCGTGGCATAGATGTACATCATCAAGTTGTCATACAAAAACCTAAGGCTAGAGCACTGCGACATAAAAGAGTATGCACCGCAGCCCTAGATGATCGACTCAATGCGCACCGCAGCACAAAGAAGTGTGCACCGCGACGCGATGTGCAGAACTGAGCCTATAAATAGAATTTTATCAGATTTTCTTAGAGAGTTTTTTAGGTTTTAGAGAAAGCTACGGCTAGGGTTCGTGCGTAGAGGCAGAGGAGGCCAAATGAGCCAAGGATGGAGGTCTTCTTCCATAGGGAAGTTGATTGGAGCTTCAATGATTATATTCTAAGAGTTTCCTCCTTCTCCTTTCTCTTTCTCTTGCCTTTCTTATCTTTTGAGCACTATTTTTGTGTTGTAATCATGTGTTCACGGATTAGCTGAGTTGTATTTAGGGATACTTTGAATCCTTTCTATGATTATCAATGAGTATATTATCTTTTGAGTATATATTGATGTTTAGTTATGTTCAATCATATGGTTCTTAATGCTTTTGAAGGTTTGATTAGCTTTTGATTGATTTGTTGAAGTCTAATGAACCTAGACATAGGAATTTGGATTTTAGATCTAATGTATAGTTGATGCATGTTTGATTCTATTCCAATGGTGGGATGAGTTGATTCGCTAACTGGATAGAAATATACCTTTTAGCCATGTATAGTGTGTGATTGAGAATAGGTAATTCAAGAGTGGAGTTTGCACTAGTTCTCATGGAAACATAGTGGATTGGGTAAATGAAACTATGGTTGATTGACCTAGACATAGGCTTTTAACTAAATCAGATTCTCAAGCTAACTTAATAATTCATTGATGTTGCTTATAAGGGTTGCAAGTCATTAGTATGAAATAGGAGGTGAAGAAGGATTCCTTAGATCTCTAAACCTTTATCTTTATTGCCTTTGTAGTTTAGACGTAGTTTATTTGCTTTTCTCTATTTTTATGTCCTTGTCTAGAATTAATTAAGCTATTGGTTGATACTTAGTTATGGAAGCCTTTATCCTCGTGGGAACGAACTTATACTTTGTACCTGTATTACTTGAATGACCCGTGCTCTTGCGGTACAAATGGTTGATCTGTTGATTATTCTTATATTTTAATCGCCTTGTAATTGATTCATTGAACTCCATTTGTGCTTAATTGTCATCATTTAGCTTAGTTTCTGATATCAAACCCTAATTGGAACATTACTGTGAAACTTTGCTTAAATGTGTTCATTAGTACTCATAATTGAATTATGCTTTTTAGTCACTGGGTTTCTTAAGGTTCAATTAGGTTTAATTAAGTTAGTTTTGACACACTTTATGATATTGAGCCTAATTGGATCATTGAAGGAATTATTGTATGAATTAGCCCTAATTTATCTCTTTGACAATGTTCAGTAAACTAGCTATAATTTGAGTTTCAAATATCTGATTGATGTGATTTTGGTCTTGTAGGAAAGCTAAGACAATTCTCTACTACTTTCATGAAGACATCAAAGGCCCAACCACACGTTTGGATAACTCAAATTGGAGTTGAATAAAGAACTAGGGTGCTGATCTTGACAGCTTGACCTTTTCATATTGTTCATGACATATCTCGAGCTACAAGTTGTCAAATGGGCTGAAATTTTGATGGTTGATAGTTAAGATCCAAATCTACAACTTTCATGTTGAACACTCTTCAAGATTTGGAGGTCTAATGGGTCATATTGAGCTTGGAAGTCATATTATAGGGCCAGAGTCAGAATACAAGGGCCTACGTCAAAATACAGGGCCTAGATTGCGTAAAAATACACGGCCGTGTGAGAATACACGGCCTAGGCCATGTTCGCCTCTGACTTTGCATTTGAAATAGTGAATTTTGGACCCCTAACTCAGTGTCATACACGGCCTAGGCTGTGTATGCATACACGGCCGTGTATGACCTCCAGATATCAATTATTGCAAACTTCTGCACGAAGTTTGTGTTGGAGGCCTATATATTGACACTCTTGGCACGTTTTAAAGGGAGTTCTGACCTAGGAGAGCAGCTACAACTCCTTAGAGAAGGAGAGGGGAGTCTTGGATCAAAGATTGGAGTCTCGGGTTCGAGCAATCAGAGATTGATGCGTAAAATCCGCAAGTGCACGGTTTCGTCGTCAAGTAATAAAAAGATCGAATCCACAGGGACTGTGTCTATGAATACCAATTAATTAATTAACTTAATTAAATTAAACAAGAGAAAATATGATTGTTGATTGATAAGAACTTAGTAACAAAATAATTAAATAAAAATTAAGAAAACAGAATTTAGAATAAAAATAGCAAGTTATCAAGAATGGGGTTTTCAGAATTAAGAAAGCTTCCAAGATTAGGATACCACAATGATACAAGACAAATCCTAATTGACAACCCTTTTATTAAATCTGAAATTCAATTGAAGGTGAATTACCCAAAATTAGTTAATGTTCTCTTTCAAGATACAAGATCCGTGCCCAATTAAACCAATTCCTACTTTCGTGGTAATTGAATTTAAATTGAACCCATTACGCTTTGTGGTAATTCATTGATTCCTCGAAAGGCTAAAACTACTCTCGTGATTTAGACCTTAAGTTCAATTCTAATGGTTCCAACACTTAGGTTCACCTCTCAGTACGTCCCTAAATGCCTATGAGATGCAAATAAGTGGCCAGCAAATTCACATGAATAAAAGCAATAAGAATTGAATCAATGAACAATCAAGATTAATAAAAGGGGAAAACAACGTCAATTAATCATTATCAATGTATCAAAGGGCATTGCCCAATCCTAGAAACAAAAGAAACTACTCAGACATAGAGAAGAAGAGACAAGAAATCAAACTTAAAAATATCCCAAACCCGTAACAATGGAAGAAGAAGGGAGAAAGATGAAGAACCCAAGCCTCCTTTGTGCCTCCTCCAAAACTAGGTTAGAACCAAGATAGAATGCCCTAATTGCAATCAGAACATCTATTTATAGCCTAGGGTTTTTATGGGCCGAAAGCCCCCAAAAGAAATAAAAACCAAAAACTAAAATCTGCTGTGCGCCCCGAACCACGGCCGTGTTGTCAACCACGGCCAGGCCGTGGTTGGTTCTGGAATGGCCTTCCAAGCTCAATATGACCCATTAGACCTCCGAATCTGGAAAAGTGCTCAACATGAAAGTTGTAGATTTGGATCTTAGCTATCAACCATCAAAATTTTAGCTCATTTGACAACTTGTAGCTCGAGATATGTCATGAATAGTATACAAAGGTCAAGCTGTCAGGATCAGCACCCTAGTTCTTGCTTCAACTCCAATTTGAGTTATCCAAATGTGTGATTGGGCCTTTGAGGTCTTCATGAAAGTTGTAGACAATTGTCTTATCTTTCCCTAAATTAGTTCCATAAAGCTCCAACTTCAATCATGCAAGCTTCCATTCATTCCAAGGCCAATTTAGCACCAATCCTACACAATAACACCACAAACACCGCAGTTATCCGAACTAAGGAAAAACAAACCAAAAAGGCAAATTAAAATACCTAAAATGCCTAAGAATGCATGCAAAACAAGAACAAAACATGATGTTATTTCACACACATCAAATCCCCCCAAACTTAAGACTTTGCTTGTCCCTAAGCAATAACTAATGTCAAACCAAGAAGTGGAATCAAGAGACAATAATGAATGAGGAACCCGAGAAAACAATATCCAAGCAATAGGCTAAGGCAAACAAAGAATCTGAGAGGTAATCAAAATCACGTCCAATTAGAGGCTAAGTTCTCAGAAATCATGCATCCTCACTGATTGAATTAAGTTCACTCCACTAACCACACTCAAAGTGTTTAAGGGTGAAAACAATACGCTCAAAATCCTTCAAAGAAAATGCACTTCCATATGCTTGATAAGAAACCAGATTTCCACTAATAATCAGCATGCATGCAAGAATCAAAAGGTCTTTCAAGGGTTGTAATGGGGCCATGGGAATGATGATAGGTAAGGAAGAGAAAGGAAGGCATACACAAAGGGCTCATCAAAATTTTTTTTCAATAAGCACAAGAAATCCAATAGAACATCAATGGAGCAAAGGCATTATTTCAATCTAAAACATAACTCCACATTTCAAAGAATTTTCTTCCTTACTTTTCCTTCTTCTCTTTCTCCTTTTTTTTCAAGCTTCTTATGATTTTCTTTTATTTGCACTTTTTTTTTTTTTTTGAGAAAGAGAAATGTCATTCACATATGATTCCCAACACACTTTTCACAACTTTCAAACCCACTTTGCTCCATTTAATATTCTAAATAATTACCAATAATATATCATCATAGGCATCAAGAAAATTAAATATGCAATAAGCTCAAATTGGGCAACTAGTGGATGAAAGTGTAACAAATTCAGAAGGCCAGAAAAATACCTAAGATGCCTTAATCATATTCAAGCATGCAACCAAAAATTTCGCCTCAAAATGGTTTCAAATCAAGTTCTAGAGCACAAGATCAATGAGGAATATCACTCAACACAAAGAATGAGATCAGAAACCATATAATGCATAAGTCCCATATAAGCTCAAAACTCACATTTAGAGGTTTAAAAATTCAATGAGAAGCACAAATTCAGAGAACATTATGCTAATTATCAATTATCAAAAGATCACCTCTACTATCAATTAAAACAATGCCTGTAGCCAATTACAAGAATTAACAAATTGGGTTCCAAATCAATATCATCTCAAAATCCTTAAAAGAGAGGAGCATAAGTTCAACCAAAAACCCAAGAGATATGATGATGTAAAAATGCAACATGAAAATGCAATGCAAAACAAGATATGAGAATGCATGAAACTAACGAGAATGAAAATAAGAAAATAAAAATGAAAATACCCCCCAAGCTTAGAACTTACATTGTCCCCAATGTAAAAATCTATAACAAGAGAAGGGAGAAAAGAAAAGAACTCACTGCGGTGGTGAAAAATCTTCTGGTGTTCAATCCATGGCCATGGAATTTTCCATGGGTTTGGTGTGGAACCTTCTGACTTCACTCTTCACTTGCTTTCTAAATTTAGCTTCAAGAGGGGTCAAACTTAGACAAAATCCATAAGATAAAGATCAAACCAACAAAATAACACACAAAATCAAAAGAAAAAGAAGAAATTAAAAGGAAAAACAAAACAAAGAAACTTGGGTTGCCTCCCAAGAAGCGCTTGTTTAAAGTCATTAGCTTGACTTTGGTCTGGTTTTTGTGCTCAGGTGATGTCAATGGAGTAATTACCTATAGAGAGTCAAAGAGAAATCAAGAACGTAAGAACCAAATAAAAAGAAAAAGGTTTAAAATAATTAAATTAAAATTAAACCGATATTCAAGAAAACACAAAGTCCCAAGAATCTTTAACGGTGCCAAAAACTTGATGCGTGAAATCCGCAAGTGCACGTTTTAAGTCGTCAAGTAATAAAAAGATCGAATCCACAGTGGACTGTGTCTATGAATACCAATTAATTAATTAACTTAATAAAATTAAACAAGAGAAAATATGATTGTTGATTGATAAGAACTTAGTAACAAAATAATTAAATAAAAATTAAGAAAACAGAATTTAGAATAAAAACAAAGAAGTTATCAAGAATGGGGTTTTCAGAATTAAGAAAGCTTCCAAGATTAGGATACCACAATGATACAAGACAAATCCTAATTGACAACCCTTTTATTAAATCTGAAATTCAATTGAAGGTGAATTACCCAAAATTAGTTAATGTTCTCTTTCAAGATACAAGATCCATGCCTAATTAAACTAATTCCTACTTTCGTGGTAATTGAATTTAAATTGAACCCATTACGCTTTGTGGTAATTCATTGATTCCTCGAAAGGCTAAAACTACTCTCGTGATTTAGACCTTAAGTTCAATTCTAATGGTTCCAACACTTAGGTTCACCTCTCAGTACGTCCCTAAATGCCTATGAGATGCAAATAAGTGGCCAGCAAATTCACATGAATAAAAGCAATAAGAATTGAATCAATGAACAATCAAGATTAATAAAAGGGGAAAACAACGTCAATTAATCATTATCAATATATCAAAGGGCATTGCCCAATCCTAGAAACAAAAGAAACTACTCAGACATAGAGAAGAAGAGACAAGAAATCAAACTTAAAAATATCCCAAACCCGTAACAATGGAAGAAGAAGGGAGAAAGATGAAGAACCCAAGCCTCCTTTGTGCCTCCTCCAAAACTAGGTTAGAACCAAGATAGAATGCCCTAATTGCAATCAGAACATCTATTTATAGCCTAGGGTTTTTATGGGCCGAAAGCCCCCAAAAGAAATAAAAACCAAAAACTAAAATCTGCTGTGCGCCCCGAACCACGGCCGTGTTGTCAACCACGGCCAGGCCGTGGTTGGTTCTGGAATGGCCTTCCAAGCTCAATATGACCCATTAGACCTCCGAATCTGGAAAAGTTCTCAACATGAAAGTTGTAGATTTGGATCTTAGCTATCAACCATCAAAATTTTAGCTCATTTGACAACTTGTAGCTCGAGATATGTCATGAATAGTATACAAAGGTCAAGCTGTCAGGATCAGCACCCTAGTTCTTGCTTCAACTCCAATTTGAGTTATCCAAATGTGTGATTGGGCCTTTGAGGTCTTCATGAAAGTTGTAGACAATTGTCTTATCTTTCCCTAAATTAGTTCCATAAAGCTCCAACTTCAATCATGCAAGCTTCCATTCATTCCAAGGCCAATTTAGCACCAATCCTACACAATAACACCACAAACACCGCAGTTATCCGAACTAAGGAAAAACAAACCAAAAAGGCAAACTAAAATACCTAAAATGCCTAAGAATGCATGCAAAACAAGAACAAAACATGATGTTCTTTCACACACATCAGAGATCCATCATCGTCAATCCTCAGAAACTTGTTTGCTTTAGTTTTTCTTCTGCACTTTGTTTCTCATGTTGTTCTTTCTCAATTTTTCTTGTGATTTCCTTCTAGCTATGTGTAACTAAACCTCCCTTGGTTAAGGGGGTGATGAAACCACTAGTATTGATGTTGTGAATCTTGCATATTTGAATATTTCAACACAGTTATGCCTTTATTCATATATTTCTGAATCTATTGTTGGTATGAAGGTTTTTGTACTTGTTCCCACTTTCAAAGTGGTAGATCTGGGTTTATTATGCGCGGTTGCGGTAGTAGATCTAGTGGAATATATGATGTTCATGTGGGTATAATTATCTTTGTGCTATTTGCCAGTTATAAAAGTGGTAGATCTGGGTTTATTATGCGCGGTTGCGGTAATTGATCTAGAGAAATATATGTTCTGAGTAATTTAATCCCGATGTGTGATTAGATCTTAGTGTAATTGGTTTTCTAAATCTTAATGCAATTATTGGATAGTTGTAAGAGTGGTTGCTTTATGACTAATCAGTGATTAGGAGTTGATTTGAGCGGTTGCTGAATTGGCCAACACGTAAGGAAAACAGAGATTTACTCTCACAATTGCATAAGAACATAATTGAGCATGTTGGAATAAAAGGATATGTGGATTTACATCATCATATAAATCTAGTGGTGGATTCAATCTCTTAACCAATTTTCTTATATTGTTGATTTCAGTTTATTTATTGTTATTATTTTTGAAGCTGTTCATTGTTCATCAAAACTCCAAAAACCCCCTTTTTACTGTTTATTGTTAATCAGAGTTTAAATTGGGAATTACTTGATAGTGTTAATTGAATTGGTTCTCTGTGGATCGACCCTTACTAACTACAACTAGTTGTAAGGTTTTTATTTTCTAGTGGACCTGACAACTGATTTTTATCTGAATTTTAATCACTATATCCTCACGCATTAGAATTTTGGCGCCGTTGTCGGGGGACCAATTTTTCAATGACACTATTAATTTATTTCCTATTTTTACTCTATTTTTGTTTTTGTTTTTTATTATTGATTCTTTCTTTCTTAGTGTCATGTAGGTGTTGATGTCCATTAATCATGGATGCTTGTGGGATTTGCTTATCACCTGGACATATCACTGATTTGTGTCCCATTTTCCTAGTGGACACAAATAAGGAAGTAGAGGCAGTATAGGGATATTCTGAACCTTCCGACAACTACAACCCCTACTCTAATACATATTATCCAGAGTGGTGGGACTATCCTAACTTAAGTTATGGACAGCAACCTCAGAATCAACCTCCAGCCTATGAACTTCCAGAATTTCAGCAGAGGCAAACACTTTTCCTTCCAGGACAACAGCAAGTCCAAGATCCTTGGCAACCTGAACCTTCATTGGAGGAACTAATAAGACAATTTGCCATTAATACTATACAGTTCCAACAAGAAACAAGGGTCGCAATCAATAACATGCAAAACTCTTTGGAGCAGTTAGCCACAGAACTCAATAATATGCAGAGCCTAAATTCTGAAGGACTTCCCTCACAACCCAAAGAGGATGTGAAGGAAGATCCTAGTGCTGTCATATTGCAAAGTGGGAAGACGTTAGATGAATCCACTTCTCCTCCACAAATCACTACAGAGGAAGACCAAGAGCCTAAACAGGTAAATGAGGAAGGGAAAAACTCTGAAGCCCCCAAGGTAAGTAATCTTGAACCCATTCTTAATGTAGTGGAGGAGCAACATGATGAGTTGTGTGATGAATTTCCTGATTTTATTGGTTTCAATAATTATATTCATTGCCACTCATGTACTGATATCATATGTGCTAGTCGTGCTGAGATTTCTGCAGAGTTGAAAGTTGATGATTCTATTTACAAAGCAGAATCTAAGACTCAAAGGGAGGTGGAATTACAGGTCATGGAAGAATTTTTAGAAAAGGAAGAAGAGCACCTGATGACGGTCACTACTGAAGTGAACTTTGTTTTTGGGCCATCATTAAGTAAAAACAATGCACATGAAGCTGATAAAGTGCACATATTACTTTTCAGTGGTGAAGCCAAGGAAAATAAGGGCCAATGGGACCCTGGTGGAAGCCCTTATGCTGCAAGCTTAATTTGTTCATCACACTTCAACCAATGGGATCCTGGTGAAAGCTCTCATATTGTTTCAACTACAGCTTGGTCATCACACTTCAACCAATGGGACCCCGGTGAAAGCTATCATGTTGTCTTAACTATAGCTTGGTCATCATGTTTCAACCAATGGGATCCTGGTGGAGTCTTTTCACCTACCTCACTTGATAAGGCTAATAAACACCGTCTCAAGTCTTTCTATGAGCTTCCAGAAAATGTGGAAGTGAAAGTATTGACCTTTTACCATCCACATTATAAAGATCAATGAGGGTGTCGTCGGGCTGAGGACAATAAACTAAGTGCTTAATGGGAGGCAACCCATTATCAAGAAAATCATATTTACTTTCTTTAACCCTTTTATTTTATGTTTTTATCTGTTTGTTGATTGTGAGCATGCGAATCTTTGGAAAACCTTGTGTTTTGGTTTGATTAAATGTGTGGTGGAATGTATGGATTGTTTGTTTGATATTTGTGTGGATTACGTACAGTGGAAAACCAACCGAAACTTTAGGAATTAGTTCGTTTGTAAATTGTTATTTTGTTCTTCTGAATGCTGAACCATGTTCTTTGGGAATGATTTCATTCAATTGAGAAGTTAAATTTTAAGTTCATGATGAATGGACTGAGTAAAGAGTTATACTCTTGAGACGCATTCATATGAACTTGTGCCTTATGAACTTCGTAGATTTTTGACATTCCCTCAAGAATGATGAGTAAATGTACCCCCTTAGTTTCCATTGTATTTTCATTCTCTTATATTGTGTACATTTGAGGGATTTGGTTTGCACTATTGATTTACTGGCTGCCTTGTTTCTGCTTTCGATTGTGGTATAGTTGTTTTTGCTTGTTTTCCTTTTCTGGATGTGTGTAGCATTCTCTTTGTCATTATTTTTCCTTTTCTGGATGTGTGTAGCATTAAGGACAATGTTTGTTTTAAGTGTGGGGGTGTGGATACTTCTCCATTGTTCTATTGTGAATACTGTTGATATTCTAATTGTTCTCTTGGGGTTTGAATGACTGATTGAACTATATTAACTCTCTTAGGGTGAGTGTATTTGATCTTGATGATGTTGTTCTTCTTGTGATACTTCTCCATTGGGCTTTTAAAGTTTCCAATAAGCTTTCAAGTGATGTGATTAGAGAACAATTGACCAGAAAAAAAATATATTTAAATTATAAAAAAAAACTTTGAGCATGATTGAATGAACTTTCTGGTTATTAATTTTATCGGGTGAAATTCTAAAAAATTAAAGGGTTTGATTGAAAATGATAAATCGAAACCTAGTGAGTTTTTGGGCTTTGTTGTAAATGGCTAACTATAGGCCATTTTGGATCCTTGATTGTGTGATTCCACTCATGATTATTGTGCTTTTTAGAACTTGTCTTGGTTCTCTTTTAAGCTGCTAATGACCACTGCATGCATTTGAAATGATAAAGGCATTTTTTCTTTTAAATAACTACTGGCCAAATAGCCATCCTTGCATTTTATCCATTGATTAACCCCTTTGAGCCTAATTGACACAATTTCCTTCTATCTAAGCTCAATTTAAACCTAAAAGTGAAAGAACTATTTTACTACCCTACCTTAGGGAGTAGAAGAGCTTAAGGATTACATTGGAAAGTGGTTTTTGAATAAGTGTGGGGGTATGTGAATTAATGATGTATTTGCCTAACTATGTTTGTATATAAAAGTCTCATGCTGACAAAATATCATTGTAAATAGGATGTAAGGGGTATATATAAAAAAAAAAGTCAAAAAAAGGAAAAGGTACATAATAGGAATTTGAATTTGAAGATTATTAGGAAATTCTGTGTAATGATTGAATATCTTTCCATTTTGCTCTTCTAGTTCCTATGGTCTAGCTTTGTCTATCTTTGATGTATCCTACCTTAACCCTGACCCCATTACAACCTAAATAAAGTTCTTTTGATCTCTTCTTGCATGTGGTCTGAGTAGTGGAGAAGTAGAGGCTTGACAAGCCTATGGTAAAGCATATTCTCATGAGTTGGTTGAGTGAAAACACAAACCTGAAACACTTGAGTGAGAGAGCATTTCAATGAAGATTTATCATATTGATTGAACCCTGAAATTTGATTGATTTTGCTTGTCAACTTGGATTACTAAGAAAGGGAATTTTGAATTATTTAAATTCTTTGAAAATTAAATGCACAAAGGTCTTTGCTCATTATTCTGCATTTGCGTGGCTTGTTATGAAATTGTATTGAACTGTATATTTTTGCCCAGGAGTGCAAAAGATTAAGTGTGGGGGTAATTGATCTGTTGATTATTCTTATATTTTAATCACCTTGTAATGGATTCATTGAACTCCATTTGTGCTTAATTGTCATCATTTAGCTTAGTTTCTGATATCAAACCCTAATTGGAACATTACTGTGAAACTTTGCTTAAATGTGTTCATTAGTACTCATAATTGAATTATGCTTTTCAGTCACTGGGTTTCTTAAGGTTCAATTAGGTTTAATTAAGTTGGTTTTGACACACTTTATGATATTGAGCCTAATTGGATCATTGAAGGAATTATTGCATGAATTAGCCCTAATTTATCTCTTTGACAATGTTCAGTAAACTAGCTATAATTTGAGTTTCAAATATCTGATTGATGTGATTTTGGTCTTGTAGAAAGCTAAGACAATTCTCTACTACTTTCATGAAGACCTCAAAGGCCCAATCACACGTTTGGATAACTCAAATTGGAGTTGAAGTAGGAACTAGGGTGCTGATCCTGACAGCTTGACCTTTGTATACTGTTCATGACATATCTCGAGCTACAAGTTGTCAAATGGGCTGCACATTTGATGGTTGATACTTAAGATCCAAATCTACAACTTTCATGTTGAACACTTTTCTAGATTTGGAGGTCTAATGGGTCATATTGAGCTTGGAAGTCAGATTATAGGGCCAGAGTCAGAATACAGGGCCTGCGTCAGAATACAGGGCCTAGATTGCGTAAAAATACATGGCCGTGTGAGAATACACGGCCTAGGCCGTGTACGCCTCTGACTTTGCATTTGAAATAGTGAATTTTGGACCCCTAACTCAGTGTCATACATAGCCTAGGCCGTGTATGCATACACGGCCGTGTATGACCTCCAGACATCAATTATTGCAAACTTCTGCGCGAAGTTTGTGTTGGAGGCCTATATATTGACACTCTTGGCACGTTTTGAAGGGAGTTCTGACCTAGGAGAGCAGCTACAACTCCTTAGAGAAGGAGAGGGGAGTCTTGGATCAAAGATTGGAGTCTCGGGTTCGAGCAATTAGAGATCCATCATCCTCAATCCTCAGAAACTCGTTTGCTTTAGTTTTTCTTCTGCACTTTGTTTCTCATGTTGTTCTTTCTCAATTTTTCTTGTGATTTCCTTCTAGCTATGTGTAACTAAACCTCCCTTGGTTAAGGGGGTAATGAAACCACTAGTATTGATGTTGTGAATCTTGCATATTTGATTATTTCAACACAGTTATGTCTTTATTCATATATTTCTGAATCTATTATTGGTATGAAGGTTTTTGTACTTGTTCCCACTTTCAAAGTGGTAGATCTGGGTTTATTATATGCGGTTGCGGTAGTAGATTTAGCGGAATATATGATGTTCATGTGGGTATAATTATCTTTGTGCTATTTGCCAGTTATAAAAGTGGTAGATCTGGGTTTATTATGCGCGGTTGCGGTAATTGATCTAGAGAAATATATGTTCTGAGTAATTTAATCCCAGTGTGTGATTAGATCTTAGTGTAATTGGTTTTCTAAATCTTAATGCAATTATTGGATAGTTGTAAGAGCGGTTACTTTATGACTAATCAGTGATTAGGAGTTAATTTGAGCGTTTGCTGAATTGGCCAACACGTAAGGAAAACAGAGATTTACTCTCACAATTGCATAAAAACATAATTGAGCATGTTGGAATAAAAGGATATGTGGATTTACATCATCATATAAATCTAGTGGTGGATTCAATCTCTTAACCAATTTTCTTATATTGTTGATTTCAGTTTATTTATTGTTATTATTTTTGAAGCTGTTCATTGTTCATCGAAACTCCAAAAACCCCCTTTTTACTGTTTATTGTTAATCAGAGTTTAAATTGGGAATTACTTGATAGTGTTAATTGAATTGGTTTTCTGTGGATCGACCCTTACTAACTACAACTAGTTGTAAGGTTTTTATTTTCTGGTGGGCCTGATAACTGATTTTTATCTGAATTTTAATCACTATATCCTCACGCATCAGTCTAAACAAGTTTTTAGTCAAGAAAACAAGTTTTTATCTTTTGAAATGACCAAGAAATTGTTTATCAGGTTAAAGTTTGAGATTAATCAGAGTTAGTTTGGCATTATTAAGCATATTGGTTGTGTGTTTTAATACTGGATTGACCCCCAGTAGATAAGGAAAATTATGGAAATGGTGAAACAAAATTTTTAATGAATTTTAAAATTTATTTTAAGCTTGTTGGAAGTTAGAAAACTTGGTCTGGTGAATTCCAAGCGTTCTTAACTGATCGGGTGAATAGTGAGTCACTTAAGTGACTAAAGTGAGAGCACGACTCTCTTGTTCTGTTGGTTGGCCTATTTAAGGCCAAAATGAGACCTTTCTCTCATTCCTCACTTTTCACTTCATGGATGAAATAGGAAATGGAAAAGAGGGAGCAAAATAAAGAGCTAAAGGAGAAGAATCTTCATCCAAGCAAAGGAGAGAGCTTAGTTTTGCAAAGAAATGGCTAATAGACTTCAATTTCTGAAGATTGAGGTAAGGGGAACTTTGTATTTCACACTTTCCTTCCATGTTTTTCATTTGGTTCTTGAGTGTGCTTGATGTGAGATATGGATTCTTAGTGTGATTTTGGTGTTTTTGGCTTGAATCTTGTTGGAGAACTTGAGAATGGCTTGTTTATGAGTTGTTGGGTGTATGGAAATGGATTTCCAGCCCTTGTATGCCTTAGATTCCATTTAAGTTAATATTTGGGGTTTTAGGTTTTATATAAAATTATTTTCCATGATTTATGATTTTGAGTGAAATTGAAGTGGAGTAAGAGTTGCTATGTGTAGTTTAACCTTATAGAAGGTTGGAAATCACTTGGATGTGAAGTTTAAGTGATTGAAAGAGTGGTAAGTTCTAATAGAACAGTACCCAGATTCTGTAGAGTTTTGCAGAATCCATGTTCTGCTGCTCGCACTACGGTGCACGGTGTTGCACGCCGCGGCATGCGAGTGATGCATGCTCAGTAGTTAGAGCCTGAGGCTTGGGTGTCGTGGCGTGGCTGTCTTTGTGTCGCGGCGTGGCCGTGTGTACCGCAACATGGAAGGAGGCAGAGGCCAGGGCACTGCAGCGTGGCCGTGGTGTGTCGCGGCGTGGTGGTGGTGTGTCGTGGAATGAGCTCCAATTTTGGTCAAATTTGCTATGTGATGTAGTGTAACTTGTGAATGGCATAGTTTCTTCTTTTATGCTTCTTATGAGTTTTGAGACTCTAATAGGAGTATTTAATGAGGTGTGAACATGTTGAAATCAAATGGATTTATAATGCTAATTATGAAAATTTAATTAGACATTATTATATACATGATTGTATGTTTTGCCTTTTTGAAAAGTGTGAGCCCCATAGATGTAAATGATTGCTTTTGAAAGGTGTGAGCCCTGTAGATGTGGGTGATCTATATTAGTCAAGGTGGATTGTATCCTTCCTATTATAGTGGTTCTAAGGATCAATTTCCTTGTTAATTATCGATAACTGTGTAGTTGATGGAATTCACTACCCGAGGGAGATAGATTTCTTCTGTGATAATGATGATTACTGGATGGACTTCCAGTGCTTGTTCAAGTTTATGGTTGTGACTTCCATTACTTTATTCAGGACTCATGCATAACACAACATTGCTATGGACTTAGTATCATAACATTATTCATTTTCATGCTTAGGATATTGCATAGGCATAAACACTAGACATAATTTGTCATAGTATGGCGATTGTATGGACAGTTGCTATCATGACATAAAACCATGCCATTACAATTGTATGGGCAATTGCGTATCTCTGAGATGGAGATGTTGTTTGCTTCTATAATTGAAATGTTAATTCAATAATTATGAATATTATCTAAATGTATGTATATGTATATATACTAGTATTGGAATACTTCTACTGAGATATGTGATTTCTCACCCCGATTATGTTGTCATGTAAATCCAGGCGCTAGTTCTTCAAAAGGGAAGAAGAAAATGTATGAAGATTAGTATAGTTGTATGCTTGATGTTCACTAAGCCTGTATATTATGTTAGATCTTGTTATTTAAAAGTTTATGTATTACAATGTGCCCTTGTAGGCAATGATGTATGTATATATATAACTTTTGTTATCGTGGCTCTTAATATTTACTCATTGTGTATGAATGATACGGGTTAGTTTGTTAATGTATGTTAGAAGTAGCATGACTAGTATTGGTTATTCTTTTATATGACGATATATCTAAGTAGCAAATATTAGGTTCTTATAGAAGGAAACCAATTTTAGAAAACTTAATCTCCTTTTATTGAAGGCTGCTAAATTTTTGTCTTTTTCTCTCTTTATTTTTCTCATCATTCTGATGACAAAATTAGCCTTCGATATCATGTAAGAGTTGTTATATTTTCTGTTAACTTTCCAACGCCACAAGAATCATGTAGATCTAATATCTATAACTCAAGATATGATCCAAATACAGCAACAAGGTCAGAAAATACGAGTTGAATTTGAATTTGCAACAAATTCCCCACAATTATCATAATAATTAATTAATTATATTTTCTCAAGTAAACAAATGATAATTTCACAAAATAAATAAAATTAAATATATTGAGATATAACAATGCTTATTTTTATAAGAAAAATATAAAAAAAATTAGGCTATTATCAGCATCAAGATGAGACTATCGCCTTGCGCTACAACATTAGCTGCATTTTCAAAGCCAGCAATGTTACATGCGGCTTGTGTGGCAGCGACATAAGCATTTGCCTCAGTATTTACCCCCGAGTGACCAGAAGGAGGAACAATATGCCTTTCAACTTAAGAAGTCATAGCTATGGTAAAAATACAATGGCCTGATCTCAATTGTATATTCTAAAAATGCTAGATAAGTTCAAGAACACATGGAGATCTAGAAGATCATGAATCCAGGGGTCCCACCAAGCGTGCAAAAAAAGATGTTAGTGTGGAAAAAGTTAAGTTAGCTTCTGCCTGTGAAGCAAAAGCAAACTCTATACTCTCACCATTGTCCTAATAAAGATTAAGCTTTACCTAAGGAAACTCCCAATGGGGAGAACTTGCCTTTCGGTGTAGGTTCCTGAGGTAACTAAAGATAGTCCCAGGTTAGGATTCAGAAACAAACAACTTACACAATGTAAAGAAACTGAATTGCATTAAACAACTTGAACACAACAAAGTACAAAATATAAAGCTAAAATACAAGGAAATAATTAATGCCCTGAAGTACAAAGCACGATAAATTGTATAAAGTAAAGTTGAAAGCAATAAAGAAATATTGTTAACTTACTGGAAATGTAATAGTGAAATGACTAAATATAGATGAATTTTGGTCTGATGATTTAGGGGTCCTTTTTCTAGAGCCTTAGAGGACTATTTATAGAGTTGGAGTTGGAAAAACTGCAATTTCAGTGCACTTTCAGGCCTCCAAATCCACTTTCCTTAATTGCAGGAGCATGATCTTCATCAACTTAGTCATTCCCAACCATTACTTCATCATAGAACATCTCTATCATAGGTTTTCTGTAACACCCTCCGTAGGGTATCACATTTCCGACTACAAGCTCATAATCTGAAAATGATTTCATAAAAGGTTTGAGTTATAAATCATGGGTTTTAAAATTTCTTTTCGCGGAAACATAAACTTACTGAAAGTTATAGGTAATACTGAACAATAGATTTAAACTGTTTAATATACATTATTGACACCACATAATATTTAACAATTATTTAGGAAACATAAAACTTACAGACTCAATTCTAAACAGTAGCAAAACCCCATTACTGGTCCTACTCAATAGCACGGTAAAATACTAACGAGAAAAACTCAACATACTTATTTCGTCTTGTATCCCTCTTGATGCGTCATATATCTGTTCATTCTCAAAACTGCACACCAACCAATCCGGGGTGGTCACTCCTCTATGTTATTACCAAACTCAAAATATTTGCCTCCAGTCACGTCTAAGAAACTCGTTGCATCTACTATATATAATTTTAACAATACAAGCACAACAAAACAATATAACAAAGAGGTGAGATCCCCTTTCATCAATACCAAAGCAGTAACAAGGAATGATACGAATGACAAAGTCATTCTATATGCACAGATATCATAGTTTCATTCATGTTATCAATTCATCATAATTCCCTATCAATTCATCATACTTCGTCATCATTTCATCACAATTCCAGTAAACATATATCTCATTTAAATCACCGGTACCAATTTCATCATAACAGATATCCTTAGTACATAAAATGATGACATCACACCATATGAACATTTCTCATACCACAACAATATGTGTTCTGACTCATGTGTATGCATACTAGACCAATTTTCCCACTCCATGGAGGTTTTCACAATTTCGAGAAGAATGTTCTGGTTAATTGTCTAGCCTTAGCCCACAGACAATCTCCAGTCTTCGAAAAGAATCGTGTTCTTGTCGGGTATCGTCAATGTGATGCAACGGACTGCGTCGTCATGTGGCACAAGGTACTTGCCCCTGCCCACTAGATCGACCGCCGTGCCTTGACGTCTCCAAGATCCATCATAGATCTCACTTTTCAATTCTCATTCCCTCTTTAACCACAAGGGCCATAATAGCTATCAGCTATATTCCGTTCAATGCACGAATAACTCAATGCATGTCTCAATTTCATCATACGCCTCAATGCATATCTTTCAATTTCATCATATGCCTCAATGCATATTTTTCGATTTCATCATTAAAAAGGTCCCCTTTCAGTACATCCGTTCTTTACAGTATTTTTACTATTTTTCAATCGCGTATCATTCTTAACGCGTTTTCACAATCATGTAACATTTTTGTTACATTTTTAGATCTTATAACCATTTTCCATCATTTTTCTCAATCGCGTAAAAATATTTACACGTTTTCCAAATCGCGTAGCGATTTTTCAATGTTTTCAAAATCGCATAACTTAAAATCATACTTTTAAGTCGCGTAAACCCTTTTTCATCATTTTTCAAATTCGTAAAATATTTTCTCAATATTCCAAACATCGTTTTGGATTTTCAGAACTCAATACCATTTTCAACTTCATTTTCCACATATTCTTCACTTAAAAATCTTCTACGTAATATTTTTCATCATTTCCACTCAAAATCAATATTCTTTCAAAATCAATTATTCCAACTTAAAATTTCCTAATGCGCCTCAAAACCCAACGGGTGAGCTATATGTTAGTAAATTTCAAGTCACCAACGTATTCTCCATAATTCTAAATCAATTCTAAAATCAGTTCTCTCTAAAATAAGTGGAGGTTCAAACACTTTCAACCTTTCTTTTTCTTTCATCGATGAAATCTTTATCTCTGAAGTGACAAAGTATTTCTCTTCCATTTCTTAAATCCTTTTATAAATTTCTTGTACTAAATCAATTAATTTTTCATTTCTAAATCAAAGTTTTACATACAGTAAAACCATTTCAAATTCACAAAACTGCAACTACATGGTCATTAAAATCATCATATCTTTTCTTTTCCTTTTTCCTTCTAATCATCCAATTTTACCATTCATGAAACTCTTAATACCAATCCTTGGCATATTAGCCGAAAATCATAAATACCTTCATCATAAAAATCTTTGTTCATTTCTTTGTCCACTTTCTTTACAAATCCTCAAAATCATCAACTTATTACCTTTTTATCTAAAACTCATAATTAGTAAAATACTTATAATCTTTTGCTCCCATCAAAAATTAATTTGAGGCCGTGTGCCTCCATGGTTCTTTGGAACCAACATATTTTCCTTTGTCATGTAATTCACATCTTAAAACATACACAATTCATCATGCATCATAAACACATACTAAAGCATGTTATCAAAGCAATAAACATCTCAATCACCAAACAACCATAAATATGAAAAGCTCTTAAATAAACAAGTGAAATGATCCTTATGGATGTTTCACCACACACACATCCATTCCCTACCACCAACACATGGTTGATGAGGGTAATCTCCCTCTTACCTCTTGAAGAAACCTCCAAAGCTCCTTGTTTTGCTTCTTGTACAAGTCCTTCACCACTAAAAGATCTTATAATCACAACAAACACATACAAATTAATATCCAAAGCTTGATTAAGATGACCATAGATCAAACATGGTCTTAGGATTCTAAGAATAAAATAAAAAGTCAAGTTTCAAGAGTTTTACCTTGAAACCTTAGAACTTAAATCCAGGATTCAAGCATGAAGATGATGGATTTTGACCAAAGTCTCAACATCAAAGAGTCTTAGAATGGTGTAAGGATTCAAGAAATGTGGTTGGATAAAATTATTAAAGCTTGGAAGTGTTTCCATGAGTCTTGACCGAATTCCTCATGAAGAAAGGATAAAAGCTTTTGTGTTCTTGGCTTGATATGATGATGAAGATGAATGAATTTTGATAAGTTCTTAACATGAAAGTGTTTTGGATTGATGAGAGGATTCAAGATATGTAACTAGATAAAATTATGGAAGATTGGAGATAGGTTTGAAGAGTGGTGAGCGAATGGTTCAAGAAAGAAAAAAGATGGAGTTTCATGGTGTTTGTTCTTGGTGTTCTTGAATAATTGGAAGAGAGAGAAGAGAGAGAATGATGTCTAAGTGTTAAAGTGTGAGGAAATGAAATAAAATGGGCTATTACCAAAGTATGCAGCCGTAGGAGTGAGTGAATGGAGAGATAGGAATTTGTTTAACAATATTAAACACAAGCACATGCATGCACATGGCCTATGTCACTTGGTGTCATCAATTAGTCATGAAAGATGAACCAAGAACCTCCTAGAACTACACTAAGAAGTCGTGGGATTCAAGGAGCAAGCAACTAAGTTTTGCTTCTATTTTAATTCTTAATTACACCTTAATTAAATAATTAATTCATTTAGTTTCTTTTAAACTAGTTTAGTTAGGATTTCTAATCACTTTATAATTAATTAGTCACATTATTATGTCATGGTATAGGTCATGATTATGTCATGTTTCTAGATAATAAATATTTATCTAGTAATTAGCTTCTAATTATTAAGCAATTAAATTAGTTCACTTAGTTAATTAAGCTATTAAGATAATTAAGTTAGATTATCTAGTTAATTAGTAACTAATCAATCTAGCCACTTTTATTGACTAAATCCTAACTATTAAAATCAACTTCATTTCCTAACCATTGATTACATCTAAGGTTAATATCATAAGCTTCTTTAACAAGATTGCTTTCACACCATTGATTAGATTAATGGTAAGGATCAAAGGTTTTTCCATCAAGTCCTCCATCCAACGGCTCACAATGAAGTCCAGCCACTATATTTGACCAATTCCTATTAGTTGTCATAAAGCTTAGTAATGATGGCTCATAATGACCCTTAAGATATTTAACTTATATATTTTCTGATTAGATATTTTCACTTAGACATTTATCCTTAGATATTTATAGCTAGATATTTATTTCTTAGATATTTACTAGGTGAGTCATCATAGAATTTTCTAGAACAGTTGAGTCAGTATGGTGAGTCATAGTGCAGAGTCACCAGCTGAGTCATCAACATATTTTTCTAATAGATATTACCCAATGGATAATAGCTACTGCTATTATTACATAATGGACAATAAAAAACTCAGATATAGAAAATCTCTGTCAACTGTTCCCAGTTTCGAGTTTAGTAAGATCCTCCGATCCCGCCTTGACAGTCCGGAACTTTTTGGTCTAAGAAAAATTTTTATTTTTCCGGGCCCGCCTCGGGTCCACCTTGGACCCACACACAACTCAAAATAACACTAAAATAATCAAAACTCAAAAAGTTCTACAAAAATCATAAAAATTATAAAAATCATATATTTTCATAAAAATGAAATTCAGACATATAGTTTTCAAGATAATATTAAAATATTAAAATATTCAAAAACATAAAAACTCCAAAAAAATTCTTAAAAAGCACAACAATCATAAAATTGACGAAAATCGAATCAGATTACTCAAAATAATTAAGAATCACCCGAAATAAAAAAAAAATACGAATTTTTGGGGTGTTACATTTTCAGCCAGCTTCGACAAAGGAAACTACCAAAAATACCCTCACTCTATGTTTGAACATTGGAAACAACCACGTCCTCCATTATCCCCTATTTTTAAGGGATGTACACTACTAGACTCTACAACCCTCACTTTTGACTTAGTTAACTCAGGTTTAATTAAACTTTCTCATCCAAAGCTCACTATTTTTGGAGCTTTAAATGTTTTTGGTTGTTTATATTGGGCCGCACCTGTTAACACCACTATCTTTTAGCATGTGGTCCATTAGCCTAGTGTTGTGATTATTAGCAAGTGTACCAAATCACAAAAGTAATAAATGATGAGTAGAGTATTATTCCAATGAGAATTATATTGTCAATTACTAAGTTCATTAAATTAACATTATTTAAGCTATCAAAAAACGAGAGTTGATAAGAATGTAAATCAAAAGAAAACACTAATAAGAAATTTAATATCAAGAATAAAATTAAGGGTGAAAGACAATGATATCAAAGTGTTAAGGTTCATATTTCACTTGAACTCTTTTGATGCTATTGATACTCAATTTTGTTCATAAAATTTTTATTTTTGTTACTTATTCAAGGTATGAATACCCAATTTTATCTGGGTCATTAAAACATTTTAATTTAGAATAAAACAAAAAAAAACAACAAAAAAGAAAGAGATAAAAAAATGAAAAATTTTAAAACTTGAAAAAAATGAATGAAAATCTAAAAAAAAAATGAAAAAAGGAAAAAGAAGAAATTTGAAAAACTAAACTGTCAAGATTCATTGTATCACTACGTCTCACATCAGAGAAGTCATGCTCATTCTCCCTCCCTTCCTCCTATATAAAGGGGTGTTTCTCAATTATTTTGGCATCCAAAAAATTACACACTTGGATTTAATACTAAGTATAAGAGCTTGAGAACTTTAGTAAATTTTTTCTTGCAAGTGAGTTACTTTTCAAGGTTTGACTTAAAGAGAATGCGTGGGGCCCTGTGCACTAACTTCTTTGAGCATAGCATTTTTGTACGCCTTGGAGGTAAGTTTTATTATTATTATTATTATTATTATTATTATTATTATTATTATTATTATATACATTGTTATTCATACATTTAGCATTTTATTCACTTGTTAGTTTGGTTTATTTATTTATTTATTATTATTATTATTATTATTATTATTATTATTATTGTAAACTTTTTATTTTAAAATTAATTAAAAAATAAATCGAGATTAGCTGAGTTGTGATAGTTTGATGATTCGAACCTTTTTCTAAACATAAAAAAATCAAATGAGTTTTCAAAACAAAGATCTTTTCAAAATTAAAAACAACCAACCCACAATCGTTTTTTCTAAAGAACTACGTGACTTTAAGTTTCCCACTGCACCCGGGGATACGTAAGAGCAGAGCCTCTATTATGTCAAGCCAAAATTAAAATTTTCTTAATTTAGTTGTTTCTTTTTCTTTTATAAATAATGACAATATTTTTTTAAAAAAGGGGTAAAATAAATATATTTGATATTATTAAAATCTACACAACTAACTTAAGGTACTGTTAATGGAATGAGCAGTGTAGGGTGCTAACATCTTTCCTATATGTAATCAACTCCCAAATCTAAACTCATTTTTCAAAAGATCAGTTTTCTTAATTAAAGGATTTTTCTAATGTTTTTCTCAATTTAAATAACATTGGTGGTGACTCCATTGATTTTCAAAAATCTCATATTTTTAAACATCCCATCACGATCCCAGTTACGATAGCTGGAGACTCCACTGGGGACACTTTGAAAGTCAGGCCTATTATTATTAGTTGTGCAAATTATTAATAATCTCTATTTATTTGTTTTACCCTTTCTTTTGTATTTGTTTTTATTTTCTTATTTAGTTCTAAATATTTTTTTAATTACTTTTATGTAAATTTCTGATGATGTTATCATGTGTTAACTTTGATATTCATGATCTACTCATATATATTTTGTTGCCTCAATATTTCGTGCTTGGTTTTTAAAACCCTAGGGTAGAAAATTGTTGGTTGGCTATTTTATGTATGTTCTGTTTGATTGTTATTTTTGCAGGATGAGGGTAGTCCTTAGGATTATGGAGTTTTGTATGCTCCCTACACCCACGACACCACGTTTATCACACACATTCAAGTAGGGCCCTATACCTGGGTCTGAGTGAAGCCTAAGTAAGGTAGAGGTTGCGTAATGGTGGCCATTTTGGATGTACATCATATTTGGTTATCGCAAAAACCTCATCTAGAGTATGCCTTTTTTCACGAATGTACCACACCTAGCGATTTACCCACTGTTTGTGGTCAACATTTTGAAATGAGACTTAGCTCTAGAGGCCTTTAAAATAGTAGAGTCAGCCAATGAAAGTTCTCACGAATTAATAAGACCTATAGATCCTTAGGATATAATTCCTCAAATTTAAGGAAATCCCTTAGGACACAAAGGACGTGTACTTCTTATTTATCTATCTATCCCTCATGTCATTCATTCTTGCATTCTTTTTAAAAAATAATAATAATAAATATTAAAAAAAAAGAGGAAAAGATACATCATCTTGCATTTTCATGGCATTCCTTGTATTTTCAAAAAAAAAAATCAATCTGCATAAATAGTCAATATTTCGCATATATGTTGCCAGTTTTGTTTAGTCAACTGATAATTTATAATGTTTCCATCCCAAAAAGGTAGACATTATAGTGGGAAAGCACTTTCAGCGACACCCTTACAGGACTCATTCTCAAGCTAAGATCATGGATGAAATAGAACAGACTCAAGAGCTGAAGGATGAGGTGAATCAACTCAAAGAGCAAGTGTCCAAGATGATGAAAATGTTGCAATCTATAGAAAATAGAAAGAATACATATGGGAATCCCTCAGTGGTGAATGAAAGACACCCGGCCACACATTTTCACCCACTTAGTTTCTCTCCAACCCCTCTGCAATATCAAGACTTTAATCCTCAATGAGTTATGATGTCACTCACCATTTACCAAAACAACACCACTCAACCCTTAGTCACCAGTTCTCAGGAAACCTAAGTGCCACCATTCCCACCATATGGCCTCCCTCCTAGCTATGTACCACCATTAGCCACCAATCCCCTTGATAATAGCACACCAGCAGCAACACTAATTTTAAACCTGTTAAACACTACGCAAACCCAAGTTACTTAGCTAAATGCTAGTGAAACCCTGCCAACACAACACCCATTTCCTTTTTTTATTCCACCATATGGTTTCCCTTCGGATTTGTACCACCACAGGCTACCAATCCCCCTGACAACAGCATGCCTGCTTCCAACCCATTGAGCACCACCCAACCACATGCCCATTACCTTGGTACTAGTGGAACCCTACCAGTGCAACATTTTATCCCCATGTTCATGCTAGAATACCCATTGAATTCTTCTGCTAGAAATCCTCAGTCCAAAGAGAAGTTGGAAACTCTAGAAAATAGATTACAGGCCATTGAAGGAGCAGGTAGTTATGGTCTCAGGGATGTTGCTGAGAGTTGCCTTGTCCCTGATGTTGTCATTCCCTGAAATTTATGGTCCCAGATTTCAATAAATATAAGGATACTACTTACCCAAAGAATCACTTGACAATGTATATTCACAAGATGGCTTCACAGGCTCATGACGACAAGCTGTTAATCCACTTCTTCCAAGACAGTTTAACTGGGGCAACTTTAAATTAGTACACGCATCTTGAGCGTACCCATATATGGAGTTTTAAGGATCTAGTTGATAGTTTCTTAAGGAAATACAAGTATAATCTTGACATGGATCCTAACAAATTGCAATTGCAAAATATAGCGAAAAAAGATGTAGAGACTTTTAAGGAGTATGCTCAAAGATGGAGAGAAATAGCCACTCAAGTAGAGCCCCCATTATCAGAAAGAGAAATGGTGGCTATGTTCATTAACACCCTTCAGTCCCCTTTCTATGATCGAATGATTAGGAGTGTATCTTCAAACTTCTCACACATTGTTATCATCGGAGAAAGGGTTGAAAGTGGAATAAGAAGTGGAAAGATTGCAGATAGCTCAGTCGGGGCAACCAATGTAAATAAATTTCTGATAGTGAAGAAAAAGGAAGGAGAGGCCCATGTTGTGATGTTTGATCAGAAGAAATTTACTCATAGGTAATCTAACCAAACACTCGTGAACCCTCAACCATCCTTCCAAACCCCTTTCATACCTTACCACCTATATTTTCCCACTACTTCACCAGCTCCATATCCCCAACCTTAGCACCCATATGTTACTACTACTTCACAGGTTCCTTATCCCCAACCTCACCACCCAATAATACCTTACCGTACGTCATCCCCCATTCAATACCAAACACCCCCTACCTCACCGCCTCAACCAACTTAACCATGGACTCAAAACTCAAACACAAACTAAAGAAGACCACCAAATAACCAAGAAAAAAAGTATGTTCATTTCGACCCAATCCCTATGACCTACACCAAGTAACTACCCCAACTCATCAGTAACTCTCTCTTGGCTCCTTACTCAATGAAGTCAGTATAACCCTCATACCCAAAAGCCAAGTATGATTATCATGCAGGGGCTGCAGGCCATTCCACAGAGAATTGTAAAGCGCTAAAGTTTAGAGTGTAAGACCTAATTGATGACAAGTGGTTAAATTTCAAGTCAAATACTCCTAGTATGAGCCATAATCCTTTACCAAATCATGGAAATCATATAGTCAATGTTATAGAGTTCTCTGCCCAATAGCTCGTGAGATGAGTGGTAGTTATCAAACCCCCCCATTAAAGTTATTTTTAAAGAACTCTATAAATTTGGGATGATACAAGCTCAGGTTGAAGTGAAAAGGGGCCATAATGATGAAATAATATGTAATCTTCATGGGAATATGGGTCATTCAATTGAAGAATATGATAAATTTAGACAGATCCTCCAGAATCTAATGGACATGCAACGGGTGCGAATAGGCCATCTGTGTGACGAGGGTGCCATAAACATAGTTGATGAGTGTGCCATTCCCTAACCTTAAGCTGAGGGGAAAAGGTTGGCTCAGGTGGAAAATTGGGAGCCTAAAACTAAGGGGGTCTGAGACTGGCATGTACCTGATTAAGAATGTGTTTTGATGATAACAAACTTAAAGACGTTGCAAGATCATGTCCAAGAATATCAAGACCATCAAGTATAGCTTTTAGGATTCAATCATTTTGTAAAGGTATATAAAGATTCACAAATAGCTTAATCTTGCGTTTCGAAATAGCACACAAGTTTTCAAGGCTTCAATATGGTTTTTAACTTCCAAAGAATCAACCATTTCATGTCCATAAACCTACAAGATTATATGGAATCAAGAGCAACATTTAAAAGGGCTCAAAACATATTTTTCATATGTATTATTCGAATAAAGGGGTTCCTTATTCGAATAACACAAGTCAAAGATTCCAAATAAATCATTCAGGAAAGGATTTATTCGAATAAGCCATGCATTATTCGAATAAATGATTCAAAAATATTTTGGCATGAATAAGTTATTCGAATAACAAAGTGTTATTCGAATAACACATTTCCAGGAAGTCAGTTGATTAATTGGTTATTCGAATAACAGAGTTGTTATTCGAATAACATGCGTTTTAAATAAAACCATGTTTAATTGGTTATTCGAATAACAATGTTGTTATTCGAATAACGAGAACTCAGAAGCTCATTTATTCGAATGAGTTATTTGAATAACATGAATGTTATTCGAATAACATGTTTTCCTATAAACCAAATATTTAACTGGTTATTCGAATAACCAGGATGTTATTCGAATAACACTTTATAGAGGAAAACATGCCTGTGCTATTTCAAGCGTTATTCGAATAAGAAATCTCTTATTCGAATAAGAGAGGTTTCTAGAAACAGAAATTAACGGATAGTTACATATCATTAAATGCTCCAACCACCTCCCAACGGCTCTAAACTTCAATGACTTATAAATAGAAGTTGTTGGGCATTTATGGGGGTTAGACAATCAATCTGAAAAACCTTGGTTGAGCATTAAAAACGAGTTTTCATCTATTCCTCCATTAATACTCTGTTTCTGAGCGTAAACCGTGAATCATATACCCATTGAATTTCCAGTTGTATTATCCGCTCTTTCAAGAGAGTTTCTATCTATTCAATCTTTGTAAATTCTGTAGAGAGGGTGAGGCATCCCTCCAAACTATAAAAGGGTGAGGTATCCCTTGGAAAACAGAGGCTCAAGCATTAGGGTGAGGTATCCCAAAGTGTTGAGTGCTCAAGGTTGTAGTGGTTGTCAAGCACCCATTGAAGCTTGAAGATATAGTGAAAAATCTCAAGTTGTTGCTTGGGGACTGGACGTAGATCACAAGTGGTTTGGTGATCGAATCAGGATAAACGACTGTGTTTGTTTTCTCTAAACCCTTCTCTTTACTTTGTGTACTGTTTTATTGAATTGCTTGGATATTGTCTCCTTAGGCTATCACTTTTATAAGTAAAAGTGTTTATCTCATTCATCCAATTATCTCTAATCATTCAATAGCTTCAACGAAAATTAGTTATCAAATGATTTGTGAAAGATTTGTGAACTTGTTTTACTTACTCAATTCATCCCCCCTCTTGAGTATTGAGGCCACCTGGTAACAAGTGGTATCAGAGCTAGACTATTGTATTAAAAGCTTAGCAGCTTCAAGAGAAGTGATGGCTTCAAATGGTTTTTCAAATGAAGGTTCTTCTATAAATAGACCTCCTTATTTCAATGGGGATGGTTATGCCTATTGGAAAGAAATGATGAAAATTTTCATTGAAGCTATTGACTTAGATGTGTGGGACGCCGTTGAAAATGGTGCTTTTGTCCCAACACAAACTAAAGATGGTGTGAAAATTAATACACCTAGAGATGAATGGACTGATGATGATAAAAAGAAGGTTCAATACAATTTGAGAGCCAAGAACATCATCACCACATCCTTGGGGTATGATGAATTCTTTAGGGTGTCAAATTGCAAGACCGCAAAAGAAATGTGGGATACCCTACAAGTAACTCATGAAGGTACTAGTGAGGTAAAACGATCTTGAATAAACACTCTTACTCATGAATATGAATTGTTTAGAATGAACCAAGGTGAGAGTATTCAAGATAGGTAAAAGAGATTTAATCACATTGTTAATCATCTCATCTCATTGGGAAAGACATTTCCTAATGAGGATTTTATTAACAAAGTCTTGAGATGTCTAAGCAAGAATTGGCAACCCAAAGTAACGGCTATTGCAGAATCAAGAGATTTATCAACAATGTCTCTAGCCACTCTATTCGGAAAGCTTCAAGAACATGAGCTGGAACTAAATAGGCTCAATCAAAGTGAAGAGCATGATAAAAAAAAGAAGGGAATCGCACTCAAAGCCACCTCTTCCATACTTGAAGATGATGATGAAGATGGTGAAGAGGATGCTGAAAATATTGAGCTAAGTGAGGAGAATCTTAGTCTCCTTGTGAGAAAGTTCGGAAGATTCTTGAAGAAAAAGGGATTTCAAAGAAGACCACCCTTTCCTCAAAAGAAAGCATATCACAAAGGAGAAGGATCCTCTACTCCTCCAAAATGCTACGAATGCGAAAAACCGGGGCACATGAAAATGGAGTGTCCTATATATCTCAAGAAAACGGAGAAGTTTGAGAAAAGACCCTCCAAGGAAAAGAAAGGAAGAAGAGCATATATAGCTTGGGATGACAATGACTTAAGCTCTTCCGATGATTCGGAGAATGAAGAAGCTCATCTTTGCCTCATGGCTCAAGGAGAAGAAAGTGGAGAAAGCGACACCGAGGTAACCTCTTTTAACCTAGAACCTCCACCTTCTTATGATGAATTGTAAGATGCCTTTCAAGAATTGCATGATGAATCTTTGAGGCTCACAAAAATGATTTTGTCTTCCAATAAAATAATTTCCCTATTGACAAACAAAGTTTCTACTTTAACTAAGGAGATAAATGAACTTAAAATTGAAAATGAGACCTTAAGACTCATAGATGCTAATTCATTATGCATGACTTGTTCCTCACATGATAATGCATCCATATCATTATCTTGTTTATCATGTAAGGTTTTTGAAAAAGAAATTGAAGACTTGAACAACACTCTTGCAAAATTCACTTTTGGAAGAGACAACTTGAATGTGTTATTAGGGAAACAAAAATGTGTTTTTCAAAAAGCCGGTTTGGGATTTAATCCAAACAACCATCAAAAATCTTATAAGAACTTCTTCGTTTCCTCAAAAACTTCAAGTAGTCCCTTTGTCAAATGTTTTCATTGTGGTAGGAAAGGGCATAGTGCATCAACTTGCAATGTTAGAAAGAACATAAACACTAAAGTTGGAATAAAAAGAGTTTGGGTTCCTAAAGGCACCATGCCTAACTCTAACACACAAGGACCCAAGAAAATTTGGGTACCAAAGGTTAAAACTTGAATGTGTGTTGTAGGTGTGCTTGAAGACTAAGAGCTCAAGTTGGTATCTTGATAGTGGTTGTTCCAAGCACATGACCGGTGATGGCTCCAAGTTCTTCTCCCTTACACACAAGAAACATGGTCATGTCACATATGGTGACAACAACAAAGGGAAGATTCTTGGAATTGGCAAAGTTAGTAAGATCCCTTCATCATCTATTGATAATGTTTTGCTTGTTGAAGGACTTAAACATAATTTGCTTAGTATCAGTCAATTATGTGATAAAGGTAATAGAGTTATATTTGATTCCTCTCGTTGCATAATTGAGGGTAAGGATGATAAGCAAGTTAAGTTTGTTGGTCATAGGGTCAATAATATATATATGATTAGTCTTGATGATATCTCCTCTAATGATGCTAAATGCTTTATGAGTAAAGAAAATGATTCATGGTTATGGCATAGAAGAATTGCGCACATTCATATAGATCACTTAAACAAATTAGTTTCTAAAGAACTAGTGATCAGTCTTCCAAAGCTCAAATTTGAAAAAGATAAACTTTGTGATGCATGTCAAAAGGGAAAACAACTAAAGGTCTCTTTTAAAGCTAAAAACATAGTTTCAACTTCTAGACCTTTACAACTTCTGCACATGGATCTTTTTGGGCCCTCTAGAACTATTAGCTTTGGTGGGAATTACTATGCATTAGTGATTGTGGATGATTTTTCTAGGTTTACATGGATATTATTCTTGGCCCACAAAAATGATGTTTTTCAATCATTTAGAAAACTTGCCAAAGTTATCTAAAACGAAAAAGGGTTTTGTATTGCATCCATAAGAAGTGACCATGGTGGTGAATTTGAAAATCATGAATTTGAAACTTTTTGTGATGAACATGACATTGAGCATAATTTTTCTGCTCCTAGAACACCACAACAAAATGGTGTTGTAGAAAGGAAAAATCAATCTTTAGAGGAAATGGCAAGAACTATGCTCAATGAGGCCAACCTTCCTAAGTACATTTGGGTGGATGCGGTTAACACCGCTTGTTATGTTATGAATAAAGCCTTAATAAGGCCAATTTTAAAGAAAACCCTATATGAATTGTACAAATGAAGGAAGCCAAATGTGTCATATTTTCATATTTTTGGATGTAAATACTTTGTTTTGAATAATGGAAAAGATAACTTGAGGAAGTTTGATGCAAAATCTGATGAGGGAATATTCATTGGTTATTCTATTCATAGTAAGGCCTTTAGAGTCTATAATAAATGAACTATGACCATAGAAGAGTCCATACATGTTGCATTTGATGAAACTAACCCAAATGAGCCGAGAAAGGAGCTTGTTGATGATGTTGCAAAAATCTTGGCAAAAACGCACTTGGAAAATCAAGAGAAAGAGTCCAAGAAGCAAGAAGAGAGACTCCTTGATCACTCATGGAAAAAAGATTCAGAAATCATGGATCTACCCAAGGAATGGAGGACTTCAAGATATCATCCTCTCGACAAGGTGATAGGTGATGTATCAAAAGGGTAATCACTCGAAACTCACTTAGAGATACATGTAATCACCTAGCCTTTGTTTCTCAAGTTGAACCTAAAGACATAAATGAGGCCATTAATGAAGAGCATTGGATCTTGGCCATGCAAGAAGAACTAAACCAATTTGAGAGAAATCAAGTTTAGGAATTAGTTCCAAGGCCCAATGATCATCCTATAATTGGCACCAAATGGGTCTTTAGGAATAAACTTGATGAAACGGGATTAATAATAAGAAATAAAGCTAGGCTTGTAGCTAAGGGATATAATCAAGAAGAAGGCATAAACTATGAAGAAACTTATGCTCCCGTAGCTAGACTAGAGGCCATTAGAATGTTACTTGCATATGCTTGCATCATGGATTTCAAACTTTATCAAATGGACGTCAAAAGTGCCTTTCTAAATGGTTTTATACAAGAAGAGGTGTATGTTGAACAACCTCCAGGCTTTGAGGATTTTGATATGCCCAACCATGTTTTTAAACTAAAAAAAGCCTTGTATGGCTTGAAACAAGCTCCTAGAGCTTGGTATGAAAGGTTGAGCAAATTTCTTTTAGAAAAAGGATTTTCCAGAGGCAAGGTTGACACTACCCTTTTCATAAAACACAAAATGCATGACATACTTCTAATTCAAATCTATGTTGATGACATTATATTTGGAGCTACTAACAACTCTCTTTGTAAAGAATTTTCAAATATTATGCGAAGTGAGTTTGAGATGTCTGTGATGGGTGAGCTCAACTTCTTCCTTGGTCTCCAAATCAAGCAAACAAGAGAAGGAACTTTCATAAGTCAATCCAAGTATTGCAAGGAGCTGCTCAAGAAGTTTGGAATGGACAATGCCAAGCATATGGCTACTCCTATGGGCACCTCTTGCTATTTGGACAAGGATGAAGGAGGTAAATCGGTAGAAATTACAAAATATAGAGGTATGATTGGCTCACTCCTTTATCTTACTGCAAGTAGGCCTGATATAATGTTTAGTGTATGTATGTGTGCTAGATATCAAGCTAATCCTAAGGAATCACACCTAAGTGCTGTTAAAAGAATAATGAAATATCTAATAGGCACATCACAAATAGGTTTATGGTATCCTAAAGGTGCCTCATGCAGCCTTATTGGGTACTCGATTCTGATTTTCTTTGGATGCAAAATGGATCGAAAGAGCACTAGTGGGACATGCCACTTGCTTGGAAGCTCACTAGTTTCTTGGCATAGCAAGAAACAAAATAGTGTGGCATTGTCCACAGCTGAAACTGAATATGTTGCAGCTGGGAGTTGTTGTGCTCAAGTCCTTTGGATGAAACAGCAACTCTTGGACTATAGTCTTGAGCTTGATCACATCCCCATAAGGTGTGATAACACCAGTGCAATTAATTTGTCCAAAAATCCCATTTTACACTCTAGGACTAAACATATTGAAATAAGACATCATTTCATTAGAGACCATGTTCAAAAGGGGGATTGCATACTTGAATTTGTTGAAACAACTAAGCAACTAGCTGACATTTTCACTAAACCCCTAGCAAAAGAAACATTTTTCTATATTAGAAATGAACTTGGTATTTTGGATCAATCATGCATAAATTGACATTTTACTGCATCACATCTTATTGCCTTCTGAATAATCATGCCATTTTGCTGCATAATTTTTGAGCTATTAATCATATTTGAATCCAAAACTAACTTGAGCGACGGAGATTTTCCCTAAGTTGTTTTGCAGGTGCTCCCTCATGATAAAGATTCCCAAGCAACTCAATAACCTCACAATTTCACCAAAAAAGGTGAAATTCTTGGTAAAAATAGCATTCTTACAAAATTGAGTGATTTGAAACATAAGATTATATGCTTGTATAATGATTTGAATTAATTTAAGATGTTCTGGAACTGATTTGAATGATTTAAAGTTGATTCTATATTGTTTGGAATTAAACTAGCATGTATCTGAATCACATAAATGATAGAAAGATTGATCCTCTACAATTTGCTGCATAAAACTGTCTTTTATCCTATATCTTATTCGAATAAGAAGCCTTTTATTCGAATAAAATCTGTTAGCAAAGCCCAGTTATTGTTTTTAACACGCTTATATTATTCGAATAAGGATTCCCTTATTCGAATAACACCTCACAGAATGTGTTATCACGATGTATTTTTCAACTGGTTATTTGAATAACCAATTGGTTATTCGAATAAAGCATGTCAGTGGCAAAAGCCATTTTCATGTTATTCGAATAACAACATATGTTATTCGAATAACAAATTACAGAATTCCACAAATAATTGTGCTATTACGTTGTTATTCGAATAACAACATTGTTATTTGAATAACGCTTGGCAGTGAGCCAAGACGCTTCAGGTACCACTCTGTTATTCGAATAACACCCCTGTTATTAGAATAACACGCGACTTATAAGAGGATTTCACGAGTATCCTCTGTCATTTCATAAGTTCTTTTCCTTTCCCCCCTTCTCTATTTTCTCCTCTTCGTCTCCACCATCTCTTCCTTCTCTCCATCACCCACTAAAATTCAATCATGGCCTCCTCTTCCAAACGCCCACGTAGCAAAACCGCTCCCACCAACAACCCCATTGATCTTTGAAGACTCTCGTCCAATAACGATGATCTTAAACGCTTCAGGGAGGAATTCTGGACCAGAGACATAATTCAACCCAAATACATGGATCGTCAGTTCTTTGAGGATGATGGCGGATTTGATTTCCTCGATGATCTCTCCCATCAAGGCGTACTAGATCTCTACAGCTACAAGGACTCCATTTTCCCAGACCTGGTGAAAATGTTCTACTGCAACCTGAAGATGGACGGTCTCAATCTCATCTCTGAGGTAAAGGACCAGGAAATTGTCATCACTCCCGCTGACTGGATGACCTTCTTCAACTTAGACGCCACGGGTGCTGCTGTAGAGCCCGATAGCAGACCTTACGTGAAAGCATACAGAAGAGAAGAAGTTGTGTCCCTACTGGTAAAACCTGGAAAAGTTTGGTCCAGGGTTAGTCTGAAGAGTGGGATGCTGAAAAGCCAGGAACGACTGCTTCACTACTCATACGCTCACATTCTCGCTCCTCGTGGAGGTAACTATGCCTATCTGACTGAGGATGACATTTTTCTTCTCTGGGTGCTGAAGAAAAATTGGAAGATCAACTGGCCCAACTTCATTGGAAAATACATGATGAAGGTCAAGACCACCAAGAACTCTGACCTGCCATATGCTCTCATCATCTCAACCTTTCTTAAGAAATACTCCCTGCTCAGACAGAGTAAACGAATAGTGGAATTGAACCACTTTAACATCTTTGGGGAATTTACTCTGAAGAAAATGAAGATGGTTCCGGACGATATTGGAGGGTGGGTATACCCGGATGAGCTGGAAGAAGCTGCAGCAAACGAAGACATTGCAGATGCCCCTGTTCCTGCTGATGACCATGTTCCTGCTGATCAGCTTACTGAAGCCCCTGCTCCTGCTCCAGTAACCCTGGAAAGCATTATGACCACTCAGCTAGACAACTGTGCTTACATGGAACACACATGTTCTATTCTCTTCGACAGAATAGAAGGTGTTGAACGTGAGATTGCTGCCCTGTGAGTTGCACCTCCTGCCCCTGCACCAGACTCACCTCCTCCTCCACCAGACACTTATTTTTTATCATAGGACTTTAGTTTTTTTTTTATGTTTTATGTTTTTGATGTATCTGTGGCATATTCATATCTGAACTTGTGTATCTTGACCATGCCTGCAATCAATGAATAAAATATGATTTGGTTTCCCTGCTGGTTTCTCACTTACTAGGCCTGTTCCTTTAAAGTGTTAATTCAATTCCTTACTCCATGATATAAACGCATGTTTGTGAACCCTGGATGTATGCATGACTTGCCCCATCTTTTTGATAATGACAAAAGGGGGAGAAGAACAAGAACAAGCTAAAAGTTAAGCTAACTCTGTTGCTAAAAGTCAAATTAACTCTGTTCATTTGCGCTTAAAGATAAAGATAATCACTTCTGACACTTTTTGGTTTTGGAGATTGTGTTGAGAAAAGACAGATCAGAAAGACTAATCTGAAAAGGAACAAGAGACTCCAAAAAAAAGGGGGAGCTGCGCTTGTCTCTGATAATTTATGCTCCTCTTATAAACTAGAGGGGGAGTAAGTCTCCATGATTATTTCTATGATTTCCAGTTTACAAATAAACTAACTTTTTCTCAATGCTTGTTTGTCATCATAAAAAAAGGGGAGAATGTGACTGGCATGTACCTGATTAAGAATGTGTTTTGATGATAACAAACTTAAAGACGTTGCAAGATCATGTCCAAGAATATCAAGACCATCAAGTATAGCTTTTAGGATTCAATCATTTTGTAAAGGTATATAAAGATTCAAAAATAGCTTAATCTTGCATTTCGAAATAGCACACAAGTTTTCAAGGCTTCAATATGGTTTTTAACTTCCAAAGAATCAACCATTTTGTGTCCATAAACCTACAAGATCATATGGAATTAAGAGCAACATTTAAAAAGGCTCAAAACATGTTTTTCATATATATTATTCGAATAAAGGGGTTCCTTATTCGAATAACACAAGTCAGAGATTCCAAATAAATCATTCAGGAAAGGATTTATTCAAATAAGCCATGCATTATTCGAATAAATGATTCAAAAATATTTTGGCATGAATAAGTTATTCGAATAACAAAGTGTTATTCGAATAACATATTTCCTGGAAGTCAGTTTATTAATTGGTTATTCGAATAACAGAGTTGTTATCCGAATAACAAGCATTTTAAATAAAACCATGTTTAATTGGTTATTCAAATAACAATGTTGTTATTCAAATAACGAGAACTCAGAAGCTCATTTATTCGAATGAGTTATTCGAATAACATGAATGTTATTCGAATAACATGTTTTCCCAGAAACCAAACATTTAACTGGTTATTCGAATAACCAGGATCTTATTCGAATAACACTTTATCGAGGAAAACACGCCTGTGCTATTTCAAGCGTTATTCGAATAAGAAATCTCTTATTCGAATAAGAGAGGTTTCCAGAAACAGAAATTAACGGATACTTACATATCATTAAATGCTCCAACCACCTCCCAACGGCTCTAAACTTCAATGACTTATAAATAGAAGTTATTGGGCATTTATGGGGGTTAGACAATCAATCTGAAAAATCTTGGTTGAGCATTAAAAATGAGTTTTCATCTATTCCTCCATTAATACTCTGTTTTTGAGCATAAACTGTGAATCATATACCCATTGAATTTCCAATTGTATTATCCGCTCTTTCAAGAGAGTTTCTATCTATTCAATCTTTGTAAATTCTGTAGAGAGGGTGAGGCATCCCTCCAAACTGTAAAAGGGTGAGGTATCCCAAAGTGTTAAGTGCTCAAGGTTGTAGTGGTTGTCAAGCACCCATTGAAGCTTGAAGATATAGTGAAAAATCTCAAGTTGTTGCTTGGGGACTGGACGTAGATCACAAGTGATTTGGTGATCGAACCAGGATAAACGACTGTGTTTGTTTTCTCTAAACCCTTCTCTTTACTTTGTGTACTATTTTATTGAATTGCTTGGATATTGTCTCCTTAGGCTATCACTTTTATAAGTAAAAGTGTTTATCTCATTCATCCAATTATCCCTAATCATTCAATAGCTTCAACGAAAATTAGTTATCAAACGATTTGCGAAAGATTTGCGAACTTGTTTACTTACTCAATTCACCCCCGTCTTAAGTATTGAGGCCACTTGGTAATAAGTGGTATCAGAGCTAGACTCTTGTATTAAAAGCTTAGCAGCTTCAAGAGAAGTGATGGCTTCAAATGGTTTTTCAAATGAAGGTTCTTCTATAAATAGACCTCCTTATTTCAATGGGGATGGTTATGCCTATTGGAAAGAAAGGATGAAAATTTTCATTGAAGCTATTGACTTAGATGTGTGGGAAGCTGTTGAAAATGGTGCTTTTGTCCCAACACAAACTAAAGATGGTGTGAAAATTAATATACCTAGAGATGAATGGACTGATGATGATAAAAAGAAGGTTCAATACAATTTGAGAGCCAAGAACATCATCACCACATCCTTGGGGTATGATGAATTCTTTAGGGTGTCAAATTGCAAGACCGCAAAAGAAATGTGGGATACCCTACAAGTAACTCATGAAGGTACTAGTGAGGTAAAACGATCTCGAATAAACACTCTTACTCATGAATATGAATTGTTTAGAATGAACCAAGGTGAGAGTATTCAAGATATGCAAAAGAGATTTACTCGCATTGTTAATCATCTCATCTCATTGGGAAAGACATTTCCTAATAAGGATCTTATGAACAAAGTCTTGAGATGTCTAAGCAAGAATTGGCAACCCAAAGTAACGGCTATTGCGGAATCAAGAGATTTAACTACAATGTCTCTAGCCACTCTATTCGGAAAGCTTCAAGAACATGAGCTGGAACTAAATAGGCTCAATCAAAGTGAAGAGCATGATAAAAAAAAGAAGGGAATTGCACTCAAAGCCACCTCTTCCATACTTAAAGATGATGATGAAGATGGTGAAGAGGATGCTGAAAATATTGAGCTAAGTGAGAAGAATCTTAGTCTCCTTGTGAGAAAGTTCGGAAGATTCTTGAAGAAAAAGGGATTTCAAAGAAGACCACCCTTTTCTCAAAAGAAAGCATATCACAAAGGAGAAGGATCCTCTACTCCTCCAAAATGCTACGAATGCGGAAAACCGGGGCACATGAAAATGGAGTGTCCTATATATCTCAAGAAAACGGAGAAGTTTGAGAAAAGACCCTCCAAGGAAAATAAAGGAAGAAGAGCATATATAGCTTGGGAGGACAATGACTTAAGCTCTTCCGATGATTCGGAGAATGAAGAAGCTCATCTTTGCCTCATGGCTCAAGGAGAAGAAAGTGGAGAAAGCGACACCGAGGTAACCTCTTTTAACCTAGAACCTCCACCTTCTTATGATGAATTGCAAGATGCCTTTCAAGAATTGCATGATGAATCTTTGAGGCTCACAAAAATGATTTTGTCTTCCAATAAAACAATCTCCCTATTGAAAAACAAAGTTTCTACTTTAACTAAGGAGATAAATGAACTTAAAATCGAAAATAAGACCTTAGGACTCAGATGCTAATTCATTATGCATGACTTGTTCCTCACAATGATAATGCATCGATATCATTATCTTGTTTATCATGTAAGGTTTTTGAAAAAGAAATTGAAGACTTGAACAACATTCTTACAAAATTCACTTTTGGAAGAGACAACTTGAATGTGTTGTTAAGGAAACAAAAATGTGTTTTTCAAAAAGTCGGTTTGGGATTTAATCCAAACAACCATCAAAAATCTTATAAGAACTTCTTCGTTTCCTCAAAAACTTCAAGTAGTCCCTTTGTCAAATGTTTTCATTGTGGCAAGAAAGGGCATAGTGCATCAACTTACAATGTTAGAAAGAACATAAACACTAAAGTTGGAATAAAAAGAGTTTAGGTTCCTAAAGGCACCATGCCTAACTCTAACACACAAGGACCCAAGAAAATTTGGGTACCAAAGGTTAAAACTTGAATGTGTGTTGTAGGTGTGCTTGAAGACCATGAGCTCAAGTTGGTATCTTGATAGTGGTTGTTCCAAGCACATGACCGGTGATGGCTCCAAGTTCTTCTCCCTTACACACAAGAAACATGGTCATGTCATATATGGTGACAACAACAAAGGGAAGATTCTTGGAATTGGCAAAGTTGGTAAGATCCCTTCATCATCTATTGATAATGTTTTGCTTGTTGAAGGACTTAAACATAATTTGCTTAGTATTAGTAAATTATGTGATAAAGACAATAGTGTTATATTTGATTCCTCTTGTTGCATAATTGAGGGTAAGGATGATAAGCAAGTTAAGTTTGTTGGTCATAGGGTCAATAATATATATATGATTAGTCTTGATGATATCTCCTCAAATGATGCTAAATGCTTTATGAGTAAAGAAAATGATTCATGGTTATAGCATAGAAGAATTGCTCACATTCATATGGATCACTTAAACAAATTGGTTTCTAAAGAACTAGTGATCGGTCTTCCAAAGCTCAAATTTGAAAAAGATAAACTTTGTGATGCATGTCAAAAGGGAAAACAAGTAAAGGTCTCTTTTAAAGCTAAAAATATAGTTTCAACTTCTAGACCTTTACAACTTTTGTACATGGATCTTTTTGGGCCCTCTAGAACTATTAGCTTTGGTGGGAATTACTATGCATTAATGATTGTGGATGATTTTTCTAGGTTTACATGGACATTATTCTTGGCCCACAAAAATGATGATTTTCAATCATTTAGAAAACTTGCCAAAGTTATCCAAAACGAAAAAGGGTTTTGTATTGCATCCATAAGAAGTGACCATGGTGGTGAATTTGAAAATCATGAATTTGAAACTTTTTGTGATGAACATGGCATTGAGCATACTTTTTCTGCTCCTATAATACCACAACAAAATGGTGTTGTAGAAAGGAAAATTCGATCTTTAGAGGAAATGGCAAGAACTATGCTCAATGAGGTCAACCTTCCTAAGTACTTTTGGGCGGATGCGGTTAACACTGCTTGTTATGTTATGAATAGAGCCCTAATAAGGCCAATTTTAAAGAAAACCCTATATGAATTGTACAAAGGAAGGAAGCCAAATGTGTCACATTTTCATGTATTTGGATGTAAATGCTTTGTTTTGAAAAATGGAAAAGATAACTTGGGGAAGTTTGATGCAAAATCTGATGAGGGAATATTCATTGGTTATTCTATTCATAGTAAGGCCTTTAGAGTCTATAATAAACGAACTATGACCATAGAAGAGTCCATACATGTTGCATTTGATGAAAATAACCCAAATGAGCCGAAAAAGGAGCTTGTTGATGATGTTACAGAAATCTTGGCAAAAACGCACTTGAAAAATCAAGAGAAAGAGTCCAAGAAGCAAGAAGAGGGACTCCTTGATCACTCATGGCAAAAAGATTCAGAAATCGTGGATCTACCCAAGGAATGGAGGACTTCAAGATATCATCCTCTCGACAAGGTGATAGGTGATGTATCAAAAGGGGTAATCACTCAAAACTCACTTAGAGATACATGTAATCACCTAGCCTTTGTTTCTCAAGTTGAACCTAAAGACATAAATGAGGCCATTAATGATGAGCATTGGATCTTGGCCATGCAAGAAGAACTAAACCAATTTGAGAGAAATCAAGTTTAGGAATTAGTTCCAAGGCCCAATGATCATCCTATAATTGGCACCAAATGGGTCTTTAGGAACAAACTTGATGAAACGGGATTAATAATAAGAAATAAAGCTAGGCTTGTAGCTAAGGGATATAATCAAGAAGAAGGCATAGACTATGAAGAAACTTATGCTCCCGTAGCTAGACTAGAGGCCATTAGAATGTTACTTGCATATGCTTGCATCATGGATTTCAAACTTTATCAAATGGACGTCAAAAGTGCCTTTCTAAATGGTTTTATACAAGAAGAGGTGTATGTGGAACAAGCTCCTGGCTTTGAGGATTTTGAAATGCCCAACCATGTTTTTAAACTGAAAAAGGCCTTGTATGGCTTGAAACAAGCTCTTAGAGCTTGGTAAGAAAGGTTGAGCAAATTTCTTTTAGAAAAAGAATTTTCTAGAGGCAAGGTTGACACTACCCTTTTCATAAAACACAAAATGCATGACATACTTCTAGTTCAAATCTATGTTGATGACATTATACTTGGAGCTACTAACAACTCTCTTTGTAAAGAATTTTCAAATATTATGCAAAGTGAGTTTGAGATGTCTGTGATGGGTGAGCTCAACTTCTTCCTTGGTCTCCAAATCAAGCAAACAAGAGAAGGAATTTTCATAAGTCAATCCAAGTATTGCAAGGAGCTGCTCAAGAAGTTTGGAATGGACAATGCCAAGCATATGGCTACTCCTATGGGTACCTCTTGCTATTTGGACAAGGATGAAGGAGGTAAATTGGTAGAAATTACAAAATATAGAGGTATGATTGGCTCACTCCTTTATCTTACTACAAGTAGGCTTGATATAATGTTTAGTGTATGCATGTGTGCTAGATATCAAGCTAATCCTAAAGAATCACACCTCAGTGCTATTAAAAGAATAATGAAATATCTAATAGGCACATCACAAATGGGTTTATGGTATCCTAAAGGTGCCTCATGCAGCCTTATTGGGTACTCCGATTCTGATTTTACTGGATGCAAAATGGATCGAAAGAGCACTAGTGGGACATGCCACTTGCTTGGAAGCTCACTAGTTTCTTGGCATAGCAAGAAACAAAATAGTGTGGCATTGTCCCACAGTGAAGTGAATATGTTGCAAATTTGGGAGTTGTTGTGCTCAAGTCCTTTGGATGAAACAGCAACTCTTGGACTATGGTCTTGAGCTTGATCACATCCCCATAAGGTGTGATAACACCAGTGCAATTAATTTGTCCAAAAATCCCATTTTACACTCTAGGACTAAACATATTGAAATAAGACATCATTTCATTAGAGACCATGTTCAAAAGGGGGATTGCATACTTGAATTTGTTGAAACAACTAAGCAACTAGCTGACATTTTCACTAAACCCCTAGCAAAAGAAGCATTTTTCTATATTAGAAATGAACTTGGTATTTTGGATCAATCATGCATAAATTGACATTTTACTGCATCACATCTTATTGCCTTCTGAATAATCATGCCATTTTGCTACATAATTTCTGAGCTATTAATCATATTTGAATCCATAACTAACTTGAGCGTCAGAGATTTTCCCTAAGTTGTTTTGCAGGTGCTCCCTCATGATAAACATTCCTAAGCAACTCAATAACCTCACAATTTCACCAAAAAGGGTGAAATTCTTGGTAAAAATAGCATTCTTACAAAATTGAGTGATTTGAAACATACGATTATATGCTTGTATGATGATTTGAATTAATTTAAGATGTTCTGGAACTGATTTGAATGATTTAAAGTTGATTCTATGTTTGGAATCAAACTAGCATGTCTCTGAATCACATAAATGATAGAAAGATTGATCCTCTACAATTTGCTGCATAAAACTGTCTTTTATCCTATGTCTTATTCGAATAAGAAGCCTTTTATTCGAATAAGAAGCCTTTTATTCGAATAAAATCTGTCAGCAAAGCCAAGTTATTGTTTTTAACACGCTTATATTATTCGAATAAGGATTCCTTTATTCGAATAACACCTCACAGAATGTGTTATCACGATGTATTTTTCAACTGGTTATTCGAATAACCAATTGGTTATTCGAATAAAGCATGTCAGTGGCAAAAGCCATTTTCATGTTATTCGAATAACAACATATGTTATTCGAATAACAAATGACAGAATTCCACAAATAATTGCGTTACTACGCTGTTATTCGAATAACAACATTGTTATTCGAATAACGCTTGGTAGTGAGCCAAGACGCTTCAAGTACCACTCTGTTATTCGAATAACACCACTGTTATTCGAATAACACGTGACTTATAAAAGGATTTCATGAGTATCCTCTGTCATTTCATAAGTTCTCTTCTTTTCCCCCCTTCTCTATTTTCTCCTCTTCGTCTCCACCACCTCTTCCTTCTCTCCATCACCCACCAAAATTCAATCATGGCCTCCTCTTCCAAACGGCCACGTAGCAAAACCGCTCCCACCAACAACCCCATTGATCTTCGAAGACTCTCGTCCAATAACGATGATCTCAAACGCTTCAGGGAGGAATTCTGGACCAGAGACATAATTCAACCCAAATACATGGATTATCAGTTCTTTGAGGATGATGGCGGATTTGATTTCCTCGATGATCTCTCCCATCAGGGCGTACTAGATCTCTACAGCTACAAGGACTCCATTTTCCTAGACCTGGTGAAAATGTTCTACTGCAACCTGAAGATGGACGGTCCCAATCTCATCTCTGAGGTAAAGGACCAGGAAATTGTCATCACTCCTGCTGACTGGATGACCTTCTTCAACTTAGACGCCACGGGTGCTGCTGTAGAGCCCAATAGCAGACCCTACGCGAAAGCATACAGAAGAGAATAAGCTGTGTCCCTACTGGTGAAACCTGGAAAAGTTTGGTCCAGGGTTGGTCTGAAGAGTGGGATGTTGAAAAGCTAGGAACGACTGCTTCACTACTCATACGCTCACATTCTCGCTCCTCGTGAAGGTAACTATGCCTATTTGACTGAGGATGACATTTTTCTTCTCTGGGTGCTGAAGAAAAATTGGAAGATCAACTGGCCCAACTTCATTGGAAAATACATGATGAAGGTCAAGACCATCAAGAACTCTAACCTGTCATATGCTCTCATCATCTCAGCCTTTCTTAAGAAATACTCTCTGCTCAGATAGACTAAACGAACAGTGGAATTGAACCACTTCAACATCTTTGGGAAATTTACTCTGAAGAAAATGAAGATGGTTCCGGACGATATTGGAGGGTGGGTATACCCTGATGAGCTGGAAGAAGCTGCAGCAGACGAAGACATTGCAGATGCCCTTATTCCTGCTGATGACCCTGTTCCTGCTGATCAACCTACTGAAGCCTCTACTCCTGCTCCAGTAACCCTAGAAAGCATTATGACCACTCTGCTGGACAACCGTGCTTACATGGAACACACATTTTCTATTCTCTTCGACAGAATAAAAGATGTTGAATGCGAGATTGCTGCCCTGCAAGTTGCACCTCCTGCCCCTGCACCAGACTCACCTCCTCCTCCACCAGACACTTATTTTTTATCATAGGACTTTAGTTTTTTTTTATGTTTTATGTTTTTGATGCATCTCTAGCATATTCATATCTGAACTTGTATATCTTGACCATGCCTGTAATCAATGAATAAAATATGATTTGGTTTCCCTAGTGGTTTCTTACTTACTAGGCCTGTTCCTTTAAAGTGTTATTTTAATTCCTTACTCCATGATATAAACGCATGTTTGTGAACCCTGGATGTATGCATGACTTGCCCCATCTTTTTGATAATGACAAAAGGGGGAAAAGAACAAGAACAAGCTAAAAGTTAAGCTAACTCTGTTACTAAAAGTCAAATTAACTCTGTTCATTTGCGCTTAAAGATAAAGATAATCACTTCTGACACTTTTTGGTTTTGGAGATTGTGTTGAGAAAAAACAGATCAAAAAGACTAATCTGAAAAGGATCAAGAGACTCCAAAAGAAAGGGGGAGCTGCGCTTGTCTCTGATAATTTATGCTCCTCTTACAAACTAGAGGGGGAATAAGTCTCCATGATTATTTCTGTGATTTCCAGTTTACAAATGAACTAACTTTTTCTCAATTTTTGTTTGTCATCATCAAAAAGGGGGAGAATGTGACTGGCATGTACCTGATTAAGAATGTGTTTTGATGATAACAAACTTAAAGACGTTGCAAGATCATGTCCAAGAATATCAAGACCATCAAGTATAGCTTTTAGGACTTCAATCATTTTGTAAAGGTATATAAAGATTCACAAATAGCTTAATCTTGCATTTCGAAATAGCACACAAGTTTTCAGGCTTCAATATGGTTTTTAACTTCCAAAGAATCAACCATTTCATGTCCATAAACCTACAAGATCATATGGAATCAAGAGCAACATTTAAAAAGGCTCAAAACATGTTTTTCATATGTATTATTCGAATAAAGGGGTTCCTTATTCGAATAACACAAGTCAGAGATTCCAAATAAATCATTCAAGAAAGGATTTATTCGAATAAGCCATGCATTATTCGAATAAATGATTCAAAAATATTTTGGCATGAATAAGCTATTCGAATAACAAAGTGTTATTCGAATAACACATTTCCAGGAAGTCAGTTGATTAATTGGTTATTCGAATAACAGAGTTGTTATTTGAATAACAAGCGTTTTAAATAAAATCATGTTTAATTGGTTATTCGAATAACAATGTTGTTATTCGAATAACGAGAACTCAGAAGCTCATTTATTCGAATGAGTTATTCGAATAACATGAATATTATTCAAATAACATGTTTTCCCAGAAACCAAACATTTAACTGGTTATTCGAATAACCAGGATGTTATTCGAATAACACTTTACAGAGGAAAACACGCCTGTGCTATTTCAAGCGTTATTCGAATAAGAAATCTCTTATTCGAATAAGAGAGGTTTCCAGATACAGAAATTAACGGATACTTACATATCATTAAATGCTCCAACCACCTCCCAATGGCTCTAAACTTCAATGACTTATAAATAGAAGTTGTTGGGCATTTATGGGTGTTTGACAATCAATCTGAAAAACCTTGGTTGAGCATTAAAAATGATTTTCATCTATTCCTCCATTAATACTCTGTTTCTGAGCGTAAATCGTGAATCATATACCCATTGAATTTCCAGTTGTATTATCCGCTCTTTCAAGAGAGTTTCTATCTATTCAATCTTTGTAAATTCTGTAGAGAGGGTGAGGCATCCCTCCAAACTGTAAAAGGGTGAGGTATCCCTTGGAAAACAGAGGCTCAAGCATTAGGGTAAGGTATCCCAAAGGGTTGAGTGCTCAAGGTTGTAGTGGTTGTCAAGCACCCATTGAAGCTTGAAGATATAGTGAAAAATCTCAAGTTGTTGTTTGGGGACTGGACGTAGATCACAAGTGGTTTGGTGATCAAACCAAGATAAACGACTGTGTTTGTTTTCTCTAAACCCTTCTCTTTACTTTGTGTACTGTTTTATTGAATTGCTTGGATATTGTCTCCTTAGGCTATCACTTTTATAAGTAAAAGTGTTTATCTCATTCATCCAATTATCTCTAATCATTCAATAGCTTCAACGAAAATTAGTTATCAAACGATTTGTGAAAGATTTGCGAACTTGTTTTACTTACTCAATTCACCCCCCCTCTTGAGTATTGAGGCCACTTGGTAACAGGGTCCCCATCTATGACATCTAATAGAGCTTTTGAAGTGCAGTGACCATTATCGAAGATGATCAATCTATCAATTATGGTGTCAATCTAGTGTACCCTTGTTCCCCAGATATAGAGCTCAACAATTGGGAGATTGTTGATTTTCCCATGACCTTTGAAATTGGTGCAAAGTAATTTTGTAATGCTAATCCTATAGTTCTGCCCAAGGCTTTAGGAAGATATGTTGAGAAAATGGGCTCACATGTTTCCATTTCAATATTTACTATCAATATATGCATTTTCAAATTATCCTGCCATTTTTTTAGTTTTTTTTCTAACCATTACATTAACTTTTATTTATTTCCCTTTCTTTTACTTGTGTTAATATCAATAAATCCATTATATAAAAGTGATTCACTTGAAAATGACAGTGCTATGACCCCATTAGTCATGTTGATGAGGATAAGATGACAATTGGGAACCCTCTCCTAAGCTAACAAGATTAATAGAACAAGAGGCCAAAGAAATTCAACCCCACGAAAAGTCAACTGAAGTAATTCGGGGACGGAGGATGATAGAAAAAAGTAGTTAAAATTGGCATTTCCATGAAAGAAGATAAGTGAAGAAAGTTGGTTAAGCTCTTATTATGAAATTTTCGCATGGTCATATCAAGACATGTCAGGGCTGGATCTGAGCATAACTTCCCATAAAATTTTGCTATACCTTAATGTTAAGGCGAAGAAGCAAAAATTGAAGAGAATGCATCCTGAAATGTCTTTAAAGATCAAGGAAGAAGTCACCTAAAAATTGGAAGTAGAATTTTTGAAAATAAATAAATAAGTAATCACTTAGTGTGCACTATCTTTTTGTCTCGAAATTAAAGTTTTAAAAATTAGCAATTATGATTTGAAAATGAAGATTGGTCATTTTTCTCTATCTTTTGAAAAAATAAAAATAAAAATAAAAATTTCACCATCTTTATTATCCCTTGTTATCCCTTTTAGCTTGAAAAATTTCTTTAAAGAACCTTGGACAAGGATCACCCCTACACTAGGGGTTGGCACAAAGTTTAAAAAAAAAAAAAAAGATGATGATGATGGAAAATGAAATGACTCATAGCAAAGGCAAATAATAAAGTGAAAAAGTAAGTGAAAAGTGTTAGTGCTCTTGATAATGCCAAAGGCAATTGACAAACCTTACTAAAGATCCTTGATCCTATTCAACCCTTAAACACTTATTTGAGCCTTATATCCTTCCTTTCATAACCCTTAACCTTAGACACGTTACAAGCCTAAAAAAGTCCATTCTGATCAATGAAAGGTTATTTTCATTTTCATTAACTTTAATTTTGAGACAAAAGGTTTATGCTCTTTTGAAATTGCGATTCCTTGCTCCTAAAAAAAGGGAGTGACTCGCTAGGTTGAAAACCTGAAATGGTGACCTAGGCGAAAGTTAGAGCGACTCGCTAGGTTGAAAAGTCGAAAAGAGTGACCTAGGCAAAAGTTAGGCTAAAAAAAATGGTATCTGACACATCCAAAGAAGTAGAGTCACCTCAAGTCACAAATAAGAGTAGTTAGAGTTTTTTACGGCCAAATTAGAGCAGTCTGAATTTATAATGAAAACTCCTGAAATGCTTTGATACACGAAGATTTGGGCCAAACTGGGCAGTTTAAATATATGAAGTCTTATCGTGAAATGCTCCCAATGCGTGAAAATTGGATCAAATCATATTCTTGGAAATAGACAAATGGGTGTTTAAGGTTGCATACATGGGAAATTAGCATTGGTCATCTTAGAGAGCATCACTAGAAGAGTTGGAAAACTCCACTTCAATATTTCTTTTGTAAACCTTTCAATTCTAATCCTTTTTTTACTACCTTTCCTGTACTTTTCCTTTCTATAATGATAATCCATTTTTGTTGCGAGCTATTATTGATTCAATATGCATTTCTCATGCTAGATTTATATTGAGATGTGAAACATGTGATATTATTGCAAAAGCATTTGGTTTTACTTTAACAATCTCAAAAGGTCATGGAAACACAATGAATTCCCGATGAGAGTATTGATGAGAAAAGGAAGAATAACTAGACAAATCATAAAGTGAGTTTTGTTGCTATTTGACCATGATCCTGCTGCGGAAAAAGTCCTTAAGAGCTGTGGAACCAAGAGCAACTCAACTAAAGCTTTGATGTGTCAAAATTGTTTACCCTATTTGATTATGAGAATCTCTATAGTAGGACATCCATTGCATCATGCATCATCTCAGGCATCACATGCATTTACAAAAAAAAACATTTCCTTTTAGTTCTCAAGTCCTCGCATCCATCGCTGTAAGTTTTTGGTTAACCTTTGACGAATACCCGACTCCATAAGCTTTTTACCTATTTGCTTCAAGTTTTTTGTTAACCTTCGGTGGATACCCGACTCCACAAGCTTTTTACCTTTTTTTTCTTTAAAGTTTTCTGTTAAGCTTTGGGAGATACCCAACTTCGCAAGCTTTTTACCCTTCTGCTTTAAGTTTTCTATTAAGCTTTAGCAGATACCCGACTCCGTAAGCTTTTTACCTTTTTACTTTAAGTTTTTTGTTAAGCTTCGGCGGATACCCAACTCTGCAAGGTTTTTACCTTTTCTACTTTAAGTTTTCTGTCAAGCTTCGGTGGATACCCAACTCCACAAGCTTTTTAGCTTCCTGCTTTAAGTTTTCTATCAAGCATTAGCGGATACCCGACTCTACAAGCTTTTTTTTTACCTTTTCTGCTTTAAGTTTTCTGTCAAACATCAAGCCTCGGTGGATACCCAACTCCACAAGCTTTTTAGCTTCTTGCTTTAAGTTTTCTATCAAGCTTCGGTGGATACCTGAATCTGTAAGCTTCCTGGTTTAAGTTTTCTGTGAAGCTTCGACGGATACCCAACTCCACAAGCTTTTTAGCTTCATGCTTTAAGTTTTCTATCAAGCTTCGGCGAATACCTGACTCCACAAGCTTTTTAGCTTCCTGCTTTAAGTTTTCTGTCAAACTTTGGCAGATACCCGACTCCACAAGCTTTTTACCTTTAGGCTAGTAAGTTTTTTGTTAAGATTCAACAGATACTCGACTCCGCAAGCTATTTACCCTTTCACTTTAAGCTTTCTATCAAGCTTTGGCAGATACCTAACTCCACAAGCTTTTCACCTTATTCCTATTAAGCTTCAGCGGATACCTAACTCTGTAGCTTCTTATATTCTTATCAAACTCCAACGGGTCTCTGTACCCATTGCTTTTTAAGTTTTCGAGTCCCCATACCCATTTTCTTTAAGTCTCTGGGTCTGTATACCCGTAGTCTTTGTTGGTGTATGCCCTAGAGGCTAATACATTTTCTGTATTTACATATATTCTATTATGCTATTTTATATATGAGGCATTTCATTTATTGTGTTCTTTTTGATAAACATAATAAAGTCCTTAGAATAGTAAGTTTGATGCCATAGGACATCAAGTGGATGACTTGATCGTGAGATCCTTTTGGTTACAACACTATTCTTAAATGTCCCTAGTCAAGTATTATTGTTAATTAGGACAACAATAATACATTGAGACTAGTATGTGCAGAGACTGATGACCACATCTCACGGGTCATGGATATGAGATATCAAGTCTTCACATGGGTACATATTAGAGTAATGATGTACTGGATTGACCCACCATGAGAACGCTACATGGATCGTTACGTGAGTGTCATAAGCGATTCTCATAGTGACAATGGTGTTTGTGGTCCTTTGACCTGAAATCACTACGATTCCTACATGAGGAGTTGTGTGTTTTAATGCCATCAAACGTCATCTGTAATAAGGTGATTATAAAGTTGGTTATTGGACATACCGCAACTCATGCAGAGGGATGTGAGTGACCTAGATGAGATTTGTCACTCCTACATAACAGGAGCGATATCTTCGGGCCCCCTGATTGAGTGAGAATGTGAAATGCATGGCCATGCTCAAATGAGTCAATATGAGATATTGATCTCATTTGTTGTTACAAAGTCTGCTCGAGTATCAGGAAACGAATGATTGGACTATACAAGGGTGACGCATTCCATGCCTTGTGTTCAATCTAGATATCTTGACAAAGGGACTAAACGACACGGAAACATTGGTCACGAAAAGGTTATGTCAAATCACTGACATTCTTATTACTTGGGTAGCAGCGATGTGTTGCTAGATACCGCTCACTGCTTGTAATATTAAAATGGGATTTTAATATTACTGCCAACGTAATAAGAACCTGCAGGGTCACACATATAGAGTAGACTAAAATTGGAGCAATGGATCTAAGTTGGACTCGAATTCAAATATAGGCCAGACTCATATCAGATGGGTCTAGGGTTGCACAGCTTATCTTGCTGCTGCTCACACTCACTTAAGGCAGTCACTATTATAAATAGTACTGCTAAGGGGGCTGCTAATTGATATAATTCTGAACCCTAGCCGCACCTACAGAATAGTGAGTGAGAGAGCGACAGGTTTCTTCTCTTCTCTTTGCAGCTAGCACTGTGTGAGAGACGTGAGGCTCCTCTTTGCGGACGTTGGACGTTCGTGAGTCTGTTCGTGTGGATACCGCAGAGACATCGTTTCTATTACGGTGTTAGTGATTCACGCTTCATGAGGTAAATCCTTTAAAAACTCGGATTATGGCTTTTTCGCATGGATCCTCGGTGGGAATCCCTGTTTTTCGCTGTGTGTTGTATCCGCAAAAATTCCCAACAGTGGTATCAGAGTGTCTTACAAAACCATGATTCGGTTTTCTGTTTTCGTTTACATGAGATAACATGTTTTCTGGTCTTGTTTTTGACAAAAGATATTATCTTTAATATGTTATTTCTGAAAATCGTATGAAACCCTTTGCGAAAACATATTCTGTTTCTTATGTTGTATGCAAAACCGTGATGTTGTTTTCAAAACTTCATGAAGATGTTCATATGTTCTGTGAAAATCATTTTGTATTAAGATATATGTTTTTGCGAAGCTTTCTGGTATGTATGTGATACAAACAGCGTTATGGAATCCTTATTCTCAATGCGCGGCGCAAGGGTTTAGGAAACCTTGTTCTTGGCTTGCGACAGCAGGGGTTATGGAATCCTTGTTTCTGCACAAGAGGCACAGCGCAAGGGGTTTTGGAAACCCTATTCTTGTTTTGCGGCAGCAGCGTCAAGTGTTGATGTCAAGTCGCCAACGAGGCGCCTGAGGTTCAAGTGTTGAATGACGGCGCCTGAGGTTCAAGGGTTCCATGCGACACATGAAGTGTTCATGTTGTTCAGGCTTAGGGTTTCGCGCGGCACATGCTGCACCAAGGGAGGCGGAAGAGATTCAGCTCTTGTTTTTGGTCCAATTTTTCGGCCCGGGGCGCTGCCCCGCACCCCGCAAAGGGCGGCCTCCCCTTGACCCCCGCCCGCTGACCAAGTAGCGGAACCCCCGTGCTGCCTCTGCGTAGCGTGTTATTCGAAAGCGCAATATTTTCTATCCTTTTATAACTCACGAAAAATAATTATGTATTATTGTTATGAGTTTATATGTTCTTTGTGATGCATGGTGCATGGTTATGGCCTTAGTCCTCTCTTTTATGCCTTTTGGTTTTAATAAATACGACCTGCGTGTCGTGCCTTTCTCTCTACATTCTGATTATACATTCTCTTCTCACCTAACTCCCCTCGAATGTAAAAGAGATTTCTATATAATGTAATTATGATGTGGAGACAAGAAGGCAGCATCAAGTGAGGACGTTGGTGGGAGATGCTTGATGAAGCTGGCTTAGTTAATGCTACTCTTTTAGGGGCCATAACCATGTCACTTTTATTATATGCTTTTTATGTATGAGATGCATGGATATTGTTTATGGTATGATAAACAGTTTAATAAATAGTGAGATCTAATAATAATAATAATAATTCCCTCAAAGCAAATATTAAGTCATTATGTGATGCCTTCCAATGTGTGGCACTCGTCAAGACTAGTATCGATCAAGTGCGGTGTCCGCAAAGCAGGATGCCTTTATCTATATTAGTAAGACGCGATAGGATAAAGGTAATATCCAACTGCCAACCATTGGGTCTGACTTAACTAGGCCATTTCAATAGGATTGAAGGCTTAGAGGCATGAAGTTGGGCTTTGGTCCATTAGATGGACTTGAATAAGTGTTATTCACCCAACTATCCAAGAATTACATGTGATGTAATTAGAAAGTGTTTCCTACCTAAATAACTGAATTTTGGGTGATCAGCCAAAGTTGACTCAAAACTAGGTGAAATATGGATCTTGGCCTACTAGGAAATCTTACGATGGGATTTTCCGAGTCTATGCTGAGGGTCATTGACTTGAATAAAATAGTGGGAGGCATATTTAATTAAAAGACCTCATTAAATATGTTTATGGCATGATACTTATATTTTGCATATTTCTGTTAATAGATAACTATGGCAACAAACACATCGGGTAGTTTATCATTGCGATCCGTCCTTGAGAAAGACAAGTTGTCTGGAACAAATTTTCTAGACTGGTACAGGAATTTGAGGATTGTCCTCAAGCAAGAGAAAAAGCTGTATGTTTTGGAACAAACCTATTTCTCGAGCCCCCTGTCGCTAATGCCCCTAGAACTGAAAGAGATGCTTATAAGAAGCATCAAGATGATGCCTTGGACATTGGATGTCTAATGCTGGCCACCATGAACTCTGAGCTCCAAAAGTAACATGAGAACATGGATGCATACGATATGATCGTACACCTTAAGAAGCTCTATCAAGAGCAGGCCAGGCATGAGAGATTTGAGGTCTCTAAAGCACTGTTTCAGTGCAAGCTGGTAGAAGAAAGCCCTGTTGGTACTCATGTACTCAAGATGATTGGGTACATTGAAAACCTAGAGAGACTCGATTTTCCTTTGGGCCAAGAGTTGGCCATTGACTTAGTCCTGCAATCGTTGTTAGGAAAGTTTCAGTCAATTTGTCATGAACTACAACATGAATGAGATTGACAAATCACTACCAGAGTTGCTAGGCATGTTAAGAAATGGCTGAGCGAGTAACATTAACAAAGGCAAAGGGAAGGCCATAATGATGGTCCCAAAAGAATAAGGGCAAGAAACAAGCAGAAAAAGTCCAAGGATAACCGGAAGGGCAAGGGCAAGGATAAGTCCAAGCCCAAAGACTTCGGCTTGAAACCAATGGGTGGAGTGGCTAAGGAAGGTACATGCTTCCATTGCGGTCAGACCGGACATTGGAAGAGGAACTGTGCCAAGTTCTGGAGGAGCTCAAAAGAAGAAGGAAGTGAGACTTCCACTTCGGGTATTTTTGTTATTGAAGTCAATTTATCTACTTACGCATCATGGGTATTAGATCTTGGATGTGGATCTCACATTTGTGTAAATGTGCAGGATCTAAAGAGAAGAGACCATTGACGAAGGGCGAAGTCGACCTACGAGTTGGAAATGGAGCAAAAGTTGCTTTGCATTAGCTGTAGGGACTTATTTATTATCTTTGCCCACTAGGCTTGTAATAGAGTTAGAGAACTGCTATTTTGTGCCTGCTATTAGTAGGAATATCATTTATGTTTCTTGTTTGGACAAGAAAGGTTTTTCTTTTATAATAAAGGACAAGTGTTGTTCTATTTATATGAATGATATTTTTTTATGGCAGTGCACAATTGAGTAATGGACTTTATGTACTTGATCTCGAAACGTCCATTTATAACATAAATACAAAGAGGTTTAAATCAAACGATCTGAACCCAACTTTTCTCTGGCATTGTCGTTTGGGCCACATAAATGAGAAACGCATCTCCAAACTCCATAAAGATGGATTCTTGGACTCATTTGATTTCGAACCATATGAGATATGTGAATCTTGTTTATTGGGGAAGATGACAAAGGCCCCATTTACTGGACAAGGTGAAAGGGCTAGTGATCTTTTAGGCCTTATACATAGTGATGTATGTGGGCCACTAAACATAGTCACTAGAGGCAGTTTTCAATACTTCATTACATTTACTGATGATTTCAGTAGATATGGATTTGTATATCTTATGAAGCACAAATCAGAATCCTTTGAAAAGTTTAAAGAGTTCAAGAATGAAGTACAAAACTAACTTGGCAAGAGTATTAAAATCCTTCAATCAGATCGAGGAGGAGAATACTTAAGCCAACAGTTTGATGATCATCTGAAAGAGTGTGGGATAATATCTCAACTCACTCCACCAAGAACACCACAATGGAATGGTGTCTCTGAAAGGAGGAACTGGACCTTGTTGGACATGGTCCGATCCATGATGAGTCATGCAAACCATCCAGGCTCCTTCTGGGGACATGCTCATAAATGCAGCTTTCACACTTAACCGTGTTCCATCTAAGATGGTTCAAAAGACACCATATGAGATATGGACTGGGAGACGGCCCAGTATGTCTTTCTTGAAGATTTGGGGTTGCGAAGCTTATGTGAAACGTCAAGTTTCTGATAAGCTTGGACCTAAGTCAGATAAATGCTTCTTTGTGGGGTATCCAAAGGAAACCAAGGGATACTTTTTCTATAATCCTACCCAGGGCAAAGTGTTTGTCGCACGGACAGCTGTGTTTCTAGAAAGGGAGTTTTTCTCCAAAGGAACTAGTGGGAGAAAAGTAGAACTTGAAGAAGTTTAAGTTTCACAAAGCAGCAATGAACCAATGGTGGAAATAGAGCAGCCTCCACAAAATGTTGTGGAACAGCAACCTGCTCTAGTAGCACAAGACCTGCGTAGGTCTAATAGGATACCGTCATCAACCAGAGAGATATGGATTTCTCATGACCCAACAAGGTGACGTATTGCTCATGGATCAAGATGAGCCTGTGACTTACCAGGAAGCCATTATTGGCCCAGAATCTGAGAAATGGCTTGAAGCCATGAGAACTGAAATGGATTCCATGTATGCCAACCAGGTATGGACCTTGGTTGACCCACTTGAAGGGGTAAAACCCATTGGGTGCAAGTGGGTTTTCAAGAAGAAAACCGACATGGATGGTAATGTGCATACCTTTAAGGCGCGATTGGTGGCTAAAGGTTTCAAACAAATTCATGGTGTAGACTATGATGAGACTTTTTCCCCAGTTGTGATGCTTAAATCCGTTCGGATCTTGCTTGCTATTGCAGCATACCATGATTATGAAATCTGGAAAATGGATGTCAAAACTGCTTTCCTTAATGGAAATCTTCTTAAATATGTGTACATGACACAACCTGAGAGTTTTGCCACTCCAGAGGATGCTAGAAAAGTATGCAAGTTGCAACGATCTATTTATGGATTAAAGCAAGCTTCCAGAAGCTGGAATCTTCGTTTTGATGATACAATAAAACAGTTTGGTTTCATCAAGAATGAAGAAGAATCTTGTGTCTACAAGAAGGTTAGCGGGAGCACTATTGTCTTTCTGGTATTGTATGTTGATGACATACTACTTATTGGAAATGACATCCCTACCCTACGGACCAGTAAAGACTTGGTTAGGGAACTGCTTCTCTATGAAAGACTTGGGCGAAGCCACCTATGTATTAGGTATCAGGATCTATAGAGATAGATCACTGAGACTGCTTGGCCTAAGTCAGAGTACATACATAGACAAAGTGTTAAGACGATTTAACATGCATGAATCCAAGAAAGGACTCTTGCCTATGTCACATGGTGTAAGCCTATCTAAGGCTCAATCCCCTTCCACCCAGGATGAGAGGGATCGCATGAGCAAGATTCCATATGCATCTGCAATTGGATCTATCATGTATGCCATGTTATGTACTCGACCAGACATCTCGTATGCTTTGAGCATGACGAGTAGGTACCAGTCTGATCCCGGTGAAAGTCACTGGACTGCTATCAAGAACATCCTTAAGTACTTGAGAAGGACTAAGGATTCGTTCTTGGTATATGGAGGTGAGGAAGAGCTAGTTGTAAAAGGTTACACACGATGCTAGCTTCCAAACCGATAAGGACGACTCAGATCGCAATCGGGTTATGTTTTTTGCCTAAATGGTGGGCCGTGAGTGGAAGAGTTCAAAGCGAGAGAGACGATCGCCGATTCTACCACAAAGGCCGAGTATATTGTCTTTGCCTCCAATGCAAAGAAAGGAGGCCGTTGGATCGGGAAGTTCATTACTGAACTTGGCACTATTCCTAGCATTGTGGACCCAGTGGACCTCTATTGTGATAATAATGGAGCCATTGCACAAGCTAAGGAGCCTAGATCTCACCAGCGATCCAAACATATACTTAGGCGCTTCCATCTCATTCGAGAGATCATCGATAGAGGAGATGTAAAGATATGCGAGTACCAACAGATGATAACATTCTTTGATCCATCGATGAAGCCTCTTGCACGTTGCAGAAGCATGAGGGTCACACTAGGTCTTTAGGCATTAGATATATGCCTGATTGGCTCTAGTGCAAGTGGGAGATTGTTGGTGTATGCCCTAGAGGCTAATACATTTTCTGTATTTACATATATTCTATTATGCTATTTTATATATGAGGCATTTCATTTATTGTGTTTTTTTTTTATAAACATAATAAAGTCCTTAGAATAGTAAGTTTGATGCCATAGGACATCAAGTGGATGACTTGATCGTGAGATCCTTTTGGTTACAACACTATTCTTAAATGTCCCTAGTTAAGTATTATTGTTAATTAGGACAACAATAATACATTGAGACTAGTATGTGCAGAGACTGATGACCACATCTCACGGGTCATGGATATGAGATATCAAGTCTTCACATGGGTACATATTAGAGTAATGATGTACTGGACTGACCCACCATGAGAACGCTACATGGATCGTTACGTGAGTGTCATAAGCGATTCTCATAGTGACAATGGTGTTTGTGGTCCTTTGACCTGAAATCACTACGATTCCTACATGAGGAGTTGTGTGTTTTAATGCCATCAAACGTCATCTGTAACAAGGTGATTATAAAGTTGGTTATTAGACATACCGCAAATCATGCAGAGGGATGTGAGTGACTTAGATGGGATTTGTCACTCCTACATAACAAGAGCGATATCTTCGGGCCCCCTGATTAAGTGAGACTGCGAAATGCATGGCCATGCTCAAATGAGTCAATATGAGATATTGATCTCATTTGTTGTTACAAAGTCTGCTCGAGTATTAGGAAACGAATGATTGGACTATACAAGGGTGACGCATTCCATGCCTTGTGTTCAATCTAGATATCTTGACAAAGGGACTAAACGACACGGAAACATTAGTCACGAAAAGGTTATGTCAAATCACTGACATTCTTATTACTTGGGTAGCAGCGATGTGTTACTAGATACTGCTCACTGCTTGTAATATTAAAATGGGATTTTAATATTACTGCCAATGTAATAAGAACCTGCAGGGTCACACATATAGAGCAGACTAAAATTGGAGCAATGGATCTAAGTTGGACTCGGATTCAAATATGGGCCAAACTCATATCAGATGGGTCTAGGGTTGCACAACTTACCTTGCTGCTGCTCACACTCACTTAAGGCAGTCACTATTATAAATAGTACTGCTAAGGGGGCTGCTAATTGATATAATTCTGAACCCTAGCCGCACCTACAGAATAGTGAGTGAGAGAGCGACAGGTTTCTTCTCTTCTCTTTGCAGCTAGCACTGTGTGAGAGACGTGAGGCTCCTTTTTGCGGACGTTGGACGTTCGTGAGTTTGTTTGTGTGGATACCGCAGAAACATCGTTTCTATTACGGTGTTAGTGATTCACGCTTCAAGAGGTAAATCCTTTAAAAACTCAGATTATGACTTTTTCGCATGGATCCTCGGTGGGAATCCCTGTTTTCCGCTGCGTGTTGTATCCGTAAAAATTCCCAACAGTCTTTACCTTTTGGGGTCCTTATACCCCACGTTTTTACCTCGTTTTAAGGCTTGTTGCGTTTTGCATCGATCCATACAGGTAAATTTTCATGGACAAAATTGAATCAATTCATTTACTTTCAATTTAGTTTAAATTTAAAGCAAAGGGGGCAGCTGTTGATACTTAATTTTATCCATAAAATTTTTATTTTTGTTACGTAATTAAAGTATGAATACCCAATTTTGTCCGGGTCATTAAAACCTTTTTAATTCAGAATAAAATAAAAATAAAACAAACGAGAGAGAGAGAGAGAGAGAGAGAGAGAGAGATAAAAAAATGAAAAATTCTAAAACTTGAAAAAAGAATGAAAATCTAAAAATTAAAAATTAAAAAAAAAAGGAAAAAGAAGAATTTTGAAAAACTAAGGTGTCTAGATTCATTGTATCACTAAGTCCCACATCGGAGAAGTCATGCTCCTTATTCCCCTTCTCTCCTCCTATATAAAAGGGTGATTCTCAATTGTTTTGGCATCCAAAAAATTACACACGTGAGTTTAATGCTAAGTATAAGAGTAAGAGAACTTTAGTAAATTTTTTCTTGCAAGTGGGTTGCTTTTCAAGGTTTTATTTAAAGAGAATGCGTGGGGCCTTATGCACCAACTTCTTTGAACATAGCATTTTTATACGCCTTGGAGGTAAGTTTTTTTTTATTATTATTATATACACATGTTATTCATTTTAGCTTATTCATTTGTTAGTTTGATTTATTTATTTATATATTTATTTATTTATTTATTTATTATTATTATTTATTTATTTATTATTATTATTATTATTATTATTATTATTATTGTTGTTGTTGTTGTTGTTGTTGTTGTTGTTGTTGTTGTTGTAAACTTTTTTATTTTAAAATTAATTCAAGAATAAATTGGGACTCGCTGAGTTGTGACGGCTTGTTAATCCTGTAACTTTTAGAATCATTTAAGTTGTGATAACTTGATGATTCAAACATTTTTCTAAACATAAAAAAAAAAATCAAATGAGTTTTCAAAATAAAGATCTTTTCAAAATTAAAAACAACCAATCCACAATCGTTTTTTCTAAAGAACTACATAACTTTGAGTTCCCCACTGCACTTAGGGATACATAGGAGTAGAACCTTTATTCTGCCAAGCCAAAATTAAAATTTTCATAATTTAGATTTTTTTTTCTTTTATAAATAGTGACAACGTTTTTTTTTTAAAGTAAAATAAATATATTTGAGATTATTAAAATCTGCGAAACTAACTTAAGGTACCATGAGTGAAACGGGCAGTGTAGGGTGTTAATACCTTCCCTACATGTAATCGACTCTTGAATCCAAACTCATTTTCCAAAAGATCAATTTTTCTAATTAAAGGGTTTTTTTAATATTTTTTCCAATTTAAATAAACATTGGTGGCGACTCCATTGATTTTCAAAAATCTCATTTTTTGTCATCCCATTGTGATCCCAATTGTGACAGATGCAAATTTAAGTATTGGTTTAACTAAGTTCTATTCCATGATTCATGATTATATTCTCAAAATTAATCAATATCTAATCCCTTAGTATATTAATCATCTTCACACTACTTTGAGTTAACAAATCCCTTAGCATAACCCCAAATAGAGAAGGCTTTATAAAAAATGAGAGAATAATAAGAAAGATCACACAACCCATAACGTCTATTCCTAATGATTGCAGAAATTATGGTGTTTATCACAAGTTCTAAGTTCATGCACAATTTTTCCAAATCATACATAAACCCTAAAATCATTCCCAAATTGATCAGATTAAGGAAAGCATTAAGAGAAGAGATAAACACATAAATTATGAAATAAAAACTTAAATTAAACACAAAATCGAGTTTACATCATCAAAGAACAAGATCCATCATCACTCTAATTAGAGAAGTTTAGCTATACATGGAGAAAGATGAAGATGAAGAAATCCCAACAAACTCCATGGAAGATAAGTGGAAAGGATGAAGAAAATTCTTAATCTTCAAGCCTAGATGCATCCACACCAAATTAGGGTTTTTACCTCCGCTTCTCTCTTTGACATCCGCTGAATTGTGGCTTCCAAAGGGCGCAACTTTTCTATTTATAAACAATGCACGTATGCTGTAATAACATCAAGTGCCTAGGCGTTGGCTTTTGGGCGCCCATGTGTTGGACATTCAGAACGTAATCTATGGTAAGTACGCGCGCTCAAGCACTGGGTTGCCAATGCCTAGGCCCTGGGACACTAGAAAATTGTTTTCTTTTCTGCCATGCCAGACAGTAGAAAGTTGTTTTCTTTTCTGCTATGCCAACGCTCAAGCACTAGGTTCTAGGCACTTGGGCGCTAGACCACCAGAATGTTATTTGGCTTTTCCTTTCTTGTTCAAACATCCAGTCTTCTTCCATGTGTAATTACCTATCAAAAACAATTAAAACACATAATAAGAACAAAGTTTAAAACAATAAAAACATGATAAAATTTGAGAACAAAACTCAATTGAAAGGATTATAAGAGGATGAAAACCAAGATCTCGAACCGTTAAAACATGAGTTTTTGAAGGTTCATCACCTAGCTCGCTAAGTTTCGGTTACCAAAAGATATAATCCCCAAATGCCTACTACACACACTATTCTTTTTAAAATTTGTGGTTTAATGCTTTACTTTTGAGTAAATCAATTTTTTTCTTTGTATTTTATTTTAATTACTCAAACTTATTATCTTTTGGTGTAATTTCACTAAAATATTATTTTTGAACTACGTATAAATGTAAATTTGTAAATAAAAAATCACATATTATTTAATATGACTCTAGCTATCATAACCATCTGTACCTAGTGTTGATAATGTGGAAATAGGTTTGCCCCAATGGTTTAATATGTTAAGTTTTAATGATGACAAATATAAAACAAAAAGAATGATGCTTATGCTTTATACTTGTGCTTTATAGATAACAAATGCATCACAAAAGAATATTGATCATGTTACATAAATGTGTTTAATGAGATATATTATATCATACATGATTATGTACTTTATTTAGTTATATTTCACTTAATAATCATGCAATGAGGTATATGTAACATTCATCATATAATATATCCAATAATATTTTATATGAGTTATAAATGAATTAATATTGGATATGTCTATGAAAGTCTTGTATGCATGTTAGACTAACTAGAGTTATACATTTATGAATCATGCATATGAAGATATTGAGTTATGAATTTGGACTAACTATGTTTGGTTAAGTGAGTAATACTTTGTAGGATAGTCCAAGTACCAAGAGTGAGCATTGCAATAAGAAAGTAAAAGATCACAACTATGCTCTACTCAAGGAGAATGAAAATGATAAAGGTGTTCCAAGCATTTGCAAGATTTGAAGAGAATGAATTTTTGGAAGCTTGAATTACATCAAGAAGTGATGGTGGCAAAAGATCTAGTCCAACATCTTCAAAGAATAGCTTATAGGACTTAGATCTTGTGTAAAGTTAAATGGGGATCACACTAAGCTCAAAATATGTTTTAACATCTTTAAAAATGTTTCTAAAATATTTAAATGCCCAACAAACCTTTTTTGGAAAGCTAGTCATGATGGTAGATCATTTCTATGAAAAATAGCAAAGTTTGTGTTTTGTAAAACTAACCTTTGGTTACTATTTTGATCATATCTTTTAAAATACTTTGAGTTTTGCTCTGAAACTTGTCTCATATGAAAATAGACTCAAAGATCTTTCCAATGAGTGGTCATTTGCTCAAAACAGATAAGAAACGAAGAAGTTATGACCATTTAAAGTCAGTTTTCAAAACCAGAGTGATTTATTCGAATAACACATGTGTTATTCGAATAACACAAGATTTATTCGAATAACAGAGTTCTTATTCGAATAACACACCCGAGAAAACGTTCCAGAACTTGTTTTTTGAAGATTTATTCGAATAATCAAAGTGTTATTCGAATAACCAAAGCCTTATTCGAATAACAAATGTGTTATTCGAATAACACAACTTAGAAAAAATTCCAGAACGTGTTTTTGATGATTTATTCAAATAACCAAAGTGTTATTCGAATAACACAAGTCTTATTCGAATAACAAGTTGCAGAAAATAGTGAAATAAATGGAATTATTCGAATAACAAATGTGTTGTTCGAATAACACAATATTTATTCGAATAACAGAGTTCTTATTCGAATAACACTTGATCAGAAACGTTCCCAACGGTCATAAAACGGCTAGTTTTCATATTAATTCATTTCCAATCTTTACCCAACGGCTCTAAATATTATTGGGCTATAAATATAAGTGTTTGGGCATCAAAGAAAAGTTAGAGAACAATATGAAAATTACTCTTGAGCATTAAATTCATTTTTCACTCTCTATTTCTCCAAATATCTGTTTTTGAGCTTAAAAGTGTGATTTCTTGATACCCATTGATCTTCAATTCGTATTATCTACTCTTGAGAGAGTTTCTATCAATTCTACCTTTGTATAAATTGTAAAAGAGAGGGTGAGGTATCCCTCAAAATTGTAAGGGTGAGGTATCCCTTGGAAATAGAGGCTCAAACACAAAGGGTGAGGTATCCCAAGGTGTGTTGAGTGCTCAAGTTTGTAAAGGTCATCAAACACCCGTAAAGCTTGAAGAATTGGAGGCTTTAGCACAAGGGTGAGATATCCTAAGGTGTGAGGAGTGCTCTTATTTGTACAAATGTTTTCTTAGCACCTGTGAAGTCTAGGAGATAGTGAAGAAAATCTCAAGTTAAGCTTGGGGACTGGATGTAGGCCACAAGTGGTTGGTGGCTGAACCAGGATAAATTCTTGAGTTTGATTTTCTCTTTCCTACACTCTTTAATTTCAGTATTTGGTGATATATATATTTATCTATTGCATATCTTGATGTTTTGATTCTTACAACTTGATATCTAGCTTATTCACTTAGTTCATCATATATCCCAAGTTATATTTGAGTAATTCTTAATAGTTGTACCTTTGTTAGACTTATTCCGCTGCATGTGTTAATTGAAAATATTAAATTGCATAATTTGTCAAAGTTACATTAAAATTAATAATTACCCAATTCACCCCCCTCTTGGGTAATGGTTGCCATGACTAACAAGTGGTATCAGAGTTTCGTGCTCTGGTAAAAGCTTAACCGCTTGGAGTTAAAGATCCTTGTTTGTTTAGCAACCATTAAAAGCTTTTCAAAATGAATGGTTTTGAAATTAATAAACCACCATTCTTTGATGGTGTGAATTTCATTTATTAGAAAGCTAGAATGGAAATTTATATGCAATCTATTGATATTGATTTGTGGGATATTATGCTTGATGGATTTACTTGCAAATCAAAATATTCTTGGAATGCCTATGATAGGAAATGTTTTTCCTTGAACATTAGAGCTATGCAATTTTTGAGAAGTGATTTAAATGATGATGCTTATGCTAAAATTAAGAGTTGCTCTAGTGCTAAGGATATATGGGATACTCTTGATTCTATTTATCTTGCTAATAATGATTTTGTGTATAAAGTTGTATATAGAGAGCAATAAGAGCAAAAACCTCTAGAGGAAGACAACATTGGAAAATGTCCTCAAGAATATGTTCAAAGCAAGAAAATGAGCTCAATGTCTCTTGATGATGATGGTGCTCAATTTGAAGAAGAGGCAAAGCAAAACAAAATTGAGAAGGAAGATATTCTCGAATTCTTGATGGATAACAATGAGAAAAATAGTGATTCCCTTAAAAAGGACTTTGAGGTAAATAATTCTAAACCATATTATAGTCCTTTCTATTATGAGCTAAAATGTGCGTATGATGAATTGTATGATGGTTTATCAAATTTAGAAAATAAAAATTTATCTTGTTTAGAAAACATTTCCTCCATTGAAAATGAAATTGAGATTTTAAAAAATGAATATGCTTTTCTTGATGAGGAAATGCCTTTAAAATGTGAAACCTCAATTTCTTATGAAAAATGTATTAATTTAGAAAATCAAGTTGAGAACTTATATTGTGAATTTGTCAAAGTTAATGATTCTATTTGCTTACAATCCATGGTTGTTGATAAGAATGAAATTGATGCTATTCCACATGGAATTTCAAGTAAGGCTTATGGCAAAAATAACATAGAATGTAATAACAATCAAAGGCTCAAGTTTTTCAAAAATGATCTTCAAAGGATCAAGCCATCATTAAATTCACTTGTTTGTAATTTTTGTGGTCATCCAGGACATATTTCTTATTTGTGCAATTATAGAAGAAATTCTTATATGAGAAATAACATGGTTTGGGTTCCTAAAAATCATAAAGGCTCTAGTACTAACATTCAAGGACCCAAGATGAAGCGGGTACCAAAATGTCCTCCTAATGCTTCAATTATGCAGAAAATTTCTCAAAAGGATGGACTAATTGGTCAAAGGAAAGAGGAATCATCAAGGGGAATGCTTCCAAAGCCCATTGGTAGAAGTTTTGATCAAAAAAGGAAGATGATTCCAATCAAAGCTTCTCAAGTACAAAATGTGGAACTTGCAAAGTTTAAAACACCAAAAGAGAAGCAATGGGTAAAGAAAAGAGTTTCCTTGATCAATAAGGCCAAGGTATCAAAAGTTTTTACCTCTCATGAGCATTTACTTGTAAAGTCAATAAATTTGAGGTATATTCCTTGTAGGCCTTAAGTAAATAATAGAATCATATGCTCTTGGTAAAATCTGAATATTCTGTTTAGCACATGATTATGTTTATTCTTATTGTACCATAACTCATTAATTTGTTATATATCTTGGTACATGAGGTTCTACAATGCCTAAGTATGCTTTCTATGTCTTGAATTGTCTATATATCATGAAAGCTAGCATGCTATTAGCTATGTGCTTAATGGTAATTAATTATTTAATTTGTTTTGCTCAATTTACATACTATGAAAAATTGATCCTTTACTAATTGATGCGTAAAACTATTTTTCATCAAATGATTTATTCGAATAAAGCCTCACAGTAATGCCTCGTTAATATTCTAAAATGTAAGCATTATTCGAATAAGGATCCCCTTATTCGAATATCACGTCACAGAAAATGTTGCAATAATCTGATATCAACTGGTTATTCGAATAACCAACTAGTTATTCGAATAAGACATGATAGAGGCTAAAAAGCTTTTCTTGTTATTCGAATAACAAGTTATGTTATTCGAATAAAGCCTTCCAGAGGATTTTAGGAAAATCATGTTATTCGAATAACACATTATGTTATTCGAATAAAGGGTGACAGAAACCCACGACCTTCGAGCTACTACGTTGTTATTCGAATAACAACAATGTTATTCGAATAAAGCCTAATAGAAAAACTTTTTTGAATGCTGTGTTATTCGAATAACAGCACTGTTATTCGAATAAAGCTTGACAGACAACCAAGTCTAGTTGTTTTCTATAAGTTTATTCGAATAAACACAGATTGAATGAAAGTTTTTGCTGCTTTTTCCCTTCATTTCTCAAGAATTTGTTGAACATATTAAATTCTTTTTTGGACTAAAAATGCAAATGCTTAACCAAATGTAATTAGCTATTCTTTTGATGAATATATGTACTTAGCTAAATTGTTCAATGAAATGAAATATCTCTTGCCCTTATGAACTCATTTGTTGTTTATTATTTTGAATGCTAATTTGCTTATGAGTTTGGAATAATGACTAACCTCTATGGATCCAAAATTGATGGATATCAAGAAAAGTACTATTAATTGCGTTGTAGGGTGACTATTGGCTCAAGCATGCATTGAAGTGAAGTGAAACTATGCCACTTAAGATTCAAAAATTTGAAATGGTTAAAGTTCTCCAAGAGTGATGAAAACATAAAAAGAATGGCATGGAGAACCACAACATTCTCAAGAAGCCTTGAGGTATGGAAGTTAGAATCACCTATAAAAACTCAAAAAGTACACTTTTGGTGATATCAATCTCTTATCCTCATCTATGCTTTAAATTGAATATCATGTGATATTTGGATAAGTAGAAATTTGTTTTTATGCCTTAACATGTTTTAAGTTGTTCTTTTCTAACATTATGTCTTGAAAGTATCTCTACATATGCTAACATGTTAGATATGCATACATTTTTGCTTAGAATGACATGTTATGGTAAAATCTGGAGCTTGTGACCAATTCTCTTTGTTCAAATATATAAATTCACATGCTCATAAGTCATTCTAATCCTTTCTCTTTGATGCCTAATTGTCTTATATACTCACTTGGAGATTGGAAAGTAAAATGTTATATGTCTTCTTGTTTGATATGTTTAAATTTTAAAAACAAGAAGTAAATGATTTCAAAAGTTATAGTTCCATGGTTTTTCAATTCTTTCATTACAATAAGGGACTTTTTGTTCTTGATTGGCATATGTGCGCACTAGAATTCTTTACTTGATATTACATGCTTTACATGATCATCGTTTGCCCCAAAATGCTTATATAAGTTTTGATGTTGATCATGTATTTCTTGATAAACTTGAATCATGCCTTAAAATGCTTAAATCATATTCGTGGATTCAAGTGCATATGTGCTTCATGCATTCTTGTTAGAACTAATATTGCATGGTTGATAATGTGATACATGTTTTACATTATATATCAATCTAAATTATGCTTGAATGAGATTCAATGATATTTGATGCTAACCTATGTTTTAGAGAATTTTTAAAGTTAGCTTTACAAGTGCCTCTATATGCTTCAAATATAGCCATCAAATATTAAAGTGTCAAGCATATGTGGATAAATGAGAAGAGTTGAATAAAAAAAGACATGAGGAGACTTTCTTCAAGTGCAATAGAATGAAATACTCAATGGAAGAAAGTACAAACTCATAGGACCTATAAATGAAGAACATTTTAAAGGAACATCACTTTCTATCTAACCCAATAAGTATCTCTATCCCTAAATTATTGTGGTGTTTTATATGCTACGGATTGTGTGATACTTGTTGATAAATTGATCTTAAAAGATTAGATGTTTTCCTTACATGAGAAGTATGCTTAGCATTGATAAAGTGCCTAATTGGATATTAACTTATTAATGTTGTCATTGCATATAGGGTGAATGATATTAGTTCTATACATGTTTTGATCCCTATAGCATATTTCATTAAGGTGAATGTTTGATATATATGATTCTCTTGACCTATGGTTTCTTAATGGTATAACACTTATAAGAATTATGCTCTTTTTGAAAAGAATCTCTTGTTTAATTAAAAAGTTTTTTTAAAATATCTTATCATATTTAAAAGAAATTTTTCAAGTTTCATATCCTTGAGAATCCTTTGAACTTGTCTTAAGACCTTAAAAGTATTATCATCTCCTAATTGTCTTGAAAATTTGGAAATCATTGGATATATACTATAAATGTAGTACTCTCTTCATTGCTTTGAAATGTTTATTAAATCTTGAGAGAGTACTTAAGAAAGTTTCTAAATAAATCTTTTGAAATGTTCTATAGAGATCAATCTTCATACTTTAAAAGATAAGCCTTGTTCTTCAAAAGTGTTTTATCTTTTCAAGGCTCTTTTTTAATGAGAAAAAGAAGAGATGAACTTTCAAATACTCTTTTGACTTGGATTTGATTACTCTCAAGGAATATGTGGTTTCAATATAAATCTCTTCTACCCTTCTAAAATGCTTTTGAAAATTTAATGTGTAATTATAAAAGTCTTTTTGAAAGGGGGAGAAGTCTTAAAAATGGTTTTTGATTGATGGATGAAGAATATGTATCATTGCCTTGCTTTTTGATAATGTGCTTACATGATCTTGGCATGCATACTTCCCTTTATCTATCTTATGCTTCAATAAGGGGAAGCTTATCTTACTTCTCTTACATATCTTTCTTTCATATCCTTATTGACTAAATATATGCATATCTATGTTGAACTATTATGTTTTATTTTTTGATAATATGCATATTTTGAGGGGGAGCCTAGCTCTTAAATTGTTGTTTATAACTCTTGGCTTATATTCTTGTTTGACATGAAGTGTTTTATTGTTAATACTATCAACATGTCATAAAGATCATCTCTTATTGTCTTTCCCTCTATCAATGAAAGAAGGTAAATATTATTAAATTTCACATCTTTTGATTCTTTCATTAAGAAAAGATTGATATGTGGCAAGTTATATGATCTTTCATTTTGAAAACCTTAATTCCATGATCTTACATGAATATTTTGTATCTCCTATCAAGTGATATCAAGTGGTACTTATTTATAATGTGGTATGCAAGATATTATATGTTAGACATAATTTCTTAAGCTTATTGCTATCATATGTTAAATGTTGAAGTACTAAAATATGACAAGTATTGCATGAATAATATTTTATATCTTGAAAGCATACTTGTTTCATTTCTCTCTTCTTGAATCATATGTAGAATTAAATAAGGGGAGATAATTATGTTTTAAACAACTTAAAGAAGTTTTTGGTTTTGATGATCCTACTCTTTGTTTGACAACATGAGTTTTACCTATAGGGGGAGAAAATATTATATTTCTTTCCTAAGCCTTTTTGTTGATGTCAAATAGGGGGAGAGAAAATTGGAAAGAAAAATATGTTCTTGTGCTTAATTGTTTAATATGCTTACATGAATATCTATTATTTTACATTGTTCAACATATTTTTCTTTAGTGATTTGTCATCATCAAAAAGGGGGAGATTGTGGAAATAGGTTTGCCCCAATGGTTTAATATGTTAAGTTTTGACGATGACAAATACAAAACAAAAAGAATGATGCTTATGCTTTATACTTGTGCTTTATAGATAACAAATGCATCACAAAAGAATATTGATCATGTTACATAAATGTGTTTAATGAGATATATTATATCATACATGATTATGTACTTTATTTAGTTATATTTCACTTAATAATCATGCAATGAGGTATATGTAACATTCATCATATAATATATCCAATAATATTTTATATGAGTTATAAATGAATTAATATTGGATATGTCTATGAAAGTCTTGTATGCATATTAGACTAACTAGAGTTATACATTTATGAATCATGTATATGAAGATATTGAGTTATGAATTTGGACTAACTATGTTTGGTTAAGTGAGCAATACTTTGTAGGATAGTCCAAGTACCAAGAGTGAGCATTGCAATAAGAAAGTAAAAGATCACAACTATGTTCTACTCAAGGAGAATGAAAATGATAAAGGTGTTCCAAGCATTTGCAAGATTTGAAGAGAATGAATTTTTGGAAGCTTGAATTACATCAAGAAGTGATGGTGGCAAAAGATCTAGTCCAACATCTTCAAAGAATAGCTTATAGGACTTGGATATTGTGTAAAGGTAAATGGAGATCACACTAAGCTCAAAATATGTTTTAACATCTTTAAAAATATTTCTAAAATGTTTAAATGCCCAACAAACCTTTTTTGGAAAGCTAGTCATGATGGTAGATCATTTCTATGAAAAATAGCAAAGTTTGTGTTTTGCAAAACTAACCTTTGGTTACTATTTTGATCATATCTTTTAAAGTACTTTGAGTTTTTCTCTAAAACTTATCTCATATGAAAATAGACTCAAAGATCTTTCCAATGAGTGGTCATTCGCTTAAAACAGATAAGAAACGAAGAAGTTATGACCATTTAAAGTCAATTTTCAAAACCAGAGTGATTTATTCAAATAACACATGTGTTATTCGAATAACACAAGATTTATTCGAATAACAGAGTTCTTATTCGAATAACACACCTGAGAAAATGTTCCAGAACTTGTTTTTTGAAGATTTATTTGAATAATCAAAGTGTTATTCGAATAACCAAAGCCTTATTCGAATAACAAATGTGTTATTCGAATAACACAACTTAGAAAAAGTTCCAGAACGTGTTTTTGATGATTTATTCAAATAACCAAAGTGTTATTCGAATAACACAAGTCTTATTCGAATAACAAGTTGCAGAAAACAGTGAAATAAATGGAATTATTCGAATAACAAATGTGTTATTCAAATAACACAATATTTATTCGAATAACAGAGTTCTTATTCGAATAACACTTGATCAGAAATGTTCCCAACAAACGGCTAGTTTCAATAATAATTCATTTCCAATCTTTACCCAACGGCTCTAAATATTATTGAGTTATAAATATAAGTGTTTGGGAATCAAAGAAAAGTTGGAGAACAATATGAAAATTACTCTTGAGCATTAAATTCGTTTTTCACTCTCTATTTCTTCAAATATCTGTTTTTGAGCTTAAAAGTGTGATTTCTTGATACCCATTGATCTTCAATTTGTATTATCCATTCTTGAAAGAGTTTCTATCAATTCTACCTTTGTATAAACTGTAAAAGAGAGGGTGAGGTATCCCTCAAAATTGTAAAGGTGAGGTATCCCTTGGAAATAGAGGCTCAAACACAAAGGGTGAGGTATCCCAAGGTGTGTTGAGTGCTCAAGTTTGTAAAGGTCATCAAACACCCGTAAAGCTTGAAGAATTGGAGGCTCTAGCACAAGGGTGAGGTATCCCAAGGTGTGAGGAGTGCTCTTATTTGTACAAAGGTTTTCCTAGCACCCATGAAGTCTAGGAGATAGTGAAGAAAATCTCAAGTTAAGCTTGGGGCCTGGATGTAGGCCACAAGTGGTTAGTGGCTGAACCAGGATAAATTCTTGAGTTTGATTTTCTCTTCCCTACACTCTTTAATTTTAGTATTTGGTGATATATATATTTATCTATTGCATATCTTGATGTTTTGATTCTTACAACTTGATATCTAGCTTATTCACTTAGTTCATCATATATCCCAAGTTATATTTGAGTAATTCTTAATAGTTGTGCCTTTGTTTGACTTATTCCGCTGCATGTGTTAATTGAAAATATTAAATTGCATAATTTGTCAAAGTTGCATTAAAATTAATAATTACCCAATTCACCCCCCCTCTTGGGTAATGGTTGCCATGACTAACAAATAAATGATGTATGGATAAAATACACACATCTTACACTTGGTTTTATATAAATTTAGAATAATTTTATGAGGATTTTATGTCATTAATGATTAAACTATCCTTGGTAATTTATATTTTCCATTTCTTTATGATTTTAGGCTCAAAATGAATGTTTTGGTATGTTTCGCAAAGATTTGATTGAGTCCATTACAAAAGAGTTTAGCTCAGAATCAAGATCGCCAAAATTCACAAAATTCTTGACCTTTGTGTGGTAAAATAGACATAACTTGAGCTACTAAAGTTGAAATGAGGTGATTCCAATGTAGTTGGAAAGATTAAAGAGAGAGCTACAACTTTCAAGATACCATGAAGGCCAAATCATGCTCCAAAGAACCACACAACCCCCCAGTGTGAATTGAAAAACCATACACCCCCGATGTGTCAGGACCTTGTTGAAGCACCAAGACCTTGCTGGATTTAGTACAACAAGTTTTTGGCGCCATTGCCAATGATCAATACCAATATTGAACGATCAGTGATTTGATTAGTTTAGGCACTTTATTTTTATTTTAGTTCTTTTTACTTTCGATTGTCTTTGTTTTTCTTTTTAGGAATTGTGTCATGTCTATACAAGCTGGCATGTTAGATCCATTGAGCACACGTATTGTTAAATTTGATACTTTTATTGAGAAGTTAGATAATTTCAAGCCTCAAAGGAACCCATATTCTAAAGCAAATAATCATGGTTGGAGCCATTGCACTAATTTCTCTTGGGAGAAATCAATAAATTCAAAGACACCAACCAATTACTAGACCACCACCAAGCTTCCTATAATGGGGTGCTTATGCTCAATTGTCTTATCAATACCAACCTCAAAATCAAAAGTCTAACTTAGAGCTAATGTTGGAAAATTTTATACAAGAATGGAGTGTCAATGCTCCAGTGACTTACCAAAACCATCCCAAAGTGAGAAGTCAAATTTAGAGCTTCTTGTGGAGAATTTCATAGCAGATCAAGAGTGACAAAATCAAGTCATTGAATGACAAATTCAGGAACAAAATAAAGCTCTCCAACAAATCAAATTAAGGCTTGACCAATTAGATACACACAAAATGATGCTAGAAGATCAAATTGCTCATAACCAAATGATACTAGCATACCAAATTAGTCAATTTGAGTGATCACAAGGTGGTGAAGATCAAGAGAATGGGGAAGAGGTTGAAGAAGAAGCCAAGTTTAATTTATTCGATGCTTCCAAACAACTAGCAGTGATAAATCCTTACTTGGAGGATGATGTTACCTATAAGCTTGATCAAGAGGTGTACAATGAAGAATACCCAAAGGAACCTCTTGAATCATGTCTAAAGCAAAGTGCCATAATTGAAGAGAAGGATGAAGAAGTTGCGGCTTATGGTCCTTTACTAGAATTAAGTCCATTTACTCCTTATTGGCAAGGACCAAATTTTGAGGAGCAAGAGTAAATCAAAATCACTCCACCTTTACTAATTGAGATTGAAGCTCCTAAGGTAAAGTTTAAACTTCTTCCTATGCTTAGGTATGCATCCCTTGAACCAAAATCTACATATCTTACCATTCTCATGTATGTGTTTCCAAGTGCTGAATATTTAGTAAATCTTCTCTTGGTAAAGATAAAAATTGTTCATGATACTTTTGACTAAGATAAGAAGATACTTTTCATGGGTCAAGTTGAGAACCTTAAATTAGTGCTTCTTGGGAGGCAACACATGTAAGCTCCAAAGCTTTTTTGTGCTTCAGATTGTATATTATGTTTTGATGATAAAAACTATATTGAAAAACTATTTTTGAATGCTCTTTGTGCTTCAAATGTTTTAACATGATCTTTGTGGAGTTTTTTTGTATATTACTAAGCCTTATAAGGCCAAACAAGTTTCAAGGAAGCTTTCTGGGTAATCAGAGAGGAGTAAGAAGATCAAATTTTATCTTGAGAAAGTTCAAGTACAAGTTGAGAAAGTTCCTAAAGAACATGAGAAAGTTCTGCATAAGAAGATCCTAAGAAGGCTATAAGAAAGTCAGAAGAATGAAGAATCTCCACAAAAGATGAACTCAAGAAAAGTTTAAGCATTCAAGAAAAGCATTTACCTTCAAAATCATCAATAAGATTGTGACATTAGAAGATGAGAATATTGAAAATAATCGACCATAAGAAGGTTGGATGAGAAAGTTAACTGAGATAGTTTAGTGAGAAGCTTGCTACTGAGAAAGTTCAGTAAGATCGTTGCTCATGAGAAAGTTTAGATGAACTTTCTCACTAACTAAAGGAGCCTATGCTGACTCATCAGGAAAAGATAAGATAATAGTCACCTGCGATAAGAAAGGTCAGTTGTAGTTTGGGACGTCCAACAGCTATATTTTTGAATCCTATATAAGTGTCCAAGCTTGAAGATTAGAATGTTAAGATCCTTGAAGCTAATCTACCTAAGAACACGAAGAACTTAACCTTCTCATCTCTACCTACTTTTTATGAAATCTGTTAAATCATCTGTAGGTGTGCTGTCAACTCTATATTAGTGTTTGTATCAACTCACTGAGTGTTTTCGAGAGCTACTTAGTTGTAACGAACACTTCTTTTCTTCTGCTAATTCTTGTCTAGTAAAAGTGAGCTTGTAAGTTATGCAAGTCACTTAGAACTTATGAAGGTGAGCCTAAATCTTAGTGGTTGCTAGCCTAAATCTTAGTGGTTGCTAGGTATTAGACATAGCCCCGTGTGATTTTGGGGTGAACCAGTATAAATCCTGGTGTAAATCTATTCTTCCCTTACTCTTTACTTATCTTTATCAGTTTGATTGAGTTATAAAAGTTAAAATGAAATTTGAAGTAAACCAAATTCGTTTGGGAAGCATTTTCAAAGAACTCAGTTTGATATAATTGTGATTTAAGTTCAAATACTTATTCTCTAAGTCTTTTAACTTAAAGTTAATATGAAAGAGAACCAGCGGATTTAAATATAACATATAAACTAATTTTCAGTGTTGAGAAGGTTCTTTTCTCTCAACTAGTAAACCCTTTCACGAACCTTCTCACTCCACTCTGGTAGTTTATTCTAAACCTTCTTACTAATATTCAGATTTAAGCTTGAAACCTTCTCACCTCCAAGTCTAAACAACTTTAGAAAGTTGTGAGAAGGTTGATGGTCAGAAAAAAGGGAAACACAATTTAACCCCCCTTCTTGTGTTGCTGCCAACTTCAACCTAAGCTTTCTTTTCATTGTTTCCTTTATTTTCTTGTGATTTGTATTTTTTGGATTTTGTTGATAGCTTAATTTTTATTAAGTCAACTTAAGTGTCTTCCTGAGTTTAGAGCTTTTGTAAGGAGATGTAAATAGAATCGGCTAACAAAAAAATTTGAAGTTTTGAAAAATACAAAAAATAATAATATGAACCAAAAAATTGGATAAATAAAACCCCTTTGGTATTATACAATTTTCATTAAAAGATGATCCAAATGGCTAATACGGATGCGATTTGTCAATAGTTTAGAGAAGTACAAGTAAAAGAAATTTATGATTGTTATTTGTGTTTACTTTATGCATCTTTATCAATTTTTGCTTGTGATCAATAAACTTGTTTCATTGAATTTATGAGTTCTTGAGTTAGCATATGTATATAATGTGATTTACTTGTTGCCTCCCTAGTCTTTAGATAATGTTTCTACTCTTTTCAAAGTGAAGTTCTAAGAAGCATTAAATTAGGGAGATTTAGGCAATTAAAGAAAAGGAAAATAAAATTTGATCCACCCAAGTACATAAAAGAAAACAAGTTTGGGCATGGTGAAAGTAGAAAAACTAATGGAAGGAAAAGTGATGAGTATGGATTAGGTGAGGATAAGAGTTTTTTATGTATAGGTAAGGCACACAGTCATGAATTCGAGTCCTTTAGAAAGACTTTGAGATGTGTGGTTAGGCACATGGTCACGAGTTCGAGTGTTTGCCGAGTCTATGTTTCCATTACAAAAAAAAAAGAGAAAGAAAAAAAACATAAATATATGAATGATGAAACGTGCTTAAAGATATCCTATTGATCTTTAATAAAGTGTGAACTTGAATTAGTAGAGAATTGAGTAACGGTTTTACCTACTTGAATTGGGGAGGTGTTTATGAGTTGCTAAGTATGCATGTGTTCTTTAAGGGAGCAAGTGAGTTCATGGAACTTGTTTTTGAAAGCAGGCTTAAGTTGATAATTTGTATTTGGGATGAACATGGATGCATGATTAAAGGATCGACCATTTCAAGCTTTGAGAGCTTTTGGCATGTCAAGCTTCTTGAATCTTTCTTAAAAGTCTTATTTGCAATTGTTGCCATTTCAAAGGAATCTTTCCTCATTTGTACTTAATTTTGCTTTTATTGCTTGAAGACAAGCAATTGTTCAAGTGTAAGGATATTCAAAAACTTGTTATGCTAAATCTGCAAGTGCACGAGTTGTCAACAAGAAATAAAGTGATAAGTAGAATATTGTTTCCATAAAAATCATGTGATTACCAAACTATGGCAATTTTAATTATTTAGGCAATCAAAGACAGGAATCAAATGAAATTAAACAAAAACAATAAAATAACTAACAAATCTAATAAGTCTAGGGAGAATAGAGTTCAACCAAGCATCAAAGACCTAGGATTAGGAGTTCACTACAATTACCCATTATGATGAATGTTTATTCTCCTTCATTAATGATTAATTATATTATTTAAGGCAGTCTATCCCTAAATTATTTAAAACTCAATCTCTTGACAATAAAAACGTGTTAAAACTAAATCAACCGCATTCTCATAGAAATTAAATTAGTTAAAATCCATTTAGTTATTTGACATCCTATTATCCCTCAAAAGATCAAGTCTATCTCTAGGTCTTAATTCTCAAGTTCAATTCCTAGATTATCAAGTATTAGATTTCAACTCTCAGTCCTTCACCTAATACCTAAGATCAAGCAAGCATGGCCGACAACATACCCTAAGCATTAAGAACACTAGGAAAGAATTAAAAACAATAATTATCTCACTAATAAAGAGAGAAATCAAATATTAACATAATAAAGTAAAAAGTTTCATCCTACCCTTAGAAAAGGGGAATTTAGCCACATATGGTAATTAAAGCACAAACAAGAGTAAATGATAGAGATACAATCATGAATCAATCCTAGAAAAATAGAAAATAAGAGTAGAACTAGAAGAAAGAAAGAAGGATGTCTTCAATGGATGCCTTTTCTCCCCAATCTTGCCTCTAACCCTTGTTCTTCAATCTTTGTTGCCTCCAATCTCTCCCAAAAGCTTTTTCATTCCTTCAATCCTTGGCCTTTCTATACGAGATTTACCCTAATAGAGGTGTATTCTTTACTCAACCTCCTTCATTGGTCCCCAAGTAATGAAAAGATGTTGATTGGATTTAAGAAACTTGATTAATTAGTCCTTAAGTAATGAAAAGATGTTTAATTGGTCCCCAAGTAATGGGAAGATGCTTAATTGGTTCCTAAGTAATGAAAAGATATGATTGGATTTAGGAAACTAAATTTAGGAAACTTGATCTTCTTAATTGGTCCCCAAGTAAATCCCTATTTGGCTTGTATTAGGACTTTGTATGCCTAAATTGCTCTTGACTCAAGTTTCCAAGTTAATAACGGTTGAAAACCTTCAAAATAGCGTCTCGCACACCCTTTCCAGTGTGGCCTAGGGCCCCACATCGGGGGGAGCTTGTGGCACACTGACTTGGTGCTTCAGTAAGGTCTTGACACATCGGGGGTGTGTGGTTTTCCAGTTCACACTAGGGCTTTCTTGAGGGCTATTTGGTCATCATGGTCTCCATGAAAGTTGTAGCTCTCTTTTGTTAGGTTTCTAACACCACTAGAATCACCTGATTTTGACCTCCATAACTTAAGTTATGTCTATTTTATCACACAAAGGTCAAGAATTCCATGAATTTTGGAGATCTTGATTCCGAGCTTAACTCATTTGAAATGAACTCAATCAGATTTTCATGAAACCCTACCAAAACATTCATTTTGAGCCTAAAATCATATAGAAAGGGAAAACATAAATTACCAAGGATAATTTAATCATTAGTGGCATAAATCTTTATAAAATTATTCTAAATTCATATCAAATTAAGTATAAGATGTGTGTATTTTACCTACACTTCAGTTAAGAAATAACTACTATCATGCATCTCTTCAAAGTTCATGACTAGTGAAAAAACAAATAACAAAAGTTGATGGGTTATCATCCTTTTTGATACCCTTGTGTATGGGTTCTCTTAAATTATGCGTGAAGTCAAAAGTCTAACATAGGTACACCTAACTGCTTACTCGATATCATAGTCTTTAGAGCCTGACCAATCGGTCAGGCCGAAAAATCGAGATCTGTTCTTCTGACTGATCCAATCAACTCTACCTAAAACTTTTTCAAGACATTGATCATTTAGTTTCGAATTTATAATTAAAACTCAGAATTTCTCCTCATAATTTATTAAATGTGGGACATTAGAAACTTGTAATGCAATAGTTTGGCTACAATTTATAATAAGAAGTTTCACCTCTTATATTTTTACTTATTCAATGTAGGACTTACATATATTAGAAAATTATGTTAGTATTAGTATAATATTTTTAGTTTAATAGTTTATTAATGTGATAAATGAATTTAATTATTTATACAATTAACTATGTATATTATATTTTTCTTACATATTATATTATTATTATTATTATTATTATTATATATATATAAACCCAATTCAACCTTGATTCAACCCCGATTGAACTTTAAAACTTTTACTATTTTTCTTTGTCGATTTAATGACTAGTTTAATTTTGAAAATATTAGTCTAGATTGAAGGGGGAAGAATTTTGAAAAGTTTGATGCTAAACATTTTTCTTTTTCTTTTTTTTGATGCATTAGGAGTACAAGCACCTGAATATGGATAGAAGAATGGAATAAATGGCTTGACGAAAGATCACCATTTTAAATCTATGCTTTTAAAAGCAATTCTATGTAAAATCGATTGAATCAATGAAATGACTAATTCACAGTTAAACCAATAGTTAAATCGCTAATATTATAATTATATAATTTTTTTTAAAAATAAATTAATTAAAAAATTAAAATTGAAATTTGATAAATTCATTAGATCAATTTTTTTTAATTTTTATTAATTTTTAACAGTTCAATAACTCATCTAATTTTTTGAATAAATTAAAACCGATAAAGTGACTGATTCACAATTCAATCGGTCCAACCAATCCAATTGAACCAATTTAAAAACACTAATTTAAATCAATTTTCCGCGGGATCTTCAATTTCTCATCATACAAAATGAATAGAAATGAATTCTTCTTAAATACTAAAAGAGAAGTAGAAAACTCTTCCAAGCAAGGACCCAATTGAACCAAACTAGGATGCCATAGGCAGCGACATAATTAAACCAATAAGAAAAAAATGACAAGTATAAGCTGCGTTTGGATACCTCCTACCACAAGCAGATGCAGGAAAATGAGATTTTACATACAAAAATTAAAAGGGGGCATCTTTTTTATACAAAGGTAAATAGGCAAGCAAAACAGCAATGAAGTCAGTCAGTCATGTGACTATTCTTGCTGCTACAAACAGTGCCTCCATGATACCGGGCAAAATGAACCTGTCTTCTTAGACTGTACACACCCAGTGGCTTTCCCGCACATTTTTTACCGTCTGTCAACAACACTTAATCCAGTGAGGAACTGGTTTCAGCAGTTTCATCCTCACTAAAGCTAGATGGCATCTCTGAAGCAGATCTACATGATCATAAATAATGCTGTTAGAAAGGAGTGCTATATCCAATAACAATTTGGATGAAAACTTTACAGGGAAAAGTCAAAAATAAATCTGTAAAGATATTATATCAATAAGAAAAAAGGGGCTAAGGAAAATATTATATCAATAAAGATAACACTATGTGCTTAGTTTTTACCACTAATAAACAAATTAAAATTGCAATAGTTCTCCAATAACCATTTTGTTCACTGACTTTGTCATTATTAATGTTTGGCAAATGTGCTACAGATGAACCCCTCTTATTCAGGTAAGCAATGTTCATCCAAAAACATTAAAATCTAAACTGTGAATATAAATGCTACTAAATAATCTACGAATCAGTCAAATTGGCACCACAATAAACAGGAAACACTAGCACAGTGCGCATAGGCTCACGGAACTTTAACAGGACCTGGGGAAGCATGAAAAAAAAAAAAACCAAACAGATATAAATGCCCACCTCTGATTTTTCCTTGGTTCCATCTCAGTAACAGGTGCTTGTTTAGCATCATATGGTTCAGGTAGATCAACTTTAGCTTGTTTTGCACCCTATGGTGTTAATGTTAAAAAAGGGATAAGGACACATAGCAAAGCAAAACATTTAATACACAAGCATGGAAGTGGAAGGAGGGGAGTAAGCTCAATAAAAATTCAAATTTCCAAATACCACAGCTGGAGGTAACTTTTATGCATCTAAAACTCACCATCATTTCATTTGAAAGCATCTTTATTCCATCTGAATCATGATATTGTTTTTTTGCCTTTCTATCCCCATTAAACTTCTGCTCCTGCAAAAACCCAACCAAACAAACATTTCAAGCCATTTGTAAACAAAAGAAATTGATTATTACAAGCAGAAGACACTAATAAAGTGCAAATAAATTAGTGGACCTTTGCCATCCTTTTAGAAATCCCTCTTGCTTCAGTATCCACAGAAATTCGAGAACTATGAATTGAATTTGAAGGCTTATATTTTACATATTCACTCCGTTGCACATTCTTCAGATTGATGTTATCATAGCCATGTAACAGTGACTTTGTCTGCTTAACCACAAGGTTATTCTCTTCATAGTGATCACTATGGTTAGAAGCAGAATCGGATCTCATCCCCTCAACACCACGCTTAGTGCCCATTCTGTGATTTTTAGTGCTATTATAAGCAGAAGCTTCCCCAGGAGAGTCTTCATACAATTCCAAGGAAGAGTTCCTGCCAGGCAAAGGATTGGTATGACTGTGAAAAGTTGGTCCTTGTTTTATATGTTGGCGGGCTTTCTTATACTGCTTATCCTGGAAATCAGAATCATGCAAGGAGCAAGGTCACCTCCTTCCATATGTGAATCTTGAGAACTAAATTTGGTAAAATATGAATCATATCTCTGCAAATCATCATATAATCATATAATATATAAAGAGGAGATAGATATGCCTTCATATTCTAACATGTGTCATTCTGACATGAAATAACATGTTTAAAAATTTGTCATGTAACAAATACATGATATCAATAAATGTCATGTAGCATCTCATATTGCAATTTAAAAATAAGGTATATATTGTCGCCAGGTTTAAATTAAATTTACTGTCCACACATACAAATATAAAAATTTATAATCACATATTAATTATCTTGACATATATACATTTACATATTAATTCATATTTAAAAAATTCAAAAAAATTTCACCTGTCTTTAGTTGACCACGTTATTAATTATTTTTATTAGTGATTGATCTGAAAATCCCAAAATTTCCATAGGTGTCTTATACTATCTCTGTTATATATGTACTGTCATCCTAAATTAATTAATTATATTTTTAAATTATTATATTTATTCATATATAATTATTCTATATTATTTAAAAAACTTCAATATATACATCACACGGGAGTAAAAATTTTGCATGAAAATATAATAAAATTAATTAAACATAATTTATTATGAGGAAATTAAGAATTTATTAAGTGTTTTTTTTAATTAAGAAAATATAATAATTTTTTTATGCTCTTAATAATAAGTTGATAAAACATCCAAATGAATAAACACATAAAAATTAATACAACAACAACAACCAAACATTTTTTCACTATGTGGGGTCGGCTACATGGATCAAACGACGTCATTGTACCCTATCATAAACTAAGTCTTCAGAAATGTTATTCAAATCTAAATCTTTTTTAATCGTTTCACCTATAGTCTTTCTTTGTCTTCCTCTACCTCTAACTATTGGGCTATTCTCCACCTAATCTACTCTTCTTACAAGAAATTCTAAGGGTCTTCTCTTTACATGTCCAAACCACCTAAGGCGAGATTCTCTCATCTTTTCTACAATAGGTGCTACCCTTACTTTCTCTCTAATGCATTCATTCATAATCCTATCTTGTCTTGTATGGCCACACATCCAGTACAACATTCTCATCTCCACGACACTGATCTTATGCTCTTATTGGCTTTTTACCACCCAACATTCAGTACCATACAACATCACGGGCCTTATAGCTATGCGGTAAAATTTACCCTTAAGCTTGAGAGTCACTTTTCTATTACAAATAACTCCTGAAGCACTCTTCCATTTGATCCATCCAGCTTGAATCCTATGGTTTATATCTCCCTATATCTCTCCGTCATTTTATATGATAGATCCAAAATACCTAAACTGTGAGACTTGGGTATTCTATGATCTCTAATTTTCACCGCTAAGCTAGCATTAACACGCTTCTTACTGAACTTACATTTCATATACTCCGTCTTACTCCTGCTTAGACAAAAGTCATGTTCTTCCAATGCTCGTTTCCATAGCTCTAGCTTCCCATTTGTTTCCTCTCTCGACTCTCGAACTAAGACTATATCATTTGCAAAAAGCATGCATTGTGGCACCGACTCTTGGATATGCGCAATAAGCACATCCAAGACCAAGGTAAAAAGATATGGACTCAAAGTTGACCCTTGGTGCAGTCCTATAGTTATAAGAAAATCTTTTGTGACCCCACCTTGTGTTCTCACACTAGTTTTAGCCCCATCATATATATCTTGGATTACTCGAATATAAGTGATACAAACTCCTTTCTTCTCCAAAGCCTTCCACAAGACCTTTCTCGGTAACCTATCGTAGGCTTCTTCCAGATCAATGAAAACCATGTGTAGGTCTTTTTACTTCCTTCGATACCTCTCCATCAATCTTTGTAGAAGATAGATTGCTTCCATGGTTGACCTCCCAGGCATAAAACCAAATTGATTCTTTGAAATGAGTCTCGTCTTAATCTCCTTTCAATTACTCTTTCCCATAACTTCATGGTATGACTTATGAGCTTAATCCCTCTGTAATTTACACAGTTTTGTATATCTCCCTTGTTCTTATAAATAGGGATTAAAGTGCTTCTCCTCCATTCATTTAGCATTTTCTTAGACTTCATTATCTCGTTAAACAGCTTTGTGAGTCAGCTTATACCTTTCTCTCCTAGGCACTTCCATACCTCAATAGATATATTATCCGATCCAACTGTTTTTCTATTATCCATCCTTTTTAATGCTTCTTTTACCTCAAACTCTTGAATTCTACGATAAAAGATTTTATTTTGGTCCTCCTCTCTAGTGTTTAGAATATCCGAGTCCCCTAATGTCCCATGTTCCTCATTAAATAACTTGTGAAAATAACCCTTTCATCGATCCTTGATGTCTTGTTCCGTAACCAAGACTTTACCCTCTTCATCCTTAATGCATTTCACTTGATCCAAGTCTCTTGTCTTCATTTTCCTACTTTTAGCAAGCCTATAAATATTCATTTTTCCGTCTTTAGTGCCCAGCGATTGATATAACTCGTTAAATGCTTTAGTTTTCGCCTCGCTCACCGCCTTCTTAGTATCTTTTTTAGCTGCATTATATTTTTTCCAATTTTCATCATTTTTACACACGTCAAGCTTTAAAACATTCTCTTTTAACCTTAACCTTATCTTGTACACTTGCGTCCCACCACCAAGATTCTTTATCCTTGGGTCCAGTTAGAATTAGTAGCAATTAATTCAGATTCATGAAGCTAACAATTCATGTACCTAGTTTATATCTATGCATGTACTTAGGAAATAGTTGTCATTAATATCTTTGTAAACATAAATTGTATTTATGATCAAGTGTATATAAATATCAATGTGCTGAGTGCATTTTCACTGCAGCTTTTTCACAAACACTATTGTCTAAATTATATCCAAGTCTTTCAATATGGTATCAAGAGCAAGTTCACGTGTCCTTTGAAGGTTTCTGCCTCTGGTCCAGCAGAATCCCGGTACTGTTCACGCACTTATTTTCGTACTGTTCTGAAACTGTTCACATCACCGTTTCAACTGTTTGGTACTGTTCCGTACTATTTTGTCACTGTTCTGTACTATTTTTGTACTGTTTGTTACTATTCTGTCACTGTTCCGTCACTGTTCATTACTGTCCAGCCACCGAAAAACCACCGCGACCGCCCAGAACTGTTCGCCTCGACCTCCTCTGTCTGTCTAGCTGGTCAAAATTCATTTTTTCGGTTGTTTGGAAAAATGGGTCGTCCTCAATGCACATATTGCAAGCGAATGGGTCACACTCATAATACTTGTTACTCTCTTCATGGCTTTCCTCGAAAATCAGTCAATGCTGAAATGTTCAAGGAAAAATTTTCCAAAGCCGATTACCAAAAGTATCTTCAATTGAAAGCTGCCCATCAGTCTCATGGGTCTACTGCCACTAGTGTTCATGACTCCGCAACCTTTATATCTCAATCCGGTAACAATCAAAATCTTTGGATAATTGATTCAGGTGCCTCTGATCATATTGCTGGTAATCGTTCTTTATTCTCCTCCATATCTTCTCCTAAATTTCCTCACTTCATTACTCTTGCGGATGGTTCTAAGGTCAGCGCCAAAGGAATCGGTCATGTTTCCGTCACTTCTTCTATAACTTTAAAATCGGTTTTGTTTATACCTGGTTGCCCTTTTAATTTGATCTCCCTTAGTCAACTTACTCGATCTCTAAAGTGCTCAAGTAACTTTTGATCTTTGGTTCTTTTACTATACAGAACGTGGTAGTGGTCGATGATTGGTGTAGGACATGAATCACATGGTCTTTATTACCTCCAATCAGCTCCCTCTGTAAGTTGTACTGTAGTCGAGTCTCCAAATCTTCTTCATGAACGATTGGGCCATCCAAGTTTGTCAAAATTAAAGCAAATGGTTCCGAATCTTGCAAAAATGTCATCATTGAACTGTGAGTCGTGTCAACTAGGCAAGCATGTTCGCTCTTCCTTTCCCAGCAAAGTTGAAAGCCGAGTTGATTCCCCTTTTTCAGTTATCCATTCAGATATATGGGGACCGAGTCGTGTGTCTTCTAATGGCTTTCGATATTTCGTTACCTTTATTGATGAATTCTCTTGGTGCACTTGGGTTTTCTTAATGAAAGAACGATCTGAACTTTTGTCTATTCTCACCACTTTTGTTAATAAGGTTAAAACCCAATTCGGTAAAACAATCAAAATCCTTAGAAGTGATAATGCAAAAGAATACTTTTCTTTTGCTCTTTCTTCTTTTCTGTCATCACAAGGCATTCTCCATCAATCCAGTTGTCCTCATACCCCTTAACAGAATGGCATAGCTGAAAGGAAGAATAGACATCTTGTTGAAACTGCTCGGACCTTGTTACTTCATGCGAATGTACCTGTCCGACATTGGGGAGATGCAATTTTGACAGCCTGTTATTTAATTAATCGGATGTCATCGTCCTCTCTTGATCATAAAATACCACATTCCATTTTATTCCCTAAAGAGCCACTATTTCATGTCGCTCCACGGATATTTGGATGCACTTGTTTTATTCATGACTTGTCTCCAGGTCTTGATAAGTTTGCTTTGAGCCATCAAATGTGTCTTTTTGGGATATTCCAGGTTACGAAGGGTTACAAGTGTTACTCCCCTGTGCAGAATCGTTATTACATTTCTGCAGATGTAACGTTCTTCGAAGAAAAGTTTTACTTCTCACCATCCACAGTTGAGTCTCATACTATTCAAGAGGTCTTTCCGATTCCTTATCTTGGTCCATCACCTTCCCCTTTGTCAGAATCTGTTTCGACTACAGATATTCCTGACAATCCCCCACTCAAGCAATCTCAAAGGTCACCCATCATATACCATTGTCGTCCACGTGTTGCTAATACAGAATTGGAAGGCACTGAAAGACTAGCTGAATCATGTCCTGCTCCAGCGGATGACCCTACAACGGACCTACCTAAAGGAAACCTTGACTTGCCCATTGCTCTTAGGAAAGGTACTCGGTCAACCCGGAATCCTCATCCTATTTATAATTTTTTAAGTTATCATCGTCTTTCTCCCTCTTACTATTCCTTTGTGTCATCCTTATCTTCTGTTTCTATTCCTAAACATGTTCATGAGGCACTTGATCATCCAGGATGGCGATAAGCCATGATTGATGAAATGCAGGCACTTGAGCACAATGGTACTTGGGAGTTAGTTCCCCTTCCTTTTGGCAAGAAACCTGTTGGATGTCGCTGGGTGTATGCTATTAAGGTTGGCCCAAATGGACAGATTGATCGTCTCAAGGCTCGTCTAGTGGCCAAAGGTTATACACAAATTTATGGTCTTGACTATGGAGATACCTTTTCCCCAGTGGCAAAAATTACTTCTGTTCGACTGTTTCTTGCCATGGCTGCCATTCGTCATTGGCCATTATATCAGTTAGATATCAAAAATGCCTTTCTTCATGGTGAACTCGAAGAAGAAATTTACATGGAGCAACCGCTTGGCTTTGTTGCTCAGGGGGAGTCTGGATTAGTCTGCAAACTACGACGATCCCTCTATGGGCTTAAACAATCTCCACGAGCTTGGTTTGGGAAATTTAGTTCTGTTGTCCAGGATTTTGGACTAAAACAGAGTAAAGCAGATCATTCAGTCTTCTATTGTCATACTTCTTCGAATAAATGTGTTTACTTGGTGGTTTATGTTGATGATATAGTCATCACAGGAAATGATCATGAAAGAATCTCTCAACTTAAGGAACATCTCTTCAGCCATTTTCAAACCAAGGATTTGGGGAAGTTAAAATATTTCCTTGGCATTGAAGTTGCTCAGTCAAGTAATGGGATCACAATCTCACAAAGAAAGTATGCATTGGACATACTTACTGAAACCGGTATGTTGGATTGTAGGCCCATTGATAGCCCTATGGATCCAAATCAAAAATTACTACCTAGTCAGGGGGAGCCTTATTCTGATCCAGAAAGATATCGAAGATTGGATAGAAAACTTATCTACCTCACTATTACTAGACCAGATATCTCCTTTGCAGTTGGGGTAGTAAGTCAGTTCATGCAATCCCCTCATACTGATCATTGGGATGCAGTGATACGAATTCTGAGATATATCAAAAAGGCACCGGGACAAGGGCTACTTTATGAAGACAAAGGAAACACCGAAATAGTTGGGTATTGCGATGCAAATTGGGCAGGATCACCAATTGACAGACGATCTACTTCAGGATATTGTGTTTCTATTGGAGGGAATGTTGTCTTTTGGAAAAGCAAAAAACAAAATGTTGTTGCAAGATCTAGTGCAGAAGCAGAATATATGGCTATGGCTACAGCCACTTGTGAACTTATTTGGATCAAACAACTTCTTCAAGAATTGAAGTTTGGAGACACCCAACAGATGAAGTTGTGTTGTAATAATCAAGCTGCCCTTCATATAGCTTCTAATCCAGTGTTTCATGAAAGAACTAAACATATCGAAATTGATTGTCATTTTGTTCGTGAGAAGGTTCTTTCTAAGGAAATTAGTACTGAATCTGTTAGCTCTAATGATCAACTGGCAGATATCTTCACAAAATCTCTAAGGGGGCCGAGAATTCAATATATTTGTTCCAAGCTTGGAGCATTTGATTTATATGCTCCAGCTTGAGGGGGAGTGTTGGAATTAGTAGCAATTAATTCAGATTCATGAAGCTAACAATTCATGTACCTAGTTTATATCTATGCATGTACTTAGGAAATAGTTGTCATTAATATCTTTGTAAACATAAATTGTATTTATGATCAAGTGTATATAAATATCAATGTGCTGAGTGCATTTTCACTGCAGCTTTTTCACAAACACTATTGTCTAAATTATATCCAAGTCTTTCAATAGGTCCAAAGCCTCTTGATTCACCGAGTGTCTCTTTCCTACTTTCTTAATCTCTTTAGCCATCTCGTTCCACATATCATTAGCACTCCCTTGTACCTCCCAAATCTCTTCCTCCATAATCCTCCTCTGAAAGAGCATTTGTTTTCCGCCCTTTAGTTGCTACCATTTGATCCTTGACTCTTTGTCTCGACAATTTTTCCTTAATCTCATCTTAACCCGTACATCCATAACCAAAACCCTGTGTTGGGTAGTCAAGTTCTCTCTAGGGATAACTTTGCAATTCATGCAAAGCTTTCTATCAAATTTCCTTATTAGAAAGAAATCAATTTGAGAGCAAGAACCCCTGCTTCTATATGTGATAAGATGCTCTTTCCGCTTCCTAAAACAAGTATTAGTTACCGTAAAATCAAACGCTATCGAAAAATCTAGAATCGCTTTGCCCTCTACATTAACTACTCTTAAACCATAACTCTCATGTAAACCCTCATACCCCCTAGATTCCCTCCCCACATGACTATTTAAGTCCCCTCCTAGAAAAATCTTCTCTCCTAATGGTATTTCCTGAACTAAACTTTCTAAATCCTCCCAAAAATTTATCTTGTAGTGCTCGTCTAACCCTACTTGGGATGCATATGCACTGATAACATTAAAAGTCTCATGTTCCACAACAAACACATAAAAATTAATATTAAAAGAAAAAAAAAACTATAGAATCAAAAATTGAAATTATCTAAAACTAAATAAACTAATTATTTATTGGGAAGTCATATAAAAAAAATATTTATTGAGAAGAGCTACATAATCCAGTTATCATAGCATGGGAAGAGCCAGTTAACGAAAACAAAAAAATGGTTTTGAGAGAGTCCCACTGTAGACTCCACTAATTATAACTTAATCAAATTCATCTAAATCATCTGGTATGCCATATTTCTAGACTAAGTATATTTTTTCTTATTTATTTTAATATTTTTCAATTTATCTCGTGCATTACATGGGAACAAAACACTAGTACACAGGAAAAGAAAGTGCAGCCAGGGATTAACAATTAAGCACTGGTTTTAATAAAACCGCTTTTTCTCGTTATACGCTTGAAACTTTAAAAATCAGGTAACTGCCCAATTTGTGAAACATGCATCATGTAATTTAAACAGACTGTGTTCTACTAGGATAATCATAATAAAAGAACACATTTGAAAGTTCAACTTACAGAACTAAGACTGGATTGCCTTTTCACAGCAGAGATTTCTGGAGAATTTGGAAGAGCAGGATTTGCAACATAATATGGTTCTGCCATAGCATTCATCAGATTAGACAGGTAAGAATTTCAATATATTCTCAAAATGACTTGATGCAGCTAGAACTAAGATATAGAGTCAAGTGAATCAGCAGAATATCGAAAATAAACCCTCACACATCAGCTAAGATGAAATCTTTTTAGTAAAACATTCAAAGATCAATATAAAAACTCTTTGACCTAAACAAGCAAAAAAGCATACTGCACAAAGATGAGTATGCAAAAGCCATGTGCGGTTCTTAAAAGATAGCATCCATCTCCATGAACAAGTTCTCCAACTTTAAGGAGAACTAAAGCCACAAGTCCTTCAATATGAGCAAGATATACCAAAAGAAAAACAATATTTCTTTTGGGCATTTCCTTCTAAAGAAAATACCAAAGCATCAGCCAATAAAAAAGAGATTTAAGCTCTTGGTTAAGCTAACAATTTTCAAAAGTTAAGCTCTTAGTTTTTATTCTTCACCCTTGATAGGTACCAGAAAATTAAGAACAGAAAATGAATAGAAACACTGATATATTGATAAATCTCTGGTTGATATCAAGCTGATATCAATTCCAATAATGCTGTAACAGCTTCTAGGAATGCAGAAAAAAAGAAACAAGGATGAGCAAATTAGAGAGTGCTCAATTCTCTCCCAAGTCCAAGCCAAATTCCAGCCTACCTCCCCTCCCCCAAACCACTCAGTTATATTCTCTCTTCATAACAGAATCACGAGAGAATGACCTTTTTCCCATTACCACTGCCACATCAGCAGTTGGTTACAACATTGTGGTTCCCCCCCTCACTCACATTTTCCTCACTCACTCGGCCCAAACCCACTCTATCTTGGGTTTTCCTTCTAACATAGACCTGAGTAATCTTAGGAGGGGCTCTATCAACACTTTCCCCCTCAAGATACACCTTGCCCTCAAGGTGGAAGTTAGGGAACTGCTCCTTGATAGCAGGCAAAGCCTCCCATGAGTTTTCAAAATCTGGCAGATTGTGCCACTTGATGAGAAGTTCTGTTTCCCCTTCTGAATTGGTGCGAACTGCTAGTGCCTCTTCTGGATGCACCTTCAATTCCCAGTCGTCTGCCAGGAAAGAAGGTAAGGGTTGGCTGGTAATATCTGCTGCAACTGATTTCTTCAACAGAGACACATGGAAAACAGGGTGCACTTGGCTGTTCTCAGGAAGCTTCAGTTTATAAGCAACTGGGCTAATCTTCTGCACAATCTCATATGGTCCATAGTACCTAGGACTCAATTTCTGATTCACCCTCCTAGCCAAAGTCTTTAATTTATAAGGCTGAATTTTTAAGAAAACCGAATCACCCACCTGATATTCCACCTCCCTTCTATGCTTGTTGGCTTGGTTGCACATTCTATTTTGAGCCTTAAGTAAATGTTCTCTGAGTTCATCTAGCATGTGGTTTCTATCAGCCATTAACCTATTTGCTGCTTCCGCTGAAGATTGATTTCCATCTCCCCTAACCAACACGGGAGGGTCTCTTCCATATAATGCTGTGAAAGGAGTCATCTTAGTGGCTGAATTATAGTTGGTATTATACCAAAACTCTGCCCAGCTGAGCCATTGAGGCCACATCTTGGGTTTGTTCCCTGTTAGGCACCTTAAATAGGTTTCCAAGCACCTGTTTACTACCTCGGTTTGCCCATCAGATTGTGGGTGGTATGCTGAGCTAAACTTCAGCTTGGTTCCAGCAAACTTGAACAATTCTGTCCAAAAGGTGCTAAGGAACACCTTGTCCCGATCTGACACAATGGTAGAAGGGAATCCATGAAGCCTGACTATGTTATCAATGAAGATCTTGGCAATGTCTCTAGCAGTATAAGGGTGAGCCACTGCTATGAAGTGGGCATATTTTGTAAATCTGTCCACTACCACCAGAATTGTATCTACCCCAAAAGCTTTAGGTAGCCCCCCTATAAAGTCCATAGACAGATCTGTCCAGGTGTGGGTTGGTATTGGAAGAGGTTGGAGTAGACCTGCTGTTATTCCTTTGGCAGACCTCACATCCATGCACATACTGCTGGATCCTCTTCTTCATTCCTTCCCAATAAATCAGCCCAGAAATCCTCTTGTATGTCCTGAAGAAACCTGAGTGACCTCCTAGTGCAGAATCATGAAACTCTTTCAGAATTAAAGGAACCTTGGGAGAATCCTTAGGTACCACCATTCTTCCCTTGTAATATAGTCTCCCTTTTCTGAATTGGAAATTTGGATGTGATTCTGGTTGCCTCAACAGATCTTGAACAATTCCCCTCAACTTCTCATCTGCTTGTATTTCATCTTCTAGTCCATCCCATTCATAAAACTGGACAGAAGAAATGGCTGAGTATTGGAGCTTCCTGGAGAGTGCATCAGCCACTCTATTTTCCCTTCCTGGCTTATATTTTATTTCAAAGTCAAACCCCAATAGTTTGGAGATCCATTTCTGTTGTTCTTCCCCCATAATTCTTTGTTCAACTAGATACTTCAAGCTTTTTTGATCAATGTGCACCACGAAATGCCTCCCAAGTAGGTAGTGCCTCCATTTTTGAACTGCTAATACTACAGCCATTAATTCTCTCTCATACACAGATTTATTTTGAGCCCTGTCAGATAAAGTTTGGCTCATATATGCAACTGGTTTTCCTTCTTGCATCAGCACAGCCCCCACTCCCTTCCCAGAGGCATCAGTCTCCACAATAAACAACTTCTCAAAGTTTGGAACAGCCAACACAGGTAAAGTGGTCATTGCTACCTTAAGTTTGTCAAACGCAACCTGAGCTTCATGGTCCCATTTAAACATGTCCTTCTTCAGCATCTGAGTGAGGGGCCAAGCAATCTTCCCATAATTTTTAACAAACCTCCTATAGTAACCCGTGAGCCCCAGAAACCCCCTCAATCCTTTCACATCCATAGGAATTGTCCAGCTCACCATATCTTCTACTTTTCTTGGATCTGCTAATACCCCACTTTCTGAAATTAAGTGCCCCAAGTACTCCAATTGCTGTTGGCCAAAACTGCACTTTTTCTTGTTAACAAAGAGGTGATTATCCTTCAATACTTGCAGTATCTTCTTGAGATGATCCTCATGGCTGTGTTCATTTGGACTGTAAATTAGGATGTCATCAAAAAAGACTAGTACAAACTTCCTCAAATAAGGCTTCAAGACTTGGTTCATGAGGGCTTGAAAAGTGGAGGGTGCGTTGGTCAAACCAAATGGCATAACCAAGTACTCATAGTGTCCCTCATGAGTCCTAAAAGCTGTTTTAGGAACATCCTCTTCCTTCATCCTAATCTGGTGGTAACCAGATTTTAGATCCAACTTGGAAACACCCTTGCACCTCCCAATTCATCTAGCAACTCATCAATAATGGGAATGGGAAATTTATCAGGGATGGTCATCTTGTTCAACGCCCTATAATCCACACAAAACCTCCACCCACCATCCTTTTTCTTAGCAAGAATAACAGGACTAGAGTATGGGCTGGTACTCGGTCTAATTATACCAGCTTGCAACATTTCACTCACTATTTTTTCAATTTCATTCTTTTGGTAGTGAGGATACCTGTATGGCCTGATATTAGGGATTGGAGCTCCATCCTTGAGATAAATAGCATGATCTTGCACTCTTCTAGGGGGCAGCCCGTAGGGTTCTTGAAAAATATCAACAAATTCTTCCAACACAGCCTCCATTTCTGCTGATAGAAGGTTCTGCTCTCCTTTTTCATCTTCTCTCAGTACTGGATGGTATCCCACATAATACCCTTCCTCTTCATTTTGTAATGCCTTCAGCATGGTCTTCCAAGAGGCCTGGGCCCTACAAAGTGAAGGATCCCCTCTGAGAATCATCTTGAGGCCTCCCCTCTCCCATTTAAGTGTCAAATTCTTGAAATTAGCTTCAATATCCCCCAAACTAGCAAGCCAATCCATTCCCAGAACCACTTCTGCTCCCCCCAAATCAAACAGGAAAAAATCCTGTTTAATTTCCACTCCCTGCACCTCAAGGATCACCTCTCTGCATAATCCTCTGCTCCTCACTTTTTCTCCGTTTCCCACTTCGACTGTATAGTCAGGGGTGATCCCTACTGGCAGGTTCAGCTCCTTTACCAATTTTCTGGAAATGAAGTTGCTGGATGCTCCACAATCCACCAACACCAATACTTGTCTTCCTGCAATTCTACCCCACACCTTTAATGACTGATTAGAGGTCAACCCTACTATGTTGTGTAAGGTTATTTGGTGAGTTTTATCTTCTATCTCTACAACTGCCCCTTCGTCCTCTTCCTCACTTTCCCCCTCTCCTTCCTCCAAATTCTCCATTATGACGATGTGGTAATGCTTCAATTTGCATACATGCTCCAGTCCCCATTTTTCCCCGCACTTAAAGCATAACCCCTTACGGCTTCTTTCTTGCAGCTCAGCTTGAGAAAGCCTTCTTCCCATAGTACTCCTCTTGTCTCCGCCTTGCTCATCTGGTGGTTTCGGTTCCAGTGAGCTTTTACCTCCATATGTGGTCCTTAGAGTATTGGTGTGATTTTTCCCCACTTCTCCTCCCAAATTGGGCTTGACCGTGGAGTAGTTCTTTACGTATGGCCCCCCTCTGTCATTAGTAACCATCCCTCCTTTCCTTAATGCTCCATTCTTCTCCTCCAACAACATTGTCGTGTCCATCAATTCAGACATGGTCTCAAAGTTATACAGCTTGAGTTCAGCTTGCAACTCCTCCCGTAACCCCTTCATAAAAATTCCCATCATCATCACTTTGTCTGCATTCTTCAGTGGAGCAGAGATCATTTCAAATTTCTCTCTGTACTCCGTTACTGATCCTGTTTGTTTCGTGCTCAACAATGGACCAAAGGGGTTCTGAATCAATCCTGGTTGACAACGCCTTAGGAGGGCCTCCTTGAACTGTTCCGAGCTAGGGGAGGGGGTTTGTTCCTCCCACCACTAGTACCAGCTTAATGCTCTGTTTTCGAGAGCCACCACTATTGCGTCTAGTTTCTCTGGGTTCTCCACTTGATTGAGCTTGAAATATCGTTCCACCCTATTAACCCAGCCATATGTGTCGTCTCCCGAAAAAATTGGTACCTCCAGCTTCCTTCCCCCATCGTTCCTCCATGGTGGTCGGGTCCCTCTTGAAGAGTGGCTTCTGCTTTCACGATCTCTGGATTCCGATCCTGGACGATGGACCGAACCCACTCTACTGTTGCGTTTCCCGTTTTCACTACCCTCCTCTTCGTGGTAGTTGGGTGACCGTCGGCGTCCCGATCGTCCCCTAGTGTAGTTCCGGTTGCCCCTTTTCAGTAGCCGTTTGAGTTCATCCATCTGGGAACGACTTTCGTTCCTCCATTCTTGCACACTTCGTTCCAGGTTCTCCACTCTCGATTCCATGGCAGCTCGCGTGGTCACCATATACAGCTCCCAGAATTGGGAGCTCTGATACCAGTTGATAGGTACCAGAAAATTAAGAACAGAAAATGGATAGAAACACTGATATATTGATAAATCTCTGGTTGATATCAAGTTGATATCAATTCCAATAATGCTGTAACAGCTTCTAGGAATGCAGAAAAAAAGAAACAAGGATGAGCAAATTAGAGAGTGCTCAATTCTCTCCCAAGTCCAAGCCAAATTCCAGCCTACCTCCCCTCCCCCAAACCACTCAGTTATATTCTCTCTTCATAACAAAATCACGAGAGAAACACCTTTTTCCCATTACCACTGCCACATCAGCAGTTGGTTACAACATTGTGGTTCCCCCCTCACTCACATTTTCCTCACTCACTCGGCCCAAACCCACTCTATCTTGGGTTTTCCTTCTAACATAGACCTTAGTAATCTTAGGAGGGGCTCTATCAACCCTCAACCCTATCAATCCTTTTGAAAATTCATAATTTTACAAATCATTTATATTGTAAACTTCAAATAACTTGGTGCCAACACAAAAAAAATTCATTCAGGAACTCAAATTATAAAAACATTGGCTAATTAATAGTGACATAAAGCTTAATTTAAATCCATGAAACTAGCTAATCTGATTTCATAAAGTTCTAATGCGAACAACAATCTTCTGACAAATATTGATAATTATTGTAGACCATTGAACTAACCTAATCAGATTAATTGTCATTGACCCTGTTAGTATTCATATTAAGAAGGCATCCCTTTAAATTCCTTGAAAGCATCTAAATCATCCCAATGCATAACAAATAACCATGGGCTTGTTGGAAAACATTTTATTTGCTATTCATATAAACAAATCACCCCCTCTCACACCCAGTTGTATCCTTCAAGCTGCCACTGCCTATGACAGAAAAATAATGTGATGTGTGCAAAATATCTTTTTCACTATGTGATGTTTGCAACAATATTCCTTCAACCCAAAGAAGCAACTTTACTGTTCAACAAAAAAAAAACATTTTAGTCTTGCAAAACTAATTGAACGAGACATGGAAAATGGGAGAACTGAATGCATATGGTACAACCTACCATGAACTAGATCTGCAGTTTGACATTCAAATGCCCCTGGAGGAATTGTATCGAATTCTACACTAAGTAGTGGACCATCTTCCAGATAATGCCTTCCTAATTGCTTCTTAACAGCAGTTATAGCAGCATTTTCTATATCTACCTTCACTTTCAAATATCCTGACGGTTTATATCCCATGTTAATTGCACCCTTGGGATTTAGGGGGGGAAGAGCTCCTTTAGGTGATAGATATCTAGAAGGCTCCATATCGTATGGATCCTGGCCTTGAGGAAACAACCGTTCTTGCAAAGATGAGCTACTCTCAGATGATGTGTTATCCATTGCGCTATCATTTTCTGTATAATGGTTCCTATGTCCATAGGTCATATCTGCAACTGAAAATTCATGGTTATAGAGGCCATGACTCTCAACCTCTTTGGGATCCAGATATCTATAATCATCATGTTTAGTGCTTCCGCATGAATCCTGCCCTAGCCCACTGCCATGATCCTGGACGACACCACTTGAACGATCTTGTCGTCCATTAGCACGTGCTTCATCTTTGAACAATCTTTTATCTTTTAACCTTCTGTGGCAAAACCATCCAGATACTTGCTTTTCTGTCAACGCTAACTCATCAGCAAGTTCTAATTTCATTTCCTCTGTGGGATATTTGTGATCTGGAAACAAAGGTGAAAAAGAAGTTCCTCAAGAATTAGCACTTAGCAAGACGCATTAACACCCATATGACAAAAGAAGCACTCCTACGAGTCCTACCATTATAAAATTTTTCCAAAGCCATAACCTGGGCAGGTGTTTTGAGCCTTCTTTTCTTATTTTTCTCCATAGAGACTTTATTTTCTTCTGATTGCAACTCAATTGATTCTGAACACCAACAGAAAAGCAGAAAGTTAAGTACTAGTCTTAGAATGGAAAAAATAAGAAACATCAATAACAAAATTAAAAAAAATCCAATGCCATATCAGCCACTCAAATTGATCCACAAATGTTATGAAATCAGACATATGGTTACATGCTTAACAGTGATGACAATATGAAAAAAGATGGATGCATGAACAATTGAAGTCATGTTACTGTTGGGAATTTTCATAAGAGCCAGAAAGTTGCTTTCTTCAACTCAGGACCTGCTTCAATGATATAGATCCTCCACTAATAATTTCAATAGGTTGAGAGTTTGTTACATAAGATCACTAAGAAGTAAGAACATATATCTAATGAATTTCATTCTTAGCAGCCAAGTCTAACCAGCGCTCTCAGTAACTGCAATAATGCAGGGTCTACATCCATCAACGCAATTATTTACACGTGAATTGTTATTAATATCCAATCCCATGTAGCATAATTCTATCATATGTCAACACTCAACAATCAACATACAATGAACAATGTTCAGCCAAAAAGTAAACTGCATCTTACATACAGTAGATGTTATATTGATAGAACTATAAGATTATTCAGATATGTAGCTTATACTTGTATGATTTGGTTAAAATGTCAAGGCGAAGGGGAGCTAGTGTAGGGATGGCAACGGGGCGGGGCGGGGCGGGGACGGGTAGTAGCCCCCCGTCCCTCGCCCCCGCGAATAATACCTGCCCCCGTCCCCGCCTCCATATCCGTGAGAGTACCCGTTTATCTTTCCCCCGCGGATAAACGGGTATCCGCGGATATCCGTGGGTACCCAATAAATTGTAAAAAAAAATTAAAAAATCAAAAAAATAAAATAAAAAAATAAAAAATAAAAAAAGTATAATACTATAATTTTTTAAAATTTGTCTAACACAACTTAATTTAAAAATAATATCAAACACCTAAAATACTTTTAATTTATATAACTTTACAATATTTTAATTTATATAATTAAGTTTTTTAAAAATTTTATATAAAATATTTATATAAAACTTTTTGCGGAGTACATGTAGTACGGAGGAACCACCCGCCCGCCCACCCTTCTTGGTTTATTAAACGGGGATAATACTAAACGGTATTTATATCCGCGGGAGAATTTGACGGATATTACCCGCCCCGTCACGGTATTATTACATGGCACATGCGGCGGAGTAAAATTGCCATCCCTAAGCTAGTGAGCTGCACTCCCAAGAGTGGGCAGAGGGCAGCCAATCAATTCAAAATATGAAAAAACTCCATCCATCTATCCATGGTCATGCCTAAACTGGATATCTATACATTCCAGTGTTATCAAAAGGCGGTTATGGCGGCGCCATGGCGGGGCGGAAAACGGGCAGAACGCCATAGAAAGCAAATGGCGTTGCGGGTTGCACATGGCGGATGCCATGGAGATGGCAGCGTGGCGATATGGCGGACGCCACATGCAAATGGCGGATTTTGGGGTATTTTGGGTTTTTGGGTTTTTTTAAAATTAGGGGTATTTTAGGCTGTTTGGGTGGTTTTTGTTTTTGATTTCCCACCAATCAGCATCGTTCGAGCCCTAATTCCCAAAGCATTTGCTGCTTCCCACTCCATCGAGCCTCTGTTCTTCCATTCCATCGCACTCCTCTCCAACAGCGCCGATCGTCTTCGCCGGCCAGTCACCGTCGGCGTACCTGTCTTTTCTAGCCAGTCACCGTCGCGTCTCTATCTTCTCCGACGGCGTGTCTCTATTTCGCACACCGCACCTCCATCTCTGTTTCTTTCTTCTCCAAATCTCCAAGTAGTTAAGGTTTTTATTTCTGTTTATTTTTTTGTTTTCTGTTTCTTTCCATCTGTTTTGCACCCACCCCTGACCATCACCCAAAGGATGTTGTCTTTCTTCCCCCCCAACCCCCACCCACTGTGCGTGTTGTTTTTCTTACCCATCATCCACTTCATTCTTTTTCTTACTCAGTAGGCTCTGTTTGTGCATGCTCTCGTACTTTTCCTTGATTTTAATTTCTATTCTACATCTTTACGTGATTTAGGGTGATGGCAACTACTAATAGACTGATCCAGTGGAAGTATTGTCATCCATTAGTGGAGAATGAGACCAATGATTTGGTTTGCAATTTTTGTGACAAAATTACCAAGGGAGGCATCACTAGATTAAAACATCATCTCATGGGAAAGAAAGGCAATGTCAAAGCTTGCCCAAAGTGTCCCAAAGAAATTAGAGAAGAGTTGTGGGCGTATTTTAGTGGTAAAAAGAAGTCGATAGTCTTTGAAATGGGAATTGATGTTGTGAGGGCTCTTGACCTTGAAAATTTGACTTTTGGTGAGAGTGAAGAAGAAGAAGGGCTAAGAGATGAAGATGATATGCCAACTACTGCCACTGCCAGTGAGAGGAAAAAGAAGACTACCATGAAAGGGCCATTGGATTTGTATTGCCAAAAACCTGAAACTGCCATTAAACAAAGGAAAAAGGAAAAGTTGAGGCAAGCTAGCATAAGGGACTCTTGTGACAAAGAAGCACGAGCTAGAGTCATTCAATATATAGCTCGATGGATGTACCAAGTTGGAATTCCATTCAATGCTGTTAACTACAAAAGCTTCAACCATATGATTGAAGCTATTGGAGCCTATGGTCCGGGTTTGAAGCCGATGACTTTTCATGAGGCTAGAGTGGTGTGCCTCAACAAAGAACTTGCATACACAGAAAATTTGTTGAAGGGCCACTATGTTCAATGGGCAAAATTTGGTTGCTCCATTATGTCAGATGCATGGACTGATAGGAAACAAAGAAGCTTGATTAATTTCTTGGTGAACTCTCCGGCCGGGACAAAGTTTGTGAGATCTATTGATGGTTCTGAATTTGTGAAGACAGGTGAAAAGTTGTTTGAGTTATTGGATAGTCTTGTAGATGAGATTGGAGAGGAGAACGTGGTTCAAATCATAACTGATAATGGAAGCAATTATGTTTTAGCTGGCAAGATGTTGGAAGAAAAGAGAAAACATATTTTTTGGACTCCTTGTGCTGCCCATTGCATAGATTTAATGTTAGAAGACATTGGGAAGCTTCCTCTAGTAAAGAAGACAATCCAAAGGGCAATCATACTTGTTGGCTTCATCTATAGCCATTCAAGTACCCTAAGCATGTTGAGAAACTTCACAAATAAAAGAGAATTAGTAAGACATGCAGTTACATGCTTTGCTACATCCTTTCTTTCTTTGGAAAGGGTTCATAAAGAAAAAGCCAACCTTAGAAGAATGTTCACCTCAGATGAATGGATGACTAACAAGTTGTCTAAGGATGCCAAAGGAAAGAAGGCAACTGAATGTGTATTGAGGCCTTCTTTTTGGAACCATGTGGTTTATACTCTCAAAATTATGGCTCCACTTGTTCGTTCTTAGGCTTGTTGACAATGAAAGAAAACCATGCATGGGCTATATTTACGAAGCAATGGACAAAGCTAAGGAAGCTATCATGAAGTCATTCAAAAATAATGAAAGCAAATACAAAGATGTATTTGCCATCATTGATAATAGATGGACATGTCAACTTCACCGCCCACTACATGCAGCTGCTCACTTCTTGAACCCGGCCTTCTTCTATGACAATCCTTCAATTGTGTTCGATTTGGAGGTCACAAATGGCTTGTATGACTGCATTAGGAGGTTGGTACCAAGCCTAGAGGTGCAACAAAAAATCTTACTTGAGCTACGAAGATACAAGCAAGCCACCGGCCTCTTTGGAGATCCTTTTGCAATATCACATAGGAAGACCCTTGCACCAGGTGAGAAACTAAGATTAAGCACTAGACTTGTAGTCATATAAATTCTTCTAACTCCTACAATTTTAACCCCTAAGCTTATAATTTATGTCTTTGTACTTTGTAGCTCAATGGTGGCGTATGTATGGACAATCAGCTCCACATATGCAGCAACTAGCCATTAAGATTTTGAGCTTGACATGTAGTGCATCTGGATGTGAGCGTAACTGGAGTGTCTTTGAGCATGTAATTGTCATTTTTCACTTTTGTCTAGCATTCTAGCCTAGTACGTGTGTAGTTAGTTACAATTTTTTTTTTTCATTATGTTATTGTGCAGATTCATACAAAGAAGAGAAATAGACTTGAGCATCAAAGATTGCATAACTTAGTGTATGTGAAATATAATCAGGCACTCCATCAACGTTACAATCTTAGGGATGAGATTGACCCAATCTCACTCAATGACATTGATGAGTGTAATGAGTGGTTGATTGGAGAGATAGATGATGAAAATGATGCTGGGAATGAGTTGGTATTTGGAGGTGATGACACTTTAGATTGGCAAACTGTTTATAAGGTTTCAGGGGTTGGAGAGTCTACAACAAATACTAGGCTGCAAACAAGAAAAAGAAAGCAAATCTCAAGTGGTGCAGCAGCTGCAAGAGCTTCAAAGAAAGGTTCAACAGCTGCAACTTCAACCTCAAAAGGGAAAGGGTGGTAGTTGAAGATGAAGAAATAGAATTTGAAGACAATCTTGAGGAATCGAAGAAGGGTTGGAACAAGCGATTTTGGGGAATCGGAAGGAGAAGAAGAGGGATATGCCACACTAGAAGACAATGAGAGTGATGACTACATTGAGGAGGAGGAGGAATAGATTCTAGATTTGTGTCAATTTATCATTTTGCTGTTACTTGCTGGCTGCTGCCTGCTAGTACTTGACTACTTTCTAGTTTCTCCTTTTTAGTTCTTAGTGACCTAAACCTTATGTTTTGTGTCTTTTGACTTATGACTTGGATAGTTTGATTATGCTTTTGAATTTGACTTTGATCATTACAAGTAACATAATGTCATAATCAAAGTCAAATTCAAGAAAAACATAGCATAACAATTAACACATATGACAATACCCCAAGTAAATGTAAATCCTATATAGTTCAAACTTCAAATTATATATATGAGTTATACTTTTGATGAATTTTATTTCTTAGAATATATTTTTAATTTTATTGTTCTTGATATATGTTATTAGTTTTTTTAGTATTTTTTGTATATTTTTTATATTTTTAATATAGCCACCATGGCTTCTGCCATTGGCCGCAACGCCATCCGCCATATTTGTATGGCGGATTTTTGGCTTTTCGCCATGAACCGCCATCTGCCATTAATAACACTGATACATTCTATTAAAAGTCATCGTCAAGCAAATGCTCTCCATATATTGAAACATTGAGATTAGTTGACGTTCTCATCAACTATGTAAACATTGATGGTTGAGAGGAAAGAGAAAGGAGAGAAAAGGAGAAACCATGCTGATGGAAGTTGTGACCTAGGTCATCCATTTGATTCTATTATATGAGTAAAAGAATAACTATTACAAAGGAATAATAGAGTAATGAAACTACTGAAAGTAAAAAGACCAAAGGTAAAAACCTATTTATCTAACACTCCCCCTCAAGCTAGAGCATATATATCATATGATCTAAACTTGTTACATATATAATTAATTTGGGGTCCTCTAAGAGATTTTGTATGAAGATCTGCAAGCTAATCATTTGAGTTGACAAAGATTGTGACAATGTCACCTGAAAGAACCTTCTCTCTTATAAAATGACAATCAATCTCAATATGTTTAGTTCTTTCATGAAAGACTGGATTAGAGGCAATATGTAACGCGGTCTGGTTATCACAGACAAGGGTCATCTATCCAACATCTCCAAACTGAAGTTCTTTGAGTAACTGTTTTAACCAGACAAGCTCACATGTTGCCGCAGCCATAGCTCTATACTCAGCTTCAGCACTAAATCTAGCAACCACACTCTGCTTCTTACTTTTTAAAGAAATCAAGTTACCTCCAATAAGTGCACAGTAGCCTGAAGTGGAACGTCTATCAAGTGTACCTGCTCAGTCAGCATCAGAATAATCAACCACTTGAGTGTGTCCCTTATCCTCATAGAGGAGTCCTCCTCTTCCTGGTGCTCCTTTAATATATCTTAAAATCCGAACCACAGCATCCCAATGGCTATCACATGGAGAATTTAAAAACTGACTAACAACACTCACAGGAAAAGAGATATCAAGTCGAGTCACTGTGAGATAATTCAATTTCCCAACAAGTCTCCAATATCTACCTGGATCAGCTAAGGGCTCCCCCTGATTTGGTAGAAGTTTGACATTAGGATTCATCGGGGTATCAATAGGCTTAGCATTTAGCATGCCAGTTTCCTCAAGTATGTCCAAAGTATACTTTCGTTGTGAGATAGAAATACTATCCTTAGACTGAGCAACTTCAATTCCCAGGAAATATACCAAAGTTTGCCCAAGTCTTTTGTCTAAAAATGATTGAAGAGGAATTTTTTAAGTCGCTAAATGTCATGATGATCACTGCCTGTGATAACGATGTCATCAACATATACAACTAGATAAATACATCCTTGAGAAGAATGGTGGTAGAACACTGAATGATCTGCTTCACTGCGAGTCATACCAAATTGTTGCACCACAGTACTAAAGCGACCAAACCAGGCTCAGGGAGATTGTTTGAGGCCATAGAGAGATCTTCGTAAACGACACACATGTGCAGAACACTCCCCCTGAGCAACAAAGCCTGGCGGTTGCTCCATATAGACTTCTTACTGTAGTTCACCATGAAGAAAGGCATTTTTGATATCTAGTTGGTGAATGGGCCAATGACGGATGACAGCCATGGATAAGAAAGACGAACAAATGCTACTTCGGCAACAGGAGAGAATGTATCACCATAGTCAAGACCAAAAATCTGAGTATATCCTTTAGCAACCAATCGTGCTTTGAGGCGAACAATGTGACCATCTGGACCTACTTTAACAATGTAAACCACCGACAACCAATAACGGATTTTCCTTTTGGAAGGGGGACCAAATCCCAAGTTCCACTAGTTAGAAGGGCTGACATCTCCTCAATCATAGCTTGTCTCCAACCTGGATGAGAAAGAGTTTCATCTGTATTCTTAGGGAGAGGCATAGAATCCAAGAAGGATACAAAGGCATAATGGGGCGAAGAAAAACGATGGTAGCTCAAGCCAGCATAAATAGGAAAATGATTACGAGAAGAACGAATACCTTTGTGCATAGCAATAGGAAGATCATATTCACTTGGAAGGTCCGGAGCAGTGGAAGATAATGTTGAAGTAGGATGTGAGTCATCAGTTGTGGCTTCAACAATCTCAGGAGCATCACTAGTGGTTTGTCCAGAAGGTTGGACCGGCCGTGGACGCCGATGGTAAGTCAATAATGGTGGTGGTGAAGGAGGTGTCGGGTCTATATGATAAGTTGGATCAACTTCAGACTCAAGAGGGGTAATGAGAGCAGGAATAGGGAGTACCTCAGAAATAGATAGTTATTCAGAGGAGATTGAGTGGAAAAAGAAGGTTGACTCAAAGAAAGTAACATCAACAGAAATCAGATATCTCTTGAGGTCAAGAGAAAAGCATCTATACCCCTTTTGTGATCGAGGATATCCAAGGAAGACACACTTGATAGATCGAGGAGAAAGTTTATCTTTGCCTAGTGTGAGGTCATGAACAAAACATGTAGACCCGAAGACTTGAAGAGATAACGGATAAATAGATTGTGTAGAAAAAACAATGGAGTAAGGAATTTTGTCTTGGAGAACCGATGATGGCATCCGGTTGATGAGGTAGCAAGCAGTGAGAACTACATCACCTTAAAAACGAGATGGTGCTTTAGCATGAATAAGGAGTGTACGGGTTGTCTCAATTAGGTGTCTATTTTTCCTTTTAGCAACCCCATTTTGTTGAGGGGTGTGTGCACAAGAGGATTGGTGAACAATTCCCTAGGCCATAAAAGATTAGAACTGTGTAGAAAAATACTCACCAGAATTGTCACTTCTTAAGGTGCAAATGGTAACTCTAAATTGAGTTTGGATTTCATAACAAAAACTTTGGAAAATAGAGAATAATTATGATCTACTTTTCATTAAGTATAACCAAGTACACCTAGAATAGTCATCCACAAAAGTCACAAAGTATTGATATCCTAATGTTGAGATAACACGACAAGGTCCCCATACATCAGTGTGAATTATAGCAAAAAGAGATTCAGCTCGGTTACAGACTCGACTAGGAAAGGAACTACGAGTGTGTTTGCCCAATTGACAAGATTCATTCTCCAACAAAGACAACTTTGACAAATTAGGAACCATCACCTCAAGTTTTGAGGTACTAGGATGTCCAAGACGAGCATGAATAACATTGGGCGACTCTATGGCTGCAAAAACATTGGAGATTGTGAGAGACAGTAGAGGCCCTGTGACTCACACCCTGCACCAATCATCTTCCTTGAGCTCCGATCCTGCACAAGAACAGAGTCTTTAGTGAAGGTGATTAAGCAATCAAGGATGTGAGTTAGACGGCTAATTGAGATCAAATTATAAGAACAACTAGGAACATAAAGAACATTGTCAACAGATAATGAAGGCAAAAGATTAGCCTTCCCAATTGCTTTAGCTCGAGTTTTAGAGCCATCGACTAAGGTAACAGTAGAAAGGTGTGTTGGATAGGAAATGACAAAAAGCAAATGTTTGTTACCAGAGATACGATTTGAGGCACTAGAATGTAGGACCCAAGGTCCAAGGGATTGTGATTGGGAGATGCAAGCAATGGAGTTACCAATGTGTGCAATTGAGGTCACAGATGTAGAGGGTTGTCTGGATTCAAACCACTTCAGAAAATCTTCATAATCAGGTTGGGATGGTCGAGTTGTTGACCGGTGACTTGAACTTTCAGAAGTGTCAAGAGTAACGGTCTGAGCAGCATTAGCAATTAGAGGTGGTCTTCCATGCAAGATCCAACAGCGGTCCATAGTGTGACCAATCCGCTTACAATGATCATACTTTGGACGAGTGCGATTACCCATACATCCTCCTCCTTGATTTCTACCACCGTGTCCCCGATTATTCACTTGGGAGACAAGAGCTAAAGTTTCAGAAATTGGAGGTGCTGGAACTTCAGCAAAAGGCTGTGATGTGGAGGGTCCCACAACCCTGAGAAGGCTAGAAAAAGCTTGTGAGAGAGTAGGAACAACAGTGCTTTATAAAATCTAATCTTGGGTTGAAGAGTATTCTGATGGCAAACCATAAAGCGCTAGGAGCATGAAGAAGGTGTTTCTTTGTTCATACTCTTTTTCTGGAGAATTTGCTAGAAGTAGCAACTTGTTGAAATCTGAAAGAGCAACTTGAATTCTTCCCAAATAGGTAGACATACGTCCTTCAAGTTTGCGAGGAGCTATCAAAGACATAAGACCAGAACAAACAGCATACATACGTTGTATGTCATTGGTGTAAAGTTCCTTTGCCTGCTTCCATACTGTATAGCATGAGATGTAAGAGCAGAAGATTTGTTTCAATGACAAGTGAATGGTTTGCTTCATCAAGCTATATAATTGAGCATCAATCTTCTCCCATCTAAGCCTTTCAATTGCTGGGATATCCTCAGTTTTCTTTGTCAAATGGTCAGTATATCCCTGACCTAAGAGCCATAGCTTAATGTCTGAAGCCCATGTATCATAGTTGGTCCCGTCTAGTTTGTCAGTGGTGATTCCAGAAGACACATAGCTAGTGAAAATAGGAGTCTCACTCTTAGAGGTGTCATTTTTGGCATCCAACTCAGTTTCAGGTTCAGCCATAGTGGCTGTGAGAGAGACAAACAAGAAAGGACTTTAGGAAGAAATGACAGGGCATAGATCTGGCCGGAGGTGATTGAAACAGGCCGGAAAACCACCGTGAAGAGGTCCAGAGAAGACCAGAAATCAAACACAGTGGCGCGTTTTGCTCACGCGCTCTGGATGTGGTGGCGCGTGAAGGCCACACACATGGACTAAGTGGAGGCGCGTCCAACAGTGTATGAAGGTGGGCTCCTGGGTTCTGGCCGATCGGAGCCTTCTGAGTCTCCCTGAGGTCGAGTTCACTCGAAACAATGAAGGACTTGAGTGAATGGAAGAATCACAGCCGTGGGTGCACTGTAAGAACGGCTGGATCTAAACGGAAGTCACCACCACTTCGTGAGAATGGTGGGTATGAGTTTAATGCTCACCACTTGCAGTGGGCAAGTGGGTAAATGCAATGGTTTGCTCCTCCCTAGCTTTAGATACCATGTAAACATTGATGGTTGAGAGGAAAGAGAAAGGAGAGAAAAGGAGAAATCATGCTGATGGAAGTTGTGACATAGGTCATCCTTTTGATTCTATTATATGAGCAAAAGAATAACTATTACAAAGGAATAATAGAGTAATGAAACTACTGAAAGTAAAAAGACCAAAGGTAAAATCTTATTTATCTAACAAACTATATACTACCATTATTATTCTTCACATACATAAAAGTTTGAACTCCGATTTTCTTACGTCAAAAACTGAGAACAACTAGTTAAAATGCTACCTATACAATCTTTAATACAAGAACCCATGGTTTGTGCTAAACTGCTAATCAACACACTGTGCAAGTCGAAGAAGAAGAACAAGAAAAATTCCTTTCTGCGTGTATAAACACAACATCATAATCAGCCATTTCATTCTACAGTCACAATCCTTGTTAACAAAAACATTTTAAAATACATAAGTTAATATACACGCTTCATATTTATATATTATACACAATCCTTGTCAACAAAAACATTTTAAAAACTAAGAAGGTATACCGTATATAAGTTAATATACACGCTTCATATTTATATATTAAATAATAAAACTTGAGATTTGAAGAAAATTAAAAGGACAACAACTTTAACCCCAAAAAAACAAAAAGTTGATACAAAATTACCAGTATTTTGCAAGAGCACATGGGATGCCACACAGAAAGTAGATCCAAGCGTAGCCATCATGTTATGACATTGACAAAGCAAAAAAAATCGCTCCAAATTGGGGTAATAACAAAAAATGTAAGAGAGCTAAATATCTGAACACATCAAATATTAAATTTCAATTTATGACTAAAATTCAACCAAACCCCAATTTTTCCTTCACTTTGACTAACTTTCCCAGAACCCAAAGATCCCAAATTCAAGACCTTGGTGCCATATTCACCATTACAACAGCCTCACCCAGAATGCAAACAATTCATATACTGGATTCCAACCAAGCCATTCAATGCATGAATTGGAAGAAACCTTGAAAAGAAAAAAAGAAATCCATTATATAGAAAACCCAAATCTCTGATAACACAATACCTTCCATGGGCGTGAGGAATTCTGGTGAATCTCCCTCCACTGCAAGTTTTAGGGTCAAAGGTGCAAGCTTTCTCACTGGCTTCTCAGAAAAATGAGACCCATTTGAGCCAAACCAAAAGAGAATGCAAAATTAACATGTGGGTCCTGTGTTTTTCATTCAATTTGACCCCTAATTCAGATTAGAGAGAGAGAAAGAGAGAAAGGAACTTCTGTTGAAAGTTGAAAGTTGAGAGGTAAGGGAGAAAGAAGATCAATTCCCTTCTGTTCATTTCATTTGCTTCTTGTTCCAATCAACTTTTACAATTTTTTTTTGTTTGTTTCCTTTCAATTGAAAAAGCAAATCAAATTTTGGTTTTTTTTTAATTATTGAATTAAATTTACCTGTGTTTTTTTCCCCAGAATGAATGAATGTGGAAGAAAAGGGTAAAAAAATTAAGAATTTTTGCTTAAAATAATAAAAACAAATAAATGGGCATAATCTGGGAGGAGCCTGCAGTTTTTTTTTTCAAATATTTATTTCTTTTCCTTTTTTTATTTGAACTCTTTGTCTTTCTCAATCCAAAAGGTTTATTTGTTTCTTTTATATAAAAAAAAATTTATTATCACTAAAAGGTTTTATTTGTTTTGCACTAGGTTTTTGGCTTGTGCGTCGCACAAGTAATAACTTCTATCAAATTATTATTTTTATATATAATAATTTTATTTTATTTTATTGTATAAATTTACTTATTTTCATATATACTTATTATTTTACGTAAAATAAAAAACTTTAATTAGGAGTCTAAATCATTAGGATGTGTTTGTTTAATTTTTTTATTGAAAATCACTTTTTTAATTTAAAAAATCACTTCTAAAAATTTTAAAGTATTTTTGGATAAGCTTTTAAAAATAATTAGAATAAAAAAATTAAATTTTTAATTATTTTGAAAAGCTACAATAAGATGTTTTGAAAAAATAAAGTATAGAAAAGAGAAAAAAAACATTTAAAGAGATGGAGAAGTTCCTTTTTACAAAAATATCTTTATATTGTTTTAAAATGATAAATGTTATAGATCCTATCTTTCAAAAAGTAATTTTTATAATTATATTCAAAAGATAAAATAGGGCTTTTAATTAAAATCCTTAAAAAAATTACTTTTTATGATATCTTAAAATTATTTTTATTCAAAGATTATCTAAATGAACCCTTATTCTAATTGAACAATATCTAATAATACTAAAAAATTAAAGAGTATAACTACTAAATAAAAACTACTAAAGTATAAAAATCAATGAAATGAAATTTCAAAACTATATTTAACAATTATAATATATATTACTTAAAATCTCTTTCCCGTGCATTCTATTGGTTGTTTTAAACTCTATAACTATAACTATAAAAAAATTATTTGATATTTAAATATTTAATAAATTTCTAATTTAATTTCATTTATTTTTGAAAAAATTCAACTCCAAATAAAAAATATAAAAACATAATTTAACATTTATCCAACAATAAAAAATAAAGGAGAAAGTTCACAAAGTCTTTTCAATTTCAACTTTTTTAAATTCAATTAATTATTTAATTCAAAAAATCAAAAAATTATACACCATATATTTCTTTAAATTAGTTATAACCATTTTTTAAAAATTAAAATAAGAAAATATTATTAACCCAGTATTAGTTCCATCTAAGTAATAACATTCTTTTTTAATTAAATACAAATATTTTTTACCATTTTATAAAAGAGAGTAATATTTTTTATTATTTTTTTGTACCCACCTCATTTTATGGTGGATTGACAGGTCAACTTACCTAAAAGAAAAACAAAATGAAGGATTGACATGTTGGACAAATCAACCCAACAAAAGATAAATAAATAAATAAAAAGTAGCAAATTAGATGGGTCAACCACTAAAAAGTGAGCAAAAAAGAGGAGTTAAACGAGTCAACACGTGAGTTGACTTGCTTAATCTACTGCCAAAAAGTAAAAAGAAAAGAAAAAAAAATGAAAAGTGACTCAATGAGCCAACTCACTCTACTCGCTACCATAATCTTTGTTGTATGGGTCAAGCTAAAATTACCCACCTTAGAAAATAGGTTACAAAATTCAACTCAAACCGTTATTTTTGACGTGTAAAACGGACTAACTCATCAAGTTTTACCCGTTTTAGCATCTCTACTTCAATTGATAAGAATATAATTATTTTTTAACGATATATGAAAATAATTATTTAGTAATTAAAGTACATATATAAAAAGTATATATATACCTACAAATAAGAAACGTTTACTATCACGAAAATTAATAACTATCCTTTAAATTTTCACTTTCTTTTAAAAACTATATTAAACTTATCACTAATATAAAAAATTTATCATCATTTATAACTTTATAGTCACCTTCTTTTTTACTTTATCTAAAATATATCACCAACAATATCAATTTGATATATATCAATATGATTTGAGTATTAATAATTTATCAATTAACAAAACCTTAGAAGCATTAACAAAGCTACTACTTCATTTGATAATAAATAATTATTTAACAATAAAAATTACTAGTATGAAATCACTTACCCATGTAATCACTTCCTCCAACACTTTTTTTTATATTCAAATGTGATACATATACAAAAGTCAAAAAATTACTTATGAACTCATGGAATAAATAATGTAGACTCATTCTATTTTGCTTTATCAATTGATTTATCTTGGATATGCAATGATGACAACACAATCAATTCTAAGTGTATTAAAGTGCTTATAATAGTATAAAAAATAATAAAAATGTACCTACCAAATATAATATAAATATTAAAATAATATAATTTTTATGTAAATACTAATATATTAATTTTTAAATATTTTTTATCGTAAGATATTTTTATTTAATACTAATTATTAAATTTTCAATATCTTAATATCAAAATATTAAAATATTTTATTAAATATTAATATTTTTATTAGCATAATGTATTTTTATTATTAAATGTTTTTATAATAAAATATCCTTTTAATTATTTGTTCACCTACACATGTGAAAGAGAAAAAATTTCATGAAAACTAGACATATGAAATGAATGATAATGGCCCTTTGCATTAGAATATGACATATGGTCCTTTAATAAGAAGAGGACATGTGCAATTTTTAATTCTTAAATATTTTTTATTATAAAATATTTTATTATTTATTAAATATTAATTTTGAAAATTTATTTATTATTAAATATTAATCATTAATTATTCAATATCTTAATATTAAAATATTAAAATGATTTATTAAAAATTAATATTTTTGTTAAAATAATTTTTTTAATTATTAATTTTTTTAAAACATATTTTTTAAATTATTTCTTTACTCACGCATTCCACAATGTGAAAGGAAAAACATGTCATGAGAGTTTGATATGTGGAATTAATAGTAGTGACCATTTGTATGAAAATGACATGTGTCCCCTTAATGAGAGGAGGACGTGTATAATTTTTTCCTTTTGACTAAATTCAAGTAGAGATTGACATATGTCTATAGAAACTTTCTCTTTCTAAGACAAAATGGTACTTGTCTCATAAACCTTAAATTAATGACAACATGTATTAATAGTAGTGTAGATTAATAATAATAAATAGTAGAAGTTGATAGTAGAAGTTGATAATAGATATGTAGTAGATATTGATTGATATTGATTGATGATTAAAATTCAAAATTCAAATTAAAGTTAAATTGAAAGAGAATATGACACATATATCTTAAGGACACATGTATCTTAAAGCTAGCTCTTTGTAGGAGAAAAAGACATATGTCATTGTAAATTTTGAAGGCATAAAGGTGATGACCCACGTAAATTTTGTCTTGTAGTGGAAGGCTTGAATTGTATAAATAGTAGATAGTAGATTAGTGATCCTAAGTTCTAACATATATATTTGGGTTAATGTTGCAAGTACAATCCACAATCGGCTTTAAGTATTAACTAGCCTTTTAACCTGTGATTCACATGTGCAGTTGCGTAAAAATTTTTATAATTCTTGTTTTGAAAGTAATATTTTAAATTTTTTTATAATCATAAATTTGGTAATAAATTGAAAGTGAAGATTGATATAATATATATAAATTGTAATATTCTCTTCAACATGTTAGACTTATAAACAGTTATAGAAGTAGTTTAATACATGTTTAACATGCCTGTTTAATTTTGTGATAATTGGAGTTAGTTTAGATACTTTACAGTAAGTCGAAAAATGAAAAATAGCTTAAAATGACTCAAATATTAGCTTAAATGGCTTAATTAATGAAAATAAATGTAAATAACTTATTTCTAAGTCACAAATGTGTATTATGTAATGTGATTAAAGTTTGAGAATAATCAGAATCTATTTTGTATTTTTAGGCATACTAGTTGTATGTTTTAATACTGAATTGACTAGTTATAAATATGAAAAATTATTATACTGGTGAAATGACTTTTTTTAATGAATCTTAGTATTTATTTTAAAGTTGTTGGAACTTGAAAAACTTAATTTAGTTGAAGTTGAGTATTTTTAGCAAATCGAAAAGTACCAGTGTTATAATACTTGGCCCTTAACTCTCAACGGTTTCAACCTTTATGTTGGACTTTTTACTTAGCTCTTTGTCTCTTATTTTCTCACTTCATTCTCTTCTCTTCACGGTTGGAAAATAGAACTAGTGGTAGCAAAAGAGAAAGGAGAAAAAGAGGGAAAACAAGAGGGAGAAGAGAAAAGGAAGAAAAGGAGATCAAAGGGGAAAGGAAAACTTGAGGACTTGTGATCATTTGCAGCAGCTTTGCTTCACAAGGTAGGGGTTTTTGGAGCTTGAAACTACTTTTGTTCTCTTTTTCCATGTTAGGCTAATTTGGGATTTAATATGTCAAATTGAGTTCTTGTGGTGTTTTAAGTGATTTTCTTGCTTGGATAAGTTTTAAATGTGGTTTATGACTTATTCATGCTAAGAGATTGGATTAGAAATTAAAAATTCTCCATTTGGACCTAAAATGCTCTATGTGTTGATTTTAGGGGTTTGGATGAGTAATTTAGTGTTTTGATCTATTTTTTATGAAATGGGGGTAATTCTTGGAGAGAATGACCATTTAGCATGTATGTTTAAAGTTGTGAAACCTTAGGCAAATCTTGAGATAGAATGCCTTAGAAATGTATCCAAGACCTTGCACAACATGAGGTTGTCTTAGAAATCACTTGTGAAGTGATGATGTGAGGTTCTAAGTATGAGAATGCTAGTTACATGGTTCTTGCTACTTTGTTGGATAAGTGAGGCCAAGATTACTATGTGCTCGTATTTAAACATGTGGCTTGGATATTTGGTTTTCAAACCTGGTACTTGTGAGGGTAACTAGTCCACACATCACCAGGTAATGTTAGGGCTTGGAGGCCTATCCTACTTAGTATATACAAGGAACGCAGTTCCTGGGAAAAAATAAGTAAATAGCTTGTGTTTTCAACTTAAAAATCTACATTGGCATTGCACATCTATAATACGTGGACTTTGTTTGAGCATAATCATACTTCACAACATAAAGTATTGCATGGTTGACACTTGTATGGGCATTTGTCATGGCTTAATCGATTTATTGTTTAGTTGCTTGTTCGATAATGCCTTAAGATTGTATGGACAATTCTTTGATATTATTGATTGTCGGATATTCTTTTACATTGAATGTATTTTTTGTGTTCAGTTGTATTATTTATTATGAATGATTAACTGCAGGTATTGATATGCTTATATTGAGAAATTCTGATTTCTCACCCCAGTATGTTTTATGTAAATCCAGGTAAAGTCCCTAAAAAGGATAAGGGCAAGGAAAAGAAGAAGCAAAAGGCTTAGATTAGTGTTTTGTTTCTTTGTGGATCAATTTGTATATGTGTATATTTCTGGTTGTACAGAAAAGTTTATATATACTTTTTGGCATGTTAGTGAGTGATAGTTGTATATATGACTTTTTGATCATTCGTAGCTCTTTATAATGACTATGTAAGTTATTATGGATTTTTATTTTTCACATTTTTAGAAGTGACATATCTAATGCGATTTATTTTAAAATATTCGGTTTATTTTACGATAATTCGTATTAGGGTGTTACATAAACTCAACTTATTGATTGTGACACCCCCTACCCTATATAGTCTTCCTTACGCTCATCAAGGAGAATCAGAAGGATAGAGTTCACCACAATTTTCATATCTACGTTCATTTACCAGTTTACTTACGCTACTCACTTACTTTAACCATCTTTTACGTCAGCTTTAGTTGATCGCCTTATTAAGATCATTGAAATATCTTAACCATTAACAATTGTTTTATCTTATATTTAGGTTCTTTAACTCTCAAGGTGAGTTGACCGAAAGCTCTTGATAAATGTGCAATGAAAACCAATTCTAATAAGCGTACTTACTATATCAAAGTGAGTCCTTACTGTTAGAACTCTAACTCTAACATCAATGAACGTGCTTACAACAAGAAATAACACATTAGCCCTTTGGACTTTCATCTGTACAATATCTTTATCAAGTCATACTTACAACACCAAAACAAAACATAGGCCTTAGTACCTATGTGTACAATCATCCCTCAAACCCTACCAGTTAGCTAGTCTAGGTAGGTATATATGCATATATACAAATCCAAAAAAGATAGGCATCTACATCCAGATACAACAATATAAGAACAAAAGCTATATACAGTCAAAAGGGATCTACTAGATGCTTATCAGCTAGTCCTATCCTACATCACAAATCCTCCAAAGTCATCTCTAGGATCACTAGGGGTGTATATGATATGCACTCAGATCAGTTCCAAGAAAGAGTACGTGTTTGTCTTGAGAGAGTAAATCCATTCTCCCTCAACAAACTCAAAGAAGATGCTAAGAAGAGGCATGGTCAAGGCCTAGAATATCATGGAAAACAACAGGAGTAAGAATTTTAAGAATTCTTAATAAACTACATGATAATGTCATTTTAATAGTTCCAGCTACCTGAGACTGAAAACCAATTAATAAATATAAGTTAAAAATATATAATTATTTATCACGAGGTAGAGGTTCATTTTACACCAGTTCTCTTCATCTGATTATAAATTTTACATTATGTAAGTAATAAAATAGTGTCTATCTATGCAATATGAATGTAATGCATATGAGTTTGGCCATTCAATTAACTTTTCTATTTTTTCCCTTTTCTTTCCTTTTGAGGCAACCTTTGTCCTCTAAGGGGGAACGACCTACCTCCATAAGATTGTCTACTTGTTAGATATGAGCTAGCCCACTCTCAGTAGTTGTACATGCTACGTAAAACCTATCTTTAGTAAGGTGAATTCCTTCATTGCTCTCTCTATGGTAAGGTAAACCATACTCTCTTATTGGGAAAGCATGTGTTACATTAGCAGTTGTATAATACAAATCTTTTCACAGTTCATATTATAATAACCACTTAGCGTATCATTAAGCATTAACAACACTTTTCAATTCATAATATCAATACAATAGCTAGCATAAGGTATACATCGGCATCCAAAACAGTTATAGTTACCAACATGCAACTTCATGAATGTACTCAAAGACCTATTGAGTTAACTTGGAAATCAAGTAACCTAATATTATTATCCCTAGACTCATAAGAATCACATGTTATTCTCATTTATCCCCTTTGAGGTTATCACCTCAAGGACCAACTTGACATTCATTTCTTAGTAAATTTAAGGTCTTTTAATCAATAATTAACTTACTAAACATATCATAAATCTTTAAGGACCAAATTCACAATTAAGGTGTCTAATTCCTTATCCTAAGGTTATGGCCAACTAAGTTGTTCAAGTGCAACTCGAGTCACCCTAACACCTAACCAGTTCAAGGCCAAGGGCCACCATGCGTTAGCCGTGACCTCCACCCCTAAAACCTAATTAATTCCTCCATATGGTGGCTATCCATGGCCACCACCACCATAGCCACCATGGTTGGCCGTCCCTAGGTGGCGACCACCACCTCCAAACCTTAACCAAACAAGACCACCACCACAAAACCCCAAGTCCTATGATTATGTGATGGCCACCACGAGGCTGCCACCACCCATAACCTCCATGGCTGAGGCGGCCACCTTCTCCAATCCCCAACTAAACCTAACACAACCTTTAAATGTAACTCCCATAGCCAAGTGGTGGCCAACCTGAGGCTACCACCACCACCAACTTCTATGGTTGGTTGCCTCTAGGTGGCAGCCAACACCACCACACAACCCCCTTCAACCTATGTTCCTCCTCCTCTTCTTGATTTGGCCAATTCGTGGCTTAAAGAGCCTCCATGGTTGTGGTAGCAACCAGCCATGGCCGCGACCTTCAAGGCTATTTTCATGGCCAAAATAACCACCATCAAACCCCATCAACCCTATGAATCAAATAGAAGCAGAAAATATGGAAGGAGAGGAGACAATAACCCCTAACCTATCCTCCTAAGCTCATGACGATGAATGGTGGTTGAGCGTGGATGGCGATCAAAGCTAGGGAAAATGAAGGTGGTGATGAGGGGAATCAATTCTCCTTCATGGTCAGTCCTCAAAATCGGTGGTAGCCTCCTCATGCAAGGCCTCCAAGATGTGATGGTTTCCTCCTCCTTCTCTCTAAACCTTTGTCACCTCTTTTTATCTCTCTTTAGGTCTCTCTGTTTCTCTTGCGCTCTCTAAACCTTCGATAGTAACTGGCTAATTCAATAAAATTATGAATCTTTGTTACTGTATTTGGCCTTTCCCATTGAAGAACTGTCCCCACCTTCGCTGGATCTACCGCAATCCCTTCCTTTGAGATTACATGCCCTAAAAACTGAACTTCCTTTAACCAGAATTCACACTTAGACAGCTTCGCGTATAACTTCTTCTCCTTCAGAATCTAAAGAACCACATTGAGATGTTCAGCATGTTCCTCCAGATTTTGAGAATAGATCAGAATGTCATCCATAAAAATAACAAAAAATCTATCTAAATAGGGATGAAAGATCCTATTCATATAATCCATGAATATTGCAGGAGCATTTGTTACCCCGAACGGCATTGCTAAATACTCGTAGTGCCCATAGCGTGTCCGAAAAGCTATCTTAGGAATATCTTCTACTTTCACACGAATCTGATGATAACCAGAATGCAAATTGATCTTGGAGAAAACAGTAACTCCCTTCAGTTGATCCATCAAATCGTCTATCCTCGGAAGTGGATACTTATTCTTGATCGTGATCTTATTCAACTGAAGATAATCTACGTATAAGCGAGAAATTCCATCCTTCTTCCTTACCAACAGTACTACAGCTCCCCACAGTGATACATTGGGTCTTACAAACTGTTTCTCTAATAATTCCTCCAACTGCTTCTTGAGTTCAGTCAACTCTGACGGCGACATTTGGTATGGTGCCATTGAAATAGGACCAGCTCCTGGTACAAGATCAATAGAAAATTTTATTTCTCTTTCCGGTGGTAGTCTAGGAATATCATCAGGAAAAATCTCAAGAAACTCATTAACTACAGGAATAGCATTCACATCCTCTTCACTCTTGACCTCTAAGGAAGATAACAACATATATCCTTGAGCTCATTCCCTCAAGAAAGCTTTGACTTGGTTCGCCATTAAAAATCTAGAATTCTCAGGTTCAGGAAAAACTAAGGTCTTATTGGCACAATCTAACAGGATATGGTTAGAAGATAACCAATCCATTCCTAAAATTATGTTTATTTGGGACAGAGGCAAACAAATCAAATCAACATGAAAGATTCGATTCTTAACACAAACAAGACAATTTAAGCAAACTTTTGTTGTACTAACAGGCTTAGCAGTAGAGGTAGAAACAATCAGATCAAAAGGCAATAAAGACACAAATAATCCTAAACGATCCACACAGCCATAGGCAATGAAAGAATATGTCGCTCCAGAATCATACAACGCAGTTAAAGAATTACCTTCTATGGCACACTCTCCTGTAATCAAATCCTCAAATTTGGAGGCTTCCTCTCCACTCATCGTGTATACTCTTCCTCCTGCCTGTGGTTTTGCAGCACAAACATTGCTGACAGAAGGCTCCATCTTGGGCTGATCGCAATCCTTAGAAATATGTCTCGGCTTTCCACATCGGAAACAAATGAACCCCTTAATCGAGCAATCCTTTGTTAAGTGGTCATTCCCACACTTGAAGTATTTAGACGAAGTTGCCACTGTTTGATTAAACTTGTTGCTTCCAGAGCTTCCTCCATAAGGTTTATGCTGAGACTGACTCCCCGGTGGCCATGTGTACGATTTCCATTAGAATCGATTATTGTTACTATTGCCTCATCTTTGGAACCGTGTTAGTCCAAAGTTACAATTTCTGGTATCGCGAGACTGGTCTATCTCCTCTATCCGATGACATTTATCTTGCAGAACTGGGAACTGCTCAATACCCAGGGGCAGTACCACATGCTTCAAATCGTGCCTCAGACCTTCTTCAAATTTTTTGCACTTCCACTCCTCGTCAGGCTGTAGTTGGAAGTACCTTGAGAACTTTGATAGGCTCTCGAACCTTGCAGCATACTCCCCGATAGTCATTCCTCCTTGTCGCAGACCAAGGAATTCCTTTTCCTTAGCATGCCTCACACTGGTTGGAAAATACTTTTCCAGGAACTTGTTCTTGAAAAGTCCCCACGTACTCATCCTTCCTTCAGTTTCCAGTAGTCGTTGTGTTCCAACCCACCAATCTTCTCCATCCCCAACAAGCATGAAGGTAGCGTAAGTTACCTTCCTCTCATCGGTACAACCCATTCCTCTGAAAATCTTCTCCAACTCCTTGATCCAAAGATTTGCCTTCTCCGGATCAAACTCTCCTTTAAACTGCGGCGGGTTGTTATGACGAAACTCCAACAGATTCTGAGCTTCTGCGGTCTCTTCATGTTGTTGGGCAGCTCTCTGATTCTGTTGTACGATGACATCCGCCATCCTTTGTATTGCTTCGATAGCTGCAGCCATGCTCTCATTATCACATCCAGCATCCATACTCGCGTCTCTTACACGAGCCATCATACTCCTTCGAAATTAAGCTAAGCAATACAAAATTAAAGTCAAATAAAATCATTTGAATTCATTTCAAACAATATTGTCTCCTTGCGAAAACTAAACACAGAGAATCACACAACACAAACAAGACAGACCTAACCACAAACCCAAAAGACTCAAACTTAGGCTCTGAAACTAACTAATGTGACACCCCCTTTAGAGCATCACATTTACGACTTCCACTTACCAAATTAGAATTAAGTTATAAAAACTAATAATAATATACATACGTTTTTCAAATATTTTTCTTTGCGGATAAATTAAAACTAACAAAGTAAATAAAACACAAGATATGTTAAACCAATAATTTACATCATATACACACTCAGTTGTTATATTTTAACATCCTACTTTTGTTCTTGAAAATCAAAGTAAACACAAACATATTAACATCTAAGGCTTGATTAAGATAACCATAGATCAAAGTATGGTCTTTGAACTTTAAAAATGAAACAAGAATTGAAAAATCAAGAACTTCACCTTAAAACCCTAGAACTTGAATTCAGAAATCAAGCTCGAAAATAGTTGAACTAAGACTTGATCATAACACCAAAGTTGCTTAGAATGGTGTTTAGAATCAAGTAGTAAGGTTAGTTTGAATTATGAAAGGTTGGAGGGTGAAAAAGGGTAGCTTGGCCGTGAGCTTGACGGAGAGAAAAAGAGAGAAACGTTTGTGTTTAGCTTTGCATGAAAAAGTGATAAGTGTAGAAATGTAATAGAAAATATATTTTGGTCACTTTTGAGCCTTAATGGCCATGAGGTTCAATGAGGAGAAGGATTGATCAATTTAATCACTTCAACTGCTCATAACCATTGATTAGAATTAAGGGTGGACAATCAAAGCTTCTCCTCCAAGCTTGTTTCTCATTGGTTCACTATAGAAGTGTCATAACTATCAACTTTGACTAGCCTAGATATTTTTTAGTAGCTATTACCCAATAGACAAAGGCTACTGCTATTTATTGTCCAATGGATAATAACATTACCCAATAGATAATAGTTTTATCAAATGGATAATAACATTATCCAATGGATAAAAGAATTGAACAAAAACTTAGATAAAGAAAATTTTCGACAATTGTTTCCGGTTTTGGGTTTAGTAAGTTCCCTTGACCCCGTATTAACAGTCCAAAACTTTCTGGTCCAGGAAAATTTTTTATTTTTTTGGGGCCGCCTTAAACACACATACAGTTCAAAAAATATTAAAATAATCAAAATAAATTAAAAATTTCCAAAAATTCATAAAAATTCACAAATATTATAAAACATATATATCAAGAAAAACGAAAAATCGGGGTGTTATAACTCTCCCCATCTAAAAAGAATTTCATACTCGAAATTTTTCTTACATTAAAACAAATGTGGATATTGCTCCTTTATCTTATCCTCAAACTCCCACGTAGCATATCCAGTTACATCATTCCAGATACCTTCACTAAGGCAATTTCTTTTCCTCTAAGTTACTTCACTTTCTTATCTTCGATCTTTATAGGAAGTATTTCATAGGTCAAGTTATCTTTCAATTGTACTGTATCCAGAGCTATAACATGTGTTGAATCAGGAATATACTTCCGTAATTGTGACACATGAAAGACATTATGGAGATTTGAAAGAAAAGGCGGTAAGGCTATCTGGTATGCTACCGAACCTATCTGACAAAGAATTTGATATGGTCTAATAAATTTAGGAGTGAGTTTTCTAGATTTAATAACCCGTCTGACCCCAATCGTGGGTGTAACTCTTAAAAACACATGCTCACTTTCCCCAAACTCAAGAGGTCTCCTCCTTTTATCAGAATAACTCTTCTGTCGACTTTGAGTTATCCTCATCTTTTCCTAAATCATCTTCACATTGTCTGTCGTTTGTTGCACAAGCTCAGGTCCTAACGTAAATCTTTCTCCATCTTGAAACCAACACAAAAGTGTTCGACATTGTCGCCCATACAACGCCTCATAGGTTGTCATCCCTATGCTTGAGTGAAAACTGTTATTGTAGATGAATTCTATCAGAGGTAAGAATTCATTCTAACTTCCAGATTGTTCTAACACACAAGCCCTTAACAAATCCTCTAGCGACTGAATTGTCCTCTCCGACTGGCAATCCGTTTGTGGATGATAAGTAGAACTTAAAAGAAGTTTTGTCTCCATCGCATCTTGTAAACTCTACCAAAACCTCGATGAAAACCTCGGATCTCTATCAGAAATAATGCAAAAAGGTACGCCAGTGCACCTGAGTTAGTCTTTCGATTGAGTACCTTATGTTAATAGGCAAAAAGTGTGCTGACTTTGTAAGTCGATCAACAATTACCCAAATAGAGTCATAACCCTTTCGAGTCTTTGGAAATCTAATAACAAAATCTATAGCAATACTATCCCATTTCCATTCGGGAATAGCCAAAGGTTGTAACATTCCAGATGGTCTTTGATGCTCAACATTTGCTTTTTGATAAACTAAACAAGACGATACATACTCAACAACATCTCTTTTCATTCCGTGCCACCAATACAACCGCTTCAGGTCATAATACATTTTGGTCGCTCTTGGGTGCATACTCAACTTGCTTCTATGGGTTTCATCAAGAATTAATCTTCTAAGTTCCGGATCACTTGGTTCACAAATCCTATCCCCAAATCTTAGAGTCCTATCAAGTCCTTCCTTAAACTCTGTCTCAGCACCTTGCTTTACTAACTCCTTCTCGTTCTACAAATATTAATCATCTTTATGCTTCTCTCGAATTTCTTCCATCAGATTATTCGAAACAGTAATCATATTTAAGCAAATCCTCCCCGGTGTCAAATCCATAGATAACCGCATATCCCTGAATTGCTCCATCAATTCACTCTCCTTGATTATCATAGTAGATACACAAAGTACTTTTCTACTTGATGCACACTTTTCTCAACCAAGTCTACAAACTTAATGCGGGATTAATTGTTTTGCGAACCCAAGTGTAGGTTGTCTCATGTAATAAATTTCTCGGGAGTCTGAGGTCGATCACAGGGAATTGTTGAAGATTAATTAAGGTGAAGTAAATATTTTGTTACTACGATAAAAATTATTTACTTAGGTTAAAAGATTCACTCTTGGTAAATAAAGTAAAAGTAAGATTAATTCCTTTTATAACTCAATTAGAATCCTCGCAACATAGAGGTTCCAATCAGAAAATACAACGTTAAAAATCTATTTAAAATAATATAAGTAATTATATTATGTTTCTGAAAAATATTATCAGCACTTATAAATGGGTTAAAGCATTCATTGTGCCAATATTTTGTTTACAACAAATCAAGAACTCCTCTTTACAAAGATGGTTTTTAAATTATAAGAAACAAATTATAACACGTATAATAATTACTAGAAAATATAAATCATTTAAACATAAGAGAAGAATAAATCTAACATTATTTTATTACCAAGAGCTTCACCCTTTCACCCAAATAAAATGAAATTTAGTTACCATAGACAAGAAGAAAGAAAGAAAGAAGAAGAATGTGAACACCCAATTTTGACCGGGCTAAAAAAAAATAAACAATAATTAAAACAAAAAAAATCACATTTATTTTTTATTTTCTAACCACTCCATTCACATTCACATTCTCACACCCCACTTCACTCATTCACGTAGCACTAACACAACACTCTTTTCTTCTCATTTTTTTTATTTTATTCCAACCACCCTCACTACCATGCAGCACCACACTCATGTTCCCACTAACACACACTCACTCCATTTTTTTTTTCTTTTCTTTTTCTACTTTGCTCTCCACTCACTCACGTAACACACACCTGCTCCCTCACTAATTGCACCTACTCCCTCACTAATTCACCCACTCCATTATACAGCACACACCCATTCCATTATCACGCTCCCATGTTGTCCATACCATAAAAGGGATAGCAGATGATAGCTTGAGGAGAGGACTCATTTATCTGGGGAAAGAGCCAACCTGAGGATTTGGATTCACGTCTGCAGACACTCATCCTCACTATCAAAAACCACCTCTTCATCCTTAAACAAAAAGGACCATCTTCATCTCCATCAACATCCAAACAACCCCTCCAAAACTGTGACTGCCCTTGTTCACCACCATAACCAAAACCTTTCCACCCACCATCTACCATCTTGATCATCCTCTAACCATCCCTCACTCCATTTCAACCAAAACACCACCATAACCGTGACTCCCCCTCTCACCATGCCATGACCGTGACCTTTCCCTCATAATCATCTTCAAACACATATTCATCCTCTCTTCCCATCAACCACCAAAAACCCCCCTATACCGTGAAAATCACCATCAACCACCTATCTTCCTCTCCTTCACCTACCATCGCCATCAAACTATCATCCACGGCAAAGCAAGCTCCCTTGGCATCCACCTTCCATCACCCAAGCATTTTCGCCATCAACCTCCCAGCCGACCGTCGAATCCATCCTCTCATCCGATCGTCGGACCGCACAGAAGCCATCAGCCTTTCAACCGACCGTTGAACCCCAGATCCTCCAAACTTCACCCCATTCTCATCACTTTCTGCCACCATCCCCTCACTCGACCGTCGAATCCATCCCTTCACTCGACCGTCGAACCACACCCGCCTACTACCCCCTCACCGACAACCCATCCAAACTCCATCACCATCCACCAACCTCCAACTCGATCGTCGAACCCTAAATCTTTCCCCCCTCACCGACCGACCCAAGATCCTTTCCAACCGACCGTCGAACTCCAAATCCTTCCCAACCGACCGTCGGATCGATACCAAATCCTTCAACCAACCGACCGTCGGATCGATACCAAATCCTTCAACCAACCGACCGTCGGGCTGCCAATACCGAGATCCTCTCCTACGAGTCACCTCTTGCATTACCAGAGTGTTTATTGAGCAGCCTTGTGCTCGACCGTCGGATCTCAGAAAGTAGCTCCCGACCGTCGGACTTCAGAAAGCAATTCGACCGTCGAACCGAAGAAGCCAGCCACCCTCCCCTGCTAATTTGACCGTAACGAAGTCCTTACTGTTGTATCTCTCAGTTTTGGTTTATCTGTTTCTTGGTTTTCTTTTTACGTTTCCTTGTTCTTTTTTTATTTCATTTATTATCAGTTTGTTGGGCTAGAATTTGGGAGTTAAAAATGATAAATAAAGAAATAATTAAACATTTTTAAAAAGGAATAAAAATGGGTTACCTGAGTTGCGACAGCTTGCTAACCCTTATATTTTGTAAATATCTGAATTGCGACAGCTTGATGATTTACATTATTATTATTATTATTATTATTATTATTATCATTTTTTTAAGTTAAATTTCTAATTGATAATCTTAAATAAAAATTTCGTAACAAACTCGATGAATAATGAAGTGACGTCTCTAGTGTGACGCGAGCTTCACCTATTCAATCCTTGATTTGATTAACTGAGTCGCGACGACTTGTTAAATCAATTTTTTTAAAAAATAATTAAAAATAAAATCAGCCATTAATTGATAATTTTAACTTGATAATTAATGGGTGACGTCTCTAGCGTGACGCGAGCTTCACCTATTTAATCCTTAATTTGGATAACTGAGTCGCGACGGCTTGTTAATTCAAATTTTTGAAATTATTTTAATTAAAATCAACCAACCCACAGATATTTTCAAGAGAACTACGTAACTTTGAGTTCCCCATTGCACCAGGGGATACGTAGGAGCAGAATTTCTATTATTCTGTCAAGCCAAAAATTAAATTTTCATAATTTATTTGTTTATTTCATATTTTTACAAAAAGGGGTAAAACAAATATTTTCAAAGATTATTAAGAATTTGCATAATTAATTTAAGGTACCGTCTTAGGACGGGTGTGTTAGGGGTGCTGTGGGATTAAGTTTCCACCCTTCCCTACACATAACCGACTCCCGAATTCAATCTGGTTTCAAAGACCATTTTCTAATAAGGGTTTTCCAATTTTTCCTAATTTAAATAAAATTGGTGGCGACTCCTAATTAAATATACTTTAGTTTAAGTTGCTATTTCGCTGCGATTTTTGCCGGTCGCGACAGATGGCGACTCCACTGGGGATACTTGAGAGTCAAGCCTATAAAAGTTGGTTTTGCAAAGTTTTATAATCTTTATATGTTTGTTTTACCCTTTTTCTTTTTTTTTCAATATTTTTGATGTTTTTATTTTATTGTTAATTATTTTATTATCTAAACCTTAGGGTAGAAAATTTTTGGAATTTGTTTTGTATTTGCTTTGTTTTGCAGGATGTGGGTAGTCTATTAGGATTGTAAAGGTTCGTACGCTCCCAGCACCCACTGCACCTACACATAAAGCACACACATTCGAGTGGGGCCCTATACCCGGGTCTGAGTGAAGCCTAAGTTAAGTAGAGGTTGCGTAGTGGTAGCCATTTTGGATGTACTTCCTGTTTGGTTATCGCGAAAACCTCATCTAGAGTGTGCCTCTTTCATGGATGTCCCACACCTAGTGGTTTACCCACTATTTCATGGTCAACATTCTGAATAGGACTTGGCTCTAGAGACCTCTAAAATAGAAGAGCCACCCTATGGAAGTTATCACGAACCAGAAAGACTCTTAGATCCTTAGGATAGAATTCCCAAGTTTAAGGCAACCTCATTAGGACACAAAGGGAGCGTACTTCTTCTTTCCTCATGCCATCCATTCTTGAAAAAAAAAACTTAAAAAATACATTTTCTTACATTCTTAAAAAAAAAAAAATCATCTTGCATTTTTATAACCTTAAAAAAAAAAAAAAAACTTGCATTTTCATGACATTGCATAAAGAAAATCATGCATTCCTAGCATTCAAAAAAAAAATCATGCATTTTCATGACACTCCAAGCATTCTTAAAAAAAAATAAAAAAAATCATGCATTTTCATGCCATCCTTAGCATTTTAAAGAAAAAAAATAAAAATAAATCAGGCATTCTCATAAAAAAATTTTCATGCATGGCATCTTTAGCATTCTAAAAAAATATATATAAAAAAAATAAATCATGCATTTCATTCCATGCATTTGAAAAGAAAATGTTTTCATTTCATTCATCTCATCTTATGTATGACATTCCTTGTATGATGTTACCGTGTTCGGCAACTATTGCGCGACTAAGGAAAGAAGACACCGCCTCAAACAGTTTCAAGAACTTCCAGAGAATGCAGAAATGGAGGTGATGAACCTTCTCCATCCGCATTATGAATAAAAAAAAAGAAAAAAAAAAAGACAGCCGTGTACCCGACAATGAGGTAGGTAGTGCCATTAAATTTTATCGAAAGCATATGGAGGTCATTTTTTTCAGTGACAACAACTGCGAAAATCTTGCAGTATGGATTTTATTGGCTTTCTTTATTCAAGGTCTGTTACACCTTTTGCAAAAACTGCGGAAATTGGTCAATAAAGTTCTGCTTTGAGATTATCATCTGCGCCTACTCCTTAGAAAAATTGAGATCTAGATGGTGCGGTTCTTTGGTTGTCAAACACGTGGGGCCATAGATATTGAGGATCCTAGGAATGGTAATGCGCTTAAAGTTAATGACCAAAGACTCAGCCATTCCTAAAAAAACCAAGTTCTTGAGTTCTTTGTGTTCCCGGTTAAACGGCGGATAACGGTACTCCGTGACTCTCGAGTCGGTTTGTCTTTCAGTTTCCCAAAATAACTGAACCCTTCTTCTCCTTCAAAATGGATGTCATTCTTTCAAACCTGAGCAAATATTTTCCTTCTCTTCCTCAAAATGCTCTGAGAAAAATCTACAAAGTTCGATGTGAAAGATTGAGACTGTTAATGCACAAAGGTATGCCCGAAGATGTACGCTGGATAATTGAAGCAAAGGTCCGATTAGCAGGTGAGTCCTCAATTTCATTTGACTCATATATGCCCGGTCTTGGAAGAAGTTCATATTCTAAAAGGAGAAGAGCAAAAAGGTTACAAGTCTGTCACAAATGTGGACGATGGAGCGTAACAAGTGATGTCGTACTTTGGGGATGGTTTCGCAAATAGAGAAGATAAAATTTTCTTCATTAAGAATGGGTGAGTAAGGAGTCATTAGATAATATCTTATTGACTCTTGAGACGCATTCTTGTGGAGTTGTGCGGCGTGAACTTCTTAGATTGTGGAATCTCTTCAAGGACGAACAAGAGCGTTATAGTCTTGGGGATCGACTCAAAAAGACCTGTTTGCCAATTTATAAGAAAATTGGATGAGAAGTTTATCCTCGACTCATAGAAGGCGTGTAAGTCGTTTCTGGACGTGAAACTAGAGGAAGATGTGAGCCACAATCACAACAACATGTATATATTATCTTTCAAAAGAAAAAAAAAGAAAAATGAAAAAAATGAAAAAAAAAAAATGAAAAAAAAAAAATAAAAAAATGAAATAATTTAAATAAAAAAAGGGCGAAACATCGGTTGTACTTGGTCTTTAATTAGATTAGGAGCCCCCGCCGGTGGAGTGGCAGACCCGTCATTGACTCGGGTGGACCTTCGCACGCCGGTCGGTAAATAAAGTTCGTGTGCCATGCTCGCAGAGAGCGCGCAAGCATTCCTGTGTTTTAACCAAAGGCTTTGCTGCGATGGACGAGAAAGAAGCGTCCGTGTTTGCATTCTCGCGTGACAATGCCTCCGAGTGAATCCCGTGATTTAATGCCATGGGCTCTTCAACGACCTCTCCGGCCGTGGTCGTTGGTGGTAGTGTCGATTTATGCACTTTAATTAGTGGCGTCGTAGCTCAATCCAAAATATCCCACAAGCGGGAGGGAGAAGAATGCCCAGATTGGCCGAGGCCGTCTTGGTATTACCGCACTCATGACGCGCAGTATAAAGATCTGCCATGAAACCTGTACATAAAGGTATGTAATCATTTGTTATTATTTTATCTTTGTATGATTTTGTTGAATTTTGGTTTTGGATGACGATCCTTTGGATGGGATCCTTCGGGGTTTCTAGACTTCTTTACCCGATGGTTTTCTTAAAAAAAAAAAAAAAGAAAAAAAACACAAAAAAAACAAAAAAAAAAAAAAAAAACAAAAAAAAACACAAAAAAAAACACAAAAAAAAAAAAAAGATTTTATGTTTCTTAAATTCAACCTTTTCTGACAACAGCCGACCTACCCTTTTAGGTGCAATTATTTCCCTTTCCATTCTTTTTCTTATTTAAACACTCCATTTTCTCCTTCATCTTCAACTCAGAAACACTCAAAGAGAGAAAGAGTATAGAATGGGGCCTTCTATTCGTAACCTCAAAAATGTCTGTGTTTTTTGTGGGTCGAGTTATGGGAAGGGACTAGAGTTTGTAAACGCAGCTAGCACTCTTGGTCGATCACTTGCTGCGAGGAATATTCATCTTGTATATGGGGGAGGTTGTCGTGGGTTAATGGGGGCTGTTTCACTTTCTGCTTTTATAGGAGGCAGTCAGGTTTTAGGTGTTATTCCTAAACCTTTAGCTGAAAATAACATCACTAGCAAGACAGTTGGAGAAGAAATTCAGGTAACATCCATGCATGGACGCATGAAAATAATGGTTGACAATTCTGATGCATTTCTTGTCTTACCAGGAGGTTTTGGTACTTTGGAAGAAATTTTTCAAATTGTCTCTTGAAATTTGAACTGAACATCCACCATAAACCCATTGGTTTGTTGAATGTTAATAATTTCTTTGACCTTTTGTTATTTTTTTTTTTTTGACAAAGTGTGGAACGTAAATTTATCACTCTTTAAGCAAGACAACTTCTTATCTCTCGCCTCCACTATTGATAAGCTCATTGATAAATTGGAAGCTTTTGAGTATGTACCCGATAAGGTATTAGCTCAGATAGATTGGTCAACAGGAAGCAGCGAAGGAAGTAACAAGAAAAGCAAGCCAGATTTGACACTTTCTCTTTAATCGGTTTGATTTTATTGTACTTTGTTTCTGTTTAAATTTGTGTCTGCTTTCTCCAACAGGTAATTTATTCTATCCTTTACTCATCTATATTTTAACATTGAGGACAATGTTATGATCTAGTTGGGGGGAAGGATCGTTGTGTGCCTAAATATAAAAAAAAAACAAAAAAAATAAAAAAAAATAAACAAACAAAAAAAAAACAAAAAAATTCAAAAGTGTGTTTGTTAATATGTTTGTTGTATTTGTCATCAATTAACAACAAAAGTAAATAGGGATGGCAGAGTAAGGAGTAATTTTTCTCTTGAGACGCATCTTAATTGGTGGCAGAGTAAGGAGTGTTTTTAGGTAGTAATTAATTAGTATTAAAATGTGGAAGTACTTAAGTTTTATTATCTGATTTCTTTTTAGGGTCTGATGTGGCACTGACAGTGTGCTTCTTTTCTGCTTGGCGTTGATTCACTTCTTATCAGGGTCAGATGCGGCACTGACTGTGTGCTTCTTTTCTGCTTGGCGTTGATTCGCTTCTTATCGTGGTCGATGCGCTTGACCGACCGTGTGTTTCTTTTCTCGCGGCGTTGATTCACTTCTTATCGGGGTCGGATGCGACGGACCTTGTGTGTGCTTTTTTCGCTTGGCGTTGATTCACTTCTTATCAGGTTGTTTTGCTCTTTTCTATATCACATTGAGGACAATGTTATGATCTGGTTGGGGGGAAGGATGGTTGTGCAAAAAAAAAAAAATAATAAAATAAAAATAAAAAAAAAAAAACAAACAAAAAAAAAAAAAAAAAATAAAAAAAATAAAAAAAAAAAAAAAAAAAAAAAAAACAAAAAAAGTGTGTGTATGTACTAATAAGGTGTGTTTGTCAGTAATTTTCTAAACCAGATTAAGGATGGCGGAGTAGGGAGTAAATTTTACTCTTGAGACGCATTTTAGTTGGGGTAGATAACTAGTTTGTGTGGAAGTAGCAATTGAAATTCAGGAAATTTGCATGATTGAGTTAATTGTCTTCTTTCTTAAAAATCATATGTTTGGTTATGGATGTTGAATTGGTGGACTGAGAATGATAGAACTATATCTTGTGAGATCTTGAGCCTAATGGATGGATTCAACATTTATGCCATTCTCTTCTTCCTTGTGTGATTTTCACTCATGATAATGACCACTCTAGAACTTGCTTTGATTCTTTTTGAGGCTACGTTTCACTTGCATGCATGAACATGATTGAGGCCCTCTTTCTTAGCTAGTTTAACCAAATAGCCAACCTTGTTTTCAATATGATATCAAGCACTCTTTTGACTTCTTGAAAATTTTCTGATTCTTGCCAACCTTGTATATTTTCCTTTACTTAACCCCTTTGAGCTTATTTGACCATTCTTTGTTTCTAACTCATTACGTGCCTTAAATGAAAAAACCATGTTCTAACCCAACCTTAGGGAATAAGAGAGCATTGACTTTGTTATTTGATGAGTTCTTGAACAAGTGTGGGGGTGCATGTGCAGATTGGTTATATAAAAAAGAAAAAAAGAGAAAAAGAAAATATGTTTCTATAAAAAAAAAAAAGAGAGCTGATTATTGCTACAATCAAAAGAATGCACCATGTGATATATTCATACCTAGAATGAGGGTGGATGATTGGAAATAACAGGAATAGAAGGAGAATGTTCAAGCCTAAAGAAATTCAATCTACCAATTGATCTTTAACAAAATATTAGTTAGATATTGGTCATTGTCCTGTATGAAAAAATTAAGAAAATCTTGGGAAAGTTAGACTGAATGTTCTCAAACATCTTCTCCACTCTAACTGTATCATAATGCTCTTCTATTCTCTTTGGTATTTAACTTGACATATCCATATTACTTCCACCTTTACCTTGACCTCACTACAACCTTGAATAAAGTCCTCATGATTTGTGTGTGCATGTGTTTTGAGTAGTGGAGAAGTAGAAGATAAGCAAGCTTATGGTAGTGCAATTTTCATGGGTTGAATTGAGTGAAATACCTACCTTTTAAACACTTGAGAGATTGAGAGTAAATTCTGTGAGGATCTATCATTCTTTACTCATGTTTTTCAATTGAAGTATCCTTGCTTATTGATTTGAGATGTGAAGATATGTTATCTCATGAATGTTTTAATTACTTGAATTATTAATTGCTCTTCGTTCTTGAATGTCATTTGAAATTGAGTCTTTTAGAGTTTTTACCTTTTGAGTTTGTTTTGTTTTTCTTTGTTCCCTAGTTTTGGTTTTTTCTGTTTTGCCCGAGGACGTGCAAAAGAGTAAGTGTGGGGGGGTGTTTGATAATTAATAATGTCCAGTTGTCGAATCTTGACTCGAGCGAAAAAAAAAATCTTTTGATTTTCTTGCTATTTTACTTCTTGTGTCTTTAACCGTTGTAAATAACATCCTTTCTGTAGTCAAACTTCTAAGAACAATTTGGAAGTTGTTTGTTTCTTCCCTGTTGTACTTTTTGAATTCATGAGTGTCTGTGACATAATGCTTCAGGTAAAGTGAACATGAGTACAACGCCATGATTTGACCATCTAATGGTAATTTCTTATTGACCAATTCAGATCGAAGAGATCTTGGAAATCCCAATTGATGGAAGAGGAGGTACCCGAGCAAAAAAAAAAAACTCGTTAGGTTGAAAACCCGAAAGGGCGGCCTAAACAAAAGTTTAAAAAAAAAGAAGGAAAAGAGCCTTTAGTCTGAAAACCTGAAAGGTCGGTCTAAACAAAAGTTAGGGCAAATAGATGGACAAAATCTCGAGAGGAAATTGGCATGAAACACCTTGAAGGGTGCACCCAAATTGGGGCAATTTTGAATTGCGTGTGATCAGCTACACAGGGCCAGTTTTGTTTGCATTTAGTTGGCCATACTGGGGCAAAATTTTTGAAGGATTAAGGAGAAGCTGTGTTGAAGGAAGTAGCAAGCAGACAGTGATTGAGTTATCAAGCAGTTGCGGGGAATCAACTGGATGAGAGTTAAAGTTAAACACTGGGGCAAAATTTTCTCTCAAGGAGTCAGTCAAGTTCATCCCATTCCTTGAAAGGAAAGTTGAAAGTGGCAAACAAAGAAAGAGAAGAAGAAGGAAAGAACCGAAGGGTCTAAGGAAGAAAAGCACGTGAATAAAGTTTGAGTGGTCAAAGCTTTCTAAAGTTGTCCTTGGTTCAAATGTTTTTAAATAAAATTTAGAAAATAAGAAAAAAATAAAAAAAGAAAGAAAAAAAGGGAAAGAGAAAGAAAAAAAAAAGAAGAAAAAAGAAAAAAAAAAAAAAAAAAAAAAGAAAAAAAAAAAAGAAAAAGAGAGAAAAGCAAAGGAAAAACAAAGAAAAGAAAATGAGAAAAATAAAAAAAGAAGAAAAAAAATCTTTTTGATCAAGATGCTTATTCCATTGTCATTTAAATTCCGGACTAGATTGCCCATTGTCATTTAAATTAGGGACTCGATTGCCCATTGTCTTTTAAATTAGGGACTCGATTGCCCATTGTCATTCAAATTTCGGGACTCAGTTGCCCATTGTCTTTTAAAATTGGGACGCAGTTGCCCATTGTCTTTTAAATTTCGGGACTCGATTGCCCATTGTCCTTTAAGTTTCGGACTCAGTTGCCCTTTGTTTTTTTTACATTGAGCTTGATCGGCTCCATGCATTTCAATTTACATCTTTTACTTTTGAGCGCATCGGCTCCTGTCTTTTAATTCTTGTCTTTTAATTTTGAGCGCATCGGCTCCTGTCTTTTAATTCCTGTCTTTTACTTTTGAGCGCATCGGCTCCTGTCATTTACTCTTTGAGCGCATCGGCTCCTGTCTTTTAATTCCTGTCTTTTAATTTTGAGCGCATCGGCTCCTGTCATTTACTCTTTGAGCGCATCGGCTCCTGTCTTTTAATTCCTGTCTTTTACTTTCGAGCGCATCGGCTCCTGTCTTTTACTTTTCGAGCGCATCGGCTCACTGTCTTTTAATTCTTGTCTTTTACTTTTGAGCGCATCGGCTCCTGTCTTTTACTTTCGAGCGCATCGGCTCCTGTCTTTTACTTTTCGAGCGCATCGGCTCCCGTCATTTACTTTTTGAGCGCATCGGCTCCTGTCTTTTAATTCCTGTCTTTACTTTTGAGCGCATCGGCTCCTGTCATTTACTTTTTGATCGCATCGGCTCCTGTCTTTTAAATTCCTATCTTTTAATTTCGAGCGCATCGGCTCCTGTCTTTTAATTCCTGTCTTTTATTTTTGAGTGCATCGGCTCCTGTCATTTACTTTTTGAGCTCATCGGCTCCTGTCTTTTAATTCCTGTCTTTACTTTTGAGCGCATCGGCTCCTGTCATTTACTTTTTGAGCGCATCGGCTCCTGTCTTTTAAATTACTGTCTTTTAATTTCGAGCGCATCAGCTCCTGTCTTTTACTTTTGAGCGCATCGGCTCCTGTCGTTTACTTTTTGAGCGCATCGGCTCCTGTCTGTTAAATTCCTGTCTTTTACTTTTGAGCGCATCGGCTCCTGTCATTTACTTTTTGAGCGCATCGGCTCCTGTCTTTTAATTCCTGTCTTTTACTTTTGAGCGCATCGGCTCCTGTCATTTACTTTTTGAGCGCATCGGCTCCTGTCTTTTAATTCCTGTCTTTTAATTTTGAGCGCATCGGCTCCTGTCTGTTAAATTGTGTTTTTGCTTTTTTGAGCGCATCGGCTCTGTCATTTACTTTTTGAGCGCATCGGCTCTTGTCTTTTAATTCTGTCATTTACTTTTTGAGCGCATCGGCTCTGTCTTTTTAATTTGTTTCTTTTAATTTCGAGCGCATCGGCTCTGTCTTTTAATTCCTGTCTTTTACCTTTTGAGCGCATCGGCTCCTGTCTTTTAATTCCTGAGCGCATCGGCTCCTGTCTTTTAATTCCTGTCTTTTAAATTTCGAGCGCATCGGCTCCTGTCTTTTAATTCCTGTCTTTTACCTTTTGAGCGCATCGGCTCCTGTATTTTAAATTCCTGAGCGCATCGGCTCCATGCATTCCATGCATTTCACTTTCTGTTGAGTGCATCGGCTCCATGCATTCCATGCATTTCACTTTCTGTTGAGCGCACTGGCTCCATGCATTCCATGCATTTTAAATTTCTGTCAATTTCTTTGAGCGCATCGGCTCTATGCATTCTATGCATTTTACTTTCTGTTAAGCACATCGGCTCCATACATTTTAATTTCTGTAGAGCGCATTGGCTCCATGTATTTTAACTTCCTGTCATTGTTCTTACTTTGTGTTGCATTTATCCTCTTATGCATTGCCGGACAAAATTGGAGTTCATTTCTTTACTCGTTTCTTACGACGATAAAATGAAAAACCACAATTTTTCTTTTTATCTAATAAGAAACAAGTAAAGAGGGGCAACTGTGAACACCCAATTTTGACCGGGCTAAAAAAAAAAACAATAATTAAAACAAAAAAAATCACATTTATTTTTTATTTTCTAACCACTCCATTCACATTCACATTCTCACACCCCACTTCACTCATTCACGTAGCACTAACACAACACTCTTTTCTTCTCATTTTTTTTATTTTATTCCAACCACCCTCACTACCATGCAGCACCACACTCATGTTCCCACTAACACACACTCACTCCATTTTTTTTCTTTTCTTTTTCTACTTTGCTCTCCACTCACTCACGTAACACACACCTGCTCCCTCACTAATTGCACCTACTCCCTCACTAATTCACCCACTCCATTATACAGCACACACCCATTCCATTATCACGCTCCCATGTTGTCCATACCATAAAAAGGGATAGCAGATGATAGCTTGAGGAGAGGACTCATTTATCTGGGGAAAGAGCCAACCTGAGGATTTGGATTCACGTCTGCAGACACTCATCCTCACTATCAAAAACCACCTCTTCATCCTTAAACAAAAAGGACCATCTTCATCTCCATCAACATCCAAACAACCCCTCCAAAGCGTGACTCGCCCTTGTTCACCACCATAACCAAAACCTTTCCACCCACCATCTACCATCTTGATCATCCTCTAACCATCCCTCACTCCATTTCAACCAAAACACCACCATAACCGTGACTCCCCCTCTCACCATGCCATGACCGTGACCTTTCCCTCATAATCATCTTCCAAACACATATTCATCCTCTCTTCCCATCAACCACCAAAAACCCCTATACCGTGAAAATCACCATCAACCACCTATCTTCCTCTCCTTCACCTACCATCGACCATCAAACTATCATCCACGGCGAGCAAGCTCCCTTGGCATCCACCTTCCATCACCCAAGCATTTTCTGCCATCAACCTCCCAGCCGACCGTCGAATCCATCCTCTCATCCGACCGTCGGACCGCACAGAAGCCATCAGCCTTTCAACCGACCGTTGAACCCCAGATCCTCCAAACTTCACCCCATTCTCATCACCTTCTGCCACCATCCCCTCACTCGACCGTCGAATCCATCCCTTCACTCGACCGTCGAACCACACCAGCTACTACCCCCTCACTGACAACCCATCCAAACTCCATCACCATCCACCAACCTCCAACTCGATCGTCGAACCCTAAATCTTTCCCCTCACCGACCGACCCAAGATCCTTTCCAACCGACCGTCGAACTCCAAATCCTTCCCAACCGACCGTCGGATCAGATACCAAATCCTTCAACTAACCGACTGTCGGATCAGATACCAAATCCTTCAACCAACCGACTGTCGGGCTGCCAATACCAGATCCCTCTCCTACGAGTCACCTCTTGCATTACCAGAGTGTTTATTGAGCAGCCTTGTGCTCGACCGTCGGATCTCAGAAAGTAGCTCCCGACCGTCGGACTTCAGAAAGCAATTCGACCGTCGAACCGAAGAAGCCAGCCACCCTCCCCTGCTAATTTGACCGTAACGAAGTCCTTACTGTTGTATCTCTCAGTTTTGGTTTATCTGTTTCTTGGTTTTCTTTTTACGTTTCCTTGTTCTTTTTTTATTTCATTTATTATCAGTTTGTTGGGCTAGAATTTGGGAGTTAAAAATGATAAATAAAGAAATAATTAAACATTTTTAAAAAGGAATAAAAATGGGTTACCTGAGTTGCGACAGCTTGCTAATCCTTATATTTTGTAAATATCTGAATTTGACGACTTGATGATTTATGATTATTATTATTATTATTATTATTATTATTATTATTATTATTATTATTATTATTATTATTATTATTATCATTTTTTTAAGTTAAATTGCTAATTGATAATCTTAAATAAAAATTTCGTAACAAACTCGATGAATAATGAAGTGACGTCTCTAGCGTGACGCGAGCTTCACCTATTCAATCCTTGATTTGATTAACTGAGTCGCGACGACTTGTTAAATCAATTTTTTTAAAAAATAATTAAAAATAAAATCAACCATTAATTGATAATTTTAACTTGATAATTAATGGGTGACGTCTCTAGCGTGACGCGAGCTTCACCTATTTAATCCTTAATTTGGATAACTGAGTCGCGACGGCTTGTTAATTCAAATTTTTGAAATTATTTTAATTAAAATCAACTAACCCACAGATATTTTCAAGAGAACTACGTAACTTTGAGTTCCCCATTGCACCAGGGGATACGTAGGAGCAGAATTTCTATTCTGTCAAGCCAAAAATTAAATTTTCATAATTTATTTGTTTATTTCATATTTTTACAAAAAGGGGTAAAACAAATATTTTCAAAGATTATTAAGAATTTGCATAATTAATTTAAGGTACCGTCTTAGGACGGGTGTGTTAGGGGTGCTGTGGGATTAAGTTTCCACCCTTCCCTACACATAACCGACTCCCGAATTCAATCTGGTTTCAAAGACCATTTTCTAATAAGGGTTTTCCAATTTTTCCTAATTTAAATAAAATTGGTGGCGACTCCTAATTAAATATACTTTAGTTTAAGTTGCTATTTCACCGCGATTTTTGCCGGTCGCGACAAAGAAGAATAAGAATAAGACTTTAATTTAGAACAAAGGAAAAATACTATAAGAAAACCTAGTAATAAAATGGCATTATTTTGGTAACTAACACCTAACACCTTCAATGATCTGCTAAGGCCTCCTTTTATAGAGGATTAGAAATACAAAATGACAAGGGGGCTGAGTCATTAGTGAGTGGATGAGTGGAAAATGAGTGGAAAATGCCAAATGACTTTTGGTGAGTGGAAAATTATGGAGATTCCTTATCTCCAAAATCATTTAGCTCTGAAGTCATTGAATGCGTCAAAATAAGCAAATGTGATCTTCATCAAAGTTGTAGGGCTTGATCTTGGCTTCAAAATGGGCACCAGAATCACCTCATTTGGACACTATAGCCTAAGATATGGGTCAATTACTGCAGAGTGTTCAAGCCCAATTCTAGCACCTCTGTTCTGACTTTCAAGCCCAATATCACCTACTAGACCTTCGATTCTTGGAAAGTGTTCAACATGAAAGTTGTAGATATAAGTCTCAAGTATTCAGCATCAAAATTTCAGCCAGGTTGACAACATCTAGCCCGAAATATGGAATGAACAGTGCTCATAGGTCAAGCTATCAGGATCAGCACTCTAATTCTTACTTCAACCCCAATTTGAGTTACCTACTCGTGTGATTGGGCCTTTGAGGTATTCTTAAAAGTTGTAGAACTCTCTCTTATATTTAAAATGCCACCAGAATCACCTCTAAAGACTACCTACAGCCCAAGATATGGCCCAAATACAGAAACAATGTAAGACGTAAATCATGCTGAAAAATTCAATTAAGTCCAATTTAAGTCCAAACTTACAAAACATAATAAAACTCAATCAATTAAGTACATGGAGAGTGTAAATGACTAAAAATGAAGGCTTATTAATATATCAAATATGTGATCATCAAATTCCCCCACACTTAGCTTTTTGCACTCTTGAGCAAAACACATAAGACCACTCACAAAAAAAAAAAAAAAAAAACAAACTCAAAAGCTAAACACTCTAAAAGACTCAATTTCTAATAATATTTAAAAATGAAGAGCAATCAATCATTTAAGTAATCAAAATATTCATGAGGTAACATATCTTCACATCTCAAATCAACAAGTAAGGATATTTCAATTGAAAAGCATGAGTCAAGAATAATAGATCTTCACAAGATTCAACTCTCAATCCCTCAAGTGTTTAAAATGTAGGTATTTCTCTCAATTCAACCCATGAGAAATTACACTACCATAAGCTTGCTTATCTTCTACTTCTCCACTACTCAAAACATATACATACACAAATCATGAGGACTTTATTCAAGGTTGTAATGGGGTCAAGGTAAAAGAGGAAGTAATATGGATATGACAAGTTAAATACTAGAGAATAAAAGAGTATAAGAGCTGAGTTCAATTAACAAGCATCAAAGTTCATTCCAACTTCACCTAATACAAATTCCCTTTACATATTCTTTTCCTTTCCTTTATTGCCTTGTTAACCCTCTTTTTCTTTTTACATTTTTTTATTTTTGATTTTTTTATTTATTTTTTTTTTGAATTTTTTTTTTTACAAAAAGAACATCATATATACATTTTTTAATCATTCTGCACATATACCCCTACACTTGTTCAAGAACTTATCAAATGACAAAGCTAATGTACTCTTATTCCCTAAGGTCAGGTAAGAATATAGTTTTTCATTTAAGGCACATAATGAGTTCGAAATAAAGAATGGTCAAATAAGCTCAAAGGGGTTAAGTAAGGGGAAATAGGCCATTTCCAATGCTTTACATTGGCAGGAATTAGAGAATTTCCAAGAAGTCATAAGAGTGCTTGATATCATATTGAGACAATATGCTGCTAAGCAAGGTTGACTATTTGATTAAAGTAGCTATTTCAAGAAAAATGTCTCAATCATATTTATGTATGCATATGAAAATGTAATCTCAAAAAGAATCAAAGCAAGTTCTAGAGTAACAATTCCATGAGTGAAATTCACACAAGAAAGAAGAGAATGGTACAAATGTTCAATCCATTCATCAATAGGCTCAAAATCTCACAAGGCATAATTCTATCATTCTTGGTCCACCAATTCAACATCCATAACCAAGCATGTGAATTTTAAAAAAGAAGACAATTTACTCAATCATGCAAATTTCCCTGAATTTGAATTGCTACTTCCACACAAACTAGTTGTCTACCCAATTACTCCTTACTCTGCCACCAGTTTTTGATGCGTCTCAAGAGTAAATAATTTACTTCTTACTCTGTCATCCCTAATTACTTTTGTTATTAATAAATTGCTGACAAACATGTAAACACAATAAACATATTAACAAACGCACTTCCTATTTTTTTTTTTTCATTTTTTTTGTTTTTTTTAAGATGAACATAATATATACATTGTAAATTTTTTTTTATCTAACTATCCTTCCCCCCAACCAGATCACAACATTGTCCTCAATGTCAAAATATAGATAGGTAAAGGATAGAAAATAGTACCTGTTGTTGCAATTACTGAAAAGAGAAACCTTACACAAATTAAAACAAAAACAAAGGACGATAAATAAAATCAAAGATAAAGGAAAGTTAAAGATGAAGTGCCAGATCATACTCTTGTTCCTTGTTGCCTCCCTTGTTGCTGCCTCCCTTGCTGCTGCCTTCTGACCAATCTATCTGAGCTGTTACTGGTTCAGGTTCATAAACAAAATCTTATAATTTATCAATTAATTCATCAACAGTAGAAGCAGATATAAGGAGTTGTCTTGCCAAAGGTGTGATAAAGCTCTGTTCCACAGCATGGTCAACAAAAGATAACAAATTATCAAAGAAATTATTAACATTCAACAAACCTATAGGTTTATGGTGGATGTTCAATTGGGCCCAAGAAATAATTTGAAAAACTTCTTCCAAAGTACCAAAACCACCCGGTAAAGCAGTGAATGCATCAGAGTTTTCAAGCATTATCCTCATTCGTCCATGCATAGATGATACTTGAATTTCTAGCCCAATTGTTTGTCCAATGATGTTCCTTCGAGTTAAAGGTTCAGGAATGATACCTTAAACTTGACCACCTCTTATATGTGCAGAAAGTGATACGACCCCCATTAACCCAATGCTACCTCCCCCATATACAACATGAATGTTCCTCGCAGCAAGTGTTCTACCAACAGTGCTTGCTGTGTTTACAAACTCCAAACCCTTCCCATAACTTGTCCCACAAAATACACAGATACTAAGAAATCTACGAACTGAAGAAGAAGCTCCCTCCATTTCTACACTTACACTCTCTTTGAATAATTATGAGTTGCAGGAAAGTAAAGAAAATGGAGTGTTTAAATAGGGAAGAGAATAGAAAAAGTGATAATAGCTCCTATATGGGTAGGTTGACTGTTATTAGAAAAGTTTGAATTTAAGAAATTTTTTTTTAAATTTTTTTATTATTTATTATTTATCTTTATTTTTTTAGACTTCAAGAAAACCATCAGGGTAAAGAAGTCTAGAAACCCCTGAAGGATCCCGTCCAAATGATCGTCTATCTAAAACCAAAATTTAACAAAATCATACAAAGATAAAATAATAATAACAAATGATTACATACCTTTATGTACAGGTTTCATGGCAGATATTTATACTGCGCGTCATGAGTGCAGCAATACCAAGACGGCTTAGCCAATCTAGGCATTCTTCTCTCTCCCGCTTGTGGGATATCCCAGCCTATGCATCATTCCTCTAGTTAAAGAGAGAAAATCTGAATACGACGACCAGTGACCACAACCAGTGAGAGGTCGCTGGAGAGCCCATGACATTAAATTACAGGATCCAGCTCAGAGGCATTGTCAAGCGAGAATGTAAACACGAGACGCTTCTATCTGTCCATCAACAAGCAGAGCCTACGGTTAAAACCTGGGAATGCTTGCGCGGCTCTCTATAGAGCATGGCACACGAACCTTATTTATCGACCGGCGTGCGAAGGTCCACCCGAGTCAATGACGGGTCTGCCACTATGAGTCGAGGATAAGCTTCCCATCCAATTTTCTTATAAATTGGCAAATAGGGTCTTTTTGAGTCAGATTCCTAAGACTATAATACTCTTGCTCGTCCCTGAAGAGATTCCACAAACTAAGAAGTTCACACTGCACAACTCCATAAGAATGCGTCTCAAGAGTCAATAAGATATTATCTAATGACTCCTTACTCAGTCAATTCTTAATGAAGAATAATTTATCTTCTCTATTTACAGAAACCATCCCCAAAGAGCGACATCGCGTGTTGCAATTCCATCGTGCATACTTGTAACAAACTTTCATTCTTTTTACTCTTCTCTTTTTTGAAAATGAACTTTTACCGAGACCACGCATGTATGGGACAAATGAATCTGAAGATGCACCAGCTAAACGAACCTTTGCTTCGATTATCCAGCGTATATCTTCTGGGATGCCCTTATACATTTACAGTCTCAGCCTTTCACACCTAGCTTCGTAGACTTTTGTTAGAGCATTTAGAGGGAGAGAAGGAAAATGCTTTCTTAGATTTGAGAGAATGACATCCATTTTAAAAGGAGAAGAAATCAGTTATCATAGGAAACTCAAAAATAAACCGACTTGAGAGTCACGGAGTACCGTTATCCGCCATTTAACCAGGAACACAAAGAACTCAACAACTTGATGTTCCAGAAATGGTTTAAGTCTTTGTCCATTGACCTTAAATACAATACCATTCCTAGAATTTTCAATGTCTATAGCCCCATAAGAATACACATGTTTGACAATATAAGGACCAATCCACCTAGATCTCAATTTTCTAGGGAATAGGTGAAGACGAGAATTATAAAGCAGAACTTTTTGACCAATTTCAAAAGTTTTTCTCAAAATTGATTTGTCATGAAAAGCTTTTGTTCTAGCTTTAGAAATCTTTGAGTTTTCATATGCATCATTTCTTAATTCCTCAAATTCATTCAATTGCAATTTGCGTAACTTGGAAGCATCATCAAGACTTAAGTTGAAAGCTTTAATGGCCCAAAATGCTTTATGCTCCAATTCTACAGGCAAATGACAAGGTTTTTCATAAACTAACCGATAGGGAGACATGCCTAAAGATGTTTTAAAAGCAGTACGGTAAGCCCAAAGTGCATCATTTAGTCTTAAAGACTAATCTTTACGATTTGGGTTAACTATTTTTTTAAAATTTGTTTAATCTCCCTATTTGCTAATTCAACTTGTCCACTTATCTGAGGATGATAAGGGGTTACAATTTTGTGGGTAATGCAATATTTCTTCATTAAGCATTCAAATGGTTTATTGCAAAAATGTGTTCCCCCATCACTGATGATAGCTCGAGGAATTCTAAATCGACTCAAAATATTTTATTTTAAAAATTTTAGAACAGTTTTATGATCATTGTACTAACATGGAATCGCCTCAATCCATTTTGAGACATAATCAACTGCAACCAAAATGTACACAAATCCAAAAAATGATGGAAATGGACCCATGAAATTAATTTCCCAACAATCAAAAATTTTAATGACAAGGATAAGGTTCAAAGGCATCATATTTCTTTTAGAAATGGACCCTAATTTTTGACAATTTTCATAACTTTTGCAAAAAGTATAACTGTCCTTGAATAAAGTGAGCCAATAAAATCCACACTGCAAGATTTTTGCAGCTATTTTCTTTGAAGAAAAATGACCTCTACATGTTTTTGAATGACAAAATTTAATGACACTACTTACCTCATTGTCGGGTACATATCTCCGAAAGATTTGATCAGGACAATATTTGAACAAATATGGGTCATCCTAAAAGAAATTTTTCACCTCAATCAAAAACTTTTTTCTGTCTTGGTGTGTCCACTGAGGCGGCATCTTACCTGTTACAAGAAAATTGACAATGTTAGCAAACCAAGACATGGAATTGACAGAAAATAAAAATTCATCGAGAAAAGAATCATTGATAGGTGTGCTATCAAAAAATGAGCCTGTTGTCAGCCTTGACAAATGATCTGCAATAATATTTTTGGCTCCTTTCTTGTCTTTTATTAAGATGTTGAATTCTTGAAGTAACAAGATCCAACGTATCAACCTAGGTTTGGCATCTTGTTTAGACATTAAATATCTAACAACAACATGATCAGTGAAAACAACAGTGGACGAACTAATTAAATAAGCTCAAAATTTGTCCAATGCAAAAATTACAGTAAGTAGTTCTTTTTCAGTAGTGGTGTAATTCATTTGTGTACTATTCAAACTTTAACTTGCGTAATAAATTACACGAGGCTTACCTTCTTTTCTTTGGCCTAAAACAGCGCCAACAGCAAAATCACTAGCATCACTCATCAACTCAAAAGGCAGAGACCAGTCAGGAGATTGCAAAATAGGAGCAGAAGTCAAAAGACCAATTAATTTTTCAAAAGATTTATGATAATCTTGAGTCTAATCAAATGGTGTATCTTTTGTTAGAAGATTACATAAAGGTCTAGATATGGCACTAAAGTCATTTACGAATCTTCTGTAAAATCCTGCATGTCCTAAAAAGGAACGAACTTCTCTGACTGTTTTTGGGGAAGACAAATGAGCAATTAATTCAACTTTGGCCTTATCAACTTCAATTCCCTTAGAAGATATCACATAACCTAACACTATTCCTGAGGTAACCATGTAATGACATTTTTTCCAATTTAATACAAATCTTTTTTCTTCGCATCTTTTAAGAACTTTTTCCAAATTATCAAGACAATTTTCAAAAGAATTTTCAAAAATTGTCAGATCATCAATGAAAACCTCTAAATAATGCTCAATCATGTCACTGAAAATACTTAGCATGCATATTTAAAATGTTACCGGAGCATTACAAAGACCAAAAGGCATTTTTCTATATGCAAAAGTGCCAAAGGGGCAAGTAAAAGTGGTTTTTTCTTTGATCCTCCAATGCAATTGGTATTTGATTATACCCTGAATAACCATCAAGAAAACAATAGTAGGGATGTCCTGTTACTCTTTCCAGAATCTGGTCAAGAAATGGCAATGGAAAATAATTTTTCCTAGTGGCTGCATTCAATTTTCTGAAATCAATACACATACGCCAACTAGATGAGACTCGGGTAGATATTAATTCTCCTTTTTCATTTTCAACCACTGTTATTCTAGATTTCTTAAGCACAACTTGTGTAGGGCTTACCCATTGGCTATCAGAGATAGGATAGATAATTTCAACATCATGTAATTTAAGAACTTTAGCTTTAACTACCTCTTTCATGTGTAGATTTAATCTTCTTTGAGGTTGTTGAGATGTTTTAGAATTATCCTCTAAATGTATTCTATGTGTACAAATTAATGGATTAATGCCTTTTATATCCTTTAATGTCCATCTACTTGCATTTTTATGCCTTTTAAGTACTTTTATCAACCTACCTTCTTGTTCTTTGATCAGGGATGAGAAAATTACTACCGAAGAGCTTTGTTCTTCTCCCAAAAATGTGTACTTCAACCCATTAGGTAATGTCTTTAGTTCTACTGTGGGTACTTCTTCATGGTTATCATCATTCATGAGTTTTATCTATTCGAATTTCTGCTTCCATCCCTTGTATTCCATTACCTGTGAACAATCAAGTAAACAACATACTTTAGAAATATCATTATCTAATTATGTACCTGAATCAAAGGAATTAATTAAACAAATTTCTAATGGGTCAGAAGAACTCCTGATTTGAAGATGATCATCTATAATGGCCTCAATTCCTTCAATCACTTCCTTGTCATCATAAACTTCATGTGGTTGCTTGCACATGTTGAAAACATTAAGCTCCAGTGTCATATTTCCAAATGTTAGCTTCACCACTCCATTTCTACAATTTATCAAAGCATTATATGTTGCTAAAAATGGGCGACCTAGAATAATAGGAACTGACTTAGAACTATCAACCATAGGTTCAGTTTCCAAGACAATAAAATCCATAGGATATATGAATTTATCAACTTGTACCAACACATCTTCCACTATTCCTTTTGGAATTTTAATTAATCTATCAGCAAGTAGAAGAGTTACAAAAGTTAGTTTTAACTCACCAAGATTGAGTTGCTGATAAACTGAATATGGAAGCAAATTAACACTAGCACCAAGATCAAGTAAAGCTCATTCAATTTTATGTTCTCCAATAATGCATGAAATTGTAGGACAACCAGGGTCTTTATATTTCAACTCATTATTGTTTTGAATAATGGAGCTTACCTGTTCAGTCAAAAATGCATTCTTTTTCACATTATGTTTCCTTTTAACAGTACACAAGTCTTTCAAAAAATTGACATAACAAAGAATCTATTTAATAGCATCTAACAGAGGAATATTGACCTTCACTTGTTTAAAGATTTCAAAAATGTCACTGTTATGATTCACTTTACTTGAATTGTTTAATGCTTGAGGAAATGAGGGTGAAAGAGAGGGTTTGGTCTCCTTTTGACTAGGTGGCTTATCAACCCCTTCCTCATCTTTGAGAATTGATTCATCATCTTTCTCAAAAAGTTCAGGAATTTGTTTTTCAACAACCTTTTCACTCCTAAGAGTTATCACTGAGTTGACTTGATCTATTTTTTGACTTTTTGAACTATCCTCATTTAGGCTAAACTGACCATTGGGATTTGGTTGAGGTTGAGAGGGAAACTTTCCTTTCTCATGAATGGCAAGTGCAGAAAAAAGTTTAGCAAGAGTGTCTTTTATGTCAATCATGGCTTGAGTGTTGTGGTTATTAATGGCCTCTTATTTTTCCATGAATGCATGCAATGTTCCTTCAAGGTTTTTCCTATATAGTGGGACATAGGGTGCATATCCTTGAGGATTTTGAGAATCTTGCTGTGCCTGAGAAGGTGGCGGTTGCATGAATTGTGCCTGGTTGCTATTCCTCCAACTGAAGTTCGGGTGATTTCTCCATCCCGGATTGTATGTATCTGAAAAAGAAAAAGTGAATGGCTTTTTAAAATTATTCATTGCATTTACTTGCTCATGCACAACTTCTTTAAAAACAGGAATTTTTGGACATTCATTTGTTGAGTGTCCTAATTCATCACAAATGCCACAAATTTCTTCATTTTGCACAGATTTGATTTCTTTTACTTTCCCGGATTCCATGGCTTCAACCTTTCTAGCCAAACTGACAAACCTAGCATTTAGATTTTCTTCTTGACTAAGATGATATTTTCCTTTACTATCACTTGCAAGGTTAGATCTAATTGAATTTTCAGAAGGATTAGTATCATGTCATGATTGAGAATTTTCAGCCAAATGGTCTAAATAGTCTAAAGCTTCATCAGGTTCTTTATCAAGAAATTCACCTTTGTACATTGTTTCCACAAATTATTTAGTTTCGAGTGTTAACCCTTCATAAAAGAAGCTTAAAGTGCGTCATTTTTCAAAACCATGATGTGGGCAAGAATTCAGCAAATCTTTAAAACATTCCCAACTTTGAAAATATGCTTCATTGGAATGTTGGGAAAAATTTTGGATTTGTCTTTTCAAAGCATTGGTTTTATGTGTTGGAAAAAATTTCTTCAAAAACTCTCCTTGCATTTCTTGCCGTGTGTCAATTGATCTTGGTTTCAAAGTGTTAAGCCAAGTTTTTACTTTATCTTTCAAAGAAAAAGGAAATAATTTAAGTTTAACAATCTCTTCAGTGCAAGTTTGATCATTAAAAGCAGTACATACTTCCTCAAATTCTTTTAGATGTAAATATGAGTTTTCAGATTCTAAACCATGGAAATTAGGAAGTAAAGAAATCATACTTGGCTTGAATCTAAAATTATTGGCATTGAGTGGAAAGATAAAACATGATGGACTAGAATTTCGAGAAGGTTGCAAATACTCACGCATGGTTCACAACGGTTGATTTTCATGTTCATCATGCACACTTTCGTTTTCAACCATTGTGCTTAATGTGTGTGATTATGATTCAGACAAATCAATATGTAAAGTACTAGGATTAACTTTAACCAAATGACCAAAATTTAAATCACGATACCAATTAAGCATAAACAAGTAACTTAAAGTATAAAATAAAATGTATAAGCTAGCAGTATAAATCGTCCATTAAATATTAACAAATGTGTGGTATAAACCAACCACCAAATATATATTAATACTTAGTAAATAAATATTAATAAAGGTGTAGTATAAACCAACCACCAAATAAGTTAATAAGCAGAAAAAGTAAAAAGTTAGTATGCAGATAAATTAAAATGTTAGAAGCAGAAAAAGTAAAATGTTAGATAGCTAATAAAGTAAAAAGTTAGATAGTTAGTAAGAAAGTTAGTAAGTTAGTAAACAAAAAATAAATGACAGAAAATAAATAACAAAAAAAAATGACAGAAGATAAATACAGAAAATAAAGTACAAAAAGTAAATTTAAAATATGAAAACTGGAGAATCGACAAGCCAATTTTTTGCTCCAGCGAGAAAGAAGAAAAGAAGAAAGATTATTTCATTAATGATTAATGATTACAGAGAAATTAAGGAGAGTTTCCCCGACAAGTTAGTATGCACAAAAATTAAAAAGGAAGAGGTTCCCCCACTAGTTAGTATGTTAGTATATATACAAAATTTTTACACCAGAAATTCGGTCTTCAAATCAAGTCCCCAGCAACGGCGCTAAAAACTTGATGCACACTTTTCTCAACCAAGTATACAAACTTAATGCGGGATTAATTGTTGCATTGCGAACCCAAGTGCAGGTTGTCTCAAGTAATAAATTTCTCGGGAGTCCGAGGTCGATCCACAGGGAATTGTTAAGATTAATTAAGGTGAAGTAAATATTTTATTACTATGGTAAAAATTATTTACTTGGGTTAAAAGATTCACTCTTGGTAAATAAAGTAAATGTAAGATTAATTCCTTTTATAATTCAATTAGAATCCTCGTAACATGGAGGTTCCAATCGGAAAATACAACGTTAAAAGTCCATTTAAAATAATATGCGTAATTATATTATGTTTTCAAAAAATATTACCACCACTTATAAATGGGTTAAAGCATTCATTATGCCAATATTTTGTCTACAACAAATCAAGAACTCCTCTTTACAAAGATGATTTCTAAATTATAAGAAACAAATTATAACATGTATAATGGTTACTAGAAATCATAAATCATTTAAGCACAAGAGAAGAATAAATCTAACCTTATTTTATTACCAAGAGCTTCACCCTTTCACCCAAGTAAAATGAAACATAGTTACTCATAGACAAGAAGAAAGAAAGAAAGAAGAAGAAGAAGAATAAGACTTTAATTTAGAACAAAGGAAAATTACTACAAGAAAACCTAGTAACAAAATGGCATCATTTTGGTAACTAACACCTAACACCTTCAATGATCTACTAAGGCCCCCTTTTATAGAGGATTAGAAATACAAAATGATAAGGGGGCTGAGTCATTAGTGAGTGGATGAGTGGAAAATGAGTGGAAAATGTCAAATGACTTTTGGTGAGTGAAAAATTATGGAGATTCCTTGTCTTTGAAATCATTCAGCTCTGAAGTCATTGAATGCGTCAGAATGAGCAAATGTGATCTTTATCAAAGTTGTAGAGCTTGATCTTGGATTCAAAATGGATACTAGAATAACCTCATTTGGCCACATATAGCCCAAGATATGGGCCAATTACTGTGGAGTGTTCAAGCCCAATTCCAGCACCTCTGTTCTGACTTTCAAGCCCAATATCACCTATTAGACCTCCGATTCTTGAAAAGTGTTCAACATGAAAGTTGTAAATATAGGTCTCAAGTATTCAGAATCAAAATTGCAGCCTATTTTACAACCTCTAGCCCAAAATATGGAATGAACAGTGCACATAGGTCAAGCTGTCAAGAACAGCACTCTAGTTCTTGCTTCAACCCCAATTTGAGTTATCTATTCGTGTGATTGGGCCTTTGACATATTCTTGAAAGTTGTAGAACTCTCTCTTATCTTTCAAATGCCACTAGAATCACCTCTAAAGACTACCTACAGCCCAAGATATAGCCCAAATACAGAAATAGTGTAAGACATGAATCATGCTGAAAAATTCAATTAAGTCCAATTTGAGTCCAAACTTACAAAACATAATAAAACTCAATCAATTAAGTACATGGAGAGTGTAAATGACTAAAAATGAAGGCTTATTAATATATCAAATATGTGATCATCACTACTTAAGGCATCCGCTATGACATTCGCCTTTCTAGGATGATATTGAAGTTGAAAATCGTAGTCTTTAAAAAATTCTAACCATCGTCTATGCCTCATATTCAACTCCTTTTGATCGAATAGGTACTTCAGACTCTTGTGGTCACTGTAGACATTGAAGATTGCTCCATAAAGAAAATGTCTTCAAATCTTCAACGCAAACACAACTGCCGCCAATTCCAAATCATGAGTAGGATAATTCTTCTCATGCATTTTTAACTGCCTTGAAGCATATGCCACAACCTTTCTATTCTGCATCAACACACAACCTAAACCCAGATGAGAAGCATGACAATATACTTCAAATGGTTGATTGGGATTAGGCAGAATCGATACTGGTGCAGTAGTCAATCATCTCTTCAACTCTTGGAAACTTTCTTCACACACATCAGTCCATGTAAAAGCTTGATTCTTCCGTGTGAGTTGGGTGAGAGGTCCTGCTATCTTTGAAAATCCTTCAATAAACCTTCGATAGTAACCGACTAATCCAACAAAACTATGAATCTTCATTACAGTCTTTGGCCTTTCCCACTGAAGAACTATCTCCACCTTCATTGGATCTACTGCAATCCTTTCATTTGAGATTATGTGCCCCAAAAACTGAACTTCCTTTAACCAGAATTCACACTTAGACAACTTTGCGTATAGCTTTTTCTCCTTTACAATCTAAAGAATCACATTGAGATGTTCAGTATGTTTCTCTAAACTTTGAGAATAAATAAGAATATCATCAATAAAGACAATGACAAATCTATCTAAATAGGGATGAAAGATCCTATTCATGTAATCCATGAATATTGCAGGAGCATTCGTTACTCCGAACGACATTACTAAATACTCATAGTGCCCGTAGCGTGTCCAAAATGATGTCTTAGGAATGTCTTCTACTTTCACGTGAATCTGATGATAACCAGAACACAAATCGATCTTGGAGAAAATAGCAACTCCCTTCAGTTGATCCATCAAATCGTCTATCCTTGAAAATGGATACTTATTCTTGATCGTGATCTTATTCAACTAACGATAATCTACGCATAGTACTGGAGCTCCCCAGGGTGATACACTGGGTCTCACAAACTGTTTCTCCAATAATTCCTCTAACTGCTTCTTGAGTTTAGCCAACTCTGACGGCAACATCTGGTATGGTGCCATTGAAATAGGACCAGCTCCTGATACAAGATCAATAGAAAATTCTATTTCTCTTTTCGGTTGTAGTCTAGGAATATCATCAGGAAAAATCTCAAGAAACTCATTAACTACAGGAATAGCATTCACATCGTCATCGTCCTCACTCTCGACCTCTAAGGAAGATAACAACATGTATCCTTGAACTCCTTCCCTCAAGAAAGCTTTGACTTGGTTCGCTGTTAAAAATCCAGAATTCTTAGGTTTAGGAAAAACTAAGGTCTTATTGGCACAATCTAACAGGATATGGTTAGAAGATAACTAATCTATTCCTAAAATTATATTTATTTGGGACAGAGGCAAACAAATTAAATTAACATGAAAGATTCGATTCTTAACACAAACAGGACAGTTTAAGCAAACTTTTGTTGTAACAACAGGCTTAGTAGTAAGGGTGGAAACAATCAGATCAAAAGGCAATAAAGACACAGATAATCCTAAACGATCCACACAGTCATAGGCAATGAAAGAATATGTCACTCCAGAATCATATAGCACAGTTAAAGAATTACCTTCTATGGCACACTCTTCTGTAATCAAATCCTCGGATTTGGAGGCTTCTTCTCCACTCATCGTGTATACTTTTCCTCCTGCCTGTGGTTTTGCAGCACGAACATTACTGACAGAAGGCTCTATCTTGGGATGATCGCAATCCTTAGAAATATGTCTTGTCTTTCCACATCAGAAACAAATGAAACCCTTAATCGAGTAATCCTTTGTTAAGTGGTCCTTCCCACACTTGACGCATTTAGATGAAGTCGCCACTGTCTGACTAAACTTGTTGCTTCCAGAGCTTCCTCCATAAGGTTTCTACTGAGACTGACTCCCCGGTGGCCGTGTGTACGGCTTCCGTTGGAATCGATTGTTGTTACTGTTGCCTCATCTTTGGAACCATGTTGGTCCAAAGTTACGATTTTTGGTATCGTGAGACTGGTCTATCTCCTCTATCCGATGACATTTATTTAGCAGAGCTGGAAACTGCTCAATCCCCAGGGGCAGTACCGTATGCTTCAAATCATGCCTCAGACCTTCTTCAAACTTTTTGCACTTCCATTCCTCGTCAGGCTATAGTTGAAAGTACCTCGAGAACTTTGACAAGCTCTCGAACCTTGCAGCATACTCTTCGACAGTCATTCCTCCTTACCGCAGACCAAGGAATTCCATTTCCTTAGCATGCCTCACACTGGCTTGAAAATATTTTTCCAGGAACTTGATCTTGAAAAGTCCCCACGTAATCATCCTTCTTTCAGCTTCCAGTAGTCGTTGTGTTCCAGCCCACCAATCTTCTCCATCTCCAATAAGCATGAAGGTAGTGTAAGTTACCTTCCTCTCATTGATACAACCCATTCCTCTGAAAATCTTCTCCAACTCCTTGATCCAAAGATTTGTCTTCTCCGGATCAAACTCTCATTTAAACTGCAACAGGTTGTTACAACGAAACTCCAACAAATTATGAGCTTCTACGATCTCTTCATGTTGTTAGGCAACTCTCTGATTCTGTTGTACGATGACATCCGTCATCCTTTGCATTGTTTCAACAGCTGCAGCCATGCTCTCATTATCACATACAGCATCCATACTCGCGCCTTTTCCACGAGCCATCGTACTCCATCGAAATTAAACTAAGCAATACAAAATCAAAGTCAAATAAAATCATTTGAATTCATTTCAAACAATATTGTCTCATTGCGGAAACCAAACACAGTGAATCACATAACACAAATAAGATAGACCTAACCACAAACCCAAAAGACTCAAACTTGGGCTCTGATACCAACTAATGTAACACCCCTTTTAGGGCATCACATTTACGACTTCCACTTACCAAATTAGAATTAAGTTATAAAAACTAATAATAATATACGTACGTTTTTCAAATATATTTTTTTGTGGATAAATTAAAACCAACAAAGTAAATAACATTCTTGTGGCTTCTTATAAATTCTCTGATTCTTGCCAACGTAAAGCATTGTAAATGACCTATTTCTCCTTGCTTAACCCCTTTGAGCTTATTTTACCATTCTTTGTTTTGAACTCATTATGTGCCTTAAATGAAAAATCATGTTCATACCTGGCTTTAGGGAATAAGAGAACATTAGCTTTGTCATTGGATGAGTTCTTGAACAAGTGTGAGGGAGTGTGTATAGAATGGTTGAAAAAAATTATTTAAATGTATATATTATGTTCATCTTTTAAAAAAAAAATAAAATAAAAAAAAGGGTTGTGTAAAGAAGGGTCAACAAGGCAATAAAGGAAAGAAAAAAATATATAAATGGAATTTGTATTACATGGAGTTGGGATGAACTTTCATGCTTGTTAATTGAATTCAACTCTCATGCTCTTCTATTCTCTTTGGTATTTAACTTGTCATATTCATATTACCTTCTCCTTTACCTTGACCTCATTACAATCTTGAATAAAGTCCTCATGATTTGTGTGTGCATGTATTCTGAGTAGTGGAGAAGTAGAAGATAAGCAAGCTTATGGTAGTGCAATTTTCATGGGTTGATTTGAGTGAAATACCTACCTTTTAAACACTTGAGGGATTGAGAGTAAATATTGTGAATATCTATCATTCTTGACTTATGCATTTCAATTGAAGTTTTCTTGCTTGTTGGTTTGAGATGTGAAGAAATGTTACCTCATAAATATTTTGATTACTTGAATGATTGGTTGCTCTACATTCTTAAATATCATTAGAAATTGAGTCTTTTAGAGTGTTTAGTTTTTGAGTCTGTGTCATTTTTTTCCCTAGTTTTAGTCTTGTGTGTTTTGCCCAGGAGTGCAAAAAGCTAAGTATGGGGGAATTTGATAATCACATATTTGATACATTAATAAACCCTCAATTTTAGTCATTTACACTTTCTATGTACTTAATTGATTGAGCTTGATTATGTTTTGTAACTTTGGACTCAAATTGGACTTAATTAATTTTTTTTAGCATGATTTACATCTTATACTATTTATGTATTTTGGTCATATATTGAGTTCTAAATGTCTAATAATTATGTATTTTATCTTGTTGGAAAGATAAGAGAGACCTCTTCAACTTTGATGAAGAGCTCGAGATCAAAGTCAGACATCTAGTGAAACTAATTGGGCTTGGAAGTCAGAATACGAGTTTTGTGATTGGAACCTGAATAGTGTACAGTAATCAGAGCATACCTCGGGATTTAAGATCTGGATTTGGCTAAAAGTTTGGTATCTACAAGTTAAGATCCATATCAACAACTTTCATGAAGAACACAAGACTCAAATCAGACTCCTTGGAGGTTATATTGGGCTTGGAAGTCAGAACAGAGGAGCTGTAACTGGGCCTGAATATTCTGCAGTAATTAGGTCATATCTCAGGCTGTAGGTGACCTTTTGAGTTTATTCTAATGGCATTTGAAAGCTAAAAGCTAGGCCTACAACTTTCATGAAGACAACTTGGTGAAAAAATGACAAATGCAATGACTTCAGAGCTAAATGATTTTGGAGATAAAGAATCTCCATAATTTTTCACTCATCAAAGGTCATTTGACATTTTCCACTCATCCACTCACTCATGACTCAGCCCCCTTGTCATTTTATATCCCTAATCCTCTATAAAATGGAGACTTGGTAGATTATTAAAGGTGTTAGGTGTTAGGTAGCAAAATGATGCTATTTTGTTTCTTATTTTTCTTGTAGTAGTTTTCTTGTATTCTAAATTGAAGTCATGTTCTTCTTCTTCTTCTTCTTCTCTCTTTCTTTCTTCTTGTCTATGAGTAACTAAGTTTAATTTTACTTAGGTGAAAGGGTGAATCTCTTGGTAATGAAATAAGGCTAGATTTATTTCTTTCTTGTGCTTAAATTATATATTTTCAAGTGGTTATTATACGTGTTATATTTTGTTTCCAATTAATTTAGAAACACTCCTTGTAAAATGGAAATCTTGATTCATTGTAGACAAGAGGTTGACACAATGAATGCTTGAGCCCATTTATAAGTGGTGTTGTTAATAAATAATTAAAGAAATCATAATATAATTACGTATATAATTTTTAATGAACTTTAATTGTTGTATTTTTCAATTGGAACCTCCATTATGTGTGGATTCTAATTGAGTTATAAAAAGGATTAATTTTATCCTTATTTTATTTGCCAAGAGTAGATCTTTTAACCCAAGTAAATCTTTTTTATTTTTGACTAAGTTTTATTACTTTTATTGTTGTGACAAAAATATTTTCCTTACGTCAAATAAATTTTTCTTCATCAATTCCCTATGGACCGACCTCGGACTCCCGAGAATTTATTACTTGAAATAACCTACACTTGAGTTTGTAACTTTTAATCCACATTAGTCATCCCATTGCAATCTCGATTGCGACACCCATCAAACAAGGTGTCTGTCTCATCTCATATTTTAAATTGGTATTATTTGGAATTTTAATTTGACTCCAACAGGAAATTTTTAAGTTGAAATTTCAAAATGTTGGAAGAAATTAATATTTGATTTGTAACAATAATATACGTAACCTTCCAATATATTATCTTAACTAATGGACTAAAACAGACGCCAACAGCCAAAAGTTTAGAACAAAGGATTAAAGTAGAATCATTTATCACACTGTGTTTGTGTTTGGATTAACTGTGAAAATTTGATTATTTTAATAATCGATTATTGTTAAATTGATTATAATAGAATCAATTTCATATTTGGATATGTTAGTTTAAAAATGATTTTAAAATAATTTATTTTGTCTAAATGGTATAAAAAGAATTGTTTTTATGTATTAAATCACCAAAAGAGATATATAATGAATAAAAAAGTTAGTTGATTAAAGATAAAATGGTATTTATATCTCAAAACTTTTAGAATAATCTATAATAAAGAATCAAAAGCTTCAAACTTTGTTTTATGAAAAAAGTTGTTATAATGCATTGAATTTCATCCAAAAATTGAAACATAATTTGTCAAACATGATTGGAACAGTAAAAAAAAGCTTTTTCTCAAAATTTAAGCTGTTGGAATAGTGGAAAAAGCAGAAAAAAATATAGTCTTAGTAATGGGTGAATTACAAACAACAAAAACATGTGAAATGGATTTTATTTTTTAAGGTTGGCCATTTTCTCTAAAGGGTAATACTTGACAGTAAAAAACTCTCTCTGAAAAAAAAAGGTTTAAAACTACAAAGAAAAGTAGTATGACTTCAAGATAAGACAAACTGGTTGAAGTGTGTTTCTGAAGGAAAATGTTCTTAGTCATGTGGCTTGTAAGACTGACATGTAGTCAAATAGTTTCCAAAATTTAGTCCCTTAACTGAAGTGGAGAGAGGAACCAACTCTATCTTTTGAGTGACCATCATTCTCAAATTTTTGCTTCTCTCAGTCAACACTATGAAACTTGATAAACTGAACAAACGGATGTCAAATGTCATGTGAATAGGAGCAAGAATGCAATTGCATGTAAATTGAATTTGGAATTACACTTATAATGTAGTCTAAACACTAATGGAGATAAGTTACGATCTATATCTATAACTACGGTTATGGCTACGACTAGTCTAGACTAGGAAGATCTAGGAAATGCTAGAAATTATAGAAAAAAGAAGAAGAAGGTGATATATGATAACCAAGACCTCTTATTTATAAGAAAAAGTGGTAATGCATATGTCATGACCCACCTTAAGGTCAGTAACCGGCGCACGAACTAAATATCAAAATATAATTTAGCCTAGCAAACTTGACCACAGAAAGAAATTCCAAAATATTAACTTCTCATAAAAACGTAATTAATTCTCAATACCAAATCAATAACCATTATAAGATAAGGTATATAATCTCAAATTATTTAACAAATTCAAAGTAAACTAACTTATAAACCTATATCTATAGACTCTAGAGTTGAGAGTAACTGTATCCACCAAAACATGTTGGAGTCATACCCAAGACATTGTTTAGGATGGAGGAGTCCCAATCAACCCAACTAGCAACATGTAAGTTTCATGAAATATAACATGGTGAGTCACACAGATTCAATGAGCGCAAAATAAACAAAGTGAACTACATGGAGAAACAAGTGACAACACGAATCTTTAAACATTGAAAACAACTCAAAACATAACAATATAAGGAATGAAGAATGAAACCACTTTGCTAAATGCTTTTCTTTCTAAAAACAAATTCATAATTATAAAGGAACTTAAGAATGCTAGTCGTATATAAAACAACCCATATGGGTTACTCCTAAATTGAAGGAACTATACTACAAATTGGGAAGTTAACTCCACCCACATATCATCTTAAGTTGGGGGCCTTGCCTCACCCGATAAACCTCTACATCTACTATATGCATATTGGCCGTTATATCTCTTCGCTATGACAAGCAGTGAAATCTCATGGCTAGGTCCTATCACCCAATAAGTTTTTGAATCTATTATGTGCATATAAGCCATTATTTCTCCTAGCTACAACAAGTGGTGAAATCTCATGGCTAAGGTCCTCTCACCAATAGCTTACAAAATCGACTATATGCACATAGGCCATTATATCTCTTCACTATGGCAAATAGTACTGTTATATCTCTTCTCTAATGGTAAATGGTGTTCTAACACGAAACCCATCATGGATATTTAAAATATAAATTCAACTAAAAATAATATGGTAATTAGATCCAATATATCAAAGACAACAATATTCATTCCATAATTTCAAAATAAAATTCAAACCATCATAATTCAATTCCCATGAGTAGCAACTCATATCAACCATATTATTATTAGAACCATAACTAAATAACATAATCAATGCTATCATGAAAGAGAATATTGAATAATATATAAAATGATGACTATTGAATCCGAGTTCATATATAAAAAAATATGATAATAATAATAATTTCAAATTGGCAATGAAAGTTGTAAGTTAGTTATCCTCACTAAAATATAATTTATATTGAAGAGGAAAAAAAGATTAATATGCTTAAAAAGCTTTGTTTTTCTAGTGAAAATAAATTGAGGAAAAGACAACACTAAGTAAATTATCCACTCCCTTAATAGAACTTCCCAGTCAATCCATTTCCTTCCACGCATATGACCACTTTGAGGGTCCTTTTGGTGTTTCTACAGCCCACAACATAATAAAGTTTTTAGAATCAATTATGAGTTCATCATACAATTCACATTCCATCAAAATCCTTAATTTTCTAAACAAAATCCCTAAGTTTCAACAACTAATTTCTTTACCCAAAAGACAAATTTTGATCTTATGCTCAATCATGTAATAAATTGTAGTTTTGGAATAAATAATTACCTCTAAAAATCAAATATCGAAGGCTAAAAGAATGGGTGCTGGAAACCCCTCTTAAACCACCACCTAAACCCATGTATTTCTCACTAAGGGAGGATGAATAGGGAGGTTGATGGCTGAGTGTGAAAATTCCTTCTAAATCCCAAAATAAAATTTGTTATTGTGAGGTTGGAGTTTTGGGAGTGGGTGGAACTAGAGGGAAGAGGGGAAAGGAAGAAGAAAAAAAGGAGATAGAAAGGGTGAGACATGGGGAAGGGGTTTGCTGCTCCAAAATATGACCTCATTTTCTCCATTTCTTTTCAAATTCATTTAATATATGAAATACCCATTTCCCCCCTAAAATATCTTCCTCTCTCTCTTTTTCTTTTTATATATATATTCAACATTGTTACATTCTTCCCCCTTTAAGAAAAATAGGCCTCAAATTTTTGAAAGTCATACAAAACTTGTATAGTAACTTCAAGTTCCTACGAGTTTCAACTAGCCAGCCTCTAACCAACTGGACTTATACTTTTCCTTTTTCTCTTTCACATTATTCAAATTAAAGACTTATACAAACTTTCATATAGGATACTTTATTTTCAAAATATCAAATTATCACCAACACATAATACTTTTTACCCTGTTCTTACAATATCCCTAATTTATAGTTGCTATTATTATTATTATTATTATTATTATTATTATTATTATTATTATTATTATTATTATTATTAGTATTATTATTATTATTATTATTATTATTATTATTATTATTATTATTATTATTATTTATCACCTAAATGGCAATTACTTCATCAATCAACATGAAGCTACTTTCATAATCTAATTACTTCCTTTTCCATTTTTCCTATTATCTTCTTACATAAAAAAAGCTTTAAACAAACCCATTCATAAATTTCCATAATCATAATCCTATTTCAACCCTAAATTCCATGAACTAAACTCAATACCTATGGATTCCCTATAATCCAAATCAACAAGTGCATTCATTAGTTTAGTTGAAGTTTCACATATAAATACACTTATGTCACATATATACCATGTTCAAAATTTTAGCCTCAAATCACATCATTTGATATCTTAATTAACTTTAAATCAATTATTCAATATCTAGGATTTTTTTTTGGGACACTTTCATATACAACTTTTAACCTAAACCCATACAATTCTTCAAACACGTTCCAGCTAAAAGAATAAGACTTTACATGTTTGTTAATATATTTGTTATGTTTACATGTTTGTCAACAATTTATTAATAACAAAAGTAATTAGGGATGACAGAGTAAGGAGTAAATTATTTAATCTTGAGACGCATCAAAATTGATGGCAGAGTAAAGAGTAATTGGGTATACAACTAGTTTGTGTAGAAGTAGCAATTCAAATTCAGGAAAATTTGTATGATTGAGTAAATTGTCTTCTTTTTTAAAATTTATATGTTTGGTTATGGATGTTGAATTGGTGGACTGAGAATGATAGAATTATGCCATGTGAGATTTTGAGCCTATTGATGAATTGATTAAACATTTGTACCATTCTCTTCTTTCTTGTGTGAATTTTACTCATGGAATTGTTACTCTAGAACTTGTTTTGATTCTTTTTTAGACTACATTTTCATATGCATACATAAATATGATTGAGACATTTTTCTTGAAATAGCTACCTTAATCAAATAGCCAGCCTTGCTTAGCAGCATATTGTCTTAATATGATATCAAACACTCTTATGACTTCTTGAAAATTCTCTGATTCCTAATATGATATCAAGCACTCTTATGACTTCTTGTAAATTCTCTGATTCCTACCAATGTAAAGCATTGGAAATAGCGTATTTCCCCTTGTTTAACCCCTTTGAGCTTATTTGACAATTCTTTGTCTCAAACTCATTATGTGCCTTAAATGAAAAACCATATTCTTACCTGGTCTTAGGGAATAAGAGAACATTAGCTTTATTATTGGATGAGTTCTTGAACAAGTGTGGGGGTGTGTATATAGAATGGTTGAAAAAAATTTGTTTAAATGTATATATTATGTTCATCGTTTAAAAAAAAGGGGTTGTGTAAAGAAGGATCAACAAGGCAATAAAGGAAAGGAAAAAATATGTAAAGGGAATTTGTATTAAGTGGAATTGGGATGAACTTTCATGCTTATTAATTGAACTCAACTCTCATGCTCTTCTATTCTCTTTGGTATTTAACTTGTCATATCCATATTACCTTCTCCTTTACCTTGACCCCATTACAACCTTGAATAAAGTCCTCATGATTTGTGTGTGCATGTGTTCTGAGTAGTGGAGAAGTAGAAGATAAGCAAGCTTATGGTAGTGTAATTTTCATGAGTTGAATTGAGTGAAATACCTACCTTTTAAATACTTGAGGGATTGAGAGTGAATCTTGTGAAGATCTATAATTCTTGACTCATCCTTTTCAATTGAAGTTTCCTTACTTGTTGGTTGGAGATGTGAAGAAATGTTATCTCATAAATGTTTTGATTACTTGAATGATTGATTACTCTTCATTCTTAAATATTATTATAAATTGAGTTTTTTAAAATGTTTAGCTTTTGAGTCTGTGTCATTTTTTTTTCTAGTTTTAGTCTTGTGTGTTTTGCCCAAGAGTGCAAAAAGCTAAGTGTGGGAGAATTTGATAATCACATATTTGATACATTAATAAACTCTCATTTTTAGTCATTTACACTCTCTATGTACTTAATTGATTGAGCTTGGTTATGTTTCGTAAGTTTGGACTCAAATTGGACTTAATTGATTTTTTCAACATGATTTATATCTTACATTATTTCTGTATTTTGGCCATATCTTGAGTTCTAGATGTCTACTAATTATGTATTTTACCTTTTTGGAAATATAAGAGAGAGCGCTACAACTTTGATGAAGAGCTCGTGATCAAATTCAGACATCTAGTAGAACTAATTGGGCTTGGAAGTCAAAATACGAGTTTTGTGATTAGAACCTGAATAGTGTGCAGTAATCAGAGCATAACTCGGGCTGTAAGATCTGGATTGGGATAAAATTTTGGTATCTATAATTTAAGACCCATATCAACAACTTTCATGAAGAATACAAGACTCAAATCAGACTCCTTGGAGGTCATATTGGGCTTGGAAGTCAAAATAGAGGAGCTGTAACTGGGCCTGAATACTATGCAGTAATTGGGCCATATCTCGGGATGTAGGTGGCCTTTTGAGGTGATTCTAGTGGCATTTGAAATCTAAGATCCATGCCTACAACTTTCATGAATACCACTTGGTGAAAAAATGACGAATGCAATGACTTTAGAGTTGAATGATTTTGGAGACAAAGAATCTGTATAATTTTTCACTCATCAAAAGTCATTTGGCATTTCCACTCATTTTCCACTCATCCACTCACTCATGACTCAGCCCCATTGTCATTTTGTATCCCTAATCCTCTATAAAAGGGAGCCTTGACAGATCATTGAAGGTATTAGATTTTAGTTACCAAAATGATATTATTTTGTTACTAGTTTTTCTTGTAGTAGTTTTTCTTTGTTTTAAATTGAAGTCATGTTCTTCTTCTTCTTCTTCTTCTTCTTCTTCTTCTTCTTCTTCTCTTTTTCTTTCTTCTTGTCTATGAGTAACTAAGTTTTATTTTATTAGGTGAAAGAGTGAAGCTCTTGGTAATGAAATAAGGTTAGATTCATTTTTTTCTTGTGCTTTAATGATATATTTTCAAGTGGTTATTATACGTATTGTATTTTATTTTCAATCAATTTAGAAACCCTCCTTGTAAAGTGGAAATCTTGATTTGTTGTGGACAAGATTTTGACACAATGAATGCTTGATCCTATTTATGAGTGGTGGTGTTAATAGATAATTAAAGGAATCATAATATAATTACGTATATAATTTTTAATGAACTTTGAATGTTGTATTTTCATTTTGGAACCTCCATTATGTGTGGATTCTAATTGAGTTATAAAAAGAATTAATCTTATTCTTATTTTATTTACCAAGAGTGGATCTCCTAACCCAAGTAAGTCTTTTTTATTTGTGACCAAGTTTTATCAGTTTTATTGTTGTAACAAAATATTTACTTTACGTCAAAGAATTTTTCTTCACCAATTCCCTGTGGATTGACCTCAGACTCCCAAAAATTTATTACTTGAAATAACCTGCACTTGAGTTTATAACTTTTAATCCGCATCAATAGCAAATGACCACTCAATAAGAAGTATTAACTATTTATAAATTTCTTTCATATAGAACTTAATTTGAAACTATTAGTTCTATTTGTAACACCCTGGAAAATATGTTAGGTTTGTATATGGTTACAGAGATAGCCTAATACTTATTTAATATGTTTGTGTAGTTTTGTGACTTTCTGAGCATATTTAGCACTTTGCTGTAACACTATATGGGAAATATAGCTGTTATTTACTCCAGAAGTGGCTTAAACTGCTTAGTTAGTAGAAATAAATGTGGAGAGTTTGTTTCTAGGTCACAAATGTAGGAACTGTGCTACAGTTAAAGTTTGAGGTTAATCGGAGTTAGTTTGACATTTTTAAGCATACTAGTTATGTGTTTTAGTGTCGGATTGACCCCCAGCTGATATGGAAATACCAATTTTTGGTGAAACAGAATTTTTAATGAATCTTAGGATTTATTTTGAATCTGTTGAAAGTTAAGAAATCAGATTTGGTGAACTTTGAGTGTTTTTAGAAGATCGAGGTTTTAGTGTTTATCTTTGAGAAGCCAAATTTGGCTCCTCTTTATAAGTAGTCTCACGACTGAGGGTGAGAAAAATAGAAAAGAGAAGAGAAAAGAGAAAATGGAACCATGGAGGAGAAAGAAGAAGGAGAAAGAGGAGAAGCCAAAAGGCAAGCAAGGATTGGAGAGCTTGGATCCATCATTGGCCATCTTCAAGACATTGACGTAGGGGGGAAACTTGTTTGGATTGTTGTATTTCATTTCTTTCATTCTTGGTTCTTAAGGAACTTAATGAAAAAATTGAGGTTTGATGAGTGATTTTATGTTTCTTGAGTTGAATCTTCATGTGGATAGATTGGTTGGTTTAAAAACTTATTTGTTGATGAGATGAGATGAAATTTTCATCATTTAGAAGCCTTAATTCCCATTTTAGGTCAGTTTTCGGGGTTTAGGTTAATGTTGGGGTTTTGATTCACAAAGTGCTGAATTAAGTGAAATTGAAGTTGATTAAGAGTTGCTATGTGTAGTTGGACCGTGTTAGAGGTTGGAAATCACTTGAAATTAAGTTTTGAGTGATTGGAAGAGGGTCTAGTTCCAATGGAACAGTACCCATATCTGTAAAATTCTGCAGATTCTGAGTTCTACAGTGGGCGCCGCGGCATGGCACTTGGAATGCCACGGCATGAATGGAACAAGGGATGAATGCCACGGCATGGAACTTGGATGCCATGACATGGGTAGCATTTTCTTCCAGTACTTTAACCCAAGGGTTGGGCGCCGCGGCGTGGCTTAGGGAGTGTCACAATATGGATGCCTGGAAACAACTATGAGTTGTGTTTGATGTCTTGGAGCCTTCCAATGGTGTAGTTTCTTCTTTTATGCTTCTTGGTGAGTGTTGAGACTCTAATAGGAGTATTTGATGAAGAATGTTTATGTTGAATCAAGTTGATTTATAATGTTAATTATGAGAAATAATTACACATGACTATATACACACATATTGTGTATTGTGATGAATTGAGGGAATGAGGTTTCCCTAAGTGTTGGAATCACTCATGTATGCTCTTTTAAGAGTGATAAGGTACTTTTAGAAGTATTTGATAAAGTGTTGTGAAATGAACTTGAAATGCATATAAATCAATTGTGAAACTAGTTATGGGAAGTAATTAGTAATTGTTTTGCATAAGAGGTTTGTGGAGCATATTGAGGTGCGTATATCCTCTCTATGTGATTGTTGAATCATATTATTTTGTAATGCTAATTATGAGAGTTTAATTAGACATGATGATATACTTGATTGTATGTGTTGCCTTTTTAAAAAGTAAGAGCCCCATAGATGTGGGTGATTACTTTTTGAAATGTGTGAGCCCTGTAGATGTAGGTGATCTATATTAGGTGAGGTGGATTGTATCCTTCCTAATATAGTGTTAAAAAAGATGAATTTCCTTGTTCATTATCGATAATTGTGCAGTTGATGGACTTCACTACCCAGGGGGAAATGGATTTTCTCTGTGATAATGATGTTTGTTGGATGGATTTCCTGTGCTTGCTCAAAGTTATGGTTGTGACTTCCATTACTTTGTTCAAGTTTCATGCATTCATGACATTACCATGAAATTGTAGATTCCTAGATATTGTATCACACATTATTCGTTTTCGTACTTAGGATTTTGCATAGGTATAAACACTAGACATAACTTGGCATAACATGGCGATTGTATGGACGGTTGCTTTCATAACATTATTCATGCATTGCAATTGTATGGGCGATTGCGTGTCTTTGAGATGGAGATGTTGTTGCTTCTATGATGAAGTGCTAATTTGATAATTGTAAATATTATCTTATGTGTGTGTGTGTTTATATATATATATATATATATGTATATATATATCTTTGGTATTGGAATACTTCTACTGAGATGTGATTTCTCACCCCGATTGTATTGCCATATAAATCCAGGTGCGAGATCTTCAAAATGGAAGAAGAAGTTATGTGAGGTTTAGTACAGTATAGGTGCTGTTGTGAACTGAGCTTGTATATATTTTATATTTACTTAGTTGTTTTGAGTTATGTATAACAGTATGCCCTGCTGAGTCTGTGATGTATATATATAATTGTTCATTCGTGGCTTATATTTTCTATATATATCCACGACTTTGTTATATTTGAAAATGTTTAGTAGTAAGTAGCAGTTCTGAATCTAATCATTATAGTATACGTTGGTTATATTATGGTTATTAAATTCAGGATGTTACACTATTCAGTAACTACTAATGACCACTTAATAAAAGGCAATATTCATTCACAAATTTCTTCCTATTTTTATGTATTTTATATATTGAACTTTATTTGAAATGTTAATTACTCAATAACAATAAATAATCACTCAATAAGAAGTAGTAGGTATTCACAAATTTCTTTCATATAGAATTTAATTTGAAATTGTTAACCACTCAGTAGCAACTAATGACCACTCAATAAAAAACAATAGTCATTCACAAAGGTTCTTCCTAATTTCATGTATTTTTATATATTGAATTTCGCTTGAAACGTTAGTCACTCAGTAGCAACACATAATCATTAAATAAGAAGTAGTAGTCATTTGCAAATTTCTTTCGTATAAAACTTAATTTGAAATTGTTAGTCACTCAGTGACAACTAATGACGTCTTAATAAAAGGCAATAACCATTTGCAATTTTTTTTCTAATTTCATATATTTTATATATTGAGTTTTTATTTGAAACATTAACCACTCAGTAACAAGAAATGACCACTCAATAAGAAGTAATATTCATTCATAAATTTATTTCATATAGAATTTAATTTTAAATTATTAGTCACTCGGTAAAAACTAATGACCACTCAATAAAAAATAACTAATAACTACTCATTAAAGGTATTATTATTTATTATGTGAAATTAAATGATCATTCTCTCAAATTAAAATTTTACTTCTTAATAATTTTAATTTTATTTGTTCCTTAAAAGTTCTTAGCATTAATTTTCCCTTTTTTAAATTAGTATTTTATAAATAAATACATGTATTTTATGCTTTCATTAATATTTTATAAATTGAATTGATAAGATTTAATGTGATATTGTTAATTAATGAAGTGAAACAATATAATAATATATCGAATATTTGATTGAATTTAATTTTGATATGCTATCAATATAAATCTTTTTTATTATCACTCAATTATGTATTATTATGTCACTAAAAAAGGTTTGTGTCATGACTCAAACTCGGGAGTTATGATCGCTGCATAGGATAGATTAGTCAAATTAGTAAGCCTAGCAAAAACATCAAACATAATAGATCAAGGATATCAATTCTATGAAAAATTTGATAGAGTTTCCAATTAAAGTTGTACATCTCTAAAAATACAACATTGTATTTAATACAACATAATCATAGGTAATAAGATTTTCCAACAACCAAAGCATCTACACAATGCACAACAGAAAGCATATACATATACATTAATTCATTCCAAACTAAGCAAAGACAACAAAAGCTTGATCTTACCTATAGATAATCGAGAACATCTAAAATTGAATACATAATCCAAATGTTACAAAATATGTGAATAAAAGGACAGGAAACAAAAATAAGTTGCCCACATGAACAACGTATTAGGCTCACCAAAATGGATAATTGCTCCTATCAAGCTAAGGAGCCTAGACCCTTCTCACCACTGGAATCTTAAAAACAAAGAAATAAAAGATTGAGTCACAAGACCTAGTGAGAGATAATATAAACCATAATAGAATTGGGACAAGTTTAGGCACAAGTTTTTCAAGTCAAACATGCTCTCTCATTTCCAAAACGTACACAATAATATCAAGTGACATAAATCTTATCAATTCAATATAATCATACCACATAATATATGGTACAAATCAAATATGAGGTCTCAAATCATATCATATGCTAAACATAATTTGAGAGGTCCTTAACCCAGAATCAAATATACAAACATCTATTTAACGATAGCATACCACTCAAAGGATCAAAGAATGTCCACCGACTGGGGCCCAAAATAAGCTGGTCGTGTTAGCCAAACATGTTGGGCTAGTAACTCCCCTACTAGCCGGGGTTCGAACCAAGGTACACTAAGGCTACGGTCTATTGTTGTTAGCTATAGTATTCTGTTAAAATTTCCTCCCAATGAAAACAAATTTGCTCATGTCCAAATACAAATATAACCATAACATATTCCAAAGGTTCCAACATATCAAAGTCATTAATTCTGAAATGTTCATAGTGAATTACAAAGTCCAAACATCATTGTAACTTCTCAAATATCACCATAATGCTCAAACACAATTGTTTTTATAATTAGAATGCAATAAACATAATCTTTTTCCAAACAATAAGTTCCAAAGGGCTTGTCCTAAGAATGTATAGTCTTTAAAATATCAAGAGACAAAATAAGCTTATAAAATACCTCAATAAAATAATGATGATCTATATATGAGGACATTAGCAGAGCGAGGCCCCAAAGGTTATAAGGGAGCATAAGTATTTTCTTTATATGTTACCGCTGTTATTTGGATGATAAGAAAAAATTTTAAGACGTAAACCTAGATCAATCGAAAAATATTTTAAGTTAATCGTAATTCTTTCTAATTTTAATTTAGAGGAGTTTTGGTGTTCATTATGAGAAATTATTTATTTTTATGAAATTTATCCATACTGTCATACCCTATTAAAAAAATTACAATTAGCATCATATTGTTCCATCAATTTATCTAAATAATTATAATTTTAGTACTTGAAGTTTTCAATAAAACTACTATTCTGGACCAGTATCCCAAAACCAAAGTCTAGCAGAAGTAGGAAATGATGCGCGACCTAGTTCCCATATTAGCCCACCACATCCTAAAGTGGCTTATCAACCCATATTCTAGAAGATCACATATCCTAACAGAATCCCTCACTTAATGAGGATAATTGGGATCAAATCCCCTCATAACTACCTAGATTCCTAATTATAGGGAAACTTTATCTTTTAGATATTACTTCCCTACCAAGTAATCCCGTACTATAAATATATGGTTAGCCACTCAAGTATGCATCTAATCTCATACACTCTTCCCTCCTAGTGCAAGCCTTAACTTAAGCGTCGAAGTGCTTTGTAGGTATACAACCCCTTCTCCATCGTTGCTACATAAGGAGAAGCCACTGATAACACTGCATTTTATAAACCTCTCACTAGGTTTCTTAAGGTTCAATTAAGCTTAATTTAGTTAGTTTTGACACATTTTATGATATTGGACCTTATTAGATCATTAAACAAATTATTGCATAAATTAACCTTAATTATCTTTTTGGCAGTGTTTAGAAAACTGGCTATAACTTGAGTTACAAATATTTGATTAATGTGATTTTGGTCTTTTAGAAAAGCTAAGACAATTCCCTACAACTTTCATGTTGAACACTTTTCCAAATTCTAAGGTCTAATAAGTGATATTGGGATTTGAAGTCAGAACAGAGGAGCTGAAATCGGGCCTAAACAATGTGCAGTAATTGGACCATATCTTGAGTTCTAGGCATGATTTTGGACTCAAACCAAAGCCATTTTAAAGCAAATATCCAGGCCTACAAATTTTATGAAGACCACTTCTCTCAAAAATGAAAGAATGACTGAGACACGACTATGCATTTGCTCAATTATTATTATTAAAAAATAAATAAATAATAAAGAAATCAAACTTAATCATTAAGTTTGATAATTGTGGCTCCTGTAGCCACAGTGGAAACGAATTGCCTATAAAAAGGCAATCAATTGCATTTGAACATTACAAAGAATTGGAGGGGAGAGACTCTGGGCATATTTACATAGGAGGAGAGGAGGAATTCCCTCCTCTCCTCAGCCTCTCTTCCTCCTCCCTCCAATTTCCTTTCTCTCTCCCTTTCTCTTTTTCTCTCTTTTAGTTTATGTGTAAATAAGTTTCAGTCTACTTAGGTTAAAGTGTGAAGCTTATGGTAATAAAATAAGGTTAGATTTATTCCTCTCTTGTGCTTTAATAATTTATATTTTTAAGTAGTTATTATACGTATTATTATTTGTTTCTGATAATTTAGAAACTACCCTTGTAAAGAGGAGTTCTTGATTTATTGTAGACAAAATATTGGCACAGTGAATGCTTTAACCCATTTACAAGTAGTGGTGTTAGAAACTCTCCTTATAAAGTGGAGATCTTGATTTATTGTATACAAAATATTGGCACAATGAATGTTTGATCCCATTTATGAGTGGTTGTGTTAATAGACGATTAAAGAAAACATAATATAATTACGTATATTATTTTAATGGACTTTTAACGTTGTATTTTTCGATTGAAACCTCCATGTTGCGAGAATTCTAATTGAGTTATAAAAGAAATTAATCTCACTTTTACTTTATTTACCAAGAGTGGATCTTTTTACCCAAGTAAATAATTTTTGCCGTAATAATAAAATATTTACTTCACCTTAATCTTCAACAATTCCCTGTGGATCGACCTCGGACTCACCGAGAAATTTATTACTTGAGACAACCTGCACTTGGATTTGCAAATGCGATTATTAAAAAGTGTGTATCAAGTTTTTGGTGCCGTTACCAAGGACTTGATTTGAAGAATAAATTACTGGTGTAAATATTTTTATACATAGTAAAAAGTGAATAGTGTGTAAATAGTACTTGAATAGTGTATAAATAGTAATATAAATAGTATGAATAGTAAAAAAATAAAAAAATAAAAAATTTAGATGAATAGTGTGAATAGTGTGTGAATAGTAAAAAAGTAAAAAAGTTTATATAATAATAATAATAATATAAAAAAATAATAAAAAAAGTGTGTGAATAGTGTTAAAAGTAAAAAAAAATAAAAAAGTTTATATATTTAAAAAAAAATAAAGAAAAGCATAAAGGACCCACATATATAAAAAAATTAATAATGGGGGACAAGGCTGTCCCCCTTGAAAAATAATGAAAAAGGTGGTTACGAGTGTGACCACAAAAAAAAAACCAAAAAAAAAATGAAAAAAAATAATAATAATAATAATAATAATAATAATAATAATAATAATAATAATAATAATAATAATAAGTTAAACCTTTTATTTTCTTGTACATACTAACAGTGGGATAAACTCTCCTTTTTATTTTCTTGTACATATTAACAATGATGGAAACTCTCCCTTTTATTTTTTGTATATACTAACTTAATAGGAAAAACTCTCGCTTTTATTTTTTGTACATATTAACAGTAGGGGTAATTCTTCCTTTTAATTTCTGTACAGTGAGGGTAATTCTCCCTTTTACTTCTTGTATATACTAACTCAGTGGGAAAAATCTCTCCCTTTTATTTTTTTTGAACATACTAATAGTGGGGGAAACTCTCCCTTTTACTTTCTGTAATTTACTTTTCAAATTTTTTTCTGTATTTTTTTTATTTTTATTTTTATTTTTGGTGGTTGGTTTCTACCACACCATTTTTAATTTTTATTTGGTAGTTGGTTTATTACCACACCTTTGTAAATATATATTTGGTAGTTGGTTTATACCACATCTTTATTAATATTATTATTAGTAGTTATCATGGCAGGTTTATATCACCTACTTGTTAATATTAATTTTATTATTATTTTTCTTTTTATCATGGCAGGTTTATACCGCCTACTTGTTTATATATATATATATATATTTAGGTTGAGCTCTGTATATATTTTTATTTTATTTTCTTATTTCTTTTTCTTTTTTGTCATGTGTAATTAAATTTGTGTGTTTTTAGGATGAAGACGTAACTTGATTCAATTGACATGTATTAAAATTAGAATTCTAATTAACTCTTTTTTATTCAATTTAAGTGCTTATTATGGTTCATAATACTTTTATGAATTGGCCACTCATAAATTGATCTAGTGGGTGTATGTAGAATCGGAAGGTTTGCATATGACCTAGACCATAAATAATAAAGTGTCATGATTTATAATTGTCTAAGAATGAAGGTTATATGTTGTGTGGGAGAACTGTGGTATTTTCCATGAGAATCGCAAGAGTAAAAGTCATGCCTTCAAGAATTAAGGTTTAGACTAATGAATTAAATGAAAATTAATTACTGATTCTCCCCATCAATTGAATGACTAGAAATTAATTAGAAGGAAGGTCCCAAAGCTACTCTATTGTCTATGATAGATTATTGAATCAAGTGAAATCAGATCCTTAGTGTTTTAATTTTTCGTATTTTGTTTTCACTTTTTCTTTTTAATTTTGTATGTCTTTGTGTTTGTTTTTCTTTTTTCCTCTTAATCAATTTGACAATTTTATGCACTTGTCGATTTTCTCAACAAGTTTTTGCAAATCTAGGTTGATACGATGGATTTTATTGCTTCAAGAATTCAAAATGAGTCAAAAATATTGTTGTAGATCATTTGTCCATACTTACAATAGGCTCACCTTTTTAAAATCACACCTATCAATGATCTTTTTTTTGATGTATTTTTAATTTTCAATTTTATGTTTTGATTTGTTAATATTGTCAATTTTCTTGTAATAAGCAAAGTTTTTCTTTGGGCATGGTTTTCACAAACAAAAAGGATAGAATATTCTTCATTAAGAATGGTCTAAGTAAGGAGTCATTAGGAGATATCTTATTGACTCTTAAGACGCATTCTTGTAAAGTTGTTCATAGTGAATTTACTAGAATCTCTTCAAAGGCAAGTAAGTGCGTTACAATCTTGGGAATCTGACTCAAAAAGACCCTGTTTGTCAATTTATAAGAAAATTGGATGCGAAGCTAATCCTCGACTCATAGAAGGCGTTTAAGCCGTTACTGGACGTAAAACTAAAGGAAGATGTGAGCTACAATCACAACTACATGTATATATTTTCTTGTATATCTTCTTCTTATGACAGCCCTGATCCAGTAGCAGCTCAGATAGATTGGTCAGAAAGAAATATTGCGGGAAGCAGTAAGAAAAGCAAGCCAGCTCAGACACTCCAATTGTTTAAATAATTGCAAGCTTTGGTTTTATTCATTGTACTTTGTTTCTGTTTATATTTGTGTGAGGTTTTTCTTTTCAATAATTGCAACAACATGTATTATCTTCTATCCTTTATCTATATATGTTGTAACATTGAGGACAATGTTGTGTGAATGCTTATGTCTTGAAGCATTTCAAATGGGTTTTTGATGATAACAAAGACAAAAGTGAAGATCAAGTGCAATAGTGAAGATCAAGCGTAAAAGGAAAAATCAAGATCAAAGAAAGAAGACAAGAAGGTTTATTTAGTTATAGGTCTTAGGATATTAATGTTAAATGCTCTCAAGATTTCTCAAATGATTTTTCAATATATGATTTCAAAATAAATGAGAAATTTCAAAGTTAAACATGGCTTTCAATAAAACTTGAGTTTCAACTTTAAATCTAACACTCTTAAAAGGATTTATGTTTAATCAAGTTTCTTGAGGTGTTGGAAATGACTTACAAGCGTTATTGGACTTGAAAAATGTGTTCAAAGGCCAATGTAATCGATTACATAATGTTTGTAATCGATTACACAGCAAATAGAAAGCATGTAATCGATTACAAGCAAGTCAGAGGCCATGTAATCGATTACACAAAATATGTAATCGATTACACAAAGCCCAGAAAGGCAAGAACACGTTCGACGAGTCATGTAATCGATTACATGGATATTGTAATCGATTACACAGTAAGTCAGAAGTCATGTAATCGATTACATGGGCATTGTAATCGATTACAAGCAAAGTCAGAAGCCATGTAATCGATTACACCAAGAATGTAATCGATTACACAGAGTCCAGAAAGTCAAGAACACGTTGGAACAATAATGTAATCGATTACAAAAGTTATGTAATCGATTACACGCATCCTGACAACGTCCAACGGCTATTTTTAATGCATTAAATGCATGCCCAAACCACCCCAACGGCTCTATTAAATGAGAAACTTATAAATACCAAAGTTGGGTCTTTATTTGAGGTTGACCTTGAACCAAAAACTGATTATCAATACGTCCAAACTTAAATCAATCCTTAAATCATTTTCTTGCTCTGTTTTTTTTCAAAAACGTGAAAAATCTTTGAGAGCATATCAGAGCTTCAATTTGTATTCATCTGCTCTATTGAGAGCCTCATTCTATCTATTCAATTGCTTTGTAAAGAGGGTGAGGTATCCCTCAAGTGAAAAAGGGTGAGGTATCCCTTGTTGAGAAGAAAGTGAGATATCCTTCATTTTTGTAAAGAGAGTGAGGTATCCCTCTAGTGAAAAAGGGTGAGGTATCCCTTGTTGAGAAGAAGGTGAGGTATCCTTCAAAGGTGTAAAGAGGGTGGGGTATCCCTCAAAGGTTGTATAGGGTGAGGCATCCCTGTTTTGAGGCTTAAAGCACAAGGGTGAGGTATCCCAAGGTGTTGGTGAGTGCTCCAATCTGTAAAGGTTTTCAAGCACCCGTTCAAGCTTGAAGTTTAGTGGAAAATCTCAAGTGGTTCGCTTGGGGACTGGACGTAGGTCACAAGGGGTGGCTGAACCAGGATAAATCATTGTGTTTGATTCTCTCAACCCTATCTCTTTACATTTGTGCATTTACTTTATATGCTTGCTTGAATATTATTCATCTTGGCTTATTTAATTTGTGAGTGAAGTAGTCAATCTCATTTATCTATTCACTTCAATTATCCAATAGCTTCAATGAAAATTGTTTAACAAACGTTTTACAAAAGATTTGCGGAAATATTTCATAAACTCAATTCACCCCCCCTCTTGAGTTAGAGGCCACTTGGCTAACAAGTGGTATCAGAGCTAGGCTCTTGTTTAAAGGACTTAGCAGCTTCAAGAGAAAGTGATGGCCTCTTCAAATAGGTTTTCAGAAAGTTCTTCTATCTATAGACCTCCCTTTTTCAATGGGGATGGATATGCTTATTGGAAAGAAAGAATGAAAATTTTTATTGAAGCTATTGATGTAGATGTATGGGATGCTATTGAAAATGGTCCTTTCATCCCTACAAAAGTTGTTAATGGTGTAAAGATTGATATACCTAGAAGTGAATGGACCAATGATGATAAGAAAAAGGTCCAATATAATTTGAGTGCCAAAAACATCATCACCACATCCTTGGGGTATAATGAATTCTTTAGGGTCTCAAATTATAAATCTGCCCAAGAAATGTGGGACACCTTACAAGTAACCTATGAGGGTACTTGTGAAGTGAAAAGATCAAGAATCAATACTCTCACTCATGAGTATGAGCTTTTTAGAATGAACCAAAATGAAAGCATTCAAGAAATGCAAAAACATTTTACTCATATTGTAAATCATCTTGCTTCATTGGGAAAAACTTTTCCTAATGAAGATCTTATTAACAAAGTGTTGAGATGTTTGAGCAGAAATTGGCAACCTAAAGTGACGGCTATTGCGGAGTCAAGAAATCTCTCAACTATGACCTTAGCCTCACTTTTTGGCAAGCTCCAAGAACATGAACTAGAATTGAATAGACTCAACCAAGTGAGGAGATTGACAAGAAAAAGAAGGGAATAGCTCTCAAGGCCACTTCCTCCATGCTTAATGATGATGAAGATGATGGAGATGGCTTGGAAGAAGATAAGGAGAATCTTGCTCTACTAGTAAAGAAATTCGGAATATTCTTCAAGAAGAGTGAAGCTCAAGGAAGACCTCCCTTTCCCTCAAAAAATGTCTATCACAAAGGAGAAGGAACTTCATCCACTCCAAAATGCTATGAATGTGGAGAATTGGGTCACATGAAGATGGAGTGCCCAATCTATGAAAGTAAAGTTGAAAAATACCATCAAAGGTCCCTAAGAGAGAAAAAAGAAAGAAGAGCCTACATAGCTTGGGATGATAACGACATGGACTCAACCGACAGCTCGGATAATGAGAAAGCCAATCTATGTTTAATGGCTAGAAGTGAAGAGGAAGATGGAGACTACATGAAGGTAACATCCTTAAATTCTGAATCAAATTCTTCCCTTTCCTATGATGAATTGCAAGATGCTTTTGAAGAATTGCATAATGAATCTATAAGACTTGCAAAACTTGTTTCATCATCCAAGAAATCAATTTCCTCATTTGAAAAACAAATTCATGCTTTAAACAAAGAAATTGAGGAATTAAAATTAGAAAATGAAACTCTAGGATTGATAGATGCAAATTCTTCATGTATGACATGTTTATCACTTGATAATGCATCTACACCCTCATCTTGCTCATCATGTAAAGCATTTGAAATTGAGATTGAGGACTTGAAAAACATTCTTTCAAAATTTACCTTTGGAAGAGATAATTTGAACATATTGCTTGGAAACCAAAGATGTGTTTTTCAAAAAGCTGGTTTAGGCTATAATCCCAATAAACAACAAAAGTTTCTCAAGAACTTCTTTGTTTCATCAAATACATCAAGTGGTCCCTTTATTAAATGCTTTCATTGTGGTAGGAAAGGGCATAGTGCATCAAATTGCAATGTAAGGAAGAATATCAATAACAAGTTAGGAACTAAATTGGTTTGGGTTCCAAAAGGCACTTTGCCAAAGACTAACACACAAGGACCCAAGAAAATTTGGGTACCAAAAGTCAAAAATTGAAGTGTGTTGTAGGTGTGCTTGAAGGCCAAGAATCAACTTTGGATATCTTGAAAAGTGGCTGCTCCAAGCACAAAACAAGAAAATGCTTCATGCTGTCCTCCTTGTCTCCAAGAAGCATGAACCTGCATCCTTTGGTTAAGTGGAGACTTGCTCTATGATTTACTAGTTTAATATCTTGAATATGCTAAATGAATATGTTTTATTTTGGGAAATGGCATGTATAATATCAACATCTTTGAACTTGTCATAATGGATCAATCATGCATCTAAGTCTGCTGCATAATATGCTTATTTACCGCATAAAGTTACATTTTTCTGCATAATTTGTAGTTTTTGCATAAATGTGAGCTTTGGATCAAGAACTGGTCAGTTTTTATGCTTACATGATGTTTGGAATTGTTTTGGAAAGTTTTGGAATTAATTTGAAAGCTTTGAGTTCGGACCCTTACTGTTTGAAGTGCAAAAACTGAATTCAGCAAGCTTGTAATCGATTACAAGACCTCTGTAATCGATTACAGAGGCTCTGCCAAGCGTTCCAAGCAAAGTCAGAGAGCGTGTAATCGATTACACATACTATGTAATCGATTACAACATTTCCAGAACTCATGTAATCGATTACGCCAACCTTGTAATCGATTACAAGGTTCCCAGAAAGTTGGTAATCTATTACACCAAACATGTAATCGATTACATGGATTCCAGAGGGCTGGTAATCGATTACACACCCATGGTAATCGATTACACAAGCTTTAAAAATGGTTTTAAGTGCTGGAATGACCATTTTCACTTAAAATTGTCTGTATATCATGAATGTATGCATATTATTGGCTATGAGCTTAATGGTAATTGATTGTTTACATTTGCTATGCTCAAATTACATACTATGGAAAATTTGATATTTATGAGAGTATAATGGATTAATGATCAATGACTAACCCCTATGGATCCAAAATTGGTGGATACCAAAGAAATTTCTTTGAATTGTGTTGTAGGGTGACCATTAGCTCAAGCATGCAAATGAAGTGAAAAACAACCGTGCTACTTGAGGTTGGGAAAACTTAAAATGGTCCAAGTTCTCCAAAAGTGATGAAAAACATAAAAAGAAAAACATGGAGAACCACAATATTCTCAAGGGGCCTTGAGGCATAGAAGTTGGAGTCACCTACAAAAACTCAAAGATCATCAAATATTGAAATGTCAAGCATATGTGGATAAATGAGAAATGTTGAAGGAAGAGGAACATGAGGAGACTTTCTTCAAGTGCAATGGAATGAAATACTCAATGGAAGAAAGTACAAGGACCTATAAATGAAGAACATTCTAAAGGAGCATCACTTTCTATCTAACCCAATAAGTATCTCTATCCCTAAACTATTGTGGTATTCTATATGCTATGGATTATATGATACTAGTTGATAAATTAATCTTAAAAGATTATATGCTTTCCTTACATGAGAAGTATGCTTAGCATTGACAAAGTGCCTAATTGTACATTAAATTGCTAGTTTTGTCATTGCATATAGGGTGAATGATATTAGTTCTATATATGTTTTAATCTCTATAGCATATTTCATCAAGGTCAATGTTTGATATATATATGATTCTCTTGATCTATGGTTCTTAGTGGTATAAACTTATGAGAATCATGCTCTTGTTTTGAAAAGAATTTCTAGTTTGATTAATATTCCTTTAAAAAGAAGCTTTTCAAGTTCCATATCCTTGAGAATCTTTTGAACTTGTCTTAAGATTTAAAAAGTATTATCATCTCCTAATTGTCTTGAAAATTTAGAAATCATTCAATTTGTGCTATAAATGTAGTACTCTCTTCATTGCTTTGAAATGTCTATTAAATTTTGAGAGAGTATTTAAGAAAGTTTTCTAAATAAATTTTTTGAAATGATCTATAGAGATCAATCTTCATACTTCAAAAGATAAGCCTTGTTTAATATATATATATATATATATATATATATATATATATTATATATATATATATATATATATATATATATATATATATATATATATATATATATATATATATATTATCTTTTCAAGGCTCTTGTTTAATGTGAAAAAGAGGATATGTACTTTCAAATACTCTTTTGACTTAGATATGATCACTCTCAAGGAATATGTGATTTCAATATAAATCTCTTCTACCTTTCTAAAATGCTTTTGAAAATGTAATGTGTTATTATAAAATTCTTTTTGAAAGGGGGAGAAGTTTTTTTAAAATGATTTTGTTTGAGGGATTAAGAATATGTATCTATGCCTTGCTTTTCTTTATAGTAATGTGCTTATATGATCTTGGCATGCATATTTTCCTTTATCTATCTTGTGCTTCAATAAGGGGGAACTTATCTTACATATTATTCTTCCATATCCTTGTTGACTAAGAACATATGCATAACTATGTTAAACCATTATATTTGATATTTTGATAACATGCATATTGTGAGGGGGAGCCTAGCTATTAGATTATTGCTTATATCTCTTGGCTTACATCCTTACTTGATATGAAGTGTTTTATTGTTAATACTATCAACATGTCAACAAAGATCATCGTTCATTCTCTTTTCCTATATCAATGAAAGAAGGTAAACATTCTTAAACTTCATATCTTTTGATTCTTTCATTAAGAAATGCTTGATATGTGACAAGTTGTATGATCTTTTATTTGAAAACCTTAATTCCATGATCTTACATGAATATTTTGTATTCCCTATCAAGTGATATCAAGTGGTACTTATTTATGATGTGGTATGCAAGATATTATATGTTAGACATAATTTCTTAAGCTTATTGCTATCATATGCTAAATGTTGAAGTACCAAAATATGACAAGTATTGCATGAATAATCTTTTATATCTTGAAAGCATACTTATTTCATATCTCCTTTCTTGAATTAGGTATATAATTAAATAAGGAGAGATAGTGATGAGTTGAATAACTTGAAGAAGTTTATGGTTTTGATGATCCTACCAATTTATTTGCTGCATAAATTGGTCATTTTGCTGCACAATATGATATCTTGATGCATAATATGTTGTTTTGCTGCACAATTATGAGTTTTTGATCATAATCCTTTTTGACCATATGCTTAAATGATGTTTTGGAATGTTTTGGAACTAATTTGAGGCATTTCATCATAAACATTTGATATTGGTATCACATATTGTTATGCTAAATGATTTATACTCTGATATTGATCCAGCTGGGCTGAAATAAAAATCCACATGCTTATGTCTTCCTTTTTGATAATGCCAACGGGGGAGAAGATTAGTGAAATATATTGCATATGTATTATGTATTAGTGAAATATATTGCATATGTATTATGTATTGCATGTGTACGGGGGAGTTTTGCACTTTCAAATAATCTATCTCATGCATACATTACGGGGGAGTATTGCACTTAATTATCTGATAATCATAAATGCATATATTTCTCATTCTGTTGAATGTTTAGTTTGTCATCATCAAAAAGGGAGAGAATATGAATGCTTATGTCTTGAAGCATTTCAAATGGGTTTTTGATGATAACAAAGACAAAAGTGAAGATCAAGTGCAATAGTGAAGATCAAGCGCAAAAGGAAAAATCAAGATCAAAGAAAGAAGACAAGAAGGTTTATTTAGTTATAGGTCTTAGGATATTAATGTTAAATGCTCTCAAGATTTCTCAAATGGTTTTTCAATATATGATTTCAAAATAAATGGAAAATTTCAAAGTTAAACATGGCTTTCAATAAAACTTGAGTTTCAACTTTAAATCTAACACTCTTAAAAGGATTTATGTTTAATCAAGTTTCTTGAGGTGTTGGAAATGACTTACAAGCGTTATTGGACTTGAAAAATGTGTTCAAAGGCCAATGTAATCGATTACATAATGTTTGTAATCGATTACACAGCAAACAGAAAGCATGTAATCGATTACATGAACAATGTAATCGATTACAAGCAAGTCAGAGGCCATGTAATCGATTACACAATATATGTAATCGATTACACAAAGCCCAGAAAGGCAAGAACACGTTCGACGAGTCATGTAATCGATTACATGGATATTGTAATCGATTACACAGAAAGTCAGAAGTCATGTAATCGATTACATGGGCATTGTAATCGATTACAAGCAAAGTCAGAAGCCATGTAATCGATTACACCAAGAATGTAATCGATTACACAGAGCCCAGAAAGTCAAGAACACGTTGGAACAACAATGTAACCGATTACAAAAGTTATGTAATCGATTACACGCATCCTGACAACGTCCAACGGCTATTTTTAATGCATTAAATGCAGCCCAAACCACCCCAATGGCTCTATTAATTGAGAAACTTATAAATACCAAAGTTGGGTCTTTATTTGAGGTTGACCTTAAACCAAAAACTGATTATCAATACGTCCAAACTTAAATCAATCCTCAAATCATTTTCTTGCTCTGTTTTTTGTCAAAAACGTGAAAAATCTTTGAGAGCATATTAGAGCTTCAATTTGTATTCATCTGCTCTATTGAGAGCTTCATTCTATCTATTCAATTGCTTTGTAAAGAGGGTGAGGTATCCCTCTAGTGAAAAAGGGTGAGGTATCCCTTGTTAAGAAGAATGTGAGGTATCCTTCATTTTTGTAAAGAGGGTGAGGTATCCCTCTAGTGAAAAAGGGTGAGGTATCCCTTGTTGAGAAGAAGGTGAGGTATCCTTCAAAGGTGTAAAGAGGGTGGGGTATCCCTCAAAGGTTGTATAGGGTGAGACATCCCTGTTTTGAGGCTCAAAGCACAAGGGTGAGGTATCCCAAGGTGTTGGTGAGTGCTCCAATCTGTAAAGGTTTTCAAGCACCCGTTCAAGCTTGAAGTTTAGTGAAAAATCTCAAGTGGTTCGCTTGGGGACTGGACGTAGGTCACAAGGGGTGGCTGAACCAGGATAAATCATTGTGTTTGATTCTCTCAACCCTATCTCTTTACATTTATGCATTTACTTTATATGCTTGCTTGAATATTATTCATCTTGGCTTATTTAATTTGTGAGTGAAGTAGTCAATCTTATTTATCTATTCACTTCAATTATTCAATAGTTTCAATGAAAATTGTTTAACAAACGTTTTACGAAAGATTTGCGAAAATATTTCATAAACTCAATTCACCCCCCTCTTGAGTTAGAGGCCACTTGGCTAACATGTTGTAATCTGGTTGGGGGGAAGGATAGTTATGTGACTAGTTGTGTAAAAAATGTATGTATAAAAAAAATTAGTAAGTGTGTTTATGTTTGTCGTGTGTAGAGTTGTGTGAAAAAATGCATAAAAAAATTTGAAAGTTTATTAATATGTTTGGTTTATATGTTTGTCAGTAATTTTCTAACAGCTAAACCATTTAAAGATGGCAGAGTAAGGAGTAAATTTTGCTGTGGCGGTAATTTTACTCTTGAGATGCATCTAGATTGGAGTAGATTACTATTTTGTGTGAAAGTAGCAAATGGATTCAGGGAAATTTGCATGATTGAGTAAATTGTCTTCTTTCTTAAACATCACATGCTTGGTTATGAATGTTAAAATTTTTGTGGATTGAGAATGATGAATATATGCCTTGTGAGATTTTGAGCCTATCAATGAATGGATTGATCATTTGTACCATTCTCTTCTTTCTTGTGTGATTTTTTCTCATAAAATTATTACTCTAAAACTTACTTTGATTCTTTTTGAAGCTACATTTTTACATGCATACATAAACATAATTGAGGCAATTTTCTTGAAATAGCTACTTTGACCAAATAGCCTACCTTGCATATTTTCCTTTGTGTAACCCCTTTGAGCTTATTTGACCATTCTTTGTTTCTAATTCATTACGTATCTTAAATGAAAAATCATGTTCTTACCCAGCCTTAGGGAATAAGAGAGCATTGACTTTGTTATTCGATGAGTTTTTGAACAAGTGTGGGGGTTGAACAAGTGTGGGGGTATTTATGCTTAAAAAAAACAAAAAAAAAGAGAGAAAAAAAAATTGGCTACCGTTGCAATCAAAGAATGCACATTGTGATATACTCATACCTAGAATGAAAGTGAAAGATTGGAAATAATAGGAATAGAAGGAGAATGTTCAAGCCTAAGGGAATTCAATTTGGCATTGATCTTTAACAAAACATTAGTCAAATATTGGTCATTGTCTTGTATGAGAAATGAACTAAGAAATTTTAGGAAAATTGAATATTCTCAAACATCTTCTCCACTCTAACTGTAACATAATGCTCTTCTATTCTCTTTGGTATTTAACTTATCTTATCTATATAACTTCCACCTTTACCTTGGCCCCATTATAACCTTGATTAAAGTCCTCATGATTTGTGTATATATGTTATTTTTGAGTAGTGAAGAAGTAGAAGATAAGCAAGCTTATGGTAGTGCAATTATTCATGAGTTGAATAGAGTGAAATACTTACCTTTTTAAACACTTGAGAGATTGAGAGTGAATTATGTGAGGATCTATCATTCTTGATTCATTCTTTTCAACTGAAGTTTCCTTGTTTATTAGTTTGAGATATGAAGAAATGTTACATCATGACTGTTTTGATCCCTTGAATGTCTAGTTGCTCTTCTTAAGTCATTGGATCCTTTGGAGTTTTTAGTTTTTGAATTTGTGTTATTTTTCTTTATTCCTTAGTTTTTTGTCTTTTGTGTTTTGCCCAGGAGTGCAAAAGTTAAGTGCAGGAGAATTTGATAATACTGTATTTTATGCATTTTATAAACCTCTCACTAGGTTTCTTAAGGTTCAATTAAGCTTAATTTAGTTGGTTTTGACACATTTTATGATATTGGACCTTATTGGATCATTAACAAATTATTGCATAAATTAACCTTAATTATCTCTTTGGTAGTGTTTAGCAAACTGGCTATAACTTGAGTTGCAAATATCTGATTGATGTGATTTTGGTCTTGTAGAAATCTAAGACAATTCCCTACAACTTTCATGTTGAACACTTTTCCGAATTCTGAGGTCTAATAAGTGATATTGGGCTTTGAAGTCAGAACAGAGGAGCTGAAACCGGGCCTAAATAGTGTGCAGTAATTGGACCATATCTTGAGTTCTAGGTATGATTTTGGACTCAAACTAAAGCCATTTTTTAAAGCAAATATCCAGGCCTACAACTTTCATGAAGACCACTTCTCTCAAAAATGAAAGAATGATTGGAGACACGGCTGTGCATTTGCTCAATTATTATTATTAATAAATAAATAAATAATAAAGAAATCAAACTTAATTGTTAAGTTTGATAATTGTGGCTCTTGTAGCCACAGTGGAAACAAATTGCCTATAAAAAGACAATCAATTGCATTTGAACATTACGAAGAATTGGAAGGGAGAGACTCTGGGCATATTTCCAGAGGAGGAGAAGAGGAATTCCCTCTTCTCCTCAGCCTCTCTTCCTCCTCCCTCCAATTTCCTTTCTCTCTCTTTTTCTTTTTTTTTCTTCTTTTAGTCTATGTGTAAATAAGTTTCAGTCTACTTGGGTCAAAGTGTGAAGCTATTGGTAATAAAATAAGATTAGATTTATTCCTCTCTTGTGCTTTAATGATTTATATTTTTAAGTAGTTATTATACGTATTATATTTTGTTTCTGATAATTTAGAAACTACCCTTGTAAAGAGGGGTTCTTGATTTATTGTAGACAAAATATTGATACAGTGAATGCTTTAACCTATTTACAAGTGGTGGTGTTAGAAACTCTCCTTATAAAGTGGAGATTTTGATTTATTGTAGACAAAATATTGACACAGTGAATGCTTGATCCCATTTATGAGTAGTTGTGTTAATAGATGATTAAAAGAAACATAATATAATTACGTATATTATTTTAATGGACTTTTAACGTTGTATTTTTCGATTAGAACCTCCATGTTGCGAGGATTCTAATTGAGTTATAAAAGGAATTAATCTCACTTTTACTTTATTTACCAAGAGTGGATCTTTTCACCCAAGTAAATAATTTTTACCGTAGTAACAAAATATTTACTTCACCTTAATCTTCAACAATTCCCTGTGGATCTACCTCGGACTCACCGAGAAATTTATTACCTAAGACAACCTGCACTTGGGTTTGCAAATGCGACAATTAAAAAGTATGCATCAGCCACCACCTTCAACTGTTCTGAATCAGACTAGGTACAACATCATTGGTTCTAGTTTAGAACACTAGCATAAACATTAAACTACGATTCCCATCCCCACCATGGTCAACATGAGAAAGAAGACTTCTATAAACCAAGGTTCGCCGTAGGATGAAGAGGAGGCCTCCCTGAAGCATAATACCAATCATGACAAGGCCAAGGGCCTTCCTCTACCATTGTTCGCACCAGAAAACCATTTATAGCCCATTGTGCAGGTTTCGGCCCCTCAAGAATCTCAACCCCATGCGAGGACCCAACTACCCTCGCTTGAGGAATCTTCGCAGCGAGAGCTAACCTATTAAGAAATCCTTGCTATAGTCTGGCTTTAAAGCAGGTAAATCGCGGAGCTCCAGCAGATGGTCAATACTAAAATAGTTGTTGAGAACAATCCTGGAGCCTGGAACAAACATGATCCAAGAAGACATTCCGAACCAAGGGTAGAGGTAGAACCAAACAACAATCACCCTCCCGAGCAGTCCACGGCTTCTGAACCAACCCAACATCCTAGCGTGCCTTATCAATTTAATCATCCATTGTTTGATTTCATTATGGGAGTCCTACTCCCCACATGACTCAAGATCCCTGTCAATATTGACCCATATGACAATACGTAAGACTCCCAAGAGCATTTGGACTTTTTCACCTTGTCTATGCTACTCATAAGGAGCACCAACCTCATCATGTGTTGCGCTTTCCCAGGAACCCTAAAAAAAAGTTGCCCTCAAGTGGTTATCTTCCCTACCACTAAAATCCTAAATGAGTTTGAGGAGCTTGCCACCAAGTTCCTCTTACACTTCTCTACCATCAAAGTATAACCTAAGATCTTGGCAAGCCTCATGAACTTCAGACAAGGACTCGACGAATCACTCTAAGATTATATGACGAGGTTCAATAAAAAAAGCTTTACAAATCAAGGATCTTGACAAGGCGGTGGCCATGTATGCCATCATATTAAGACTCTGCCTAGGACCTTTGACCTCCTCACTCGTAAAGAAGCCCTTGACAAACCTAGATGACCTCAAGAGTAGGTCTGAGAAGTATATCAACATGGAGGGAGTGAATAAACCAAAGAATGACACTAAAAGAATGAGGGGTCCATAGCCCAAGAAGAATCAAGAACCTTGCTCATCTCGGAACCCACCCAAGGGGCTCCCTAATGGAAAATTCAAAGAATACACTCCTCTGAAAGTCCTTAGAAGCAAGATATTGGAGGAGGTCTATCAAACCAAGATTAGCCGACTTCCTAGGTCCCCACAACGTCAAGTAGTTAAAGACAAGTCCAAGTGGTGCGACTATGATGGTGGCTACAAACATTACACTAAAGATTGCATTTGGCTTCAAGACGCCATTGAAACCCTCATCTGAGAAGGACACATAAGGCAATACATCCTATAGCCTCGTGGTGGGAACTCGAAATGAGCCACTAAGAACTACTAGAAACAAAATTATAGCCCACGGAGGTCATAGTATCATAAACTAAAGGAGGCGCTCCCCACCCATGGAGGATCAGTGGAGGTCACCCCGGGAACCCAGGAAATCCCGAGAACGTAAACTTTCTTGTGATCATTCTCGTCGAGATTAGGAACACCGAGATACCGAGATCACCAGGACTATCAACATGATCTCAAGAGGATTTGCAGAAAGAGGAGAATTCAATGCCTCAAGAAAAAGGAACCTTAGAGCAATTCTTAATATAGCCTCCCGACCCATCTTGAAAAGGGATAACGAAACACAGAAGGTGCCAACCATCACCTCTTCTAATGAAGATTATGCTGGAGTCATCCAGGAATATGATGAGGTCCAGGGTGCTCACCAATGTTGAGATCAAAAGAATATTTATAGAGCAAGGTAGTTCAGGTGATATCATGTTCATGGATGCATTAAAAAAAAACTAAAATTCCCCAAAAAGTGAATTGTTCCTATTCTCTGGCGAACTTATCAGCTTCACCAGAGCCAAGTTTGTGCCAGAAAGATACATTGAGCTCCATTTGACCCTAGGGACCAAGCCTAGGATGAGACTACCAAGGTCAAGTTCCTAGTATTTGACTGCCCCTCTGCGTACAACATTATACTTGAAAGGCAGTCTCTTAACTAATTCAGTGCAATTATCTTCACCATGCACTTCACGATGAAGTTCTATACATACCACAATGAAATTACCACCATCAAGGAGATCAGGCTATGGAAAGAAGTTATTACTAGGATAGCCTAGAGATCAGGAAACTCCTAAGCAAGACACAACCACGAAAACCTAACCAGGCTATTGCGGACCACCCCAAATGTCCTTTTTGTCAAGTTAGACATTCATGAGGCCATAAAAGAAAAATGTACCCAGCCTGGGGGGCATGTTATTAACTTCCAATTGGGAGATAAACCTTCCCAAACCACTAAAATTTGTGGACACCTCTCCGTCGAAGACCATGATAGATTGGTATAGTTCCTAAAAGCCAACAGCGACTTGATCACATGGACCTCTACTGACATGTCCGAAATTAACTCTAACTTCATCTCACACTAGCTCTAGATTTACCCCAATGCTAAATAGGTGTCCCAAAGGAAAAGAAAATTTAGTACAAAGGGCAAAAAGATATTGAAAAGTAAGTGAAAAAATCCAAGATGATGGGTTCATTTGAGAAATTAGCTATACCACATGGCTCTTCAACATCATCATGGTGAAGAAATCTTCTAGAAAGTGGCATATGTGCGTTAATTACATTGATCTCAATAAAGCATGCTCGAAGGATCTCTACCCTCTGCCAAACAATATTAAGCTAGTTAATAACTTCTTTGGGTATCAACAGCTCTCCTTCATGGATGCTTATTCCAGGTACAATCAAATCCCAATGCATCCCCAAGATGAGGACAAGATGAAATTCATCATAGAAAAGGCCAATTATTACTATCGAGTCTTGCCATTTGAACTAAAAAATGCTATAGTTATTTATTAGAAAATGATGATCAAAGTATTCAAGGAACAAATAGAGAGGATGTGATAGCAAAATATTTTATTCATTTAATTATCCTCTCGCTAGGCTTCTTAAAGTCCAATTTGGCTTAATTAAGTTAGTTTTGTCACATTTATGATATTAGGTTTAGTTGGATCATTGAAGGAATTATTGCATGATTTGACCTTAATTTGTCTTTTTAGTAGTATTCAGTAATTTGGCTACAATTTGAGCTTCAAATGTCTAATTGATGTGATTTTTATCTTGTAGGAAAGATAAGACAAATATCTACAAGTTTTATGAAGACATCAGGAGCTGGATCACACGTTTGGGTAATTTAAACTGGAGTTAAAGCAAGAGATAGAGTATTGATCCTGACAGGTTGACTTCTGCGAACTCATCAGCCCATATCTTGAGTTATAGAAGTCTAATGGATGTCAAACTAGGTCCAAATCGAAGATAAGACACAAATATACAACTCCTATGAAGGCTCCTAAGTTAAAATACATTGTATTAGGCATGCAATTGAAGCTGGAAGTTAGGGGGGTTGTTGATGAGTTAGGCCACTTAATTGGGCATAACTTGAGTTTTACGCCTCCAAATGACATGGGATTCCTAATTGACCTGGTTATGTACCTAATGGAATTCTAATTATGTAAGGCCAAAACAAGAGTTGGTTAAAATAGGGAGACAACAGAAAATGAAGGGACATATTTATTCAACATTTTCACTCTCTTACTCCCTTCTCTCTAGGTTTTCTTTCCTTTTCTGAATTTCTTCCCTCCCATCCATGGAGGGCTAGAACCTCTTAATCAATCCTAGGGATTGACAATCTTGATGTTAATTTTTGAGATCTTTCTTTGATTGTTCTACATTTAATTGTTAATCAAGTTTCTCTTCCTCTTTTGATTTTGATTGAATTTGGATTGAATTGCTTAATTTGATTTGGGTATTGAGGTGATAATTGCATAAATACCACATGTTTAAGGATGATTACAAAGACTAAATAATGCATCAAAGGTGTTTGATGGCTTGTTTAGCTTGGTTGGATTCAGGATTTTAGGTTAATTTAGGCTTAAATGAGTGCTTAATTCGTCTAACCTTAATTAATTAAATTCTGGATGCTTATCCAGTAAAGAATTCATGGATCATCTTAATACTTCTTGATGTGATATAAGGGTAAGAATCTAGTTAGCAATTGAATGAATTCCTAGTGATCAAGGATGGATTAAGCTTAAGATTAGTTGATTTCCTGAATTGATTGTTTACCTCATTATGTTTGCAATTTTTAATTATTTTCTATTAATAAATTTTGTAACCTTCCCCCTCTGTTAACCTCTTAATCTGATTATTTAATTAGAGTGACCCAAGGACTTGACCTAGTTGTACCTTATATTGTAAGTAATTTAGTGAATTAACTTATAAATTGATGTAATTTAATAGTCTCGGCAACTACCAGGATGCTCGAAGCCTACATAGATGACATGGTTGTGAAGACTTTTACTTTGGGTGGTCAAATTTAGGATCTTGAAAAAGTCTTCAAACAATTCCAGAAGCATAATATGAGGTTGAACCCAAAGAAGTGCGCCTTTGGAGTGCAAGTCAAAAAGTTCCTTGGATTCATGTTGACAAACCAAGGAATCAAAGCAAACCTAGACAAATACCAAGCAGCAACATGTGCAGTCTGGGGCCTATCAAGGAAGTTCAGTTCATCCAAACGAAACTCTAGTTTGCATGTATCGATCACTTTCACTTTTATGGTTGCATTGTTTCCTACATAAAGTCATTTGCTCTAAGAAGGTAGCTGGAATTACTCAACAAATTATCCTCTATTTCTAGCTATATGGTTGATGGTCCTTAAGTTTATAGTCCACAAAGAATTAGCACTAGCCAATAACACAGTGCTAGAAGGAAATCCCATGCAAAATAACCTATATTATGGTAGACATAACATACTATCTTGGTTACATCATACTTTTTGTGTAACATCCTAATACCAGTAACCTAGTATATCTGACATATACCTGGATAAGCAGTATTAGAAATGTTACTTTTAACTTGAAACAACAATCTAATCCCATAACATTCATTCATCCAAATAAATAATTATGGAGAGCTATGACAAATTAAAAGTTATATACATACAACATAAGCCTCGCAAGGCATATTATAAATACATAACTTTATACAAACTTAAAGCAGTGTAAATAAATATAAGCTTTACATTACTAAGCATAAAAGCTACCCTAGTCATCATACTTTTTCTTCATTCCTTTGGAAGTGCTTCCATCTGGATTTATATGGCAACACACAAGATGAGAATTCACAATTCTCAGTATAAGTAACCAATACCAGAGTTTAATTATTCGCAATGAATAAGCCACACTATAAACATAAGATTATGTCTGCAACAGATAAATGAGTCACTGCTCAACACTATTAGAATATACATACAACCCTATGTAACATTCATATGGAAAACTATAATCTTAACTTACATATAATAATCAATGATATCAAACAAGCAAACAAGACAACCACCCATACAGTTGTCAACAAACGCAATGCCTTATGTTATGATGTATGGTTATGCTCATGCAAAGTCCTAATAATATGTTTATGCAATGCTTGTGTAGATTTTTAGTTTTATTGAAAGCCATGCTGCTTGCTCATTCCCAGGAACCGCGTTCCCTTGTATATATTGGGTAGGATAGGCACAAAAGCCTTGACACTACCTGGTGATGTGTGGACTCGTTCCCATCACAAAGGTAAGAGTACTAATACCAACCCCATACACTGGTAACCCTGACCATAATAGCCTTCCCCGCTACGAGAATTTAGATCAAACACCTTATTCTCTGGTTAAATGGTTGTGCACACCATATAAGGTTACAATACATAAGAATTAACAAATAACAAGTTTGAAAATAAAACATGCAAAGTTATTTAAAAAAAACATATACACTCATCACAAGGTTTACACCAACCAAGTGAAGACAACACTAGTGACTCAAGTCTTTACCTTAACTTATCATATAAGTAGTAAATCCCATGTCACTAGCATTCTTATATCTAGCACATCACATCATCACTTCACAAGTGATTACAAGGCAACCTCAAATTGCTCAAGGTTCTAGTTACTACCTTATAGCATTCCACAACACTTGGATGCCCAAGGTTTCACCAAATCCTATCACAAGGTCCACTCTAACCAAGTGAAAGAGCTATAACTAAAAAACATGCATTCTTAACTCAACTTTATTACAAAAAGGAACCAACTCATGTCTCTAGCAATTCAAAAAGCTTAACCTTGATAAACAAGGAAACATACACAATTTATGTATCTTAAGCTCAACTTTAACTCTAAAAGAGCAACCTATGCATATAGGTAGGCATACTATGCCAAATAAACCCACCCTAGTTATTTCTAGTACACCATCTCATCACTTCCCAAGTGATACCAAAAGTAACCTCATGCTGATTAAGGTCCTGGGTATTTACCTATAGAATTCTACCTTCTAAAGGATACCTAAGGTTTCTCAACTCCTTATATATGTTAGGTGGTTGTTTTCTCCAAGAAATATCCCTATTAGTGCATCAACACTAACACTTTTGTATCTAGAACCTCACACCATCACTTCACAAGTGATTCCACAGTCAACCTCATGTTGAACAAGGCTCTAGGTACTTATCTATGGCACTTCCACCACTTGTGGATGCTCAAGGTTCTTATTAACCAAAAAGAAAAAAGGAAGACCATCAAAGTTACAAATCATGATAACCTTTATAATATGAAGGGGCATGATCATGTTTCTAGAACTCCGCATAGCTCAACCTTAGTAAATAAAAGAGTAATTGTCTCATACATGCCTTCTAGCTCAACTTCACTCATGAAGGAACGTTTTATGCACTTAGACAATTGTAAATGGTTTAACTCTATCACATAAAGGAACCAACACCCTTTTATCACAAGATTTTAGCTCAACCTTGACCAAAGGAGATATCAAAACATGGCTTACATACTATTCAAGCTCAATATCAACTTTTAAGGAAACAACTAAGGTTCTTTAGGGCTCTAAGCCTTGTAAAATACCCTTACTCATTCATGGGCATGGATTACATAGCCTAGGAAAGCCTTGCCTCACGTCCAAGACCATCAAATTCTATTTTTGGTAGGTTCATAACCAGTTATCCCTCTTGGATAATCAATTATGGCCATTAAGCAAACCATTTCCTAAAGCTGCCTAACCGATTATCACACTTGATAATCATTTAGCACCCTTTGAAAGTGCCCTCTGACTTGAAGGATAATAGGTTAGCATAGTTTGCTAACCGGTTATCGCATGAAATGGCTCTCTTCCATAATTGAATAATCGATTAGCCACACTTGGCTAATCGATTAGGCAGCTTTGTGCATAGTTGCAAAGAGCCCATAATTGGTTATGGCTCATCCATAACCGATTATACTACTATGTTTCAGTAGGAAATTTTGCATTCCCACGTGAAACCCCAATCCCAACTCCTTTCCAATTAAACGACATCACCTCTCAACCTAAGAGCTTTTGAAACATGCTCCAAAGAGTTCCATGAACACAACCATAACCATTAAAATCATTAGGTTATATTCATTCAACTCCCACCATTAGAAAGTCTCTCAAGAGCCAATTTAAACAACCCAAGAAAACCCCAAGTTCCAAGAGAAGGAAAGAAAAAGATGGAGTTTATAAAAACAACACCCCTACCTTAAGGTTATAGTGATAGAACTCAAGCTCTAGCTTTTCCTTTGGCCTTCCTTCTCTTTTCCTCCAATTTTTCTTCCTTTTCTTTCTTTTTTTTTTTTGTTTCTCTTCTGTTTCTGAAGCTTCAGTGTGAGAGAATGAGGGAAAGGAGAGAGAAAAGTCAAGAAATAGGATAGGAAACGTGTGGCCTTAAAACCACTTAAGATATTTCACTGCAACTTATGTATATGTTAAGAACACTTATATTTCTTCAAATCAAGTTTCCTAACTTCCATAGACACTAAAATAAATCCTAAGATTCATCTCAATCCTATTTTCACCATTCCCATAAGTCTCCATATCAGTAACAAGTCAATCTGGTATTAAAACACACTACCAGTGTACTTAAAAATACTAAATGACCTCAGTTAATTCTAAAAAATTAACCATATCACCTTCTACCTATTTGTGACCTAGAAATAAATTCTTCATATTTATTTCCATTAGATAAACCATTTATGCTAATATCTGAATTAGTTTAAGCTACTTTTCACCTTCTATGTTGCAGTAACGTTCCTAAACTAGCTCAAATTGTCACAAAATTATACAAGCATGTTAATCTAATATTATACTACCTCTATAATTATATACAAGCCTAACATGTTCTTGAGGATGTTACATTTTGCCACCACGCTTTCCTTTCTTCTTAAACTCAAGCTTATCCTTCTCAAAAGACTTGTCATATCACTTCTTGTGCCAAGGCTTCTAGTTCCAAGGTTTCTTACCCTTGTCCTTTTGTTTAGGCCTTAAAGTCACAACAAATTAAGCCTCAAAATCTTGTTTGGATGTCTTAGTAGCCTCATGGTGCTCATCCTCGAGAACAAGATAATGCTCAATGTCATCAAAAGTTCTAATCTACTCATTGTTAGTCATATTGACCTTCATGTATTCCCAATAGACAGGAGGGGATTAATGACAGCTTGCACTTGTTGTTCATCTAAGAGGTTATGACTAACTGACTTCATCTCCCTAATCATGTTTGACATCTCTCTTAAATGTTACCTCATCGAAATATTAGAGCACAATCTATAAGTGTCAAACTTGATGGTCAACATCTTATGTTTCATAACAGAAGTTCCCATACACTTGTCTTTTAGTGCGATCCACATTACTTAAGTTGTGGGGTAAGCCTCTTACTCGCACATGAGACCATCAGTCATACTACTTAGTTGCGTTAAGTGAGCCATGCTATTCTTTTTCTTTTAGGCTTAAAAAGGCTCAAGATCTTTCTTATGTTGCTGCATGTTTCCACGCTTTAGCTCAATTATGACATGGTTCATAGTCTCTAAAACATCATACTTCTCAAGGATGTATTGAACCTTACAATGCCAAATATCATAATTATCCACTTTCAACCTATCACATTTGTAAAGCTTAGCGATGACATCCTTATATGCTATATCTCAAACTTATCTGCACACATAAGCATAGCACATATCAACAGATACACAATATCTATGTTTGCTACACATTGCAATTGTATTTGTCTTACTTTCGTAACTTGTCACCTAACTGTTCCAACATTTTTCTAATTCAATTATGCACATAACATCAAACTTTATTATAGTTCTTAAATAAGCCTTTCATCTACTAATTTAAGAGCTCCTACTCAGTTAAATGTCCACATTGTCCTTAAACGAGCTCTTTGTATACCAATTTAAGGACTCCCACTGGGATAATAATCCAACACTTACAACATGTATAATATATATTTCTCATGCAACCATATGAACATAAATAAATAATTTATCATAATTATTCAAAATTTTAAAATCAAACCATAACATGTTCATATGATAAAAATAATTCTTTAATAACATGAGAAAATATTAATTTGATTTATAACACTAAGCATGAAAATATGTCATAATGAAAATCATAATATAGTAAAATACATATTCACACCACTCAACATGTTGACAACTTTGAATATGTAGACAATTTTGAACACATCGACAACTGTCAATGCATCGACAACTTTCAACGCATCAATAACTTTTAATATGTCAATAATTCTTAACTAGTAGACAATTTTGTTTGGGTGTCGATCATAGGCAAATTATATACCATTAGAAAGCTCATAAAACAAGGATTAAAATAATCTATAGAAATCACAAAATAGGCAATGGATGCACCCTAGTAAGTTGCTTCTAGAAAATGGCCAAACAACATAATTTTCATGGCATCCTACTTATTGTTGATGACTTGTGCGCGCCATGTGCCACCATGGCAGAATTTTTTAGCCATAAGACCATCACCATGGTGCTCCTCTTTCCATTTTGGCTCTATTTGTGCAATTCACCATTTAAAGCAGAAGTGATACTTACTCTCCACTAGCACAAGTGGGTCAATGCTGGTCAATAGGAGGTCTTCAACCTCAAAGCCCAGAATTCTCTAGCAACTTTCATGGTCAAACAATCATCTTCCAGTGGCCATACCTCTCTTATTTCATGACAAAATTGTGCATATGGTTCCTCGTTAGGAAGCTTGCGAAAAGAGATTTCAAACCATATATAACTCAAACTAATATGGCTTATGGAGAAAGTAAAAAGCCTTAAAAAGTAGGCTCACCAGCACAGTTTCATCATGAATTGGGCTTCAAGAATCTCTCTAATGGGTTGTTCATTTTTCACCAAATTTTAATCACATGTTATCCATCATATAAGCATCATTGCATGTAAAAATTATAGCATATAATCATACCTATGATTTTCTACCATTAAAAGTACACAATGTTTTAAAAAAGGATAAATAACATGCAAATGAAGGAGAGAGTTCATTTGACCTTGAAGAGCCAATAAGGCTCTGGTACTAATGTCAAAAAGAACTTGGAGATTTAAGCACAGTAGAATAAAATTCATACCTTGATCAACATCTAGCAAATGCTCTCTAATGTTGTGCTCTACACCATCACATACTAGCCTTTACAATTTTACAGAAGATTACCAATGGAATCTTGTGTCTTTTCTATATCAAACATGTAACATCCTATTTTCTAGTTGTTACCAAGTGGCCTCAATACTCAAGAGGAGGGGTGAATTGAGTATGAAAACTAAGTTCGCAAATCTTTTATAAATCGTTTGATAACTTATTTTTGTTGAAGCTATTGAATGATTAGAAATAATTGGAAGGACGAGATAAACACTTTTACTTATAACAGAAATAGTCTACGGAGACAGTATCCAAGAAAATCAATAAAACAGTATACAAAATAAACAGGGGAGGGTTTAGAGATAACAAACACAGTCGTTTATCCTGGTTCAATCAGCAATCCACTTGTGATCTACGTCCATTCCCCAAGCAACAACTTGAGATTTTCCACTATATCTTCAAGCTTCAATGGGTGCTTGACAACCACTACAAACTTGAGCACTCAACCCTTTTGGGATACCTCACCCTTGGAGCTTGAGTCTCTTCAACTAAGGGATACCTCACCCTTTACACTTTTGGAGGGATGCTTCACCCTCTTTACAAAGCAATAATGATAGATAGAATGAAGCTCTCAATAGAGCAGATGAATACAAATTGAAGCTCTAATATGCTCTCAAAGATTTTTCACGTTTTTGTGAAAAACAGAGCAAGAAAATGATTTGAGGATTGATTCACGTTTGGACGTATTGGTAATCAGTTTTTGGTTCAAGGTCAACCTCAAATAAAGACCCAACTTTGGTATTTATAAGTTTCTCATTTAATAGAGCCGTTGGGGTTTTCTGGGCACGCATTAAATGCATTAAAAATAGCCGTTGGACATTGTCAGGATTCTTGTAATCGATTACTCAGCTCAGGTAATCGATTACATATGTTATTCCAACATGTTCTTAACTTTCTGAGCTCTGTGTAATTGATTACATTCCTGATGTAATCGATTACATGGCTTCTGACTTGTGTGTAATCAATTACAATATCTGTGTAATCGATTATATGACTTCTGACTTGCTGTGTAATCTATTACATTCTTGGTGTAATCGATTACATGGCTTCTGACTTGTGTGTAATCGATTATAATATCTGTGTAATCGATTACATGACTTCTGACTTGCTGTGTAATCAATTACAATATCCATGTAATCGATTACATGACTCTTTGAACGTGTTCATGCTTTTCTGGGCTTGATGTAATCGATTACATGTATTGTGTAATCAATTACATGGCCTCTGACTTGCTTGTATGGCCTCTGACTTGCTTGTAATCGATTACATTGCTCATGTAATCGATTACATGCCTTATGTTTGCTATGTAATCGATTACAAACGTCGTATAATCAATTACATTGGCCATTGAACACATTTTTCAAGTCCAATAAAGCTTGTAAGTCATTTCTAACACCTTGAGACAATTGTTTAAACATGAATCTTTTTAAGAGTGTTAGTTTTAAGATTGAAACACAAGTTTTCTTGAAAGCCATGTTTATCTTTGAAATTTCTCATTTATTTTGAAATCATATATTGAAAAACTATTTGAGAAATCTTGAAAGCATTTAACATTAGTGTCCTAAGTCTTATAACTAAATAAACCTTCTTGTCTTCTTTCTTTGATCTTGATTTTTCCTTTTGCGCTTGATCTTCACTATTGCACTTGATCTTCGCTTTTGTCTTTGTTATCATCAAAAACCATTTGACATGCCTTAGAGACATAAGCATTCACATTCTCCCCCTTTTTGATGATGACAAACTGATCATAGGAAAAAGAAAGAATTTTTATAATTTTATATAATAGACATTTAGGCGCAATGCTCCCCCGGAGTTTATGCATGATATTGGGTTAGATTTCATATAAAAAGCTTAAGAGCGCAAAAGCTCAATAACTCCCCCGTACTCATGCAGCCTTAATTACTCATGCAACCTTTATTTCATTTTTCCTTATTTTCCTTATTTTCTCCCCCGTTGGCATTATCAAAAAGACATAAGCATTTAAAAAAATTGGACAACATAAATGACTATAGTTCATGATTCCCTAAATTTTGCCAGAACAATAATGCTAAGGATATCAATCAGTTCATGCAATATTTATAAACAGCCAAACATTCAAAGCGGAAACAAGTTCATATTTTATTAATCAGCCATGGACAAAGTAATGTTTTCACAACCAGTATACCCAATAATCAAAGAACACCATAAATTTATACCAATGAAATATAATCAGAGTCAAAACAAAATAAATACATGGTGTTTATCAAAACAAATATCAAGGCAAGGAGCCATGATCACTGTTAGTGGCCTCGCTGTCACAAAAGACATCACCCTCTAGATCCGCAGTAGTATCATCGTTATCATCATTGTCATCGCTGGGCATAAGATCATCGTCAGAGTCCAAAGGCTCCTCATCATCAGCAGGAACTCCAGATGGGCCAGCGAAGGAGAGGGGAACCGGAGAGGCAGGGGATGTGCGAGGTGCAGCAGCAGCGCTCTGAGGAATAGGAGGTCCACCCAGGAGAGATTGGATGGAGGCAAGCTCCTGATCAGAGTAGTCCATCCTCAGCTCAAGATGGTCAATCTTCTGCTCGATATGATCCATGTGTGTGTTTACATTAGTGCTCAGGTTGCGCATTTCTTGGAGCAGGAGATCAAGAGTAGTAGGAGTGGGAGCTGGAGCACGGGCAGGAGCAGGATGCTGAGCCTCCGCATCCTCGTCACTATCTGGGTCGTGATGGATATGGCCAAAAGTGCCATGAGCGATGTAATGCCATCTGTCATCCACCTTATAGAGCTGGAGCTTCCTTCGAGTATGCAGCCCAATTGATTATGGTCCCTTAGAGCTGGTGTCCTTAGACTCTTCAGCCAGCGAAATGCGACAGTGCTCAAGTATAGTGGTTACCAACATGGCGAAGGGGAGAGCAGAGTTCTTCTTTTTCTTGACGTCCAGCATGTGCTCTAAGATATAATAACCCCAGTTAATAGGCCTCCCTGTAGTCATTGCCCATAATGCAATCACATCATCCTTGAGGACTTGGGAGTAATTCCCTCCCCTGGGAATCAAGCCACGGACCAAAAGATAGTGGAGAACCCTGTTCTCCATGGTGAGGCCAGTAGCCATAATTCTTCGTTTAGGATCACTCGGGGGGTGGTAGCCAGTCCTAATCAAAGAGAGAAGAGCAGCCTTGTGCTCAAACTCATGTCCCCATACATTGGCATTCCCACAGAACTGAGCTCCATCTGGAGTGAGCTTTGTCAGCCTATACCACTCTGCCATTAATAACCTGATTTGTTGCTTTTTCATTTCAGAAATGATATAGTTATCCTCAACCTTCAGGTTCGTATAAAAGACACGTACAAGATTAGGGTAGATGGCTTTCTCTATGCTCAGGAATCCCAGCAAGCCTAAGTTTTCTATTGTCCTAAAGCTCTCTAATGGTTCACTCTCGCAGAAGGTGATGGGTAGATACCTGGGAGAGATGATCTTGCGAAGCTGGAAGTTCTTTCGGAACAATTCAGCTCGCTTCACAGTGGAGAAGTGCCTCGTGAGGTCCAGGCCGGATATGTTATGTGAAGAACCACCAGAAGACCCTGCAATGGCAGCCCTTGTTCTTGGGCGCTTTGAACGATAAGAAGATTCAGCCATTGAGGAGTAGGAGTGGAGTGGGAGGAGTGGAAATGGTTGGGGATGAGTGAGGAGAGAGAAAGGGACGAAATTAGGTTAGAGAAACGGAGATGGGGTTCGTGAGAGAAGGTGGGGAGATTTGGGTGAGGGATGTGAGGAGATTTTGAGAGATGGGTTGTGTGGAGAGGGATTTCCGAGATTGAGAGAGGTAAAATGAGGGATTTCGATGGAGATTTGAGTGAGAAATGAGAGATTTTGAGGTTTGAGAGGTTTAGGGTGCGTGGGACCAGAGGAGGAGGACGAAGAAGATGAACAGGTTCTGAAAAAAATGAGCTCTACGCGCGTCAGAAACCTTTTTAAAACACTCTGTGTAATCGATTACATTGAGTGTGTAATTGATTACATGAATTTTGGTGGGTGTGTAATCGATTACATTTTGGTGTAATCGATTATATGTTTTCTAGGAACCTTGTAATCGATTACATGGATATTGTAATCGATTACCTGAGTTCTGAGTTGATTGTAATCGATTACAAAAGGTGTGTAATCGATTACATGCATGACAAAACCTGTATAATCGATTACAAAGGCATTGTAATCGATTACCAGTACTCTTTAACTCAGATTTTGCATTCCAGACAGCATATAATCAACTTTAATCAATCCAAATTAGTTTCAAAACAACTTAGATCAATTCAAAGCATCATTCAACCATATAATCTAATCATATTATGATTCAACTCACGTAATTTATAAAAAAATTACTATTTTTACCAAGATTTTTACCATTTTTGGTGAAATTTTAAGGATGTTGAGTTGCTTGTGAGTCTTGGTCATGAGAGAGCACCTGCAAAACAACTTAGGGGAAATCTCCGACGCTCAAGTCAGTATTAGATTCAAATATAATGAAAAATTCAGAGATTATGCAGCAATTTGGCGTGATTATTCAGAAAAATGCAAGGTTATGCATTAGATTCAGGATTATGCAGCAGAAGTTAATTTATGCATGAATGATCTAATATACCAAATTCATTTCTTATGTAGAAAAATGCTTCTTTTGCTAGGGGTTTAGTGAAAATGTCAGCTAGTTGCTTAATGGTTTCTACAAACTCAAGCATACAGTCACCCTTTTGAACATGGTCTCTAATGAAATGATGTCTTATTTCAATATGTTTAGTCCTAGAATGCAAAATGGGATTTTTAGACAAGTTGATTGCACTAGTATTATCACATCTTATGGGGATGTGATCAAGTTCAAGACCATAGTCCAAGAGTTGTTGTTTCATCCAAAGGATTTGAGAACAACAACTCCCAGCTGCAATATATTCACTTCAAATTTGTAGATAATGCCACACTATTTTGCTTCTTGCTATGCCAAGAAACTAGTGAGCTTCCAAGCAAGTGGCATGTCCCACTAGTACTTTTTCGATCCATTTTGCACCCAGCAAAATCAGAATCAGAATACCCAATAAGACTACATGAGGCACCTTTAGGGTACCATAAACCCATTTGTGATGTGCCTATTAGATATTTCATTATTCTTTTAACAGCACTTAGGTGTGATTCTTTAGGATTAGCTTGATGTCTAGCACACATGCATACACTAAACATTATATCAGGCCTACTTGCAGTAAGATAAAGGAGTGAGCCAATCATACCTCTATATTTTGTAATTTCTACTGATTTACCTCCTTCATCCTTGTCCAAATAGCAAGAGGTGCCCATAGGAGTAGCCATATGCTTAGCATTGTCCATTCCAAACTTCTTGAGCAGCTCCTTGCAATACTTGGATTGGCTTATAAATATTCCTTCTCTTGTTTGCTTGATTTGGACACCAAGGAAGAAGTTGAGTTCACCCATCATAGACATCTCAAACCCACTTTGCATAATATTTGAAAATTCTTTACAAAGAGAGTTGTTAGTAGCTCCAAATATAATGTCATCAACATAGATTTGAACTAGAAGTATGTCATGCATTTTATGTTTTATGAAAAGGGTTGTGTCAACTTTGCCTCTAGAAAATCCTTTTTCTAAAAGAAATTTGCTCAACCTTTCATACCAAGCTCTAGGAGCTTGTTTCAAGCCATACAAGGCCTTTTTCAGTTTAAAAACATGGTTGGGCAATTCAAAATCTTCAAAACCAGGAAGTTGCTCCACATACACCTCTTCTTGTATAAAACCATTTAAAAAAGCACTTTTGACATCCATTTGATAGAGTTTGAAATCCATGATGCAAGCATATGCAAGTAACATTCTAATGGCCTCTAACCTAGCTACGGGAGCATATGTTTCTTCATAGTCTATGCCTTCTTCTTGATTATATCCCTTAACTACAAGTCTAGCTTTATTTCTTATTATTAAGCCTGTTTCATTAAGTTTGTTCCTAAAGACCCATTTGGTGCCAATTATTGGATGATCATTGGGCCTTAGAACTAATTCCCAAACTTGATTTCTCTCAAATTGGTTTAGTTCTTCTTGCATGGCCAAGATCCAATGCTCATCATTAATGGCCTCATTTATGTCTTTAGGTTCAACTTGAGAGATAAAGGCTAGGTGATTACATGCATCTCTGAGTGAGTTTCGAGTAATTACCCCTTTTGATACATCACCTATCACCTTGTCAAGAGGATGATATCTTGAAGTCCTCCATTCCTTGGGTAGATTCATAATTTCTGAATCTTCTTGCTTTTTGGATTCTTTCACTTGATTTTCTAAGTGTGTTTTTGCCAAGATTTCTGCAACATCATCAACAAGCTCCTTTCTCAGCTCATTTGGGTTAGTTTCATCAAATGCAACATGTATGGACTCTTCTATGGTCATAGTTTGTTTATTATAGACTCTAAAGGCCTTACTATGAATAGAATAACCAATGAATATTCCCTCATCAGATTTTGCATCAAACTTTCCCAAGTTATCTTTTCCATTATTCAAAACAAAGCATTTACATCCAAAGACATGAAAATGTGACACATTGGGTTTCCTTCCTTTGTACAATTCATATGGGATTTTCTTTAAAATTGGCCTTATTAGGGCTCTATTCATAACATATCACGCGGTATTGACCGCATCGGCCCAAAAATACTTAGGAAGGTTAGCATCATTGAGCATAGTTCTTATCATTTCCTCTAAAGATCGATTTTTCCTTTCTACAACACCATTTTGTTGTGGTGTCCTAGGGGCAGAAAAATTGTGCTCAATGCCATGTTCATCACAAAAAGTTTCAAATTCATGATTTTCAAATTCACCACCATGGTCACTTCTTATGGATGCAATACAAAAACCTTTTTCGTTTTGGATAACTTTGGCAAGTTTTCTAAATGATTGAAAAGCATCATTTTTGTGGGCCAAGAATAATGTCCATGTAAACCTAGAAAAATCATCCACAATCACTAATGCATAGTAATTTCCACCAAAGCTCATAGTTCTAGAGGGACCAAAAAGATCCATGTGCAAAAGTTGTAAAGGTCTAGAAGTTGAAACTAAGTTTTTAGCTTTAAAAGAGACCTTTACTTGTTTTCCCTTTTGACATGCATCACAAAGTTTATCTTTTTCAAATTTGAGCTTTGGAAGACCAATTACTAGTTCTTTAGAAACCAATTTGTTTAAGTGATCCAAGTGAATGTGAGCAATTCTTCTATGCCATAACCATGAATTATTTTCTTTACTCATAAAGCATTTAGCATCATTTGAGGAGATATCATCTAGACTAATCATGTATATATTATTGACTCTATGACCAACAAACTTAACTTGTCTATCATCCTTTCCCTCAATTATGCAACAAGAAGAATTAAATATAACTCTATTGCCTTTATCACACAATTGACTAATACTAAGCAAATTATGTTTAAGTCCTTCAACAAGCAAAACATTATCAATAGATGATGAAGGGATCTTATCAACTTTGCCAATTCCAAGAATCTTCCCTTGTTGTTATCACCATATGTGACATGACCATGTTTCTTGTGTGTAAGGGAGGAGAACTTGGAGCCATCACCGGTCATGTGCTTGGAGCAACCACTATCAAGATACCAACTTGAGCTCTTGGTCTTCAAGCACACCTCGGTGTCGCTTTCTTCACTTTCTTCTCCTTGAGCCATGAGGCAAAGATGGGCTTCTTCATTCTCTGAATCGTCGGAAGAGCTTAAGTCATTGTCCTCCCAAGCTATATATGCTCTTCTTCCTTTCCTTTCCTTAGAAGGCCTTTTCTCAAACTTCTCCGTCTTCTTGAGATACATAGGACACTCCATTTTCATGTGTCCCGGTTTTCCACATTCATAGAATTTTGAAGGAGTAGAGGATCCTTCTCCTTTGTGATATGCTTTCTTTTGAGGAAATGGTGGCCTTCTTTGAAATCCCTTGTTCTTTAGGAATCTTCCAAATTTTCTCACAAGGAGACTAAGATTCTCCTCACTTAGCTCCCCACTTTCACCATCCTCTTCACCATCTTCATCATCATCTTCAATTGTAGAGGAAGTAGCTTTGAGTACGATTCCCTTATTCTTTTTGTGATGCTCTTCATTTTGGTTGAGCCTATTTAGTTCCAGCTCATGTTCTTGAAGCTTTCCAAATAAGGTGGCTAAAGACATTGTTGATAAATCTCTTGATTCCGCAATCGCCGTCACTTTGGGTTGCCAATTCCTGCTTAGACATCTCAACACTTTATTAATAAGATCCTCATTAGGAAATGTCTTTCCCAATGAGATAAGATGATTAACAATATGAGTAAACCTCTTTTGCATATCTTGAATACTCTCACCTTGGTTCATTCTAAACAATTCATATTCATGAGTAAGAGTGTTTATTCGAGATCATTTTACCTCACTAGTACCTTCATGAGTTACTTGTAGAGTATCCCATATTTCTTTTGTGGTTTTACAATTTGACACCCTAAAGAATTCATCATACCCTAAAGATGTGGTGATGATGTTCTTGGCTCTCAAGTTGTATTGAACCTTCTTTTTATCATCATCGGTCCATTCATTTCTAGGTGTATTAATTTTCACACCATCTTTAGTTTGTGTTGGGACAAAAGCACCATTTTCAACGGCGTCCCACACATCTAAGTCAATAGCTTCAATAAAAATTTTCATCATTTCTTTCCAATAGGCATAACCATCCCCATTGAAATAAGGAGGTCTGTTTATAGAAGAACCTTCATTTGAAAAATCATTTGAAGCCATTACTTCTCTTGAAGCTGCTAAGCTCTTTATACAAGAGTCTAACTCTGATACCACTTGTTACCAAGTGGCCTCAATACTCAAGAGGGGGGTGAATTGAGTATGAAAACTAAGTTCACAAATCTTTCACAAATCGTTTGATAACTTATTTTTGTTGAGGCTATTGAATGATTAGAAATAATTGGAAGGACGAGATAAACACTTTTACTTATAACAGAAATAGTCTATGGAGACAGTATCCAAGAAAATCAATAAAACAGTATACAAAATAAACAGGGGAGGGTTTAGAGATAACAAACATAGTCGTTTATCCTGGTTCGATCAGTAATCCACTTGTGATCTACGTCCAGTCCCCAAGCAACAACTTAAGATTTTCCACTATATCTTCAAGCTTCAATGGGTGCTTGACAACCACTACAACCTTGAGCACTCAACCCTTTTGGGATACCTCACCCTTGGAGCTTGAGTCTCTGCAACTAAGGGATACCTCACCCTCTTTACAAAGCAATAATGATAGATAGAATGAAGCTCTCAATAGAGTAGATGAATACAAATTGAAGCTCTAATATGCTCTCAAAGATTTTTCACGTTTTTGACAGAAAACAGAGCAAGAAAATGATTTGAGGATTGATTCACATTTGGACGTATTGGTAATCAGTTTTTAGTTTAAGGTCAACCTCAAATAAAGACCAAACTTTGGTATTTATAAGTTTCTCATTTAATAGAGCTGTTAGGGTTTTCTGGGCACACATTAAATGCATTAAATATAGCCGTTGGACGTTGTCAGGATTCTTGTAATCGATTACTCAGCTCAGGTAATCGATTACATATGCTGTTCCAACGTGTTCTTGACTTTCTGGGCTCTGTGTAATCGATTACATTCATGATGTAATCGATTACATGGCTTCTGACTTATGTGTAATCGATTACAATATCTGTGTAATCGATTACATGACTTTTGACTTGCTGTGTAATCTATTACATTCTTGGTGTAATCGATTACATGGCTTCTGACTTGTGTGTAATCGATTACAATATTTGTGTAATCGATTACATGACTTCTCGATTTTTGTGTAATCGATTACAATATCCATGTAATCGATTACATGACTCTTTGAATGTGTTCATGCTTTTCTGGGCTTGATGTAATCGATTACATGTATTGTGTAATCGATTACATGGCCTCTGACTTGCTTTTAATCGATTACATTGCTCATGTAATTGATTACATGTCTTCTGTTTGCTGTGTAATCGATTACAAACATCGTATAATCGATTACATTGGCCATTGAACACATTTTTCAAGTCCAATAAAGCTTGTAAGTCATTTCTAACACCTTGAGACAATTGTTTAAACATGAATCTTTTTAAGAGTGTTAGTTTTAAGATTGAAACACAAGTTTTCTTGAAAGCCATGTTTATCTTTGAAATTTCTCATTTATTTTGAAATCATATATTGAAAAACCATTTGAGAAATCTTGAGAGCATTTAACATTAGTGTCCTAAGTCTTATAACTAAATAAACCTTCTTGTCTTCTTTCTTTGATATTGATTTTTCCTTTTGCTCTTGATCTTCACTATTGCACTTGATCTTCGCTTTTGTCTTTGTTATCATCAAAAACCATTTGACATGCCTTAGAGACATAAGCATTCACACTAGTTTGCTTACATAGCTAGCAAAATGTAAAATTTTCTATTTGACGTGTTTGCATGATTTTACGTGCATGTCTTTGCTATATATGTATGTGAGCAGGTAACTTAGCAAATAAGTTAGCTCCTAAGATTAATTAAGTAATTTCATAAAATTATTAAATAATTGAGATTATATTTATAATTTAGGATTTTCATATTTAAGTTATGAATATTAAGTAGAATAATTATTAATGAATTATTTATAATAAATAAATTATATTTCTATCAATAATAAAGGATGAAATGGAATTTTTATGAGTTGATTAGAGATAATTAGCAAGTAAGCTATGTTAATTAAATAAATAATTATTCTAAATAAATAGATTATTTTATAATAATATATAATGACCAATAGCAAAATTAGAATAAATAATGATTAAATTTGACAAAATATGATTATTAAAAGAAAAGTAATGATTACCAAATTAAATAATGAAATTTCATGCAAGCCTAAGGTAGCACTTAGCTTAATTCTCATTGGCTTAGGGTTTATAAATGGTAATGATTAGTTTTAAATTTTATTTGACTCTAAACCTATAGAATTACATGCAATAGGAAGAGTATAACACTCTATGGTGCAACTTCAGTGATTAGGGTTATTGCACAATGGTTATAGGTTTTGTATGAAATTTTTAGAGAACCCTAATGTGATTTAGGGTATGCATGGGCCCGAATGGCATACCCTAGAGTAGTTAAACCATCCTTAAATCCCATTCTAATACCCTGTACTACTCAATAACCCATTGAACTTATTTCCTACACTAGTAACTTAGTACCTAAGCTACCTAAACTACCTCACCTTTACTCCTTTACACAGTGCACTCACCTAAGCTACCCTCACTCACCGCCTCACTCCCTCATGTTACCAAGTGGCCTTAAACTCAAGAGGGAGGTGAATTAAGTTTATGAAATATTTTTACAAATCTTTCGTAAAACGTTTGTTTATCAATTTTTGTTGAAGCTATTGGATAATTGAAGTGAATAAATAAATGAGATTGAATACTTTGCTCACAAATTAAACAAGCCAAGATGAATAACATTCAACCAAGCATATAAAATAAATGCACAAATGTAAAGAGATAAGGTTGACAGAATCAAACACAAGGATTTATTCTGGTTCAGCCACCCCTTGTGACCTACGTCCAGTCCTCAAGCGAACCACTCGATATTTTCCACTAAACTTCAAGCTTAAACAGGTGCTTGAAAACCTTTACAGATTAGAGCACTCAACAACACCTTGGGATACCTCACCCTTGTGCTTTGAGCCTCAAAACAGGGATGCCTTACCTTATACAACCTTTGAGGGATACCTCACCCTCTTTACACCTTTGAAGGATACCTCACCTTCTTCTCAATAAGGAATACCTCACCCTTTTTCACTAGAAGGATACCTCACCCTCTTTACACAATAAATAAAATGTTTGAATAGAAACTCTCTCAAAAAGTAGATTGATACAAATTAAAGCTCTAAAAATGCCCCTTTTGAATATCTCAACTTTTCTTACAAAAACAGGGCAAAAACATTTTCAGGATTTGATTCTCGTATATGAGTGTTAGATTGATGTTCTAAATTGAAGTTCAACCCTTAAAGAAGCCCCAAGGCAAGTATTTATAAGTTTTTTAAGAAAACGAGCCATTGGGACATTTTTAGCCAAGCATTAAATATCATTAATATAGCCGTTGGACTTTGTCAGATTGCTTGTAATCGATTACATTGCAAATGTAATCGATTACATTGTTGTTCCAATGTGTTCTTGGTTTTATGGGCTCTGTGCAATCGATTACATTCTTGGTGTAATCGATTACAAGGCCTCTGACTTGCGTTGTAATCGATTACCATTTCCATGTAATCGATTACATACATTCTTGAACGTGTTCTTGCCTTTCTGGGTTTAATGTAATCGATTACATTACTGATATAATTGATTACAAGGCCTCTGATTTACTTGTAATCGATTACATGCTCCATGTAATCTATTACCTTGGCCTTTGAACACATTTTTCAAGTCCAATTAAGTTTGTAAGTCATTTCTAACACTTCAAGACATTTGATTAAACATAAATCCTTTCATGAGTGTTAAATCTAAGATTGAAAAAAAAAAACGTTTCTTTGAAAAACATGTTTAGCTTTGAATTTTTAAGCTGACTTTCAAAATGATATTTGGAAAATCATTTGAGAATCATTGAGATACTTAAAGGGCATTTTACATTGATATTCTAAGACCTATATCTAATATACCTCTTTTGATCTTGGTCTTTATCTTTTGATCTTGGTTTTCTCTTTTGATCTTGATCTTCATCTTTGGCTTTGTTATCATCAAAAACCCATTTGATATGCTTCAAGACATAAGCATTCACATTCTCTTTCTTTTTGATGATGACAAACTAAGCATTCAACCGAAGGAGAAATATTTGCATTTATTTGATTATCAGATATTTAGTACAACTCTCCCCCATCATGTATGCATGAGATAGAATATGTGAAAGTGCAAAATTCCCCCATACACATGCAATATATTTCACTAATCTCTCCCCCATTGTCATTATAAAAAAGAAGACATAAGCATTCAGATTGGATATAATCATTTCAGCCCAGTAGGATCAATATTAGAGTATAAACCATTTAGCACATCAATATGTAATACCAATTACAAATGCATATGAAGAAAGGCTTAGATAGTATTTATCATTTATGCCAATAGAATTCAGAGCCATGTACAAAAGCAATAATGGGGTCAAATAAAGATTAATCATAAGGAAAACATCATGAAAGAACAGAACATCAAGATTAAGCAAAATTATGAAAAAAAAAAGGTTTTGTAATCGATTACACTTTTATTGTAATTGATTACACACGTTCTGTTTTCCTTGTAATCATTACAAAGCTTGTGTAATCGATTACATGCATTCTGACTTGGCTTGGAACACTTGACGGAGCCTTTGTAATCGATTACAAGGATCCTGTAATCGATTACAAGCTTGCTGAAATCACTTTTTGCATTTCAAACAGTAATTATCAATTTCAAAGCCTTCAAATTAGTTCCAAAACATCCCAAATCAAATCCAAACAACATGTAAACATAAAAACTAACCCATCTTTGATCCAAAACACATAATTGTGCAGTAAAACGACATATTATGCATCAATATATCACATTATGCAACAAAGCAATATATTATGCATCAAAATAGCATATTATTTAGCAAGTTAATGTATTGTACGATAGAATTAGATGCATGATTGATCTAATATGACAAGTTCAAATATATTGATATTATACATGCTATTTTACATAAAAAGCATATTCATTTAGCATATTCAAGATATTAAACTAGTAAAGCATAGAGCAGGTCTCCACTTAACCAAATGATGCAAGTTCAAGCTTCTAGGAGACAAAGAGGATAGCTTGAAGAAAATTTCTGGTTCTGTGCTTGGAGCAGCCACTTTTCAAGATATCCAAAGTCAATTCTTGGCCTTTAAGCGCACCTAGAACACACTTCAATTTTTGACTTTTGGTACCCAAATTTTCTTGGGTCCTTGTATGTTAGTTTTTGGCAAAGTGCCTTTGGGAACCCAAACCATTTTAGTTCTTAACTTATTATTAATATTTTTCCTTACATTACAAGTTGATGCACTATGCCATTTTCTACCACAATGAAAGCATTTAACAAAGGAACTACTTGATGTACTTGATGAAACAAAGAAATTCTTGAGAAACTTTTGTTGTTTATTTAGATTATACCCCAAACTAGCCTTTTGAAAAACACATCTTTGGTTCCCAAGCAATATGTTCAAATTATCTCTTCTAAAGGTAAATTTTGAAAGAGTGCTTTTCAAATCCTCAATCTCAATTTCAAATGCTTTGCATGGTGAGTAAGATAAGGGTGTAGATGCATTATTAAGTGATAAACATGTCATGCATGAAGAATTTGCATCTATTAATCTAATAGTTTCATTTTCTAATTTCAATTCCTCAATTTCTTTGTTTAAAGCATAAATTTGATTTTCAAATGAGAAAATTGATTTCTTGGATGATGAAATAAGTTTTGCAAGTCTTATAGATTTATTATGTAATTCTTCAAATGTATCTTGCAATTTATCATAGGAAGGGGAAAAGTTTGATTCAGAATTTGAGGATGTTACCTTCATGTCGTCTCCATCTTCCTCTTCTCCTCTAGCCATTAAACATAGATTGGCTTTCTCATTATCCAAGCTATCGGTTGAATCTATGTCACTATCATCCCAAGCTATGTAGGCTCTTCTTTCTTTCTTCTCCTTTGAGGATCTTTTGTGATATTTTTTCACTTTACTTTGATAGATTGGGCACTCCATCTTCATGTGACCAAATTCTCCATATTCATAGCATTTAGGAATGGATGAGGTTCCTTCCCTTTTGTGATAGACGTTCTTTTGGGGAAAGGGAGTTCTTCCTTGAGCTTCACTCTTCTTGAAGAATTTTCTAATTTTTTTTACTAATAGAGCAAGATTCTCCTTATCTATTTCCAAGCCATCTCCATCATCTTCATCATCATCATCATCATCATCATCATCATTAATCATGGAGGAAGTGGCCTTGAGAGCTATTCCCTTCTTTTTCTTGTCAATCTCCTCACTTTGGTTGAGTCTATTCAATTCCAATTTATGTTCTTGGAGCTTGCCAAAAAGTATGGCTAAGGTCATGGTTGATAGATTTCTTGACTCCGCAATAGCCGTCACTTTAGGTTGTCAATGCCTGCTCAAACATCTCAATACTTTGTTAATAAGATCTTCATTAGGAAAAGTCTTTCCCAATGAGGCAAGATGATTTACAATAAGTGTAAAACGTTTTTGCATTTCTTGAATGCTTTCATCTTGGTTCATTCTAAAAAGCTCATATTCATGAGTGAGAGTATTGATCATTGATCTTTTCACTTCACTAGTACTCTCATGGGTTACTTCTAAAGTGTCTCACATTTCTTGGGCAAATTTACAATTTGAGACTCTAAAGAATTCATCATACCCTAAGGATGTGGTAATGATATTTTTGCACTCAAATTATATTGGACCTTTTTCTTATCATCATTGGTCCATTCACTTCTTGGTGTATTAACCCTTACACCATTAATAACTTTTGTGGGGATAAAAGGACCATTTTCAATAGCATCCCATACATCTAGGTCAATATCTTTAATAAAAATTTTTATTCTTTCTTTCCAATAAGCATACCTATCCCTATTAAAAAAGGAGGTCTATAAATAGATGAACTTTCTGAAAAATCATTTGAGGAGGCCATCACTTTCTCTTGAAGCTGCTAAGCCCTTTACATAAGAGCCTAGCTCTGATACCACTTGTTACCAAGTGGCCTCAAACTCAAAGGGGGTGAATTGAGTTTATGAAATATTTTCACAAATCTTTCGTAAAACGTTTGTTTATAAATTTTCGTTGAAGCTATTGGATAATTGAAGTGAATAGATAAATGAGATTGAATACTTTGCTCACAAATTAAATAAGCCAAGATGAATAACATTCAACCAAGCATATAAAATAAATGCATAGATGTAAAGAGATAGGGTTGACAGAATCAAACATAAGGATTTATCCTGGTTCAGCTACCCCTTGTGACCTACGTTCAGTCCTCAAGCGAACCACTTGAGATTTTCCACTAAACTTCAAGCTTGAATGGGTGCTTGAAAACATTTACAGATTAGAGCACTCAACAACACCTTGGGATACCTCACCCTTGTGCTTTAAGCCTCAAAACAAGGATGCCTCACCCTATACAACCTTTGAGGGATACTTCACCCTCTTTACACCTTTGAAGGATACCTTACCTTATTCTTAACAAGGGATACCTCACCCTTTTTCACTAGAGGGATACCTCACCCTCTTTACACAATAAACAAAGTGTTTAAATGATAGAAACTCTCTCAAAGAGTAGATTGATACAAATTGAAGCTCTAACAATGCCCCTTTTGAATATCTCAAGTTTTCTCAGAAAAACAGGGCAAAAACATTTTCAGGATTTGATTTTCGTATATGAGTGTTAGATTAATGTTCTAAATTGAAGTTCAACCCTTAAAGAAGCCCCAAGGCAAGTATTTATAAGTTTTTTAAGAAAACGAGCCATTGGGACATTTTTAGCCAAGCATTAAATATCATTAATATAGTCGTTGGACTTTGTCAGATTGCTTGTAATCGATTACATTGCAAATGTAATCGATTACATTGTTGTTCCAATGTGTTCTTGGTTTTATGGGCTCTGTGCAATCGATTACATTCTTAGTGTAATCGATTACAAGGCCTCTGACTTGCGTTGTAATCGATTACCATTTCCATGTAATCGATTACATACATTCTTGAACGCGTTCTTGCCTTTCTGGGTTTAATGTAATCGATTACATTACTGATATAATTGATTACAAGGCCTCTGATTTACTTGTAATCGATTACATGCTCCATGTAATCTATTACCTTGGCCTTTGAACACATTTTTCAAGTCCAATTAAGTTTGTAAGTCATTTCTAACACTTCAAGACATTTGATTAAACATAAATCCTTTCATGAGTGTTAAATCTAAGATTGAAAAAAAAACGTTTCTTTGAAAAATATGTTTAGCTTTGAATTTTTAAGCTGACTTTCAAAATGATATTTAGAAAATCATTTGAGAATCATTGAGATACTTAAAGGGCATTTTACATTGATATTCTAAGACCTATATCTAATATACCTCTTTTGATCTTGGTCTTTATCTTTTGATCTTGGTTTTCTCTTTTGATCTTGATCTTCATCTTTGGCTTTGTTATCATCAAAAACCCATTTGATATGCTTCAAGACATAAGCATTCACACCTCACCCTCCCTTAAACAAATAAAAGCTTTCCTTTCATTCACACACACTCACGTAGTTCCTGTAGAGAGAAGGAAAAAAATATAGTGAGATAGAGAGAGGAGGATTGACAAAGAGCTAGAGGAAGAAAGGAACCACCATGTGACTTGGAGCCTTGCATGTTGGCATAGCTTCCAGAATCTCGCCTTGGTCAATAAGGGAAAAATGTTCATCACCACTTCACCTTCCCTTTCCACCAATTAGTTTCACCGACCACCATCGTTCCACCTACAACTGCCGCAAACTTGGAGCCAAGGTAAGGGGCCTCCTTCCACCTTTCCACCTTTTTCTTGGTTGTTGTTGTTATTGAGGTGGGTTGGCTCTTGTGATTATCTTGAGGCCATGGAAATGGCCATGGAGGCTGCAACTTTCAGGGTCTTAACCGTGAGGGAATTGGTTCTACCATGGGGTGGAGGAGGACCTAGGTTGGGATTTAGAGTCTTTGAGGTGTTGGCTGTCACCCTAGGTAGCCAACTATAGAAGTATTAGAGGGTGGTGTCCAGGTGGCCATGGGAGGCCACGACTTGCACTTAGAGGGTTAAAGTTTAGAGGTGGAAGCGGTTACCACCACTTTGGATGGCCATGGAGGTCATGGCCTTAAGATGATGGTTGCAGGTTGCTTTATGTGTTGAGACCACCTCTAGGTGGCCATGGTGGTGGTGGTGGTGGTGGCGGTCACAGATGGCCACCACATGGATAAGGGCTAGGCTATGGCCAAGGCAGTGATTGCCAACACTATGGGTGGCCAAGGGAAGAGGTAGTCCCTTGGTGATGGCCGTGCGTTGCAATAGGGAAAGGATGGCCCAAGTTGCACCCTAAGTGCCTTGGTTGGCCATGACCCTAGGAGGAGTTATTGAGGATCTTTAGTTGTTAATTGAATCATTAGGGACTAATTATATGATTAAAAGGTTAATTACATATTATTGGAACTAATGTTGTTGGAGATTGGGTGATGAATTGATTCACGTGGTTATGACTGTTACCAAGTGGTCTCAATACTCAAGAGGAGGGTGAATTGAGTTTATAAAATATTTTCACAAATCTTTCGTAAAACTCTTTATTATCAATTTTTGTTAAAATTATTGATTGATAGAGAAAAATGGATAGAGAAGATTGAATACTTTTACTCACAAATGAACAAAATAAAACAGAGAGTATTCAAGCAAGCATATAAAATAAACATAAATGTAAAGGTGTTGAGTTTAAAAGATCAACACAAGGTTTATCCTGGTTCAGCCACCAATCCACTTGTGGCCTACGTTCAGCCCTCAAGAAATCACTCGAGATTTTTCACTATATCTTCAAGTTTCAATAGGTGCTTACAACCTTTATACAATAGAGCACTCACTATACATTGGGATACCTCACCCTTTGTGCTTATGCCTCAACTTCAAGGGATACCTCATCCTTTACAACTTTGAAGGATACCTCACCCTCTTTTATAGATTAATCAAAGTGTAGATGAAATGAAACTCTCACAAGAGTATGTAATACAAATTGAAGCCCTATAATGCTCTTCAAGAATATCTCAAATATTTGCCAAAACAAAGCACAAATGGATTGAAATATTAATTCATAGATTCATACAATAGAAATATGTTTCATATTGATGGTTAGCCGTTAAAGATGACCCAATGACTTGTATTTATAGTGCTTAGCTCAAAGGACCCATTGGGTGACATTAATGGAAACATTAAATGCTAAGAAAATAGCCGTTAGCTACTGTCAAACTCGTGGTAATCGATTACATGGCTCTTAGAACGTGTTCGTGGCTTTCTGGACAGGATGTAATTGATTACAATCCTCATGTAATCAATTACAGAGCTTCTGCCAGAGATTTAATTGATTATAACACTTGTTTAATCAATTACATGGCCTCTGCCAGAGTTGTAATCGATTACAACACTTGCGTAAACGATTACACTCACTCTAAAACTCATTTTTAAGCCCAATTAAGCTTGAAAACCATTTCCAACTTAGAAAATACTTGGATTTGTTAGGAAATAAAGTTGAGTTACATTATCCAAGATTAAAAACAACATTTATTTTAAAAATACGAACTTTCAACTTAGAGTTGATTTAAAAAGACCTTTCAAAAATAAATTTGAGATATATTGAGATATGTTGAGAGCATCGTACATTAAGATTCTAAGACTTATCAACTATACCAAATATACCTCTTTTGAACTTGGTCTTCATGTTGAATTTGTTATCATCAAAAACTTCATATACTTTATGACATAAGCATTCACATTCTCTCCCTTTTTGATGATGACAAAATAACATAGGAAAAAGAGTAGCATTTATATTTATATGTCAGAGATTTAAGCGTAACTCTCCCTCATAGTTTATGCATGAGGTGAAACAAATATTATGTGAAAATTGTATGTAAAAAACTCTCTCTTACTCATGCAAGATATATATTATATTATCTCTCCCCTGTTTGCATTATAAAAAAAAAGCATTTAATATTTAAGCAATAATACCAACAGTCATATAACCACAATTTCAGTAGCATTTCAGCATGATACAACCCATATAACCAATCATAACAACAACAGAGGATAACAACAGAGCAATATCAGAGGATAACCAGTCATCAATTAAAAAGAATGCATAATAATCATATGACCATGTTGTATAAACATTAAAAGAAAAATAACCAGCATATACAAAGTCTTAAAATCAACAAACTGCTAATGAATTAGACAGAATATTATGAAAAAAAAGAACATCATGACTCAGTCCCATGGTCACTCAATCGCCTCACTATCATTGTCATCTACCATATCATCAAGGTTCACATCGTCATCATTAGTATCAATATCATCATCAGAACCAATAATCTCCTCATTATCATCAAGATCTCCAGCTGTAGCACCAAAAGGAGTAGCAAAGGATATGGGCGCACTGACACCAACTGCAGCATCAATATGAGTAGGAGGTGCAGTAAATGATGAAGGAGCACTGACACCTCTCCTCGGTACATAATCTAGTCTCTCCAGCAGAGCTAGAATAGAAGCCAACTCCAGATCAGAGTGATCCATCCTCAGCCCAAAATGATCTACCTTCTGCTCAAGGCCCAGTCCGTAGGCTGCACATCTCCTGGAGTAAAAGTTCCAAAGTAATTGTGGCTAGAGCAGGCTGCTAGCCTTCTTCTTCATCATCATCCTCAGCTTCTTGAGGAATGTAACTATAACTTCTATGAAGAAGATAATACCATTTGTCGTCAATTTTTCATAACTGAAGCTTTTGCAGTGTATACAGACTAATGAACTCTGGCCCATGAGAGCTAGTATCTTTTGCCTCCCAAGACAAAGAAATGTGGAAGTGTTCTAGAATAGCTGTGACTAGCATGGCATAGGGCAGGGGCATGGTTCTTCTTTTTGGCTTGCAACATATGCTAAATAACATAGTAGGGCCAGTTGATTGGTCAGTCAGTGTTCATAGCCCACAAAGCCAACACATCATCCTTGAGTACTTGGGAGTAGTTGCCCCCCTAAGAATCAAGCCTCTTACCACAAGGTAGTGGAGCACTCTGTTTTCCATTGTCAGCCCAGTTGCCATCATCCTCTATTTTCCCCTAGGAAACTCATAACCAACTCTCATTAAAGAGGTCAAAGCATGTTTGTATTCATAATTATGTGCCCACATATTCTCACCACCACAAAAGCTTGCACCATCAAATGTCAGCCTAGTCAATCTATATTGTATATCCTTACTAAAAATGATCTATTTCTTTTTAACCTTAGAAATCAGGCAATCATTCTCATATCTTAGGTTTGCGTAAAAAGACTTTAACTAAATGTGGATAAATGTCCTTCTTAATACTCAGAAAATCAATCAATCCAAGTCTTTCTACCATTCTAAAACTTTCTAATGGTTCACTAGAGCAAAAGTCTTTAGTTTGATACTTGGGTGAGATAATCTTTCTCAATTAAAAATTTTTGTGGAAGTACTCAGCTCTCTTAGTGCTACTGAAATGTTGCATGAGGTCCAACCTAAAAATAGTGAGTGGATGAGCGTGAGAGGACGTTCCCACTGAGATCCTTGTTCTTGGTCTCTTGGTTCGCTTTGAAGATTCTGTCATTGTAGTGAAATGAGGTGAAAATGATGTATAGAAGGTGGAGGGAAGGTGTTTTCGTGGTGGAAGAAGATGGAAAATGAAGAGAAAATAGTGGAATTCACGGGTTAGGGCTAGAGAGAGAAAGGGTGTACGTGAGAGGAGATGGGGGGGATGAATTTAGGACTTTTTGATGGAAATTAGTTTGGGGTTTGGTAGAGAGGAGAAATTCGAGTAAAATGAAGGTGGAATGGTGTGATTTGGGCAAGAATTGAGAGAGAAATAGGGAAATTTGGGATAGGGTTTCATGGGGCTATAGAGAGAGAAAAAGAGTTGCAGAACAAAAATGGCTTCAGCATACGTTGAACCCCTTTTAAACCTCCTTGTAATCAATTACATTGGGGTTGTAATCGATTACACGTTTGGGTTCCTTGTAATCGATTACAAGGTGGGTGTAATCGATTACATGCTTTCTGGAATAAGTGTAATTGATTACATAGTGTGTGTAATCGATTACAAGTATTCTGACTTTGCTTGGGACGTTTGACAGAGCCTTTGTAATTAATTACAAAGCTCCTGTAATCAATTACAAGTCTTCTGAACTTGGATTTTGCACTTCAAACATCAGAGGGCCTATTTCAAAACTTCCAAATCACTTCTAAAACTTCCTAAACCAATTCCAAACATTATGTAGACTTGAAAACTGACCAGTTCTTGACCCAAAACACATGTTCTTGCAAAAACACCATTTTTATCAAGGATCAAACCACTTTAACATGTTGAGCTAAAATGTTGAGCTATTTGGAGGACTTAGTCATGATGGAGCACTTATAAAACAAACTTAGGGGAGCCTCCGTTGCTCAAGTTAGTATTGGATTCAAAATGATTAAAACATGGTAATTGTGCAGCAGAAATTGAATTATTCAGCAACAACTCAAATTATATAGCAAGTTATAACATTATGCAGCAAAATAATGACGTTATGTAAAAAATTATGACTTTATATAGCAAAATGAAATTATACAGCAAGAGTTAGATGCATGATTGATCTAATATGCCAAGTTATCTTCTTATATAAAAGAATTCTTCTTTATTCAAAGGCTTAGTAAAGATATCAACTAGTTGTTTAGTGGTTTCAACAAACTCAAGCATGCAATAACCTTTTTGAACATGATCCCTTATGAAGTGGTACCTTATTTCTATGTGCTTTGTTCTTGAGTACAAAATGAGATTTTTAGACAAATTGATTGCACCAGTGTTATTTGTAACATCCCAATTCTAATATCTCATTAGACTTGATCTATGTGAGAATACTCAGTGTTGATAATATTACCACTAACTACCAAACCCATAATATTCACATAAATAAATAATTATAGAGAGCCACATACCAACAGTTATATATATACATCACAACTACAAAAGGGCATATTGTTATACATAACTCAAAACAAACTAAGCAAATATAAAATATATACAAGCTCAGTCCAAAACAACATCTATACTATGCTAGTCCTCATACATCTCCTTTCCTTTCGAAGAACATGTACCTGGATTTACATGGCAACACAATCGGGGTAAGAAATCACAATTCTCAATAGAAGTATTCCAATACCAGCACTTTATACAATCATATAGATTACACAATCATTAAGTTAACACTTCAATCATAGAAGTACACAATTACCCATACAATTGTAATGTCATGAGTTCATGTCATGGTGACAACCATCCATACAATTGTCATGTTATGCCTAATTATGCCTAATGTGTATGCCTATGTAAGTTCTAAGAGTGAATGCAGTTTAAGGATATCATGAGCCCTCAGACGTATTGAGGATATTACCCACCTCAACTACTCTAAGATATGTTATGATATGTCATGGATTATCAGGCGTAGTAAGGATATAACTCACCTCCACTACTCATCAATACATATAGAGGATATTACTCACCTCACTGTTCAACAATCATGATGAGGAATTACTTACCTCAATATAACGAGGAATTACTTACCTCACTGTTCAATCAATATAAAGAGAATATTACTCATCTCATTACTAAACAACATAGAGAGGATATTACTCACATTAATATGGTTCAATCAACATAAAGAGGATATTACTCACCTCAATATGTTTCACAATCTCATCATGCAACACAATCACTAATTACCTACAATAATTAGCATCACAATTGATTTACATGTATCTTAAAATTTACTTCATCTAATACTCCTAAAAGTATCTTAACATTCTTAAAAGAGCATATGTAACGACCCGGGACTGCTTGCAGGATTGATGAGTGTCTCCACAAACCAACACGAGTCTTTTCAGCGTGCTTTGTCCTCACTCACACGCATCCTAGGAAAAGAGGTCACCCATCCCATATTGCTCCTTCATAACCATGGAGTTCTTATGTTCTAGCTCCGAAAAGAAGTTGCAACTTGTTGATATGGTTACACCAAATCAATTCCTTTAAGCCATCCTCAACTATAAAAGTCCCATAGCATGTCTCGAATCCCTCTCATTCCGGTGCGTATTCAGTTCATTCATGCTTACCCTATGCCTAGAAGCCTGCCAGGAGCCGCTCCTTGTCCGTGCTTCATTGCACCGGCGATCACTCCCCGCCCTCGTCGGCCCCTGGGATGTCACAGCATACATGAGTGATTCCAACACTTAAGAAAGCTCATTTTATCAATTCATCACAATACACAATATATGTATATATATAGCCATGTCTAATTATTTCCCATAATTAACATTACAAATCAACTTGATTCAACACATTCACTCTTCATTAAATACTCCTATTAGAGTCTTAACACTCACTAAGAAGCATAAAAGAAGAAACGCCATTCCTAGATTCAATTGCATCACACAGTAATTTCTATCCAAAATTGGATCTTACGCTGCGGCACACCACGGCCACGTTGCGGTGCCAGGCACTCTATCTCCTCACGCCACGGCATACACATGCCACACCGCGACGCCCTGCTCTCGGGTTCCAAAAAATGGAAATGCACCACTCACACACTGCGGCATGCTACACATTGCGCTATGGCACCAGCAGCAAAACATGGATTCTGCAGAATTTTACAGATCTGGGTACTGTTTCCTTAGAACTTACCCCTCTTCCAATCACTCAAACTTCTCATCCAAGTGATTTCCAACCTTCTACAAGGTTCATCAACATATAGCAACTCTTAAACCACTTTAATTTCACTCAATCAAACCATTTTGTGAATCAAAATGTACACTTAACCTAAACCCCCAAAATTGGCCTAAATGGGAATTAAGGCATCCAAGTGATGAAATACTCATCTTATTGCATTCAACAAACCAATTTTGACACCACTAAGCTATCCTTAAGCTCCTCATCAAGATTCAACTAAAGAATCAAAAAATCACACTTCAAAACCCCATTCCCTCATCAAGCCCCTCATGAACCAAATGAAGAAAATGAAACCAAGAAGTCAAAACAAGGTTTCCCCTTACCTCAAGGTCTTGAAGATGAAGCCAAGAATGGATCCAAGCTCTTAGATTCATCCTTGCTCCACTTGCTCCTTCTTCTTTTTCCTTTCTTCACGTTTCTTATTTTCCCTTTTCTGTTTTCTGCTGCTCTCACTCTCATCCATGAGATATTATATATAGAGAAGTCAATTTTGGCTTCTCATTAGATAGGTCCTAAAACCTTGATCTGTTAAGAACACTTGAATTTCACCAAATCCAGTTTTTCAACTTCCAACAAGTTTTAAATAAATTTTAAGATTCATAAAAAATCTTCTTGCACTAAAACTACCATTTTTCATATTAGCTACTAGTCTAATCGGCATTAAAATATACAACTAGTATGCTTAAAAATGTCAAACTAACTCTGATTATCCTCAAACTTTAATTGTAGCACAGTTCACACATTTGTGACCTAGAAATAAACTCTCCACATTTATTTCCACTAACTAAGCAGTTTAAGTCACTTCCAGAGCAAATAACAGCTATATTTCATACATAGTGTTACAACAATGTGACTAAACGTGCTTAGAAAGCCACAAAACTTAACAGACATGATAAACATGTATTAGTCTACCTCTGTAACCATATACAAGTCTATCATATTTTTCATAGGTTTTACATTACCATACCTTATAGGGACGTGATCAAACTCAAGATCATAGTCTAGAAATTGTTAATTCATCCAAAGGATTTGAGTACAATAACTCCCAACTGCAATATATTCAACTTCAACTGCTGACAATGCGACACTATTTTGTTTCTTGCTATGCCAAGAAACTAGTGAGCTTCTAAGCAAGTGGCATGTCCCACTAGTGCTCTCCCTATCCATTTTGCATCTAGCACAATCAGAATCAGAATAACCAATTAGGCTACATGAAGAACCCTTAGGGTACCACAAACCCATTTGTGAAGTGCCTATTAGATATTTCATAATTTCTTTTACAGCATATAGGTGTGATTCTTTAGAATTTGCTTGAAATCTAGCATACATGCACACACTAAACATAATATCAAGCCTACTTACTTAAGACAAAGAAGTGAGCTAATCATATTTTGAGATTTCTACAGATTTACCAAATTTATCCTTGTCAAAATAACAAGAAGTGCCCATTGGTGTAGTCATATGCTTAGCATTGTCCATTCCAAACTTTTTAAGTAGCTCCTTGCAATACTTAGATTGACTTATGAAAGTCTCATCCTTTGTTTGCTTGATTTGGAGGCCAAGGAAGAAGTTGAGCTCACCTATCATAGACATCTCAAACTCATTTTGCATAATATTAGCAAACTTCTTGCAAAGAGATTCATTAGTAGCACAAAAAATTATGTCATTAACATATATTTGAACAAGAAGTATGTCATGTTTTTTATGTTTGATAAAGAGAGTAATATCAATATTTCCTCTAAAGAAGCCTTTTTCCAAAAGGAACTTGTTCAACATTTCATACCAAGCTCTAGGATCTTGTTTTAAGCCATACAAGGCCTTTTTCAATTTAAAAACATGGTTGGACAGTTCAAAGTTTTCAAAATCAGGAGGTTATTCCACATACACCTCTTCTTATATAGAACCATTTAAGAAAGCACTTTTAACATCCATTTGATAAAGTTTGAAATCCATGATGCATGCATATGCAAGTAGCATTCTTATGGCCTCTAATCTATCTACGAGAGCATATGTTTCTTCATAATCTATACTTTTTTCTTGATTATAGCCTTTAGCAACTAGCCTAGCTTTGTTTCTTATTATCAAGCCCGTTTCATCAAGTTTGTTCCTAAAGACCCATTTGGTGCTAATTATAGGATGATCATTGGGTCTTGGAACTAATTCCTAAACTTGATTTCGCTTAAATTGGTTTTGTTCATCTTGTATGGTCAAGATCCAATGTTTATCATTAATGTCCTTATTTATATCTTTAGGTTCATTTTGAGAGACAAAAGTCATATAGTTCTATATATTTCTAAGAGAGTTTAGAGTGATTATCCTTTTTGATACATCACCTATCACATTGTCAAAAGGATGATATCTTGATGTCCTCCATTCCTTGGGAGGGTCCATGATTTATGAATCCTCTTACCTTGGGGGATTAAAGGGACTCTCGTCTTACTTCTTGGCTTCTTTTTCTTTGTTCTCCAAGTGTATTCTTGCCATGATTTCTGCAACATCATTAACCAAATCCTTTCTCGGGACAATTGGGTTAGTTTCATCAAATGCAACATGTATGGACTCTTCTATAGTCATAGTTCTTTTATTATAAACTCTAAAAGTTTCATTATTCATGGAATAGCAAAGAAATATTCATTCATCAGACTTAGCATCAAACTTCCCCAAGTTATCCTTTTCATTGTTCAAAATAAAACATTTATATCTAAAGACATAAAAGTATGAAACATTTAGCTTCCTTCCCTTGTACAACTAATAGGGGTTTTTCTTTAAAATTGACCTTATTAGGGCCCTATTCATGACATAACATGTGGTATTTACCTCATTCATCCAAAAGTACTTAGGAAGGTTAGCTTCATTGAACATAGTTTTTGTCATTTCTTCTAAAGACCGATTTTTCTTTTTACAACTCCATTTTGTTGAAGAGTTATAGGGTTAAAAAAATTATGCTTAATGTCATGCTCATCACAAAAGTTTTCAAACTCATGGTTTTCAAACTTACCACCATGATCACTTCGTATGGATGCAATGCAAAAACTCTTTTCATTTTGGATAACTTTGGCAAGCCTTTTGAATGATTGAAAAGAATCATTTTTGTGAGATAATAATAATGTCCATGTGAACCTAGAGAAATCATTCACAATCACTAGTGCATAATAATTCCCACAAAAGCTTATAGTTCTAGAAGGACTAAAAAGATCCATGTGCAAAAGTGTTACAAAGGTCTAGAGGTTGAAACCACATTTTTAGCTTTAAAAGAGACCTTTACTTGTTTTTCCTTTTGACATGCATCATAAAGTTTATATTTTTCAAATTTGAGCTTTGAAAGTACAATTACTAGCTCTTTTGAAACTAACTTATTTAAGTGATCTATGTGAATGTGAGCAAATTTTTTGATGTCATAACCATGAATCATCTTCCGTACTTGATCAGTATTAATTTTGATGCATTTTTAAGGTTTAATTGATTACAATTATGATCGAGTTTTAGTTAGATCCTTATCATTTTCTTCATATTTGCAGGATGGAAAGATTTAATGCAATTGGATGAAAACAAGCGAAAATATCAAGTTTTGAGGGCAAAAGAAATCCATTCTAGTTTTAGCAGGGTTCCGTGTCGATTTGGAAGCAATTAAAGACTTAGACAGGGCACTGTCTAACTTGGAAATAGCTCCTGGTAGGAGACACGGTCGTGTCTCATACTCACATGGTCGTGTCTCCCAAATCAAGCAGAAAATGACAAAAAAACATGAGACATGGCTGTTGTAACACCCCAAATTTTAGACTATGTTGCAAGAGCTGACAGAATTACACTACTTTGTGTTTTCTGTGCATTATAAAAATAATTTGATTATTTCGATACTATTTGTGATTATTTTGTGTGATTTACTCCTGGTCAAGAAAATAATAATTTTAAGTATGGGGAAATTCTTGTCGATTATTTAGAGACGGGGATCTTACTTAACCCGAATCGAGTAACACGTAAAAGAATCTATTAATTTTTAAAATTTATCGTAAAATAATTCTATTTTCTTGATAAATGTATGTTGCTTGATGCATAGTCATTTGTTATTGCTATGAATTATTTTGACCCGTATAGTTTAAGTTGCCATTATACTCAACCGACCAAAATTCTGGAATTTCCAATTCGACCAAAAAATTCGGAAATCCCAATCCGATCAGAAGTTCCTCAATATTTTCCCAAATGGCTTTCATTTCAAAACCTGTTTCGACAAATAGAACTCGACAATTTCTTTTGAGAATAGATTCTTGTCGATACTAACTTCATTTCAAGCCTATTCCGACAAACAAAGCTCGACAGTTTTATGAATATACTCCTGTTGATAGACTCGGTCTCTCTCAAGCCTTACAGGGATCCAAAAGATCAATCTCACGTAACTCATTCGACAATCCAAGATTTTTGAAGGTCTTGACATCGACAGAATTTGGACAAGATCCAAAGACTTTGGAAGAAAATTTCCTAACATTTTGATTCCGTCGGATTTAATTACTGAGTGCAAGCATAAGTTAAATAGTGAGTTGAATCCGACACCTTCAGACCATTTTCCGACAATATACTCGGTAATTCGACAGAACCCAAAACACCTCAAAAATTGGATGAAACTGATTCTCAATTCTTGAATCAGAAATCAAAGATTTTGGCTGTTATGGCTGCCTCTTCCGACAAAGACCATCTTTCCGACAGAAGATTATCTATTCAAAAACATGGAAGATGTCGTCGGATTCGACAAGACGCTGGACGTTGCTGTTAGCAGAGAATCAGTTAAGGAAAACAACTTGGTTCTTCTTTTCCCTAAATCTTGTCGGACGATTTTACCAATGTTAAAATGAAGATGTTTATATTCGTCGAAATGGACCTTCTAAAACAATGCCAAAATTCGTCGAAATAGGATCTTTTAAGACAATGTCAATATCTGTCGAATTTGATTCTCTGATCATTTAGGAGAATGCTAAAATACGTCGAATTTAATCTTACTATTTGGTACCATGTTAAAATCCGTCGAATTGGATCTTTTGATTATTAAGTACCAAGTTAAAATTTGTCGAGTGAGATGCTAGTATCAGTTAAGTGAAAATGTCAATATTCGTCGAGTGAGGATGCTCATGTCTGTTGAGTTAGAATGTCAATTTCCGTCGAGTGGGAATACCAATGTCCATCGAATTTGAATGATAATGTTCGTCGAATTATGGTGCTAACGACCGTCGAGTAAGAATTCCTGATTTCAGTAGAAAAACTTCTCTAATGTCAAAATTCGTCGAATTTGATCTTCTGACCATATAGTATTTCGTCGATTCGACAATTGGAAGATTTCTCCAACATCATCTGTCCGACGAATTAGGATATCTGTTGACCTTTTAAGTTCATTCGACAATTTTGATCTTCGTTCGACAGAATTCCCATCCGACAGAACTTGATATTTAGCCATTCTTGGAAAATAACGTTCTCCCATTTTACATCATTCTGTCAGGTTGATTTTCGTCGAAAATTACCTTTGAAACTCACGTTCATGCAGCAATTTGGAGGGGTTCTACGTCGGCCATGTAGCAGCTTGAAGGAGGTTCTACAAGGTTCTTGAACAATCTAAAAGCCTTGAAAGTCAAAAGAATGACATCAGCCACGTGCATTCAGAAGTAGATATTTTACTTCATGTAAATTCTAACTTTATTTAAGCTTATCCCAAGGCAGCAGCTGTCCTTATGCAATCAGAATTTGGATAATTACTCACGTAAAGCATTCCAAATTTCACAAGAAAATCACACTACCGTGATGACTTTTCCCGAACGTCCTCACTCTTCACTTTTCTACTTCTCAAACATAAATTCATTTTCTCTCAAAGTTCCAAAGGAAAACTCACGCCTCTCTCTTTCATTTTCTTTTCTTCCAATCGGTCACCACCTAGAACTCACACCATCCATCCTTTAAAACATTCATCTCTTGGATTTTGTTTTGATTCAAAGCCTACTCTAATCATTTCTTCTGCATAAGGTTTTGCCACAAAACTCATTCTATCTTGTTCAAAGCTTCTTCAACCTTCTTCCTAAAGAGGAGGTGAACAAAGTCTCAAAGAAAGGAGGAAGGCTTAGAAAGCTTGAATCATCTATTTTCTATCTTGTTCTTCAAAGCTCAAGTTTGAAGCCTTGAAGAAGCTCTTGGTGGAGGGAGTTTGCTTGAAGGAGACATACAAAGAGCTTTGGAGGTTCTTCAAGAGGTAAGAGGGAGATTTAACCTCACCAACCAAGTTTTGGTGGTGTGGAGATGGTCAGAAACTGGTGAAAAACCCCTAAGGGTTTATTCACTTATTGTTTAATTACTTCTTTAGTTGTGATTGTGTTGTTGGTGATTTTATATTTGTGATTGTGGTGTTTATGACTTTGAAATTATGATTGCATGTGTGATAATATGTTTATTGTTTTGATAAATGCTGGTATGTATGAAACTGAATGCATGTAAGTGTGTGTAAATTAGGATGTGAATAATATGATGGATTAAACTGAGAATTTAGAATTTGAAAGAAAAGGAATTGAATTTGGAAGAGTCGAATAGAGCAAGATGAAATGATTTTGGAGAAACAATACAGATTATGATTTTATAGGAGCAATATTGTAATTTTTGTGTTTAATGGGGACATGTTGTAATTATTGATTTTTGAATGGTTATATTGTATATATTATGTTTTGGAGGAACTAATTTGTAAATATGATTTTTGAGGGACTATTTCATAAATATAATTTGTATGAGAAATTATTTCGTAAATGTGATTTTATGAAGGACTATTTCGTCAATAGGATTTTTATGAGGGACTATGTTGTAAATTATGAATTTTATGAAAGATTATTTCGTAAAAAGGAATTTTATGAAAAACTATTTTGTAAATATGAATTTTTAAGGGACTATTTTGTAAATATGAATTTTATGAGGATGATTTAAGTAAAATATGAATTTTTCAAGGGACTATTTCGTAAATGTGACTTTTATGAGGGACTGTTTTGAAAATATTATTTGAATGAGGAGTATAATGCAAATATGAAAAATGAAGTTGAGTTTTGGTGTTAACTGAGGAAACTGGTATTCTTGATTTAAAACGTGTGAAGAGTATTTTACGTGATTGAGAAATGATGAAAAATTGATACATGATTTGAGAAAATGCGAAAAATATGGTTTTGCGATAAAATTACAGTAATAATATTTTTGGGCCTATATGAGGACCCCGAATATGAGATAAAGAAAATTGAATTGAGAAGATGAGAGAATGAATTGAACTGAGAAAGGTGCATTGGAATGTACATTGAAAAGTCCGAGTGGCTGAATAAGACTGATTGTCGAAAGAAGGAAAGAACACACCTCCTGAGTGGGTGCGATGTGCGTAGTGTAGGTCACTCGTTGACCTTGGGGGCATCGGGGTGCGGGTTGCCTACAATGGACAGAGAACAAAGCTTCTGTACCGTAGGTTAAACCGATGCAACACACCGATGATCCGGACCGAGACACTATCCATAATCGAGATCTGATAAAGACTGTGATGCATATGCTAGATGTGCAAATGCTAAATGAGCAAATGATAAATGAGCAAAGAGAATGAGCACGTGGTCTGAGGCATGTTGTGCAGACAGATTCTTTTCGATCACTCTTTTCGACCTGAGTTTTAGCTCCATGGAGTAGGAAAATTGAGTCTAGGTACATGAGTCTAGATGCATACACAGAGATACTGAGGGTATTATCATAATTATTGATTTTGATAAATGAATTATTGAATAAGTGAATATTGATAAGGACATGGACGTAATTATGAATTATGATGATAAATGATATTGATGATATAATTGTAATTATGTATAATGTATGGTATGAGAATTTGTATGTGTTGATCTTCATTGCTACCATACTGGTATTGGCGTAGGTGATCTCACCTCTTTGTCTGTCTATTTCTGTATTGTATTTATAATTGTAAAGAGATTGAACAAGATGTTGAGTGAGAACGCAAGGAAGATCAGATTTTCAAGAACGAAGTTGAGTTCTAAAGAGATGGAGATGCTGAGTTTTCGTAAGGTTTATGGGAACCGGAGGCATAGTGCGTCGAGCTTCTTTGGAAAATGTATTTCTCACATAAACAAGTAATAGGGAGCTTACTATCGTACTCAGTGCAGTTAGTATTATATATTTTGTGTCAAGTTGGATTCCTCCCTGTTGAGGAGTCTGAGGAGGACCCGTTTGAGGGTTCTGCATGTTTAGAGTTACTTGGGCATTATGTAGTTAAATTAATGTGTAAATATTTTTAGAGTTCAATTTGTAAATATTAAAGTGTGACAAGACTACGACTTATATATATAATGTAAAAATTAGATTGTGATGATGTTGTAATGTTTTAATTTTCGCTAAGTTTATCTTACTATCATCAAGAAATTTTATAACTCGTATTTATATTACAAGCACGAATCATAACAAAAGGGTAATTTGGTAAATGAGTAATATGAAGTGTGGCACCCTAAGGGGGGTGTTACAGCTGTGTCTCTTGGACATACGGCCGTGTCTCCCAAACTTAATCAACATGTTGTCTCCGGTCAAAAACTTGCAGATTAAGTAGGAGACATGGTCGTGTCTCCTACAGGACCTCAAATTTGCCTATAAATAGGCATGAAATGTTTGTGAAAAAGAATTTTGGGAGCTGGGGGCGAGAATTGAGGAGCAAGGGGCTCTTTGAGAGGAGGAATTCCCTCCTCTCTTGAGGAGCAGGGGGCTTCCCCTTTTCTCTTCTTCTTTCTTCTTTTCTAAGTGTAACTAAGTTTCATTTTACTTGGGTGTAAAGGGTGAAGCTCTTGGTAATAAAATAAGGTCAGATTCATTCCTTTCTTGTGCTTAAATGTTATATTTTCAAGTAGCTATTATACATATTGTATTTTATTTCTAACCAATTTAGAAACCTTCCTTGTCAAGTGGAGATCTTGATTTGTTGTAGACAAGATTTTGGCACAGTGAATACTTGATCACATTTGTAAGTGTTAGTATTAATAAATTATTAAAGGAATCATAATATAATTACGTATATAGTTTTTAATGAACTTTGAACGATGTATTTTCTGATTGGAACCTCCGTTATATGTGGATTCTAATTGAGTTATAATAAGAATTAATCTTGTCCTTATTTTATTTATTAAGAGTGGATTTCCTAACCCAAGTAAGTTTTTTTTTTATTTGTGACAAAATATTTACTTTACCTCAACGAATTTTTCTTCATCAAGTCTCTGTGATTTGACCTCGGAATTCCGAGAATTTATTACTTGAAACACCTGCACTTGGATTTATAACTTTTAATTCCGCATCAGTACTCATAAAACATTTAGCATCATTTGAAGATATGTTATTGACCCTATGACTAACAAACTTAACTTGCTTATCATATTTTCCTTTAATTATGCAACAATTAGAATATAAAATAACTCTATTTCTTTTATCACATAATTGACTAATGTTAAGCAAATTATGTTTAAGCCTTTCAACACGTAAAACATTATTAATAGAAGAGGAATGGATTTTACCAACTTTGCTAACTCTAAGGATCTTCCCTTTGTTGATGTCACCATATGTTACATGTCCATTCTTCTTGAGGACAAGGAAGGAAAACTTGGAGTCATCTCCGGTTATATAATTGGAGCAACCACTATCAAGATACCAATTTGAGCTATTATCCTTCAAGTACACCTACAACACACATTCAGATTTTAACCTTTGGTACCCAAATTTTCTTGGGTCCTTGTGTGTTAGATTTAGGTAAGGTACCCTTAGAGACTCAAACTGTTTTAGTCCCAACCTTAGTATTTAAGTTCTTCCTAACATTGCATGTTGAGGCACTATGCCTTTTTCTCCCACAATGAAAGTATTTGATAAATGGGCTACTTGATGTACTTGAGAAAACAAAGAAATTCTTGTAAAACTTTTGTTGGTTATTAGGATTATACCCCAAACTGACTTTTTAGAAAACACACCTTTATTTTCCTAGCAACACATTCAAGTTGTCTCTTCCAGAAGTGAATTTTGAAAAAGTATATTTTAAATCCTCAATTTCATTTTCAAATGCTTTATATGATGAGCAAGATAAGGGTGTAGGTGCATGTGAAGGTCTCATTCTCAAATCATGCATGAAGAGTTAGCATCAATAAGTCCCAAGGTCTCATTCTCAATTTTGAGTTTATTAATCTCCTTATTTAAAATAGGAATTTTGTTTGCCAATAAAGAGATTGTTTTGTTGGAAGATAAAACCATTTTTGTGAGCCTCATGGATTCATCATGCAACTCTTCAAAAACATATTGTAATTCATTATAGGAAGGTGAAGAGTCTAGGTTAGAAGAAGTTACCTCGGTGTCACTTTCTTCTTCTTCTTCTTCTTCTCTTTTAGCCATGAGACATAGATGGACTTCTTTATTTTTTGAACTATCGGAAGAATCCATGTCATTGTCCTCCCATACTATGTAGGATTTCCTTCCTTTCTTTTCTTTAAAAGGTCTCTTCTCAAACTTCTCCGTCTTCTTAAGATATACGAGACATTTCATCTTCATGTGCCCTGATTTTCTATATTCATAATATATTGGAGTAGATGAGGTTTCTTCCCCTTTATGATAGGTCTTCTTTGGAGGGAAATGTGACCTTCTTTGAATTTCCTTCTTCTTAAGGAATTTTTTTCAAATCTTCTTATAAGGGGACTGAGATTCTCCTCATTTAGCTTAAGGTTTTCTAAGTCATCTTCATCATCTTCATCATCATCATGAATTGTGGAGGAGGTGGCTTTGAGTACAATTTCATTTTTTTCCTTGCATGCTCCTCATTTTGATTGAGCTTATTTAGCTCCAATTCATGCTCTTGGAGCTTCCCAAATAGAGTGGCTAGTGTCATTGTTGATAGATTCCTTGCCTCCACAATAGTTGTCATTTTGGGTTACCAATTCCTATTCAAACACCTTAACACTTTGTTAATAAGATCTTCATTAGGAAAAGTTTTTCCCAATAAAGCAAGATGATTTACAATATGAGTGAACCTCTTTTGTATTTCTTGAATGTTTTCTCCTTGGTTCATTCTAAATAGTTCATATTCATGAGTGAGAGTGTTTATCCTTGATTTTTTTACCTCACTTGTGCTCTCATGGGTTACTTGTAAGGTATCCCACATTTATTGGGCGGTCTTACAATTTGACATCCTAAAGAATTCATCGTACCTTAAGGATGTGGTAATGATGTTCTTGGCTCTCAAATTTCTTTTTGTTCTCATTGGTCCATTCACTTCTTGGTGTATTAGTTCTTACACCATTAATAATATGTGTGGGAACAAAGGGACCATTTTCAGTGACATCCCACACATCTAAATCAATAGCTTCAATAAAAAATTTCATCATTTCTTTCTAGTAGGCATAACCATCCCCATTGAAATAGGAGGTCTATTTATAAAAGAACTTTCAGAAGAAAAATTATTTGAAGCCATCACTTCTCTTGAAGCTGCTAAGCACTTTACACAAAAGTCTAGCTCTGATACCACTTATTACCAAGTGGCCTCAATACTCAAGAGGGGAGTGAATTGAGTTTATAAAATATTTTCACAAATCTTTCACAAAACTCTTGATTATCAATTTTCATTGAAACTATTGATTGATAGAGATAAATGGATAGAGAAGATTGAATACTTTCACTCATAAATTAACAAACCAAAATAGAGAGTATTCAAGCAAGCATATAAAATAAACACAAATGTAAAGGAGTTGAGTTTAGAAGATCAAACACAAGGTTTATCCTGATTCAGTCACCAATCCACTTGTGGCCTACGTCTAGTCCTCAAGAAATCACTTGAGATTTTTCACTATATCTTCAAGTTTCAACAAGTGCTTGCAACATTTATATAATAGAGCACTCACCACATTTCTTTTAAAAATACAAACTTTCAACTTAGAGTTGATTTAAAAAGACCTTTCAAAAATCATTTTGAGATATGTTGAGATATATTGAGAGCATCTTACATTAAGATTCTAAGACTTATCAACTATACCAAATATACCTCTTTTGAACTTAGTCTTTGTCTTGAATTTTTTATCATCAAAAACTTCATATGCTTCATGATATAAGAATTTACATTCTTTCTCTTTTTTATGATGATAAAATAACATAGGAAAAATAGTAGCATTTATATTTATATGTCAGAGATTTAAATGCAACTCTCCCTCATAGTTTATGTATGAGGTCAGACAAATATTATGTGAAAATTACATGTAAACAACTCCCCCGTACTCATGCAAGATATATGTTCTAATGACCTCATAGGGTTGAATGGAATTGGCAATATGATTCTTATGAGCTTAGGGTTGATAATACTAGGTTGCTTGGTTGCCAAGTTAACTCAATAAGTCTTTGAATATGTATATAGAGTTTCATGTTAGTAATAGTAACTTATTGGATGCCTATTTATATCTTATACTAACTATTGAACTTGATATTATGAAATGCGAACTGTTAATATTGTTGAACCATGGTCTCAGAAACTATTATTGATTATGAACTGTGATTTCATTCTGCATTATAAACTGTTCATGTAAATGTATGCTTTTCCCAAAATGTAAAGCAAGGATTGCCATACAATAGAGCAAGGAAGGGAATTCACCTTGTTAGGGATAGGTACTGTGTAGCATATATGGCTACTGAGAGTAAGCTGCTTTATGTCTAACAAGCAGACTATTTTATAGAGGCAGGTCATTCCCCTTTAATGTTTACTAGAGGATAAAGTAACTTCCTTAAAATGAAAAGAAAAGGAAAATAAGCATAAAACTGATAATTGAATGGTCAGACTCATAAGCATTACATTGATATGTGCATCATCACTATTTTATTACTGATATTCTATAACTTATGATTTTATGAGGAAAACTAGCTAAAACAAACCTTTGCCTTGTGATAAGTAACTATATGCTTTTCAATTTATATATGTTAATTTGTTTTAAGTCCAAGGCAGCTAGAACTTTTATGATAACACTATTTATGATTAGTTTACTGAGAATTCATAAAATTATCACCCTAGTACTTTCCATTATAGTCCAAACCCTAATCAGCATGCTGCTCATTGGCTTTTACTTTGAGATAGTTGAAGGAGGTTAGATCTACTCCTTAGAGACCAACACCTACTCTTTCTATGGAGTTCTGAGAGTACGCATGATGTATATGCCCAGTGTAGTGGGCGATGACCTTGGAGGATTCATGATGTAGTGTAGGACCCTGTGATAGACATCTAGTAGGCTCATTTTGTATGTATATGGTTTTGTGCTTGTATTGTTGTATCTGGGTGTAGATACATATCTTTTCTAGAGTTGTATATATAACTGTTGGAACTAACTGACCTTAAATGGACTGTTGTTGGACTGTATGCATAGGTACTGATGCTTATGTTGATGTTATGTTTTACATTTTTGTTTGTTTGAACAATATCATGACCATGTATAAATGAAAGCTCAGAGGGCTAGTATTCTTTTACTTTTATTGTATTTATGTGATTTATTGGCAGAGTTAGAGTTCTGACTATGAGGACTCACTCTGAGATAGTATTTACGCTCAAAAGTAATTGATTTCCATTGCACGTATTTTGAGGACTTTGGACCCAGCTCACCATGAGAGATGAAGGACCTTAGTGCAAAGATAAAATGAATGTTTAAGCTCTACGGGATTTTCTTGAGCCATGTAAAAGAACACATAAAATTGAAATAAAACATGATTAAAAAAAGTGAGGAACGTAACTAAACTGGTAAATGAGACGTGTGTAAAACTAGAGGTGTCACACTACAAGAAATTTATTAATTAGCGATAAAAATTAGAGAAGGAATTTTTCCCTCGCAATTCCATCTCTAATTAGCTAGCAAATTCCGAGGGATAAGCGAGGCCAACACTTTCCCTCGTTAAAATTCAGAACAAAATCCAAACGGGTATATAACTAGTAAATAGCGAAGCAATAGCGAGTAAATTATTTCCCTCTCTAAAATCAGCGAGGGATTTACCAGGTAATATATTCCCTCGCTAAAATTAGCGAGGGATTTACAAGGTAATATGTTCCCTCGCTAAAATCAGTGAGGGATTTGCGAGGTAATATGTTCCCTCGCTAAAATTAGAAATCCCGCCTACTCAGAAAAGGGCCAAAATGTCTCGTTTAGGTTACAGAAATCAAATTTCCTCCCCAAATCAAATCTCTTGCCCCCAACAGCCGTGTGACCTTCCCCTCCACCACCCAAGCCCTTCCCAGGAGCTGGGCACGGCAGCCACGCGACGCGAGTGGCTTCCCCTCCTTCTGTAGGTAAGCCCTTCCATTATTTCTTTCTTTCATCATTCTGTCTCCTTCTTCGTCTCTTTCTATTTCTGCTATTGGGATTAGAATTTTGGGAAAGTAACTAGTTGCTTCTGGTCACTCCTATTGGGATTCAGAGAAGTGTATGGTAACAACCGTAGGTATTTATGGTAACATAATCCTTATCTTCGTCCCTTTTATCAGTGCGTCTACTCTCCTCACTCTTTCGCTAATTGCTTCAGATTCGGTTACTTAGTTCCTTTTCATTTTCTCTAACGATCATTTTTTGTGCATGCAGTGATATGCCCTCTTTACTATTATCACCAGAAGCATCCCGTTAATTACCTCCTCCTAGGGATTTTCACTGTATCTCTTGCTTTTGCCCTTAGATTGAGTTGCGCATTTACTAGCGGTATGATTGAGTTGCGCATTTTCCAATTTTTTGTTCTTTTGATTCTGACTCTGATAATTTGGGTTAATTTGTCAATGTATGTATTTGTTGTATTTTTTAACGTTTTAGATATTGTAAAACTATGCTTTTGACCACAATTTGAGGTTTATGTTGTTTTAATTGTTGAACTTGGAACTTGAGTTTAGTCTGATTAGTTAAAATTTAGATTTTGATGTATCATTATGATTGGGGACAATGGTTTCATCTTTAGATGTTTTTGAGAGGAGAATAGCTTTTAGGAATTAGGATTACTCTTAATATAGAATTAGGGATTTAGGGACACGTTCATCCATTGTCGATTGCATGGGTTACGTGCTCTGTACTAGAGAGATTTTTGTTTTAGGATTGGGAGGATGTCAAGGCTTTTTGTTAATACTTATCTTCTTAGTTACTTTAGGCTTCTATGTTTTGATAGATCCATGCTACTGCTTTTCTTCTCTTTCTTACCTACTGGCTACTTCCTTTCATTGAAAATGAAGTTATGAGATTTGGTTATTACCTGTTTTGGCAGTATTTATGCAACTACCATTTTTGCAATGGGAAACAAAACCAACAGTAAAAACCAATTTGAGACCTTGGTTGTTAAACGTTGGGGCTTCTCTTATATATTTTGGCTTGTGCATTTTTCAGTTAGAATTGCCTAGTTTTACGTTGTCTAGAATTTTTTCTAATGAGACTGGAGATTGCATACAGAGAAAGTTATTCTGGAATCCGTCATATTGACTACGGTGGTCGTTGGATTAGAAGTAGCTTTTCTTCTTTTGAAAGTGTATACATGGTTCTGTTTGGTAACAACCTTAATGGTGTTATAACAAGAACCATATGTTCCAATGCAAGAGTTAGACTAACAGTACGTAATATATCAGTCAAGAAAAATAATCATTAGTCAAAGTGCTTGCTAGATTTCAATAACCAAGTCCAAGATAAATCAACGGTTGGCATTTTGATTTGTTTATGCTATTACTCTTGATTCCGGAATGTACTGTTGTGATAATTTACATTCATATATATGGTTTTGGAATTACCTGGTTTTAGAATGTAGAACTGTTACAGAAATGATATGATCAGAATAATATTGTTTATTAAAATCCATATTTTTATCATTGCCTAAGTTGATGTAACTTAAGAAACTACATTTTAGGAGTAAATGGGTTTTGTACTATTTATTATTTGTGACAAACACAAAAGGGGCATTTAGAAATAAAAATTCTTTATAACTATTTACTAGTTACTTACTTTCTAGCTTAGATTTTAAGCTCTAAAAGTTGATGTTTGGATTGAAAACTTGTTGATTGTGTGGTGGTAGCGAAGTCTAAGATTGATGTTTTCTCATTGAGATGCATGTCCCTCCAAGATATGTTGCAACACTCATTCAGTTCTGGAACATTTTTTGCTTTATTTACTAGAAGCTGCAAAACAGAATAAACTGACTAAAATCAAGTAAAAGAGTAGGGTTGTTGGCATGATATTCATATGAAGTTTTCCTCTATGATTCTATTTGAACCAGTGATGGTACCTGATTTCTCTTTATCACGAGTAGAAAAAAATACCAATCACGTAACTTGTTACACTAACAGTACGTAATATATCAATCAAGAAAAATAGTCATTGGGCAAAGTGCTTGCTAGATTTCAATAAGCAAGTCCAAGATAAATAACTTGAAAGCATAGTCTCAATCATAATTATTTGACTCGAAGCGGTCATCAATTCGGTCAGAATACTAAGTCAACGGTTGGCATTTTGCTTTGTTTATGCTATTACTCTTGATTCTAGAATGTACTACTGTGATGGTTGCTTCTCTCATGTGGTTAATGTGTTCCCATGGTCAGTCTCTTCTAATAAAAAGTTGATTTATTGAGTGTTGATATTTAGTTATTTGATTAGATGAATGAATCCTTGAGTTCTCATTCTTTATTTCTTGTTATATTGTTATTTGACTTAAACTCTGATTCAGTGTGTTTTAATTTTTTTTTTAAGATATAGGATCAAATTAAGTGTGGCTAATGAGACTGATGTTGCTAATTTTTAAGTATGTTTCTGATATAAGGTTAATACTTTTTAAATTATTTTCCTTTAATTATTTGTTTTAGTATGGAGGTGCGTTCAATTATCCTGTTCAGTTCGATAATTGGATAGAGAAAAATTACTATGCAGTATAGCCAAACCTTTTGTTCTATTGTTTCCTTGTTGATTTCATATCTGATATCTATTCTTCATTACAAAAATTGTTCACAGTAGTGTTTGGAAGGCTGCAAGAGTTGAATTTTTAAATAAACTGAAGATGTAAAATTAAACTAGAGCTCTAATTTGTTTTGATGTCATTAGCTCTAATTTTTGGTACATTGGAATTGCAAGTACCAATTGAGCTACAAGGTCATTGGCATTTGGAATTTGAACTTTGCTAAAAGTATTCTGACTTTTTTCTTTCTATTTTTCTTTTTGTTTATGAGAACTCAATTATTACTTGCTTCACCAGAACAATGACATGTATAGCATAAATGAGATTATTGATAAATCTGCATCTTAATGATTAAAAGAATGAGTGTTGTCTGCTACCTCCTCCAAAGGCTATGTCAGCTACTAGATTTCTCGCATGCTGCACAAAAACTGCATAATATGACCCTCCACCTCCTAACCTTCCAAACTTTCCATGTAGAGAAATAGTTTATGAGCATAAAAAGATACTCAGATCATACTGCTATTCTAAAGTTTAATCCCCACTGATCACTGGCTAATTTGTTGAAATTAAAAGTGAAGTAAATTAAATGTTTCTGCTTTGCAATGCTGATTTTGGTCTTCCCTCAGTCTATTCTTAGCCCTACCCCAAAACATTTTATTGGATTTAATAACATTAGAATGTAGAAACTTGTGGGTGTGATTAGAATGAGCTTGTGGGTGTAATTAGAATTTCCTTCACCTTAGGCAGAATGAGCTTGTGGGTGTGATTCCTGCCACACTGGGTAACTGTATTAAACTGAATATCCTGGATTTGGCAGACAATCAGCTCTCAGGTGGCATTCCTGCAACTTTTGGATTCCTCAAAGCATTGTAGCAGCTCATGCTCTACAACAATTCTCTTGAAGGTAACCTCCCTCACCAACTGATAAATGTAGCAAACTTGACTAGAGTGAATCTTTCAAAGAACAGATTGAATGGTAGTATAGTTGCATTGTGTAGCTCTCGATTGTTTCTTTCTTTTGATGTTACCAACAATGCCTTTGATGGAGAAATTCTGCCCTAACTGGGAAATTCACCCTCCCTTGAGAGGCTAAGATTAGGTAACAATAAATTTTCTGGTGAAATTCCAAGGACATTGGGAAAAATCCATGACCTGTCATTGTTAGACCTCTCAGGAAACTCACTCACTGGACCAATACCAGCTGAGCTTTCTTTGTGCAATAAACTAGCCTACTTTGATTTAAACAGTAATCTTTTTTCTGGACAAATACCACCATGACTTGGAAGTTTGCCTCAGTTGGGTGAGCTTAAGCTCTACTTCAATAAATTTTCTGGACCTCTTCCATTAGGCCTATTCAAATGTTCAACTGTGAACCAACTCTAAGTTCAACCCGTAGGAGACCCACTCTAGGTTCGACCCATAGGGAACCAACTCAGTAGGCTCAACCTCACTTACTTGAGAGAACCAACTCACTAGGCTCAACCTCACTTGCTTGACGAAACCAATTCACTCTTGCTACTACCCCATCTCAACTCAACTTATTGAGAGAGTAAAGCATTTACCACAAAACTTGCCTATCTAACTCAACTTTAACTAGTAACTCAATTCCATGTTAATTGAGATTCTAGATACTCAATCAATGCAAAACACCACTTAGAATTGCATAAAAACTTAAAAATGGGGGATTACACATTTGTGCTGTGGCACAAAACTTGGAGTGCCATGGCCTCAGCTTCTCTGCCCCACAATTCTTGCGCAGCTGCAACTGGAGTGTCGCGACATGCACTCCCTTGGGTCTGCATGAACAGTGCCAAATTCTGGTTTTCCAGCATTGCACCAGGAGCTTCATCCTTTTGAACCCAAATCCAAATTTCAATCATTCTACACTAACTCATCACTACTCAACTCAATCAAGCTTCAACTATACTATATCTTCCTATTCTCACCCAAAACCATTATTCCTCATCAAGTCTCTCAAAGAATGTCAAAGAACAATGTTAAGAAGATGGAAAAGAGTAAGAATCAAGAACCCCTACCTTTAGGTTATGACCAACCTTGGAGCCTTGCTCTTTTTCTTTTCCTCCTCCCTTCCTTTCTTTCTTCTCCTTTCTTTCTTTCTCCCTTTTGTTTCTCTGTTTCTGTTCTGTTTTTGCTGAGTTCGTGAGTGAGAGAAGAGAAAATGAAGAGAAAAGGGCAAACTTGGAAACTTAAGTTTCGGTACTAAAACTTATATCTGTTAAGGACACTTTAATCACTCTAATTCAAGTTTTTTTGCTTCCAACAACTTTAGAACAAATACTAGGATTCATCTAAATTGTTGGTTCACCATTATTCTATTTTTTAATATCTGCTAAGATCAGTCGAGTATCAAAATACACAACCAGTGTACTTAAAAATACCAAACTGACTCCGATTCTTCGCAAATTTTAACTATACCTTACTTAGCTTATTTATGACCTAGAAACAAGTTATTCATACTTGTTTCTCTCAACTAAGCCTTTAAAGTTATTTTTTGAGTCATTTTAAGTTACTTTTCAACTTCTGTGTTGCAACTAAGTGCCTAAACTAACTCATTTTGTCACAAAACTGAACTGACATGTTAAGCAAGTCTTAGGCTACCTTTGTAACCCGCTTACAAGCCTAACATGGAACTGAGGGTGTTACAAAACATACCAGTGTTAAAGCCTGGTTTTTGGTATCATGGTATGTATATTTTACATTGCCATAATTATTTAAAAGATTTATTCCATTCATAATTTCAAGAAAACCTCACTATTGGAACGTTCTTACAAGGATGAAGTGTACTCTATATCTAAGGTTAACAAATAACTAATAAAAAAATTGGATGAGAAATGTAAGATGCACCCTAAGATTAATCTATGCTTACTTAAACAAGGCACTAATGATTGTTGCAGTAGTAATGAAGTTATACAATATCTATCTATAATTTTAACTGTTGTCCACTAGTGCTCAAGAAAATCATTGGAACTACTGCTTTTGAACTCATGGCATTTGTTATTAGATCATTATTTATACACTAATTTGAATTCATGGCATTTGTTATTAGATCATTATTTCCGGATAAACTACATAGAGATATGGACAAGTTGATACTTAATTGCCATACTGTTCAACGTTTTGGCAGAGTATAAAACTTTGGGAAAAGAACGTGCAACTTGTTCCTTTTCTTTTTCTTTTTCATCTTTTGATTCACATTTGAATATTTGATCCCTATTCAAACTATGCACTCATTAATTGGATTACACATGCATATAGAATACTGGCTGTAGAAGTTGTTTGTATTATATCATTGTTTATAACAATGTTGTGTGTATTATATCATTGTTTCTTCCTGGAAGGATGTCCTAATTTGAAGCCACTTGTCTTTTCATGTTGCCAAGTTGATCATAGTAACCAACTGTCCACTGCTACCCTTTTTTTTTGTTCATTTCATTGTTTGAAATACATGGACAAATATATGAGACTTCTCTAAAATCCATACAATGACCTTGGATGTTTTAATCTCTTTGCACAAGACAAGCAGATCTTGTTCATCATTGTATCACAATCCCCATAACAAGGTTGTGAAGAGAGGTGTGTGATGTTGGGTACATGGTCATTTAGTTATTGTGTATGTCCTAATGATGAAAATGCCTGCATGTGATCGTGGCTGATATATGTGTTTTTTTATTAAATGTACAGGGATCGTTACTTAAACTCACGTTTTCAGCACATTCTGGTGTTGGTTGTTCTATTGAGCTTTTACATTTCTTCTTCTCTGGGACCCACTTATAAAGGCCACCTCAGTTGTACTACTATTAGAGGTAGTTTTCTTAAACTCAAGTCACTTTTTTATACACAACTCAACTATATTTTTTTTAAACCAATTGTCTTTATAAAACTTATGGTTTTATGGTTAGAATGTACATGTTTATGGAAATTGAACAAAAGTAAGATCCTTACCTAGTTTAAGTTTCCATGATTACTTGTTCAATTTATTGGTTGAATATTGTACCCCTATAGGATTATAAATGACATTTGTATTTTGAGTCCTCTGTGGAAAGTCACTCAATTGGTGTAAGCATTGGTATTTATCAATTCCAGAGCACTTCAATAGGCAGTGTTATATTAAATATAACAAAATTTAACCAATTAAAAATACGTGTCATATGTATGTTATATCATATATGCCATACTTAATCATGATATGTGACCCAATAGGAGTGGAGTCCACCTTTTGTCATTGACATGTAATTTACCAAACACTATTTTGTCCTAACTTGAATCCACCTTTGTTTTAGTTAGCAAATAAAATTAGTGTAAAAAAATTGTCTTCCTCTGAAATTGAGTTTTCAATATTGTAACTCAAGTGCTCAGTTCATTTCCAACTGAGTGCACAACTGCACCAAACCCGTTAAGCATCACATTAGCATCATCGCTGGTCTGCTCTTGAAAGGCATAAAGAATACCATTAATCAGAAGATCTTCTAATCAGGAATCTATATCAGATGCTCCTAAGTTAGTGACCACCTTCTCAATAGTTTCCATAACCATTCGTGGAAAGGTTCACTCTCATCTTTAAGATCCTTAATTCTCCTGACAATATCGGCAACGCCAACTTTGTTTGCCATCTCTACAGTAGTCTCCACAAGTTGCTTATAGTTTCTTCGATCCAAAGTCATCCTCCTAACCTAGACGTTCTGAAAAAATCAGGGAGAATATCATTTCTAATATAATCACTATGCACACCCTCAAGTAATTGCACACTGCTTCATCACATTCAGAACAATTTTCTTCATTTCTTCCTTAGGCGACTGAAATTCACAAATCAAAATAATCATAACTTCGTTAGTATAGTAACTAGCATATAGGGCTTCCATCAACGGAATTGTAAAACCAATTGCCTTTAAGAAATGCTTTTGTTTCCTATCCCAGTACATTTAGGACTATCTAAATATGACATAAATTTTAGATGTTGAAAATAAAAGTTATGAATTTCTAGTGAATTATGTGTTAAGAATATTGGTTTGATTTAACTTTCCATGATTGTGCTTTAACATATGCTTAAAGTTTTATTTTCTTATTCAAGTAAAGTTTAATCAAAACCTTAGTTTCCCGTTTGAGATTCTATATTAATGAGTACGCATACCTTTTCAATGTACTGCTCATTGTATTGAATCTTGAATTGTCCAAGTGAGACAGTTTGGTAAGAAATTTTGTCTTCACTTGGTTAATAGTTATTCTTTAAATCTCATATGTTATATTTGTTAAAATTTTAGTCTGCAATATTTCTTTTTGTTCTCTGGGTGTATACTTAAACGCAGTAGATCTCACTGCGTTCAAGTCATGCACTTGGAGACCAATGGGAAATGCTACCAAAATTTTGTCAAGTATAAAATATGAGATTTAAGGAATAACTATTAACCAAGTGTTGAAAATGTTTCTTATCGAATGGAATAGGGTCATACCATGTTAAGAAGGAGATGGGGATATAAGGATTGTGTTAATGTGCTAAATCAATTTCAGCAATCATGAGACCCGATCGAAGTTGGATGTCACGAAGAAATGATCCTACTGGCTATGTAAGTGAAGAATTCAAGGATGGAGTTGATGATTTCATTAGGGTTGCTCAAGGAGACCCGACAGTTATTGATGCATTAAATCACATCCTTTGTCCATGTGCTAGACGTAAGAATCGTGCTTGGAGGGAGGTATTTGGGGTAGAACAACATCTGTATAAGTACGGATTTGTAGATGGTTATATAAATTGGACCATTCATAGTGAGGACAGATGGGGGGATAGCAGCTCAACATCCATTGTCCATGATGATGAAGTGGAGCCTAGGAATCCATACGTGGATATGGTTATGGATGCCGCAGGTGATAGGTTAAATCCAGAAGCTCAAGATTTAGAAGAGGATCCAAATTCGTCAGCTGCGAAGTTTTATGACTTGCTCAGAGACGCTGATGAACCTTTATGGGATGATTGCCATAAGCACACGAAATTGTCAGCTGTAACTCAACTTTTGAACTTGAAGTCGAAGTTTAATATGAGTGAGAGTTGTTATGATAGAAAGATTGTCATAATTAAGAGCATGCTTCTAGAGGCTGAAAGGTTACCCGAAAACTTCTACAAATCAAAGAGAATGGTTCGTGAGTTGGGATTAAGATATGAGAAGATAGATGCGTGTCTTAATCAGTGCATGTTGTATTACAAAGAATATAGTGACAAGAGACTCTACTCAGTTTGCTTAGTATGTGGACACCCACGATTCAAACCGAAGGTGGGACGTTCATCGAATGAGAAGGATATGCCGCATTCAGTGTTGCAATATTTTCCCATTATGCCAAGACTCCAACGTCTGTTTATGTCAAAAAACACTGCACAATATATGACTTGGCATGCGGATGGAGTACGTCAAGATGAAACAGTGATCAAGCATCCAGCTGATGCTGAGGCTTGGAAACAATTTGATGATGCCCATTCTACATTTGCGCTAGATGCTCGAAATGTTAGGCTTGGCCTGTGTACAGACGGTTTTAATCCATTCAGCAGTTCAGCCACACCATATTCATGTTGGCCTGTTTTTGTCACACCGTACAATCTACCTCCAAGTATGTGTATGAGAAGGGAATATATATTCCCCACTCTTGTAATTCCTGGACCAAAGTCACCTGATAAAAGTTTAGATGTCTATCTTAGACCTCTAATTGACGATCTGAAGATATTGTGGGATGATGGGGTGCAAACATATAATGCCTGGAATAAGCAAAATTTTGATATGAAAGCGGCTTTGTTGTGGACAATAAGTGACTTTTCAGCCCATGGAATGCTGTCTGGGTGGAGCACTCATGGAAAACTTTCTTGTCCACTTTGTATGAATCACAGTAAATCATTTGTGTTGAAGCACGGTAGAAAATATTGTTAGTTTGATTGTCATCGCCAATTTTTGCCTTTTGATCATCCATTTCGCCGTGATCGAAACTCTTTTAAGAGATCAACAGTGGAAAAATCCAATCCACCACAACGGCTGAGTGGGACAGATGTCTTGAATAGAGTGACTCAACTTAAGGAAGTCATTTTCGGTTTGAATTTAGGTAAACGAAAACAAGATGGCTTTGGTATACACCACAATTGGGTGAAGAAGAGCATATTCTGGGAATTGCCTTATTGGTTCACTAATCTAATACGACATAATTTAGATGTTATACATGTCCAGAAGAACGTGTTTGACAATATCTTCAACATTGTCATGGACATAAAGGGCAAGACAAAAGATAATGCAAATGTAAGAGATGATTTGAAGATGGTATGTAAACGTCCTACCTTGGAGCTAATAGTTGAGAATGGCAAATGTAAAAAACCAAAGGCAACATATGTCTTAGATGCCAATCAAAGAAGGATGGTGTGTGAGTGGATAAAACAGTTGAAATTTCCTTATGGGTATGCGTCGAATATCGCAAGTTGCATCAATGTAGACGGCGGGAAGATATATAGAATGAAAAGTCATGATTGTCATGTTTTTATGCAAAGATTAATTCCTCTGACATTTTGTGATATCTTGCCAAAACCTATATGGGGACCGTTAATAGAACTAAGCTTGTTCTTTAAAGAAGTTTGTGCAACTGAAATTTGTGCTTCCACCATGGAGAATGCAGAGCTGTCTATCATTGAAACAATTTGTAAGTTAGAGAAGATTTTTCCTCCAGCATTCTTTGACGTGATGGAACATCTAGTCGTGCATCTCCCTTATGAAGCTAAGGTTGGAGGCCTAGTGCATTACATGTGGATGTACCCCTTTGAGAGGTTTATGTTGTACTTGAAAAGAAAGGTCTAAAATAAGGCGAAAGTTGAAGGATCTATTTGTGAAGCATATATTTTAGAAGAAATTTCCAATTTTGCTTCCATGTATTTTGATCCCCACCTACAGACGAGGCGCACTCAAGTTCCTCGGAATGACGACGGTGAGGAAGATACAATTAATGAACGATTGTCTGTTTTTAAACATCCATGTCATCCTATTGGGAGAGGTTGAAATAGATTCCTGATAGATGTGGAACTTCAGATTGCTGAGACATATGTGCTTGTAAATTGTGGAGAAGTAGAACCTTATCTCCAGTAAGTTTACTCTCTATCTAATGAATTTGTTACTAATGTGCTTAATTTATAGTTCCATATTAATTAATGTATTGATTAGACAATTCGAAGATTCGTTAAGGGAAACAGATCCCAATATCACTGATGATCAAATATTGGAAGCTCGAGATAAGGACTTTAGTAGGTGGCTAAAACATCTAGTGAGTCCTTTTATCCATAATTGTGATTTATCATATTAAATTCAATGTTCATTATGCTAGATGTTACAACTATCTACCGTCTATGTAATGATACAGGTTAATATAGGCCAAGTCGAGGATCAAATGATACGAGAGATAAGTTATAGTCTATCCAAGTTCGTGACTTCTTACTGTGGCTTAATAGTTAATGGGTACAGATTTCATACTAAGGTGTATAGACAAAATAAAGCTACCATGAATAGTGGCGTATGTGTTAGAGGTAGTATATATGGTGAGAATGACTTCGACTATTATGGCATCATTGAAGATATATTGGAATTGTCATATGTAGGAAATCAGAACAAAGTATTTCTGATCAAATGTCATTGGTTTGACCCGATAAATGGAGTCAATGTTGATGAGAGATATGAGTTAGTTGACATCAAGCATAAATCAAGACTTCACTCAAATGGCCATTCGTCTTAGCCGAACAAGCACAACAAGTATACAATACAAGATATCCACAAAGCGGGAATAGAGCTAATGGTGAATGGTGGGTAGCTTGCAAAGTCAGAGCAAAACTCTTCGTGGCTGAGACATTGAATGACGAAGGTGATGAATTGAATGACCTAACTGCCACTGATTATTACCAAGATGATGGATCCCTTGGAACACACAATCCTGTCATAGATGATGAAGCAGTCTCATTGTTTGATGCACATGCCCAAATGGAAGAAGTGAACATACGTGATATACATTATCCAACGGACGTTCTAGGTGATGATGAGTTCATTGATGACAATGAAAATAATGAAATTAATGAATTCTCAGATGAAGATGACGAATCTTTTGCTTCAGACTCAAGTAGTTAAAATTGAAGCTTGTTCAATAAATTTCGTTCATGGTATTTACACTAGAATATCATTATTCTCCAACGTCTATTTTTATTAACATATAGTTTCTTAACTCCTCATGTTTCATTATGTTTCCTTATGCAGATATTGATCATGACCATTCGAGGTAGAGGTGCTGGACGCGGTCGTGGGAGAGGCCATAATGTTTCATCTGCCCATGATTCTCCACCACTACAGCATTCTCAGCCCTCTCTAGGTATATACCTGTAGGATGTTTCATTTTAATTATTGTTAACTCGTGGTTTATATAAATATAATATACATGCATTTTTTTTGTTTATGTATAATTATGTTAGGTGCAACTTCAGCTATTGGCCCATCGACCAGTGCAGGCCTACCAGCGTCTACTCCATTGACCATTAGAGGCGCATCAGCTTCTGTCCCACCCTTTATTGACCCAGCAATTTCTATGCCACCTCCTGTTGACCCACCCACTAGCGGCCCGAATGTGGTGCCTTCATGTGGAGAATCCAATGTAGAAACAGATAGCAGGGAACTTATATATGTGGCGCCTGTCCCTGAACCATAAGTAATAGTGATATATCACCTTTTATTACATATACTTACTTTTAGATTACCAACATTATCTTCTTGTACTTACAGGAGGAGGTTTCTCCCATCGAAGGTGACACGTGACATTATGTACAATGTCATGACACGGATGCCTGTTCCAGCTAGTACGTGGCGAGGTTATCCAGTTGAGATGAAGGAAATACTATTTACCGACTTTATGGTAAGTAATTGTGTTTATAGAATTATATATTATATGCTTATTGAAAAATAAATATACATACATATCATTTGTATAGGCTAAGCATCGGTTCACATCTGATGCTGATCGCGGCATGGCGAGAATCATCTGGGAACGGACTATCTTGGACCGTTATCCAGACCATTTGAACAAAGCACAAGATAAGGCCTTTGAGAAGGCAAATTCAAACAACTTGGCTGATGTTAAGGGCCATGGGCCCAGAGGAATGAGGATGGAAGTGTGGGATGGCCTGGTCGACATTTGGCTGACAGATAAATGGCTGACGAGGTCTGCAGCTGCCCAGAGGAACAGGGCAACCATGCCTGATGCCTTGAAGCATACCAGCGGGTCGATAAGCTTTAGTCAACACAAGAGCAAGATGGTAATATAACTTCCTCATTTAAAGTTTTAATGATAAGCATTTGTGTATTAACATGTTGTAATTACTTGAGTTATTTGCCTATCTTGAGTATCACATAGTATTTTAGAGGGATTGCCTTACTTTTGATATGTGTTTATTATATAATATTCTTCCATATGGGATTACAGGAGGCAGAGTTAAAGCATCCGGTTTCTTACAGAGATCTGTATGCAAAAGTTCATAAGAAGAAAGATGGAAGCTAAGTTTCTGAGCGCTCGAGGAATTTCATTGTAGGTGTCATGTTCTTATTCAAAAGTCATATATAGTTTAGCTTATTTATTTTTTTGTTAATATTTTTCTTGTTTTGTTATTTTTAGGAGTCATATGACACCGCAAACAGAAAAATATGAAGAAAACTCTTCCTCTCACCCTATGATTGACCCGGAGGTCTGGTTAGATGCGGCGGGTCCCAACAAGAAGGGACGTGTGCATGGCATAGGTAACAGCTTGCACATTGGTAATAACACCATGCAAGCTTCATCCTCCTCAGTTGCAGGTCCTTCCCGCTCTACACCATTGACACAGGACATATCTGAAGCTGTAAATACAGCAGTGGCAGCAGCGATGGCTTCGTTTGTCCAGAGTCAACTTGTCCCTATGTTGGCGCCCTTCCAATCGTTCCTATCTATGATCGGATCAACAAATGTTGCTCCACAACCACCATCGCAAGGTTTAGGTAGGGAGGGTCGAGAGGAAGAGGAAGAGGAAGACGACGACTTAGACTGATTACCATTTTTCTTATTGTCTACTTTGTATAACTTTCAATTATATTGATTGATTATTTGTATAATAATTTTAACTATATTATTAGATTATTTGTACAAGTTTTTTGTTGTAGCAGTTTACAATTATTTGCTTGTTTGGTGTTAGATTTCTGTTTGCTTCTATTTGCTGCGGTTTGAAACGCACGTTTTGGGAAAATAATAATATATATAGGTTATTAAAAAAAAGTACCTGACTACCGACGGATTAGCGAGGCATTAGCGAGGGAATAGCGACGAATATGGTTAGAGAGGGATTAGTGAGGGAACAGCGAGGGAAATTTACAAATATGGTATATCATGTTAGAGAGGGATTAGCGAGGGTTTGGCGAGGGAAATTAGTGAGGGAATAGCAAGGAAATAGAGAGGGTAATATTAGATAGGGAATAGCGAGGGAACAGAGAGGGAATTTTAGAGAGGGATTAGCGAGGGTTTAGCAAGGAATTTAGTGAGGGATTAGCGAGGTATTAGCGAGGGACATATTAGAGCAGGAATAGCGATGAAATAGCGAGGGAAATTGACAGCGAAGCAATAGCGAGGGAATTTCCCTCGCAGAATAGCGACGGAATAATGTAGCATATTAGCGAGGGATTAGAGAGGGGTTAGCGAGGGAAATGAATTTTCTTGAGACAGATTAGAGAGGGAATTCTTTCCCTCGCTAATTAGCGATGAAAAAAAAGTAAGTAACTTATCTCTCACTAATCCCTCTCTAATCCTTCACTAATTTAATTAGCGAGGGATTAGAGAGGGATTAGCGAGGGAATTTTCCCTCTCTAATTTCCTAATTTCTTGTAGTGTCAATTCATATTGGTCTGGTTTAGCTCATTCAAATCGGCCCATGCCAAAAGTGTTGCAATCTAGCAAATTGCTAGTCAAGCTTAACCCTATGTGGCCCTTGGGTAGGGCAGGTCCATTGGCCTAAATTGTTTATTTTTTTAAAATTTTTCTTAAGTTTTCAACACTTACAAATTTTAGTTTTATGCTTTATCACTTTTTTTTTTCTTTTGCATAGTTTAAATTCTAACAAACATGACATAAAGAGTTTTTATGATACAAATATTAATTTACACAAGAGAGACAATAATAGTAAAATAGTTTACATATCATATAAATTTCTTGGTAGTACTCTAATAAAAATTAGACATCAAATTAGCCCAAAATCAAGTCAAGCTACATGAAGTTAAATTATATTTAGACTTAAATTTTGTCAAGTCAACCTCCACACTTTATCATACTATACAAGTCAACCCGCTGGATTCTACATAATAAAGTGTCTTGCACTTATATTTATAAATGTCCTTACATATAATAACGTCCCACTCCTATACTTCTACTCATTAGAAGTTACTGATTAAAGGAAGTTATGTAACTGTTCTCTCTAACCTTCCATTCAAATAAATAATTAATTAATTAGTCAGATCGGATTATGAACATAGATTAGCACATCATGAGCGCTCCACATTCCAACACTTAGTATTAATCTAAAGTTAATTTTAGTATATTTCAACGGTGTAAATAAAACTCATTTTATATCATATCATAATAAACATTATCATGGTTTGTATTTATTTTTCCATGTGAATTGATGATCACGATAATAAAGATTTTGTTTTTTGCCATACGATAATAAATAAAGAATGCTTGGGTTTTATTTGAAGAAAAAAATAATGAATGCTTGGGTATCCCAAAAAAATTCAAAGTGGCAACTTTTGATACACAAAACGGTTTTGTACTTATCTAAGATATTCACTGGCCCCACACTAACACTATGTTTGGATGATAGGTAATGAGGGGAACGGAAAGGGAATGGGGGGAACGGAAATAACTTCCCTTGTTTGGGAGTTTTAAAATGCATAGGAACAGAACGGAACACATGGGGAATCATTTCCCCCCTCTTCCCCTCAAATGCCCAACTTTTGTTCCCCCCAAAATTGAGGGGGAATGGGAGGAACACATAGATAATTCTGTTCCGTTCCGTTCCGTTAATGAAACTTCCAAACAAAGAGAATGGAAACTATGTTCCATTCCATTCCTTTCCTTTCCATTCCATTCCTACCTATTCCGTTCCGTTCCATTAATGGAAAAACATCCAAACATAGGGTAAGGGTCACTCAGGCCCTATTATGGTGCTATTCGACGAGATCCCATGGATGAGAACCAAGTATTAAAAAAATAACAATAATGGCCGTCTCTCATATAAAACAACAATAAAGATGATTAGTTCAAAAAGAAAATGGTCATGTGTCCAAATCAATATAAAAATTAATATTACAAGGAATAATAATTATTTTATCTCAAATAATATTTATATATCTTTTTAATATTATATTAAAATTAATTAATAAAATATAAATTATTAATTAATGAATATGTATAAATATGTAACTTTTTTAGTTTGACTTCGTTAATCAACTTATATACATCATTAATTATTTTTTTATTATTCATTAACTAATTTTTTACATACTCATTAATTAACTTTTATACATCATTAATACGAATTTGTACTTCATTAATCAACACATAAAGTTAATTAATGAAGTACAAATTGATTAATGAATATGTACAAATATGTAACTCTTTCAGTTTGACATTGTTAATCAACTTATATACATCATTAATTACTTTTTATTTTTCATTAATTAACTTTTTACATACTCATTAACTAATTTTTATATATCATTAATTATAAATTTATATTTCAATAATTAATTTTATGTGATATAAAAAATAATGTAATTAAAAATAGATAAAATTATCAAGGTTGTATTTCAAAAGGCCGCGCCCACTCTTCTTCACCGATCATCACATATCTTAATAAAATAATGTAAGTTGGAAAACTTTTTTTATTTTAAAATCAAGACAAATTTCCAATTTTAACTTATAGTGAGATTATAGTTTACATATCGTCAACTAACGGAGAAACTTATAATTAAAACTTAAATTTTACTATTATCATGAGAAAAAATTAATCAAATGAACTAACTCTCATTTTAAGAAAATGAGACAATTATTGGTGAGGTACTCCTATTGGCTACAATATTATTTGGAAGTGTTATGTGTAGGAGCACATAAACAGAAAATTACTCTGACCCTTATAATTTTCTTAAAAATTTTGCAAATTATATTTCTTAATAGTGACCAAAAAAATATAATAACAATGAAGTTTTTTGTCTTTTACTATTTTACCTCAATTTACGAAGAGAAAGGTCAGGAATCAAAAGTGAGGAAAAGTTGTATAAAACTGATAAATAAATTAAGCTTTCTCTGAGTTTCGTTTCTTTTGTTTGGCTTTATTTTTCTCATAAACAATAAATTAATGGTGAAGTTAGTTCTCGTTTTGTCTTCTTTTTCCTTTTTGCACCGTGGAGCTGGTTTCTCTTCGCATTTTTTTTTTTCTGGTTACAACTTTTAGTCAATGGAAAATTGGACATGTACGCATAAGAAAATTCTCCATCAAAAGCATTTTCCATTAAGGTTGGTTTTGGTTTGTGCTATTTGACAATATTAAAGTCAGCCATCAAATGCCTTGAGAAAACAATATTGTTTTGTCCTGATGTTCTTGGGCTATTTGAGTTTAGAACCGAATTTTTGTTGAGTAGTTCTCAAGATTAGAGGTCTTGAAAATGAGGAGTTTGGTATTTAGAAAGATACTCCAATGCTTAACTTATTGTGGTGTGCTAAGTTTAGCTAGGGGCATGAAAAGTTGCTGACCAACATTCTTAATGTCGCTATTTATAAAGAAAACCTCTCTTGCGGTTGGCAATGAGCAAGAAAGTTTATGCCCTAAAGGGACATTAATATTTAGTTGCAGGCCCACTTTGGCATACTTGTTAGAGTCCCATCATTTCAATTGGGGTAACCTTTCTGTATTAAGTCAGTATTTACCCTTCAGTTGTTAATGGCCTTGGCCTTTAGAGGCCCAAAACTCCAGGATGGATCAGTGTCCCCAAGTTAGTGCCTCAATAGTCATCGTGATGCCAGGCTCTGAGATGATTCTATTTTGGGCCTTTTGTCTTGGCTATCCTGAACTGATCATATGAGGTCGAAGCATAACACTTATTGTGTGAACTACGCCCTGTCATGGGAGGCTAAGAGATGTTTCAAGTGGGCATGACCTTTGGCTTGTCTACTACACCTCAACTGCTGAGCGTACGTCTTGTCGCCTGTGTTCCAGCAGCCTTTTGGCCATGTGGTGCTGGTTGGTTGGTCCACGTGCGACTCTAAGCTTGGGGTTACGTGCCTCATCATTAGTTTGAATTATAGGTTATGGACTATTTTGCCCCCATTAGTGGGTGGCAGTTATTGAACTTCCTTTCTATGAATAGAGGGTCGTGACTCTCTACCTCATTTTTCCAGTTTCCATTACTATTCTACTACCTTTTTTGTCCCATTTTTCTAGCGAACATCTCAGTCGTTCGAAGGAACTTTCTGCAATGGCTCGTTCCTTCCCATTAGCAGCCCCCTTACGCTTGGCTCTTCTTCTTCTCTTGAAAGATGTCCTTTTTCCCCTTTTCTTTTCCTTTTCGGTCTTATTTTTGAGATTAGAATGTTGGGGAACGAAAAGGAAAATTGTTCTTCTTTGAAGGCCATAGAGGAGCCACCATCTCCATTGCGCTGTGTGCAGTGGAGAAGGATCCCTGGGGGTGTTTTCACTTCTAGGGTGTAGAGGCAGATCGATGCCCACTCCTAAGTCCCCGGAGTGGTTGAAAAGGAGGGTCAGGGAAATTATTCCGGGCATCCTTTGACCTCTGACGTAGAGAGGGCCTTATATAGGCTTATGGAGCCTATGAGTAGTGATTTTGATGAGTCTTCTGCCTCTGTCGGTACCAAAGATGCTCTGAGCTCTACCATCATGGGTAGAACTAGGGCTTAAGTTCTTGAATCTCAGGGGCCTCTTTGCCCCCTGTTTCCAATGAATTCTCATGGGTCCTTGAGGAGCTTAGGGAGATCCTTTTATGTTTTGACTCAAATGAAGAGGTAGCGGACCTTTGCATTTATATGTTTCTGACTCATGGTGGGCCATATAAGGAGGACTACATGGTGAGACCTTGCGATGAGGATGGATGCATCTATAGCCTGTCACGGGCCAGCCCCCCATACACATATATGTACATGACCTTGTTCACCAGGCTCGACTTGAGGATTCCATTCCCTGAGTTTCATGTCGACATGTTGAGTAGGATTGAAGCTGCACTTTCTTAACTTCACCCTAACAGTTGGGCCTATATCCGATCTTTCAAGATCGTGTGCCACCATTTCGAGGTAGGGCCAAGTGTTAACCTTTTCTTCTACATGTTTGATGTCTTGGGCTCAATTGGGGTAGTAAACCAGTCTGGATCACTATCTGAAATCACATGCACTAGAAGTGTTTTGAGTTGTATAATGAGTCATACAAGGACTTCAAGGAAGGGTTCTTCAAACTATAGGTTCGCGAGGGTCAAGTTTCGTTCTTTATTGGCGAGGATGGTGGGCCACACTTTCCTTTGTGTTAGAATGAGCATTTTAAGTTCAAAACAACACTCCAAATGAAGTGGGAATGCCTAGGTGTGGCCAAGCAGACAGCTTTCATCTTCTTTGTTGTTATAACCAAGAAGTTCAAGAACTTTCAATGCTCGAAAATAATAAATTAGAGTCCCTAGAGGTCCAAGGTTACCTCAGTAAGTATGAGATAGGTGTCGTCACCTTTCATCAATAATTCATTTTGTTTCTTTGATTATTTTCATGTTTATACTCCATTCTTTTTTATAGATAGTATGCGGACTCTAGAGATGGTAGAGCGTTGTTGAAGGTCCAGAGGAAGAATAAGGCCAAGTTAGAGAGCTTTGCTGCCTCCAAGGCCAGATCATCTACTATTGATTCTGAGGCAACAAAGACTGACTCCGAGGCTCAGAGATCGACTGGCAATCTTACCTCGGCTCCAAGGGCATTTCAAGTTCTAGTCCCCTCATCCCCAAGGACAAAAAAAAAAGGAGATTGGAGAGATGTAGGGGAACCATCCTAGGAAGGCGATGATAGTTGGGTCCGCGCCCTCTGAGGTCTCCTCAGGTTCTGCTCCAAACATTCAAGAATCTTCTACACAGGTTGCCAAGGGGATAATTGATTTGACTACTACTACCTCTGCATCTGATCGTGTTTAGGATAACTCCTTCGACTTTCGGGGGCATTCTAATGCTTTCTTCGCCCATGACGTTAAGATGGATAGGTTGAAGGTATGCTCGCTGTTTGGTCTACAAGTGCATGGGTCAAACAAGTAATAAAATGAGAGATGAAGTATTATGTCCCAAGGGACTGAAATCAAATAAAAATGTTAACCTCTGACCAATCCTCATGAAATCTTATCCAAGCAACTTACTTTTAAGAATATAAAGGCAAACAAAATCAACAACAATAAAATAAAACAAAGAAAAACACTATGAAGTAACACTTGCTAACCAAAATCTTAAGAGAAAAGTATTAAGGTTAAGGCCTAGGGGATCCCTATTCACTTCCTATTTCCACAGGTTCATGCAATGTCCACAAACTTTCATCAAAGGATTGAATCAATTAGCTTAAACACAAAAGTAGCTAATTGCCTATGTCTAAGTCAATTGTCTATATGATTCTTACCTATCCCACTATATGTCCATATGAGTTACATAAGAAACACTCATTAAGACCAAGTTTTAAACACTTGCTATGTATGACCAATAGGTATGTTTCCATCCCATTGGCTACTCAACACATTCAACCAAGTAAAATGTAATTGAACACACATCCAACATACCATTTCTATATTCTCAAATTCCTATGTCTAGTTCATTTGGAAACATTTAAATCATGCAATTGGTGGCCATTTAAAAGCAAGCATTAAGCATGGGTATGAGGGAACTAAATCAATCCATTGATTCAAGAATTGAGGAACATTACAAATCACTCATATCCTTAGGAAGATCCTAGGGAACCCCTAGTTACAAGTTTAGCCACTCATCATTTAACATAATGAATAGTAGAATTCATCAAATTATAAATCAAGAGTAAGAAAAGGGAGAAGAAAGAACAAAAATGAAGAATCCAAGCTTGATCTTCTTCCTTTGGTCTTGACTTCCTTTTCAAATCTTCTCATTTTCCAACTTGAACTCAATTCTCCAAGCTTTTCTCCTAAGACTAGGGTTCACCCAAATGTCAAAAGTCCTTAAAATGGTAAAAAAAAATTAGATTCTAAAGTCTAAAACGCATATCAGGGTCTTTCCCATGCCTAGGCGAGGGCTGTTACGTGCCTAAGCTTAGTCCTTACAAGTATAGTGTCAGTTAGGGACCCATGCCTAGGCATCATTTCCTTCTCGTCTAGGCATAACACTCTCAGTTGATAGATGCTCTTGGACAAAGACTGGCGTGCCTAGGCATGGACTTCTTGACTAAGCTCCTTCCTTGCTTTCTTCTATGTTTTAGCTTTTTGTCACTTCTCTAAGCTCTTCTAGGTATTCCTTTGACTTCCATTCCTACAATAAAGCATCAACAAATGTATGAGAATCTAAGAATAATTCCATTCGTATATATGAAATCATTAAAGTTGAATATTTTAATATATTTGAGAAGGGAAGTTTAGTTACTTAAATTAAACAAAGTGGAATGAATTGCTTTAAAAATCTAGAACTAAATTGCAGTTAATACTCAAATGAAAGAAAAAATAACTCCAATTTTTTAAGTTATCACTCACCCTCTGGACTTTACCTTCTCCATCATCTATCCACACATCAAGGAGTTCTAGGGGTGAGTCACCTCATCATGGAGGACGAGGTGATAGTCCTCGTGGAGTTGTGGGAGGAAGATGAAGATGAAGGTGAATAAGTCGCGTCTGGCCCTAATAGCGCTGAGGGGGTTCGGGGTCAAGCTGAAAAGGAGGGAGAGGTGGAGGCTAAAAGAAACCCTGTAATACCCTTAATAATATGTTAAACTTGTATATGTGTATAAAGGTAGCATATGACTTGCTTAACATGTCTGATTAATTTTGTGATAAACTGAGTTAGTTTAAGCACTTTGCTGCAATACTGAAGGTAAAAAATAGCTTAAAATGACTCAGATAATAATTTTAAAGGCTAAGTTGAGGGAAATAAATATGGATAATTTATTTCTAGGTCACAAATATATGAAATATGGTGTAGTTAAAGTTTCAAGATAAATTGAGTTAGTTTCATATTTTTAGGCATACTGGTTATGCAATTAATTCCAGATTGACTAGCAATAGATATGAGAAAATAAGATAATAGTAAAACAATAATTTATATGAATCTTAATATTTATTTTAAAGTTGCTAGAAGTTGAAAAACTTAATTTAGCTAAATCTAAGTATTTTTAGCAGATCAGGAAGTACTAATATTATACTAAAGTGAAATAAGCCTTGAACAATAGCCCCTTTTTATTGATTTAAGTTTCCTAATATTTCACTCTGTTCCTATCTCACTTCACTCTTTTCTTACTCACCAAACAACAAGCACAACAATAGAAAGCAAGGAAACTAAAGAGGAGAAAGTTAAGGAGGAAGAGGAAAAGAGAAGGAAAGGAAAAGGCAAAGCCAAAGTTTGATCATTCACCATCATAAAGGACCTAAGGTAGGGGATTAGAGTTCTTTTTAGCTTCTTTTCTCCATTTTCACCATTGATGCATATATAATACATAATAGGTCAAATTGAGTTTTAGAGGTGTTTGGAATGTTTTTCTTGCTTGAATGTATTTTAATGGTTGTTTATGACTTGTTCATAGCATGAGTTTGAGTTAGAAATTTAGAACTCCTCATTTGGACCTTTAAAGCATAAAGTGGGGAAATAGGTTTTTGATGAGTGATTTTGTTTATGAATCCAAAGTTAGTGGTTTGAGTTGGTGATTGATGATTCCTATGTATTAGTGAATTGGTTAGGAACTTAAAATAACCTAGAAACAGTTTTGAAATGGCTAAATCTCATGAAATACACTAATGGAACAGTACACAGTGCTATTTTCTACAGAATTCTACATAAAACCCCTCGCATCGCAGTGTGAGTGCACCCGAGACCTACACGCCACGACGTGGCATGAACAATGCTGAGAATGAAAAGAGTGATAATGTGGTGTTTAGATGCATGTATGTTGGGATGGTCTGGTAGTATTGCTCTTTGTGAGCATCCTTTGATGATGTGCATAATCATTTAGGCCAAGGGAGATAAGTGGAAGTTCGTAAAGGTTCCTTTGAGCCTAGATTCATGCCCTAACTTCTCAATAGTGCCAGGGAACGTGTAATGTGAGGATGAGCTTTCCCTCTACTTACCACAAGATAATACACCAAACCAGTATTCCTATTTAAACATCTTGGTTCTGAGAGAGCTAAGTATGTATATATGAATGTATGATTAACTTGGTATCTTTAGTTACTAAAGTATAGCCTTGTAAAGCTTAAACATATCTTATTTACCATGTGTTAAGATTATGTTTACTATATTATGCATGACTGGTTTTGGTTTACTCATACTGAGAATTGTTGATTCTCATTCCACTGTATTGCCATGTAATTCCAAGTGAAGGTTCTTCAAAGAAAAAGAAGAAACAATAGTTGAAAGACTAGTGTAGCTTTTATTTCTTCTATTTTTAGTTTAAGACTTGTATTAGTTATATCTGTTTTGTAATGTAATCTAGTTATGTAATACTTCAAGCCTTTGGGAGGATGATGTTGTATATATGCATTTTGTTATGAGTTTATGTTTTTCGCATTTCATAAGGCTCTCTATAATGACTCCAATGTGCATTATGGATATATTATCAGGCTATTACGTAAGTAGTGACGTTGTAATGCTGTTTATCGTTATAAATGTTACATTTATTTAGATGTCGGTATTAGGATGTTACAAACCCTCCTAGAAGTTAAGCTTTTTCTTTCCTTTAATTGTTCTCAGCCCCTGCGTGGGCTTTTTGTTTTGTAAAGACATATTTTGTCCAAATTTGGGGCCTTGACAATATTTTTCCTTTCCATTCAATACTGCTTTCTTTGCTTTATTTTCTCTTCTTCCTCCTAAGGTCCAAAGCCTTTGGGGGGGTCCGTACTCGGGTTCCAAAACTTAGGATTGTTGAAGCATTTAGGGGCCCATGTCTTTGAAGGGTTGGGGCTCATGGTTTCATGCTTGCGAATAATGGGGAACTCAAAAAATTCGAGGTCTGCAATTCAATAAAATGAACTTCAAGAGCTTAAGCAAGTTGGAATTTGTAGCCCCATAAGAGTTGGGGTTCGTGGTCTCAAACTTGTATGTAAGTGATCATTTAAGAATTCATCAAGTTGGGGTCCAAGATCCCATAAAAGTTGGGATCTATGGTCCCATACTCATAAGTTAATGTTTGGGAACTTAGTGAGTTAGGATCTGAGGTCCTATGAAAGTTGGGATTTGTGGTCCCATACTCGTAAGTTAATGTTTGGAAACTTAGCGAGTTGGGATCTGAGGTCCCATAAAAGTTGGGATTTGTGGTCCTATACTCGTAAGCTAACATTTAACGCATTCCTGCACAGTCTCTTTATTGATTGTTGCTTGAAGGAGAGTAGGGACTTTGTTACTTTTAGGGATCCAATGTCCCTTTAGTAACCTTTACCCTTTAACTTGTAGTAGTTTGCACCTGCTTGGGAATATCTGATTTGAATTTATTGGCAATTAAAGCTGCTTTAATGACAGAAGTAATTTTTTGCTTCTTTTCCTAATTGCTCGCTACTTTTGTAGCCAATCACAGGGGAAGAACATCTAAACATGACTTTAAATATGTAATCAGTTCACTTGTTAGGAGTCAATTAGAGTGCATTATTCCTTTTATAAATAGGAAATGTTTATAGTCGGGTTATCATTTGTTCCTTTCTTTCATTGTCCAACTATGTTTGAGACTAGGTCTTTTTTAGAGGGTGGCCCTTCTTTGCTTCTTGTGTGCGTGTTGAGGGTCGTGTCCCTTTCGAAAAATATCTTTCACTTATTTCTCAAATCCTTAAAGGTGTTCCCTTTTCCCTAAATACTTTTCTGGTGGAGGCCTTTCTCTCTAAGCTTAAAGGCTCAGTGAGGACCAAGTAATTACTCTACATGGCTTAGTCAATAAGCTTCCATATGGCAAAAGCCTTTCTTTATAGGAATATGCAGCAGTAGAACAAGATCCCGCTCTTGCTGGAAAAGCCCACAGCTTCTGCTGTAATTCCTGTGAGGCATGGAGGGATTTCACCGCTCTCCCTCATCTGCCTTCCTGATTGTCACCAAGGTCCTCAATATGCCTTGGGTACGTAGGGGTGCTTTGGGGTGCATAGTTGTGAAGCCTTCTACTCATGTTGATTAAGACAGAAGAGACGGGTGCTTGCATCTTGAGGAACGTTTGAGATGGTCGTGGTTAGTGCTTGATCATCATCATCATCTCACCAGGATACCTTATTGGCTTCTTTCAAGCGAGCACTCTTGCTTAGGAGTAGCTTATAGGTCCTCCTTGTAAAGTTGATGATATTTGGAATGTGAATCATAATAAATTTGTCTTTTTGGATATTTTGCCTTTTTGCTGTTCTCTTTAATAGAATTGGTATCCGTGGTTGTTTTTACTTTCTTAGGTATCTAATGTCCTTTAGCAAATTGAGCGAGTTCAGGATTCAATGTCCCTTAAAATTAATGAACTGAGAGAGTCTGAGATCCAATGTCCCTTAACGAATCGATCGAGTCTGGGACACGTGGTCTTAAGCATGTGCATCCTTTAGTTACTTTGTGGACTCGATGTTTCTTTAGCAATTTGATTACATGATGTATGAGATCTATTTCACTTTAGCCATATTTGGTTTCTCTAGGGATTCATTGTCCTTTTAGCAGTGATTGGTTGCTTTAGGAATCCGTTGTCCTTTTAGCAATAGCTAATTGCTTAAGGGATCTGTTGTCCTTTTAGCAATGATTGGTTGCTTTAAGGATCTGTTGTCCCTTCAGCAATAACTGATTGCTTTAGGGATCTATTGCTAGCAATAATTGATTACTTTAGGGATCCATTGTCCCTTTAACAATGTTTGGTTGCTTTAGGGATTCATTGTCTCTTTAACAATAAATGATTGCTTTAGGGATCTTGATGATCACATATTTGATACATTAATAAGCCTTCATTTTTAGTCATTTACACTCTCCATGTACTTAATTGATTGATTTTGATTATATTTTGTAAGTTTGGACTCAAATTGGATTTAATTAAATTTTTCAGCATAATTTACGTCTTACGTTATTTCTGTATTTGGGCTATATCTTGGGATGTAAGTGGTCAAATAAGGTGAATCTGATGGTATTTTAAAGATAAGAGAGATATCTATAACTTTCATGAAGACCTCAAAGGTCTAATCACACGAGTAGATAACTCAAATTGGGGTTGAAGCAAGAATGAGAGTGTTGTTCCTGATAGCTTGACCTATGTATACTGTTCATACTATTTTTCGAGTTAGATGTTGTCAAATGGGCTTAAATTTATGTGTTGAATAGTTAAGACTCATATCTACAACTTTCATGTTGAACACTTTTCCAGAATCGGACTTCTTGAAGGTGATATTGGGCTTGGAAGTCAGAACAGAGGAGCTGTGACTGGGCCTGAGCAGTATATAGTAATTTGAACATATCTAGAGTTATAGAAATGATATTGGACTCAAACTAAAGCCATTTGAAAGCTACGATCCAGGCCTACAACTTTCATGAAGACCACTTGATTCAAAAATGACGAATACAATATCTTCAGAGCTACATGATTTCAGAGACAAGGAATCTCCATAATTTTCCACTCACCAAAAGTCTTTTGGCATTTTCCACTCATTTTCCACTCATCCACCCACTAATGACTCACCCCCCTTGTCATTTTGTATCTCTAATCTTCTATAAAAGGGGGCCTTGGCAGATCATTGAAGGTGTTAGGTGTTAGGTACCAAAATGATGTTATTTTGTTACTAGGTTTTCTTGTAGTAATTTTCCTTTGTTCTAAATTAAAGTCATGTTCTTCTTCTTCTTCTTCCCTCTTTCTTTTTTCTTATCTATGAGTAACTAAGTTTCATTTTACTTGGGTGAAAGGGTGAAGTTCTTGGTAATAAAGTAAGATTAGATTTATTCTTCTCTTGTGCTTAAATGATTTATATTTTCTAGTAACCATTATACGTATTATAATTTGTTTCTTATAATTTAGAAACCATCTTTGTAAAGAGGAGTTCTTGATTTGTTGTAGACAAAATATTGGCACAATGAATGCTTTAACCCATTTATAAGTGGTGGTAATATTTTTAGGAAACATAATATAATTACGTATATTATTTTAAATGGACTTTTAATGTTGTATTTTCCGATTGGAACCTCCATGTTGTGAGGATTTTAATTGAGTTATAAAATAAATTAATCTTACCTTTACTTTATTTGCTAAGAGTGGATCTTTCAACCCAAGTAAATAATTTTTATCATAGTAACAAAATATTTACTTTACCTTAATTAATCTTCAACAATTCCCTGTGGATCGACCTCGGACTCCCGGAGAAATTTATTACTTGAGACAACCTGCACTTGGGTTCACAATGCAACAATTAATCCCGCATCAAGTTTGTATACTTGTTTGAAACTAAAAATTGTGCATCAAGTTTTTGGCGCCGTTGCCGGGGACTTGATTTGAAGAACAAATTTATGGTGTAAATATTTTGTATATATTTTCTACTCTTAATTTTTTTTTTCCTTTTGTACATACTAACTTACTAACTTAGTGGGGGAACCTCTCCCTTTTATTTTCTTTGTACATATTAGCTTAGTTGGGGTAATTCTTCCTTTCAATTTCTGTACAGTGGGGATAATTCTTTCTTTTATTTTCTTGTACATATTAACTTAGTGGGGGAAACTCTCCCTTTTATTTTACGCACTAACTTAGTGGGGGAACCTCTCCCTTTTATTTTTATTTTCTATATATACTAACTTAGTGGGGGGAAACTCTCTCTAATCTCTCTGTAATCTTTAATCATTAATAAAATAATCTTTCTTCTTCTCTTCTCTCTCGTTGGAGCAAAAAATTGGCTTGCCGATTCTCCGTTTTCATATTTTAAATTTACTTTCTGTACTTTATTTTTTGTATTTATTTTCTGTCATTTTTTTTGTTATTTATTTTCTGTCATTTTTTTTTGTTTACTAACTTACTAACTCTCTTACTAACTATCTAACTTTTTACTTTATCACTATCTAACTTTTTACTTTTTTTTTTTTTGCTTCTAACATTTTAATTTATCGTGTACTAATTTTTTAATTTTTATGTTTATTAACTTATTTGGTGGTTGGTTTATACCACACCTTTGTTAATATTTATTTACTAAGTGTTAATATATATTTGGTGGTTGGTTTATACCATACCTTTGTTAATATTTAATGGACGGTTTATACTTCTAGCTTGTACATTTTATTTTATACTGTAAGTTACTTGTTTATGCTTAATTGGTATCGTGATTTAAATTATGGTCGTTTGGTTAGAGTTAATCCAGGTACTTTACATATTGATTTGTTTGAATCACAATCACACACATTAAGCACAATGGCTGAAAACGAAAGTGTGCACGATGAACATGAAAATCAACCATTGCGAACTATGCATGAGTATTTGCAACCATCTCAAAATTTTAGTCCATCATGTTTTATCTTTCCACTCAATGCCAACAATTTTAGATTCAAACCACGTATGATTTCTTTACTTCCTAATTTCCATGGTTTAGAATCTGAAAGTCCATATTTGCATTTAAAAGAATTTGGGGAAGTATGTACTGCTTTTCATGATCAAACTTGCATTGAAGAGGTTGTTAAGTTTAAATTATTTCCTTTTTCTTTGAAAGATAAAGCATAAACTTGGCTTAACATTTTGAAACCAAGATCAATTGGCACATGGCAAAAAATGCAAGTTGAGTTTTTAAAGAAATTTTTTCTAACACATAAAACCAATGCTTTGAAAAGACAAATCTAAAATATTTTCCAAAATTCAAATGAAGCATATTTTCAAAGTTGAGAACGTTTTAAAGATTTGTTGAATTCTTGCCCACATCATGGTTTTAAAAAATGGCACACTATAAGCTTCTTTTATGAAGGGTTAACACCTGAAACTAAACAATTTGTGAAAACAATGTGCAATAGTGAGTTTCTTGATAAAGAACCTGAAGAAGCTTTAGACTATTTAGACCATTTAGCTGAAAATTCTCAATCTTGGCATAATACTAATCCTTCTGAAAATTCAATTAGATCTAACCTTGCAAATGCTAGTAAAGGAAAATATCACCTTAGTCAAGAAGAAGATCTAAATGCAAGGTTTGCCAGTTTGACTAGAAAGATTGAAGCTATGGAATCTGGGAAAGTAAAAGAAATCAAATCTGTGCAAAATAAAGAAATTTGTAGTATTTGTGATGAATTGGGACACTCAACAAATGAATGTCCAAAAATTTCTGTTTTTAAAGAAGTTGTGCATGAGCAAGTAAATGCAATGAATAATTTTAAAAAGTCATTCACTTCTTCTTTTTCAGATATATACAATCCGGGATGGAGAAATCACCCAAACTTCAGTTGGAGGACCAACAATCAGGCACAATTCATGCAACCACCACCTCCTCAGGCACAACAGGGCTCTCAAAATTTTCAAGGATATGCACATTTTGTCCCACCATACAGGAATGACCTTGAAGAAACATTGCATGCATTCATGAAAAAGCAAGATGTCATTATTAATCAAAACACTCAAGCCATGATTGACATAAAAAACACTCTTGCTAAACTTTTTTCTGCACTCACCATTCACGAGAAAGAAAAATTTTCTTCTCAACCTCAACTAAATCCCAAGGGTCAGTACAGTCTAAATGATGGTAATTTAGAAAACCAACAAATAGATCAAGTCAAGTCAGTGATAACCCTTAGGAATAGAAAGATTGTTGAAGAAAGTAAAGAGATAAAGAGCCAAGTGTCCAAAGTGATGAACTCCTTGAGTGTGAATGAGCTAGAGGATGTGGAAAAGAATCAAGATAATAGTGATGCTGAACTACCCAAGGAACTTGAGGTGACAAAAAGTCTTGTTAAGCCAGAAAATGATGACAAGGGCCACCAGACATACATGATTGACTCAATCATAGATAGGGGAGTTTCTACAACCTATGATTTTGATCCCCTTGAGAATTTTCTTGTCAATTCTGAGTTTGATTTTATCAGTAATCCCTCTGATGTAGTTGATATTTCTACTATTTTTGATAAAATTCAAGATCATGACACTCAGGCATGGCAACCAAAGTTTAAGGAGTTTCTTAAGAAAGGTTGGAGCATTATTGATAAAAAAGGTGTTCGTCCCTTGGTCTATTCTTGTATAATTAATTTGGAAGAAGGTAAATGGTCAGCGGTTAAAGCTATAACTTGAGTTGAAGGATCTAGATGTAGCAGAGACTTTGGTAGACGATCCTGTCTACTAAAGCTGAGGTAAGTTTTTAGTATTTCGTGTTTTTATTGAGTCGGCTTAAGTGCCTCCCACATTTCGGAGCCTTTGTATGGGGATGTAAATAGTGTCGGCCAACAAAAAATATATATATAAAATAAAAGAACCAAAAAAAAAAATTATCTGCATGCTTGTTTATTTCATTTTACTTTATTTTATTTTTTTTGTCATTACTAACTATTGTCAAGATGTAGTTATTCTCTTCTCGTCTAAGCATTTTGGGTATGTGACTTCTCCCCACTAGTTTGTTTAATTGTCCCAATAATTTTTTTTATATATATTGATGATTATTTCTTCAGTTCGGATTTAATTGTTAACATTGAGGACAATGTTGTGATCTGGTTGGGGAAAAATATAGTTGTGTAAAAAACAAAAAAAACAAAAAAAAATTTAGGAAGTGTGTGTATTAATATGTTTGTTGTGTTTATATGTTTGTCAGTAATTTACTAAACCAGTTAAGGATGACAGAGTAAGGAGTAAATTTTACTCTTGAGACGCATCTTAGTTGGGGTAGACAACTAGTTTGTGTGGAAGTAGCAATTCAAATTTAGGAAAATTTGCATGATTGAGTTAATTGTCTTCTTTCTTAAAAAGCACATGCTTGGTTATGGATGTTGAATTGGTGGACTGAGTTTGATAGAATTATGCCTTGTGAGATTTTGAGCCTATTGATGAATGGATTGAACATTTGTACCATTCTCTTCTTTCTTGTGTGAATTTCACTCATGGAATTGTTATTCTAGAACTTGCTTTGATTCTTTTTGAGACTACATTTTCATATGCATACATAAATATGATTGAGGCATTTTTCTTGAAATAGCTACTTTAATCAAATAGCCAGCCTTGTTTAGTAGCATGTTGTCTCAATATGATATCAAGCACTCTTATGACTTCTTGGAAATTCTCTGATTCCTGCCAACATAAAACATTCGAAATGACCTATTTCCCCTTACTTAACCCCTTTGAGCTTATTTGACTATTCTTTGTTTTGAACTCATTATGTATCTTAAATGAAAAACCATGTTCTTACTTGACCTTAGGGAATAAGAGAATATTAGTTTTGTCATTCGATGAGTTCTTGAATAAGTGTGGGGGTGTGTGTGTAGAATGGTTAAAAAAATGTATATATGTTCTTTTTGTAAAAAAAAAAATCAATAAAAAAATGTAAAAAGAAGAGGGTCAACAAGATAATAAAGGAAAGGAAAAGAATATGTAAAGAGAATTTGTATTAGGTAGAGTTAGGATGAACTTTCATGCTCGTTAATTGAACTCAGCTCTCATGCTCTTTTATTCTCTGGTATTTAACTTGTCATATCCATATTACCTCCTCATTTACCTTGACCCCATTACAACATTAAATAAAGTCCTCATGATTTGTGTGTGCATGTGTTCTGAGTAGTGGAGAATTAGAAGATAAGCAAGCTTATGGTAGTACAATTTTTATGGGTTGAATTGAGTGAAATACCTACCTTTTAAACACTTGAGGGATTGAGAGTGAATCTTGTGAAAATCTATCATTCTTGACTCATGCTTTTCAATTGAAATATCCTTGCTTGTTGATTTAAGATGTGAAGATATATTACCTCATGAATGTTTTGATTACTTGAATGATTAGTTACTCTTCATTTTTAAATATTATTCGAAATTATGTCTTTTAGAGTGTTTAACTTTTCAGTCTGTTTCATTTTTTTTAGTTTTAGTCTTGTGTTTTACCCAAGAGTGCAAAAAGCTAAGTGTAGGGGAATTTGATGATCACATATTTGATACATTAATAAGCCTTCATTTTTAGTCATTTACACTCTCCATATACTTAATTGATTGATTTTGATTATATTTTGTAAGTTTGGACTCAAATTGGACTTAATTGAATTTTTCAGCATAATTTATGTCTTACGTTATTTCTGTATTTGGGCTATATCTTGGGATGTAGGTGGTCAAATGAGGTGAATCTGATGACATTTTAAAGATAAGAGAGAGCTCTATAACTTTGATGAAGACCTCAAAGGCCCAATCACACGAGTAGATAACTCAAATTGGGGTTGAAGCAAGAATGAGAGTACTATTCCTGATAGCTTGACTTATGTGTACTGTTCAAGACATTTTTTGGGATAGATGTTGTCAAATGGGCTAAAATTTAGATTCTGAATAGTTAAGACCCATATCTACAACTTTCATGTTGAACACGTTTCCAGAATCGGACTCTTTGAAGGTGATATTGGGCTTGGAAGTCAGAACAGAGGAGCTATGACTGGGCCTGAGTAATGTGTAGTAATTTGAACGTATCTAGAGTTATAGAAATGATATTGGACTCAAACTAAAGCCATTTGAAATCTAAGATCCAGGCCTACAACTTTCATGAAGACCACATGGTTCAAAAATGACGAATGCAATGACTTCAGAGCTGCATGATTTCGGAGACAAGGAATCTCCATAATTTTCCACTCACCAAAAGTCTTTTGGCATTTTCCACTCATCCACCCACTAATGACTCACCCCCCTTGTCATTTTGTATCTCTAATCTTCTATTAAAGGGGGCCTTAGCAGATCATTGAAGGTGTTAGGTGTTAGGTACCAAAATGATGTTATTTTGGTACTAGGTTTTCTTGTAGTAATTTTTCTTTGTTCTAAATTAAAGTCATGTTCTTCTTCTTCTTCTTCTCTCTCTCTTTCTTTCTTCTTATCTATGAGTAACTAAGTTTCATTTTACTTGGGTGAAAGGGTGAAGCTCTTGGTAATAAAGTAAAGTTAGATTTATTCTTCTCTTGTGCTTAAATGATTTATATTTTCTAGTAACCATTATACGTATTATAATTTGTTTCTTATAATTTAGAAACCATCTTTGTAAAGAGGAGTTCTTGATTTATCGTAGACAAAATATTGACACAATGAATGCTTTAACCCATTTATAAGTGGTGGTAATATTTTTAGGAAACATAATATAATTACGTATATTATTTTAAATAGACTTTTAATGTTGTATTTTCCGATTGGAACCTCCATGTTGCGAGGATTCTAATTGAGTTATAAAAGAAATTAATCTTACCTTTACTTTATTTAGCAAGAGTGGATCTTTTAACTCAAGGAAATAATTTTTACCATAGTAACAAAATATTTACTTCACCTTAATTAATCTTTAATAATTCCCTGTGGATCGACCTCGGACTCCCGAGAAATTTATTACTTGAGACAACCTGCACTTGGGTTCGCAATGCAACAATTAATCCCGCATCAAGTTTGTAGACTTGTTTGAAACTAAAAATTGTGCATCAGATCTGTTGTCCTTTTAGCAGTGTTTTGAGTCAGGGAACTTGGAGTGAACACAGAGTATATACTGAATTTCCTTTTTACATTCATCTAAATTGTTTTTTTTACAAAGCTGAAACAGTGACATAAATTAAAGACTTGAATTAATTGTAATAATTTTTCAAATTGACAGCGTTCCATACCCTGGTTAGCTCTTTTCCAAATAGATTTGTGATTTTATAGGCTTATTTATTGGCGACCTTCGTTATTCGATAACGGCCTTCCCAGTTTGCTGTGAGCTTGCCATCCCTTGCATTCCATCCTCCAATGCTGGCCTTTCTGAGGACAAGGTCCCCTTCCCTAAATCGCTATGGGAGGACTTTCCTGTTATATCTTGAAGCAGTCAGGAGTTTAAAGGTGACTTCTTTGATGTAGGCCATATTTTGGTTTTCTTCATTTAAATCAAGTTCTTCTCTTTGTAAACCGTCATTGGCCTCCTTGGAGAAATGCTCTCTCCTCCAAATCGGTTCTTTAATTTCGATAAGAATCATAGCCTCGCATCCATATGTAAGCTTAAACGGAGTCTCCCTAGTGGCTGAGTAGGGTGTCATCCAATATGCCCACAAAATGTTACTTCGTCCATTCACCCTTGGTGTCTTCTAGTCTTCTTTTAAGTGCCTGAAGGATCACCCACTACAAAAAAACACGTTAAATTGCGGCAATTTTTTTGCAGAAATTATCAAACTCCACAAATTAACACATATTATGAGATTTTTTTTGCCTTTCAATAGAGGTTATCAGCCCCCACAAATTTTAAAAAAAAGCTAAATTTTATATTCCTTCTATTTTTTTTTTTTGCCTCCCTCTCACACTACCTTTCACTCTATCGCTCTCCCTCTCACTTTCCCTCTAATTTTTTGCCTCCCTCTCCCTGTCTCACTCTCCCTCTCCCTCTCCCTCTCACTATTGCCGTGCAAGATCTAGTGCGAAGGCCCTTGATTGTTCCTGCACAGCCGCGCACCATCGTGATTGTTACTGCACAGCCGCGCACCACCACGAACCCAGATTCGCCTTGCACAGCCGTGCACCACCATGAACCCAGTTCCGCCTTGCACAGCCACACATCGTCGTGATTGTTCCTTTCACTCTTTGTTACCGGTCGTTTCCTCCTTTCCTCTACCTAGATCCTGTTTTCCTCTACCAAGGTTCATTTCCTCTTTTCCCCTTTCTTCTTTACTTTCTTTTTCCATTTGAATGGAATCAAATCAGTGTTAGAGTCTACATTTATTCCATCTTCTCTTGCATTTTGATGGCATTGATACCCAAAATATTTTTGCTCTTTTTTTAGTTAGAAAATAAAAGAGGATTTGAAATGCTATTCCTTTTTTTTCCTTTTTTTTTCTAGCAAGTGTGTATTTTATTTGATTATTATTGTATTTGATGATGTTGTAATTTTGGTGATGAGAGAATGAAAAATTGATACACGGTTGTGAATGTTAATATGTAAAGTCCACCGGTGAGTTTCTTTTTCCATGTGGTTAAAATAATTGGTTATTTGTTCTGTTAGAAATTGAGGTTCTGATATGAATGGGATTATATGAAATTTGTTGACATAAATTTATTGAGATAATTTTGGTTAGATTTGCATTATTAAAATTACTGGAAAAAAAGACATTATTAAATTTTTGTAGGCTATACAGTTGGATCTAGAATTTTCTAATAACATTGGGCTGATTGTTCTACTTGGTGGTGCTTTTGCAGTAAATGGTAATGTGAATCCAGCTGCTGAAGCCAATGTGAGTTTTTCAATTCTGAATTAAAATCCTTAATATAGATTCCATATAAATATTATATCTTTCACTATTGAATCTGCCTCACTCTTTGGTTGGGTTTAGTGCCAGATATTTGGTGATCCAGACGCCGCAGATCTTGTATTCACAAGTGGGGCTGATGTACTGGCAGTGGGGATAAATGTTAAACACCAAGTTGTATTGACAGGTACCCCTTTAGCAGAGTCCTATGCACTTTTTTTTGCTATACTTATGAATCATTTGGTCATACTTAAATGGATAAATTTCCTTTTGTAAATCTTGTGTGGTTTTCAACTTTAAACATCTCTATTTCTTCCAGTTATTGTAGTTTTGTGTGCTTTTTCTTTCAGGTTTTACCCATCATTGATCCAGTAACATTTTGTAAGGAAGTTTAGTTTTATATTTAATAAGTTCTTTTTAAAAAAGGTTTCATCTCAACTGAACTAATAGAGCTCTTCCCAACTGAACAAGTATTCTTTGAAGACCTTCGTTGATTAATGTATAAATAGGGTAGTAGATTACTAAGTAGTAACAGTTCATACCTGATGAAAACTTGATTAATAGTAGACCTTCTATTATGTAAACTCCAGTACCTGAGCCTTTGCAATAACAGTTTTTCTGGTTCAATTCCTGCATCCTTGTCTAACTTGACAGAGCTAGAAAGTTTGGATTTGAGCTTCAATTTCATTGAGGAGAGCATTCCACCTGATCTTGGAAGGCTTCATAACTTGACGGTTTTGGATTTGTCACACAATCAGCTATCTAGTGACAGTCCTTCTTTAATCTTCAATATCTCCACACTGCAAGTGGTTGATTTCGCCTATAATTCATATAAGTTTATTATTTATTCTTCTTAACATAATAATGATTAAGGAAAATGATATTTGTTACGAAATGAATAATTCACGAATGGTGACATAGCGTGATGTCATGCTTTGAATATAGCCAACTATTCATCTAACATGTTGCCCAAGTTTATTAATATACTTTTGATGTTGTAATGTATATTTAAATTACTATTCCGGGTGCAACTAGTTATATCCGTTGTATTGGAAAAGACAAGTTTGGAGAAGAGTTGAAGAAAAATGCAAAACTTGCTGGTATCGACGTGAGTCTCTCTGTATCTCACATAGCCATTGAATTTGTAACTGTATATTATATATGGATCTTGATATCGTTTTTATTGCCAAAATTCTATAATTAAAATAATAGAAGATGAAAGAGACAGTTGGAAAAAGAAAGAATATTAACAGGACTACTGGTAGTCTACTACTATGCTATAGTATGGTTTGGTATTGCTAGCTTCTACTCTGCTATTATTTGCCATAAATTTAAATATACAAAATAACAGGATCATTTGGCATTTTCTAATATTGCTAACCATAATGGACGTTTTTTAAAGATAGTTATTCACTTATCAAATCCTTTTTGCTTATAGATTTCATCCTTTTATATTATTCTATTAAACAATTGGGTTATATGCAATTTTATTTGAATTTGTGTATCTCTGTTTAATCAGAATTTTGTAGTGATTTTCTTTTATTTATTTTTTCAAGAAAACTTACCTTTTGTTAGAGATGATCAGTCATTACTTGTAAAACTAGTTCAACCAGAAAATTGTGGTTGGTTTTATTCTAATGAGAATTTCATCATTTTCAAGGGAAGAAATCTTTTAAGTAATAACCCTTCATACTCCCAAACCTACACTGCTGGATTACTAGTTGTTGGCTCTACATACCAAAGGTAATTACTTTTGTTATTGTAATTCACTTGCTTTATTATTATGCTCTAAGAAACAATAGCATTTTGATGTCTGCAACTAGATTTTATAATAATGATATTCGAATGAATCCTCCTAATAAAATGTTTCAGAAGAATGAATTCTCAGAGGACTTATTCGAATATCATCCCCAATATTCGAATAAAGAGATTTTATTTTGGATTTTAAGAAGCTTTATTCTAATACCCATCTCCTTATTCGAATAGCACTTATTTGTATAGTATTATTCGAATAACTAAAATGTTATTCGAATAAAATGTCACAAATATGAGGTTTTTAAACGTGAACGAGACTTCTATTAAATTTTTTGATATTTATATACACATAATGGGTTATTATAAATTACCACGTATTTTGATATTTTCAATTAAAGAATTACTTTTATTGAGATGTTTATTATAGTTTTGTTAATTATTTCCAATTTTAATGTTTTTAATGAATTATTGTGTGAAGAACATATTTTTCTATATGTGATCTCATCGATAGAAATGAATCAATGTGTAAATTTTGTTGAGTTATATTGTTGAAATTATAGAGCCAAATAACACTATATATATTTATCTCTTGGTAGTTTCTTACCAAATGTCTTTTACTATTTCAGTCAAGTGATGCTTCAAGTGAACATACTACTCTATTGGATGCAAGAAGATCAGCTAGGTAGCAACATAAATCACAAATAACATATTTAGTGTTAATTTTTTATGTGCATTTATTGTGGCACTACTATAGGTTATTAAGGATTTTAAGTTGTAAGTGTAAGTTATAAGAGATGAATTTATTTAGCTTATTATGGATTCAAACTAATGATGTTGTATATTATTATGAATATTTTTAATGTAATTTAATTCACATTCATATTAATAGTTTTATATTTAGTAAATTTTTATAAAAAAAAGACATGTTAAATTGCGACAGTTTTAAATCTCTGCAATTTTTTGGTAAATAGAATTAGGCAATTAGATAGTGGAGGTTAAAAACCTCCGCAAATTGAATAAAAACCGCCGCAAATTGTGGGGTTTTAAAACCACCACAACTTATTCACTGTTGTGGGGATTGCTTAAAAACTGTCGTAATATATTGCGGCCAACGTAAATGCAATGATTTTTAAAACTGCCGCAATTTAATTTGCGGGGATTAAAAACCGCCACAAATTGAAAAAAAAAAACCCCCCACAATTTAGTGCATTTTTTGTAGTGACCTTATTGGAGACTTCAGCCTGGCCACTGGCTTGGGGAAGCTCCACCGATATGAAATGTTATTTTATCTTCAGGCTGGCGCACATCTCCTTGAACTTCTTGTCCATAAATTAAGTCTTGTTGTCCGTGACGATGAACTCAGGGATCCCAAACCTGAAAATAAGCTTCTTCAGGAACTTCTTGATTCTCTCTACGGTGATGGTGGCTAAGGGTTCTGCTTCTATCCATTTGGTCAAATAATCCACAACAACTATCAGATACTTCAACTATTTAGGGGCTTATGGGAATGTTCCCATTAAGTCCAAACCTCATTTGCAAAATGGTCATGATACTGAGATGGAGGACAATTCTTCAGGGGTGCGTTCTAGATATCAGCATACTTCTGGCACTTGTTGCAGTTTTGTACATAGGATAAGGCGTCTGGCAGAAGTACCTGGCTTGTAGGGCTTTCCTTGCTAAGGCCCTTCCCTCCTAAGTTGTTGACTGTAATAACCCTCGTGGATCGTAACCAAGACGCACTAAGCGTCCTCATGAGTGAAACATTTCAACAACAGGAGGCAAAAACCCCTGCAGTAGAGCTTATTATTAAAGATCAAATACCACGATGCCTTTCTGGTCACCTTTTTGGCCTCCATTTGATCACGATGGAGCTTGTTGTCTTTGAGATAGGCGATGATGGGCTTCATCCAACTGTCATCACCCAAGTGGTCATTATCTGATCTTCTTCCATGATGTTAGGACTAAGCAATGTTTCTTGAATTATGGGCTTATTATTCCCAAGGCTTTTTGTGCTAGCCAGCTTGGACAAGATGTCTGCCTTGGAATTCTGCTCTCTGAGAATATGGTCTACCTCTACCTTAGACAAATATTTCTAAAACTGTAGATCATTGGCTTGGTATTCTCCCAAAACCTGAGATGTGACTAGTTCAGAGTCACTACATAGCCAGATCTTTAACGCTCCAAGATCCTTGGTCATAAGGAGCATCATTATCATAGCCTCGTATTCAACTTGATTATTCAAGGTTGGGAACTCGAATCTCAATGACTACTCAAGGGGTGACTCCATTAGCCTTTTCTAAAATTATTCTTGTTCCGCTATCCTTGGGGTTTGACGCTCCGTCAATGTCGCCTTTCTCTTCAGGCAACGGGGGGTGGGTGAATTCTACTATGAAGTCAGAGAGTTTTTGGGGTTTGACCGCTAGCCTTGGCTCATAACTTATATTGAACTCTGACAGTTCCACCTACTACGCTATCATCTGTCTTGTGAGCTCTGGCTTATGCAACACTTGTCGTATGGGATAGTATGTCTTTACCACAACAGGGCGGCATTGGAAATATTATTGTAACCTTCTTGTTGAAATGAGCAAGGAAAAAGTCAATTTCTCTATTTTCTAATAATGGACCTTAGGGCCTTGCAAAACTTTGCCAACAAAGTAGACTGGCTTTTGGCGGTCAGCTGTTTCCCAAACTAAAACTGAGCTCACAACTTCTTCTAACATTAAAAGTTACAAAAACATAACTTCCCTTTTTGTTAGTCTAGTCAAAATGGGAGGTGTGACAGGAACACCCTTTAAGTTTTGGAAAGACTCTTCACACTCTAGAGTCCACTTGAAGTCTTTGCCCTTTTTCATAAGTTTAAAGAAGAGGAGAGCTTTCTGAGCGAACTTAAAGACAAACCTGGTCAAGGCTGCTATTTGTCCTGTCAGCTGCTGAATTTCCTTCAGGGTACTAGGGCTTCTCATATTGAAGATAACTTGACACTTATTAAGGTTGGCTTAAATCCCTTTGTTGGTTAGCAAGAACCTCAAGAACTTCCTAGCTTAGACCCCGAAGACATATTTTTCAGGGTTTAGTCTCATATTACGCTTTCTCTGCTACAAAAAGACTTCTTGGAGGTCATTTACATGGTCACCAATGTCGGGGGTCTTCACAATCATGTCATTAGTATATACTTCCATGATTTTACTCACTTGCTCTTAAAAGACTTTATTTATCGTGCATTGGTACGTCGCTCTAGCGTTCTTAAGGCCAAAGGACATCACTTTGTAGTAGTAGCTTGCTCTTTCTACGATAAAAGCCATTTTCTCCTCATCTTTCGGATCTATCAAGATTTGGTTATGACTTGAGTATAGTCAATGAAGGAAAGGAATTAGTAACTTGAGGATCCATCCACTAACTTATCAATATTGGGTAACGGGTAAAGGTCCTTGGGCAAGGCTTTGTTGAGGTATGTGTAATCCACGCACATGTGCCACTTCCCCGAGGACTTCTTAACCAGAACAACATTAGATAACCAAGTGGTATAAGATACTTCCCTGATGAATCCTTCTTTCAAGTGCTCTTTTACCTGTTCTTCTATTATTTTTTGGTGCTTTGTGCCTACCTTCCTTTTTCTTTGCACCACCGCCCTGACATCTTAGTTAATGGATTGTTTGTGGCATATAAAGCTTGGGTCGAGACTTGGCATGTTCGTGAATGTCCAAGTGAAAATGTCTTTATTTAGCTAGTGGAATTCTGTTAACTTCCTTCATTCTTCTTTTGGGAGTTCAACCCTTATTTTCATCACCTGGTTGGGCTAGTCCCTAAGCTTCATCGTAAGCAACTGCCCTTGTAGTTGGGGTCTCATGTCTTAGACGTCACTCCGAAAATCGAGCTCAGCCATCATCACTGGGTATTTGTTTTTCCCTTAAAGTGGTGGAGTCTGGTGTTCAGGATCTTGTTCCAGTAGGTCTAAGCTAGTGTTATAGCAACTCCTAGCTATTGCTTGATCTCCCTTAACGGTGACTACTTTTTCATCGTCAGACAAGAACTTCATTGCGAGGTGATAGGTGGAGACAATGGCTCTAAGTACATTCAGGGAGGGTCTTCCCAAGATCACATTATACACAGACAGGTAATCCATGACTAAGAATTTGACTTTTACCATCTTATGCAGAGGCTCTTCTCCAAAGGTTATGAATAGTTTGATATATTCTTCTAGCCTGAATTTGCCTCTTCAGAACCTAATGAGATTAATAGGAAGGGGTTTTAGGTTTGACTCTAGAATTCCTGTATTTCTAAAGAACTCCAAAAATAGGATATCTATCAAACTACCTTGGTCTATGAAGACTCTTTTCACCTTTGCATTCACCATTTTATCGTAATCACCATAGGTTCATCTCCTTCAGGGATGATTGTTTCCTTCTCCTCATCAGTAAAATTGGTAATTGATGTCTAGGATCAACTTCCTTATTTCATAACAGGACACAAAGCAATGCTAAGTACAACTTTCAGATGCCTTTGGCGAGCTGATCTCATCTGCCCTCCTTCGGTGAAGCCCCCAGTGATAGTGTTGATAGTCCTCGTGACCTTGGTGTCACACCTAGCTTTTATCTAGGAAGATGTTGTCCTCCATCCTCTGACGTTTTCCCTGGGTGAGGAATATTCAGTAAGCGATGGAGAGCGACGTTGCAGGTTCAGACTCCTTCTCTTTTCCTCCTTTCTTTGGTACCGCTATGATCCATTTCCCCTAGATCCTTAAACATAGTTCTGAAAACACCCATGCTAGATCAAAGTCTCTATGGCATCACAGAGGTCCACTTAATCCTTCGTGGTGTGTTCGAAACCGTGTTGATAGTTGTAATACTCACTTCTATCTACCCGTTCTCTCGGCCTTAACTGCTTAGGATTCAGGAGGTCATTAAGATCCGTGGCATACACTTCTTACAGAATTGTGGTCCTGGGGACTCGAAGTGGAGTATAGTCATCGAGCTTACCCCATGGTGGGCCCCTAGGATTGTTCTTTAGGCCCTTGACCTTGGGTACTTTTTCCTTCTTCCGTGGTCCATCTCATTCCTTGTGGGCATCATTTGTTTTTTTTATAGAGTTTTCTCCATATTGATGTAATTTTCTAAGCACTGCTTTAGCTCCTTTAGTGTCTTTGGATTCTTTTTAGCTAGTGATTTCACAAACACTCTATGCTTCAGACCACCCATGATCACATGCATAATGGCATCATGATTAAAATCATGGACTTTTAAGCAGGCCCTGTTGAACATATGCATGTAATCATGTAGGGTCTCATCTTTCCCTTGCCTGATGTTAAACAAACTTTAGGTAGTCCTAGGCTGAGTCTTACTCATTGCGAAGTGAATAAGGAAACTTTGTGCTAGTTCATCAAAGTTATTAATTGACGGTGCTAGCAAGGTAGTGAACCACTTCTAGGCGGCTTTCTTAAGGTACAAAAATCGAGCACATGGCCACATCATTAGGAAAGCATCCAAGTTTTTCTTAAGGTACAAAAATCAAACACACCATAGGAAAGCTCAACATCGTATGGGGTCGGATCCCCCTGTGAGCAGCATGGGAGCCATAAAAGCATCCAAGTGCTCTTGGGGGTCCATAGACCCATCTTATGCTTCAACAATAGGAGGCTTAAAGCCTTTTGGTAATTGTACCCCCATTATGAAATCGAAGAATAGGTGGTTGAAATTGTAATGGGCCTCACACTGGTGCACAAGGCCAGAGTCGGCGGAAGGCTAGTGCCATCTTTTCGGTTCATGGTAAGAGCGGGGCTATTCAACAACATATGGTTGCACCACCACCCAAGCTTCGTTATCCACGCCTACCTCAGCATCATTTTTAGCTACGTGCTCCTGGTTTCCATTTAGGGCTCATAAAATTTCCATGAGCTAGTCCTAGGTTGAGCATAGCATACAACTGCTAGTTAGTGGGAGGTTGATTTGGTGCTCGCTGCTCCTATAAGACTAGAGAGGGAGCTTGTTGAGCTGGAGTAGAAGCTTGGTCCTACTGGGTGAGTTGCTCCACCCTTTGGATGACAAAATAAAGCCGTTGGGACGCGGCTGGCCTACTGAGCATGACAGAGGCTTCAGCCCCATCTGTCTGCACCTGGTTCGTCATCCTTTACTTCTTAGTAATAGCCATAGTTGAAAGATGAGAATAGAGATTTACCACATTCCTACAGATAACACCAATGTTCTGTCTTGATGTTTTTGGGCTACTTGGGGCCAAAACTGGATTCCTGTTGAGTAGTCCTCAAGCTTAGAGGTCTTGGAAATAGGGGTTGGGTACATGTAATGACACTGCAATACTCAAGTCAATATGGTGTGCTAGGTTTAGCTAGGAGTAGGAAAAGATGCTTACTAACATCCTTAATGTTGCTATTTATAGAGGGAATCTCTCTGGTAGTTGGTAATGTGCAAGAAAGTTTGTACCTTAAAGAGACATTTGGTTATGGGCCCACTTTAGCATACTTGTTAGAATCCCATTAATCCAGTTAGGGCAACCCTTTTGTACTAAGTGAGAGATTACCCTTTAGCTGTTAATGGGCTTGACCTTTAAAGGCCCAAAACTCTATAGTGGATCAAATATAAAAGTCAGCCATCAAATTCCATGATATATTTATAATATTTGCCTTATATAATAATATGAAAATAATCAACATTATAAAAGAAAACATCTACTTTCAAGTTATATATATCAAATATCAAAATTAATTCAAATGTTTTTTTGTTTATTTATATTATGTATTGTACACATTTGAAAATATGAAATGGTATTTAACCAATAAGTTGTAACTCAAATGATATTTTTTAGTCCAAGCAAAGATCAGATCTGGGGTTCAATTCTCATCTCCCGAATTCAGCAAATCAATCCCCTTTTTATCTATTGGATATATATATATATATAGTGAGAGGAATTTTTATTGTGAGAGGCTAAGAAGAGTAAATATTGACCATACAATCATACATGGATGATCAAGATTAAAAGTTACTTGAAGATCATGTGACCACTTAAAAAAGTCATATGTATTTATGTTCTAATCTTGACCATTCATGAAAGATTCAATAGGCAAAATTCACTCCTCTCACCTCTCACAATAAACACTCCACTCACTTGAGTAAGATCTATATATATATATATATATATATATATATATATATAAAATAAAAATAAGAGAGATATCAGAAATCAGGATCAAAATACTTTATTGATAATTTCAAAATACTTATAGAGTATGTGATACAAAATTACAAGTCTTGAACAAAAGCTAAATTCTAAAGGTTTACAGAGGAAACAGAATACAATAGTTTTGATACAAAGTGTTTATAGAAAATTTTTAAACTAAAACTTTGATACCTTTCTCTGAAGGAGCTTCGGCTTATATAGAGAAAAGACTCCGAAGAATGGACCCATCAGGAAGCTTCATGCTTAGCTAGACGACAAGTAAGGAACCTTCGTAGGAAGCTTCATGCTTTGCCAAACAACGAATCAGGAAGCTTCATAATTAGACAAATGAGCTAGACGATGAATAAGGAACCTTCATAGGAAATTTCCTGCTTAGCTAAATGATAAATAAGTAACCTTCATGGGAACCTTCACAGGAATCTTAGGAAATTTTCTGCTTAGCTAAATGACGAATAAGTAACCTTCATAGGAACCTTCATAGGAATCTTCTTTCTTAGCTAGACAACGAATCAGGAAGCTTCATAATATGACAAATAAGGAACCTCCATGGGAAATTTCATAATTTACTGTGTGGGCCTTTACAGGTTGGAAAAGTCTACACCATAACAGTCATCTTCATTATTATCACCGAGAAGGTCATTGTTTTCACTTCCTTCACTAGGAGGAGACGAACCAGAGGTAGATATGGTTGTCTTGAGTTTGCTTAGCAATTCCTGTTCTGAGGACGAAAAGACCAGTTCTTGAAGAAGCTTGTTCTTAAGTTCTTCAAATTATGATGGCTTCTTATGATTTTTCTTAACCAAAGAAGGATTAGCAAGGAACCATTGATTAACCGCATCAATACTTATTAATTTCATGTTGAACTGAGGCCACCATTTAACACTAAATTCTCTGGCAACCCATTCTGGATGACAAATCTGATACTTATGATAGAAATTATAATCCCAAACATTAATCCAAGCAATTCCAAAAGTAGCATAAAAATGTAAAAATCTAGAACCTTGAGGAAAATCAATTTTTTGAGTAAACAAATTATAAGAATCCTTAGCAAGTTGAGGAAGAATATCAACACAAGGACTAGTAATACACATCCAATCGGCAAACCATAAGGGAAAGTTTTTTAACCCTTTCTGGAACCAAAAGAACCAAGAGTGAGAATATGGCCTAAGGAGCATAAATTTGTACCAAGCTTGTTGATAATCCTAATAAGTATAAGTTTAAGGATCAAATTTTATTGAAAAAGATTTTGGAGTGTGAGGAGCTTGATTCCAATCTTTTGGACCTAGAACCTTAAGGATTTTTATTTTAGAAAAATCAATATACTCGGGATTGTTAGCACTATAATAATGATCTAAAGAGATTGATTCAGTATCAATGAGGATGAGTTCATAAAAAGTTTTGTTCTTTTTAAGTGACTCTTGAGGAACAAAATGAAAATTTGGGGGAAGCATGTTCTGAATGATTTCTCTGAGGGTCGAGTGAGGAGAAAAGAATCCTGGTTCAAGGGTAATTATAGGTTCAAAAATATTTTTGTTAACATATTTGCATTCTTCTGTGGTGGGAGAATTGGTGAGTAGTAGTGAATGTTGTTTCGGTCTCTGAGGAGTTCTAGAAGGAGTACCAGTAATGGTTTGTGAGTAAGATAATAGTGTAAACCTATTGGGTGAGGGAGACGAAGGTCGTACAGACTGAATAGGATTAGGAACATGAATTAGGGTGGAAGACCCTTTTAAGGAGGTAGATGACCTTGTACTTATCTTAGTGTTCTTATCTGCAGAAATCTGCATGTACTTATCCAGAGTAACTTTCTTAGCCTTTTATTTTGATGAGGAGCTAGCGGCCATTGTAGCCCTGCAAAAACTCTCTAGTTAGGAAATCAGGAAGATAATTATCTTTTCCTTTAATATGTTGAATATCAAAATCAAAACAAGATAACAGTGCTTGCCATCTAGCAAAAATCTATTTTGAAACCAAGTTTTTAACATCCTTTTGAATAATTGAAGGAGCAGCTTTACAATCAGTTTTTAACAAAAACCTTTTATTAAATAAATCATCTTGAAATTTTGTGATACTTAGCACTATAGATAAAATTTCTTTCTTAACAGTACTATATTTCTGTTGAGCCAGTTGCCAAACTCCAGAGTGATATCTGACGACTTGTTCTTTGGACGACTCAGGTAATAACTGCTTTAACACTCCCCCGTACCCCAAATCAGAGGCATCTGTTTCTACTATGAGAGAGGCTTGAGGATCCGGAAGTCCTAAACAAGGAATATTTTTTACTAAATTCTTAACTTGTTGAACAACATTAGTCATCTGAGTATCCCAAGGAGGAGGGTCTTTTCTTAGTCGTCTAAATAAAGGAGCACAAATTATTCGTATATTAGGAATAAAATTGGCTACATAATTAACACATCCTAAAAATCTTTGAAGAGTATTCTTATCTTTGAGTTCGTTGGAGAACTTATCTGCAAATTCTATGGATCTTTCTATGGGAACAATAGTGCCTTGATTAATTTCGAATCTTAAAAATCCAGTCTTAGTCTGGAACAATTTCATTTTCTTAGCAGAAATTACTAGACCATTTTCTTTAATAAGATTGAAAAAAGTTTCTAAATGATTAAAATGTTGATCAATAGAGTTACTGAATACTAGTACATCATCCAAATATACTATGGTGAACTTTGAGTAGGGGTTCAAAATATTATTCATTATATTTTGAAATTCTAAAGGGACATTTTTTAATCCTTGAAGCATTACATTCCATTCGTAATGTCCAAATGGTACTACAAAAGCAGTTTTGTACCTATCTTCTTCAGCTACTTCAATTTGATAGTATCAGGATTTCATATCAAATTTTGAAAATATATTAGCTTGATGAACTCTACTTACTAAATCCTTTTTATTGGGAATCGGATACCTTATCCATCTGAAAACCTTGTTTAAGGGTTTATAATTAATTACTAAGATAGGGGCACCTCTTTCGATTTCTGAAGCGTTCATAACATAAAATCCTGCACAACTCCAAGGGGACTTACTTAGTTTAATTAAATTCTTATCTAGATATTCTTGAATTTCTTTCTTACAATATTCTAAGTATTGTTGATTCATTTGGATAAGTCTTGCTTTAGTAGGGATATTAATTTCTTCAAATCCTTCTTCATACGGTAAAGTAACTGTATACCTTTTTCGTTCCTTAAAAGCATTAGGGAATTCACTACATATTTCTTGTTCAAATTTCTGTTGAACATATTTTATCTTATCTTGAACTTGGGGTTTATTTATTTGTTCTTGAATTCTTTTATATTGAACTTCTCTGCTTAACATATTTATGTGCTTTGTATTCTTTTCTATTAAGTTAATCTTAGAGATTAGTGAATCTTGAACCATATTTAATTCTTTAATTAATGGTGGTTTTATAAACTCAAAACAAATTTCTTTTCCTAATGCATTAGTAACTAATCCTTTTTTCATTTACTGAGAATGGGTATAATAAGGATAAAAAGGGAGTACCTAGAATTATTTGCTCAGAAATATTTCTTACTAATAAGAATGAGGTTTTATAGCAAATTTTATTTTTACAGATCTTAGCATTATTTAACTTATATTTAATTTGCATTTTATTTCCTAAAGTACTACTTAACGACTCTGTTGTTTTATCATAATACTTAGTTGGGATTAATCCTTCTTGAACATAATTTATATCAGCTCCTGAATCTATTAACGCTATAAAATTAAATCGTTCATCTTTTATTATTAATTCTATCAGACAATGTCATTTATGAACAATTACTTGACTTAATAAATGAATATAAGGATCTTTTTCGGGGTCTTTACTAGTACTTGTATCTTGATTTTGTACTATGATTTGTGCTTGTAAATTTAGCATTTTAAATTCTAAATCAGTATCTTTTTCTTTAAGTAATTTAACTTTATTCTTTAAATTTTTTATTTCTTGCTGTAAATCTTTTAGGGTAACTTCATTTCTTTGAGGTTTCTTAAATCTTTCTAATACTTCTTTTATATCTATTTTTTGTATTTCTTCTTTTTCTTATCTTCATATTCTAGAAATTCTTTTATTTGTTGAATGAATTCTTGCTTAACAGATGATTCTTCCATGTTTTCTATTATACTTAATAATGATGATGCTTGGTTTCTAGTAATTACATTAATAGTTTTCAAACATGATGAACAATCACATAATTCTGGTCCTAAGCCTATATATTCTTTTTCATTTTCACTTTCTAATTCAGATGAAGAAAATTTTTTGAATTGATTAACCATTTCTTCTTCGGAACTGTATTCTTCTTTAGAAGATTCAGATTCATTAATTAATATATTTATTAAAGATTTCTTTAATTCTTCATCAATTTTTAGGTTATTAATTTTTTGTTTTACTTTACAGTCTTTCTTATAATGTCCTACTCAGCCACATTTATAACATACTATCTCTTTTTTAGACTTAGACGATCTATACTTATCTTTCTTTGATGTTCTAGGTTTTGATGAGCTTGCTTCTTCTCTATAATATTTTTTATAGTAGTGCCTGAATTTTCTTGATTTATGAGGAACATATTTTTGAACTTTCTTTTGTCTACTTGGAGCTTTGACTCCTTTTATTCCCCACTGGGAACAGAATGATCCTAGTTCTTTTCGAGTAGTTTTGGCTTCATTTTTAAGCTTATGCTGAAGTTTAAGATCTAAACATACTTTCAATCCAATTTCTATAATATAACTAGACAATTGACCAAACGTAAGTTGATCATAAGGGATTGTACCATCATTTTGATTCTGAATCATTACTTTAACCTTTTCTACAAACAATTTAGGAAGACCAGCTATAAATCTTTCTTTCCAGTAATCAGCTGATGCATAACTTCTTAAATATAGCTTAGATAGAAACATATCCCTATACCATCTATAATCAGACATGGAGGGACAATATAGATTAACAATTTGATTTGCAATTCTTTGCTGAAATTTTAAGGGTTCTTCTATAAAATGCTTTGTCATTGTGTACAAAAGAGTTGTTACAGTATCTTCAAATACTTGTCCATTAGAATCAATTTTTGTTGAATTCATTATAAAATCTTTTTCTTCTTGACTTAGCACATTATCCCATCATCCTTTAAGCTAGCCTGTAAATTCCATAACAATTAAGGAGGCTGAAGTTCTATCAGTATTATTTTTCCCTTTAAAGGCTGTTGCAGCCATAGTTATTTGTTGAACAGTGTCTAAAATTTGTTGTTCACCTAATCCATCTATATTCCATTCATTAATTGATTCACCAGTAAAGGCTATAGAATCTTGAAAAGGTCTTTCTTCATACTGAACATCAGGATATGTGGGTCTTGGGTAATAATTCCTAGTTTTTGAGATAGGCATATCTTTTCTTAACTTATCAACTTGAAGATTTAAAAGTTCATTTTCTAATTCTACAATTTTTTGTAAAGTATATATCTTTGGTGTAGAACTCATTCCTATGGTTAACTGTTTTAATTTTTTCTTAATTTCTTCAATAGAGTTGTCAGATTTTAAGCCAAAGTGTATATTTTTTAAGTCGAATTATGGGACATTAATTACCTTATAGATGGGTCTATTAAGATCTAAATTTTTATTAATATTTTGAGCTGATGTATATTCTTTAGGTTTTTCACTTATTTGATTATCTATCCTTTCTAATGTTTTAGACATAGTATGGAGCATTTGATTAGAGTAATTAAGCTATTGATGAACTTTATTAAAATCACCTTTATCTATAGGTAAATTATGTGCTCGTGAAGCTATTGCCTTAAAAGGTGTGGCTTCAACTTCTAATCCTTCTTTTGTGGTTACCTTAATAGTTTCTAAGGGAGGAAATTCTGAAATTATTATCTTATCTTTCTCTGTTTTCCAAGAAGTTGATATTTTATTATTTACTAATATTTCTGGTATTCTTATAAAAGGATTTTGAATATTATTTTCTTTGCAATACTTTTCAAACCAGTCAAAGAAATATATATTGATTTGTTGTTCTATTAAATATGAGTAAAATTCTTCTCTAAATTTAGTAGTTTGTTCTTTACTAAAATTCTTAAAATACCAATCTCTTTTATCTTTATTATAAGGAGCTTCAAAATCATTACTTATCCATTTCTTATCTATTTCAAAGGGTTCTTCTTTAGTTAATACATTAATGACTTGGGATCTAGTGGGTGAGTATTCTGGTGATTCTGATTTATGAGTTTGTTAGTAAATTGATTGAGGAACATTTGGTTCGAAAGTAACACCAGTTAGGTTTATATTAATTGCAGATCCATCTACTGAATGTCTTGAAGAAGCTGAAGCAGTTGAAGGAACATTTATTATTGGATTATTTATGCTAGAGGAATTGGATCTAAGCATTCCTATCTTTATACTAGAACCTTCTTGAACTATTGATCTTATCCTAGTATTTCTTATCAGTTGAGGGGGTATTACTTCTGGAAATACCCAATCTTCAGGAATTCTAGACAGAATCTCGTCATGAGATAGTCTTTTAGGAGTTAGTATAGATGATTTCTTAAGATTTGCTTCCATAATTACCGTTTCATACTTTGGTGATTGTCTTAATGCTTTAAAGTTTTGATCTTCATAAGAGACTTTATAATGAACTCTATACATAACAGACATATGCTTAGTTCCTTCTTGAAAAACATTATCTAATATCTTAACATTTAATTCTAAAGCTTGCTTAGTCATATAGTCATTTAATGGCATGGTATAATTAGGATAACAGCTAAAGAAAATAGGACCATCATGCAAATTAGATTCTAAAATAGCAGTAATTTGATCATGAAGTTTTCTTAACCTTTTATCTCTTAACAAAATTAACACAGGATTATCAATTTCTAATTTATGTTGTCGTTTACCAGCAACTTGAATTAATCCTATATGTATAAACTAATAATTATCCTTAACATGTTGATCAATAATATTATCTTTTAATAAACTTATTGATTCACAAGGTTTTTCTAAAATGTGAGCAGCTTTGAACATATGGATCTGATCTTTAGGCATGACTAAGGAAGTACTAGTTTTATAAATTTCTTTAGGAGGAACATAAGGAATTGCCCAATTTTGAAGGTTGTTTTCAATATTAGCAATTTCTAGTTCATTTGCTTGAACCTGATCTTGATCTACTTCTAATCTAGACGATGCAGATTTAAACTGTGAGGAACCTATGCTAAAAGCCTTCCCGCTACGGAAGGAGAGCTCGCTTAAGTTTCTGAATATCCTAGACATAATGAAGGAATTTTCTTACCGGGACCACCACACACTCGTACGGGACCACCTAACCTGCCTTCTCCGGTACTAACATGGCTGACCAACGTACGGACCGAGGGCTGACCAACGCTAAGTCCTTCTCCCTTCCTTAGGCTTCAGATACTCAAAACCTCTCTCTCTCTCTCTCTATATATATATATATAGGGAACATATCTAGTGAGAGAAATTTTTATTGTGAGATAGTGAGAGGAACAAATCTTGACCATACAACCATACAAAGATGGTTAAGATTAAAAGTTACTTATAGTAAGATCCTATATATAGGATCTTACTCTGGTGAGAGGAGTGTTTATTGTGAGAGGTGAGAGAAGTGAATCTTAACCAATTGATCTTTCATGAATGATCAAGATTAGAATATAAATGCATGTGACTTTTTTAAGTGGTCACATGATTTTTAAGTAACTTTTAATCTTAACCATCTATGTATGGTTGTATGGTCAAAATTTACTCCTCTCACCTTCTCACAATAAAAACTTTTCTCACTAGATATGTCCCCTATATATATATGAAAAGGTATTCTTCCAAGAATTAGTCATCCAAAATCGATGAAAGCTAGGCCTATGCATGGTTCAGTTAATTTGGAAAATTGAACCGAATTGAACTGAAACCATAAATGTGGTTCTAAAACCTGAACCAAACTATTTTTCTATTATAAGAAATAAAATCAAATTTCATAAACTGGTATTTTAGTTTAGTTAACTGATTAATCGATTCTGCACATAATAGTTCTACTAATTCAACATAAGATTGAAATCTAATGTGCCTTTGACTCCATGCCAAAACCTTTTTTGTTGTCTTCGCTGTTAATGGTGGTTGCCACTGGAACTTTCACGGTGGATGGACGACGACGATGTTCTCTCTCGAGTTCAAGTCGTTGATGGATTCGAACATTCACAATGGTGCGCAGAGAGGAAATGCCAAGTTCGATCACATGGTTCAATCGTATAGCGGTTTCTATTCATGGTATCACTCAAGTAGCAATAGCAGCTTAGAATCTGTCGCCACCACAGCCTCGCCTCAGCATTTCCTGAGGCCATGAGTATGAGCCCCTCCATGACCTCACTCTCCATGTCAACATCATCCACGCTGACTCTGAAGAAGACACTAAGCCTCTCATCGGCTCTGCTCTGCTCAACGTCAACGACATCGCAATTGGCACGCGCGCCACCCATATCCTCATGCTAAAGCGACCATTTGGTAGGCCACAAGGCAACGTTGGTGTTAGCGTCACCATTAGAGAACCCAACTATATATCGTGTGCATGGTTCCTACTACGCTCCACCATATGGTGTGCCACCACTAACACCGGCGAAGTATGGTGGTTACCCTTATGGTGCCGATGAAAGTGCAAAAGGTGTGTGAGGTGACTGCGATTTCAGATCTGATGACTGTGGGTTCGGATTCGAAGACGGTCCCACCGACTGTGGCTGTGGGTTGGGGAGGATAGGTGACGGCATCTTGGAGCTGCGAATCACCATTAGCTACTGCGTGTGGTGTGGTTGTTGCTGCATTGCAAGTTTGCAACTTACTGGATTGGCATTGAGGGGTCATCAACTGGTTTGGTTTGGTTATTATTGGTTAACTGGACCACATGCAAAAAGGACAACCATATCTATTTGGAGCTAAAAGGAAACTGGATTGAAAAGAGCCAGTTTTAAATGATTCAATTATTTGTAATTCAGTTCAATTTGGTTCATAGGTTTAGTTCGGTTTATTATTTTTCTTGCCCACCCCTAATGAAAGCCTTAATTAACTAGGCTTTCGGCATTGAAGAAATACAAAAACCACAATTAACGTTCAAAATGTGTCCTCCTACAATGTTATTTTCTTGGTGAATAAAAGTTTATGGATGGAGAAGCTACTCTATTTGAAGGTCAAAATAATAACACAACATTTATTGATGGTTTACTGTGATTCTTACAATTCACTTAATGAAGAAAATTGATGGTAGCGAAAATTGAACCTAAGCCTTACTAGAAAGTGTTGGATCCTAACCCACAATTGGTTTACCTTGGTTGTGTGACAACTTGGATGATGGTGTGAGCTTATACCTTTGGATGCTAGATTTGATCTTTTGTGGGGTTGTCACCCCTTCCTTGCTAGTTGAAACCTAGTTTCTATTTTTTATTTCTGCTTTTGTTCATTCTGCTTTTTGTCTTTTCATCTGTCCATTGGAAGATCTATTCATCCTATGAATGATTCATGATCACAATTGTAATTGACTTGTTGATGATAGTTCTAAATCTTAAAACCTCAAATCTAATAATAATTATGATTCTATCTGTTTTTTTTTGGGTGAAAAACATCACACCAAACTGTACCTGGGGGTAGTCAGTCCAATAGTATCTCTCAACAGCAAATCATGAACACTCTCAAGGGCCTCATACAAATCTTGAGACCAGGTTCTTGTGCGAAACTCAGATTGGCCACGCAATCCGCACAATAATTTGCTTCCTTCAAAGCATGCCTAACATCCATTTCACATTCCTAATCAATCATTAATATGAGGCTCCTCAATAGCTGTCTACACTGCCCCATCTTAACCCCTCGATCCAGCAGGACTTGCCCTACTACTTTAGAGTCCAATTCTAGTATCACCTTTTTGAATCCCCGCTGCAAAGCCAATTTTAGTCCCTCAATTGCACCCCATATCTCTGCCAAAAATGCATCTGCTTCACCTAAGTTTTGAGTGAAACCAACCAACAATTCATTGACCCAAGTTGTCCCTTAGGAGGCCACCACACCCCGCAGCCTTACTAGCCTGTTTGAAAGCCCTGTCGACATTAACTTTAACCCAATCTTGTAGAGGGGAAAACCATCTGATCTGGTGGGTTGTGGCACTCCTGCTTTGCTATCCCACCCGACATCCATGATTCATTACATTGCCCAGCAAAGTTCCTAAATTCTCCCAATGCTCTTTCTCCCCTCTTCATGCGGGCTACCATAAGTTGGAGTAAACATCCATAGATCTCCATCAAAACTAACCTTCAAATGCCAATATTGAAATCTCATATTTACACTTTAACCCTGTTGTATTTCCATGCAACCCCAATGCCACCAGCTTACCTATTTCTTTCTACAAAATCATATTGATCAAACCTCAACATTGCATTACTTCTACTCAACTTCCGAAGATCAGTTCTCAGTTCCAAAATAACAAATATACCTAGGTTATTCCCCTTTGACAGCTAGTTGCAAGTCCTAAAGAAAAACCTGCTTGCAAATCCATTACAATTCCAAATAAAAATATTATTTGGCTGTAACTCCATAAAAAATAATCCACATTCATAGCAGACACCTCAACTCTCCTACCTTGCCCCAATGACCCATTCGCCATCTATACTCCATGTTCCTGCTCCAGGCCAATCTCTTGATGCATAAGATTTAGCCTCCACTCCACTCGGAACTTTTTAATGTACCCTTACCCAAGCCCTACACCACTCACTATCTCCCCATCTAGTGGCTTAGGAGGATATGAGCCTTTATGCAAAACCCAGTCCCCTCACCGTTACCAGACTCAACCTCCATGACTCCATCCAACTTTCTATTACCATCATGGTCCATTTAGGCTGTAGGCCCAATCCATTCAAGCACGATCATGTTCCTGACAACCCATTTTGGTTCCCCTATGCTCCACGACTACTTTCTCTTTTTGATTCACGTTTTCCACCTGATGCCCCCTTTTTTTCACTCGTTGCCTTCACATTAACTCCTTTTTCATTCCCACGTGTATCTTGGGAATCCTTTCTAACATCACTCATAACTTGTTCCCCATTCCTTCTCTCGTCATTGGCTATACTCCCATTCAAATCATTGGCAATCACATCGCTCACTTGATGTGCCTCTAAACCGTTATCCTCACCCAAAACAACAAATCGCGATCCTGAGTTTTTTGCACCCTGCCCACTCACGTCATAACCACCTCTCTCTCTCTCTCCTCCACCGGACCATCCTCATGCGCTTTCCTGGGCCAATGCGCCATTTGGACAATCTTCCAAGGCTCACTCTGCACACTAGTCATGTTTACTGCCATTCTAACATAGGTGCCCTAGCGCTGGCTAGTATTGTTAGTCTCCCCCTCTATCGTTGGTGGTGGCTGATTTGCACATCCCTCCGCATAGTGGCTAAACTTATCGCACTTCAAGCATAGGAAGTGGAGGCCCTTATACTCCACCCTAAACCTTCGCCCTTAAATCTTGTACATGGCAAGCAACGGTTCGTCAGATTAACCTCCACACAAAGATGTGCAAAGTCTTCGCGAACCTACTACACAGTAGTTTAATCGATCTTCATCGTCCTCCCTACCCTGTCCTTGATTTACCTGAGTACCTCAAGGTTGTAGTACTCCATAGGCATATAAGATAGGCGCACCCTTTCCACCGTCTCCATTGCTAGATTGAAATTTGGGCTTCAATCCTATAACATCAAGTAGTGATCGTAAATCAATCACGAACCTCACATAAAAGCATGAACATGATCTTCAAGTAAATAAATTTGCTCCCGAAATCAATCATAGAGATGCATCCCTACAATGCCCAGAGCTTCTACAACTTGAATTCCAAGGCCTTGAATCTGATTCTCCTTTCCAGCAACTTCACAATCAAATCCTCATGCCAAGGCTTACAGATGCGATATTCCTTTCTCCTTGTGAATATGAATTCTGAACATTCATACTTGCCTTCCACACCTTCAATAATTCTCCTTCCTAGAGTTCCCGCCACTCATTGTTCTCTCTCTCTCTCTCTAACTTCTTTAGGTTTTTCACATGTTTTGAATATGAGATAAAGTTGCCTTTATAGTTCAATTATGATTTTGTCTTTATGATTCTATCTTTGGATCTTTGAAGGAGTGGTTCTTTGTATAAACAAGTAGCTAAGGGATCTAATAATTGCAAACTAGAAGCAACTTCAACATAAAGGGAGATGAAATCTCTCGAAGAAGGCAAACTCTGTTGGTTGTAAATAAAGCTACCCGCCAATGCTAAATAGTTTTCAAGATATTGATTGTAACCCTACCTTGTAGTATCTAGTTTTTTTTTCTTTGCTTGTTACATAGTTTTAGTTTGTTTTTTGGTGGTATCTTAAGCTGCTTGTTAACACTCTTTTCAAGTTTATACCTAATTTGGTGTCATTTTATATCATTGATAAGTGAATTTTATCTGCCTCTTTAGGGAGAAAAAATGTCGTACATATTTATACTTAAAGATTTTGTTTTGTAATTATTTAAAATGTTTTAGATTAATTTTATGCAATTTGATCTCAAACATATCATGTAATTATTATATATTGTTACTCTCTTGGTCCACTTTTATTTGTCTATTAAGGTTAATGCACACAAATTAAGAAAGTTGTTAAATATACTTAATGATAGAAAAATATAATTTAACATGATTAAATTACCATTTCTTTCACTTAATTAATATTTCTCTCTCTATATATATATATCTTCGTTAATCTCAAATTTTCTCTCCACCTCTCACTCCATTGATAGCAAAAGGCATGCATTTCACAAATTGACTAGAGTAATTGATTTTAGAAAGTTGTAAAAATTAACTAATATGTATTTATTGAGTTTTTTTTAGATAATAAAAGATGAGGGTAAGTTAAAAAAAGACTAGTAGATATTATTTGGTTTTTTAAATGAACAGATAATATTGGACAAATCAAGATTCCCAAAAAGACAAATAAAAGTAGATGAATGAAATATCATCTTCTTCGTTAATTTTTTAAAGGTTTTATGCCCTTATGGAATATGTTAAGAAATCATAAATCATAAATAATAATTATTACTCTTCATTAACTCATCTATATTATTTAAAAAAGAAAACGTTAAACATTTTTTAGTTTTTATTATATTAAATAATATTTTTATGTAATAATTTTTATTTTTAATTCTTTAACCTATATGATTATGGCACACGTTAACAAAAACGCATTTTTACAAAACTTTACTTTTTAAATAAGGTTAACAAATTAACTTGCCATTTGACCTCGAAATAAAAATATAGCTAGTTGCCACGTGATAAATCGTATGCCATAGGAAAATATAAGCTTGGTCATAGACCGACCACTGAGGTTCAATTAATATCAACCTATTCCGAATGGAACTAGTGGCATTCAGTGACTAAGACAGACTTTATGGAAAAACCAAAACAACACCTGAATTTGAAATGTTCATAATTAATTAGTTTCAATTATGAATATTAATTGAATTAGTTAGGCACGATGTCCTTTCCTCAGGGACTTATCAATTAAATTAATAAATTTTCAAAACTCAAGGAGAGTCAGCCAATTCAAACTTGGTGCATATTTGGTTAGGGTTATTTCTCAAACTAACAGCTTTTTTTTTTCTTATTAAACAACTTTTTCATTGTTCATGATATGTTTGAATAATTTTGCTTTAACTTTTACACAAAATTTAATACATTATAATAATTTTTTTCTATAAACTTGAAACTTGAAACTTATGATTCTAAATTATATATTATATTAAAAGTTTTGAGATATAAATATCATTTTGTCCTCAATTAAATAATTTTTAAATTATTCTATACATCTTATAGCAATTTAATGCATAAAATCGATTTTTTTATACTATCAAAACGAAACAGATTATTTTAAAATTATTTTTTAGCTAATATATTTAAACATAAAATTGATTCTATTATAATCGATTATACAATAATCGGTTATTGAAATAATCAAAATTTTCACAATTGAACCAAATACATCCTTAATCTGCCTTCGTGGATGGTTCTTGTAACATTCTCTCTAACCTAATAGACTTGATCAGAGTTATAGTAGCTCAAAAAAAAGGGTGGAAAATATTTGATGATTTTGATAATAATTTGGATTGATTTGAGCATAAATCTATAGCACTGAAGTTGATAAATAGCTCAGAAAATTAGTTTAAATAGCTTAGGAAATTAGAAATAAATAAGGAAAATTTATTTCTAAGCTAAGAATACTAAGAATGGATATATGGAAGTTTCTTGATTCAATTCCAGAGGTGTAATTTTAGCCAAGAAAGAATACTAAAGCTCGATAGGCTGATAATGTAGTATAAGAAAAATGGTAGAATGGTAATAAAAAAAAATAAGGAATTTGTGGAATTTTCTACAAGACTTATGAAAGTTAGAAAATTCAATTCTGAGAAATTTAAGTGTCCTTAGCATATATAAATATTATAGTTGGATTTTATTTTGGAAGCCTCTTTTTATGTTCTCCTCACTATAGCTTTCTACTGAAAGCTCACCAACTCCATAGACATTTTCTTGTTCTCATTCATCTTTCTCCATTTCCTCACGCTATCACCTACTCATCTTTCTTTCTCACGTTTCCACTCTCACTTACTCTCCACTCTCTCCATTTCACGTTGCTGGCAGAAGGAAGTAGAGAAACAAGGCCCAACAAGAATCATAGAGGGAAGAAGAAGCAAGAGGAAGAAGGAAGGAAAACCAAGAAAGGAAAAAGGAAAGAGACTACAAGCTAGGTAGGGGGTGTTTTCTCAAACCTTCTTACCAAACTTGTTTTCTTTTGAATTTGAAAGAAAGTTTGCTTGAATGATGGATTTGAACCATGATTTTCATAAGAAATGGTTTTGAAACCAAGTTTGTTCTTGAACTTGAAATGATGGAGATTTTGAATCTTGTGAAAGTTGTAAACTTGTGGATTGAGGATTACCCATGCTTGCTTTATTATTCTATGATGTTTTGGTTCCATGATTGATGAGTTTTGATTTGATTTTGACTTGAGAATGGGTGGTTTTGGGGTCCTCCCTAGTGTTGCTTTGTTTTTCAACATGAACTTGCCCAGATAACCAATTATGGGCAAGCCATAATCGGTTATTGGCTTGTGTAGAAAACTTCCCAGTCTTTAATAACTGATTAAGGCATAAGCCTAATTAGTTATTTTCGTTGACAGAGGGCTTAACTAAGCTCATAACCGATTACCTAGAGGAGGGTAACCAGTTATTGGATTATGAGAATGACTTGTAAGAAGTCCATAACTGATTATCCAAAGGAAATAACTAGTTATAAGACACAAAAATCTGACTTGATTAGCTAATGATAATCAGTTAGAACCTTGTCCTAACTTATTACCTTGTCTAAAAACATGAATCTAAGATTGATGCAAGAGCAAAAGATCTCAAGAACACTTGATCTCATGAATGAATTATGATATGCTTGACCTATGATATGAATGATAACATGATGAGTGATTATATTGTATATGTGGTGAAATGTGAGGCCTCGTGCCATGATTTGAGACGAATATCTTGAAATACACTTGATTTGATGATTAAGTATGACATTAAGATTTGAAAATATGATATGAAGATCTTGATGCATAATTGATTGATATTTATGCATGATATTATGATTTGAGAATGATGATTGAACCAAATGAGATTGATAAATTGATGAATGATTCAAAATGGGATTTGATGGTTATGAGTAACCCTTTATCTAGGATATCCTTGGTCCTAAGGGGAGACTTGGAAAAGGGTGGCTAAGGATGGATATCTCCTTACCACCTGTGTTATTGAGACTGAGAACGAATAATTCCCTCCCTCTTTACCTGAGTTCTCCCTGGATAGAATGTAGTTGAGGATAGATAATTCCCTCTCTGCTTGAGGCATTCTTGGATTCTAGATAGTGTGAGGAAGGAAGATACCCTCCTATCTAAGTAGTTGAGGGGATAGTGTGATGAAGAAAGATACTCTTCCTATCAAGTAGTTGAAGACGGATAATGCCCTCTCTACTCATAACTCTAGAATGAGGATGGATAATTCCCTCATAAGTTGTGTTCCCACTCTACTCACAACTCTGGAAAGAGGACGAATTATTCCCTCATAAGTTGTGGATTGATTTGGGTTACTCTGACCCTGGAGTAACTCTATGTGACAAATGGATCGTCATTGATAGGTTGATGTGCACTAACCTGAAAGCAGACTACTACCAAGTGAATGGTATTGTGAGGCTAGTACATCCTCCATACCTTGATTTAAGATGACATATGTGTCTTGATGATTTGGAAATATGAATCATGATTTGAGACTTGATGACTCGAGATTTGATAAATGATTTACGATTTGATGATTTGAGATTTCATGATATGAATTATGATTTGACTTCATGAGATTTGATGAAATGAACTACGATTTGAGACTCGAGTTTTGATAAATGAGACTCCTTGACTTGAATTTGAGATTTTGATAAGATTTAATGATTGATTTAATCAATCAAACGATTCTGATAAAGAATATAAAATGAACCTCTGTTTCGAGAAAAGGAAGGACTCGATTTGGCTTTAGCCACCTTCCTACAGATTATACATTAATGATTTGAAATGATTTTTTCCCAAAACAACTAGAACTATTGTGATGTCACATTTTTAAAATCTACTGAGAATTTCATAATTCTCACCCCCTACTTCTATGATTTTCCATGATAATTCTAGGAAGGATCCAAACAACCAAGCAAGATGGGACTACAACATGAAGAATTAATTAGTGTTTTTGCTTAGATATTGGTAATTAATTATATCGATTTTGTGCCATGAGGCGATCTATGTATATAATGTACAGTTTGCATAAATTCCATTTCTTGATATATGTATATTATACTTCTGCGAAAGGCTCATATTTTGATATTCATTAAAAGTATTTATTTGAAAAAAAATCAATGATATTCGTAACTAATGTACCAAATTCTAATTACTAATGCGTAAATCAAATACGTCATTAGTATTAGTATTTAGGATGTTGCAATTCTGATTGGATATTTTGTTCATGATTTTTTAAATGAGGTTTATATAATTAGAAAAGAAGAATTAAGAAGTTTCGTTTACAAGTGTCTTAAAGGCTTTTATTAAAAAATAAAAAATAAGATTAAATAAACATAAAAAGTAAAGATTTTTAAGTTATTAACTACTTTATTTCTCAATTAATATTTTTTATTTTTAATTTCTTAGTAAATATCTTGAAGGCACTCATTATTAAAACCCATTTCTAAGTCCACATAATATCCTAATCCTAACATACTAAATGAAAAGAATTATTAATTGCTTTTTATTATTCTAAAATATTAAATACATCTACTTTTTTGTTTAATATTTTTAATAATTATTTTTTGGTACATAATACTTTTAATAATTATAATACCTCATAATGTAACACCCTAGAAAACATGATAGACTTGCATATAGTTATGAAAGTAGCTTAATACCTATTTATCATGTCTGTTAAGTTTTGTGACTGTCAAAGCACGTTTAGGTACTTTACTGTAACACTATGTGTGAAATATAGTTGTTATTTAAGTGACTTAGTTAGTAGAAATAAATGTGGAGAGTTTGTTTCTAGGTCACAAATATGTGAACTGTGTTATAATTAAAGTTAGAAGTTAATCAGAGTTAGTTTGACATTTTTAAGCATACTAGTGGTGTGTTTTTTTTTATTGTCGGTTTGACTAGCAGCAAATATAAAAAAATAGAGAAATAGTGCAACAAGATTTTTAATGAATCTCAGGATTTATTTTAAGTCTGTTGGAAGTTAGGAACCTAGATTCGGTAAAATCTAGGTGTTCTTAGTAGATTGGGATTTTGGTACTTATTCAAGAGAAGTCAAATTTGACTTCCCTTGTTAAATATCTCACGACTGGGAGATTTGAGAGATAGAGAAGAGAAAAGAAAAGAAAAAAAGGAAAACTGAAGAGAGAAACTGAAGAGGAATCGTGTAGAGCTTAGATCCACCCTTGGCTACATCTTCTTGACCTTGAGATAGGGGGAAACCTTTTTCTTAACTCATTTTCCTACTCTCTCCATCTTGCTCTTGAGTTATGGCTTAATGTGTGATTTTAGGTTTTGAGTTATTTTTGGTTGTTTTGGCTTAAATCTTGTTGTAGAACTTGAGGATGACTTGTTTATGAGTTGTTTGGTGTATGGAAATGGATTTCCAGCTCTTGTATACCTTTAATTCTATTCTGAGTTGAGATTTGGGGTTTTAGGTTTTGTATTTAATGATTATCCAAGATCTTTGGTTTTGAGTGAAATCAAAGTGGAATAAGAGTTGCTACGTGTAGATGAACCTTGTGGAAGGTTGGAAATCACTTGGATGTGAAGTTTGAGTGATTGGAGGAGGTAAAAGAACCAATGGAACAGTTCCACGGTTTTGCAAAAGCTGCTGCAGTGTTTCTGGTTGAGAAACATGACCCGTGTTCGAAGACACAGGGGGGTGTGTCCCTCTCTTCCAGTTAAAATTTGTGAACAGTGCTCACAAAAGCAAGACACGCGGGGGGTGTAATCAGATATGGCCCATGTCCGAAGACACTGGGGGGTCGTGTAATGAGACATGACTCGTGTTTGAGGCCAGAATTTTTAAAAATGTCATTTTTGATGTTTTCAATTTCTTGGCTTGATCGAATCATTGTTATATGTTTCCTAAAGTGTGTTGAGACTTTAATAGGATTATTTAACGAAGAGTGAATGTGTTGAATCAAGTTGATTTGTAATATTATGAGAAATAATTTGACATAGTTGCATATACATATATTATGTATTGTGTTGGATTGAGGAAATAAGTTTTCCTAAGTGTGGGAATCACTCATATATGCTCTTTTAAGATAGTTAAAGTACTTCTATAAGTATTTGATGAAGTGTCTGTGAGATGAGTTTGAAATGCATATATATTAATTGTGATACTAATTAGATAAGATAATTAGTGATTATTTTACATGAGATGTTTGAAAAGCATAGATTGGTGAGTAATATCCTCTTTATGTGTTTGTTGAATAGATTGGTGAGTAATATTCTCTCTATTGTTTGTGAAACACATTGAGGTGTGTAATATTCTCTTTGTGTTGTTTGAGGCATATTGGGGTGCATAATATCCTCTCTATGTTGTAAGTAATAAGGTGAGTAATATCCTTATTACATTGTTGAGTAAGGAGGTGAGTAATATCCTCTTTGCTTTGTTTGACTAGTAGAGGTGAGTAACATCCTCTGTTTGTTTTGATGGATAATGTTGGTGAGTCATATCCTCACTATGCCTGATAAACCATGACATATCATAACATATCCTAGAGTAATTAAGGTAGGTAATATCCTCAATACGTCTGAGGGCTCATTACATCTTGAAACTGCATTCATTCTTAGGACTTGCATAGACATACACATTAGACATAATTAAGCATAGCATGACAATTGTATGGGCGGTTGCTATCATAACATAAAAACATGACATTGCAATTGTATAGACAATTGTGTACTTTTGTGATTGAAGTGTTAGCTTTGTGGTTGAATAATTTTTATGATTGTATAAATTGCTGGTATTGGAATACTTCTACTGAGATATGTTTTCTCACCCCGATTGTGCTACTATGTAAATCCAGGTACAAGTTCTTCGAAATGAAAGAAGAAGATGTATGAGGACGAGCATAGTATAGATGTTGTTTTGAGCTGAGCTTATATATATGTTTTATATTTGCTTAGTTGTTTAGAGTTATGTATAACAGTATGCCCTTTTGAGGTTGTGATGTATATATATAACTTTTGTCACCGTGGCTCTCCATATTTGTTCATTGTGTATGAATGATATGGGCTTAGTTTGTTGATGTATGTTAGAAGTAGCATGGTCAATATTAATTATTCTTTTATATAAAAATATATCTGTATATTAAATATTGGGATGCTACACCTAACCAATTCTCCTAATTATTAAATGAAGAAAGTATTAAATATCTTTTATTTATAAAGAAGAAATACTTCAAAGTGGGTGTCGTACTGGTATCTAATACGTATCATATTAGATACTTTTGGATATTTCTAACCTATAACTTTTCATTATTTTTTTAATTTTTGTACTAATGAAAGTGAGATACTATAATGATTTGATAAATGATAGTATTTTATCGTGTTTATAATGATTAAAGTTAATTTATGAAACATTGATGCCTTTGTTCTAATTTATTTTTGTTTTTATGTAAATATTCATTAATTTTATATGTTGTATCTTAGTGCATTGTATCTTATAATTTTAAAATTTTGTCGTACCCATATATCAAGTATCATGTTGTATCCTTGTTTCATATTTGTATCCACACTTCCTAATTTTTTTTCTTCGCAAAATATTAAATATATCTACTTTTTTATTTAATATTTTATTTATTAAGTAATATGAGGATTAATAGGATGATCATTTAGAACAATATAATATAACTCTATATTCATCATTTATTATTAGATAGACGTTTTAGGAGGATATAACAAGACTCGTAAAATTATCACAACCTAAACCCGGGGCCATGACTGACGCATAGGTGGACTAGCCAACCCAACAAGCCTAATAAAACCATTAAACATAGCATATTGAATATAAAGATTCTTTGAAAATTCGACAGAGTTTCCTCTAAAAGTGGAACATCCTAAAAATACACCACATCATGTAAAACAGACATAGCTATATACATTTTTAAAATTTCCAATAACCATGGCATCCACACGATGCTCAACAGTGATAAGTATTTATCCAAACACATATTCCAGAATAAAAACAACTACAAAAACTATATTCTACTTGTAAATGATGGAGCACATCTAAAGATTTATACTGTAATCCAAGGGTACCTTAACAACAAAAGATAGACAGCGAAAGAAGTTGCCTACATGAACATGTGTAGGGCTCACCAAAATTAGTAATACCTCCTATCAAGTGGAGGAACTCGAAGCCTTCTCAGCACTAGAATCTGAAAAACATGGAGATGAGGCGGGTGAGTCACAAGACTCAATGAGAGATAACATAAACTGTAATGAAATTTGGACAAGCATAAGCACAAATTTTTCTTTTGAATTCAACATGATCTCAATTTAAAGTATGTACTATAAATAACATATGACGTAAACCTCATCATTTCAAAATAATCATAGAACATAATACATAGTGTGAATCAAATGTGAGGTCTAAATATAAAATAGTCATATAGATAACTTTAACTGGGAGGTCCCTAATTCAGAATCAATTATCCAAGTCAATTCATCAATGAATATACCCCTCAAAGGGTCCAATCACTGTCCACCAATTTGGGCTAATTCTAAGCCAGCCATGAGGGCCAATCACACCGGGCTAGCAACTCCCCTGCTAGCTGGGGTTCAAACCAATGTGCACCAAGGCTAATGTCTACTACCGTTAGCTATAGTATTCTGTCAAAGTTTCCTCCCAAGAAAACATACTTGATTTAAATCCAAATGTTCCAATATGTATTCTAATATTTCAATATTCCAATATTCCAATATTCCATTACATATCCACAATATGTATTCCAATGTTTCAACATGTCCAAAATTCACAATTTCTGAAATATTCATAGAGAAATCAATTTCCAAACATCATTGTAACTTTCAAAACATCATAAGCAAATTCAACCTTCATCATTTATATCATTAAAGTATTGTAAACATAATATTTAAACAAGTCAAAGGCTTCAAAGAGCTTGTTCCAAAAATACAAGTTTTCTAAAATATCAAGAGACCAATATTTTCAATAAATATCTCAATTGAGCAATACCAAACTGCATATGATAAAGTAAATATAATATAAATATGCAAAATTCATGAAAGCATGCCATAGCTTAAGTTATCACTCACTCAAGAAGCCAACAACTTAGGTTCAAGGGCTATCGTGCCGTGTGTAATATCCCTTCCAGATTAAATTTTTATATATATATGACAGTGTTTAATTTGTATTCTGTACTCATAGGACATATGTGTAATTTATTAAATTGGTAATAGGGATATGCATGAAATTAAAAAATTTTGCGTACAAATTGAATGATTCTCATATAATGGGTCCGAGAGATTGATAGAAGAATTCCATAACACTAAAAATTGTGAAAAAAATTTATAAGTTATTTAAGATATAAGTTTATTATTCGAAAACTTATTAATTATAGAAATTTGAGGGGGCAATTAGAGAAATTCTTATAAGTTAGTAACTAGATCCTTAGCTGAGAATGTAACCAATATAACTAAATTGATAATGGTCTAGTTAGAGTAACTAAGTAATCATAACTAAGTTAGGAAAAACTACTAAAATAATCAATAGCCAATAGAAACTAACCACTTAGCTAAACATGAGTTAGTTTCTAATTGGATGGTTTAGCCAGTAGTTGAAATCTAATTAGATGGCTAGAAAATATATATAAAAAAAAAAAGAATAGAAAAGGAATAAGATGAACACTTCCAAAGGAGCTAGAGGGTTCGTCCAAGCAAGGAGCAAGGAGGAAGAGGAGAAGAAAAATAAGAGAAAAATTTGAAGAAAATAAGAATCTTCAAGCTAGTGAAGAAACAAGAAGATTTCAAGGAGATTAAGCTAGAGGTCGAGCTTCAAGTTCTTCTTTTACTTAAGTTTTATTAAGACCAAAAGGTAGGGAGTCATACTTTTTCTCCAATTTTCTTTAGTTGTTCTTACTTTAAAAGTATTTTATTATGCTTCTACATCATGCGTTTAAATCAAAGAAAGCTTGTTTATGATTGTTTTGTTGGATTGGAACCCTACGTTAGTAAGACTTAATGCTGTGTTCTTGAGATTTTGATTGAGTTTCAATGGAAGATTAATGAAGAATGAGGTTGTTGATGAAGGAAGAATCATAAGAATGATGTTAATTTTGAGAAAATGTGGTCAAGAGACAAAGATCCAAGAACTATGATTTCATTCAAATTAATTTGGGGATTTTGGTCTAATCTTTGATTTAAAGTGAAATTGATGTTAGAAATGAATTCTTGGTGGCATAAATGGGCTAAAAATGATTAGAATGAGAAGAAAAATTTCAATTGCCACATATAGTCAAATTTGGCCAATAGGGTTCTTGATTTTATTAAGTTAGGGATTTTGTCTAACAAACCATTTAAAATGAAATTGATGGTGGAGTTGGAAGTTAGAGGCCTAAATAAGACTAGTTATCGAATAGTATTTAAGTGAATAGTTCACTTAGTTTTATTTTCGAGTAGAATCAAAGACATGTCATTTTGGAGTATGTTATATTTTTTAATAGAATAGAAGACATGTGATTTTAGAGTATGTTATCTTTTTGAATAGTATCAAAAACCTGTCCTTCTAGAGTATGTTATTTGAATAAGTTTTCTAAGTTTTTTCGAATGGAATCAACATGTCATTGATCAAGTGCTTGATGCCACAAGAGATGATTAAGTGGATATGTTAATGATACACATTATGATTAAGTAATGTAATTTATGTTAAAAATGAGTGACTATGTTAATATCACAAATTATGAATTATTGATGTTGCTTATGTGAAAGAATGAAACTTAAGGTTGTGACATTTTACTAATTGGCATTTTTCCTAAAGATGTGACATCAATGTTTAGAAGAAAAGAATGTAATGATTCTAAAATTTATTAAGATAATCCACGAGCTAAGAGGAGTCTTAAGATGATCCACAGACTAAGAGGAGTCTTAATAGAAAGTCTTACAGTGGGTTAGGCCCATTTAAGCTAGGGGATGCCCTAAAAAGTCTGAGATCTCTACTAGGATAATGGCCATGTAAGCAAAGAAAAGAAAAGTAATGTATAATGAAATATGAATTGGTTTTGTAAATTATTGTTATGGTTAAGTTTTGATATTATGCTTGATTATGTCTAGAAAATAATTCTAAAGTTCTATTATATAATTATGTATGATGTTTTGTATGGAAAAGTATTTTTTGCAGTGAATGTAGCTGAACATATCATAGTTCAAACGAAATGATTTTTAACTGTGTGATTGCCCTACTGAGAATTTTAAATTCTCACCCCTTATTTATTATGTTCAGAGAATCAGGATGGTTTGCATTACTCTGCTAATTGATCTTGATGCTTATTTTGTGTTTCACACTCCTATTGGAGAAATTTGTCTGGTAATAGACGACATCCACATCTATTTCTTCATCATGCATGATTATGATTGACAATGCTTGCATGATGTAGTTGTATATAGCTGATTTGGCTGCATAGTGGGTGTGTACTGCTTTCTGACGTACTGACCATATTCGTTTATTCAGACATTTTAGATGTCTTTTTTTTTTGTAGTTTTGTACCCATTTGGGTTTGTAAATATTTCTAGATAGATATATTGGCACATCTTATGTAAATGTAATAAATAAATACAGCTAGTGTGTTTTTAATTTTTTTGTTCATATTCTATTAGAATTATGTCCCATTGATATATTTGTTTTTACAAGAAAAAAAGAAATGAAAAACAACCTAATTGATTTAATAATTAAATTAATTACGTTACGTAATAAACCGCTGCACACATTTTATTAAATAAGAAATAATAAATGAAGTACATAATATTCTATCAGCGTTATTAAAATATAATAAAATTATTGGTTGAATTTTACATTATGGTATCAAAGCAGTAGACTAAAGGTGTGCCTATGTAGGTAGAATTAGTATGGTATAGGCCTAATTTGAGATGCATCACCTAGAAAATTTTATAGTTGGTATGCATAGTATTATGTGCATATCGGTCTTAGTGTTGTGTGATTTACTCCTAAACACAAGTATAGTATTGTTGAGATTGATCACCTCAATAATTATTTGTCTATGTGTGTAGGGATAGAATGGCACCACCTAGACGCACTAGGAATGGGAACACATTTGCAGAAGAAGTGAATGCTCTTAATGCTCCTAATGAAAGAGTGTGGAATAGTCTAGGAGAAATGACTAATGCTATTCGGGACCAAGCCACAATTACAAACAATATTCTGTAGCACTTATAGAATAATTTCAATAGGATCAATAATAACAATAATGCTGAGAATAGAAATGAGGAACCAAGGGAGGAAAATAATCATGTTAGGAATCAACAATTTCAAGGTGTTGTTGAATTTCGAAAGGCTAAGCCACCATCTTTTTGCCAACTTTAGCTGAAGAATGGCTTAGGAAGCTAGAGAATATATTTGAAGTAATGGGTTATATTGATGCCCAGAAGGTTACTTATGTTATCTATATGCTAGAAGGAAAGGCATAATATTGGCGGCAAAGAGTTAGAGGATTATTAGAAGAACAAGGGACACCAATTACTTGGCCGATATTTCAGAATACTTTTATGAATAAATATTTTCTCGTCAATATTAAGAATGCAAAGGAAACTGAATTTCTAAAATTAGAACAAGGTAGTATGATGATAGGTCAATATTTATCAAAATTTGAAGAATTAGCCAAGCTTTCCACTTACCTAAGAAATCATCAAGATGAAGAATGGAAAGCAATAAAGTTTGAATCTGGTTTGAGGACTGAACTTCAAAATGCAATGGTTGCTCTAAAGGTTAGAAACTATTCTGTGTTAGTTAATAAATGCAGAATAGTGGAGCAAACTCAGTTGAGGATAAATGATGAGAAGGGCAAAACAAATTTCTTGAAAAGAAAAGTAGGGAATGAGAGGCAAAAGGGAAATAATACCTGATTTAGACCCAATCTAAGCTAGGGAAAACAAATACAAGATAGTAGTTGGGGACAACATTGTTCTAAATGTAAAAAGATTTCATGGTAACAAACCCTATTTGCAAGGAACTAGAGCTTGTTTCAATTATGGACAACAAGGTCATCATGTCAAAAATTGCCCTAAACTCAATACTCAAAATTTTGTTCAAAGATATCAAGTCAAAGGACATGTTTTTACTCTGACTGCAGAAGAAGCTGAACAGTCTCCAAATCTGATGTAGGGTAAGTGTCTAATTCAAAATGATTTCTTAACTGCACTGTTTGATTCAAGAGCTACACAATCATTTGTGTTCCTTGATTGCATAAAAAATTTGAAACTACATGTTTCTCTATTATTATATGATTTACTAGTTTCCACCCTTATGGGAGGAAAAGTTACAACTAGTCAAGCTTGTTTGCAATGTCCTGTGTATGCACAGAATAAATTGTCAGTGATAGGTCTTATTTGTTTGCCTATGAAGGATATTGATGTTTGTTGTGATATTGGCAAGTGTACAAAATCACAAAAATAATAAAATGATGAGAAGAGTATCGTCCCACAGAGATTACGTTATCAATTACAATTTTGTTAAATCAATACTATTTAAGCTATCAAAAATTGGGATGTGATAAAGCTATAAATATCAATAGCATAAAAATCTAAATTTAAAACACTAACAAGAAAATATGCAAAATTAACAAGAGAAAAATAAATTAATTAAGCAAAGGATGAAAGAACAATGATATCAAAGTGTAATGGTTCAAATTTCACTTGAACTCTTTTGATGCAAATTCAAATATTAGTTTAACTAAGTTCTATTCTGTGATTCATGATCAAATTCTCAAAATTAATTAATATCCAATCCCTTGGTATATTAATCCTCTTCACACTACTTTGAGTTAACTAATCCCTTAGTATAATCCTAAATAGAGAAGGTTTTATAAAAAACTGAGGGAATAAAAAGCAAGACCACACAACCTACAATGTCTATTCCTAGAGATTGCAGAAATTGATGTGTTTATCACAAGTTCTAGGTTCGTGCAGAATTTTATCAAATCATACATAAACCCTAAAATCAATCCAAAATTGGCCAAATCAAGAAAAGCATTTAGAGAAGAGATAAACATATAAATCATGAAATAGAAGCTTAGATTAAACATAAAAATGAAATTACATCATCCAAGAACAAGATTCATCATCACCATAATTAGAGAAGTTTAGCTACACATGAAGAAAGAAGAAAACAAAGAAGAAATTCCAACAAACTCCATGGAAGATAGGTGGAAAAGTTGAAGAAAATTCATAATCTTCAAGCCTGGATGCTCCCACGTCAAATTAAGGTTTGTGCCTTCACTTTTGTCTCTAAATGTTTTCCCAAAAACACCACTTCTTCTATTTATAGACAGCAAAATGCATCATTAAATGTATTGAGCAATTAAGCACTTAGTTTTTGGGCGCTTAGTCACATAGCGTGATGCATTCTGTGCTTGATCGCTTAGTTGCTCAGAAATTAGGTACTTAAGTGCGCAACACTTCCTTCTCTGTGATTGGGTGCTTAAGCGGTGGAAAGTTGGGTGCTTAAGCCCCTAACACCAGAATCTCCCTTTTAGCTTTTTGTTCATAGTTCAAGCATCCATTCTTCTTCCATGTGTAATCACCTAACAAAAACAAATAAAACACGTAATGAGAACAAAGTTTAAAATAATAAAAATATGATAAAATTTGAGAATAAAGCTCAATCAAAAGGGATTGGAAGAAGATGAAAACTAAGATTTTGACCTGTAAAAACATGAGTTTTTATAGGTTCACCACTCCTCCAAACTTAAGATTTTGCTTGTCCTCAATCAAAACAAGACAAAAAAAATAATAAAGTACACAACTAAAAGCTCAAAACATGCAGACTCAAACAGGGCAATACTAGTTATTAAAAATCATTCATATCATCATAAATTACTTTACAACCTCATTTCAAGGTATCATATATGTGCAATCCAATTGTTATATTGACTCTCACATGTAAATTTCATGTATAAATGACTTCCCATAGACATGAATGTAAGACCAATTCCTACTCATAAAGTACAAGCCCGAATAGGTTTATAAAATTACAAATGCATCAAACCCGCATCTATAAGGTTATTTTTCATCACTTTCTCCACTAATATAAACAACACATAACCAAATATCAAAAGGGTCTTTTAAAGTTTATAATGTTAGGCCAAGGGTGGGGGTTAAGAAAGAATGGATAGGATAAAGAAAGCAAAAGTTGAAATGCATAATCATGTAAATTTCAAAATTCAAGTTACAAAAATATTGAACAAGTGCAAAATAGAGCATAAGAATCAATCACTTTATTATTATTATTATTTTCATAAAATACTTTTCATTTCATTTCCTTCCATTCTTTATCATTTTTTTCTTTTTCTTAGCTCCTTTAATACTTCATGCACAAAAATAACTAATTAGATGGGTTGAACAATAAAACAAGACATGATATGTACTCAACAAAGGGAACATATGAGAGGGTAGTCTAAATACCCCAATAAATCAATGCATGCCTCCTTCTGGAAAGAAAATGTTTGAAGCCAAGGTTATTGAAAACATCTCATAAGGATATACCATTGAAACTGTTATTGATGGAAAGCCTCTTCGGGCAATTCTATTTTTAAATAAGCCAAACTCTCTACACCTAGCTGCTTAAACATCCAGTAGGTATGTCTTCTTCCCCCCTTCTTTTATTTTCTTTCACTTTTCAATGTGTTACTATCACTAAGCACCTGTTGTTATACAAGTTTGTTTTAACTTATGTTTGATTTTCAATGCAAGAAAAGGACTGTTGGTGAAATTGGTAGTATTATCTCAAATGGTACACACCCTGACAAATTAAAGACTCCTAAAGTGCTCAAGCAGGATGAAATAAAAAATAGACAAGCAGTTCAAGGAGATAGTTCAAAATCTCATGAACAGTGCACTGAAGCTGTTGCTGCTCTTCTGTCAACTAACCCAACAACTGTCGACACTTCTGTTACCCATAAGACCTATGTAGTGATTCTAATTTTTTTTCTAGATACACTTGGCAGAGATTGATCAATAGAAGTTTTTTTATAGTAAAATAATGATTGACAGAATGATTTAGTTAGGTTTTCTTATTGAAATGAAGTTGGTTTTAATGTTATCATTTATTTATATTTTTAGAAGTTTTCTTATCTATAACATATCTGGAACTGTTGCAAGTTAAAGTATGTACTACTTGAGATTATTGAATTTCTGCTAAGGTTTATTTTGTAGGAGATATTGTATATATGCTCCTTGCAAATGATGCTTTGTTTCCTACTAGTTATTAGAGTTATCATGAGATCCATTTCTACAACTATGCCTAAAGTGTTTCCCCTATGGAATTTGTTTGTACCTTTATTTGTCACTATAATTCAACTATCAAACTTGCTAAATAGGCCATTATTGTGAAATATGCAATTTTCTTGAGGTGCAAGCTCCCTTTGGCCTTGGAGTATAAGCACAAAGGCAAGGCACTACCATTTAGTTTCTCACTTTTTCTAGTATTTGGATAATTATAATGATTGATAATTTATTGTGATTTTTGGTAAATTTTGATTTTGGATAATTATATGCATAGGAAATTAGATTTTTTTTTTTTTATAAAATGAAGGCGTCTAGTTATGGCAAATCACAACTAGATGCCTAATTTTTTTTCATTTTTTTTAAATATTAAAGACGGATTTAGAGACGAAAAAATCCATCTCTAATTTAGAGACAGAAATAGAGATGAAATTTTTTCATATGTAATTAAAGAACTGAGATGAATCTTATAACTGAACAGTGACGAAATTTTAAAATTTAGAGACGAAATTAAATTTCCCGTCTCTAACAATCAGAGACGCCACTTTTAGAGATGGATCCGTCTCTAGTTTTGTCTCTAAATATTTAGAGAAGGAATTTTGCACATTTAGAGACGGAATTTGTCTGCCTCTAAATCTGATTTTTTTAGTAGTGAATCCAGGTGCAAGTTCTTCGAAGGGGAAGAAGAAGATGTATGAGGACTAGCATAGTATAGATGCTATTTTGAACTGAGCTTATATATATATATATATATATATATATATATATATATATTATATTTGCTTAGTTGTTTGAGTTATGTATAACAGTATGCCCTTTTGAGGCTGTGATGTATATATATAACTGTTGGTATGTGGCTCTCCATAATTATTTATTTATGTGAATATTATGGGTTTGCTTGTTAGAAGTAGCATAGCCGATACTGATTATTCTTGTATAGATCAAGTCTAACGGGATATCAGAATTGAGATGTTACACTACCCAAGTTCAATTTTGTAAAAGATAAATTATGTGATGCATGTCAAAAGGAAAAATAAGTAAAAGTTTCTTTTAAAGCGAAAAATATTGTTTCAACTTCTAGACCTTTACAACTTTTGCATGTAGATCTTTTTGAACCACCTAGAACTATGAGCTTTGGTGTGAATTACTATGCATTAGTGATTGTGGATGATTTTTCTCGATTCACATGGACTTTATTTCTTTCTCACAAAAATGATGCATTTTTAACTTTTAAGAAACTTGCCAAAGTTATCCAAAATGAAAAAAAAAATTCTATTACATTCATAAGAAGTGACCATGGTAGTGAATTTGAAAATCATGATTTTGAAACTTTTTGTGATGAACATGACATTGAGCATAATTTTTCTACCCCTGAAACTCCACAACAAAATAAAGTTATAGAAAGAAAAAAAATCAATTTTTAGAAGAAATGGAAAGAACTATGCTCATTGAGGCCACATTTCCTAAGTATTTCTGGGTAGATGCAGTAAATACCGCTTGTTATGTAATGAATATAGCCCTGATAAGGCCGATTTTAAAGAAAACCCCATATGAGTTATACAAAGGAAGGAAGCCAAATGTTTCACATTTTCATGTTTTTAGATGTAAATGTTTTATTCTAAATAATGGAAAGGATAACTTGGGGAAGTTTGATACTAAGTCTCATGAAGGTATTTTTCTTGGCTATTCTAATTATAGCAAGGCTTTTATAATTTATAATAAAAAAACTATAACTATTGAAGAATCTATTCATGTTGCTTTTGATAAAACTAATCCAAATGGACTGAGAAAGGACTTTGTTGATGATGTTGTAGAAATCTTGGCTGAAACACATTTGGACAACAAGGAAAAAGAAGTCATAAAGCAAGAGAAAAGTCAAGAAGACACCCCAAGACAAAAGGATTCACAAGTCATGGACCTTCCAAAGAATGGCGGACTTTAAGACATCATCCTCTTGATCAAATAATAGGTGATGTATTTAAAGGTGTAAGTACTCGAAACTCAATTAGAAATGCATATAACTATATACCCTTTGTTTCAAAAATTGAGCCTAAAGACATAAATGAAGCCTTTAACGATGAATATTAGATCTTGGCCATGCAAGAAGAACTGAACCAATTTAAAAGAAATCAAGTTTGAGAATTAGTTCCAAAGCCCAATGATCATCCAATCATAGGTACCAAATGGGTCTTTAGGAACAAGCTTGATGAAACAGACCTAATAACTAGAAATAAAGCTAGGTTGGTTGCAAAAGGCTATAATCAAGAAGAAGGAATAGACTATGAAGAAACATATGCACCTGTAGCTAGATTAGAAGCTATTAAAATGTTACTTGTATTTTCTTGTATCATGGATTTTAAATTATTTCAAATGGATATTAAAAGTGCCTTTTTAAATGATTTTATTCAAGATGAGGTAGTCAAACAACCTTTGGGTTTTGAAAATTATGAACTACCCAACCATGTTTTTAAACTAAAAAAAGCCTTGTATGGCTTAAAACAAGCTCCTAGAGCTTAGTATGAAAGGTTGAGTAAATTTCTTTTAGAAAATGATTTTACAAGAGAAAAATTTGATACTACCCTTTTTATTGAAAATAAAAAGCATGATATTCTCCTTATACAAGTTTATGTGAATGATATTATTTTTTGTGCTACTAATGAATCCTTTTGTAAGGAATTTGCTAAAACAATGCAAAATGAGTTTTAAATATCAATGATGGGAGAACTAAACTTCTTCCTTAGGCTTGAAATAAAGCAAACAAAAGAAGGGACTTTCATAAGTCAAGCTAAATATTGCAAAGATCAAAAAGTTCAGAATGGACAATGCTAAACACATGGCTACACCAATGAGCACTTCTTGCTATTTGGACAAAGATGAAGGAGGCAAATCTGTAAAAGTTATGAAATACAGAGGTATGATTGGATCTCTTCTTTATCTTATTGCTAGTAGGCCATATATAATGTTTAGTGTATGCATGTGTGCTAGATATTAAGTTGATCCTAAAGAATCACATCTATGTGCAGTAAAAAGAATCATGAAATACCTAGTAGGCACTTCACAAATGGGTTTGTGGTACCCTAAGGGTGGCTCATGTAGCCTAACTGGCTATTTTGATTCTAATTTTGCGAGATGCAAAATGGATAGGAAGAGTACTAGTGGGACATGCCACTTGCTTTGAAGTTCTTTAGTTTCTTAGCATAGCAAGAAGCAAAATAGTGTGGCATTGTCTATTGTTGAGGCTGAATATGTTGTAGCTAGGAGTTATTGTGCTCAAATACTTTGGATGAAGCAATAACTTCTAAACTATGGCCTTTAGTTTGATCACATCCCTATAAGATGTGGCAACACTAGTGAAATAAATTTGTCTAAAAATTTCATTTCGCACTCTAGAACAAAGCACATAGAAATAAGGCATCTCTTCATTAGAGACCATGTACAAAAGGGAGACTGCAAACTTGAGTTTATTGAAACATCTAAACAACTTGCAGATATTTTCAGTAAGCCCCTAGCAAAAGAAGTATTCTTTTATATTCGGGGAGAATTAGGGATAATTGATCAAACATACATATGAATGAATGCTTGTATTTATTGCTTTATTATTGATTTATTATTCTTGAATTATTATTGACTTGAGCGTCAGAGATATCCAAAAATCTATTTTTCCAAGTACACCAACATTGAGTAAGTTTTCTTCTCTTAAATTTTATCTTTGAACGTGTTTACTGATATATTTTTGATAAGTTTATTCGAATAAACCTATGGCTATTCAAATAAACAAAGTCAATAGTTTAAAAATCTGTGTTGTGTATATGTGTTATTCAAATAAAACTCAATTTATTCAAATAACCTGAAACCAGCAAGTACAAACTGTGTTTTGTGTTTGTGTTATTCGAATAAAAGTGAATCTATTCAAATAACCTGAGGTCAGAAACTGCATAATCTATTTCTGTGTCTATCTTATTTGAATAAAAGGCTTCTTATTTGAATAAACCTTGACAGAAAGCCAAGGTTACAGGCCTAGTTATTCGAATAACCCTAGAGTTATTCGAATAACTTCTGGTAGAAGGCCATGTCGTTTAGTTTTCCATGCAAGTTTATTCGAATAAGTCCCATGCTATTCGAATAAACTCAAGGGCCTCTATATAATTCACAGCATGTTTTCATCCTTCATTTCTTTTTTCCATCTCTGTTTCATCCCTTTCCTTTCTCTCTGCACGTGCTGAACCCAAAGTCTCCCTTCCACCTTTTCTATCCACACCTACTCCACCAGCTTTCCACCATTATTGCTCTCTATCTCCACCATTGTCCTCTATACCTCCACCATCTTTTCAACCCATGGTTCACCATCACTATACCCTCCACCGTATCCCTTCTCACCCATCAACACCTTTCCATCCATGGCCTCTTCCTCTTCCTGCGCAAAATGTCCCCGCATGAAGACCGCTCCTTGCAATAACCCACTGGGCCTACGAAGGCTATCCTCCAATAAAAAAGAACTGGGTCATTTCATCTCTCACTTCTGGCAGAGCAATCTTATGCAACCTAAGTACCTTGACTTAAACTTCTTCGAGAAAGAATGTGGCTTTGACTTCCTCAACTTGCTGAATAATCAAGGTATGCTTCATCTCTGCTCTCACAAGGCTTATATTCACCCTGATTTGGTCAAGATATTTTATTGCAACCTGAAGATTGAAGGACAAGACCTTCACTCAGATGTTAGTGATCAGCACGTGGTCACCACCCCTCAAGATTAGGTTATGTTGCTTAGTTTGTAGTCCATTAGCACTCACATTGAAGAAGATGGCAGCCCACTCATTCAGAAGTGCAACAAAATACAGGCCATTGAGGATATGTTGAAACCTAGCCTAGCTTTCTCAAATAAAGGTGTCAAGGGAGGCATATTAAAGAGCCAAGACAGGCTCTTGCACTATACATATGCACATATCTTGGCTCCACGAGGTGGAAACTATGCCTACCTAAGTGAGGATGACATCTTTGTATTGTGGGTCCTGAAGAAAGGGTACTAAGTCAACTAGCCCAACTTCATCATGAAGCATATGATGAAGGCAAAGGGCAAGGAAAAGTTTGACTTGCCTTATGGTTTGATCATCACGGCCCTTCTTAGGAAATACGCTCAGCTTCTGGAAACTGAGAGGGTAACAAAGCTGACTCATCACAACATCTTTGGCTCTTTCACTCTGCACAAAATGAAGATGATCAAGACTACAGATGGCTGGGTGTACCCGGATGAGGTTGAAGATGATGAGAATGATCAAGAAGACCACCCTACTACAGCTGCTACTAATGTTCCTACTGATCTTGATCTTGCTTCTACTCCTACTCCTACTCTTGCTGGTCCAGTTACAAATGAGCAGATCATGGCAACCCTGATGGACCACAAAGCCTACATGGAGACCACCTTTTTTATTCTGTTTGATAAAATAGAAGGTGTTGAGTGCAAACAGGAAGCTCTCTGAGCTTTGCTGACTGACAGAGCACCTAACTCTCCTCCTTCACTACCAGATGCATATTTCTAGGATCCTTAGTTCTTAGGATCTTTGTTTAGTCTTGTTTTATCTTCTTTTTTTTAACTCCCTTGTAATTAGAAATTTTTCTTAATGAATAAGATGGATTGCTTATCTTGTGGCCTATTGCATTAATTGTTTTGAATCTATTTTTGCATTATCTTGTAGCCTATTACACTGTTTTTACATATTGGTCCTACATAATCATTATTGGATTAGGCTTTGGCTTTCTCTTGCCCCATCTTTTTTATCATGACAAAAGGAGGAGAAAAAAAAAGCTTGAGCTATCTTTGATGAGTTTCTTTGTTTAAGAAAAGATAGGTCAAATTAAAATGAAAGTTAGATTCCAAAAGTAAGGGGGAGCTGCCCATATCTCTGATATATAAATCAACTCTTACGAAAAAGAGGGAGAGTAAGTCTCTCAAAATAACTGTGTGAATTACAATTTACCTAAACTAACTTCTTTTCAATAATAGTTTGTCATCATTAAAAAGGGAGAGAATGTGATTGACTATGCGACATTGAAGATTGGTTTTGATGATAACAAACATAAAGATGATGGGAAGACCAAATCCAAGAACTTCAAGAATAGCTTTAGGACTTAGAGTCTTTTTGTACAGAGCCTTCTGGATATCTCATTGATTTTGGAAGAAAAGATAAAAATGTTTTTAAAATACAAAATGGTTTTTTGAAAAATAATTAAAAGGCTTTTGGAAAAATTGGAAGCAATCTGGGAAGTTTCAAAAATAATTAAAAAAATGGTTTTGAACAACTTTATTCGAATAAAGCTTCCTTTATTTGAATAAACTATTTCATTTGATCAAAGGCCATTCGAATAACAGTGGAGTTATTCGAATAACAAGTTTAAAATAAGTTGCGTGCCTTTGTTTTCAAAAATGCTATTCGAATAGCACCCATGCTATTCGAATAAAAGACAATTCCAGAATATTTTCCTAAAAGAAGCTATTCGAATAACTCACTTGCTATTCGAATAGAGGCGTTAGTGAACGTAACTTTTAAAAAAGTTTATTTGAATAACGTCTTTGTTATTCGAATAACCATGTTTTTTAGAAAATCTATTTGAAAGAGTTATTCAAATAACGTGTTACAGAATTAGTTTGTTCGTGGGTTTTTAAATGTTATTCGAATCACACAAATGTTATTCGAATAAACATAGGTTCCAGATTTAGAAACTAACATCTATTTTCACATTTATTGCGAAAATTCAAAACCCATAATGGCTATTTTCTCAAGAGCTCAATAAATACTGACCTTGGGTCATCTTTGCCAACACCCAACAATCTAAAAGAATTTTCTCTTGCTTTAATTCATGTTTCATAATTTTCACATTTTTTATGTTCTTTTTTGCCAAAACTTTGAGATATCCTTAAAGAGCTTCTTAGAGCTTCAAGTTGTACTATTTACTCTTTTGAGAGTTTCTCTTCTACGATATTCTACTTTATTGTAAAGAGGGTGAGGTATCCCTCAAAGGTTTTATAAGGGTGAGGTATCATTGAAAGTTGAGGCTTTAGCACATGGGTAAAGCTTCCCTACTTGTGAAAAATGCTCTATTTTGTAACATAGGAAGCACCTGTTCAAGCTTGCATTGATAGTGAAAATCTCATATAGTTTTTCGAGGACTGGATGTAGGTCACAAGTGGTTGGTGGTCGAACCAGGATAAATAATGTGTCTGCTCTTCTCATCTTTATTCTTTTTTTTCCTGTAATTTATTTATTATTTTTACTTGTTTATTTTTTTGTGCTTAAGGCTTTTTATTTTTTCTTATTATTCACTTCTTTTAAGAAATAGCTTCAACATATTTTGTTTTACAAGCATTTGCAAAAAGGTTTAATACTCTATTCACCCCCTCTTGAGAACTGGAGCCAGTTGGTAACATGATTACCATGAAATTCTTCAAGGCATGAGATTGTCATTAATGAGATAGACTGACTCCAATGTACATTAATGAGATTGTCAAATTACATGGTATCCCTTCTAGTATTATATCTGACAGGAACCCCAGATTTGGCTCTAGATTTTGGGGAACATTACAGTAGGCATTAGGCACCAAACTTTGTTTTAGTACATCCTACCATCCTCAAATAGATGGACAAACAGAAAGAACCATTCAAACATTAGAGATATGATTAAAGCTTCTGTACTGGAACAGACAAGAAGTTGGGATTAATATTTATCATTAATAGAGTTTGCATACAATAACAGTCACCATTACAGTATTAGGATGACACCTTCTAAAGCTCTATATGGCAGAAAATGCAAATCACCATTATACTAGTATGAAGTTGGAGAAAGAAATTTATTAGGGCCAGACATAGTGCAACAAACTTCTGAGAAAAAAAAAATTTATCAGGGATAAATTACTTACTACACAAAGTAGGCAGAAAAGTTATGTTGATCAAAGAAGAAGACTTCTATAATTTTAGGAAGGAGAACATGTATTTTTGAAATTTTCTCCTATAACAGGAATAGGTAGAGCACTTAAATCCAAGAAAATTAGTCCTCGATTCTTAGGTCAATTTCAAGTCCTCAAGAAAGTAGAGTAAGTAGCTTATCAAATAGACCTTCCACCCAGATTATCAAATCTTCACGATGTCTTTCATGTTTCTCAGCTCATAAAATATTGTTCAGATCCTTCTCACATCCTGTCCCGTGAAACAATAAAGTTAAGAAAAGATTTGACCTATCCCATTAGACCTGTATAGATTTTGGACACTTATGATAAATAGTTAAGAGGAAAAATAATCCCTTTGGTTAAGGTATTATGGGAAGGATTAACAGCAGAAGAGGCCACTTGGAAAAAGACAGAGGAAATGCAACGGAATTATCCAGGGTTATCTCAACAGGTAAAATTTTGAGGACAAAATCTTTTTTAAAGGAAGGAAGAAATGTAATATCCTTTCCAGATTATTTTTTCATATATATATGACAGTGTTTAATTTGTATTCTATACTCACATGATATATGTATAATTCAATAAATGGGTAATAGGAACGTACGTGAAATTAAAAATTTATGCATACAAATTGAACAATTCTCATATAATGGGTCCGAGGGATTGATGGAAGAATTTCCAGAACACTGGAAATTATGAAAAATATTTCTAAGTTATTTAAGATATAAGTTTATTATTGGAAAACTTATTAATTATACAAATTTGAGAGGGCAATTAGAGAAATTCTTATAAGTTAGTAACTAGATGTTTAGCTAAAAAGGTAACCAATGTAACTAAATTGATAATGGTCTAGTTAGAGTAACTAAGTAATCATAACTTAGTTAGGAAAAACTACTAAAACAATCAATAGCCAATAGAAACTAACTACATAGCTAAACATGAATTAGTTTCTAAATCTAATTGGATGGCTAGAAAATATAAAAAGAATAAGATGAACACTCCTAAAAGAGCTAGAGGGTTCAGCCAAGCAAGGAGCAAGGAGGAAGAGGAGAAGAAAAATAAGAGAAAAATTTGAAGAAAATAGGAATCTTCAAGCTAGTGAAGAAACAAGAAGATTTTTGCAACACCCTAATACGAATTATCATAAAATAAACTGAATATTCCAAAACAAATCGCATTAAACATGTCACTTCAAAAAATGTAAAAAATAAAAATTCATAATAACTTACGTTGTCATTATAGAGAGCCACGAATGATCAAAACGTCATATATACAACTATTATTTGCATACACGCCATAAAGTATACATAAACTTTTCTAAACAACTAGAAATATACACTTATATAAACTGGTTCACAAAGAAACAAAATACTAATCTAAGCCTTCTGTTTCTTCTTTTCCTTGTCATTGCCCTTTTTAAGGACTTTACTTGGATTTACATAGAACATACAGGGGCAAGGAATCACAATTTCTCTGTATAAGCATACCAAGACCAACAATTAATCATATAATAACAAATAATTCAAGTAAACACCAAAAATACATTCAATGTAAGAGAATATCTAACAATCAATAATATCAAAGAATCATTCATACAATCCTAAGGTATTATCAAACAAGCAACCAAACAATCAATCGATTAAGCCATGACAAATGCCCATGCAAGTGTCAACCATGCAATGCTTTATGTTATGAAGTATGATTATGCTCAAACAAAGTCTACATATTATAGATGTGCAATGCCAATGTAGGTTTTAAAGTTGAAAACACAAGCTATTTGTTTATTTCCCTAGAAACCGCGTTCCTTGTATATACTAAGTAGGAAAGGCATCCAAACCTTGAGACTTCTTGGTGTTGTATAGACTAGTTTCCCTCACAAAAGTAAAAGTATTGATTACCAACTTCATATACTGGTAACCCTAGCCATACTAGCAAACATGCAAGGAGAATTCGGATCCAACACCTCATTCTCAGGTCATATGGTTGTACACACCATCTAAGGTCATAATACATAGGAAAACAAGCAAATATCATGTTTGAAAACTAAACATCCGAGCCACATATCAAATACCAGAATATAAGAATCTTGGCTTCACTTATCCAACAAAGGTCGCCAAATTCATACCTCTAGCTAAACAGTATCTAGAACATCCCAAAATCACTCACAAGTGACTTAGAAATCAAACTCATGTTGAACAAAGTTCTAAATACTAACCTAGATATTCTATCATTTTTATACAAGTTGATAATTCTCTCCAAGAAATATCCCAAAAAGTGTCTCGTTACAATCTAAAAGACTTGCAAAAATGATACTGTCTAACCACGAGCTTAAAAACATAAAAAATGACATTTTTGAAGATTCTGGCCTAAAACACGGGCCATGTCTGAAAACACGCCCCCCTGTGTTTTGCTCTATAAACACAGTTTCATGAATTAGGGCAGGCAAAGAGGGAGAGGCCCCCCCTCCATATGTTCAGACATGGGTCGTGTCTCTCAACTAGACACACTACAACATAATATGCAGAATTGTGGCATTGTTCCATTGGCCAAATTCTTAAATTTTAGCTACTCCAATCCAATCTCTAGGTGATTTCAAGTCTCAAACAAGTTCACAAACATGAAGGAAACATAAAATACTAATTAATTTAATCAATAATGGATCAAAACACTAAATCACTCATCCAAACCCCTAAAATCAACACTTAGAGCATTTTAGGTTCAAAAATGAGAATTTTTAGTTTCTAATCCAAACTCTTACCATGAACAAGTCATAAACCACACTTAAAACTTATCTAAGCAAGAAACTCACTTAAAACACCTCAAAATCTCATTTTGGCATATTAACCCTCAAATAAGCTAAACATGAAAAATGAGAAAGATAAAGTTTTAAGCTCAAGAACCCCTACCTTCAAGCTCCTTGATGCTGCAGATTGATTCTCAAACACTAGCCTTGGATTTTCCCTTTGATATCCTCTTCTTTCTCTTGTTCTTCCTCTTTTTCTCTTTTCTCTCTTGCTTCCACTGGTTCTGTTTTTCCAACCGTTAAGAGGGAATGAGAAACAAGTGAATAGAAACAAATATCATGAAAGAAAAGTCCACACAAAGGCTAAAAATCGTGGACAGTTAAAGGCCAAGTATTATAATACTGGTACTTTTTGATCTGCTAAAAACACTCAACTTTAGCTACATCAAGTTTTTCAAGTTCCAATAACCTTAAAATGAATACTAAGATTCATAAAAAAAAAATCATTTTACCAGTTTCATAATTTTCAATATCTGTGACTAGTCAATCCGACCTTAAAACACATAACCAGTATGCTTAAAAATTTCAAACAGACTCCAATTAATCTCAAACTTTAACCACATCACAAAATATACATTTGTGACTTAGAAATAAATTATCCACATTTATTTCCATTAGTTAAGCCATTTAAGCTAATATCTGAGTTATTTTAAGCTACTTTTCACCTTTCAGCTTGCAGCAAAGTGCCTAAACTAACTCAGATTGTCATAAAAAATAAACAGGCATGTTAAGCAAGTATGAATCTACCTCTATAACTATTTACAAGTCCAACATGTTGAAGAGGATGTTATATTTCTCCCTTCTTTTTAAAATTTTGTCCCTAAAATTGCTTACCTCATATAAACAACTGCGGGTAGTCTTGCTGCATGTGGGACTCCAACTCCCAAGTCACCTCCTCAAAGCTAACTCCATCCCAAAACACCTTCAACAGAGGAATTCGCTTACCTCTAGGCTCTTTAAGCCCTCTGTCCACAATTCTCATCAGCCGCATAGCATAAGATAAATCCTCTCTTAACTGCACAGATTCATTTCTTATGACATGTGAAGGATCTGGATTGTACTTCCTAAGCTATGACACATGGAATATATCATAAAGGTTTGACAAATTGGGTGGAAGTGCAATTTAGTAAGCTACGGGTCCGATTCTCTTTAGGATTTGGTAGGGACCAATGAAATGAGGATTCAAATTCCATGTTCTCAATGCTTTACTAATCCCTATTGTCAGAGTGACTCTCAAGAATACATGATCTCCCTCACTGAACTCTAGAGGTCTTCTCCTCTTATTAGCTCTTCTGCCTACTCTGAACTATAACCAACCTATCCCGGATAATTTTAATCTGATCTGTGGTCTGCTGTACCAACTCAGGACCTAGAATGGTTTTCTCTCCAACCTCATACAATCATAAAGGGGACCTACACTTTCTACCATAAAGTGCTTCATCCGGTGCCATACCTATGCTAGTATGAAAATTGTTGTTGTGGGCAAACTCCACTAAGGGTAAGAACTTATCCTCAATTCCCTTTTTGCTCTAGCATATAAGCTCTCAGCATATCCTCAAGGGTTTGAATAGTCCTTTTCGATTGACTGTCAGTCCGTGGGTGGTATATTGTACTTAAACTAAGCTTTGTTTCAAAAGCTTTTTGTAAGGCTCCCCAAAATCTAGATATAAATCTAGGGCCTCTATCAGAAACTATACTAAGGGGTACACCATGCATCCTAACTATCTCCTGAAGGTATAACTGGGCAAGTCTATCCATAGAGTAATTAGCTCTAATAGGTATAAAATGGGCAGACTTGGTTAGTCTATCTACTACAACCCATATTACATTGAATCCTAACTGAGTTCTAGGCAAACCCATCATGAAATCTATTGTGATGCGATCCCATTTCCACTCAGGGACTCCCAAAGATTAAAGAGGTCTAGAGGATTTTTGGTGTTCTATCTTGACCTTCTGACAAGTTAGGCACCTCGACACATACTCGGCTATGTCCCTCTTCATACCAGACCACCAAAATAACTTTCTCAAGTCTTGATACATCTTAGTGGCCCTGGGATGGATAGTGTACCGACTACAATGAGCTTCTTCAAGGTGTAACACCCCGATTTTTCTTTCTTTCTTTGTTATATGTGTTTTTCTAATTTTTGTGATTTTTGAGAATTTTTAATTTACTTTTGATTATTTTAATATTATTTTGGACTGTATGTGTGTTTGAGGCAGGCTCGAAAAAATAAAAAATTTTCTAGACCAGAAAGTTTTGGACTGTTAATGAGAGGCCGGGGGAACTTACTAAACCTGAAATCGAAAACAGTTGTAAAAAATTTTTTTTATCTGAGTTTTTGTTACATTCTATTATCCATTGGATAATATTATTATCTATTTGGTAATGTTATTATTCATTGAATAATGTTATTATTCATTGGATAATGCTACTATCCATTAGGTATTGTTATTGTGTTTTTGTTCAAATCTATTATCCATTGGATAATGTTATTGTCCATTGGGTAATGCTATTATCCATTGTGTAATGTTATTATCCATTAGACAATAAAAGCAGTAGTCTTTATCCATTGGGTAATAGCTTTTGAAAAATATCTTGAGGTTGGTCAAAGATGATGGTTATGACATCTTTTTGAACAACCAATTAGAAACAAACTTAGAGGAGAAGCTTTGGATGCTCACCCTTGATTTAATCAATGGATGAGATAGGTTGTAGTGAAACAAAATATCTCTCCTTCTCTCCTTGTATTTCATGACCATGAGGGCTTTAGGAGACTAGAATTTCATTTGCTATCATCTTTTCAAAGTTATCATCTTTTCATGCAAAAGCTAACACAAATTTCTCTCATTTTTTTGGCTCACAGCTTCACTACCCATTTCTACCTTCCAATATCTCATAATTTAAACTAACCAAACCACTTGATTCTAAGCATCATTTTAAGCAACTTTGAGGTTGTGATCAAGTTTTAGTTCAATAATTTTCAAGCTTGATTTTTGAGTTCAAGTTCTAGGGCTCTAAGGTAAAGTTCTTGAAATTTGATTTCTTATTTGATTCTTGAAATTCTAAGACCATATTTGATTTATGGTTGTCCAACTCTAGCATTGGATGTTAATATATTTGTTTTTACTTTGATTTCAAGAGTTACTTGGTGGAGGAAGTTGATACAAAGGATCATACAAGGAGCTTAGGAAGCTACATCTAAGGTAAGAGGGAGATTAACCTCATCAACCACTTATGGTGGTGAGAGACACGAAATTTTGGTGTGATTGTGTGGTTTGTAATTATTTGTTTTATGTAATTTATTACTTTGATATTATGTATGAACTTGTTAGAGTAGAATTTTGATGTTTAAAGTATGTTGTATGTCATAAATTATGCTTGTGAGGAAAGGAAAATTTTGGCTCCAATGGCCATAGAGGCTCACGGCCTCCAAGCCCTCCAAAGGGGAAATCCAATGCAAAAATGTTTTAGTACATGTTAACCTAGAGGATTAGTGGTAATAAATTTAATTAAGGAATTATAAAATAAAAATAGAAATGAATATATTTTTATCACTAATTAAAATGTGATTTTTGGCCAATATAGTGAAATTAGGACTAAGGAGAAATGTGGAGACATAAAATATTTTATTTATGATGATATAAATAAGTTAAATGGGAAAGGATTTTATTTAGAATTATAATAATGTAGTTTTGGAAAGAATATTAGAAAATATTATTTAGAGAAGTTTTAGCAAAGAAATAATTTTTAAGGATAGTTTGGATTTTAAAATATTTCAGTTTAAGAAAGTTTTTATTTAGAGTAATGAACAAAGAGTGGTTTTTGGCCTTGTGTATGGAAATAAAGTTAGAATGATGTTTTGAAAATAAAGTATTTTATTTAATAAGAAGAATTTTCGAGATATCTTAACTTAATTTAAATAATATAACTTTTTATGAAAAATGTTTAGAAATATTAATTAACAGAGGTTTAGTGAGAAAATGTTGGAATTAATGTCCAAAATTTATAAACTATAAGAAAAGTTTTAAATTGAGCTTAGAATATTGAAAAAATGTTTTACGCAATTGAAAATATGTAGAAAAACTCTTATGCGATTTAAAAATGGTGATTTTTAGCTACGTGATTAAGAAAACGTTTTAAAATCTTTATGCGGTTGAGAAAATGTTGGAAAAATGTTACGCAATTTAAAAATGTAACAAAAGTGTTATGCGATTATGAAAATGCGATAAAAATGCTACGCGATTGGTTGTAGCCGGTAGAGACTTGTGATATGCATTGAGTCATTAATTATGCATTATTTGTCAGACAGTGTCTGTTAAGGCTATTGTTACCTAAGAGATTGAATTACACCTTAGTACGGGTACAAATTGCGTGGTGAAGGTTTATAATGGATCTTGGAGGCGTCGGGGTACAGAATTCCACATGTGGCTAGTTATTAGCACTACTGTGTCGTGACAACCGATACAAACGTACTGACGATCTTGACGAGAACACTATTCCTATTCCCGATCTGGCGTAGAATGTCTTGTACAAGCCATGATGTATATATTGAGAAAATTTTTATAGCACTTCAATTGAGGCATATGACGTACAGACATATCTTCTGGATCATTCTCTTTGAAATTGTGTTTAGCTCCATAAAGTAGGAAATAGGTGCATTGTGCATAAGAATGATCAGTATACACATTGTGCATATGCATAATAAGTGTACATATTGTTATGACATAGTCAATATACTTATTTTTGTGGCATGATCTATATTCATATATTGTGATATATATCGTTAAATTATCTATTAGTTGATAACATGATTATACATGTTGTTATGTGAGATTGCTATATATGAATGGCATTATTGTCATTATTGTTTCTTTGCTGCCATGATGATATTGATGTAGGGGATCTCACTTCTTTATTGTATTGTTCTGTTTGTTCTGTTCTATATTTATGATTTGAGAAGACTATGATGGCGACAAGGCATAATCTTTAGGGTTTCGTTAGTTTACAGTTTCATGGGGGCAACAAAGCATGACACGTCCATTGGGACATGGAGCGCATTCAATATGTTGGAGATGTTACTTTGCCTTGGAGTAGGACCAGCGTAGGGTTGCTACGTTTTCTGTGAATGCTTCTGTTTATTGGGAGTTCTCTATGGCTATTATTGAGTTACGGAGTAATCGTTATAAAACTCCCAGGGAAGACTCTAAGGAGTTGACCGCTCAGACTCCCATTTGTAGTGACATGCCCCGACTGGGGAATTTGTCCGTTAGGGATCCCGAAGAGAATCTGGAGGAAGATCGGGTTCAAGACCCTACTCTTCAAGTTTTTAGACTTGGGTTAGGTTCAATCTTTATATGGTAGCTATACATATTACTTAGTGTATGTAAGCTTTATGTATTTAAGTTGTTATTAATCTATGTTATGTAAATGAGATGTGTATTATTTAGTTTTATGTCTTGTGTTTTTAAAATTCGATAAGTTTATGATATCTGCGAAAAATAAATTTTTAAACTCATATTTTATAATATCAAATATTTTATAACTTGGGTAAAGAATTAAAAGTAGTTAGCTTGAAATGTAATGCCCTTTAGGGGGTATTACACAAGGATCCTGTCTTTGATTTTAGATTCACGAGGAATGCAAAGTTTACCTCTAAACTTAATCATCCCATCATCCGACATATCAAAATCTTCAGGATTACCTAAAAAGATCTGCTCATTTACATTGCTAAGAGTCTCATCTTCCTTCTGAGTTTCTCATAAACGAGTCCTAAAGTTATTCATTATGTCCACTCGACTCACACTGAGACTATATGGTAACACAGCTACCGAAAGACTCAAGTATCTAAAACTCTCAAGAAGTTCACTCTCTTGGATCATTATACAGGGCACATATAGGGATTTCCTACTCAGTGCATCAGCCACCACATTGGCTTTACCCAGATGGTACTTTAACTCAAAGCCGTAGTCTTTTAGAAACTCCATCCATCTTCGTTGTCTCATGCTCAGCTCATTCTGATCAAATAAGTACTTTAAACTCTTATGATCACTGAACACCTCAAATTCAACTCTATGCAAGTAATGTCTTCAAACCTTAAGGGTGAACACTATTGCGGCTAACTCCATATCATGAGTAGGGTAGTTCTCCTCTTGAGGTCTCAACTACCTTGATGCATACACAACAACTCTCCTATGTTGCATCAAAACACAACCCGAACCCATCTTTGAAGCATCATAATACACCTCAAAGTTCTCAAAAGGATATGGAATTACTAACACCGATGTAGTAGTCAACCTTACTTTAAGCTCTTGGAAACTGTCCTCACATGTCTGAGTCCATTCGAAAGAACTACCTTTCTTAGTTAATCTTGTCAAGGGTAGCGCTAACTGAGAAAAACCCTTTATGAACCTTCTATAGTACCCTACTAGGCCTATGAAGCTTCAGATTTCAGTCACAGTGGTGGGTCTCTCCCACTGCAACACTGCATCAACCTTGGTTGGGTCCACAGAAATCCCACCCTGAGATATCACATGTCCCAAAAACTACACTTGTGAAAGCCAGAACTCATACTTAGATAGCTTGGCAAAAAACTTATTTTCCTTAAGAATCTCCAGCCCTATCCTCAAATGTTGTTCATGTTCCTCCATTGTCATAGAATAGATTAAAATATCATCAATAAACACCACAACAAACTGATCCAGGTAGGGTCTAAAGATCCGGTTCATGTAATCCATAAACACTGATGTGCATTCATCAACCCAAAGGACATCACAAGGTACTCATAATGCCCATACCTAGTTCTAAAAGTTGTCTCAGGGATATCCTCTTCCCTAACCCTTATCTGAAGATAACTAGACCTAAGATCAATCTTTGGAAAAATTGCAGCTTCTCTCAGTTGATCCATTAGATCGTCTATCCTTAGCAATGAATACTTATTTTTAATGGTCACCTTGTTCAGTTGTCTGTAGTCTACACAGAGCCTCATGGTACCATCTTTTTTTTTCACTAAAAGCACAGGTGCTCCCCACGGAGAAACACTCGGCCTAATGAATTATTTATCTAGCAAATCCTCGATTTTCTTTTTGAGTTCTGCTAACTTTAGTGGTGCTATTCTATAGGGTGCTATAGAGATAGGTTCCGTCCCAGGAACTAAGTTTATAGAAAACTCTATTTCCCGCTCGGGTGGCAAGTCCACTATGTCATTAAGGAAAACTTCACGATATTCGCTCACCACAAGTATTTCACCTAGGCTTTGCTTAACCTCAGCACCTGGCGAAAACAAGAGTACATATCCTAGAGATCCCTCCTCTAGATAAAGATTAACCTAATTCGCATTGAGATACACAGACTCAGATGGAATGACTTTGGTAGGTATATCTGACAAGAAAACTTGGGATTTTTCTGAACAGTTCAACACTACATGGTTGGCGGACAACAAATCTATGCTAAGAATGATATCAATATCTACAAGAGGCAAACAAATAAGGTTTACACTAAAAATCCTATCTTCTACCTTTACACAACAATCAAGACACACTCTTGAAGTTGTAACTAGTTTACGAGTCGGTGTAAATATAGATAAGTCATATGAAAGTTCAGACGCAAGTAAATCCATCTCATTCACATAATCATTCAAAACAAAGGAGTAGAATGCTCTCGAATCATACAACACAGTTAAAAGATGATTATGAATCATGCATTTACCTTCAATAAGGTCGGAAGACTGAGTCACCGCTTCACCACTTAGAGTGTAAACTCTCCCTTTGGCTTGTGGTTTTTGAGTAGGCGCAGTTTCCTTCTTTGATGGACAGTTCTTCGCAAAATGACCAAGCTGCCCATACATAAAGCACACCGGGCAGGGCCGGTCTCCATGCTGTCTCCCGCACTTGGAACACTTTGGTCCCAAAAAATCCTTTTGAACCTGCTTACCCTTATCCTGAGTAATGCTAAATTTAGAAGACCCTTTCTTGAACTTATCATCACCTCTCTTCCTCTTCTGAAGATCCTGTGACTTAGGCTCCAAAGAAAGCTTCTTAAATTACCTTTCAACTACTCGACACTTATTAACCAGAGTTTCAAAGTCCTGAATTTCAAATGGCTGAATGACATTCTAAATGTCTACCCTCAATCCTTCCTCAAATTTAACACACTTCCAAGATTCATCTAGCTTAAATTTGATACAAGAAGAGAATTTAGACAATTCAATGAATTTGACCACGTACTGGCCAATAGACATGTCCCCCTGTTCCAGCCTTAGAAATTATATCTCTTTGGCATTCTGAAGATTTTGTGGAATGAACTTTCTTAGAAATGTACTTCTAAAGATCCCTCATGTCACATGAGTCCTTGATGCCTCAAGAGCCCTCTTTGTATCCACCCACCAATCCTCTACCTCACCCTCCAGCATATATGAAGCAAAAAGCACCTTCTGCTCATTTGAGCAAGCCATGATAGTGAAGATCTTATCCATCTACTTGAGCCAACCCTCAGCTCTGACTGGGTTGTACTCTCCGTTAAAGGAAGACGTATTTGATTTCCTAAATTCTGAGAGGACTTGGAAAGTTTGATTCCTTCCAGCTGCCTCTTGGTGTGGTTGTCCCTGGTAGTATGGTGGGGGTATAGATGGTACTGGTTGCTAAGTTCCCAACCTTTCAAGTACTCTAGCAGTTATCACTATTTGCTCTCTCATTGCATTGGAAGTTATAGTTGCCTACTCTGTTTGTTGAGTCATGGCATTGGCCATTGCCATCATGGTGGCTGCCACATCAATACTCTCATACTAGAGTTCCTGTTACCGCTTCCAGGCGGTCACCCTCGCCCTCTTGCTGCCATAGTTTCTTGTGAACACAGAATAATGCATATTGAGGTAGCTAATCCCAATATCATGTAATGTACAACAGTAGCTAAAACAATTAAAACAAGGTAGTCATACAATTTAATTAACCATCTCACAAAAGAGATAAAAGAAATGCACAACACAACAAGGAACTCCTAAACATGCTTAAGCATATTCAGTCCACACCCTGGCTCAACAGGATGAACTGTTCTGATACCGTAATGTAACGCCCTAATACAAATTATCGCAAAATAAATAGAATATTCCAAAATAAATGGCATTAAACATGTCACTTCAAAAAATACAGAAAATAAAAATTCATAATAACTTATACAGTCATTATAGAGAGCCACGAATGATCAACAAGTCATATATACAACTATCACTGGCTAACACGCCATAAAGTATACATAGACTTTTCTAAACAACCAAAAATATATACTTATACAAACTGGTTCACAAAGAAACAAAACACTAATCTAAGCTTTCTATTTCTTCTTTTCCTTGTCCTTACCCTTTTTAGGGATTTTACTTGGATTTATATGGAACATACAGGAGTGAGAAATCATAATTTCTCAGTATAAGCATACCAAGAGCAGCAGTTAATCATTTATTAATAAATAATTCAACTGAACACCAAAAATACATTCAATGTAAAAGAATATCTGATAATCAATAATATCAAAGAATCACCTATGCAATCCTAAGGTATTATCAACCAAGCAACCAAATAATCAATCGATTAAGCCATGACAAATGCCTATACAAGTGTCAACCATTCAATGCTTTATATTATGAAGTATGATTATGCTCAAACAAAGTCCACATATTATGGATGTGCAATGCCAATGCAGGTTTTAAAGTTGAAAACACAAGCTATTTACTTATTTCCCTAGGAACTGTGTTCCTTGTATATACTAAGTAGGATAGGCATCCAAGCCCTGACATTACCTGGTGATGTGTGGACTAGTTTCCCTCACAGAAGTAAGAGTACTGATTACCAATTTCATACAACAGTAATCCTGACCATACTAGCAAACATGTAAGGAGAATTCGGATCTAACACCTCATTCTCAGGTCATATGGTTGTACGCATTATGTAATGTCACAATACATAGGAAAACAAGCAAATGTTAGGTTTGAAAACCAAACATCTGAGCCACATATCAAACACTAGAACATAATAATCTTGGCCTCACTTATGCATCAAAGGTCGCCAAATTCATACCTCTAGCTAAACAGTATCTAGAACATCCCAAAATCACTCACAAGTGACTTAGAAATCAACCTCATGTTGAACGAAGTTCAAAACACCAACCTAGACATTTTATCACCCTTGAATGTCTAAGATTTCACAAACTTTTCATATATGCAAGTTGATAATTCTCTCCAAAAAATTTCTCAAAAAGTACCTCAATACACTCTAAAAGACTTGTACAAATCATCCCGTATAGCCAAGAACTTAAAAACATAAAAAATGACATTTTTGAAGATTTCAGCCTAAAACACTGGTCATGTCTGAAAACACGCCCCCTCCCCCTGTGTTTTACTCTGTTAACACAGTTTCAGGAATTAGGGTAGGCAAAAAGGGACACGCCGCCCTGTCTTCAGACACAAGCTGTGTTTCTAAACCAGACACACTACAACATAATTTGCAGAATTGTGGCACTGTTCCATTGGCCAAATTCTAGGATTTTAGCCATTCTAATCCAATCTTTAGGTGATTTCAAGTCTCACACAAGTTCACAAACATGAAGTAAACATAAAACACCAATTGATTTCATCAATAGTGGATCAAAACACTAAATCACTCATCCAAACCCTTATATCAAAACTTAGAGCATTTTAGGTTCAAAAATGAGAATTTTCAGTTTCTAATCCAAACTCTTAGCATGAACAAGTCATAAACCACACTTAAAACTTAATCAAGCAAGAAAATCACTTAAAACACCTCAAAATCTCATTTTGGCATATTAACCCTCTAATAAGCTAAACATGAAAAATGAGGAAGATGAAGTTTTAAACTCAAGAACCCCTACCTTCGAGGTCCTTGATGCTGCAGATTGATTCTCAAACACTAGCCTTGGATTTCCCCTTTGATATCCTCTTCTTTCTCTCTTGTTCTTCTTCTTTTTCTCTTTTCTCTCTTGCTTCCACTGGTTCTTTTTTTCTAGCCATGAAGAGGGAATGAGAAACTAGTGAATAGAAACAAATATCATGAAAGAAAAGTCCACACAAAGATTGAAAATCGTTGACAGTTAAGGGCCAAGTATTATAACACTGGTACTTCCTGATCTGCTAAGAACACTCAACTTTAGGTAAATCATGTTTTCCAAGTTCCAATAACCTTAAAATAAATACTAAGATTCATTAAAAAAATCATTTCACCAGTATCATAATTTTTCATATTTGTAACTAGTTAATCTGGCATTAAAACATATAATCAGTATGCTTAAAAATACCAAACAAACTCTGATTAATCTCAAACTTTAACCACGTCACAAAATACACATTTGTGATAGAAATAAATTATCCACATTTATTTCCATTAGCTAAGTCATTTAAGCTAATATCTGAGTCATTTTAAGCTACTTTTTACCTTTCGGCTTGCAGCAAAGTGCCTAAACTAACTCAAATTATCATAAAAAATAAACAGACATGTTAAGCAAGTATTAAGTTACCTCTATAACTATTTATAAGTTTAACATGTTGAGGAGGATGTTACAATTTCAAGGAGATTAAGCTAGAGGTCGAGCTTCAAGTTCTTCTTTTACTCTAAGTTTTCTTAAGACCAAGAGGTAGGGAGTCATATTTTTTCTCCAATTTTCTTGAGTTGTTCTTACTTTAAAAGTGTTTTATTATGCTTCTATTATGCTTTTGAATCAAAGAAACCTTGTTTATGATTGTTTTGTTGGATTGGAACCCTAGGTTAATAAGACTTTATGTTGTATTCTTGAGATTTTGATTGAGTTTCAATGGAAGATTAATGAAGAATGAGGTTGTTGATGAAGGAAGAATCATAAGAATGATGTTAATTTTGAGAAAATATGGTCAAGAGACAAGGATCTAAGAACTAGGGTTTCATTCAAATCAGTTTGGGGATATTGGTCTAATCTTTGATTTAAAGTGAAATTGATGTTAGAAATGAATTCTTGGTGATAGAAATTGTCTAAAAATGATTAGAATGAGAAGAAAAATTTCAATTGCCATACATTGTCAAATTTAGCCAACGGGGTTCTTGATTTAATTAAATTGGGGATTTTGTCTAACATGGCATTTAAAATAAAATTGACAATGGAGTTGGAAGTTAGAGGCCTAAATAAGACTAGAAATTGAATATTATTTAATTAAATAGTTCACTTAGTTTTATTTTTTAATAGAATCAAAGATATATCATTTTGGAGTATGTTATATTTTCGAATAGAATAGAAGATATGTCATTTTGGATTATGTTATATTTTCGAATAGAATCGAAGACATGTCATTTTAGAGTATGTTATCTTTTCGAATAGGATAAAAAAACATGTCATTCTGGAGCATGTTATTCGAATAAGCTTTCAAAGTCTTTTCGAATGGAATCGAAAATGTGTCATTGATCAAATGGTTGATTCCATAAGAGATGATTAAGTGGAATATGTTAATGATACACATTATGATTAAGTAATGTAATTTATGTTAAAAATGATTGACTATGTTAATATCACAAGTTATCAATTATTGATGTTGCTTATATGAAAGAATGATACTTAAGGCTGTGACATTTTACTAATTGGCATTTTGCCTAAAGATGTGACATCAATGTTAAGAAGAAAAGAATGTAATGATTCTAAAATCTATTAAGATGATCCACGGGCTAACGGGAGTCTTAATAGAAAGTTATGCATTTTAAAATCTATTAAGATCATCCATGGGCTAAGAGGAGTTTTGAGATGATCCATAGACTAAGAGGAGTCTTAATAGAAAGTCTTACAATGGGTTAGGTCCATTTAAGCTAAAAGACGCCCTAGAAAGTATGAGATCTCTACTAGGATAATGGCCAAGTCAGCAAAGAAAAGAAAATTAATGTATAATGAAATGTGAATTGATTTTATATTATTGTTATGGTTAAGTTTTGATATTATGCTAGATTATATCTAGAAAATAATTCTAAAGTACTATTATATAATTATGTATGATGTTTTGTATGAAAAAGTATTTTCTGCAGTGAATGCAGCTGAACATATCATAGTTCAAAGGAAATGATTTTTAACTGTGATTGCCCTACTGAGAATTATAAATTCTCATCCCTTGTCTGTTATGTTCATAGAATTAGGATGGTTTGCATTATTCTGCTAATTGATCTTGATGCTTATTTTGTGTTTCACACTCCTACTAAACAAAATTCGTCTGGTGATTGATGACATCCACATTCGTTTCTTCATCATGAATGATTATGACTGACAATGCTTGCATGATGTAATTATATATAGTTGACTTGGTTGCAAAGTGGGTGTGTACTGCTTGCTAACATACTGACCAGATTCGTTTATTCAAACATTTTAGGTGTCATTTTTTTTGTAGTTTTGTACCCATTTGGGTTTGTAAATATTTCTAGACAGACATACTGACATGCCATATGTAAATGGAATAAATAAATACAACTAGTATGTTTTTAAATTTTCTATTCATCTTCTATTAGAATTATGTCTCATTGATATGTTTGTTTTTATAGTAAAAATAAAAAATAAAATCAACCTAATTGATTTAAGAATTAATTTAATTATGTTACGTAATAAATCGTAGCACGTATTTTATTAAGTAAGAAATAATAAATGAAGTACATAATATTCTATCAGCGTTATTAAATATAATAAAATTAGTAGTAGAATGTTACACCGTGAAGCTAACGGTAGCAACAGAAGTCTCCAACGAATCTAAGACCATGAACAAGACATAAATACCACTAATCAACATTTAGAATTATAAGAAAGCCAATGATTGCTTCTATTCAAGAAAAACCCAAATTTCAAACCCTAGCCTGTAGAGGTAACTCCTCTAAATCCTAATATCCCTTGTAAAACTAACTAATCCATGAAATTGAAGATGGTATAAGACCTAGAAGTACCTTAAGAAGCCAAAACACAAGAAGAAAGCAAGTGAGTAGCTTGAGTTTCTCCCCAAAACGCATCACTCACCTCTTAAACCTCACAGGTTAACACCTCAATAAGAAGGAGGGTGCGTCAATGGTGAAATCCATGGAAAAACTGAGTGGAATCCATGACCAAAGGGAGGAAAAATGAAGAGGAGATGAAGGAGAAGAATAAAGATGGAGATGAAGTCACAAAGCTTCCCTTAGAAGAATGGGAGGCCAAAAGTATCTTGGTCCATGTGGCTTATCCTACGCACTAATAGATAGCTTGTCTAATACAAATTAATGTCCTTATTTATTTTACTCTTCATTAACTTTAAAACATAAATATAAATAAGGAAATACCTCCCATTTGGATTAAAAAAAATTAGAAAAATAAAATCTTTAAGAATCAAAAGTCGAAACTCATATTTTAGTTCAAAATAGGACTTTTAAAACTTCCCCTTTTCAAAATGAGTGGGTTTAAATGTATTGAAAATTCATTAAAAATCATCTTGTAACTCATTAGCATATGAGGATCAATTATAACTATTTTTGGTGTCAAAAAAATGTATATTTTATATAGCCCTCCAAGGAAGTGCTAGGTTACAGACTATAAATTTTTGGACATGTATTTGCAAATAGTTAATAGCTAGAATTAGTTCAATGACTTCAAAATTGTTTTATTAAGATAAAACAAACCAAAGAAGTTTATAATCACAAAAAATGGCTCACAAGATCAATCCTAAAGGCTCAAAATATCCTAAGAAATTCTACAACTACCTCGGAAAAGCCTATATGTAATCCGGGGTATTACAAAAATAATTACGAATAATACTATATCATCTTAAAATATCTTCTTAATAATCTTTCTAATATTTAATAAAAAATTAAATACATATAACATTTTAAATATCTAAAAGAACTCAACACATACTTTAGTTAGTAATTAGAGAAATTATTAAATAGATTGATTATGAAGATATAAAATTAGGAGAACGATAGGTTGATGTTCGTGTTATGCATAAAAAAATTTAGAGATGCATGAAAACTTAAATTAGACAAATAAAAAAAACTAAAAAGGTATTTTAGTTTTTTATCTTTATTTTTTTTAATTTGATCTTTTATTTTTTAATTTTATCAACTTGGCCCCTTACATTTAGAATCGTTAGCAAATGTGGTTTTACATAATGATTTCATCAATCCACTAACAAAAATAATAACTTGTCATTAACCGGTGATGCCATCTCATCATCACACCATCTTTACATTATAGTCATGTTATTTTCGCCAGTGACATGTCATCACTGTTAATATCACATCAAAATATTTCATTAGTGTAGTGACAGAATCATGACAGAATAAATATAAAAAGAAAAAAAACCATTTTTGCCAAAAAAAAAATCACCAGTGCTTTAAAACTCATTGCTTTATCGTACTTACCGGTGTCCTATAGAATGTTCAAGTAATTATATATGGCGGTAAATTTTAGAAACGTGTGTTTGATTTTGAAAATGAGCTAAGTGGAGCTAATTAAATTAGATTTTTGTGTTTATTGTACATATTAGTAATTTAGTTCATAACGTTTGATTTCTTGATTACACATATTAAATTACCCTTCAAAGAAATTAAACTGTCGTTAGGAGGGATCCTTGTTTAAATGTTTAACAGTATTATGCGAGATTAATCTCTTACTTATCGAGTGAGAGATACTCTAAGAAACCTGAAAAAAGAAAAGAGAAATTAAACTACCAATCAAAAAATTAAAAAAATAAATTAAACTAAATATACAATTAATTTGATTCCTAGATTATACATATTATTAAGTAGATTTAGTCACTAAATATTTTATAATTATATAAGTTTTTAACATGTTAGACATTATCCATATATAAATAATTTAGTACTTGTATTATATATGTTTTTTTTAGAAAAGCTTATTAGAATGAGATAAGGCTCTTTTTATTTCTAAGTCAAAACAAACCACTAATTTCAATGAGAATTTCCAATCGAAGTACAAACCAACTCTTAGATTCAAACCCAATCATAACGTTGTCATAAGCAAAAATTTTGACCAGGTGAATTAACCTGTCAGCTCTTGTACTATATATATTAAGGACTAATTAATTGAACTTGTAAATTATTGAAGAATAATTTAATAAGATATATATATATATATATAAAGAGATTATTAATCTACTTAGTATGTATAGTTAGATTTCAAATTGTATTTTAAAAAAAAACTTCAAATTGTATATTTTATAAAAGTTTCATTCATCAAATTTACTGACAGCTTATCAATTAAATTGAAGATACAAAATTACTACATTAGCATTCATATATCATAAATAAATTCATCGGTTTTCTCCGTTAGAATTTCTCCTTATCTCAAAGCACTTTGTATGCAGTTTAATTATATGAAATGAGAATGCTTTGCTTTTTCTTCATTTAGAACCTTTGATTGTGGCCATAAATGTCTAAATTCATGCATTACCCTGTAGGAAAATCGTAGCGACATTGACGAAAAAGTTGAGCACCTTTTAATTTATTAGGTTTGAATATAATAGTTCAAGGTCAAGGTTAAGCTTGTGATGAGTTGTTTATTCGCATGTCTAACACAAGAGTGCCCCAAATCACGAGAGAAAGAGCAAAACTGTTCAAAGCCGGCATGGCTGACCAGACCACACCGACCCCATCACACCTTGCACAAAAAAAAAACAACCCTAGAATTTATCCAAGTCAACTTCTTTCCCCATATATCATCTCTATATATAATCTCCATTCTTCTTCCTTCTCTACCCAACAACACAACACACACCTCTCTCTCAACATCTCTTTCTCTTAATTTTTGCAATGGGAAATGCAGTAGTGACTCCATGCTTTCAACAAAGCAAAAACTCATCATTTTCATCATCATCATCAATGAAGCTTATCTTCTGGGAAGGCACCACAAGATACCTCAAGGGTAACCACATCGCCGGCGATATCAAGTTTGAGTTCCCCGACAAGATGGTTTGCCATGTAGAATCCTTCTTCATCGGACACCCCATATATACCTGCTTTAGCCATAGACGACGAGCTCATGTCGGGGCAAGCCTATTTTGTTCTCCCCATTGATTGCTTCGCATGCAAAACCCTCTCTGCATCTTCACTCTTATCCTTGAGATCATACCCTGATAACAAGTCCACTATCAAAGAGTGCCCTTTTGATTACTTGAAGGGTTCTAATGGAAGGATGTTGGTAACGGTCATGCCAGAGTTCATCACAAGGCTCATCCATGGAGAAAAAGGACTAGGTTGCCCCAGCAAAAACAACTTCCTGTGCGGCACTCCTGATTGAATTATTGATGATAGTTCTAAATCTTAAAACCACTAATCTAATAATAATTTTGATTCTGTCTTTCTTTTTTTGGTAAAAAACATCACACCAAACTGTTCTTGGGGGTAGTCACCCCAATAGTATCTCTCAACTGCAAATATTGAACACTCTCAGGGGGCCTCATCCAAATCTTGAGACCAGGTTCTTGTGCGAAACTCAGATTGGCCATGCAATCCGCCCAATAATTTACTTCCTTAAAAGCAAGCCTAACATCCATTTCGCATTCTCAATCAATCATTAATAAGAGGCTCCTCAATAGCTGTCTGCATTGCTCCATCTTAACCCTCGATCTAGCAGGACTTGCCCTACTACTTTAGAGTCTAGTTCCAGTATTACCTTTTTGAGTCCCCGCTGCAAATCCAATTTTAGTCCATCACTTGTGTAACACCCTGGACAATATGTTACGCTTGTATATGAATACACAGGTAGCTTAATACCTGTTTAATATGTCTGTTTAATTTTGTGACTTTCTGAGTATGTTTAGTAACTTTGCTATAACATTATTTGTGAGAAATAACTATTATTAGCTCTGAAAATGGTTTAAACTACTCAGTTAGTGAAAATAAATATGGAGACTTTATTTCTAGGTCACAAATGTGTGAACTGTGCAATAGCTAAAATATGAGGATAATCAGAGTTAGTTTGATATTTTTAGACATATTAGTTGTGTGTTTTAATACCGGATTGACTAGTCACAGATATGAAAAAATGTGATAATGGTGCAACAAGATTTTTAATAAATCTCAAGATTTATTTTAAATTTATTGGAAGTTGAAAACCTGGATTCAGTGGAATCTGAGTATTCTTAGCAGATCGAGATTTTTGGTATCCTTTAGTGATTGGCTATAAGAACAAATTATGACTTTTTCTCTTCATTTTCTCTCACGACAAAGAAGGGGAAAACAGAAACAAAAAAGAAAGAAGGGAAACCATGGGGGAGAAGGAGAAAGGAGGAGGAAAAGTTAGGGGACCAAGGATCAAGCTTGAAGGAAGATCTAAGAGCAAGGTTAAGGCTTTAAAATCTTCATCTCAACAACAAGAGGTAGGGGTTTTTGAGCTTGAAACTTCATCTTTTTCTCATTTTTCATGTTAGGCTTGTTTGAGGTTTAATATGTCAAAATGAGTTCTTGAAATGTTTTGAGTGAATTTCTTGCTTGGATAAGTTTTAAATATAGTTCATGACTTATTCATGCTAAGAGTTTAGATTAAAAACTGAAAACTCTCAATTTGGTCCTTTAATGCTCAAAGTGAGGGTTTTAGGGGTTTGGATAAGTAATTTAGTGTTTTGATCTATTTTTTATGAAATCAATTAGTGTTTTATGTTTCGCTTATGTTTGTGAATTTTTTTGGGATTTAAAATTATCAAGAAACGAATTTGGTGTGATCAAATTTCGTATTTTTGGCCAATGGAACAGTGTCCATTGCTGCAAAATTATGCAGCAAATGCTGCTGGGCGCTCAACGCTCAAGCATTGTAGCTTTGTGTGCTCAGGCGCATGCTGGCCAGAAGAACAGGCTATGGTGTTCACGCACTCAGGCGCTGGCACTCAACACGCTCAAGCACTGATACAGGGCAGATTTGTGATCTTAGCATTGTGATGCTAATTTGATTCCCTACTTGTTGAAATCATTTGTGCAAGTCTTTTAGGGTGTATTGAGGCATTTTTGAGATATTTCTTGGAGAGAATTATCAACTTACAAATATGAAAAGTTTGGAAAATTCTTGGACATTCAAAGTGTGATGGAATGTCATAGAGTAATCTTGAGAACCTTGAGCATCCAAGTATGTTGGAATGCAACAAGGAATTGTTTAAAACCTTGTTCAACATGAGGTTGACTTTGGATTCGCTTGTGAAATGATGGTGTGGGGTTCTAGATACAAAACCATTAGTGTTGATACACAACTAGTGGTAGTTCTTGGAGTGAATAACCACTTACTTAGGTGAAGGGTTTTGAGTACTAGAGACATGAATAGGTTCCTTTATGTGAGAGAGTTGAGCCAGGGGATCATGTATTCTAGTTAGAGCTTTTCACTTGGTTAAGGTAAATCTTGTGATAGTATTTGTGAAACCTTAAGCATCTTTTGAGAAGTAGAATGTCGTAGGCCAATATCTAGAACCTTGAGCAACATGAGGTTGCCTTATATGAATCACTTGTGAAGTTATGAAGTGAGGTATTAGGTGTTGTAAGCTAAGTGTGCATGGCTTGTTGGTTATGTTGTCATGCATAGGTTGCTTCTTTGTGTGGAAAGTAGAGCTGAAGATGCATGGATGATATTTTACTCCCTTGTGAGACGAGGTTGAGGTATGGGAAGTACTAGAAACGTGACTTTACTTCTCATGCGATAAGTGAGCTTGGTTGTGGAGTTTGTTAGTTTTCCTTAGTCACTTGGTTAAGAAGGACCTAGTGATGATTATATGTATTTATGAAATACATTGCATGTAACACCCCCTTTAGGGCATTACATTTACCAGTTCAACTTACCAAATTTTAACCAAGTTATAGTTACTAATAATATTATACGTACATTTTTCAAATATATTTTTTTTGCGGATAATTAAAAACTAGCAAATTGAATAAAATACAGAATATACCAAATCAAAATAATTTACATCATTTACATACCAAGTTTTAATATTTAAAAACATCTAGTTTTATCCTCAAAATAATTATTCAGATACTATAGCCCAAACATAAACTAACCTAGTACCCAACATCTAGTCAGAAGGGTACTCATTCGGATCCTCTTCCGGATCTTTCTCAGACTCCTCAAATGACAACAACCTCGGATGGGTCACAAGGCTACGAACTGGAGTCCGTGCAGATGAAACTATTGAGTTCTCCCAATGAGTAACACTACAACTACCCTATAAAAACTCTATAGGCATAAAAAAACTCAAATGCATAAAAGCATTAAAAGTAAAAACAGAATCCCCGTCACGAGTCCTTCTCAGAGTCACAGTTATATTCCCAATATAACTGATACGATCAGTGTCTGCGTCAATATGCCAAGCATCAGTGTCTCCCCGAAACTGAATCCTCATGAAACCAAGGAAACCAGACCTCGACGCTATCCCAAAATATAGATAAACTAACACAAACAGAAGTGAGGCGATCCTTCCTCTTCCTCTTCTTCTTCACACTCTTTATCAAACATACAAATAAATAGAATAACATAGCAAAGAAGTGAGATTTTCTACATCAATACCATCATAGCAGTATAAAGACAGTAAAATAATATACTATTCATACATAGCATTTAACAGATATATTCATAACATCATATAATCTTTGCATCGAATAGCAAATAATTATTATAACACATATATATATATATATTACAGTAAAATGATGACTGACTATGTACATGCACAATGAACCAATTTTCTATTCCATGGAGCTAAACTCAATTTCAGAGATAGTGATCTAGAAGATATGTCTGTATATCGGTCGCCTCAGACCAAGTGCTATAATTTATTAATGTGCACATTAGGCATTATACAAGACATTCTACGCCAAATCGTGAATAGGAATAGTATTCTCATCGGTACATTTGCATCGGTTGCCACGGCACAGTAGTGCTACTAACTGGTCATGTGGAATTCTGCACCCCGACCCCTCCAAGTTCAACAAGTGAACTACACTATGCAATTCGCACCCGCATTAAGGTGTAATTCAACTCCTAAGCAACAATAGTCTTAACAGACACCGTCTGTCAATAATGCATGACTATAGACTCAATGCACATTATAAGCCACTACCAGCCACAACCACACAGTGATATATCTAGGTCCAGTATATCGGCCCAACAGCAAAACTTGTTGTTCCTCTCAATTGCGTAGCTTTTTTATCGCATTTTCACAATTGCGTAACATTTCTGTTATGCTTTCAAATCGCGTAATAATTTTTCAATGTTTTCTCAATCGCGTAGAGATTTTAAAACGTTTTCTCAATCGCATAGCTAAAAATCACCATTTTTAAATCACTTAAAAGTTTTTTTGCATATTTTCAATCGCATAAAATATTTTCTCAATATTCTAAGGTCAAATTAAAACTTTTCTCATTTAATATAAAAATTGGACTTTATTTCCATCATTTTCCTATTAAATCACCTTTAAATAATATTTCTAACATTTTTCTCAAAATCTACCTCATTTTGATTTTAAATAAAATATTTTTCCATTTAACTTATTATATCATCATAAATAAAATATTTTAAATCTCCAAATTACTTCTTAGTCCTAATTCCCTATAATGGCCGAAAATCACATCTTAATTAGTGATAAAAATATATTCATTTCCATTTTTATTTTGTAATTCCTTAATTAAATTTATTACCACTAATCATCTAGGTTAACATTTAATAAAACATTTTGCATTGGATTTCCCCTTTGAAGGGCTTGGAGGCCATGAACCTCTATGGCCATTGGAGCCAAAAATTTCTTTCCTCTCAAGCAAAATTGATAGCATACAACATACTTTAAGCATCAAAATTCTACTTTAACAAGTTCATGCATAATATCAAAGCAATAAAATCACATAGAACAATTAATTACAAACCATACAATCACACACAAATTCGTGTCCCTCACCACCATAAGTGGTTGATGAGGTTAATCTCTCTCTTACCTTAGATGTAGCCTCCTTGCTCCTAGTAGGATCCTTTGTATCAACTTCCTCCACCAAGTAGCTCTTAGAATCAAAGTAAACACAAATATATTAACATCCAAGGCTAGAGTAAGACAACCGTAGATCAAATATGGCCTAAGAATTTCAAGAATCAAATAAGAAATCAAGTTTTAAGAACTTTACCTTAGAACCCTAGAACTTGAACTCAAAAATCAAGCTTGAAAATAGTTGAACTAAGGCTTGATCACAACACTAAAGTTGCTTAGGATGATGTTTAGAATTAAGTAGTATGGTTGGTTTAAATTATGAGAGTTTGGATGGTAGAAAAGGGTAGTGAGGCTGTGAGCTTTGAGAGAAAATGGGAGAGTTTTTGTGTTTTGCATGAGAAAATGATAAGTGTAGAAATGTGATTTTTGTCTCCTAAAGCCCTTATGGCTGTGAGCCTGATAGAGTGGAGGAGTGGTCAATTTGCTTACTACAACCCTCACATCCATTGATTAGATCAAGGGTGGATATCCAAAGCTTCTCCTCCAATCTTGTTTCTAATTCGTTGTTCAAAAAGATGTCATAACCATCATCTTTGACCACTTAAGATATTTTCCAAAATCTATTACCCAATGGATAATAGCTTTACTCAATGGATAATAACTTTATTCAATGGATAATAAAAACTCAGATAAAGAAAATTTTCATCAATTATTTTCGATTTCAGGTTTAGTAAGTTCCCCCGACCCTGCATTAACAGTCCAAAACTTTCTAGTTCAGGAAAATTTTTTATTTTTTCAGGCTCGCCTCAAACACACATACAGTCGAAAATAATATTAAAATAATCAAAATTATTTAAAATTTTCCAAAAATTCAAAAAAATTCATAAATATTATAAAATTCATAAATATCAAGAAAAATAAAAAATTAGGGTGTTACATTGCATACCTTCCTTTCAAACTTGCTATATCTTGTTTTCCTATGTATTGTGACCTTAGATGGTGTGCACAACCATTTGGCCAAAGAGTTATAGGTAATCGGTCCAAGAATTCTTCGGAATGAGGACTAGTCCTAGATTCTTATAGCAAAAGCTCATTATGGTCAGGGTTACTGGTATTGTAACACCCTAGCTCTGATACCAACTAATGTAACACCCTAGCTAGGGCATCACATTTCTGACTCCCGACTCATAATCTGAAAATAAGTTCGCACAAAGTTTGAGTTATAAAAGATGAGTTTCAAAATTTCTTCTTTACTGAAACGTAAATTTACTGAAAATATTAGGTAATATTGAAAATCATATTTCAACTATTCATTATGCAATATTGACACCAATTAATATCACAATTTAAAGAGAAATATAAAATTAACAGATTTTTTTTTTTACAGTAGCAAACCCCATGACGGGTCTTACTTAATAGCACAGTACAACACTAACATTAAATCTTAACATACTTGTTCCTTCTCTTGTATCAACTTGATGCATCAGAACTTTACTCCTTGTCTACCCAACGCGTCTTCGAACTTGAGACAGCCACTTTTCAATGTTTCCATCAATCTCTGAGTATCTACCACTCGTTATGTCTAAGACAACTCATTCCTTCTACTGTATAATTTTAACGATACAGATAAAGCAAAACAGTATAACAAAGAGGTGAGATCACCTACACCAATACCAACATGGCAGCACAGAGATAACACAAACAGCAATATTATACAGATAGTTCATACCACAATTATGATCATGCCATCAACATTAATCAACTATCATCATCCAATCATTTATCAATTCAATCATCATCCAAGTATTCAAAACAATTGTCATAACCAATAACCAATATTCCTCAATTAATATATCACACAGATATAAATGCTCAGATTTATGCATATGTACAAAGACTCAGTTTATTAAAAACGACTCCATGGAGGTTTTTCACAATTTCGAGGAGAATGCTCTGGTTAATTGTCAGCCTTATCCCGAAGACAATCTCTCAGTCGTTGAAAAGAATCGTGTTCTTGTCGAGTATCGTCAATGCGTTGCAATGGACTGCATCGCCAAGTGGCACAGGGTACTCGCCAACTGTCCATTGGTCGACCGCCGCGCCTCGACGCCCCCAAGATCCGTCATAGACCTCACTATCAATTCTCATTCCCTCTTCAACCACAAGGGCCATAATAGCTATTAGCTATATTTTATACAATGCACGAATATATCAGTGCAAGTCCAACCCAAAGGGCCAAATCTTTTCAATTTCATTTGTTCAATTTATATCATATACTTCAACGCATACTTTTCCAATGCATGTATAATGCACCAAATCCATTCACAGGCATCACTTTCCAATGCATACAAAATGCACCAAATACCAGTCATAGGCAAAACACGTCATTTTCTCATACAGTGTCCATACACTGGTTCAACAGTAATTATACTATATTTTCAACACGAAATCATGTTATCATGTTTTCATAGTTATAAAACACTTTCGCCGTGTTTTCACAAAATTGCGTAATATTTCCATTATGTTTTCACAATTCCAAAATGTTTCTGTTACATTTTCAAAATTCTGAAATGTTTCTGTTATATTTTCACAATACCATAACACTTCTTTTACGTTTTTAACATTTTATAACATTTCTGTTATATTTTCAAAATACTGCAACACTTCTGTTGCATTTTTAAATCACGTATTTAATTTTTCAATGTTTTTCTCAATCACATAAAAATATACGTTTCTCAAATTGCGTAACAATTTTCCACCATTTTCAAAATCGCATAACTTAAAAATCATTCTTTTAAGTTGCGTAAATCATTTTCCATCATTCTCAAAATATTTAAAACACTTTCCAAATCACATAAGATTTTCTGTCATTTTCACAATTACGTAAAAATATTCTATCATTATTTAATTACGTAGTGATTTTTCAACATGATAGTTCAAATTACATAAAATATTTAAACTTACATAAAATATTTAAACGTAATTCAAATCACGTAGAAATATTTTAACATATTGCGTAGAAATATTTTACTATATTTTAAATCATTTTTAAGATACGTAAATCATTTTTCACCATTTTACAATCATGTAAAATATTCCTCAATATTCCAAACTTTATTTTGGACTTTCAAATAAGTCAATATTATTTTCAACATGTTTTTAAGATACGTAAATAATTTTTCATCATAATTCTATTACGAAAAAATATTTCTCAACCTTCAAAAATTTCATTTCATCTTTTCTCAAAATATTATGACTTTGTATTTCATTTTTCACATTTTCTTACTCAAGAAAATCTTGTTCCACATTTCTTTACTCAAGAAATTCTTTTTCAAATATAATCCACAAAATTACTTTTCCATTGATATAAATCAATGTTTCAAATCTTAAAATTTTCACACGTACTTCAAAACTTGAAAATAAGTTATACTTTAGTAAATCCTCAAATCACCATTATATTCTCCATTTTTCTCAAAGCATTTCCAAACACAACCTTTTTCAAAATAAATTGAAGTTCAAATATTTTCGTTTACAAAAACTTAATTTCTCAAGTGATTAAAATGCTCTGATTCCCTTTTCAAATTCCATGTATTAAATCAATTTACGTTTCCACTTTGAAAATCACTTTGTTCATAAAAATCAAAGCATTACAAGCCTTCAAAAATGTGGACATGACTATTGAAATCATCAAATATTTTTCCTTTTAAATTGATATGGTTTTACACAAACAAAATCATTAAAATTTTATTTTCAAAACCGAAGTACCGATGGTTATAAAAACCAAACTCATTTGTTCAAATTCATTTTTACTTTCTTTGCAATTTCTTTTTCACTTTCTTTGCAAATCCTTAAAATCAATGTTTGCCCATTTCATTCAAAACTCATATTTAGAAAAATACTTAAGATCTTTTTACACAAAATAAATCAATAAAAGTTCCTCTAAAATCGTATTTTTGTTCTCTTAAAAAAAAACAAACCCTTTGTTTATTTTCCATACTCTTCAAATTATCCATTATCATTCTTCATGAAAATATTAATTTAAAGATACGTAAAACATTTGTTCTAAATTTATCAAAATCTTATAAATGGCCATTGAAACCATGAATTATTTTTTTCTTTCTAACTTAAATAAATTCCAAAACCGTATGCATTCTTTTTGCAACACAAACCTTTTGTTTATTTTCTTTGCTTTTCAAATCATTCAATTTTATCATTCATGAAAATATAAATTTGTGAACACTTATTTTGAGGTGTCTTGATCGAAATTCTCATTATTTTAAGGATAAAAATTTAATTTCCTTGTTCTTAAAAAAATTTCCACATTGACCCAAATCAAGGGCATCAAAATCGTAGCTCTTCCTTGGCTATTGGGACCAAGATTAGTTTTCTTTCCATCCACACATCATGGCATACATATATATATTTCATCATAAATATCACAAACATGCCATATACTCATCATGCATATTATAAGCATACTATCAAAGCCATAAAATCATGCAAAACATATTAAGCATAGCCAAAAATAATCAAAGCATAAGAAAATAAATCAAAACTCATAAACACACAATTAATTATTACATAACCATAGATTGGAATTCTCACATGAATTCACAATCCATCAAATATAAGACCATCTCCCACCACCATAATTGGTTGGTGAGATGGATCTCCCTCTTACCTCTTGAAGATCCTCAAAACTTCTTGATTTTGCTTCTCTTTCCAAGTCCTTCACCACCAAGGGCTTCTCAAATTCAAAACAAAATACATAGAAATTAGTATACTAAGCTTGATTAAGAGGAACCATGGATCAAACATGGTTTAGATCATGAAAAAGAAGAGAAGAAATGAAGTCTTCTTATACTTCACTTCAAAAACTCCATAACTTTGTTCTTGAAGAAAGTCCATGAAGATGAATGATTTTGAGAAAGTCTCCAACATGAAAGTTGCTTAGAATATCATGTAGATTCAAGATCTATGGTTGCATGAAATTAAAAGTGATGGGTGGTGCTTTTGGTGGTCATGGCCGAACCATTTGGTGAGAAAATGAAGGAAAATAGTTGTTTTGTGTTCTTGGCTTGGTTGAGTGATGAAGATGAATGATTTAGAGAAAGTCTCCAACATGAAAGTGTTTTGAATTGATGAGAGGATTCAAGATTTGTAGCTAGATAAAATTATGGAAGATTGGAAGTGGTTCCATGGGTGGTGACCGAATGCTCAAGGAAGGAAAAAAAATGGTGTTGTTCTTGGTGTTCTTGACAAATTGGAAGAGAGAGAAGAGAGAGAATAAGTTAAGTGTTATAAAATGTGATACAAATGAAATCAAATGGCTGAATTGAAGTGGGCAGCCGTAGCATTGCATGGAGAGAAAGAAGAAAATAATTTTGCTTTAGGAAAATGACCAATAATTGATCAAGACATCTAATTAATGTCTTCAAGCTTTTTCTTTGGCCTAAAAAGGCTACTCCAACATGTCTCTTCTTCTTTCTTGCTTCTCCAACCGTCCCCCCCTTCATCATGCAATCCAAAGGAAGCAAACAAAACAATAATGGTCATATTGACCATGTCAAACAATAATGGTCATTAATTTAGTTTGCATGGCTATTATTGGTGATTCAAGAACCATGTAAAAGTCTCCCCAAACTGCATGAAAACCGTGTGGCTCCTTGAGTATTTTAGGGAATTAATTGTTCTCAATTTACACCTCATTGCATGCTAATTAATTAGGTAATTAGTTAGGTTAAATTTCCTAACCAATCTTAACTAACATTCTAACTATATAACTAATTAATTAAACATATTATTTCATATATTATAATCTCTAATTAAAATTAAGATATCTACTTAAGAATTAGATTATAACAATTTAATATTTAATTTAGTTTACTTAACTTGTTAATTAGGCCATTAGATTAATTAAATTAGGCTTAATTAGTTACTAATCAAATCATTGTTGACTTCATCTTTTCTTTAGCCTAAAAAGGCTACTAAAAAAAATTGTCTCCTCCTAGTCCAAGCACTCCAAAACCGTCCCCCCTTCCATAATGCATGAAGTTGTCATCTTTTTTATACAATTATTTGAAGCATTCCTAGTCATTGATTAATTCAATGGTTAGGATTTAGGTAGACTTTTAATTTAGAAGACTTAATCTAAGCCATTGGATCCTTCTCCTTTAAATTCTAGCCATTAGATGTGTCTCCAAAATAAAGGGTCAAGATTACTTTTCTTACTTTTAATCCAATGGTCATAATTAGTCTTTGCTACTTTTTAAGACCAAATCTCCACCCTTGATTAATTCTTCATCCAATGGTCATAAATGGTCTTTGTCACTTTTTAAGACCAAATCTCCACCCTTGATCAACTCTAAATCCAATGGTTGTAAATGGTCACTTTATATAATCAAATTTACACCGTTGATTAAATCTACGGTTGATATTAAAGCTTGCCTAATTGAGTTTATTCTCACACCATTGATTAAATCAATGATGATTATCTTATGTTTATTTATTAAATTTATTTCTTAACCGTTAATTGAATCAATAGTGGATATCCAAACCACCAATGTTGACTTAAGCAATATAATTTTTATTTTTATCTACTAAAAATCCCACGAAAGAATATATTTACTGTATTTTTATCTTCCGATAAATAATTACAGTACAAAACAAATTTTTTAAAACTATTTTCGGATTCAGGTTTAGTAAGATCTCCTGTCTCCGTCTAAACAGTACAAATTTTTCTATGCGTAGAAAAATTTTTCATTTTGCGGGACCCACTTGGGCCCACGTATGGTCACCTGGGCCCACAAACACCTCGTGGGGCCCACAAACAGAAAAAAATTTAAAATCACACATAAAATCACAAAAATTAGAAAACGTATGAAAATCAAGTCAGATTGTTAAAAATAATTAACAGTCAAGAGAAATAAATACAGAAAGATTTTTCCCGGCCCAGAAATTATTATTTTTCTGACACGGAGTAAATCACTCAAAACGATCAAATACGCTGACAGAATAAACAAAATACTTTTACAGCATCCAGAAATTACTAAACAGTAAAATTCTGTTAGCTGTCAAAATTATTGTTTAAGAGATAGGAAATTTGGGGTGTTACAGGTATAGGGGTGGTAATAGTACTCTTACGTTGATGAGAGGAAAGTACTCACTTATTACCAAGCGGGCTTGTGCTTTTAGGCCTAACTTGCTCATTATATACAAGGGAACGTGGTTCCTAGGAAACAAGTAAGTGGAATGCATTTTCAAACATAAAAATCTGCATTTGCATTGCATCATCATATTATTCAGACTTTATGTGAGCATAACCATACACCATATCTTAAAGCATTGCATTTGTTGGTAGTTGTATGGGTAGTTGCCTTGCTTGTTGTTTGCTTGCTCGATGATATCTCATGATTGTATGGGTAGTTGTTTCATATCATTGATTGTCGTATATGTGGGATAGGATTATAGCTTGCCTTGAGAATGTTGCATAGAGAGTATGTATATATTTTGATAGTGTTGAGTAGTGGCTCATTTATCTGTTGCAGGCATAACCTTATGTGCTCAGTTGGTTATTTGTTGTTAAATAATTAATTGCTGGTTTTGAAATTACATATACTGAGAAATTGTGATTTCTCACCCCGATTGTATTTCTATGTAAATCTGATACAAGTAAGGGAAGTAGAAAGATCAGAAGAACTAACATAGTTTATTTTGTTTCTTGCATTTAATATGTTGTATATTTTTATTTTCTGCTACCTTGAGTTTATAAAAAGTTATGTATAACAGTTTGCCTTGAGAGGCTGATGATGTATATATATGAATTTTTCTTGTTCAGGCTCTCCATATTTATTTATGTGCATGAATGATATAGGTTTAATTTGTTGTTTAGGTTAGAAGTGACATGGCTAATACTGTGTGCCTTATATATATAGGAGGTATCTCAAGTCCTCGGTATTGGGATGTTATAACTTGCACCCCATATCTCTGCCAAAATCGCATCTGCTTCACCTAAGTTTTGCGTGAAACCAACAATTCATTAACCCAAGTTGTCCCTTAGGAGGCCACCACACCCCCACAACCTTACTAGCCTGTTTGCAAGCCCCGTCCACATTAAATTTAACTCAATCTTGTTGAGGGGAAAACCATCTGAACTGGTGGATTAATTGTGGCACTCCTGCTTTGCTATCCCACCCAACATCTATGACTCATTGCATTGCGCAGCAAAGTTCCTCAAATTCTCCTATTGCTCCATTCTCCCCTCTTCATGCAGGCTAGCATAAGTTGGAGTAAATATCCATTGATCTTCTCCATCAAAGCTAACCTTCAAATGCCAATACTGAAATCCCATATTTGCACTTTAATCCTGTTGTATTTCCATGCAACCCCAATGCCACCAGCATACCCATTTCCTTCTACAAAATCATATTGATCAAACCTCAACATTGCAATACTTCTACTCAACTTCCTAAGATCAATTCTCAGTTCCAAAATAACAAATATACATGGGTTATTCCCCTCTGACAGTTGGTTGCGAGTCCTAAAGAAAAACCCGCTCGCAACTCCCTTACAATTCCAAATAAAAATATTATTTGGTTATAACTCCATTGGAAACTAATCCACATTCATAGCAGACACCTCAAATTGCTTATCTTGCCCTAATGACCCATTCGCCATCTATACTCCATGTTCCTGGGCCAACCCAATCTCTTGATGCATAAGATTTGGCCTCCACTCCACTCGGAACTCTTTCATGTACCTTTAACTAAACCCTACACCACTCACTATCTCCCCATCTGGTGGTTTAGGAGGATACGAGCCTTTATGCAAAACCCAGTCCCTTCACCATTACCAGACTCAACCTCCATGACTCCTTCCAACCTTCTATTACCATCATGGTCCATTTAGGCTATAGGCCCAATCCATTCAGGCACAATCATGTTCTTGTTAGCTCGTTTTGTGTTCCCCTAGGCTCCACGTCCAGTTTCTCCTTTTGATTCACGTTTTCCACCCGATGCCCCCCTTTTTTCACTCGTTGCCTTCACATCAACTCCTTTTTCATCCCCACGTGTATCTTGGGAATCCCTTCTGACACTACTTACAACTTGTTCCCCATTCCTTCTCTCGCCATTGGCTATGCTCCCATTCTAATAATTGGCAATCACATCGCTCACTTGATGTGCCTCTAAACTGTTATCATCACTTGAAATAACAAATCGTGATCCTGAGTTTTTTGCACCCTACCCACTCACGTCATAACTGCCCCTTTCTCTCTTCTCCCCCAGGCCATCCTCATGTGCTTTCCTGGGCCTATGCGCCCTTTGGACAAACCCCTAAGGCCCACTCTACACACTAGTCACGTTTACCGCCATTCTAACATTGGTGCCCTAGTCGTGGCCAGTATTGTTATATAGTCTCCCCCTCTATCATTGGCGGTGGCCGATCTGGACATCCCTCTGCATAGTGGCCAAACTTCTCACATTTCGAGCATAGGAAGTGGAAGCCCTCATACTGCACCCTAAACCTTCGCCCCTAAATCTTATACATGGAAAGCAACGGTTCATCAGATTAACCTCCACACAAAGATGTGCAAAACGTTCGCAAACCTACTACACAGTAGTTTTATCAATCTTCACCGACCTCCCTACCTTATCCTTGATGTACCTGAGCACCTCAGGGTTGTAGTACTTCATAGGCATATCAGGGAGGCGAACCCATGTCGTAACCCTTTCCACTGTCTCTATTTCTTAATTGAAATTCAGGCTCCAGTCACGCAACATCAAATAGTAGTCGTAAATCAACCACAAAACTCGCATAAGAGCATGAACATGATCTTCCTGATTAGTGAACTTTACCATAAATAAATTTGTTCCCCAAATTAATCACAGAGATGCATCCCTACAATACCCAGAGCTTCTACAACCTGAATTCCAAGGCCTTGAATATGATTCTCCTTTCCAACAACTTCACAATCAGATCCTCATGCCAAGGCTTACAGACGCAATATTCCTCTCTCCTTGTGAATATGAATTCTGGACAATCATACTTGCCTTCCACACCTTCAATGATTCTCCTTCCTAGAGTTCCTGCCACTTGTTGCTCTCTCTCTCTCTTTCTCTCTCTCCTTCCTCTCTTTAACTTCTTTAGGTTTTTCACATGTTTTGAATCTGAGATAAAGTTGCCTTTATAGTTCAATTATGATTTTGTCTTTATGATTTTGTCTTTGGATCCTTGAAGGAGTGGTTCTTTGCATAAACAAGTAGCTAAGGGATCTAATAGTTGCAAACTATAAACAACTTCAACGTAAAGGGGAATGAAATCTCTCGAAGAAGGCAAACCTGTTGGTCGTAAATAAAGCTAGCTACTTGCCAATACTAAATAGTTTTCAAGATATTGATTGTAACCCTATCTTCTAGTATCTAGTTTTTTTTTCCTTTGCTTGTTACATAGTTTTAGTTTTTTATTTTATTTTTTGGTGGTATCTTAAGCTGCTTGTTAATACTCTTTTCAAGTTTATACCTGATTTGGTGTCATTTTATATCATTGATAAGTGAATTTTATCTGCCTCTTTAGGGAGAAAAAGTGTCCAGCATATGTATGCTTAAAGATTTTGTTTTGTAATTATTTAAAATATTTTAGATTAATTTTATGCAAAATGATCTCAAACATACTATGTAATTTAGAGCTAGTAAAATAAGCTAACCCGCCCCGACCCGTCCCGACCCGCCTCAACCCGCTAAAATGCGGAGCGAGGTGGGTTGACCCGTTTTAAGAAATAAGTTGAAAGAGCCAACTCACCCCGCTTTAAGGCGGGTTGGCTCACATAAAAGATAAAATGAGAAAAAGTAGATGAGTTAGCGAGTTAACTGACTTAACCCACCTAAAAAAAAAAAATATATATATATAAAATCAATAAATACTATAAAAAAATAATAAATAATAATGGTAAAAAATTACAAATCACATATCTAAAAAATAATTTTTAAAATAGTCTAATTAAATATTCAAACATAAATTATATAACATCAAAGAGTTTTTCATTTATAGTATTACTTATCATTTTTTTTAAAGAAAAAAACCAACCTGCCGAGCCAACCCGCCCCCACCCCGCTTAACCTGCGGGTTAAGTGGGGCGGGTTATATGGGTTGAAAAAAGAATATGGGTTCGACCCGCAAAAAAATAACGGGTTGGCGGGTTAACCCAACGAGTTGAACCCGTTTTGCCAATTCTAATGTAATTATTAAATATTGTTACTTGTAACACCCTAACTCGAATTATCATAAAATAAATGGAATATTCCAAAATAAATCGCATAAAACATGTCACTTCTAAAAATACTGAAAAAAAATTCATAATAACTTACACAATCATTATAGAGAGCCATGAATGATCAAAAAGTCATATATACAACTATCACTGGCTATCACGCCATAAAGTATACATAAGTTTTTCCAAACAACTAGAAATAAACACATATACTAATGATTCACAAATAAACAAAACACTAATGTAAGTCTTCTGCTTTTTCTTTTCCTTGCCCTTTCCCGTTTTAGGGACTTTACCTGGATTTACATGGAACACACAGGGGTGAGAAATCACAATTTCTAAGTATAAGTATACCAAGACCAACAGTTAATCTTTTATAATAAATAATTTAACCGAACATCAAAAATACATTCGATGTAAAAGAATATCTGACAATCAATAATATATATCAAAGAATCACTCATACAATCCTAAGATATTATCGAACGAGCAACCAAACAATCAATCGATTAAGCCATGACAAATGCTCATACAAGTGTCAATCATGCAATGCTTTATGTTACGAAGTATGATTATGCTCAAACAAAGTCCAAGTATTATGGATGTGCAATGCCAATGCAGATTTTAAAGTTGAAAATACAAGCTATTTACATATTTCCCCAGGAACCGCATTCCTTGTATATATTGAGTAGGATAGGCATCCAAACTTTGACACGACCTAGTGATGTGTGGATTATTTTCCCTCACAAGAGTAAGAGTACCACTACTAACTCCATACACCGGTAACCCTGACCATACTAGCAAACATGCAAGGAGAATTTGGATCCAACGCCTCATTCTCAGATCATATGGTTGTGCACACCATCTAAGGTCACAATACATAGGAAAACAAGCAAATACCAGGTTTGAAAATCAAACATCCAAGCAACATATCAAACACTAGAACATAAGAATCTTAGCCTCACTTATCTAACAAAAGTAGCCAGATTTATATCTCTAGCTAAACAGTATTTAGAACATCCTAAAACCACTCATAAGGCATTTAGAAATCAACCTCATGTTGAATAAGGTTCTAAATACCAACATAGACATTCTATCACCCTTTGAATATCTAATAACTTCCTAACCTTTCATATATGCAAGTTGATAATTCTCACCAAGAAATATCCCTAGAAGTGTCTCTTTACACCCTAAAAGGCTTGCACAAATAATCCCAATAAATAGGGAATTAAATTAGCATTACAATGTAAAAATCAAGATCTGCCCTATCTCTGGCGCTTGAGCGCGTTTAGCACATTGAGCGCCAGCGCCTAAGCACGTAAACAGCATAGCGTGTTGTTCTAGGCAGAACGCGCCTAAGCGTGCACAGCTTCAGCACTTGAGTGCCGAGCGCCCAGTAACATTTGCTGCATAATTTTGCGGCAATGGACATTGTTCCACTGGAAAAATTCTGAGGTTTGACCTCTTCAAATCTGTTTCTTGATGATTTTAAGTCCCAAACAAGTTCATAAACATGAAGAAAACATAAAACACCAATTGATTTCAACAAAAATGGATCAAAACACTAAATCACTCATCCAAACCCCTAAAATCAACACTTAGAGCATTTTTGGCCCAAAATGAAAATTTTCAATTTCTAATCCAAACTCTTAGCATGACCAAGTCATAAACCACTCTTAAAACTTATCCAAGCAAGAAAATTACTTAAAACACCACTAGAACTCAATTTGACATATTAAACCCCAAAATAGCCTAACATGGAAAATGAGTAGAAATGAAGTTTAAAGTATCAAGAACCCCTACCTTCAAGCTCCTTGATGCTGCAGATTAGAGTCTCAGTCCAGAACTTTGGATTTCCCCTTTGATCTCCTCTTCTTTCTCTCTTGTTCTTCCTCCTTTTCTCCTTTCTCTCTTGTTGTTTTTATTTCAAAACCAGCCCGTGAGAATGAGTGAAAAAGAAGCCAGAAATAAAGTGAAATATTAGCCCAAAAGAGTCAACAAACAAAGCTGAACTGTGGCTGGTTTAAGGCCTTTAGTTACAATACTGATCGATCTACTAAAAATACTCAACTTTAGCTAAATCAAGATTTCCAAGTTCCAATAAATTTGAAATAAATACAAAGATTCATTACAAAATTCATTTCCCTAGTATCATAATTTTTCATATTTGTGACTAGTCAATCCAGTATTAAAACACATAACTAATATGCCTAAAAATATCAAATGGACTCATATTATTTTCAAACTTTAACCACATCATAGTATACACATTTGTGACTTAGAAATAAATTATACACGTCTATTTCCATTAGCTAAGCCATTTAAGCTAATATCTGGGGTCATTTTAAGCTATTTTTCATCTTTTGGCTTAGAGCAAAGTGCCTAAACTAACTTAGATTGTCACAAAATTAAACAGGCATGTTAAGCAAGTATTAAGCTACCTCTGTAACTATTTACAATTCTAACATGTTGAAGAGGATGTTACATTTCTCTCCCCCTTTAAAATTTTGTCCCCAAAATTACTTAACTCATATAAATAATTGGGGGTAGTCTTGCTACATGTGGGACTCCAACTCCCAAGTTGCCTCCTCAAAGCTAACATCATCCCAAAGCACCTTCACCAAAGGAATAAGTTTATCTCTATGCTCTTTGGCCCATCTGTCCACGATCCTCATCGGCTGCATAGTATAAGACAAATCATCTCTTAACTGCACAGATTCATTTCTTATGACATGTGAATGATCTGGATTGTACTTCCTAAGTTGTGACACATGGAATACATCTTGAAGGTTTGACAAATTAAGTGGAAGTGCAATTTGGAAGGCTATAGATCCAATTCTCTCTAGGATTTGGTAAGGACTAATGAAACGAGGGTTCAACTTCTATGTTCTCAATGCTCTACCAATCCCTATAGTCAAAGTGACTCTCAAGAATACATGATCTCCTTCACTGAACTCTAGAGGTCTTCTCATCTTATCAGTATAGCTCTTTTGCCTACTTTGATCCATAACCAACCTATCCTGGATCATTTTGATCTGATCTGTGGTCTGCTGTACCAACTCAGGACCTAGAATGGTTTTCTCTTTAATCTCATACCAACATAAAGGAGACCTACACTTTCTACCATAAAATGCTTTATACGGTGCCATACCTATGCTAGTATGAAAACTGTTGTTGTAGGAAAACTCCACTAAGAGTAAGAACTTATCCTAACTCCCTTTCTGCTCTAGCACACATGCTCTCAACATATCCTCAAATGTTTGAATAGTCCTTTTTGATTGACCGTCAGTCTGTGGATGGTATGCTGTACTTAAAGTAAGTTTTGTTTCGAAAGCTTTCTGCAAGGCTTCCTAAAATCTAGATGTAAATCTAGGGTCTCTATTAGAAACTATACTAAGGGGTATACCGTGCATCCTAACTATCTACTGAAGGTATAACTGGGCAAGTCTATCCATAAAGTAGTTAGCTCTAATAGGTATAAAATGGGCAGACTTGGTTAGTCTATCCACTACAACCCATATTGCATCAAATCCTAACTGAGTTCTAGGCAAACCCATCACAAAATCCATTGTGATGCGATCTCATTTCCATTCAGGGACTCCCAAAGATTGAAGAGGTCTAGATGGTTTCTGGTGTTCTATCTTGACCTTCTAACAAGTTAGGCACTTAGACACAAACTCGGCTATGTCCCTCTTCATACCAGACCACCAAAACAACTTCCTTAAGTCTTGATACATCTTAGTGGCCTTGGGATGCATAATGTAGCAACTGCAATGAGCTTCTTTAAGGATCCTTTCCTTGATTCCGTATTCACTAGGAATGTAATGTCTACATTTAAACTTGATCATCCCGTCATCCATCATATCAAACTCTCCAGGATTACCTAAAAAGATTTGCTCACTTACATCACTAAGAGTCTCATCTTCTTTCTGAGCTTCCAAGATATGAGTTCTAAAGTCACTCACTATGTCTACTCGACTCATACTGAGACTATGTGGTATCACATCTATTGAAAGACTCAAGTCTCTAAAACTCTCAAGAAGTTCATTCTCTTGGATCATCATACGGTACACTTGTATGGATTTCCTACTCAGTGCATCAGCCACCATATTGGATTTACTCGGATGGTTCTTTAACTCAAAGTCGTATTCTTTCAAAAACTCCATCCATCTTCGTTGTCTCATGTTCAGCTCCTTCTGATCAAATAATTACTTCAAACTCTTATGATCACTAAACGTCTCAAACTGAACTCTATACAAATAATGTCTCCAAACCTTTGGGCCAAACACTACTGCGGCTAACTCCAAATCATGAGTAGGGTAGTTCTCCTCATGAGGTCTCAACTGCCTTGATGCATTAATAATAACTCTCCTATGTTGCATCAAAACACAACCCAAACCCATCTTTGAAGCATCACAATACACCTCAAAGTTCTCCAAAGGATCCGAAATTACCAACACTGGTGTAGTAGTCAACCTCACTTTAAGTTCTTGGAAACTATCCTCACATGCCTGAGTCCATTTGAAAGAACTGCCTTTCCTAGTTAATATAGTCAAGGGTAGCGTTAACTGAGAAAAACCATTTATGAACCTTCTATAGTACCCCGCTTAGCTTATGAAGCTTTTGATCTTGGTCACAGTGGTGGGCCTCTCCCACTGCAACACAGCATCAACTTTGCTTGGGTCCACAGAAATCCTACCCTAAGATATCACATATCCCAAAAACTGCACTTGTGAAAGCCAAAACTCACACTTAGATAGCTTGGAAAATAACCTATTCTCCTTAAGGGTCTCCAACACTATCCTTAAATGTTGTTCATGCTCCTCTATTGTCTTAGAATATATCAAAATATCATCAATAAACACCACAACAAATTAATCCAAGTAGGGTCTAAAGATCTAATTCATGTAATCCATAAACACTGTCGGTGCATTCGTCAACCCAAAGGACATCACGAGGTACTGATAATGCCCATACCTAGTTCTAAAAGTTGTCTTAAGGATATCCTCTTCCCTAACCCTTATCTGACGATAACCAGACCTAAGATTAATCTTTGAGAAAATCGCAGTTCATCTCAGTTGATCCATTAGACCGTCTATCCTAGGCAACAAATACTTATTTTTAATGGTCACCTTGTTCAGCTATCTATAATCCACACAGAGCCTCATGGTACCATCCTTTTTCTTCACTAAAAGCACAGGTGCTCCTCACGGAGAAATACTCGGCCTAATGAATTTCTTATCCAACAAATCCTCAATTAGCTTTTGAGTTATGCTAACTCTAGTGGCACCATTCTATAGGGTGTTATAGAGATAGGTCCCGTCCCAAGCATTAAGTCTATAGAAAACTCTATTTCTCGCTCGGGTGGCAACTCCACTATGTCACTAGGAAAAATTTCTGGATATTCACTTACCATAAGTATTTCACCTAGGCTTTGCTCAACTTTAACGCTTAGTGAGAACAAGAGTACATATCCTAGATAGCTTTCTTCTAAATAGAGATTAACCTGATTCGTATTGAGATTCATATACTCAAATGGAATGACTCTGGTAGGTATATTTGACAAGAAAATTAGGAATTTTTCTGAACAGTTCAATACTACATGATTGGCGAACAACCAATCCATGCCAAGGATGACATCAATATCTATAAGAGGCAAACAAATAAGGTTTACACTAAAAATTCTATCTTCCATCTTTACACAATAATCAAGACATGCTCAAGATGTTGTAACTAGCTTACTAATAGGTGTAGATACAGATAAGTCATATGAAAGTTTAGACACAGGTAAATCTAGCTCATTCATACAATAATTCAAAACAAAGGAGCGGGATACTCCCGAATCATACAACATAGTTAAAAGATGATTGTGAATAATACATTTAATAAGCCATACATGACTTAAGTTTTAGAAAATTCTCGAATGATATTTTGTGAAGGTTGCTCCCTGCCTTCACACACAAGCATCCCACATTACTCAACTACGTGAAACATGCTTAATTTCAATACTATAAATACCTCCTCCCTCTCCCTAACTCGTTAGAAACCACTCACTTACCCAATTAACAGCAGTAGCTCTGCTTTTGAAACCTAACTCCTCCATTTCCATATTCTCTTCAAATTTGTTTTAAATCTATAGCAAATGTAGGAAATACCAAAAAAACCATTTTTTCTCTCTATTTCTAACACCCATATCTCACAGTACATTCCTTACAATCCATACTCATGGGCTATGTTTTTGGTTTAATGCAACAGTGACTTTTGATGCGAATTTTAAGTTGCGAACTCAAGTGTAGGTTGTCTCAAGTAATAAATTCTCAGGAGTTCGAGGTCGATCCACAGGGAATTGATGAAGAAAAATTCTTTGAGGTAAGGAAAAGATTTTGTCACAACAATAAAGGTGATAAAACTTAGTCACAAATAAAAAGGATTTACTTGGGTTAGGAGATCCACTATTAGTAAGTAAATTAAGGACAAGATTAATTCTTTTTTAACTCAATTAGAATCCACGCATAATGGAGGTTCCAATCAAAAAATACAACATTCAAAGTTCATTTAAAATTATATATGTAATTATATTATGGTTCCTTTAATTATCTATTAATACCACCACTTATAAATGGGGTCAAGCATTCATTGTGCCAATATCTTGTTTACAACAAATCAAGATCTCCACTTTACAAGGAGGGTTTCTAAAATTATTAGAAACAAAATACAATACAAATAATGACCACTTAATAATATATCATTTAAGCACAAGAAAGAAATTAATCTAACTTTAATTTATTACCAAAAGATTCACCCTTTCACCTAAATAAAATGAAAATTAGCTATTCATAGACAAGAGGAAAGAAAGAGAAAAGAAGAAGATAATGAACATAACTTCAATTTAAAACAAAAGAAAATTACAACAAGAGAAACAAATAACACAATAACATGATTTTGATCTCTAAAACCAAGATTCTCCAAATGATCAGCCAAGGCTCCATTTTACAGAGGATGAGGGATACAAAATGACAAGGGGCTGATTAATGAGTGAGTGGATGAGTGAAAAATGCCAAATAGTAGTTTGATGAGTGAAAAATTATAGAGATTCTTGTCTCTAAAATCATTCAATATTGAACTCATAGCATACGTCAGATTCTCGTAAAGTGGTCTTCATGAAAGTTGTAGATATGGATCTTAAATTTTAGATGCCAAAATTTCAGCCTCATTCAGTTCCTACAGCCTGAGATATGCCCTGATTACTATACACTATTCAGGCCCAACTACAACTCCTCTAATCTGACTTGCAAGCCCAATATGACCTCTAAGCCATCCGAATTTCCTCTTGTGTTCTTCATGAAAGTTTGTAGATTTGGGTCTTAACTTTCAAATGCCAAAGTTTCAGCCCAAGGCAGTTCCTACAGCTCGGGTTATGCCCTGATTACTGCACACTATTTAGGATCTAATTACAAAACTCGTGTTTTGACTTCCAAGCCTAATTAGCTCCACTAGATGTCTAATTTTTTCCTGGAGCTCTCATGAAAGTTGTAGAGCTTTCTCTTATCTTTCCTATAAGGTAAGATACATAATTTTTAGACATATAGAACTCACGATATGGTCAAAATACAAAAATAGTGTAAGACCTCAATAATGCTGTAAAAAATCAATTAACCCCAATTTGAGTCCAAACTTACAAAACATAACCAAGCTCAATCAATTAAGTACATGGAGAGTGTAAAAGACTAAAAATGAGGGTTTATTAATGTATAAAATATGTTATTATCAAATTTCCTTAGACTTAGCTTTTTGCACTTTTGGGCAAAACACATAAGACCAAAACTAGGGAACAAGGAAAAATAACACAAACTCAAAAGTTAAAAATTCTAAAAGACTCAGTTTTTAATAATATTTAAGAATGAAGAGCAACCAAAGATTCAAGGGATCAAAACATTTATGAGATAATGCTTTTTCACATCTCAAACTAATAAGCAAGGAAATTTCAATTGAAAAGCATGAATCAAGAATGATAGATCTTCACAAGATTCACTCTCAATCTCTCAAGTGTTTAAAAGGTAGGTATTTCACCCAATTCAACCCATAAAAATTACACTACCATAAGCTTGCTTATCTTCTACTTCTTCACTACTGAGAACACATGCACACACAAATCATGAAGACTTTATTCAAGGTTGTAATGAGGTCAAAGTAAAGGAGGAGGTAATACGGATATGACAAGTTAAATACCAAAGAGAATAAAATAGTATGAGAGTTGAGTTCAATTAATAAGCATTAAAGTTCATCCCAACTCTACCTAATACAAATTCCCTTTACATATTCTTTTCCTTTCCTTTATTGCCTTGTTAGCCTTTCTTTACATATTTTTTTTTATTTTTTTTAAGATGAACATAATATATACATTTTTTAAATTAAACATTTTTTTTTCAACCATTTTGCACACACACCCTTACACTTGTTCAATAACTCATCCAATGGCAAAGCTAATGTTCTTTTATTCCCTAAGGTCGGGTAAGAATATGGTTTTTCATTTAAGGCACATAATGAGCTCGAAATAAAGAATAGTCAAATAAGCTCAAAGGGGTTAAGCAAGGGGAAATAAGTCATTTCCAATGCCTTACGTTAGCAGGAATCAGAGAATTTTCAAGAAGTCATAAGAGTGCTTGATATCATATTGAGACAATATGATGCTGAGCAAGGCTGCCTATTTGTGCATCAATCATTCTTGGCTATTTGGTTAAAGTAGCTATTTCAAGAAAAATGCCTCAATCATATTTATGTATGCATATGAAAAAGTAGCCTCAAATAGAGTCAAAGCTAGTTCTAGAGTAACAATTTCATGAGTGAAAATCACACAAGAAAGAAAAGAATGGTACAAATGTTCAATCCATTCATCAATAGGCTCAAAATCTCACAAGGCATATTTCTATAGTTCTCAGTCCACCAATTCAACATCCATAACCAAGCATGTGATTTTTAAGAAAGAAGACAATTTACTCAATCATGATATGTTCCCTGAATTTGAATTGCTACTTCCACAAAACATAGTTATCTACCTAATTACTCCTTACTCTTCCACCAATTTTGATGCGTCTCAAAAGCAAATTTACCTCAAGGGCATAATTTACTCCTTATTCTATCATCCTTAATTAGTTTTGTTGTTAGTAAGTTGCTGATAAACATATTAAAAAACACACTTCTTAATTATTTTTATTTTTATTTTTGGTTTTTTTTTCACACAACTATCCTCCCCCCAACCAGATCGCAACATTCTCTTCAATATCAAAACATAGATAAGTAAAGGATAGAAGATAGTACTTGTTGTTGTAATTACTGAAAAGAGAAACCTTACACAAATTTAAACAGAAACAAAGTACGATGAATAACACCAAAGGTAAAGGAAAGTTATAGATGAAATGTCAGATCACATTCATGTTCCTTGCTGCCTCCCTTGCTACTTCCTTCTGACCAATCTATCTGAGTTATTACTGGTTCAGGTTCATAAATAAAAGTTTGTAATTTATCAATTAATTCATCAACAGTGGAAGCAAAGATAAGGCATCGTCTTGCTGAAGGTGTGATAAAGTTCTGTTCCACAGTATAGTCAACAAAAGATAACAAATTATCAAAGAAATTATTAACATTCAACAAACCTATGGGTTTATGGTGGATGTTCAGTTGGGCCCAAGAAATTATTTGAAAAACTTCTTCCAAAGTACCAAAACCACCTGGTAAGGCAATGAATGCATCAGAGTTTTTAAGCATTATCCTCATTCGTCCATGCATAGATGAAACTTGAAGTTCTAACCCAATTGTCTTTCCAATGATGTTCCTTCGAGTTAAAGGTTCAAGAATGATACCTAAAACTTGACGGCCTCTTAGATATGCAGAAAGTGATATAGCCCCCATTAACCCAATGCTACCTCCCCTATATACTACACGAATATTCCTCGCAGCAAGTGTTCTACCAACAGTGCTTGCTGCGTTTACAAACTCTAAGCCCTTCCCATAACTTGTCCCACAAAATACACAAATATTAGTAAGTCTACGAATAGAAGAAGAAGCTGCCTCCATTTCTACACTCACACTCCCTTTGAATGATTATGAATTGGAGGAAAATGAAGAAAATAGAGTGTTTAAATAGGGAAGAGAATGGAAAAAGTAATGATAGCACCTATATGGGTAGGTTGGCTGCTGTCAGAAAAGTTTGAAATTAAGAAACACAATTTTTTTTTTGTTTTTTTTTGTTTTTTTTATTTTTTTATTTCTTTTTAAGACTTCAAGAAAAACATTAGGGTAAAGAAGTTTAGAAACCCTTGAAGGACTCTGCCCAAAGGATCGTCTGTCCAAAATCAAAATAAAACAAAATCATATAAAGATAAAATTATAATAAGAAATGGTGGCATACCTTTGAGTTGCGTGTCATCAGTGCAACACAAGAGCTCCACAAGGATTAGGAACACCCTTCCAAAACAAGCCACAAAACCTTTGAGCCCTTTCCGTCCTGCTTACAGAATAATAGTCTTATCTTCCTGCAAACCTAATTAAAGGCCTATATTCTAAGAATGTGGTACTTTGCCGCAACCAATCAAAACTCACCATAGAGGCCTACTAATTAAAATAAGTATATGGCTCAGTGACAGTTTCATGTGCACTGTAAAGACGTGACACTTCTATCTGTCCATCAATCGTCTAGAGCCTGGGGAAAATCCTAGGAATGGACAATGCGGCTCTTTATAGAGCATGACACACGAACCTTATTTATGGACCAGCGTGCGAAGGTCCACCCGAGTCAATGACGGGTCTGCCACTGGCAGTGGCTCCACACTCAATGAAGAGATGGTACTCTTTCGATCGCCCTTTTTTTCATTTTTTTTAAGAGATGAATAAGATAATGTATACATGTTGTTGTGATTGTGGCTCATATCTTCCTCTGATTTTACGCCCAGTAACGGCTTAAACTCCTTCTATGAGTCGAGGATAAGCTTCCCATCCAATTTTCTTATAAATTGGCAAATAGGGTCTTTTTGAGTTAGATTCCAAAGACTATAATGCTTTTGCTCGTCCTTGAAGAGATTTCACAAATTAAGAAGTTCACAATGCACAACTCCACAAGAATGTGTCTCAAGAGTTAATAAGATATCATCTAATAACTCCTTACTCAGTCCATTTTTAATAAAATATATTTTGTCTTCTCGGTTTGTGAAAACCATTCCTAAAGAATGACATCATGTGTTACAATCCCATCGCGCACATTTATGACAAACTTGCATTCTTTTCAATCTTTTTCTTTTAGAATACAAACTTTTACTGAGACCTGGCATGTATGGGACAAATGAATTTAAAGATTAACCAGTTAAATAAACCTTTGCTTCAATTATCCAACGTATATCTTCTGGGATGCCCTTGTACATTAATAGTCTCAGTTTTTCACACCTAGCTTTGTAGATTTTTGTTAGAGCATTTAGAGGAAGAGAAAGAAAATGTTTTCTTAAATTCGAGAGAATGAAATCTATTTTAAAAGGAGAAAGAATCAGTTATTATGGGAAACTAAAAAACAAACCGACTTGAGAGTCACGGAGTACCATTATCCACCACTTAACCGGGAACACAAAGAATTTCAAAAAGAAAGCAACAAAATTAAAATAAATTCTACTTATAACAAGGATAAGAAAAGGAGATGGATTCTACCTCAACAACTTGGTTTTCTAGAAATGGTTTGAGTTTTTGTCCATTGACCTTAAATACATTACCATTCTAGGGTTCTCAATGTCTATGGCCCCATGAGGATACACATGTTTGATAATAAAAGGGCCAGTCAACCTAGATCTCAATTTTTCAGGGAATAGGTGAAGATGAGAATTATAAAGCAAAACTTTTTGACCAATTTCAAAAGATTTTCTCAAAATTGATTTGTCATGAAAAGCTTTTATTCTAGCTTTATAAATTTGTGAGTTTTCATATACATCATTTCTCAATTCCTTAAGTTCATTTAATTACAATTTGCGTAACCTGTAAGCATTATCAAGATTTGAGTTGAAAGCTTTAATGACCCAAAATGTTTTATGCTCCAATTCTACAGGCAAATGACAAGGTTTTCCATAGACTAACCGATAGGGTGACATGCTTAAAGATGTTTTGAAAGTAGTATGGTAAGCCCAAAGTGCATCGTTTAATCTTAAAAACCAATCTTTACGATTTAGGTTAACCATTTTTTTCAAAATTTGTTTAATCTCCCTATTTGCTAATTCTACTTGTCCACTTGTCTGAGGATGATAAGGAGTGGCAATTTTGTGTGTAATGTCATATTTCTTCATTAAAGATTCAAATGGTTTATTGCAAAAATGTGTTCCCCCATCACTGATGATAGCTCAAGGGATTCCAAATCGACTTAAAACATTTTCTTTAAAAATTTAAGAATAGTTTTGTGATCATTGTGTCAACATGGAATCGCCTCAATCCATTTTGAGACATAATCAACTACAACCAAATTATACATAAATCTAAATAATGATGGAAATGGACCCATGAAATCAATTCCCCAATAATAAAAAATTTCAATGACAATGATAGGGCTCAAAGGCATCATGTCTCGTTTAGAAATGGAACCTAATTTCTGACAATTTTCACAACTTTTGCAAAAAATATAGCTGTCCTTAAATAAAGTGGGCTAATAAAATTCATACTGCAAGATTTTCGCAGCTATTTTCTTTGAAGAAAAATGACCTCCACATGCTTCTAAATGATAAAATTTAATGGCATTACCTACCTCATTATCGGGTACACATCTCCAAAAGATTTGATCAAGATAATATTTGAATAAATATGGGTCATCCTAATAGAAAATTTTCACCTCAAGCAAAAACTTTTTTTTGTCTTGGTGCGTCCATTGAGGCGACATGTTACCTGTTATAAGAAAATTAACAATGTTAGCAAACCAAGGCATGAAATTGACAGAAAATAAAAATTTATCAGGAAAAGAATCATTGATAGGTGTGTTATCAAAAGATGAGCTTGTTATAAGTCTAGACAAATAATCTACAACAACATTTTCAGCTCCTTTCTTATCTTTTATTGTGATGTTGAATTCTTGAAGCAACAAGATCCACCGTATCAACCTAGGTTTGGCATCTTGCTTATTAAATATCTAATAGCAGCATGATCAGTGAAAACAATAGTAGAAGAACTAATTAAATAAGCTCAAAATTTGTTCAATGTAAAAATTACAGCAAGTAGTTCTTTTTCAGTAGTAGTGTAATTCATTTGTGCACTATTTAAAGTTCGACTTGCGTAATAAATTACATGAGGCTTACTTTCCTTTCTCTGTCCTAAAACAGCGCCAACATCAAAATCACTAGCATTATACATCAACTCAAGAGGCAAAGACCAGTCAGGGGATTGCATGATAGGAGCAGATGTCAAAAGACCGATTAATTTTTCAAAAGATTTCTGACAATCTTGAGTCCAATCAAATAATGCATCTTTTGTTAGAAGATTACATAATGGTCTAGATATGATACTAAAGTCCTTAATGAATCTTCTGTAAAATCCTGCATGTCCTAAAAAGGAACGAACTTCTCTGACTGTTTTTGGTGAAGGTAAATGAGCAATTAATTCAACTTTGATTTTATCAACTTCAATTCCCTTAGAAAATATCACATGACCTAACACTATTCCTGAGATAACCATGTAATGACATTTTTCCCAATTTAACACAAATCTTTTTTCTTCACATCTTTTAAGAACTTTTTCTAAATTATCAAGACAATTTTCAAAAGAATTTTCAAAAACTGTTAGGTCATCTATGAAAACCTCTAAATAATGCTCAATCATGTCACTAAAAATACTTAACATGCATTTTTGGAAAGTTTTCAAAGCATTACAAAGGCTAAAAGGTATTCTTCTATATGCAAAAGTGCTAAAGGGGCACGTAAAAGTGATCTTTCTTGATCCTCTAATGCAATTGGTATTTGATTATACCCTAAATAACCATCAAGCAAACAATAGTAGGGATGTCTTGCTACTCTTTCCAGAATTTGATCAAGAAATAGCAAAGGGAAATGATTTTTCCTAGTGGCTGCATTTAATTTTCTAAAATCAATACACATACGCCAGCTGGATAAAACTCGAGAGGTATTAATTCACTTTTTTCATTTTTAACACTATTATTCCAGATTTCTTAGGCACAACTTGTGTAGGGCTTGCCTACTAGCTATCAAAGATAGGGTAGATAATTCCAACTTCAAGTAATTTGAGAATTTCAACTCTAACTACCTTTTTCATGTGTTGATTTAATCTTCTTTGAGGTTGTTGAGATGTTTTAGCATTATCCCCTAAATGTATTCTATGTGTACTAATTAATGGATTAATGCCTTTTATGTCATTTAATGTCCATCCAATTGCACTTTTATGCCTTTTAAGTACTTCTATCAACATACCTTCTTGTTCTTTGGTCAGGGATAAGGAAATTACCACTGAAAAACTTTGTTCTTCTCCTAAAAATGTGTACTTTAACCCAGTAGGTAATGACTTTAGTTCCAGTGTGGATACTTCTTCATGGGTATCATCATTCATGAGTTTTAGCTCTTCAAATCTTAGCTTCCATCCTTTGTATTCCATTACCTGTGTACAGTCAAGCAAAGAACATATTTCAGAAACATCATCATCTAATTGTGTAGCTGAATCAAATGAATTAATTAAAGAAATTTTTAATGGGCCAGAAGAACTCCTGGTTTGAATATGGTCATCTATAATGGCCTCAATCCTTTCAACTTCTTCCTTTTCATCATAAACTTCTTGTGGTTGCTTGCACATGTTGAAAACATTAAGCTCCAGTGTCATATTTCTAAATGTTAGCTTCACCACTTTATTTCTGTAATTTATTAAAGTATTAAATGTTGCAAAAAATGACCGACCTAAAATAACAAGAATTGACTTGCTAATATTATCCATAGGTTCAGTTTCTAAGACAATAAAATTCACAGGATAAATGAATTTATCAACTTGTACTAACACATCTTTCACTATTCCTTTTAGAATTTTAATTGATCTAAAAGCAAGTAGAAGAGTTACAGAAGTTGGTTTTAACTCACCTAGGTTGAGTTGCTGATAAACTGAATATGAAAGCAAATTAACACTAGCACCAAGATCAAGTAAAGCTCGTTCAATTTTATGTTCTCCAATAATGCATGAAACTATAGGACAACTAGGGTCTTTATATTTCAATGCATTATTGTTCTGAAGAATAAAGCTTACCTGTTCGGCCAAAAATGCATTTTTTTCACATTTAGTATCCTTTAAACAGTGCACAAGTCCTTCAAAAATTTAGTATAATAGGGAATCTATTTGATAGCAACTAAGAGGAATATTGACCTTCACTTATCTAAGGATTTTAAAAATTTCATTGTTATGGTTCACTTTACTCAAATTTTTTAATGCTTGAGGATATGAGGGTGAAGGTGAGGGTTTGGTCTCCTTTTGGCCAGGTGGCTTATCAACTCCTTCATCATCTTTGGGACTTGATTCATCATCGTTCTCACAAGGTTCAGGAATTTGTTTTTCAAAAACTTTTTCACTCCTAAGAGTTATCACTAACTTAACTTAATCTATTTGTTGGCTTTCTGAACTATCCTTATTTAGGCTGTACTGACCCTTGGAATTTGGTTGAGGTTGAAAAGGAATTTTTCCTTTCTCGTGAATGGTGAGTGCAGAAGAAAGTTTAGCAAGAGTGTCTTTTATGTCAATCATAGCTTGAGTGTTTGAATTATTAATGGGCTCTTGCTTTTCCATGAATGCATGCAATGTTCCTTCAAGGTTTTTCCTATATGATGGGACATAGGGTGCATATCCTTGAGAATTTTGAGAGTCCTGCTGCGCTTGAGGAGGTGGTGGTTGCATAAATTGTGCCTGATTATTAGTCCTCCAACTGAAGTTCGGGTGATTTCTCCATCTCAGATTGTATGAATCTAAAAAAGAAGAGGTGAATAACTTTTTAAAAAAATTGTTCATTGCATTTATTTGCTCATGCACAACTTCTTTAAAAACAGGAATTTTTTGACATTCATTTGTTGAATGTCCTAATTCATCACAAATGCTACAAATTTCTTCATTTTGCACATATTTGATATTTTTTACTTTCCCTGGTTCCATGGCTTCAACCTTTCTAGCCAAACTAGCAAACCTAGCATTTAGATCTTCTTCTTGACTAAGATGATATTTTCTTTTACTAGCATTTGCAAGGTTATATCTAATTGAATTTTCAGAAGGATTAGTATCATGCTAAGATTGAGAGTTTTCAGACAAATAGTCTAAATAATCTAAAGCTTCTTCAGGTTCTTTATCAAGAAACTCATCATTGCACATTGTTTCTACAAATTGCTTGGATTTAGGTGTTAACCCTTCATAAAGGAAGCTTATAGTGCGCTATTTTTCAAAACCATGATGTGGGCAAGAATTTAACAAATCTTTAAAACATTTCTAACTTTGAAAATATGCTTCATTTGAATTTTGAGAAAAATTTTGGATTTGTCTTTTCAAAGCATTGGTTTTATGTGTTGGAATTTTTTTTTTTTAAAACTCACCTTGCATTTCTTGCCATGTGCCAATTGATCTTGGTTTCAAAGTATTAAGCTAATTTTTTGCTTTATCTTTCAAAGAAAAAGGAAACAATTTAAGCTTAACAATCTCTTCAGTGCAAGTTTGGTCATTAAAAGTGGTACATACTTCCTCAAATTCTTTTAGATGTAAATATAAGCTTTCAGATTCTAAACCATGAAAATTAGGAAGTAATGAAATCATACCCAACTTAAATTTAAAATTGTTAGCATTAAGTGGAAAAATAAAACATGATGGACTACAATTTTGAGATGGTTACAAATATCCACGCATTTCGCAATGATTGATTTTCATGTTCATCATGCACACTTTCATTTTCAGCCATTGTGTTTAATGTGTATGATTGTGATTCAATCAAATCAATATATAAAGTACTAGGATTAATTTTAACTAAACGACTAGAATTTAAATCACGATACTAATTAAGCATAAACAAGTAACTTAAATTAGAAAATAAAATGTATAAGTAGGCGGTATAAACCTGTTAAATATTAAAAAGGATGTGGTATAAACCAGCTACCAAATAAATATTAACAAGTAGTAAGTTAGTAAGTTGATAAAGTAAAAAATTAGTAAGCTGATAAAGTAAAAAGTTAGATAGTTAGAAAGTTAATAATTAGGTTAGTAAGTTAGTAAGTTCGAAAGTTAGATTTAAAGTGCAGAAAGTAAGATACTGAGAAAATAAAGTGCGAGAAAGTAAAATATAGAAAATAAAGTACAAAAAGTAAAATACAAAAAATAAAATACTGAAAGTAAAATATAAAAAAAAAAGTACGAGAAAATAAAGTGCAGAAAGTAAATTTAAAACATGAAAACAAGAGAATTGACAAGCCGATTTTTTGCTCTGAGAGAGAGAAGAGAAGAATAAAGATTATTTCATTAATGATTAAAGATTACAGAGGGAGAATGGAGAGTTTCTCTAACTAAATTAGTACGTTAATAAGTACAAAAAAATTAAAAAAGTAGAAAAAAATATATACAAGATCCACAGGGATAATATATATATATATATATATATATATATATATATATATATATATATATATATATATATATATATAGGGACATATCTAGTGAAAGGAGTTTTTATTGTGAGAGGGTGAGAGAAATAAATCTTGACCATACAACGATACATGGATGGTCAAGATTCACTCCTCTCATCTCTCACAATAAACACTCCTCTCATCTGAGTAAGATCCTATATATATATACAAAATATATACAAAATAAATTTGTTCTTCAAATCAAGTCTCCGGCAATGGCGCCAAAAACTTGATGTGAATTTTAAGTTGCAAACACAAGTGCAGGTTGTCTCAAGTAATAAATTCTCGGGAGTCCAAGGTTGATCCACAGGGAATTGATGAAGAAAAATTCTTTAAGGTAAGGAAAAGATTTTGTCACAACAATAAAGGTAATAAAACTTAGTCACAAATAAAAAGGATTTACTTAGGTTAGGAGATCCACTCTTAGTAAGTAAATTAAGGACAACATTAATTCTTTTTATAACTCAATTAGAATCCACATATAGTGGAGGTTCTAATCAGAAAATACAACATTCAAAGTTCATTTAAAATTATATATGTAATTATATTATGGTTCATTTAATTATCTATTAATACCATAACTTATAAATGGGGTCAAGCATTCATTGTGTCAATATCTTGTCTACAACAAATCAAGATCTCGACTTTACAAGGAGGGTTTCTAACATTATTGGAAATAAAATACAATACATATAATGACCACTTAATAATATATCATTTAAGCACAAGAAAGAAATTAATCTAACCTTAATTTATTACCAAAAGCTTCACCCTTTCATCTAAGTAAAATAAAAATTAGTTACTCATAGACAAGAGGAAAGAAAGAGAGAAGAAGAAGAAGATGAACATGACTTCAATTTAGAACAAAAGAAAATTACAACAAGAGAAACAAATAACACAATAGTATGATCTTGATCTCTAAAACCAAGATTCTCCAAATGATCAGTCAAGGCTCCCTTTTATAGAGGATGAGGGATACAAAATGATAAGGGGCTGATTAATGAGTGAGTGGATGAGTGGATGAGTGGGTGAATGAGTGGAAAATGTCAAATAGTAGTTTAATGAGTGAAAAATTATAGAGATTCTTGTCTCTGAAATCATTCAATGTTGAACTCATGGCATGCGTCAAATTCTCATCAAGTGGTCTTCATGAAAGTTATAGATATGGATCTTAACTTTTAGATGCCAAAATTTTAGCCCCATTCAGTTCCTACAGCCCGAGATATGCCCTTATTATTATACACTATTCAGGCCTAGCTACAACTCCTCTGTTCTTACTTGCAAGCCCAATATAACCTCCAAGCCATCCGAATTTCCTCTTGTGTTCTTCATGAAAGTTGTAGATTTGGGTCTTAAAATGCCAAAGTTTCAGCCCAAGGTAGTTCTTACAGCTCGAGTTATGCCCTGATTAATGCACACTATTCAGGTTCTAATCATAAAACCTGTGTTCTGACTTCCAAGCCCAATTAGCTCCACTAGATGTTTTTCCCTAGAGCTCTTCATGAAAGTTGTAGTGCTCTCTTTTATCTTTCTTACAAGGTAAGATACATAATATTTAGACATATAGAACTCAAGATATAGCCGAAATATAGAAATAGTGTAAGATCTCAATAATGTTACAAAAAATCAATTAAGCCCAATTTGAGTCTAAACTTACAAAACATAACCAAGCTCAATCAATTAAGTACATGGAGAGTGTAAATGACTAAAAATGAAAGTTTATTAATGTATACAATATGTGATTATCAGCTTTGCTGATGTCTAGAACTGATTTTTCAATCGTGTTATTCGAATAAGGACTGTGTTATTTGAATAAACCATGTTTAAAAGCTTCACTGTTTTTGATTTTCACGAATGATTATTCGAATAACGTGTGGTTAATCGAAAAAACTTTAGTTTATTCGAATAACACTTTTCAGAATTGAATAGATATGAGACGTGTAACACCCTAATACAAATTATTGTAAAATAAATGGAATATTTTAAAATAAATCACATTAGACATGTCATTTCTAAAAATGCAAAAAATAAAAACCCATAATAACTACTAAAGTCATCACAGAGAGCCACGAATGATAAAAAGGTCATATATATACAAACATCGTTGACTAACAAGCCATACTGTATACAAAAGCTTTTACAAAATACCAGAAAAGTACAAATATACAATCTGATTCTAAAAGAAATAAAGCTGCTGAACTAAGCCTTCTACTTCTTCTTTTTGTTGCCCTTTCCCTTTTTAGAGACTTCACCTGGATTTACATGGAACACATAGGGGTCAGAAATCATAATTTCTCAGTATAAGCATACCAAGACCAGCAGTTAATCATTTATAACAAATAAATGAACGGAACACAAAAACACATTAGAAGTAAAAGAATATCCGATAATCAATAATATCAAAGAATCATCCATACAATCCTAAGATACTATCGAACAAGCAACCAAACAATCAACTAATCAAGTAAGACAACTGCCCATACAATTGTCAACCATGCAATGTTTCATGTTATGAAGTATGATTATGCTCAAACAAAGTCCAAGTATTATGGATGTGCAATGCCAATGCAGGTTTTAAAGTTTGAAAACACAAACTACTTACTTATTTCCCAAAAACCACTGTTTCTTGTATATACAAAGTAGGATAAGCCTAAAAGCATAAACCCACTTGGTAATAGGTAGACGTTTTCCCCTCACCGCGTAAGAGTACTATTATCACCCCCATACCGGTAACCCTGACCATGCAAGCATAAATGTAAGGAAAATCTAGATCCAATACGTCGTTCTCAGGTCATATGATTGTGCACACTATCTAAGGTCATAATATATAGGAAACAAGTAAATATCAGGTTTGAAATCCAAATATCCGAGCCACGTATTAAACGCTAGGACATAGGAATCTTAGCCTCACTTATCCAACAAAGTATCTAGAACCCTGTCACTAGCATTTTCATACCTAGAACCTTACATCATCACTTCACAACTGATTTCCAAGACAATCTCATGTTGTGCAAGGTCTTAGATATAACCCTGAGGCATTCTAGGCTCAAAGATTTGCCTAAGGTTCCACAACTTCTTATATATGCAAAGTGGTCATTCTGTCCAATAATTACCCCCATTTGTGCCTCAATACACTTAGGAAAGCATATAAGAGTGATCCCATCACTTAGGAAATTTTAAAACATCAAAACCACAATGTTGAAAAATCTTGGAGCTTATGTTGCGGCGTGACATCCACACGCCATGGTGTGGTGGTCTCAAGTTTTAATATTGGAACTGGCATCGAACGCATGCCGTAGCCTACCAGATCTTGTGCCGTGGCGCAAGCAGTAGAAATTAGGTTTTATGGAATTCTGCAGAACCAGGTACTGGTCCATTGGCATAATTACAAAATTTGATCACTTCAAATTTGTTTCTTGGTGATTTTAAGTCCCAAATAAGTTTACAAACATGAGGGAAACATAAAACACTAATTGATTTCATCAAAAATGGATGAAAACATAAAATCACTCCTCCAAACCCCTAAAATCAACACTTAGAGCATTTTAGGTCCAAAAGGAAAATTTTCAGTTTTTAATCCAAATTCTTAGCATGAACAAGTCATAAACCATATTTAAAACTTATCTAAGCAAGAAAATCACTAAAGACACCATAAGAACTCAATTTGGCATATTAAACCTCAAATAAGCCTAACATGAAAAATGAGTAGAAATGAGAGGTTAAGCTCAAAAACCCTACCTTGTGAAGCAAAGCTGCTGCAGATGGTGCCTCAATCCAGAACCTTGGATTTCCCTTTTGATATCCTCTTTTTTTCTCTCTTGTTCTTCTTCCTTTTCGCTTTTCTCTCTTGCTTCCACTAGTTCTGTTTTTTTTTCAACCGTGAAGAGTGAATGAGAAACAAGTGAAAAACTACAAATATCATGAAAAAAAGTCCAATATAAAGGCTAAAAACTGTGGAGAGTTAAGGGCCATTGGTTATAACACTGATACTTCCCGATCTACTAAAAACACTCAACTTTAGCTAAATCAAATTTTTCAAGTTCCAACAACTTTAAAATAAATGCAAAGATTCAGTAAAAAAGTTATTTCACTAGTATCATATTTTTTCATATCTGTGACTAGTTAATCCGACATTAAAACACACAACTAGTATGCCTAAAAATACCAAACAAACTCTGATTATTCTCAAACTTTAACCACATCACAAAATACATGTTTTTGACTTAATCTATTTCCATTAGCTAAGCCATTTAAGCTAATATCAGGGTCATTTTAAACTACTTTTCACCGTTTGGCTTGCAGCAAAGTGTCTAAACTAACTTAGATTATCACAAAATTTAACAGGCATGTTAAGCAAGTATTAAGCTACCTCTGTAACTATTTACAAGTCTAACATATTGAAGAGGATGTTACATTTCTCCCTTTTTTTAAAAATTTTGTCCCTAAAATAGCTTACCTCATATAAAGAACTATGGGTAGTCTTGCTACATGTGGGACTCCAACTCCAAGTTGCTTCTTCAAAACTAGCACTATCCCGAAGCACCTTCACCAGAGGAATCCGCTTACTTCTAAGTTCTTTGACCCATCTGTTCACGATCCTCATCAGCCGCATAGCATAAGACAAATCCTCTCTTAACTGCACAGATTCATTTCTTATGACATGTGAAGGATCTGGATTGTACTTCCTAAGCTGTGACACATAGAATACATCATGAAGGTTTGACAAACTGGGTGGAAGTGCAATTTGGTAAGCTACACGTTAAATTCTCGTTAGGATCTAGTAGGGACCAATGAAACGAGGGTTCAACTTCCGTGTTCTCAATGCTCTACTAATCCCTATTATCGGAGTGAATCTCAAGAATACATGATCTCCCTCACTGAACTCTAGAGGTCTTCTCCTTTTATCAGCATAGCTCTCTTACCTACTTTGATCCATAACCAACCTATCCCGGATCATTTTAATCTAATATGTGGTCTGTTGTACTAACTCAGGACCTAGAATGGTTTTCTCTCCAACCTCATAGCAACATAAAGGGGACCTATACTTTCTACCATAAAGTGTTTCATACGGTGCCATACCTATGCTAGTATGAAAACTATTGTTGTAGGCAAACTCCACTAAGGGTAAGAACTCATCCTAACTCTTTTTTTGCTCTAACACTCATGCTCTTAACATATACTCAAGGGTTTGAATAATCTTTTCCGATTGACCGTTAGTCTGTGGATGGTATGTTGTACTTAAACTAAGCTTTGTTCCAAAAGCTTTCTGCAAGGCTCCCCAAAATCTAGATGTAAATCTAGGGTCTCTATTGGAAACTATACTAAGGGGTATACCATGCATCCTAACTATCTCCTAAATGTATAACTGGGCAAGTCTATCCATGGAGTAGTTAGCTCTAATAGGTATAAAATGGGCAGACTTGGTTAGTCTATCCACTATAACCTATATTGCATCAAATCCTAACTGAGTTCTAGGCAAACCCATCACAAAATCCATTATGATGTTATCCCACATCCACTCAGGGATTACCAAAGATTGAAGAAGTTCAGAGGGTTTCTGGTGTTCTATCTTAACCTTCTGACAAGTTAGGCACCTAGAAACAAACTCAGCAAAATGATGAAATTGCCCATACACAAAGCATATTGGGCAGGGTCGGTCTCCATGTTGTCTCCCACACTTGGAATACTTTAGTCCCAAAAATTCCTTCTGAACATGCTTACCCTTATCTTGAGTAAAGCTAGGTTTAGAAGATCTTTTCTTGAACTTGTCATCACCCTTCTTCCTCTTCTAAAGATCCTGTGACTTAGGCTCTAAAGAAAGCTTCCTAGATTGCCTCTCGATTATCCGACACTTGTTAATCAGAGTTTCAAAGTCCCGAATTTCAAACTGCTGAACGACATTATGAATGTCTTCTCTCAATCCTTTGTCAAACTTAACATACTTCCAAGAATCATCTGGATTAAATCTAATGCAAGAAGAGAATTTAGATAATTCATTGAATTTGACCACGTACTAGCTAATAGACATGTCCCCCTGTTCTAACTTTAGAAATTTTATCTCTTTGGCATTCTGAAGATTCTGTGGAAAGAACTTTCTCATAAATGAACTTCTAAAGATCCCCCGCATCGTATGAGTCCTTGATGCCTTAAGAGCCCTCTTTGTATCCACCCACCAATCCTCTGCCTCACCCTCCAACATATACAAAGAAAAAAGCACCTTATGCTCGTCTGAGCAAGTCATAAAGTGAAGATCTTCTCTATTTCCTTGAGCCAACCCTCAGCTCTGACTTAGTTGTACTCTCTGTTAAAAGAAGATGGATTTGATTTCCTGAATTTCGAGAGGTCTTGGAAAGTTTGATTCCTTTCGGCTGCCTCTTGGTGTGGTTACCCCTAGTGGTATGGTGGAGGTGTAGGTGGTACTGGTTGCTAAGTTCCCAACCTCTCAAGCACTCTAGCAGTTACTACTGTCTGCTCTTTTATTGTGTTGGCAATTATAGCTACCTACTCTGTTTGTTGCATCATGGCATTGGCCATTGCCATCATGGTGGCTGCCACATAAATGCCTTCATTTCTAGAGTTCCTGTTATTGCTTCTATGCGGTCGCCCTTGCCCTCTTGTTGCCATAGTTTTTTGTAAACACAGAACAATACATATTGAGGTAGTTAATCCCAATATCATGTAACGTGCAACAGTAGCTAAAATAGTCAAAACAAGGCAGCCATATAATTCAATCAAACATCTCACACAATAGATAAAAAAAATGCACAACACAAGAAGGAACTCTTAAACATGCCTAAACATAGTCAATCCTCACGCCGGCTCAACAAGATGAACTGCTTTAATACCATAATGTAACACCCTAACACAAATTATCGTAAAATAAACAAAATATTCTAAAATAAATCGCATTAAACATGTCACTTCTAAAAATGTGGCAAATAAAAATTTATAATAACTTACACAGTCATTATAGAGAGCCACGAATAATCAAAAAGTCATATATACAACTATCATTGGCTAACACGCCATAAAGTATACTTAAACTTTTCCAAACAACTAGAAATAAACACATATACAAATGGTTCACAAATAAACAAAACACTAATCTAAGCTTTCTGCTTCTTCTTTTCCTTGCCCTTTCCCTTTTTAGGGACTTTACCTGGATTTACATGGAACACACAAGGGTGAGAAATCTATTTCTCAATATAAGCATACCAAGACCAACAGTTAATCATTTATAATAAATAACTCAACTGAACACCAAAAATACATTTAATGTAAAAGAATATCTGACAATCAATAATATCAAATAATTACCCATACAATCCTAAGATACTATCAAACGAGCAACCAAACAATCAATTGATTAAGTCATGACAAATGCCCATACAAGTGTCAATCATGCAATGCTTTATGTTATGAAGTATGATTATGCTCAAACAAAGTCCACGTATTATGGACATGCAACAACAATGCAGATTTTAAAGTTGAAAACATAAGCTATTTACTTATTTTCCCAAGAACCGTGTTTCTTGTATATACTGAGTAGGATAGGCATCCAAGCCCTGACATTACCGGGTGATGTGTGGACTAGTTTCCCTCACAAAAGTAAAAGTACCACTACCAACTCCATACACCAGTAACCCTGACCATACTTCGGATCCAACACATCATTCTCAGGTCATATGGTTGTGCACACCATCTAAGGTCACAATATATAGGAAAACAAGCAAATACTAAGTTTGAAAATCAAACATCTGAGCCACATATCAAACACTAGAACATAAGAATCTTAGCCTCACTTATCCAGTAAAAGTATCCAGATTCATATCTCTAGCTAAACAGTATTTAGAACATCCCAAAACCACTCACAAGGGATTTAGAAATCAACCTCATGTTGAACAAGGTTCTAAACACCAACATAGACATTTTATCACCCTTTGAATTTTTAATAACTTCTCAAACTTTTCATATATGCAAGTTGATAATTCTCACCAAGAAAAATCCCTAAAAGTGTCTCTTTACACCCTAAAAGGCTTGCACAAATGATCCCAACAAGTAGGGAATTAAATTAGCATCATAATGCAAAAATCAAGATCTGCCCTGTCTCAGGCGCTTGAGCGCGTTAAGCATGTTGAGCGCCAACGCCTGAGCGCACGAACAGCATGGCGTGTTCTTCTAGCTAGAACGCGCCTAGGCGCGCAAAGCTTCAGCGCTTAAGTGTCGTGCGCCCAGCTGCATTTGCTACATAATTTTACAGCAATGGACATTGTTCCATTAGTAAAATTCTGAGATTTGATATCTTCAGATTCGTTTCTTAATTATTTTAGGTCCCAAACAAGTTTACAAACATGAAGGAAACATAAAACACCAATTGATTTCATAAAAAATGGATCAAAACACTAAATCACTCATCCCTAAAATCAACACTTAGAGCATTTTAGGCCCTAAATGAGAATTTTCAATTTCTAATCCAAACTCTTAGCATGAACAAGTCATAAACCACACTTAGAACTTATCCTAGCATGAAAATCACTTAAAATATCACTAGAACTCAATTTGACATATTAAACCCCAAAATAGCCTAACATGGAAAATGAGTAGAAATGAAGTTTAAAATATCAAGATCCCCTACATTCAAGCTCCTTGATGCTACAGATTAGAGTCTCAAAACTTTGGATTTCCCCTTTGATCTCCTCATCTCTCTTATTCTTTCTCCTTTTCTCCTTTCTCTCTTATTATTTCTATTTCAAAACTAGTCGTGAGAATGAGTGAAAAACAAGCTAGAAATAGAGTGAAATATCAGCCTAAAAGAGTCAACAAACAAAGTTGAATCGTGGCTGGTTTAAGGCCTTTAGTTACAATACTGATTATAACACATATGAAAATATGTTATACTTGTATATGATTATAGATGTAGCTATTATTAGTTTGGCATGTTTGTTAAGTTTTGTGATTGTCTGAGCATGTTTAGTCATTTCACTGTAGTTCCTTGTTTGGAAAATAGCTATTTTTGGCCTCAGATTAAACTTAAACTGCTTAGTTAATGGAAATAAGTATGGAGAACTTGTTTCTAGGTCACAAATATATGGAAGTAGATGTGGTTAAAGTTTGAGGTTAATCGAAGTTTGTTTGACATTTTTAAGCATACTAGTTGTGTTTTAGTGTCAGATTGATCCCCAACTGATATGGAAATATCAGCTTTTGGTTAAACAAAATTTTTAATGAATCTTAGGATTATTATTTTTTAGTCTGTTGGAAGTTAGGAACCTGGATTTGGTGAAATCTAAGTATTCTTAGCAGATCAGGATATATCACTTAGCCACTTAAGTAACCAAAGTCACTCACGACCAAGTGTTTCAGCCTTGTTACTTAAAGGCTTGAGATGAGATATTTGTATCTCATTTTTCACTCTTTTCACTCTCTTCTCTCACGGTTGCAGCTACCAAGGGAAAGGCAAAGGAAAGCCAAGCAAAGAAAGAGGAAGAGGAGGAAAGGAAAAGGAAGGGAAAAGCCAAGGCTTCATCATCATCATCATCTTTGATCCAAGAGGTAGGGGTTTGTGCTTTTTTCATCCTCTTTTTCCCACTTTTATCATTTATGCATTTGTGAGTCATAATAGGTTAAATTAGTTTCTAGAGGTGTTTGAAGTGTTTTTTTTTACTTGATTAAGTTCCCTTGGTTGTTTAGGACTTATTCATGCAATAGGTTTGTGTGAGAAACCTAGAATTGGATATTTGAAACTTGAACCTAAAAGTGATAAAGGTTAGGTTTTGATTTGTGGTTTTGATCATAGAATCCAAATTGGAGATTTTTGTTGGTGATTAATGATTCCTATGTATTAGTAAACTTATTAGGGACCTCAAATCACTTAGAAACTGAGTTGGAGTGGCCAAAATCCAAGAATTTGGCCAATGGAACAGTGCCATAATTCTACAAATTTTGCTATAGTTTGTCTGGTTGAGAAACACAGCCCGTGTCTAAAAATACGGCGGGAAGGGGGGGTTGTGTCCCTCTCTTCCTGTTCTAATTCATGAAACTGTGCTCACAGAGCAAAACACGGGGGGGGGGGGGCATGTTATCAGACATAGCCCGTGTCTGAGGCCAGAATTTTCAAAAATGTCATTTTTGATGTTTTCAAGTTCTTGGCTAGATGGGAACATTAGTATATGTTTCCTAAAGTGTGTAAAGGCACCTATGGGAGTATTTCAAGGAAGAAATGACTAATTTGTTCATGTGAGAAAAGTGTGAGTCCTTAGGCAACCAATGGGTTGGAAATGGCATAGGGTAACACTTAGGATTTTGACCCATATGGGGTTGTTTTAGTATCTTTTGTGATGCTATATGTGATGGGAATGACACATAGTGCGAGTATGTGGGTATTCCTAAGTTGATGGTTGAAAAGCCTCGTAGAGGAGGATAAACACGTTTAAGAGCATTGGTTATGGCTTGTGTAGGAGGATATCCAATGTGGCATTAAATGTGTATGCTAAATATCACTTTGTATGTTTTCTCACACACTTGCTATTTCCACGTACCTGTGATTGGTGTATGAGATGGTGAACACCCTTTGTTAAGAGGTGGAGTAGACCATTCATTGTCAAGTAGTGATAAATGGTCGGAGCCATACAACTCAGGGAAAGTACAAGGAACGGAGTTCTTGGGAATAGTCGAGTTTCATGACATTGCGCTAACATTATTTTAATATCATTGCATAATCATTGTCGTAGGACATGCAAGGCATAAACATTCAACATAATCTTTACTGCATTTGCATGGTAATTGTATGGGCAGTTACCTATTCAATGATATGTACGATTGTATGGGCGATTGTATAATATTGTTGATATCTCTCTTGTAGTGCAAGTTTAGGATTAAGGTTTGCTTGAGAATGTTACATAGGGTTGCTATGTCAGATATTCTTTTGGTTGTAAGTAGTAATTCTTATAACATTTGTAAACTTATTCCTGATGGTAGTTGTTGATTTATTCTTTGTAAAAGGATAAATGCTGGTTTTGAAATACTTATATTGATAAATTGTGATTTCTCACCCAGATTGTGTTTTCATGTAAATCCAGGTGAAAGCGTTTCAAAAGGAAAGAGAAAGGCATATGAAGACGCGTAGTATAAATGCTCTTTTAGACTGAGCTTGTATATCTTAATTAGCTTTAGTAGTTTAAAGCTATGTATGACAGTATGCCTTTTTAGGCAATGATGTATATATATATATATAACTTTTGCTATCGTGACTTTCCATATTTACTCATTGTGTATGAATTATATGGGTTTAATTCGTTGTTATATATTAGAAGTAGCATGGTCAATATTGATTATTCTTTTATATCACAATATATCTGGATAGTAAATATTGGGATATTACACTGATACTTCTCGATCTGCTAAAAACACTCAACTTTAGCTAAATCAAGATTTTCAAGTTCCAACAACGTTAAAATAAATACTAAGATTCATTAAAAAGGTCATTTCACTAGTATCATAATTTTTCATATCTATGATTAGTCAATCTGACATTAAAACACATAACCAGTATGCCTAAAAATACCAAATGAACTCTGATTATTTTCAAACTTTAACCACATTACAGTATATACATTTGTGACTTAGACATAAATTATCCACATCTATTTCCATTAACTAAGCCATTTAAGCTAATATCTAGGTCATTTTAAGCTACTTTTCACCTTTCGGCTTGCAGCAAAGTGCTTAAACTAACTCAGATTATCACAAAATTAAAGAGGCATATTAAGCAAGTATTAAACTACCTCTGTAACTATTTACAAGTCTAACATGTTAAAGAAGATGTTACATTACTCTCTTTGTTCCCTTTTATCTATATGTTAATGTTAATACGCACATATTAAGAAAGTTGTTAAATATGTTGAATAATAGAAAAATATGATTTAACATGACTAAATTACTCTTTCTTTCACTTAATTTATATTTTCTCTCTCTTCCTCTCACTCCATTAATAGCAAAAGGCACATATTTTACAAATTGACTAGAGTAGTTGATTTTAAAGTTACAAAAATTAATTAATATGTATTTATTGAATATTTTTTAGATAATAAAAAATGAGAATAAGTTGGAAAAAGACTAATAAATAGTTTTTAATTTTCTAAATGGATAGATAATATTAGATAAATCAAGATTCATAAATAGACTGATAAAAGTAGAGGAGTATCATCTTCTTCATTAATTTTTTAAAGGTTTTATGCCCTTATGGAGCATGTTAAGAAATCATAAATCATAAATAATATTTATTTCTCTTCATTAACTCATCTTTATTATTTAAAAAAGAAAACGTTAAACATTTTTCAAATTTTATTATATTAAATATTATTAATTTTTATTTTTAATTCTTTAACCTATATCATTATGGCACAATTATAACAAAAACGCATTTTTTCAAAACTTTACTTTTTAAAGGAAAACGTTTCTCGTCTAACTAAATACTCCAACTTTTATCCACCGTATGCTTCCGTATGTATGTTTGTTGACTTTTTTGTATGCCAATATTTTCATTTCAAATTTCTCATTTCCCGCTTCTAGGATTCACCAGAAATTGATATAGATTAACCACTTATTTCTAATGTATTAATCAGTTAATTCCTTGCTTCTCATTTCCCGCTTATTGGATTCACCAGAAACTAATATAGATTAACCACTTATTTCTAATGTATTAACCAGTTAATTTCCTACTTCTCATTTCCAGGTTCTTGGATTCACCAAAAACTGATATAGATTAACCATTTATTTCTAATGTATTAACCAGTTAATTTAGATTCACCGATTAATGAGATTCACCAGAAACTTATAGTGATTAACCACTTTTACATAATGTATTAACCAGTTATTCATTATTGGGAACTCTTTCTTGGATTCATCAGAAACTGATATAGATTAACCACTTATTTCTAATGTATTAACCAGTTAATTTGGATTCACCAATTAATGAGATTCACTAGAAACCTATAGTGATTAACCACTTTTACGTAATGTTTTAACCAGTTATTCATTATTGGGAACTCTTTCTTAGATTCACCAGAAACTGATATAGATTAACCACTTATTTCTAATGTATTAACCAGTTAATTTGAATTCACCAATTAATGAGATTCACCATAAACCTATAGTGATTAACCACTTTTACGTAATGTATTAACTAGTTATTCATTATTGGGAACTCTTTCTTAGATTCAATAGAAACTGATATAGATTAACTACTTATTTCTAATGTATTAACCAGTTAATTTGGATTCACCAATTAATGAGATTCACTAGAAACCTATAGTGATTAACCACTTTTACGTAATGTTTTAACCAGTTATTCATTATTGGGAACTCTTTCTTAGATTCACCAGAAACTGATATAGATTAACCACTTATTTCTAATGTATTAACTAGTTAATTTGGATTCACCAATTAATGAGATTCACCAGAAACCTATAGTGATTAACCACTTTTACGTAATGTATTAACCAGTTATTCATTATTGGGAACTCTTTCTTGGATTCATCAGAAATTGATATAGATTAACTACTTATTTTTAATGTATTGACCAGTTAATTTGGATTCACTAATTAATGAGATTTATCAGACACCTATAGTGATTAACCATTTTTATGTAATGTGTGATTAATCTCATTAATTGATGAAAGTCAAATTAATTGATTAATATATTAAAAATAAGTGGTTAATTTATATTAATTTTTGGTGAATCCAAGAAGCAAAAAATAAAAAATTTAATATAAAAATATTGACATATGATGAATAATAATTGGACATCTTTTAGATAGACGAATAGCGCCACCACTTTTTAAATATGGTTAACAAATTAACTTGCCATTTGACCTCGAAATAAAAATATAGCTAGTTGCCACGTGATAAACCGTAGGTCATAAAAAAATATAAGCTTGGTCATAGACCGACCACTGACCTTTTCCGAATGGAACTAGTGGCATTCAGTGACTAAGACAGACTTTATGGAAGAACCAAAACAACACTCACGGAATTTGAAATGTTGATAATAAATTAGTTTCAATTATGAATATTATTTGAATTAGTTAGACACGATGTCCTTTCCTGGAGGACTGATCAATTAAATTAATAGATTTTCAAAACGTAAGTCCCCAATGAGAGTCAGCAAATTCAAACTTAGTACATGTTTGGCTACCGTTATTTTCCAAACCAACATTTTTTTAATAAAAATGTTTTTTTTATTATTCATGGTATATTTGCATAATTCTACTTCAGTTTTACATAAAATTTAATAAATTATAACAATTATTTTTTCATAAACTTGAAACTTGAAGCTTAGTATTCCAGATTATAGATTATTATAAAAGTTTTGAGATATAAATATAATTTTATCCTTAATCAAATATTTTTTAATTATTTTATATATCTTTTGGTAAGTTAATGCATAAAATTGATTCATTTTATATTATTCAAATGAAACATATTATTTTAAAATCACCTTTTAGTTAATATATCTAAACATAGAACTGATTCTATCATAATCAATTATACAATAATTAATTATTAAAATAATCAAAATTTTCACAGCTGAACCAAATATACCCTTAATCTGCCTTCATGGATGATTCTCATTGGATATTTTGCTCATAATTTTTTAAATGAGGTTGATATAATTAGAAAAGAAGAATTAAGAAGTTTCGTTTACAAGTGTCTTAAAAGCTCTTATTAAAAAATAAAAAATAAGATTATTTTTAAACAAAAAGGCATGCAAAGGCATCACTGTAATGCAAAAAATCTCAACAAGGTTGGCACCTCAGGCATTATCAATCATCTGCAGCACACTAAAATAAAATTAAGAAATTAAAAATAACGAATACAAAAACATGAGGGGACATAGACCAAACCCATGAGCAAGGATCAAGAGAATCTGTAACAAGAAAGACCTATTCTATTGCAGAAAAACTCTTCCTTAATAAACCTAAGAATTATATCCCACCAAACTAAACCCTGAATATTAATGCCATATTTCTCATTTAAATAAGCATAAAAAGTAAAGATTTTTGAGTTATTAAATACTTTATCTCATTTACTACTTTTTATTGTTAATTTCTTAGTAAATGTCCATAAGGCACTCATTATTAAAACCCAATTCTAAGTCCTCATAATATCCTAAACCTAATATACTAAATAAAAAAATTATTAAATGCTTTTTATTATACTAAAATATTAAATACATCTATTTTACGTTTAATATTTTTAATAATTATTTTTTGGTACGTAATACTTTTAATAATTATAATACATCCTAATCAATCATCCAAATTATTAAACAAAAAAGTATTAAATATTTTTTATTTATAAAGCACCGATACTTCAAAATGGGTGTCGTATCAATTATCTAATATGTAACATCCCTAAAAAGAATAATATAGATACAAAAGAATATTTATACCCTAATAAAATATTGCAACTCTCAAAATTTAAAAAAATAAGATTATCTTAATAAAAGTCATTTTATTCGAATAATCAATCAGTTATCCGAATAAACTCATTCTTGTGAATAAGAAAATGTATCATTTTATTTGAATAGAATTGTTTCTATTTGAATAAATTATCCACTAAGAACATATGTATAGAATGATTATTCGAATAACCACATGATTATTCGAATAAAAAAGGCTGCAAAATATCAAAAACGAAGAACAGCACATGACATGAAACCAGAAATAAAACTTGGTTTTCATCTAGTTTCTGTTTCTCTGGATTTTTCAGCCAAACTAGTTTCAATGGAACTAGATCAAAGAAACGAAATTGATGTAGAAGAATGATAAAATGATCAAGCCAAGTGTCCTCTTAACCAAAGACACAATAAATTGCAGAAATATTTACATGAACAAGTGTTAAGAGAATGATTGGAACAAAAGGCAATATAGGAAGCCATGCAAGGCCATACGTAGACAAGTGTCTAAGCATTTAATGATGATGAGCTATGCAAGTGAAGTCAGCTTGAACATATGTCATAACATGGACTCTTGATTTATGATTATCAAGATTACAAAAGATTGTAGAGGGAAGGAATAAACAAAAGGCAAGGAAGTGAATTACACACGTAGGAAGTTAATGGGTAAGTTAGGAAGGCTTATGGAAGAAGCCACTTAGTAAGTTAGAAAAGGCTTATGGAAGAAGCCACTTAGTAAGTTAGAAGGAGCTTATGGGAGAAGCTTCTTAGTTAGAAAGTTAAGAACACATATGGGAGAAGCCACTATTAACTTAATGACAAAGTTAAAATAAATAAAAGAAAAGGAAGAAGAAAGAATAATTGTAGGAGTGTGTGTCAAGATTAGAATGGAAGATTTGGAAGACTTGGAATTACAAGGAAAAGTGTCACGTTAAGAAAAGAAACATGGTGGAAAAGAAGAACAAGTGTCTATGAATTAATTAAAGATGAGATAAGCATAGACATATGTCCATGATGGGAGCCATTGGAGTCATAATAATGATTAACAACGAACAAGTGTCAAATTTTAAGAGAATAGGTGGCACAAAAGATGAATTTTATAGGAAGGAAAGGAAGGTAAATTACATATACAAGAAATAAGTGGCCAAAAAATATCAATTGAAGTTAAAGAAAGCATGTGAGATCAGCACATGTGGCAACATTGGAAACTTTGAATGAGGGAAGTAACCATGATGATAAGAACATGTGTAATTTTGGAATAAAAATCAAGCAAGAAACAATGATTATAGAAAAAGACATTGAGTATACTAAACTACCTTGAGACACTTGGCACCTATCAAATGAAAAGCAACCTAAGTGTAACTCTATAAATACCATCTTTTCTCCCTCATTCAAGACATAGCACACACTCACCCAAACACTTAAACTAGCAGCTCTATTCTGCAAATTTCACTCCCTTATTCCTAACTAAATACCAACTCTCTCTCTTAACAATTATAAACCAATTCAGTGGTAAGAAATGTCAAAAACATCATTCTTTTCTCTCTATTTCAAACACCCATATCTCTCGGTCCACTCTTTCCAATCCATATTCACGAGCTCTGTTTTTGGTTCAATGCAACAGTGGCTCTGCTAGTGTCTGGAATTGATTTTTCGGTTGTATTATTCAAATAAGGACTATGTTATTCTAATAAACCCTGCCTAAAAGTTTCACTATTTTGATTTTCACAAATAGTTTATTCGAATAAGTCAGTTGTTATTCGAATAACATGTTTGTTATTCGAATAACGTGTTATAAATTCAAAAAATTTAGAAACAGGTTATTTGAATAAACTCTAGTTTATTCGAATAACACCTTTTTGAAATGAATATATATAAGATGTTATTCGAATAACAAAACCAAAAAAGCCAAAATTGAGTTTTAAATTTAAATACTTTGGTGAATATTTTATAAATTATTTATTGTTGTTTTAATCTCTTTTTATGATCATCTTTAATGATCTAATTTTCTTTGTGACTAACGATATAAAAATACATAACTTATATTGTTTTAACGTGATTTTATTGTGAATAATTATTTTATCATTTTCCACCAATTTTTCATATATGATAGTTACTTTTCACTATTCTTTTATCAGATGAGTTACTTACTATGACTTTTTATTATCAAACTTTTATTTAATCAATTTTATTATGAATTATTCTTTCACCATGAATTATTAATTACTTATTTCTAAAGGAAGTTTCTATATCTGGTTTGATATGATTATTATATTAAATATTTTCTATCAAGAAGGTGCATCCCAAGAATAAGAGTAATTCAATGTGCAAAAGAGAAAAGAATTATTGCGGCCATGAAGAAAGGATCAAGGGACGCCTAGGTCAACCAGAGATTATTATTGTAACCATGATGAGAGGATCAAAGGACGCTTTGGTCATATTATTGTGACCATGATAAGAGGATTAATGGACGCCCTAATCAAATTATTATAGTCATGATGAGAGCATGGGGGGATGCCCTGATGAAGAGAAAGAGGTACATTTGATTAAGAGTATTGAAATAGGATGATAAAGACATTATGAAAAATGATGTTTTTTAAATAAATGAATGAATAGTTACTTATTTTATAAAGTCAAATATTGCTCATTTTTATATTATTTACTTCATTTCCTCTCATTTTATTATTTGATTTTTGGACTCTCAGTTATGATTTTACAAATAGAGCATGGTAAAAAATGGATAGTAAATTTATATTACATGTTTTTGCATATTCTTATTAAGATTTTTTATCTCACTCCTTTAATTAGTAGTGTAACATTTCAGATAACTCTAGCAGTAACGTGTGTGACGAGTTTAAATAAAGCTAGAAGACTATGATTTCACTATTATTTTGAGGATCCAAGAGTAGAGATAAAATTGTAGTAAAATTGTAGCACTATGTAAAGGCTTTTATAAGCCTCATTTTTGTTAAATAAATACTTAATTCAAAAAATATCTGTATGTAAAATACTATTTAATAAAGGGTTTATCCCCTTAACATAATATATTATATTTTTAGTAAAGTAGTAACATGTGTTTGTTTAAAATTATATAAATTAAAATTAACTAAGGAGTATGACGTTATATTATGGTATCAGAGCCGTGTCCTAGGCAAAGTCGTTTGGGAACCATTATTACTTTCTGACTAAATAAGTAAGTTGTTGCAAGAAAAGGTGTGTTGTAGGAAGAAATAGAATGATGAATACGCAGCGGAAAAGTGGAAGGCCATAAAATTCAAATCAAGTTCAAGGCCAGAAATTAAGAAGGAAGTAAGTAAGATGGAAATTACAAATTTCTCCACGTTGGTTATTAAATGCAGAATTGTAAGGAATCTTTTGGAGTAAAAGCTGAGGAGGAAAGACAATTCTTGTTTGAGCGAAAAAGATAAGATAATGGAAAAAAAGTTTGAAATAGTAAGTTCAACACAGGAACAATCTCCAGGTATGAAACGAGATTAGAACTTTTAGAAGGAAGGTAGTCTTAGGTTATCATTTAAGAATAAATAACCACTTCCTAGAATAGATGATTTATTAGATCAAGTACTTAAGTTTAGAATACCACCAAATTATGAGAATATATTTTTAGGACTAGATATGGGCACTATGAATTTTTGGTGATGTCAATTGATTGCCCTATTATACTTATAGATAATATAAATAAGGTATTTAGGTCATATTTGAATAAATGTGATATTTTGAGGAGTATGCAATATATTTGAGGGTAGTGGTAGGAATTTTAAAGGAAAAATAGTTATATACAAATTTGGAAAGGTATAAATTTTGGATTAAGTATGAATTTTTGATGGAAGAAAACAAATTTCTAGAAGTTATGATAGATCATTTCTTGGGTTTAGGGTCATAGAAAGATTTTCTAGATTGATCAGACTCTTTTATGGACAAAAGGATTGTGAAGGAAATTTTCAGGGAATAAAGATAATTATAAAAAGGGATTAGAATATGTGTAAGAGGGGAAGGTAGTAGCTTATACCTTTAGATAACCTAGGCTTCAATTTGCTTTGAAAATATGGAGACATTAATTATATGAGGTTAAATTTGAGGTGTACACTGATTATAATAGATTAATGTATCTTTTGATCAAAAGGAATTAAATTTTGTGGTAGATCTCCTATTAGGTGTAAGTTCAAGAATTTTGAATAAAGGATTATGAAGATAGATTTTTAGGACACTTACGGGTAGCAGTAGTTTTACTCTAAAAATTTGAAAATATTATTTGAGGTATATATATACGAATATTTTTAAAAAATGGAATGAATTTCTTAAGGATTATGAATTGCAAGGAAGTGTGGTGGGCCCATAACCCATAGGATTATGATTCGGATGAAAAGTATTACCTAGGAAAAGCAAATGTTGTAGCTGATATTCTAAGTAAGAAAATCTTTCCATAAACGATGGTTTAGAAGGTGGATTTAGGAATTTGAATCCTTTAGTGATTTTTAAGTCAAATAGAAGATTAGCTTTTGCAAATCCTTTAGTGAATTTGAAGTTCAGAAATAAAAATCATAGAGACACAAAAAGAAGATTAGCTTTTGCAAACTCTTTAAGGAATGATAAAGTGATAGGTTATGATCTAAGGAAAGAAATTTTGAAAGAAGTTCATAAATGTAAGTATACCACTCAGGACTTAGTATGATGCATCAGGATTTGGAACATTAACTTTAGTGGTTTGAATGATGATCTGAAATAGCTAGGTATCTCAGGATTGTTGAAATCCCAGAATGGAAATGAGATAATATTTCTATGAATTTTGTGGAAGACAATCTAGGTCATAATACTAAATGGGTGGTTATAGATAGATTAAATAAGTCAGCTCATTAGGATTATTTCAAATAGAGACCCTATCTCTAGGTTTTGGGAATAGTTATAATCAACTAAGAAATAGAAGTACTCTTATGATCAAAAGAATTGTGGAAGTTACTTGGGAAGTAGAAGTAGAAATTTTAGGACAAAATTTTTATAAGAGGTGAAGAATGTAACATCCCTCAAAATAATAATATAGATATACAAGAATATTTATACCCTAAAAAAATATTGCAATTCTCAACATTTAATAAAATAAGATTATTTGAATAAAAGTCATTTTATTCGAATAACCAATCAGTTATTCGAATAAACTCATTCTTGTGAATAAGAAAATGTATCATTTTATTCGAAATTCGAATAAATTATCCACTAAGAACATATGTATAGAATGGATTATTCAAATAACCACATGATTATTCAAATAAAAGGCTACAGAATATCAGAAATGAAGAGCAGCACATGACATGAAACCAGAAATAAAACTAGAAATAAAACTTGGTTTTCATCTAGTTTCTTTTTCTCTGGATTTTTCAACTAAACTAGTTTCAATGGAACTAGATCAAAGAAATGAAATTGATGAAGAAGAATGATAAGATGATCAAGCCAAGTGTCCTCTTGACCAAAGAAACAATAAATGGCAGAAATAATTACATGAACAAGTGTTAAGAGAATGATTGGAACAAGAGGCAATATAGGAAGTCATGCAAGGCCATACGTAGACAAGTGTCTAAGCATTTAATGATGATGAGCTATGCAAGTGAAGTCAGCTTGAACATGTGTCATAACATGGACTCTTGAGTTATGATTATCAAGATTACAAAAGAATGTAAAGGAAAGGAATAAACAAAAGGCAAGGAAGTGAATTACACACGTAGGAAGTTAATGGGTAAGTTAGGAAGGCCGATGGAAGAAGCCACTTAGTTAGTAAGTTAGAAGAGGCTTACGAAGAAGTCACTTAGTAAGTTAGAAGGATCTTATGGGAGAAGCTTCTTAGTTAGAAAGTTAAGAAGACTTATAGGAGAAGCCACTATTAACTTAATGAGAAAGTTAAAATAAATAAAAGAAAAGGAAGAAGAAAGAATAATTGTAGGAGTGTGTGTCAAGATTAGAATGGAAGATTTGGAAGACTTGGAATTACAAGGAAAAGTGTCACGTTAAGAAAAGAAACATGGTGGAAAAGAAGAACAAGTGTCTATGAATTAATTAAATATGAGATAAGCATAGACATGTGTCCATGAAGGGAGCCATTAGAGTCATGATAATGATTGACAATGAACAAGTGTCAAATTTGGAGAGAATAGGTGGCACAAAATATGAAATTTAAAGGAAGGAAAGGAAGGTAAATTACGTATACAAGAAAAAAAAGTGGCCAAAAAATATCAATTGAAGTTAAAGAAAGCATGTGAGATCAACACAAGGTATGTGACAACGTTGGAAACTTTGAATGAGGGAAGTAACCATGATGATAGGAACATGTGTAATTTTGGAATAAAAATCAAGCAAGAAACAATGATTATAGAAAAAGACCTTGAGTAGACAAAACTACCTTGAGACACTTCGCACCTATCAAAGAAAAGCAACCCAATTATTCCTCTATAAATACCATATTCTCTCCCTCATTCACGACACAGCACACACTCACCCAAACACTTAAACTAGCAGCTCTGTTTCTGCAAATTTCACTCCATCATTCCTAATTAAATACCAATTCTCTCTCTTAACAATTACAAACCAATTTAGAGGTAGGAAATGTCAAAAATACTATTTTTTCTCTCTATTTCTAACACTTATATCTCTCAGTCGACTCTTTCCAATCCATATTCATGAGCTCTGTTTTTGGTTCAATGCAACAGTGGCTCTGCTGGTGTCTGCAATAGATTTTTTAATTGTATTATTTGAATAAGGATTGTGTTATTCGAATAAACCCTATCTAAAAGTTTCACTATTTTGATTTTCATGAACAGTTTATTCGAATAAGCCAGTTGTTATTCGAATAACGTGTTATAAATTCAAAAAATTTAGAAACAGGTTATTCGAATAAACTCTAGTTTATTCAAATAACACCTTTCAGAGATGAATATATATAAGACATTATTGGAATAACAAAACTGTTATTCGAATAACAGACACTAGAAAAGCCAAAATTGAGTTTTTAATGTAAATACTTTTGTGAATATTTTGTAAATTATTTATTATTGATTTAATCTCTTTTTATGATCATCTTTAATGATCTAATTTTCTTTGTGACTAACGATATAAAAATACATAATTTATATTGTTTTAACGTGAATAATTCTTTTATTATTTCCCACCAATTTTTCATATATGCTATTTACTTTTTACTATTCTTTTATCATATGAGTTACTTACTATGACTCTTTATTATCAAACTTTTATTTAATCAATTTTATTATGAATTATTCTTTTACCATGAATTATTAATTACTTATTTCTAAAGGAAGTTTCTATATATGATTTGATATGATTATTATATTAAATATTTTCTATCAAGAAGGTGCATCCCAAGAATAAGAGTAAATCAATGTGCAAAAGAGAAAAGAATTATTGCGGTCATGATGAGAGGATCAAGGGATGCCTTGGTCAATCACAGATTATTATTGTGACCATGATGAGAGGATCAAGGGATGCCTTAGTCATATTATTGTGACCATGATAAGAGGATTAAAGGGCCTTAATCATTTATAATGATTGTGGTCATGATGAGAGGATTGAGGGACGCCCTAATCAAATTATTATGGACATGATGAGAGGATTGAGGGACGTCCTGATCAAATTATTGTGGTCATGATGAGAGCATTAGGGGACACCCTGATGAAGAGAAAGAGACACATTTGATTAAGAGTATTGAAATGGGATGAAAAAGAGATTATGAAAAAAGAAGTTTTTTTAAGAAATGAATGATCAGTTAGTTATTTTATAAAGTCAACAATTATTCATTTATATTATTTACTTCATTTTCAATCATTTTATTATTGGATTTTTGGACTCTTAATTATGGTTTTAGAAGTAGAGCATGGTAAAGAATAGATAGTAAATTTATATTACATGTTTTTGCATATTTCTACTAAGATTTTTATCTCACTCCTTTCGTGATATAACATTTCTGATAACTCTGGCAGTAATCTGTGTGACAAGTTTAAATAAAGCTAGAAGACTATGTTTTCTCTATTATTTTGAGGATCCAAGAGTAGAGATAGTATTGTAGTAAAATTGTAGCACTATGTAAAGGCTTTTATAAGCCTCATTTTTATTAAATAAATACTTAATTCAGAAAATATCTGTATGTAAAATACTATTTTAATAAAGCGTGTATCCCCTTAACATAATATATTATATTTTTAGTAAAGTAGTAACATGTGTTTGTTTAAAATTATATAAACTAAAATTAACTAAGGAGTAGAACGTTACATAATATGTATCATATTAGATACTTTTGGATACTTCTAACCAACAACTTTTCATTTTTTTTTTAATTTTTGTACCAATAAAAGTGAGATACTATAATGATTTGATAAATGATAGTACCTTATTATGTTTGTAATTATTAAAGTTAATTAATGAAACATTGATGCCTTGGATTTTTGTTTTTATGTAAATATTCATTAATTTTATATATTGTATCTTAGTCATATTGTATTTTATAATTTTAAAATTTTGTCGTGTCCATATATCAGTATTATGTTGTATACTTGTAATAACAGATAGGATTATCTGTAACTTAGATAATTTGAATAGAGTTCTTATTTGTACCTTCTGTTATGATAACTCTATTATCCTTAGTTAGTTTGTTACCATGGGATAGAGTCCTTATCAATTTGTTGCCAAGCCTTATCAATTTGTTGCCAAGCCTTCAAGTTACTGGCTAGTTATCTATATATTGTACCTCTTGTAACATGTTTGATGTATCAATGAACTCAACATTTCTCATATTTTATTATGGCATCAGAGCACAAAGAAGGGGGACCTGAAAAGACAGAGCCAGAGAAGAAACATGCCTCCAAGAATATTAGCTCATCACCTATCACCAACTCCTCATCTCCTTATCATCTTGGGCCTTCAGATAACCCTAGGACACCACTAGTTACGGTTGCTCTCACAGGAGATAATTATCGAAATTGGGCACGATCTATGAAGACTGCACTACAAGCAAAAACTAAGCTCTTCATTGATGGGTCCATCAAAGAACTTCCGAGCACATCTCTAGATTTCAGTGATTGGGAGAAATCGGACTCCATGGTCACCGCTTGGATCATAAACTCCACTGATCCTGCATTGCATAGTAGCATATCACATGCAATGAGTGCAAAGGATGTTTGGCTTGATTTAGAAGAACGTTTTGCTCAGACGAACGCACTGTGAATTCATCAATTGTGGTGAAATCTTTGTTTGATGCAGCAGGAACCAAACATGAACCTAATAGATTACTATACCAAGTTCAAAAGTCGTCTTGATGAATTAAGTGAACTGCAACCCCTACCACAATGTACTTGTGGGACCTCAAAAGAATTGGTAGGTAGAGAAGAAGACCATCGAGTGCATCTATTCCTTGGTGGTCTTGAAAATGATCGCTTTGGACACGTTAAAGGAACAATCTTGAATAGTAATCCTCTTCCTACACTACGACGAGTGTTCAATCATGCTCTCAGGGAAGAGGCACGTGTTACTATAGAAAAGGGTAGAGAACCTAAGATAGAGATGGGAATGGCCTTCCATACTACAAATTGGAACAAGTCTAAGCTGTGTGATGGACAAAGACCGAAATGTTATCATTGTGGCAAGGTGGGACATGAAAAATCCAAATGCTTTGAACTCGTTGGATACCCAGCAAATTAGGACACACGAAGGACCAACCGAGGGAACAAAACAAGTACCAATACAGGAGGAGTACGCCTTGCTTGGTCATATGGTAACTTAAAGATAGTGACAATAGAAGGAGGCAACATCACCAATCATGCTCTCAGCAACACACAGGGAGGCAAAGGCAAATATCAACATAATTATATGTCTAATAATTATTTATTTCATGATATGCAGAACTGGATCCTTGACAGTGGGGCTTCTCATCATATGACACCTTTGAAGCACCTATTTGAAGAAATATGTGACCTGCATGAGCCACTTCTCAGCACTGTATGTAACACCCCAATTTTTGGGTAAAAGACTGATGTATCCTTATTTTACTGTTTCTTGTTTTTCTGTATGAAATACAGACATATAATACTGTCTGTTATTTTATTTGACCGTTTTGAGTGTTTTGCTTCGTGATGGGGAAAAATGGAAAAATGACCATTTCATCCCTAATGTACTGTTTTTGGTTTTTCTACATGATACGAGTGTTTGATATTACTTGTCTGTGATTTTATTTGGACTTTTTTGAGATTTGCTCGGGACGGAAAATAATAATTTTTCTGGTCGGAAAAATATTATTTTAATTAATTAGAGTTGGGGATCTTACTAAACCCAATTGATTGATATATAAATTAGTTTCAGTAATTTTTAGAATTTAATGCGATAAAATAATTTTTAGTATTATTTTATTACTCAATATAAATTTTGACAGGTGGACCCGATACTGTGTGTGGGACCCGCGTATAAATAAAGTAACCAATAGAAACAAGAAACTTGGACCAATAGAAATAAGACACCTAGAAGTCAAACTAATAAAGAGAAGTCAACAAAAGTGGCTTGACCATTTTGGACCATTAGATTTAATCTTGGTGGATAAGCTTGAATGATGACCATAGATTTGATGAATGGCTAGGATTGAATCTTGATGGATAAGCTTTGAAGATGACCATGGATTTGATCAATGGATAGGATTTAAAGATGAATCAATGGCTAGGATTAAGTCAAAAGTTGTAGGTTTGACTTTAGGATTAGTAGCTAATTAAGCTTAGTTTGAGTAGATTAATTACTTAATTAGCAAATTAATTAAACTAGTTTAGTTATAAAATAATTATAATCTAAATATTAATTAGATGTGCTAATATTGTTTAGAGATTATAAAATATGTAATTATTTGTCTAATTAACTAGTTATGTAATTAGATAAATAATTAAGTAAACTAGTTTAATTCTTAACTAATTATAATCTAAAATATTAATTAGAGATCCTAATATTAATTAAAGGTTATGGTATATGTTAGTATATATTAGATATATTAGTCATATGATTAGAATGCTAATTAGGATTTAATTAGGATATTTAGCCAAATAAATTTCCTAATTGATTAACATGTAAATAAAACAAATTGAATTCTTAATTAATGAAGGACTTACACGGTTGGACAGCTGCATAAGGAGGCAAAAATGGAATATTCAAGAGCATGTGACAAGGCTTGGAGTAGCCAATAGGAAACAAGCTTAGTGATTAAGTTTTAATCTTGACCCTTGGTGGATTCTAAGGCTTAGATGGAGTCTTGGAGAGTCAAAATTGGTGGCCTTTTTGCATGTGCTTCCACGGCCATGCATTTGGGGGAATCCTATAATTAGCCAATTCATGTTATATTCACTTTTCTCTCAAATGCATTTCCGGCCATGCATTTAAATAAAAGCCAATTTACCAATTTAAATATATTTGGTCACTTTTCTAATTAGCTATCATTTAAAGAAGCAAAATAATAAATAATTCTCACTTTCTCTTAAGTGATTCACGGCCATGCATTTGGAAGCTTATAGGATAAGCTTTACAAAGCTTCTTGAACACACCAACAAGATGTGATCTCAACCGTTGAGTGGATGGGTGGCTAGGATGATTTCCATGTGATTTTAATCACTTAATCTCACCAAAAAGACCTCACGGCGGCAGCTCTTTGGGGAGGCTTTCTTCATTTTCATTTTCACCCTTCTCTATGTACAAGTCTTCCATTTTCTCTCCAAAAACACCAAAACCCCAAGCATCTTTCTTCTTCTATTTTCTTCTCTCTATTCGGTCAAGCTTCTTACCCACATAACCAAACCTCCATAATTTTTCCTCTTCATCTTTCTTAAACCAAAACCATATTTTAAACACTTTTTCTTCACAAGATCTTGCCAAAATCCTATTCTATCTAGTTCAAAATCCATCATTTTTCTTGTTTCCTCAAGGGTAAGTTTGGATTCTTTAATTTAAATTTTGATTTTTAAAATTTTTAACCATGATTGTTCCATGGTTTTTCCATATTAAACCTTGTATAAGTTTTTACTAATTGTTTTAAATTGTTAGGATTTTGTTTGGAGGCTACCCGAAATTTCAAGGAGAAGGAGGAGACTAACCGGTTATTTTGCTTCAAGAGGTAAGAGGGAGATTACCCTCATCAACCATGTGTTGGTGGTGAGGAATGTTTTTGTCTGTGTATGAAGAATCCATGAGGATTCGGTTTGTGTAATTGTGGTGGTTTGAATTGTTGTGGCTTGTGTTAATTATTTGATTATTTAAGTGTTTTTCGGTTGGTGATTTATTTATTTTTATATGCATGATTATAGCTTTAGAATATTTTGCATGCCTATAGTGTTGAAATATGTGGCATATGTATTGTATGTGTTATTATAATGTTAGAAATGCATGAGCATTCCAAAGAATGCAAAACCCTAGGTTCGGTCATACCATTGAATGGAAGGAATTAAGGTGATTTACAATGTTTTTAATGAATATCAAGTGAATTCAAGTGAATTAGAACAAAGAAATGAATTTTTGGAATTTTATTTATACTATGAGATTTCGGCCAACATGCCAAAAAGTGAGAAAAATTGGATTCTAAATAATCTAAGGTAAGTAAGCATGTTAAAGGAAATTTTATCAAAATGTTTTGATTATTAAAAATGAAATGGTCGAATTGAATTTTAGAAACTAATTTAAGTATTGTTAGTATTTACAAAGATTATACATTAATTTGAAATATTTTACAGTAGCTTGAAAAATATTTTAAATGGTTTTAAATTGCTTAATAATTTTGTTTATTAGTCAAAAACTGTTTATTTGAGGAAAACGGAAAAGAAAATGATTTAAAAAGCTTATGCGATTGAGAAAATGATATAAAATTATTACGCGATTGAGGAAACAGCAAATTATATTTACGCGATTGGAAATGTGATATATATTGTGAAAACGACAAGATTTTGAAAATAAAATAAAATTTCTACACGATTGACAAAAACAACAAATTTTACTATTGGGCCAATGTGGTGAACCCAGATATATGAGAAGTTATGTTGCGCAAGTAGGTGCGTATTGTGATTTGGTTTTATGAAAAGAAGATAGTGCGCCAAGTGGGAGCGTCATCGTATTTTAAGATTTATGCCATCGAGGGCATTTACGTAATTATTTTCGCTATTGAGGCGTTTTTGACATTATTTGAAATCCGAGGGCGTTTTTGTGATTATTTAAAGTTTGATGGCATTTTTGTAAATAATGGAAAGTTTGATGGCATTTTTGTATATAATGGAAGTTTTGTGGCGTTTTTGTAAATAATGGAGATTTGATGGTATTTTTGTAAATAATTGGAAATTGATGGCACATATATAAATAATTGAAACCTGAGGATATTTTGGTAATTACGCATTTGTTCATGCATTGAGTCGTGCCAAATTGGTGATTTGATTGACGAGATGAATAACATCGTGTTGTCGATGTGATAGGCATAGTGTGTTCGGGTTCTCGATATGGACTTGGAGTTCATAGTGTGCACTATTCCATATGTGACGTAGTAGCTCCTTCTCGGGTCTTGGTGCGTGATAACACACTTATGATCTCGACGAACACTATCCTTAATCAAGTTTTGAGAGGACTATCAGACTGCCTGTAGTATACAATTAATTGACTGTGTGTCTGGGTTGTATGCTATGCCATTATGTTTATTTTTCGTGGGCTATAGACACAAAGTTTTGACAGTGCAATAGCAATCACAACGGTCAGCTATAGACACAAAGTTTTGACAATGCAATAATGGTTGGTCGGGGTAGCCAAAGCTATAGACACAAAGGGTGGACAGTGCAATAGCTGGATTGGCTGGGCAGTACTAATAGAAGTCTCAACTCATTCTCTCTGATATCGTTGTGTGTATTGTAGCTCCATGGAGTAGGATTGTGTCACATTGCATATGTTTATATGTAGTACATTATTATCTTTTATCTGTGATCGTTTACCTATGATCTTTTATTTGGGATATTATATGTTGATATTTTTAATCTTTATTCTATATTATTATGATTTATGGTTATGGCATTTTATATAGTGTGAATTGTTATATCTATCCTGGTAATGTTATTGTGGTTTATTCGATTACAATATATGCTTATTAGAATTAAATTGTAAATCGATAATATGACTAAATTCATGTATTGACTGTGTGTATGGAATGATCTAGTCATTCGTATCATTCTTTGCTACAGTATTGGTAAAGGTGAAAGGGATCTCACCTCTTTATTGTATTGTTTTGTTTGGTTTGTATTGTTTAAATTCGTGTAGTAGGCGAAGCGTATTTTGAGGCTTATTGGAGACAATATTCGAAGATGGTGATGGCGTCAAGAAGTAATCTTCCAAGTTTCAACATGATGCGATTGGTGAAGAAATGGAATTTTTTTAGTTGAGTTTTATTCTTCCTCGTTAGTGTTATTACCGTGCTATTAGTAGTAACTTTCTTTGGGTTTACTCTTGTTTCTCGAGTCTGTAATTTTCATGTTTTAATTTATTGTTGATTATTTTGTGATGTATATGGCATATGTATGTTAATCAGTTCAATCTAATTTCATTGTTACTCTTAATTTTTGGTAAGTTTATATTTCTGCGAAAAAGAAATTTTAAAATTTGTATTTTGAAACTCAAGCTTTTATAAAATAATTATAATTGGTTTAAGTTTTTATTTTAAAATGTGACGCTCTAGGGAGGGTGTTACACCGTACCCATTGGACAGTCAACTGCAGTCAAGAAGATGGGAACTATCAAACTGAATGGCAGCTTAACTTTACATGACGCCTTTTTTATAACACATTTTAACTACAATTTAATTTCCATAGCTAAGCTGACATGTGATTTAGATTACACTATGACTTATTCAGTGATGTTTATGTGATACAGGACTAGAAGAGGACAATTGGGTTTGGTGAACTGTGTGATAGGATTTACATGTTCAAGGAGAAAATACAAGGGTCATCTTTTGCAATTGTTTCTGGAGATGGAACAAGTTTGTGGCACACACGGCTAGGCCACCGCTCGTACCAAACACTGTCTAAGATTTCTCAGTTTCTAGATTTTAGTTTTGATAAAAATAAAGTGGAATGTTGTGACATTTGCCATCGTTCCAAACAATGTAAATTGCCTTTTCCATTGAGTAATAATAAAGCTGCTTTGCCCTTTGAGTTGGTTCATTACGACTTCTGGGGTAGATACTATACTAAATCACACAATGGTTCACACTATTTCTTGACAAAAGTTGATGATTTTACTCGTGCAGTATGGGTCTATTTGCTAAGAGAAAAATATGAAACCTCCACTCACCTTATTAATTTTGCAAGATGGTGCAAACGCAGTTTAACACAAAGGTCAAAACAATTCGCAGTGATAACGGAACTGAATTTATCACCTCCACAATGCAATCATTTCTCCAGCATGAAGGGATTCTCCATGAAACGTTATGTGTAGCCATACCGCAGCAAAATGGTCGTGTGGAACATAAACACTGGCATATTCTCAATGTTGCAAGAGCTCTACATTTTCAGGCAAATTTACCACTTATCTTTTGGGGTGAATGCATCCTAGCTGCTATACACCTCATTAACCAAACACCTACTGTGGCCAATGAAGGATGCACTCCATATGAGATGCTCTGCGAAAAAATACCCTCTTATGATCATTTAAGGGTATTTGGATGTTTATATTACATGAAAAATCCAATGAAACCAATTGACAAATTTGGTGCACGAGCTGAAAAATGCATCTTCATTGGATATCCACTAGGGCAAAAGGGATGGCACGTCTACAACTTGACGACACAAGAGTTTTCAGTCTCAAGAGATGTCATTTTCTATAAGAATATGTTTCCTTATAACGAAGCTAAAGAAAGAGTTTCTTTGACAATTTTCCCAGCTTAACCAGAAACACTGGTTAATGATTCCACAGAACTCAACGTGGAAATGAATAATTTGGTTCAGGGGGAGCCTAATGAGGGGGGTCTAATGCACAGAATACTCATTCTGAGTTACATGAAATACAAAGCGAGGGGGAGCCTGATGCAGATGGTATAATAGTGACGCGAACCCTACGTACTAGGCAGCCACTTGGATATTTAAGAGATTATTATTGTCTTCAGCAACAAGTAAATCCCAGAACATATCACTAAAACCATCGGACTCTTCTGGTATGCCTTATCCTATCTCAAACTATCTTAATTATGATTATCTCTCACCCACTCACAAAGCTTTTATTGCGGCCATTGAAACACATGATGAGCCCAAGATTTACTCACGGGTCTATGACACAGGAAATAGAGGCCTTAGAGGCGAATAATACTTGGACATTAAAAGCACTGCCCGAAGGAAAAAGGTTAGTAGGTTGCAAGTGGGTTTACAAGGTCAAATATAAGGCAAATGGGGAGGTTGATAAGTACAAAGCACGTCTCATTGCCAAAGGTTACACACCAGTTGAAGGAGAGGATTTCACAGAGACGTTTGCACCAGTGGCCAAAATGACAACCATTCGATGTTTACTAGCTGTTACAACGGTTAAAAGATGGGAGCTTCACCAAATGGATGTCAATAATGCCTTTCTACATGGTGACCTCAATGAAGAGGTATATATGGCAGTGCCTCCAGGATATGTTGTTCCTAATCCCAAGCTCGTTTGTCGTCTAAGGAAGTCAATTTATGGTCTTAGACAGGCTTCCCTTAATTGGTATGCCAAACTCTCTAGTGCATTACTACAGTATGGTTTTACTCAATCTGGTGCAGATCATAGCCTCTTTACATACTTAGCTGAATGCATTTTTTTGGCTGTGTTAGTGTATGTTGATAATCTTGTGATAACAAGTAACAATCTAGTAGCTTGTGCTCATCTCAAACTTTATCTCAATGAGTGTTTTCATATGAAAGACATTGGATTTCTTAAATATTTCCTTGGACTAGAATTAACACAAGGAAATACAGGATTGTTTTTGTGCCAACGTAAATACACTCTTGACATTTTGACCGAATGTGGAATGCTGAGTTGCAAACCCAGTTCTTTCCCTATGGAGCAACATCATAGCTTAGCTATAAATGCAAGTGAGCCTTACTCTGATCCATCACATTATCGAAGATTGATTGGTAGACTTATTTATCTTACCATTACCATGGTAGAAATTATATATTTAATCCACACTCTAAGTCAGTTCATGCAAGCTCCTCGTCAAGCCCACTAGGATGCTGCCATACGCATACTGCATTATTTAAAATCATCTCCAGGGCAAGGTATTCTCTTACCTAAAAATAATGACCTGACTCTTATAGGCTACTATGACTCTGATTAGGCATCTTGCCCGATAACTCGACATTCAATTTTGGGATACTTGATAAAACTCGGTGCAGCACCTGTATCATGGAAGACTAAAAAGTAATCTACGATTTCAAGATCCTTGAGCGAGGCTGAGTACTATGCTATGGCCCATGCAACCAGTGAAATCATATGGCTGCGCAGTTTTTTATCATCTTTACAAGTGCCATGAAACACACCAACTGCACTTTATTGTGATAATCAAGCAGCACTTCATATCGCAGCAAGTCCTATTTTTCACGAGAACACTAAACACAGTGAGGTGGACTGTCATTTTATTCGCGAACACATTCAATCTGGCACTATTTCTACTGCTTATGTTTCAACCAAACAGTAGCAAGCTGATATCTTCACTAAGGCCTTGGGTTCCCGACAATTTCAAGAGATAATGGTCAAGTTGGGGGCTCATGATATTCACTCCTCAACTTGAGGGGGAGTAATAACAGATAGGATTATCTGTAACTTAGATATTTTGAATAGAGTTCTTATATGTATCATCTGTTATGATAACTATGTTATCCTTAGTTAGTTTGTTACCATGGGATAGAGTCCTTATTAATTTGTTGCCAAGCCTTATCAATTTGTTACCAAACCTTCGGCTTACTGGCTGGTTATCTATATATTGTACCTCTTGTAACATGTTCGATGTATCAATGAAATCAACATTTCTCATTTCTTATTACCTTGTTTCATATGCGTATTTATACTTCCTAATTTTTTTGTTCGTAAGATATTAAATGTATCTACTTTTTTATTTAATATTTTATTTATTAAGTAATAAGAAGATTAATAAGATGATCATTTGGAAGAATATAATAAAACTCTATATTCGTCATTAAGTATTCGATGGACGTTTAGTAGGATATAACAAGACTCATAAAATTGTCACGGCCCAAACCTGAAGCCATGACTGGCACATAGGTGGACTAGCCAACCCAGCAAGCCTAATGAAACCATTAAAACATAGCATATTAAATATAAAAATTCTTTTAAAAATTCGACAGAATTTCCTCTAAAAGTGAAACATCCCAAAAATATATCATATCATGTAAAACAAACATAGCCATATACATTTTTAAAATTTCCAATAACCATGGTATCCACATGATGCTCAATAGTGATAAATACATATCCAAACATATATTCCAAACTAAAAATAACAACAAAAACTAGATCCTACAAAATAGATGGTGGAGCACATCTAAAGATTTATATAGTAATCCAAGTATACCAAAATAACAAAAGATAGATAACAAAAGAAGTTTCCTACACGAACATGTGTAGGGCTCACCAAAATAAGTAACACCTCCTATCAAGTGGAGGAACCCGAAGCCTTCTCAATACTAGAATATGAAAAAACTTGGACATGAGGGGGGTGAGTCACAAGATTCAATAAGAGATAACATAGACTGTAACGAAATTAGGACAAACATAAGCACAAGTTTTTATTTTGAATTCAACATGCTCTCAATTAAAGTATGTACTATAAATAACATTTGACATAAACCTCATCATTTTTGAAATAGTCATAGAACATAATATATAGTGTGAATCAAATGTGAGGTATCAATATAAAATAGTAAAATAGATAACTTTAAATGGGAGGTCCCTAATCTAGAATCAATTATCCAGTCAATTCATCAATGAACATACCCCTCAAAGGTCCAATCACTGTCCACCTATTGGGGCTAATTCTAAGCCAATCGTGAGGCCAATCAAGTTAGGCTAGCAACGGTTCAAACTAATATGCACCAAGGCTAACGTCTACTATCGTTAGCTACAGTATTCTATCAAAGTTTCCTCCTAAGAAAACATACTTGATTTAAATCCAAATGTTCCAATATGTATTCTAATATTTCAATATTCCAATAATCCATTACATAACCACAATAAGTATTCCAATGTTCCAATATGTCCAAAATTCATAATTTCTGAAATACTCATAGAGAAATCAATTTCCAAACATCATTATAACTTTCGAAACATCATAAGCAAATTCAACCTTCATCATTTATATCATTAAAGTGTTGTAAACATAATCCTTTAACAAGTCAAAGGCTTCAAAGGACTTGTCCCAAAAATGCAAGTTTTCTAAAATATCAAGAGACCAATATGTTCAATAAATATCTCAATTGAGCAAATACCTAACTGCATATGATAAAGTAAATACATAATAAATATGCAAAATTCATGAAAGCATGTCATAGCTTAAGTCATCACTCACTCAAGAAGCCAACAACTTAGGTTCAAATGCTATGGTGTCGTGGAGCTAACGGTAGCAATAGGAGAAGTCTCCAATGAATCTAAGACCATAAACAAGACATAAATACCACTAATCAACATTTAGAATCGTAAGAAAGCGCCAGTAATTGCTTCTATTCAAGAAAGTCTCAAATTTCAAACCCTAGATTGCAGTGGTAACTCCTTTAAATCCTAATACCCCTTGTAAAACTAACTAAATCCATGAAATAAAAGATGATATAAGCCTTAAAAGTACCTTAAGAAGCCAAAACACAAGAAGGAAGTAATTGGGTAGCTTGAGTTTCTCCAAAAAATGCAACACCCACCTCTTAAAACTCGCAGGTCAACACCTCACCAACAAAGAGGGAGCGTCAATGGTGAAATCCATGGAAAAATCGAGTTGAATCCATGGCCAAAGGAAGGAAAAATGAAGAGGAGAGGAAGGAGAAGAATGAAGATGGAGGTGAAGCTGTAAAGCTTCACTTAGAAGAATGGGAGGCTGAAAGTATCTTGGTCTGGTTGTGTAGCTTATCTTCAACACTAATAGACAGCTTGTTTAATACACTACTTATTTTAAATTAATGTCCTCATTTGTTTTATTCTTCATTAACTTTAAAACATAAATGTAAATAAGAAAATACTCCCGATTTTGATTCAATAAAAATATTTAAAAAATAAAATCCTTTAGAATCAAAAGTTGAAACTCAAATTTTAGTTCAAAATAGGACTTTTAAAACTTCCCCTTTACAAAATGAGTGGGTTTAAATGTATCAAAAATTCATTAAAAATCATCTTGTAACTCATTAGCATCTAATGATCAATTATTGCTTTTTTTGGTGTTAAGAAAATGCATATTTTATATAGCCTTCCAAGGAGGTGTTAGGTTACAGACTTAAAAAATTTCTAGACCTATATTTGCAAATAGTTACTAGATAGAATTAGTCCAATGGCTTCAAAATTATTTTAATAAGATAAAACTAACTAAATAAGTTTATAATCACAAAAAATGACTCACAAGGTCAATCCTAATGACTCAAAACATAGTAAGAAATTCTAGGACTACCCTGAAAAAGCCTATATAAAGCCTGATGTATTACAATATTAATTATGAGTAATAGTATATCATCTTAAAATATCTTTCTAATAATCTTTCTAATATTTAATAAAAAAGTAAATACATATAACATTTTAAATACCTAAAAGAACTCAATACATACTTTATTTAGTAATTAAAGAAATTATTAAAAAGATTGATTATGAAGATATAAAATTAGGAGAACGACACATTGGTATTTGTGTTATGCATAAATTTTTTTAAAGATGTGTGAAAACTTTAATTAGATAAATAAAAAAAACACTAAAGATATTTTGATTCTTTATCTTTTATTTTTGTTAATTTAGTCCCTTACATTTAGAATCGTTCACTACTAGAAATTTCAGATTTAGAGACAGAAAAATTTTGTCTCTAAATGTTCAAAATTCCATCGGAGACGAAAAATGATTCATCTCTAAAAGTGGCGTCTCTGATTGTTGGAGACAGAAAAACTAATTCCGTCTCTAAATTAGAGATGGAATGTTGCCGTCTCTAATTATAAAAATTCTTTCTCTAATTAGAGACGGATATTGTCAAAATTTTTAAAGAAATATAATAATGATTAAATTAGAGATGACACTATTCCATCTCTAATTCAAATTTTTTTTAAAAAGTGTTATGACCATATTCCGTTTCTAATTCCGTCTCTAAAATTAGAGACAACACTATTTTCGTCTCTAATTCCAAAAAAATTTAAAAAAATTGAGCACCTAGGCGCTCCATACTCAGTGCCTAGGCACCTTAGAGTGCATCAGAAGAAATTCTCTGGACGTTCAGCGCCCAGGCGCTCCATACTAAGCGCCTAGGTGCTCCATACTAAGCTCATAGGCACTCATACTTATAGCAAAAACCTGTGTTCTTGTCGATCAGCGCCTAGGCGCTCCAGACGCAGCGCCTAGGCGCCCAGACCAGAATATAAATACATTGCTCCAGATGCAGCATAGCAATTTAATCTTAACAATACATGTACCAAGAGAAAAAAATAGGACACAAACTTTAATTTCTTACCAAGAGAAAAAAACCTATTCTTGTTATAGCATTTTTTAATTTCTATGAAATATTAAGCCAACAAACTTTCCTAAAGAATGCAGCAAAGCTACCCAAAATATGATCAAGTTGTGATGGTTGTTGATCAACTATCAAGACTAATATTTGAGTAACTTAGAGACCAGTAACAAGATCATGGCATGAAACTATGCTACAGAAACATTAGGAACAAAGCTCAATCTCCTCCTCGTTCTTGGCATATTGAGCAATATTGATATGTAAACCTATATCTAGTTTTTTATATTGATAGTCTAGGACTACAGTTGAATCTTTACACCTTATACTTTGGGTGCTCTACAAGTTATTCATAATTCCCTAATACTTTCATAGATTACTCAACAACCATAATGATTGCACCAGCACCGTATAGTGAAGCAAGAATAAATAATCAGCAGTTATGAGTTGTGACTTTAAGTAAGCTTCCACAGAAAGAAATAATTAGCATTACTTATGCTATATATACTCATAATAAACAGGCCCTCACTTGAAAATAAAAATATAAACAAAATTACACAAACCAAAAAAGTTTCACATGGTCCAATGAGAAAATTCTAAACTTGTTTTTGAAATTAAAAAACAAGCAATTAACATAAACTTAAGTATAAGAAAGTTTGAGATAATTACTGGTTTCTATTTTCAAACATGATATCAAAGACAAAGACGTAAATGTCCATCTGCATGAATAGAAGATATCAAAAGCAAATCTAGAGAATTCAACTAGGAACAGAGTTGAAGAAGAGAACTAGAGAAGTACAAAGGAAGATAAGAAATCCTCCTAGAATAGCTACAAAAGAACCAACCAGAAGGAAATTCCCTAAAGAAGACAATAGAAGAAAGCATTACCTCAACAGAGCTCTCCAATCCCTCTTAAACTTCCAAGTTCTCAATAATTCCAAAAATAAAAATGTGTCCATCATACTTAATCCTTCAAATAAATAAGTCATCTGACCAACAAAATTTGTAAGGAAGTGAGTCATGTAATATTCCTATTAACCTTTAAGATTGGTTTTGATCTAGTTATTAAAAACCAATAGTAAACTGCAGGCCTATGCTACATCTAGGGTGCAGTGCAATTCTATCTACAGATTTATTGATTAAAGTTGTTGTTCTAAAGAAAGGGAGACACGCTCTTCTCCATATACATACAGAGTTTGCTACCATGCTTATTTCATACCTTTTCCTTCATCTTCATTGAAAATTTGATTCCGAAAATCACTAACCATAAGAGGCAACCCTTCTCTTAGTGGGACTTTTGGCTCCCAGTTCAGCAGTTCCTTTACTTTGCTAATATCTGGCTTCCTCATATGTGGATCATCAGCAGTATTTGGTCTGTATTCTATTGTTGCACTTGAATCAATTGTTTCTTTAACAACCTGCATATTTATGAAAAGAAGCAATGAGAGGATGCCCATAAACAATAACTTTCAATCTCAGTCCACTCTCCTGCACTTCAAAACTCGTACAGAAGTGTACCATTACTGTAGAAGGCACAATTAATATGCTATATTTTGGGCTTCAGATTAAGGAATGAATAAAATAAGCATGTCACAGCATGATATGACCGGAACCTTATAAGGAAAGAGTATAACTGAAAACCAAAACAAGGAATAAATGAGAGTGAGATATGGAAAGAAGACAAAATACTTGAGCAAGCTCTAACCTGGTGAACTCCCTTGGGTTACCTAGGTTGAAAGGTCCCACATGTTCACTATCCATCAAAGCAACCAGCCCATTAACCTGTGAATTAGAAAAGAAATTTAGTTCAGCATTGCATCATTACAATGCTGCACAGGTTCTTACAAAAATGTAGAGATCACAAATCATTATTAGATTTGAACTTATCCAATACAAAATCTTTCCATTCTGAAATCAAAAATAGAAGAAAACTACTTTCATACAATAGCTTAGTTGAATTACAAGTAATGATCAATAATTTCATTTAACCTCCCAAAGCAGTTGTTTCTCTTTGCTTTATGTATTCTTAGTTACTCCCAAAAAGTCCATTACCATATAAAATTATAAATGATATTAGGATTTCACTCAAGAAAAAATTTTAATAAGAAAATTAGGTTGCACAAGCTAGTTGAGTGTTTAAGAAAACATGCAGTTATAGTTTTAAGCTAGAATTTTAAGAGAATATCATGCACTTTTCTGAACAGAGCTATAGAGAATCATATTCAAATGACAAGTATTAAGTAGTTCATAAGCAACATTAAAATAACTACTAAATGAGACACCTCGTAGGGCTCAAAACACCGGAGTCTAAGCCAGGTAATGACTTTAGCATAAGACCAACAAGTACATGCTCCTAAAATCAGTAATTCAAAAATCATATTCATACATCAAAGACTGATTTTTTTTTTTTAAAGGACACTTGAAAAAACATATCAAAAGATTCATAAACCAGCAAAGGAAATTCTATTTCATTTTCTTCTCCAGTAACTTAAGAGCTTAGCATATCATGCCAGAGTATCTCCATCCTTAATTGTAGAACTAAAACTACTCAAATTTCTCAGTGTTTTCCCCTATTATATGAGAACAATTGAAGAATTTTCTTTTTTTCTTTTTCAATTAAAAGAGGCAGCACATACAATAGGGTACCTCGAGGAAGTAGAAAGGAAACCCTAACAACCGCAACAACATTCCAAACTTTATAATACATGCTATTGGAATTCTCGAATCTGAAGCAGCAGAGAGGATAAAAATGAAAGCTTAATGAAGAGAGAGAGAGATATATATACCAATGAGAATGAGATGCTTGTCAGGTTTGGAGGAGCACTTGAAGCGACAAAGGAGCTTCAACATGAGATCCACAGATGGAACATCTTCCAAGTTAGGCGTTGCAGCAGCCATTCCAAGCCAACAAAGAGCAAGCAAAAATGGACTGGGTCACGGTGGAGACCTACGGGGGGAGTGGCTTTGAGCCTTTGAGCTTCTGAGAGCAAGGGAGATTATTTTGATTTGATTTTGAAAGTAAAATAAGCATAAATGTATTAGAGTTACTGGTTGTTTCGAAAGGTTTGGAAAAAAAATTAGTGGGAAACAAAATGCCACGCGCGCGTTATAGAAATATATTAGAGGTATTGAGAAATATTAGAGACGGAAATAACAATTTGTCTCTATCTTTAAAAAAATTATTAATTAAATAATATATATAATTTAGAGACGGAACATATCCGTCTCTAACATATTTTAATTTTTTAAAAATATTTATTTGATTGAATAAAGACGGAATTAGAGACGAACAATTTAGAGACGGATAAATTTCATCTCTAAATTCCATCTCTATACATATTTGACTTTTTAAAACATTACATTGACCAATTAGAGATGGTATTAGAGATGAAAAAATCTGAGATGGGTAAATACTGTCTCTAAGTATATTTGACTTTTTATTGACTAATTAGAGACGAAAAATTCTGGGACGGATAAATTCCGTCTCTAAATTTTAAATTTTATTTTTCCTCTCTAAATCATCAATTCTGTCTCTAAATCAAAAATTTCTAGTAGTGGTTAACAAATGTGATCTTCCGTAACAACTTCATCAATACACTAACAAAAGTATTTGTCACTAACTTGTAATATCATGCCATTGCTACATTATCTCTACATTATAGTTGCATCATTTTCGTTAATGACATATCATCACCGTTAATGTCACATCAAAACACTCGATTAGTATAGTGACGGAATCTTGACAGAATAAAAATAAGGGGGGAAAAACATTTTTGCCAAAAAAGAAAAAAGAAAATCACAAATGCTTAAAAACTCATTGCTTTGACGTACTTACCAGTGCCCTATAGAATATTCAAGTAATTATATATGGTGGTAAATTTTAGAAACGTGTGTTAGATTTTGAAAACTAGCTTAGTGGAGCTAATTAAATTAGATTTTTGTGTTTACTGTACATATTAGTTATTTAGTTCATAAGTTTAATTTGATTTCTTGATTATACATATTAAATTACCCGTCAAAGAAATTAAACTGTTTAGGTGCTTAATCTCTCATTTAGGTGCTTAACAATATTATGGGAGATTAATCTCTCGCCTATCGGGTGGAAGATATTCTAAGAAACTTTTAAAAAAAAATAAAACTACCCATCAAAAAATTAAAAAAAGAAATTAAACTAAATATACAATTAATTTGATTCCTAGATTATACATATTATTAAGTAGATTTAGTCACTAAATATTTTACAATAATATAAGTTTTTAACATGTTGGTCATTATTGCATATATAAATAATTTAGTACTTGTATTATATATTCTTTTAATAAAAGCTTGTTAGAGTTAGATAAGACTCTTTCTATTTTAATGTAAGAATAAACCACTAATTTTAATGAAAATTTACAATGAAAGTACAAATCAACTGTTAAATTCAAATCCAATCATAATGTTTTCATAAGCGAAAATTTGAGCAGGTGAATTAACCTGTTAGCTCTTGTATTATATATGTTCAGGACTAATTAATTGAACTTGTAAATTATTTAAGAATGTTATATTTTATATATATATATATATATATATGTCATATCTAGTAAAAGAAATTTTTATTGTAAAAGATTAAAATGAATAAATCTTGACCATATAATTATATATAGATAATCAAGATTAAAAGTTATTCATGTTATTACTTAAAAAAGTTACATGTATTTATGTTTTAATCTTAATCATTCATGTAAGATCCAATGATAAAGATTCACCCATCTCACCTCTTACAATAAACACTATTTTCATTAAATATGCTCCATATATATATATAGCAATTATTAATCTACTATGTATAGTTAGATTTCAAATTGAATTTAAAAATAAAATTCAAATTGTATATTTTATAAAAGTTTCATTCATCAAATTTACTGACTGCTTATCAATTAAATTGAAGTTGTGAAAATTACTACATTAGCATTTTTATATCATAAGTAAATTCATCGGTTTTCTCCGTTAGAATTTCTCCTTATCTCAAAGCACTTTGTATGCGGTTTAATTATATGAAATGAGAATGCTTTGCTTTTTCTTCATTTAGAACCTTTGATTGTGCCCATAAATGTCTAAATTCATGCATTGCCCATCGTAGCTGCATTGACGAAAAAGTTGAGCACCTTTTAATTTATTAGGTTTGAATATAATAGTTCAAGGTCAAGGGTTAAGCTTGTGATGAGTTGTTTATTCCCAAGTCTAACACAAGTGTCCCAAATCACGAGAGAAAGAGCAAAACTGTTCAAAGCCGGCATGGCTGACTAGACCACACCGACCCCATCACACCTTGCACAAAAAAAACAACCCTAGAATTATCCAAGTCAACTTCTTTCACCATATATCATCTCTATATATAATCTCCATTCTTCTTCCTTCTCTACCCAACAACACAACACACACCTCTCTCTCAACATCTCTTTCTCTTAATTTTTTGTAATGGGAAATTCAGTAGTGACTCCATGCTTTCAACAAAGCAAAAACTCATCATTTTCATCATCATAATCAGTGAAGCTTATCTTCTGGGAAGGCACCACAAGATGCCTCAAGGGTAACCACATCGCTGGCGAGATCATGTTTGAGTTCCCCGACAAGATGGTTTGCCATGCAGACTCCTTCTTCATCGGACACCATATACCTGCTTTAGACATAGACGACGAGCTCATGCCGGGGCAAGCCTATTTTGTTCTCCCCGTTGATCGCTTCGCTTGCAAAACCCTCTCTGCATCTTCACTTTTATCCTTGAGATCATACCCTGATAACAAGTCCACTATCAAATTTGGGGAGTGCCCTTTTGAGTACTTGAAGGGTTCTAACGGAAGGATGTTGATAAAGGTCAAGCCAGAGTTCATCACAAGGCTCATCAATGGAGAAAAAGGACCAGGTTGCCCCAGCAGCAACAACTTCCTGTGCAGCACTCCTGAGTTGAAAAAGCACTATCAACAGCTTGTGAGGTCTAAGGACCAGGTGTGGTCACCTAAGCTTGAAACCATTTCGGGATACAAGGTTAGGTTTTCACCGTGCAGATTCATAGGTTTAGAATGGAAAGAAAAAGAGAAGGCTATGTCTGCTAGATAGCTCATGTATTAAATTTTAGAGTAGAGAGGTACACTTAAAATTTGTACACTGATAGATATACATAAATTAATTTTGGCCTCGGTATAATTAGTGACATTCTTTTCATCCTGGTTCATAATTTTGTAGAAACAATATATGATGAAAATTGTTTGAAGATTTGTTAAATATTCTTAACTATGTACCAAAGAAAGCTTGAAAGTTCAACTTATTCCCCCAATTTAGGATCAGGATTAATTAGTCAATTGATGGCGTGCACTAAATTCTCTGTATTATCTTAGCCAGGCAGGATCAGTAGCAAGTGACAAAAAAAAATTTGCTGCATCGGTGAAAAATTATGCCCTTTTATGCAGAGCAGCAAAAGATTAATCTATAAATAAATTGATTACCAGATATATATATAATAAACAAAATGTACTAATATGTGTTAGTTCGAGTATAAAGGGTTTGAGTCTCTTAAGCATGTAGTCTTAAATTCGTTCTTAAAATTTATGTGTATAAAAATAACATTGTTAGAAGAAGTTCTCGTTTAAACACCTATATCTTGGGAGATTAGTTTCTCACTTGAAATATTCTAAAAAAAAAAAAAAGCTAATAACTAAATGTGTGGGCATGACAAATTCTGATTAGTTATAGTCTTTAACGAAGATGGACTATTGATTAAGATGTAATAGTAGTGTATTACTATATTCCCACACTACTATTTGAACACCTACATACAAATAGAAGCATTTAATTTAACTTGATTCTCTCAATTTTAATTGCGCGACATAAAATTCTTTACACAAAAATGGTTGTATACGGTATCTAACAAGATTTATAATATTCGTGCATCAATATCCAATTTTTTTTCACGTGATGCTTCAATATCGATTTTTGTTAAGCCTTACATTTCACAAAATCGATCATATTTAAAAAAATCACTACTTTTTTTTTTATCTCATCATTCCTAGCTTAAACTATACGAAGATAATTCTCAAGCAGTTGCTTTGCATTATAGAATTAATGATACTATGAACTGTCTTATAAAATTATTTTCTTCCATGGAAAATAGTAAAATAAAATATTCTTGATAACACACAAGCTAGTATATAGAATAATGAGAAGTTTTGACACAAATGATAATTCAAAATAATGTGAGAAATAACATTAAAAATATAGGTTGGAAAACATGGTAGAGATGAAAGAAATGAGAAAATTAAGGAATTCAAATTTACTTAATAATGTAAAAATATGTTCAATAGGCCAATGAGTGGCTTATTGTAACTAAATGTTAACTCAACAAACTAACTCAATTAACCTATAGTCAAACTCTAACTAAACTCTAACTATGGTAATTGCCCCTGCATAATGGATGATGCATACTAGCATTCGTGGCTTGGCCTTGTTTCTGAAATCATTCAATGTTGAACTCATGACATACGTCAAATTCTCATCAAGTGGTCTTCATGAAAGTTATAGATATGAATCTTAACTTTCAGATGCCAAAATTTCAGCCCCATTCAGTTCCTACAACCCGAGATATGCCCTTATTATTGTACACTATTCAGGCCTAACTACAACTCCTCTGTTCTGACTTGCAAGTCCAATATGACCTCCAAGCCATCCGAATTTCCTCTTGTGTTCTTTAAGAAAGTTGTAGATTTGGGTCTTAAAATGCCAAAGTTTCAGCCCAAGGTAGTTCTTACAGCTCAAGTTATGCCCTGATTAATGCACACTATTCAGGTTCTAATCACAAAACCCGTGTTCTGACTTCCAAGCCCGATTAGCTCCACTAGATGTCCAATTTTCCCTGGAGCTCTTCATGAAAGTTGTAGAGCTCTCTCTTATCTTTCTTACAAGATAAGATACATAATTTTTAGACATGTAGAACTCAAGATATAGCTGAAATACAAAAACAGTGTAAGATCTCAATAATGCTAGAAAAAATCAATTAAGCCCAATTTGAGTCCAAACTTACAAAACATAACCAAGCTCAATCAATTAAGTAAATGGAGAGTGTAAATGACTAAAAATGAAAGTTTATTAATATATAAAATATGTGATTATCAGCTTTGCTGATGTCTGGAACTGATTTTTCAATCGTGTTATTCGAATAAGGACTGTGTTATTTGAATAAACCATGTTTAAAAGCTTCACTGTTTTTTATTTTCATGAATGATTATTCGAATAACGTGTTACAAATTCAAAATTTTTAGCAACAGGTTATTCAAAAAAACTTTGGTTTATTCGAATAACACTTTTCAGAAATGAATAGATATGAGACGTGTAACACCCTAATACAAATTATTGTAAAATAAATGGAATATTTCAAAATAAATCACATTAAACATGTCACTTCTAAAAATGTAGAAAATAAAAACTCATAATAATTAGTAAAGTCATCACAGAAAGCCACGAATGATAAAAAGGTCATATATATACAAACATCAGTGGCTAACAAGCCATACTGTATACAAAAGCTTTTACAAAATACCAGAAAAATACAAATATACAATCTTATTCTAAAAGAAATAAAGCTGTTAAACTAAGCCTTCTGCTTCTTCTTTTTGTTGCACTTTCTCTTTTTAGAGACTTCACCTGGATTTACATGAAACACATAGGGGTGAGAAATCATAATTTCTCAGTATAGCATACCAAGACCAGCAGTTAATCATTTATAACAAATAAATGAACTGAACACAAAAACACATTAGGAGTAAAAGAATATCCGATAATCAACAATATCAAAGAATCGTCTATACAATCTTAAGATACTATCGAACAAGCAACCAAATAATCAATTGATTAAGCAAGACAACTGCCCATACAATTGTCAACCATGCAATGTTTCATATTATGAAGTATGATTATGCTCAAACAAAGTCCAAGTATTATGGATGTGTAATGCCAATCCAGGTTTTAAAGTTTGAAAACACAAACTACTTACTTATTTCCCAAAAATCACTATTTCTTGTATATACAAAGTAGGATAAGCCTAAAAGCATAAACCCACTTGGTAATAGGTAGACGTTTTCCCCTCACCGCATAAAAGTACTATTGTCACCCCCATACCGGTAATCCTGACCATGCAAGCATAAATGTAAGGAAAATCTAGATCCAATACCTCATTCTCAGGTCATATGATTGTGCACACCATCTAAGGTCATAATATATAGGAAACAAGTAAATATCAAGTTTGAAATCTAAATATCCGAGCCTCGTATTAAACACTAGGACAAAGGAATCTTAGCCTCACTTATCCAACAAAGTATCTAGAACCCTGTCACTAGCATTTTCATACCTAGAACCTCACATCATCACTTCACAAGTGATTTCCAAGACAATCTCATGTTGTGCAAGTTCTTAGATATAACCCTAAGGCATTCTAGGCTCAAAGATTTGCCTAAGGTTCCACAACTTCTTATATATGCAAAGTGATCATTCTGTCCAAGAATTACCCCCATTTGTGCCTCAATACACTTAGGAAAGCATATAAGAGTGATCCCATCACTTAGGAAATTCTAAAACATCAAAACCACAATGTTGGAAAATCTTGGAGCTCACGTTGCGGCGTGACATCCACACGCCATGGCGTGGTGCTTTCGAGTTTTAATATTGGAGATGGCATTGAACGCATGTCGTAGCCTGCCAGATCTTGCGCCGTGGCGCAAGCAGTAGAAATTGGGTTTTGTAGAATTCTGCAGAATCAGGTATTGTTCCATTGGCACAATTACAAAATTTGATCACTTGAAATTTGTTTCTTGGTGATTTTAAGTCCCAAATAAGTTCATAAACATGAGGGAAACATAAAACACTAATTGATTTCATAAAAAATGGATGAAAACATAAAACCATTCCTCCAAACCCCTAAAATCAACACTTAGAGCATTTTAGGTCTAAAAGGAAAATTTTCAGTTTCTAATCCAAACTCTTAGCATGAACAAGTCATAAATCATATTTAAAACTTATCCAAGTAAGAAAATCACTAAAGACATCACAAGAACTCAATTTGGCATATTAAACCTCAAATAAGCCTAACATGAAAAATGTGTAGAAATGAGAGGTTAAGCTCAAAAACCCTACCTTGTGAAGCAAAGCTGCTGCAGATGATGCCTCAATCCAGAACCTTGGATTTCCCCTTTGATCTCCTCTTTTTTCTCTCTTGTTCTTCTTCCTTTTCTCTTTTATCTCTTGCTTCCACTAGTTCTGTTTTTTTTTCAACCGTGAAGAGTGAATGAGAAACAAGTGAAAAACTACAAATATCATGAAAAAAAAGTCCAATATAAAGGCTAAAAACTGTGGAGAGTTAAGGGCCATTGGTAATAACACTGATACTTCCCGATCTACTAAAAACACTCAACTTTAGCTAAATCAATTTTTTCATGTTCCAACAACTTTAAAATAAATGCAAAGATTCATTAAAAAAGTTATTTCACCAGTATCATATTTTTTCATGTCTGTGACTAGTCAATCTGACATTAAAACACACAACTAGTATGCCTAAAAATATCAAACAAACTCTGATTATTCTCAAACTTTAACCACATCACAAAATATATATTTTTTACTTAATCTATTTCCATTAGCTAAGCCATTTAAGCTAATATTAGTGTCATTTTAAGCTACTTTTCACCTTTTGGCTTGCAGCAAAGTGTTTAAACTAACTTAGATTATCACAAAATTTAACAAGCATATTAAGCAAGTATTAAGCTACCTCTGTAACTATTTATAAGTCTAATATATTGAAGAGGATGTTATATTTCTCCCCCCTTTTAAAAATTTTGTCCCCAAAATTGCTTACCTTATATAAAGAACTACGGGTAGTCTTGCTACATGTGGGACTCCAACTCCCAAGTTGCTTCTTCAAAACTAGCACCATCCCAAAGCACCTTCACCAGAGGAATCCGCTTACCTCTAAGCTCTTTGACCCATCTATTCATGATCCTCATCAGCCGCATAGCATAAGACAAATCCTCTTTTAACTGCACAGATTCATTTCTTATGACATGTGAAGGATCCGGATTGTACTTCCTAAGCTGTGACATATGGAATACATCATGAAGGTTTGACAAATTGGGTGGAAGTGCAATTTGGTAGGCTACATGTCAAATTCTAGTTAGGATCTAGTAGGGACCAATGAAACGAGGGTTCAACTTTCGTGTTCTCAATGCTCTACCAATCCCTGTTGTCGGAGCGAATCTCAAGAATACATGATCTCCTTCACTGAACTCTAGAAGTCTTCTCCTCTTATCAGCATAGCTCTTTTGCCTACTCTGAGCCATAACTAACTTATCCCGGATCATTTTAATCTAATCTATGGTCTGTTGTACTAACTCAGGACCTAGAATGGTTTTCTCTCCAACCTCATAGCAACATAAAGGGGACCTATCCTTTCTACCATAAAGTGTTTCATACGATGTCATACCTATGCTAGTATGAAAACTGTTGTTGTAAGCAAACTCCACTAAGGGTAAGAACCCATCCCAACTCTCTTTCTGCTCTAACACTCATGCTCTTAACATATGCTCAAGGGTTTGAATAGTCTTTTTTGATTGACCGTCAGTCTATGGATGGTATGTTGTACTTAAACTAAGCTTTGTTCTGAAAGCTTTCTGCAAGGCTCCCCAAAATCTAGATGTAAATCTAAGGTCTCAATCAGAAACTATACTAAGGGGTACACCATGCATCCTAACTATCTCCTGAAGGTATAACTGGGCAAGTCTATCCATGGAGTAGTTAGCTCTAATAGGTATAAAATGGGCAGACTTGGTTAGTCTATCCACTACAACCTATATTGCATCAAATCTTAACTAAGTTCTAGGCAAACCCATCACAAAATCCATTATGATGTTATCCCACATCCACTCAGGGATTACCAAAGATTGAAGAGGTTCAGAGGGTTTCTGGTGTTCTATCTTGACTTTCTGACAAGTTAGGCACCTAGAAACAAACTCAGCAAAATGACCAATTTGCCCATACACAAAGCACATTGGGCAGGGCCGGTCTCCATGTTGTCTCCCACACTTGGAACACTTTAGTCCCAAAAATTCCTTCTGAACATGCTTACCTGATGTGTGTGAAATAACATCATGTTTTGTTCTTGTTTTGCATGCATTCTTGAGCATTTTAGGCATTTTAGTTTCCCTTTTGGTTTGTTTTTCCCTTAGTTCGGATAACTGCAGTGTTTTTGGTATTCTTGTGCAGGATTAATATGGAATTGGCCTTGGATTGAATGGAATACTTGCATGTTTGAAGTTGGAGCTTAATGGATAGCAAAAAGGTGTAAAAAGACCATTCCAGAGGGATCCACGGCCTGCCCGTGGATTAAACCACGGCCATGGATCGAGCAGCAACTTGAAGGAGGAAAAGAGAGATTCCAGGGAGTTCCACGGCTGTGGAATGATCCACGGCCTGGCCATGGAATGATCCATGGCCATGGAATTCTGACAGCAAGATCCACGGCCAGCCCGTGGAATGATCCACGGCCGTGGATCGCAATACGCATCAGTTTTTAAGTTTTATTTTTTATTTCTTTTGGGGTCTTTTAGCCAATCAAAACCTTAGGCTATAAATAGATGTTCTGAATAGAATGAGGGGGACGAACCTAGTTCTAAATTTGATTTTGGAGGAGGCACATTGGAGGCTTTGGCTTTTGATCTTCATCTTTCTCCCTTCTTCTTCCATTGTTACGGGTTTGGGATGTTTTTAAGTTTGATTTCTTGTCTCCTCTTCTCTATGTCTGAGTAGTTTCCTTTGTTTCTAGGATTGGGCAATGCCCTTTGATACATTGATAATGATTAATTGACGTTGTTTTCCCTTTTATTGATCTTGATTGTTCATTGATTCAATTCTTATTGCTTTTATTCATGTGAATTTGCTGGCCACTTATTTGCATCTCATAGGCATTTAGGGACGTACTGAGAGGTGAACCTAAGTGTTGGAACCATAAGAATTGAACTTAAGATCTAAATCACGAGAGTAGTTTTAGCCTTTCGAGGATTCAATGAATTATCACAAAGCGTAATGGGTTCAATTTAAATTCAATTACCACGAGAGTAGGAATTGGTTTAATTGGGCACAGATCTTGTATCTTGAGAAAGAACATTAACTAATTTAGGGTAATTCACCTTCAATTGAATTTCAGATTTAATAAAAGGGTTATCAATTAGGATTTGTCTTATATCATTGTGGTATCCCAATCTTGAAAGCTTTCTTGAATCTGAATATCTTTCTTGATAAATTACTATTTTTGTTCTTAATTTTGTACTTTAATAATTATTTACTTAATTGCTTGGTTACTACGTTCTTATCAATCAACAATTTTATTCCCTTTGTTTAATTGAATTGAATTAATTAATTAATTGGTATTCATAGACACAGTCCCTGTGGATTCGATCTTTTTATTACTTGACGACGAAATCATACACTTACGGATTTCACGCATCATTACCCTTATCTTGAGTAAAGCTAGGTTTAGAAGATCCTTTCTTGAACTTGTTATCACCCCTCTTCCTCTTCTAAAGATCCTGTGACTTAGGCTCCAAAGAAAGCTTCCTAGATTGCCTCTCGATTATCCGACACTTGTTAATCAGAGTTTCAAAGTCCCGAATTTCAAACTGTTGAACGGCATTATGAATGTCTTCTCTCAATCCTTCATCAAACTTAACACACTTCCAACAATCATCTGGGTTAAATCTAATGCAAGAAGAGAATTTAGATAATTCATTGAATTTGACCACGTACTAGCCAATAGACATGTCCCTCTGTTCTAACTTTAGAAATTTAATCTCTTAACATTCTGAAGATTCTGTGGAAAGAACTTTCTCATAAATGAACTTCTAAAGATCCCCCACGTCGTATGAGTCCTTGATGCCTTAAGAGCCCTCTTTGTATCCACCCACCAATCCTCTGCCTCACCCTCCAACATATACGAAGCAAAAAGCACCTTATGCTAGTCTGAGTAAGTCATAAAAGTGAAGATCTTCTCTATTTCCTTGAGCCAACCCTCAGCTCTGACTTTGTTGTACTCTCTGTTAAAAGAAAACAGATTTGATTTCCTGAATTCCGAGAGGTCTTGGAAAGTTTGATTCCTTTCGGCTGCCTCTTGGTGTAGTTACCCCTGGTGGTATGGTGGAGGTGTAGGTGGTACTGGTTGCTAAGTTCCTAACCTCTCAAGCACTCTAGCAGTTACTACTGTCTGCTCTCTCATTGCGTTGGCAATTAAATAGCTGCCTACTCTATTTGCTGCGTCATGGCATTGGCTATTGCCATCATGGCGGCTACCACATCTGTGTCTTCATTTCCAGAGTTCCTGTTATTACTTCTATGCGGTCGCCCTCGCCCTCTTGCTGTCATAGTTTCTTGTAAACACAGAACGATACATATTGAGGTAATTAATCCCAATATCATGTAACGTGCAATAGTAGCTAAAATAGTCAAAACAAGGTAGCCACATAATTCAATCAAACATCTCACACAATACATAAAAGAAATGCACAACACAAGAAGGAACTCCTAAACATGCCTAAATATAGTCAGTCCACACGCCGACTCAACAAGATGAACTGATTTGATACCATAATATAACACCCTAACACGAATTATCATAAAATAAACAAAATATTCCAAAATAAATCGTATTAAACATGTCACTTCTAAAAATGTGGCAAATAAAAATTTATAATAACTTACACAGTCATTATAGAGAGTCACGAATAATCAAAAAGTCATATATACAACTGTCACGACCGGGATCGCGGTGAAAATAAAAAAATAGCAACTCGAAAGATTTTAAGATATGGAAATGGAGTCGCCACCAATTTTATTTTAACTTAGGAAAAATTGGAAAACCTTTCTTTGAAAACGGTCGTTGAAACCAGATTGGATTCGGGAGTCGGTTATGCTTAGGGAAGGGTGGAAACTTAATCCTACTACACCCCTAACACACCCGTCCTAAGACGGTACCTTAGGTTAATTGTGAAAATTATTAACAATCCTTGGAATATTTATTTTACCCAAAACATTGTAATTATTTATAAAAACGAAACCACAAAATTATGAAAATTTAATTTTGGCTTGACAGAAATGAAATTCTGCTCCTACGTATCCCCTGGTGCAATGGGGAACTCAAAGTTACGTAGTTCTTTATAAAATAAGTATGGGTTAATTGATTTTATTAAAAAATTTATTTTAAAGCGAATCCATTCTTGCACAGGATTCAAGTTAGCACTAGGCTACTCAATAAACCCTTATGATCCAAAAGATAATGAAGATAGCATTCGCTATTCAATCATCATCATCGGTCATTGCATGGATTAAAAGATTTTTATTTTATTTTTATGCTTTTTTTTTGCACAGGATTCAAGTTAGCACTAGGCTACTCAATAAACCCTTATGATCCAAAAGATAATGAAGATAGCATTCACTATTCAATCATCATCATTGGTCATTGCATGGATTAAAAGATTTTTTTTTTTTTTTATTTTTATATATTCTTTTACCCTTCTTTTTTTTTTACCAAAAGTGTATCATTATTGCCTTAATTTGAAATGAACAGTAGCCCACGTGATTCAAACTCAAACCCCAAAAGACAGTCGACAATTCTATTTAAAGGAAAAAATAGAGTTTGGAGACTTGGGTAGCAATAACAGAGCACACACCAGGGGACGTTTGGAGAGGGATTTGGACCCTGAGGTTCGACGGTCAGTTTAAGGAGATGGGATGGTTCTATTTTGGGGTTCGACAGTCAGTTGGAGGTGAAGATGGGATAGTTCTGTTTTGGGGTTCGACAGTTGGTTAGAAGTGAAGATGGGATGGTTCTGTTTTGGGGTCCGACGGTCGGTTGGGAGGTGGGATCTGATTCTTGGGATTAGACGGTCGGTGAGGGGATGGTGAAGGTGTCGGTGAAGTTGGTCGGTGAAGGTCACGGTGGCGTGGTTCGACGGTCGGTAGAGGGGGTATGATGGTGTTTGTGAAGTTGGTCGGTGAAGGTCACGGTGGCATGGTTCGACAGTCGGTAGAGGGGTACAATGGTGTTTGTGAAGTTGGTGAAGGTCTCGGTGGTGTAGTTCGACGGTCGGATGGGGAAGATGTGAAGGTGTTTGTGAAGTTGGGTTACGGTCACAATGGTATGGTTCGACGGTCGGTGGGGGGTATGATGGTGTTTGTGAAGTTAGGTTACGGTCCGACGGTCGGTTCTGGTTGGGTTCGGTAGTGTTTGGAGAGGTTATGGGAATTGCTTGGGTGATGGGGATTATGGAGGCTTTGAAGATGGTAGGTGTATTGAAGGTGAGAGGGTAGTGATCGATTTGAGGTTCGACGGTCGGTGAAAAGGATGGTGAAAGTGTCGGTGAAGTTAGTCGGTGAAGGTGTCGGTGAAGGTCACGGTGGTGTGGTTCGACGGTCGTAGAGGGGGTATGATGGTGTTTGTGAGGTGATTTCATGTGGATATTAAAGGTGGTGGTTACAGTGTGATGATGGAGGGCTTATGGTGGTTGGGTTCATAGTTTAGGGGGATTCAACGGTCGCTGGGAGAGGGTATGATGGTTTCCCGGTTGCATGGTGGTTGGTTGAAAGAGATGGTGATGGAGTTTCGGTGCGATCCGACGGTCGGTGGTGAGGATATGATGGTTGGGTTCATGATTTAGGGGAATTCGATGGTCGGTGGAGAAGGTATGAGGGGTGATTTCATGTGGATATTGAAGGTGGTGGTTACGGTGTGATGATGGAGGGCTTATGGTGGTTGGGTTCATAGTTTAGGGGGATTCGACGGTCGGTGGAGAAGGTATGAGGGGTGATTTCATGTGGATATTGAAGGTGGTGGTTACGGTTTTCTGGAGGTGAAGATGAGTTCCTGGTGGTTTGAGAACTGTGTTGCGAAAAGGGAGGAACGCCAGTGTGTGTATGGTGCTCATGTCTTTAAAAAAAAGAATAGGAAAAGAAGATGGGCAACATAATTAAACAGCCAGGATCAAAGCATGCATTTGAACACTACATATTTATTCACAACAGTGCAAGGATAGTGGTAAGGAAGGGCTTACCTCTTCTGTGCTACCAATAGCAAACTCAACTCAAAAAGAATCAAAAATCCCTTTCGTTCCTAGAAGCCTCCCCAGTATTTCTGTCCCCTTTTTTTTTTCAGCTACCACTAGAGATCAGCTCAAAGTCATCAATCTTCTTTCCTTTGCTGAAGAAACTCTCTTCCCCTTTTCACCTTCTCTGCTCTCCTCTGATTTTGTTAAGCTTTCCTCTCCTTATGCCCCTGATGATGGTAGGGCAGCTTCCGGTGTGATGGTGATTATGGAGGGTTAGGATTTGGCTGGTTTGGGGAAGATGAAAGAGGGTGGTCGAATGAGAGAAAACCAAAAAAAGTCCCTCGCCTTCACAACACCCCTCAGTTTTTATATCCTCTGTTTCCCCTTCTTTCTGCTATGTTGCCGTGAGTATATGTGAGTGGGTGTGTGTGTGCTGCAGTGCAGGTGAGTACGTGAGTGAGTGGGAGTGCGCAGCAGTGTCAGGTGAGTATGTGAGTGGTGTGTGCTATGTGCAGGTGAGGACGTGAGTGAGTGGGATAAAGCTGCCTTGTCCCCTGCAGCAGTGTGTGCTTGCTTGAGCTATGTGAGTGAGCCTCTAAAATTGCATGCCCCAGAAAGGAAAAAAAAAACAAATGCAAATGCAAAGAAGAGACAAACCAATTTTTTTACCAAAATAAGAAGGACAAATCAGCAACAAATCTTTTTTATTATTATTATTTTTTTTATTTTCTTATTTTTATATTTTTATATTTTTATATTTTATTATTATTATTTTTTCCTTTTTTTTATGTGGGCTTATACCTTTGGGTTAGAATAAGGCCAAAAAATATGGACAACAATTCTTTTTTTTTTTTAGAAAAAATAAATAAAAACCCCGGTCAAAATATGGTGTTCACAGTTGCCCCTCTTTACTTGTTTCTTATTAGAGAATATGAATAACCACAGTTTTTTCATATTCGTAATAAGGAATGAGTAAAGATATGAACTCATATTTTGTCCGAAAATACACACGATGATACAAAAAGAAAAACAAAACAATGCAATAATAATGAACTGCAAAGAGCTGATGCGCTCAAGGGAAAGTAAAATGCATGGAGCCGATGCGCTCAAAAGAATAGACAGAAATGAAAATGCATGGAGCCGATGCGCTCAACAGAATTTAAAATGCATGGAGCCAATGCGCTCAACAGAAAATAAAATGCATGGAGCCGATGCGCTCAAAAGAATAGACAGAAATGGAAATGCATGGAGCCGATGCGCTCAACAGAAAATAAAATGCATGGAGCTGATGCGCTCAACAGAATTTAAAATGCATGGAGCCGATGCGCTCAACAGAAAATAAAATGCATGGAGCCGATGAGCTCAAAAGAATAGACAGAAATGGAAATGCATGGAGCCGATGTGCTCAACAGAAAATAAAATGCATGGAGCCGATGCGCTCAAAAGAATAGACAGAAATGAAAATGCATGGAGCCGATGCGCTCAACAGAATTTAAAATGTATGGAGCCGATGCGCTCAAAAGAATGAAAATGCATGGAGCCGATGCGCTCAACAGAATTTAAAATGCATGGAGCCGATGCGCTCAACAGAAAATAAAATGCATGGAGCCAATGCGCTCAAAAGAATAGACAGAAATGAAAATGCATGGAGCCGATGCGCTCAAAAGAAAAGACAGAAATGGAAATGCATGGAGCCGATGCGCTCAACAGAAAATAAAATGCATGGAGCCGATGCGCTCAAAAGAATAGACAGAAATGGAAATGCATGGAGCCGATGCGCTCAACAGAAAATAAAATGCATGGAGCCGATGCGCTCAACAGAATTTAAAATGCATAGAGCTGATGCGCTCAACAGAAAATAAAATGCATGGAGCCGATGCGCTCAAAAGAATAGACAGAAATGGAAATGCATGGAGCCGATGCGCTCAACAGAAAATAAAATGCATGGAGCCGATGCGCTCAAAAGAATAGACAGAAATGGAAATGCATGGAGCCGATGCGCTCAACAGAATTTAAAATGTATGGAGCTGATGCGCTCAAAAGAATGAAAATGCATGGAGCCGATGCGCTCAACAGAATTTAAAATGCATGGAGCTGATGCGCTTAACAGAAAATAAAATGCATGGAGCCTATGCGCTCAAAAGAATAGACAGAAATGGAAATGCATGGAGCCGATGCGCTCAACAGAAAATAAAATGCATGGAGCCGATGCGCTCAAAAGAATAGACAGAAATGAAAATGCATGGAGTCGATGCGCTCAACATAAAATAAAATGCATGGAGCCGATGCGCTCAACAGAAAATAAAATGCATGGTGGGCAACTGAGTCCCAGAATTTAAGGACAGGCAGGCTACTGTGCTCCCGAAAAATAGATATTCAAAAAGGCAAGGTATCTTGATCCACAAGGATTTTTCTTCTCTTTTTCTCATTTTTCTCATTTTCTTTTCTTTGTTTTTCCTTTGTTTTTCTCTCTTTTTTTTCTCTTTTTTATTTTATTTTATTAAAAGTCCTTTTAACCAATGGCGACTTTTGGAAAGCTTTGACCAATCAAAATCCTTGTTCACATGCTTTTCTTCCTTAGACCCTTTAGTTCTTTCCTTCTTCTTCTCCTTTCTTTCTTTCTTTTTCTTTGTTTTTCGCTCTCAGCTTCTCCTTTTGAGAAATGAGATGAACCATTGCTTGGCTGATTCCTTGAGAGAAAATTTTACCCCAGTATTTAACCTTGTCTCTTATTTAATTGATTCCCTGCAACTACTTGATAACTCAAACACGGTCTCTGTTGCTACTTCCTTCAACACATCTCTCTTTAATCCTTCAAAAATTTTACCCCAGTATGGCCAACTAAAATACAAATGAGATTGCCCCTGTGTAGCTGATCAAATGCAATTCCAAAATTGTCCCAGTTTGGTGCACCCTTCAAGGCATTTTAGGCCAACTTTCTCTGAGATTTTACCCATTTATTTACCCTAACTTTTGTTTAGACCGACCTTTCGGGTTTTCAAACTACAGGCTCTTTTCCATTTTTTTTCTTTTTTTTGTGCTCTAACTTTTGCTTAGGCCGCCCTTTCAGGTTTTCAACCTAACGAGCTTTTCTTCTCTCTCTCTTTTTTTTTTTTTCGGTACCTTCTTCCATCAAATGGGATTTCCAAGATCTATTCAATCTGAATTGTTCATCAGGAGATTATCATTAGATGGTCAAATCATAGTGTTGTACTCATGTTCACCTTACTTGAAGCATTACGCAACAGACAGTTATGAATTCAAAAAGTACAACAGAGAAGAAGCGAACAACTTCCAGATTGTTCTTGGAAGCTTGACTACAGAAAGGGTATTATTTACAAAGGGTAAAGACACAAGAAGTAGAATAGCAAGAAAGTCAAAAAAAAAATTTGTTTTTTTGCCCCAGTATGGACGTGATTGATCTAGACTCGACAACTGGACATCATGACTATTGTTTTATCAGGTATATACAAAAATCTGCACTCATGTAGGGTATCAAATGAATTTGGCTCAGAGTATGTCATTTGTGAACAAAATTGCCCCAGTGTAAGTCACGAAGCTACCCTAATGTGGGTCAAATTGAACCAAAGAAATTTGCCCCAGTTTGGAGTCAAATTGAGCAGAGTAGAAACTTGTCCTAGTGTAAGACCAAATTGAACTAAGGAGAAGAATGCCCCAGTGTGGGACCAGCTCGGACAGGGTAGCAACTTGCCCAGGTGTAAGTCCCCATTTTTTTTAGGAGCAATGAATTGGATACTTAGATGAGCATAACCTTTGTCTCAAAATTAAAGTTAATGAAAATGACAATAACCCTTCATTGATCAGAATGGACTTTTTGAGGCTTATAAAGTGGCCAAGGCTAGGGGTTATGAAAGGAAAGGTATAAGGCTCAAACAATTGTTTTAAGATTTGAATGGGACCAAGGATCCTTGTTCAAAGTTAAACTTTGTCAATTGCATTTGTACTTTTAAGCACACTTTTCTCTTACTGCTCTTTATTTCTTCCTTTTTCTTTTCACCTTCTTTCATTCGCCCTTGTCATGACTTATTTCATCTCATTTTTTTTATCTCTTCTTGGTTTTTTTTTTTTTTTTTTTTTTTTTTTTTTGCTTCAAAATAGCCACCATGACAATCAACCTTTACTTTGTGTCTTCCCCTAGTGTAGGGGTGATCCTTGTCCAGGGTTTATTGAAGAAAACTTTCAAGCTCAAAAAGGGACATCGAGAGATAATGAAAAGATGAATTCTTATGAATGATAGAGAAACATGGCCAACCTTTATTTCAAATCTTGATTGCTCATTTTCAAAAAAATTAATTCAGAGACAAAAAGGATAATGCACACCAAGTGATTATTTCTTTGCTCCATATTTTTTCTTTTTTCTTCTTTTTTTTTGACACTTGCACCCGTAGACCTTATGACTACTGACATCTATCAAAGTAGGGATTGTTAAGAATTGGAGTCCCGCGGGGTTCAAACAAAAGGAAGACACTTTAAATAAATAACAGAAAATAAAATGACCAGAAAGACCATGAAAATGACAGGAAACAAGATATCCATGCAAATTTATTACATTAATGCTTCAAGAAAGTTAACATAAGTTTAGCACCACAAAAGTTTAAGATGACAATCACATCAATTAATGCCTCAGATCACCAATTATTCAAAGGTTTCCAGTTGATGGAGGGCAAACAGTGTAGGCAGGGTATGATGATGGATTTCTAATTTTGGTTTTGCATGTAGTTCACTTTTGATTCCTTTTCCCTTAGAGGAAAAACTCATTATTGAAACTACTTTCATCATTGCAAGTTGGCAATTTACCTGCTTTTACCAAAATTTCAATCCTCTCCCCAAGCCAGCCTATCAACTCAAAGAAAGTCTAGATAAACGGCTACTGCCATTGTCTCAATATAAGGAGCTCCCAAAGTCCCTAGAAAATATGAGCACATTTCTGTCAACGTCAACGGTGGTTGTACTTGTGCTGCGAGAGCTCTCCATCTCTGGGCATACTGCTTGAAAGCTTCCTCATCTTCCTTTTGCATTGAGCTCAAATGTTCCCGAGTAGGAGCTGCATCTAGGTTGAACTTGTATTGATCCATGAATAGATCAGCCAATTCCGTCCAGCGAGAAATCTTAAAGCGGTCTAATTGAAGATACCACTCTAAAGCGAGGCTTGTAAGACTCTCGTGGAAAAATCTAATGAGGAACTTATCATCCCTGGACCAAACAGCCATCTTGGTTCCATAACTGATCAAATGAAACCGAAGGTTACCACTCCCGTCATACTTGGTAAAATGAGGAATCTTGAAGTCTTTAGGGATTACGACCTCTATGGTAGGACACAGTTCTTCTATTCTAAGCGATCCATAAGCGTTGGGGCCCTTAATCGCTTTGATTTGCTCTTCCATCCTTTCCTTCCATTCTTCTTCCATCCTATCCTTCTGAATTACCACATGACCCTTCCCAGCAGGAAGTCTCATTGTCACTGGGATGGACATACATGGTTGTTCCCATGTGAATTCAGCATTACCATGAACCTCATTTCGAGATCCTCTGAAGAACAATACCCTTCTTTGATAGGAATTACTAGCGGTGCAGTATTCGAGGTCCTTCCCACAATAGGAATCTCAGTGGTGATTCTGGGGTTTGTCCTTATGGAAGTGATAGTTGGTAGGTGCGGATGTGCCCCAGTTACTCCTGTACTTCCAGTAGCCCCAATCAAGGTGAGAGTCTCTCTCATGGCCAACAACATTTCTTCCATTCTTCTCATAGACTCTGTTATTTCATCCATCCTCCCTCTAATCTCATCAACTTCCATACTCAAGTTTCTTCCTTCCTCAGGGTTATTAGCAGTCATTCTGGTCCGAGATCTAGGATTGTAAATTTGGGTTTAATTGGTCTCTTCTTTCCTAGGCTGCATAATGGTTCAAACCAATTTGATTTATTAAAATAAAATAACATTTACAAAGAATGAGCTAAAATGCATGAGACGCATGAATGAGCTTTGAAAATATTTTTTCCATTTTTCTTCCTTATTTTTTTTAAAAAAAAAATGATATGTCATGAAAATGCAAGATGTTTTTTTTTTTGAATGCTAGGGATGCTATAAAGATGCAAGATTTTTTTTTTTAATGCCAAGGATGCCATGAAAATGCATGATGATTTTTTTTTTTTGAAATGCAATGTCATGAAAATGCAAGCTTTTTTTTAGAATGTTATGAAAATGCAAGCAATGAATAGTTTTTTTCTTTTCTCTTTTTTTTATTTTTCTTCTTCTTCTCTTTTTTTTATGCAAGAATGAATGATATGAGAAATAGATAAAATAAAGAAGAAGTACGCTTCCTTTTGTACCTTAGTCAGGTGGAACCTAAGATTTGACAGTCATTATGTTCAATCTATCAGTGCAAAATTTTCGGGACAGGTCTAAACTTCTAAAAGTCATGGTTCCCAGATTGCCCTTATCTCGAAAGACAAAGACCTAATTCATGAATTAATCACAAGTTGGGATAAACCCTCTCAATATTATGCGTCCATGATAATGGTAGCAATCTGAGTGGTTTCTCAACAAATGTCAAGTGAGCATAAAGCCCCTCAATAACAAAAGTTGAGACCCCTCCTACTCCTCAGGTTCGCACAGACTCGGGTATAGAGCCCAAAAAGTGTGTGAGGTAAGTGATAGTGATGTGTGTGAGGGAGCATACAAACCTGTACAAAAATTTAAAAAGATAAAACTACCCCAACCTACAGAAAAACATATATACGGCAGCCAGCCAGCAATCATCTGTCCTAGGGTTTCAACAATTATGCACAACATATTTACAGATAACAATATACATAAGATAATGCCATCAGATATTTACATAGAACAAAATAAATCAAATCCATTTACAAACAAAAAGAAAAACAAAAAAAATAAGGATAAAAAGGGTAAAATAAATAAACAAAAATTATTAACAATTTGCACAACTAACAACAACAGGCCTGACTCTCCAAATATCCCCAGTAGAGTCGCCATCTGTCGCGACCGGAGATCGCGGCGAAAAAAAAAATAGCAACTCGAAAGATTTTAAGATATGGAAATGGAGTCGCCACCAATTTTATTTTAACTTAGGAAAAATTGGAAAACCTTTCTTTGAAAACGGTCTTTGAAACCAGATTGGATTCGGGAGTCGGTTATGCTTAGGGAAGGGTGGAAACTTAATCCCACTGCACCCCTAACACACCCGTCCTAAGACGGTACCTTAGGTTAATTGTGCAAATTATTAACAATCCTTGGAATATTTATTTTACCCAAAACATTGTAATTATTTATAAAAACGAAACCACAAAATTATGAAAATTTAATTTTGGCTTGACAGAAATGAAATTCTGCTCCTACGTATCCCCTGGTGCAATGGGGAACTCAAAGTTACGTAGTTCTTTATAAAATAAGTATGGGTTAATTGATTTTATTAAAAAATTTATTTTAAAGCGAATCCATTCTTGCACAGGATTCAAGTTAGCACTAGGCTACTCAATAAACTCTTATGATCCAAAAGATAATGAAGATAGCATTCGCTATTCAATCATCATCATCGGTCATTGCATGGATTAAAAGATTTTTATTTTATTTTTATGCTTTTTTTTGCACAGGATTCAAGTTAGCACTAGGCTACTCAATAAACCCTTATGATCCAAAAGATAATGAAGATAGCATTTGCTATTCAATCATCATCATTGGTCATTGCATGGATTAAAAGAATTTTTTTATTTTTATATATTCTTTTACCCTTCTTTTTTTTTTTACCAAAAGTGTATCATTATTGCCTTAATATGAAATGAACAGCAGCCCACGTGATTCAAACTCAAACCCCAAAAGACAGTCGACGATTCTATTTAAAGGAAAAAAATAGAGTTTGGAGACTTGGGTAGCAATAACAGAGCACACGCTAGGGGACGTTTGGGGAGGGATTTGGACCCTGAGGTTCGACGGTCGGTTTAAGGAGATGGGATGGTTCTGTTTTGGGGTTCGACAGTCAGTTGGAGGTGAAGATGGGATGGTTCTGTTTTAGGGTTCGACAGTTGGTTAGAAGTGAAGATGGGATGGTTCTGTTTTGGGGTCCGACGGTCGGTTGGGAGGTGGGATCCGATTCTTGGGATTAGACGGTCGGTGAGAGGATGGTGAAGGTGTCGGTGAAGTTGGTCGGTGAAGTTGGTCGGTGAAGGTCATGGTGGCGTGGTTCGACGGTCGGTAGAGGGGGTATGATGGTGTTTGTGAAGTTGGTCGGTGAAGGTCACCGTGGCGTGGTTCGACGGTCGGTAGAGGGGGTATGATGGTGTTTGTGAAGTTGGCCGAAGGTCTCGGTGGTGTAGTTCGACGGTCGGATGGGGAGGATGTGATGGTGTTTGTGAAGTTGGGTTATGGTCACAATGGTATGGTTCGACGATCGGTGGGGGTATGATGGTGTTTGTGAAGTTGGGTTACGGTCCCGGTCGGTTCGGTTGGGTTCGGTAGTGTTTGGAGAGGTTATAGAAGTTGCTTGAGTGATGGGGATTATGGAGGCTTTGAAGATGGTAGGTGTATTGGAGGTGAGAGGGTAGTGATCGATTTGAGGTTCGACGGTCGGTAAAAAGGATGGTGAAAGTGTCGGTGAAGTTGGTCGGCGAAGGTGTCGGTGAAGGTCAAGGTGGCGTGGTTCGACGGTCGGTAGAGGGGGTATGATGGTGTTTGTGAGGTGATTTCATGTGGATATTGAAGGTGGTGGTTACGGTGTGATGATGGAGGGCTTATGGTGGTTAGGTTCATAGTTTAGGGGGATTCGACGGTCGGTGGGAGAGGGTATGATGGTTTCCCAATTGCATGGTGGTTGGTTGAAAGAGATGGTGATGGAGTTTCGGTGCTATCCGACGGTCGGTGGTGAGGATATGGTGGTTGGGTTCATGATTTAGGGGAATTTGACGGTCGGTGGAGAAGGTATGAGGGGTGATTTCATGTGGATATTGAAGGTGGTGGTTACAGTGTGATGATGGAGGGCTTATGGTGGTTGGGTTCATAGTTTAGGGGGATTCGACGGTCGGTGGAGAAGGTATGAGGGGTGATTTCATGTGGATATTAAAGGTGGTGGTTACGGTTTTTTGGAGGTGAAGATGAGTTCCTGGTGGTTTGAGAACTGTGTTGCGGAAAGGGAGGAACGCCAGTGTGTGTATGGTGCTCATGTCTTTAAAAAAAAGAATAGGAAAAGAAGATGGGCAACATAATTAAACAGCTAGGATCAAAGCATGCATTTGAACACTACATATTTATTCACAACAGTGCAAGGATAGTGGTAAGGAAGGGCTTACCTATACTGTGCTACCAATAGCAAACTCAACTCAAAAAGAATCAAAAATCCCTTTCGTTCCCAGAAGCCTCCCCAGTATTTCTGTCCCCTTTTTTTTTCAGCTACCACCAGAGATCAGCTCAAAGTCATCAATCTTCTTTCCTTTGCTGAAGAAACTCTCTTCCCCTTTTCACCTTCTCTGCTCTCCTCTGATTTTGTTAAGCTTTCCTCTCCTTACGCCCCTGATGATGGTAGGGCAGCTACCGTTGTAATGGTGATTATAGAGGGTTAGGATTTGGCTGGTTTGGGGAAGATGAAAGAGGGTGGTCGAATGAGAGAAAACCAAAAGAAGTCCCTCGCCTTCACAACACCCCTCAGTTTTTATATCCTCTGTCTCCCCTTCTTTCTGCTATGTTGCCGTGAGTATATGTGAGTGGGTGTGTGTGTGTTGCAGTGCAGGTGAGTACGTGAGTGAGTGGGAGTGTGCAGCAGTGTCAGGTGAGTATGTGAGTGGTGTGTGCTACGTGCAGGTGAGGACGTGAGTGGGTGGGATAAAGCTGCCTTGTCCCCTGCAGCAGTGTGTGCTTGCTTGAGCTACGTGAGTGAGCCTCTGAAATTGCATGCCCCAAAAAGGAAAAAAAAATAAATGCAAAGAAGAGACAAACCAATTTTTTTACCAAAATAAGAAGGACAAATCAAAGAACAAATCTTTTTTTTTTTTTTTTTTTTTTTTTATTTTCTTATTTTTATATTTTTATATTTTATTATTATTTTTATTTTTTCCTTTTTTTTTATGTGGGCTTATACCTTTGGGTTAGAATAAGGCCAAAAAATATGGACAACAATTCTTTTTTTTTTTAGAAAAAATAAATAAAAACCCCGGTCAAAATATGGTGTTCACAACAACTATCACTGGCTAACACGCCATAAAGTATACATAAACTTTTCCAAACAACTAGAAATAAACACATATACAAATGGTTCACAAATAAACAAAACACTAATCTAAGCTTTCTGCTTCTTCTTTTCCTTGCCCTTTCCCTTTTTAGGGACTTTACCTGGATTTACATGAAACACACAGGGGTGAGAAATCACAATTTCTCAGTATAAGCATACCAAGACCAGCCGTTAATCATTTATAATAAATAACTCAACTGAACACCAAAAATACATTTGATGTAAAAGAATATCTGATAATCAATAATATCCAATAATTACCTATACAATCCTAAGATACTATCGAACGAGCAACCAAACAATCAATTGATTAAGTCATGACAAATGCCCATACAAGTGTCAATCATGCAATGCTTTATGTTATGAAGTATGATTATGCTCAAACAAAGTCCACGTATTATGGACATGCAATGCCAATGCAGATTTTAAAGTTGAAAACACAAGCTATTTACTTATTTTCCCAAGAACCGTGTTCTTTGTATATACTGAGTAGGATAGGCATCCAAGTCTTGACACTACCTGGTGATGTGTGGACTAGTTTCCCTCACAAAAGTAAAAGTACCACTACCAACTCCATACACCGGTAACCCTGACCATACTTCGAATCCAACACGTCATTCTCAGGTCATATGGTTGTGCACACCATCTAAGGTCACAATATATAGGAAAATAAGCAAATACCAAGTTTGAAAATCAAACATCTGAGCCACATATCAAACACTAGAACATAAGAATCTTAGCCTCACTTATCCAACAAAAGTATCCAGATTCATATCTCTAGCTAAACAGTATTTAGAACATCCCAAAACCACTCACAAGGGATTTAGAAATCAACCTCATGTTGAACAAGGTTCTAAACACCAACATAAACATTTTATCACCCTTTGAATCTTTAATAACTTCCCAAACTTTTCATATATGCAAGTTGATAATTCTCACCAAGAAATATCCCTAGAAGTGTCTCTTTACACCCTAAAAGGCTTGCACAAATGATCCCAACAATTAGGGAATTAAATTAGCATCACAATGCAAAAATCAAGATCTGCCCTATCTTGGGCGCTTGAGCTCGTTGAGCATATTGAGCGCCAGCGCCTGAGTGCATGAACAGCATAGCATGTTCTTCTGGCTAGAACGCACCTAGGCGCGCAAAGCTTCAGCGCTTAAGCGTCGAGCGCCCAACTGCATTTGCTACATAATTTTACAGCAATGGACATTGTTCTATTAGTAAAATTCTGAAATTTGATATCTTCAAATTCGTTTCTTAATTATTTTAGGTCCCAAACAAGTTTACAAACATGAAGGAAACATAAAACACTAATTGATTTCATAAAAAATGGATCAAAATACTCAATCACTCATCCCTAAAATCAACACTAAGAGCATTTTAGGCCCAAAATGAGAATGTTTAGTTTCTAATCTAAACTCTTAGCATGAACAAGTCATAAACTACACTTAGAACTTATCCTAGCAAGAAAATCACTTAAAATACCACTAGAACTCAATTTGAGATATTACACTCCAAAATAGCCTAACATGGAAAATGAGTAGAAATGAAGTTTAAAATATCAAGATCCCCTACATTCAAGCTCCTTGATGCAATAGATTAGAGTCTCAGAACTTTGGATTTCCCCTTTGATCTCCTCTTCTCTCTTATTCTTTCTCCTTTTCTCCTTTCTTTCTTATTATTTCTGTTTCAAAACTAGTCATGAGAATGAGTGAAAAAGAAGCCAGAAATAAAGTGAAATATTAGCCTAAAAGAGTCAACAAACAAAGCTGAATCGTGGCTGGTTTAAGGCCTTTAGTTACAATACTGATTGTAACACATGTGAAAACATGTTATACTTGTATATGGTTATAGATGTAGCTATTATTAGTTTGGCATGTTTGTTAAGTTTTGTGATCGTCTGAGCATGTTTAGTCATTTCACTGTAGTTCATTGTTTGGAAAATAGCTATTTTTGGCCTCAGATTTGACTGAAACTGCTTAGTTAATGAAAATAAGTATAGAGAACTTGTTTCTAGGTCATAAATATGTGGAAGTAGATGTGGTTAAAGTTTAAGGTTAATCGAAGTTTGTTTGACATTTTTAAGCATACTAGTTGTGTTTTAGTGCCGGATTGACCCCCAACTGATATGGAAATATCAACTTTTGGTAAAAAAAAAATTAATGAATCTTAGGATTTTTATTTTTAGTCTGTTGGAAGTTAGGAACTTGGATTTGGTGAAATCTAAGTATTCTTAGCAGATCGGGATATATCACTTAGCCATTTAAGTAACCAAAGTCACTCACGACCAAGTGTTTCAGCCTTGTTACTTACAGGCTTGAGATGAGATATTTGTATCTCATTTTTCACTCTTTTCACTCTCTTCTCTCATGGTTTCAGCTACCAAGGGAGAGGTAAAGGAAAGCCAAGCAAAGAAGGAGGAAGAGGAGGAAAGGAAAAGGAAGGGAAAAGCCAAGGCTTCATCATCCTCATCATCTTTGATCCAAGAGGTAGGGGTTTGTGCTTCTTTCATCTTCTTTTCCCCACTTTTATCATTTATGCATTTGTGAGGCATAATAAGTTAAATTAGTTTCTAGAGGTGTTTGAAGTGTTTTTTTTTTTTTGCTTGATTAAGTTCCCTTGGTTGTTTAGGACTTATTCATGCAATAGGTTTGTGTTAGAAACCTAGAATTGGATATTTGAAACTTGAACCTAAAAGTGATAAAGGTTAGGTTTTGATTTGTGGTTTTGATCATAGAATCCAAATTAGAGGTTTTTGTTAGTGATTAATGATTCCTATGTATTAGTAAACTTATTAGGGACCTCAAATCACCTAGAAATCGAGTTGGAGTGGCCAAAATCTAAGAATTTGGCCAATGGAACAGTGCCACAATTCTATAAATTTTGCTGCAGTTTGTCTAGTTGAGAAACACGGCCCGTGTCCAAAAACACGGTCGAGGGGGTCGTGTCCCTCTCTGCCTGTTCTAATTCATGAAACTGTGCTCACAGAGCAAAACAAGGGGGCATGTTATCAGGCATAGCCTGTGTCTGAGGCCAGAATTTCCAAAAATGTCATTTTTGATGTTTTCAAGTTCTTGGCTAGATGGGAACATTAGTATATGTTTTCTAAAGTGTGTAAAAGCACCTATGGAAGTATTTCAAGGAGGAAATGACTACCTTGTTCATGTGAGAAAAGTATGAGTCCTTAGGCAACCAATGGGTTGGAAATGCATAGGGTAACACTTAGAATTTTGACCCATATGGGGTTGTTTTAGTATCTTTTGTGATGCTATATGTGATGGGAATGACACATAGTGCGAGTATGTGAGTATTCCTAAGTTGATGGTTGAAAAGCCTCGTAGAGGAGGATAGACACGTTTAAGAGCATTGGTTATGGCTTGTGTAGGAGGATATCAAATGTGACGTTAAATGTGTGTGCTAAATATCACTTTGCATGTTTTCTCACACACTTACTATTTCCACATACCTGTGATTAGTGTATGAGATGGTGAACACCCTTTGTTAAGAGGTGGAGTAGACCATTCATTGTCAAGTAGTGATAAATGGTTAGAGCCATACTACTCAGGGAAAGTACAAGGAATGGAGTTCCTGGGAATAGTCGAGTTTCATGACATTGCACTAACATTATTTTAATATCATTGCATAATCATTGTCTTAGGACATGCAAGGCATAAACATTCAACATAATCTTTACTGTATTTGCATGGTAATTGTATGGGCAGTTACCTATTCAATGATATGTACGATTGTATGGGCGATTGTATAATATTGTTGATATCTCTCTTATAGTGCAAGTTTAGGATTAAGGTTTGCTTGAGAATGTTACATAGGGTTGCTATGTGAGATATTCTTTTGGTTGTAAGTAGTAATTCTTATACCGGTTGTAAACTTATTCCTGACGTTAGTTGTTGATTTATTCTTTGTCAAAGGATAAATGCTCGTTTTGAAATACTTATATTGACAAATTGTGATTTCTCACCCCGATTGTGTTTTCATATAAATTCAGGTGGAAGCATTTTAAAAGGAAAGAGAAAAGCATATGAAGACGCGTAGTATAAATGCTCTTTTAGGCTGAGCTTGTATATCTTAATTAGCTTTAGTAGTTTAAAGCTACGTATGACAGTATGCCTTTTTAGGCAATAATGTGTGTGTGTGTATATATATATATATATATAAAACTTTTGTTATCGTGACTCTCCATATTTACTCATTGTGTATGAATGATATGGGTTTAATTCGTTGTTATATGTTAGAAGTAACATGGTCAATATTGATTATTCTTTTATAACACAATATATCTGGATAGTAAATATTGGGATGTTACACTACAAGAAATTTACAATTTAGCGAGGGAATTTTACGAGGGAAAATTTCCCTCGCAATTCACTCTCTAATTAGCGAGAGAATTGCGAGGGATCAGCGAGGGAAGTCTTCTCCCTCGCTAAATTTGAAAAATAAATTCTACGAGAAAATAATGAAATAATAGCGAAGGAATTGCGACGAAATTGTGAGAGATTTTTTCCCTCTCTAATATTAGAGAGGGAATTGCGAGGGATAATACCCCACGCTAAAAGTAGAGAGGAATTGCGAGGAATAATTTCCCTCGCTGAGAGCACAATGTAATTAGCGAGGAATTGCGAGAGATTTTTTCCTCGCTAAATGATAAAATTTTAGCGTGGAAAATTCCGTCGCAAATCCCTCGCAAAACCTACTTAAACCTAATTGCAGAATTCCAAATCCCGCCCTTTCTGCCTCTCACCTTCCTCCTCTCCCGCCCCTTCTGCCTCTCAGCCTCATCCTCTCTCTCGTGCTCTCACCCTCTCCCTCTTTCCCTCTCACTCTCATCTCTCTCTCTCGTGCTCTCTCGCCCCCTACGCCTCGACCCTCACCCCTTTTCTCTCGTGCTCTCACTCTCACCCTCTTTCTCTCGTGCTCTCACTCTCACCCTTCCCTCTCACTCTCACCCTCTCTCTCTAGTGCTCTCCCGCCCCCTCTACCTCTCACCCTCACCTTCTCTTTCTCGTGCTCTCACCCTCATTCTCTCTCACTCAAAGTCGCAGCCTCTGCCTCTGCCTCTGCCTAAAGCCGTGAAACCCGTGCCATTGTCACGCCAACACGAGCTCGCAGCCTCTGTTCTCTGCTCAGCCGCTGCCTCTGGTCCAAGTCCTGAGTATTAGTGGAGCTTGTTACAGGGCGAAAAGCTGTGGATCTCAATCGGCCCAAGGGACAGCAGTGTCTTACTGAGTGGGTAAGTTAAATGATATTAGTATCTAATTTATTATGATCTTTAATTTTCTGATATTGGCATCATTTCAAGAGCTAAAATATCATTAATGAGAAACATGACACTCCTCCTAGTTCTATTGATAAACGGAGGACCATAAGTTTTTTTCAATGTTCTTGCCTAGCCTTGAGTAATTGTGTGAGCATTCGGATATTATACAGGCACGACCACTGTTAGAAGAATATGCCATTGAGGAACTGATTGATCCGAGGTTGGGAAGTCATTATTCAGAACATGAGGTCTATTGCATGCTACATGCTGCATCATTATGCATAAGGCGAGATCCATATTCTAGACCACACATGTCACAGGTAAATAATATTTTTAAACAGATTTTTGTGTGTGCAAGTTTTACTTTGAATAAGTTACTATTAGAACATATTTCTTAGAATATGATTTAAACAGTTAAAGGCTATAATCCTACTGAGTCAATAGGAAAAGGTTGGCTGCATATCTTGTACAAAAGGATTAGAACATGTCCCTGAAGAAATCAGGAGGCTTATATAGTTATTCCTCATGTGCTATAAACTCTTTACTCAATCAATATCTTGCCTAAGTTTGATTCCTAAAGGGTTCCCAAAGAAATTTGGTGAGTCTAACTTTTTTGCAAACTTATTCTTATTATCAATACTTAGTATAGTTTAAGGATTGTTTGCTGCATTTCTCACCTATCCAACCGACATTTCTCAACTCTGTTTTCTCGCTTTAGTTTTTTTTTTTGAAAAAAAAAATTTAATGATGGTTGGATGCATTGCGTTCATTCTGGGTTTTGATGCAATGGGGTTGTGATTTTTGTTATAGATGACATTGTCTGTGATTTTTTGCTTTCATATTTTTTTGGGGGGGGGATTATTTTCAGCCTTGGCTTCATTTCTGGCCTTATTGGTTTGCGATGTCTTATCACCTAACACCAACTCCTTATCACTCCTGGTTGATCTTCCATTATTCTGGTACCAGTGTGTTTCTAAAACTCATTTTTGCCAATATGTATATGCATTGATTACCCTTCCAAGGTATATGGCTGATTTTTACCTCCCACGTTGGTGAATTATTGCTGTGATACAATAATTCAAATTAGAAAGTGCACTACAACTCTCTTTACATTTATTGTACAAAAGCTAGGGAGATAGATTTAGGCTATGCTTGACATATCTACTCAATTTCTTCGTGAATTTTGTTGTTTATTTGACCATTTTAGTTTCGTTTAGTTGGTTAAACAAGTAGATTTGAGTTGAGTACCTCTGGTTTTGGTTCTTTATGTTCATTTGCTGATTTAATGTTGTTATATGATGTTGTTTGCTATTTGTACAAGTTCAGAGGTAGAATATACTATCTGGCCTAAAAAAAATCTGAAACAGAGAAAAGAAAATGGAGAAAAAGAATTATATATATATATATATAGTTCTCAAGAAAAAGATGATTTTGCTTCAGTTATAATTTTCTAGATAAGGTACATTAAGAAAAAGTTTGGGTAAAATGTTTATTATAGTTTGATTGTCACACTTCCAAGTTCTAACTGTCATTTGCAGAAAACATAATGCCCTGAGTAAGATTCTCAAATATGTAAAATGTCAAGTTATGTAAACTACCTTTTGAATCATCCAACTGTAGGTATGCTTCTTCCGTGTTGGCATGCAAATCTTGATTAAGTGCACTTTGCCTAATGATAGATTCTAAATTCTAATAATCAGTTCCTAAAGAAAACGTACTGGGACAAATCCTGATTCTAAGTGCACTTTTCTTTATGTTATGCATCTCATTTCATATTCTTCGTGTTCCTCTCCTTTTATCAAATTAAAGGTGGACAAAGAAAAAGTAAATGAATCCTTACAAAGCTTTCTTCCAAAAAAAGAAAATGTATTGGGACTGTTAAACCAATCAAGAATAGCAACAATTATAAGCTGATCTCCAACCTTAAGAGGTAACTTTTTCAGGGCCTTTTGGATTGCCTTTGAACTAACATCTCTTGATGCATCCTGGATCACCACCACAAAAATGTTTGAAAGGATTTTATGTGGAGCTTTACATATCCTAGTCTCTTCAAAACAATACTAAATGCATAGCAGTGCTTTTGCTCTACATTGTAACAATAATTATTGTTTGTATACTTATGTTAATTTGCCTACATATATATTTATATTTCTGATATATGATCTAACTATGATATGAAGAAAAGCAAAAGGTACTAAGGGCAAAAATCATATGCCTATTAACTTTGGCGGGCATAAGGGTTTGATATTTATCTTTTTTGGTCTTGGTTTTCGGTTTGCTTTATTTGATTTTGCTGCAAGTGAAACATTATTTTCAAGATGAATAAGAATTATTTTTAGTAAACTCTTATACATGAATTAATCAAGATGTGCATCTAGTACACCTAGTAAATCTCATAGATAACCTTAATATGTTCGTAGTTCCTTGAGCCACTCAGACATAGTTACTTGTGCGAGGGCAAAGGGGCTTAATGCTATGATTTTTGTTCTCTTATTTATGTTTAGATTTGAGTTCCTTGCTGAAATACTCTTATTTAGATCATAACTTTGAACTGATTTGAAAGAGGTGGATATGTAAAATGTTATTTGATTGTATGCTATGGGTGCAGGTTCTGTTGTTGCCTTTCTTGTTCTTTCTCGCTATCTAAGCTTGGTAAAGGCATTTTTGTTGCAAGTGCAACATTTGTTCCTGAGTCTTGATTCATCTGGAGTCTTCTTGAGTCAAGGTTAGTTTCATCCTTATTCATTGCATTGCTTCATACGTTAATTATAAAAACACATATATACCTTTATGTTGCAATCAAGAGATGCACTGTGAAGGTGTTTGTGTCTTTAGGATTATATGTCACTTGCATGACATAATGAGAATGTCTCGCAAAACTTATTAAGAGAGTAAAATATTTACCACAAAACTTGCCTATCTAACTCAACTTTAACTATTAAAGGAGTTACTAGTATTTCTAGGATTGAAACCATCCCAAAATACCTCCAAAACTTGCCTAAAAATGCTGATTTTCAAGATTGCACCAAATATGCATCTGAACTTAGAAAATTCTGAAATTTTATGTGAAGATAGATCTCTCTTATATCTTTCCAATGCCACAAACCTCACCTCATTTGGATAAGCGTATCTAAAGTTATGCGACATTTTACACAAGCAAAAATAGGGAATTCACTGGTTTACCCATTTCTGCCCTGACTTTAAACTGAAACTGGGAACAAAATACACTCAGGTTCTATTCTTTTCTTTTGTTTTCTGCTAGGGGTCACGGGTTAAGGGGAAAATCGAAATTTAAGTTCTAGTGTTAGAACTTTTATATGCTAAGAACACTTAAGTTATATTAATTCAAGTTTTTCAACTTCCCAACAACTATAAAATAAATATTAGGATTCATTTAAATTGCTGGTTCACTTTTATTCTTATTTTTCATATCTTCTACTAGTCAATCGGTATTAAAATACACAACCAGTATACTTAAAAATACCAAACTGACTCGATTCTTCTCAAATTTTAACTGTATCTTACTTAACTCATTTGTGACCTAAAATCAATTTCTCTATACTTGTTTCTCTCAACTTAGCCTTCAAAGCTATTTCCTAAGTATCTCTTTCTCCCTTCGTTTCTCATTTCTCGTTCGGTTCTATTCTTTTCTTTTGTTTTCTCGCTAGGGTCACGGGTTAAGGGGAAAATCAATTTAAGTTCATTATTAATTCAAGTTTTTCAACTTCCCAACAAGCTATAAAATAAATATTAGGATTCATTTAAGCTACTTTTCAACTTCCGTGTTGCAACTAAGTGCCTAAACTAATTCATTTGTCACAAAACACCACGGCATGTTAAGCAAGTATTAGAATACCTTTATAACTCGCTTTACAAGCCTAACATGATACTGTCTCTATCACACACTGCTTCACCACATTCAGAACAACTTGGTTTATTTCTTCATCAGGCGACTGAAATTCACGAATCAGAATGATCATGACTTCCTTACTATAGCAATTTGCGTATAGGGCTTCCAATTCCTTACACACTACTTCACCTTCTCAATCTGTTGCACAATCTTAATCCCAGTGTGCCGAGCTTGCCATGATTTCTTACTCTTATAAACGACCTTCAAGAAGGGTAAGAGTGCAGGTATACCAAGAAGCGAGAGGCAACAACACCGAAAGCTCTAGCAGTAGTGTTCCTAACATATTCATCAATGTTGTCTATGTCATTGTGGCCAGTGAAAACTTACATTTTATTTATGTTTTTCTCTCCTATGAGGTACATTTAGGACTATCTAAATATGACATCAAATCTTAGATGTTGAAAATAAAAGTTATGAATTTCTAACGAATTATGTGTTAAGAATATTGGTTTGATTTAACTTTTGATTGTGCTTTAACATATGCTTAAAGTTTTATTTTCTTATTCGAGTGAAGATTTGAGCAAAACCTTAGTTTCCCGTTTGAGATTCAATATGAATGAGCACATATACTTATTGTTCGTCACGCTTCATTGTATTGAATCTTGAATTGTCCAAGTGGGACAATTTGGTAAGAAATTTTTCCTTCACTTAGTTAATAGTTATTATTTAAATCTCATATCTTATACTTGTTGAAATTTCGGTCTGCTACATTTCCTTTTGTTCTCTGGGTGTATACTTAAACGTGGTAGATCTCACTGCGTTATAGTCATGCACTTGGAGACCAATGGGAAATGCTGCCGAAATTTCATCAAGTATAAAATATGAGATTTAAGGAATAACTATTAATTAAGTGCTGAAAAAGTTTCTTAGCGAATGGGATAGGGCCATACCATGTTAAGAAGGACCAGTTGATATAAGGATTCGTATTAATGTGCTAAACCAATTTCAGCAATCATGAGACCCGATCGAAGTTGGATGTTACGAAGAAATGATCCTACCGGCTATGTAAGTGAAGAATTCAAGGATGGAGTTGATGATTTCATTAGGGTTGCTCAAGGAGACCCGAGCGATTCTTGATGCATTAAATCGTGTCCTTTGTCCATGTGCTAGATGTAAGAATCGTGCTTGGAGGGAGGTATTTGGGCTAGAACAACATCGTATAAGTACGGATTTGTGGATGGTTATGTAAATTGGACCATTCATGGTGAGGACATATGGGGGATAGCGGCTCAACATCCATTGTCCATGATGATGAAGTGGAGCCTATGAATCCATACGTGGATATGGTTATGGATGCCGGGTGATAGATTAAATCCGAGGCTCAAGATTTAGAAGAGGATCCAAATCCGTTAGCTGCGAAGTTTTATGACTTGCTAAGAGATCTGACGAACCTTTATGGGATGGTTGCCATAAGCACACGAAATTGTCAGCTGTAACTCAACTTTTGAACTTGAAGTCAGAGTTTAACATGAGTGAGAGTTGTTATGATAGAATGATTGTCATCATTAAGAGCATGCTTCCAAAGCCACGAAAGGTTACCCGAAAACTTCTACAAATCGAAGAGAATGGTTCGTGAGTTGGGATTAGGATATGAGAAGATAGATGCGTGTCTTAATCAGTGCATGTTGTATTACAAAGAATACAGTGACAAGAGACTCTACTCAGTTTGCTTAGTATGTGGACACCCACGATTCAAACCGAAGGCGGGACGTTCATCGAATGAAGAAGGATGTGCCGCACTCAGTGTTGCGATATTTTCCCATTGTGCCAGAGACTCGACGTCTGTTTATGTCCAAAAACACCGCACACGATATATGACTTGGCATGCGAATGGAGTGCGTCAAGATGAATCGGTGATCGAGGCATCCGGTGATCGAGGCTTGGAAACGATTTGACGCTACCCATCCTACATTTGCCCTAGATGCTCGAAATGTTAGACTTGGCACTGTGTACAGACGGTTTTAATCCATTCGGTTCAACCACACCATATTCATGTTGGCCTGTTTTTGTCACACCGTACAATCTACCTCCAAGTATGTGTATGAGAAGGGAATACATATTTCTCACTCTTGTGATTCCTGGACCAAAGTCACCTGGTAAAAATTTAGATGTCTATCTTAGACCCCTAATTGATGATCTGAAGATATTGTGGGATGTTGGGGTGCAAACTTATGATGCCTGGAAGAAGCAAAATTTCGATATGAAAGCGGCTTTGTTGTGGACAATAAGTGACTTTCCAGCCTATGGAATGCTATCTGGGTGGAGCACTCATGGAAAACTTTCTTGTCCGCTTTGTACGAATTACAGTAAGTCATTTGTGTTGAAGCACGGTAGGAAATGTTGTTGGTTTGATTGTCATCACCAATTTTTGCCTTTTGATCATCCATTTCGCCGTGATTGAAACTCTTTTAAGAGATCAACAGTGGAAAAATCTAATCCACCGCAATGGCTGAGTGGGACAGATGTCTTGAATAGAGTGACTCAACTTAAGGAAATCATTTTCGGCTTGAATTCAGGTAAACAAAAACAAGATGGCTTTGGTATACACCACAATTGGGTGAAGAAGAGCATATTCTGGGAATTGCCTTATTGGTCCACTAATCTAATACGACATAATTTAGATGTTATGCATGTCGAGAAGAACGTGTTTGATAATATCTTCAACACTGTCATGGACATAAAGGGCAAGACAAAAGATAATGCAAATGCAAGAGAAGATTTGAAGATAATATGCAAACGTCCTACCTTGGAGCTAATAGTTGAGAATGGCAAGTGTAAAAAACCAAAGGCGACGTATGTCTTGGATGCCAACCAAAGAAGGATGGTGTGTGAGTGGATAAAACAGTTGAAATTTCCTGATGGATATGCATCGAATATCGCACGTTGCATCAATGTAGACGGCGGGAAGATATATGGAATGAAAAGTCACGATTGTCATGTTTTTATGCAAAGGTTAATTCCCCGGCATTTCGTGATATCTTGCCAAAACCTATATGGGGACCGTTAACGAGAACTAAGCTTGTTCTTTAAAGAAGTTTGTGCAAATGAAATTCGTGCTTCCACCATGGAGAATGCGAGCTTTCTATCATTGAAACAATTTGCAAGTTAGAGAAGATTTTCCCTCCAAAGCATTCTTTGACGTGATGGAACATCTAGTCGTGCATCTCCCTTATGAAGCTAAGGTTGGAGGACCGAGTGCATTACAGGTGGATGTACCCCTTTGAGAGGTGTATCTTTGTACTTGAAAAGAAAGGTCCGAAATAAGGCGAAAGTTGAAGGATCTATTTGTGAAGCGTATATTTTAGAAGAAATTTCCAATTTTGCTTCCATGTATTTTGATCCCCACCTACGAGACTGCACTCAAGTTCCTCGGAATGACGATGGTGGGGAAGAAACAAATAATGAACGATTTTCTGTTTTTAAACATCCATGTCGTCCTATCGGGAGAGGTCGAAATAGATTCTTGACGGATGTGGAACTTCAAATTCTTTGAGACATATGTGCTTGTAAATTGTGGAGAAGTAGAACCTTATCTCCAGTAAGTTTACTCTCTATCTAATGAATTTGTTATTAATGTGCTAAATTTATGCTAAATATTAATTATTGTATTGATTAGAAAATTCGAGGATTCGTTAAGGGAAACCAATCCCAATATCACTGATGATCAAATATTGGAAGCTCGAGATAAGGACTTCAGTAGGTGGCTAAAACATCTAGTGAGTCTTTTTATCCATAATAGTGATCTATCATATTAAATTTAATGTTCATTATGCTACATGTTACAACTATCTACCGTCTATATAATGATACAGGTTAATATAGGCCAAGTCGAGGATCAAATGATACGAGAGATAGTTATGGTCCATCCAAGTCCGTGACTTCTTACTATGGCTTAATAGTTAATGGGTACAGATTTCATACTAAGGTGTACGGACAAAATAAAGCTACCATGAATAGTGGCGTATGTGTTAGAGGTAGTATATATGGTGAGAATGACTTCGACTATTATGGCATCGTTGAAGATATATTGGAATTGTCATATGTAGGAAATCAGAATAGAGTATTTCTTTTACAATGTCATTGGTTTGACCCGATAAATGGAGTCAATGTTGATGAGAGATATGGATTAGTTGACATCAAGCATAAATCAAAACTTCACTCAAATGAGCCATTCGTTTTAGCCGAACAAGCACAACAAGTGTACTATACAAGATACCCACAAAGCGGGAACAGAGCTAATGGTGAATGGTGGGCAGCTTGCAAGGTCAGAGCAAAACTCTTCATGGCTGAGACATTGAATGATGAAGGTGATGAATTGAATGACCTAACTGTCACTGATTATTACCAAGATGATGGATCCCTTGGAACACACAATCCTGTCATAGATGATGAAGCAGTCTCCTTGTTTGATGCACATGCCCAAATGGAAGAAGTGAACATACGTGATATACATTATCCAATGGATGATGTGGTTGATGATGAGTTCATTGATGACAACGAAAATAATGAAATTAATGAATTCTCAGATGAAGATGAGGAATCTTTGGCTTCAGACTCAAGTAGTTAAAATTGAAGCTTGTTCAATAAACTTTGTTAATGGTATTTATACTGAAATATCATTATTATATTTTGAGGTTTTTATTGACATATAGTTTCTTAACTCGTCATGTTTCATTATGTTTCCTTATGCAGATATTCATCATGATCATTCGAGGTAGAGAGTCTTTGGACGCGGTCGTGGGAGAGGCCGTAATGTTTCATCTACCCATGATTCTCCACCACTACAAGATATTCTCGGTCCTCTCCAGGTATACCGTAGGATATATACTTCAATTATTGTTAACTTGTGGTTTATATAAATGTAATATATATGTATTTTTTGTTTATGTATAATTTCGCTCTTGGCCCATCGACCAGCCGTAGGCCTACCGGCGTCTAGTCCATTGACCATTGGAGGCGCATCACTCGTCCCACCTCTTTACCGACCCGCCGATTTCTATGCCACCCCTGTGACCCACCCACTAGCGACCCGAATGTGGTGCCTTCATGTAGAGAATCCAATGTAGAAATAGATAGCGAGGGAACTTATATATGTGGCATCTGTCCCGAACCGTAAGTAATAGTGATATATCACCTTTTTATTACATGTATTTACTCTTAAATTACTAACATTATCTTCTTATACTTATAGGAGGAGGTTTCTCCGTCGAAGGTGACACGTGACATTATGTACAATGTCATGACACGGATGCCTGTTCGGCTAGTACGTGGCGATGTTATCCGGTGAGATGAAGGAAATTCTATTTAACGACTTCATGGTAAGTAATTGTGTCTATAGAATTATATATTATACATTTATTGAAAAATAAATATACATACATATCATTTGTGTAGGCTAAGCATCGGTTCACATCGATCCGATCGCGGCATGGCGAGAACTGTCTGGGAACGAACTATCTTGGACCGTTATCCAGACCATTTGAACAAAGCATGAGATAAGGCATTTGAGAGGGCAAATTCAAACAACTTGGCCGATGTTAAGGGCCATGGGCCCAGAGGAATGAGGACGGAAGTGTGGGATGGCTGGTCGACATTTGGTCGACAGATAAATGGATGACGAGGTCTGCTTTTGCCCGAAGAAGGAACAGGCGACCATGCGATGCCTTGAAGCATACTGGGCGGGTCGATAAGCTTTGGTCAACACAAGAGCAAGATGGTAACATAACTTCATCATTTAAAATTTTAATGATAAGCACTGTGTATTAATATGTTGTAATTACTTGAGTTATTTGCCTATCTTGAGTATGACATAATATTTTAGAGGAGTGCCTTACTTTTGATATGTGTTTATTATATAATATTCTTTCATATGGGATTACGGAGACAGAGTTAAAGCATCCGGTTTCTTACAGAGATCTTTATGCAAAAGTTCATAAGAAGAAAGACGGAAGCTATGTTTCTGAGCGCTCGAGGAATTTTATTGTAAGTGTCTTGTTCTTATTCAAAAGTCATATATATTTTAGGTTATTTATTTTTTTGTTGATATTTTTCTTGTTTTTTTATTTTTTAGAGTCATATGACACCGCAATGAGAAAAATATGGAGAAAACTCTTCCTCTCACCCTATGGTTGACCCGAGGTTTGGATGGATGCGGCGGGTCCCAACAAGAAGGGACGTGTGCATGGCATAGGTAACGGCTTGCATATTGGTAATAACACCATGCAAGCTTCATCCTCCTCGGTTGTGGGTCCTTCCCGCTCTACACCGTTGACACAGACATATCCGAATTTGTAAATACAGCCGGTGGCAAGCAGCCGATGACTTCATTTGTTCGAGTCAACTTGTCCCTATGTTGGCGCCTTTCCAATCATTCCTATCTACGTTCGGATCAACAAATGTTGCTCCACAACCACCATCACAAGGTCTAGGTAGGGAGGGTCGAGAGGAAGAGGAAGAGGAAGAAGAAGACGCAGATGACTTAGACTGATTGCCATTTTTTATTCTTATTGTCTACTTTGTATAACTTTCAACTATATCAATTGATTATTTGTATAGTAACTTTAAACTATATTATTGAATTATTTGTACAAGTTTTTTGTTAAAGCGATTTACAATTATTAGATTGTTTGTTGTTGGATTTGTTTGTTGGATTTATGCTTCTTTGTGGTTTGATATGCGCAGGTTTTGGGAAGTAATAATATAAATAGGTTATAAAAAAAAAAAACTTACTTATTTACCGACGGATTAGAGAGGATTAGCGACGAGAATATGACATGTTAATTAGCGAGGATTAGCGACGAAATAGCGAGGTATATTTTAGCGACGGATTAGCGACGCCATAACGAGGAAAAATAGCGAAGGAATAGAGACCTAATAGCGACGGAATTTATAACGAGGGAATAGCGACGGAATAGCGATGAAAATTGACAAAATTAGTATATTAAGTTACAGACGGATCAGCGAGGTATTAGCGAGGGAATTATTAGCGATGAAATAGTGAGGCAATAGCGAGTAAATTTTCAGAGACGGAATAGCGACGGAAAGTCCCTCGCAAAATAGCGACGGAATATTGCGGGATATTAGCGAGGGATTAGAGAGCGATTAGCGAGGGAAATGAATTTTCTTGAGACGGATTAGTGAGGGAAAACTTTCCCTCGCTAACTAGCGATGAAAAAAAAGCGACTAACTAATCCCTCGCTATTCCCTCTCTAATCGCTCGCTAATTTTTTTAGCGAGGGATTAGCGAGGGATTAGCGAGGGAAATTTTCCTCTCTAATTTCCTGATTTCTTGTAGTGTTACACTGATACTTCTCGATCTGCTAAAAATACTCAACTTTAGCTAAATCAAGATTTTTAAGTTCCAACAACGTTAAAATAAATACTAAGATTCATTAAAAAGGTCATTTCACTAGTATCATAATTTTTCATATCTGTGATTAGTCAATCCGACATTAAAACACATAACCAGTATGCCTAAAAATACAAAATGAACTTTGATTATTTTCAAACTTTAACCACATCACAGTATATACATTTGTGACTTAGACATAAATTATTCACATCTATTTCCATTAGCTAAGCCACTTAAGCTAATATCTGGGTCATTTTAAGTTACTTTTCACCTTTCGACTTGCAGCAAAGTGCCTAAACTAACTCAGATTATCACAAAATTAAACAGGCATATTAAGCAAGTATTAAGCTACCTCTGTAACTATTTACAAGTTTAACATGTTAAAGAAGATGTTACATTACTCTCTTTGTTCCCTTTTATCTATATGTTAATGTTAATGCGCACATATTAAGAAAGTTGTTAAATATGTTGAATAATAGAAAAATATGATTTAACATGACTAAATTACTCTTTCTTTCACTTAATTAATATTTTCTCTCTCTTCCTCTCACTCCATTAATAGCAAAAGGCACATATTTTACAAATTGACTAGAGTAGTTGATTTTAAAGTTACAAAAATTAATTAATATGTATTTATTGAATATTTTTTAGATAATAAAAAATGAGAATGAGTTGGAAAAAGACTAATAAATACTTTTTGATTTTCTAAATGAATAGATAATGTTAGATAAATCAAGATTCATAAATAGACTGATAAAAGTAGAGAGAGTATCATCTTCTTCATTAATTTTTTAAAGGTTTTATGCCCTTATGGAGCATGTTAAGAAATCATAAATCATAAATAATATTTATTTCTCTTCATTAACTCATCTTTATTATTTAAAAAAGAAAACGTTAAACATTTTTCAAATTTTATAATATTAAATATTATTAATTTTTATTTTTATTTTTTATTTTTAATTATTTAACATATATCATTATGGCACAATTATAACAAAAACGCATTTTTTCAAAACTTTACTTTTTAAAGGAAAATGTTTCTTGTCCAACTAAATACTCCAACTTTTATTCACCGTATGCTTCCGTACGTATGTTTGTTGACTTTTTCGTATGCCAATATTTTCATTTCAAATTTCTCATTTCCCGCTTCTAGGATTCACCAAAAATTGATATAGATTAGCCACTTATTTTTAATGTATTAACTAGTTAATTCTTTGCTTCTCATTTCTCGCTTATTGGATTCACCAGAAATTAATATAGATTAATCACTTATTTTTAATGTATTAACCAGTTAATTTCCTACTTCTCATTTTTTGGTTCTTGGATTTACCAGAAACTGATATAGATTAACCATTTATTTCTAATGTATTAACCAGTTAATTTAGATTCACCAATTAATGAGATTCACCAAAAACTTATAATAATTAACCACTTTTACATAATGTATTAACCAGTTATTCATTATTGGAAACTTTTTCTTGAATTCATCAGAAACTGATATAGATTAACCACTTATTTCTAATGTATAAACCAGTTAATTTGGATTCACTAATTAATGAGATTCACCATAAACCGATAGTGATTAACCACTTTTACGTAATGTATTAATCAATTATTCATTATTGGGAACTTTTTCTTGGATTCACCAGAAACTAATATAGATTAACCACTTATTTTTAATATATTAAGCAGTTAATGTAGATTCACCAATTAATGAGATTCACAAGAAACCTATAGTGATTAACCACTTTTATGTAATGTTTTAACTAGTTATTCATCATTGGAAACTCTTTCTTAAATTCACCAGAAACTGATATAGATTAACCACTTATTTCTAATGTATTAACTAGTTAATTTGGATTCACCAATTAATGAGATTCACTAGAAACCTATAGTGATTAACCACTTTTACGTAATGTATTAACCAGTTATTTATTATTAGAAACTTTTTCTTAAATTCACCAGAAATTGATATAAATTAATCACTTATTTCTAATGTATTAATCAGTTAATTTGGATTCACTAATTAATGAGATTTACCGAAAACCTATAGTGATTAACCATTTTTACGTAATGTGTGATGAATCTCATTAATTGGTGAAAGTCAAATTAACTAGTTAATACATTAGAAATAAGTAATTAATCTATATCAATTTATGATGAATCTAAGAAGTGAAAAATAAGAAATTTAAAATAAAAATATTAACATACGGTGAATAATAATTGAACATCTTTTAGATGGACAAATAGCGCGACCGCTTTTTAAATATGGTTAACAAATTAACTTGCCATTTGACCTCGAAATAAAAATATAGCTAGTTGCCACGTGATAAACCGTAGGTCATAAAAAAATATAAGCTTGGTCATAGACCGACAACTGAACTTTTCCGAATGGAACTAGTGGCATTCAGTGACTAAGACAGATTTTATGGAAGAACCAAAACAACACTCACGGAATTTGAAATGTTGATAATAAATTAGTTTCAATTATGAATATTATTTGAATTAGTTAGACACGATGTCCTTTCCTCAAGGACTGATCAATTAAATTAATAGATTTTCAAAACGTAAGTCCCCAATGAGAGTCAGCAAATTCAAACTTAGTACATGTTTGGCTACCGTTATTTTCCAAACCAACATTTTTTTAATAAAGATGTTTTTTTTATTATTCATGGTATATTTGCACAATTCTACTTCAGTTTTTACATAAAATTTAATAAATTATAACAATTATTTTTTCATAAACTTGAAACTTGAAGCTTAGTATTTTAGATTATAGATTATTGTGAAAGTTTTGAGATATAAATATCATTTTATTTTTAATTAAATATTTTTTAATTATTTTATATATCTTTTGATAATTTAATGCATAAAATCGATTCATTTTATATTATTCAAATGAAATATATTATTTTAAAATCATTTTTTAGTTAATATATCTAAACATAGAACTGATTCTATCATAATCAATTATACAATAATTAATTATTTAAATAATCAAAATTTTCACAGCTGAACCAAATACACCCTTAATTTGCCTTCATGGATGATTCTCATTGGATATTTTGCTCATAATTTTTTAAATGAGGTTGATATAATTAGAAAAGAAGAATTAAGAAGTTTCGTTTACAAGTGTCTTAAAAGCTCTTATTAAAAAATAAAAAATAAGATTTTTTTTAAACAAAAAGGCATGCAAAGGCATCACTGTAATGCAAAAAATCTCAACAAGATTAGCACCTCAGGCATTACCAATCATCTGTAGCACACCAAAATAAAATTAAGAAATTAAAAATAACGAATACAAAAACATGGGGGGACATAGACCAAACCCATGTGCAAAGATCATGAGAATCTGTAACAAGAAAGACCTATTCTATTGCGGAAAAACTCTTCCTTAATAAACCTAAGAATTATATCCCACCAAACTAAGCCCTGAATATTAATGCCATATTTCTCATTTAAATAAGCATAAAAAGTAAAGATTTTTGAGTTATTAAATACTTTATTTCTCATTTAATACTTTTTATTGTTAATTTCTTAGTAAATGTCCTTAAGGCACTCATTATTAAAACACAATTCTAAGTCCTCATAATATCCTAAACCTAATATACTAAATAAAAAAAATTATTAAATGCTTTTTATTCTACTAAAATACGTTTAATATTTTTAATAATTATTTTTTGGTACATAATACTTTTAATAATTATAATACCTCCTAATCAATCATCCAAATTATTAAATAAAAAAGTATTAAATATTTTTTATTTATAAAGCACCGATACTTCAAAATGGGTGTCGATCTTGGTATCTAATATGTGACATCCCTAAAAATAATAATATAGATACAAAAGAATATTTATACCCTAATAAAATATTACAACTCTCAAAATTAAAAAAAAAAAGATTATCTGAATAAAAGTCATTTTATTCGAATAATCAATCAGTTATCCGAATAAACTCATTCTTGTGAATAAGAAAACGTATCATTTTATTCTAATAGAATTGTTTCTATTTGAATAAATTATCCACTAAGAACATATGTATAGAATGATTATTCGAATAACCACATGGTTATTTGAATAAAAGGCTTCAAAATATCAAAAACGAAGAACAGCACATGACATGAAACCAGAAATAAAACTTGGTTTTCATCTAGTTTCTGTTTCTCTGGATTTTTCAGCCAAACTAGTTTCAATGGAACTAGATCAAAGTAATGAAATTGATGAAGAAGAATGATAAAATGATCAAGCCAAGTGTCCTCTTGACCAAAGACACAATAAATGGCAGAAATATTTACATGAACAAGTGTTAAGAGAATGATTGGAACAAGAGGCAATATAGGAAGCCATGCAAGGCCATACGTAGACAAGTGTCTAAGCATTTAATGATGATGAGCTATGCAAGTGAAGTCAGCTTGAACATATGTCATAACATGGACTCTTGATTTATGATTATCAAGATTACAAAAGATTGTAGAGGAAAGGAATAAACAAAAGGCAAGGAAGTGAATTACACACGTAGGAAGTTAATGGGTAAGTTAGGAAGGCTTATGGAAGAAGCCACTTAGTTAGTAAGTTTGAAGGGGCTTATGGAAGAAGCCACTTAGTAAGTTAGAATGAGCTTACGGGAGAAGCTTCTTACTTAGAAAGTTAAGAACACATATGGGAGAAGCCACTATATATTAACTTAATGAGAAAGTTAAAATAAATAAAAGAAAAGGAAGAAGAAAGAATAATTGTAGGAGTGTGTGTCAAGATTAGAATGGAAGATTTGGAAGACTTGGAATTACAAGGAAAAGTGTCACGTTAAGAAAAGAAACATGGTGGAAAAGAAGAACAAGTGTCTATGAATTAATTAAAGATGAGATAAGCATAGACATATGTCCATGATGGGAGCCATTGGAGTCATAATAATGATTAACAACGAAAAAGTGTCAAATTTTAAGAGAATAGGTGGCACAAAAGATGAATTTTACAAGAAGGAAAGGAAGGTAAATTACGTATACAAGAAATAAGTGGCCAAAAAATATCAATTGAAGTTAAAGAAAGCATGTGAGATCAGCACATGTGGCAACATTGGAAACTTTGAATGAGGGAAGTAACCATGATGATATGAACATGTGTAATTTTGGAATAAAAATCAAGCAAGAAACAATGATTATAGAAAAAGGCATTGAGTAGACTAAACTACCTTGAGACACTTGGCACCTATCAAATGAAAAGCAACCCAAGTGTAACTCTATAAATACCATCTTCTCTCCCTCATTCAAGACATAGCACACACTCACCCAAACACTTAAACTAGCAGCTCTGTTTCTGCAAATTTCACTCCCTCATTCCTAACTAAATACCAACTCTCTCTCTTAACAATTATAAACCAATTCAGTGGTAAGAAATGACAAAAACATCATTCTTTTCTCTCTATTTCTAACACCCATATCTCTCGGTCCACTTTTTCCAATCCATATTCACGAGCTCTATTTTTGGTTCAATGCAACAATGGCTCTGCTAGTGTTTGGAATTGATTTTTCAGTTGTATTATTCGAATAAGGACTGTGTTATTCTAATAAACCCTGCCTAAAAGTTTCACTATTTTGATTTTCATGAACAGTTTATTCGAATAAGTCAGTTGTTATTCGAATAACATGTTTGTTATTCGAATAACGTGTTATAAATTCAAAAAATTTAGAAACACGTTATTTGAATAAACTCTAGTTTATTCGAATAACACCTTTTTGAAATGAATATATATAAGACGTTTTTCTAATAAAAAAACTGTTATTCGAATAACAGACACCAGAAAAGCCAAAATTGAGTTTTAAATGTAAATACTTTGGTGAATATTTTATAAATTATTTATTATTGATTTAATCTCTTTTTATGATCATCTTTAATGATCTAATTTTCTTTGTGACTAACGATATAAAAATACATAACTTATATTATTTTAACGTGATTTTAATGTGAATAATTCTTTTATCATTTTCCACCAATTTTTCATATATGATAGTTACTTTTTACTATTCTTTTATCAGATGAGTTACTTACTATGACTCTTTATTATCAAACTTTTATTTAATCAATTTTATTATGAATTATTCTTTCACCATGAATTATTAATTACTTATTTCTAAAGGAAGTTTCTATATCTGGTTTGATATGATTATTATATTAAATATTTTCTATCAAGAAGGTGCATCCCAAGAATAAGGGTAATTCAATGTGCAAAAGAGAAAAGAATTATTGCGGTCGTGATGAGAGGATCAAGGGATGTCTTGGTCAACCAGAGATTATTATTGTGACTATGATGAGAGGAACATGAGACGTTTTGGTCATATTATTGTGACCATGATAAGAGGATTAATGGACGCCTTAATCATTTATAATGATTGTGGTCATGATGAGAGGATTAGGGGATGTCCTAATCAAATTATTGTGATCATGATGAAAGGATTGAGGGACACCTTAATCAAATTATTATGGTCATGATGAGAGCATGGGGGGACGCCCTGATGAAGAGAAAGAAGTATATTTGATTAAGACTGTTGAAATGAGATAATAAAGAGATTATGAAAAATGATGTTTTTTAAAGAAATGAATGAATAGTTACTTATTTTATAAAGTCAACAATTACTCATTTTTATATTATTTACTTCATTTCCTCTCATTTTATTATTTGATTTTTGGACTCTCAGTTATGATTTTACAAATAGAGCATGGTAAAGAATGGATAGTAAATTTATATTACATGTTTTTGCATATTCCTATTAAGATTTTTTATCTCACTCCTTTAATTAGTACTGTAACATTTTAGATAACCCTAACAACAACGTGTACGACAAGTTTAAATAAAGGCAGAAGACTACGCTTTCACTATTATTTTGAGGATCCAAGAGTAGAGATAAAATTGTAGTAAAATTGTAGCACTATGTAAAGGCTTTTATAAGCCTCATTTTTATTAAATAAATAGTTAATTCAGAAAATATCTGTATGTAAAATACTATTTAATAAAGGGTTTATCCCCTTAACATAATATATTATATTTTTAGTAAAGTAGTAACATGTGTTTGTTTAAAATTATATAAATTAAAATTAACTAAGGAGTAGGACGTTATATTATGGTATCAGAGTCGTGTCCTAGGCAAAGTGGTTTGGGAACCATTATTACTTTCTGACTAAATAAGTAAGTTGTTGCAGGAAAAAGGTGTGTTGTAGGAAGAAATAGAATGATGAATACGCAGCGGAAAAGTGGAAGGCCATAAAATTCAAATCAAGTTCAAGGCCAGAAATTAAGAAGGAAGTAAGTAAGATGGAAATTAGAAATTTCTCCACGTTGGTTATTAAATGCAGAATTGTAAGGAATCTTTTGGAGTTAAAGCTGAGGAAAGACAATTCTTCTTTGAGCAAAAAAGATAAGATAATGGAAAAAAAGTTTGAAATAGATGATTAGCACTTTTAGAAAGAAGGTAGTCTTAGGTTATCATTTAAGAATAAATAACCACTTCCTAGAATAGATGATTTATTAGATCAAGTACTTAAGTTTAGAATACCACCAGATTATGAGAAGATATTTTTGGGACTAGATACGGGCACTATGAATTTTTGGTGATGTCAATTGATTACCCTGTTATACTTATGGATAATATGAATAAGGTATTTAGGTCATATTTGAATAAATGTGATATTTTGAGGAGTATGCAATATATTTGAGGATAGTGGTAGGAATTTTAAAGGAAAAATAGTTATATACAAATTTGGAAAGGTATAAATTTTGGATTAAGTATGAATTTCGGATGGAAGAAAACAAATTTCTAGAAGTTATGATAGATCCTTTCTTGGGTTTAGGGTCATAGAAAGATTTTCTAGATTGATCAGACTCTTTTATGGACAAAAGGATTGTGAACAAAATTTTCAGGGAATAAAGATAATTATAAAAAGGGATTAGAATATGTGTAAGAGGGGAAGGTAGTAGCTTATACCTTTAGATAACCTAGGCTTCAATTTGCTTTGGAAATTTGGAGACATTAATTATATGAGGTTAAATTTGAGGTGTACACTAATTATAATAGATTAATGTATCTTTTGATCAAAAGGAATTAAATTTTGTGGTAGATCTCCTATTAGGTGTAAGTTCAAGAATTTTGAATAAAGGATTGTGAAGATAGATTTTTAGGACACTTGCGGGTAGCAGTAGTTTTACTCTAAAAATTTGAAAATATTATTTGAGGTATATATATACGGATATTTTTTAAAAATGGAATGAAATTCTTAAGGATTATGAATTGCAAGGAAGTGTGGTGGGCCCATAACCTATAGGATTATGATTCGGATGAAAAGTATTACCTAGGAAAAGCAAATGTTGTAGCTGATATTCTAAGTAAGAAAATCTTTCCATAAACGATGGTTTAGAAGGTGGATTTAGGAATTTGAATCCTTTAGTAATTTTTCAGTCAAATAGAAGTTGATTAAGTACTTGACAAGTTATTTGAAGTTCAGAAATAAAAATCATAGAGACACAAAAAGAAGATTAGCTTTTGCAAACTCTTTAAGGAATGATAAAGTGATAGGTTATGATCTAAGGAAAGAAATTTTGAAAGAAGTTCATAAATGTAAGTATACCACTCAGGACTTAGTATGATGCATCAGGATTTGGAACATTAATTTTAGTGGTTTGAATGATGATCTGAAATAGCTAGGTATCTCAGGATTGTTGAAATCCTAGAATGGAAATGGGATAATATTTCTATGGATTTTGTGGAAGACAATCTAGGTCATAATACTAAATGGGTGGTTGTAGATAGATTAAATAAGTCAGCTCATTAGGATTATTTCAAATAGAGACCCTATCTCTAGGTTTTGTGAATAGTTATAATCAACTAAGAAATAGAAGTACTCTTATGATCAAAAGATTTGTGGAAGTTACTTGGGAAGCAGAGGTAGAAACTTTAGGATAAAATTTTATAAAAGGGGAAGAATGTAACATCCCTAAAAATAATAATATAGATATACAAGAATATTTATACCCTAAAAAAAATTGCAATTCTCAAAATTTAATAAAATAAGATTATTTGAATAAAAGTCATTTTATTCGAATAACCAATTAGTTATTTGAATAAACTCATTCTTGTGAATAAGAAAACGTATCATTTTATTCGAAATTCGAATAAATTATCCACTAAGAACATATATATAGAATGGATTATTCAAATAACCACATGATTATTCAAATAAAAGGCTACAAAATATCAGAAATGAAGAGCAGCACATGACATGAAACCAAAAATAAAACTTGGTTTTCATCTAGTTTCTTTTTCTTTGGATTTTTCAACTAAACTAGTTTCAATGGAACTACATCAAAAAATGAAATTGATGAAGAAGAATGATAAGATGATCAAGCCAAGTGTCCTCTTGACCAAAGAAACAATAAATGGCAGAAATAATTACATGAACAAGTGTTAAGAGAATGATTGGAACAAGAGGCAATATAGGAAGTCATGAAAGGCCATACGTAGACAAGTGTCTAAGCATTTAATGATGATGAGCTATGCAAGTGAAGTCAGCTTGAACATGTGTCATAACATGGACTCTTGAGTTATGATTATCAAGATTACAAAAGAATGTAGAGGAAAGGAATAAACAAAAGGCAAGGAAGTGAATTACACATGTAGGAAGTTAATGGGTAAGTTAGGAAGGCCTATGGAAGAAGCCACTTAGTTAGTAAGTTAGAAGAGGCTTACGGAAGAAGTCACTTAGTAAGTTAGAAGGATCTTATGGGAGAAGCTTCTTAGTTAGAAAGTTAAGAAGACTTATGGGAGAAGCCGCTATTAACTTAATGAGAAAGTTAAAATAAAAAAAAAAAGAAAAGGAAGAAGAAAGAATAATTGTAGGAGTGTGTGTCAAGATTAGAATGGAAGATTTGGAAGACTTGGAATTACAAGGAAAAGTGTCACGTTAAGAAAAGAAACATGGTGGAAAAGAAGAACAAGTGTCTATGAATTAATTAAAGATGAGATAAGCATAGACATGTGTCCATGAAGGGAGCCATTGGAGTCATGATAATGATTGACAATGAACAAGTGTCAAATTTGGAGAGAATAGGTGGCACAAAAGATGAATTTTAAAGGAAGGAAAGGAAGGTAAATTACGTAAACAAGAAAAAAAAGTAGCCAAAAAATATCAATTGAAGTTAAAGAAAGCATGTGAGATCAGCACAAGGTATGTGACAACGTTGGAAACTTTGAATGAGGGAAGTAACCATGATTGTAGGAACATGTGTAATTTTGGAATAAAAATCAAGCAAGAAACAATGATTATAGAAAAAGACCTTGAGTAGACTAAACTACCTTGAGACACTTCGCACCTATCAAAGGAAAGCAACCCAATTATACCTCTATAAATACCATTTTCTCTCCCTCATTCACGACACAGCACACACTCACCCAAACACTTTAACTAGCAGCTCTATTTCTGCAAATTTCACTCCCTCATTCCTAACTAAATACCAACTCTCTCTCTTAACAATTACAAACCAATTTAGAGGTAGGAAATGTCAAAAATACCATTTTTCTCTCTATTTCTAACACCCATATCTCTCAGTCCACTCTTTCCAATCCATATTCACGAGCTCTGTTTTTGGTTCAATGCAATAGTGGCTCTGCTGGTGTCTGCAATAGATTTTTCAATTGTATTATTTGAATAAGGATTGTGTTATTTGAATAAACCCTATCTAAAAGTTTCACTATTTTGATTTCATGAACAATTTATTCGAATAAGCTAGTTGTTATTCGAATAACGTGTTATAAATTCAAAAAATTTAGAAACAGGTTATTTGAATAAACTCTAGTTTATTCAAATAACACCTTTCAGAAATGAATATATATAAGACATTATTCGAATAACAAAACTGTTATTCGAATAACAGACACTAGAAAAGCCAAAATTGAGTTTTTAATGTAAATACTTTTGTGAATATTTTATAAATTATTTATTATTGATTTAATCTCTTTTTATGATCATCTTTAATGATCTAATTTTCTTTGTGACTAACGATATAAAAATACATAATTTATATTGTTTTAACGTGAATAATTCTTTTATTATTTCCCACCAATTTTTCATATATGCTATTTACTTTTTACTATTCTTTTATCATATGAGTTACTTACTATGACTCTTTATTATCAAACTTTTATTTAATCAATTTTATTATAAATTATTCTTTTACCATGAATTATTAATTACTTATTTCTAAAGGAAGTTTCTATATATGATTTGATATGATTATTATATTAAACATTTTCTATCAAGAAGGTGCATCCCAAGAATAAGAGTAAATCAATGTGCAAAAGAGAAAAGAATTATTGCGGTCATGATGAGAGGATCAAGGGATACCTTGGTCAATCACAGATTATTATTGTGACCATGATGAGAGGATCAATGGATGCCTTGGTCATATTATTGTGACCATGATAAGATGATTAAAGGGCCTTAATCATTTATAATGATTGTGGTCATGATGAGAGGATTGAGGGACGCCCCAATTAAATTATTATGGACATGATGAGAGGATTGGGAGACGTCCTGATCAAATTATTGTGGTCATGATGAGAGCATTAGGGGACACCTTGATGAAGAAAAAGAGGCACATTTGATTAAGAGTATTGAAATGGGATGAAAAAGAGATTATGAAAATAGAACTTTTTTTAAGAAATGAATGATCAGTTAGTTATTTTATAAAGTCAACAATTATTCATTTTTATATTATTTACTTCATTTTCAATCATTTTATTATTGGATTTTTGGACTCTCAATCATGGTTTTAGAAATAGAGCATGGTAAAGAATAGATAGTAAATTTATATTACATGTTTTTGCATATTTCTACTAAGATTTTTATCTCACTCCTTTTGTGGTGTAACATTTCAGATAATTCTGGCAGTAACCTATGTGACAAGTTTAAATAAAGCTAGAAGACTATGTTTTCTCTATTATTTTGAGGATCCAATAGTAGAGATAATATTGTAGTAAAATTGTAGCACTATGTAAAGGCTTTTATAAGCCTCATTTTTATTAAATAAATACTTAATTCAGAAAATATCTGTATATAAAATACTATTTAATAAAGCGTGTATCCCCTTAACATAATATATTATATTTTTAGTAAAGTAGTAACATGTGTTTGTTTAAAATTATATAAACTAAAATTAACTAAGGAGTAGAACGTTACATAATATGTATCATATCGATACTTTTGGATACTTCTAACCTATAACTTTGCATTTTTTTAATTTTTGTACTAATGAAAGTGAGATACTATAATGATTTGATAAACAATAGTACTTTATTGTGTTTATAATTATTAAAGTTAATATATGAAACATTGATGCCTTGGATTTTTGTTTTTATATAAATATTCATTAATTTTATATATTGTATCTTAGTCATATTGTATTTTATAATTTTAAAATTTTGTCGTATCCATATATCAGTATCATGTTGTATCCTTGTAATAACAGATAGGATTATCTGTAACTTAGATAATTTGAATAGAGTTCTTATTTGTACCTTCTGTTATGATAACTCTATTAACCTTAGTTAGTTTGTTACCATGGGATAGAGTCCTTATCAATTCGTTGCCAAGCCTTCGAGTTACTGGCTGGTTATCTATATATTGTATCTCTTGTAACATGTTCGATGTATCAATGAACTCAACATTTCTCATATTTTGTTATGGCATCAGAGTGCAAAGAAGAGGGACCTGAAAAGACAGAGCCGGAGAAGAAACATGCCTCCAAGAATATTAGCTCATCACCTATCACCAACTCCTCATCTCCTTATCGTCTTAGGCCTTCAGATAACCCTAGGATACCACTAGTTACGGTTGCTCTCATAGGAGATAATTATCAAAAATGGGCACGATCTATGAAGACTGCACTACGAGCAAAAACTAAGCTCTTCATTGATGGGTCCATCAAAGAACCACCCAACACATCTCTAGATTTCAGTGATTGGGAGAAAGTGGACTCCATGGTCACCGCTTAGATCATAAACTCCACTGATCCTACATTGCATAGTAGCATATCACTTGCAACGAGTGCAAAGGATGTTTGGCTTGATTTAGAAGAACGTTTTGCTCAGACGAACGCACCGCGAATTCATCAATTGTGGCGAAATCTTTGTTTGATGTAGCAGGAACAAAACATGAACCTAATAGATTACTATACCAAGTTCAAAAGTCATCTTGATGAATTAAGTGAACTGCAACCCTACCACAATGTACTTGTGGGACCTCAAAGGAATTGGCAGGTAGAGAAGAAGACCATCAAGTACATCTATTCCTTGGTGGTTTTGAAAATGATCGCTTTGGACACGTTAAAGGAATAATCTTGAATAGTAATCCTCTTCCTACACCACGACTAGTGTTCAATTATGCTCTCAGGGAAGAGGCATGTGTTACTATAGAAAAGGGTAGAGAACCTAAGATAGAGATGGGAACGGCCTTCCGTACTACAAATTGGAACAAGTCTAAGTCGTGTGATGGACAGAGACCGAAATGTTATCATTGTGGCAAGGTGGGACATGAAAAATCCAAATGCTTTGAACTCGTTATATACCCAACAAATTAGGACACACGAAGGACCAACAGAGGGAACAGAACAAGTGCCAATACAGGAGGAGTACGCCTTGCTTGGTCATATGGTAACTTAAAGACAGTGGCAGTAGAAGGAGTCAGCATCACCAATCATGCTCTCAGCAATACACAGGGAGGCAAAGGCAAATATCAACATAATTATATGTCTAGTAATTATTTATTTCATGATATGCAGAACTGGATCCTTGATAGTGGGGCTTCTCATCATATGACACCTTTGAAGCACCTATTTGAAGAAATATGTGGCTTGCATGAGCCACTTCTCATCACCGTACCCGCTGGACAGTCAATTGCATTCAAGAAGATAGGAACTATCAAACTGAATGGCAGCTTGACTTTACATGACGTCTTTTTTATACCACATTTTAACTATAATTTAATTTCCATAGTTAAGCTGACATGTGATTTAGATTACACTATGACTTATTCTGTGATGTTTGTGTGATACAGGACTAGAAGAGGACAATTGGGTTCGGTGAACTATATGATAGGATTTACATGTTCAAGGAGAAAATATAAGGGTCATCTTTTGCAGTTGTTTCTGGAGACGGAACAAGTTTGTGGCATACACGGCTAGGCCACCGCTCGTACAAAACACTATCTAAGATTTCTCAGTTTCTAGATTTTAGTTTTGATAAAAATAAAGTGGAATGTTGTGACATTTGCCTTCATTCCAAACAATGTAAATTGCCTTTTCCATTGAGTAATAATAAAGCTATTTTGCCCTTTGAGTTGGTTCATTACGACTTGTGGGGTAGATACCATACTAAATCACACAATGGTTCACATTATTTCTTGACAAAAGTTGATGATTTTACTCATGCAGTATGGGTCTATTTGCTAAGAGAAAAATCTGAAACCTCTACTCACCTTATTAATTTTTGCAAGATGGTGCGAACGCAGTTTAACACAAAGGTCAAAACAATTCGCAGTGATAACGGAACTGAATTTATCAACTCCACAATGCAATCATTTCTCCAGCATGAAGCATTTCTCCGTGAAACGTCATGTGTAGCCATACCACAGCAAAATGGTCGTGTGGAACATAAACACTGGCATATTCTCAATGTTGCATGAGCTCTGCATTTTCAAGCAAATTTACCACTTATCTTCTGAGGTGAATGCATCCTAATTGCTACACACCTCATCAACCGAACACCTACTGTGGCTAATGAAGGACGCACTCCATATGAGATGCTCTATGAAAAAATACCCTCTTATGATCATTTAAGGGTATTTGGATGTTTATGTTACATGAAAAATCCAATGAAACCAATTAACAAATTTGGTGCACGAGCTGAAAAATGCATCTTTATTGGATATCCACTAGAGCAAAAGGGATGGCGTGTCTACAACTTGACGACACGAGAGTTTTCAGTCTCAAGAAATGTCATTTTCTATGAGAATATGTTTCCTTATAACGAAGCTAAAGAAAGAGTTTCTTTGACAATTTTTCCAGCTTAACCAGAAACGCTGGTTAATGATTCCAACTAACTCAACGTGGAAATGAATAATCTGGTTCAAGGGGAGCCTAATGAAGGGGAGTCTAATGCACAGAATACTCATTCTGAGTCACATGAAATACAAAGCGAGGGGGAGCCTGATGCAGATGGTATAATAGTGACATGAACCCCACGTAGTAAGTAGCCACCTGGATATTTAAGAGATTATTATTATCTTCAGCAATAAGTAAATCCCAGAACGCATCACTAAAATCATCAGACTCTTCTAGTATGCTTTATCTTATCTCAAACTATCTGAATTATGATTATCTCTCACCCACTCATAAAGCTTTTATTGTCGCCATTGAAACACACGATGAGCCCAAGACTTACTCACAGGTAGTATAACTCTCATGCTGGCGCAATGCTATGACACAAGAAATAGAGGCCTTAGAGGCGAATAATACTTGGACATTAGAAGCACTGCCTAAAGGAAAAAGGTTAGTAGGTTGCAAGTAAGTTTACAAAGTCAAATATAAGACAAATGGGGAGGTTGATAAGTACAAAGCACGTCTCGTTGCCAAAGGTTACACATAAGTTGAAGGAGAGGATTTCACAGAGACGTTTGCACTAGTGGCCAAAATGACAATCATTCGATGTTTACTAGCTGTTACAACGGTTAAAGGATGGGAGCTTCACCAAATAGATGTCAGTAATGCCTTTCTACATGGTGACCTCAATGAAGAGGTATATATGGTAGTGCCTCCAGGATATGTTGTTCCTAATCCCAAGCTCGTTTGTCGTCTAAGGAAGTCAATTTATGGTCTTGGACAGGCTTCCCTTAACTGGTATGCCAAACTCTCCAGTGCATTACTGCAGTATGGTTTTACTTAATCTGGTGCAGATCATAGCCTCTTTACATACTTAGTTGAATACATTTTTTTGGCTGTGTTAGTGTATGTTGTTAATCTTGTGATAACAAGTAACAATCTAGCAGCTTGTGCTCATCTCAAACTTTATCTTAATGAGTGTTTTCATATGAAAGACCTTAGATTTCTTAAATATTTCCTTGGACTAGAATTAACACGAGGAAATACAGGATTGTTTTTGTGCCAACGTAAATACATTCTTGACATTTTGACCAAATGTGGAATGCTGAGTTGCAAACCCAGTTCCTTCCCTATGGAGCAACATCATAGCTTAGCTATAGATGCAAGTGAGCCTTACTCTAATCCATCACAGTATCGAAGATTGATTGGTAGACTTATTTATCTTACCATTACCAGGCCAGAAATTACATATTTAATCCACATTCTAAGTCAGTTCATGCAAGCTCCTCGTCAAGCCCACTAGGATGCTGCTATACGCATACTGCATTATTTAAAATCATTTCCAGGACAAGTAATTCTCTTACCTAAAAATAATGACCTGACTTTTATAGGCTACTGTGACTCTGATTAGGCATCTTGCCCGACAACCTGACGTTCAATTTCGAGATACTTGATGAAACTTGGTGCAGCACTTGTATCATGGAAGACTAAAAAGTAATCTATGGTTTCAAGATCCTCAAGCGAGGCTGAGTACTATGCTATGGCCCATGCAACCAGTGAAATCATATGGTTGCGCAACTTGTTATCATCTTTACAGGTGCCATGTAACACACCAACTGCACTTTATTGTGATAATCAAGCAGCACTTCATATCACAACAAATCCTGTTTTTCACGAGAACACCAAATACATTGAGGTGGACTATCATTTTATTCATGAACACATTTAATCTGGCACTATTTCTACTGCTTTTGTTTCAACCAAACAGCAGCAAGCTGATATCTTCACTAAGGCCTTGGGTTCCCGATAATTTCAAAAGATAATGGTCAAGTTAGGGGTTCATGATATTCACTCTTCAACTTGAGGGGGAGTAATAACAGATAGGATTATCTGTAACTTAGATAATTTGAATAGAGTTCTCATATGTATCATCTGTTATGATAACTCTGCTATCCTTAGTTAGTTTGTTACCATGGGATAGAGTCCTTATCAATTTGTTGCCAAGCCTTATCAATTTGTTACCAAGCCTTCGGCTTACTGGCTGGTTATCTATATATTGTACCTCTTGTAACATGTTCGATGTATCAATGAAATCAACATTTCTCATTTCTTATTACCTTGTTTTGTATGCGTATTTATACTTCCTAATTTTTTCTGTTCGTAAGATATTAAATGTATCTACTTTTTTATTTAATATTTTATTTATTAAGTAATAAGAGGATTAATAAGATGATCATTTAGAAGAATATAATAAAACTCTATATTCATCATTAAGTATTCGATGGACGTTTTAGTGGGATATAACAAGACTCATAAAATTGTCACGACCTAAACCTGAAGCCATGACTAGCACATAAGTGGACTAGCCAACCCAGCAAGCCTAATGAAACCATTAAAACATAGCATATTAAAAACAAAAATTCTTTCAAAAATTCGACAGAATTTCCTCTAAAAGTGAAACATCCCAAAAATATATCATATCATGTAAAACAAACATAGCCATATACATTTTTAAATTTTCCAATAACCATGGTATCCACACGATGCTCAACAGTGATAAATACATATCCAAACACATATTCCAAACTAAAAATAACAACAAAAACTAGATCCTACAAAATAGATGGTGGAGCACATCTAAAGATTTATATAGTAATCCAAGTATACCAAAATAACAAAAGATAGATAACAAAAGAAGTTTCCTAAACGAACATGTGTAGGGCTCACCAAAATAAGTAACACCTCCTATCAAGTGGAGGAACCCAAAGCCTTCTCAATGCTAGAATATGAAAAAACATGGACATGAGGGGGGTGAGTCACAAGATTCAATGAGAGATAACATAGACTGTAACGAAATTAGGATAGACATAAGCACGAGTTTTTCTTTTGAATTAAACATGCTCTCAATTTAAAGTATGTACTATAAATAACATTTGACATAAACCTCATCATTTTGAAATAATCATAGAACATAATACATAGTGTGAATCAAATGTGAGGTATCAATATAAAATAGTAAAATAGATAACTTTAACTGGGAGGTCCCTAATCTAGAATCAATTATCCAGTCAATTTATCAATGAACATACCCCTCAAAGGTCCAATCACTGTCCACCTATTGGGACTAATTCTAAGTCAATTGTGAGGCCAATCAAGTTAGGCTAGCAACGGTTCAAACCAATATGCACCAAGGCTAACGTCTACTATCGTTAGCTACAATATTCTATCAAAGTTTCCTCTTAAGAAAACATACTTGATTTAAATCCAAATGTTCCAATATGTATTCTAATATTTCAATATTCCAATAATCCATTACATAACCACAATAAGTATTCCAATGTTCCAATATGTCCAAAATTCACAATTTCTGAAATACTCATAGAGAAATCAATTTCCAAACATCATTATAACTTTTGAAACATCATAAGCAAATTCAACCTTCATCATTTATATCATTAAAGTGTTGTAAACATAATCCTTTAACAAGTCAAAGGCTTCAAAGGACTTGTCCCAAAAATGCAAGTTTTCTAAAATATCAAGAGACCAATATGTTCAATAAATATCTCAATTGAGCAATACCAAACTGCATATGATAAAGTAAATACATGATAAATATGCAAAATTCATGAAAGCATGTCATAGCTTAAGTCATCACTCATTCAAGAAGCCAACAACTTGGGTTCAAATGCTATGGTGTCGTGGAGCTAACGGTAGCAATAGCAGAAGTCTCCAATGAATCTAAGACCATAAACAATACATAAATACCACTAATCAACATTTAGAATCATAAGAAAGCTAGTAATTTCTTCTATTCAAGAAAGTCTCAAATTTTAAACCCTAGATTGCAGTGGTAACTCCTTTAAATCCCAATACCCCTGGTAAAACTAACTAAATCCATGAAATAGAAGATGATATAAGCCTTAAAAGTACCTTAAGAAGCCAAAACACAAGAAGTAAGCAATTGGGTAGCTTGAGTTTCTCCAAAAAACGCAACACCCACCTCTTAAAACTCGCAGGTCAACACCTCACCAACAAAGAGAGAGCGTCAATGGTGAAATCCATGGAAAAATTGAGTTGAATCCATGGCCAAAGGAAGGAAAAATGAAGAGGAGAGGAAGAAGAAGAATGAAGATGGAGATGAAGTTGTAAAGCTTCACTTAGAAGAATGGGAGGCTGAAAGTATCTTGGTCTGGTCGTGTAGCTTATCTTGAACACTAATAGATAGCTTGTTTAATACACTACTTATTTTAAATTAATGTCCTCATTTGTTTTATTCTTCATTAACTTTAAAACATAAATGTAAATAAGAAAATACTCCCGATTTTGATTCAATAAAAATATTTAAAAAATAAAATCCTTTAGAATCAAAAGTTAAAACTCAAATTTTAGTTCAAAATAGGACTTTTTAAACTTTCCCTTTACAAAATGAGTGGGTTTAAATGTATCAAAAATTCATTAAAAATCATCTTGTAACTCATTAGCATCTAATGATCAATTATCACTTTTTTTGGTGTTAAGAAAATGCATATTTTATATAGCCTTCCAAGGAGGTGTTAGGTTACAGACTTAAAAAATTTCTAGACTTGTATTTGCAAATAGTTACTAGCTATAATTAGTCCAATGGCTTCCAAATTATTTTAATAAGATAAAACTAACTAAAGAAGTTTATAATCACAAAAAATGACTCACAAGGTCAATCCTAAAGACTCAAAACATAGTAAGAAATTCTAGGACTACCCTGAAAAAGCCTATATAAAGCCTGATGTATTACAAAATTAATTACGAGTAATAATATATCATCTTAAAATATCATTCTAATAATCTTTCTAATATTTAATAAAAAGGTAAATACATATAACATTTTAAATACCTAAAAGAACTCAATACATACTTTATTTAGTAATTAGAGAAATTATTAAAAAGATTGATTATGAAGATATAAAATTAGGAGAACGACAGGTTGGTATTCGTGTTATGCATAAAAAATTTTAAAGATGTGTGAAAACTTTAATTAGATAAATAAAAAAAATACTAAAGATATTTTGATTCTTTATCTTTTATTTTTGTTAATTTGGTCCCTTACATTTAGAATCATTTACTACTAGAAATTTCAGATTTAGAGACAGAAAAATTCTGTCTCTAAATGTTCAAAATTCCATCAGAGACAAAAAATGATCCATCTCTAAAAGTGACGTCTTTGATTGTTGGAGACGGAAAAACTAATTCCGTTTCTAAATTAGAGATGGAATGTTGCCGTCTCTAATTATAAAAATTCTATCTCTAATTAGAGATGGATATTGTCAAAAATTTTAAAGAAATATAATAATGATTAAATTAGAGACGACACTATTCCGTCTCTAATTCAAAAAAATTTTAAAAAATGTTATGACCATATTCCGTTTCTAATTCCGTCTCTAAAATTAGAGACAACACTATTTCCGTCTCTAATTCTAAAAAATTTTAAAAAAATTGAGCACCTATGCGCTCCATACTCAGCGCCTAGGCACCCTAGAGTGCATCAAAAGAAATTCTTTGGACGTTCAGTGCCCAGGCGCTCCATACTAAGCACCTAGGTGCTCCATACTAAGCGCCTAGGCGCTCATACTTATAGCAAAAACCTGTGTTCTTGTCGATCAGTGCCTAGGCGCTCCAGACGCAGCGCCTAGGCGCCCAGACCAGAATATAAATACATTGCTCTAGACGCAGCATAGCAATTTAATCTTAACAATACATGTACCAAGAGAAAAAAATAGGACAAAAACTTTAATTTCTTACCAAGAGAAAAAAACCTATTCTTGTTATAGCATTTTTTAATTTCTGTGAAATATTAAGCCAACAAACTTTCCTAAAGAATGCAGCAAAGCTACCCAAAATATGATCAAGCTGTGATGGTTGCTGATCAACTATCAAGACTAATATTTGAGTAACTTGGAGACCAGTAACAAGATCATAGCATGAAACTATACTACAGAAACATTAGGAACAAAGCTCAATCTCCTCCTCATTCTTGGCACATTGAGTAATACTGATATGTAAACCTATATCTAGTTTTTTATATTGTTGTCTAGGACTACAATTGAATCTTTACACGTTATACTTTGGGTGCTCTACAAGTTATTCATAATTCCCTAATACTTTCCTAGATTACTCAACAACCATAATGATTGCACCAGCACCGTATAGTGAAGCAAGAATAAATAATCAGCAGTTGTGAGTTGTGACTTTAAGTAAGCTTCCATAGAAAGAAATAATTAGCATTACTTATTCTATATATACTCATAATAAACAAGCCCTCACTTGAAAAGAAAAATATAAATGGATTTACACAAACCAAAAAAGTTTCACATGGTCCAATGAGAAAATTCTAAACTTGTTTTTGAAATTAAAAAACAAGCAATTAACATAAACTTAAGTATAAGAAAGTTTGAGATAATTACTGCTTTCTATTTTCAAACATGATATCAAAGACAAAGACGTAAATGTCCACCTGCATGAATAGAAGATATCAAAAGCAAATCTAGAGAATTCAACTAGGAACAGAGTTGAAGAAGAGAACTAGAGAAGTACAAAGGAAGATAAGAAATCCTCCTAGAGTAGCTACAAAATAACCAACCAGAAGGAAATTCCCTAAAGAAGACAACAGAAGAAAGCATTAGCTCAACAGAGCTCTCTAATCCCTCTTAAACTTCCAAGTTCTCAATAATTCCAAAAATAAAAATGTGTTCATCATACTTAATCCTTCAAATAAATAAGCCATCTGACTAACTAAATTTGCAAGGAAGTGAGTCATGTAACATTCCTATTAACCTTTAAGATTGGTTTTGATCAGTTATTAAAAACCAATAGTAAACTGTAGGCCTATGCTACATCTAGGGTGCAGTGCAATTCTATCTACAGATTTATTGATTAAAGTTGTTGTTCTAAAGAAAGGGAGACACGCTCTTCTCCATATATATACAGAGTTTGCTACCATGCTTATTTCATCCCTTTTCCTTCATCTTCATTCAAAATCTAATTCCGGAAATCACTAACCATAAGAGGCAACCCTTCTCTCAGTGGGACTTTTGGCTCCCAATTCAGCAGTTCCTTTGCTTTGCTAATATCTGGCTTCCTCATATGTGGATCATCAGCAGTATTTGGTCTGTATTCTATTGTAGCACTTCAATCAATTGTTTCTTTAACAACCTGCGTATTTATGAAAAGAAGCAATGAGATGATGCCCATAAACAACAACTTTCAATCTCAGTCCACTCTCCTGCACTTCAAAACTCGTACAGAAGTGTGCTATTACTGTAGAAGGCACAATTAATATGCTATATTTTGGGCTTTAGATTAAGGAATGAACAAAATAAGCATGTCACAGCATGATCTGACCGGAACCTTATAAGGAAAAAGTATAACTGGAAATCAAAACAAGGAAGAAATGAGAGTGAGATATGGAAAGAAGAAAAAATATCTGAGCAAGCTCTAACATGGTGAACTCCCCTGGGTTACCCAAGTTGAAAGGTCCCACATGTTCACTATCCATTAAAGCAACCAACCCATTAACCTGTGAATTAGAAAAGAAATTTAGTTCAGCATTGCATCATTACAATGCTGCACAGGTTCTTACACAAATGTAGAGATCAAAATCATTATTAGATTTGAACTTATCCAATACAAAATCTTTCCATTCTGAAATCAAAAATAGAAGAAAACTACTTTCATACAACAGCTTAGTTGAATTATAAGTAATGATCAATAATTTCATTTAACCTCCCAAAGTAGTTGTTTCTCTTTGCTTTGTGTATTCTCAGTTACTCCCAAAAAGTCCATTACCATATAAAATTATAAATGATATTAGGATTTCACTCAAGAAAAAATTTTGATAAGAAAATCAAGTTGCACAAGCTAGTTGAGTGTTTAAGAAAACATGCAGCTATATTTTTAAGCTAGAATTTTAAGAGAATGTCATGCACTTTTTTGAATAGAGCTATAGAGAATCATATTCAAATGACAAGTATTAAGCAATTCATAAGCAACATTAAAATAACTACTTGATGAGACACCTCGTGGGGCTCAAAACACCAGAGTCTAAGCCAGGTAATGACTTTAGCATAAGACCAACAAGTACATGCTCCTAAAATCAGTAATTCAAAAATCATATTCATACATCAAAGACTGATTTTTTTTTAAAAGGACACCTGAAAAAACATAACAAAAAATTCATAAACTAGCAAAGGAAATTCTATTTCATTTTCTTCTCCAGTAACTTAAGAGCTTAGCATATCATGCTAGAGTATCTCCATCCTTAATTGTAGAACTAAAAGTACTCAAATTTCTCAGTGTTTTCCCCTATTATGCGAGAACAATTGAAGAATTTTCTTCTTTTCTTTTTCAATTAAAAGAGGCAGCACATACAATAGGGTACCTCGAGGAAGCAGAAAGGAAACCCTAACAACTGCAACAACATTCCAAACTTTATAATACATGCTATTGGAATTCTCGAATCTGAAGTAGCAGAGAGGATAAAAATGAAAACTTAATGAAGAGAGAGAGAGAGATACCAATGAGAATGAGATGCTTGTCAGGTTTGGAGGAGCACTTGAAGCGACGAAGGAGCTCTGACATGAGATCCACAGACGGAACATCTTCCAAGTTAGGCGTTGCAGCAGCCATTCCAAGCCAACGAAGAACAAGCAAAAATGGAGTGGAAAGGGAGTGGGTCACGGTGGAGACCTACGGGGGGAGTGGCTTTGAGCCTTTGAGCTTCTGAGAGTAAGGGAGATGATTTTGATTTGATTCTGAAAGTAAAATAAGCATAAATGTATTAGAGTTACTAGTTGTTTCGAAAGGTTTGGAAAAAAAATTAGTGGGGAACAAAATGCCGCGCGCGCGTTATAGAAATATATTAGAGGTATTGAGAAATATTAGAGACGGAAATAACAATCTGTCTCTATCTTTAAAAAAATTATTAATTAAATAATATATATAATTTAGAGACAGAACATATCCGTCTCTAATATATTTTAATTTTTTTAAAATATTTATTTGATTGAATAGAGACGGAATTAGAGACGAAAAATTTAGAGACGGATAAATTTCATCTCTAAATTCCATCTCTATACATATTTGACTTTTTAAAACATTATATTGACCAATTAGAGATGAAAAAATCTGAGACGGGTAAATTTCGCCTCTAAATTCTGTCTCTAAGCATATTTGACTTTTCATTGACCAATTAGAGACGAAATTAGAGATGAAAAATTCTGGGATGGATAAATTCCGTCTCTAAATCAAAAATTTCTTGTAGTTGTTAACAAATGTGGTCTTCCGTAACAACTTCATCAACTCACTAACAAAAGTATTTGTCACTAACTTGTAATATCATGCCATTGCTACATTATCTCTACATTATAGTTGCATCATTTTCATTAATGACATGTCATCACCGTTAATGTCACATCAAAACATTCCATTAGTATAGTGACGGAATCTTGACAGAATAAAAATAAGGGGGGAAAACCATTTTTGCCAAAAAAAAAAAAGAAAATCACAAATGCTTTAAAACTCATTGCTTTGACGTACGTACCAGTGCCCTATAGAATATTCAAGTAATTATATATGGTGGTAAATTTTAGAAACGTGTGTTTGATTTTGAAAATTAGCTTAGTGGAGCTAATTAAATTAAATTTTTGTGTTTACTGTACATATTAGTAATTTAGTTCATAAGTTTAATTTGATTTCTTGATTATACATATTAAATTACCGGTCAAAGAAATTAAACTGTTTAGGTGCTTAATCTCTCATTTAGGTGCTTATATGTATTATGAGAGATTAATCTCTCGCCTATCGGGTGGAAGATACTCTAAGAAACTTTAAAAAAAATTAAACTACCAATCAAAAAATTAAAAAAAAAATTAAACTAAATATACAATTAATTTGATTCCTAGATTATACATATTATTAAGTAGATTTAGTCACTAAATATTTTACAATAATATAAGTTTTTAACATGTTGGTCATTATTGCATATATAAATAATTTAGTACTTGTATTATATATTCTTTTAATAAAAGCTTGTTAGAGTTAGATAAGACTCTTTCTATTTTAATGTAAGAATAAACCACTAATTTTAATGAAAATTTACAATGAAAGTACAAATCAACTCTTAAATTCAAATCCAATCATAATGTTGTCATAAGCGAAAATTTGAGCAGGTGAATTAACCTGTTAGCTCTTGTATTATATATGTTAAGGACTAATTAATTGAACTTGTAAATTATTTAAGAATTATATATATATATATGTCATATCTAGTAAAGAAATTTTTATTGTAAAGGTTAAGATGAATAAATCTTAACCATATAACTATATATAAATAATCAAGATTAAAAGTTATTCATGTGATCACTTAAAAAAGTTACATGCATTTATATTTTAATCTTAATCATTCATGTAAGATCCAATGGTAAAGATTCACTCATCTCACCTCTTACAATAAACAATCTTTTTATTAAATATGCTCCATATATATATATAGCAATTATTAATCTACTATGTATAGTTAGATTTCAAATTGTATTTTTAAAAAAAAAATTCAAATTGTATATTTTATAAAAGTTTCATTCATCAAATTTACTGACAGCTTATCAATTAAATTGAAGTTGTGAAAATTACTACGTTAGCATTTATATATCATAAATAAATTCATCGGTTTTCTCCGTTAGAATTTCTCCTTATCTCAAAGCACTTTGTATGCATGTATTGGGTTTGAGTACCTCTTGTACTCCTTTATGAATAAATCTTTGCTTATAAAAGAAAAAAGCACTTTGTATGCAGTTTAATTATATGAAATGAGAATGCTTTGCTTTTTCTTCATTTAGAACCTTTGATTGTGCCCATAAATGTCTAAATTCATGCATTACCCATCGTAGCTGCATTGACGAAGAAGTTGAGCACCTTTTAATTTATTAGGTTTGAATATAATAGTTCAAGGTCAAGGGTTAAGCTTTGTGATGAGTTGTTTATTCCCAAGTCTAACACAAGTGTCCCAAATCACGAGAGAAAGAGCAAAACTGTTCAAAGCCGGCATGGCTGACCAGACCACACCGACCCCATCACACCTTGCACAAAAAAAACAACCCTAGAATTTATCCAAGTCAACTTCTTTCACCATATATCATCTCTCTATATAATCTCCATTCTTCTTCCTTCTCTACCCAACAACACAACACACACCTCTCTCTCAACATCTCTTTCTCTTAATTTTTTGTAATGGGAAATGCAGTAGTGACTCCATGCTTTCAACAAAGCAAAAACTCATCATTTTCATCATCATCATCAGTGAAGCTTATCTTCTGGGAAGGCACCACAAGATACCTCAAGGGTAACCACATCGCTGGCGAGATCATGTTTGAGTTCCCCGACAAGATGGTTTGCCATGCAGACTCCTTCTTCATCGGACACCATATACCTGCTTTAGACATAGACGACGAGCTCATGCCGGGGCAAGCCTATTTTGTTCTCCCCATTGATCGCTTCGCTTGCAAAACCCTCTCTGCATCTTCACTTTTATCCTTGAGATCATACCCTGATAACAAGTCCACTATCAAATTTGGGGAGTGCCCTTTTGAGTACTTGAAGGGTTCTAACGGAAGGATGTTGATAAAGGTCATGCCAGAGTTCATCACAAGGCTCATCAATGGAGAAAAAGGACCAGGTTGCCCCAGCAGCAACAACTTCCTGTGCAGCACTCCTGAGTTGAAAAAGCACTATCAACAGCTTGTGAGGTCTAAGGATCAGGTGTGGTCACCTAAGCTTGAAACCATTTCGGAATACAAGGTTAGGTTTTCACCGTGCAGATTCATAGGTCTAGAATGGAAAGAAAAAAAGAGGGCTATGTCTGCTAGATAGCTCATGTATTAAATTTTAGAGTAGAGAGGTACACTTAAAATTTGTACACTGATAGATATACATAAATTAATTTTGGCCTCAGTATAATTAGTGACATTCTTTTCATCCTGGTTCATAATTTTGTAGAAACAATATATGATGAAAATTGTTTGAAGATTTGTTAAATATTTCTTAACTATGTACCAAAGAAAGCTTGAAAGTTCAACTTATTCCCCCAATTTAAGATCAGGATTAATTAGTCAATTGATGGCGTGCACTAAATTCTCTGTATTATCTTAGCCAGGCAGGATCAGTAGCAAGTGACAAAAAAATTTGCTGCATCGGTGAAAAATTATGCCCTTTTATGCAGAGCAGCAAAAGATTAATCTATAAATAAATTGATTACCAGATATATATCTAATAAAAAATGGTACTAATATGTGTTAGTTCGAGTATAAAGGGTTTGAGTCTCTTAAGCATGTAGTCTTAGATTCGATCCTAAAATTTATGTGTATAAAAATAACATTGTTAGAAGAAGTTCTCGTTTAAACACCTATATCTTGGGAGATTAGTTTCTCACTTGAAATACTCTAAAAGAAAAAAAAAAAGCTAATAACAAAATGTGTGGGCATGACAAATTCTGATTAGCTATAGTCTTTAACGAAGATTGACTATTGATTAAGATGTAATAGTAGTGTAGTACTATATTCCCACACTACTATTTGAACACCTACATACAAATAGAAGCATTTAATTTAACTTGATTCTCTCAATTTTGATTGCGCGACATAAAATTCTTTACACAAAAATGGTTGTATATGGTATCTAACAAGATTTATAATATTCGTGCATCAATATCCAATTTTTTTTTCACGTGATGCTTCAATATCGATTTTTGTTAAGGCTTACATTTCACAAAATCGATCATATTTAAAAAAATCACTGTGATTGACATGGACTAGATGCAAATGGTTTTGATGTCGACAAACAAGAAAGCAATGGGAACACAATGATCAAGTCACAAGGAACTCAAGCTTAGAATGTAGGTTATAGATCTTGTGTAAAGGTATTTTAAGGATTCACCTCAAGCTCAAATGACTTCCTTAAAATGAATTTGCAAAATGGTTTTTCAAGTTAGGATCAAAAGGTTTTTTGCAACAACTCTTTAAAATCTTATATCCTCTTTCAAGTAAATCTCCTTTTATGTGCCAAAATTGAAATAAGCCTTTTTGGAAACTTACCAGTTTTTCAATAAACACAAAACTGCTTCTGTAAATGTTAGGAGCCAAAATTCTAAGGCCCCTAACCGATTAGGACCAGCTCCTAATCGGTTAGTTTGTTCAAACAGAGGCTCTGCCTCATTATTTATCAAATGCCTAACCGATTAGACAAAGTAGCTAATCGGTTATTTAACAACTCAGAAGCCAAAATGTTTTTATCCTAACCGATTAGGTGAGAGACCTAACCGGTTAGTCTCACTCCCAGAAGCCAAAAACGCTTTGTCCTAACCAATTAGGTAGAAGACCTAACCGATTATTCTATAACTCAGAAGCCAAAAACTTTTTGTCCTAACCGATTAGGTGAGAGACCTAACCGGTTATTCATCAACTCAGAAACCATTCTAACTATGTCCTAACCGATTAGCCTGGAGCTCTAATCGGTTAGCATCCTTCCCAGAACTCATTTTGGTGATGTCCTAACCGATTAGGACACATTCCTAACCGGTTAGTTATCAAACCAGAACAATTTCTTTTAAGCCTAAATGAGCCCCTAACCGGTTAGGATGCTTGGCTAACCGGTTAGCCTATGTTCTGGAAAAATAAGAAGAAGCCCGTAACGGCTATATTAATGAGTATTAATTGCTCACAATTACTTCCAACGACACTAAATGACCCTTAACTATATATTTGGATGTTGGGCTTCAATAGAGGGTTAGAAAAACTGAGTCTATCATTCTGAAAAATTACTACTGAGCTTTAAACAAGTTTTTCAAATCATTTTACAAAATCCTTTGTTTTGAGCTTGAACTTGTGTGAATCTCAAATACCATAGTTCTTCAATTTGTATTACTTACTCTAGAGAGAGTTTCTTCCATTTAAATCTTATACAATCTATTTAGAGAGGGTGAGGTATCCCTCAAGACTTATAAGGGTGAGGTATCCCTTGGAAATAGAGGCTCAAGCATAAGGATGAGGTATCCCAAAGTGTTGAGTGCTCAAGGTTGTAAAGGTTGTCAAGCACCTATTGAAGCTTGAAGAAATAGTGAAAAATCTCTAGTGGTTGCTTGAGGACTAGACGTAGATCACAAGTGGATTGGTGATCGAACCAAGATAAATCATTATGTTTGTTTTCTCTAAACCCTTCTCTTTACATTGAAGTACTATTTTATTGAATTGCTTGAATATTGTTTCCTTTAGTTATTACATTTATAAGTAAAAATGTTTATCTCTTATATCCAATCATTTCTTAATCATCAAATAGCTTCAACGAAAATTGTTTATCTAACGATTTGCGAAAGATTTTCGAAATTGTCTTACATACTCAATTCACCCTCCCTCTTGAGTATTGAGACCACTTGGTAACAAGTGGTATCAGAGTTAGACTCTTGTATAAAGAGCTTAGCAGCTTCAAGAGAAGTGATGGCTTCAAATGGCTTTTCAAATGAAGGTTCTTCTATAAAAAGACCTCCTTATTTCAATGGGGATGGTTATGCCTATTAGAAAGAAAGAATGAAAATTTTCATTGAAGCTATTGACTTAGATGTGTGGGACACCGTTGAAAATGGTGCTTTTGTTCCAACACAAACTAAAGATGGTGTGAAAATTAATACACCTAGAAATGAATGGACCGATGATGATAAAAAGAAGGTTCAATTCAATTTGAGAGCCAAGAACATCATCACTACATCCTTGGGGTATGATGAATTCGTTAGGGTGTTAAATTATAAGACCGCAAAAGAAATGTGGGATACCCTACAAGTAACTCATGAAGATACTAGTGAGGTAAAACGATCTCGAATAAACACACTTACTCATGAATACGAATTGTTTAGAATGAACCAAGGTGAGAGTATTCAAGATATGCAAAAGAGGTTTACTCATATTGATAATCATCTTATCTCATTGGGAAAGACATTTCCTAATGAGGATCTTATTAACAAAGTCTTGAGATGTCTAAGCAGTAATTGGCAACCCAAAGTAACGGCTATTGCGGAATCAAGAGATTTATCAACAATGTCTCTAGCCACCTTATTCGGAAAGCTTCAAGAACATGAGCTGGAACTAAATAGGCTCAATCAAAATGAAGAGCATGACAAAAAGAAGAAGGGAATCGCACTTAAAGCCACCTCCTCTACAATTGAAAATGATGATGAAGATGGTGAAGATGATGCTGAAAGTGTTGAACTAAGTGAGGAGAATCTTAGTCTCCTTGTGAGAAAGTTTGGAAGATTCCTAAAGAAAAAGGGATTTCAAAGAAGACCACCATTTCCTCAAAAGAAAGTGTATCACAAAGGAGAAGGATCCTCTACTCCTCCAAAATGCTATGAATGTGGAAAATCGGGGCACATGAAAATGGAGTGTCCTATGTATCTCAAGAAAATGGAGAAGTTTGAGAAAAGGCCTTCCAAATAAAAGAAAGGAATGAGAGCATACATAGCTTGGGAGGACAATGACTTGAGCTCCTCCGATAGTTTGAAGAATGAAGAAGCTCATCTTTATCTCATGGCTCAAGGAGAAGAAAGTGAAGAGAGCGACACCGAGGTAACTTCTTCTAACTCAGAATCTCTACCTTCATATGATGAATTGCAAGATGCTTTTCAAGAATTGCATGATAAATCTTTGAGGCTCACAAAAATGGTTTTATCTTCTAACAAAATAATTTCCTTATTGGTGAACAAAGTTTCTACTTTAAGTAAAGAGATAAATGAGCTTAAGATTGAAAATGAGACCTTAGGACTTATGGATGCTAATTCATTATGCATGACTTGTTCCTCACATGATAACACATTCATATCATTACATTGCTTATCATGCAAAGCTTTTGAAAAAGAAATTGAAGATTTAAACAACACTCTTGCAAAATTCACTTTTGGAATAGACAACTTGAATGTGTTATTAGGGAGACAAAAATGTGTTTTTCAAAAAACCGATTTGGGATTTAATCCAAACAACCATCAAAATTCTTATAAGAACTTCTTTGTTTCCTCAAAAACTTCAAGTAGTCCCTTTGTCAAATGTTTTCATTGTGGTAAGAAAGGGCATAGTGCATCTACTTATAATGTTAGAAAGAACATAAACACCAAGGTTGGAATCAAAAGGGTTTGGGTTCCTAAAAGCACCATACCTAATTCTAACAGACAAGGACCCAAAACAATTTGGGTACCAAAGGTTAAAATTTGAATGTGTGTTGTAGGTGTGCTTGAAGACCAAGAGCTGAAGTTGGTATCTTGATAGTGGTTGCTCCAAGTACATGACCGGTGATGGCTCTAAGTTCTCCTTCTTTACCCGCAAGAAACATGGTCATGTCACATATGGTGATAACAACAAAGGGAAGATTCTTAGAATTGGTAAAGTTGGTAAGATCCCTTCATCATCTATTGATAATGTTTTGCTTGTTGAAGGACTTAAACACAATTTGCTTAGTATTAGTCAATTATGTGATAAAGGCAATAGAGTTATATTTGATTCCTCTTGTTGCATAATTGAGGGAAATGATGATAAGCAAGTTAAATTTGTTGGTCATAGGGTAAATAATATATATATGATTAGTCTCGATGATATCTCCTCAAATGATGCTAAATGCTTTATGAGTAAAAAAAATGATTCATGGTTATGGCATAGAAGAATTGCTCACATTCACATGGATCACTTAAACAAATTGGTTTCTAAAGAACTAGTAATTGGTTTTCCAAAGCTCAAATTTGAAAAAGACAAACTTTGTGATGCATGTCAAAAGGGAAAACAAGTAAAGGTCTCTTTTAAAGCTAAAAACATGGTTTCAACTTCTAGACCTTTACACTTTTTGCACATAGATCTTTTTGGTCTCTCTAGAACTATGAGCTTTGGTGGGAATTACTATGCATTGGTGATTGTGGATGATTTTTCTAGGTTTACATGGACATTATTCTTGGCCCACAAAAATGATGTTTTTCAATCATTTAAAAAGCTTGCAAAAGTAATTCAAAACGAAAAAGGTGTTTGTATTGCATCCATAAGAAGTGACCATGGTGGTGAATTTGAAAACCATGAATTTGAAACTTTTTGTGATGAACATGACATTGAGCATAATTTTTCTGCCCCTAGAACACCACAACAAAATGGTGTTGTAGAAAGAAAAAATTGATCTTTAGAGGAAATGGCAAGAACTATCTCAATGAGGCCAACCTCCTTAAATACTTTTGGGCAGATGCGGTTAACACCGCTTGTTATGTTATGAATAGAGCCCTAATAAGGCCAATTTTAAAGAAAATCACATATGAATTGTACAAAGGAAGGAAGCCAAATGTGTCACATTTTTATGTCTTTGGATGTAAATATTTTGTTTTGAATAATGGAAAGGATAACTTGGGAAAGTTTGATGCAAAATCTGATGAGGGAATATTCATTGGCTATTCTATACATAGTAAGGCCTTTAGAGTCTATAACAAATGAACTATGACCATAGAAGAGTCTATACATGTTGCATTTGATGAAACTAACCCAAATGAGCCGAGAAAGGAGCTTGTTAATGATGTTGCAGAAATCTTGACAAAAACGCACTAGGAAAATCAAGAGAAAGGGCCCAAGAAGCAAGAAGATAGACTCATTGATCACTCATGGCAAAAGGATTCAGAAATCATGGACCTACCTAAAGAATAGAGGACATCAAGATATCACACTCTTGACAAGGTGATAGGTGATGTATCAAAAGGGGTAATCACTCAAAACTCACTTAGAGATGCATGTAATCATTTGGCTTTCGTCTCTCAAGTTGAACCTAAAAACATAAATGAGGCCATAAATGATGAACATTGGTTCTTGGCCATGCAAGAAGAACTAAATCAATTTGAGAGAAATCAAGTTTGGGAATTAGTTCCAAAGCCCAATGATCATCGCATAATTGGCACCAAATGGGTCTTTAGGAACAAACTTGATGAAACGGGCCTAATAATAAGAAACAAAGCTAGGCTTGTAGTTAAGGGTTATAATCAAGAAGAAAGCATAGACTATGAAGAAACTTATGCTCCCGTAGCTAGATTAGAGGCCATTAGAATGTTACTTGCATACGGTTGCATCATGGATTTCAAACTCTATCAAATGGATGTCAAAAGTGCCTTTCAAAATGGTTTTATATAAGAAGAAGTGTATGTGGAACAACCTCCTGGTTTTGAGGATTTTGAATTGCCCAACCATGTTTTTCAACTGAAAAAGGCCTTGTATGGCTTGAAACAAGCTCTTAGAGCTTGGTATGAAAGGTTGAGCAAATTCCTTTTGAAAAAAGGTTTTTCTAGAGGCAAAGTTGATACTACCCTTTTCATAAAACATAAAATGCATGACATACTTCTAGTTCAAATCTATGTTGATGACATTATATTTAGGGCTACTAACAACTCTCTTTGTAAAGAATTTTCAAATATTATGCAAAGTGAGTTTGAGATGTCCATGATGGGTGAGCTCAACTTCTTCCTTGGTCTCCAAATCAAGCAAACAAGAGAAGGAACGTTCATAAGCCAATCCAAGTATTGCAAAGAGCTGCTCAAGAAGTTTGGAATGGACAATGCCAAGTATATGGCTACTCCTATGGGCACCTCTTGCTATTTGGACAAGGATGAAGGAGGTAAGTCTGTAAAATTTACCAAATATAGAGGTATGATTGGCTTACTCCTTTATCTCACTGCAAGTAGGCCTGATATAATGTTTAGTGTATGCATGTGTGGTAGATATCAAGCTAATCCTAAAGAATCACACCTAAGTGCTGTTAAGAGAATAATGAAATACCTAATAGGCACATTACAAATGAGTTTGTGGTACCCTAAGGGTGCCTCATGTAGCCTTATCGGGTATTTCGATTCTGATTTTGCTGGTTGTAAAATGGATAGGAAGAGCACAAGTGGGACATGCCACTTGCTTGGAAGCTCACTAGTTTCTTGGCATAGCAAGAAACAAAATAGTGTGGCATTGTCCACAGCTGAAGCTGAATATATTGCAGCTGGGAGTTGTTGTGCTCAAATCCTTTGGATGAAACAACAACTCTTGGACTATGGTCTTGAGCTTGATCACATTCCTATAAGATGTGATAATACTAGTGCAATTAATTTGTCTAAAAATCCCATTTTGCATTCTAGGACTAAACATATTGAAATAAGACATCATTTCATTAGAGATCATGTTCAAAAGGGTGATTGCATGCTTGAATTTGTAGAAACCACTAAGCAACTAGCTGACATTTTCACTAAGCCCTTAGCAAAAGAAACATTCTTCTATATAAGAAATGAACTCAAAATATTGGATCAATCATGCATAAGTTGATTACTTGCTGCATAACTTATCTTCTATGATACCTATTTTGCTCCTCTACCGCATAATATCATTGTTTCATTGTTAATCTCTTTTAAATCCAATACTAACTTGAGCGTCGGAGTGTCCCCTTATTTTGTTTTACAGGAGCTCAGTTCATGCTTAAGTCCCCCAATCTTAAAACTCAAGTTCCTACTACAAAAAAATGATGATCTCTGAAGCTCCTCCTACTTGATCTGATATTGGGATCATTTTTTTTAATGGAAATGAAGTTAAGCCAACAATGAACTTCAAGAAGACTTGAACTCATATGCTCAAGGATTATTCCCATGAAATTGTTCTAGTGCTATCAGTGAAATGATCAAGTAAAAGAAGAACATGTAATTTCATTTGGCCTCTGGAAGTGCTTTGGAATCCTAAGGAGCTCTCTATCATGACCAAATAATTGGTTAGGCATGGCCTCTAACCGGTTACCCTATGTTTGGAAGCAATTTCGTGTCCTCTATCAAGCAAAATAACCGGTTAGCACAAATCCCTAATCGGTTACCCTGTTTCTGGATTCCTTTTGTGCGTTCTGACTTAGCACAATAACCGGTTAGCCACCTATCCTAACCGGTTATTGGAGAACACAATGGCTAACTCCAATAGCCCTAACCGGTTACCCACCTTTCCTAACCAGTTAGAACACCCTTCTTAAACATCCCCAGTAGCGTACCTCTCCCCATTCACGCACCCTCACCCCCATTATCATCTTCTTCCTCTCAAGCTCTCTCACACCCACTCCCTCACATTCATCCCTCACCATAAAACCACCACAAATTCAGCCTTTAAACCCCATTTCTCTCACAATCCCTCACTTTCCATCATCTTCCTCAGATTAAAACTTTATTTTTCTTCTAAAATTTCCATCTCCCTCACACACTCTCTCTCCACCACCGTGCCCTAAGCCTCCATTCCCACCATGGCTTCCTTTCCCAAAAGGTCACGCACCAAAAATCCCAATGTCCCAAAGGAAACAACTCCTACTGAGACTGACCCAGATTTCTCAATAGCTTTGAATCTCAAAAGATACTTCACTGACCCTGCTCAGATGAAGAAATATCAGTTGGAATTTCATGCAAGACGTATCATCTCACCTAAATGGATGGACTGGGAGTTTTTCATCCAAGAAGGATTCACTCCTCTTACAAAGCTTCTTAAATTTCATGGGTTGAGAGCTCTCGTCACCACCAATCCAGGGTATTTTTATCTTAAACCCATTAAAGTCTTCTTCTGCAATTTATCTATTAAGGGTGGAACTTTGATTTCTGAAGTTAAAAAGCACAAGATTGTTGTGAATCCCAGTGAGTGGGTTCCTTTGTTTGATCTTCCCCACTCCAGTGAAAAGTTCAGATTGGAAGAACATGGCCAATGGGAGAATTATAAGAGAGATTAAGCTGCAATGGGCATGCTTCAGCCTGGTGTTCCAATGCCAAAAGGAACTTTTACTACCGGGCTTCTGAAGCTACATGATCATCTTCTTCATTTCACTGTCACTCATATCCTAGCACCAAGGGCAAGTAACTATGCCCTAGTTGAAGAGGAAGACATATTCCTGATGTGGCTTCTCAAGGAACGCATAAAGATCAACTGGCCTTTTTACATTATACACAATATGATGAAAGCTAAAAACAAGGCAGTTATGGATCTTCCGTATGCCCTTTTGATTGCTCGAATCCTAGACCACCATAAGGTTCCCCTATTGGACGATGGCATTGTCAACACTACAAGTTCCCATAAGTTTGGACTTGCCTCTCTTAATAGAATGCACATGAAGAACGTCAATGACGAATGGACTTATGGTCCTGCACGTGTGGCAAGAGCACCACCAGAAGAAATTCCCGCCGATTCGACTGATGTCCCTATGGAGGAGCCACCAGAAATGAGTAACGTCTCTGAAATCACAAGTGAAGCCCGCATTCTTGCAGCTATCGCGGATCTGCGAACCTACCAAGAGCATAGCAACTCAGTAATTTTTGATCGGTTAAGTGCTATGGAGGACCGCTTGGATAGGATCGAGTGTCGCTTCCCAGCACCCGAAGACCTTGGGGCTTAAGCATGGACTCTCTATTTCTATCATAGTTGTATTGCTGAACTAATTGCTTCTGAGCTCTATTTTGACTATGCTTGGTTATATTATTTTGGATATTTTGGGAGAATTATTTGGCATGATTGATGACTGATTATCTTTGACTTATTTTGGTAGTCTTAATAGTGATCTTTGACTCTTGTTTTGAATCTTGAACATATTTTATTATGGTATGCCTTATGAGTTTCTGTATGATTGCTTATGAGTTTCTGGAAACTTTGTTTATTCTTATTAATCAGTCTCTGTTTTGAATGCTTGGTCTCAAATACCCTAGTTTACTAGATTTTTTTTTATTATGCCAAAAGGGGGAGAAGGATAAGGGCTTTCTATTTATTGAGAAAAGTAGGAAAAATAATTGTATGTGTTATGATAATGTGTTGTCTGTTAATGGTCCTGGAATCCCAAAACAAAGGGGGAGCTGTGCATCTCTGATTCAAGCACCTCTTGAACAAAAGAGGGGGAGTAAGTCTCCAAATCCTATTATGAATTCCAATTATCATTTGAACTAATCTTTTTCTCAATAAGTGTTTGTCATCATCAAAAAGGGGGAGAATGTGATTGACATGGACTAGATGCAAATGGTTTTGATGTCGACAAACAAGAAAGCAATGGGAACACAATGATCAAGTCACAAGGAACTCAAGCTTAGCATGTAGGTTATAGATCTTGTGTAAAGGTATTTTAAGGATTCACCTCAAGCTCAAATGGCTTCCTTAAAATGAATTTGCAAAATGGTTTTTCAAGTTAGGATCAAAAGGTTTTTTGCAACAACTCTTTGAAATCTTATATCCTCTTTCAAGTAAATCTCCTTGTATGTGCCAAAATTGAAATAAGCCTTTTTGGGAACTTACCAGTTTTTCAATAAACACAAAACTGCTTCTGTAAATGTTAGGAGCCAAAATTCTAAGGCCCCTAACCGATTAGGACCAGCTCCTAATCGGTTAGCTTGTTCAAACAGAGGCTCTGCCTCATTATTTATCAAATGCCTAACTGATTAGGCATAGTAGCTAATCGGTTATTTAACAACTCAGAAGCCAAAATGTTTTTGTCCTAACCGATTAGGTGAGAGACCTAACCGGTTAGTCTCACTCCCAGAAGCCAAAAATGCTTTGTCCTAAGCGATTAGGTAGAAGACCTAATCGATTATTCTATAACTCAGAAGCCAAAAACTTTTTGTCCTAACCGATTAGGTGAGAGACCTAACCGGTTATTCATCAACTCAGAAACCATTCTAACTATGTCCTAACCGATTAGCCTGGAGCTCTAATCGGTTAGCATTTTTCCCAGAACTCATTTTGGTGATGTCCTAACCAATTAGGACACATTCCTAACCGGTTAGTTATCAAACCAGAACAATTTCTTTTAGGCCTAAATGAGCCCCTAACCGATTAGGATGCTTGGCTAACCGGTTAGCCTATGTTCTGAAAAAATAAGGAGAAGCCCGTAACGGCTATATTAATGAGCATTAATTGCTCATAACTACTTCCAACAACACTAAATGACCCTTAACTATATATTTGGATGTTGGGCTTCAATGGAGGGTTAGAAAACCTGAGTCTATCATTCTAAAAAATTACTACTGAGTTTTAAACAAGTTTTTCTCATCATTTTACAAAATCCTCTATTTTGAGCTTGAACTTGTGTGAATCCCAAATATCATAGTTCTTCAATTTGTATTACTTACTCTAGAGAGAGTTTCTTCCATTTAAATCTTATACAATCTGTTTAGAGAGGGTGAGGTATCCCTCAAGACTTGTAAGGGTGAGGTATCCCTTGGAAATAGAGGCTCAAGCATAAGGGTGAGGTATCCCAAAGTGTTGAGTGCTCAAGGTTGTAAAGGTTGTCAAGCACCTATTGAAGCTTGAAGAAATAGTGGAAAATCTCTAGCGGTTGCTTGAGGACTGGACGTAGATCACAAGTGAATTGGTGATCGAATCAGGATAAATCATTGTGTTTGTTTTCTTTAAACCCTTCTCTTTACATTGAAGTATTGTTTTATTAAATTGCTTGAATATTGTTCCCTTTAGTTATTGTATTTATAAGTAAAAGTGTTTATCTCTTATATCCAATCATTTCTTCATCATCAAATAGCTTCAACGAAAATTGTTTATCTAATGATTTGCGAAAGATTTTCGAACTTGTCTTACATACTCAATTCACCCCCCTTCTTGAGTATTGAGGCCACTTGGTAACAATCACTACTTTTTTTATCTCATCATTCCTAGCTTAAACTATACGAAGATAATTCTCAAGCAGTTGCTTTGCATTATAGAATTAATGATACTATGAACTGTCTTATCAAATTATTTTCTTCCATGGAAAATAGTAAAATAAAATATTCTTGATAACACACAAGCTAGTAAGAATAATGAGAAGTTTTGACACATAAATGATAATTCAAAATAATGTGAGAAATAACATTAAAAATATAGGTTGGAAAACATGGTAGAGATGAGAGAAATGAGAAAATTAAGGAATTCAAATTTACTTAATAATGTAAAAATATGTACAATAGGCCAATGTGTGGCTTATTGTAACTAAATGCTAACTCAACAAACTAACTCAATTAACCTATAGTCAAACTCTAACTATACTCTAACTATGGTAATTGCCCCTGCATAATGGATGATGCATACTAGCATTCGTGGCTTGGCACTACTAGAAATTTCAGAATCAGAGACGAAAAAAATCAGTCTCTAAATGTGAAAATTTCTGTCTCTAAATATTTAGAGACGAAATTAGAGACGAAAATTGATCCATCTCTAAAAGTGGCGTCTCTGATTGTTAGCAACGGAAAAGTTAATTCTGTCTCTAAATTAGGGATAGAAAATGTCCGTCTCTAAATAAAAAAATTCTATCTCTAATTAGAGATGGATAATGTCAATTCTTTTTAAAAAATATAATAATGATTAAATTAGAGACAAACGTTTTTCGTCTCTAATTCCGTCTCTAAATTTCGAGATGACATTATTCTGTCTCTAACTCAAAAATTTTTAAAAAAAACAGAGACGAACATGTTCCATCTCTAAATTTAGAGACGACATCATTCCGTCTCTAACTCAAAGAACTTTTAAAAAAATAGAGATGGAATAATTCCATCTATAAATTTAGAGACGACATTATTCCATCTCTAAATTTGAAAATTTAAAAAAAAAAGTGTTCTGTCTCTAATGCCGTCTCTAATATTAGAGACAACATTGTTCCATCTCTAATTCAAAAAAAATTCAAAAAATATAAATGCAAATTTCATCTCTAAAATTTTTAGAATTATCATTTTAATACACTTTTAATTTTATAAGTAACAATAAAATGCAAAGTAATAAATTATATTTGTACCAAAATGCAAAGTAACACTTAATTATCATTACAAATATGTAAATTGTTAATAAAAATATAAAAATAAAACTAATCACAGAATTGGGTTATCATTAACATCATCACTCATCTCCTCATCATGATAGTCATTCTCTTCTCTAGGTGCTGGATGAGAAGGCTCAGGCTGTGAAGCTGCAAGTGATGATGTTCCAAATTGACTACCTAAAAGTAGAATCCTAAACTTCTCCTCCCATTGTTCCATCTTCTGCTTCATCATGTCTTGTTCAAGATTCTTTTGATGAAGTTGATTTGTTAAAGCCTGAATTTTAGCCTGCATTGCAGTAATCTCTGCTGCTGATACTCCATCAATAGAAGAGGAGGGGGAGTGGAAGAAGATCCAATGACATTAGTTGCTTGTGAACCCAATCCGTATATGCGCCTTTTCTTGTTGGGGCCTCCAACAACTTCTAAGTAGATACTGTTAGCAGAGGCTTGACTGCTGCTATCTTCGCCATGCTGGGATTGCCACTCAGCCACCCGCCTTTCATATTCTTCCTAAAAAGTAATTGTAAGACATTTGTAATTGAAAATTGATGTAACTTAAATGCTAGCTTATGCTTACCGCAATTTGTGCTGCTTCCAAAGTGTTATACTCTTCTGGATTCTCCTTGGCTCTATGAAGCCGCTTGTAGATGTCAAAAAAGCAAGGCTCCCTGGACATCTGATTTGCCTGAAAAGACAAAAAATAAGTATTAATAGCCTAAAAAATTTATATTACTTGAAAGGGAAATAATGTGATTTTATATTTATATTTATATTTCCCTTTCTACTTCAAACTATCAACTAGTTCTTAAAAATTTCTTAAAGTTATCAGCAGTTAAGAAGGTGGAAAGACTCTATTGGCTTGGTCAGATTTTGAGGGATCCTTTATTAGTTAATTGACAGCAAAAGACACACTTTTGGTTAACATTATTTACCAAACCTTATTTTAATTGAGAACCATTTTGATTTCTATAGTGCCCCTAAAGTGAAGAGGACCTCAGTGCCACCAATGATCCTAGCCCCCCTTATCACCACAACTATTGTTTTCACTTTCACTATTCCTGCTACTTTTGTTGCTTTTCTTTTAATAATAACCATAGCTTTCGTTTTATGAGATTCCCATGTGATGTAATGCTTGCATGGACTTTACCCTCATTACATGGAAGTTAGAACTTGGTGAATTTCAATTTGTTTTGAACAAAATATTGTAAAACCCCTTTTTGTTTCTCTTCAATCTTAGCTTTAGGCAGATTAGTGCTCCTTTGAACAACACCTATGGATTTCTTTCAATCCTCTTCCCTTCCCTATCATACTTTGCTCTAAAATTGACCTTACACTAAAGAAAATTTAAATCTAAATAAAAGTGTGCAACAGTTAAAAGTGAATGTAAGTGTGCAACTCAAATATTTACACTCAATTACAAGAATTTTAATCACTCAAAGTATAAAAGTAAATTAAACATAATTTTTCACTCTCTATCAGATAAGAGGGTAAATCTAAACCTAAACATATCTCATTTTAGTTTAACTTCCTTTTTCATTTTTATTATTTAATAAGTACAAGTAGGATACTTTATCATACTGAATATACGTGACTGTAACTTAGATAAGAAAAATTAAATATATCCAAATGCATAGGCATGACACCCATTTGAATCTTTCTGTTTGATCAACGCACCAATGTGATTGAACACTGAAAGTATGATTATAAAGTAATGAACACTCAAATGCCTAAAAAATCCCCCAACTACATGCCTATAAAATAATGTGGTCCTGGCATCAATTATAAAGGGAAATGAGCATGGGGAAATCAACAATCATGAATTATCTGATTTTCAAAGCTATCCTCAAATATTTGCAATTGCTTCAGTAACCAAACTATAGTATTATAAGCTTCACCCTTCATAGATTTCAAATGATATATCCATGCACTTTTAAACACACAAGCAGCCAGAATCAACATATACTCAAAAATTCATGTTTTATAACACATGCAAATCAACATATACTCTTTCATACATGACCAGGGTACAATGACTAAAAAATTTATTATCTTATTCTTTAATATATATTGTTTGACTCTAATTTTATAAAATGACTTTAATGCAGGGAGGTGACAAGAATTTTCATCCTGTAGAGATTGATATGTTCAAGGATAAGAGGCTTCTTTTCAAAGTTCAAATGAAGATTTAGGATTTTAATTCATTTGAACCCTAATACATTCAAAAGTTCTATTCTGATGAGAAGATAATATCAACTTTCATTCAGAAATACAAAGTTGAAGATGTATGGTTATATATATGTATATATATATATTGAACAATTCATTATTCATTTTATAATTTCTTCATAAATAAACTAACAAATCTAGATAATTGCCTTTACGTTTTTGAATCAGTTTCCTTTCATTCTGGACAATTCTGAACTTATAAGCCAACTTGGTGAAAGCTCGGATATGATGAAAGTAAATAACAAAATCTTGATGATTTCATAGTTTGAATTCATATAAAACTATAATTACTTGATTTGATTTCCTATATAATATGAGCAAGAGATAGAAAATATACTTGAGTTGACTCAATATGCAGAGAAGAGGTAATTTGGAAAGTGAATTAGATGGATTTTCTCCAAAAGTGTTGAATGCAATGAACTGTTCAGGACTTCCACCACATAAGCTCATATTGAAAGTTGGAGTTCCAGGAATGTTATTAAGGAATATTGACCAGTCTAATGGATTGTGCAATGGAATTAGGATGCAAGTAAGAAGAATGGGAAACCATGTCATTCAGTGTCTGGTCCTTCCAGATAATAAAGTTAGTGAAGTTGTTCTTATTACAAGACTAACATGTACAAAATTTCATGTTTTATAACATGTACAAATCAACATATACTCAAAAAAACAAGGCTTGTGATGCCTGACAAGTTGGCTCTCAAGTGCAGACCATGAGGCTGCATCAATACTACAATATAATTAACCCCCTGACCTACTGCATTCCTTACAAGAGGATTTTAGGACCAAGACATTGATGTTTAGCTTGAATCATATTAGATAAAAATACACTATTTTAAATTTAAATTCTGCATATATCTAGTGGAAATCTGAGTGTGCTCATACATGTTAGCGTAAGACTAACTAAAATAACTAAAATCATGATCCTCATCCATTTCTTTCATAGCCACAAACTTGACATGGGCTTCCAGGATTTTATCATACACTTTAAATGTGAAGTCAACATTTCAGATTCTCATGCAATTCATCTCAGCATATCAGAGTAGCATATCAAAGTACTCTAATTATATTGTAGTTTGCATGCATCTACATTTCAGACTATCTAGCAATCTAGCAATTAGTATATAGTATAATTATAAGGATGTAACATTACTTACCATTCTCCTGCAGTGCTCTGTTGCAGATATGGATCCTCCAGTGTGCACATTGAGACCCTCTTTAGATTGTCTATTTCTGTTGTTTCTCATGGACACTGCTTGCCAGGCAGGATCACTCCATTTAACCCACAACTATGCCCTAGCATCTGGATGAATCTATGTACCCTCATCCTTTTTATTAGGCACCTTGAATAGATTATTTGATAGTGCACCAGATCCCTTGGTTTCGAAAATCTTTCTGATCATATCATTATCTTCAGGTAACCACTTGTATTTTGCCTACATTGATGAAAATATTAATTAGTCAAATACAATATTTTTAAATTAACAATAGATTAATAACAAGACTTAAAAGGATATTACCCCAAAATCTCTAAACCACATATCATGCACAGTGCCAGTCACATCTGTCCAACTTGTCCAAGGCTCTTCATACTTTCTTTTGAAGATAGTTGTTATATCACGTATTGTTCCAAAATTGGGATAAAACCTATAAGTCCAAATATGTATATATATATATATATATATATATATATATATATATATATACACACACACACACACATAACTATTCTTCTTGAATTAAATTTCATAATTAGAATAACTTACTGATCTTTGCTGGCTGGCTTGATGCAAATACATCCATCTACATCCTTTCTCCCCCACCTAATGTTTTGTGCTATAGACGATGCTATTTTAGGATGTGGATGTGCAAATGAACTAGCTGAAGGATCACCTAATAGATGTAAAGTTGCAACTAAGGAGGGTGTAGGCCCAATCTAAGAATGGGGAGGTGGGATAGCGGTAGGTCCAGTCTGAGAATGGGGAGATGGGATAGTGGTAAGCCCAATCTGATAATGGGGAGATGGGATAGCAGTAGGTGTAGTTTGAGAATGGGGAGATGGAATAGAGGTAGGTCCAGTATGAGAATGGAGAGATGGGATAACAGTAGGTGCAGTTTGAGAATGGGGAGATAGGATAAAGGTAGGTCCAGTTTGAGAATAGGGAGATGGAATAGAGGTAAGTCCAGTATGAGAAAAGGGAGATGGGATAGAGGTAGGTCCAGGCAGAGAAGGGGGAGATGGGATAGATGTAGGTCCAATCTAAGAGGTACCGTTCTCTCTTCCTCTCTCTCTCCCTCTCCCTCTGCCTATCATCTTTATGCAAAGGGTAATGATAAAATTCAATTAGGTACAATTAACTTAACATAGAAAATTAGAACAAAACTATTAAAGTAAACACATTAAAGAAATCCACAATCATGCAAGCATAATTTAAAAGTTCATGAATACATAACACAACATATCATTAATAATTTCATTAAAAAAAGACAAAATTAATTTCATTAAAAGAAGACAAAATCTAGTCAGAATCTTCTTCTTCTTTTTTTCTTTTTCTTTTTCTTTTTTTTCTTTTTCTTTTTCTTTTTTTTCTTCTTCTTCTTATTCTAGTTCAACATCTTCATCCACTTCTTCCAAATCAAATTGGTTCAAGGTTGAACCGTGTACTTCTCTGCTGGACTAGCTATATCAACAAGACTTTGTTCAAGATCATCATTTACAACTATCATAGGCATTTGTAGGACTGACTCATCTTGGTATGGATTATCTATTTCAGGCTTTTTTGCTTCTGAAGTTTGAATTGTGCCCCGTGCCTTAGTTTTAATCACAACCAACCACCCTTGCTGCCCTTCACGATACTGTGTGTAATACACTTGCTCTGCTTGTTGTGCAAGAATAAATGGATCATAATTCTTATATCTTTTAGATGCTCTAACTTTAACAATTCCATAATTATCTATCCTTGTCCCTTGATTTGGGGTGGGATCAAACCAATCACATTTGAATAGAACTAGCATCTTTAAGGGCCACCTAATATATTACATTTCAACAATATCAGTTAAAACCCCATAGAATTAAATTAACATAGAAAATTAGAACAAAACTATTAAAGTAAACACATTAAAGAAATCCACAATCATGCAAGCATAATTTAAAAGTTCATGAATACATAACACAACATATCATTAATAATTTCATTAAAAAAGACAAAATTAATTTCATTAAAAAAAGACAAAATCTAGTCAGAATCTTCTTCTTCTTCTTCTTCTTCTTCTTCTTCTTCTTCTTCTTCTACTTCAACATCTTCATCCACTTCTTCCAAATCAAATTGGTTCAAGGTTGAACTGTGTACTTCCTCTGCTGGACCAGCTATATCAACAAGACTTTGTTCAAGATCATCGTTTACAACTATCATAGGCATTTGTAGGACTGACTCATCTTGGTATGGATTATCTATTTCAGGCTTTTTTGCTTCTGAAGTTTGAATTGTGCCCCGTGCCTTAGTTTTAATCATAACCAACCACCCTTGCTGCCCTTCAGGACACTGTGTGTAGTACACTTGCTCTGCTTGTTGTGCAAGAATAAATGGATCATAATTCTTATATCTTTTAGATGCTCTAACTTCAACAATTCCATAATTATCTATCCTTGTCCCTTGATTTGGGGTGGGATCAAACCAATCACATTTGAATAGAATTAGCATCTTTAAGGGCCACCCAATATATTACATTTCAACAATATCAGTTAAAACCCCATAGTAATCATTCTCCATTGTCTCATTCTCGCTACCTCGAACACAAACACCACAATTTGTTGTACTCATCCCTTGACCATGATCTTTTGTATTGAATTTGTAACCGTTTATTGAATATGTCTTCCACATGTTTACTTTGTTTGAGGGCCCCCATGCCAAACTCCTCAAAAGTTCATCTTTAATGTTGTTACTAAATACCTATATCACAAATGGGTAAGTTAATTGATTTGACCTAAACAAATAATGAAAGAATTATCAGGGACATTAGGTAGATGATATTTAGCCTACATGTTCTTTGAACCATGTGGGAAATGTTGTGGAGATTTGTTTGTCTACTTGCAAGTCATTTAGACCAAGTTCTCATAGAAAATTTGCATATATGCTGAAATTGAGGATCACAGATTAAATCACTTCATAGATTTAATCATGATACGTGAAATTAAAAGTATATGCAGAGGCTTACTTCAAAAAAAGCTCCACCTCAGGATAATTTAGAAGAACGTACAGGTGTGCAGCATTCATTTCCCTTTCTTGTAAGATGCAAGATTTGCATTTTCCAATAGGACGACCGGGAAAATTCAAAATAGAGAATGGCGGATTGATAGAACAAACTTCACCTCCATCATCATTCCGTGAAACTCTTGTCCTTCTAGATGGAACAATGGGTGGATAGTAGTAAGAAGCAAAAGTAGAGGTCTCTTACACTAAATAAGCTTCACAAATGGAGCCTTCAACTTTAGCTGAGTTCGTGACCTTATCTTTCAAGGTACGTGATGCACACTTTTTAATTGTTGCATTGCAAACCCAAGTGCATGTTGTCTCAAGTAATAAATTTCTCGGTGAGTCCGAGGTCGATCCATAGGGAATTGTTGAAGATTAAGGTGAAGTAAATATTTTGTTACTACAGTAAAAATTATTTACTTGGGTAAAAAGATCCACTATTGGTAAATAAAAGAAAAGTAATATTAATTCATTTTATAACTCAATTAGAATCCTCGCAACATGGAGGTTCCAATCGAAAAATACAACGTTAAAAGTCCATTAAAATAATATACGTAATTATATTATGTTTCCTTTAATCATTAATATCATCACTCATAAATGGGATCAAACATTCATTGTGCTAATATTTTGTCTACAATAAATCAAGATCTCCACTTTATAAGGAGAGTTTCTAACACCACCACTTGTAAATGGGTTAAAGCATTCACTGTGCCAATATTTTGTCTACAATAAATCAAGAACTCCTCTTTACAAGGGTAGTTTCTAAATTATCATAAACAAAATATAACACGTATAATAATTACTAAAAAGATAAATCATTAAAGTACAAGAGATGAATAAATCTAACCTTATTTTATTACCAAGAGCTTCACACTTTGACCCAAGTAGAGAAAAACTTATTTACACATAGAGTAGAATAAAGAAAAAGAAAAGAACGAAAATTGAAGAACTGAGGAGAGGAGGGAGGAATTCCTCCTCTGTTTCCGCCTCTGCATCTCCGAATCCCCTCCCCTCCCGTGCGTGCGTTTTTCTTTCATTTGATTGCCTATTTATAGGCAATTTGAAGTGGAGCTACAGTAACGCTACAGTGATCTACAATGACGCTACAGTAATGCTACAGTGATCTACAGTAATCTATAGTAACGAAACTTAACGATTAAGTTTCTGATATTTTATTTATTATTTTTTTATTTATTAATATTATAATAATTGAGCAAATACACAGCCGTGTGTCCAGTCATTTTTCATTTTTGAGAGAAGTGGTCTTCATGAAAGTTGTAGGCCTGGATATTTGCTTTAAAATGACTTTGGTTTCAGTTCAAAATCATTCCTAGAGCTCAAGATATGGACCAATTACTACAAAGTGTTTAGACCCGATTTCAGCTCCTCTATTTTGACTTTAAAGCCCAAAATCACCTCCAAGGAGTCCGATTCTGGAAAAGTGTTCAACATCAAAGTTGTAGGGAATTATCTAAGCTTTCCTACAAGACCAAAATCACATCAATCAGATATTTGAAACTCAAATTATAGCCACTTTACTAAACACTTCCAAAGAGATAATTAAGGCTAATTTATGCAATAATTTATTTAATTGTCCAATTCGGCTCAAAATCATAAAATGTGTCAAAACCAACTTAATTAAGCCTAATTGAACCTTAAGAAGCCTAGTGAGGGGATTACAAAATGTATAAAATACAGTGTTATCAAATTCCCCCACACTTAACTTTTGCACTCCTGGGTAAAACACAAAAGACAAAAAACCAAGGAATAAAGAAAAATAACACAAACTCAAAAACTAAAAACTCTAAAGGATTCAATGACTCAAGAAGAGCAACTAGACAATCAAGGGATCAAAACAGTCATGAGGTAACATTTCTTCGCATCTCAAACCAACAAGCAAGGAAATTTCAGTTGAAAAGAATGAATCAAGAATGATAGATCCTCACAGAATTCACTCTCAATCTCTCAAGTGTTTAAAAAGGTTAGTATTTCACTCTATTCAACTCATGAATAATTGCACTACCATAAGCTTGCTTATCTTCTACTTTTTCACTACTCAAAACACATGCACACACAAATCATGAGGACTTTATTCAAGGTTATAATGGGGTCAAAGTAAAGGTGGAAGTAATATAGATAAGACAAGTTAAATACCAAAAGAGAATAGAAGAGCATTATGATACAGTTAGAGTAGAGAAGATGTTTGAGAACATTCAGTCTAAATTTCTCAAGAATTTCTTAGTTTTTCCTCATATAGGACAATGACCAATATCTGACTAATGTTTTGTTGAAGATCAATTGGTAGATTGAATTCCTTTAGGCTTGAACATTCTCCTTCTATTCCTGTTATTTCCAATCATCCACCATCATTCTAGGCATGAATATATCACATGGTGCATTCTTTTGATTGTAGCAATAATCAGCTCTTTTTTTTATATAGAAACATTTTTTCTTTTTTTTTTCCTTTTTTTTATATAACCAATCTGCACATGCACCCCCACACTTGTTCAAGAGCTCATCAAATAACAAAGTCAATGCTCTCTTATTCCCTAAGTTTGGGTTAGAACATGATTTTTCATTTAAGGCACGTAATGAGTTAGAAACAAAGAATGGTCAAATAAGCTCAAAGGGGTTAAGCAAAGGAAAATATGTAAGGTTAGCTATTTGGTCAAAGTAGTTAATTCAAGAAAATTTGCCTCAATCATGTTTATGTATGCATGTGAAAATGTAACCTCAAAAAGAATCAAAGCAAGTTCTAGAGTAACAATTCCATGAGTGAAAAAAAAAATCACACAAGAAAGAAGAGAATGGTACAGATGTTCAATCCATCCATTGATAGGCTCAAAATCTCACAAGGCATATATCCATCATTCTCAATCCACAAAAATTTTAACATCCATAACCAAGCATGTGATGTTTAAGAAAGAAGACAATTTACTAAATCATGCAAATTTCCCTTAATCCATTTGCTGCTTCCACACAAAATAGTAATATACCCCAATCTAGATGCGTCTCAAAAGTAAAATTACCTCTACAGTAAAATTTACTCCTTACTCTGCCATCCTTAACTGGTTTAACTATAAGAAAATTGCTAACAAACATAAAAACACAACAAACATAAACACACTTTCAAATTTTATTTTTTTTCAAATAAATTTTTTATGAACAATTTTTTTTTACACAATTATTCACACAACAATTATTCACACAACTATTTACACAACTATTTACACAACTATCCTTCCCCCCAACCAGAATACAACATTGTCCTCAATGTTAAAAAATAGAAAGAAAAAAGATAGAAGATAGTACCTGTTACCACAATTACTGAAAAAAAAGTAACCTCACACAAATATAAACAGAAACAAAGTATGACCAAAGATTGAAATTATTTATACAGATGGAGTGTCTTGACTGGCTTCATTTTCTTACTGCTTCACACAACATTTCCTTCGGACCACTTCTAGCTGAGCTGCTACTGGATCAGGGCTGTCATAAGAAGAAGATATACAAGAAAATATATACATGTAGTTGTGATTGTGGCTCACATCTTCCTCTCGGTTTTTACGTCCAAGAATCCGCTTAAACGCCTTCTATGAGTCGATGATAGGCTTCCCATCCAATTTTCTTATAAATTGGCAAACAGGGTCTTTTTGAGTCAGATTCCCAAGACTTTTTTTTAAAATATATATATGTATATATATTTACAAGTAGGCGGTATAAACCTGCCATGATAAAAAATAATAATAATATTAAAAATAGGCGGTATAAACCTGCCATGATAAAAAAAATAATATTAAAAAGTAGGCGGTATAAACCTGCCATTAAATATTAATAAATGCGTGGTATTAAACCAACCACCAAAGAAAAATTAAAAATGGTGTGGTAGAAACCAACCACTAAATAAAGAAAAAAAAATATAAACAAAGGTGTGGTATGAACCAACCACCAAATAAGTTAATAAGCAAAAAAAAAAAAAGTTAATATGCAGATAAATTAAAATGTTAGAAGCGGGTAAAGTAAAAAGTTAGATAGTTAATAAGAAAGTTAATAAGTTAGTGAGCTAGTAAACAAAAATAAATGACAAAAAAAAATAAAAAAAAAAAAAAAAAAAAAAAAATGATGAGAAAATAAATGACGAAAAATAAATAACAAAAAAAATAAAGTGCGAGAAAATAAAATACAAAAAAATAAAATACAAAAATTAAATTTAAAATATGAAAACTAGAGAATCTAGAATAATTTTTGCTCAATGAGAGAGAAAGAAAAAGAAATTTTATTTCATTAATGATTGCAAATTATAGAGTGTTAAGGGAGAGTTACTCCCACTAAGTTAGTATGTACAGAAAATAAAAGGGAGAGATTTCCCCCACTAAGTTAATATATACAAAAATTAAAAGGGAGAGATTCCCCCACTATTAGTGCATAAAACAAAAGGGAGAGTTTTCCCCACTGTTAATATTTACAAAAATTAAAAGGGAGAATTACCCTCACTGAGTTAATATGTACAAAGAAAATAAAAGGGAGAGGTTCCCCCACTGTTAATATATACAAAGAAAATAAAAGGGAGAATTAACCCCACTGTACAAAAAAAATAAAAAGGAGAATTAACCCCACTATTAATTTGTACAAGAAAAGAAAAGGGAGAGTTTCCCCCACGGATTTAATATGTACAAAAAATAAAAGGCTTAACTTTTTTTTTTGGTTTTCCTTTTTTTTTTTTGGGTTGGTCACGGGTGTAACCACCTTTTTTTTTGGTTTTTTTTTTTAATTTTCATTTTTTAAATTTTTTTACTTTTTACTCTTTTTTTACTTTTTACTATTCACATTATTCACACATTATTTACCCTATTTATACTATTCACACTACTTACCCAATTTTTTTATTTTTTTATTTTTACTATTCATACTATTCACGTTACTATTTACATACTATTTATACACTATTCATACACTATTCACACACTATTCACACACTATTCACGCATTATTCACACACTATTCACTTTTTACTATGTACAAAAATATTTACACTAAAAATTTATTCTTCAAATCAAATCTTCGGCAACGGCGCCAAAAACTTGATGCACACTTTTTAATTGTTGCATTGCAAACCCAAGTGCAGGTTGTCTCAAGTAATAAATTTCTCGGTGAGTCCGAGGTCGATCCATAGGGAATTGTTGAAGATTAAGGTGAAGTAAATATTTTGTTACTACGGTAAAAATTATTTACTTGGGTAAAAAGATCCATTATTGGTAAATAAAAGAAAAGTAATATTAATTCATTTTATAATTCAATTAGAATCCTCGCAACATGGAGGTTCCAATCGAAAAATACAACGTTAAAAGTCCATTAAAATAATATACATAATTATATTATGTTTTCTTTAATCATTAATATCATCACTCATAAATGGGATCAAACATTCACTGTGCCAATATTTTGTCTACAATAAATCAATATCTCCACTTTATAAGGAGAGTTTCTAACACCACCACTTGTAAATGGGTTAAAGCATTCACTGTGTCAATATTTTGTTTACAATAAATCAAGAACTCCTCTTTACAAGGGTAGTTTCTAAATTATCAGAAACAAAATATAACACGTATAATAATTACTAAAAAGATAAATCATTAAAGCACAAGAGAGGAATAAATCTAACCTTATTTTATTACCAAGAGCTTCACACTTTGACCCAAGTAGAGAAAAACTTATTTACACATAGAGTAGAATAAAGAAAAAGAAAAGAACGAAAATTGAAGAACTGAGGAGAGGAGGGAGGAATTCCTCCTCTGTTTCCTGCCTCTGCGTCTCCAGAATCCCCCCTCCCCTCCTGTGCGTTTTTCTTTCATTTGATTGCCTATTTATAGGCAATTTGAAGTGGAGCTACAGTAACGCTACAGTGATCTACAGTGACGCTACAGTAATGCTACAGTGATCTACAGTAATTTACAGTAACGAAACTTTACGATTAAGTTTCTGACATTTAATTTATTATTTTTTTATTTATTAATATTATAATAATTGAGCAAATGCACAGTCGTGTGTCCAGTCATTTTTCATTTTTGAGAGAAGTGGTCTTCATGAAAGTTGTAGGCTTGGATATTTGCTTTAAAATGGCTTTGGTTTCAGTCCAAAATCATTCCTAGAACCCAAGATATGGACCAATTACTGCAGAGTGTTTAGACCCGATTTCAGCTCCTCTATTTTGACTTTAAAGCCCAAAATCACCTCCAAGGAGTCCGATTCTGGAAAAGTGTTCAACATCAAAGTTGTAGGGAATTGTCTAAGCTTTCCTACAAGACCAAAATCACATCAATCAGATATTTGAAACTCAAATTATAGCCACTTTACTAAACATTTCCAAAGAGATAATTAAGGTTAATTTATGCAATAATTTATTTAATTGTCCAATTCGGCTCAAAATCATAAAATGTGTCAAAACCAACTTAATTAAGCCTAATTGAACCTTAAGAAGCCTAGTGAGAGGATTACAAAATGTATAAAATACAGTGTTATCAGTACGTATAAACCTATTAATTGAGAATATCAATGTAACAAATACCTTATGAGGCTTTAAATGAAAAGAATAAAAATAGATAGATGACTCAACCTTTCAAAGGGATACATCCATCGACATTGCACAGGACCACTGACCCTTGCTTCGTAGGGCAAATGAATTGGAATATGCTTCATTGAATCAAAGAAACTTAGAGGAAATATTTGTTCCAGTTTATATAAAATGATTGGAATGTTTTGCTCCATCTCATATAATTTGTCCTTTCTCAGCAACAGCGAAGTTAATTCTCTGAAAAATTGACTGAACTCAGTAAGTGCATTCCAAATGGGCTTCGGTAATGCCTTGAATACAATTGGGAGCAAACGTTGCATGAATACATGGCAATCATGACTCTTCATACCAAACAACTTTGCTTCTCTCATGTCAATGCATCTAGCCAAATTGGACGCATACCCATCTGGTAGCTTCAATTGCTTAACCCATTCGCACACGGCTAATCTTTGTTGCTTAGTCAATGTGTATTGAGCTTTGGGGGTTTTTTAGCTTTCCACCTCCACCATCCTGCAACTCTAGATCCTTTCGTCTACAATATTTTGCCTAGTCCAGTCTAGCATTAAAATTGTCTTTTATCTTGCCTTTAGTATCCATAACTGTGTATAAGATATTAAGAAACACATTTCTCTCAATATGCATGACATCCAGATTATGAGGGAGAAAATTTGTTTTCCAATAAGGCAGCTCCCAAAAGATGCTTTGTTTTGTCCAGTTGTGATAAATATCATACCTTGGTGGATTTTCTCCTACTGATTCAGTTATGTTAGGTATATGTCTTATCCTATCCCACACGTCTTCACTAGTCAACCTTCGTGGGGGTAATGAAGTTTCAACAAGTCTCTTTCTAAAAGCATTTTTGTTCCTTCTATAGCAATGATCATGTGGCAAGAATTGACGGTGACAATCAAAAAATGATGTCTTACGACTATGTTTAAGTGTCAATGCTTTCGAGTGCTCCATACAAATTGGACAAGCAAGTTTTCTCATTGTCATCCAACCTGATAACATCCCATATGCGGGGAAATCATTAATCGTCCACATCAAACAAGCCTTCATGGCAAAGTTTTGTTGTCGTGAGACATCATAAGTTATGACACCGGTACTCCACAGAAGTTTTAGTTCATCTATAAGCGACTGCAAGTACACATCAATTTTACTTTTTGGATTGGAAGGGCCTGGAATTATGATAGTTAAGAACATGAACTTTCTTCTCATGCACATCCACGGAGGTAGATTGTAAGGAGTAACGATTACTGGCTAACATGAATAAGTTTTACCTGTTTTGTCAAATGGAGCGAATCCATCAACACATAACCCTAGCCTCACATTTTGGGGGTCTTCTGCAAATTTGGGATAGGTTTCGTCAAAATATTTCCAGCCTTCTCCATCAGATGGGTGAGATAAAGAACCCGTCCCCCTCTCATTCTCACAATGCCATCTCATTTGAGACGCCGTTTGCATTGAGGAATAAAGTTGTTGTAGCCTTGGGATAAGTGGGAAATACCACATTTTTTTCTGAGGAGATTCTTTGACCTTACCATTTATAGTGATGCTTCTATAACGGTCCTCACCACAAAATCTACAGCTACGAAGATTCTCATAAGAGGGACGATAAAGCATGCATCCATTTGGACAACAAGAAATCTTTTTGCAACCCAGCCCTAGTCGTTCCACTGCTTTCTTTACACGATAGAAGTTTCTAGGCATTCGATTATCCTTTGGCAATGCATTTCCCATAAAATCCATCCATTGATTAAAACAAGTCTCGAAGATATTGAAATCAGATTTGACACTAAGAGCTTCACATGTAGCTGATAATTCGGAATAATTGTCAGAACCATCATACAAGGGAGTTTGTGCAGCTGACAGCATTTCAAAAAATCTTTTGGCTTCTGGGTTATGATCTTCCCTTATTTGTTCTGCATAACTAAATCCTTGTTGCTCAATGTAATTGCCAATAGAAGGTCCATCAGCATCCGTTACCATCTGCTCATACCTATTGAAGTCTTCCCTTACCACACTACTTTCATAGTATGAGTTGTTTACAACCACTGGGGGAATGGGAGGCCTTGGTTCGTCATGGTTAGTCCAGTAATAGTAATCACTCATAAACCCCTTCATATACAGGTGTGCCTTGACTTCATCAACAATGTGATACACCTTACATTTGCATTTTTTACATGGACACCTCAACTTTCCTATTGTTTTAAATTGATCTTGTGCACAAACAAACTCAAAAAAATCGTTAACCCCCCCATGAACTCATTTGTAACTCTTCTCCTGTCAGGATCCACCCTTTTATCCATCCACTTCCAATGCTCAGGAACTTCCATTCTGTTTCTACTTTAAAAAAAGACAAGAGGCATGTCAATCAAGTGATTTCTCAATGGAATATTCTAACCAAGAAGGAAATAATTTTAACGCAATTAGCTTGAAATCCTTTTGGATATTTGGCATCATTTAAAGGGAAATTACACGTTTGGGTTGAGTTGGACCTTTTTTTAAATAAGCCCTTATAACAACATCTCTTTGATTTACTAGATATTTACATGTTTGAAGGCGTTTCCCTAGGTCAGACTCTAAAAATCTATTATCAAATTCATCACTTGTAAATCTTAGTACCTTAGAAGGATGTCCCTCATGTTCAAATTTAGGTGTCACTTTGTACATTTCAAGAGGTGAAGAGTTTGAAGTTACATTAGAAGGTTGCCCCTCATGTTCGGATCTATCACTAATTTTCCTCTTGAAAAAATCATTAATTGTTTTAAGCTTAACCATATCTTTCCAAAAACAAATTTCATTCCCACACACAACATGAAAATTAGAACATAAAACATTCACATTAAATATATTTAATTTTTTTAACACATGCCAATCCAAAGAAGTTAAAAGCATGAAGCATCAATTATTAAAGTAAAAATAACTAAAATTGACAAAGAAAAATATTAAAATTGAATAAATTGAAAGAGAAAAAAATTAAAATTGCTTACTAAAATAGATATACCAAATTAATACACAAAAGACAATTCTGGAAGTGGGACAAGCTGCTACTGATAACTCCACAAAATAGAGTTATTACAATCTCAAATTGAATAGAAATGAGAGTGATGAGTGCAAATATTTTTCAGTCCTCATAAGAAATTATGCTTAAAATACACACTTCTTTCATGTCTTGAGCTAAGCTAATTTTCACATTATCCAACTGCATTTCATGATGCTTAATGATTCATTTTAATATAATAACTTGAGTCTGACCAATTGAATTTAATCTGTAGATTTCAAAGGGCAAGAGGAGCTTTGGAAATGGACTATGGAGCAATGGACATGATGAGCAAGTATAAAAAAAAGGACAACAATAACTTTGGAAGAGAAGAATTGAAAGTAGGCATCCACGCATGTGTGTGAAGGTTCCACGCATGTGCGTGACAACCTCTGTGCAAAACAATTGGAACAGGAAGAATCGCGCATATGCGCGAGGAGTTCATGCACGTGCATGACAGTCTCTATTTTAGATTAGAAAAACTTACGCATATGCATGAGGAATTCACGCACGTGCATGACGGTCTCTGTTTTGGATCAGAAAAACTTACGCATATGCGCAAAGAGTTCACGCACGTGCGTAGACGACTGATACTAATTTTCTGATGCACGTGGTTATCACTTGACCCAATATAAATAGATGGAAGGTAACCGTTTTGGGGGGAGTCATCCAAATGCCGAGATGTTACCTGATACAGTCTTCCTACAAGAAAAAAACTGTTGTTTCCTGCTTGTAGTACTTGAGCAAGTCCTGCAAGTCTCAAATATATAGTGACAAGTTAGTTGGAAGATGGAACCCACAGAGATCTTTGATGTCCCTTAACTACTTATGTGATTTAGTGATAACTGATTATATAAATTGACATTATTACTATAAGCTTTCACTTACTAACGTGTCTAATTTTTTTCCCCAAACAGAGATGTACACAGTACACCAAAAATGGATTGAGGGTGGTAACTATGAACTTTGTATTGAAGATATAAGGGATGAAATTTGGGATATGGTTAACCCAGCAGATCCCCTCAAAATAACATTGGCTGATCTATTGGCATGCAAACAGGGCGAAATTGTAGCCAGCATTGGCAGATGGTAGGCAGATGTTGTTATAGGAAATTAAATTTGATTAGAACAAGAATGAATTATGTTCACCTGTAAGCCAACAGCCAAGCTCAATAAAGCGATTTCATTCTTCCCAGGCCTAAGAGAGATGGGCTTCTTAAAAGTGAATGGTGAATATGTACCATTTCCAGATCCAGTACCTAAAAGACAAAAGTTAAAATTATGAAAAATAAGGGAGAAAAAAAATAATATGTAAGAACTTGTTTTAATTTATGACAACTCATCTAAAAGGCTGCAATTCAGTAGTTTCATAAGTCCATATACATAATTTAGGTTTCACTAGCTAAAAAAAAATTGAATGCATATAACAAAATAGTTTCCAATGTATGATAGGGGAATAAAAAATGTTTGTAATCGAATTTAAAGCAATGAGATTACTATCAATTAGAAGATAACTTTGAAATTCCTGATTTACAAAAGCATGGAGAGCATGACCCTTGGATTCTATTAGAAGAACTGGTTTGCTTCCCTTCTTTAAGAACTCTTCATTTTCATCAACAAATATACTGCCATCGATGGAAAAATGAGCATTAATCAACTGGACATCTATTTTACAAATAAACTTCAACTTATTATACATGTCTATGTCTATTACATTATATATAAATGAGCTTATAATTTATTATGAAAAGAAGAAGCATGCATAATATAACAAATACCCTAACTAAAAGCATGGCGACCCACCTAGTCCTTTTAAAGAGCACCAAATCAGATTCATAAAAAATATAAGAATCCTATAGCCAGCACATTGAATGTCTCGGTGGTGATATTCATCAACTATATTTAGCATTTTGTCATAGTAGACAATGTTACTTATCAAACTGGGAAGGGTAAGAACATAAAAGGAGAGAAAATTTTATCCCCACTGACAGAAAGATTTGACATCCAGATTTATTTTTTGCAGTCTGCAATTTTTGCAGGTAATCCCAATTTTTGTTACTGCTAAGAAAAAGGGAAAATGGGGAAATAACAATTTTTGTCTTTAACTGCTAGGAACACTAAAATTCATTGAAGACTACCTCTTTTTGAGTCTCTTAGCTTGCTAACTATATGATTATAATATTCTATGTAAGTTGTATGCTGTGTACTGTCAGTTTTTCCAATTGCTAACTATATCGAGGATTCCCAATTACAAGCATCATCATATTATGCCCTTTACATTTCCCACTTGTTTCTTAATTGACATATGACAGCCTTAATAATTTTCTTTTAGAAAGATAGCTTATAATCCGTGCCTAATAGGATGAGCATTGGTTTGTTATTGTTAAGGCCGATCACTAAGCAAAAGCTACTTGCCACTTTTTATAGAAACATTAATTTAATATTACCCGTAATTCACATTATAGATGCATCTATCAAGATCCATCTTCATAATTAAAACATATACTCACACTAACATGCCACCAACAGATAAAGTACAGACCTCCCAGGCCTAATAGAAGCGAACTTGCTTGCTCCCGTGCCTTGAAGGACCATTGATATTGCCTTAGCAAGGCAAAATATAACATAAATACTGATTAAAGGCATGGTTTATCTTACTGAAAACAATACAAACATCATAACACAACTAAATGCATCATAACGCAAACATCATAATACTCTAGCACTTGTTCATCTTCAATGCAACCCCCTGTGCGCTATAGTCGGCCTTATTATCATTATATGCTACCACTGGGATATAAAAAGAATTAACGGAACAACTACGCATAATATTCAATGCTTAAGAAGCTCCAAAAAAGTAGAACCTTCCTTCCTAGCTTGTCCATCAATGGCTCAAACAAAGCCATTGGAAATGATAGATCCTAAGGGCAGTAGAACAAAATCTGACATTTAAGAGCATAATAATATATAGTAACTCTAGTGCATATAACCTAGAGAAATTATTATATGTTTCTATAACAGTAATAAATACGTGCTCATAGATGATCTCTACTATTATTTTAAGTTATTTTATTTGAAATTTATATGAACAAAACTTAAATCAATAATATAGATCATTTATAAGCACACAAGAAGGTATCCTCACCCATAAATTAGCAATTCCTATGCAGACAGTGGTAAGATCTGATGTCACTCCAACCTTTATACCAGATAGCTGTTGTAAAACAAATAGGGTTGACCCAATAAAACCAACTGCAAAACGAATTCGTGAATAACAAAGAACTATTGGAAGCCTAAAGAAATGAATGGTAAGAGAACAAATATGTTATCACATTAGAAAACAAATAATCTATTTTGCAATTCCGAAGTAACTAATTTTTTTTCACTTTCATTTAAGTCTTAAACCATCCATTGATATCCAAAACCACTCAAATCATGTTATTTGTGTTGATAAAACTCTCAACTAAAACACTCTTAAATTAAAGCTTGGGATATGCAAATTATAATCCAATCATGGTAAAACTAATTTGAAAAGAATGTATCGTATTCAATAACATTTGAAGACAGTACGCTTTTGATTAGATGCTAATGTTCATTCTATTGATTTCTAAAAATAAAAGTGAACATATATCAGGTCTTCTCTTTCAAGTACAAGAATCTCAACATCAATATTCCATGGCCTTTGTCAGAATCACCCGAGGCTTTTTCAAGTCATCTGACGCCGATCATGAAAGCTCAAGAGACCCACAGTTGAAATCACTAGTCCCAGATTTTTCTTTTTAAATAATTAAATGGAAGGCATTATAACTCAAGAGGGAATATTATTTATGATTTATGTAGAGATTTCCAAGATTGGACGTAATTTGCATAAATATGAGAACAACAGAGAAGAGGATTCAGATAAGAAGAAGTTCAACGGATCCAGGGGATTCAAAATGTAGGCGGAAGAGAAGAGGAGTCACAAAGTGGAGAATGAGAAGTTGAACATTGGCAGAGGAGCTGCAAAACGACACCGTTGTTCAAGAAGAAGAAGCAGCAGCAGACGAAGTTGCAGAAGAACTGAAGAAGCACTTTCCCCATTGTCGTTCAAAGAAAAAAAAAGGATAAATCTAGCGAGAGAGAGAGAGAAGATAGAGGGAGAACGTACCAGAACGAGCTCAGAGATGAAGGGGGAACAACTGCACGAGCTGAGAGACGAAGATGCGAGGGCACAAGCTGAGAGATGGAGCTGATAGATCGAAGGAATTGGGGGTTCTAATTCTAACTTAGGGTTTTAATATATGGAAACATTAGAGACGGAAACAACATTCCATCTCTATCTTATAAAAAAATTAAATAATATATAATTTAGAGACAGAAAACACATTCGTCTCTAATCTATCTTAATTATTTTAAAAACTTATTTGACAAAATAGAGACCGAATTAGAGACGGATAAATTTCATCTCTAAATTTCGTCTCTAAACATATTTGACTATTTAAAATATTATATTGACAAAATAGAAACAGAATTAGAGACGAAAAAATTTGAGACGGATAAATTCCGACTCTAAAATCTGTCTCTAAGTAAGTCTGACTTTAAATTGACCAAATAGAGACATAATTAGAGATGAAAAATTCAGAGACGGATAAATTCCGTCTCTAAATTCCATCTCTAAGTTTTAAATTTTATCTTTCCTCTCTGATTCATCAAATCCGTCTCTATTTCCATCTCTATTAGAGACAAAAAAAAAAATTTGTCTCTAATTTCCGTCTCTAAATCAGAAATTTCTAGTAGTGTGGGATAAATAATACAATGTAATTGATCAATCAACAATCTGTAATGACAAAATACAGTTAATCAATCACATTGGTTAATAATAAGAAAAATATGAAAATGAATGATGAGTGCTAATTGGTGACATCTAAAGTTCATAGCTCTTCTTCTAGAGTCTCTACGGCTCTCATTCCAAACAAAATCAATCACACCGAAATGATCATTAATGAAAATGAAGATGATTGAATCTGAAATAAGTTAACTAGCTAAAATTATCACTAGTTATGAGTCACTCAAAATTGGGGCTCCCAATAAGTGGGAACAATGATTCAACAATTCCAAAATCAAAGCCAAACTAGGCTTAACCAAATCTAAAAATTGGAAAAAAGGTAAAAGAAAATGCCATTCTAAAATCTAAGGCAGCTCCTAATATGAAGCTAAACCGAAAATCAATTCTGAATATCGAATCACTAGACAGTGCCAATATCGAGCATATCAACAACTAAGTCATTGTGAGAGTAGTGGTGCAAAATAGAGAAGAAATGCCTTCGCAACTCTCAAACTTCGAGCAATGAGATGGCTCTAAATTGAACCCAATAATCTGATTGGGAAAAGAGTGGAAACACAAAATGATATGAACCAAATCCGAAATTGAACCACCAATAGCTAAGGTAGAAACTAGAATTATGGGAGAGAAACCAATATCAACCAATTGAATATATAGAACCAAAGTAGTCCAAGAGATTATCTTTCTTTTGGGCATTAGATCAAACATTCTCTAAGCATCAGACACTAGGAGGCAAAAAGATTGAACAAGGCACAATTATCTCATTGTTAAATTCTCGAGTTAACTCTTAAGATATTATGAGTTTAAGGTCTTAGAATCAAAAAACGAGTTAACTCGTATATTTTTTTTAGTAAAATTGTACAAGTTTAAGTAAATTTTGACAAAATTGATCAACTCTCAATTCCACTAATAAGTTTACGAGTCTAAATTTATCCATGATTTTGGTCTCAAAATATACAATTTTGATTTATATTCTCAGTTACTTGGGTTGAATTGCCTATGTTGTGCAATATATATTTGGTTTCTACAGTTAATTTTATATTATTATTATTATTTTTGTTCCTCTTTGTTAATCTATCAAATAATGTCAATGTTAGGGTAAGTGTAATATAATAATTAGGTTAAATATGGAGTTATGTTTATACTTTATTACTTTCATTTGCTTTGTTATAGAATTAGAATATTAAATAATTAATTATAAATATGCTATTAAATTATATTTGAAATACTATAATATATTTTATAAATTATGTATACAACCATCAATTTTACTATTTGAATTTACTAAGACTCCACCAGTTTAATTAACCTTCCAAGTTTGACAAACTTGCGAGCAGTCCAAAAATCCTAGTGACACAACCAACAACCAACAACAAGAACATAGCACCAATAGATTATGAAGGAAAACGAGATGTATCTATGGAAGATCCTATAGGAAGTGGCAAAGCACTGATTTGATCTGGATCGGAGAAATACAATACCGCAACAACCAAAACCACCAAATCAAGAATCGTTGGTCCCAGTCACCGCCAACTGGCAGATCCGACCACCATTCGTATCATAGAAACCAGAAGCATGCACAATAATCAGAGAAGTTTTGAAGCCTTGCTCCGATCCACAATGCAAATCGATTGAAAACGAAAGAAAAAAAATAGAAAATCGGAGGAGAAGAGAGAGAAATAGTGGTAGGCATGGATGAAATTTGACGCTTGAGAGAAAATGGTGGTGTGAGCAAACTAACAAAGAAAACACGAGAAAATGGGAGGAAATGAACCAAACTAAGACATGAGCGTAGAGCATGCATGGCGATTTGAACTTGAAATTGAAATTGAGAGGAGAGAGGAATTTGAAAGAGAGAACGGTGGAAGAAGTGCAGAGAAAATAAGAAAGTCGAAATAAACACCACAAAAAAATGGTGTTTAGCTACGGTTTCAACAACCATGGTTAAACCATTTAAAAAAACTCGCTCCTGCTCCGCGCCTAAGCCTTCAGCTCCCGCCTAACCCTTTTTTCATCTCCCTCTTTTTTTTTTTCACCTCATCCTGCCTACACCCCCCGTCTCACCTCTCCCTTTCTCGTCTCTGTCTTTTTCTTTCAAACCCAAAATCTCATTCCCAAATCGCAAATCCTCATTCAGAACTTGTTCTTTTTCCTAATATCCCAAATCACAAATCCTCTCTGGTTTTCACCTCCTCTGTTTGAATCTTTTTTTCTCAAATCACTTTTACACACACGAATCATGCATATGTTGAACAGATCTCTCTAACGTCTTATTTACTTTTAGATTCTTAGTGTCAATGCTGAGCAGCGTGGCATGCCTGATTTAAATTCTCTTAGAGAAGTGATGCAAAACCCAGAGTTTCTTCGCCTGTTTTCCTCACCTGAGACACTGCAGGTAGACAGATTTAAAGTTCTGCATCTGTTGATGAATTGACTTAATATTCTCTCTCAAGCATAGGGTTGGATATATGTCTTTGCTTGAATTAATAAGTATGTGGTCCAGTACTGAAACTTTTAGTTTATATACATTTTGAAGAATGGTGATTTTGAATGTTTCCGCAGCTGTTTGCATTTTGTTGCTTCTGTGATTAATTCTAATAGTCTTTTAGTATTGAAGAAATAACGAGTATCAGACCTTATTGGATTGAGGGCTGCATAAGTCAAATGGTTGGATAATGGCCTCCTAGCTAAGCATTTGGGGAAAAATTGACTTTGACATATTGTGATTAAAGTTTGATTTTATTTTTATTTTGCATTAGAAAATTGGATTATTTAAAATTTGATCTAATATGATAAGGAGGTTGTATTGTTTGGTTTGTCTATATAATTTGACACCTATTTTCAAGTAATTTTCTTACAACTGTGTGTCCTATTCTCAATTGCAGAAACTCTTGTCTTTCCAGCAAGCTCTTCTATCTCAGCTTGGTCAGCAACAATCAATCCAGTAAGTAATGGAGCAATCCTGGCATTTCCATTATCACATGTGATTTGTTTTTCACTCCTTCATGAAAAGAAACAAGAACTTCCATTAATTATTGCTAACTTGATTTGTAATGTAATGTGCCAATGTGTCAAAACTATAGCTTAATGATGTAATTATTTGCTTGACCCTAGCACATCTGTTGCAACTGAGATTCTTCGGCCTAGACACAAATTCTTACTTCTAACGTGTTGAATGAGCTTTCTTGCATCTTTCTATTTTTTCATGATTGCTTTTCCTAAAAGCCATTCATTGTTATAGCTTGCTTACTCTTGCTGATCATGATTATCATATACTATGCTTGAAAGACAAGATTTATGGATTTCTGTCCAATAACTATCATTGAAAGATGAGATTTTTTTATTTGTCTGTCTAAGAAAAAAGCTAGATATACAACCATTTATATTTTTAAGAAAATCGAGAAATAAAAATAGCACAATAAAGGGGGCTGAGTGTTTTCTCATTCAGAACTTGCTTTTATTGCTACTATGTTCTTTATTTTTCTAGGACTTGGATGATATGAATATTGAAATAATGAGGAACACTCTTTACAAGGCATACCTTGAAGACTTTTATAGATTTTGTCAGGTGAAGGGTCTGAGGCTCTTTTTTCCCAATGGATATATATCATCTCTTGTCACATTTTGTTTTCTGATTTTCATCAATTTCAATGTTATTCTTAAACAGAAACTTGGTGGTGCCACTGCTGAGATCATATCTGACCTTCTAGCTTTCGAGGCTGATAGAAGGGCTATGAATATGACCATAAATAGGTATATTGAAACTAAGAAGGCTTTGTATAACCTTTTTGTTTCTCTGGATACTTGCGTAACTGTCATTGATTATTTTCACTTTGTGCAGCATTGGTACGGCCTTACCAGAGATGATCGAAGAAAACTGTACTCTAATTTTGGTTTACTGTAAGTTCTTACCCCTCATCTAAATATTTATATTTGGTTTTTTTAATTAAAAAATTAAAATGTTTATATGCTGCTTTGGAATGCTTCTTTATGTATTGACTGATTTATCTTAACCAGCTACCCATATGGTCATGAGGAACTTGCTGTCTGTGAGGACATTGATCAAGTATGTTTGTATCTCAGTTGTGTGATGTTTTAAGTTGTTTAGTTGGTGGATATAACATGTTTTTTCTCTTTCAATTTTTATGCTTCTTAGGCCCTGCTAGATTGTGTTTCTCAAGGTGGTTGATTTGTGTTGAATAACCAAGTCAGTGTAATATGTTGCCAGTGTTAATGTTGGTTGTTTGTGCCAAAAGATGTATTGATTCTTATATGATTTTTCTTGCCTTTGATTTAAGCATTGTTGAGTTGTATGAATTAAGTTGTATTAATATGTTGGCTGATTGTCCCATTTTGTAGTTGATTTCTTTTTCCTATAATTTTTTTTTTGGGACTGATGCAGGTTGGTTACCACCACAAGAAGGAGGTAATTGTCTCAATTAGGTGTTTTTTTGTGTTCTTTTAGTGTCACATGCTTTTTTGTCTTGATTAATTTGTTGTACTATTGAGATGTTCAAGAATACTAATTACAGAATTGCTAATGGCTAATTACATAATCTATTCTGGTAAATAGAGAGAAGGATGCAATAATTTTTAGTTGTATATCATCTAGGAAGGTTTGTGGTCTAATGCATAAACCAAACAGGTGTATGAGCACAAGTATGAGCTGAGAAATCATATATGCACAGAAAAATGAAGCTTTTCTCAACACAGGACTAGTTAGGAAAAGGCTTAGTGGACTGCTATCCTTTGTCTTGTAACATCTTGAGCTTGTGTGTGTGTGTGTGTGTGTGTTTTAAACAAATTTAACCATCTTAATTTTTTTAACCAGAAATAAGGTCAATGCATAAGTTAGAATAAATTTGGTAGTATTCATTGATATCTTTTACCTGGGGTGTGGTATATGCTAATTGATTTTTTATGCTGTAAAACTATTTTACTACTGTGTGTTATGTCTGTGCTTCCCAATGGTGTAGAAGCACAGACATAGATCTTTCTAGGTGAAGGAAGGCAATCTGTATTTGCTTCTGAAAAGTCCAAGTCATATTAGTTTTCTTAACAAGCATTCCCATAAGTCATATTTGTTAATGGTGTCTTTTTTTTTTAATACCCTCAATCATGATCAAGCATTCCACTCTAATCCCAAAAGCTTTTTCAATCTCACACATGGAGACAGAGCTACAGACAATGCCTACAAACTGCAAAAGACATTAACCTTGGCAGATATATGTTTACACTAAAATATGAGACAAGTCAATGGATTTGCCAAATGAAAACCCACAAGCTTATAGCAAGGGATAAATAAGTTTGGTCCCTCTCAATTCACTTGCCATTAATCCCATTTAATAATTTAAAGGACCACCATTCAGCATCTTTCGAAACTTTAGGCATGTCAATGGAATAATTACTTGCTTGCTTAAATAAAATGGTAGTGCTGTAAAACGTATGGAGCAATGGAACTGCTACGCGGGCCATATGATGAACATCTAGTGCAATATAGCTATAAGCTACTATGAGAATAGGATAGACTAGACAGATCAGGCATTGTATTACCATCTCTCTAGGCATTTACCTATCACTTTTAAGATACATTTATGCATTATACAGCTTTTTTATGCATCTTTTTATTGATCAGGCATTCTATTCTGAGGCATACGCATAAAAGAAATGAATTATTTAGATCTAGGTAGTGAAAGGGAAAAAATGGTACAAAGTATAAACTTCGTTGGAGAAATGGTGAGAGAGAAATTCGAGAAAATAAAGGAAATTAGAAGAACATAAAAGAAAGTGAAAAAGAATGAAAGAAAATGTGAGCAAATGCAGTGAAGAACAAGTTCAAGGTGGGTGCCACCACTTTGATATTATGCTGGAAAGCACGATAAACATGGCAGAGATGAGAGAAATAAGAGAACTAAAAGACTCATTCACTGAAAGATGTAAAAGAATGTACAATAAGTTACTGTATAACTTATACAGAGCAGAAGAGAGTAATCATTAAGTAACTAAATGCTAATTTAATAAACTAATTCAATTAACCTCTAACGCTATACTCTAACTATAGTAACAATACAAAGAAAAACACAACATATTTATAGTTAGATCAATGGTAAGGCAGTTTTATAAAAAAAAATAAAAAAATAAAAAAGAATCTATAGTAAGGCATTTGACTAATGCACATGTAATTTGCTCTCATTATAATAATTCACATGTCACAGTCATTGGAATTCTAATAAAATTTATTTATAATGGTAAATACACACTTATATATATTATTTTATATTTATATAATTTTTATTATTTAATTATAATTAATTTTACTTTATTTTATACACAATTATATTATAATTCTATCATCTCATATAGATATAAAATGATATATTTCTATGTGATATATATAAAGCATTATTCTAATGAGTCACACGTGCATTATCCCTATGATACACCTACCTAGAGTATGTTTGGTTCAACTTTTTTTTTTTTTGGGTCTTTAAGCTGTTGCACGTTGCATCAACGTGTTTAGTGTATGTTTGGTTCAAATTAAATTAGTTTTTTTGGGAAAAAACTATTTGCACAGTATTTAATATGTTTGATAAAATTAATTTTAGATTTTACACAAAATTCAATATAAAATAAGAGTTTTTTAAAGTTAATTTTCATAATGTTAAAGATTGAACCTTATGATTTTAGCTTATAGATTATTCTTTATACTTTGATATATAAATATCATTTTGTCCTCAATCAAATAATTTTTTTAATCATTTTATACCTATTTTAGTAATTTAATGCATAAAAACGATTCTTTTTTATATCTTTCAAATGAATTAGATTAGCTTAAAATTGTTTTTTAGCTAATGCATCCAAACATAAAAATGAATCGATTATAATCGATTATAACAAAAAGCTTTTATATAATAATCAATTACTAAGCATAATCACATTTTCACAGTTTTTTCAAACACACACTTTGACATTTTGTAGAAAAAATCAACAGCTTTTAATTGAAGAAAAAAGTTGTAAGAGAAAAAGTAAAAATTTGAGCACTTTGAATTTTAAAATGTAAATATCATTTTGTCCTTAATCAAATAATTTTTTAATCATTTAAATAATTTTTTTAATTATTCTATATTTATTTTGATAATTTAATACATAAAGTGATTTTTTTTTAAACAATTTAAATGAAACAGATTAGTTTAAAATCATTTTTTAATTAACATATCTAAACATAAAACTTTTTTATTATAATCGATTATAATAATTTTTTTTTTACAATAATCGATTATTAAAATAATCAAATTTTCATAATTATTCTAAATACACACTTAATAACTTAATAACTAAGTTATTCACCACCCAACTTTCTAAAACAAAAACAAAAACAAAAAAACAGAAAAGAACAAAAGGAAGATGTGACTGTCTTCCACACAATTGATCGGTTGACTTGATTAAAACTCAGTCCATTTTTTTAGATAACTCAGTTAATTTTTTTTTTCATTTTTACCTTGATGATTTTTCTGATCGTACCATGGAATCAATGGCTCCATGAATCGGCTAAATCACCATAAATAAAAGTTATAGTAAAATCTTATTTTGGTTTTTGAAAAATATATTTCTTTTTATTAATTTAGTCCATAAATTTTATTAATTTAGTTTTTAAAATTTGAAAATTTTAAATTTTTATCCTTCTATCTATTTGAGTTTAACAATGTTAACTTTATAAACTAATTTATAACATTAAAACATAACATGATATGACATGTCAAACTCAGTAAATTAGGCTAAAGTAATGTCATTTGGCCAAAATATATCTCAAAAAGGTATACATATACTCTAAAATGAAATATTATGCATATACAAGCCCCAAGCGATGTGTAAAAATAGCAAAACAACATTGTTTTATTCTAGTTAACCGAGTATGATATATCATGTTATATCTTAACATTATAGAAAAAGCTTTTAAAGTTAACAACATTAAACTTCAATAAATGAAAAGATGAAAAATATTAAAAATTTCAAGTTTTAAGGACTAAATTAATAAAAAGTTATATCTTTTAAGGATCAAAATAATATTTTATTCTAAAAGTTATTTTAACACATAATATTATGTAACTCAAATAATTATCATCCATATATTTAAATTAAATAACTATTGTGGTGTGATTCGACTCACTTATTCCGTCACTATAATCTCAAAACATTTTTTTAATCACGTAAGATAAATTTATTTGTAATATTAAGAGTTTAAGTTTAGTTAAAAGAACACTTTGTGGGGAGGACATCTTCAATATATATACCCCAAACGAGGATATCTAGTAAGAATAATAATAAAGGAAAAAACTTATCTCTATAGAATCATTCCATTAAGTTATACATGTCTTATAGTTAACACTCACTCACAAATACCTATCAATGAAACCATAAAGAAAAGGTGGGGCCTGTTCTCCTACAAAATTTCTTGGACAAATTTGTCCTCCTGCTCCGAGGATTCGATCATATCTAGGTGAACAAGTACGGGCAGGCAGCAAATTTTGTGGTAGGTCACTAACACAATCCACTGATGTTTTTTATGCTCTCCACCATCACTGTTACCGTTTAATTTTGAGCTGGGATTGAAAGGAGGAAAACGTGCTAAAGAACAAGTTATCCCCTTTGGATTTTGTGTTATGCTTTTCGTTGTTCGATGTTCGATGTTTATGAAAATAGCATGTATTTGTGACTGAATCTTTATGGTCTATTGTTAACCTTAATACATTTCAGTTTGGTAAACAAAAAAGGCTAACCTATAAACGTCATCCTATTTCCACAGCACTACTGCCCAGAAACTAAATTTTGACCATCTGATAAATACAATTTTTGTCATTGGAGTACTGGTTTTATTTTATTTCGGTCAACTGTCGTTGGAGTACTGAAAAATGTTTTCCTTTCAATGAGGTAAATGGGTTAGTGTTGGACTTCCTCCCCCACCAATAGGTCCAAAATGACTGAAGCCACAATGCTGGACTATCTATCTGCAAAATGAATTGGAACCAAAACGCCTGCAAGGCCTATCATATTAAAAAGGAGGCCATGTACCAAAACAAAAAAAGGAGGCCCAAAACCATTAAAAAAGAGTGTCTCTTCTTTTTGCTCTTTTAAGTTTGTCGTTTGTCACATGCATAATATATATAGATACTAACATTTTTGACCCGTGCATCACATTAATAATTTTTATCAAACTATTATCTTTATATATAATAATTTAACTTAATTCCATTATATAAATATATTTATTTTCATATACACTTATTACTTTATCAAAAATAAAAAAAAATAATTAGGAGTCTAAATTATTGTATGAATAATTAAGATGTGTTTGTTTAAGTTTTTTTTTACTGAAAATTACTTTTTTAATTAAAAAACCACTTCAAAAAAATTTAAAAATTTTTTTGGGTAATCTTTTTAAAATAATTAGAATAAAAAAATAAATTTCTAATTATTTTGAGAAGCTACAATGAATAATTTCAAAAAAATAGAGAATATGTAAAGGAAAAAAAAACTCATTTAAGGAGTTGGTGAAATTTTTTTGGAACAAAAATATTCTTACATCATTTTAAAATAACAAATGTTATTGTTCATATCTTTCAAAAAAAGAATCGGGATCTCCTGCAGTTGTCAAAAAACTATAAGGTGATGCAATTCTAAATCTCACCCTTGAAATTGGTTGAATTATATTTATTATTAATATTTTATTATACAACATCATATTTTTAGCGGTAAAGATGTGTTGCAGTTTTAAACTAACTACTGCACACGATTTGTTTCTTTTAAAAAATGATTTTTGTAAAGGTATCCAAATGATAAAATAGGAATATATTATTAATTCCATTATTAGTATCATTTAAGTAAATTATTATTTCTTAATTAAATACAAATTTTCTTTACCATTTTTTTGTACCCATCCAATTTTATGGCAAGTCAATTCGCCTAAAATATATTTAAAAAAATGATGGGTTACCAAGTTAGACATGTTAGCCTGACAAAAATTAAATTAAAAAAAATAGGTTAGGCAAGTCAATACGCCAATAAGTGAATAAAAAAGCAGGTTAGACGGAGTCAATATGTAGGTTGACCCGCTTAATTCGTCACCAAAAAATGAAAAAAGGAAAAAGAAAGATAAAGAAAAAAAAAGTGACTCGATAAGTCAACATATCCCATTCCGTCTTATTATAACTTGCGAGTTATATAGGTCAAGCTAAAATTATAGGCTTAAAAATACGGGTTGTAAAATGCAACTCAACTAATCATTTTTTTAAGATTAAATGGGTTAACCCATCGAAACTGACTCGTTTTGACATTTCTACTTCAAGTAATAAGAAAAGAATTATTTAATAATTAAAGTACACATATAAAAAGTATATATATATATATCTACAAATAAGAAATGTTTATTATTACAAAATTAAATAACCATCTTTTAAAATTTCACTTTCTTTTAAAAGCTATACCAAACTTATCCCTAATTTAAAAAATTTATCATTTATAAATTTATAGTCACCTTCTTTCTTATTTTGTCTAAAATATACCACTAACAATATCAACTTAAGATATAACAATATAATTTAAATATTAATAATTTATCACATAACAAAGCCTTAGAAGCATTAATAGAACTGCTACTTCATTTGATAATAAAATAATTATTTAACAAAAAGCTACTTGGTTGAAATTACCTACCCATGTAATCGGCTTCTCCCATACTTTTTTTTTGTATTCACACATGACACACATACGAAAGTTAAAAAATTGCTTCTGAACCTATGAAATGAATTGTATAAACTCATCCTGTTTTATTTTATTAATTGATTTATGTTGGATATGCAACAAAAATAATTTGACTATTGCCAAGTGTATTGAAGTGCTTATAACAATATAAAAAAAATAACAAAAATGTACCTACTAAAGAGAATGTAAATATTAAAATATATAATATTAAAATATTAGAGTATTTTATGTAATAATAATGTATTGAATTCTTAAATTTATTTTATTATAAATATTTTTATATATAACAAGTCGTATATGTCAAACACGACTTACACTTAAATAATTTTTTATTATTTTTTAATAAAAAATCATAGCTCAGAGACATGACTTACCCTAAGATAATTTTTTTTATATATATTTAGGCAAGTTGTGTCTTCCATCCACGACTTACCTTATAATTTTTTGGGGATTAAATTTTGGATAAGTCGTGAAAGGAAACCTCAACTTATCCTTTTTTTAAAAAATAAAAATAAATTTATGGCTTGTATTAGGACTTAAAGACTAGAGTTATCTCTTATAGTTGGAGTTACATTGTCTGGATCATATAATACTGCTGAATCAATATTTGCCCTAATAGCATGATTAGCGATCATAGGACTTAGATGCCTATAAGGATCATTATATTTATAAATATCACAAACATTAGCAACAAATAAATTATAAGGAGAGTCATATGATGACATCTGTCAATTTAAGTTTTAAAAAAATGAAAACTTCGTATCAATAAACGTAAAAAGTTGTAATAAAAAAATATATTTTAACATTCTTAATAAATACATTTAATATAAATAATTAAACGAGAATGAGTCGAGTTTAGTAGCAGTGATAGAGAGAATTTAAAAAATACTAAAATATAAAGTAGCACCGAAAGGAGAGAATGTAATTTATAAGTATAGACTAGGACTTAATACAAATCATGAATGCTAACCATGACTTTATATAAAATTAAAAAAAAAAAAGTAATATCTCATAAATATGATTTACATAAATTAAAAAATAAATAAATAAAATAATACTACATAAATTAAAAAATAAAAAAATAAGTCATTCATGATAAACACGATTTATCTAAAATATAATAAAAAACAAAAAACACATAAATCGTGATTTCGTGCGACTCATTAATGTCACTGTTCCACTTACTTATGGTAAAAGAATTGGCCAGGATATTTGCTCAGCAAGTTTTTAAAAATTACAAACTAATCCTCGTCCTCTCCATCCCATGTTCACCGCTCAATCTCTCTCCTCTCCATGTTTTTTGGTCATGTTCATTGTTCACTCTCTCTCCTCTCCATGTTCACCTTGCATCCTGTCGCAGGTTGTGCGACTTTGGGGAACCATGGGTTTGTTCTTCCCCATGGCTGTGGAGAGAAAACGTTGTAGCAATTGGCAAGGGAAGCGATTCGACGACTGGCCGAAATGACAGCGGAACGACGACCGGCCGAAACGCTCGCCGGTCACCGGAAAAAAGAGAGAGATGAAGTATATTAAAATTTTTTCTATCTAAACGTTTTGCCACTTTTTCTATCTCTCTATTCCTCGATGCACCAACAGTAACGCCTAAGAGCGAAGACTATTGATAGAAGAAGTTAAAACGTTTAGATAGAAAAAAATTGCATCTGGCTTTAGATCGAGCTTTCCAACTGGTTGTGGTACTTCAGTCGTTCTTGCATCTGCAATGGTTATTGCATCTGGTGCTTGTAGATCTATCACAAATGCGTTCCTCTGATTTGCACTTGACAATGGTGAATCTTTGCTCCGTTCTGAGTTCGCGCCATTATTCTCGGTTCTAGTCGAGGAGTTTGAATTAAAAAAAAAAAAAAAACTGGTGGCATTTGATTTTGATTTCAATGGCTGGGTTCCAATTCACGGTGCAGTGACTGTGGCATCTGTGATTCTTAGCTAGGAACGGAAGTTTGCTTCTCTTCAATGAATTTTTCAGATTTTTACACATTAAATTTGAGATTTCTCACTCTTGCTTCCCCACCACCACTTTTTCAGGGGAAGGTACAAGGAATACACTCTCCTCAACACACCTCAAACTCAAATCTACTAAGATGTTATGAATACGGAGTTTAGAGATGTGCAATGACCTCTCCCCTTAAAAAAACATGCACAGAAGGATAAATCCAAGCATTGTGCATGGTATGACGGTCATGGACATAATACGAAGGATTGCATCAACCTCTAAGATGTCATTAAGTCCCTGATCCGAGATGGCCGCCTGGGACGCTATGTGCGTCAATCTTGGAACAATAATCATAGGGGAGGGCATAACTACAGGAAGCAGAGTTACAACCCACAAAGAAGCTCATTTCCACCGTACTAGAGAAGAAGATCTCCTACAAGGAATGATAATCTCGGGGCAAGCTCATCTTGGGGTAATGCCCAAAATAAAAAAAGGGCATAATCTCGAGATGGTGATCAAGATAACGATCGTCGTCACGTCAAAGTAACCCAGACAATCAACATCATCTTGGGGGGCTTCACAGGTAGTGGTGAGACAGGTAATGATAAGAAGAAAGCACTCTAGGCTATACTGAGCGTAGCATCCCTCTCAAGGACTAAGTTGGATGGCAGCATGAGAAAAACCCCCATCGATATCATTCTTTGACGATGATAATTACCCCCATGGTGATCTCGGGGATAATTACCAACACTGAGGTCCTCCAAATATTTGTTGATCAGGGAAGCTCGGTTGATATCATGTTCTTAGACTTGTTTGAGAAGTTAGGATTATCGAAAAAGGAGATGATCCCATACACAAGTGAACTGATCAAATTCACTAGAGATAAGATTAACCCAGTAGAATACATTGAGACTTACTTGACCTTGGGAAAGGACTCTTTGTTCAAAACTCTCAAAGTCAAATTCTTAGTGGTTGACTGTCCCTCAGTCTATAACGTCATACTGGGCCGCCTTTCACTTAACGCCTTTGGGGCCGTGATCTCCACACCTTGCTTGGCCATGAAATTTCTAGACCAACATGATAGGGTTATTACAGTTAAAGGAGACCATACCATAGCTAGAAAATGTTACAATGAAAGCCTAAAAGTTTCCAAGAAACCTCATGTTGGGAATTTTTGCCGATACAACACGCAGCGAAAAACAGGGATTCCCACCGAGGATCCATGCGAAAAAGTCATAATCCGATTTTTTAAATGATTTACCTCTTGGAGCGTGAAACACCAACACCGTAATAGAAACGATGTCTCTACGGTATCCACACGAACAGACTCACAAACGTCCAACGTCCGCAAAGAGGAGCGTCACGTCTCTCACACAGTGCTAGCTGCGAAGAGAAGAGAAGAAACCTGTCGCTCACTCACTCACTTTTTCTGTAGGTGCGGCTAGGGTTCTGAATTGCGTATCTTAGCAGCCCCTTAGCAGTACTATTTATAATAGTGACTGCCTTAAGTGAGTGTGAGCAGCAGCAAGGTAAGCTGTGCAACCCTAGACCCATCTGTTATGAGTCTGGCCCATATTTGAATCCAAGTCCAACTTGGATCCATTACTCCAATTTTAGTCTGCTCTATGTGTGTGACCCTATAGGTTCTTATTACGTTGACAATAATATTAAAATCCCATTTTAATATTACAAGCAGTGAGCGGTATCTAGCAATACATCGCTGTTACCCAAGTAATAAGAATGTCAATAATTTGACATAACCTTTCCATGACCAATGTTTTCGTGTTGTTTAGTCCCTTTGTCAAGATATCTAGATTGAACACAAGGCATGGAATGCGTCACCCTTGTATAGTCCAATCTTCGTTTCCTGATATTCGAGTAGACTTTGTAACAACAAATGAGATCAATATCTCATATTGACTCATTTGAGCATGACCATGCATTTCGCAGTCTCATTCAATCAGGGGGCCCGAAGATATCGCTCCTGTTATGTAAGAGTGACAAATCTCATCTAGGTCACTCACATCCCTCTGCATGATTTGCGGTATGTCCAATAACCAACTTTATAATCACCTTGTTACAGATGACGTTTGATGGTATTAAAACACACAACTCCTCATGTAGGAATCGTAGTGATTTCAGGTCAAAGGACCACAGACACTATTGTCACTATGAGAATCGCTTATGACACTCACGTAACGATCCATGTAGCGTTCTCATGGTGGGTCAATCCAGTACATCATTACTCTAATGTGTACCTATGTGAAGACTTGATATCTCATATCCATGACCCGTGAGATGTGGTCATCAGTCTATGCACATACTAGTCTCAATGTATTATTGTTGTCTTAATTAACAATAATACTTGACTAGGGACATTTAAGAATAGTGTTGTAACCAAAAGGATCTCACGATCAAGTCATCCACTTGATGTCCTATGGCATCAAACTTACTATTCTAAGGACTTTATTATGTTTATCAAAAAAGAACACAATAAATGAAATGCCTCATATATAAAACAGCATAATAGAATGTATGTAAATATAGAAAATATATTGGCCTCTAGGGCATACACCAACACCTCAAACCACAGACCAAAACAACAATTCAGCTCTAGTCACAATGGACCTCATCAACATACGGTCCTCATCAATGTCCTCTTGACTGAACTGGATGTTTATGATGAGATCTATGGTACATGCCCTCAACCTGATGGGAAACTGCAATCCCTCCAACTTAGCGCCAGGCCAGACTAGGTGACCAAGATTGGAAGACATATGAATTAGGAAAAGAGAGCCCAATCTCTACAGACATGCCAGGGCTAGACCCTGAGTTCATCTGCTATTGACTCTCTATCATCAAGGATGCGAAGTCGGTGGCTCAACAGAAAAGGAAAGTCAGACCCAAGAGGAAAGAAGTAATCCAAAAATAGGTGAAAGAACTCCTTGACGTTGGATTCATCAGGGAAGTATCTTATACCACTTAGCTCTCTAATGTGGTCCTAGTCAAAAGGGCCAACGGGAAGTGAAGTATGTGTGTCAATTATACTGACCTAAACAAGGTGTGCCCAAGAGACCCTTATCCACTTCCTAACATAGACAAATTAGTGGACAACTTGTTCGGATTCCTGCTACTTTCCTTCATGGACGCGTATTCCGAATACAACTAAATTCTCATGAACCCAGAGGATGAAGACAAGACCACCTTCATAAACGAGATGGGAAGCTATTTTTACCGTGTCATGTTGTTTGAACTAAAGAATGCAAGTGCAACTTACCAACGAATGATGAACAAAATCTTTGAAGGACAAATTAGTAAGTTACTAGAAGTCTACATAGACGATATGATAATCAAGACGACGAAGAGCAGTAACCACATCAAGCATCTAGAAGAAGTGTTCACGCAAAATTAGAAGCACAACATGAGGCTAAATTTGGAGAAATGTGGTTTTGGTATATAGGCCGACAAATTCCTAGGGTTTTTATTGATAAACTGAAATATTGAAACCAACTTAGAAAAATGTCAGGTCGTCCTCAACATGCGTAGCCCGCAGTCCGTGAAAGAAGTGCAATAACTGACAAGTTGGATAGCGGCCCTCACATGCTTCCTAGCCAAGGCTGCTCAAAAATCTCTTCCCTTTTTCAAAACCTTAAAAAAAAGAAAGAATTTTGAGTGGACCCTAGAGTGTGAGGTCGCCTTTCAAGAGCGAAAGAAGATGCTGTCCACATCACCATTTCTGACAAGACTAGATGCCGGTGAAATACTTTATGCCTACCCCTCTCTCAATAATGAGGCGATCAGCTCAGTTCTGATAAGAGAAATAGAAGATGGTCAAAGGTCGATTTATTTTGTCAGTAAAGTCTTGCAAGGCTTCGAGATCTGCTATCAAAAGATTGAGAAATTGGCCCTAGCATTGTTGATTACTACAAGAAGACTAAGGCAGTGCTTTTAGTGTCACCCCGTGATAGGGAGCATAGACTAGCTAATGAGGAAAATACTGCATAACCTAGATCTCGTTGGAAGAATGATTGCTTGGTCAGTTGAGCTTTCCGAGTTCAGTATTACTTATGAGCCAAGACTAGCCATAAAAGCTCAAGTATGATCTGACTTCTTGGTTGAGCTCACACTGGATTTCAATTATCCTAGAGTGTATTCCTGGACCATTTATGGTTATGGATCCTCGAATCCCAAAGCGGTGCTAGAGTAATGTTGGAAAACGAAGTAGGCCTCATGTGGATTCTCTGAGGTTTGAGTTTCCCAATTTAAACAACTAAACTGAATATGAAGCATGTATCGCAGACATCAACATGGCAAAGGAGATGGGATCCACATATATAATCCTATGTTGTGATTCATAGTTGGCGACATCCCAGATTTATTGCGAATACCAGGCTAAGGAGCCTTTATTGTAGAAGTACTTAGCCAAAGTCAAGAAGTTGATCGAAAGCTTTGATAATGTTAAGGTAGAGCACATCTCAAGGGAGCAGAATTCTAAAGCTGACATCCTATTAAAGCTTGCTAACACCAAGAGCCCTAGCAACAATAGGTTCGTGATCCAGGACACCTTACTCACTGCTAGCATTACAGACAATTAAGTCCTCCTACTAGAAGATGATGAAACTTAGATAATGCCCTTAGTTGCCTACCACTGTAATGGCTCATTACCCAAGGATCAGAAGGAAGCTTGTAGATAGTGCAAACAGTGGCCTGGTACACCATCCTTAATAACTAGTTATATTATCGTGGGTTCTCTTCTCCCCTCCTTAAGTGCCTTAGACCTAAGGAGGAAGAATATGTCTTGGACAAGATTCATGAAAGAAGCTTTGGCCATCATCTCGGCAGAAATTCCTTAGCACGGAAAGCGCTTATGGCTAGATACTATTAGCCTACTATAGAAGCTGACAACAAAGAACATGTTCAGAAATACGACCAATGTCAGCTCCACTCAGACATCTATGCAGCCCCACCAGAAGAGTTATCTACAATGTTTGTTCTCTAGCCATTCTACCAGTGGGGATGGATATCTTAGGTCATTTCCCCTAACCACCAGGGCAGATCAAGTACCTAGTGGTGGTGGTTGATTACTTCACTAAATGGATTGAGGCAGAACCGTTATCCACCATCACTTTTATGCGAATCCAAAAGTTCACTTATAAGAACATCATTAGTAGGTTTGGAATCCCTAAGTCAATTGTCACGGATAATAGAACCCAATTCACAGATCAGAAGTTCAAGGATCTTTTGGTCGGTCTCAAGATCATGTAGCATTTCACCTCGATGGAGCATCCAAAGACCAATGGGCAAGCTAAAGCCGCCAACTAGGTTATTCTTAGAGGGATAAAAAATAGACTTGACGATGCTAAGGGGAATTGGGTGCAGCAGTTCGATCACATCTTATAGGCATATGACCACACCTTATTCCTCCACAGGAGAAATTCATTTTAAACTAACCTACGGTTGCAAGGCTATAATCCTGGTGGAAATAGGAGAGCCGAGTAGGAGAAAACATAACTTTTCTAAAAAAGTCAATCCGAACCTCATCTACCATGAACTAGGCTTGTTGGAAGAACAATGCCACATTGCCCATATCTGATAAGCCGCCCTCAAATAGAGGATTGCCACACTGTATAACTCTAAACTAATTCCGTGAAGATTTAATCCTAGTGACCTCATGCTACGTAGGGCATATATTAGAGGAAAAAATACAAAAGATGGGAAGTTAGCTCCTGATTGGGAAGGTCCATACAGGATCGTATCCAAAACAAACATAAGAGCCTACATTCTAGAAACTCTCTCTGGTAAAACTATATAGAATTTTTGGAATATAGACAAGCTAAGGAAATATTGTAGTTAAATTCCTTTAAATTGTTATTTTATCATGTAAGTGACATGTTCTGACATGAATAAATCAAATGTTATTTTTCTAACCCTTATTTACTTTATTCATCTATGACTACTACAACCCACGAGGTTATCATACCTTGTTGAGGTCTGAGGAATACAAGGTCTGAAGAGGATCAAATATTTCGATATCCATATATGATGGCCAAATAGAAGAATCCACTTGAGCGGTATCCGAGTTCAAGGAGTGCATTCAAAGGTTTTCACCCGTATCCTAATGAGTCTGACCTTAACCCATATACTGAATAGGTTTGTAGAGGTTAAGCGTATCCGACGATAGCCTAGGACAGTGGACTCCACACCAAGAGGCTTCTATGTCAACTATATTCTATAATTTCAACATTGAGCCTAACCCATAAGCATGAAAAAGGTTTAATATGGTTACGAGCATTAGACCATTGCTTGGGATAGTGGACACCACTCCAAGAGGCTCCCGTGTTAGAACTTTGCACAAAAAATTTGACTAAGTGTCAAACATTTCCAAGCAAACCTCACCACTGAAATCAAACTTTGGACCCATCTTAGTTGGGAAAACACGAGTATTTGCTAAGTCTAAAATGGCCAGATCAGTGTTGGACCCATCTTGGTGATAAAAACACGAGCAATTGCTAAGTGTAAAAGAAACTCCACCAAACAAAGGCAAAAGTATTTTAAGTATAAATAGAATCACCGAGATCGAGTGTTGGACTCATCTCGGTGAAGAAAAAGAAGCAAGAATATGAGGAAAAATACCAAGTACTCAAATTAAAAAGACGCTTGAGATCGAGACTTATTCATTTACAAATGTTATAAAAACCTCGCGTATGGAGCAAAGCAAAAAGAAAAGTACGATCAACTATCCTCCGGGGTTGCCTCCACTAGGTCCTCACCTCTGTATGGTCATCCTCCGATACCCCATCCTCTTCCTCTTCACCGAGGTCCACCCTAGGAGTAACTTGGTCAACTAGAGCAATCGTGGGAGTGACATCTGTAATATCCTAATACCAGATACCTAGTATATATTGAATATACAATAATACGCAATATTAGTCGTGTCCTTTCTAACTTAAAAACAAATTCTAGTTTCATAATAACCATAACTGTTATTATAAAGAGTCAAAAGGAAAGAAAAGATTATATATATATATATATATATATATATATATATATATATATATAACATTAGCCTCCAAAGGGCATAGTGTAATACATAAACATTTATACATACCAAAGAAAATATAAAACATACAAGCTTTATTCCAAAAGCAAATAAAAACTACTATCTATCATATTTGCTTCTTCTTCTTCCCCTTGGAAGAGTCTCTACCTAGATTTAACATGGAAATAAGAAACGGGATGAGAATTCACAAATCTCAGTAATAATTTACAAGAACATGACATCATGATAACTCTAGCTGCTTCGAGGAAAAACTAGTTATAAAACTCAACTTATACCTTAGAAAGGTGACAAAAGCCAAAAACTATTCCTTTCTCTTCCCTAGATAGAACGTTCAATTATTACGTAATTAAACATTCACTTATAAATAAACTGAATAACAATCGCAACAAGTAAATGAGCTACTATTCAATACCATTTGAACATTAACACACACTCTTATGTAACATTCACAAAGCAATTCCTAATCCTTAAACATAGCAAATAATGATAAACAACTGCTCATACAATTGTGAGATATCATTATTCCTTAGCAAAGGGTTTTTCTCACTCCTTTACCTTGCAAAGAGTCTTGCTCACTCTATTGCCTCTGGTAGAGAGCTTTTCTCACTTCTTTACTACCTTTGGTAGAGTGTTTATCTTACTTCTCTATCATGACAATGTGCTTTTCTTGCTCCATTGTCTCACAAATCCATCCTTAACAAAGTGTTTTTCTTGCTTCCTTGTCTTAGGATAAATTGTGCTATGGTTCAACTTTAACTAATAAAGGAACCATTCTTCTCAAACATGCAATATGACAATTAACTATTACCAAACATACTTTCTAAACTTACATATAGTACACCACAACATCATATCTCAAGTGATATTAAGTGTAACATCATTGCTCTTCAATGATTAGCAACTTACCTATGTCAATCCACTAACATTAGATGAACAAAGGTCTATTCTTTTACACATGCACTAGGAATATATTTCCTTCATGAAAATCCCTACTAGTGTCTTAACTCATACTAAAAAGCATGCATAAAAGATTTCATCTAGTAAGCAACTCTAATTCCTCAACATAAAAAGCTTAGGAAGTTCTGTGTCTAGGCGCTTAGGCGCTCCATGACAGAAAAGCTCCCTTGTTGCATTTGTTATTGGGCGCCTAGGCACCCAACTTTTAAGCAATCAATCACTCAGCACCAGAGCTTTATGGTATTGTGCGCTTAGGCGATCAGTCTTTGGGCACTTAGGCGCCCAACACGCTAAAGCTCTCTAGCCTTGGGCGATTAAGCGCCCAACTTCTAGGTGCTTAAGTGCCCAACATCAAACTCAAATGCCTTGTTCTATTGAGTTTCTAACCAATCCATGACTCCTAAACACAAGCCTTGGATGGTTTCTAACCTCATACATGGTCTCTAAACATACTAAAATTTGCATACACATTCTCAAATCACTCAACTAGTGACACAAGAACAAGTATGCTAAGTCTTTCATCCCAAAAACCCATATTTCTTCAACATAAGATTATGGAGTTTCATGGATGCTCATATACTCTAATCCACTAGTATGCATGTCTCAACTCATTACATACTATTTTTAAACTTCTAATCAAGTTTCCAATCTTAAACTATGGAAAACCTCCCAAAAACCCATTTTCAACCTCAAGCATGCAACTCATAATCATGAAGAGAAAATAGCAAGGGATAAAAGTTGAAAACAGTCACCCTTACCTCACTTGTGTGGTTAATGATCCTCAAGCTCTAGTTTTCCCTTATCTTCCTTCCCTTCCTTTCTTCTTCTTCCTCCTTATTTTCGTTCTTTCTTTTCTCTTTCTTTGTTTCTGCTACTGGTGAACCGTGAAAGAGAGAGAATGAGTGAATGAGAGCAAAATGGCAAGAAAGTCAAGGCATGAAGGGATAGGAACCGTGGGTCATAAAGCAAAGTGAGATATTTTAATAAAACTCTATACTTCTTAGGAGCACTTTAATCTTACACAATCAAGTTTCCTAACTTCTATAGGTACTATAATAAATCCTAGGATTCGTCTCAATCTTATTCTCATCATTTCATAAACTTTCATACACCTAAAACTATCACTGAAGTTCTATTTCTCTTCCTCAGGTTATATTAAACCTTAACAGAATGAACTAATAAACTTACAGGTATCCACCTTAACATGTTCTCATTATCAATAAATTCTCCATTCTTTACTTGATATCTTCTCAAATTCTCACAATTTCCAAGATATCTGACTAGTTAATCTAGTCTTTAAACACTTACTCAGTGTTACTAAAAATACTAAACTATCTAAGTTAATTTTCAGAAAAGAAATCCTTCTTAAAGTTTTTGAGGACTCCTAATAGGACTTGAACACTTTGCGTCTGGCCTGTGCTCGCAAAATGACCCACCATTTTTAATGACTCATCCCGAAGGGTAAGAGTTGGGTGACAAGGAAGAAGAAGGATCTGATGGAATATGGTAAGTCGAAAACCTGGCACACGAGTTTAAAAGCCCGAATGAGCCCCCATGCATTTGGGCGAGTTGGGTTGGAGCCACATGCAAATGGTTTAGGACCCAGATCTCGAACTTGATGAATGGAAGCCAGACCCTGATCCTTATAAAGAGTTCCTCGTACATTTATATGAATTGATCGCCTTCTATTTGCATAGAGCATATACTTTCTTCCTCAAAAGGATAATAAATGGCGTACTCTTTGTCTCTCAACCCATCAGTAGCCAATTGCAAGTACTGTTGCTTCTCATATACGTCCCTAGCATTTATTACACTTGAAGAAGTCCCCATGACCTCTTGGTCGACACATTGATATAGGCTAACATCACGAGGGAAGATAAGCTCCTTAGGTTCTTGTGGAGCCGTTCTCCGAGTTTGAGCTATAATATCACCTACAGAGGCCGCACTCATGTTAGATTCATAAGAGGATTCACTAATGTTTCCTAATTCTAGCATGAGCTCAGAGAGCAGACATACTAATCTTTGCCTTGCCAACCCTCTGGCACGATCCAGCCTCCGAATTGCCTCCAACATATTCATCCTAGTAACCGGCCTCGTACCACTATCAGACTCCCCACCGTGAGAATGATTTCTCTGCCGTGACTGTGGCGGTGCGTGGTGTGTTGTGGCAGGTAACTAAAAATAAAACTTACACTCTTAAAAATATATGTAGTAGTGCGAGTAAGGATCGTTCCCACTGAGAGTATCTAGCTTAGTTTTATACTATGTGAACATGGATAGGGGAGTTTTGAGTAAAATGAAAATAATTTGAAGAAAAAATATTAAGGAACAATTCAAATTAAATTATCAAAATTAATCAAAAGAACAAACATAGGTCTAAGTCAACATCCATTATTAGAATTTTACAACTGATCATTGATGCAAGTATATATCAATTCACACTTCGAATATTCACCATTGGAACTATTTTCCTATCTCTCCTTAGTTGTAGTTATAAGAAAACAAGCAATTTAAATAATCCTAACTATTAAGCATCCCAAGACAAGCACTAAAGGTTTAATCTAGAAGTAACTTTAAGAATTTGAGAGATCGATGAAACTAAACAACAAAAGCACAAGCGGCTGCTTTTAATTTAGTCAAGTATTCTTCCTAAGATCTAATAATTTCTGACACAACAAATCATTACATTTTAGTTGCTTTACAAATTAGAGGGATCAAACAATTGCGAATTTGATATCTAATTTAGCAATAAATTATAGCTAATAATAAACTAGTAGGTCTTCTAGTAATTAAACGGAATAATCATGAAAATAGTCACAACAGAACATTTGATATTCAAATCATAAATTGAATGATAAAAATAAATTAGCTCTCACAATTTTATTGATTCTAAGGCTTTCGTTTCCTTATGCCAATTATAAAATTTAGCTAAGTAGGGCCATGGATGAAAATTTAAAGAAGAATAAGAAGAAAGGGAAGAAGGGCGGAGCGACATGTATGAAAATCTGTTGATTTCTCCCCATTTTTATCTTTTAAGTATCAATATTCAATTCTACCAAATCTTCTATCAAATCTCCTATAAGATCTCCTATAAAATCTTCTACAAAATCTCCTATAAGATCTTCTACAAAATCTCCTACCAAATCTTCTATAAATATTCTAAATATTATCCTAAGATAACAATATCCAAATCTAACTAATTAAGGAAAATATTAAAAATAAAGTAAGGTCCTAATATAATTAGAAAAGTGGTGTTTTCAGTTGGAAATTTTGTACACCAAATCTAGAAATTTCTAAAAATGTACCACATCAGATTCGTGCATTAGAATTGTAGGCTGAGGAACGTCTCAGATTACAAAGCGATATCAAAACTGTCCAAAATCGCCCAATTAGATTTGTTTTATTCTTAACGACTTGCATCTTAAATCAAAATATAAGAATAATGAGTATATTTAGCCACCAAAAAAGTATAAAAGATTAAACATTAAGGAGAAAAAATATGACATTTTGCATTCTTATCAAATTCCCCCATACTTAACTTTTGCTCATCCTCGGACAAGAAAAATATAAGTACAACCAAGAGAAAACATAACAAGTGCACATAAATTTTCTTTTTAAAAGAAATCTGCAAGAAATTTGACATGTTAATAACCTATCAAAACTTAAAGAGATCAATCTTTCAATCATGCATCTATATTCAACTCAAATGAATGTCATCAAACCAAGTTTGCTTTCAAAAGAAAATCACATGAAATCAATTACTCTCTTGATAAGAACATGTATACTTAACAATTGATAAACACTTCTCCCAAGTCAAATAGGCAAAATCGCTATTCAATTCTCTACTAAATGAAGTCTACACCTTATTAAGGATCACTAGGATTTCTTTAAGCACTTTTTTATCATTTTTATTTTTTTCTTTTTTTTTCATATAGAAACAGAGACTTTGCAAAGCTCGAACTCATAATAATGTGCCTCCTCCACACATTATGAACTCTAGCTAAAGACTTTAATTCTTGACTGTGAACCTAATCTACACATCAAAAATTCTAATCCTTGCTTAATCCATACTCTTTATTTTTATATTCCATTCACATTTCAACTTTCACCACTTTGAAACTTATTTTCTTTTATGCACTTAGGTGGATCACATAATTTCTTTTTCTTTTTTCGATTGCCTAAATCATCTTAACTCAGTGCTTCTTAAAACTTTGCTTTGAAAGGAGTAGAAAACTATCTAAAAGACTAGGAAAGTAAAAAAGAAATCAAATCATATACATATGACAACTCAAGAGCTCATAAATCCAATAAAACAAATTTTATAATCACAAGCTTATGTTGATAAAATGCATGAAGTGAACACAAATAACAATCATGAATTTTTCACTTTCACTTCTCAAAGATATTGACATATCAAACCTCTATTAGCTTTTTCCAATCATTTATCAATGCAAAATTTTCTCAAAAAGGTGTGAATTTTGAAAAAAAAAAACTAAACTAACTGCCTAATTTTTTTTATTTTCAAAATTTTTTAAATTTTTTTAGCTGACACTATTTACATCTCCCTACAAAGGCTTTGAACTCAAGAATGCACTTAAGTCGACTCAGAAATAACAAAAAGAAAATAGAACAAACTGAAAAAACTACTCTAGCCTTCCCCCATACTTAATCTTTACATTGTCCTCAATGTAAGATTAAATGCAAAGAAAGGGCAAAAATAACCAAAATATAAATGTGAAAATAAGAAAAGGAACGAACTCTCCTTGGGTTACCTCCCAAGCAGTGCCTTTATTTATTGTTGTTGGTTCGAATCAATGCTTCCTTCTCCATTCAATATAAATTGGATCCTCAAGGTCTAGTTCTACTACATTCTCTACTTGGAAACCTTTATAGAAGTGCTTGAGTCTATGGTCATTTACCTTGAACACTTTAGAAGTTGCTAAACTTTGAATTTCAACTGCACCATGAAGAAAAATATTAGTAACAACAAAAGGTTCAATCCAATGAGAATGCAATTTACCCGAAAACAAACGAAGCCGTGAATGGTATAGAAGGACTTTTTGACCAACTTTAAACTCCTTCCTAGATATCATCTTTTCATGAAAAGCCTTTTTTCTTTTCCTTATAAATCCTTGCACTCTCATAGGCATCATTGCGAATTTCCTCTAACTCTTGTAGTCGTAACTTCCTGTGTTCTCCACTTTCATCTATCTTCATGTTAAAACTTTTCATAGCCTAATAAGTCTTGTGTTTTGTAACATCCTAAATTTAATAATCATAATATAGCCAACATATACTATAGTGATTAGATTCACACTGCTACTTACTACTAAACATTTTCAAACATAACAAAACCATGTATATATAGAAAATATGAGCCACAAATGAATATATTTATTACACAACAATAATATTTCTCATAAATACAAAACATACATCTTTTCAAAAGAAACAACTCAGCTACACTAGCTAAGCACTCCCAGCTCCTGATTGTCTTCAGTTTCCATAAGACTTCCTCCCTAGAATCATCATGGAAACACACACAAGGGGTGAGAATCACGCATTCTCAGTAGATAAAAATCATAAACCATGCCATCACAATCATTCCAATCATTTCGGGGAAAAACACATTTGTAAACTCAAATCTTATACATAGCAAGCTAGAAATGTGGCAAAAGCCAAAACCAAATCCTTTCTCTTCCCGAAATAGATTCTTATTTTATAAGTTTGTATAAAAACCCATTTACTACAAACAGTCTTCTAGAAATTGCCACGTTCACAAAAACATCATCTCTATCTCAGAGACACCAAAGCACAACATCTCCATCTCAGAGACACAAACACAACATCTCCATCTCAAAGATACAAACACAACATCTCCATCTCAGAGATACAAACACAACATCTCCATCTCAGAGATACGCAACTGCCCATACAATTGCAATGCATGGATAATGTCATGATAGCAACCATCCATACAATCGCAATGCTATGCCAAATTATGTCTAGTGTTCATGCCTATGCAATAACCAAAATATGAAATGCATAATGTATGATACCATTTACAAGAATGCAGTTCCATGATAATGTCATGAGATGCATGAGCCTTGAACAAAACAAAACAACCCAGTTCCATAAGCTATGAACAAGCACTGGAAACCCAGTTCCAGCTATTCCATAAGGTGTGAGGGAAAGACCATCCTCAACTCATTACTATGATCGGGAAGGTATGTTACCTCTTCACTTGCAATCATATATGATCACCCTCTCCGGGTAGTGAAGTCTCATCAACTACACGGTCTTCAGCAACAATGACCTTTGTGATAGGAAGGATTGATTACCTTCTCATTCAAAATCACATTAGATCATCTACAATGAGGACTTACCCTCATTAACATAGTTAAGGAACAACAATAATGCCAATTACTACAATAACTAGCATGTCAATTGATTTACATTCCTAACTACCAACATGAAATACAATGATGTTAAATACTACAATAATGAACATACCAATTGATTTACTTTCACCATACAACCACTTCATTAAATACCCTTAATAGAGTCTCCATACTAAAAAAGAAGCATAAATAAAGAAACTACACCATTGGAAGACTCCAAGGCAAAACACATAACATCTAGTTAGTTTTTGGCATTCAAGTAGCGATGTTGCCTTGTGCCACGTCGCGGCGCCCAAGCCACAGGTTCAAGTACAAGTAGGAAAATGCTGCCAACGCATCTTTGTGCCATGTCGTGGTGCGCATCCATGTTCTTCACCACATCGTGGCACTCCAAGTGCTACGTCGCAGCTCCCAACTCTCGGGTCCCAAATTCTGGGTGTGCATCACACTCACGTTGTGATATTCTACGCCTTACGCCACGGTGCCCACTGCAGAACTTGCATTCTGCAGATATGAGTACTATGCCATTGGAACTAAACTCTCTTTCAATTACTCAAAACTCGATTTCAAGTTATTTCCAACCTCCATCAAGGTTCAACTACACATAACAACTCTTAAACTACTTCAATTTCACTCAAAATCAAAGATCATTGATAATCATCCAATACTAACCTAAAACCCCAAAACTCATCTCAAGTGGGATTAAAGGAATACAAGGGCTGGAAATCCATTTCCATACACCCAACAACTCAAAAACAAGTCATCCTCAGGTTCTCCAACAAGATTCAAGCCAAAACATCAAAATCACAATCAAAAACCTAACTTTCCTATCATTCCAACACTCATGAACAAGATAAAGAAAATAGGAAGATGAGTCGAAAACAAGGTTTTTCCCCCTGCGTCAAGGTCTTGATGATGGCCAAGGATGGATCCAAGTTCTCCAATCTTGCTTGCCTCTTGATTTCTCCTCTTTCTTCTTTTTTCTCCTTTCCTCACGGTTCCTCTTTTCTCTTCTCTATTTCTGTTTTCCTTCATTTCCCAACTATAAGCCACTTATAAAGAGGAGCCAATTTTGGCTTCTCACATATAAGCACTAAAATCCTGATCTGCTAAGAACACTCAGATTTCATTAAATCTGATTTCCTAGCTTCCAACAGATTCAAAATAAATCCTGATATTCATTAAAAATCCTGTCTCACCTCTTCCACATTTTTTCATATCAGCTAGGGGTCAATTTGGCAATAAAACACAAAATCAGTATGCTTAAAAATGTCAAACTAACTTTGATTGATCTCAAACTTTAACTGTAACACAGTTCCCATATTTGTGACTTGAAAACAAACTCTCCATATTCATTCCTACTAACTAAGCAGTTTAAGCTACTTCTGGATCAAATAAGAGCTATATTTCTCACATAGTATTACAACAAAGTTTCTAAACATGCTCAGAAAGTCACAAAACTACACAGACATATTAAATAAGTATTAGGCTACCTCTGTAACCATATACAAGCCTATCATATTTTTTCAGGGTGTTACATTTCTCCCCTCCCTTTTAGAATTTTGTCCCCAAAATTCACTCGTCATCAACACTTAGTCTCTCTCAACTAAGGTTCCAAGATCTCCAACAGACATCACACTCGAAGGAATATCACCTTCCATAGCGATATCCAACTCATCATTATCAACACAAGATAAACCAGTCTCATGCAGGTCTATAGCTCCCAAGCCAAACCTATGCCAGATATTCTTCACCTAAGAAATCTGTTTTCCATAAAACTCTTGGATTCCTCAATCCATAATCCTTGTAAGACTTATCCATCAACCCTTTATCCAACACATGGGCTCTGGTACCACAACAAAGGGTATAAATGCAAACAAATCCTGCACGAGTTTAGTCATACTAACTGGACCTTCACTAGAAGAATTCCTATTCCCTTAGTTCGCCTTGGTGAAGTCGTAGTTCCCTGCCCACACAGAACATTATATATTGAGTAGGCCAATCCTTAAAATCATATAACTGTGTAACAGTAGCTACTAACATCCAACTTAAAGCAAGTCATGCAATTCTTTTTCCTAACATCTCAAACAAGAGATAAAGAAATGCACAATACACAGAGAAACTTCTACATGCCTAAGCATAGTCAGTCCATACCCTGACTCAACAGGATGAACTGCTCTGATACCATAATATAACATCTTGAATTTAATAACCATAATATAGCCAATGTATACTATAGTGATTAGATTCAGAACTGCTACTTATTACTAAACATTTTCAAATATAACAAAACCATGTATATATAAAAAATATGAGTCACGAATGAATATATTTATTACACAACAATAATATTTCTCATAAATATAAAGCATATATCTTTTCAAAAGAAACAAGTCAGCTACACTAGCTAAGCACTCCCAACTCCTGCTTGTCTTTACTTTCCATAAGATTTCCTCCCTGGAATCATCATGGAAACACACACAAGGGGTAAGAATCACGCATTCTCAGTAGATAAAAATCATAAACCATGTCATCACAATCATTCCAACTATTTCAGGGAAAAACACATTTGTAAACTCAAATCTTATACATAATAACCTAGAAAGATGGCAAAAGCCAAAACCAAATCCTTTCTCTTCCAGAAATAGATTCCCATTTTATAAGTTTGTATAAAAACTCATTTACTACAAACATTCTTCTAGACATTGCTCACAAAAACATCATCTCTATCTCAAAGACACCAAAGCACAACATCTCCATCTCAGAGACACAAACACAACATCTCTATCTCATAGATACAAACACAACATCTCCATATCAGAGATACAAACACAACATCTCCATATCAGAGATACGTAACTACCCATACAATTGCAATGCATGGATAATGTCATGATAGCAACCGCCCATACAATTGCCATGCTATGCCAAATTATGTCTAGTGTTCATGCCTATGCAATAACCAAAATATGAAATGCATAATGTATAATACTATTTACAAGAACCCAGTTCCATGGTAATGTTATGATATGCATGAGCCTTGAACAAAACAAAGAAACCTAGTTCCATAAGCTTTGAACAAGCACTGGACACCCAGTTCCAGGTATTTCATAAGGTGTGAAGGAAAGACCATCCTCAACTCATTACTATGATCGGGAAGGTATGTTACCTCTTCACTTACAATCATGTATGATCACCCTCTCCGGGTAGTGAAGTCTCATCAACCATACGGTCTTCAACAACAATGACCTTTGTGATAAGAAGGATTGATTACCTTCTCATTCAAAATCACATTAGATTATCTACAATGAAGACTCTCCCTCATCAACATAGTTAAGGAACAATGATAATGCCAATTACTACAATAACTAGCATGTCAATTGATTTATATTCCTGACTACCAACATGAAATACAATGATGTTAAATACCACAATAATTAACATACTAATTAATTTACTTTCACCATACAACCACTTTATTAAATACCCCTAATAGAGTCTCCATACTCAAAAAGAAGAATAAATGAAGAAACTACACTATTGGAAGACTCCAAGGCAAAACACAAAACATCTAGTTAGTTTCGAGCATTCACGTCGCAACGTTGCCCTGTGCCACATCGCGCACCCAAGCCACGGGTTCAAGTACTAGCAGGAAAATACTGCCAACGTCACGGCATCCTTGTGCCATGTCGCGGCACGCACCCCTGTTCTTCAACACGTCACAGCACTCCAAGTGCTACGTTGCAACGCCCAACTCTCGGGTCCCAAACTATAGGTGTGCATCACACTCACGTCGTTCTACGCCTTACGCCATGGCACCCACTGCAGAACTTGAATTCTGCAGAATGTTGCAGACATGGGTATTGTTCCATTGGAACTAAACCTTCTTCCAATCACTCAAAACTCGATTTCAAGTGATTTCCAACCTCTATCAATGTCCAACTACATATAGCAACTCTTAAACCACTTTAATTTCACTCAAAATTAAAGATCATGGATAATCATCCAATACTAACCTAAAAGCCCAAAACTCATCTTAAGTGGGATTAAAGGAATACAAGGGCTGGAAATCTATTTTCATATTCCCAACAACTCAAAAACAAGTCATCCTCAAGTTCTCCAACAAGATTCAAGCCAAAACACCAAAACCACACTCAAAAACCTAACTTTCCTATTATGCCAACACTCATGAACAAGATAAAGAAAATAGGAAGATGAGTCAAAATAAAGGTTTTTCCCCTACCTCAAGGTCTTGATGATGGCCAAGGATGGATCCAAGCTCTCTATTCCTTGCTTGCCTCTTGATTTCTCCTCTTTCTTCTTCTTTCTCTTTTCTTCACGTTTCCTCTTTTCTCTTCTCTGTTTTTGTTTTCCTTCATTTCCCAATCGTGGGCCACTTATAAAGAAGAGCTAATTTTGGCTTCTCACATATAAGCACTAAAACCCCGTTCTACTAAGAATACTCAGATTTCACCAAATCCAATTTCCTAGCTTCCAACAGATTCAAAATAAATCCTGACATTCATTAAAAATCCCGTCTCACCTTTTTCACATTTTTCTATATCAGCTGGGGGTTAATCTGGCACTAAAACATACAACCAGTATGCTTAAAAATGTCAAACTTACTCTGATTGATCTCAAACTTTAACTGTAGCACAATTCTCACATTTGTGACCTGAAAACAACCTCTCCACATTTATTCCTACTAACTAAGCAGTTTAAGCCACTTCTGGAGCAAATAATAGCTATATTTCTCACATAATGTTATAGCAAAGTGCCTAAACATGCTCAGAAAGTCACAAAACTACACAGACATGTTAAGTAAGTATTAGGCTACCTCTGTAACCATATACAAGCCTAACATATTTTTCTAGGGTGTCACATATTCTAACTCAACTGGAAAGTGGTATGATCTCCCAAACACTAACCGATAAGGTGACATACCAATGGGCGTGTTCAATCTTTTTTGCGATTGATGAGAAGGTTTTGCTTCCTCTTCAAGTAAGATACGATGCATGCATGTAGATGGGCTAATTCCTTCAATATCTGTAATTTTCCAATCAATAGCCATCTTATGCTCCTTTAGGACTTGTATAAGCTTTTCTTATTGCGGTGCACTAAATTTACTAGAGATGATCACTAGTAACATTCCTCTATCTCCACGTAACACATACTTGAGGTGACTAGGGAGAGGTGTCAAATTTGGAATGGGAGCCTGTAAAATAGAGGGTAAAGGCCTCTCGTTAGAAATTGGTAACACAATATAAGGAACGTTACCTGATTGCTATGACTTCAAAAAATCATTTAAAGCTGCAATAGTTTCTTGCAAATAAATACTCAAGGCTAACTTCTCATTCTCTTTCTCAAGAGGTTTCATAATGACAACTTTCAATCCATCTTTTTCATCAAGGTCAAAGACTTCTAGTGCTAAAGAATTAATTGCATCAATAGAATAAATAGGATTATCAGCACCAGGATATTTCACCATTAAATTCCATGGTAAGTGTGCCATTATGAACATTTATCTTAGTATTGGTTATCTTTAAGAATGGTCTTCCTAACAAAATAGGAGTAGTTTGATCACTGTTCTTTATATCAAGCACATAGAAATCAACAGGAAAAACTAAATCATTAACTTGCACAAGAACATCCTTAACTACACCCTTAAGATAGGCATTAGATCTATCAGTCAATTAAATCACAACACCAATTTTATTAAAAGGTCCAAGTTTCAAAGAAGCATATATAGAATATGGCTTGACATTGATAGATGCTCCTAAATCTATCATGGCTTTCTCAAATCTAGCATTACCTATCATACAAAGGATAGTAAATGTACCTAGATCTTTGCACTTCATAAAGAGCTTTCTTTGAATAACTATAGAAACATTGTCCCCAACTTTCACCTTCTCTCATCCTTTTAGTTTTTGTTTCCTCTTAATTATGCACAGTTCTTTCAGAAATTTAGTATAACAAGGTACTTGTTTAATAGCATCTAAAAGTGGAATATTTGCCTCACGTCTATGAAAAGTCTCATATAAATCTTTATTTTGCTCATCTTTTCTAGATTCTGCTAAAGCCTGAGGAAAAGGAAGCACTAGTTTATAATTAGAAAGAGGTAAAAACTTACGCTTAGGTAAGTCATCATCATTAGGAACGTTCCTGTTTGGAACGACATTTTTCTCTTTTTCTTACTTCAATGATGCAGGGGTTGTCTTTATTGGAATCTCAACCTCTTTACCACTTCTCAAAGCAATTGCACTTGCATTTTCTCTTGGATTTAGTACCGTTTGAGAGGGTAATTTCCCTGAGCTTTACGTCTCTAGCCAACTAATTGCGGTTGCATCTAGCCTATCTGATTATCTAAATTTTGAATACTGGCCCTCGTCTCTTGTTGAAATTATTTCATCTCCTGTTGAAATTACAAAGTATTAGTGGCAAGAGACTTAACAATATCTTCTAAAGACATACCAAAATAAGAAGTTTGCCCCAATTGTTGTCTAGAGGGTATAGATGTTTATATTGCTAGAAACTTGGGCAGTTTTGAGTTGTGGGCTGATTTACTTATGGATTCCCATAGCTAATATTGGGGTAATTCCTCTATCCTGGATTATACGTGCTTGAATAAAGATCATATTTCCTTTGCAGTAGTCCAAGAAAACCACCCATCGTATTCACTTGCTCAATGGGCTCCTCTTGAAGAGTTGAGCACATATCAGTTTGATGCCCTACTGCGAAACAAATCCCATAAGCTTTCGTCGTTTGCATATTACCTACGGCCATTTGACGAACAAGAGAAGTTAGACTCACAATTTATTATTCAAAGGAGGAAATATTCACTTCATTAACATGCTTAGATGAAGGGTCAAGCCTAGTGCCAAATTGTTGAGAATTAGCTGCCATATTTGCAATCAAGTTTCTCGTGGCCTCGGGAGTTTTATCCACCAAAGCTCCTCCACTAGCAACATCAATCATGCTCCTATTAGTGGGTAGAAGACCCTTATAGAAATACTAGATAAATAGCTACTCACTAATTTGATGATGGGGACAGCTTGTACATAATTTCTTTAAATGTTCCCAATACTCGTGTAGGGACTCTCCTTTGTGCTACCTTACACTACAAATTTCTTTTTGAATGTTGGCTGCCCTTGAAGTTGGGAAATATTTCTCCAAAAACAATATCTTCATCTTATTCCATGTGGTAATACTCCCATAGGGTAGATAATATAGCCAATCCTTAGTCGAATCCTTTAAAGAAAATGGAAAGGCTCTTAATTTAATTTGTGCTTTAGTCACCCTCGTGGGTTTCATACTCGTGCGAACCACACGAAACTCCTTTAGATGCTTGTGGGGATCTTCACCTGTAAGGACATGAAAAATGGGCAAGATATGTATTAGTCCATATTTTAATTCAAAAGTAATAGTAGCATCTAAAGTAGGGAACATTATGCATAAAGGTTGTTAATTCAAATCAAGGGCAGTAAGCTCTATCAAAGTTTGATTTTCAGTCAGGACTTCCTCTTCTTCTAAATCAAAATCACTAGCAAATAGGGAATCAAGAGCTGGATCATTCTCTTTAGAGTTTCTCCGAGCTTCCCTCCTTAACCTGCACAAAGTTCTCTCTATTTTTGGATCACACTACAAATCACCTTGATTAGAAGATCGAGTTATAGTCACAAACAATCAAGGAAACTCACATTTTTTTTGAAAAGTTCGAGAATGAAATAAGGATCACAAGAAGTAGAAAAATTAACTAGAATCACTCCCCGGCAAAGATGCCAAAATTTGGTGTGCTATCGCAGGCAACCAAAAATAAAACTTTTACTCTTAAAAATACATGTAGCAGTGCGAGTAAGGATCGTTTCCACTGAGAGTATCTAGCTTAGTTTTATACTATGTGAACGAGGATGGGGGATTTTGAGTATAACAAAAATAATTTAAAAAAAAATAAGGAACAATTCAAATGAAATTATCAAAATTAATCAAAAGAATAAACCTTGGTCTAAGTCAATATCCACCATTGAAATCTAACAATTGATCATCGATGAAAGTATATATTAATTCACACTTTGAATATTCAACGTAAGAACTATTTTCCTATCTCTCCTTAGTCATAGTTAATTAGAACACAAGCGATCTAAATAACCATAACTACTAAACATCCTAAGACAAGCGCTAAAGTTTTAATCTAGTAGTAGTTTTAAGAATTAGAGAGATCGATGAAATTAAACAATACAAGCACAAGCGGAAGCATTTAATTTCATTAAGCATTCTTCCTAAGATATAATAATTTTTTATATAGCAAATCATTAAATTTTATTTGCTTCATATATTAGAGGGATCAAACAATTACATATTTGTTATCTAATTTAGCAATAGATTGCAGCGAATAATAAACTAGTAGGTCACTTAGTAATTGTTGAAATAAGTTTACCACAATAGTTTAATATGTTAAGTTTTGATGATGACAAATACAAAATAAAAAAAATGATGTTTATGCTACAAAGATGTGCTTAATGGATCATGCATGATCATGTACTCCATCTTGTTACATTTCATATAAGAATCATGCATATTCTTCATAACATCTTTTGTAGAATATATCTAATAATGTGTTATATGAGTTGTATTAAATTAATATTGGATTTGATGCTAGTCTTATATGCATGTTAGGCTAATTAAAGTTATACATTTATAAATCATGCATATGTTGATATTGAATTATAAATTTGGACTAACTATGTTTGTTTAAGAGGGCAATACTTTGTAGGATAGTCCAAGTACCAAGAGTGAGCATTGCAACAAGAAAGAAAAAGATCACATTTATGCTCAACTCAAGAAGAATGAGAATGATAAGATGTTCCAAGCATTTGCAAGATTTGAGAAGAGATTTTTTGAAGTTTGGATTACATCAAGAAGCCTAAGGACTAGAATTGATATATTTTCTTTTTAGGTTTTCTCCTATGTAAAGATAGAGATTTTACAAGAAAAGAACTCAAATATGTTTTTAAATCTTTACAAGTTGTTTTTACATGCTAAAATGCCTAAAAACATGTTATGAAAAGCTAGTCATGCTGGTAGTTTAAAATTATGAAAAATAGTCAAGTTTGAGTTTTGAAAAGCTGACCTTTGGTTACTCTTTTGATCATAACTTTCAACATACTTTGATTTTTGTCCTAAAGATTATTTCATATGAAAATAGACTCAATGATCTTTCCAATGAGTGGCCATTTGCTTAAAACGGATGAGAAATGAAGAAGTTATGACCATTTAAAGGCAGATTTTGAAACTAGAGTGTCTTATTCGAATAAGGGACTTATTATTTGAATAAAACACGCCCATCAACGTTCCCAATGGTTATAAATGGCTAGTTTTCATAAGAAATCATTTTTAAACACTTGGGCTCTTTATATAAATGATGTTTGAAGCTTTTATAACTCTGAACACTTGATATGATCATTGAATCATCAAAACCTATTTTGAGCTATTTATTGCAAAATCCTTCTATTCCTTTATTTTTCAAGTTGTATATCTACTCTTCTGCGAGTTTCTAATATTTTTCTTCATCTTATATTCTTTGCAAGAGGGTGAGGCATCCTTCAAGAAAGAAAAGGGTAAGGTATCCTTTGTAATGAAGCTTAAACACAAAGGGTAAGGTATCTCAAAGGTGTTGTGAGTGCTCTTGAATGTAAAGGTTTTTCAAGCAGCTGTGAAGCTTGAAGAGTTGGAGGTTCAAGAACAAGGGTGGAGGATCTCAAGGTGTAAGGAGTGCTCTTGCTTGTACAAAGGTTTTCCCAACACCCGTGAAGTCTAGAAGATGGTAAAAAAAATCTCAAGTTAAGTTTGGGGACTGGATGTAGGCCACAAGCGGTTGGTGACTAAACCCGGATAAATCTTTGTGTATGCTCTTCTCAACTCAATCTTTTTACTTTGATACTTTACTTTTATATGCTTGCTTGAATATTATTTATCTTGGTTTCAAAATGCTTAATTTCTTAATGGTGTTTTAAAATCTGTAATCACCCAATTCACCCCCCTCTTGAGTGATGGTTGCCATGACTAATAGTAATTAAATGAAACAATCGTAAAAATAGTCACAGAAGAACATTCGATACTCAAAACATAAATTGAATAATAAAAATAAATTAGATCTCATAATTTTATTGATTTTGAGGCTTTTGTTTCCTTCTACTAATTATAAAATTTATCCACATAAGGCCATGTATGAAAACTTGATGAAGAAGAAGAAAGAGAAGAGGGACGAAGCGGCATGTGTGAAAATATGTTGATTTCTCCCCCCTTTTTATCCTTTAAATATTAGCATTGAAGCTTACCAAATCTCCTACCAAATCTCCCATAAAAGCTTCTACAAAATCTCTTATAAAATTTTCTATAAAATCTCCTACTAAATCCTCTATAAATAATCTAAATATTATCTTAAGATAATAATATCTAAATCTAACTAATTAAGAAAAATATAAAAAATAAAATAGGGTCCTAAAATAACAAGGAAAATGGTGTTTTTAGTTGGAATTTTTGTGCACAAGATCTAAAAATTTTCAAAAATATAACATGTCAAATTTGTGCATTAGAATTGTAGGTTAAGGAACATCCCAGATTACGAAGTGATATCAAAACTATCCAAAAACGCCTAATTAAATTTGTTTTACACTTAACACCTCTATTTGCATCCTAAATCAAAATATAAGAATAATGAGTATATTTAGGCACCAAATAAGCATAAAAGATTAAACATTAAGGGAAAAAATATGATATTTTGCATTCTCATCAAATTCTCCCACACTTAATTTTTGCTGGTCCTCGGGCAAGAAATAAGTACAAATAAGAGAAAACACAACAAGTACACATAAATTTTCTTTTTAAAAGAAAACTACAACAAATTTGACATGCCAATAACCTATCAAAGCTTAAAGAGGTCAATCTTTCAATTGTGCATCTAAATTCAATTCAAATGCAAGTCATCAAACCAAACTTGCTTTCAAAAACAAATCTCATGAACTCAATTACTCTCTTTATAAGCACATGCATATTAAACAACTCATAAACACTTCCAATAAGTCAAATAGGCAAAATCACTTCTCAATTCTCTACTAATTTAAGTCTACACCTTATCAAGGATCACTAGGATTTCTTTAGGAACTTTTTATCATTTTTCTATTTTTCTCCTTTTTTTCATATAGAGACATAGACTTGGTAACGCTTGAACTCATAACAGTGTGCCTCCTCCATACATTACGAACTCTAGCTAAAGACTCGAATTCTTGACCATGTGGCAAATCTACACTTCCAAAGCTCTAATCCCTGCTAATCCATACTCTCTATTTTTTTTTATTCCATTCACATTTCAACTTTCACCACCCCCAAACTTATTTTCTTTTATGCACTTTTTTTTTTTCATTTGCCTAAATCTCCTTAACTCAATGCTTCTTAAATCTTTGCTTTGAAAAGAGTAGAAAAATTGTCTAAAGACTAGGGAAGCAGAAAGGAAATCACATCATATACATATGGCAACTCAAGACCTCATAATCCAATGAAACAAGTTTTTTAATCATAAGCTTAAGTTGACAAATGCATGAAGTGAACACAAATAATAATCATGAATTTTTCACTTTTACTTGTCAAAGATATTGACGCATCAAACTTCTATTAGCTCTTTTCAATCATTTTTAATGCAAAATTTTCTCAAAATGGTGTGAATTTTGAAAAAAAAAACTAACTAGCTAATTTTTTTTATATTCAATTTTTTTTTTATTTTTTGTTGACCGATACTATTTACATCTCCCTATAAAAGTCTACACTCAGGAATGCACTTAAGCTGACTCAGAAATAACAAAAAAAAAGGTAAAACAAACCAAAAAACTACTCTAGCCTTTCCCCATGCTTAATCCTTACATTGTCTTCAATGTAAGATTAAATGAAAAGAAAAAGCAAAAATAACCAAAATATAAATGCGAAAATAAGAAAAGGAACGAACTCTCCTTGGGTTGCCTCCTAAGCAGCGCCTTTGTTTATTGTCGTTGGTTCGACACAATGCTTCCTTCTTCAATTAGTATAAATTGGATCCTCATGGTCCAGTTTTGCCATATTCTCTACTTGGAAACCTTCATAGAAGTGCTTGAGTCTATGGCCATTTACCTTGAACACTTTTGATGTTGATAAACTTTGAATTTCAACTGTACCATGAGGAAAAACATTAGTAACAACAAAAGGACCAATCCAACAAGAATGCAACTTGCCCGGAAACAAACGAAGCCGTGAATGGTATAGAAGTACTTTTTTTGACCAACTTTAAACTCTTTCCTAGAGATCATCTTGTCATGAAAAGCCTTCATTTTTTCCTTATAAATCCTTGCACTCTTATAGGCATCATTATGAATTTCCTCTAGCTCATGTAGTTGTAACTTCCTATGTTCTCCACTTTCATCCATCTTTATGTTGAAACATTTCATAGCCTAATAAGCCTTATGTTCTAACTCAATTGGAAAGTGGCATGGTCTCCCAAACACTAGCCGATATAATGACATACCAATGGGCGTGTTCAATCTTCTTTGTGATTGACAAGAAGGTTTTGCTTCCTCTTCAAGTAAGACACGATGCATGCATGTTGACGGGCTAATTCCTTTAATATCTACAATTGTCCAACCAATAGCCATCTTATGCTCCTTAAGGACCTGCACAAGCTTTTCTTCTTACGATGCACTAAATTTACTGGAGATGATCACTAGTAACTTTCTTCCATCTCTAAGGAACACATACTTGAGGTGACTGGGGAGAGGCGTCAAATTGAGAATAGGAGCCTGTAAAATAGAGGGTAACAACCTCTTATTAGAAATTGGTAACAGAATATAAGGAATGTTACTTGACTGCTATAACTTCGAAAAATCATTTAAAGTTGTAATAGTTTCCTACAAATTAGTACTCAAGGATAACTCCTCATTCTCTTTCTCAAGAGGCTTCATAATGGCAACTGCCAATCCATTTTTTCCATCAAATTCAAAAACTTCTTGTGCTAAAGAATAAATTGTATTAATAAAACAAATAGGATTTTCATCACCAGGATATTTCATGGCATCATAAATATTAAATTTAATAATTTCACTATCAAATTCAATGGTAACTGTGCCACTATGAACATCTATCTTAGTCTTGGTTATCTTTAATAATGGTCTTCTTAACAAAATAAGAGCAGTTTGATCATCATTCTCCATATCAAGCACATAGAAATTAGTAGGAAAGACCAAATCATTAACTTGCACAAGAATATCCTTAACTACACCCTTAGGATAGGCATTAGAACTACAAGCGGTTGCATTTAATTTAGTCAAGCATTCAGTCCCACCAAGGTGAGTTCGATCACCCGGAGCTATCTAAGGAGGAGCTTATTTCTCTAGTTAGACTCCAGGACGAATGGATCCATAACCTAGAAAGAGCTGCTAACCAAGAGAGAGAGGACGAGAATCGAGTTCCCCACCGTAATCAAGAAAACAGGAGGGAACCAACCCATGAATGGATACATAATCCAAAATACTCAAGGATCATGGAGCCTAGTCAGAGAGTTGAGAGCTTGGCTCGTGTAAATAAAAAGCAAGATCTAGGACAGAGAAATTCAGTTAAGCTAAACCAACCTTTCTCTGATGAATTGATGATCTATGAAATCCCTAGGCGCTTCAAGTATCCAACTAATATTGACACCTATGATAAGATTTCCTTATTTGAATAATTGGGTTTCCAGAATCAGAAAATAACGGTTAGTATGACTGTATTTAATGCTCCAACCACTCCCAACGGATCTTTAATGCTTTGGGCTATAAATACAAGTTGTTGGGCATTGAAGTCTGTTAGGAAATCAATATGAAAATCCTTGTTGAGCATTAATACGAGTTCTTACAGCCAGTATCTTTAAACCCCTATTTTTGAGCTTAAAATATGATCAATCCTTATACTCATTGAGCTTCAATTTGTATTATCTATTCTTGTGAGAGTTTCCCATTCATTTATACTTTAATTTTCTGTAAAGAGGGTGAGGTATCTCTTGTTGTTGAGGCTCAAGCACAGGCATCCCAAGGTGTATTGAGTGCTCTATTTTGTAAAGGTAGCAAGCATCTATTCAAGCTTGAAGTGATAGTGAAAAATCTCGGATGATTACTTGAGTACTGGACGTAGGTCACAAGGAGTGGCTGAACTGGGATAAATATTATATTTACTCTTTTAAACTCATACTCCTTTATATTTATGCTTTAATTTCATACGCTTTCTTGAATACTTTCTATCTTAACTTATTCATCTGTGAGTGAAGTATTCTATCTTCTCTATTTATTCAGCTCAATTAATCAATAGCATTAATGAAAATTGATATTCAAGTGTTTTGTAAAAAGTTTACAAAAAAATTTTATAAACTCAATTCACCCTCCTCTTGAGTACTAAAGTCACTTGGTAACAAGTGGTATCAAAGCTAAACTCTTGTATAAAGAGCTTAGTAGTTTCAAGAGAAGTGATGGCTTCTTCAAATGGTTTTTCATCGGAAGGATCTTCTATAAATAGACCACCCTTTTTCAATGGGGATGGTTATGCTTATTAGAAATAACGAATAAATTTTTTTATTAAAACTATTGATCTATATATGTGAGATGTTATAAAAAATGGTCCCTTTGTTCCCACATATGTTGTTAATAGTATAAAAGTTAATATACTAAGAAGTGAATGGACCGATGAAGACAAGAAAAAGGTCTAATACAATTTAAGAGCCAAGAACATCATTACCACACCTTTGGGGTATGATAAATTCTTTAAGATTTCAAATTGCAAGACTGCCCAAGAAATGTGAGACACTTTACAAGTTACACATAAGGGTACTAGTGAAGTGAAAAGGTCAAGAATAAATACTCTTACTCAAAGTATGAACTTTTTAGAATGAACCAAGGAGAAAGCATTCAAGAAATGTAAAAGAGGTTCACACATATTGTAAATCATTTTGCTTCATTAAAAAAGACTTTTCCTAATGAAGACCTTATTAACAAAGTTTTGAGGTGTTTGAGTAGGAATTGACAACTCAAAGTGATGACTCTTATGGAATTAAGAAATCTTTCAATAATAACACTAGTCACTCTCTTTGGAAAGCTCTAAGAACACGAATTAAAGCTAAACAGACTCAATCAAATGATAAGCATGACAAGAAAAAGAAGAAAATTACACTCATGACCACTTTCATCACAATTGATGATGATGATGAAGATCATGGAGATGGCATGGAGAACCTTGAACTAAATGAGGAGAATCTTAGTCTCCTTGTAAAAAAGTTTAGAAAATTCCTCAAGAAGAAGAGAATTCAAAGAGCCACATTTCCCTCCAAAAAAGACCTATCATAAAGGGGAAGGAACTTTGATAATCACATATTTTATACATTAATAAACCTTCATTTTTAGTCATTTAAATCTCCATGTACTTAATTGATTGAGCTTGGTCATGTTTTGTAAGTTTGGGCTCAAATTGTGCTTAATTGATCTTTTCTAGCATTATTAAGATTTTCACTATTTCTGTATGTTGGTCATACCTTGAGTTCTAGATGTTTACAAATTATGTATCTTACCTTGTAGGAAAGATGAGAGAGAGCTCTACAACTTTCATGAGAGCTCCAAGGCTGAATCGGACATCTAGTAGAGCTAATTGGACTTAGAAGTTAGAACACATGTTCTGTCACTAGAACCTGAGCATTGTGCACTAATTAGGACATAACTTGGGTTGTAGATATGATATAGGTCTGAAACTAGTGGCATTTGAAATCTAAGACATATATCTTCAATTCATATGAATACCACTTTTCCAAAATATGACATTTCATTGGGGTTTTCATCCCTTAAAGTTAGCCAATGAAATCAGAGACCCTTTGAGAATGATTTGTCCATAACTTGAGTTATAGACCTCCAATTAACATGGGTTTAGGCCCGATTACTCATAATGAACCCAGATTTGTAACTAATAGTTTTATAATCATGTGAAGTCAAATTAGGGGGTAGTTACAGGGGTTAGAAGTAGAAGTCCGAGACTTAGCTTTTTCATTCTAGACTTTTCTTCCTCTCTCTAGATCTAGATCTCTCTTCTTCTCTCCTTTCTCTTTAGATTTTCTCTTCTTTTTCTGAGTTCTTCCCTCCTATTCATGGAGGGGTAGGGCTTTTAATCAATTCAAAGGATTGAACATTCTTGATGCTTAATCTTGAGATTCTATTTTAATTGTTTATATTTAATTATTAATCAAGTTTTTCTCCTTCATCTTTGCTTAATTCTGATTGAGTTGCTTAATTTGATTAGAATTTTCATATGATAATTGTGTAATTACCATGTGTGAAAGATGAATTACAGAGACTAACCAATGCATTAAAGGTGTTTGATAAAATTTTTAGCTTGGTTGGATCCTAATTTTTAAGTTAATTTGGGTTTTGGATGGATGCTTAATTTGTCTAACCTTAATTAATTGAATTCTGGATGTGTATCTAGTAGAAGATCCATGAATCATTTTGAGGCTTCTTGATATGATCTAAGACCAAGGATTCCATTGATAATTGAATGGACCTTTAGTGATCAAGGATGAATTAAAATCAAGATTGGACAATTCTCTTGGATTGGTTATTTCTTAATTTTGTTTTCTCTTCTTTAATAGTTTCTGTTTCTGATCTTACTAACCCATTTCCCCCCTGTTTACTAACATCCTAATTTGATTTTGTGATCATAATCAGAGTGATTTATGGGCTCGACACGATGTTACCTTATATTACAAGTTATTTTGGTAAACTAATTATAAATTGATTTAAATTTGCTAGACTCGGCAGTTATCAAACTTCATCCATACCAACTTGCTACGAATGTGGAAAATCAGGACACATGAAGATGAAGTGTCCTATTTATCAAAAGAATGTGGAGAAGTTTAAAAAAAGACATTCTAAGGAAAAGAAAGGAAGGAGATCCTACATTACATGAGATGATAATGACATGGATTCCACGAATAACTCGGATAATGAGGAAGCCCATCTATGTCTTATGATTAGAGGAGAAGAAGAAGAAGAAAGTGACATAGGTAATTTCTTCTAACTTTGACTCTTCCCTTTCCTATAGTTAATTACAAGATGCATTTGAAGAATTATATAATGAGTCTGTGAGGCTTACAAAATTAGTTTCTTCATCAAAGAAAACAATATCTTCTTACGAAAACAAAATTTCTATTTTAACAAGGAGATTGAGGAACTCAAAATCGAGAATGAGACTCTAGGACTAATTGATGCTAACTTTTCATGCATGACTTGTTCTTCACATGAAAATCATTTACATCCTCATCTTGCTCATCGTGTAAAACATTTGAAAAAGAAATTAAGGAATTGAAAAACACTCTTTCAAAATTCACCTCTGGAAGAGACAACTTGAATATATTGCTAGGGAAATAAAGATCTGTTTTCCAAAAGGTCGGTTTAAGGTATAATGCCAAAAACTAACAAAAGCTTTGCAAAAATTTCTTTATTTTCTCAAGTACTTTAAGTAGTCCTTTCATTAAATGCTTTCATTGTGGGAAGAAAGGGCATAGTGCTTCAACATGTAATGTGAGGAAGAGCATCAACACCAAAGTTGGGACTAGAATGGTTTAGGTCCCCAAGGGCACCTTGCCCAAAGCTAACACACAAGGACCCAAGAAAATTTGGGTACCAAAGGTTAAAAACTAAATGTGTGTTGTAGGTGTACTTGAAAGCCAAAAGCTCAAATTAGTATCTTGATAGTGGTTGCTCTAAGTACATGACAAGAGATTACTCCAAGTTTTCCTTCCTTATTCCTAAGAAGCATGGGCATGTAACCTATGGAGACAACAACAAAGGGAAGATCCTTGAAGTTGGAAAAGTTGGTAAAATAATTTCCTCTTCTATTGATAATGTTTTACTTGTTGAAAGACTTAAACATAACTTGCTTAGTATTAGTCAATTGTGCGATAAAGAAAATAAAGTTATATTTGATTTTAATTATTGCATAATTGAACGAAAAGATGATAAGCAAGTTAAGTTTGTTGGTTATAGGGTCAATAACATATATATGATTAGTCTTGATGATATATCTTCAAATGATACTAAATATTTTATGAGTAAAGAAAATGATGTTACCAAGTGGCTTCCAATACTCAAGAGGGGGGGTGAATTGAGTATAAAACTTTTTCGCAAAAACCTCTTTTAATTAAAATGAATATCAAAAACTTAATAAATAAATGCACAGAAGGAATGAGAAGAAGAAAAGAAACAATAAAGAACAGCGAAAAGTAAATGCACAGTAAAATAAAGAGATTAGGAAAAAGAGAAGCAGGCACAGTATTTATCCTGGTTCGACCACTAACCCACTTGTGGTCTACGTCCAGTCCTCGAAAGCCGAGATTTTTCACTAAGTATACAAGCTTCAATAGGTGCTTGCTACCGTTACAAAATAGAGCACTTTTCACACACATGGACACTCTACCCTTGTGCTAAAGTCTCAGCCTGCAGGGATACCTCACCTTTATACAAACCTTGAGGGATGCCTCACCCTCGATACAAAATATCAGAAAATAGATGAAGAGAAACTCTCACTCAGAGTAAGTAATACAAATTGAAGCACTATAGAGCTCTCTAACAATATCTCAGAATTTTACCAAAAGAGCACAGAGAGAAAGAGAGAATTATGTAAACAGCGTTTTAGCACAGCCAAAAAATAAATTCAAGGATTGGTGTATGTCAGCCATGAGGGAAGGTCTCTATTTATAGAGCCTTTAAACAGAAAATTTCACTGGGGAAATTGAATGCATAATAAATGCAAAATTCGTTTGCGTATCAATTTCAAAAAAACAGAAGCTGAAACTCGTGGGTTATTCGAATACATTATTGTGGTATTCGAATACCACTGATATCAATATATAAAAAATAGTTTAAGCTTGGGTTATTCGAATGTCGTTATGAGGTATTCGAATACCTCTGATATCAGTATATAAAAAACAGATCAGACCCACGTTATTCGAATATCAAACCAAGGTATTCGAATGCCTTTAGCTGAAAACACGTTTGTAAAAGCCTTTTAGAAGGTTGTATTCGAATGCCTCATATGGTATTCGAATACCTCTATTAAAAACACGTTGTATTCGAATGCCTCAAATGAGTATTCGAATGCCTTTATTAAAAAACACGTTTGTAGAAGCTTTTTCAGAAGATTGTATTCAAATGACTTTAAAAGCATTCGAATGCCTCTGTTAAAAACATGAAAAACGCTTCTATGAACAAGATTAGAAAAACCACAATCTCTTTGATTATCAAAGGCTTATTAGAACTTTAATTTGGTTTGTAGAAAAACAAGTTCTTAGATCTTTTGAGTTAAACACTGAGATATTCTATGAGAGCTCTGTACAAGAGAGATCCTAAGTCCTAAAGCTAGACTTAAACGACTTGAACTTGATCTTCTCATCATCTCATCATCTCCATATTTGTTATCATCAAAACTCATCATCAATGTTGCATGGTAATCACAGATGATTTATGGTTATAGTGTAACACCTTAATACAAATTATCATAAAATAAGCAGTATATTTCAGGATAAAATATATTAAGCATGTCACTTGCTAAAATGTATAAAAAATAAATCCATAATAACCTGTACAGTCATTATAGAGAGCCACGAAGATGAAAATGATCATATATATATACATCACTGGCTAACAAGTCATACTATAATACATAAACTTTTATAAACAAAACAGCAAAGTAAATAAATACAAGCTGATGCAAAAAGAAGTAAAGCAACTAAACTAAGCCTTCTGCTTCTTCTTTTTCTTGCCATTTCCCTTTGAAGGGTCTTCACCTAGATTTATATGGAACACACAGGAGTGAGAAATCAAAATTTCTCAGTATACGCATACTAAGACCAGCAGTTAATCATTTAGAACAAATAAATCAACTATAAACGTACATACACATGATGTAACCAATTATCCGATAATCAACAATGTCAAAGAATTGTCCATACAATTCTAAGATACTATCGAACAAGCAACCAACCCATCAAGTAACTAAGCAAGACAACTGCCCATACAATTGTCAACAATGCAATGATTTATGTTATGAGATATGATTATGCTCAAACAACATCCTAATATTATGATTATGCAATGTCAATTAGTTTTTGAAAACACGAGTTATTTATTTATTTCACAGAAACCTTCGTTTCTTGTATATGCAAAGCAGGATAAGCCTAAAGCCTAAACTCACTTGGTAATAGGTAGACACTTTCCCTTCACCAATGTAAAAGTACTTAAATGCCACCCCCATACCGGTATCCCTGACCATGCAAGCATAAATGCAAGGAGAATTTAGATCTAACACCTTATTCTGAGGTCATATAGTTGTGCACACCATTTCAGGTCACAATACATAGGAAACTAGCAAATACCAAGTTTGAAAACTAAATATCCAGGCCATATTTTGAACACTAAAACATAGGAATCTTAGCCTCACTTATCCAACAAAGTAGTAAGATTCACATTTCTAGCTTAACAGTATCTAGAACATCACACAATCACCTCACAAGTGATTTAGAAATCAACAGCATGTTGATTAAGGTTCTAAACACTAACCTAGGCATTCTGTCACACTTTGAATATCTAAGAATTTTTAAAACTTTTCACATATGCAAGTTAATAATTCTCTCCAAGAAATATCCCCCAAAGTACCTCATTACACCTTAAAAGACTTGCATAAATGATCCTATCAAGAAGGCAATTAAATTAGCATTACAATATTAAAAACATGATTATGCCTTGTCTTGGCGCTTGAGCACGTAGAGTACGAGTGCTTGAGCACGTAGAGCACGAGTACCTGAGCGAGCTAGCACTATCAGACGCAACTCTCTGGGTGACGGGTGCTTGAGTGCGCAAGCCACGAGCACTTGAGTGCTGAACGACTAGAGGCAAATCTACAGAATTTTGCAAATTTGTGCACTGCTCCGTTAGTGCAAAATACGAAATTTGATCACTTCAAATTGGTTTCTAGGTGATTTTAAGTCCCTGAAAAGTTTACTAACATGAAGGAAATATTAAACACCAATTCATTTCATCAAAAATGGATCCTTGCATCAAATCACTCATCCAAACCCCAAAATCTACACTTTGAGCATTTTATGTCTAAATGGAGAGTTTTCAATTTCTAATCCAAACTCTTGACATAAACAAGTGATAAACAACACTTAAAACTTATCCAAGCAAGAAAATCACTCAAAACACCGCAAGATCTCAATTTGGCATATCAAACCTCAATACAAGCTTAAACATGAAAATGAGAAAAATGAAGTTTTAAGCTCAAGAACCCCTACCTTAAGCTGCTATGATGTGCAGAAATGAGCTTCAATCTTTAACCTCAAATTTCCCCTTCTCCTTGTGCTTCTTGTTCCCTTTTTTTAACCACTTAAACCTCCACTTTTTTTGTTGTTTTTGGTGCAGCCGTGAAGAGCAGAGAGAAAAGGGAGAAATAAGGAAAACAAAGTCACCAAAAGAAGTCCAATTTAAAGGCTAAAATCGTGGACAATTTTAGGCCTTAAGATATAACACTAATACTTCCTAATTTGCTAAAAACACTTAGATTTAGTTAAATCAAGTTTTTCAAGTTCCAACAACTTTAAAATAAATAATAAGATTCATTAAAAATGTCATTTCACTAGTATCATATTTTTCCATATCTGTGACTAGTCAATCTGGCATTAAAGCACATAACCAATATGCCTAAAAATATCAAACTGATTCTGATTATTTTCAAACTTTAACCACATCACAGAATACATATTTATGACTTAAAAATAAATTATCCACATCTATTTCCATTAGCTAAGCCATTTATGCTAATATCTAGGTCATTTTAAGTAACTTTTCATCTTTCGGATTGTAGCAAAAATGTCTAAACTAACTTAGACTGTCACAAAATTAAACAGGCATGTTAAGCAAGTATTAAGCTATATTTGTAACTATTTACAAGTGTAACATGTTGAAGAGGATGTTACATATGGCAAAGAAGAATTGCACACATTCACATGGATCACTTAAACAAGTTGGTCTCAAAAGAGCTAGTAATTGGACTATCTAAGCTCATTGAGGCTAACCTTCCTAAGTATTTTTGAGTGGATGTGGTTAGTACCGCTTGTTATGTAATGAATAGAGCCCTAATAATACCAATTTTAAAGAAAACCTCCTATGAGCTATACAAAGGAAAGAAGCCAAATGTTTCACACTTTCATGTCTTTGGATTTAAATGTTTTGTTCTAAACAATGAAAAAGATAACTTAGGGAAGTTTGATGCTAAATCGGATGAAGACATATTTCTTGGCTATTCTAATCATCATTAATAAAAATTTCTTAATCAGCAATGGAAACATTCCGTCGTTGATTCATTAAATTCTGTCGCTATAATGATTAGCCACGGAATCTGTCACAGAAAAATTTTAGTCTCGTAATCCTTGGTGGCTAATTTCTTAACGACAGAAATATAATTCCTTCTCTAAATAGCGACAAATTTTTTTGTCACTAATTAATATAATTCTGTCGCTAACATCCATAACCAAAGTTGTTTAATTATTATAAAATTATTATTTTGGCTACTATTTTAGCGATGAAAATATTCCATCGCTAAAAAAGTAGTATGAATCTATGCTTGTTAGCGACAAAAATATTTCTGTCGCTGATAACTTAAATTTTTTTAATTATTTTTTTTTAATTTTTAAACAGTCCAATTATATAATTTGAACTTATATACAACACAACATTACAACAATCCAATCCAAAATACAACAACAAATTTTTAAAATTTAAAAATATCATTATCATATCATATCACAAAGGATTTCAAAATATTAAAATAAAAATATAATTCAAAAGATCAAGATAGTAATTAAATTAAGTTATACAAGTTCCTTATCAAAACAAACATGAAGTCAATGTATCAAATACCAAGAGGAAAAATATCATAGTCATCCTCATTCATGTCATCCTCATCCCCATCACCAAGTGGATCATCCTCGTGACCGCTGCTTGTAGCTTGTGAGCCACTATTAAATGCGTTCAAGCGCTTTAAGATTGTGTTGATTAAGTTTCCCTATTCCACCACCTGCGTACTGAGACTTGCAACCAGACTTCTCATCGCTTCCATCTCCAACTGTGAACAACCTTTAGCAGATGCAGAGGAAGATGATGCATGAGAAACAGCATCAAATCCCAAGCCAAAGATGCGTTTCTTACTGCTAATGCCTCCAACAACATCCAAGTAGATGTTGTTGTTAGAGTAGATGTCTATAGTCTTCTCCCCCGGTGGCACTGATATGTTTCTGGTACTCATCTTGACAAATGCAATTGTTAATAAATATTTATGCTTGCAAATTGACTTAACCATATATTAAAATTTAATTGCAACAACGGACATGAAAAGCAAATATCAAAAAAAGGACATCAATAATGTTGGAAGAGAAGAATTGGGAGTAGGCATCCACGCATATGCGTGAAAGGCACCACGCATGTGCGTGATAGCCTTAGTGCAAAATAATTGGATAAAAAAAATTATGCATATGCGAGAAGAGTTCACGTATGTACGTGATAGTATCTGTTTTGGATCAAAAAGACTTATGTATATGCGTAAAAAATTTACACATGTACGTGAGAGATGTACAAAGAAGAATCAAACATCTAAAATATCCTTTCTAATTAGTCAACACATTGCTTTATCTGAATTAACAAAGATGATAATTACATATGGCCTTCGGTACAAATCAACCGTGAAGGCAGAGGCCAATGGGCAACAGAAACCACATGTGGCATTAATAGCATATTAACAAAATGAATATAATATATATATATATATATATATATAAGGCGCAAGCGCCAGCAGAAATCCTACACGTGAAATGGTGGAAGAAAAAATATTCTAGACGAGAAACATTTTAATGAATTTCAATTAGAGATTGTCACGTGGTAATTAGAAGTAGTTCAATTTGTAATAAAATAATAGATTCGTACGTGTTAAATGATCCCAACCCAAAAAATAAATAAATATCAGAAATAGTAGGATTTATGGAAACATTTTGGATAGTAGTTTTTAACAAAACACTATTATCAACATAATATTTTTTGGAAAATATTTTAGACTGAAAACTTGTTCACAAATGGAAAGATATTTTATTTTCTTAAATACAAAAAATTCTTCTAACTATTATTGGTAGAAGAGTTATTTTTCATTTAACAAAGAATTTCTACCAACTATTGCAATAAACATACAAAAATAATAACTAAATATCATAAATCAGTTCCTAAAAAATGGTACAACAGATTAAGTTTTTTTTAAAAAGAAAACTATTTTCCTATGACAGCATTTACTTTTAATCTGGAATAAGTTATATTTTTTATGGTTAATATCGGCATGCCGGCAGAAAAGATCCAATGACATAAGAGTGCTGTCTTCATTTCAGAGATCTGACATTCCTTTTGGATTCTTTGAGGTTGAAAATGTCTAACCTGGCTGGGCTGCTGATGCTGTAACTGGAACATTTGTTGGTTAATAGCAAGCTGTTGAGCCATGTGACTTGAGAGAAGGGTGTCTCCACCAAGTTCTGCAAGAGTGCGCCTTAAACGTCGGACTTCAGCATCCAAGGTCTCATTCAGAGCTGCCAAAATAAGGACACAAATGATTACACGGCTGTTGAAATGTAAACCTGCCATTATGCTGCATTAGACACTCTAAACTCTAAAAATCTTGTCAGATTTATGCATAAAAGCAGAGGACCCTGCATTTGAAGATATAGAAATTGCAGAAATGAACTATTGCGTGCATCACTTTCATCAGTTCCTTAATCGTTAAAACAAAAATCAATACTGCCCATTTAACATTTACAACTCCTGATCTTGGAGCTCCACATGTACATAGCTAAATATTTAGACAGACCGGTCACGTGAAGATATTCAAGTCCAGCACAAAATCAACGGAGTATAGTGCTTTTGAAGAATGGAGAGGGAGAAAATGGAGAGATACAAGTTTATGCTTACAAGTCATTGGTATATGCTTACAAGTTCAAGCTGATTAAAACACATTGCCAATGCCAATGTCTTGGAGAGATACAAGTTTACAGTGTATAATTACACAATAATAATTATCTTGATCGTGATTGTAATCACAAATAAAGAAAAAACATCAAGTGAAAGTGGTGGGTAACCAATTGCATTCCCCTAATATATTTGATAAAAGTTCTAACAAAAGTAGCCACATATAAAGAGAAAATATAAGAAATTCACAAAGTAGTGGTTCATCAATAACCATTAGCACTTCCATAACATTTTTGATAAACAAAAAATCTAACAAGAGAGAATAATGACATCTAGTAACGAAGACACAGCTGAGAAAGGCTTGGAGGCAATAAAATTTGTGGTAATAATGATGGTCAATTTTAATTTTTGACTATTTTCTATCAAATATCAACGCATCAAATATACTAAGTTGTAGTATTCATGCTTATACAAGAAAAAGGAACATTTGAACCTTTTCTGCCAGAGCCCCCCCTCCCCCCTCTCTTTTTCTCTCTTTATTTCTTTATATTTTGACATTAAGAACTTTTTTATAGAGGTAAAATTAGGACAACATATGCAACTAAAATCATATTACATTCATGCATATTTTATATGCAGTTTTAAAGGGGCTATAAAATGCAAACAAGAATTTCAGAGAAAACACAGTATTAGTCCAAATTTACAAGCATTTGTCAAGACGAAATCAAATTCCTAGGCCAGGCAGGCAGATTTGAAAGGTGTAGAGATAGTCACACATAATGATGAAGTAATATGCCTTAAGAAACATGATTGGATAAAAAAATCACTCATTTTGTTAATCAGCATTAACCATTTCACAAAGTTGAGAACCAACAAAAGTTTGAATAACTATATTTACACACTCAAAAAATATCATACAGTGAAGAATTAAAGATTGTTATTACAAATAAAATCCATTTACTTAAAGAAAATCAGAAATTATTGAACATGATCATATATTATGGTTCTGGTTATTTCTGTGCCAAAAATGACACAGTTATCTACTTCAAATAAAGAGTTTACACTTAATAGGGTGGAATAAGTTAAAAGCATATTTGAGCTAACTAATACATAAAGAAGAAGGAAAATGTATATACATACCATCTTTCAGTTGGGACTGTTGTTCCAAGGCTTTAAGCCTCAATTAGTACTCGTTATTCTGACTTTTAAGCTCTGCATTATCCATCTGGAGACAAGCACAATGAAAAAAGGGAGAACAAGAAGAATGAGCAGTAGTATACATGATTCATGACAATAAAATATTGTTGACTAACTAAATAAAAGGGGATATAAGCTCATCTAAGAAGATATACACCTGTAATTTGGTAAACTGAGCAGACTATGTGGTTGTCTCGGTTTGAAGAGTTTGCACCTTTTGCTCCAATTCAGAAATGTATCGCGTCTTCCACTTTTTTGAACGAGCAGTTGATAGACAATTAGCCAAAATCCTAGAAGAGTATACGATAAATGACATTCCTTTTGAATTGGCATTACTTTACAAATCTACATTTTCCATCAAGTTGAAATTTGAATTAGATAATAATAATAAGAGATTTGGCAGATGGCCATAAGGTAAATCCGACATGTTTCAATGCTTACCATAGATCCCAGTTCGAAAACAAAATGGCACAAAACTCGCCAAAAGGAAATTAGAAGAAATAGATCTGATTCAGCAAAGACCGAACTTAACTCAGGTTGTATAAACACTCAGAAACCTAAAATCCAATACCAACCAAGCTAAAATTAGAAACTTGCATATAAAAATCAGAACTTGTGTGGTAGGTGTCGCTGTTGCTAAGACCTTGAGGCATTGAGGCGTGGAGGCGTGGTGTTGTCTATTAAATGAGAGGGCGCAGAAAGGAAAGAGAGGGAAAAAGAGGAGCGAGGGAAAGGCGTGGTGTTGCTTAGGTAGCAATGGAGAATAGGGAGGTTTTAATTTGCAGGAATAGAGAATGGGGAATGGAAGTAGAGCATTTAGGGCAGATAGAGAATGAAAATGAGAGGGAAGAGCAAAATAGGGAGTGAAGGGAAAAATAAGGAGGGAAAGAAATAAAAGTAGTAATTTAAGTATAAATGTATAAAATACGTATATATGAGAATGAACACCAAACATGGCGTAGTGGTAACTAGCGCATTCCCTTTAAAACATGGCTAAGGTTTCAATTCCTGCCTATCTACTAATTATAATAAAATTTTCATATTTTTATATATACAACACTATATATTTCATTTTAATATTAACATATTCATATAAAAAATTTAGCGATAGAAAATTTTCGTCCCTATATTTTTATATAATAAAACGCTTTTTTCCTAAAATAAAATAATTTAGACAGAATTTGTTATGGATAATTTAGCGATGGAATTGTTCCGTCACTAAAAATCCATCGCTAACTATAAGAAATCAAATTCGTGGTAATTTTCGTCACTAGTAGTCACGGAATTTTTTTCGTCGCTAAATTATGTCGCTATACACAACATTTTTAGTAGTGCGTAGTAAAGCTTTTAGAATTTACAACAAAAGAACTATGACCATAGAAAAGTCCATTCATGTTGCTTCTAATGAAACTAACTTAAATAGACCGAGAAATGATTTTGTTGATGATGTTGTAGAAATTTTGGCAAGAACACACTTGGAGAGCAAGGAGAAAGAAGTCAAGAAGCAAGAGGAAAGTCAAGTAGATCCCCTAAGACAAGAGGATTCACAAGTCATGGACTTTCCTAAGGAGTGGAGGACTTCAAGATATCATCATCTTGACAAGATGATAGGTGATGTATCAAAAAGGGTAACTATTAGAAACTTTCTTAGAGATGCATGTAACCATATGACTTTTATTTCACAAATTGAGCCTAAAGACCTAAATAAAGTCATTGGTGATGAATATTGGATCTTGGCCATGCAAGAGGAACAAAATTAATTTGAAAGAAATTAATTTTGAGAATTAGTTCTAAGGCCCAATAGATCATCCCATAACTGGCACCAAATGGGTCTTTGGAAACAAATTTGATGAAAGTAGCCTAATAATAAGAAATAAAGTTAGGTTGATTACAAAAAGTTATAATTAAGAAGAAGAAATAGATTATGAAGAAACCTATGCATCCGTAGCTAGATTAGAGGCCATTAGAATGCTACTTGCATTTGCAAGCATCATGAATTTCAATTTTTATCAAATGGATGTCAAAAGTGTTTTCTTAAATGGTTTTATTCAAGAAGAAGTGTATATGGAACAACCTCCTAGTTTGGAAAGTTATGAATTGTCTAACAATGTTTTTAAGTTGAAAAAGGTCTTGTATTGCTTAAAACAAGCTCCTAGAGGTTGGTATGAAAGGTTGAGCAAGTTCCTTTTAGAAAAAAGTTTCTCTAAAGGAAAGGTTGACACAACATTCTTCAAGCATAAAAAGCATGATATACCCCTTGCACAAGCATATGTTGATGACATATGTGAACACCCAATTTTGACCGGACTAAAAAATAATAATAATAAAAATAAAATAAAAAAATAATAAACAAAAAAAAAAAATCACACTCACTCACCATCCTACTCGCCAGTAGTAACTCCTCCACCCTTTCTCCACACAAACCAACTTTTCTCCCCACTCATAACCACTCTCCTTTACTCCCCACTCACTTTCCCATTTACACTACTGGACAAACCTACTCCCTCACATAATCACCCACTCCATTATCAGTTTGTTGCTACTCACTCCATTATCAGTTTGTTGCTACCCACTCCATTATTAGTTTGTTGCTAGACTCTTTGATAATATATATACATTTTTCCTTCAACGAGGATGGGGGAAATGAAATTATTATCAACTCTCCACTCTGAGATTCATCATTCTCAACTTCCAACTTCATCATAAACTTTCCCTCACTGTAACCAAATCCTCACTAAACTAACTCCATCATCAACTCTCCACCCTCATTCAACACTCACCTTCATCTTCTTCATCTTCACCATCAAGACAGCCACCCCTACTAATCACCTCAACTACATTCTGTTCACTCCCTAAACGATCCCCGTAACCCCCTCTAAACTGTCATCTTCCCCTTCTCAATTCCTCACCAAATTTGCCAACGTCCTAATCACCATTCCACCATAACTTCAACCCCTGCCTTTCACCTCCACAAACACCACCAACCAGAATCCACTTCACAATCCCAGCCAAACCATCAAACACAACAACCAGAACGCGTTTGCCCCCTACCATAATCATCACCACCGTGGCCCTCCATCACTTCTCACTCCATAGAGATAGAACCCACCGAGATAGAACTCACTGAGACCACCGTGGCCCTCCATCACTTCTCACTCCACCGAGACAGAACCCACTGAAGATAGAACTCACTGAGACCACCGTCCCGAACCGTTCCTCGCGACCCAGCAGAGCCAACCGTGTCCGCCGTGCTCATTAGAACTAAGCCGCTCGAATCAGAGTCGAAACAGTGAGTCGCGTCCTCCATCGCGAGCAGATCCGCGAGCCCAAACGCGCGCCGTCAACTGCAGATCTCCCTGTGTGCGTTGTCCCACACCGGTGCGTCACTGAGCTCGTGTCGTCCTCCACACCGTGCCAATCGCACCGTCACGTGCCGCCTCGCACCGCGTAGCGCCACTCGCCGCCGTAGCTCCATCTTCGCGCACCATCGTCAGCATCAGGTAGTACCCCCGCACCCTTTGCATCACCTTTTTGAAGAAGACAGAGGTAAGCCTCTCACTTTCAGCTTTCTTCATTTTTGCTTCTGAGATGTATGATATTGTTTGTTTCTTGAAGCAAGTTTGAGTCTTTAAACAATAAAAATGACGCATCGTATAATGGAGGGGTCTAAGTGCTGATTTCTTATTGAAAAGGGGAAGTGAGCATTTAACTTAATGGCGTTGTTATTCTGAATTTGTGGACCATCATATATAGCACTACTCTTTTAGATTGATTTGAGAGAGAAAAAAAAAAGCTTTGGCTTGTAGCTGCCTTGCATATTTTAAGTTTACATTGAAATGTGTTGATTGGTCCTGGTCCAGTAAAGAAAACAATTACTATTATAATATGTAATTGAGTGGCTGTCACGTTCACTTTTTGTTTTTTTTATAAATAAAATAAAATAATAAATAGATAAAACGTAAAATGGAGGGATCTAGAAATTATTTTTTTAATAAATTTTTTTAAAGGAAACATGATAAAACAAAAAAAATAAAATGATAAAAAATACCAAATAAAATAAAATAAAATGATTTAACTTTTGTTGAAAAATAAAATAGAATTAAGCGAAGCATGACAAACTTGTTGATCCTATAATTTTTGTAATCATCCGAGTTGCGACATGACTTGATGATTCAAATTATTATTATTATTATTATTATTATTATTATTATTATTATTATTATTATTATTATTATTATTATTATTATTATTATTATTATTAGTATTAGTATTACTCAAATTATATTTAAATTATTATTTTGTTTTCAATTTTTAAGTTAAATCACTAATTGATAAATTTAAATAAATTTTTTTTTGTAACAAATTTGATAATCAGTGGGTGACGTCTCTAGCGCGACGCGAGCTTTACCTATTCAATCCTTAATTTGAATAACTGAGTCGCGACAGCTTGTTAATTCAAATTTTTAAATTTTTTTTATAAAATCAACAAACCCACAAGTATTTTCTAAAGAACTACGTGACTTTGAATTCCTCATTACACCTGAGGATACGTAGGAGCGGGACTCATATTCCGTCAAGCCAAAAATTAAATTTTCATAATTTATTTGTTTATTTCATATTTTTTACAAAAGGGGTAAAACAAATATTTTCAAGGATTATTAATAATTTGCATAATTAATTTAAGGTACCGTCTTAGGACGGGTGTGTTAGGGGTGTTGTGGGATTAAGTTTCCGTCCTTCTCTACACATAACCGACTCCCGAATTCAATTTGGTTTCAAAGACCATTTTTCTTGGGTTTTCTAATTTTTCCTAATAAATAAAATAAAATTGGTGGCGACTCCTAAAATTATTAAATTATTTTAATTTAAGTTGCTATTTCGCCGCGATTAGCACGGTCGCGACAGATGGCGACTCCACTGGGGACACTTAGAGAGTCAAGCCTGTTGTATATTGGTTGTGCAATTCTTGTGACACTTATATGTTTGTTTTACCTTTTTGTTTGTGTTTTGGTTTTTTTATTATTATTTTATTTAATTTTTTATTTAATTATTTTGTTATCAATTTTGATTTTACTTTATTATGCAAACCTTAGGATAGAGGATTTTTGGGAATCTTGTTTCGTTTTGTAGGATGTGAGTAGTTTTTAGAATTATGAAATTATGTATGTTCTCTACACACACTACACCTACACGTTTATCGCACACGTTCGAGTGGGGCCCTATACCCGGGTCTGAGTGAAGCCTAAGTTAGGAAGAGGTTGTGTAGTTGTAATCATTTTGGATGTACATCCTGTTTAGTTATTGCGAAAATCTCATCTAGAGTGTGCCTTTTTCATGAATGTCCTACACTTAGTGGTTTACCCACTGTTTGTGGTCAATATTCTGAAATGAGACTTAACTCTAGAGACCTTTAGAATAGTAGAGCCACCCAAGGAAAGATCTCACGAATCAGAAAAACATAGAGTCTTAGGATAGAATTTCAAACTTAAGGCAATCCTTTAAGGCACAATAGAGCATACTTTTTTGTTTTTTTAAAATTCATTCATGTCATGATTTCTATTGTAATATGGTCCACGTCCTAAAAATTATTAAAGGGAGGTGATTCGTTATTAAAGGATCAACTATTACATTCATTCTTAAAAAAAAAAAAAACTTTGCATCTTTGCATCGTGTTTCTTTACTATACCCTAATCTTATTATTTTTCCACAATTTGTTAGAGAACCGTTAAAACTCAATCAAGGTTTGACTGTGAGTATCTTTGATGGAAAGAAATATGGGATCAAATGACAAGGGTATGACCTTGAAAAAGACTCTGCAACTCAAGGCCAACAAAGTTAATACTGAAAGCCTAGTGGTTATAGGTCAAATGTTGAAGAAGACTCAACGTTTGACACTCGCAGTGAAGTACGGGAAAATTCTAGACCTACTAGAGGTGAATGTACAAGTGGAAGCGATCACTGCAGTGGCTCAATATTATGACCCACCTCTTAGATGTTTCACTTTTCAAGATTTCCAGTTAGCTCCCACTTTAGAAGAATTCGAACAGATCCTAGGTTTGTCGTTGGAAGGTAGAAAGCCATACTATTATATGGGACATTATGCATCTATCCAAACTGTGGCAAATGTTTTGAAAGTGCACGCGAGAGACTTACAAGGTGCGCAGCAGAATAGAAATGGAACCAAAGGGTTTTCAAGAGAATACCTTGAAGGACAGATGCGTCACTTAGCTAAGAGTGGAGATTGGGATGCTTTCATAGATGTGTTAGCCCTCACCATTTATGGCACAGTCTTGTTCCCTAATATTGATGACTATGTGGATTATGCATCAATCGATGTGTTCCTTGCTTACAAGTTCAATACCAACAACCCTGTCCCAGCCATTCTGGCAGATGTTTACTTTACCCTGAACTTTTGTCACGAAAAGAATGGTAAAAGAATCCTTTCTTTGCTTGCTTCTTAGGTCTTTGTATGTTTGGCTCACAGCTCATGTTTTCAACAGATCATACAAAGCAGAATGCCCTATCGCTGACTTCAACATGTATCAGTTGAGAACCAAGGACAGTCGCGAATGGGCGGACCATTTGGCGAAATTAGAAGAAAAGCATATAAGATGGTATCCTTGATGGAAAGATGTAGAGACTATCATCTACCAGTGCGGAAGGTTTCCAAACGTACCCCTCATGGGTACATGAGGATGTATTAATTATAATCCAGCCTTGGCACAGCGACAACTCGGTTATCTTATGATAGGACCACCCGCAGAAGTTCAAATAACCTCTTTTGTTCTTTACTATATGGATATGGAAAACACTGAATTACTTCAGGATATCCGAAGTGCTTGGGATAAAGTTATCCGAAAAGGAAAAGAATTGGGAGTCAGAAGTTGTGCAGCTAAGGAAGATTATCACCAATGGGTTAAGAACAGGGTTCAGGAAATCAAGTTACCATTCAAGACCCCGACAATCCTTATGGTTGGTGAATCTTTAACCTCAGTTGTGATCGAGAATGAAGAGATGATAGAAATGAAAGCCAAGTTCATAAAAACAGAAGAGAAAAATGAGGAAATGGAAGCAGAGTTGAGGGAGACCCGCCAGGCATGCGCGGCCTTAAAGAGGGAAAATACTGAAAAAGACCATGCTCTTGAAGGGGCTAATAAAAGGATGAAGGCAGAACATGATTACATGTTAAAAATCAAACATTGCCTGGAGGCAGCAAACAGGGAATTAAGGCTCCGAAGGCAAGAAAGGGACGGAGTCATGGCTGAAAATCAACAGCTTAAGAAGCAGCTCAAGAGTGTTAAAGCAACCCAGAGTGATGCAATGCAACTGGTAGAGGAAATGAGGCGGCAGATGGAGGTAACATCTAAGCGATATGAAGATATGATCAACAACAAGAAGCTCTACATGAAAGAGACAGTTGCAAAATATGAGGCAGCATTACAACAAGAACAGGAAAATATGAAAGAATTGATGGATCAGGTAGAACAACAAAAAAGGGATATCAATGAATGGAAGAAGAAAGTCCATTTTTAGATGAGTCGTTTTGCAAAATTGGCATGTTTGGCTAATTCGACAATTGCGGATACTCCATATCATTTGAAGAAAGCCGATCAAATGGTTAATCCTTTTGAAACACCGATAGAAATCAGTGATTTTATTGAGTACTGTAAGAACCTTATAGGGCGGATGAAACAGATGGCTAAGGCCTATTCAAATAGGGAATAGTCTTCTTCGGCTAGATCATGATGTATTCATCCAAGAAGCGATGTATTGTCATATCTTTTCAGTTGAATGAATAAAGTATGCTTGTTTCGGCACCCATTTGTTTTGATCCCATATTTCACTTGAGACTTAATACTTTTGAACGAGACGTTCTGGGTAATAGTCACAATAAACAAAGATCAAAGATACTCATAAAACCACTAACAGTCCTCTAACAAATAAGGAAGACTCATTGATCTTCTAAAAAAAATAAAAATAATTAAGTAATAATAATAATTTTACCATTTTCAGGTTAAAAAAAAATTTGAACCATTGCTCGTCCTCGGAAAACTCAGATCACACAAACCCGGACCTACGAAACTAGGTCGCAAACTAGGCTGCATGAGATGTCAAGCTCAGAAAGAAACTTAAGTCAAGAGGTGGATGAAATAAGAGGAAGAATCAATGCAATGGCAGAAGGACAATCAAGGGTCAAAGATTTACTGAGACAGTTAACTGAGACCCTTAGACCAACAAATGGAGCATCTATCGGCACAAGGGCAAATGCAAACGCAAGTGACAATATGAATGAAGAGGGTGATTCCATGAACGAAAATCATGAAGAGGAGAAAATTAATGCAGAAGTCACTCATGAGCAGCCAGTGAAAATATTTCTGAACGGCAACTCAGAAAAAGAAAAAATATGAGATGAATTGATTGGAAAGATGCAAGAACAAATTAAAGCCATTCAAGGCCCCAATTTATATGGCCAGGTGGGAATCAATGAACTCTGCCCAGAAGTTGAAGTTAATATCCCTAAGGACTTCAAAATTTCAGACTTCTCAAAGTACAACGGAAGCACCAATCCAAAGTTTCATCTAAAGACTTACATTACTAAAATGGCCATTTGGTCGCGGGATCAAAAATTCCTAATCAATTTATTTCATGAAAGCCTGACTAGGCCAGCTTTGGAATGGTACATGCAACTTGACCATTCAAAGATTTCTTGTTGGGATGATTTGACAAATCTATTTTTGGGGCAATATCGATTTAACATCGACACTGCACCAACCCGAGAACAACTAGGGTCAATGCAAAAGAAGAATGGTGAAGCTTTCAAGCAATACGCTCAAAGATGGAGAATGCTGGCAGCCCAGGTTTAGTCGCCACTGACTTCATCAGAAATGAGCTCGTACTTTATGGGGACATTAGGAGCACCTTTTATTGGGTTGATGGCAGGGGCTGCTTACCAGGATTTTTCTGACCTAATTTCGGCTGGAGAAAGGATCGAGAGTCTTGCAAAAGCAGGAAAATTACCTACTGGAAGTACAGAGAGCAATTTTTCTAAGAAAATGGCACCAATAAGGAAAAAAGAACCAGAAGTCAATTATGTGCATCAACAAAACTCATGTTTTCCTCGTAATCCACAACCATACCATTCTTATCAAGCCCCTTCACCCGCTTTTCCAGCCTATCAAACTTCATACCAATTTAATAATGTTCCTTCACCACACCCATATGCCTCAACTCGTCCTGTCAATACCAATCGTTCTCTCGCACCTCGAAATCCAGGAAACCAAGGGTTTGCTCGACCCCCATTGAATCTTCCCCCTTTTCCAAAGTTGCCAATCTCCAATGCTGATTTGTTTCAATAGTTGTTCGATGCGTATTTGGTTGCATGTGTTCCGTCTCGCCCTATGGTACCCCCATTTCCAGCTTGGTATAATCCTAATGCAACTTGCAAGTTCCATATGGACAACCCAGGACACTCAATCGAGGATTGCGAGGTATTTAAAACAACAGTGAGAAAATTGATTTCCTGCGAAAGCTAGACTTTGAAGAGGAGAAAGGACCCAACATTACTAGTAACCCAATTCCAAATCATGGTAAGGGAATTGTAAACGCATTGGAAAAAGAAAAGGATGGAGTTCAGAATGTAGTAGATGTCAAAACTCCTATGAAGTTAATATTCCAAGGTTTGGTCCAAGCAGGTTACTATTCTTCAGTAGCCTTTGAGGATGTAGGATTCAAATGTGATACTGAACCCTATTGTGAATACCATATGGAGAAGGGGCACGATATTGAGAGTTGTCAAGAGTTTAAAGCTCAGGTGCAGAGATTCATGGTTTTGGGTGTAGTGGATGTTACTCAAGCAAGATGAATTGCAAAAGAAATAGACACTGTGGAGCGCTTAGTTCTCAAATTTCCATGTACTAGTGAAGTCCCGAATTCCAAGAAAGTTGTCATAATGATGAAGAAGCCTACACCTTTTCCCTATAGCGATACTCATGATGTACCTTGGAAGTATGATGTCAAGGTGGAGACGCAAGGCAATATAGGACAAACTTCTTCAGCCCCTATGGCTCATGCAGCAGAGCCTGCGCAAAATGTGTCAAGTGTCATGGACATAGGAGGGATCACAAGAAGTGGTAGATGCTATGGGCAAGAAGATAAAACTGGAAAAGGAAAAGCAACCCTCATCGAAACAAAAGAAGAAGAGGAAGAAGAATTCCTAAAAATCATGAAACAAAGTGAGTATGATATTGTAGAACAACTCTGGAGAACTCCAGCTCGAATCTCTCTTTTGTCACTCATCATAAACTCTGAACCTCATCGCAAGGCACTGCAGAAAGTGCTAAATGAAGCCTACGTAAAGCCAGATGTTACCCCAGAGGGTTTAGTGAACATGGTAGACCCAGTAAGACACGTCAACGTGATCCCTTTCTCCGAGGAAGAAATGGTACATTCGAATGGGAATAACCCATGTGCTTTGCATATCACTTTGAAATGCCAAGGGTATGTAGTCGCGAAAGTTTTGATTGATGGGGGTTCTGCTTTGAATGTCCTTCCAAGGATGACCTTATCCCAACTAGCTATGAGTGTAGAAGACCTTAAGCCTCAAGAAATGACGGTGCGAACCTTCGATGGAAGAAAAAGAGGAATTTTGGGAGAAGTGACCCTTCCGCTCGAGATAGGCCCAAGCTGTTTCCAAGTACTATTTCAAGTAATGGAGATTGAGCCTACGTATACTATGCTTTTAGGAAGACCATGGATCCATGCTGCTGGTGTTGTCCCCTCAACCCTGCACCAATGCTTGAAATACATTAACAATGAGTGTCTGGTTACCATTCGAGGGAAAGAAGAAATCTTGCTAATGAAGCCTACTTCAGTGCCTTATATTGAAAACACAGATACAGAAATGGAGAACTTCCTACACAGTTTCCAGTTGGTAGAATCCAAAGCAGATAAAGATGAGACATCGTCTAAAGATGTTCATCAAATTGTGAATCGCATAATGACAAAGAATGGTTATCAAGCTGGGAAAGGTTTAGGAGTCCAGTTGCAAGGAACCAAGTCTACAATCACCCTACCGAAGAATAAGAGCAGATATGGTCTAGGATATGAGGCATCTTTAGAGGTCATGATGAAGCAGGGTTTGGCTCTCAATGAGAAGAAAAAAGAAAATGACATGAAAAAGACTATTCCTCATCTGAAGGAAACATTCCCTGTCCTTGTTGAAGTTATTAATGGAACCTCCAATCCTCAAGTCCGGCCAATCATTAACAATGTAGAGGAAGACTCAGGAGAAGACCATGTTATCCAACCTTCCAAGAACTCAAAATCTCTAGACAATTGGCAATCTGAGGCGTTAATTGATGTGATTGCCGCAAAGTAATTGTTTAGTCTTTATGATGTTGAACTTATATTAACTCCTATCGAAGCTTTAATGTGGTTAACTTGTGTGTTTTCCTTAGTATGATTCTCTGTTCATGTTATCTCCTGTCTAAGTTTTTAATGCAATAAACTTGTGTGTTTCTCAATTAATTCACTACTTTGTTTCCTCTCTATTATTAACTTCCCCTTTTCTTAGCTTTGTTCATTTACCATAGTCTCTTTTTGTCAATAGTTTCCAATTTGGTATAAATAAATCTTCCAGGAATTTGGGTCTTGTTGTAACATTGTCCCATGAAGGGATTCCTAAAAGCTCAAGGATGGATTCTTATTCAATGATGGATATAGATAACTATGACTTAGACGAAGATAAGAATTCCACTGAGGAGTTTGCCAAATTAGTAGAAAGATCGGAAAGGGAATTCAGCCTGGATGAAGAAGTGGAGGTGATCAATATGGGAACTGATGAAAACAAGAAAGAATTAAGATTGGTGGATAACCCAGAGTGAGAAAACATGATCAAGTTATTTAGAGATTACATGGATGTCTTTGCTTGGTCTTATCGAGATATGCCAGGGCTCGATCCGAGTATAGCTTCCCACAAAATTTCGCTATACCCAAATGCTGAGGCGAAAATACAGAAATTGAGGAGAATGCATCTTAAAATGTCTTTAAAGATCAAGGAGGAAGTCACCAAGCAATTAGAAGCAGGATTTTTGGAAGTATCTAGACACCCAGAATGGGTAGCAAATATCGTCCCTGTTCCGAAGAAAGACAGAAAAGTCAGGATGTGAGTGGATTATAGGGATTTGAACAAAGCTAGCCCTAAAGATAATTTCCCATTGCCTCACATTGATGTCCTTGTCGATAACGCAGCAAGAGGTCATAGATTCTCTTTCTTGGATGACTATTCTAGATACAATCAGATTCACATGGATACAAATGATAAAGAGAAAACCACATTCATCACGACATGGGGAACTTTTTGTTACAAAGTTATGCCATTCGAATTGAAGAATGCTGGGGCGACCTATCAGCGTGCCATGGTTACTTTGTTCCATGATATGATGCACAAAGAAATTGAGGTATACATGGATGACATAGTTGCCAAGTCCAAAGAAGGGGAAAGTCATGTGATAGTGTTGCAAAAGTTGTTTGAAAGACTCAGAAAGTACAAGTTAAAGCTAAACCCGGTGAAATGTATTTTTGGTGCATCAACTGGAAAATTGCTTGGTTTTGTTGTTAGCAAGGAAGAAATCAAAGTGGACCCTGACAAAGTCAAAGCAATACAAGAGATGCCTACTCCCAAAACTGAAAAGGAGGTAAGAAGCTTTCTCGGGAAATTGAATTACATCGCTAGGTTCATAGCCAATTTGACTAGCACTTGTGAGGCAATCTTCAATTTGCTAAAGAAACAACATCCAGGAGAATGGAATGAATACTGCCAAGAAGCTTTTGAGAAGATAAAAGCTTACTTACAAAGTCCTCCTATTTTAGTACCACCTACACCGGGTTGTCCTTTGATATTGTACCTCACGGTATTGCAGACATCCATGGGAGCAATGTTAGGGCAGCATGATGAAATAAGAAAGAAAGAACAGGCCATCTACTACTTGAGCAAAAAGTTCAATGATTGTGAGTCCCGCTACATGGCAATCGAGAAAATATGTTGTGCACTAGCATGGACGTCAAAAAGATTAAGGCAGTACATGTTGTACTATACAACTTGGCTAATCTCAAGAATGGACCTGATAAAGTACATATTTGAAAGCCCTCATGTTTCCACACGAGTTTCCAAGTGGCAAGTGGTTTTTTCAGAGTTTGACATAAAGTACATGACTCGAAAATCTATTAAAGGAAGTGTAATTGCAGATCATTTAGCTGAGAACCCGCTCAATTACGAGCAATCTGATGCCCGAATTCCCTGATGGAAACATTTTAGCAGTTGAAGAAGAAGAGTCAGATGAAGAAGACACATAGAAGATGTACTTTGATAGAGCAGTCAACATGTATGGGAGTGGCGTAGGGGCAGTGGTCACTTCACCAAGTGGGAAGCAATACCCTGTCGCCATCAAGTTAGAGTTTGATTGCACTAATAATATTGCAGAATATGAGGCGTGTGCTCAAGGATTGAAAGTTGCAATAGAATTAGGAGTGAAAGAACTACAAGTATATGGAGATTCAGCACTGATAATTTATCAAGTGAATGGGGAATGGCAGACTAAGGATCCAAAGTTGATTCCATACCAGAAATATTTGATGCAGTTGATCGAAAAGTTTGAAGGGATCACCTTTTCGCACTTAACTCGAGATAAAAACCAATTCGCCGATGCTCTGGCCACTTTAGCTGTAATGACTAATCTGAATATTCATGCTAATGTGCAGCCCATCTGAGTGAGGGTAGAAAGCGAACCGGTTTATTGTTCTAATGTTGAGGAAGAAAAGGATGGTCAGCCTTGGTTCCATGATATTAAGCAGTACATTAAGTTCAGAGAGTATCCATCAGCGGGTAAATGATACAAACAAAAAGACCATCCGCCAGCTTTCTATGGCTTTCTTTTTTAATGGGGAAATATTGTACAAAAGGAACTATGATGGCACACTCCTCAGATGTGTAGAAGCTAAGGAGGCTCTTACTATCTTAACAGAAGTTCATGAAGGAATTTGTGGAACGCATGCCAATGGTATCTTGATGGCTCGTCAAATCTTACGATGTGGTTATTACTGGTCCACTATGGAAGCTGATTGCATAGAATATGTCAGAAAGTGTCATAAATGCCAAGTATACTCTGACCGCATTAATGCACCACTTGTCTCATTGCATAATATAGTGGCACCTTGGCCTTTTTCAATGTGGGGAATCGATGTTATTGGGCCAATAAATCCAAAAGCTTCCAATGGCCATAGGTTTATCCTAGTAGCAATTGATTACTTCACCAAGTGGGTAGAGGCTGCTTCCTATGCCAAGGTCACTCAAAAAGTTGTTCTTAAGTTCTTGAGGGCAAACATCATCTGTAGATATGGAATTCCAGAAAGGATTATCATAGATAATGCCCCTAATCTCAATAGCGCAGAAATTAAGAGTTTGTGTGAGAGGTTCAAGATCAAGCATCACAATTCTGCTCCTTACAGACCCCAGATGAACGGTGCAGTAGAAGCAGCAAACAAGAATATCAAGAAGATAGTAGCTAAAATGGTGGTCAATTACAGGGAATGGCATGAAATGCTCCCCTATGCTCTTCATGCTTATCGCACTAATATTCGATCTAGCACTGGGGCAACACCATTTTCCTTGGTTTATGGCATGAAAGCAGTTTCTCCTATAGAGGTCGAAATTCCATCTTTAAGAGTGTTGATGGAAGCCGAGTTAGAAGAGGCAGAATGGGTAAAAAATCAATATGAGCAGCTAAACATGATTGAAGAAAAGCGATTAAAAGCCATTTGTCATGGGCAGCTATACCAAAGAAGAATGGCAAGAGCTTTCAACAAGAAGGTACGCCCTAGGGAGTTTCAAGCAGGAAACTTGGTTTTAAAGAAAAAACTTCCAAACCAAGAAGATGTCCAAGGCAAATGGGCACCGAGTTATGAGGGGCTTTATATCGTTAAGCAAGCATTCTCTGGAGGAGCCTTATTTTTGACAGATATGGATGGTAAAGAATTGCCAAGACCAACGAATACTGATGCAGTCAAAAAGTTCTATGCCTAAAAAAAAAAAAAGAGCCCGTTAGGTCAAAAACTCTCAAGGCCGGCCTAAGCAAAAGTTAGAGCATTCAAGTTAGAAAAAGTTCAAAATCGACAAAGGCTCTCCTAAGAGATGTCACCGAAAGGGCTCACTCAGATAGCATAAGAAAAAAAACTGGGGCAATTTTAAGTGTTGAAGAGTTCGTGTTACTGGCAAAACTAAAAAAATGGGGCAAATTTAAGCAATGATCAGTGGAAGAGAATTCGTGTCATTGGCAGTTAATGGTTGTAATGTCCATCTGAGAATTAGGACCTATCTAATGAGAACGAAGGAATCCTAACTAGGGCAATTACCTTTCACTTTATCTCTGCGTTATCCTTTGTACTCTTTGTCACTTTCAGTACATTTATGTGCTTGTGAACATTCAAATCAATAAATATTTTTCTTTTTTTTCTTTCCCCTTATTTTTTCCTCTCCTGTGAAATAACATATGTTTATTACAAAATGTTTCGATAAGAGGGAATATAAATTCAATATCAGTGATTTAACAATTTAATGGCAATCCTCTAATTAACAAGTTAGGTCAAGAATGAGTTAGAAGGTTCAAACGTAGCAAGAAAAGCTCCCAATGCAATCCGCAATATCAAGAGGGAGACTGTGTGCCTGATGAGCAAAATCAGAAGTAAAGTTACCCCAACGTCCAAAGATCCCAAAGAAATTGAAACAAGTTGATAAGCCTTAGTTTATTAGAATCTGCGCTTGGGTTTGATGGATCGAAATTTTCTGAGGAAGCAATTAGCATTGGATATGCAAGTAAAAGGTTTTGGCATAATGTTTTCAATCTATTGATTTTGAATTATCAGAATGAACATTGCAATATCTTTCCATGATCAAAAGACAATATGCTACAACAATTTGTGATAGTGATGTCTTTGGCTTTTGCGCCAAGCTTCACTATTAAAGAACAGCAAAAAAAAACACACAAAAAAAAACAACAAAAAAAAGAGAAAATAACTCGTTAGTCTGAAAATCCTGAAAGGGCGGTCCAAGCAAAAGCTAAAGCAAATAAATAGGTAAAATCTCATAGAAAATTGGCTTGAAACACCTTGAAGGATGCACCATACTGGGGCAATTTTGAATTGCATTTGATCAGCTACACAGGGGGAATTTGTTTTGCATTTAGTTGGCCATACTGAGGTAAAATTTTCTCTTAAGGACTCAGTCAAGCAGGGGATCAAAGGACCTTTAATAAAAGAAAAAGAAAAGAAAAAGGAAAAAGAAAAGGAAAAAGAAAAGAAAAAGAGAAGGAATTAGAGAGAAAGCTGTGTTAAAAGAAGTAGCAATAGAGACATCGATTGAGAGATCAAGTAGTTGCAGGGAATCAATTTGAATGAACGACAAAGTTAAATACTAAAAAAAATTTCTCTCAAGGAATTAGCCAATAAAAATATAGAAAGAAATAAGAAGAAGAAGGAAAGAATCAAAGGGTCTAAGGAAGAAAGGCCAGTGAACAAAGAGTTTGATTGGTCAAAATTTCCCAAACAGAAGGGAAAAGTAAAAAGAAAAGATGAAAGTGAGTATTTTGAAGAAAGCACAGCGCAAAATTCATCCATATTGAAAGTCAAAAGAAGAGCATGAAAGTCCATGGCCTGATAAAAAAAAGCAAAAAAAGAGAAAAAAGGAAAACATAGGAAGGTTTCATGTCATTTAACTTTTGATCACATTACTTAAAAAAAAAAAAAAAAAAAAGAAAAAAAAGAGAGAAAAAGAAAAAGAAAAGGAAAAGGAAAAGGAAAAAGAAAGAAAAGAAAAAGAAAGAAAAGAAAAAAAGGAAAAAAAAAAGAGGTTGAATTTTTTTTAAAAAAAGAAGCAAACACAGATCAGACAAAAACAAAAATAAAAAACAATGCTTTCAAAGAAAAATGTGAGCGCATCCGCTCCTTGTATTGCTTTTCTAAATTTTGGGACACCAGATACCCACTGTCATTGCTTTTGGGACACCAGATGCCCATTGCCTTTTTAATTTCGGAACAACAAATACCCACTACCTTTTAAATTTTGGGACATCAGATGCCCAATGTCTTTTAAATCCTGTGTCAAGTCCATTGTCTTTTAAATTCGGGACACCAGATACCCACTTCATTTTAAATTTCGGGACGCCAGATACCCAATGTCTTTCGAATTTCGGAACACCAGATGTCCACTACCTTTTAAATTTTGGGACAACAGATACCCACTACCTTTTAAATTTCGGGACGTCAGATGCCCAATGTCTTTTAAATCCCGTGTCAAGTCCATTGTCTTTTAAATTCGGGACACCAGATACCCACTTCATTTTAAATTTCGGGACGCCAGATACCCAATGTCTTTCGAATTTCGGAACACCAGATGTCCATTACCTTTTAAATTTTTGGGACACCAGATACTCACTATCTTTTAAATTTCGGGACACCAGATACCCAATGTTTTTCGAATTTTAGGACACCAGATGCCCACCTCATTTTAAATTTCAGGACAATAGATACTCATTACCTTTTAAATTTCGGGACGCCAGATACCCATTTCATTTTAAATTTTGGGACACCAGATACCCAATGTTTTTCGAATTCTGGGACACCAGATACCCATTTCTTTTAAATTTTGGGACACCAGATGCCCACTGTCTTTTAAATTTCGGGACACAGAAGCCCACCGTCACTCCATGCACTTTATTGTTATTGTTTTAATTTGCATCCTATAAATTACCGAACAAAATTGGAGTTCATGTCTTTACTCGTTTCTTATGACGATAATATGAAAAACCACAATTTTCTTGTTATCTAATAAGAAACAAGTAAAGAGGGGCAACTGTGAACACCCAATTTGGACCGGACTAAAAAATAATAATTAAAAAAAATAAAAAAATAATAAACAAAAAAAAATCACACTCACTCGCCATCCTACTCTGCCAGCCGTAACTCCTCCACCCTTTCTCCACACAAACCAACTTTTCTCCCCACTCATAACCACTCTCCTTTACTCCCCACTCACTTTCCCATTTACACTACTGGATAAACCTACTCCCTCACATAATCACCCACTCCATTATCAGTTTGTTGCTACTCACTCCACTATCAGTTTGTTGCTACCCACTCCATTATCAGTTTGTTGCTAGACTTTTTGATAATATATATACATTTTTCCTTCAACGGGGATGGGGGAAATGAAATTATTATCAACTCTCCACTCTGAGATTCATCATTCTTAACTTCCAACTTCATCACAAACTTTCCCTCACCATAACCAAATCCTCACTAAACTAACTCCATCATCAACTCTCCACCCTCATTCAACACTCACCTTCATCTTCTTCATCTTCGCCATTAAGACAGCCACCCCTACTAATCACCTCAACTACATTTTGCTCACTCCCTAAACGATCCCCGTAACCCCCTCTAAACTGTCATCTTCCCCTTCTCAATTCCTCACCAAATTTGCCAACGTCCCAATCACCATTCCACCATAACTTCAACCCCTGCCTTTCACCTCCACAAACTCCACCAACCAGAATCCACTTCACAATCCCAGCTAAACCATCAAACATAACAACCAGAACGCGTTTGCCCCCTACCATAATCATCACCACCGTGGCCCTCCATCATTTCTCACTCCATAGAGACAGAACCCACCGAGATAGAACTCACCGAGACCACCGTGGCCCTCCATCACTTCTCACTCCACCGAGACAGAACCCACCGAAGATAGAACTCACTGAGACCACCGTCCTGAACCGTTCCTCGCGACCCAGCAGAGCCAACCATGTCTGTCGTGCTCATCAGAATCAAGCCGCTCGAATCAGAGTCGAAACTGTGAGCCGCGTCCTCCGTCGCGAGCAAATCTGCGAGCCCAAATGCGCGCCGTCAACTGCAGATCTCCCTGTGTGCGTTGTCCCACACCGATGCGTCACTGAGCTCGTGTCATCCTCCACACCGTGCCAATCGCACCGTCACGTGCCGCCTCGCACCGCATAGCGCCACTCGCCGCCGTAGCTCCATCTTCGCGCACCATCGTCAGCATCAGGTAGTACCCCTGCGCCCTTTGCGTCACATTTTTGAAGAAGAGAGAGGTAAGCCTCTCACTTTCAGCTTTCTTCATTTTTGCTTCTGAGATGTATGATATTGTTTGTTTCTTGAAGCAAGTTTGAGTGTTTAAACAATAAAAATGACGCATCGTATAATGGAGGGGTCTAAGTGCTGATTTCTTATTGAAAAGGGGAAGTGAGCATTTAACTTAATGGCGTTGTTATTCTGAATTTGAAGACCATCATATACAGCACTACTCTTTTAGATTGATTTGAGAGAGAAAAAAAAAAAGCTTTGGCTTGTAGCTGCCTTGCATATTTTAAGTTTACATTGAAATGTGTTGATTGGTCCCGGTCCAGCAAAGAAAACAATTACTATTATAATATGTAATTGAGTGGCTGTCACGTTCACTTTTTGTTTTTTTTATAAAAAAAATAAAATAATAAATAGATAAAACGTAAAATGGAGGAATCTAGAAATTGTTTTTTTTAATAAATTTTTTTAAAGGAAACATGATAAAACAAAAAAAAATAAAATGATAAAAAAATACCAAATAAAATAAAATAAAATGATTTAACTTTTGTTGAAAAATAAAATGGGATTAAGCGAGTTAAATGACTTGTTGATCCTATAATTTTTGTAATCATCCGAGTCATGACATGACTTGATGATTCAAAATTATTATTATTATTATTATTATTATTATTATTATTATTATTATTATTATTATTATTATTATTATTATTATTATTATTATTATTATTATTATTATTATTATTACTCAAATTATATTTAAATTATTATTTTGTTTTCAATTTTTAAGTTAAATCACTAATTGATAAATTTAAATAAATTTTTTTTTTGTAACAAATTTGATAATCAGTGGGTGACGTCTCTAGCGCGACGCGAGTTTCACCTATTCAATCCTTAATTTGAATAACTGAGTCGCGACAACTTGTTAATTCAAATTTTTAAATTTTTTTTATAAAATCAACAAACCCACAAGTATTTTTTAAAGAACTACGTGACTTTGAATTCCTCATTGCACTTGAGGATACGTAGGAGCGGGACTCATATTCCGTCAAGCCAAAAATTAAATTTTCATAATTTATTTGTTTATTTCATATTTTTTACAAAAGGGGTAAAACAAATATTTTCAAGGATTATTAAGAATTTGCATAATTAATTTAAGGTACCGTCTTAGGACGGGTGTGTTAGGGGTGCTGTGGGATTAAGTTTCCGCCCTTCTCTACACATAACCGACTCCCGAATTCAATCTGGTTTCAAAGACCATTTTTCTTGGGTTTTCCAATTTTTCCTAATAAATAAAATAAAATTGGTGGCGACTCCTAAAATTAAATTATTTTAATTTAAGTTGCTATTCCGTCGTGATTAGCACGGTCGCGACAACATAATTTTTGGTGCTACTAATGAGTCTCTTTGTAAGGAGTTTGCTAATACCATGCAAAGTGAGTTTGAAATGTTAATGATGGGTGAGCTCAACTTCTTCCTTGGACTTCAAATCAAAAGCTAGGGATGAAACTTTCATAAATCAAGCCAAGTATTGCAAGGAGCTGCTCAAAAAGTTTAGAATGAAAAATACCAAGCATATGGCTACACCAATAGATACTTCTTGTTATTTGGACAAGGATGAATGGGGTAAACCCGTAGAAATCACTAAGTATAGAAGTATGATTAGCTCTCTCATTTATCTTACAACTAGTAGGCCTGATATTATGTTTAGTATGTGTATGTGTTCTAGATTTTAAGCTAATCCTAAAGAATCACACCTATGTGCTATAAAAAGAATCATGAAATACCTAGTAGGCACTTCACAAATGGGTTTGTAGTACCCTAAGGGTGCCTCATGTAGCCTAATTAGTTATTATGATTTTGATTTTGCTAGATGCAAAATTGATAGGAAGAGTACTAGTGAGACATGTCACTTGTTTGGAAGCTCTTTAGTTTCTTGGCATAATAAAAAACAAAATAGTGTGGCATTGTCTACAGCTGAAGCTGAGTATGTTGCAGCCGAAAGTTGTTGTGCACAAATCTTTTGGATGAAGCAACAACTTCTAAACTATGGACTGCAGCTCAATCACATCCCTATAAGGTGTAATAATACTAGTGCAATCAATTTGACTAAAAATTCTATTTTGCACTCTAGAACAAAGCACATAGAAATAAGGCACCACTTCATTAGAGACCACGTTCAAAAAGGAGATTGCATGCTTGAGTTTGTTGAAATAACTAAACAACTTACAGATATTTTTACTAAACCATTGGCAAAAGAAGCATTCTTTTGCATTAGAAGAGAATTGGGCATAATTGATCAATCATGCATATAAATGAATGTTTATGTTTATTGCTTTTTCTTTGATTTATCTCTTTTGAATCATTAATGACTTGAGCATTAGAGGTATCCCAAAATTTGTTTTACAGGTACTCCATCACTAAGTAAAATCCTAAACTCAAGATTGATCATGTTTTGCAAGTTATTTTAATTTACTGATGCTATTTCTAATAGGTTTTATTCAAATAAAGAAATTTTTATTCGAATAAACACTCCTAGTAGCCCCTACAATCTGTTCTATTAATGCTTTTATTCAAATAAGGGAAAAAACTTATTCGAATAATGCTTAGCAGAAGCATTTGTTTTCTGATATTGACTGGTTTTATTTGAATAAGCTTATTCGAATAATGCATGGCAGAAAGCCAAGTCTATGTGTTTTCCATGCTTTATTCGAATAATCATAAGTTTATTTGAATAAACACAAGCCTTTTTGAAGGCAACAACCTTCTCTCCTCCTTCATTCTCCACTTTTGCTCTTTCTCTTCTCCCTTGTCTTCCTCACTTCTCTCTACGCTCTAAAGCTTCCAAATCCTAACCACCCAAATCCACCATTGTTGGCCCCCGCTTTCCTTCATTTTCTCTCTTCCCTATGCAACCCATTTTTTTCTTACCTTTCCCCTTTTCCTATTTATCAACTCACACACCACACTTTGCCCTAAATACCAACACCCTTCTCCTCAAACTTCCCCAAGGTTCTGCCATGGCATCTTCCTCAAACCCCAAATGTGCCTAAACCAAAACTGTTCCAACTGACAACCCCTTAGATTTGAGAAGGCTTTCTTCTAACCATGAGCATCTTAGGTGGTTGAAGTGCCACTTTTTGTCCAAGAAACTTGTCCAAGTGAAGCATTTGTATTTAGAGTTCTTTGCTGTTGAAGGTTTCGAGTTTGTACCGTTCCTTGAACACTAAGGAATCCTGAGGTTGTGCACTTTCAAAGCAGAGATCTACCCGAACCTCGTCAAAATGTTCTATTGCAATCTGGAGCTTGACGGTGAGAACCTTGTGACTGAAGTGAAGGATCAACAAATTGTTATCACTCCAAGTGATTGGGTGCATTGGTTTGACGTGCAAAACAATGGAAGATTGGTTGAAGAAGACGGCTGAAAGTTTTTTGATGAGTTTAAGAGGTTAGAAACTATCAAAGGGATGTTAAAGTTGGGTCTTGCAATACCCAAAAGTGGTGTGAATAGTGGAATACTGAAAAGCCAAGACAGGTTTCTACACTATACATATGCTCACGTCCTACCCCCAAGAGGAGGCAATTATGCCTACTTGAGTGAAGATGACATCATCATGGTGTGGGTCTTGAAGCGGAGATACCAAGTCAACTAGCCCAACTTCATCATGAAACACATGATAAAGACGAAAGGGAAGGACATAATAAACCTGCCCTATGCTCTGCTGATCACAACTTTCCTTCAGCGCTACCCATATATCTTAGCCATTGAAGATTCCATAAAGATGACTCATCATAATGTTTTTAGACTCTTAATGCTCAAACACATGAAGATGAGGAAGGATGAAGATGGCAGCTGGGTCTGTGTTGATGAAGCAGTAACTGAGCCTGCTGTTAAGGTCACCAACGAACACATCATGGTGACTATGCTTGACATGAAAGCATACATGGAGAACACCATGGGTGGCATGTATGATAGAATAGAAGCCATTGAACAAGAACAGGCATACATACGGGGAATCTTGGATGGCATGAGGAGACACTTCCCTCTACCTCCCCAGAAAATCAGTCTTAGGATTCCTAGTCCTAGGATCTTTGTTTTTTATTGTTTTGGTTGTTGATAAAATTTGATGATGTATATGCAAATGCTTAATCAAATGTAATTGACTGATTCTTTTTTATGAATGAATGAATATATCTTTTTGCACTCTATTTTGAATTTTATTTACTTATGAGTTTAGCATAATGTTTGACCTTGCTGAATTGCTGTTGAATATCAAATTGTTGTTGAACTTGAATGAATATATTGAATATAAATTGTTTTAGCTCTATGCTTTATCTTGCCCCATCTCTCTAATAACTTTGTGGATTCCATTTAATAAAACTAACTATTTTCCCAATAGTTGTTTGTCATCATCAATAAGGGGGAGATTGTAATTGGCTATTGGCCTTTGAAGATTATTTTGATGATAACAAACATGAAGATGATGACAAGATCAACTCCAAGACCTTCAAGAATAGCTTGAGGACTTAGATCTTTTGTAAAGGTAAAAGAGGTTCATGCTTAACCTCTAAACTTGTTTTTTCAAAGAATCCAATTAGTATAAATGGTTTCATGGCTTTAAGATGGTGTTTGGTTTCTTAAGAAATAACCTTTAAGTGCCTAAAAGCTTGTTGGAACATTTGAAAACAATTGGCAAGTTTTAAAAGTTTATTAAAGTGTTTTCAAATAGGTTTATTCGAATAAAGGATTTCACTAGTCAAATAACTAAAGTCAGAGAGCCAACATTTCTATTTCATCAAGCTTTATTCGAATAATACAAGGCATTATTCGAATAAGAAACTTCAATAAGCTACACACCTTTGTTTTTTAAATGGTTTATTCGAATAACACTTCTGTTATTTGAATAACATGTTTCAGAAGCCTTTTTTAGTTTATGCTAAAAACGCATTTATTCAAATAATCAAAGGCTTATTCGAATAACATATTTCAGAAAAGCCTTCCTGCTGTGCTAAAAACATGTTTATTCAAATAAGGATTTCCTTATTCAAATAATTAGGTTTCCAGAATTAGAAAATAACGATTAGTATGGTTATATTTAATGCTCCAACCACCCCCAATGGATCTTTAATGCTTTGGGCTATAAATACAAGTTATTGGGTAATGAAGTCTGTTAGGAAATCAATATGAAAATCCTTGTTGATAATTAATACAAGTTCTTACAGCTAATATCTTTAAACCCTTGTTTTTGAGCTTAAAGTATGATCAATCCTTATATTCATTAAGTTTCAATTTGTATTATCTACTCTTGTGAGAGTTTCTCATTCATCTATACTTTAATTTTCTGTAAAGAAGGTGAGGTATCCATCAAAGAATTGTAAGGGTGATGTATCCCTTATTGTTAAGGCTCAAGCACAACGGGTGAGACATCTCAAGGTGTATTGAGTGCTCTAGTTTCTAAAGGTAGCAAGCACCTGTTCAAGGTTGAAGTGATAGTGGAAAATCTCAAATGATTACTTGAGTTCTGAACGCAGGTCACAAGGAGTGGCTGAACCAGGATAAATATTGTGTTTACTCTTCTAAACTCAAACTCCTTTACATTTGTGGTTTAATTTCATATGCTTTCTTGAATACTTTCTATCTTGGCTTATATATTTGTGAGTGAAGTATTCTCTCTTCTCTATCTATTCACCTCAATCAATCAATAGCTTCAACGAAAATTGATATTTACGTGTTTTGTGAAAAGTTTGCAAAATATTTTTATAAACTCAATTCACTCACCTCTTGAGTATTGAAGCCACTTGGTAACAATTCAGAGACTTCTGTTTCCTTCTAGCAATTATAAAATTTAGCTATGCAAGGCCATGGATGAAAACTTGAAGAAGAAGGGTGAAGAAGAAGAAGAAGAAGAAGAAGAAGAAGAAGAAGAAGAAGAAGAAGAAGAAGAAAGAAGAACAAAAAGAAGAAAAAGAAGAAGAAAGAGAAGAGGGACGGAACAGTATGTGTGAAAATTTGTTGATTTCTTTCCCTTTCTATCCTTCAAGTATTAGGATTCAAGCCTACCAAATCTCCCATAAAATCTTCTACAAAATCTCCTATAAAATCTACTATTAAATCTCTTACCAAATCTTTTATAAATATTCTAAATATTATCCTCAGATAACAATATCCAAATCTAACTAATTAAGAAAAATATTAAAAATAAAACAAGGTCCTAATATAACTAGGAGAGTGGTGTTTTCAGGTGAAATTTTTGTGCATCAGATATGAAAATTTCCAAAAATACACCACGTTAGATTCATGCATTAGAATTGCAGGATAAAGAACATTCCAGATTATGAAGCGATATCAAAACTATCCAAAATCACCTAATTACATTAGTTTTGCACTTAATGTCTCCATTTGCATCTTAATCAAAATATAAGAATAATGAGTATATTTAGGCACTAAATAAGTATAAAAGATTAAACATTAAGGGAGAAAAATATGACATTCTACATTCTCATCAGTGATGATGACGGAGTACTAAGAATCTCTATAGACACACCACTACTTTGCATTGTTTCCTCACTACTATTCCCTAACATTTTCCTCTCACAAAAAGGTATTTTTAGAAAGGAAAAAGGGTGGAGAATGAGAGTACATTGAGTTTAAATGGTGAAAAAGGCTTGAGAAGAGCTAGAAATCACCAACAATCACCACTGATACTCATCAGAAATTGCCTTGGTTCACTGGAAGGGAAGAGTAGAAATGCTAGAGAAGGAGAAAAGTGGGAGGAGAAACCCCCCACTCTTATTTATAGGCAAGGGAAACCTCCCCAACCATTGTCATGAATGGGGGCAAAAGCATCTCTTCCATATCATTTCAAAATTTGAAAACGGTTATTCTTGACATTATGAATCCCAAACGGTGGCTTCCATTGTTCTTCAACCACGTGGTGTACTATTTCTAAACAAGAGTAGTTGAAAGGATAACACTCAAAATGTTTAGAATTGAAGCATGCGTGACATTTTAGGAAGACACCCAAGTCGGATCATAGGCTTTCACTAAGATATCATGGTAAAACCATAACGCAAATCTCGATTCCAGACCAAATTACACCAAAATTTTGATGAGCCCTATAAACAAATCTGCATAGGGGCAACCTGCTATGTATCCTGAATAATAGTATGATGACTTAAGTAGAATGATCCATTTCAAATCCCAACCTTACTCATTAACATCGGGGGCATACTATGACACATCACGGACCTCGGCCTTTTGGAAAACACATCACGAGATCCGACATTTATGTTATGACTTGGATCCCTTTGTCTTATGCATGTCGTGTGCTCCTATTGAAGTCCAATATCTTGACACTTAGCTATCACATCTAAGCGTCAAGTTAGGGGCAACTGTTCTAGATCAGGTTTTGGGTTAGCGGTTCTAGAGTAACCCAACCCACCAAAGTAGGATCTCAGATATTTATGTGCATTATTAAATAAGTTGATCTACCTATTTATGATGTACAAATCTCTCACAAAATTCCTCATAGATTCAGACACTAATTACATCCCTCATAAATAGGTAAATTAATTATCAGAGATAACAATCCCATGGATTTTGATCCTAAATAATAGCATTCAATTCAAATTAAACTACATTTCTAATCACCCAAGGCGCTCCTATAAATACTCTACAAGGTCTCAAAGGTATGCATCTAATTCCAAATACTAATAACCTTGTGCACAGCCTAATTTGAGCAGCAGAGTACCTTTTGTAGGTACCCACCCCCCTTCACACCATCATCGTTGTTGTCGTGCTACAGAGGATTCCACCCTCAACCACCTATTCATGTATTCCTCTGAACCCAGTTTAGAACAAATTGAAACTTTTTATATGATAATTGTAACATTTTTTTTGTATAAAAAGACTCAATTACATACTTTTCATTAAAAAAAATAAAATTGCAACATTTTTACAAAAAAAAATGATTATAAACTTGTTTAACAAAATTTGTAAATTACTGGCCGATGAATTATGTTTATAATATTTCTTAGCAAGCTCCTTATCTAGTTAAAAATAAAGAGTGGACAATTAACTTAATTACCACCCCAATTTGGATGTTATTCTTACAATAATGGCTAAAAAGATACATTAGTAAAAGACCAAAAATAAAGAGTGGACAATTAAAAAAACAAAATTAAAAAAGTTTAAAGGAACTTTTAAAAAAAATTAAAGTTATATGTACAAAAAAAGAAATTTAAGTAACTAAAAGTGGTTGTCACTTCTAATTTCGTTTATAGAACGAGGTGAGTTTTATGAGTAAAGATTACTATTGCCATTAGATAGTTAAAATTTTGATGACCATAAAAATTAACGAGAAAAGAAAGTTTAACTATTTTTTTATGGGAAAAATTAAAACATTTTAAAATAATTTTAAAATGATAATTTTTGTCATGTAGTTTTTTATATAAGTGATTAATTAGAAAAGACTTTTGTAACAAATTATAGAATTAGGAATTGAGATTACTTGCCTGCTTTGCCTCCCAAGATGCTCCGCTAAGGTTCTAGCCCTACCTTCGTGGGTGTGCAACCTCTTTCCGCAATAGGTGGTGTCGTCTCCATCAATTGTTGAAGTTCTCTCTAAGGCCACTGGCCTCTAATCCCATCTTCTTTATCCACCATTATCCATGGAACCCCCCACCTCATTCCCTGCTAAGTGCTCTATCTCGTAGCATGAGGCCACCACTCACAGCGCATCGTATCTAGACATCCCTGACTATGGTGCTTTTTTTTGTGCATTTTAGTATTTTTTTAGGTGCATAAAAATCCCCTGACTATGGGTGCTCTATGTCTAGCCTCTAGTTGCATCGTTGTTTAGAAAATCGTCTCCTACTGGTGATTATATGCTTGTTGATGTTCCTTTCTTTGTTTGGTACCATCTTACTCGACTCCTAAATCTGCACAGATCCTCAGCCATGGCTTCCTCTAGTACCCCCAATGAGATCGAATCTAGGTGATAATGGCAAAGGCAACGACAATGGCGGTGATGATAATGATGATGACGACAAGGTTGTACACCCTAATGAGAAAAAGTGGCAAGAAGAGCTTGATGTAATAAAGACCAACCTTGATGAGATGTTCTGCGCTAGCAAGAGCAAAATCCACACTACCATGATTCAGTGTGATCTGCAATTTCAGGGGAAAAAAGATTTTGTCCTGAAATTTTGTGCTATCATGAGATTTATCTTAGGGGTAATAAAGGTTAGGTGTTTGTACTTGGGTCAGAGAAAGAATATTGTGTTTGGTGGTTATGTGCACAACACATTTCCTTTGATTAGTCATGTGTAAGAGGAACCTTGAACCATTCTTCCAAGCTTGTAGAATTTTTGGGCACATGTCTCTTTCTCCTGTATTTAGGACTCTTGTATTTGGGACTTTGATTCCCTCTTCATTCCTAGCAATGAATTAGCTATTTTTGACAATTTTTTTTTATAGAATTAGGAATTAAAAGGGTGTTTGTTTCAGATGTCTTTTGGCATTCAATAGCTTTTATAGCAAAAAAAAGTTGTTGCTTTATTGTTTCAATGTGTTTGGCAATTTGAAGGAAAAAAAACAATAACTTTTTTAACCTTATAAAAGTTGTTGGATGGCAAGCTAAAGTTTGAGCATTATTTGTAAAAAGCTATTGGGATTATTCCCAACAGTGATATATAAATACCATTTTATCCTCAATCAAATAATTTTTTAAATTATTCTATACCTATTTTGGTAATTTAATGTATAAAATTGATTCTTTTTTATATCATCCAAACGAAAAAGATTAGCTTAAAATCGCTTCTCAACTAACATATCCAAACATAAAACTTTTTTTTTATAATCGATTATAACAAAAAGTTTTTATACAATAATCGATTAATGAAATAATTTAATTTTTACAGTTATCCCAAATACGCACTAAATCATACATTTACTTAAGAAAGAAAGTTTAGAAAAAAATAAAATATATCTCGTTGTATAATTTACACCAATAAATTAAAGGAATCTTATTACATAAAAATTAATATTAAAATGGCTTAAATATGATTGTGGTCCCTCAAAATATCGAGATTTTTAGTTTCAGTCCCTTCTTTTAAGATATTTTGGATTGAGTCCTCCAAAAAATATTTCCATTCCCGAGTGACTCTTCTGTTAGTGCATCATTAGAGTTAGTTTTTAAATGCTTATATGGAGGCCTAGTTGGCCATCAGCATCCTATATGTAATGACTTGGATGTTTTTTCGGACATTTACAAGGTCATCTACTTAATGAGTTTGAAATTCCCAAAAATGGTTGAGTATTGAACCTTAACCCTAACATCTTCCTTGAGAATCCTCTACAAGCTGGCGGTGACTGGAAAAATGGAGGTTGGACGATGTCATGGATGGTTGTGATAGCTTTTGTAGTAGATTGTGTGGTCACAAAGGTTTCAGTTTGAAGTTTCAAGAGTTATGTTGTGCGTTTATAGGTTCTATAAATTTAGCTTGGTGATGTTTTGACTAGGTTCAATGGTGAGAATGGGAGTTTGGTGGTTTGATTTTGGTTTAAATTGGGTAATGGTCTGGGGTACATGGCTAGGTTCTAGATTTGGTTGTTTATGCTTGCTGGGTTGAATGGGATTTAATTCTGTTTTTGAGTTTTGTGTCTTGAGGAATATCTAGGTTTGAGAGCAAGGCAATATTTTGTTGCTACTAGTGTAAAATGTTTGTAGAGCTTTGGTGTTGGATTGTGTATGAAGGAAGAAGATTGAGGGTTACTTGAGGGTGGTTTTTATATGGTGCAGTGAGAAGCTTTTTGATTGCTTTTTATGAGTTTGTTTGAGTTTAGTGTAGTGATGATGGTTGATTTTCGATTGCAGGAAGAAATTTTGTTGCGATTTTTTACGGTTATTTTTTTTTATAGTTTTGTTTAATGAAATTAGGGTTTCAATAGGTTGAAGATGGAAATTTTATTGAAGTTTTAACACATCATCATTGTCAATGTCATCTCTCATGACACCTAAGATTATTTAATCCATGTATGCTGCCACATTGGCAATTAACGACTAACTCTAACGGTGCATTAATAGAATGACCATTTGAGAAGAGGTGCTTTCTATGGTACCCATTTATTTGAAAGGGTTTAGAAACCCTTCTTAGTCGGACGAATTAAATTTAACCAAGTGTTCACTTCATATTCATGTCATAAGTTACTTGGCTTAATTTTCTTTTTTGCTAAATGGTCCTATGAGTTTGTTTTATAATTTTTAAAAATATGTTAACATTCAAACAAAGTCTTGGATTTAATTTAACACCAAAAACCCAGAAATCTTTCCACCACCATTCTCATGACCATTTCACATTCTATTCCTATCCAAAGAATCCAGCAATCTTCCCGTTATTGTTCTATTTTCAAAAGCTTTCTACACCAACATTGATTTAATGTTTTCAAACAAGAGTTGACCCATTGAACGTGAAATAGTGGTGCGGCTGGCTGCAACGATCTCTGACAAAGGGTGCACCGGTGTTGGTGATTGGAAGATGGTAGGTATCATGGTGGTAGGTTGCTAGTGAGTTTGGCGGTGGTACGGCTTAGAAGCTGAGGGTGACAAGCATGCGTCGTCGGAACTTGGGGCAGAGGCGAATACGGGCTCTGATTTGGAAGTGTCAAGTGTGGTCTTAGTTTGGTTTCCATGGCTACTGCATACAGCTGTTACAGAGCACTAGAAGGAGGAAGAAGAAACCAATAATAATAATAATAATAATAATAATAATAATAAACCTCTTTATCAAAATGCACAACTTCATCTAATTTTTTTTTTTAAAAGCTTACTTGTGAAATGGGTTGTAAACTTCGTGAATATGTGCATTCATCTCAATTAAAAATATAATAATAATAACAAGATAATCTTATCATTTGAAAGTGAGCTTTGTGTTTAAGTTGTTGAACCACTCACTTCAAAAAAAAAAAATCATTAGAAACAAAATATACAGGATATATTTATGAGTTATTTTGTTCTATCATTATATGATTTATATTTATGATTTATAAAAAAAATTGCTTTATATTTATGAAATTATTTTTTTGGTGAAACATGAATTATAATTTCTGATTAGATCATTATATGATTTTAAATCTAAAATAGATTGTAAGATATATTTATAATTTTAGAATAAGAAAAAGTATAAAATTTAATGTAACACAATATTAAAAATTTAAGAAGTAACTTAAGGGAATATTTAAGTGTATCACAAGTGCACCGACTAAGTTAACCTGCCACATACTACTTTTTCAGCTAGGTGATGAACCAAAAATTAATATTAATGTTAGAAAGATAAAAATTAATGTTTAAAAATGACAAAATATATCATCATTGTGCATACAAATTGGCATGAATTAAGGGCAATAATAATTTAAGAAAAAAACCTTAAAAAATCTTAATTTAGAATCGTTGACATTGTGTTACAATTTGTAAGTGTGAGGATCTAGTAATTCTTTCCTTTGCAAGTGTTGCACTAAACCAAAAATCGAATATTTATTTTTCTTTTTTAATCCATAAATTGATATTCATTCAAACAATAACCTAATGGTACTTATAATTTTTGAAACAAAAAAAAAAAGATCTATGAAGATAAGAAAATAAATACAATCTTTACCAAAGACTAATATATGATTTGTAATTTTTCTCTTAATCTGAAAATTATCGATGACAACACATTTTTTACTATGCAAACCCACACTTAAAGTGCTTTTTATGAAGATGAAATATTGTCTATTGTTTCTGTAGATGAAGATCATATTATTTCATTAGAACAAGGCATGAAACCGATATGAAAAAATTAAAGCTAGTTATTTTAATGCAATTAAATTAATGAATTCTCGTGACATGATTATTATTATTATTATTATTATTATTATTATTATTATTTAATAAGAATAAGTTTAATAGGTCATTTTGTCTTATATAATTGAGGCTTACAGTGCATATTTTAGAGAATACTAAATCCAATGATGAATTCACGGGAACACCACATCTGATAAGTTCAAATACTAAAAAAAAATTGATTAAAAAATATCTTTTATAAATTTTTTTTATAATTTTTAGAAACATGTTAACATCCACACAAAATTTTGATTTTAATTTAACATGTCTAAAATCGACGTAGCACAGCTTCATCTAACTAAGTTTTTGTTTTTTTAATGAAAGCTTGCTTATGATATGGGCTGTAGACTTGATGGATATGGATTTGCATTCATCTAATTAAAAAAAAATAACAAGATAAACATTATCTTTTGAAAATGGGTTTTATTTTCTGACAGAAAAAGAAATCATTAGAAACAAAATACACAAGAACTTATGAGTTATTTTATTCTATCATTATTTGCTTTATATTTATGATTTATACTTTATATTTATGAAATGATTTTCTTTTTTGTAAAACATGAGTTATAATTTATGAATTTAATTTTTAATTAGATCATTTATATGATTTTAAATCTAAAATAGATTGTTAGATATTTTTATAATTTTAGAGTAAGAAAAAAGTATAAAATTTTGTCTAACACAATATTAAAAATGTAAGGAGTAACTTAAGTGTAAATTTTAAGTGCACTACATAGTGTATTGACTAAGCTTACCTGTTATATATCACTTATTTCGATAGGTGACGAACCAAAAATTAATATTAATGTTAAAATGAAAAAATTAATGTTTTAAAATGACAAACATATCACAATCGTGCACACAAATTGGCATGAATGAAGGGTAATAATAATGTTTTTAAAAAAACTTAAAAAATCTTAATTTAGAATCCTTGACATTGTGTTACAATTGTTAGCATGAAGATCCAGTAATTCTTTCCTTTCCAAGTATTGCACTAAACCCAAAATATAATTTTTTTTCAACCATAAATTAATATTGATTCAAACAATAAACTAATGACACTTATAAATATCTAAAAAAAATTGATTTATGAAGATAAGTGCTGTTGTATGAAAAAGATATAACATTTATTGTCTCCATAGGTATGAAGGTATAAACCAATATGAGAAAACCAAAGCTAATTATTCTAGTTCAATAAAATTACTGAAATTTGATCAAAAATAAAAGAAATTAAAACCAACTTTTTCTTAAAAAAAAAAAAAAAAGAATCATGAGTATCAACTGGATAAATTTTTAAAAATAAAAAAATTCAAAATATTTTTTTAAAAAATATGGGTATTAAATCACAATATATCAAATTTTAATTCTTTATTTCTTGCCTAAAAACATAAGTGTTTTTTAACTTTGAGATTTCAAGCATTAAAAAAAATAGTCAAAGTAACAAATCATAAATTCATAATTGCATTTTTTATATTAACAACAATTAAGTCATCATATAACCTTTAACTAACTTTAAATCTTCCCTTTGGCTTTAAATTTGTCCATAACCTTATTTATTTTACATTGACTACTTTAAATAAAAATGCTTGAAATCTCAAAATTAAAAAGCACTTATGTTCTTGGGCAAAAAATGAAGAATTAAATTTTTATAAATTGTGATTTGATACCCACATTTTTTAAAATGGTTTTGATTTTTTTTTTAAATAATCCAAGTTAGGGTTTGTACTCATGATTTTTTTAAATTTGGTTTTAGTTTATTTTTTAATCAAATTTTTTAGTATTTGAACTTATCAGATGTGGTGTTCTTGTGAATTCATCGTTGGATTAGGTATTCTCTAAACTATGCATTGTAAGCCTCAATTATATAAGACAAAATGATTTATTAAACTTATACTCATCAAATAATAATAATAATAATAATAATGGCACGAGGATTCATTAATTTAATTGCATTAAAATAATTAGCTTTGATTTTTTTATATCGGTTTCATATCTTATTCTAATGAAACAATATGATCTTCATATCTACAGAAACAAGAGACAATATATCATCTTCATACAAAGCGCTTTAAGTGTCGGTTTGTATAGTAAAAAAAGTGTTGTCATCGATAGTCTTTAGATTAAGAGAAAAACTACAAATCATATATTAGTTATTTGATAAAGATTGTATTTATTTTCTTATCTTTATAGATTTTTTTTATTTCAAAAGTTATAAGTGCCATTAAGTTGTTGTTTGAATGAATATCAATTTATGGATAAAAAAAGAAAAATAAATATTCTATTTTAGGTTTATATGCAATACTTGCAAAGGAAAGAATCACTAGATCCTCACACTTACAATTGTAACACAATGTCAATGATTTTAAATTAAGATTTCTTAAGGTTTTTATCTTAAATTATTATCCCTTAATTCATGTCAATTTGTGTGCACAATGATGATATATTTTTGTTATTTTTAAACATTAATTTTTATCTTTTTAACATTAATATTAATTTTTGGTTCATCACATAGTTAAATAAGTAGTATGTGGTAGGTTAACTTAGTTGGTGCGCTTGTGATACACTTAAATTTTCCACTTAAGTTACTTCTTAAATTTTTAATATTGTGTTACATTAAATTTTAGACTTTTTCTTATTCTAAAATTATAAAAATATCTAACAATCTATTTTAGATTTAAAATCACATAAATGATCTAATTAAAAATTATAATTCATGTTTCACCAAAAAAATAATTTCATAAATATAAAGCAATTTTTTTTATAAATCATAAATATAAAATCATATAATGATAGAACAAAATAACTTATAAATATATGATCTTATATATTTTGTTTCTAATGATTTTTTTCTTTTTCTTTTTGAAGTGAGTGCTTCAACAACTTAAAAGCTCACTTTCAAAGGATAAGATTATCTTGTTATTATTATTATTTATTGAGATGAATGCACATATTCACGAAGTTTACAACCCATTTCACAAGTGAGCTTTAAAAAAAAATTAGATGAAGTTGCGCGTTTTGATAAAGAGGTTTTATTTTATTTTATTTTTTTCTTCTTCCTCCTTCCAGTGCTCTGTAACAGCTTTATGCGGCAGCCATGGAAACCAAACTAAGACCATACTTGACACTTCCAAATCAGAGCCCGTATTCGCCTCTGCCCCAAGTTCCGATGACACATGCCTGTTACCCTCAGCTTCTAAGCCATACCACCACCAAACTCACTGGCAACCTACCACCATGATACCCACGATCTTCCAATCACCAACACCGGTGCACCCTTTGTCAAAGATCGTTGTAGCCAGCCGCACCACTATTTCATGTTCAATGGATCAACTCCTGTTTGAAAACATTAAATCAATGTTGGTGTAGAAAGCTTTTGAAAATAGAATAATAACGGGAAGATTGCTGGATTCTTTGGATAGGAATAGAACGTGAAATGGTCATGAGAATGGTGGTGGGAAGATTTCTGGGTTTTTGGTGTTAAATTAAATCCAAGACTTTGTTTGAATGTTAACATATTTTTAAAAATTATGAAACAAACTCATAGGACCATTTAGCAAAAAAGAAAATTAAGTCAAGTAACTTATGACATGGATATGAAGTGAACACTTGGTTAAATTTAATTTGTCCAAGTAAGAAAGGTTTCTAAACCCTTTCAAGTAAATGGGTACCATAGAAAGCACCTTGAGAAGAATTGTTTTTTTTTGTTTGAGGACTCAATCCAAGGAATTTAAAAAGGAAACACTAAAACAAAAAATCAGGATATTTTGAGAGACTAAAATTATATTTAATCATATTAAAATTTAATGCATAAGTTATTTACCTAAAAAAAATTAATGCATAAGTTATTTTTTTTGTTTTCTAAAGTATCTTCTTATTTAATAAATAAGAGATTAATCTCTTCAACATAAAGTTAGGAACCTAAATAGAAATCTCTCCTAACAGAGTTATTTACATGCTAACATACATATTGTTGATTAAAAAAAACACAGTAGGTTGTACTAGACTTTTTCATTTCACAGTTGCAATGAAGTCTTTTTTGTTTCTTTTTGGAACTTTTTCGTTGTTTTGTATAGCTCATTGGCAGCTCTATACCCAGTTAAGAAGATGAAATTAGAGTCAGAAAAAAAAAATGAAATTAGAGACACAAAATAATTTTTATATATTTTAATTTAATTACACTTTTGTTTATCTAATTTGTGAATTGTTGCAAATTAATTTAACTGCTAATCTTTATATTAAAATTACAAAAAGACAAGGTCACCTCTGTATGATTAAAAAAAAAAGGACACCTTTGTAATTTCAAAATTTTTTGCAGTGGACTTTAATTGGTGATAACTGTATTTAATGTCACTCTAATCATTATCATTATAAAAAGAGGATTTTTCACTTTTTTAAAAAAAATCATCTATACTATTAAATTAATTTAATTCTTTACTTTAATTTCTAATATACATTTTTTAAAGTTATTTTATTTGCTATTTATACAAAAATTCCAAAATTATTTATTTATACAGAATTCTAAAATAAAGATAAAAATAAAAAAATTATAAATAATTTTATTATTTATATGTAAACTTATATGAACAATTTTTCATATTTATTTTATGAGGCTTTCTAATTAGTATCCCAAAAGCCTAAAATAAAAAGTATTTATGTTATATTTGGTGTAAAGAATGTAATTCTATGAAATAAGAATATAAATCAGTAAATCATAATAAGAGTCTTTTTCAGATTCTATAGTTTTGTAGAAATAAAATGGCTTGGAAAGTGATTATAATATTTTACGTATATGATACAATTCAATATGTAATTCAAATTGATTTGAATAATATAAATATCCTAAATGAAAAGAAAATAAAAAATTAACATTTTTTTCTTTCATATATTATATATAGAGTTTAATTTTGACGCATTGTTACTATAAAATCTTTTACATAATCAATCAATTATATATTATCATATGTGTGACTTTTGATTTACTTATTATAAAAGTCAAATATTTTTAATGACACGACAATACTTGATTGGCTGATGGTATGAAAAACTTTTTACACTAACAGTGCATGTAAAATAAATCCATATATATATATGATGAAGGATCAATTGGTACCGGTATAAGACGTTATGTTCTTACATCATTCAATAACTATAATAACTTTAAAAAATATATATTATGTTAATTTTGGTGCATACAAATGAAGTACAAAACAATTTTGGATTAATATGAAATTTTGGTAAATATGATCTACATGATAGGAACTTTCAATTCAACGATGGATTTTGTAAAAAAGTTACCCACCTGAAAGTTAGTTAATGGTGTAATGGTGGTTTTACCCTACACCGGTGTCAATTGATCCCTCCTGTATAAAATAAAATATTCCTGAGATCCTTCTTGGTAGGTGATTTGTAATCTCACTATAAATCCTCATTGAAGTTAGTGATTTGCCCTGACTTTGGAATGTGGAGAGTCAACCCTCACCTTAGACTTTTGTTTAGGGGTGTTCATTAGGTTAGATTGACCCGACGAACCCAAAAATCCAAACCAAACCAACTAAATTAGTTCAGTTTGATTCAGGTAATAGAGTTACATTAGATCAAACACGATAGAAACCAATCTCCATTTGTTCGGTTCTTGGATTTTTTATTTTGAACCTGAAGATCCAATTATGAATACTTATTTCATGAAGGTTTTGATGATAACAAAATCATGACAAAGACCAAGTCCAAAGGAAGCTCTAAAGAAATAGTTTTGTAGGACTTAGGATTGTGAATGCTCATATCTTGAAGCATATCAAATGGGTTTTTGATGATAACAAAGACAAAAAGAGAAGATCAAGACCAAAAGAAAAGACCAAGATCAAAAGAAGGAAACCAAGAGGTATATAGATATAAGTCTTAGGAATTAAATGTAAAATGCTCTCAAGGTATCTCAATGATCATCAAATGGTTCTTCAAATGATCCTTTTAAATCAACTAACAATTCAAAGATCATTTTTTTGAAAGATATGTTGATTTCAATCTTGGATTTCATAACTTAAACGTAAATCTTGTTTAAATCCAAGCTCAATATGAAAGGATTGATCAATGCACTTAATTAGAGTTGAAAAATGTGTTCAAAGGTCTTGGGAATCGATTACACATGTGTTGTAATCGATTATAAGCTAAACAGAGGCCTTGTAATTTATTACATTGAGCATGTAATCAATTACAAGCATGGAAGAAGCCTTGTAATTGATTACACAAGGCTGGTAATCGATTACAAGTCAGATAGAGGCCATGTAATCGATTACACAAGGCTGGTAATCGATTATATCCTATCCAGAAAGCCAAGAACACGTTCAAATAGCCTGGTAATCGATTACCACTGACCTAACAATGCCCAACGGCTATATTAGGTGCATTAAATACTTGGCTTTAATGTCCCTAACGGCTCTTTTAATGAAAAACTGCTTATATACTTGAGTTGGGGGTTCATTAATCGTTAATCTTGAACCTTGAAACATCTTTCTAACATCATATATGAAAATCAATCCTTGAATTCTTTCTTGCTCTGTTTTTTATACAAATCCTTAAGATATTCTAAAAGAGCATTCTAGAGGTTCAATTTGTATCATTTACTCTAGTGAGAGTTTCATTCTATCAATCTTGATTATTGTAAAGAAGGGGGTGAGGCATCCCTCAAATTTGTAAAGGGTGAGGCATCCCTTGTTTGAAGAGGCTCAAGCTACAAAGGGTGAGGTATCCTAATGTGGTGTTGAGTGCTCCAAATTGTAAAAGTTACAAGCACCTGATTCAAGCTTGGAATTTAGTGAAAAATCTCAAATGATTGCTTGAGAACTGGATATAAGTCACAAGTGGATTGGTGGCTGAACCAATATAAAGCTTGGTGTTTGTTCTTCTAAACTCAACTCTTTAATATTGTGCACTGTTTTATTGGGTTTACTTGAATTCTATCTTGCTTGGTTGTAGTATTTGAAAGTGAAAGTGTTCATCTCATCTATCCATTCATCTCTATTAATTAAATAGCTTCAACAAAAATAAGAATTCAAGTATTTTACAAAAAATTTACGAATTTATTTTATATACTCAATTCACCCCCCTCTTGAGTATTAAGACCACTTGGTAACAAGGATCTTTTTGTGAGAAGCAATCTAAGATGTCTCAAAAAGTTAAAATAGTTTTCTAAAATGTCCATCATGAAACCTTTAAGTTTGTGGTTGCTGGTTTGAAAAATCTAGGTTATTTTACACAAAATCATGTTTTAATCTTGGATTATGAAAATCTTGTTTGAATCTTTTAAAAATCCAGGTTTTCTTTGTTGGAAATGTTTACCAATCTTGTTTAGGCTCAAAATTTGGTTTTAGAATTATTTTAATGTCCTACAAGAGCTTCGTAATCCATTACGAGCACATCAGAAAGCTAGTAATCGATTACCATGAGCTTGTAATCAATTACAAGCAAGTGAAAACTTGTTTTTCTCAAAACAAAAGCTTGGTAATCGTGGTAATCAATTACCACGAGCTCTTTCCTCAAAACAGAAGCTTAGTAATCAATTAATATGCTTGGTAATCGATTACCACGAGCCTAAGAACTGTTTTTCAAACATGGTAATCGATTACCAAGTGTTTTCAAGAACCCAGAATACATTTTTAAGGCATGATAATCGATTATCATATGCTTGTAATTAATTACCACTTCTCTGAAAGTATCAATGACTAGTTTTCAATGCATTTATTGCTGCACCAACTCTCTTTAACAGGTCTATTTCATTGATAGGCTATAAATACAAGTATTGGAAAACTTAATGCTAACTCTTGAATATCTATCAACTCATTCCCAAACATTAAATTTGTGCTTTAATTCTTTCATCTATATTGCTATATTTTTCATCACTTTTGAGATATCTTTAAGAGTTTCATAGTACTTCAATTTGTATTATTTGCTCTTTGAGAGAGCTTAATTTCTTTCAATTTATATTGTAAACACTTAAGAGGGTGGGGGACAATGAGACTTCTACACATAGAGGTGGATAATCCTTGAAGTGTAAGAAGGGTTCAAATATTGTAAGGGTTTGTCAAATACCTATTGAAGCTTGAAGAAGAGTGGAAACTTCTGGGTGGATGATCCTAGGGACTGAACATAGATCATAAGGGTGATTGAACTATTATAAATCTCATTTGTACTCTTCTCTACCCTTATTTTTTTACTTTCAAGTTTGTTTATTATTTTTTCATACTTGTTGTTTCATCCTCTACTCATTCACTTTCTTTAAACTTGTGTGAGAGTTTTTTGTTGTCATAAATTCATTCACCACATAAGAAAATAGCTTTAACAAAAATCAAAAGGGGCATGTTTGAGAAAAGTTTTGAAAAACTCAATTCACCCCCCTCTTGAGTTTTGAAGCCACTTGATAGCACCAATGACCTGAACCAATGATCCGATGAAGTTTTTTTTAGAAAAAAAAATTCCTACTACTTATATTATGTATTTTTGTTAGATCACAAATTAAATTTATCATTTTATTCCTCATTTAAACACTCTTAAAAGATCATATGATATATTAATTCACCCATCAAACCAATGAACCATCATGTCCTAGCCTCTACCTTATGAGTCGTAATTTCTCCTTACCTCTTTTTTAACTTCTATTTTGATAATAATTATTTTGTTGTCATGTTCATTTTAGTTGTTCAATTAACTATTTATATTTTCATTTTATTATGTTTGGTTTATTGCATTATTTGTTGTTGTCTTGTTAACATTTTTTTAATGAACAATTTGATGACCTAAACCAAACCAACCAGTTTTAAATCGAGTTGGTTTAACTCAGGTTGACAATTTTTTTTTGTAGAATCAAACAAAACTAATTAAATTTGATCGATTTGGATTTATTTGTCTACCAAATCTGAATCAAATCGAGTCGTAAACACTCTTACTTTTATTTACAAAAAAAAATAACTTAATAAAATAAACATTGATAATATATCTTTTTTCTTAATCATATTTTACATTATCTAATATTTTTTCTTATAATTAATATGTTATAATTATAGCCATATGCTTTTTGATATTGATACAATATTAATTTAAGATAACTAGTATTTCTACCTGTGCATTGCACGACATGTATCATTGTTATGTATTATAATACAAATTAGAATTAAATTATTCATTATTTTATCTATCTATCTATATATCTTTCTATCTATCTATAACTATATATAAAAGTTGCTCCACTAAAATTGCCACGTGGCATTTTCCCTAATTTTTGGGTTTTTAAATTTTTTAATTATAATAATTAACTTCGCTTTGTTTTCTTTTTTGACTTTTCATTTCTCCCCTTCATATCTTTTATGACTTTTCACATTTTTCAACCTTTCATTTTTAATAAATTAGAAAAAAAATTACATATATTAATCTTAAATAGAGAAAAAAATACATTTGTAAAATACCCTTTAAATACTATTCTTTTTCATATTTATAAAATCGATTGTCTTTTAATTTTAATTTTGCAAGTTCTAATAATAAGAATAATTGAATAATATTTATGATTTTATTTAATTACTGTATATTTTATTGATAATATAATTATTTTATTTATACTAATAATATTTGCATAAGATGTGTCCAAATTTTTATAAATAATAAATATATAAGATAACATAGTAAACATAGATTTTGCTTAGCAAAAATATATCTTGTTTAGTATATGATATATTAAATTTTTATCCAATTTTTAAGCATTTGCCAAGTGACAAAATTATCAATAATTTTTAATATTTTATTTTTCATATTATTTATTACTACAATTAATCTATATTTTGTATAGTTAAATTACCCCAAGAGGAATTTAATAACATCATTAACTATATATGAATATTAAAAGAAGATAATAAATAATAAACTTAAAAAAGACAAAGTGTGAATGTGCATGAGATCAAAAGTAATCATGTATCAATTATAGCATATTGCAAAATTACATGGAGATTTAAAAATTTATTTTTAATACATAATAAATATTAAATAAAAATAAAGACAAATTAAGTTAACTTTAAAAAAATAATAGAATAATGAAATAAAAAAGATAACAATATTACCATGTGCGTGTTAGTGAAAAATTAATCAAGTAACAGTGATGATATTATATAAAAAATTACATTAAAAATTGGAAATTTATTTTCAATAAAAATATTAAATATTAAATAGAAATTATGGTAAATTTTAAAATAAAACAATGGAGTAATAAAATATAAAGAAAACAATACCAAGATGTATGTGTTGGTAAGATAAACCAAACTAGAATACTGTGTTAGTAAGAAAATAAATAAATCAAATAGTAATGATAACATATAGTAAAATTAATATTTTAAAAAAATGACAACAATTTTATAGAGTAATATTGGTAAGAAAAGAATCAATCAAGTAGTAATAATAGAATATAATAAAATTACTATAAAAAGTTGTTGAGAAAATCACTTTGAGAATTAGTTTTTTTAATAAAACTAATAATATAAAATATAGAATAGCTCGTGCAATGCACGAGTAACATAACTTGTTGGTTTAAAATTGTAAATTGGTCAATGATTTAAGGTTTAGGGTGTATATATTAAATGTATGATATAGTCATCTTTATAAATACAATAATGAAAAACTTTGGATAAATAAATCCCACACATAGGAGAAGTTCTTATACATTCCAATAGCATTACACTGATCCAAGAAAAAAGTAACACTTGTCATTTTTAATCATATATGTCGTTAGATTGAAAAATAAAATATTATTAAATTAAATATCAACGATTATAAAATTACCTAGAATAATACTCTTAGATTAGGTTAGAATTTTTCTAGATATAGAGACCACAATTTCCCCACATAAGAGACCATAACCCAGTACATAAAAAAAAAAAATCTCACACATAGTCCACAATTTTCAAACGCCTAACCATTGTGGAACCCTTTGCTAATCGCCACATCAAGCCTTAGACACCCACCGCAACCCACCATTTTCCATGCCCTCAATCGAATATGTGTAGAATCGTGCCTTGCAGCAATAGTGACTTCGTCAACCTATACGAAGCATCAATAGCTCTTGTGAGTCACTCTTGCACTGCCAACCTCCATACCTACAAAAATCACCAACAAAATAGGTAAACGTAGAGAAACACAAATAAATGAGAAAAAAAATCGTTAAAGAAATTTTGAAGAAAAAAAGAAAGAAGAAAACAACAACAAATGATATAAATATGAAGGAAAATGAATGATGGAGAATATAAAATACAGAGAAGGAGAGTACAAAATAAAAATGAAGCTAGTCAAGTATACATAGAGATACGATGGTAGAATTGGTTAGTGGAGAGAATAAGATTCAAGTAGAAACATTAAAAATAATGATGAGAGTGGAATATAAATTGTAAAAAAATTAATGAAAAAGAAAGTGAGAATTAAAAGCAATAGAATCTTTTCAGAGGCTTAGAGACTCATAAAAACATTAAAGGTAAAGTGGTGAAAATTAAATATTAGGTGAGTGGAAATTATAGTAACACACATAATGACAAAAACATCCTCTGTTAGAAAGGGAAAGTAAAACCCTGAGGCAAATGTAGACTTAACCATTTTTATGTATAAGAAAAGATAAATAATAAAAGATTTAAATTTTGAATTCTAAATAACCTAGAGACTCACAAAGCATTAAATATTAAGTGAGTAGAAGTTAAATATTAAGTGAGTATAAATTATAGTAGAAATATAATTAAGAAAGTTGAATAAAAATTGTAAAATATTATATATACATCAAAGTAATTACACATAAATTATCTAAAATACCCTTAGTTTAAGAGGAAAAGTGAAACCCTAAGGTAACTGTAGACTCAATTAGTTTTATACATGAAGATTCAATAAAAATTAGGATTAAAAAATTATCCAACACATAAAAGGGTTAATTTATGTCATTTTGTAATTTGGTTATAGGTATATTTCCACAAAAATATAGAATCGCAATTATACTTTTTTTTATTTTGGAGGAATATGATTCTATCATGAAATTCAGAATAAAAACGTTATTTTATTTTTTTATTAACAAATATAAGAATCCTCTTATTACTAGATTAAATTTGAAATGATATTACATTCCTTCACACCAAATATAATTTTAATATTTTCTATTAAATCATTCCAATTATTTAAAAAAGAAAAATATAAAATATTTTAACATTTTAAGATATTAAATATATTTATTTTTTATTTAATAATTTTTATTTTAAAATTTTTAACAAATGTTGTTCAAAATTAGGTTCTAAGGGTTACCTAAGTAGATATGAAATGGTGAGCTCCTCCATGACGCAACCGTGACAACAACGAATAAGGGGGTGAGTACCTGCAAAAAGAACTATGACGCTCAAGTCAATAGGTGCACTAAGAGGGTAGTATGCATTGGAAATTAGCTCATAACTTTTCTCCTTTGCTTATTGTATTCATATGAGCGTTTTTAGGGTATATAGTGTCTGAGCATTCAATGTGTGCCGAATGCTGCTACCTTGGATCGTTGAGACTTAATCTTGGAGACAGGATCATGAAATTCGTTACTCCTTTGTCCTTGTTCTCCTGCCTATACGGGATATGGTTAGGATTTGTTCCTGTCGTTATAACTAGTGTTTAGGCTGCTTCATGTGTGTTGTACGTTACTTGAAGTCTATGGACCCATAACTCGGTCCAGGATAGTTGCCCCCAATTTGGCGCTTTGATGGGACAACAAAGTGTCAAGATATGAGTTCAGTTGGAGCACACTACGCGCGATGGACAAAGGGACCCAAGTTGTAGTGTCAACGTATAATCTCGCGATGTTTTTTTTCCAAAGGATCAAGGTCTGTGATGTATCATAACCGGCTCTCGAGAGTAATGAGCAAGACCAAGATCCGAGTTGGTTTGCTCTGCTTTTGTCATCACTTCGGGTTTCGAAGTATATAATAAGTTGCCCCCACATGTAATTCACAGTCAATTGAGCGGTTGATAGGAATAAGTTGAGGTTTCGGTGGCCGAAGTGAGCCTAATGCTTAATCTCGATGCCTCTTTCGTACTTGTAAATTTTCTATATTCATGGTGCTGAGATGGGTTCAACACTCAACCACGATGTTCATCTTATACTCAGTAGTTTACTCGTGTGGTTTTCCGAGGCGGGTCTAACACTCAATCTCGGGAGCACAACTTTTGACGGGTTCAGGTATTCAGGATCCTGCTTCCCTGCTGGGGTCCGTAATCATAGGTTGATGCCCGATGTGTTCCTCCATAGCTTTTATATTGATCACTACTTGACGGAAGGTAGGGACTTTATTACCTTTAGGGATCTGATATCTTTTCAGTAGCCTTTACTCTGCAGTTTGTCGCAGTCTGTGCTTGCTTGAAAATCATCGCTTTGAATTTATTGGAAATTAAAACCACTTTAAAGACTATAACAGTTTTATGTCATTTCCCAACCATCCGCTGCCTTGGTGGCCATTCACAAGGAAGGAATAATTAAACTGGCCTCGAACATGCAGTCATTTCAACTTTTGGGAGCCAATCAGAATGCATTATTCCATCTATAAATAGGGAATATTTGCGGTGGGGTTATCACTTGTTTCTTTCATTTTCTGACTGTGTTTGAAAGTGGGCCTTTTCCCAACAATGGCTCCCTTTATGCTTTTTGTGAGTGTGTGGAGGGCCATGTTCCTTTCTAAGACTATTTTTCTCTTCTTTCCTAAATTCTTAAAGGTGTTCCCTTTTTCCCTGCATATTTTGTTGGCGGAGACTTTTCGCTTCATGTGTAGTGGCACGGTGAGGGTCAAGTAATTGCTTTGTGTGACTTGGTCAACGTGTCTCCCAGTGGCAGAAGCCTTTTTTTTCAGGCGTTTACAGTAGCAAAATGTTATGTTGCTCACGTTCAAAAGGCTTTTGGCTTCCACCCTAATCCATGTGGGATGTGGAAGGGTTTCACCGATATGCCTCCTCTACTCCCTTGACTATCTTCCATGGTGCTTGCTTGCTATGCCTTGGGTGTGCAGGAGTGTTCTAGAGTCATGGGATTGTGAAGCCTTCTCCTCACGTTAGTTAAGAAGGGATAGACGAGTGCATCTTGAGGAACTATTAAGATGGTCGTGGTCGGTGCTTGATCATTATCATTATCTTTCTAGGCTACCTTCTTGGCTTCTCTCTAATGGGAATTCTTGGACAAGTATAGCTCGTAAGTTCTCTTTGTAAAGTAGATAATGTTTAGAATGTGAATAATAATAATTTTCTTTTTGAATATCTTGTTTTTCGTTGCTTGCATCTGTCACTGAGATAAGTTTAACGCTCGATCTTTGGTGGTCATATTTCTACCTTTGGCATGTTGAGATGGGTTGGACGCTCAGTCTTGGTGTTTGCGCGGTTTGCCGAGATGAGTCCAAAACTTGATCTCGACAGTCAGGTTCATTTAGTTTAGCGAACACTCGTGTGCCCAACCGAGATGAATACGAAACTCGATCCTAGTGGTCGGATTCTTTTAGGAATAGTTGACGTGACTTGGTAGCCTCGTGGTGTGGGGATCACTATCCCAGGGTATGGTGGGTTACACTTAACCATTGTAAACCTAGTCGGTTTATAGGTTAAGGTGCGACTCAAAAGGACACGAGTGAAAACCCTTGAATGCTCTGCTTGACCCTTGAGGGTATTCAAGTGGATTCCTCAATTTGGCCATCTTGTAAGATGTCAGAATAGCTGATCCTTTTTGAACCTTATATTCCTCGAACCTCGCCAAAGCATGGTGATCTTGGGGGCTGTGACTGGCCAAAGCACTCGTGGACTTGAAGTCGCGACAAGGTACTGGCTTGAATGGTGTTGGGTTGAAGTATTCGGGGACAGAGTCATTGTCAAGATATTGGATTTCAAATAAGACAAAAGTTGGAAAAATTTATTTATTGATATCCACAAATGTTTGTTACATAGTGAAGATGGCTTTCATAAAAGTAACAGATATTCAGCTATAATATTTTCACAATTTGTCTACATTCTAGAAGTTCTTGATCATCTTTCTAGAGAGGGTTTCTAAAGTGTATTAGTTTTGGATGTAATTCTATATGGTCATTCTCAATTAGGGGCTAGCTTCCCATCTTTTGCATTTCTACCACTAATATCCGCCCTTTGTAACACAAGATCGTCAGGATTAAATCATTGTGGAATCACTTTGGCGTTGTACCACATGGCAATCTTTTGCTTAAGGGCAACTTCTCAGACATGGGTAAGGTGGCATTGCTCTTCAAGCAAGTCAAGCTCCTAGTGGATGAGGTCCGGGTTGGATTCCTTAGAGAAATTTTGCTTCCTCCAACTCGATTCTCCTATTTTCACCGAGATCATGGCCTCACAACTGTAAGTCAACTTAAAGGGGGTTTCCCCAATGGAGGAGTGTGGCGTGGTCTGAAATGCCTATAGGACATGATCTATTTGTTCCACCCAGTTCCCTCTGGTGTCATCGAGCCTTTTCTTGATCCCTCTAAGAATAACTCAGTTGACGGCTTCAACTTACCCATTGGTTTTTAGATGTTCTACCGAGGTAAAATGTTGTTTGATTTTGAACCAAAATATGAGATCTTTGAATTTCTAATTAGTGAATTGGGTTTCATTGTCTGTAACAATCAATTCTAGGACTCCAAATCTGCTAATGATGTTCTTATAGGTAAATTTTTGGATTCTCACGAAGGTAATTGTGGCCAACGATTTTGCTTCAACCCACTTGGTAAAGTAGTTTATAACCACCACTAAGTACTTGAACTACCCTTGTGTTTAGCGAAAAGGACCTAGGAGATCCATCCCCCATTGGTAGAATGGCCATAGGATAAACATTGTTGAGAGCTCTTCAGGAGGCGCTATATAAATATCTGAATAGTGCTGGCATTTGTCATATATTTGCCCATGTTCCATCCCCCATTAGTAGAATGGTCAAGGTAGTGGCCTATGATTCCTTCATGGATCTCGGTCAAGACATATTTTGCTTCTTGTAGGCCAAGGCACTTGAGGAGAGGAGAAAAGAAACCACGATGATACAACTGGTTGTCAATAACGATGTACCATGCTACCGTCTGCACCAATTTCTAGGCTTCTTTTTTGTTCTCAGGTAGCAAGCCACTACGGAGGTAGGAAAGTATAGGTGTTATCCAAGTTTCATTATCTTCTAGTAGGAGGACTTCAATGTCCATAATACTAAGAGTGTGTAAGGTGTCTTGGATCACGGACCTATTATTGCTTGGGCTTTTTGTATAGGCCAACTTGGACAAGATGTCAACTCTGGAGTTTTGTTCCCTTGGGATGTGCTCCACTCTGGCGCTGTTAGAGTTTCCCATTAGCTTTTTAACTTTGGCTAAATATTTTTGTAGCAAGGGTTCTTTAGCCTAGTATTCCTCTTTTAACTAAAATGTCGCCAACTGCTAGTCACTGTATAGAACTATGTTTCTGGCTCCCATTTCTCTTGCCATGTTGATGCTTGCTATATATGCTTCATATTCGGCCTGGTTGTTGGACGTGGGGAACTCAAACCTCAGCGAATGCTTTAGCATGAGGTCAGCTTCGTTTTCTAGTATGACTCCTGCTCCGCTCCCTTTGGGATTCGAGGATCCATCAACCTAGATGGTCTAGGAATGTGCTCTAGGGTGGCCAGGGTCTGGAGTGAGTTCAACCAAGAAGTTGGATAACACCTAAGCCTTTATGGCCGATCTTAGCTCGTATGTAATCCCAAACTTGGAGAGCTCTACTGACCAAGCTATCATTCTCCTCACAAGACTTGGCTTGTGAAGTATTTTCCTAATTGGATGGTTTGTTCTTACTATTACAAGGTAGCATTAGAAGTATTGCCTTAGCCTTCTTACTATAATTAAGAGTGCCAGAGGCATCTTCTTAATTGTTTAGTAATCGATCTTAGGGCCTTGCAGAACTTTATTGACGAAGTAAATCAGCTTTTGACTCTTATTTGTTTCCCTTATCAGTACCGAGCTAACTGCCTTGTTATTGACAGAGAGATAGGTGTATAGGGTTTCACTGGGGTCTAGTCTTTTCAGAATAGGGTGGCGTGGACAATGTCTTCTTCAGCTCTTAGAGCACGGCCTCACATTTCGAGGTCCATTCAAAGTTCTTTCTTTTCTTTAGAATTTGGAAAAGGGGAAGAGATTTTTGAGTGGCATTGGCAAAAAATCGTGTGAGGGCAGCAACTCGACTTGTCATTTATTGTACTTCTTTGATTGAATGAGGGCTACACATATTGAGCAAGGCTTGACATTTTTTAGGTTAGCCTCAATACCTCCATTTGTCAGCAGAAACCCTAGAAATTTGTCAACTTGTACTCTAAACGCACATTTTTCTGGACTCAGTCGCATGTTATGGTTCCGAACCTCAGCGAAAACTTCCTCCAAGTCTTTAATGTGGTTGTTAGTGTCTGCCATCTTAACTATTATGTCATCAATGTATACTTGGAGCATCTTACTAATCTGTCCCTCGAAAACTTTGTTCATCATTCTTTGGTAAGTTGCCCTAGCATTCTTGAGTCCAAACAGCATGACACAGTAACAGTAGCTCCCTATCTTAATTATGAAGGCAGTCTTGTCTTCGTCTTCGGGATTCATTGGGATTTGATTGTATTTAGAGTAGGCATCCATGAAGGAAAGTAGCCTAAAGTCGGGCAAGTTGTCCACCAGCTTGTCAATGTTGGGAAGAGGGTAAGGGTCTTTTGAACACGCCTTGTTTAGGTTAGTGTAATTAATACATATACGCCACTTCCCACTATCCTTATTAACTAAGACCATGTTAGAAAGCCACGTAGTGTAGGAGACCTCTTTGATGAACCCAGCGTCTAGGACCTCTTTCACTTATTTTTTAATCACCTTTTTCCTTTCAAGTCCTATCTTCCTTTTCCGTTGAGCCACCAGTTTCGTATTCTTCATAATGGAAAGTCGGTGGCAGATGAAGTCTAGGTCTAGGCCCAGCATGTTTGGTATATCCTTATTTTTTAGCAAGACTTTGGAAAAATGAGCCTTTTATTCCTGATTGAGTTGCCCCCCAATCTTGGTTACTTTTTTCGATTTGGCACCGAGTTAAAAGGGTTGGAGCTCTCCGTCAGGTTAGGGACGTGTATCGCACATCTCTTCGCACACGTCCAACTCGATCAAGAGGATGTTGACGAAGTCTATAGTGACCGGAGTCGAATTGCTGCATCGGTTTGTGGTTTGGGATCTCTTAGCGATCTTTAGGCTCTTATTGTAGCACTTCCTCGCTATGACTTGAGCTCCTTTAACTGTCACGACTCTGTCCTGGTGGTCCATAAACTTCATAGTCAAGTGGGGTGTGGAAATCACGACCCTAAAGGCGTTGAGTGAGGGGCGACCCAGGATAACATTGTATGCAAAAAGGTAATCAACCACTAAAAACTTGACCTTGATAGTTTTAAGAAAGGAGTCATTCCCTAGAGTAAGGTGAGTCTCAATATACCTAATAGGGTGATCTTGTCCCCTTTGAACCCAAACAGCTCACCGGTGTAAGGAATAAGCTCTTCTTTTGATATTCCTAGCTTGTTGAATAAGTCTAAGAACATTATGCCGGTCGAGCTTCCATGATCCACGAACATTATTCGGACCTCAGCGTTTATAATTATTCTGGTGATAACCATGGGGTCATCGTGGTCTGGGATGATGTTTCTATAATCCTCATCAGAAAACGAGATCAGAGGGGTTCTTCTTGACCCACTTCCCGATTTGGATTCTGTGAGGAATACCATACTCATCATAGCCCAGAGGGCCCTCATTCTGGCATTTCCTAACTTACTATCGCCCGCAAAGCCTCCGGAGATGGTGTTTATTGCCCAGGTTGCTTCGACATGGTGACAATTTTCTTCCTGAGTCCTTCCTTCCCTTTGATCTCCACGATATTGTAATGCGATTGACCACTATCCAACCTCTCCAAAGAGTGCCCCTTATGGACTGAGGTATTGCCTCTCCAAAACTCTCGGGGGAGGAGAGGGGAGATTCTCTCCAGTGAAGAAAATCTCATATCCGTCTTACTTGGGTTCTGATTGGGTTGCGACTAGTCTCAGGGCTAGCTCATTAGCAACATGGACAGGTATTGGATGGTGGTTTGCCGACGGAGGGTTGCGCGCAACAGAAATGCGGTTTGGGTTGGATGAGGTTTTTCTCCTCCTTGTGTGAACCATATTGGCAGCTATAAGGGAAGTGTTGATGGTGGTATTGGGAGTAAAAATTTATTTTTTCTCACAGACGGCGCCAATGTTTAGAATTGAGTTCTGAGGGTTATTTTAGTAAGTATGAAATGGTGAGCTCCTCTATGACGCAACCATGACAGGAATGAGTGAGAGGATAGATGTTTACAAAAGGCACTTCAACACTCAAGTCAGTAAATGCACTAGGAGAGTAGTATGCATTGAGAATTAGCTCATACATTTTTTTTGTTTTACTTACTGTATTTATATGAACATTTTTAAAGTATGTGATGTCTGAATATTTAGTGCATATCAAGTACTGCTACATGAGATTGTGGAGACACAATCATGGAGACATAATCATGGAAATAGGATCATGAAATCCATTATTCTTTTGTCTTTGTTCTCCCACTCATATTAAATATAATTAAAATTTATTCTTATCATTATATCTAATATTTAAGTTACTTTATGTGTACCATAAATCTAAGTACTAGTCTAATGAATCGAATTACTTCAAATCTACATAGTTATAACCCAGTTAAAAAAGTATGTATTTATAAATTATTTGTTTTATTTATTTTTAAACTCATCGGGTAAATGAGAAGCTAGGTTAGGATTTCAATAAGAATGTATTAGGAGATAGAACAGAAGAAGCATGCAGTAGGGACCTCTAATAGATATAAGGAATAGAGATAGGGATAAGGATGTAAAGTTATTTTGAATTTTCTGTTGCATAGCTTAAGCCTATTCTGTTAGTTTGTTAGGCCACCTATCTATTAGTTAGTTTTCTGATATAGATCTGTTAGTTTATTAACTAAGCTATCTGTTAATTGTGTATATATACACCCGGATGTATCTTTGAAAGCTAAGAGTGAATAAACATAAGTTTTCACAAATTTATTATGGCATCAGAGAGGTTAGATCCTGATGTGGAAGATCAATCGAAGAAGAAGAAAGATCATGCCTCCGATAACACAAATCCATCCTTTTATCTCAGCTCCTCTGATAATCCAGGCACACCTCTAGTTGCTGCGGTGTTCAATGGAGGGAACTACCGTACTTGGACGTGATCGATGAAAACGACCCTACGTGCGAAGACAAAGTTGGGTTTCATTAATGGAAGTATCAAGAAACTAGCGTCTCATTCAAAAGATTATTAGAAGTGGGAAAAGGTTGACTCAATGGTGATGGCTTGGATCATCAATTCCACCGATCTAAGACTACACAGCAGCATTTCACATGCAGCAACTGCAAGAGATGTATGGGTTGATTTTGAAGAGCGCTTTGCTCAAACTAATGCTCCTCGTATTTATCAGCTATGGCGTACTCTTTGCATGATGCAGCAGGCAGATCTTAGTGTAACAGAATTTTACACTGAGATTAAGGGTCTTTTTGAAGAGCTGAGTGAATTGCAACCATTACCAATATGTTCTTGTGGAGCATCAAAGAAATTGACTCAAAGAGAGGAAGAGCATTGTGTACATTTGTTTCTTGGAGGTCTTGACAATGAGCAATTTGCTCATGTTAAAGCCACCATTCTCAACACGGATCTTTTACCCTCTCTTCGTCAGGCTTTCAATAATGTTTTGAGAGAAGAAACATGTTTCACAGCAGAAAGAGACAGGAGCATCAAAGCTGAACCAAGAACAGCTTTTTACTCATCAAGCAAACAGAAGGGACGTGAATGACCCAAGCTAAAGTGTGATCATTGTGGCAAGACTGGGCATGTAAAGTCTAAGTGTTTCGAAATTATTGGGTATCTATCCAATTGGGAACCTCGAAGGACACAACGGGGTTCCAATAAATCTGAAAGACAATCCAATGCACATCTTGCTCGAGTGAATGAAGGTCAAAACAAGGAAGGAACTGAATCAGGCCAAGCCTTTTATGGCACTCATGTAAAACAACATGACAGTATGGCTGGTAATGTCAATTTGAATGGAGAACATAAATGGGTGTTAGACAGTGGTGCATCACATCACATGACTCCTTTATTTTCCCTTTTAGAAGGAGTTTGCAAACTTGAAAATCCCTTTTACATCACTGTACCTACTGGACACGCAGTGTTGGTAAAGAAACAGGGAACAATTAATCTCTCAAAGGATGTCAAGTTGCTAAATGTTTTACTTGTACCTGATTTTAGTTGTAATTTGATTTCCATTCATAAGTTGACAAATGATTTGTGAATGCGTATGTCTTGAAGCATATCAAATGGGTTTTTGATTATAACAAAGCCAAAGATGAAGATCAAGATCAAAAGAGAAGACTAAGATCAAAAGAGGTATATTAGATATAGGTCTTAGAATATCAATGTAAAATGCCCTTTAAGTATCTCAATGATTCTCAAATGATTTTTCAAATATCATTTCTAAAATAAGTGTGAAAATTCAAAGCTACATATATTTTTCAAAGCAACATTATTTTCAATCTTAGATTTAACACTCATGAAAGGATTTATGTTTAATTAAATGTCTTGAGGTGTTAGAAATGGCTTACAAGCTTAATTGAACTTGAAAAATGTGTTCAAAGGCCAAGGTAATCGATTACACATGTTTTGTAATCGATTACAAGCTAAACAAAGAGCTGGTAATCGATTACATGGTTCATGTAATCGATTACACGCAAGTTAGAGGCCGTGTAATCGATTACACCAGTAATGTAATCGATTACAATGAGCCCAGAAAGATAAGAACACGTTCAAAGAATTATGTAATCGATTACATGGATATTGTAATCGATTACACAGCAAGACAGAAGCCATATAATCGATTACATAGATATTGTAATCGATTACAAGCAAGTCAGAAGCCATGTAATCGATTACACCAATAATGTAATCGATTACACAGAACCCAGAAAGCCAAGAACACGTTCAAACAGCCATGTAATCGATTACATAGATTGTGTAATCGATTACACGTGGTCTGATAGAGTCCAACGGCTATTTTAACTGCATTAAAAGCTTGGTTTTATCACCCCCAACGGCTCTTTTCTTCATACAACTTATAAATACTTGCCTTGGGTCTTCATTAAGGGTTGAACTTCATTTTTAGAACATCAATCTAACACTCATATACGAGAATCAATCCTGAAAACGTTTTTGCCCTGTTTTTGTGAAAAAACTTGAGATATTCAAAAGGGGCATTGCTAGAGCTTCAATTTATATTTATCTACTCTTTAAGAGAGTTTTTGTCTTCTATACTTTGTTTAATCTGAAAAAAGAGGGTGAGGTATCCCTCTAGAGTAAAGGGTGAGGTATCCCTTAGAGAGTGAGGTATCTCTCAAAGTTAGAAAAGGGTGAGGTATCCCTTGAGGGTGAGGCATCCCTCAAAAGGTTGTAAAGGGTGAGGCATCCCTGTTTTTGAGGCTCAAAGCACAAGGATGAGGTATCCCAAGGTATTGGTGAGTGCTCTATTGTGTAAAGGTTTTCAAGCACCCGTTCAAGCTTGAAGTTTAGTGGAAAATCTCGAGTGGTTCACTTGAGGACTGGACGTAGGTCATAAGGGGTGGCTGAACCAGGATAAATCCTTGTGTTTGATTCTCTCAACCCTATCTCTTTATATTTGTGCATTTACTTTATATGCCCGCTTGAATATTATTCATCTTGATTTGTTTAATTTGTGAGTGAAGTATTCAATCTCATTTATCTTTTCACTTCGATTATCCAATAGTTTCAACGAAAATTGTTTAACAAACGTTTTACGAAAGATTTGCGAAAATATTTCATAAATTCAATTCATCCCCCCTCTTGAGTTTGAGGCCACTTGGCTAACAAGTGGTATCAGAGTTAGGCTCTTGTATAAAGGGCTTAGCAGCTTCAAGAGAAAGTGATGGCCTCCTCAAATGAGTTTTTGGAAAGTTCTTCTATCTATAGACCTCCCTTTTTCAATGGGGATGGATATGCTTATTGGAAAGAAAGAATGAAAATTTTTATTGAAACTATTGATTTAGATGTATGGGATGCTATTGAAAATGGTCTTTTTGTCCCTACACAAGTTGTAAATGGTGTAAGAATTAATACACCAAGAAGAGAATGGACGGATGAAGATAAAAAGAAGGTTTAATATAATTTGAGAGCCAAAAACATTATTACCACATCTTTGGGGCATGATGAATTCTTTAGAGTTTCAAATTGTAAATCTGCTTAAGAAATGTGGGACGTTTAGAAGTAACCCTTGAGGGTACTAGTGAAGTGAAAAGATCAAGAATTAATACTCTCACTCATGAATATGAACTTTTTAGAATGAACCATATTGAAAGCATTCAAGAAGTGCAAAAAACATTTTACACATATAGTTAATCATTTAGCTTCATTAGAAAAGACATTTTCTAATGAAGATCTTATTAACAAGGTTTTAAGATGTTTGAGCATGAATTGGCAACCTAAGGTGACGGCTATCTCAGAATCTAGAAATCTTGCTACAATGACTTTAGCCACACTTTTTGACAAGCTCCAAGAACATGAATTGGAGTTGAATAGACTCAAACAAAATGAAGAAGTTGACAACAAAAAGAAGGGAATTGCTCTCAAAGCCACTTCCTCCATGGTGAATGAAGATGATAAAGATGATAAGGATGACTTGGAAATAGATGAGGAGAATCTTGCTCTACTAGTAAAAAAATTCAGAAGATTCTTTAAGAAGAATAGAGCTCATGAAAGACCTCTCTTTCCCCAAAAGAATGTCTATCACAAAGGGGAATGAACCTTATCCACTCCTAAATGCTATGAATGTGGAGAGTTGGGTCACATGAAGATGGAATGCCCAATTTTATCAAAGTAAAGTGGAAAAATACCACCAAAAATCCTCAAGGGAGAAGAAAGAAAGAAGAGCCTACATAGCTTGGGATGATAATGACATGGATTCAACCGATAGCTCGGATAATGAGAAAGCCAATCTATGTCTCATGGCTAGAGGAGAAGAGGAAGATGAAAATGACATAGAGGTAACATTTTCAAATTCTGAATCAAACTCTTCCCCTTCCTATGATGAATTGCAAAATGCATTTGAAGAATTGCATAAAGAATCTATAAGACTTGCAAAACTTGACTCATCATCCAAGAAATCAATTTCCTCATTTGAAAAACAAATTTATGCTTTAAACAAAGAAATCGAGGAATTGAAATTAGAAAATGAAACTCTTGGTTTGATAGATGTAAATTCTTCATGCATGACATGTTTATCACTTGATAATGCATCCACACCCTTTTCTTGCTCATCATGTAAAGCATTTGAAATCGAGATTAAGGATTTGAAAAATACTCTTTCAAAATTTACCTTTGGAAGAGATAATTTGAACATATTGCTTGAGAACCAAAGATGTGTTTTTCAAAAGGCTGCTTTGGGATATAATCCCAATAAACAATAAAAGTTTCTCAAGAATTTCTTTATTTCATCAAGTACATTAAGTAGTCCCTTTATTAAATGCTTTCATTGTGGTAGGAAAGGGCATAGTGCATCAAATTGTAATATAAGGAAGAATATCAATAACAAGCTAGGAACTAAATTGGTTTGGGTTCCCAAAGGCACTTTGCCAAAGACTAACACACAAGGACCCAAGAAAATTTGGGTATCAAAAGTCAAAAATTAAAGTGTGTTGTAGGTGTGCTTGAAGGCCAAAAATTAACTTTGGATATCTTGAAAAGTGGCTGCTCCAAGCACAAAAAAAGAAAATGCTTCATGTTGTCCTCCTTGTCTCCAAAAAGCTTGAACTTGCATCCTTTGGTTAAGTGGAATCGTGTTTTATGCTTTACTTGGTTAACATCCGGAAAAATATCTTTTATATGTCTTATATATGCTAAATGAATATGCATCTTGTGTGAAATGGCATGTATAATATCAATATCTTTGAACTTGTCATAATGGATCAATCATGCATCTAAGTCTACTGCATAATATGCTTATTTGCTGCATAAATTGGTCACCTTGTTGCATAATGTCTTATTGCATAATATCTTGCTGCATAATATGCTTTCTTGATGCATAATATGTTGTTTTTCTGCACAATAATGTGTTTTGGATCATAATCTGATTGGAATATATGCTTAAGTGATGTTTGAAATTGTTTTGGAATAATTTGGAACCTTTTAATTGTTTCAAGTTTAGTCCTTCATGATGCTTTCCTTATGCTTAATCTTTATCTAATCCCATATTGCTCTTGTATATGACTCTGATTTCTATTGACATACATGATAAATACTAGCTAAGTTTCTCGTCATATTCATTTACTATTGGCATCATATATTGTTGTGCTAAACGATTTATTCTTTGATATTGATCCTACTGGACTGAAATGATTATATCAAATCTGAATGCTTATGTCTTCTTTTTGATAATGCCAACGGGGAAGAGATTAGTGAAATATATTGCATGTGTACGGGGGATTTTTGCGCTTTCACATATTCTATCTCATGCATACATTATGGGGGAGAGTTGCACTTAAATATATAATAATCAAATAAATGCAAATATTTCTCCTTCTGTTGAATGCTTAGTTTGTCATCATCAAAAAGGGGGACAATGTGAATGCGTATGTCTTGAAGCATATCAAATGGGTTTTTGATGATAACAAAGCCAAAGATGAAGATCAAGTTCAAAAGAGAAGACCAAGATCAAAAGAGGTATATTAGATATAGGTCTTAGAATATCAATGTAAAATGTCTTTTAAGTATCTCAATGATTCTCAAATGATTTTTCAAATATCATTTCTAAAATAAGTGTGAAAATTCAAAGCTACATATGTTTTTCAAAGCAACATTATTTTCAATCTTAGATTTAACACTCATGAAAGGATTTATATTTAATCAAATGTCTTGAGGTGTTAAAAATGGCTTACAAGCTTAATTGGACTTGAAAAATGTGTTCAAAGGCCAAGGTAATCGATTACACATGTTTTGTAATCGATTACAAGCTAAATAGAGAGCTGGTAATCGATTACATGGTTCATGTAATCGATTACACGCAAGTCAAAGGCTGTGTAATCGATTACACCAATAATGTAATCGATTACAATGAGCCCAGAAAGACAAGAGCACATTCAAAGAATTATGTAATCGATTACATGGATATTGTAATTGATTACACAGCAAGACAGAAGCCATGTAATCGATTACATAGATATTGTAATCGATTACAAGCAAGTCAGAAGCCATGTAATCGATTACACCAATAATGTAATCGATTACACAGAGCCCAGAAAGCCAAAAACACGTTCAAATAGCCATGTAATCGATTACATAGATTGTGTAATCGATTACACGTGGTCTGATAGAGTCCAATGACTATTTTAACTGCATTAAAAGCTTGGCTTTATCACCCCCAACGGCTCTTTTCTTCATACAACTTATAAATACTTGCCTTGGGTCTTCATTAAGGGTTGAACTTCATTTTTAAAATATCAATCTAACACTCATATACGAGAATCAATCCTGAAAACGTTTTTGCCCTGTTTTTGTGAGAAAAGTTGAGATATTTAAAAGGGACATTGTTAGAGCTTTAATTTGTATTTATCTACTCTTTAAGAGAGTTTCTATCTTCTATACTTTATGTAATCTGAAAAGAGAGGGTGAAGTATCCCTTTAGAGTAAAGGGTGAGGTATCCCTTAGAGAGTGAGGTATCTCTCAAAGTTAGAAAAGGGTGAAGTATCCCTTGAGGGTGAGGCATCCCTCAAAAGGTTGTAAAGGGTGAGGCATCCCTGTTTTTGAGGCTCAAAGCACAAGGATGAGGTATCCCAAGGTATTGGTGAGTGCTCTATTGTGTAAAGGTTTTCAAGCACTCGTTCAAGCTTGAAGTTTAGTGGAAAATCTCGAGTGGTTCGCTTGAGGACTGGACGCAGGTCATAAAGGGTGGCTGAACCAGGATAAATCCTTGTGTTTGATTCTCTCAACCCTATCTCTTTACATTTGTGCATTTACTTTATATGCTCGCTTGAATATTATTCATCTTGGTTTATTTAATTTGTGAGTGAAGTATTCAATCTCATTTATCTATTCACTTCAATTATCCAATAGGTTCAACGAAAATTGTTTAACAAACGTTTTACGAAAGATTTGCGAAAATATTTCATAAACTCAATTCACCCCCCTCTTGAGTTTGAGGCCACTTGGCTAACATGATTTAAATTGTACAGTGACTTACCATACAAATTATTATGTGATACAGGACCAGATCACGAAGAGGATGATTGGATTAGGTGATATGCATGACGGGGTTTATGTGTTCAAATGGACAAAGCAAGGAGCCTCTCTAGCTGCAGTTCAGAAGGACACAACAACTCTTTGGCATGCAAGAATGGGACACCCTTCAGCTCAAGTTTTACAAAGTCTTTCAAATTTGCTTAAGTGTAATTTCGTTTTGAATAAGGCAGAATGTTGTGATATTTGCCACAAGTCCAAACAATGTAGGCTACCTTTCAATCAAAGTGTTAATAAAGCTGAAGAACCATTTGATCTCATACACTGTGATATATGGGGGAGGTATCATACAACATTACACAATGGGGCCCATTATTTTCTTACCATTGTTGACGACTTTACACGCGGGACATGGGTATATTTGATGAAAGACAAAACTGAAACTATTGGGAATCTTATAAGTTTTCACAATATGGTGAGAACACAATTCAACTCAAAAATTAAGAAGCTTCGCAGCGATAATGGCACATAATTCACTAACTTTTCTTTCCAAAAATTCCTCCAACAAGAAAGAATTCTACACGAGACATCTTGTGTTGGCACTCCACAGCAAAATGGACGTGTAGAACGGAAGCATCGGCATATTCTCAATGTTGCAAGAGGCTTGAGATTCCAAGCTAATCTACCTATTTCTTTTTGGGGTGAATGTATACTAGCAGCAACCTATATCATTAATAGGACACCCACTGTTGCTAATGAAGGGGTCACTCCTTATGAAAAGTTGTTTGGCAAACCACCATCTTATGAAAAGTTGAAGACATGAGAATTTTTTGTTTCTCGTGATGTGTATTTTTATGAAGACAAATTTCCTTATGCATTGCATGAAGGAGAGACAGAAGCAGATTTACCCATGGGTATTTTTCGTGATATGACTCATTCAACAGAGGAAGAAAGTCTTTCAAATTCTTCTAATCTACGAATTGAGGAACAAAACACTCCTAATACTGACAGTAATCCTATTGTCCCACAAGAGGAAGTTCAACATGAGGAGGAGAATAATGCTTTTGTTCTTGCACCTCGAACACGGCAGCCACCAAGCTATCTGAAAGATTATTACTGTCATACAACAGCTATAAACCCCGCATGCAAATCATTGAATTCATCCACCTCTTCAGGTACGGTCTATCCTATTTCTAGTTATATGAGCTATGATCAATTGTCACACAAATATAAGGCTTATCTTGCAGTAATAACATGCAATGAGGAACCTAAGTCTTATTTCCAAGCAGTAAAAGAGCCCGTATGGAAAGAGGCAATGGCATAAGAACTCCGAGCATTAGAAGAAAATCAAACTTGGAAGCTTATAATACTGCCTAAAGGAAAGAAAGCAATCGGTTGCAAGTGGGTATACAAAATCAAATACAAAGCTTCCAGTGAAATTGAAAAATACAAGGCGCGTCTTGTAGCGAAAGGTTACACATAAGTTGAAGGAGAAGACTTCAATGAGACTTTTGCTCCAGTAGCAAAAATGACTACTGTTCGATGCTTACTTTCAGTTGCAATAGCTAAAGGATGGGAACTTCATCAAATGGATGTTAGTAATGCCTTCTTACATGGGGAACTTGATGAAGAGGTCTACATGGAGGTTCCACAAGGGTATAAGACTCCAAAATAGGGCATGGTTTGTCAGTTAAAGAAATCACTCTATGGATTGCGACAAGCTTCATGAAATTGGTCTTCGAAGCTCACACAAGCACTAATAGAGTATGGATTTCAAGAGTGTCATGCAGATCATAGTCTCTTCATTTACTCTCATGGACCCATTTTTCTAGTTGTTCTTATCTATGTTGATGATCTAGTTGTAGCTGGAAATGATACTTTGGCATGTAACAAATTCAAACAATACTTAAGCAAATGTTTTCACATGAAGGACCTCAGAGCACTTAAATATTTCCTTTGTCTAGAATTGGCTCGTGGGTCTTCTGGTCTAGTCAGCAAAAGTATACTTTGGATATCTTGAGTGAGTGTGGGATGCTTGCTTGCAAGCCTTCTTCTTTTCCACTAGAACAGAATCACAAATTAGCACTAGATTCAAGGCCTTTATATTCTGATCCTTCACAATATCGAAGACTTGTTGACTGCCTCATTTATCTCACCATAACACGTCCAGAGATCACCTATTCAGTGCATACTCTAAGTCAATTTATGCAAGCACCGCGACAAGGACATTGGGATGCTGCTATGCATCTACTTCGGTATTTGAAGTCTTCACCAGGCCAAGGCATCATTTTGCCCAAGGAGAATAATCTCCAACTTGTTGCCTTTTGTGATTCTGATTGGGCTTCTTGTCCACTCACTCGTAGATCAGTATTTGGCTATTTGATGAAACTTGGTTCAGCACCAATCTCTTGGAAGACAAAGAAGCAAACAACAGTTTCTTGATCATTTAGTGAGGCAGAATATAGAGCGATGACTCATGCCACTAATGAGATTCTTTGACTGCGAAGTCTGTTGTCATGTTTACAAGTCCGCTGTGATACTCCAACAATTCTTTATTGCGACAACCAAGCAGCTCTTCATCTTGCAGCCAATCTAGTTTTTCACGAAAGAACCAAGTACATCGAAATAGATTGTCACTTCATTCGTGAGCATATACAAGCAGGAGCAATATCCACTACTTATGTACCAACTCAACAACAGTAAGCTGACATATTCACAAAATCCCTAAGCGTAAAGCTCTTCAAACAATTAACGGTCAAATTGGGTGTTCATAACCCCCACACTCCAACTTGAGGGAGTATAATAGAGATAAGAAATACAGATAGGAATAAAAATGTAAAGTTATTTTGAATTTTTTGTTGCATAACTTAAGCCTATTCTATTAGTCTATTAGGCCAACTGTCTATTAATTAATTTTCTGATATAAATTTGTTAGTTTGTTAATTAAACTATTTATTAATTATGTATATATACATCTGAATGTATCTTTGAAAGTTAAGAGTGAATAAACATAAGTTTTCACAAATCTAATAACCTCAATCCCAAAAGTAAGAAAATGTTCCAATATCTAGAATCATCCGTGACTAAATGCTGCCTTGCAGTGATGACACCCCATTCACAATGAGCGAGACACATGTACAGCCACTGCACCCACCATTTATTTTCCTACAACCTGCTCTAAGGTATAGCTTAGCATAGCATAGGCATAGGTTTAGACAAGTAGAGTCTCTGCTTTCGCATCCAATGTAAAACACACGCGCTGCCCGTGGCAGAGGAGGCATGCAGTAGTGCTGGGTGGCGAGTTGCCCTTTTTGCAGGGCTCGATGCAATGTTCCTCGTCATGTGCACCGTAGCTTAGGTGGCTGCCAGAACATCGGTGCTCCTCCTAATCATGCACCTCGGTTGCCTGCATTTTGCGCTGCCAAATACGACATTACGACACTCAACATACGAAAAATTCGTATTCTTATTTCCATTTATTTATGACATTTATTATATTTTTTAATAATTTTATTATTATTTAATAAAAAATTATTAAATAAAAAATTAAATATAATTAATATTTTAAAAATATAAAAAATATTTAATATTTGTTTATTTAATAATTAAAATAATTATTAAAAAATATGTTTAAAAAAATTAATTATTATTATTTATTTATTAGTATGACTTTTATATGTGTTTTTGAGTTAAGTTATTTTATATTTAAAAATAATTTATAATAAAAAAATTTTGAAACATTTTTTTTAGAAAAAAATGATTATTTTATAAAAAATTTATATTAATTTTTTTCTAAAATTTGATTTAATTACATTCAACATTTCTTTTATTTATATCTTTACATTAATCTCTTTTACAATAAAGATAAATATAATGATTAAGAATAAATCAATATAATGACAATATAAATTTTAATAAAAATCAGTATAATGATAATATAAATTAAAAAAAATAATGTAATTGTTAAAATAAAAAAGATATCAAATATAATAAAATCAAAATTCAAAAACCTTTAGTGTAATTTTCCTATATTTCATTTGAAATAATCAAAACAAAACATTCTTTAAGTTAACATGGCTTAACCTAGTGTGTTTGAATTAGACTTTATATATTCGGGATGTATTTAATTTTATAACCTTAACTTTTTTCATACTTAATTTTAAGAGAAATGATTTAGAATAAGAATTTAATTAGTATACATGGTTAGTATAAAAAAGTTTTACACGTATATTCTATATAGACAAATTAATATTTATTATTTTTTTAGTAATTAAAATAATAGCATATATGTTAAAATATTAGTAGATGTTTATCTAAAACTCTTACACGTACTCATATTTATTTACATGAAAAATTATTATATGGTCTTATAATATAATTAAATCTCTACCTTTAATTTTAAGTATTTAAAATTAATGGTAGAGATTCTTTCAAAGCATGCATTATTGTGCTTCAGAAATAATATACTAAATTCTATCTATTTATAAACATATTATCTCTTATTTACTTAATTTCTATCATTTAATTATAATTAATTTCATTTTATTTTATGTACACCTACATTTTGCCTCTAAAACTTTATTTGAGATGATTTGCACTAAGAAGATGTGTACTAAGTTCAGTGATTTATACTTAGAACATTTTATTTGAAAATTAATTTATTCAAAAACTTAAAATAAACATTTTTGTAGCATAAAATCAAAATGAACATTATTTGAATAATATTTATAATAAAGAAGTCGCCTTTAATATATAATTATGAACAAGATATAAGTTATCTTTTGAATTAGATTGTTATTAAATTGACGTTAAAATGAAAAGTTTTTTCAATACCTTTCCTTTTGTTAACATTTAGCCACTTATATTATTTATTTGAAATATAAAATATTACAAGTTATTTTATATTTATATTTTAATTAAATAGAATACGTGACATAATTTTGTTTATTAATTATTAAAAGTATTGATATTCTCGTAAATAAAAGTAAAGAGTATTAAAGAAATTAATGTTAAGAAGGTTGATTATAAAAAACACATTGATAGTAAAATAATTCTTTCTAAGAAATAAATTTGCTTGGGTATTATTATAAAATACAATTACTTACAATATCTTTGTATAATATTTTTTTAAAAAATATTAGCTCATAATTATTTAATTTTATAAGATAATAATATAATACTAAATTATAATGGTAATTTTGTTAATATTCACAATCAGGTTTTTTCACCGACATTTGAAATGTTAGAATCACGTTTGCACTCAATTCTACGTAGGAGATTGTCAAACTTTGACGCGGTGTTCAAAACGATGTGCAGACATGGGTTGACATTTTAAGAAAATTTATCTAGTTTATATTTAAAGTGGATAAGTAAATATATTATTTATTTTTAATTTAATAAAATATATTAAGATTTTAATTCATTAAATAATTTAAAAATAAATATATTTTTATTTATTCATCTTATAAAAAAATTTATTTTAAAATAATTTTTTTGAGAACTTGACACCTCCAAACACCATTCCAAAAACTTTAAACAAAAAGTTTTGCATATATATAAAAAAAGACTTTTGATACTATTTTGAAGTAGATTTTAGGTTAGCGGTTTAGGAGTAATTCGATCTACTAAAATTTGAATCTCAAATATTTATGAGCGTTATTAGATAAGTAAATATGTCTATTTATAAGAAATAAATCTCTAACAGAATCTTTCGTAAATAGGAAAATTAATTATATCTCTCATAAATAGAAGAGACAGTTATAAGAAATAATAATCTTATTGAATTCTTATTCTAATTAACAACATTTAATGCAGATTTAAACATGATTCTTATCAACTAACATGCTCCTATAAATACCCCACAAGATAGTAAATATATGCATCTAATTCCAAACACTACTCACCTTGTGTACAGTCTAACTTGAGTGTCGGAGTACCTTTTGTAAGTACCCACCATCACACCACCGTCGCAGCCACCATGTATCGAAGGAAACCACTTATATCAACCTTATTCAGGTGATTCTCTAAAACTCATTCAGAATATTGACGCTGTCTATGAGAACCTAATAAACTTTGATTCCTATTACCACCATCATGGTTACTATAAAATGAAATCACGTTTCAACTACTCAGAATCAACCTTTTTCTGGTCGTCGTCCGCACTTCGCTCCTATCCAAGAGCTAGTTGTTGCCTAACCGAAACCCAAGCAAGACGGAGTAGAGACTTCATATACTGGAGAAAATCTCTTCCCTCATTTGCGATGTGTACTAGCGATGCAACGACTTGGCCCACAAGAAGCTCCTTCAGGAGAAACCAAAGAACGAGTATTAGTATTACAACGCTTGGGAGAACGGGTGAATGACGACGAGGTTCGTCCCACCAAGGCGAGTCCAGACTCATGGAGCTATCTAGGGAGGAGTTTATTTCTCTAGTTAGACTCCAGGACGAATGGATCCATAACCTAGAAAGAGCTACTAACAAGGGAAGAGAGGATGAGAACTGGGTTTCCCACCAGAATCGAGAAATCAGGAGGGAGCCAACCCATGATGGGGTATGTAATCCAGAATACTCAAGGATCATAGAGCTCAGTCAGAGAGTTGAGTACTCGGCTCGTGTAAATAAATAGCAAGATCTAGGATGGAGAAAGTTAGTTAATTAAAACCAACATTTCTCTAATGAATTGATGATCTACGAGATCTCAAGGCGCTTCAAGTATCCAACTAATATTGACAACTATGATGGGACCATAGATCCTCAAGAGCACCTAGACACCTATGTCTCTGCTTTACTATTTGTTGGAGGAGATGATCCGCTCATATGTCGTACTTTCCCCCTTTCTTTGAAAAAAGCCACCCTGAGATGGTTCATTACCTTAACTCCTAAATCCATTGTTGATTATGAAGGCTTGTCCTCGAGATTTTTGCTGCATTTCACTATTAGTAAGGTACAGCTGAAATCCATTTCATGTCTTTCCCATATTAAGCAAGGAAAGGAAGAATCTTTACAAGACTTTATATCTTGGTTCAACAAAGAAGTGGCGAATATTTGTGACACTTGGTTTTCGAGTATGCCCACTTGGACCACATCCTTTGGTTCTAACTCGAGTTGGGTTCAACAGTGGCTCATTCCCCCTGGAAGTCCCACTGCGCCCCTGCCTTGCTATGCATAACTCTTCAAACAGACAAGTTATCTTCACAATGTCCTCTCTGGCTTTCTCAAAGGTATCCCTAGATTGGACCTCAAAATGAATCATTCTATTACAAAGCTGTGATAGAATAGCTCCCTATATCATTGCAATGTCCTCACCACTGGCTTCGCTTGACAGGTGAGAGTCAGGAAATAGACTACTCTTGGCTTCTTTCGTCTATCGAACATTAATGCAAGATAAGGGAATTTTTCTCATGTTCAGGTGCCTTATCACACACAAAATGTGAGCGCAAGGAAGTCCAAATCTCTCAAAGTATTTGCATGAGAATTGTACCACGCCTGAGCTTGGCTCAAACCTTACTTCCCACCTCTTTTCAGGGAATGGATACTGTGATAAATGGAAAATTTGTTCATCATTTTCGTGTTCTGTAGAAACAAAGTTCAACGAGGCCACCATATCAAGCTGCTCCTTGAATTTTTTGAACATGGACTCTGTGTACAACTTGCTCCTATGTCTCTACAAGGCAACTAACTTTGAACTCAACACTGGAGAAGTGTACTTGCTTCGATAGTCTTGATCTTCCTCTCTATTCCTCATGTGCCTTAATGCACAATCAAAATTATGAACAAATTCAACCAAGTTATGCTTACTTTGCATAAAACTCCCTAAAAAGGAGTTTATGGCCTCACACCTAGAGGTGGTTTAAACACTTGCAAAGAACTTACCCTTGAGGTAGGCCACACTCCATAGTTGCCGCTTCTTACCCAATTCCTCAATCCATTCCCTATCATTTGATTTCCATTGACCGATCAAGTTATTCCATGCTTCTTCAAACTTCTCCTTGTCAACAATATTAAGCATCAGGTGGGCAAAGGCCCTTGTGAACTCTAACTGACCAGACTTGGCTTGCACATTACGTTCCAAGTGCCAGTAGCAAAATAGATTGTTGCATAGTAGGGTACACCTCCTTTATACCTCTTCTTATTGACTTGTCATCATCTTTAACCACTGACACAAGCATTTTATTAATCATTGCAACTGAGAATTGCCTTAGCAACCATCTATATATCCTTACGCTTTCATCCACCAACAAGGCACATCAAAATATCACTTTCATATAGTGATGATTTACACTGGCCAAGATCACCAATGGTTTGTTGTATGCATTAGTTTTGCATGTTGAATCAAAGACTAATACATCCCCAAAGCACTGGTAATCTAATCTTGAATAGCCATCTACACAAAATAAGTTTTCTAGTCGAACTGTGTCATCCTTGGTGAATGACATAAACAACATTGGGTCAGAACACATATGGGCGTCCAAGTATACCAGTGCTGCCCTTTGCGTCACCAGCATTCATCTTCTCCAACCTCTCTCTCCCAAGATGGTTGTACAAGTCAACCCCACTAAACCCTACACCTTCAAACCCACCATTTTGCTTCACCATAAAATTCATCATATGGTTAGTCCTTATCCCTGCATCTCACATCACCTTCGGTTGGGCCTTGTCAATTTTAGACAGCTTCCTAAAGGTTGGAATAAAATGAATGTCCTCAAATTTGTCAAACTTTAGCCTCAATACATCTCCTTCATTAAGAGACCTGTATGATTCCTCAAAAACATGCTTGACATTTTCCTTCTCTTCCTCCCCCTCAAGACATTGTTCTACTTCAGAATCACTATTTTCCTCTCCATCTTCTTCCCTGCTCCCATCCTCATCCCCATTATCATCAGCTCTAGATTCATACTCAAAATCACATATTGCCACCGACAACTCATCAAAATCATTTTCTATTATATACTTTAAGTCATTTTGCTTGGGTTTTATAAAATAAAATTACTTGTAATATTTTTATATAATATTTAAAAAAAATTATTAGCTGATAATTATTTAATTTTATAAAATAATAACATAATACTAAATTATAGAGGTAATTTCGTTAATATTCACAATTAGATTTTTTCACTAACATTTGAAATGTTAGAGTCACGTTTGCACTCAAACGCAATTCTACATTGGAGGTTGTCAAACTTTGACACGGTGTTCAAAACAATTCCGGTGCAAACATGGGTTGACATTTTGGGAAAAGTTCGTCTAAAGTGAGTAAGTATGCGAATTATCTATCTTTAATATATTCTTACTTACTCACTTTATAGAAAAACTCATTTTAGAAGAACTTTTTCCGAGAACATGACATCTCCAAACACTATTCCAAAAACTTAAAAAAAAAAAGTTTTCCATGTATAAAATAAAAACTTTTGATATTGTTTTGGATCGGGTTTTCGAGTTAGCGGTTTAGGAGCAACCCGGCCCGCTAAAGTTGAATCCTATATATTTATGAGCCCTATTAAGTAAGTAAATATACATATTTATAAGGAGTAAATCTCTAACATAATCCCTCATAGATAGGGAAATCAATTATATCCCTCATAAATAGAGGAGATAGTTATAAGAGATAACAATCTTATTGCATTCTTATCTTAATTAACAATATTTAATGTAGATTTAAACATGATTCTTATCAACTAAGATGCTTCTATAAATACCCCACAAGATAGCAAAGGTATGCATCCAATTCCAAATGCTACCTACCTTGTGCATGGTATAACTTGAGCGTTAGAGTACCTTTTATAGATACGTATTTATCGCACCACAATCATAATCACTGTGCATCGGAGGAAACCACCTGCACCAACGTTATTCAGGTGATTATCTGAAACTCATTCAGAACATTGGCACTATTTTTGGGAACCTGATAAACTTTGATTTCTATTACCACCATCATGGTCACTTAAGGCGAAATCACATTTCAACCACTCAGAATCAACCTTCTTTTTGCCATCATCTGCCCTCCGCTCCAGTCCAAGAGCTAGTTGCTGCCCAATCGAAACTTAAGCAAGACAGAGTAGAGACTTTGCTTACTAGCAAAAATCACTCCCCTCAGCTGGGCGTGTTCCAACGATGCAATGACTTAGCTCACAAGGAGCTCTTTTAGGAGATACCAAACAATGGGTATCATCATTAGAGCGCTTGGGTATATGGGTGGATAATGACATGATTCGGTCCCACCAAGGTGAGTCCGGCTTCCCGAAGCTATCTAAGGAGAAGCTTATTTCTCTAATTAGACTTTAGGACAAACGAATCCATAACTTAGAAAGAGCTGCTAACCAGGAGAGAGAGGATGAGAATAAGGTTCCCCACCATAATCAAGAAAATAAGAGGGAAACCAACCCATTAATGGATATGTAATCCATAATACTCAAGGATCACGAAGCCCAATCATAGAGCTGAGAACATGGCTCGTGTAAATAAAAAGCAAGATTTGGGATGAAGAAAGTTAGTTAAGCAAAATCAGCATTTCTCTGATGAATTGATGATCTATGAGATCCCTAGGTGCTTCAAGTATCCAACTAATACTAATACCTATAATAGGACCATGGATCCTCAAGAACACCTAGATGTCTATTGTAACACCCCCTTCCAGGAGGCATTACATTTCAAACTGACTCATTTTTCGTTTAAATTTAATCAAGTTATGAAATAGTTAATATTATAAAAATATGAATTTCACAGTTTCTTTTTTAACAAACGTCATAAACTTACCAAAATAGAGAAACTCAAGTTATAAGAACTAAATGATGCACTCTTTTTAATTTCAAACAAGTCTACAAACTTGATGCGAGATTAATTGTTGCATTGCGAACCCAAGTGTAGGTTGTCTCAAGTAATAAATTTCTCAGAGTCCGAGGTCGATTCACAGGGAATTGTTGAAAATTAATTAAGGTGGAGTGAATATTTTGTTACTATAATTAAAATTTTTTACTTGGGTAAAAAGATTCACTCTTGGTAAATAAAATAAAGGTAAGATTAATTCCTTTTATAACTCAATTAGAATCCTCGCAACATAGAGGTTCCAATCGGAAAATACAACATTAAAAGTCCATTTAAAATAATATACGTAATTATATTATGTTTTCTAAAAATATTACCACCACTTATAAATGGGTTAAAGCATTCATTGTGCCAATATTCTATCTACAACAAATTAAGAACTCCACTTTATAAGGAGAGTTTCTAACACCACCACTTGTAAATGAGTTAAAGCATTCATTGTGCCAATCTCTTGTCTACAATAAATCAAGAACTCCACTTTACAAGAAGGGTTTCTAAATTATTGGAAACAAAATACAATACGTATAATGGTTACTAGAAAATATAAATCATTTAAGTACAAGAGAAGAATAAATCTAACCTTATTTTATTACCAAGAGCTTCACCCTTTCACCCAAGTAAAATGAAACTTAGTTACTCATAGATAAGAAGAAAGAAAGAGAGAAGAAGAAAAAGAAGAATATGACTTTAATTTAGAACAAAGGAAAATTACTACAAGAAAACCTAGTAACAAAATGACATCATTTTGGTAACTAACACCTAACACCCTTAATGATCTGCTAAGGCCCCCTTTTATAGAGGATTAGAGATACAAAATGACAAGGGAGTTGAGTCATTAGTGGTTGGATGAGTGGAAAATGCCAAATGACTTTAGGTGAGTGGGAAATTATGGAGATTCCTTATCTCCGAAATCATGCAGCTCTGAAGTCATTGCATTCGTCATTTTTGAACCAAGTGGTCTTCATGAAAGTTATAGGCCTGGATCTTAGCTTTCAAATGGCTTTAGTTTGAGTCTAATATCATTTCTCTAACTCCAGATACGTTCAAATTACTGAACACTGCCCAGGCCCAGTCACAGCTCCTCTGTTCTGACTTCCAAGCCTAATATCACCTTCAAGGAGTCCAATTCTAGAAAAGTATTCAATATGAAAGTTGTAGATATTGTCTTAACTATTCGGCATCCAAATTTCAGCCCATTTTACAACTTCTATCCCGAAATATGTGATGAACAGTACCCATAGGTTAAGCTGTCAGGAAAAACACTCTGGTTCTTGCTTCAATCCCAATTTGAGTTATCTACTCGTGTGATTAGGCCTTTGAGGTCTCCATGAAAGTTATATAACTCTCTCTTATCTTTCAAATGCCACTAGAATCACCTCCAAAGACCACTTACAGCCCAAGATACGACCCAAATACAGAAACAATGTAAGATATGAATCATGCTAAAAAATTCAATTAAGTTCAATTTGAGTCCAAACTTACAAAACATAATAAAACTCAATCAATTAAGTACATAGAGAGTGTAAATGACTAAGAATGAAAGCTTATTAATGTATCAAATATGTGATCATCAAACTCCCCCACACTTAGCTTTTTGCACTCCTGAGCAAAACACATAAGATCACTCACAAAAAAAACGAAACAGACTCAAAAGCTAAACACTCTAAAAGACTCAATTTCTAATAATATTTAAAAATGAAGAGCAATCATTCAAGTAATCAAAACATTCATGAGGTAACATATCTTCACTTCTCAAATTAACAAGCAAGGATATTTCAATTGAAAAGCATGAGTCAAGAATGATAGATTTTCACAAGATTCACTCTCAATCCCTCAAGTGTTTAAAAGGTAGGTATTTCACTCAATTCAACCCATGAAAATTGCACTACCATAAGCTTGCTTATCTTCTACTTCTCCACTACTCAGAACACATGCACACACAAATCATGAAGAATTTATTCAAGGTTGTAATGGGGTCAAGGTAAAGGAGGAGGTAATATAGATATGATAAGTTAAACACCAGAGAATAAAAGAACATGAGAGCTGAGTTCAATTAACAAGCATGAAAATTCATCCCAACTCCACCTAATACAAATTCCCTTTACATATTCTTTTCCATTCCTTTATTACCTTGTTGACCCTCTTCTTTTTACAATTTTTTTTGATTGATTTTTTTTATTTTTTTTTATTTTTATTTTTACAAAAAGAACATCATATATACATTTTTTTAACCATTCTGCACACACACCCCCACACTTGTTCAAGAACTCATCGAATGACAAAACTAATGTTCTCTTATTCCCTAAGGTCAAGTAAGAACATGGTTTTTCATTTAAGGCACATAATGAGTTCGAAACAAAGAATAGTCAAATAAGCTCAAAGGGGTTAAGTAAGGGGAAATAGGTCATTTCTAATGCTGTATGTTGCCAGGAATCAGAGAATTTCTAAGAAGTCATAAGAGTGCTTGATATCATATTGAGACAACATCCTGCTAAACAAGGCTGGCTATTTGATTAAAGTAGCTATTTGAAAAAAAATGCCTCAATCATATTTATGTATGTATATGAAAATGTAGTCTCAAAAAGAATCAAAGCAAGTTCTAGAGTAACAATTCCATGAGTGAAATCCACATAAGAAAGAAGAGAATGGTACAAATGTTCAATCCATTCATCAATAGGCTCAAAATCTCACAAGGCATAATTCTATCATTCTCAGTCCACCAATTCAACATCCATAACCAAGCATGTGAATTTTAAGAAAGAAGACAATTTACTCAATCATGCAAATTTTCCTGAATTTGAATTGCTACTTCCACATAAACTAGTTACTACCCTAACTAAGATGCGTCTCAAGAGTAAAATTTACTCCTTACTCTGCCATCCTTAACTGGTTTAGTAAGTTACAGACAAAAATATAAACACAACAAACATATTAATATACACACTTCTTAATTTTTTTTTACACAACTATCCTTCCCCCAAACCAGATCACAACATTGTCCTCAATGTCAAAGATAGATAGGTAAAGGATAAAAGATAGTACCTGTTGTTGTAATTACTGAAAAGAAAAATCTCACACAAATTTAAACAAAACAAAAAAAAAGTACGATAAATAAAACTAAAGATAAAGGATAGTTATAGATGAAGTGACAGATCACACTCTTGTTCCTTGCTACCTCCCTTGCTGTTGCCTCTCTTGCTGCTACCTGCTGACCAATCTATCTGAGCTGTTACTGGATCAGGTTCATAAACAAAAACTTCTAATTTATCAATCAACTCATCAACAGTGGAAGCAAAACTAATGAGTCGTCTTGCCGAAAGTGTGATGAATTTCTGTTCTACAGCATAGTCAAGAAAATATAACAAAAGATCAAAGAAATTATTAACATTCAGCAAACCTATGGGTTTATGATGGATGTTCAGTTGGGCCCAAGAGATAATTTGAAAATTTTCTTCCAAAGTACCAAAACCACCTGGTAAGGCTATGAATGTATCAGAATTTGCAAGCATTGTCCTCATTCGTTCATCCATAGATGATACTTGAAGCTCCTCCCCAATTGTTTTTCCAGTGATATTCTGTTGAGCTAAAGGTCTAGGAATGATACTTAAAACCTGACTGCCTTTTAAATGAGCAGCAAGTGATACAGCCTTCATTAACCCAATGCTGCCTCCCCCATATACTAAATGAATTTTTCTCGTAGTAAGTGTTCGACCAAGAGTGATTGCTGCGTCTACATACTCTAAACCCTTCCCATAAGTTGACCCACAAAATAAACAGATATTGGTAAGTCTATGAACAGAAGAAAAAGAAGCTCCCTCTATTTTACACTAACACTTCTTTTGAATGATTTTGAGTTGAAGGAAAGTGAAGGAAATGTAGTGTTTAAATAGGGAAGAGAGTAGAAAAAGTAATGATAGTACCTATATAGGTAGGTTGGTTGTTGTCAGAAAAGTTTGAAATTAAGAAACAAATTTTTTTTGACTTCAAGAAAACCATCAGGGTAAAGAAGTCTAGAAACCCCCGAAGGATCCCATCCAAAGGATCGTCTGTCCAAAACCAAAATTCAACAAAATCATACAAAGATAAAATAATAATAACAAATGATTACATACCTTTATGTACAGGTTTCATGGCAGATCTTTATACTGCGCGTCATGAGTGCAGTAATACCAAGACGGCTCAGCCAATCTGGGCATTCTTCTCCCTCCTGCTTGTGGGATATCCTAGCCTATGCATCGTCCCTCTAGTTAAAGAGAGAAAATCTGAATACGACGACCAGTGACCACAGCCAGTGAAAGGTCGCTGGAGAGCCCATGACATTAAATCACAGGATCCAGCTCAGAGGCATTGTCACGCGATAATGCAAACACGGGACGCTTCTTTCTGTCCATCAGCAAGCAGAGTCTTTGGTTAAAACCAAGGAATGCTTGCGCGGCTCTCTACAGAGCATGGCACACGAATCTTATTTATTGACCGGCATGCGAAGGTCCACCCGAGTCAATGACGGGTCTGCCACTCCACTAGCAGGGACTCCTAATCTAATTAAAGACCAAGTACAACCGAAGTTTCACCCTTTTTTATTTTTTTTTTTACTTTTTTTTTCTTTTTCATTTTTTTCATTTTTTTCATTTTTTCATTTTTTCATTTTTTTATTTTTTCATTTTTTTTTTTTTTGAAGATGTACAAGATAATATATACATGTTGTTGTGATTGTGGCTCACATCTTCCTCTGGTTTCACATCCAGAAACGGCTTAAACGCCTTCTATGAGTCGAGGATAAGCTTCCCATACATTTTTCTTATAAATTGACAAACAGGGTCTTTTTGAGTCAGATTCCCAAGACTGTAATGCTCTTGCTCGTCCCTGAAGAGATTCCACAAACTAAGAAGTTCACGCTGCACAACTCCACAAGAATGCGTCTCAAGAGTCAATAAGATATTATCTAATGACTCCTTACTCAGTCCATTCTTAATGAAGAATATTTTATCTTCTCTGTTTATGGAAACCATCCCCAAAGAGTGACATCGCGTGTTGCAATTCCATCGTGCACACTTGTAACAAACTTTCATTCTTTTTGCTCTTCTCCTTTTTGAAAATGAACTTTTACCGAGTCCAGGCATGTATGGGACAAATGAATATGAAGATTCACCAGCTAAACGAACCTTTGCTTCGATTATCCAGCGTATATCTTCTGGGATGCCCTTATACATTAACAATCTCAGTCTTTCACACCTAGCTTCATAGACTTTTGTTAGAGCATTTAGAGGGAGAGAAGGAAAATATTTTCTTAGATTTGAGAGAATGACATCCATTTTAAAAAGGAGAAGAATTCAGTTATTATGGGAAACTGAAAAACAAACCGACTTGAGAGTCACGGAGTACCGTTATCCGTCATTTAACTGGGAACACAAAGAACTGCAAAAAGAAAGAAACAACATTAAAATAAATTCTACTCATAACAAGGATTAGAAAGAGAAATGGATTCTACCTTAACAACTTGATGTTCCAGAAATGGTTTGAGTCTTTGTCCATTGACCTTAAATACAATACCATTCCTAGGATTCTTAATGTCTATGGCCCCATAAGAATACACATGTTTGACAATATAAGGACCAATCCACCTAGATCTCAATTTTTCAGGGAATAGGTGAAGACGAGAATTATAAAGCAGAACTTTTTGACCAATTTCAAAAGTTTTTCTCAAAATTGATTTATCATGAAAAGCTTTTGTTCTAGCTTTATAAATCTTTGAGTTTTCATATGCATCATTTCTTAATTCCTCAAGTTCATTCAATTGCAATTTGCGTAACTTGGAAGCATCATCAAGACTTAAGTTGAAAGCTTTAATGGCCCAAAATGCTTTATGCTCCAATTCTACAGGCAAATGACAAGGTTTTCCATAGACTAACCGATAGGGAGACATGCCCAAAGATGTTTTAAAAGCAGTACGGTAAGCCCAAAGTGCATCGTTTAGTCTTAAAGACCAATCTTTACGATTTGGGTTAACCGTTTTTTTCAAAATTTGTTTAATCTCTCTATTTGCTAATTCAATTTGTTCACTTGTCTGAGGATGATAAGGGGTTACAATTTTGTGGGTAATGCAATATTTCTTCATTAAAGATTCAAATGATTTATTGTAAAAATGTGTTCCCCCATCACTGATGATAGCTCGAGGAATTCCAAATCGACTCAAAACATTTTCTTTTAAAAATTTTAGAACAGTTTTATGATCATTGTGCCGATATGGAATCGCCTCAATCCATTTTGAGACATAATCAACTGCAACCAAAATGTACACAAATCCAAAAGATGATGAAAATGGACCCATGAAATCAATTCCCCAACAATCAAAAATTTCAATGACAAGGATAGGGTTTAAAGGCATCATATTCTTTTAGAAATTGACCCCAATTTTTGACAACTTTCACAACTTTTGCAAAAAGTATAACTGTCCTTGAATAAAGTGGGCCAATAAAATCCACACTGCAAGATTTTTGCAGTTGTTTTCTTTGAAGAAAAATGACCTCCACATGCTTCTGAATGATAAAATTTAATGACACTACTCACCTCATTATCGGGTACACATCTCCGAAAGATTTGATCAGGACAATATTTGAACAAATATGGGTCATCCCAAAAGAAAAATTTCACCTCAATCAAAAACTTTTTTCTGTCTTGGTGTGTCCACTGAGGCGGCATCTTACCTGTTACAAGAAAATTGACAATGTTATCAAACCAAGGCATGGAATTGACAGAAAATAAAAATTCATCGGGAAAAGAATCATTGATAGGTGTGCTATCCAAAGATGAGCTTGTTGTCAGCCTTGACAAATGATCTGCAACAACATTTTCAGCTCCTTTCTTGTCTTTTATTGTGATGTTGAATTCTTGAAGCAACAAGATCCACCGTATCAATCTAGGTTTAGCATCCTGTTTAGACATTAAATATCTAACAGCAGCATGATCAGTGAAAACAACAGTGAACGAACCAATTAAATAAGCTCAAAATTTGTCCAATGCAAAAATTACAGCAAGTAGTTCTTTTTCAGTAGTGGTGTAATTCATTTGTGCACTATTCAAAGTTCGACTTGCGTAATAAATTACATGAGGCTTACCTTCCTTTCTTTGGCCTAAAACAGCGCCAACAGTAAAATCACTAGCATCACACATCAACTCAAAAGGCAAAGACCAGTCAGGAGATTGCATGATAGGAGCAGAAGTCAAAAGATCGATTAATTTTTCAAAAGATTTTTGACAATCTTGAGTCCAATCAAATGGTGTATCTTTTGTTAGAAGATTACATAAAGGTTTAGATATGACACTAAAGTCCTTTACAAATCTTCTGTAAAATCTTGTATGTCCTAAAAAGGAACGAACTTCTCTGACTGTTTTTGGGAAAGGCAAATGAGCAATTAATTCAACTTTGGCCTTATCAACTTCAATTCCCTTAGAAGATATCACATGACCTAACACTATTCCTGAGGTAACCATGTAATGACATTTTTCCCAATTTAACACAAATCTTTTTTCTTCGCATCTTTTAAGAACTTTTTCCAAATTATCAAGATAATTTTCAAAAGAATTTCTAAAAACTGTCAGATCATCCATGAAAACCTCTAAATAATGCTCAATCATGTCACTTGAAAATACTTAGCATGCATCTTTGAAAAGTTGCTTGGGAGCATTACAAGACCAAAAGGCATTCTTCTATATGCAAAAGTGCCAAAGGGACAAGTAAAAGTGGCTTTTTACTTGATCCTCTAATGCAATTGGTATTTGATTATACCCTGAATAACCATCAAGAAAACAATAGTAGGGATGTCCCGCTACTTTTCTAGAATCGATCAAGAAATGGCAAAGGAAATAGTCTTTCCTAGTGGCGCATTCAATTTTCTGAAATCAATACACATACGCCAACTAGATGAGACTCGGGTAGGTATTAATTCTCCTTTTTCATTTTCAACCACTGTTATTCCAGATTTCTTAGGCACAACTTGTGTAGGGCTTACCCACTGGCTATCAGAGATAGGATAGATAATTCCAACATCAAGTAATTTAAGAACTTCAGCTCTAACTACCTCTTTCATGTGTGGATTTAATCTTCTTTGAGGTTGTTGAGATGTTTTAGCATTATCCTCTAAATGTATTCTATGTGTACAAATTAATGGATTAATGCCTTTGATATCCTTTAATGTCCATCCAATTGCATTTTTATGCCTTTTAAGTACTTCTATCAACTTACCTTCTTGTTCTTTGGTCAGGGATGAGGAAATTAACTCATCATCTTTCTCAAAAAGTTCAGGAATTTGTTTTTCAACAACCTTTCCACTCCTAAGAGTTATCACTGAGTTGACTTGATCTATTTTTTGACTTTCTGAACTACCCTCATTTAGGCTAAACTGACCCTTAGAATTTGGTTGAGGTTGAGAGGGAAACTTTCCTTTCTCATGAATGGCAAGTGCAGAAGAAAGTTTAGCAAGAGTGTCTTTTATGTCAATCATGGTTTGATTGTTGTGGTTATTGATGGCTTCTTGTTTTTCTATGAATGCATGCAATGTTCCTTCAAAGTTTTTCCTATATGGTGGGACATAGGGTGCATATCCTTGAGGATTTTGAGAATCTTGCTGTGCCTGAGGAGGTGGTGGTTGCATGAATTATGGCTGGTTGCTATTCCTCCAACTGAAGTTCGGGTGATTTCTCCATCCCGGATTGTATGTATCTGAAAAAGAAAAAGTGAATGGCTTTTTAAAATTATTCATTGCATTTACTTGCTCATGCACAACTTCTTTAAAAATAGGAAGTTTTGGACATTCATTTGTTGAGTGTCCCAATTCATCACAAATGCCACAAATTTCTTCATTTTGCACAGATTTGATTTCTTTTACTTTCCCTGATTCCATAATTTCAACCTTTCTAGCCAAACTAGCAAACCTAGCATTTAGATCTTCTTCTTGACTAAGATGATATTTTCCTTTACTAGCATTTGCAAGGTTTGATCTAATTGAATTTTCAGAAGGATTAGTACCATGCCAAGATTGAGAATTTTTAGCCAAATGGTCTAAATAGTCTAAAGTTTCATCAGGTTCTTTATCAAGAAATTCACCATTGCACATTATTTCCACAAATTGTTTAGTTTCGGGTGTTAACCCTTCATAAAAGAAGCTTATAGTGTGCCATTTTTCAAAACCATGATGTGAGCAAGAATTCAACAAATCTTTAAAACGTTCTCAATTTTGAAAATATGCTTCATTGGAATTTTTGAAAAAATTTTGGATTTGTCTTTTCAAAGCATTGGTTTTATGTGTTGAAAAAAATTTCTTCAAAAACTCACATTGCATTTCTTGCCATGTGCCAATTGATCTTGGTTTCAAAGTGTTAAGCCAAGTTTTTGCTTTATCTTTCAAAGAAAAAGGAAATAATTTAAGCTTAACAACCTCTTCAGTGCAAGTTTGATCATGAAAAGTAGTACATACTTCCTCAAATTCTTTTAGATGTAAATATGGGCTTTCAGATTCTAAACCATGGAAATTAGGAAGTAAAGAAATCATACCTGACTTGAATCTAAAATTGTTGGCATTGAGTGGAAAGATAAAACATGATGGACTAGAATTTCGAGATGGTTGCAGATACTCACGCATAGTTTGTAACGGTTGATTTTCATGTTCATCATGCACACTTTCGTTTTCAGCCATTGTACTTAATGTGTGTGATTGTGATTCAAATAAATCAATATGTAAAGTACCTGGATTAACTCTAACCAAACGACCAGAATTAAATCACAATACCAATTAAGCATAAACAAGTAACTTACAATAGAAAAGAAAATGTACAAGCTAGTAATATAAACTGTCCATTAAATATTAACAAAGGTGTGGTATAAACCAACCACCAAATATATATTAACACTTAGTAAATAAATATTAACAAAGGTGTGGTATAAACCAACTACCAAATAAGTTAATAAGCATAAAAATTAAAAAGTTAGTATACAGATAAATTAAAATGTTAGAAGCAAATAAAGTAAAAAGTTAGATAGTTAGTAAGAGAGTTAGTAAGTTAGTAAACAAAAAAAATGACAGAAAATAAATACAGAAAATAAAGTACAAAAAAAAAAAATAAAAGGGAGAGTTACCCCCACTAAGTTAAAATGTACAAGAAAATAAAATGGAGAATTACCCCCACTGTACAGAAATTAAAATGCAGAAAATAAAGTGCAGAAAGTAAATTACAAAAAAAAAATAAAATGAGTAAAAGGGAGAGATTCCCCCACTAAGTTAGTGCGTAAAATAAAAGGGAGATGTTCCCCCACTAGTTAGTATGTTAGTATATATACAAATTTTTACACCAGAAATTCAGTCTTCAAATCAAGTCCCCAGCAATGGCGCCAAAAACTTGATGCACTCTTTTTAATTTCAAACAAGTCTATAAACTTGATGCGGGATTAATTGTTGCATTGCGAACCCAAGTGTAGGTTGTCTCAAGTAATAAATTTCTCGAGAGTCCGAGGTCGATCCACAGGGAATTGTTGAAGATTAATTAAGGTGAAGTGAATATTTTGTTACTATAATTAAAATTATTTACTTAGGTAAAAAGATTCACTCTTAGTAAATAAAATAAAGGTAAGATTAATTCCTTTTATAACTCAATTAGAATCCTCGCAACATGGAGGTTCCAATCGAAAAATACAATATTAAAAGTCCATTTAAAATAATATACGTAATTATATTATGTTTCCTAAAAATATTACCACCACTTATAAATGGGTTAAAGCATTCATTGTGCCAATATTCTGTCTACAACAAATCAAGAACTCCACTTTATAAGGAGAGTTTCTAACACCACCACTTGTAAATGGGTTAAAGCATTCATTGTGCCAATCTCTTGTCTATAATAAATCAAGAACTCTACTTTACAAGGAGGGTTTCTAAATTATTGGAAACAAAATACAATACGTATAATGGTTACTAGAAAATATAAATCATTTAAGCACAAGAGAAGAATAAATCTAATCTTATTTTATTACCAAGAGTTTCACCCTTTCACCCAAGTAAAATGAAACTTAGTTATTCATAGATAAGAAGAAAGAAAGAGAGAAGAAGAAGAAGAAGAACATGACTTTAATTTAGAACAAAGAAAAATTACTACAAGAAAACCTAATAACAAAATGGCATCATTTTGGTAACTAACACCTAACACCCTTAATGATCTGCCAAGGCCCCCTTTTATAGAGGATTAGAGATACAAAATGACAAGGGGGTTGAGTCATTAGTGGTTGGATGAGTGGAAAATGAGTGGAAAATGCCAAATGACTTTAGGTGAGTGGGAAATTATAGAGATTCGTTGTCTCTGAAATCATGCAGCTCTGAAGTCATTGCATTCGTCATTTTTGAACCAAGTGGTCTTCATAAAAGTTGTAGGCCTAGATCATAGCTTTCAAATGGCTTTAGTTTGAGTCCAATATCATTTCTTTAACTCCAGATACATTCAAATTACTGAACACTGCCCAGGCCCAGTCACAGCTCCTCTATTCTGACTTCCAAGCCCAATATCACCTTCAAGGAGTCCGATTCTGGAAAAGTGTTCAACATGAAAGTTGTAGATATTGGTCTTATCTATTCAACATCCAAATTTCAGCCCATTTTACAACTTCTATCCCGAAATATGTGATGAACAGTACCCATAGGTTAAGCTGTCAGGAAAAACACTCTGGTTCTTACTTCAATCCCAATTTGAGTTATCTACTCGTGTGATTAGGCCTTTGAGGTCTTCATGAAAGTTATAGAACTCTCTCTTATCTTTCAAATGCCACTAGAATCACCTCCAAAGACTACCTACAGCCCAAGATATGACCCAAATACAGAAACAGTGTAAGATATGAATCATGCTGAAAAATTCAATTAAGTTCAATTTGAGTCCAAACTTACAAAACATAATAAAACTCAATCAATTAAGTACATAGAGAGTGTAAATGACTAAGACTGAAAGCTTATTAATGTATCAAATATGTGATCATCACTAAACAAAAGACTTTTCATAGAACAAGGTTTTTGTACATCCATGAATAAATTATCTCATGTTCCAAAAGCATAAAACTCACATACTCCAAAAATAAATAAATAAATAAATAATATATATATATATATATATATATATATATATATATATATATATATATATATATAACTACTATATGAATACTAAGCCTAGTCCAAGTCCCAACACCTGAAGAACAGGGTCCTACACCCGATCTTCAACCAGATCCCCTTCGGGATCCATAGTATACAAAACCCCCAGTCAGGGCATGTCACTACGGATAGGAGTCCGAGCAGTTGACTCCACAGAGTCCTCCCTAGAAGAAGTTCTCTAGTCATCCCAAAGCTCTTCAAAAGGCATATAGAACTCCAAGTGAACAGCTACATCCACCGTTAAAGTAGTGGCGTCATGCCAGGTCCTACTCCAAAGCAAGGTGACATCTATGATATCCTGAATTCGGCCTGTATCCCAATGGACACTCCATGCTTCTGTTGCCCCCGTGAAACTGCAGTCGAGCGAAACCTCACGGATCTTGCCTTTCCGCCATCGTAATTTTTATAGATATGAGTATAAGATAGAAGCAGACAAAATAATACAGTAAAAGAGGTAAGATCCCCTACATCAATACCATCATGACATCAAGAAACATCACGAAAGACAATGATGCCTTTTACATACAACAACATTAATTAAAAGCAAATATAGTCATGTCAATACAGGAATATTACAGAACAGCATGCATAGTCACATTATCAACTGACAAGTAATTCAGCAATATACATCAAGATGCATAAATATGGACAATACCCCAATAAATCGATATACTAATTATGCACATGCACAATATATATACTGACCATCCTTATGCATAATGCGACCAATTCCTACTCTATGGAGCTAAAGATTCAAAGATGAGCGTTCCAAAAGATCTATTCCCCTTCAAAAGACAGTCTACACCGGACCACGAAAAGGATAATGTTTGTCGGGTTCTCGTCGTGCGTTGCAACGGTTTTCCACGGCCAGGGGTATATAATGTGACAGTGGTCACTAGGTGGATCACCTCGCCTTGACGCCCCCTAATAACTGTACAGAGTGTAGTTATTAGTGCCCTATATCTGTGCTTTATGGCATGATTAGTCCTTGTTTGTAAGCATTAATGGAAGGTTTTAGCATCATTTATATCTGATTTCATTCTGATGACTTCCATTTTGATCTTGTGTAAAAACTTTCAAAACTATGATCAAATTGAGTACATTTGTGTGATTAAATGAATTGATACTTTCTCTGTTATAGGCAGGTCTCAAATGAAGCATGAAAATGAAGAAATTGCAATAGCTTTGGACCAGGAAGCCTAAGAGAAGATTAAAAGTGAAGATCAGCACCCAACGCCGCGACGTGGATTGGTGGCGCCGCGGCGCTCCCCTGCTTCAGTAGATAAAACCCGAGGCTGAAGCGCCGCAACGTTGAAGAGTAGGCGCCTCAGGCGCCTGTGACCTAATTACACGCGCGCCGCGGCGTGACGACGCCGCGGCGTGACCCTGTTTTATTCAGCCTATAAATACATTTGCACCGAATTTTTACGAGAGTTTTTTCATCATTTTTGGAGAGCAGCTGCTGGTTTTAGGTTTTTAGACCTAGAGGAAGTGAAAAAGGCTAAGGTTGGAGGCCATCCTTCTTATAGAGGGTGAATCAAGCTTAGAGGATGAAATCTAATAAGCTACCTTCCTTTCCTTTCTTCTTTTCCCTCTTATTACTTCATGAACATGATTTATTGTTTGTACTTTCATGTTTCATGGCTAGCTAGGCTGTATATAAGTTTTCCTTTGTAGTTTCTCATAGATACTAATGAATATGTAATCTTTTGAGTATATATATTGAAGTTTAGTTAAGTTCAATCATAATCTGTGTTTAATGCTTGTTCTTGGTTGGCCTCGATTGCATGATCTTAATATTAGCAAATGAACTAGACATAGGGATTTGTTGATATGGATATGGTGTGGTTGATACATGTTCGGCTAGTTCAATTGGCTTGGATGAGTTGATTCGTTAATAGGATAGAAATATACCTATTAGCCATGTATAGTGTGTGTTTGAGAATAGATCGTTTACGAGTGGAAGTTGTGCTGGCTCTCAAGGAAACTTAGTGAGTTAGGCAAGTAGAAACCAGGGTTGATTGACCTAGACATAGGCTTTTGACTACATCAGATTCTCAAGCTAACTTAACAATTCTTTGATGTTGCTTGTAAGGATTGTAATTCATTAGTTGAAATAGGAGATGAAAAGTAATTCTTATTTCTCTATTTCTCTATTTATCTTAGATTTATGGTTTTTCAGTCTTTATATCTCTTTAAACATTCATTTATGAATTTTATGCTTTTGGATAGCATTAATTAGACTATTGGTTAATACTTAGCTTTTATATGAAATACGTTGTCCTCGTGGGAACGATATCTGACTCCTGGCGATACTACAAGTGCGACCCGTGGACTTGCGGTAAGCAAAAGAGTGAACAAGTTTTTGGCGCCGTTGCCGGGGACTAACGGTTATTTCTGTTTAGCTAATATTAGCAACGAGTCTAGTTTTTACTAATTCAAATTATGTCTTGTACATATTAATTTAAGTTTTCAGGTTATTTTGTTATCAGGTACTAAGATGGCAGACGATAACACTATGCTCTAGTTGGAGGATGATAGTCATACAAGACCATTAAGGGAGTTTGCAACCCCTCAAATGGAGAACTTGCAGTCCAGTATTAGACGGCCTGCCATCCGTGCTAATAATTTTGAAATTAAACGGGCCATCATTCAAATGATACAGACTTCTGTACAATTTGGCGGTTTGCCCAAGGAGGATCCTAATGCTCATCTTTCAAATTTTCTGGAGATCTGTGACACGTTCAAGCATAATGGTGTCTCTAATTATGCTATTCACTTACGGCTCTTTCCCTTCTCTCTCCGAGATAGAGCCAAGAGTTGGTTGCAGTCTCTACCTGCGGGATCCATCAGCACTTGGAATGATTTGTGTGGTAAATTCCTAAATAAGTATTTTCCACTGGCCAAGACTGCTGAGATGGTGAATGATATCACATCATTCACCCAAATTGATTCTGAGTCCTTGTATGAAGCATGGGAGAGATACAAGGATTTGCTTCGAAGGTGCCCTCATCATGATATTCCACTATAGCATCAAGTTTACTCGTTTCACAAAGGATTGCTACCCCACCATCGACCTATAGTAGATGCAGCTGCTGGAGGCTCTTTATTGAGCAAGTCCTTTGATGATGCATTCCAATTGCTTGATGAATTGGCAGCTAACAGCTACCAATGGCCTTTGAAATGAAATACTTCAAGGAGAGTGGCAGGAGTGCATGAAATTGACTCAATGGCAGCATTATTAGCTCAGGTGGCCACATTAACAAGTAAAGTGGATCGTTTGGGGATTAGCCATCAACAAAGCCCGTTTGTGCTGTGTAACAAGTGTGGAGAAAATCATTTAAGTGATAGTTGCCCTTTCAGTACAGAAACTGCTCAGTATATTGGTAACTACCGCCTGCAATAAAATAATCCATACTCTAACCAGTACAACCCAGGATGGAGGAATCATCCCAATTTCTCCTAGAGGGACAATCCAGGAGCTTCCTCATCTGCTCCACTGAATGACAGACCTTATAATTCTTCAAGTTTCCCTTCTCAATCAAGACAACAGTGCCAAGATTGGAAACCCTCTTTGGAAGACATGTTCTCACAGTATATGCTCAAGACAGATTCTTATATGACAAAGACCGATTCTCAGTTGGCAAAACATGAAGTGATGTTACAGAGCCAAACTGCTTCTATGCGAGCATTAGAAACTCAAGTAGGGCAGTTGGCTAGTGCTATCAATAATAGGCCTCCAGGCACCCTCCCTAGTGACACTGTAAATAATCCGAAGGGTGTCTCAAATGAGCACTGCCATGCCATTTCACTGAGAAGTGGGAGAAACATTCAAGGGAATCCGAGAACAAAGCTGCTTGAAGAGGATAATGAAGTTGTCAGAGAAAAAGAAGTAGAGAGGCCAGAAGTCAGGCAAAGTCAAGATATTGCAATGGGAATGGAGAGGAGAAGAAGGAGGAGTTCAAGCCCTATGTCCATCCGTTGCCTTTCCCTAGTAGGCAAGTGAGTAAAAAGCTTGAGCACCAATTCCAGAAATTTTTAGAAGTGTTCAAAAAGCTGCAAATTAACATCCCATTCGCAGAAGCTTTAGAACAAATGCCAAGCTATGTTAAGTTCATGAAGGAAATTTTATCAAAGAAGAGAAAGCTTGGTGAATTCAAAATAGTTGCCCTGACGGAGGAATGCAGTGCAATTCTGCTTAACAGACTCCCTCCTAAGCTCAAAGATCCTGGAAGCTTCACCATACCCTACACAATTGGTGAAAAGTTCACTGGCCATGCCCTGTGCGATTTAGGAGCCAGTATCAATCTCATGCCCTATTCTATTTACCAAAGATTAGGTTTGCGAGAAGTTTCACCTACTTCAGTTACACTACAGTTAGCGGACCGAACCCTTACTCATCTGAAGGGGGTTATTGAGAATGTGTTGGTTAAAGTGGATAAGTTTATCTTCCCTGTGGATTTTGTTATACTTGATATGAAGGAGGATAGCAAAGTCCCGTTGATTTTTGGCAGGCCATTCCTAGCAACAGGAAGAGCTCAGATTAATTTGGAGAAAGGTGAACTCACCATGAAGGTTCATTATCAAGAGGTGAAATTCAATATTTTTGATGCACCACAAAGCCCTCACGATCTAGAAGATTGTGCATTGGTGAGCAATATTGATGGGACGACATCCAAGGAAAGAGGTGTCAGTGAAGCTTGTGTTCATGGCAAAGGTCAAATCCTTTTTGGTAGTGAAATGAACCAGCTAACGGCTACTATGGTGGTAAATTTGTTAAATGCACCTGTTGAGCAGACTCCAAACTTGGAGTTGAAAGTCATGCCATTCCCAATGCATCAAACTAATTTTTTAAATCAGGAGGAAGCTCTTCCTTACTGATAGAAATGCATTTGGAACAGCAGACAAGTCCCGCCGGGACTATAAATTAGGCCCTTTTTGGGAGGGAACCCAAATTTTCAATTTTAAAGCATGAATATGTAAATATTTCACTTTTTAAGATTTTGTATATTTATGTATTTTATTTTGTAAATTAACCTTGTAGGCAAGTTTTTGAGCTGCTGGAGGCCGTATTTTAGTCAAATTCACAGCTGAAGTGAATTTGCTGCAGAATTATGCAGTTAGACTGATAGCGCCGCGGCGTGGTACTTAGAGCGCCGCGGCGTGATGTTGTTTTGGGCTACATTCCAGGGAGCTGGCGCGATCAGCGAGACCCTCATGTCGCGGCGCTATGAGCGTAGCAGTAAAAAAAAAAAGAAAAGTAAATAGTACTTAGTAAATAGTAATAATTTAAATAATTAAATTAGGAGGGAATTAATATACGCCGCGGCGCATTTGGTTTCACGCCGCGGCGCATATGGGTGGTGGTGTTTTATGCAGAGATGCTTGGGTCTCTTTATTTTGTCAACCTTTTCTCTCTCACTTTCATTTTCTCTGTTCTCTCTCTTTCAAGTTCCCTGTGTTTCTCTACTTTCTCATCATCTTTTCACCCTACATTTGCCTCCATTACGGTATGTATCTCATTCTTTTTAGTTTTTTGTCAATTTTTAGTTTTATTTTCCTGTTTCTTCGGTTGTTTTTGGGTCTCTGTTTTTGGTTTTGCTTTTAATTTGTTAAATAGCTCTTTTTAGTTACTTATGCTTAGGTTTTATTATGTTTTAGTCTTAAATACTGCCTGTTTGTATTTTTTGGGTTGGATTGGACGCCCTAAGGCGTGTGTACCTGGAAATTTAAGGGCTGCGCGCCGCGGCATGAGATTGAATGCCGCGGCGTGAACAGTTTGAATGTCGCGACGTGAAGTTGAATGTCACGGCGCTATGTTGAGTTTTGGGCGCCGTGATGCTCTGTGTGCATGTCGCGGCGCTGAGTCTTAAAATTTGGCAGAATTGTTCATCTTTCCATATGTTCAATGTTTTCTATTGTCCACTCTGATTTTTGACAATTTTGTTTCAGGTTATGGCTCCAAAGAGAGGGCGAGTTTTGCTTAGAGGCTCATCCAGTCGGCAGCCTAGGGAGCCTTCTCCCCCTCCTGCTGATTTTGACAGGAGGCGATTTATCTCAGCTGAGGCTGCCGAGAGGTATTCGATTCTTATCACCCGACCGCTCATTCTGGAGTGAGGCTTCGCATTTTCACGCGCTCTACATCCGGAGCTTGAGAGGCGTTTGAACCACCTGAACTGGAGCACATTTGCCCAGCATCCGGAATCCTCTGCAGTGCTTCCTGTTGTTCGCGAGTTCTACGCGAATGCAGTTTTCCTTGGTGAGGGGGGTACAGCAATCACAGTTCGAGGTCGTGTGGTCTCATTTTCTCCATCCGCTATTCGCGCTGCCCTGGGACTTCCTCCGCCTCTAGAGATTTGTGACTATACTAAATTTTGTCGCTGAGAGCAGGTGGAAGGTATTGATGTTAACGTGGTCACGACTCGGATTTGCTTGGCTGAGTCTCAGCCTGTGATGTGGACCATGAGCATCCAGACCAACAGGCCTTGATATTTTGCGCACACTCATTTGACCCTGGAGGCCCGGGCGTGGTACCATTTTATCAGCACGCGCATCCTGCCATTGCTAACCTCTCAGAGGTTACTCGCAATCGAGCCATATTGATTTATGCCATCATGGAGGGTCGCTCTATTGATGTTGCCGCGCTCTTCTTCCATCAGATACTAAGGTCTGCTAGGGAATATCGGAGCCTCTTCTTTCCATTTCTCATTCATTCTTTGTGCAGCCAACATCAGGTCCGCTAGGGGCCTCATGAGGAGCTTACCGACGTTCGGCAGCCGCTGAATGATACCTTTATTGAGCGACTAAGGGTGGCTCCCGCTGCAGCGCCAGCACGGCAGAGGCAGGCTCGTGGAGAGCCTCGACTAGCATCTCGACCAACTCCCGCACTTGAGGTCGTTGCTCCATCCTAGGCCGCACCTACTGATGATATCGATTGGCGTGCCCAGATGGAGGCTATGTTGGTGTATCAGATGCAGACGCAGCGGTGGATGGCGGAGCGTCTTGGGCTGCCGTTGGCTGATTATCCAGTTCCTTCTTTCCCACCACTTCGGTAGCTGCTCCCACCCAGGCTGGCCCTTCTCGCGCCCCTGATGCCAACGTCCCTGATAGTGATGCTGATGATGACGAGGATGATGATGGTTCTGATGCCGAGGGCCCTGACAGTGATGATCCGTCCTTCTAGTTGTGCATTCAGGGCATTTTTCTTTCATTGTATTTACTTTTTGATATATGTATCTCTCTTTTGTACAGTGTGAACACTGTTTCCCTCAGGTTTGGGGGGTGTCTTTAACTTTATGTTTTGATTATTTATGCAGTACTATTATGTTTATATGCATATGTTTTGGTATTATGTATGTTTGTTAGTTTTATATTTCTTTTTGAAGTGTATATATATGTTATAGTATTTTAGCTTAAATATTAACTATAGGAGCAGTTATCTTGAAAAAATTTGATGAAAAATCCATTCAAGATACAATCGTCATTCCCTTTCACTTGGTGTGTTGTAATGTTTCAAAGGCTAGTGTATATGGTTGTCCCAATGATAGATGTGGATACAATTGACCTTTATTTTTTTGTGAATCCATATGCAATGTTTGGTGCATACTTAAGCATTCTAGTTTCTTTTTATGCATGGTGAGTTTCCCAATTGCGTGCTTTTTGAACTTTGGAAAAAAAATAAGAAAGTTTGCTTGAAGAAAGTTTATGAATGATACATGTGAAAAATTTGATTATCCTAGAAATTGTTTGGCAACTCTCTTGAGGCGAAATCCTAGGTTATGTCTGATTGAGAAAATGATTAGGGCATTGTTTGGATTGATTGAGTCTTAAAAAGCTTACCTGATATGATGATATCCTTAGGCCCTATTTTGAAGCCTTATACTATTTGGCCTTATTTATTTTTCATAACCATTGTGATCGTTAACCTGTTAACCGTTCTAATGCATGTGAAAACATTGCATTTTCTTCCTACCTTCTTTGTTTGTTGAGTGCATTATATATGTTATTTCTTGAAGTGAGTCTTATGATTAGGGGTATGAATATTCAGTACAAAATAAGCCTGAAGGAACCAGATGCAGTTAAAGAAGAAAAAAAATTTATTGCTTTGCAAAAGAAAAAGAAAGAAAGAAAAACAAATGAATGAAAAAGAAAAGCAAAAGCAAAAGTGTAGTAAAGTTGAAAAGCATCAAAGTGGTTCTGGCAAGTTTTCTGATCTCATTGTTAAATACCTTGCTAATATCATTATTGGCTTATGAATTGGAATATCGTATTTATGTTTCTCAATGTTTGTGTTTAATCCTATCATTTTATTCTGTTACCCATTACCCTTGGCCTGACATTATAAACTAATAAAGACCCTTTTGATCCTCAATCTTGCATGATTTACATTAGTAGAGAGAGAGTTGTAATACAATCTTGTGGATTTTGTAAATTATGTTCATGTGTATGTTGATAACCTCATTTGGGTGAATTTGAATTGAATGAAAGAGGTTTTTCTTGCATGAGTTTGGGAAGAATATCTTGTATGAAAGGAAGCTATGAATGTTAGCATGATGAGGATTGTGTATGCATGAAACTGATTCTAAGGTATCTGTATTCTTTGAGTTTATGCAACAATCATATACTAGCTTGAGTTAAGTGAAAGTGGAATGTTAAAAAATGGCTGAAAATAGGTTGCCAGTTGATCTTTGTGAATGTACTTTGTTTTGCTCGAGGACTAGCAAAAATCTAGGTTTGGGGGTGTGATAACTGTACAGAGTGTAGTTATTAGTGCCCTATATTTGTGCTTTATGACATGATTAGTCCTTGTTTGTAAGCATTAATGGAAGGTTTTAGCATCATTTATATCTGATTTCATTCTGATGACTTCTATTTTGATCTTGTGTAAAAACTTTCAAAACTATGATCAAATTGAGTACATTTGTATGATTAAATGAATTGATACTTTTTCTGTTATAGGCAGGTCACAAATGAAGCATGAAAATGAAGAAATTGCAATAGCTTTGGACCAGGAAGCCTAAGAGAAGATTAAAAGTGAAGATCAGCACCCAACGCTGCGACGTGGATTGGTGGTGCCGCGGCGCTTCCCTGCTTCAGTAGATAAAACCCGAGGCTGAAGCGCCGCAACGTTGAAGAGTAGGCGCCTTAGGTGCCTTTGACCTAATTACATGCGAGCCGCGGCGTGACCCTGTTTTATTCAGCCTATAAATACATTTGCACCGAATTTCTACGAGAGTTTTTTCATCATTTTTGAAGAGCAGCTGCTGGTTTTAGGTTTTTATACCTAGAGGAAGTGAAAAAGGCTAAGGTTGGAGGCCATCCTTCTTATGGAGGGTGAATCAAGCTTAGAGGATGAAATCTAATGAGCTTCCTTCCTTTCCTTTCTTCTTTTCCTTATTGCTTCATGAACATGATTTATTGTTTGTACTTTCATGTTTCATGGCTAGCTAGGCTGTATATAAGTTTTCCTTTGTAGTTTCTCATAGATACTGATGAATATGTAATCTTTTGAGTATATATATTGAAGTTTAGTTAAGTTCAATCATAATCTATGTTTAATGCTTGTTCTTGGTTGGCCTCGATTGCATGATCTTAATATTAGCAAATGAACTAGACATAAGGATTTGTTGATATGGATATGGTGTGGTTGATACATGTTCGGCTAGTTCAATTGGCTTGGATGAGTTGATTCGTTAATAGGATAGAAATATACCTATTAGCCATGTATAGTGTGTGTCTGAGAATAGATCGTTTATGAGTGGAAGTTGTACTGGCTCTCAAGGAAACTTAGTAAGTTAGGCAAGTAGAAACCAAGGTTGATTGACCTAGACATAGGCTTTTGACTACATCAGATTCTCAAGCTAACTTAACAATTCTTTGATGTTGCTTGTAAGGATTGCAATTCATTAGTTGAAATAGGAGATGAAAAGTAATTCTTATTTCTCTATTTATCTATTTATCTTAGATTTATGGCTTTTCAGTCTTTATATCTCTTTAAACATTCATTTATGAATTTTATGCTTTTGGATAGCATTAATTAGACTATTGGTTAATACTTAGCTTTTATATGAAATACGTTGTCTTCGTAGGAATGATATCTGACTCCTGGCGATACTACAAGTGCGACTCGTGCACTTGCGGTAGGCAAAAGAGTGAACACCCCCTGAGATCCATCCGGGATCACACTTATCCAAATTCTCGCTCACTCCTAAGCATCATAAGCCGATAATCTAATGCTCAAGTGCATGCTCAAAGAAATCAAACCACCGTTGTACCGTTCCCAACAGTATTGAGGCAACCGTCCATACGATTGTCTAATACCATTAGTATCAATGATATTATATAGCCGCCCATACAACTACATAATACCAATGATCCACTTGGGTCCAGCACTTTGGCCCAAAAGCACAAGGCTAAAGCCATAATCCACTTGGGTCCAGTACGTCGGCTCAAGGCACAATGTTAATGCATGCTATCACAAAGGATTTCAGTCGTGCAATTTTAAGAGTCATCATTATCAAATTCATATAAAGCATTCTTTGTCACATAATTCAAAAAGTCATCATTTATGTACCACAGTAATCTTATTGCTACTTTCAATTACAAGATACCTTCATTGCATAATTCAGAAAAAATCATCACTCATCAACTTGATTTCAATAATTCTTTTCCTTTCCCTAAACCCTAAATGCCTCAAATTTTTATTACCAAAATTTCCTCAAAATGTCATTTACTAACATTCTTCCTAATATTTACATTGTTTTCATTTTAATGAAACCTTCTCCATTCTTAATCTTATAAATCCTTAATTTAATTTCTCGATTATCCAGTCAACTAGATCCACCACTAATGACTCATTTTTCATTATTCCAATTATCCCCAAAATTATTCCCATTGGTATATCCAAAGGTTATTACTCCTCAAATCATGACATTACGATTATCTTTTCTTTTGCTTATAATTCCTTTAACCCTAATTTGTCTTCCAGTTCACCCAAACAATGTCTTCTACCATCCTTTCTAAAACTTCCATTATTCAACTTCTAAATAAAGTCTTTTCCTTGGTTTTAGATCATCTTACTCAAATTAATTATTTTAAGTTCCTCACAACCTCACCCACACTCATGTTCTTTCTTTATCCAAGGACCACTCTAAACTATGAGTTAAAGGTTTGTTCTTTATTCTTTTCATATTATGAACTCCTAATTAAGTGTCTACTCATTCAATTAACTAAGTTCCAACTTGGTACAAAAGTCTCATATCGAGTGCCCAAGTAGGCCGTGAGCCTCCAAGGAACTAAGAACTCAACCATTTTTCATCACCTTTATTACACGGCCATGTCCCATTACACGGCCTGCCCAACATGGTCGTGTCACATTACACGGCCCGGGCCTTGTACTCCTCTGCCCTATGACGTGTGAAGCTGTGTTTCCAGCAAGAAACACGGCCTGAGCCATGTCAAACCACACGACCTGTGTATTTTGCACCAAAACCCTGAAACCAAAGGGGTGAGAATCCCTTGCTTTCCATATACACATCCAAACATTTAAACATTTCCAAACCCATCAAGTTACACAATAACAAGCATTAAAAGTCATACAACACAACCAATCACAACATTACCAAAAATCATACAACAAAAGTGAGCAACCCACACATGGATTCTTCACCATCAACACAAAAATGTGTTCTTCACCACCATGAGTGGTTGATGAGGTTAATCTCCCTCTTACCTAAAGAGACAATAAAGAAAGCAAGCTCCTTGATGCCTCCTTGCAAATTTCTTCCACGACCATCAAGAAACCCTAGGATAGCCAAACTCAAGAGATCAACAACCAAAGTTTGAAAAAAGGAGTCCTTGATCACAAAGGTGACCAAGGATCTCAAAAATGAGGAGAGAAAAGAAGAAAGTTAAGAACTTTACCTCAAAGTTTCAAGCTTTAGAGCTTGGTAGAAAAATGATGAAGATGGAGGAATCAAAAGATGATCACCAAAGAGAAAAGCTTCAAGATGATGAGAGGAGTGAAGATCCTAGGTTGGCTTGACCAAATAAACTTGGATGGTCACAAATGGTGTTGAGGCCGTGTGGATGAAGAGGGAATAGAGAATAAGAGAGAACGTGATGGAGAGAAGGGAGGGTGAGAGAGAGAAGAGAGAAAGGTAGAGAGAGAAAATGATAGATTTTTTTTAAATGAAAAGGGAAGTGATGTCCTTGAGTGAAAAGATGACAAGATTGTCATCTTTTCTTCCCTCCAAAATCGTGGAGCCCGAAGGAAGAGAAAGAAAAGGGAAGCTTCCTTGAGAAGCTTGATAGGAAACTTCCTTGAGAATCTTCACACACTTTTTGATAAAGTGAATGGTGATGTTATGGAGATTATGTCATTTTGGTGATGTCATTAAAGTGCTCTCTAGAAAAGATGACTAACACTCTACTAGAGCTATTATCCAGTAGATAAAAGTTACAGTTAGCAAAATAGTATTTATTGTCCAACAGATAATAAAATATATCGCGATTTTATTTATCAGATAAAATCTCAAAAAATAAAAATTTCGTAAACTGTGTCCGGCCTCGGGTTTAGTAAGATCTCCCATCGATGTTTCCACAATCCAAAATTTTTCGGCCTTAGGGAAAATATTTCATTTTCCTGGCCCAGCTCAGTGCACACGCAAATCGAAAAATATATTAAAATAATCAATTAATTCAAATAATTCCAAAAAAATTCAAAAAAATCACAAATATTATAAAATGAACATATGTCATGAAACGAGCAATTTTTGAGGTGTTACGCCTATGTCTTTGCTTTACTATTTGATGGAAGAGATGATCCTTTGAAAAAGTTGCCTTAAGATGGTTCATTACCTAAACTCCTAAATCCGTTATTGATTAGGAAGGCTTGCCCTTGAGATTTTTGTTGTACTTCACCATAAGTAAGGTGTAGCTGAAATCCATTTCATGTCTTTCCCATATTAAGCAAGGAACGGAAGAATCTTTTTGTGACTTTATATCCTGGTTCAACAAAGAAGTGGTAAATATTCGTGACTAGGATGAAAGACTCGGGTTACATTATATGAAGGAAGGACTTCGCCCTGGGCTATTTTCCTTTTCTTTGGCCAAAATAGAGCCTAAGACGATGGATGAGTTCCAGGCTATAACTGATAAATATATCAATACGGAGGACGTTTCTGGGCTAGGAAGCATCTAGAGAAAGGAGAAGATGCCAAGCCTAAACACGGACAAGCTCCACAGCAAAATTGGAATTCAAAACCACCGTTAAAAGGGAAGTATGAGAGTTATGCCCCCTTAACACACCTCGGACTCAGATCTACCAAGAACTGATGAAAACGGAGTTCGGAGATGTGCAAAAATCTTCCCCTCGAGAAAACATGCACAGAAAGATAAGTCCAAGCACTGCGCATTTCACGAAGGTGATGGGCTTAATATTGAGGACTATATCAACCTTTAAGATGCTATCGAGTCTTTGATTCGGGATGGCCGTCTAGGCCGATATGTGCAATAATCCCAGAACAACAATCAGGGGGGAGGACAAAATTACATAAAACAAAGCTACAGTTCTCGGAGAAGCCCATTTTCGCTATACGAAAGAAGATACTTGTCTACAAGGAATGAAAATCCTGGGGCAGACCCATCCTAGGATAATGCTCAGAATCAAGAAAGAGCACAACCCTGGGATAACACTAATCCGGACAACGATCGCTATCATGCCGAAGTAACACGGACAATTAACACCATATCAGGGGCCTTCGCGGGTGGCGGTGAATCTGAAAATGCAAGGAAAAAAAGCACTCCGAGTCGTGTTGAGCGTAACCTCACAAACGAGATATAAGTCAGATAACGAAGTAAGGAAGACTCCACCAATTTCATTTATTGATGAAGATTATGGTTACACTATCCCAAACTAAGACGACCCTTGGGTGATCTCGAGAATAATAACCAATGTCGAGGTCCTTCATATATTTGTTGATCAAGGAAGCTCGACCGACATTATGTTCCTAGATTTATTTGAGAAGCTAGGATATTTGTGATATTTCGGCAAGTACACCAAATCATAAAAGTAATAAAGAGTGAGTAAGAGAATAGTCCCATAAGGATTAAGTTATTAATTATTAAGTTCGCTAAAATTGGCACTATCTAAGCTAATGAAAAAGAGAGTTGTTATAAATATAATTAAAAAGAAAATTCAAAGTAGAGAATATTAAAATAATTAAAGTAAGTAAACAAAGCAATAAATCAAAGGGGTAAAAAATGATGGTATTAAAGCGTTAAGATCCTGACTTCACTTGAACTCTTTAAATGCACATTCAAATATTAGTTCAACTATGTTCTATTTCAATGATTCATAGTCAATTCCCAAAATTAATCAATATCCAATCCATTGGTATATTAATCATCTTCACACTATTTAAAGTTAACCAATCCCTTAATATAACCCCAAATAGAGAAGACTTTATAAAAAAATGAGGGAATTAAAAGAAAGACCACATAACCCACAACGTTTATTCCTAGTGATTGTAGAAATTAAGGTGTTTATCAAAAGTTCTAGGTTCATGCAAATTTTCTTAAATCATACATTAACCTAAAAATCATTCCTACATTGATCAGACTTAGAAAAGCATTAAGAATAGAGATAGACACATAAATTATGAAACAGAAACATAAATTAAACTTATAAACAAAGTTACATCATCAAAGTTCAAGATCCATCATCCCCCTAACAAGGGAAAATTAGTTACACATAGAGAGAAGAATTTGACAAACTCCATAGAAGACAAGTGGAAATGATGAAGAAAATTCATAATCTTCACTCCTGAGTGCACCTACACTAAGCTAGGGTTTGTGTTGTCGCTTCTCTCTTTGACGGTTGCTGAATTCTATGTTCAATTTGGTGAAACTTTCTTATTTATAGAAAAATAACGTGTCAGCTTATTCGACTAGCGCTTGAGTGCTGGACATCCAGATAGTTTAGCTACACGTTGCCAACTGCGCGCTTGAGCACTGGGTCTTTAGTGCCTAGGCACTGAACGACCAGAGAGATTTTTCACGTTTTGCCATACCAGCGCCTGAGCGCGGGACCACTAGAATGTAAATTTTCAGTTTTTCTTTCTCATGCAAGCATCCATTCTTCTTCCACGAGTAATTTCCTAACAAAAACAAATAAAACACATAATAAGAAAACACCAAAAACATAATAAACTTGAGAACAAAACTCAATCAACAAGATTAAAAGAGGATGAAAACCTAGAATTTGAACCATAAAAATATGAATTTTTGAAGGTTCATCACTCCCCCAAACTTAAGATTTTGCTTGTCCTCAAGCAAAAAAAAAGAAGTAAAAGAATTATAAATTAAGCAAAACAAACAGAGTAAACAACTAAAAACTAACAACATATGAACTTGAACATGACAATACCAGGTGATGAAAATCATACATATCCTCAGATGTTGCTTCACAATATCTTTTCAAAGTGTCACACATGCACAATCCATTTACCACATCATCTCTCACATGCAACTTTCATACATAAATGACTTTCGAAAAACATGAATGAAAGACCAAATCTACTCATAAAGTATAAGCCTGAATAGGTTTATAAAACTGCAAATGCACATCGAACTCGCATCCATAGGGTTGTTCTTCATCTCTCTCTCCACTAATGTAAACAACACATAACTAAGGATCAAAATAGTATTTACAAAGCTTGTAATATAAGGTCAAGGGTGAGGGTTAAGAAAGAAGGGGTAAGATAAATAAAACAAAAGTTGAAATATGTAATCATGCACATTTCACAATCCAAGCCTCAAAATGTTGAACAAGTACAAAAAGGAGCATAGAAATTCATCACTTTATTTGCATATTTTTTTTGAATTTTTTTTTTCTGAATTCCACTCTCAAACTTATTTTTTTGCAATATATTGGGTGGAATCCTTTTTTTTTATTGCTCTGAAATACTTTATGCAAAAAAATAAAGAAGACTTGAATAATAAAATAGTACAAGATATACACTCAACAAAGGGTGCGTAAGAGAGGAAAATATTTTTTTTTCATGGGTATGGGAAAGGTAAATGTGAGTAAAGAAAAGAAATAGAGGTCAAACATACATAAGGCTACAAAGGGGACCTAGGGACATACTATGTTTACAAGTTGACTTGAAAGGCTCAAATAGTCCAAAAAAGGCCCTTATCATTTCCTTGATCGTGCATTGTCTAGGATTTCGCCTCAAGAGAGAATATAACAACTTCTAGATACAAGTCATCTACACAAATCCAATCCTATAAACTTTCTCTAGACATGCATGCATATTCCAAGGTCTATTCAATCATAAAGATGGGAAGAACATCCATACACAATCAAAGCAATAGAGATAAAAGCAACTCATGGATTCTCATGCAATATCCCAAGAAAAGAAATTAATTCACAGTTTAAGCAATCATTGGATATTCAATTCAAAACACGGTCATGTATGGTTTTAACAACATAACTCAAAACAAAAGACTAACAAATAACAAAAACCAAAACCAAATAGAGAAAATAAAAACAAAAATAGCGAAGCTACCCCTCCCAAACTTAAAATAAACAGAGCCTTCATTGTTCAAACAAAATCATATGCAATTAATCAAATAAGAAGGTAAAGGCAGTAAAATAAATGTAAGGGAGAAGAAAAGCTTATTATTTTGATGATCAATACTCAGAAGCTTCAGTCTTGCTCTTCATCATAATCTTACTCCTCGTCATCGTCCTCACTGAAGTTTATGTTTGCCAATATCTCCTCATTAGTCATAGGAGGATTACTTAGAACTGTAGTGTCTAGGTTTAGTTGCTCTGTTATGCCATGCAACAATTGGATGACATAGTTGAATTTCCTCTGGTTTTGGCGCTATATACGCTCCAATCTATCCAATTGTTGGGTAGTGGTGAGAACCTAACGAGGTTGCCTGACTGCTGGGCCTTGACCTGAGGTGCTGCTATAGGAGCCACTGGAGTTGCTTGGTCTTCTTAAAAATATCTTTCAATTACTGATGCAGTGATAGGAGGTGTAGGTTGGATGGGTTGATCCCCAATGATATGGATACCTCTCTCAGAGCACAATTTGGAGATGAGGGAGGGATATGGCAGGCTTCCAAAATTATCTTGGGTTGTCATGTGCATGTGAAAAGCAATAATCCTTCCAATATCAACCACATCACTAGTCGCAATAGTGAATATAAGCAATGCCCTCTTAACTGGAACCTCAAAGGTGTTGGAGCATGGAAGGATGTTGGATTGAACAAAAGTGCACCAAACCCTTGGGATTGGTTTAAAATATGCTTTCTTCAAAAAATTAGGTGCATTTTTTTGTGTTCAACCCATTGAGCACCCTTCTTACAAAGTATGCTAAAGACAAAGTTTGGTTCCAGTGGTCTACTAAGCAAATCATGATAATCGCATTGCCTTGGAAAGTCTTACTCAAGACCAAAATACGTGTTCAACATATCTTTGCTGAAATCGATAAGCGTCCCCCTAACCATGCTTTGATAACGGTCACATTCATTGGCATCAATAAAAGTATTGGCATAGAATTCACGAACCAATGTCTGGGACCCCGGAACTGGAAGTTGGCATAATCTGCTCCATTTCCTTTCCAAAATATGGGAACGAATATCTGGATATTCATTTTCTTTTAAAATGAGCCCCCGTTCTTGAACAAAGTTTCGTTTTAGTAGCACATTGTTAAACTTCTTTTCATGTATGGTTGAACTGAAACAGCTTACATCGAAAGAGGAAGGGCTAGAGCCTTCTCTTGCAACACCCCTTCTTCTTTTTACGGGTGGCATTATAAATATTCTGCAAAATAAAAGCACAAAATTAATAACCCATATTTCTGAAGGCAAAATAACTAAATCTCAAGTTACAAATCAGTCAAACCATGCTTAATGGCAATCTCAATCACACCATCTTATTCCTAGTGGGCATCAAACGTAATCCATAAAAATTATAGCACCCAACAATATTCTCAAGCAAATCAGTCATAAGGAGCATTTGATCAACACCAAATGGGCATGGTGAACATTGAAACTAGACACGTGCATTGAACAAATTCAACACATGCTAACATATGAACATAACAAACAATGCACACCACATTAAGCAAAAATTGCCTAATTACCACAGTCAGCAATACCAACATATGAAAAATTGCCATAATCAGAAGTTCAGCAATGTACACCACATTTATTCACAAAATACTATGCACAATAGTTATGCATAATAATAAGCAATGCTACGTGTTCATCAATACTGTGCACAATGACTAAACCAATTGCATCATCAAAACCAACAATTCTTACCCACTAAATAGTGCCAACCAATAGTTATCCACGCAATAAATCAATGTGCAACATCAATTTCAATCAAATTTGCTCAATTTCACATTTTCCCAAAAAATCCTAATTTAAAACCCTAAAACCCCAATATGCATAATTCATGAAATTAACAACACATAACACGAAATTGAGATTTAGCATAAATGAATATACCTAAATGAATGAAAAATTAAAGCAAGAAAGTGAGAAAAGAGGATGGGTTTACGTGAAAACACTTCTGTTGAGCATCAATGGTAGAAAAACCACCCACCTTGAATGCGTGCAACTGATGATGAATGGAGGAAGAAGAAATGCGAAATCGAGAGGAAAAACTTGATCTAGGTGTGTGAAAAATCAAAGAGAAACAAAAAAGAGTAAGCAGAAGAACGCAGAGGATGCAGAAGAACGCCCAGTGAGCGGGCGTTGGGTTGTTAAGATGAATAAAATGGTCTCTACCCGACGTGCACCTAGGCGCTGGCGCTGGCTCACTTAAATATTTATTTATTTATTTATTTATTTTGAAATAAAAGAATATTGGCAGAATACTTTAACTATAAATATTTCACCAAAATAATTAACTAAAATTTGAAAAGGAATGAGTCTCGCAAACACTAAACAAAGAGAACATAACACAGAATCAAATCAACTAAATTAAAATTAAAACAATAAATGGAAGATAAAAGGGAAAGAAATTTGGGTTGCCTCTCAAAAAACGCTTCTTCAATGTCATTAGCTCGACGTTGCCTGTTCGCAATCAGGTGGCTAAGTTTTTGAGAAGACTTCTGTCGATCAAACTTTCCTCCCCAGTAATGCTTCAACCTCTGGCCATTGACTTTGAAGCTTCTTCTTGAATAAGGTTCTATGATCTCAATTGCTCCAAAGGGAGAAACTTCTTTAACTTAGAACGGGCCCGACCACCTAGTTTCAGTTTACCTGGAAACAGTTTCAACCTCGAATTAAACAAAAGAACTTGCTGAGCTGGATCAAAATGCCTTGAGGTAATCTTTTCATCATACCACATCTTTGTTTTCTCTTTGTATAGACGAGCATTTTCATAAGCCTTATTTCGGAACTCATCCATTTCATTCATCTGTAGTAATCTTTTCTTACCTGCAACTTTCATATCAAAATTTAAAAATTTAATTGCCTAGAAAGCTTTATGCACAAGTTCCACAAGAAGATGACAAGATTTACCAAAGACTAGCCTATATGGAGACATATCAATAGGAGTCTTAAATGCAGTCCTGTATGCCCATAATGCATCGTCTAACTTGAGTGACCAATCTTTCCTAGAAGTACTAACAGTCTTTTCCAAAATACTTTTTAATTCCCTGTTAGAAACCTCTACTTGACCACTTGACTGAGGATGATAGGGAGTGACTATCTTATGTTTAACACCAAATTTTCTCAAAATAGCCTCAAACTTCCTATTACAAAAATGTTTCCCACCATTACTGATTATTGCCCTAGGGATGCTAAATCTAGTGAAAATATTCTTTTTAATAAACTTGACAACCACCTTAGCATCATTTGTTTGTATGGCAATGACCTCCACCCATTTGGAGACATAGTCAACAGCTACTAAAATGAACTGATTAGAGAATGAAGAAGGAAAGGAACCTATGAAATCAATCCCCTATACATCAAATAACTCTACTTCCAAAATATTGCCAAGTGACATTTCATGTTTTCTCGAAATGTTACTAACTCGTTGACACCTGTCATAGCTTTCAATAAATTTATGAGCATCTTTGAAAAGAGTAGGCTAATAGAAACCGAATTGTAATACCTTAGTAGCTGTTCTATTACCTCCAAAGTGACCGCCATAATCAGAACTATGACAATGCCCAAGAATGCTTAACACTTCTTCATCTGAGACACATTTTCTCAACATACCATCAGCACATATCTTAAAAAGAAATGGTTCATCCCAAGCATAATACCTGAGATCATGTAAAAACTTTTTTCTTTGTTGCCATGTTAATTTTGATGGGATGAATGCAGTGGCCTTATAGCTCGCAAGATCAGCATACCAAGGAAGTACTTCTAAAGCAAACAACTGTTCATCTGGGAATTCTTCCTTGATTAGCACTTGTTCCTCTTCTGAATCTCTTTCTTGTGTGATTCTTGACAAGTGGTCAACTACCAAAATTTTCGTTCCTTTCTTGTCTCAAATCTCTAAGTCAAATTCCTGTAAAAGCAAAATTCATCTAATGAGTCTAGGCTTTGCATTTTGTTTACTCAAAAGATATTTAAGAGCTGAATGATGAGTATAAATAATGACATTTGATCCAACCAAATAAGAACAAAGTTTATCAAATACAAAAACTATAGCAAGTAATTCCTTTTCTGTGGTGGCATAATTAAGTTGTGCATCATTCAAAACTCTACTTGCATAATAAATTACATGCAAAACTTTATCTTTTCTTTGACCTAAAACAACACCTACAGCATAATCACTTGCATCACACATTAATTCAAATGGTAAATTCCAATCAAGGGCAGCAATTACAGAAGCAGAAATAAGTTTACTTTTCAAAACATTGAATGCATTTAAACACTCATCATTAAAAATAAATGGTGCATATTTAACAAGTAATTCACTTAGTGGCTTTGTGATCTTGGAAAAGTCCTTTATGAATCTCCTGTAAAATCCATCATGCCCAAGGAAACTCCTTACTCCCTTGCATTGGTAAGAGGAGCTAATTTCTCGATAACCTCAACTTTTTCTCGATCAACCTCAATGCCCCTCGAAGAAATGCGATGTCCTAAAACAATTCCTTCCTGCACCATAAAATGACACTTCTCCCAATTCAACACTAAGTTAGTCTCCTAGCATCTTTTTCAAAACCAAAGAATGATTAGAAAGACAAGTGTCAAAAGAAGATCCAAATACAGAAAAATCATCCATAAAAATCTCAACAAACTTTTCAGTCATATCAAAAAATATAGAAAGCATGCACATTTGAAATTTTGTTGGACCGTTGCATAATCCAAAAGGCATCCTTCGATATGTAAAGATTCCACACGAACAAGTGAAGTCTGTCTTCTCCTGATCCTTAAGTGCCACCAAGATCTGATTATAGCTAGAGTAACCATCTAAAAAGAAGTAATAGGTATGACCCGCTAGCCTCTCTACCATCTAATCAATGAATGGGAGTGGAAAATAATCTTTCCTTGTTGCATCATTAAGTCTCTTGTAATCTATGCACATTCTCTAACCAGTGATTGTCCTTGTGGGAATGAGTTCATTTTTTTCATTAACGACTACCTTCATTATGCTTTTCTTCGGAACAACTTGTACCAGACTTACCCACAAACTGTCTAAGATTGGATAAATGATACTTGCATTATAAAGCTTCATTACTTCTTTTCTCACTACTTCTTTCATGGTAGGATTCAATCTTCTTTGCGATTGGATCACCGACTTGCAATCATCTTCCATTAAGATCTTATGCATGCAAGTCGTGGAACTAATACCCTTAAGATCATCAATAGTCTATTCTATAACTGACTTGTGTTATCTCAGAACCCTCAAAAGCTTCTCTTCTTCCTCAGAATTGAGCTCAACATTCACAATTACTGGAAAAGTTTTGTTCTCATCAAGAAAAACATATTCGAGATTAGAAGGAAGTGTTCTCAATTCTAACTTTGGTGGCTCCTTTTTAACATCATCATCTTTCTTCAGCTCTTTTTTCTGTAATTTTGTACAAGGGAAAACTGGCAAAGATTCCAAATTGGCTATGCACTCAAGTGTCTCTGGTGTTGTCTCTTCATCATCGCTCACTGAGGTTTTAGAATTAACCAACATTGATTCGAGTGGAGATGCTGGAAAGCTCTGCTCTAATGTCTTATCAACCAAAGAATCAATGATGTCCACCTTGAGGCATTATTCCTCCTCCATAGGATTTTTCATTGCCTAGAAAGCACTAAAAGTGACCTTCTCATCTTGCACTCTTAACATAAGCTCACCTTCCTGTACATCAATCAATGCTCTTTTGGTTGCTAAGAAAGGTCTTCCCATAATGAGAGGTATATCTATATCTTCTTCTATATCTAGAACAACAAAATCAATTAGAAATATGAATTTATCCACCTTAACTAACACATCTTTGACTATACCATAAGGATGCTTGATAGATCGATGTGCTAGTTGAAGTGAGATCATTGTTGACTTCATCTATTTAATTCACAGCTTATGCATTATAGATATGGGCATAAGATTTATGCTTGTCCCAAGATCGCACAAGGCTTTCCCAATAGTAAGCTTCCCGATGGTGCAAGGAATGGTGAAACTACCTGGATCTTTCAATTTAGGTGTAAATTTCCTCTGAATTATGGCACTGCACTCTTCGGTAAGCATCGCTGTCTTATCCTCTTTCAGTTTCCTCTTCTTTGATAGCAAGTCCTTCATAAATTTGGCATAAGAGGGGATATGCTCAAGTGCTTCAGTAAAAAATATGTTTATCTGTAACTTCTTGAAGACATCTAAAAACTTCAAGAATTGTCTTTCTTGGTTCTCCTTCTTCAACCTTTGAGGATATGGAAGCCTAGTAATCAATGAAGAGGCAAATGTTTTCTTTTGCTCAAGTTCTTTCTTCCTTCTCTACACTCTCGGTTGTTCCTCTTTAGCTTTTTCCTTTTCAACCTCATCTCCCTCATTGTCAGCTTGCATCGAGACATCTTGAAGTGAGGCATCTCTAATGGGAATACCATCTTTTCCTTTTTCAAATCCTAAGGAGCTAGGTGCTACTTTCACGTGTTCTTCCAAAGTTTTGTCACTTCTCAAAGTGATTTACCTTACATTGCTTCTTTGGATTTACCGCAGTGTCTCCAGGTAGGCTACCTTGAGGTCTATCTGTGAGCTGTCTAGATATCTATCCCACTTGATTTTCTAGACTTTGGATGATTACCTCTTGATTCTTGAAATTAGCCCTTAATTCTTGCATGAATTACTAGTACTAAGAGCAAGTTTCTCAACAATACTTTCAAGAATGGATTACTTATCTTGTTGAGGTTGCGACGAGAATGACGACAATGGTTGATGTTGTGGAGGTGGTGGTGGCAATGGTTGATGTTGTGGAGGTGGTGGTGGTCTCAGCATATTCTGATTGTTCCATGAAAAATTTAGATGATTCTTCCACCCTGGATTGTATGTATTTGAATAAGGGTTACCTCGAGACCTTGCAGGATTACCCATATAATTAACCTGCTATTGAGGAATGACACATGTGTTGCTTGCATCGCACTCACTATTAGCATGATTGCCTCCACAGAAATCACAATTTAAAACTTGATGGTTCATAGAGTTTACCTGTATATTACCAAGTTGCTTTGTAAGTCTAGCGACGTGTTGCGAAATATTTTTATTCTATGCAAGTAAGGCATCAAATCTACTAAGCTTCATCACTTCCTGTTTAACCGCAAACCTTGCACTAGGCATCTGATATTCATTGGTAGCCATGGTCTCGAATAATGCTTGAGCCTCTTCGAGAGTTTTACTGTTTAGAGATCCACCTATAGATGCATCTACCATAGCCTTGGTAGGATAATTTAAACCATTATAGAAGATCTGAACTTGCTTCCAAACTTCAAATGCGTGGTGAAGACATTTTCTTAACAACTCCTTGAATCTCTCCCAAGATTCATATAGAAACTCCCCCTAATTCTGAGTAAAACGAGTTATTTCACTCCTCATCTTCAAAAACATTGACAACGGGAAGTATTGAGTCAAGAATTTGCTAACCAGGTCTTTCTAAGTAGTGATGCTCCCTTGTGGCTAGGCTTGTAGCCAGCTCTTTACTTTATCTCTTAGGGAAAATGGGAACAACCTTAACCTAATAGCATCATCACTTGCTCTGTTATATTTAACAGTGTTACAGAGCTGCAAGAAGTTGTTAATGTGCATATTGGGATCTTCAGACTGATGGCCCCCAAACTGATCCTGTTGCACCAGCTGTAGGAAAACTAATTTAATCTCAAAATTGTTTGCTTGAATGTTGGGCTATACTATTTAATATTAATAAACTACAATCCCCGACAACAGCGCCAAAAACTTGTTGTGATAATTTGGCAAGTGCACCAAATCGTAAAAGTAATAAAGAGTGAGTAAGAGAATCGTCCCATGAAGATTAAATTATTAATTATTGAGTTCGCTAAAATTGATACTATCTAAGCTAACTAAAAGGAGAGTTGTTACAAATATAATTAAAAAGAAAATTCAAAGTAGAGAACATTAAAAGAATTAAGTAAGTAAACAAAGCAATAAATCAAAGGGGTGAAAAATGGTGGTATTAAAGCGTTAAGGTTCTGACTTCACTTAAACTCTTTAAATACACATTCAAATATTAGTTTAACTATGTTCTATTTCAATGATTCATGGTCAATTCCAAAAATTAATCAATATCCAATCCATTGGTATATTAATCCTTTTCACACTATTTAAAGTTAATTAATCCCTTAGTATAACCCAAAATAGAGAAGGCTTTATAAAAAATGAGGGAATTAAAAGAAAGACCACACAACTCACAACGTCTATTCCTAACGATTGTAGAAATTATAGTGTTTATCACAAGTTCTAGGTTCATGCAAATTTTTTCAAATCATACATTAACCCAAAAATTATTCTCAAATTTATCAGGTTTAGAAAAACATTAAGAATAGAGATAAACACATAAATCATGAAATAGAAACATAAATTAAACTCATAAACGAAGTTACATCATCAAAGTTCAAGATCCATTATCCCCCTAACAAGGAAAAATTAGTTACACATGGATAAAGAATAAAATAGAGAGAAGAATTTGACAAACTCCATAGAAGACAAGTGAAAAGGATGAAGAAAATTCCTAATCTTCACTCCTGAATACACCTACTCTAAGCTAGGGTTTGTGTCGCCACTTCTCTATTTGACGACTGCTGAATTCTATGTTCAATTTGGCAAAACTTTCTTATTTATAGAAAAATAACGTGTCAGCCTACGCAACCAACGCCTGAGTGCTGACTAAATTTTTAGCTTTTCTTTTTTGTGCAAGCGTCTAATCTTCTTCCATGAGTAATTTCCTAAAAAAAAACACATAATAAGAAAACACTAAAAACATAATAAACTTGAGAACAAAACTCAATCAATAAGATTAAAAGATGATGAAAACCCAGAATTTGAACTGTAAAAATATGAATTTTTGAAGGTTCATCAAGGACTATCAAAGAAGGAACTAATCTCATGTACTGGTGTGTTGATTGGGTTCGTTGGAGATAAGATTATCCCAGTAGGATACATCGAGACCTATTTGACATTGGGGAAGGATTCCATTTTCAAAACACTCAATGTCAAATTTATTGTGGTAGATTGTCCATCAGCTTATAATGTCATACTGGGTCACTCTTCACTCAACGTCTTTGGGGCTGTGATTTCTACACTCTACTTGGCTATGAAGTTCCTCGACCAGCATGACAGGGCCGTTATAGTTAAAGGAGATCAGACCATTGTTAGAAAATGCTGTAATGAGAGCTTGAAAATTTCTAAGAAGCCCTGAACCACAGACCAATGCAATAACTCAGCTTTAGTCATTACGAACCTGATTACACCTAAAGAATAACGCGATAATTGTAGCACAACTTTGGGGTGTTGATTCTACAGAGAGACAAATTAAAAGAATAACTAAAGAAACAAAGAAACTAAAGAAAATATCAAATGATTAAAAATAAATAAATATTAATTTAAATACAAAATTAAGTAAAGCAAAGTAAAACAAATTGAATTTTATATCAGATGTAAGATGACTATAGTTCAGAATCCACCAAGATTAATTTTAACATTAATTATGTCAAATTATTTTACCCATTTAATTTAACTCATGAACATCTAATGAGAAGTATGTGTTCAAGGAAAAATATATCAATAAAGTATTAAAAATAATAATCACATGTATGATAAAATTTCTCTAATTATTAGTAATTAATAAATTATCAAATATCTCCTTAATAAGAAATCACAATTGATATCCAATAATTACCATCAATATTCAGATAACACAAATAAATTACCATGCATGAAAAAATATGATTGAACTCATATTAAAATTCATTTATAAAATCAGATAAAAAATAAAATCAATAAATATTAAATCTCAAAATTAAATAAAATTAATTCAGCATAATAATACTAAAATAATCAAAGTTTCATTATTTCTTTAATACAAAAAATTTAACAAAATATAATAAAATTAGAATATAATAAAATCATCTCACTAAAATTTTTTATTTTATAAAACGAAAATCACGATACACAGCGTCACAGCGCTTCTTCCCCTCGCACGGCGCACAACACCTCTTTCACGTTTCCTCTCACCTCGTACGGCGTGCTTCCTAATTGCCAATTCTCCAATTCTTTCTTCAATCCGTGCAGCCCTCTGCCCCGTTATTTTTCTCCTAATTTATAGCAAATTGTGCACGGCTGACCCAATTTATTTTCTATTTCTTTTGCATATGGCCCTCACTTCTCCTGTAACACTATATTTGCCTTTGGACGGCCCAACATCACTATTTCTTTTCTCTCTATTTCGTGCTGTCTTTGCGTTACGCGCTGGCTCCTGCTTCTTTTGTATTTTTCTTTTCTCACCTTGGAACTCCACACAGCCCAGCCCAGCAAATCTTTGTCTCTCTTTTTTTTTTTCCCTTTTTGCTGCTTCCTTTTTTTTTTCTTATTTGGGCTTTAAATTCTCCAATTAAAATTTGATTGATATTTGACTTACTTTTTATAAACTCTATAATTAAACATAAAAATCTATTTAGAAATATTTTAAAATAAATAAAAATTTAATTTAAAAATATACATTAATTATAATAATTTTTATTCATATTTTAACATTTTAGTCTAATAATAAAGTATTTAGAGAGTATTTTCGTACAATCATCACACCCCAACTTGCTTATTGCTAGTCTCTAACAATTTTTATGCAAAAGAGATTAAAGAGACTAAGAAGATGATAAAATAGTCCATCAATTCACATTTTCCATATTCACATTTCAAAACAATCTTAAGAATTCAATAACCATATCACAGGCAATCCGCCTATAGCAGTCCACATAATGTGTGTGTGTTCCGAACTATATCCATCTAACTAGAAGTCCTGACACATGCAACATCAATAATATCTCGAGCAAACAGTTCAATTCTATAACTCACGGATATAAAAGTGTTTTGTGTGAGGATTCTCTCTATGGAGTTGACAATGGGTGTACACACACTCTCATGAGAAATTAAGCAATTATGTACAAGCAACAAGCAAGCATTGATCTTATGATAGGAACACTAACAAATAAGACTTCCACCACTCTTTCTAAAAGCTTACTCAAGATCAGAACGATCAACACAAAAAGTTGTAACGTGGCTTGGATTTAGGCTATAAAAAATGGAAAAGGATTCAAAAAGACTTCCAAGTATATACAAAGGGAATCTTATTAAATATTTCAGTAAACCACACTTATCACTTGATGTACTTTTCAACTTTCATATCATTGAATAATAATGCTTTTCCTTCTTCTTCTTTTTTTTTTTTTTTTTTGAACTATTTGTTGAACAAACACATGCCACTTTGGTATTCTTGCCATTTCTTCCCAACTTTGGCTTTTCTTTTTTTTTTTTTTTGCTTTTTTTTCTTCTCTTTTTTAAAACTCAAATGAAAGAAAATGCAAATTCCACATTAAGCATACACTTGAAAGTAAAAAAGGTTGAAAAATCAGTGTATAAGCTATACTCCAATGTGGAGAGGCATGGATGAAGTGGGCATATGAAAAGAAAAAAAAAATTTTGGGCTCAAAGTTGGCTACTAGGGGTTTATGTTAGAAAGGGTTAGCTTGAAAGGCTCAGACGTTAATCCTAAGTTGACCTTTGTCATATCCCAAGTATATTCACCATCTTACCAAAAATCATATGATGATATTCATAAAAGAAGTATCCAATTCAACAGATCAATGAACACTTATCATAATTTACTACATTTGTAGGCTCTCAATCCTCTCCAAAACTCACATGAATAGTTAAGCAAAAGAGTTCTCTAGCTACATGTGTCAAACCACCATCTTACCACAAAGCTTGGATGAGTGCATTAGAAGTTCTATGGATGCTTCAGCAAAAATGATTGTGGTGGGTTTGGTGAATTCACAAAGATAGCTATGAATGAGAATGAGTACACATGTGATAAAGATACACGAGTGATGTGATTTTCTTTTAAAAAAAGATTGACACATGAAAATATGTCACAGAGTTCCAACAAATCAATATTAAATACTGAATTTACACCACCAACACCCGCTAACTTAAATGAAACATTGTCCTCAATGTGTAAGATTCAAAATTGAATGAGGAGTAGCAAAAAATGTTAGAATACACCAGATAAGTGACATTGACAGCTCGCTAAGCACTAAGGATGATAACCTGAAATGACAAAATGAAACTAACCAGCAAACAAAAATAAACAAAATAGCACCAAACAAAAAGGAAAAGAAAGAAAAATGAAACAAAACAAAAATAAAACAAAACAAACAAAATAAATGAAGAAAAACATACCTGCGGGATGTGGTCAAGGTTGATAGATCGGATCCACAAGTGGCATGTCTTCCACTTCTGGAACTTGCCTATCAAATAAAACTTTAAGGCGTTGATCATTTACTTTAAAAATCCAACATTCCTTAGGATCCTCTATTTCTATTGCCCTATGTGCAAAAACATTATTCACTATAAAAAGACCAGTCCATCTAGACTGAAGTTTTCCTGAATGCTTATAGAGTCTAGAATCATATAAGAACACTCGATCATTAGGCTTAAATGTTTTTCTCAAAATATTTTTATCATGAAATGCTTTTATTTTAGCCTTATAGATTTTAGATTTCTCATAAGCATCATTTCTCAACTCCTCTAACTCGGTCAACTGAAATTTTCGAAGCTTACTTGCTTCTTCCATATCAAAATTGAAATGCTTGATGGCCCAATAAGCTCGATGCTCGAGCTCCACAGGTAAGTGACAAGGCTTTCCAAAAACAAGCCTATAAGGTGACATGCCTAAGAGAGTTTTAAAAGTTATATGGTAGGCTCAAAGTGCACCCACTAGTCTCAAAGACCAATTTTTGCAATCCGGATTGACCATTTTATCTAAAATTTGCTTAATCTCCCGATTTGCAAGCTCTACCTGTCCACTTGTCTAGGGGTGGTATGCAGTAGAAATCTATGAATCACCTCATATTTTTTCATCAAAGCCTCAAAAGAATGGTTGCAAAAATGTGTGCCCCAATCACTAATGATAGCACGTGGTGTACCAAATTCAGATAACACATTCTCTTTGAGAAATTTAATTACTGTCCTATTATCATTGCTCCTACAAGCAGCTGCTTCCACCAATTTTGACACATAATCTACTACCACAATAATATATTTTGTATTGAAAAGAAGGAGGAAATGGTCCCATAAAATTAATGCCCCAACAATAAAAAATTTCAGTCACTAAAATTGGGTTTAAGGGCATTATATTACGATGAGACATAACTCCTAACTTTTGAAACTTTTCACATGAGCAACAATAATTGTTTGCATCCTTAAATAAGATGGGTCAATAAAATCCAAACTGTAAAATTTTTGCAGCAGTTTTCTTCATTGAAAAGTGGTCCCCGCAAGCTTGGGAGTGACAAAATTCCAAGAAGCTAGCAATCTCTTCATCAGGGATGCAACGTCTTTAAATTTGGTCAGGACAATATTTGAAAAGAAATGAGTTATCCCAATAGAAATTACGTACCTCAACCATGAACTTCCTCTTATCTTGAGCGCTCTAATCCATTGGTATCTCACTTGTTGCCAAATAATTCACAATATGAGTAAACCATGGTATAGAAGTAGTGGTGGAAACAGGCCAGGCCAAGCCAAGCTTTGGCTTAAACAGACCTGGCCTGTATCTTAATTATAAGGCCTGAGTCTGGTCTGTGAGCTTATAATAGGTTAATTTTTAAGGTCTGACTTGGCTTTTTTAAAAGCCTGGTTTGGCCTGAAAGCCTAATTAAAGGCCTACTTTGCAATGAGACCTTTAAATAAGCTAACAGACCTATTTTTAAACAGGCCAATAGACCTTTACATAGGCTAACAAACCTACCTTTAAATAGGTCAACATGCCTTACATAGACTAGCAGACCTACCTTTAAATAAGTCAATATGCTTTTACATAGGTTAACAGGCCTAAGCCTTGAAATAGCCAACGGACCTACTCAAAGCCAATAGACCTTTGTTATAATTTAACACTCACCTTCTAATTTTATAGATGCTCACCACTTTCTTACTCTAGTCTTTGGCCGATGTGAGACTTGGAGATATACTAAGTTACTCACTTTCTTACTCTAGTTTTTCAAGTCCCACATCGACCAAAGATTAGAGCAAGAAAGTAATGAGCATCTATAAAAGTAGGAGGTGAGTGTTAACTTATTATTTTTATTCTAATAAATATATTACATTAAATATATTAATAAATATGTTATTTCTATTCTAACTTACTAACTTAAGTTTTAGTTATTGACTTTCATTAAAATTTAATTAAAAAATATATTAATATATTATAATAAATTAATAATTATAATTATAATTTATAATTATTATAATAATATATATTATATTGTATATAATAAAATAGGCCAAACCAGTCTGCCAAGCTTAAAAGGCCTATTAGATGACTTGAGACATGACTTTTTTAGTGAAACATGTAACACCCTTGTGGGGATGCCACATTTATGAATGCAATGAAATAAAATGAAATAAAACTTTTACCCAAGTTATAAAACATTTAATACTTATATAAAATTTACGGAATATTTTTTTTTATAATTATAACATTAAATAAAGTAATCACGAAACACAAGATATAACAAACATAAACTCACCATAATATACATAAGATTCTCTTTTAGTACAAGCATAATTTACAAACTACAAGTATTTAATAAAGCAATAAAGAGTTGACATAAAGCTAAAACATAGTACTGCCCAAGTGCATCCCAGTAGATAACAAACCCTCCGATGAATCACCATCCGTCACCTCCAGAATAACCATCGAAAAGTGTGCATCTATGAGATCTCGCAGCACTTCGGACACGTGTCCGAGCTGTCGACTCGCTACTCAACTCACTAGGCGCGTGGAAAACTCCCTGCCAATAGCGCCTAATGGTTAAGGGTAACTCTAAATGAAGATAAAGCATAGTAGTGAATATGACCTCCCCGTCATACTCCCTACATAGGGACACAGTCAATCGTCCCACATACGCTACTGTCCCTCGGTCAGCATGCATACGCCATGCCTCGGAACCTCCATGGAACTCCAGTCGCACGAACCCGAAGAATCCTGGCAGTGCCATGACCTCAAAATCAGTCTTGACGATCGGTATGATCTACTGGTTCCTCCTCCTCGTATAAATCGCCCGACTGTTGCTCGTCAGGGTACTGTACCTCAAGAGGCTGATCCTCCTCTACCTCAAACTCTTTACGGAAGTAACACAGTAATATCGAGAGAACATATAGAAATGTGAGACAATCTACACCATTACCCGCATGGCAATAAAGAAAATGACAGTACAAACAATTATCACAAAAGTACATACCAATACATCATGCATAATATATTAAATAATATATAACAATAATACCTATCACAATATCATGCATAATATATTAAAACAATAAATCATATAATTTATCACAGATTATAATAAACGGTAAAATGCGAGATAATGCATGAACATTAAAATGCGAGATGATGAATGATACACACCTTGACTCGTTCCTACTCCATGGAGCTAAACACGGATATCGAGAGAATGATCCGATCGAGAAACTAATAATACTTTATGGCTGCCCAACCAAGCTATTGCACTTGTCAACACGTCGTGTCTATAGCCCATAGTCCAAAACATCGTGTAGCAGAAGTACACAGTCCAAACATCGTGTACCACGGGCATAGTACTTAATAGTCCCCTCAAGATCTTGACTAAGAATAGTGCTTGTCAAGATCATTAGTGTGTTGCCCGTTACCACGGCCCAGAGGAGCAACCCACTGTCCGCATGTGGAATTCTCCGCACACTAATGCCTCCAAGTTCATAAATGAACCACACTATGCTTATCACACCAAATACGGTGTAATTCGCCTCGTCAATCAATCACCAATTATAACCCAAATTGGTACAACACTCTAAACATGAGCTAAAATTACAGAAATACCCCTATTATTCAAATTTTACCATATTTACGAGAAATTACCAAAATACCCCTAGTCACCAAAAAATAAAGTATAGTACGTCCTACCTGACAGTACTACACTATAACATGTCTGGGTCCACCACTTTGGCCCGACAGCAAAACTCACAGTATTGTTCAATCGCGTAAGAATTTTATCGCGTTTTCACAATCTCGTCGTTTTCACAAGCGTTTTTAAATCGCGTAAAGACAGTTTGACGTTTTTAAATGTCGTAAATTGTTTTTGAGTTATTTTCTCAATCGCGTAGGGTTTTTAATTCATTTTCTTAACCGAATAGCTTAAAATTATCATTTTCAATATGTGTAAAACTATATCTAGTACTTGTAAAATACGTAATGTATTTTTCTTGTGTTATAAATATAATATGGAATCTTTTCATTTTATGCGTTTGATTTTAATAAATTTTGGCAGCATTTTGCCTATAAAATCAGTATAAGGTATTTTTAATGTTTTCCTCTAAATATAGTTTATTTTATTTTTACCCAATAATTTCACATTAAAATTTACTAACGCACTTCAAAATTTATAGTATGAGCCCTACGTTAGTACTTTTCAAGTGTCTGGTTAATTTCTTAATTAAACTGAATTCTGCTAAGTTAAAATTCTAGAACAGAATTAATTCCTTTGATTTTCTCAATGATTCTTTGGAATCGATTTATGTTATAAAATAATTATCTAACCTATCTTAGTAAATAAAATGGCATGTTGGCCAAATCAAAGTAAAATGGCATTTGGTTATACACTAAATGGCATTTTGGCCACAATTAACTTAAATCATCCATTATTTACCTAGGTTCATTAAATCCTTGATTTAGAAAATTGTGAGAACATTTTGGTCCTCTATTTTTTTTTTTTGGTGAGTAGGCCGTGAGCCTTAAATGTGTTCTTTGGAACACTCATGCATTCGTACATGTTATTCACATCCTACTTAAATAAATACACAATTATAATTACATACAATTATGTAATCACATATAAAACACATACAATATATTTTAAGCCATAATCATGCATAGCAAAAATAATAAAAACTATAATCATGCATAGCAAATTAAAATCACAATTATTAAAGCATTTAAACAATCAAAAACAATAAAAATCACAAATAAACCATACAACCGAATCCTTATGGATTCTACACACAAACACAATCCATTTTCTCATCACCACTTAGGGTTGATGAGATTAAATCTCCCTCTTACCTCTTGTAGACAAAACAATCGGTAAGATTCCTTCCTTTCCTCCAAATTTCGTGTGACCTCCAATAAAATTCCTAAAATTCTCAAATAATTAGCAAATACACATACAAGGTACAAAATAGGAAAACCATGGAACAAACATGGTTAGAAAAATCAGAATTTAAATTTTGAACCATAGAAATCAAACTTACCCTTAAGGAAGTAAGCAAGAAGTGAGATTTTGGGCAAGTTAGAGTAGGAATTTGGGAAAAGTTTGTGAATGAAAGATGCTTAGAATAGTATTTGGGTTCAAGAAATGAGATTGGATAAAATTATGAGAGCTTGGATGTGTATGGAAGGGGGCTGGCCGAATCTAGTGAGAGAAATAGGAGAGAAATATTTGCTTGAGCTTTTGATATTTTAGAGAGAGAAGTGAATAGCCAAAATGTGATAAAGATGAAAAACTAAAGTGAAGAGTAAATGAAGAGTGCAGCAGCCGTGAGTGGCCTTTAGGTGAGCTTGAGTGAGTGAATTTGCTTGGTAAAAATATCACAAATGTGTTCACACTAGTTAGCACATGGCCTAGTCATGTTGGATCCTTCTTGAACCTTGTAGAACCAAGCCCACTAAGCCTCCTTGCTGCCCAAAAACCGTGCTCACTCTCCCCTCCATAATGTCTTAATTGTCCTCCAATTACACCTAATTATATGTTAGTTAATTAGGCAATTAGTTAGGTTAATTATCCTAACCATTCTTAATTTACATACTACTAATATAACTAATTAATTTAGTAGATATTAACATATATTATAACCTTTAATTAATATTAATATATCTAATTAGTAGTTAGATTATAATTAATTCATTACTAAGCTAGTTCACTTAGTATGCTAATTAAGTAATTAGATTAGTTAGATTAAGCTTAATTAAGTTACTAACCATTTTCAAGCCTACAATCTTTGACTCAATCCTAGCCCTTGATTCATCTTTAATTCCTAACCATTGATTAGATCTAGGGTAGATATCACTTGGTCAAAAACCTATCATTCTAATCTCACCATTGATTAGATCAACGGCTTAGATTAAAGGCTTCATCATTAAGTCTTCATCCAACGGTTCAGATGAAAACACATGCTCCCTTAGGTGTCCAATTCCTATTGGTTTAGAAAGTCAAGCCTACCTTTGTTGACTTGCTCTCATTGGTTAGAAATTGTACAGTCAGCACAGTTGACTGTTTTTCCTACACGCTGGTCCCACAAAGACTTTTAAAGATCGTGGTCAAACCGAAGCGATTTTTCTTGTTTTTGAGACAAGAGATCTTGTAATATAAAATAATATTATAAAAATATAAAATTATTTTATTACACGATTAAATCTGAAAAATTACGCTATTAATTTATATATCAATCAGAATTGGGTTTAGTAAGATCCCCCAGCTCAATTAATTAAAATAAGATTTATCCGGCCAGAAAATTTTTATTTTCTTAGGTCGGAGCAAATCACATACAACGGTCAAGTACACTCATGGAACAGTCAAATTAAATTTACTGCTCACAGAATTCACAAAACAAGTACAAATCGGGACTATATTGTAATTATCTCAAAAGTTAGGGTGTTACAACTCTCCCTACTAATAAGAATTTCATCCCGAAATTCATCATACATCAAACAATTGAGGGTATTGCTCCCTCATCCTATCCTCTAATTCCCATGTAGCATCTCCCGTTACATCATTCCACACTACCTTCACCAATTCAATCATCTTCCCTCGAAAGTTGTTTCACTCTCTCCGTCCTCGATTCTAACAGGAAGTGTCTCGTACGTCAAATTATCTTTTATTTGTACCTCATCGGGTTGTATCACGTGAGTTGGATCGGGAATGTATTTCCTCAAGTGAGACACATGAAATACATTATGGAGATTGGATAGAAAAGTCGGTAAAGCTATTTGATAAGCTACAGGACCAATCCGACGAATAATCTGATAAGGTCCTATAAACTTAGGTGTAAGCTTCCTTGATTTAAGAACTCTTCCGACACCCGTCGTAGGCGTAACTCGCAAGAATACATGATCGCCTTCCTCAAATTCCAGGGGTCGTCTACGTTTATCAGCATAACTCTTCTGTCGGCTCTGAGTCGTTCGCATCTTTTCTTGTATCATTTTCGCCTTTTCTGTAGTCTGCTGCACAAGATCAGGACCAATAGTCATACTCTCTCCATCCTGATACCAACACAAAGGTGTTCGGCATCGTCGTCCATAAAGTGCTTCATAGGGTGCTATTCCTATGCTCGAGTGAAAACTATTGTTGTAGGTGAATTCTATCAAAGACAGAAATTCATCCCAACTTCCTTGCTGTTCTAACACACAAGCACGCAACAGATCTTCCAACGATTGAATCGTTCTCTCTGTCTGACCATCAGTTTGCGGATGGTATGCAGAACTCAATCGCAATTTAGTCACCATAGCTTCTTGCAAACTTTGCCAGAGTCTTGACGTAAACCTCGGATCTCTATCAGATACTATACTTGCAGGCACACCATGAAGTCTAACAATTTCGTCGATATATATCTGGGTTAAACGTTCCAACGGATACTTAATATTGATTGGCAAGAAATGTGCTGATTTTGTAAGCCTATCAACTATAACCCATATCGAATCATAACCTTTCCTCGTCTTCGGAAATCCAGTAACGGAATCCATCGAGATACTATCCCACTTCCACTCTGGAATAGTTAAAGGTTGTAACATACCAGCAGGTCTTTGGTGTTCCACCTTTGCCTTCTGACAGACAAGACAAGACGCTACACGTTCAGCTACATCTCTCTTCATTCTTGGCCACCAAAACAGTCGCTTCAAGTCTTGATACATCTTCGTCATCCCCGGATACATACTCAAATTACTTGTATGAGCTTCATCCAAGATCGCTCTCTTGAGTTCGGGATCATCAGGTATACAAACTCTTCCTTGAAACCTCATGATTCCATTAGATCCTTCCTCCACCGTTGCTTTATGACCTTGCTTCAACAATTCTTTCTTGTTCTGTAAAAATGCATCTACATCTTGTTTCTCCTTTATTATCTCCAACAAGTCATTCAAGACCACAACTCTACTTAAACGAATCTTTCCAGGTACCAATTCTATCGATACCCATAAATCTCTGAATTGCTTCATCAACTCCTCCTCTTTAATCATCATAGTAGAAACACTTACTACTTTTCTGCTTAAGGCATCAGCCACCACATTCGCTTTTCCTGGATGGTATTGAAGCTGAAAATCATAATCCTTCAAAAATTCCAACCATCGCCTCTGTCTCATATTCAATTCTCTCTGATCAAACAAGTATTTTAAGCTCTTGTGATCACTAAAGACATTGAACATAGCCCCATACAGAAAATGCCTCCACACTTTCAACGCAAAAACTACTGCGGCTAGCTCCAAATCGTGCGTTGGGTAGTTCCTTTCATGAACCTTTAACTGTCTTGAAGCATAAGCTACTACGTTCCGATCCTGCATCAACACACATCCTAACCCTTGATAAGATGCATCACAATACACCTCAAAAGATTTGTTAGGATCCAGCAAAATTAACACTGGTGCAGTCGTTAATCTTTTCTTCAGTTCTTGAAAACTCGCTTCACGTTCCTCCGTCCAATCGAAAGCTTGACTCTTCCTCGTGAGTTGTGTAAGTGGTCCAGCTATCTTGGAAAAACCTTCAATAAATCTTCTGTAATATCCGGCTAATCCAACAAAGCTTCGAACCTCAGTCATAGTCTTAGGCCTTTCCCACTGTAAAACAGTCTCCACCTTCGATGGGTCTACCGCAATACCTTCCTTGGAAATTACGTGACCTAAAAATTTAACTTCATCCAACCAAAACTCGCACTTTAACAACGCGCAAACAGCTTCTTCTCCTTCAAAATCGGAGAACTATCCGAGATGTTCAAAGATGCTCTTCTTGACTTTGAGAATAGATCGAGAATGTCATCGATGAAGACAACGACAAATCTGTCTAAGTATGGACGAAAAATCCTATTCATATAGTCCATGAATATCGCAGGAGCATTCGTCACTCCGAACGGCATTACTTGATACTCATAATGTCCATAACGAGTTCGGAAAGCTATTTTGGGTACATCATCGGCCTTGACACGAATCTGATGATAACGATCGCAGATCTATCTTAGAGAATACGGGCTCCCTTCAATTGATCCATCAAGTCATCAATCCTTGGTAGTGGATACTTGTTCTTTATAGTCACCTTGTTCAATCTGTCGATAATCTACACAAAGACGCGAAGTTCCATCCTTCTTTTTGACTAGTAACACTGGTGCTCCCCATGGTGAAACACTAGGTCGCACAAACTGCTTCTCCAACAGTTCCTCCAATTGCTTCTTCAACTCTGCCAACTCTACCGGTGACATTCGGTACGGTGCAATCGAAATAGGACCAGCTCCTGGTACTAAGTCGATAGAGAATTCGATTTCCCTTTCCGGTGGCAAACCAGGTACATCGTCAGGAAAAATCTCTGGAAACTCATTGACGACAGGAATAGTGCTCACATCCTTCTCAGACTTGACTTCCAAAGAAGACAGCAACATAAACCCTTGAGCTCCATCCCTCAATAATGGCTTGACCTTTACAGCAGTCAAGAATCCAGAACTTTCTTCCTTAGGAAAAACTATGGCCTTACTCGCACAGTCTATAAGGATATGGTTAGAAGATAACCAATCCATTCCTAATATTATGTCTATCTCAACAAGACGTAAACAAATCAAGTTAACCGAAAACTTACGATCCTTTATGATAATAGGACAATTCATGCATATCTTGGATGTAACAACAGGCTTGGCAGTCGGTGTAGAAACAACCAATTGAAAACTCAGAGAAGACACAGGCAGTTTCAAACGTTCCACACAATCATATGTAATAAATGAGTGTGTTGCACCCGAATCATATAGCAAAGTCAGGTGATTACCTTCAATGACACCTTCTCCTTGTATAAGATCCTCAGACTGAGAAGCTTCAGTTCCGGTCATTGTATAAACTCGTCCTCCAGATCTCGGCTGAGTAGCACGGACATTCCTCACTGCAGGCTTCCTCTCAGGCTGCGTACAATCCCTTGAAATATGTCCAGGCTTTTTGCATTTAAAACAGATTGTTCCTCTTATCGGACAATCTGTAGATAGATGGCCTTTCTTGCCACATTTGAAACAAGTCGGCGTAAACGCCACATTCTGATTAGCTTGATTTCCGCCAAAACTTCCCCCAACAGATGGACGTTGAGGTTGACTCCCAGACGGTCTCGCATAAGGCTTCCTCTGAAATCTACCACCACTACTACTACTTCCCCTTTGGAACCTAGTCGGCCCAAAATTTCGATTCCTTTGATCTCGGGACGGCTCCAATGCCTCGAGTCTTCGACAAGTGTCTATCAACACAGGAAACTCCTTCATTCTCATCGGTAGCACTGCACGTCTCAACTCCATTCTTAACCCATCCTCAAACTTCTGGCACTTCCATATCTCATCTGGTTGGTTCTGGAAATACCTCGAGAATTGTGACAAACTCTCGAATTTTGCAGATATTCTCCCACAGTCATATTCCCTTGACGCAGACCAAGAAATTCCATTTCCTTGGCATGTCGAGCAGTACCGGGAAAATACTTCTCCAGAAATACTTCACAAAACACCTCCCAGGTGATCTCAGCTCCTTCCGCTCGCAACAATTGGCGGGTATTCCTCCACCAATGCTCAGCATCTCCTCTTAACATATATACAGCATATGTTACCTTCTTATTTTCTGCGCACCCCATTCCTTCGAATATTCTCTCCAAGTCTTGAATCCAAAGACTTGCCTTTTCAGGGTCAAACTCACCTCGAAACTGTGGCGGATTGTTGCGCCTGAACTCAGACAAATTCAAAGCATCAGCAGTCATATCTTGATGTTGAGCTGCTCTTTGATTTTGCTGATTTTGTTGAGCAATCTTCGCCGCCATTTCTTGAATAGCCTCAAGAATAAAGCAACCATTGGATCCACATTAGGTGCCACGTTTGCACGCCTTCCTCTTCCTCCAGACATCTTCTTTCTTCAACAAGACAAAACAATGTCAGATGTAACCTTTCGGAAACAAATCACAGAGATTCACACAACACAAGCAAAAACAGACCTAACCACAACCCCAAAAGACTCTAACTTGGGCTCTGATACCAACTAATGTAACACCCTTGTGGGGATGCCACATTTATGAATGCAATGAAATAAAATGAAATAAAACTCTTACCCAAGTTATAAAACATTTAATACTTATATAAAATTTACGGAATATTTTTTTTTTATAATTATAACATTAAATAAAGTAATCACGAAACACAAGATATAACAAACATAAACTCACCATAATATACATAAGATTCTCTTTTAGTACAAGCATAATTTACAAACTACAAGTATTTAATAAAGCAATAAAGAGTTGACACAAAGCTAAAACATAGTACTGCCCAAGTGCATCCCAGTAGATAACAAACCCTCCGATGAATCACCATCCGTCACCTCCAGAATAACCATCGAAAAGTGTGCATCTATGAGATCTCGCAGCACTTCGGACACGTGTCCGAGCTGTCGACTCGCTACTCAACTCACTAGGCGCGTGGAAAACTCCCTGCCAATAGCGCCTAATGGTTAAAGGTAACTCTAAATGAAGATAAAGCATAGTAGTGAATATGACCTCCCGTCAAACTCCCTACATAGGGACACAATCAATCGTCCCACATACGCTCATCGTCCTCGGTCAGCATGCATACGCCATGCCTCGGAACCTCCATGGAACTCCAGTCGCACGAACCCGAAGAATCCTGGCAGTGCCATGACCTCAAAATCAGTCTTGACGATCGGTATGATCTACTGGTTCCTCCTCCTCGTATAAATCGCCCGACTGTTGCTCGTCAGGGTACTGTACCTCAAGAGGCTGATCCTCCTCTACCTCAAACTCTTTACGGAAGTAACACAGTAATATCGAGAAAACATATAGAGAGGTGAGACAATCTACACCATTACCCGCATGGCAATAAAGAAAACGACAGTACAAACAATTATCACAAAAGTACATACCAATACATCATGCATAATATATTAAATAATATATAACAATAATACCTATCACAATATCATGCATAATATATTAAAACAATAAATCATATAATTTATCACAGATTATAATAAACAAGAAATGCGAGATAATGCATGAACATTAAAATGCAGATGATGAATGATACACACACTGACTCGTTCCTACTCCATGGAGCTAAACACGGATATCCGAGAGAATGATCCGATCGAAACTAATAATACTTTATGGCTGCCCAACCAAGCTATTGCACTTGTCAACACGTCGTGTCTATAGCCCACAAAGTCCAAAACATCGTGTAGCAAGACATTACACGAGTCAAACATCGTGTACCACGGGCATAGTACTTAATAGTCCCCTCAAGATCTTGACTAAGAATAGTGCTTGTCAAGATCATTAGTGTGTTGCCGTTACCACGGCCCGGAAGGAGCAACCCATCTGTCCGCATGTGGAATTCTCCGCACACTAATGCCTCCAAGTTCATAAATGAACCACACTATGCTTATCACACCAAATACGGTGTAATTCGCCTCGTCAATCAATCACCAATTATAACCCAAATTGGTACAACACTCTAAACATGAGCTAAAATTACAGAAATACTCCTATTATTCAAATTTTACCATATTTACGAGAAATTACCAAAATACCCCTAGTCACCAAAAAATAAAGTATAGTACGTCCTACCTGACAGTACTACACCATAACATGTCTGGGTCCACCACTTTGGCCCGACAGCAAAACTCACAGTATTGTTCAATCGTGTAAGAATTTTATCGCATTTTCACAATCTCGTCGTTTTCACAAGCGTTTTTAAATCGCGTAAAGACAGTTTGACGTTTTTAAATGTCGTAAATTGTTTTTGAGTTATTTTCTCAATCGCGTAGGGTTTTTAATTCATTTTCTTAACCGAATAGCTTAAAATTATCATTTTCAATATGTGTAAAACTATATCTAGTACTTGTAAAATACGTAATGTATTTTTCTTGTGTTATAAATATAATATGGAATCTTTTCATTTTATGCGTTTGATTTTAATAAATTTTGGCAGCATTTTGCCTATAAAATCAGTATAAGGTATTTTTAATGTTTTCCTCTAAATATAGTTTATTTTATTTTTACCCAATAATTTCACATTAAAATTTACTAACGCACTTCAAAATTTATAGTATGAGCCCTACGTTAGTACTTTTCAAGTGTCTGGTTAATTTCTTAATTAAACTGAATTCTGCTAAGTTAAAATTCTAGAACAGAATTAATTCCTTTGATTTTCTCAATGATTCTTTGGAATCGATTTATGTTATAAAATAATTATCTAACCTATCTTAGTAAATAAAATGGCATGTTGGCCAAATCAAAGTAAAATGGCATTTGGTTATACACTAAATGGCATTTTGGCCACAATTAACTTAAATCATCCATTATTTACCTAGGTTCATTAAATCCTTGATTTAGAAAATTGTGAGAACATTTTGGTCCTCTATTTTTTTTTGGTGAGTAGGCCGTGAGCCTTAAATGTGTTCTTTGGAACACTCATGCATTTCGTACATGTTATTCACATCCTACTTAAATAAATACACAATTATAATTACATACAATTATGTAATCACATATAAAACACATACAATATATTTTAAGCCATAATCATGCATAGCAAAAATAATAAAAACTATAATCATGCATAGCAAATTAAAATCACAATTATTAAAGCATTTAAACAATCAAAAACAATAAAAATCACAAATAAACCATACAACCGAATCCTTATGGATTCTACACACAAACACAATCCATTTTCTCATCACCACTTAGGGTTGATGAGATTAAATCTCCCTCTTACCTCTTGTAGACAAAACAATCGGTAAGATTCCTTCCTTTCCTCCAAATTTCGTGTGACCTCCAATAAAATTCCTAAAATTCTCAAATAATTAGCAAATACACATACAAGGTACAAAATAGGATTGTGTTTTATTTTATTTTTACCCAATAATTTCACATTAAAATTTACTAACGCACTTCAAAATTTATAGTATGAGCCTTACGTTAGTACTTTTCAAGTGTCTGGTTAATTTCTTAATTAAACTGAATTCTGCTAAGTTAAAATTCTAGAACAGAATTAATTCCTTTGATTTTCTCAATGATTCTTTGGAATCGATTTATGTTATAAAATAATTATCTAACCTATCTTAGTAAATAAAATGGCATGTTGGCCAAATCAAAGTAAAATGGCATTTGGTTATACACTAAATGGCATTTTGGCCACAATTAACTTAAATCATCCATTATTTACCTAGGTTCATTAAATCCTTGATTTAGAAAATTGTGAGAACATTTTGGTCCTCTATTTTTTTTTGGTGAGTAGGCCGTGAGCCTTAAATGTGTTCTTTGGAACACTCATGCATTTCGTACATGTTATTCACATCCTACTTAAATAAATACACAATTATAATTACATACAATTATGTAATCACATATAAAACACATACAATATATTTTAAGCCATAATCATGCATAGCAAAAATAATAAAAACTATAATCATGCATAGCAAATTAAAATCACATTTTAAAGCATTTAAACAATCAAAAACAATAAAAATCACAAATAAACCATACAACCGAATCCTTATGGATTCTACACACAAACACAATCCATTTTCTCATCACCACTTAGGGTTGATGAGATTAAATCTCCCTCTTACCTCTTGTAGACAAAACAATCGGTAAGATTCCTTCCTTTCCTCCAAATTTCGTGTGACCTCCAATAAAATTCCTAAAATTCTCAAATAATTAGCAAATACACATACAAGGTACAAAATAGGAAAACCATGGAACAAACATGGTTAGAAAAATCAGAATTTAAATTTTGAACCATAGAAATCAAACTTACCCTTAAGGAAGTAAGCAAGAAGTGAGATTTTGGGCAAGTTAGAGTAGGAATTTGGGAAAAGTTTGTGAATGAAAGATGCTTAGAATAATATTTGGGTTCAAGAAATGAGATTGGATAAAATTATGAGAGCTTGGATGTGTATGGAAGGGGGCTGGCCGAATCTAGTGAGAGAAATAGGAGAGAAATATTTGCTTGAGCTTTTGATATTTTAGAGAGAGAAGTGAATAGCCAAAATGTGATAAAGATGAAAAACTAAAGTGAAGAGTAAATGAAGAGTGCAGCAGCCGTGAGTGGCCTTTAGGTGAGCTTGAGTGAGTGAATTTGCTTGGTAAAAATATCACAAATGTGTTCACACTAGTTAGCACATGGCCTAGTCATGTTGGATCCTTCTTGAACCTTGTAGAACCAAGCCCACTAAGCCTCCTTGCTGCCCAAAAACCGTGCTCACTCTCCCCTCCATAATGTCTTAATTGTCCTCCAATTACACCTAATTATATGTTAGTTAATTAGGCAATTAGTTAGGTTAATTATCCTAACCATTCTTAATTTACATACTACTAATATAACTAATTAATTTAGTAGATATTAACATATATTATAACCTTTAATTAATATTAATATATCTAATTAGTAGTTAGATTATAATTAATTCATTACTAAGCTAGTTCACTTAGTATGCTAATTAAGTAATTAGATTAGTTAGATTAAGCTTAATTAAGTTACTAACCATTTTCAAGCCTACAATCTTTGACTCAATCCTAGCCCTTGATTCATCTTTAATTCCTAACCATTGATTAGATCTAGGGTAGATATCACTTGGTCAAAAACCTATCATTCTAATCTCACCATTGATTAGATCAACGGCTTAGATTAAAGGCTTCATCATTAAGTCTTCATCCAACGGTTCAGATGAAAACACATGCTCCCTTAGGTGTCCAATTCCTATTGGTTTAGAAAGTCAAGCCTACCTTTGTTGACTTGCTCTCATTGGTTAGAAATTATACAGTCAAAGCACAAGTTGACTTGACTTTTTTCCTACACGCGGGTCCCACAAAGACTTTTAAAGATCGTGGTCAACCAAAGCTGATTTTTCTTGTTTTTGAGACGTGTAAAGAGGTATCGTAATATAAAATAATATTATAAAAATATAAAATTATTTTATTACACAGTTAAATCCAAAAAATTACGCTATTAATTTATATATCAATCAGAATTGGGTTTAGTAAGATCCCCCAGCTCCAATTAATTAAAATAAGATTTATCCGGCCAGAAAATTTTTATTTTCTTAGGTCGGAGCAAATCACATACAACAGTCAAGTACACTCACGGAACAGTCAAATTAAATTTACTGCTCACAGAATTCACAAAACAGTACAAATTGGGACTATATTGTAATTATCCCAAAAGTTAGGGTGTTACAAAACAGATTTTCAAAAAAGTTTTGACCTAACTTATGTAGTAAACAGGTTAGGCCAGGTCAAGCCTCAGGCAGGCCAGGCCATAGGCCCCTGACGGGCAGCCTGACTTATTTCCACCCCTATATAGATGTAACAGAAAATAAATGCTCATCAGGAAAGTCATCTCTAATTGGCAGGTGGTCAGAAGTGTCCTCAAATGTGAGCATTGAGAGATGGTCAGCCATTACGTTCTCCACTCCTTTCTTGTCTTTAATGGTGATATCAAATTCCTGCAAGAGTAAAATCTACTGTATTAGTCGCGCCTTAGCATCCTTCTTTGTAAGATGGTACTTAAGGGCTGCATAATCTGTGAAAATGATAATAGAAGAACTAATCAAGTTAGCACGAAACTTATCTAAAGCAAACACTACAATTAACAACTTTTTTTCAGTAGTGGAGTAATTTATTTGAGCACTATTTAGAGTTCTACTAACATAGTAAATGACAAAAGGCTTCCCCTCCCTTTGCTATCCAAGAACAGCACCTACAACAAAATCACTAGCATCATATATGATCTCAAAAGGTAAAAGTCCAATCAGGTAGCTGCATTATTGGTGCAAAGGTAAGCTTGCCAATTAGCATTTTAAAGGCCTCGTGACAAGCTTGTGTCCATTCAAATGGGGCATCTTCAGCTAAGTGGTCACATAGTGGTCTAGATATGGTGGAAAAATTCTATATGAACTTTCTATAAAAACCCGCATGACTAAGAAAAGATCTCACATCTTTTATTGTCCTAAGTGTAAGCAACTTAGAGATTAATTCGATCTTAGATTGATCAACCTCTATCCCCTAGAAGAAATAATATGCCCTAAAACAATACCTGAAGGTACCATAAAGTGACATTTTTTCCAATTCAAAACCAATTCATTTTCCTCACAACAAATCAACACCCTATCTAAATTCAATAAGCATTCACCAAAAGAAGATTCAAAAATAGTCAAATCATCCATAAAAACTTTCATGCAATTTTTAACCATGTTACTAAAAATGCTCATCATGCAGCGTTGAAAAGTAGCAGGTGCATTACATAATCCAAATGACATTAAGCATAAGTACCAAAAGGACAAGTGAAAGTGGTTTTATCCTGGTCTTCAAATGCAATTTCAATTTGATAATAATCATAATAACCATCCAAGAAGCAATAGAGAGGATGACCAACTAGACGCTAAAGAATTTGATCAATAAAAGGGAGAGGAAAATCATCTTTCCAGGTGACAACATTCAACTTTCTGTAATCAATGCACATCCGCCATCCAGTCACAAGTTTTGTAGGGACTAATTCTCCTAAGTCATTCTTTACCATAGTAACACCTGACTTTTTAGGAACAACCTGTGTAGGACTTACCCATTTACTATCAGTAATAGGATATATGATTCCTGCATCTAATAGTTTCAACACTTCATTCTTCACCACTTTTTTCCTAGTGGGATTAAGCCTACGCTAAGGGTCTCTACGAGGGATACTACCTTCCTCCAAATTAATTTTATGAGAATAGACCAGAGGACTAGTACCTTTTATATTAGAAATGCTCCAACCTAAAGCTGGCTTATGCTCACTTAGGGTCCGAATCAATTTCTCACTTTGAAACTCAGACAATTTAGATGAGATAATAACAGGAAAAGTATCACCTAAACTAATGAAAGCATGCTTTAAACCCATAGGTAGAGGCTTCAATTCAACTTTGGGTGCTTCTGTACTTGAAGGAACTTGTTTTTCACCTTTCTCGGGCAATTCTTTGAACTTTGGTTAGCATGCTCGAGTGCCATAATATTGAGTTTTATAAAAAATATCACTAATATCAATTATATTAGATGGATCACTAATGAAATCAAACTCGGAATTAACAAGGAAATACTCAAGAAGATCAAAATCATAAGCTGTAAAAACTCCCCTATCCATGATTGAGTCAATCATGTATGCCTAGTGGCCTCATCATCATCTTCTGGCTGTTTTGCAATATGGAAGATATTCACCTTGAGAGTCATATTTCTGAAAGACAGCTTCATGAGCCCATTCCTATAATTAATAAGAGCATTAGCAGTGGCAAGAAAATGTCTACCAAAAATCAAATAAATTTTAGAAGTAGTTTCAACAGCAAAGCTAGTGTCGAGGATTAGGAAATAAACAGGATATTAAAATTTTTCAATTTAAATTAAAACATCCTCTACCACACCCCAAGGCACTCCGACTGAATGGTCAGCCAATTGTAATACCACAATGGTTGGTTTGAGTTTTCCCAATCCCAACTGCAAATAAATAGAATATGACATTAGATTCACGCTAGCTCCTAAATCTAGCAAAGCATGCCCAAACTCATGATTTTTGATGTTACATGTAGTGGTTGGACAACCATGATCTTTGTACTTGGGAGGAATTCGCTGCTCAATTAAATCACTAACTTGTTCTGTTAGGAACGTTGCCTTCTTCACATGGTGCTTCCTCTTAACTGTGCATAAATCCTTGATAACCTTTGTATAAGTAGGAACTTGTTTAATTACATGCAGAAGTGAAAGATTGAATTTTACCTGCATTCGATTCTCAAGGATTTCATTGTTAGGATCCAAAATTCAATAGCTTGAGGGAAAGGTACTTTAACAGCATTCTTTTCCACCTCAGGTTCCTTGGGCAGCTCAGCATCACTGTTATCTTGATTCTTGTCAACATTCTTTGATTTGTTTGTTGTTGGGATGTGTAATGATGTACCACTTCGTGTCACAATGACATTCACATTCTTCAACTTCTCTTGTGCCATGTGTTGACCATGGGGTGCAGGTTGAGCTTGAGAATGGAACTTACCTCGCTCATTCACACTCAAGGAGTTCATCAATTTAGACACTTGGCTCTTTATCTCCTTGTTTTATTTTATCTCCTTGTTTTATTCAACAACTTGCATAATCAAAGATTCAAACATTTGGTTCTTCTTGCCTTGTGCCTCAATAAAAGCATGCAAAGTGTCTTCTAAAGGACTCCTAGAAGATGATGGTGCATGATATGGTGCAGGATATGATCTAGGGGTTGTGCAGGTATCTGGTTTTCAAACTTCTAGCTAAAATTAGGGTGATTACGCCACACTTGATTATATATATCAGAGAAAGGTGTAAAAAGCTTCCTGTACATACCTAAGGCATTACATTGTTCATTATACATCCCTCTCATCTCAGCAAATGTGGGATAATCTTAGGCGAGGTGATTTACCCTGCCATATACAAAACATGGTCCAAAAGACTTTACATGATTAGTCACAAATGTTGGCTTTATGTCCTTAGTCTTTAACATCTCTAGCTCCCTAGTGAGCATCTCAACCCTTGCCTTTAGGTTATCCTCTTCCCTAAAATAGTAAATTCCACCACCATTTGGGTTTCCTGCAAGTCATAACCGATTTGTTCTCTCAGTAGAACTAGGTCAAATCCAAGTGTGAGCTTTTTCAGCAGGCTCATTAAGGTATTCTATGGCCTCATCATGATCTTTCTGTAAGAACTCGCCATTGCACATCATCTCCATAAATTGACGCTCTCTAGGTGTAATTAAGTAGCTCATAAAAATAGCTCACTAAGTGCCAATTCTCATACCCATGGTGAGGACACATACTCTGTAGTTCTTTAAATCTATCCTAAAACTAATACAAAGTCCCATTATCCTTTTGTGCAAAGGTGGAGATTTGCCTTTTTAAAGCATTGGTTTTATATTGGGGAAAATGTTTATTATAGAAGGCCTGAGTAATCTCATTCCTTGATCTAATAGATCGTGACCTCAGCGAGTATAACTAACTCTTAGCTCTATCCTTCAAAGAGAAAAGAAAGAACTTAAGTCTCACAACGTCATCAGTTGTATTTTGACTATGAAAAGTCGCAACTACTTCCTCAAACTCCCTAATGTACAAATATGGATTTTCATTTTCCAAGCCATGAAAAGTAGGAAGTAACTGTATCATCCCTGTTTTACAATTAAGTCAGGGAGTATTAGTTAGAAACATGATGCATGATGGTGTAGTTGTGCGTGTAGGGTGGAGGTAATCCTGAAGGGTCCTAGTGGGTTGATCTATATGTTCACTTATTTTCTCAGAATCAGATGTTGGGAATTGCGGATCAAAATATCACGCAGTGGAATAATAGGATTCCCACACAAGATCCATGCGAAAAGTCCATAATCCAAGTTTTTAAAATTTACCTCTTGAAGCGTGATAAACACAAGCGAGGTGAATCACCAACACCGTAATAGCGACGATGTTTCTGCGGTATCCACACTTAACAGACTTGCAAAAGGAGTCACGCCTATATTTCGCGGTGCTATTTGCGAATAGAAGAGAAGAACCTTTCATTGTCTCTCACTCACTTTCTTAGGTTTGCTAGGGTTGTGATGTAACATCTATAACAGCCCCCTTATACATTGATGACTATTTATAAAAAGGACTATTTTGCCTTAAGTGAGTGTGAGCGTGTAACAAGGAGTTAGACATGGCCGTGCAACCTAAAACCCATAAAGTCCATAAAGATCATTACTAATTGAAGAATGCACTACCATAAAAAATATCATTCATATAAATAGAACAACACTTGTCCTTTCATTATAAAGAAAAACCTTTCTTGTCCAAACAAGAAACAGAAATGATATTCCTACTAATAGCAGGCACAAAATAGCAGTTCTCTAACTCTATTACAACCGGTGTGCAAATAAAATATAAATAAGTCACCCTAAACATTATAAATAAAAGTGAATCCCTAATCCTGTGAATGCTTATGTCTCTAAGGCATGTCGAAAGGTTTTTGATGATAACAAAAGCAAAAGAGAAGATCAAAGCACAAAAGGAAAAATCAAGATCAAAGAAAGAAGAGAGAAGGTTTAATTAGTTATTTAGACTTAGGACATTACTGTTAAATGCTCTCAAGATTTCTCAAATGGTTTTTCAAATATATGATTTCAAAATAAATAGGAAATTTCAAAGATAAACATGGCTTTCAATAAAACCTAAGTTTCAACTTTAAATCTAACACTCTTAAAAGGATTTATGTTTAAACAAGTACCTGAGGTGTTGGAAATGACTTACACGAGTTATTGAACTTGAAAAATGTGTTCAAAGGCAAATGTAATCGATTACACAATGTTTGTAATCGATTACACATCAAACAAAGAATGTAATCGATTACATGAACAATGTAATCGATTACAAGCAAGAAATCGAGGCCATGTAATCGATTACACAATATATGTAATCGATTACACAAAGCCCAGAAAGGCAAAGAACACGTTCGACGAGTAATGTAATCGATTATATTGACGTAATCGATTACAAACAAGAAATGTAATCGATTACACAATATATGTAATCGATTACACAAAACCCGAAACTCAAAAAACATGTTCGACGAGACATGTAATCGATTACATGGATATTGTAATCAATTACACAAAGAAGTCGAAGTCATGTAATCGATTACATGATCATTGTAATCGATTACAAGCAAAGTCGAAGCCATGTAATCGATTACCTCAAGAATGTAATCGATTACGTGAGCCCGAAAGTTGAAAACGTTGGAACAATAATGTAATCGATTACCGAGATATGTAATCGATTACACGCATCGACAAGGTCCAACGGCTATATTAAATGCATTAAATGCATGCCCAACTACCTCCAACGGCTCTATTAATTGAGAAACTTATAAATACCCAAGTTGGGTCTTTGTTTACGGTTGACCTTGAACCAAAAAACTGATCATTACTTCAAAACGTGAATCAATTCTTAAAATCATTTCTTGCTCTGTTTTTCGACTAAAAACGTGAAAAATCCTTGAGAGCATATTAGAGCTTCAATTTGTAAACACTTGCTCTAGAGAGAGCTTCTTCTATTTCAATCTTATACTTTTCGATTAGTGAGGGTGAGGTATCCCTCAAGTATTGTAAGGGTGAGGTATCCCTTGGAAAATAGAGGCTCAAGCTTTTGGGTGAGGTATCCCATCTTGTTGAGTGCTCAAGGTTGTAGTGGTTTTTCAAGCACCCATTGAAGCTTGAAGATATAGTGGAAAATCTCAAGGTGTTGCTTGGGATTTGGACGTAGATCACAAGTGGAGTAGTGATTGAACCGGGATAAACGACCTGTGTTTGTTTCTCTAAACTCTCCTCTTTCATCTTTGTGCCTTTGTTTCATTGTTTTATTTGAATATTGTCTCCTTGACTATTACGTTCATTAGTAAAAGTGCTTAACTCATCTATTCAATTATCTCGATCATTCAATAGCTTCAACGAAAATTGATTGTCAAACGATTTGTGAAAGATTTGTGAACTTATTTTTAACTACTCAATTCACCCCCCTCTTGAGTATTGAGGCCACTTGGTAACAAGTGGTATCAGAGCTAGACTCTTGTATAAAGAGCTTAGCAACTTCAAGAGAAGTGATGGCTTCAAATGGTTTTTCAAATGAAGGTTCTTCTATAAATAGACCTCCTTATTTCAATGGGGATGGTTATGCCTATTGGAAAGAAAGGATGAAAATTTTTATTGAAGCTATTGACTTAGATGTGTGGGGACGCAGATTGAAAATGGTGCTTTTGTCCCTACACAAACTAAGGATGGTGTAACAATTAATACACCTAGAAGTGATTGGACCGATGATGATAAAAAGAAGGTTCAATATAATTTGAAAGCCAAGAACATCATCACCACATCTTTGGGGTATGATGAATTCTTTAGGGTGTCAAATTGTAAGACCGCAAAAAAATGTGGGATACCCTACAAGTAACTCATGAAGGTACTAGTGAGGTAAAAAGATCTCGAATAAACACTCTTACTCATGAATATGAATTGTTTAGAATGAACCAAGGTGAGAGTATTCAAGATATGCAAAAGAGATTTACTCATATTGTTAATCATCTCATCTCATTGGGAAAGACATTTCCTAATGAGGATCTTATTAACAAAGTCTTGAGATGTCTAAGCAGGAATTGGCAACCCAAGGTAACTGCGATTGCGGAATCAAGAGATTTATCAACCATGTCTCTAGCCACCCTATTCGGAAAACTTCAAGAGCATGAGCTGGAACTAAGTAGGCTCAATCAAAATGAAGAACATGACAAAAAGAAGAAGGGAATTGCACTCAAGGCCACCTCTCCCATACTTGAAGATGATGATGAAGATGGTGAAGAGGATGCTGAAAATATTGAGCTAAGTGAGGAGAATCTTAGTCTCCTTGTAAGAAAATTCGGAAGATTCTTGAAGAAAAAGGGATTTCAAAGAAGACCACCGTTTCCTCAAAAGAAAGCATATCACAAAGGAGAAGGATCCTCCACTCCTCCAAAATGCTATGAATGTGGAAAACAGGGGCACATGAAAATGGAGTGTCCTATATATCTCAAGAAGACGGAGAAGTTTGAGAAAAGACCCTCCAAGGAAAAGAAAGGAAGAAGAGCATATATAGCTTGGGAGGACAATGACTTAAGCTCTTCCGATGATTCTGAAAATGAGGAAGCCCATCTTTGCCTCATGGCTCAAGGAGAAGAAAGTGGAGAAAGCGACACCGAGGTAACCTCTTCTAACCTAGAACCTCCACCTTCTTATGATGAATTACAAGATGCCTTTCAAGAATTGCATGATGAATCTTTGAGGCTCACAAAAATGATTTTGTCTTCCAATAAAACAATCTCCCTATTGACAAAGAAAGTTTCTGCTTTAACCAAGGAGATAAATGAACTTAAAATTAAAAATGAGACTTTAGGACTCATAGATGCTAATTCATCATGCATGATTTGTTCCTCACATGAAAATGCATCCATATCATTACCTTGTCTATCATGCAAAGCTTTTGAAAAAGAAATTGAAGACTTGAACAACACTCTTGCAAAATTCACTTTTGGAAGAGACAACTTGAATGTGTTGTTAGGGAGACAAAAATGTGTTTTCCAAAAAGCCGGTTTAGGATTTAATCCAAACAACCATCAAAAATCTTATAAGAATTTCTTTGTTTCCTCAAAAACTTCAAGTAGCCCCTTTGTTAAATGTTTTCATTGTGGTAGGAAAGGGCATAGTGCATCCACTTGCAATGTTAGAAAGAACATAAACACCAAGGTTGGAATCAAAGGGTTTGGGTCCCTAAAGGCACCATACCTAATTCTAACACACAAGGACCCAAAACAATTTGGGTACCAAAAGTTAAATCTTGAATGTGTGTTGTAGGTGTGCTTGAAGACCAAGAGCTCAAGTTGGTATCTTGATAGTGGTTGTCCAAGCACATGACCGGAGATGGCTCCAAGTTCTCCTCCCTTACACACAAGAAACATGGTCATGTCACATATGGTGACAACAACAAAGGAAGATTCTTGGAATTGGCAAAGTTGGTAAGATCCCTTCATCATCTATTGATAATGTCTTACTTGTTGAAGGACTTAAACATAATTTACTTAGTATTAGTCAATTGTGTGATAAAGGAAATAGAGTTATATTTGATTCCTCTTGTTGTATAATTGAGGGAAAGGATGACAAGCAAGTTAAGTTTGTTGGTCATAGGGTCAATAACATATATATGATTAGTCTTGATGACATTTCCTCAAATGATGCTAAATGCTTTATGAGTAGAGAAAATGATTCATGGTTATGGCATAGAAGAATTGCTCACATTCACATGGATCACTTAAACAAATTGGTTTCTAAAGAACTAGTAATTGGTCTTCCAAAGCTCAAATTTGAAAAAGACAAACTTTGTGATGCATGTCAAAAGGAAAACAAGTAAAGGTCTCTCTCAAAGCTAAAAACATAGTTTCAACTTCTAGACCTTTACAACTTTTGCACATGGATCTTTTTGGACCCTCTAGAACTATGAGCTTTGGTGGGAATTACTATGCATTAGTAATTGTGGATGATTTTTCTAGATTTACATGGACATTATTCTTAGCTCACAAAAATGATGCTTTTCAATCATTTAGAAAACTTGCCAAAGTTATCCAAAACGAAAAAGGTTTTTGTATTGCATCCATAAGAAGTGATCATGGTGGTGAATTTGAAAATCATGAATTTGAAACTTTTTGTGATGAACATGGCATTGAGCATAATTTTTCTGCCCCTAGAACACCACAACAAAATGGTGTTGTAGAAAGGAAAAATCGATCTTTAGAAGAAATGGCAAGAACTATGCTCAATGAGGCCAATCTTCCTAAGTACTTTTGGGTGATGCGGTTAACACCGCTTGTTATGTTATGAATAGAGCCCTAATAAGGCCAATTTTAAAGAAAACCCCATATGAATTGTACAAAGGAAGGAAACCTAATGTGTCACATTTTCATGTTTTTGGATGCAAATGCTTTGTTTTGAATAATGGAAAGGATAACTTGGGAAGTTTGATGCAAAATCGATGAGGGAATATTCATTGGTTATTCTATCCATAGCAAGGCCTTTAGAGTCTATAATAAACGAACTATGACCATAGAAGAATCCATACATGTTGCATTTGATGAAACTAACCCAAATGTGCCGAGAAAGGAACTTGTTGATGATGTTGCAGAAATCTTGGCAAAGACGCACTTGGAAAATCAAGAGATAGAGTCCAAGAAGAAGAAGAGAGACTCCTTGATCACTCATGGCAAGAAAATTCTAAAATCTCGGATCTACCCAAGGAATGGAGGACTTCAAGGTATCATCCTCTTGACAAGGTGATAGGTGATGTATCAAAAGGGGTAATCACTCGAAACTCACTTAGAGATGCATGTAATCATCTAGCCTTTGTCTCTCAAGTTGAACCTAAAGACATAAATGAGGCCATTAATGATGAGCATTGGATCTTGGCCATGCAAGAAGAACTAAACCAATTTGAGAGGAATCAAGTTTGGGAATTAGTTCCAAGGCCCAATGATCATCCTATAATTGGCACCAAATGGGTCTTTAGGAACAAACTTGATGAAACGGGTTTAATAATAAGAAATAAAGCTAGGCTTGTAGCTAAGGGATATAATCAAGAAGAAGGCATAGATTATGAAGAAACTTATGCTCCCGTAGCTAGATTAGAGGCCATTAGAATGCTACTTGCATATGCTTGCATCATGGATTTCAAACTCTATCAAATGGATGTCAAAAGTGCCTTTTTAAATGGTTTTATACAAGAAGAGGTGTATGTAGAACAACCTCCTGGTTTTGAGGACTTTGAAATGCCCAACCATGTTTTTAAATTGAAAAAGGCTTTGTATGGCTTGAAACAAGCTCCTAGAGCTTGGTATGAAAGGTTGAGCAAATTTTTTAGAAAAAGGCTTTTCTAGAGGTAAAGTTGACACCACTCTTTTCATAAAACACAAAATGCATGACATTCTTCTAGTTCAAATCTATGTTGATGACATTATATTTGGAGCTACTAACAACTCTCTTTGTAAAGAATTTTCAAATATTATGCAAAGTGAGTTTGAGATGTCCATGATGGGTGAGCTCAACTTCTTCCTTGGTCTACAAATCAAGCAAACAAGAGAAGGAACATTTATAAGCCAATCCAAGTATTGCAAGGAGCTGCTCAAAAAGTTTGGAATGGACAATGCCAAGCATATGGCTACTCCTATGGGCACCTCTTGCTATTTGGACAAGGATGAAGGAGGTAAATCAGTAGAAATTACAAAATATAGAGGTATGATTGGCTCACTCCTTTATCTCACCGCAAGTAGGCGATATAATGTTTAGTGTATGCATGTGTGCTAGATATCAAGCTAATCCTAAGGAATCACACCTAAGTCTTTGTTAAGAGAATAATGAAATATCTAATAGGCACATCACAAATGGGTTTATGGTACCCTAAGGGTGCCTCATGTAGTCTTATTGGATATTCGATTCTGATTTTCTTTGGATGCAAAATGGATCGAAAAAAGCACTAGTGGGACATGCCACTTGCTAGGAAGCTCACTAGTTTCTTGGCACAAGAAGAAACAAAATAGTGTGGCATTATCCACAGTTGAAAATTTGAATATGTTGCATGTACTGGGAGTTTCTTTGTGCTCAAGTCCTTTGGATGAAACAACAACTCTTGGACTATGGTCTTGAGCTTGATCACATTCCCATAAAATGTGATAATACTAGTGCAATTAACTTGTCAAAAAATCCCATTTTGCATTCTAGAACTAAGCATATTGAAATAAGACATCATTTCATTAGAGATCATGTTCAAAGAGGTGATTGCATACTTGAATTTGTTGAAACAACTAAGCAATTAGTGATATTTTCACCAAACCCCTTGCAAAAGAAGCATTTTTCTACATTAGAAATGAATGGGTATATTGGACCATTCATGCATAAATTGAATATTTGCTGCATAATCCTAAAACAAAAGCCTAAGCTTGCGTTTTTCTGCATAATTATGCCACACTGCTGCACAATTTCTGAATTTTCATTATATATATTTGAATCCCATACTAACTTGAGCGTCGGAGGTTCCCCCAAATTATTTTGCAGGTGCTCCCTCATGTCCAACTTTGACAAGAAGGGTGAAATTCAACAGCCTCAAAAATCACCAAAAAGGGTGAAATTCTTGGTAAACATGATAATTTTGATCAATTATATTAGTTGAATCATAATGTGATTAATCTATATGCTTGATGATGATTTGAATTGATTTGAGTTGCTTTAAAACTGTTTTGGGTGGATTAAAATTGATTATATGTTGTTTGGAACGCAAAATCTGAGTTAAAGAGTGCTGGTAATCGATTACAATGCCTTTGTAATCGATTACACATGTGTTCATCACGCATGTAATCGATTACACACATTTTGTAATCGATTACAACCAACTGTTCAGGTAATCGATTACATCATCTATGTAATCGATTACAAGGTTCCAGAAATCATGTAATCGATTACACTAAAAATGTAATCGATTACATACCTACCCGAGGAAGCATGTAATCGATTACACCAAAAATGTAATCGATTACACACCCACTGAGAATGCATGTAATCGATTACACACTCAATGTAATCGATTACACAGGGGTTTTTTAAAAGGCTCGACGCGCGTAGTGGTCATTTTTTGTTTGGCCCTGTTCATCTTCCTCGTTCTCTCCTCTCGCACCCACGCACCTCGGATCTCAAACCTCTCATTTCTCACTCAAATTTCCATCAAAACTCATCATTTCGCCTCTCTCAATCTCGGAAATCCCTCTCCACATAACCCACCGATCAAATCTCCTCAAATCCCTCATCCAAAATCTCCCCATCTTCTCCACGAACACCCTCTCCACTTTTCTAACCTAATTTCGTCCCTCTCTCTCTCCTCACTCATCCCCAACAATTTACCACTCAACCCGTGCTTCTCCTCTCTCATCAATGGCTGAATCCTCCCATCGCTCGAAGAGCCCAAGAACAGGGGCTGCCTTGTTGGAAGTTCCTCTGGTGGCTCTACACGCAATATCTCCGGGTTGGACCTCACGAGGCACTTCTCCACCGTGAAGAAAGCCGAGTTGTTCGGGAAGAACTTCCGCCTTCGCAAGATCATCTGGTATCTACCCATCACCTTCTGTGAGAGTGAACCCTTAGTGAGCTTTAGGACAATAGAACACTTAGGCTTCTTGCCTGGGATTCCTAAGTATAGAGAAAGCCATCTACCCTAACCTTGTCCGAGTGTTTTATGCTAACATGAAGGTTGAGGATAATTGCATCATTTCGAGGTGAAAAAGCAACAAATCGGGTTAACCATGCAGAATGGTATAGGCTCACCAAGCTCACTCGATGGAGCCCCGTGGGAATGCCAAAGTCCGGGGCATGAGTTTGAGCACAAGGCGCTTCTTCTCTCCTTGATTAGGACCGGCTACCACCTCCCCGGTGATCCTAGACGCGAGAATAATGGCCACCGGCCTCACTATGGAAAACAGGTCCTCCACTACCTCTTGGTTCGTGGATTGATTCCCAGAGGAGGAATTACTCCCAAGTCCTCAAGGACGATGTAGTGGCATTATGGGCAATGACCACAGGGCACCCAATCAACTGGGGATACTACATTCTACAAAGCATATGCTAGACATCAAGAAAAAGAAGAACTCGCTCTCCCCTTCGCCATGTTAGTCACCACAATTCTTGAGTATTGTCGCATTTCGGCCGACCGAAGAGTCCAAGGACACCGGCTCAAGGGACCCCAATCAATTGGGCTGCATACTCGAAGAAGCTTCACTCTACAAGATGGAGGATAGGTGGCATTACATTACTCATGGCACATTTGGCCATATCCATCACGATCCAGACGGTGATGATGAGGGGCTCGATATCCGCCTCTGCTCTGCTCCGGCTTCTCTTGATCTTCTGCTCCAAGAGATGCGCAACCCGAGCGCCAACGTCAACACGCGCATGGATCATATAGAGCAAAAGATCGACCACCTTGAGCCGAGGATGGACTACTCGCACCGGGAGCTTGCCTCCATTCGATCCCTCTTACGTGGACCTCCGTTCCCGAGAGTCCCGCTCGCGCTTTGCCCCCCACATCCTCTCGCCCCTCCGGATCCCATTTCCTTCGTTGGTCCATCCGGGAGTTCCTGCCGATGATGAGGAGCTTCGGACTCGACGACGATCTTATGCCCGGCCGATGATGACATTGGTCTAGGAGACTCTGCTGCGGATCCAGAGGGTGATGTCTTTTGTGACAGCGAGGACACTGATAGTGATCCTGGCCTTATGCCTTGATTTGTTTTTCCGCCTTGTACTTTTTTTTTTAACTCTGATTATATAAAATTGGTATACCTTTATGGTTATCTTTTGATTATTGCCTACTGGTTGTGACATGTTTCTTTGTACATGCTGATTATTAATACATAAACGTGTTTTCACTTTGAATGGTTGGTTTGTTGGAATATTGCTTGGTGATCTTAGTGGCTTTTTCTGTTATGGCAAACAATTGGGAATCATGAACTATAACCGACATGTCTTGTCCATTTTTTTTTTTTAATGCTTATGTCTTTTTGATAATGCCAACGGGGAGAAAATAAGGAAAAATGAAAGTACGGGGGAGTTATTGAAGGAAAAATGAAATGTAATTAAAGGTTGCATGAGTACGGGGAGTTATTGAACTTTTAAGTTATTAAGCTTTTCATATGCAAAATCTAACCCAATATCATGCATAAAAGACATTGTAACTAAATGACTATGATATACAAATGCAAAAACTCTTTCTTTTTCCTATGATCAGTTTGTCATCATCAAAAAGGGGAGAATGTGAATGCTTATGTCTCTAAGGCATGTTGAAAGGTTTTTGATGATAACAAAAGCAAAAGAGAAGATCAAAGCACAAAAGGAAAAATCAAGATCAAAGAAAGAAGACAGAAGGTTTAATTAGTTATTTAGACTTAGGACATTTTAATGTTAAATGCTCTCAAGATTTCTCAAATGGTTTTTCAAATATATGATTTCAAAATAAATAGGAAATTTCAAAGATAAACATGGCTTTCAATAAAACCTAAGTTTCAACTTTAAATCTAACACTCTTAAAAGGATTTATGTTTAAACAAGTACCCTGAGGTGTTGGAAATGACTTACACGAGTTATTGAACTTGAAAAATGTGTTCAAAGGCAAATGTAATCGATTACACAATGTTTGTAATCGATTACACATCAAACAGAAAGAATGTAATCGATTACATGAACAATGTAATCGATTACAAGCAAGTCAGAGGCCATGTAATCGATTACACAGTATATGTAATCGATTACACAAAGCCCGTGAAAGGCAAAGAAACGTTCGGCAAAGACGTTCGACAAGAAATGTAATCGATTACACAATATATGTAATCGATTACACAATAAAATCGATTACACAAAACCCGAAACTCAAAAACATGTTCGACGAGACATGTAATCGATTACAAGGATATTGTAATCAATTACACAAGAAGTCGAAGTCATGTAATCGATTACATGATCATTGTAATCGATTACAAGCAAAGTCGAAGCCATGTAATCGATTACCTCAAGAATGTAATCGATTACATGAGCCCAGAAAGTTCGTAAAACGTTGGAACAATAATGTAATCGATTACCGAGATATGTAATCGATTACACGCATCTCGACAAGGTCCAACGGCTATATTAAATGCATTAAATGCATGCCCAACTACCTCCAACGGCTCTATTAATTGAGAAACTTATAAATACCCAGAGTTGGGTCTTTGTTTACTGATTGACCTTGAACCAAAAACTGATCATTATACTTCAAAACGTGAATCAATTCTTAAAATCATTTCTTGCTCTGTTTTCGACTAAAAACGTGAAAAATCCTTGAGAGCATATTAGAGCTTCAATTTGTAAACACTTGCTCTAGAGAGAGCTTCTTCTATTTCAATCTTATACTTTCGATTAGTGAGGTGAGGTATCCCTCAAGTATTGTAAGGGTGAGGTATCCCTTGGAAAATAGAGGCTCAAGCTTTTGGGTGAGGTATCCCATATCTTGTTGAGTGCTCAAGGTTGTAGTGGTTTTTCAAGCACCCATTGAAGCTTGAAGATATAGTGGAAAATCTCAAGGTGTTGCTTGGGAATTTGGACGTAGATCACAAGTGGAGTAGTGATTGAACCAGGATAAACGACTGTGTTTGTTTCTCTAAACTCTCCTCTGTTCATCTTTGTGCATTGTTTCATTGTTTTATTTGAATATTGTCTCCTTGACTATTACGTTCATTAGTAAAAGTGCTTAACTCATCTATTCAATTATCTCTGATCATTCAATAGCTTCAACGAGAATTGATTGTCAAACGATTTGCGAAAGATTTGTGAACTTATTTTTAACTACTCAATTCACCCCCCCTCTTGAGTATTGAGGCCACTTGGTAACAGCAACTTTTGCTCCATTTCCAACTCGTAGGTCGACTTTGCCCTTCGTCAATGGTCTACTGCTCTTTAGATCCTGCACATTTACACAAATGTGAGATCCACATCCAGTATCTAATACCCATGATGCGTAAGTAGATAAATTGACTTCAATAACAAAAATACACGAAGTGGAAGTCTCACTTCCCTTCTTCTTTTGAGCTCCTCCGGGAACTTGCACAGTTCCTCTTCCAATGTCCGGTCGACCGCAATGGAAGCATGTACCTTCCTTAGCCACTCCACCCCTTGGTTTCAAGCTAGAAGTGCTAGGCTTGGACTTGTCCTTGCCCTTGCCCTTCCAGTTGTCCTTGGGCTTTTTCTCTGCTTTGTTTCTTGCCCTTATTCTTTTGGACCATCATTATGGCCTTCCCTTTACCTTTGTTGATGTTCGCTCGGCTTCTCAACATGCCTAATGACTACGGTAGTGATTTATCAATCTCATTCATGTTGTAGTTCATGACAAATTGATGAAACTTTCGGCAACGATTGCGGGACTAAGTCGGTGGCCAACTTCTTGGCCCAAAGGAAAACCTAGTCTCTCTAGGTTTTCAATGTACCCAATCATCTTGAGTACATGAGCACCAACAGGGCTTCCTTCTACCACTTGCCTTGAAACGAAATGTGCTTTAGAGACCTCGAATCTCTCATGTACGGCCTGCTCTTGATAGAGCTTCTTAAGGTGTACGATCATATCGTATGCATCCATGTTCTCATGTTGCTTTTGGAGCTCGAGTTCATGGTGGCCAGCATTAGACATCCAATGTCCAAGGCATCATCTTGATGCTTCTTATAAGCATCTCTTTCGGTTCTAGGGGCATTAGCAGCGGGTGGCTCAGAATAGGTGTTCCAAAACATACGACTTTTTCTCTTGCTTGAGGACAATCCTCAAATTCTGTACCAGTCTAGAAAATTTGTTCCAGACAACTTGTCCTTCTCAAGGACGGATCGCAATGATAAAGTACCCGATGTGTTTGTTGCCATGGTTATCTATTAACAGAAACATGCAAAAATATAAGTATCATGCCATAAACATATTTAATGAGGTCTTTTAATTAAATATGCCTCCCACTATTTTATTCAAGTCAATGACCCTCAGCATTGACTCGGAAAATCCCATCGTAAGATTTCCTAGTAGGTCAAGATCCATATTTCACCTAGTTTTGAGTCAGCTTTGGCTGATCACCCAAAATTCAGTTATTTAGGTAGGAAACACTTTCCAATTACATCACATGTAATTCTTGGATAGTTGGGTGAATAACACTTATTCAAGTCCATCTAATGGACCAAAGCCCAACTTCATGCCTCTAAGCCTTCAATCCTATTGAAATGGCCTAGTTAAGTCAGACCCAATGGTTGGCATTTGGATATTACTCTTATCCCATCGCATCTTACTAATATAGATAAAGGCACCTTGCTTTGGCGGACCTACACTTAATCGATATTAGTCTTGATGAGTGCCACGCATTGGAAGGCATCACATAATGACTTAATATTTTCTTTGAGGGAATTTTATTATTAGATCTCACCATTTATTAAACTTGTTTAACATACCATAAACATCATCCATGCATCTCATACATATAAAGCATATAATAAATGTGACATGGTTATGGCCTCTAAGAGATTAGCATTAAAAATGCCAGCTTCACCAAGCGTCTCCCACCAACGTCCTCACTTGATGCCATCTCCTTGTCTCCACATGATGATTACATTATAGAAACCTCTTTTACATTCGAGGGGAGTTAGATGAGAAGAGAATGTACAATCAGAATGTAGAGAGAAAGGCACGACACGCAGGTCGTATTTAAAATAACCAAAATAGCATAAAATAAAGACTAAGGCCATAACCATGCACCATGCATCTCTAAGAATACATAAACACAAAGAAATAACACATTATTATTTTGTGAATTATAAAAACAAAGATTTGAATATCGCGCTTTCGAATATCACACATCACGCAACGGGGTTCGGGGCAGCGCCCCGATGGGGGTTTCCAAAATTCGTGAAGACATGAACACTTCATGTCACGAGGAAGCTTCATAGCTGTCACAAAATGGAAACAAGGTTTCCAAAACCTTGTGTCGCGCTGCTGTGTATATCGCATTCATACAGAAAAATGCAGAAACAGAAAGCATTCAAAATCGTTTTCGCAGAATCATACATATCACATATATAGATATCAGAAAAACGCAAAAATAGAAAGCATTCAAAATCATTTTTCGCAGAATCATACATATCACATATATAGATATCAGAAAAACGCAAAAAATAGAAAGCATTCAAAGTCGTTTTCGCAGAATTATATGAACATCTTCATGGTTTCAAAAACATCAACATGTTTCGTAAACAACAAATAAAACAGAACACGGTTTCATACATCATTATTTCGAATTCAGAAATAACATATAAAGATCATATCTTTTATGAAAGGAAAGCAACGAATCATGTTATCGCATATAACAAGAAAAGCAGAAAAACCGAGTCATAGTTTCGCAAGTGGCTCTGATACCACTGTTGGGAATTGCGGATCAAAATATGATGCAGCGGAATAATAGGATTCCCACACAGGATCCATGCGAAAAGTCCATAATCCGAGTTTTTAAAATTTACCTCTTGAAGCGTGATAAACACAAGCGAGGTGAATCACCAACACCGTAATAGCGACGATGTTTCTGCGGTATCCACACGAAACAGACTTGCAAAAAGAGTCACGCCTGTTTCGCGGTGCTAGCTGCGAATAGAAGAGAAGAACCTTTCACTGTCTCTCACTCACTTTCTTAGGTGCGGCTCGGGTTGTGATGTAACATCTATAACAGCCCCCTTAACAGTACTATTTATAATAGTGGCTGCCTTAAGTGAGTGTGAGCAGTAGCAAGGTAAGCTGTGCAACCCTAAAACCCATCTGTCATGAGTTAGGCCCACAATTGAATCCGAGTCCAACTTGGATCCTTATTGCTCCAATTTAGTCTGTTCTAAGTGTGCGACCCTACAGGTTCTCATGACGTTGGTAGTAATATTAAAATCTCATTTTAATATTACAAAGAAGTGAGCGGTATCTAGCAACACATCACTGCTACCCAAGTAATGAGAATGTCGGTGATTTGACATAACCTATCCGTGATCAATGTTTCCGTGTAGTTTAGTCCCTTTGTCCGGATATCCAGATTGAACACAAGGCATGGAACGTGTCACCCTTGTTTAATTCAATCTTCGGATTTCCCGATTCCCGAGTAGACATAGTAATAACAAATGAGATCAATATCTCATATTGACTCATTTGAGCATGGCCATGCATTTCAAAGTCTCACTCAATCGGGGGCCCGAAGATATCACTCTGTTATGTAGGAGGGACAAATCCCATCTAGGTCACTCACATTCCTCCATGCATGCATCGCAATATGTCTAATAACCAACTTTATAATCATCTTGTTACTGGATGACGTTTGATGGCATTTAAAACACACAACTCCTCATGTAGGAATCGTAGTGATTTCGGTCAAAGAACCACATACACCATTATCACTATGAGAATCGCATGACACTCACGTAACGATCCACGTAGCGTTCTCATGGCGGGTCTGTCCAATACATCATTACTCTAATATGTATCCATGTGTAGACTTGATATCTCATATCCATGACCCGTGAGATGTGGTCATCAGTCTACGCACATACTAGTCTCAATGCATTATTGTTATCCTAATTAACAATAATACTTGACTAGGGACATTTAAGAATAGTATTTTATCCAATAGGATCTCACCATCAAGTCATCCACTTGATGTCCTATGGTATCAAACTTACTATTCTAAGGACTTTATTATGTCTATAAAAAGAACACAATAAATGAAATGCCTCATATATCAAAAATAGCATAATATAATGTATGTCAATACAAACAAAATGTATTGGCCACTAGGGCATACACCAATATCAGAAGTATCAAATAAATGAATAGAAAAATTAGACATAGACTCTGACACAGGTTTACGAGCAAATTGACCTGAAGCATCTCTATACCTGTTCATGCAAGGTAGAGAAAAATACAATACTAAAATAAAAATAAAAAAAATAAAAAAACTAAAAAGAAAAAGAAATTAATAAAGATGCAGCAAGATAAAAGAAGGAACGAAGTTACCGCCTTTACAAACTACTGAAAAGGAAAATTTCCAGCAATTCTTTTACCATCTCCCTGGCAACGGCGCCAAAATTTTGTCTCCTTTGAACTCCACACAGCCCAACCCAGCAAACCTTTGTTTTTTTTTTCTAGTTTCTACTTCCTTTTTTTTTCTTATTTGGGCTTTGAATTCTATTTTGAATCTAATTGGGCTTTGACTTGGTTTTCTATAAACTCTGAAATTAAACATAAAAATATATTTAGGAATATTTTAAAGTAAATAGAAATTAATTTAAAAATACACATTAACTCCAATAATTTCTATTCACATTTTAGCATTTTAGTCCAACAATAGGGTATTTAGAGAGTACTTTTGTACACTCATCACACCCTACTTGCTTATTGCTAGTCCTTAGCAATTTTTATGGAGTAGAGATTAAAGAGACTAAGAAGATGATAAAATAGCCCATCAATTCACATTTTCCAGATTCACATTTCAAAATAATCTTAGAAATTCAATAACCATATCACAGGCAATTCGCCTATAGCAGTCCATAGAATGTGTGTCTTCCGAACTATATTCATCTAACTAGAAGCCCTGACACATGCAACATCAATAATATCTTAAGCAAATGGTTCAACTTCATAAGTCACAGGTGTAAAAGTGTTTTGTGTGAGGATTCTCTCTATGGAGTTGACAATGGGTGTACATATACTCTCATGAGAAATTAAGCAATTATGTACAAGCAACAAGCAAACATTGATCTTATGATAGGAATACCAACAAATAAGACTTCCACCATTCTTTCCAAAAGCTTACTCAAGATCAGAACGGTCAACACAAAAGGTTGTAACATGGCTTGCATTTGGGGCTATAAAAAAATGGAAAAGGATTCAAAAAGACTTCCAAGTACATACAAAGAGAATTTTATTAAATATCTTAGTAGACCACACTTATCACTTGATGTACTTTTTAACTTTTCAGATCACTGAATAATAATGCTTTTCCTTCTTCTTCCTTTTCTTTCTTTCATTTTTTTGAACTATTTGATGAACAAACACATGCCACTTTGGTATTCTTGCCATTTATTCCTAACTTTGACTTTGTTTTTTATTTTCTTCTTCTTCTTCTTTTTTTAAAACTCAAATGAAAGAAAATGTAAATCCCACACTAAGCATACACTTGGAAGTAAAAAGGGTAGAAAAATCAGTGAATAAGCTGTAATCCAATGTGGAGAGGCATGAATGACGTGGGCATATGAAAAGAAATGATTTTTTTTGGGCTCAAAGTTGGCTACTAGAGGTCTATGTTAGAAAGAGTTAGCTTGAAAGGCTCACATGTTAATCCTAAGTTGACCTTCGTCATATCCCAAGTATATTCACCATCTTACCACAAAGTATATAACGATGTTCTCAAAAGAAGTGTCCAATTCAACAGATCAATGAGCGCTTATCACAATTTACTGCATTTGTAGGCTCTCAATCCTCTCTAAAACTCACATGAATACTTAAGCAAAAGAGTTCTCTAGCTACATGTGTCAAACCACCATCTTACCACAAAACTTGGATGAGTGCATTAGAGGTTCTGTGGATGCTTCAACAAAAATGATTATGGTTGGTTTAGTGAATTCACAAAGATAGCTATGAATGAGAATGAGTACACATGTGATAAAGATACACGAGTGATGTAAATTTCTTTTTAAAAAATTTGACGTATGAAAATATGTCACAGAGTTCCAATAGATCAATGTTAAATACTGAATTTGCACCACCAACACCCCCTAACTTAAATGAAACATTGTTCTCAATGTGTAAAACTCAAAATTGAATGAGGAGTAGCTTAAAAGGTTAGAATACACCTGATAAGTGACATGAGCAGCTCGCTAAGCACCAAGGATAATATCCTAAAATGACAAAATGACACTAACCTACAAAAAAAAAAAACAAAACAACAAAGAAACAAAAAGGAAAAGAAATAAAAATGAAACAAAACAAAAATAAAACAAAACAAACAAAACAAATAAAGAAAAACATACCTGCAGGATGTGGTCAAGGTTGATAGATTGGATCCATAAGTGGAATGTCTTCCACTTCCGAAACTTTCCAATTAAACAAAATTTTAAGGCATTAACAATTTTCTTTACAAATCTGACCATCCTTAGGATCCTCTATTTCTATCGCCCCATGTGCAAAAACATTCTGCACTACAAAAAGACCAGTCCATTTGGACTGAAGTTTTTCTGGATGCTTATGGAGTCTAGAATCATATAAGAACACTTGATCATTAGGCTTAAATGTTTTTCTCAAAATATTTTTATCATGAAATGCTTTCATTTTAGCTTTATAGATTTTAGATTTCTTATAAGCATAATTTCTTAACTCCTCTAACTCTGTCAACTGAAATTTTTGAAGCTTACCTGCTTCTTCCATATCAAAATTGAAATATTTGATGGCCCAATAAGCTCGATGCTCCAGCTCCATAAGTAAGTGACAAGGCTTTCCAAAAATAAGCCTATAAGGTGACATGCCTAAGGGAGTTTTAAAAGTTGTACGATAGGCTCAAAGTGCATCCACTAGTCTCAAAGATGAATCTTTGCGATTCAGATTGACCATTTTCTCTAAATTTTGCTTAATCTCCTAATTTGCAAGCTCTACCTATCCATTTGTCTGGGGGTGGTATGCTGTAGAAATCTTATGAATCACCCTATATTTTTTCATCAAAGCCTCAAAAGAATGGTTGCAAAAATGTGTGCCCTGATCACTAACGATAGCACGTGGTGTACCAAATTGAGATCACACATTCTCTTTGAGAAATTTAATTACCATCCTATTATCATTGCTCCTGCAAGCAGCTACTTCCACCCATTTTGACACATAATCTACTACCACAATAATATATTGATATCCAAAAGAAGGAGGAAATGGTCCTATAAAATCAATGCCCCAATAATAAAAAATTTTAATCACTAAAATTGGGTTTAAGGGCATTATACTACGACGGGACATAACTCCTAACTTTTGAAACTTTTCACATGAGCAACAATAATTGTTTACATCCTTAAATAAGGTGGGCCAATAAAATCCAAACAGTAAAATTTTTGTAGTAGTTTTCTTTATTGAAAAGTGGCCCCTACAAGCTTGGGAGTGACAAAATTCCAAGACGCTAGCAATCTCTTCATTAGGGATGCAACATCTTAAAATTTGGTCAAGACAATATTTGAAAAGAAATGGGTCATCCCAATAGAAATTACGTACCTTAACAATGAACTTCCTCTTATCTTAAGCACTCCAATCCATTGGTAACACTTGTAGCCAAATAATTCACAATATAAGTAAACTATGGTAAAGAAGTAATAGAAAATAAATGCTCATCAGGAAAGTCATCTATGATTGGCAGGTGGTCAGAAATGTCCTCAAATATGAGCCTTGAGAGATGGTCAGCCACTACGTTCTCTGCTCCCTTCTTGTCTTTAATGGTGATATCAAATTCCTGCAAGAGTAAAATCTACTGTATTAGTCAAGCCTTAGCATCCTTCATTGTAAGAAGGTACGTAAGGGCTTCATGATCTGTGAAAATGATAATAGGAGAACCAATCAAGTAAGCACAAAACTTATCTAAAGCAAAAACTATAGCTAATAACTTTTGTTCAGTGGTGAAGTAATTCATTTGAGCCCTATTTAGAGTTCTACTAGCATAGTAAATGACAAAAGTCTTCCCCTCCCTTCACTGTCCAAGAACCGCACCTACAACAAAATCACTAGCATCACATATGATCTCGAAAGGTAAAGTCCAATCAGGTGGCTGCATTATTGGTGCTGAGGTAAGCTTGCCAATAAGCGTTTTAAAGGCCTCTTGACAAGCTTGTGTACATTCAAATAGGGCACCTTTAGCTAAGAGGTCACATAGTGGTCCATATATAGTGGAAAAATTCTATATGAACCTCCTATTAAAACCCGCATGATTAGGAAAAGATCTCACATCTTTTACTGTCCTAAGTGTAAGCAACTTTGAGATTAATTCGATCTTAAATTGATCAACCTCTATCCCTTTGAAGAAATAATATACCTTAAAACAATACTTGAAGGTACCATAAAGTGGCATTTTTCCCAATTCAAAACCAATTCCTTTTCCTCATAACGAATCAACACCCTCTCTAAATTCAATAAGCATTCATCAAAAGAAGATCCAAAAATAATCAAATCATCCATAAATACTTCTATGCAATTTTCAACCATGTCACTAAAAATGCTCATCATGCAGTGTTGAAAAGTAGCAGGTGCATTACACAATCCAAAAGGCATTCTAGGAAAAGCATAAGTACCAAAAGGACAAGTGAAAGTGGTTTTATCGTGGTCTTTTAATACATTTTCAATTTGATAATAATCACAATAACGATCCAAGAAGCAATAGAAAGGATGGCCAACTACACGCTCAAGAATTTGATCAATAAAAAGGAGAGAAAAATCGTCTTTCTAGGTGACAACAATCAACTTTCTGTAATCAATGTACATCCGCCATCCAGTCACAAGTTTTGTAGGGACTAATTCTCCTAGGTCATTCTTTACCACAGTAACACCTGACTTTTTAGGAACAACCTGTGTAGGATTTACCCATTTACTATTAGCAATAGGATATATGATTCTTGCATTTAATAGTTTCAACATTTTATTCTTCACCACTTCTTTTATAGTGGGATTAAGCCTACGCTAGGGGTACTTCCTTCCTCCAAATTAATTTTATGAGAACAGACCAGAAGACTAGTACCTTTTATATCAGAAATGCTCCAACCTAAAGTTGACTTATGCTCACTTAGGGTCCGAATCAATTTCTCACTTTGAAACTCAGATAATTCAGATAAGATAATAACAGGAAAAGTATCACTTAGACCAAGGATAGCATGCTTTAAACCCATAGGTAGAGGCTTCAATTCAACTTTGGGTGCCTCTGTACTTGAAGGAACTTGTTTTTCACCTTTCTCGGGCAATTCTTTGAATTTTGGTTGGCATGCCCGAGTGCCATAATACTATGGTTTATAAAAAATATCACCAATATCAATTACAACAAATGGATCACTAATGAAATCAAACTCAGAATTAACAAGGAAATACTCAAGAAGATTAAAATCATGAGCTGTAGAAACTCCCCTATCCATGATTGAGTCAATCACGTATGCCTGGTGGCCTCATCATCATCTTCTGGTTGTTTCGCAATATGTAAGATATTCACCTCGAGAGTCTTATTTCTGAAAGATAGTTTCATGAGCCCATTCCTACAATTAATAAGAGCATTAGCAGTGGCAAGAAAATGTTTACTAAAAATCAAAGGAATTTTAGAAGTAGTTTCAACAGCAAAGCTAGTGTCGAGGATTAGGAAATCAACAAGATACTAAACTTTTTCAATTTGAATTAAAGCATCCTCCACCACACCCTTAGGTACTCTGACTGAACAGTCAGCCAATTGCCATACCACAGTGGTTGGTTTGAGTTTTCCTAACCCCAACTATAAATAAATAGAATATAGCATTAGATTCACGTTAGCTCCAAAATCTAGCAAAGCATGCTGAAACTCATGATTTCTGATGCTACGTGTAGTGGTTGGATAAACAAGATCTTTGTACTTGGGAGGAATCCGCTGCTCAATTAAAGCACTAACTTGTTCTATTAGGAATGTTGTCTTCTTCACATGGTGCTTCCTCTTAACTGTACCAAATCCTTGATAACCTTTGCATAAGTAGGAACTTGTTTAATTACATGCAAAAGTGGAAGATTAATTTTTACCTGCATTCGATTCTCAAGGATTTCATTGTTAGGATCCAAAATTCGACAGCTTGATTTCAAAGCTTGAGGGAAAGGTACTTTAACAGCATTCTTTTCCACCTCAGGTTCCTTGGGCAGCTCGGCATCATTGTTATCTTGATTCTTGTCAACATTCTCTGATTTATTTGTTGTTGGGATGTGTAATGATGTACCACTTCATGGCACAATGACATTCACATTCTTCGACTTTTCTTGCACCATGTGTTGACCATGGAGTGCAGACTGAGCTTGAGAATGGAACTTACCTCGCTTATTCACACTCAAGGAGTTCATTAATTTGGACACTTGACTCTTTATCTCCTTGTTTTATTTTATCTCCTTGATTTATTCAACAACTTGCATAATCAAAGATTCAAACTTTTGGTTCGTCTTGCCTTATACCTTAATAAAAGCATGAAAAGTGTCTTCTAAAGGACTCCTAGAAGATGATGAGGCATGATATAGTGCAGGATATGATCTAGGGGGCTATGCAGGCGGCTGATTTTCAGACTTCTAGCTAAAATTAGGGTGATTACGCCACCCTGGATTATATGTATAAGAGAAAGGTATAAAAGGCTTCTTGTACATACCTAAGGCATTACATTGTTCCTCGTACATCCCTCTCATCTCAGCAAATGTGGGACAATATTGGGTGAGGTGATCTACCCCGCCACATGATTAGTCATATATGTTGGCTTTACATCCTTAGTCTTTAACATCTCTAGCTCCCTAGTGAGCATCTCAACCTTAGCCTTTAGGTTATCCTCTTCCTTGAAATGGTAGATTCCACCACCATTTGGGTTTCCTGTAGGTCATGACCTATTTGTGCTCACAGTAAAACTAGGTCTAGTCCAAGTATGAGCTTTTTCAGCAAGCTCATTAAGGTATTCTATGGCCTCATCATGATCTTTCTATAAGAACTCACCATTGCACATCATCTCCATAAATTGACGCTCTCTAGATGTAAGTCCCTCATAAAAATAGCTCACTAAGCGCCAATTCTCATACCCATGGTGAGGACACATACTCTGTAGTTCTTTAAATCTCCCCCAAAACAAATACAAAGTGCCACTATCCTTTTGTGCAAAGGTGGAGATTTGCCTTTTTAAAGCGTTGGTTTTATGTCGGGGAAAGTGTTTATTATAGAAGGCCTTAGTCATCTCATTTCATGATCCAATAGATCGTGACCTCAGCGAGTATAACCAACTCTTAACTCTATCCTTGAAAGAGAAAGCAAAGAACTTAAGTCTCACAAGGTCATCAGTTGCATTTGGACTATGAAAAGTTATAATTGCTTCCTTAAACTCCCTAATATGAAAATATGGATTTTCATTTTCTAAGCCATGAAAAGTAGGAAGTAACTGTATAATCTTTGTTTTAAAATCAAGTCGGGGAGTATTAGCTGGAAACATGATGCATGATGGTATGGTTGTGCGTGTAGGGTGGAGGTAATCCTGAAGGGTCCTAGTGGGTTGATCTCCATGTTCATTCATTTTCTCAGAATCAGAAGTATCAAATAAATGAATAGAAAATTAAACACAGACTCTGACACAGGTTTACGAGCAAATCGACTCGAAGGATCTCCATACCTATTCATGCAAGGTTGAGAAAAATGCAATACTAAAATAAAAAAAAATAAAAAACTAAAAAAAAAGAAATAAAGATGCAACAAGATAAAAGAAGGAATGAAGTTACCGCATTTACAAACAACTGAAAAGGAAAATTTTCTAGCAATCCTTTTACCGTCTCCCCAGCAACGGTGCCAAAATTTCTCTCCTTTGAACTCCACATGGCCCAACCCAGCAAACCTTTGTCTCTTTTTTTTTTCTTGTTGCTACATCCTTTTTTTTTCTTATTTGGGCTTTGAATTCTCCTTCAAATCTAATTGGGCTTTGACTTGGTTTTCTATAAACTCTGAAATTAAACATAAAAATATATTTAGGAATATGTTAAAGTAAATAGAAATTTAATTTAAAAATACACATTAATTCTAATAATTTCTATTCACATTTTAGCATTTTAGTCCAATAATAGGGTATTTAGAGAGCACTTTTGTACACTCATCACACCTCTACTTGCTTATTGCTAGTCCTTAGCAATTTTTATACAGTAGAGATTAAAGAGACTAAGAAGATGATAAAATAGCCCATCAATTCACATTTTCTAGATTCACATTCCAAAACAATCTTAGAAATTCAATAACCATATCACAGGCAATCCGCCTATAGCAGTCCGTAGAATGTGTGCGTTCCAAACTATATTCATCTAACTAGAAGCCCTGGCACATGCAACATCAATAATATCTCAAGCAAACGGTTCAACGTCATAACTCACGAGGGTAAAAGTGTTTTGTGTGAGGATTCTCTCTATGGAGTTGACAATGAGTGTACACACACTCTCATGAGAAATTAAGCAATTATGTACAAGCAACAAGCAAACATCGATCTTATGATAGGAATACCAACGAATAAGACTTCCACCATTCTTTCCAAAAGCTTACTCAAGATCAGAATGGTCAACACAAAAGGTTGTGACGTGGCTTGGGTTTGGGGCTATAAAAAAATGGAAAATGATTCAAAAAGACTTCCAAGTATATACAAAGGGAATATTATTAAATATCTCAGTAGACCACAATTATCACTTGATGTACTTTTCAATTTTTCAGATCATTGAATAATAATGCTTTTCCTTCTTCCTTTTCTTTCTTTCTTTTTTCAACTATTTGATGAACAAACACATGCCACTTTGGTATTCTTGCCATTTATTCCTAACTTTGACTTTTTTTTAATTTTTCTTCTTCTTCTTCTTTTTTTAAAACTCAAATGAAAGAAAATGCAAATTCCACACTAAGCATACACTTGGAAGTAAAAAGGGTAGAAAAATTAGTGAATAAGCTATACTCCAATGTGGAGAGGCATGAATGATGTGGGCATATGAAAAGAAATGATTTTTTTTTGGGGCTCAAAGTTGGCTACTAGGGGTCTATGTTAGAAAGGGTTAGCTTGAAAGGCTCACACGTTAATTCTAAGTTGACATTCGTCATATCCTAAGTATATCAACCATCTTACCACAAAGTATAAGACGATGTTCTCAAAAGAAGTGTCGAATTCAACTGATCAATGAACGCTTATCACAATTTATTGCATTTGTTGGCTCTCAATCCTCTCCAAAACTCACATGAATACTTAAGCAAAAGAGTTCTCTAGCTACAGGTGTCAAACCACCATCTTACCAAAAAGCTTAGATGAGTGCATTAGAGGTTCTATGGATACTTCTACAAAAATGATTATGGTGGGTTTGGTGAATTCACAAAGATAGCTATGAATAAGAATGGGTACACATGTGATAAAGATACACGAGTGATGTAATTTTTTTTTAAATTGACACATGAAAATATGTCATAGAGTTCCAACAGTTCAATGTTAAATACTGAATTTGGACCACCAACACCCGCTAACTAAAATGAAACATTGTCCTCAATGTGTAAGACTCAAAATTGAATGAGGAGTAGCTAAAAAGGTTAGAATACACTTGATAAGTGACATGAGCAGCTTGCTAAGCACTAAGGATGATAACCTGAAATGACAAAATAAAACTAATCTGCACACAAAAACAAACAAAACAACACCAAATAAAAAGGAAAAGAAAGAAAAACAAAACAAAACAAAAACAAAACAAAACAAACAAAACAAATAAAGAAAAACATACCTATGGGATGTGGTCAAGGTTGATAGATCAGATCCACAAGTGGAATGTCTTCCACTTCTGAAACTTTCCAATTAAATAAAACTTTAAGGCGTTGACAATTTAATTTAAAAATTTGACCATCCTTAGGATCCTCTATTTCTATCGCCCTATGTGCAAAAACATTCTTCACTACAAAAGGACCAGTCCATTTGGACTGAAGTTTTTCTGGATGCTTATGGATTCTAGAATCATGTAACAACACTCGATTATTAGGCTTAAATGTTTTTCTAAAAATATTTTTATCATAAAATACTTTCATTTTAGCTTTATAGATTTTAGATTTCTTATAAGCATCATTTCTTAACTCCTCTAACTCGGTCAACTGAAATTTTTTAAGCTTACCTGCCTCTTCCATATCAAAATTGAAATGCTCGATGGCCCAATAAGCTCGATGCTCGAGCTTCACAAGTAAGTGACAAGGCTTTACAAAAATAAGCCTATAAGGTGACATGCCTAAGGGAGTTTTAAAAGTTGTACGGTAGGCTCAAAGTGTATCCACTAGTCTCAAAGACGAATTTTTACGATTCAGATTGACCATTTTCTCTAAAATTTGCTTAATCTCCCAATTTGTAAGCTCTACCTGTCCACTTGTCTGGGGGTGGTATGCGGTAGAAATCTTATGAATCACCCCATATTTTTTCATTAAAGTCTCAAAAGAACGGTTACAAAAATATGTGCCTCGGTTACTAATGATAGCACGTGGTGTACCAAATTAAGATAACACATTCTCTTTGAGAAATTTAATTACCGTCCTATTATCATTGCTCCTACAAGCAACTGCTTCCAGCTATTTTGACACATAATCTACTGCCACAATAATATATTGATATCCAAAAGAAGGAGGAAATGGTCCCATAAAATCAATGCCCCAACCATAAAAAATTTCAATCATTAAAATTGAGTTTAAGGACATTATATTACGACGGGACATAACTCCAAACTTTTGAAACTTTTCACATGAGCAATAATAATTGTTTGCATCCTTAAATAAGGTGGGCCAATAAAATTCAAACTGTAAAATTTTTGCAGCAATTTTCTTCATTGAAAAGTGGCCCTCGCATGCTTGGGAGTGACAAAATTCCAAGATGCTAGCAATCTCTTCATCAGGGATGCAACGCCTTAAAATTTGGTCTGGACAATATTTGAAAAGAAATGGGTCATCCTAATAAAAATTACGTACCTCAACCATGAACTTCCTTTTATCTTAAGCGCTCTAATCAATTGGTATCTCACCTGTAGCCAAATAATTCACAATATGAGTAAACCATGGTAAAGAAGTAACAAAAAATAAATGCTCATCAGGAAAGTCATCTTTGATTGGCAAGTGGTTAGAAGTGTCCTCCAATGTGAGCCTTGAGAGATGGTCAGCCACTACGTTCTCCACTCCCTTCTTGTCTTTAATGGTGATATCAAATTCCTGCAAGAGTAAAATATATCGTATTAGTCGTGCCATAGCATCCTTCTTTGTAAGAAGGTACTTAAGGGCTGCATGATCTGTGAAAATGATAATAGGAGAACCAATCAAGTAAGCACGAAACTTATTCAAAGCAAACACTATAGCTAGTAACTTTTTTTCAATGGTGGAGTAATTCATTTGAGCACTGTTTAGAGTTCTACTAGCATAGTAAATGACAAATGGCTTCCCTTCCCTTCGCTGTCCAAGAACAACACCTACAGCAAAATCACTACATTACACATGATCTTGAAAGGTAAAGTCCAATCAAGTGGCTGCATTATTAGTGCTGAGGTAAGCTTGCCAATTAGCATTTTAAAGGCCTTTTTACAAGCTTGTGTCCATTCAAATGAGGCATATTTAGCTAAGAGGTCACATAGTGGTCTAGATATGGTGGAAAAATTGTATATGAACCTCCTATAAAAACCTGTATACCTAAGAAAAGATCTAACATCCTTTACTGTCCTAGGTGTAGGCAACTGAGAGATTAATACGATCTTAGATAGATCAACCTCTATCCCCCTAGAAGAAAAAATATGCCCTAAAACAATACCTAAACGTACCATAAAGTGACATTTTCCCCAATTCAAAACTAATTCCTTCTCCTCACAACGAATCAACACCCTCTCTAAATTCAATAAACATTCATCAAAAGAAGATCCAAAAATAGTCAAGTCATCCATAAAATCTTCCACGCAATTTTTAACCATTTCACTAAAAATGCTCATCATGCAGTGTTGAAAAGTAGCAGGTGCATTACACAATCCAAATGACATTCTACAAAAAGCATAAGTACCAAAAGGACAAGTGAAAGTAGTTTTATCCTGGTCTTCTAATGGAATTTTGATTTGATATTAATTAGAATAACGATTCAAGAAGCAATAGAAAGGATGATCAGCTACACGCTTAAGAAATTGATCAATAAAAGGGAGAGGAAAATGGTCTTTTCGGGTGGCAGTATTTAGCTTTCTGTAATCAATGCACATCCACCATCCAATCACAAGTTTTGTAGGGACTAATTCTCCCAAATCTTTCTTTACCACAGTATCACCTGACTTTTTAGGAACAACCTCTGTAGGACTTGCACATTTACTATTAGCAATGGGATATATGATTCTTGCATCTAATAGTCTTAACACTTCATTCTTCACCACTTCTTTCATAGTGGGATTAAGCCTACGCTAGGGGTCTCTACAAGGGATACTCCCTTTGTCTAAATTAATTTTATGAGAACAGACCAGAGTACTAATACCTTTTATATCAGTAATGCTCCAACCTAAAGCTGACTTATGCTCACTTAGGGTCCGAATCAATTTCTCACTTTGAAACTCAAACAATTCAGATGAGATAATAACAGGAAAAGTATCACCTAGACCAAGGAAAGCATGCTTTAAACCCTTAGGCAGAGGCTTCAATTCAACTTTGGGTGCTTCCACATTTGAAGGAACTTATTTTTCACCTTTCTTGGGTAATTCTTCGAACTTTGGTTACCATGCTCGAGTGCCATAATCTTGAGTTTTATAAAAAATATCACTAATATCAACTATATCAAATGGATCATTAATAGAATCAAACTCAGAATTAACAAGAAAATACTCAAGAGGATCACAATCATGAGCTGTAGAAACTCCCCTATCCATGATTGAGTCAATCATGTATGTCTAAGGGCCCTCATCATCATCTTCTAGCAGTTTTGCAATATGGAAGATATTCACCTCGAGAGTCATATTTCTGAGAGACAGCTTCATGAGCCCATTCCTGTAATTAATAAGAGCATTAGCAATGGCAAGAAAATGTCTACCTAAAATCAAAGGAATTTTATAAGTAGTTTCAATAGCAGAGCTAGTGTCGAGGATTAGAAAATCAACAGGATAATAAAATTTGTTAATTTGAATTAAAACATCCTCTACCATGGCCCGAGGTACTTTGACTAAACAGTTAGCCAATTGCAATACCACAGTGGTTGGTTTGAGTTCTCCCACGCCCAACTGCAAATAAATAGAATATGACATTAGATTCACTCTAGCTCTTAAATCTAGCAAAGCTTGCCCAAACTCATGATTTCTGAGGCTACATGCAATGGTTGGACAACCAAGATCTTTGTACTTGGGAGGAATTCGTTGCTCAATTAAAGCACTAACTTGTTCTATTAGGAACATTGTCTTTTTTACATGGTGCTTCCTTTTAACTGTATACAAATCCTTGATAACCTTTGTATAAGTAGAAACTTGTTTAATTACATGCAAAAATGGAAGATTGACATTTACCTGCCTTAGATTCTCAAGGATTTCATTATTAGGATCCAAAATTCAACTGCTTGATTTTAAAGCTTGAGGAAATGGTACTTTAATTGGATTCTTTATCACCTCAGGTTCCTTAGGCAGCTCGGCATCACTGTTATCTTGATTCTTGTCAACATCCTCTGAGTTGTTTGTTGTTGGGATGTGTAATGATATTCCACTTCGTGTCACAATGACATTCATATCCTTCAACTTTTCTTGCGCCATCTGTTGACCATAGGGTGCAAACTGAGCTTGAGAATGGAACTTACTTCGCTCATTCACACTCAAGGAGTTTATCAATTTGGATATTTGGCTCTTTATCCCCTTATTTTCTTCAACAACTTGTGTAATTAAAGATTCAAACTTTTGGTTCATCTTGCCTTGTGCCTCAATAAAAGCATGCAAAGTGTCTTCTAAAGGACTCCTAGAAGATGACGGTGCATGATATGGTGCAGGATATGATCTAGGGGTTATGCAGGCGGCTGGTTTTCAGACTTCCAGCTAAAATTGGGGTGATTATGCCACCCTGGATTATATGTATCAAAGAAAGGTGTAAAAGACTTCTTGTACATACCAAAGGCATTACATTGTTCCTTGTGCATCCCTCTCATCTCAACAAATGTGGGACAATCTTGGGCGAGCTGATTTACCCTGCCACACACAAAACATAGTCCAAAAGACTCTACATGATTAGTCATATATGTTGGCTTTAGTCCTTAATCTTTAACATCTCTAGCTCCCTAGTGAGCATCTCAACCTTAGCCTTTAGGTTATCCTCTTCCCTGAGATGGTAGATTCTACCACCATCTGGGTTTCCTGCAGGTCGTGACCTATTTGTGCTCTCAGTAGCACTAGGTCCAGTCTAAGTGTGAGCTTTTCAGCAAGCTCATTAAGGTATTCTTTGGCCTCATCAGGATCTTTCTGTAAGAACTTGCCATTGCACATTATCTCTATAAATTGGCACTTTCTAGGTGTAAGTCCCTCATAAAAATAGCTTACTAAGTGCCAATTCTCATGACCATGGTGTGGACACATACTCAACGGCTCCTTAAATCTCTTCCAAGACTGATACAAAGTCTCACTATCCTTTTGTGCAAAGGTGGATACTTGTCTTTTTAAAGCGTTGGTTTGACATTAGGGAAAGCGTTTATTAAAGAAGGCCTGAGTCATCTCATTCTACAGTCCAATAGATCTTGACCTCAGTGAGTATAACTAACTCTTAGTTTTATCCTTCTAAGAGAAAGGATAGAACTTAAGTCTCATAATGTCATCAGTTAAATTTTGACTATGAAAAGTCGTAATTATTTCCTCAAACTCCCTAATGTGCAAATATGAATTTTTATTTTCCAAGCCATGAAAAGAAGGAAATAACTGTATCATCCCTGTTTTAAAATCAAGTTAGGGAGTATTAGCTGGAAACATGATGCATGATGGTGTGGTTGTGCGTGTAGGGTGGAGGTAATCCTAAAGGGTCCTAGTGGGTTGATCTCTATGTTCACTGATTTTCTCAGAATTAGAAGTATCAAATAAATGAATAGAAAAATCAGACTTAGACTCTGACACAGGTTTACGAGCAAATTGACCCGAAGCATCTCTATACTTGTGTGTTTGGATGTATACCTTTGAAGACTTATTTTGATGATAACAAATGTGAAGACTAAATGAAGATGATAAACAGACCAAGTCCAAGTTTATATATGATTAGCATTAGGACTTAGGTTAGGTTGTATGGAGCTCTCCTTAATATCTCTCTGTTTTCAAAAGAAAAGATAAAACTTGTTTTAAAAGAAATTTAGTGTCTTTGAAAACTCCTTTTCCAAAACAGTTTTGCATTGATTTATTCAAATAGAGCATAGTCTATTCGAATAAACCCTTTCACGAGGGTCTATTTTTTAAAGATGTTATTCGAATAACTATTCTGTTATTCGAATAAATGAGTTTCTCAGAACTGCTTTTATAAGTGAGTTATTCGAATAACTCAAACGTTATTCGAATAAACCTGTTCTATCTGAACAACTTTTTTAAACGTGTTATTCGAATAACATAAAGGTTATTCGAATAACCCATATCATATGGCCTTTCATGATGGCTTCAGGAATAGTGTTATTCAAATAGAATGTTAAGCTATTCGAATAAACACGATGGTTACAAACACTGATATGGAAACAAACAAGTTTTTAATTCGGTTAAATTGCTTTTAATGCTACCCAACGGTTATATCATCTGATTTTCTCTATAAATAGGAACCTTGGGTCACGAATAAAATTGCCCAATACTCTGAATATTTTTCTGCTTGTTCTAATCTGTGAAAATTATTTTCTATGCTCTTTTTGATTAAAAACTTTGAGATATTTCTGTGACAGTTCCATTAGCACTTCAATTTGTATTACCTACTCTGAGTGAGAGTTTTTCTTCATTTATTTCCTAATATTTGTGTTTGGATGCATACCTTTGAAGACTTGTTTTGATGATAACAAACGTGAAGAATAAATGAAGATGATTCATAGACCAAGTCCAAGTTTATATTTGATTAGCATTAGGACTTAGGATCTATTGTACGGTGCTCACTTTGATATCTCTTTGTTTTTGAAAGAAAAGATAAAAACTATTTTGAAACAAACTCAATGTCTTTGAGAACATCTTTTTCTAAACAGTTTTTGAACTGAGTTATTCGAATAGAGCTTAGCCTATTCGAATAAACAACTTCACGAGGTCTATCTTTTAAAGGTGCTATTCGAATAACTATCCTGTTATTCGAATAACCAAGGGTTTTCAGAACTGTGTTTTTAAGTGAGTTATTCGAATAACTCAAACGTTATTCGAATAAAACTCCTTCTGTCTGAACCTTTCTTTTACACTTTATTCGAATAGTTCAGTTGCTATTCGAATAACTCCTTCGGTTTTAAAACTCTGGTTTTAACAGAGTTATTCGAATAACACATTGGTTATTCAAATAACCCATTTCAGATGGCTTTTCACGTTGGTTTCAAACACAGTGTTATTCGAATAAGCTTTTCTTCTATTCGAATAAACACGAAGCTCACGATCACGGATATGGAAACAAACAAGCTTTCAATTTGCTTTAAATGCTTTTAATTATACCTAAACAACTATCTCAATGTTTTTCCCTATAAATAGCAACCTTCGGTCACGAATTTCTTTGCCTATAACTCTGAACTAATTTCTGGTTGCTCTAATCTGTGAAAATTATTTTCTACGCTCTTTTTGATTAAAAACTTTGAGATATTTCTGTGAGAGCTCCATTAGCACTTCAATTTGTATTACTTACTCTAAGTGAGAGTTTCTCTTAATCTATTTTTTGATATTCTGTATCGAGGGTGAGGTATCCCTCAAGGTTTGTATAAAGGGTGAGGTATCCCTGCAGGCTGAGACTTTAGCACAAGGGTAGAGTTTCCCTATGTGTGAAAAGCGCTCTTTTGTGTAACGATAGCAAGCACCTATTGAAGCTTGTATACTTAGTGAAAAATCTCAGCTTTCGAGGACTGGACGTAGACCACAAGTGGGTTAGTGGTCGAACCAAGATAAATATTGTGCCTGCTTCTCTCTTCTTAATCTCTTTATTTTATGCAATTTAATTTACTGCATATTTATTTTTCGCTGCTCTTTATTGTTTCTTTTCTTCTTCTTGTTCCTTCTGTGCATTTATTTATTAAGCTTTTAATATTAGTTTTTGATAAAAAGAGGTTTTTTGGAAAAAGTTTTATACTCAATTCACCCCCTATTGAGTACTGGAAGCCACTTGGTAACAAGTGGTATCAGAGCTAGACTCTTGTATAAAGAGCTTAGCAGCTTCAAGAGAACATGACTTCTTCAAACGATTTTTCAGAAGGATCTTCCATAAACCGACCACCCTTTTTCAATGGGGATGGTTATGCATATTGGAAGGAAAGAATGAAAATCTTCATCGAAGCTATTGATCTAGATGTATGGGATGCTGTCGAAAACGGCGCTTTTATACCCACACATGAGGTCGATGGTGTAAGGACTGAAACACCACGAAATAAATGGTCTGATGAAGACAAAAGAAAAGTTCAATTTAATTTAAAAGCCAAAAATATTATTACTACTGCTTTGGGATATGATGAGTTTTTTAGAATTTCAAATTGCAAAACTGCTAAAGAAATGTGAGACACTTTGCAAGTTACCCATGAGGGTACTTGTGAAGTTAAGAGGTCGAGAATCAATTCTCTAACTCGTGAATATGAACTATTCAGAATGAACTAAGGAGAAAGCATTCAGGAAATGCAAAAGAGGTTCACCCACATAGTTAATCATTTTGCATCTTTAGGCAAAAGTTTTTCTAATAAAGATTTGATTAACAAGGTTTTGAGATGTCTTAGCAAGATTTGGCAACCTAAGGTAACAGCTATTTCAGAATCGAAGGACTTGTCCACAATGACTCTAGCTACCCTCTTTGGAAAACTTCATGAGCACGAACTGGAACTCAGCAGATTAAGTCAAAGCGAAGAAAACGATAAAAAGAAAGAGGGGATAGCACTCAAAGCCACTTCCTCAACACTTAACAATGATGATGAAGAAAATGAAGAAAGCTCAGAGAACATCGAGGTAAGTGAAGAAAATCTAAGTTTGTTGGTTAAAAAGTTTGGTAAATCTCTCAGGAAAAAGGGAACGCAAAGAAGACTTCCCTTTCCTCCGAAGAAGACTCATTACAAAGGCGAAGGAGCTACATCGACTCCAACTTGCTATGAATGTGGCAAACCTGGTCACATGAAAATGGAGTGCCAGTTTACCAAAAGAAGAAGGAGAAATTTGAAAAGAAGCCCTTCAAGGAAAGGAAAGGAAGAAAAGCCTATATAGCATGGGATGAAAACGACATGGATTCATCTGATAGCTCAGATAGCGAAGAAGCTCAACTATGTCTCATGGCAAAAGGAGATGAAGAAGAAAGCGAAAATGAGGTAAGTTCTAATACTACTTTATTGCCTTCTTACGATGAGTTACAAGATGCTTTGGAGGAACTACATAAAGAATCTTTAAAACTCACAAAAATTATTTCTTCTTCTAAGAAAACAATTTCTTCTTTAGAAAACAAAATTCTTGTTTTAAATAAAGAAATAGAAGAATTGAAAATTGAAAATGAAACTTTGGGAATCATTGATGCATGCACAAATCATTCTTCACATGCTTCTACCTCTTCATCTTGTTCTTCATGTCATATGCTTGAAAAAGAAATTGAAGACTTAAAGAACACTCTTTCTAAATTCACCTTTGGAAGGGATAACTTAAATATTTTATTAGGAAGACAAATAGTGATTTTTCAAAAAGCCAGGATAGGTTATAACTCAAAAAATCAACAAAAACTTTATAAAAATTTCTTTGTGCATTCTTGTGTTTCAAGTAGTCCTTTTATTAAATGTTTTTACTGTGGAAGGAAAGGACATAGTGCATCAACATGTAATGCAAGGAAAAACATAAATACAAAAATTGGAACAAAAATGATTTGAGTTCCCAAGGGTATTATACCCAAAACTGACACACAAGGACCCAAGAAAGTTTGGGTACCAAAGGTTAAAAACTAAACATGTGTTGTAGGTGTGCTTGAAAGCAAGGAGTTCAAATTGGTATCTTGATAGCGGCTGCTCCAAGCACATGACCGGGGACGACTCGAAATTCACCATGCTTATTCCCAAGAATCATGGACACGTCACTTATGGTGATAACAACAAAGGAAAAATCCTTGAAATCGGCAAAGTCGGTAAGAACCCTAACTCCTCTATTGAAAATGTGCTGCTTGTTGAAGGCTTGAAACATAACTTGCTCAGTATTAGTCAATTATGTGATAAAGGAAATAGGGTAATATTTGATTCAAACTGTTGCATAATTGAAGATAAAAATGATAAGCTTGTTAAATTCATTGGTCATAGAGTAAACAACATCTATATGATTAGTCTTGATGATATATCTTCAAATGATGCGAAATGCCTTTTAAGTAAGAATGATGATTCATAATTATGGCATAGGAGAATTGCACACATTCACATGGATCACTTAAAGAAGTTGGTATCTAAAGAACTAGTAATTGGACTACCCAAGCTTAATTTTATAAAAGATAAGTTATGTGATGCATGTCAAAAGGGTAAACAAATAAAGGTCTCTTTTAAAGCAAAAAATATAGTTTCAACTACTAGACCTTTACAACTTTTGCACATGGATCTGTTTGGACCTTCTAGAACTATGAGTTTTTGTGGGAATTACTATGCTTTAGTGATTGTGGATGATTTTTCTAGGTTTATATGGACTTTATTTCTTGTAAATAAAAATGATGCATTTCTAGCTTTTAAAAGACTTTCCAAAGTTATTCAAAATGAAAAAGGTTTTCAAATCTCTTCTATAAGAAGTGATCATGGTGGCAAATTTGAAAACAATATTTTTGAAAATGACTGTGATGAACATGACATTAATCATAATTTCTCTGCCCCTAGAACTCCGCAACAAAACGGAGTTGTAGAAAGGAAAAACCGTTCTTTAGAAGAAATGGCGAGAACTATGCTTAATGAGGCTGCTCTTCCTAAATACTTTTGGGCGGATGCTGTAAGTACAGCCTGTTATGTAATGAATAGGGCCCTTATAAAGCCTATTTTAAAGAAAACCCCATATGAGTTGTATAAGGGAAGAAAGCCAAATGTCTCACATTTTCATGTTTTTGGTTGCAAATGTTTTGTTTTAAATAATGGAAAAGATAACTTAGGCAAGTTTGATGCTAAGTCTGATGAAGGTATATTTCTTGGCTATTGAAATCATAGTAAAGCTTTTCGTATATATAATAAAAGAACTATGACTATGGAAGAATCTATACATGTTGCATTTGATGAAACTGACCCAAGTGGATCGAGAAAGGATCTTGTTATTGATGATGTTGCAGAGGTCTTGGCGGAAACACATTTGGATAATAAAGAAAAAGAAATCAAGGAGCAAGAGGATAAACAAAGACAAGAAGATTCGCAAGCTTTGGAACTTCCCAAAGAATGGTGAACTTCAAAATATCACTCCCTTGATCAGATTATTGGTGATGTATCTAAAGGCGTAAGTACTCGTAACTCTCTTAGAAATACTTGTAATCACCTAGCGTTTGTTTCTCAAATTGAACCTAAGGACTTAATTGAAGCTTTTGATGATGAACATTGGATCTTAGCTATGCATGAGGAATTAAATCAGTTTGAAAGAAATCAAGTTTGAGAATTAGTTGCTAGACCTAATAATCACCCTATAATTGGAACTAAATGAGTTTTTAGAAACAAACTTAATGAAAATGGATTAATAACTAGAAACAAAGCTAGATTGGTTGCTAAAGGGTATAATCAAGAAGAAGGAATAGATTATGAAGAAACCTATGCACCTGCAACTAGATTAGAAGCTATTAGAATGTTACTTACTTATGCTTGCATCATGGACTTCAAATTATATCAAATAGATGTCAAGAGTGCTTTTCTAAATGGTTTTATTCAAGAGGAGGTATACGTTGAACAACCTCTGGGTTTTGAAAATCATGAACTACCCAACCGTGTTTTTAAACTTAAAAAGGCTTTATATAGTTTAAAGCAAGCTCCTAGAGCTTGGTATGAAAGGTTGAGTAAGTTCCTTTTAGAAAATAGTTTTTCAAGAGAAAAAGTCGATACTACTCTTTTTATTAAAAATAAAAAGCATGATATTCTTCTTATGCAAGTATATGTGGATGATATTATCTTTGGTGCCACTAATGAATCCCTTTGCAAAGAATTTGCTAAGACAATGCAGAATGAATTTGAAATGTCAATGATGGGAGAATTGAATTTCTTCCTCGGACTTCAAATCAAACAAACGAACTAAGGGACATTCATAAGTTAAACCAAATACTGCAAGGAATTGCTCAAAAGATTCGAAATAGAAAACGCTAAACATATGGCCACTCCGATGGGCACTTCTTGCTACTTGGACAAAGATGAAGGAGGTAAATTAGTAGAAATAACGAAATATAGAGGTATGATTGGATCTATCCTTTATCTTACTGCTAGTAGGCCAGATATAATGTTTAGTGTATGCATGTGTGCTAGATATCAGGCAAACCCTAAGGAGTCTCATTTAAGTGCAGTTAAACGAATAATGAAATACCTAGTAGGTACTTCACAAATGGGCTTATGGTACCCTAAGGGTGCCTCTTGTAGCCTAATAGGCTATTCTGACTCTGATTTTGCTGGGTGCAAATTGGACAGAAAAAGTATTAGTGGGACATGCCACTTGCTTGGCAGTTCTTTAGTTTCTTGGCATAGCAAGAAACAAAATAGTGTGGCTTTGTCTACCACTGAGGCTGAATATGTTGCAGCCGGGAGTTGTTGTGCTCAAATCCTATGGATGAAGCAATAACTTTTAGACTACGGTCTTCAGCTTGATCACATCCCGATAAGATGTGATAACACTAGTGCAATAAATATCTCTAAGAATCCCATACTGCATTCCAGAACAAAGCATATAGAGATAAGACATCACTTTATCAGAGATCATGTACAAAAAGGGGATTGCATTCTTGAGTTTGTTGAAACAACTAAGTAACTTGCAGATATCTTCACTAAACCATTAGCAAAAGAAGCATTCTTTTATATTCGAGGAGAATTGGGCATAATTGATGAATCCAATATATAATTGCATGGTTTATTGTTGAATATTATCACATGAATATATGCTTTCAATTTCATGAACGTATGTTTCTTCTGTGCTTCTGTGTTAGCTTTATTCGAATAAGCAAGCCCTTATTCGAATAAACTCCTTTACTACTCGTTAATTTTTTTTTATGTTGAATATCAGCTTTATTCAAATAAAACATAGTTTATTCGAATAAACTGGCTGCTGTGTTAAACCTATTTTGTTTTAGGCCTCTGTCTATTCGAATAAACCTCAAGTTATTCGAATAACCAGATTCCTTCTTTTATCAGTTTCTGTTCTTAGCCTCTGTCTATTCGAATAAACCTCAGGTTATTCGAATAACCAGAGCCCTATTTTTATCAGTCTTGACTGATAGGCCTCAGTCTATTCGAATAACTCCAATAGTTATTCGAATAAACCCTGTCAGCTGGCCAAAATGTTTGGCTTTCCCAGTCGTTCTATTCGAATAGAATCCCTTCCTATTCGAATAAACCCTAGCAGAAACACCTTTTTAGTTTCCTGCGCGCTTGTCCGTTCAGCTTTCCAGCAAGGTTTATTCGAATAAACCTCAGTTTATTCAAATAAACACGGGGTTTCCTTTAAATATCCCCTGCGCGCCCAAACGTTTTCACCCTCCACTTTCTTCTCTACTCTTCACATCTCCATAGCTCCTGCCATCTCAAACTTGCTTACCCCTGAGTTTTCACTCTCTCTCACCTTCTTCCACCATGGCCTCCTCCTCCAGCAAGCGTCCACGCACGAAAAATGCTCTATGCAGCAACCCTCTTGATCTGAGAAGGCTCTCCTCCAACGAAGAGCATCGTGCACGCTTCATCACGCACTTCTGGGAGCGTAACTTGGTCCAACCCAAGTACCTTGACCTTTCTTTCTTCCAGTAACATTGCGGCTTCGACTTTCTGACCCTGCTGCAAAATGAGGAAGTTCTTTAGCTTTGCTCTCATCGGGCCACTCTCTATCCTGCTCTGGTGAAGATGTTCTTCTGCAATCTGGCGTTTGATGGCCAGAACCTTCTCTCCGAGGTCTGTGATCAGAACATTGTGATCACATCGCTAGACTGGATGACTCTGTTTTGACTACAGTTCTCTAGTGCCCTTGTTGAAAATGATGACACGCCCTTTCTTGAAGAGTTCAATAAGCTTCAGGCGATTGAGGATCTACTGAAGCCTGGTCTAGCCCTGCCTGACAAGGGTCTCAAGGGTGGTATGCTGAAAAGCCAAGATAGGCTTCTACATTACACCTACGCTCATATCTTGGCTCCCGGCGGTGGCAACTACGCTTACCTCAGCGAGGAAGATGTCTTCATGCTGTGGTTTCTGAAGAATGGCCATCAGATCAACTGGCCTGCGTTTACCATGAGACACATGATGAGGGCCAAGGGCAAGGAAAAATCTGACTTGCCTTATGGCATTCTCATCTCTACCTTGCTGGGCAAGTATCCTCAGGTCTTGGAGACTGAGCGAGCCATTGCTCTGACTCACCACAACGTCTTTGGCGCTCACACTTTACGTAAAATGAAGATGATCCAAACCGATGAAGGCTAGGTGTACCTAGATGAGGTTGCTGAGGATGAGCTTGACCCTACTGACGCCACTGCTGCTCCCGCTGATGTACCTGTTACTGCTCCTGCTCCGGTCACCCTAGAACAGATCATAGCCACCTTGCAGGATAACAGAGCTTACATGGAACATACCTTCTCTATTCTATTTGATAGAATAGAAGGTGTTGAACGTGAGGTTGCTGCCCTCCGATCTGCTTCACCTGCTCCTGCACCAGCTTCTTCACCACCACCTCCGGATACTTACTTCTAGGAACTTTAGTTCTTAGGATATCTATTTTTGCTTTCATGTTATTTATTTATGGCTTTTGTAATTGAACCTTTTATTATTAATGCATAAATACAATTTCTTGATCTATTGTTCTGTGTATGTTTCCCTTTATGCGCTTTTACTTTGATATATGTTTATGGGACTTACCTCTCCTTTTTGCTCATGACAAAAGGGGGAGAAAAATTTGATTATTTGGTTTTTAATTGAGAAAAGACAGGTAACTTAAAATGAGATTGGATTCAAATTGAAAGGGGGAGCTGCGCACATATCTGATATATATTACCTCTTATAATTAAAGAGGGGGAGTAAGTTTTTATACCTCTTTGTGAATTCCAATCATATGCACTAACGCTTTTCTCATTGATAGTTTGTCATCATCAAAAAGGGGGAGAATGTGTTTGGATGCATACCTTTGAAGACTTGTTTTGATGATAACAAACGTGAAGAATAAATGAAGATGATTCATAGACCAAGTCCAAGTTTATATTTGATTAGCATTAGGACTTAGGATCTATTGTACGGAGCTCACTTTGATATCTCTTTATTTTTTAAAGAAAAGATAAAAAATTGTTTTGAAACAAACTCAATGTCTTTGAGAACATCTTTTTCTAAATGGTTTTTGAACTGAGTTATTTGAATAGAGCTTAGCCTATTCGAATAAACAACTTCACGAGGTCTATTTTTTAAAGGTGCTATTCGAATAACTATCCTGTTATTCGAATAACCAAGGGTTTTCAGAATTGTGTTTTTAAGTGAGTTATTCGAATAACTCAAACGTTATTCGAATAAAACTCCTTCTGTCTGAACCTTTCTTTTAAACTTTATTCGAATAGTTCAGTTGCTATTCGAATAACTCCTTCGGTTTTAAAACTCTGGTTTTAACAGAGTTATTCGAATAACACATTGGTTATTCAAATAACCCATTTCAGATGGCTTTTCACATTGGTTTCAGACACAGTGTTATTCGAATAAGCTTTTCTTCTATTCGAATAAACACGAAGCTCACGATCACGGATATGGAAACAGACAAGCTTTCAATTTGCTTTAAATGCTTTTAATTATACCTAAACGGCTATCTCAGTGTTTTTCCCTATAAATAGCAACCTTCGGTCACGAATTTCTTTGCCCATAACTCTGAACTAATTTCTGGTTGCTCTAATCTGTGAAAATTATTTTCTACGCTCTTTTTGATTAAAAACTTTGAGATATTTCTGTGAGAGCTCCATTAGCACTTCAATTTGTATTACTTACTCTGAGTGAGAGTTTCTCTTCATCTATTTTCTGATATTCTGTATCGAGGGTGAGGTATCCCTCAAGGTTTGTATAAAGGGTGAGGTATCCCTGCAGGCTGAGACTTTAGCACAAGGGTAGAGTTTCCCTGTGTGTAAAAAGTGCTCTTTTGTATAACGATAGCAAGCACCTATTGAAGCTTGTATACTTAGTGAAAAATCTCAGCTTTCGAGGACTGGACGTAGACCACAAGTGGGTTAGTGGTCGAACTAGGATAAATACTGTGCCTGCTTCTCTCTTCTTAATCTCTTTATTTTATACAATTTAATTTACTGCATATTTATTTTTCGCTGCTCTTTATTGTTTCTTTTCTTCTTCTCGTTCCTTCTGTGCATTTATTTATTAAGCTTTTAATATTAGTATTTGATAAAAAGAGATTTTTTTTGAAAAAGTTTTATACTCAATTCACCCCCTCTTGAGTACTAGAAGCCACTTGGTAACAATATTCTGTATCGAGGGTAAGGTATCCCTCAAGGTTTGTATAAGGGTGAGGTATCCCTACAGGCTGAGGCTTTAGCACAAGGGTAGAGTTTCTCTGTGTGTGAAAAGTGATCTTTTGTGTAACGGTTGCAAGCACCTATTGAAGCTTGTATACTTAGTGAAAAATCTCGGCTTTCGAGGACTGGACGTAGACCACAAGTGGGTTAGTGGTCGAACCAGGATAAATACTGTGCCTGCTTCTCTCTTCTTAATCTCTTTATTTTATGTAATTTTAATTTACTACATATTTATTTTTCGCTGCTTTTATTGTTTCTTTTCTTCTTCTCGTTCCTTCTATGCATTTATTTATTAAGTTTTTAATATTTATTTTTGATAAAAAGTGGTTTGAGAAAAAGTTTTATACTCAATTCATCCCCCCTCTTGAGTACTGGAAGCCACTTGGTAACAAGTGGTATCAGAGCTAGACGTATAAAGAGCTTAGCAGCTTCAAAAGAATATGACTTCTTTAAATGGTTTTTCAGAAGGATCTTCCATAAACCGACCACCCTTTTTCAATGGGGATGGTTATGCATATTGGAAGGAAAGAATGAAAATCTTCATCGAAGCTATTGATCTAGATGTATGGGATGCTGTCGAAAACGGCGCTTTTATACCCATACATGAGGTCGATGGTGTAAGGACCGAAACACCATGAAATAAATGGTCTGATGAAGACAAAAGAAAAGTTCAATATAATTTAAAAGCCAAAAATATTATTACTACTGCTTTAGGATATGATGAGTTTTTTAAAATTTCAAATTACAAAACTGCTAAAGAAATGTGGGACACTTTGCAAGTTACCCATGAGGGTACTAGTGAAGTTAAGAGGTCGAGAATCAATTCTCTAACTCGTGAATATGAATTATTCAGAATGAACCAAGGAGAAAACATTTAGGAAATGCAAAAGACGTTCACCCACATAGTTAATCATCTTGCATCTTTAGGCAAAAGTTTTTCTAACGAAGATTTGATTAACAAAGTTTTGAGATGTCTCAGCAGGATTTGGCAACCCAAGGTAACAGCCATATCAGAATTAAGGGATTTGTCGACAATGACTTTAGCTACCCTCTTTGGAAAACTTCATGAGCACGAATTGGAACTGAGCAGATTAAGTCAAAGCGAAGAGAACGATAAAAAGAAAAAGGGGATAGCGCTCAAAGCCACTTCCTCATTAATCGACAATGATGATGAAGAAAATGAAGAAGGTTCAGAGAACATCGAGGTAAGTGAAGAAAATCTTAGTTTGTTGGTTAAAAAGTTTGGTAAATTTCTCAGGAAAAAGGGAACGCAAAGAAGACCTCCCTTCCCTCCGAAGAAGACTCATTACAAAGGCGAATGAGCTTCATCGACTCCAACTTGCTATGAATGTGGCAAACCTGGTCACATGAAAATGGAGTGCCCAGTTTACCAAAAGAAGAAGGAGAAAATTGTAAAGAAGCCCTTTAAGGAAAGAAAACGAAGAAAAGCCTATATAGCATGGGATGAAAACGACATGGATTCAACTGACAGCTCAGACAGCGAGGAAGCTCAACTGTGTCTCATGGCCAAAGGAGAAGAAGAAGAAAGCGAAAATGAGGTAAGTTCTAATACTACTTTATTGCCTTCTTACGACAAGTTACAAGATGCTTTTGAAGAATTACATGAAGAATCTTTAAAATTCACAAAAATTATTTCTTCTTCTACGAAAACAATTTCTTCTTTAGAAAATCAAATTCTTGTTTTAAATAAAGAAATAGAGGAATTGAAGGTTGAAAATGAAACTTTGGGAATCATTGATGCATGCACAAATCATTCTTCACATGCTTTTACGTCTTCATCTTGTTCTTCATGTCATATGCTTGAAAAAGAAATTGAAAACTTAAAGAACACTCTTTCTAAATTCACCTTTGGAAGGGATAACTTAAATATTTTATTAGGAAGACAAAGAGTGGTTTTTAAAAAAGCCGGGATAGGTTATAACCCGAAAAATCAACAAAAACTCTATAAAAATTTCTTTGTGCATTCTAGTGTTTCAAGTAGTCCTTTTATTAAATGTTTTTACTGTGGAAGGAAAGGACATAGTGCATCAACATGTAATGCAAGGAAAAACATAAATACAAAAATTGGAACAAAAATTATTTGGGTTCCCAAGGGTATTATACCCAAAACTGACACACAAGGACCTAAGAAAGTTTGGGTACCAAAGGTTAAAAACTAAACATGTGTTGTAGGTGTGCTTGAAAGCAAGGAGTTCAAATTGGTATCTTGATAGCGGCTGCTCCAAGCACATGACCGGGGACGACTCGAAATTCACCATGCTTATTCCCAAGAATCATGGACGTCACTTATGGTGATAACAACAAAGGAAAAATCCTTGAAATCGGCAAAGTCGGTAAGAACCCTAACTCCTCTATTGAAAATGTGCTGCTTATTAAAGACTTGAAACATAACTTGCTTAGTATTAGTCAATTATGTGATAAAGGAAATAGGGTAATATTTGATTCAAACTGTTGCATAATTGAAGATAAAAATGATAAGCTTGTTAAATTCATTAGTCATAGAGTAAACAACATCTATATGATTAGTCTTGATGATATATCTTCAAATGATGCGAAATGCCTTTTAAGTAAGAATGATGATTCATGGTTATGGCATAGGAGAATTGCACACATTCACATGGATCACTTAAAGAAGTTGGTCTCTAAAGAACTAGTAATTGGAGTACCCAAGCTTAATTTTATAAAAGATAAGTTATGTGATGCATGTCAAAAGGGTAAACAAATAAAGGTCTCTTTTAAAGCAAAAAATATAGTTTCAACTACTAGACCTTTACAACTTTTGCACATGGATCTGTTTGGACCTTCTAGAACTATGAGTTTTGGTGGGAATTACTATGCTTTAGTGATTGTGGATGATTTTTCTAGGTTTATATGGACTTTATTTCTTGTAAATAAAAATGATGCATTTCTAGCTTTTAAAAGACTTTCCAAAGTTATTCAAAATGAAAAAGGTTTTCAAATCTCTTCCATAAGAAGTGATCATGGTGGCAAATTTGAAAACAATATTTTTGAAAATGACTGTGATGAACATGACATTAATCATAATTTCTCTGCCCCTAGAACTCCGCAACAAAACGGAGTTGTAGAAAGAAAAAATCATTCTTTAGAAGAAATGGCGAGAACTATGCTTAATGAGGCTGCTCTTCCTAAATACTTTTGGGCGGATGCTGTAAGTACAGCCTGTTATGTAATGAATAGGGCCCTTATAAAGCCTATTTTAAAGAAAATCCCATATGAGTTGTATAAGAGAAGAAAGCCATACGTCTCACATTTTCATGTTTTGGTTGCAAATGTTTTGTTTTAAATAATGGAAAAGATAACTTAGGCAAGTTTGATGCTAAGTCTGATGAAGGTATATTTCTTGGTTATTCAAATCATAGTAAAGCTTTTTGTATATATAATAAAATAATTATGACTATGGAAGAATCTATACATGTTGCATTTGATGAAACTGACCCAAGTGGATCAAGAAAGGATCTTGCAATTGATGATGTTGCAGAAGTCTTAGCGAAAACATATTTGGACAGCAAAGAAAAAGAAATCAAGGAGCAAGAGGATAAACAAAGATAAGAAGATTCGCAAGCCTTGGAACTTCCCAAAGAATGGCGAACTTCAAAATATCATTCCCTTGATCAAATAATCGGTGATGTATCTAAAGGTGTAAGTACTCGTAATTCTCTTAGAAATACGTGCAATCACTTAGCTTTTGTTTCTCAAATTGAAGTTAAGGATTTAATTGAAGCTTTTAATGATGAACATTGGATCTTAGCTATGCATGAGGAATTAAATCAGTTTGAAAGAAATCAAGTTTGGGAATTAGTTGCTAGACCTAATAATCACCCTATAATTGGCACTAAATGGGTTTTTAGAAACAAACTTGATGAAAATGGGTTAATAACTAGAAACAAAGGTAGGCTGGTCGCTAAAGGATATAATCAAGAAGAAGGTATAGATTATGAAGAAACCTATGCACCTGTAGCTAGATTAGAAGCTATTAGAATGTTATTTGCTTATGCTTGCATCATGAATTTCAAATTATATCAAATGGATGTCAAAAGTGCTTTTCTAAATGGTTTTATTCAAGAGGAGGTATACGTTGAACAACCTCCAGGTTTTGAAAATCATGAACTACCCAACCATGTTTTTAAACTTAAAAAGGCTTTATACGGTTTAAAGCAAGCTCCTAGAGCTTGGTATGAAAGGTTGAGTAAGTTTCTTTTAGAAAATGATTTTTCAAGAGGAAAAGTCGATACTACCCATTTTATTAAAAATTAAAAGCATGATATTCTTCTTGTGCAAGTATATGTGGATGATATTATCTTTGGTGCTACTAATGAATCCCTATGCAAAGAATTTGCTAAGACAATGCAGAATGAATTTGAAATGTCAATGATGGGAGAGTTGAATTTCTTCCTCGGACTTCAAATCAAACAAATGAACGAAGGGACATTCATAAGTCAAACCAAATGCTGCAAGGAATTACTCAAGAGATTCGAAATGGAAAACGCTAAACACATGGCCACTCCAATGGGCACTTCTTGCTATTTGGACAAAGATGAAGGAGGTAAATCAGTAGAAATAATGAAATACAGAGGTATGATTGGATCTCTTCTTTATCTTACTGCTAGTAGGCTAGATATTATGTTTAGTGTATGCATGTGTGCTAGATATCAAGCAAACCCTAAGGAATCTTATTTAAGTGCTGTTAAACGAATAATGAAATACCTAGTAGGCACTTCACAAATGGGCTCATGGTACCCTAAGGGTGCCTCTTGTAGCCTAATAGGCTATTCTGACTCTGATTTTGCTGGATGCAAATTGGACAGAAAGAGTACTAGTGGGACATGCCACTTGCTTGGTAGTTCTTTAGTTTCTTGGCATAGCAAGAAACAAAATAGTGTGGCTTTGTCTACCGCTAAGGCTGAATATGTTACAGCCGGGAGTTGTTGTGATCAAATCCTATGGATGAAGCAATAACTTTTAGATTACGGTCTTCAGCTTGATCACATCCCGATAAGATGTGATAACACTAGTGCAATAAATATCTCTAAGAATCCCATTCTGCATTCCAGAACAAAGCATATAGAGATAAGACATCACTTTATCAGAGATCATGTACAAAAAGGGGATTGCATTCTTGAGTTTGTTGAAACAACTAAGCAACTTGCAGATATTTTCACTAAACCCTTAGCAAAAGAAGCATTCTTTTATATTCGAGGAGAATTGGGTATAATTGATTAATCCAATATATAAATTGCATGTTTTATTGCTGAATATTATCATATGAATATATGCTTTGAATGTCTTGAACGTATTCTTCTGTGTGTTTCTTTGTTAGTTTTATTCGAATAAACAGGTTTTTATTCGAAAAAAATTCTTTATAGCTTGTCAAAAATGTGTTGAACATCAGCTTTATTTGAATAAAACTTAGTTTATTCGAATAAACTGGTTCCTGTGTTAAAACCTGTGTTTAATATGCGCTCTATCTATTTGAATAAATCCCTCCTTATTCGAATAACCAGACTCCTTAGTTTATCAGTCTCTGTCTTTGATCTTTGTCTATTCGAATAAACCTCAGGTTATTTGAATAACCAGAGCCCTGTTTTATTAGTCTTGACTGATAGCTTTCAGTCTATTTGAATAACTTCAACAGTTATTCGAATAAACCCCTGTTGTTTTGCCAAAATGCTTGGCTTTCCCCTGATGATCTATTCGAATAGAAACTCCCTCTATTCAAATAAACCCTAGCAGAAACACCCTTTCAACGCCTGTCCTTTCAGTTTCCAAGCAAGGTTTATTCGAATAAACCTCTGTTTATTCGAATAAACATAGGACTCCCTTTAAATTGCTCCTGTGCGCCCAACCATTTCATTCCCTCTTCTCTTCTGCTTTTCACCTTCTCTGCCATTGTCTTTTCCCCTCCTACTCTTCTCCATCATCTTCCTACCTTTTTTCTCTCTTCCACACCTCCAATCATCATGGCCTCCTCCTCCAGCAAGCGCCCACGCACGAAGACCGCTCCATGCAACAATCCACTTGACTTGCGAAGGCTCTCATCCAATGAAGAGCACCGTGCTCACTTCATTACGCACTTCTGGGAGCATAACTTAGTCCAACCCAAGTACCTTGACCTCTCTTTCTTCCAGAAACACCGTGGTTTCGATTTTCTGACCCTACTGCAAAACCAGGGAGTTCTTCAGCTCTGCTCTCACCGGGCCACTCTTTATCCAGCTCTGGTGAAGATGTTCTTTTGTAATCTGGCATTTGATGGCCAGAACCTTCTCTCCGAGGTCTGTGATCAGAACATTGTGATCACACTGCAGGACTGGCTGACTTTGTTTGGGTTGCAGTTCACTGGCGCCCTTGTTGAAGATGGTGACAACTCTTTTCTTGAAGAGTTCAACAAGTTTCAGGTGATTGAGGACCTGCTGAAGCCTGGTCTAGCCTTGCCTGACAAGGGTCTTAAGGGTAGCATGCTGAAGAGCCAAGATAGGCTTCTGCATTACGCCTTTGCTCACATCCTGGCTCCTCGCGGTGGCAACTACGCCTACCTCAGCAAGGATGACATCTTTATGCTTTGGTTTATGAAGAATGGCCATCAGATCAACTGGCCTGTGTTTATCATGAAACACATGATGAGGGCCAAGGTAAGGAAAAATCTGACTTGCCTTATGGTATTCTCGTCACTACCTTGCTCAGCAAGTATCCTCAGGTCTTGGAGACTAAGCGAGCCATTGCCCTGACTCACCATAATGTTTTTGGCTCTCACACCTTATGCAAAATGAAGATGATCCAAACCAATGAAGGCTGGGTGTACCCAGATGAGGTTGCTGAGGATGAGCTTGACCCTGCTGATGCTCCTGCTGCCCCCATTGATGTACCTGCTGCTGCTCCTGCTCCAGTTATATTAGAGCAGATCATGGCCACTTTGCATGATAACAAAGCCTATATGGAACATACCTTCTCTATTCTGTTTGATAGAATAGAAGGTGTTGAACGTGAGGTTGCTGCCCTCCGATCTGCTTCACTTGCTCCTGCACCAGCTTCTTCACCACCACCTCTGGATACCTATTTCTAGGAACCTTAGTTCTTAGGATCTTTGTTTTTGCCTTCATGTTATTTGTTACTGGCTTTTGTAATTGAGCCTTTTTTTTATTAATGTATAAATACAGTTTCTTGATGATCCATTGATATGAGTATGCTTCCTTTTATGCACTTTTACTTAGATATATGTTTATGGGACTTACCCCTCCTTTTTGCTCATGACAAAAGGGGGAGAAAAATTTGATTATTTGAATTTAATTGAGAAAAGACAGGTAAACTTAAAATGAGATTGGATGAGATTGGATTCAAATTGAAAGGGGGAGCTATGCACATATCTAATATACATTACCTCTTATAATTAAAAAGAGGGAGTAAGCTTTTATACCTCTTTGTGATTTCCAATTATATGCACTAACTCTTTTCTCGTTGATAGTTTGTCATCATCAAAAAGGGGGAGAATGTGTTTGGATGTATACCTTTGAAGACTTGTTTTGATGATAAGAAACGTGAAGACTAAATGAAGATGATAAATAGACCAAGTCCAAGTTTATATATGATTAGCATTAGGACTTAGGTTCTATTGTACGGAGCTCTCCTTAATATCTCTTTGTTTTCAAAAGAAAAGATAAAACTTGTTTTAAAAGAAATTTAGTGTCTTTGAAAAATCCTTTTCCAAAACGGTTTTGCATTGATTTATTCGAATAGAGCATAGTCTATTCGAATAAACCCTTTCACGAGGGTCTGTTTTTTAAAGATGCTATTCGAATAACTATTCTGTTATTCGAATAAATGAGTTTCTCAGAACTGCTTTTATAAGTGAGTTATTCGAATAACTCAAACGTTATTCGAATAAACCTTCTGAACAACTTTTTTAAACGTGTTATTCGAATAACATAGAGGTTATTCGAATAACCCATATCAGATGGCCTTTCACAATGGCTTCAAGAACAGTGTTATTCGAATAGAATGTTAAGCTATTTGAATAAACATGATGGTTACGAACATTGATATGGAAACAAACAGGTTTTTAATTCGATTAAATTACTTTTAATGCTATCCAATGACTATTTCATCTGATTTTCTCTATAAATAGTAACCTTGGGTCATGAATAAAATTGCCTAATACTCTGAATATTTTTCTGCTTGTTCTAATCTGTGAAATTTATTTTCTACGCTCTTTTTGATTAAAAACTTTGAGATATTTCTGTGAGAGCTCCATTAGCACTTCAATTTGTATTACCTAGTCTGAGTGAGAGTTTCTCTTCATTTATTTCCTGATATTCTATATCAAAGGTAAGGTATCCCTCAAGGTTTGTATAAGGGTGAGGTATCCTTGCAGGCTGAGGCTTTAGCACAAGGGTAGAGTTTCCCTGTGTATGAAAAGTGCTCTTTTGTGTAACGGTTGCAAGCACCTATTGAAGCTTGTATACTTAGTGAAAAATCTCGGCTTTCGAGGACTAGACGTAGACCACAAGTGGGTTAGTGGTCGAACCAAGATAAATACTGTGCCTGCTTCTCTCTTCTTAATCTCTTTATTTTATGCAATTTTAATTTACTGCATATTTATTTTCCGCTACTTTTATTATTTCTTTTCTTTTTCTCGTTCCTTCTGTGCATTTATTTATTAAGTTTTTAATATTTGTTTCTGATAAAAAGAGGTTTGAGAAAAAGTTTTATACTCAATTCACCCCCCTCTTGAATATTGGAAGCCATTTGGTAACAACTTGTTCATGCAAGGTAGAGAAAAATGCAACAGTAAAATAAAAATAAAAAAATAAAAAACTAAAAAGAAAAAAAATAAAGATGCAGCAAGATAAAAGAGGAAACAAAGTTATTATCTTTACAAACTACTGAAAGGGAAAATTGTCTAGCAATCCTTTTACCATCTCCCCAGCAACAGCGCTAAATTTTGATTACGCTCAAAGAATAATGCAGTAATTATAGCACAGCTTTGGAGTGTCGATTCCACAGAGAGACAAATTAAAAGAATAACTAAAGAAACAAAGAAACTAAAGAAAAAATATCAAATGATTAAAATTAAATAAATATTAATTTAAATGCAAAATTAAGTAAAGCAAAGTAAAGTAAATTGAGTTTTATACTAGATGTAAGATGACTAAGGTTCAGAATCCACCAAGATTAATTTTAACATTAACTATGCCTAATTATTTTACCCATTTAATTTAACTTATGAACATCTAGCGGAAGCATGTGCTCATAGAAAATATATCAATAAAGCATTAAAAATAATAATCACATGTATGATAAAATTTCTCTAATTATTAGTAATTATTAAATCATCAAATGTATCCATAATAAGAAATCACAGTTGATATCCAACAATTACCATCAACATTCAAATAACACAAATAAATTACCAAGCATGAGAAAAACATGACTGAACTCATATTAAAATTCATTTATAAAATATGATGGAAAAATAAAATCAATAAACATTAAATCTCAAAATTTGGTAAAAATAATTCAACATAATAAAGCTAAAATAATCAAGGTTTCATCATTCCCTTAGTACAGAGAATTTAGCAAGACATAATGAGATTAAAATACAATAAAATCATCTCACTAAAATTCTCTACTGTATGAAACGAAAATCACGCTACACAGCGTCACAACGCTTCTCCCTCTCGCACAGCGCACAACACCTGTAGAAATAAGTTTGCCCCAATGGTTTAATATGTTAAGTTTTGATGATGACAAATACAAGACAAAAAGAATGATGTTTATGCTACATAGATGTGCTTAATAGATTATATTGGATCATGCATGATCATGTACTCCATCTTGTTATATTTCATATAAGAATCATGTATATTCTTTATAGTATCTTTTATAGAATATATCTAATAATGTGTCATATAAGTTGTATTAAATTAATATTAGATTTGACTTTATTTAAATGAAAATATGCAAAGTGTTCTTTGTTGCATCCTATATAAAGCATATCTATTAGTAATTGATAAATGTCTTATTTGGATGTGCCTATGAAAGTCTTATATGCATGTTAAACTAACTAGAATTATACATTTATGAATCATTGATATGAAGATATTGAATTATGAATTTGGACTAACTATGTTTGTTTAAGTGAGTAATACTTTGTAGGATAATCCAAATACTAAGAGTGAGCATTCCAACGAGAAAGTAAAAGATCACAATTATGCTAAACTTAGGAAGAATAAGAATGATAAGATGTTCTAAGCATTTGCAAGTTTGAAGAGAAGAAATTTTTGGAAGCTTGGATTACATCAAGAAGTCTAAGGACTAGAATTGATATATTTTCCTTTTTGGCTTTCTTCAATGTAAAAATAGAGGTTTTACATTAAAAGAGCTCAAATATGTTTTTAAATATTCATAAATGGTTCTTATATGCTAAAATGCCTACAAAACAAGTTTTGAAAAGTTAGTCATGATAGTAGTTCAAAACTATAAAAAATAGTCAAGTTTGAGTTTTGAAAAGCTGACCTTTGGTTACTTTTTTTTATCATAACTTTCAAAATACTTTGATTTTTATTCTGAAACTTATTTCATTTGAAGATAGACTCAAAGATCTTTCCAATGAGTGGTAATTTGCTTAAAATAGATGAGAAATGAAGAAGTTATGGGTGTTTAAAGTTGTTTTCCAAGCATTAGAATGTTGTAAACACGTTTTTAACGAAACAGAGACTATGTAATCGATTACATCCTGCCTAGAAAGCCCAGAACATGTTCTAAGAGCCATGTAGTCAATTACAACATCCATGTAATCGATTACCATGAATCTGAAATGTTCCCAACGGCTATAAACGACTTGTTTTCATAAGAAATCATTTTTAAACACTACCAATGACTATTTTATCACTTGAACTCTCTATATAAGTGTTGTTTAAAGCTTTTACAACTCTAGAACACTTGGTTTGATCTTTGAATCATCAAAATCATATTTTGAGCTCTTTATTGCAAAATCCTTCTATTCCTTTATTCTTCAAGTTGTATATTTACTCTTGTAAAAGTTTCTAATCTTTCTCTTCATCTTAATATCATTGTAAGAGGGTGAGATATCCCTCAAGAGAGAAAATTTAACGCCCCTTTTTTTAGATAATCAATTTGGTTTTATGCCTGGGAGGTCAACTATGGAAGCAATCTATCTTCTACGAAGATTAATGGAGAGGTATCGGAGGAAGCAAAAAGACCTACACATGATTTTCATTGATCTAGAAAAAGCCTACGATAGGGTACCGAGAGAGATCCTGTGGAAGGCTTTGGAGAAGAAAGGAGTTCGTATCGCCTATATTTGAGCAATCCAAGATATGTATGATGGGGCTAAAACTAGTGTGAGAACACAGGGTGGGGCCACAGAAGATTTTTCTATATCCATAGGACTGCACCAAGGGTCAGCTTTGAGTCTATATCTTTTTACCTTGGTCTTGGATGTGCTTACTGCGCATATCTAAGAGCCGGTGCCACAATGCAAACTTTTTGCAGATGATATAGTCTTAGTTAGTGAGTTGAGAAAGGAAACAAATGGGAAGCTAGAGCTATAGAGACAAACTTTGGAGAACATGGTCTTCATCTAAGTAGGAGTAAGACGGAGTATTTGAAATGTAAGTTCAGTAAGAGGTGTGTTAACGCTAGCTTAGCCTTGAAAGTTGGAGATCATACAATACCACAAGTCACACAATTTAGGTACCTTGGATCTATCATACAAAATGATAGAGAGATAGAGGGAGATGTAAACCATAGGATTCAAGCTGGATGGATGAAATGGAGGAGTGCTTCAGGAGTTATTTATGATAGAAAAGTGCCTCTCAAGCTTAAGGGTAAATTTTACCGCACAGCTATAAGGCTCGCGATGTTGTATGGTACTGAATGTTGGGCGGTAAAAAGCCAACAAGAGCATAAGATCGGTGTTGCGGAGATGAGGATGTTGCGTTGGATGTATGGCCATACAAGACAAGATAGGATTAGGAATGAATGCATTAGAGAGAAAGTAGGGGTAGCACCTATTGTGAAAAAGATGGGAGAATCTCACCTTAGGTGATTTGGACATGTAAGGAGAAGACCCTTAGAAGCTCCTGTAAGAAGAGTAGATCAGGTAGATAATAGCCCAATAGCTAGAAGTAGAGGAAGACCATTAAAGACTATAGGTGAAATGATTAAAAAAGATTTAGATCTGAATAACATATCTGAAGACTTGGTTTATGATAGGGCACAATGGTGTCGTTTGATCCATGTAGCTGACCCCACCTAGTGGGAAAAGGCTTGGTTGTTGTTGTTGTTGTTGTTATTTGGTATAAAATAATAATATATGGTTATAACAAAAACTAATCATATGGAGTAAAACATACATCCATACATCATGCTATATATGTATATATATACCCATATCATGTTCGTTTAGTTACATCACTAGATATAGAAAAAGTAAAAAGCTTTACCTGCCCAAAATAGTTACACATATGTAGCCCACCAAAAGATAAGACATCAAGCCCCAAAAAGAAAATACAGATGGTCATCAGCGACCATCTATAGTATCACCCCCCTAAAGAGAAAGAGAAGGAACCGTAGCTGGATCCTCCTCAGGGTCTTCCTCATCAGAGGAAACCCTCATCGGAGCTACTGAGTTATGAGCAGTGGCTTGTGCAATAGAGAGGAAAGAATCCTCCTGTGGGGAGTAATAATGCTCACCCTATATGTCTCATATAGGCAGATAGAATTCTAGATGCAAACGAACACTACAAGTGAAAATAGGCAGATCATAATGCCCCCAAGCGAGAGACACCGTCACGTCTCCAAGATAAACACAGTGGTCCGTACTCAGGTTGATATGCCAATAGTCCGGAGCTCCAAGGAAAGTCAGCCTCACGTAACCCAAAAAGCCTTGTGGGCGGGATGTCATGATCAAGCAGGTACTAGTCAAAGTCAAGCCAAAAGCCAGGGAACTCGTGTACTTCTCCCTCTTCGCCGACGTCTTCGGAGAAACATAAATATAGACAGAAATTGTAGAAATACAGGAAAGATGTGAGACATCCTACATTCAGTACCAATTATGGCAGTAAAGAAACAGAACGGCGTAGGATGCCTACATAGCATTATAAGAATAATAAACAGTATCGAGAAATAAATATTAAATAACTCAATAAATTCAGGCAAGTATAACGTCAATAATATAACAATTTCATTCATCATATGAATTAAATGCCAAATAGTATATTGACTCACTATGCACATGCATATGATATCAAAATCCTACTCCATGGAGCTAGACACAAACATTGGAGAGAAAAGATCAGGAGATATATTTGTAACTCGACTGCCGTGGCCAAAGTGCTATAAATTATCAATTTATCAACGTGCACATCAAGGCATTGTACAAGACATTCATCACTAGATCGCGATATAGGACAGTGTCTTGGTCCGGATCATCGGTGCGTTTGCATCGTTCTATCCCATGGTCTAGGGAAGCTACCCACTATCCATTTGTGAGACACCCGCACCTTGACGCCCCCAAGGTCAACATTTTGACCCACACTAGTCTACTCGCACCCGCACTAAGGTGTATTTCAATCTCCTAGGCATCATGGCCTTAGAAATAGTCCATCGGACTTTCACAATGCATGATGACTCAATGCATATTCATGGATATTAACAATAATATACTTTTCCACAACATGCTACAATTTGGCCAAGATAAGCATCAACACGTTCATGGTCCCACTCATGGACCCATAATAATTATTATTAAGTCTTCAAATAAGATATTACACTTTTAGGGTTCATTATGGAATCATGTCTTAATTTTCTACATTCTTCTCATTAAGTTTCTCTTAAGATAATTTAATTTGAGTTATTTAACATCTTACTTACACTCATGTCCTTCCTTTAATTTAAAATTATTCTAAGTTTTAGGATAAGATCTCATTCTTGGTTCTTTCCATTTTATGAATCCCTAATTAATTCCTAATTATTCAATTAACTAAGTTTCACTTTAATTTAGCATTTCTTATGAAATCCTTTTCTAGAGGAATTCTCTTGATTGTTAAGCTCCTTATTTTAAGTTTATTCATACTCACTTAGAAAATTATTCTAAGGTTTTTCAAGTCTCACACACTCTTATCCTTTTTTTAGGTCTAAAGAATTACTTTAAGTTATCAAATAGATTTCTTTCCATCACATTATTAACTACTTAATCACTTGATTATTTAAATTCTAATGTTGCATAAAGTTACATGATTGGACCTTAAAATGGCCCTAGAGGCCGTGAGCCTCCCAAGGGTAGAAACCCTAAATTTTCCTTTACTTCATTACATGTTATTCACTTGATTAGTTATGTCTCCAACTTAATTACAAAATTTTAACCATGATCACCTTATTCAAGGGGTATAGTCGTGGGCCACACTAAGGAGGGCAAGGAACCCTTGCTTCCATTTCATTTTTTCAATCCATCAAAACTAATCCAAGATCATCAATACATATATACATTCAACCAATTAGATTATACAAGGTAAAATCAATACATAGTCATCAAAATCACACATCAAAAGAGTAACCCTAACAAGGGTTTCTCATAACCAACACACAATCAAGTCTCCCACTACCAATAGAGGTTGAAGTGGATAATCTCCCTCTTACCAAGAGAGAAAACAAGCAAAGAAACCCCCTTGATGCTCCTTGATGAATTCGGTCAAGCACCTTCAAAACCCTAGGAATCACAATTTCATCAAATCAACACCAAGGCTTGAGAAAAATAGGATAAATGGTTATGATGATGACCATTAAAATGAAAATGAAGAAGAGGAGATGAGAGATCAAGAACATTACCTAAAAGCTTTAAACTTTGAGCTTGAAGAAGATGATGAAGATGGATGAATCAAGTGATGCTTACCAAAGAGAAAAGGTTAAGGGTGATGAGAGGGTTTAAGAAATGTGATTAGTTGGAGCAAACAAAAGAAAAATGGAGGGTTAATGGTGGTGTGTGGCCGGCGGTTTTGGAGAGAAAAGAAGAAGAGAAAAGTTGAGTTCTTTGTAGGAGATTTTAACAAGAAGAGAAAAGCTTCAATGGAGAGGTGGATTCAAGCAAAGTGGTTTCTTGAAATTAAGCAATAATAGGGGAGGAAAGGAATGGTGCAGCCGTGGAAGAGGAGAGAAAGAGGAGAAAATGGTTGAGAGAAAAGAGTGTAGAGAGAGAAAGTGACATTAGAATTAAATGAACTTTTTAGGGTTTGAAATTAGAAATGAAAACTAATTAAGTGAAAAGCAAATTTTGGCTCCTAACTAGCCTCTTGGCCATGGAGTGTGGGAGGGAAAAGGAGGGAAAAATGTGTTCTACAATTAGGGCTAAGCTTGTTAGATTTTCAAAAGCAAATTTGAATAGACATAAAGTAGATTTCCTTTAGATAAGGTGGTAAAATGATAAGGTGATTAGGATTTTCACTACAAGTTATTACCTAATTGTTAGGGTCAAAACGTGTTTGCCCATTTGCTAACCGCAAGTGCACGGGTCGCACAAATAATACAGATACAGAGTAAGAGATCGTTCCCACGAGGATAATTTTATTTCCAATGCTAAGTATTAACCAATAGCTCACCTAATTCTATTCAAGGACATAAAAAATGGATAAAAGTAAAGAAAGTAAAGACAAAAAGCAATAAAGATAAACGGTTAGAGTTTAGGGAAATCCTCCTTCACCTTTTACATCAACCAACAACATGCAATCCTCCTCATAAATATGAATGCAATGATTAGGTTAGCTTGAGAATCTACATTAGCTAAACGCCTATGTCTAGGTCATCTAACCATGGTGTCATTTGCCTAACTCCCTAAGTGTCCTTGAGAGTTAACACAAAATCCACTCTTTAAGGTCTATTCTCAAACACTTGCTATGCATGGCTAAGAGGTATATGTCTATCCCATTAGCGAATCAACTCATCCCACCATTGGAATAGAATCGAACATGCATCAACCATACAATAGATCTCAAACCCAAATCCCTATGTCTAGGTTCATTAGATTTTAACAAATCACTCAAATGTTGGCCAAACACTCAAGAGCATTAAGATTAATATGATTGAACAAAAGCAAAGATCCACACAAACTCAGAGAAGAACAAATCATTAATATTAATAAAAGGATCCAAAGTCATCCCTAAATAAAGCTTAGCTATACAATGAACATGAAAACAAATTACAAAATACATGCTCAAGAAATGAGGAAGAGAAAAGAGAAAAGAGAGAAGGAGAAAGCTTATGGATTTCGCCATTGAAGCTCGGATCCTCCTCCAAGAGAAAGAGGGCTCCATCCTTAGCTCTCCAAGCTCCATCTCCACCTCCAATGGAGAGCCCATGCCGCAGCCTCTAACCCTAAACTACCTAAAAACTAAAACCTAAAAGAGAGAAACTGAGAGAGGGGGAAAGGGTGCGTGAAAAATAGAATAAATAGGCTCAGCGCGCCGCGGCGTGAAAATTCCCATGCCTCGGCACAGAGCTCTCTGCCCTATCAGTATGTGGCTGGCTGAGGCCTTCACGCCGCGGCGTGCACAAGTTTGCGCCGCGGCGTGGACACCAGGAATGCTTCCTTGGCTTCTTTCCTCCAATGCTGGGCCTTGGCTTGCATCAATTTGTCTCTTTTGAGCTCTTCCTGCATTTGAGAAACCACCAAGTTAAATATAATTGCAAATCTACTTAATCAATCAACATATATGCACAAATTGCTCAAAAACATAAAGGAAGGTATCCAAATGACATTTAACAAATATAAGCATAAAACCTTCCAAATATGTATAAGAACAAGGACTAGCATGCCATGAAGCACAAATATGGGGCATAAATAACTACATTTCATGGAGTTATCACTAATGGATAATTGTTATAGTTCACAAGGCCAATATCTATTATCCAACGAATAATAGAGTGTACCACAAAATTTTATTTAACAGAATGTATTGCGATTTTATTTATCAGATAAAATCTTAAAGAACGTAAATCTCGTAAATTATGCCCAGCCTCAAGTTTAGTAAGATCCCCTGTTGACGTTTCCATAGTTCACAGTTTACCAGCCTCGGAAAAAATATTTTATTTTCCTAGCTCCGCTCAGTGTGCACGCAAAATGAAGAATATATTAAAATATTCGACATTTCTGAAAAAATCCACAAAAATTCAGGAAAATCATAAATATTATAAAATGACTATTTATCATGAAACAAAAAATTTCTGAGGTGTTACATTGACTCTACTCAGTGTGTACGTAAAATAAAAAATATATTAAAATATTTAACATTTTCAAAAAAATCCAAAAAAATTTTTAAAAATCATGAATATTATAAAAAGACTATTTATGATGAAACAATTAATTTTTGGGGTTTTACAGAAAAGGGTGAGGTATCCCAAAGGTGTTATGAGCGCTCTGAAATGTAAAAGTTTTTCAAGTACCTGTGAAATTTGAAGAATTGGAGGCTCTAGCACAAGGGTGAGTTATCCCAAGGTGTGAGGAGTTCTCTTGCTTGTATAAAGGTTTTAGTGCAACATATTTATTTATTGCTTATCGTGTCATCTTGTTGTTTTGATTTTAAGAACTTGATATTTATCTTATTTGCTTGATTTATCCTATAACCCAAGTTGTATTTGAGTAATCTACAATAGTTGTATCTTTATTAGACTTATTTCGCTGCATGTGTTGATTGAGTATATCAAAAAGTTTAATTTCTTAATGGTGTTTTAAAAATTTTTAATCACCTAATTCATCCCCTCTTGGGTGATAGTTGCTATGGCTAATGACATTTCTTTCACATTTTCTCTCACCTCGTACGATGTGCTCCATAACTTCCAATTCTCGAATTCTTTCTTCAATCCATGCAGCCCTCTACTCCATTACTTTTGACCCAATTTATAACAAATTGTGCATGGTTGACCCTGTTTCTTTTCTATTTCTTTTTCATACCACCCTTATGTCTCTTGTAGCCCTATATTTGATTTTGGACCACCCAGTCTCACTATTTCTTTTCTCTTTATTTTGTGTAGTTTCTCCGTTACGCACTGGCTCATGCTTCTTTTTTGCATTTTTCTTTTCTCTCCTTTGAACTCCACACTGCCTAGCCCAGCGAACCTTTGTCTCTTCTTTCTTTTTTCTTTTTGCTGCTTCTTTTTTTTTCTTATTTGGGCTTTGAATTCTCCTTCGACTCAGATTGAGCTTTGACTTGCTTTCTATAAACTCTGAAATTAAACATAAAAATCTATTTCAAAACATTTTAAAGTAAATAAAAATTTAATTTAAAAATACACATTAATTCCAATAATTTGTATTCATATTTTAGCATTTTAGTCCAATAATAAGGTATTCAGAGAATACTTTTGTACACTCATCAAGACCCCGTCAACGTCCTCTTGACTAAACTACATGTTTATGAAGAGATCCGTGACACGAACCCTCAACTTGATAGAGAACTTCAATCCTTTCAACTCGATGCCAAGCTAGATCAGGAAACCAAAATTAGGGGACATCTGAACTAGGAAGAAAGATCCCAGCTAGTTGAATTTCTTGTAAAAAATAAGGATTTTTTCACTTGGACGTCTACGGATATATCAAGGTTAGACCCTAAATTCATTTGCCATCGACTTTTTATTATAAAGGATGCGAAGCCGATGATAATTATATATTTCATACATTAATAAACCTCCTTTTTTAGTGTTTTACACTCTCTATGTACTTAATTGATTGAGTTTGACCATGTTTTGTAAGTTTGGGCTCAAATTGAGCTTAATTGATTTTTCCAGGATTATTAGGATTTTATATTGTTTCTATATTTCGGTCATATCTTGATTTTTAGATATCTAAAAATTATATATCTTGCCTTGTAGAAATATAAGAGAGAGTTATACAACTTTCATGCAGAGCCCTAGAGCTGAATCGGATATCTAGTGGACCGAATTAGGCTTGGAAGTCAGAACATGGGTTATATCACGTAACCTGAGCAGCTTGCACTAATTGGTCCATAACTTGGGTTGTAGGAGTATTTTGGAGTTGAAACTGGTGCCATTGGAAAGCTTACACACAAAGATCAAACTCTTATGAAGACCGCTAATTTAACCTACAACGTTATGATGGTGTTCTACTCCTATGAAGTCAGCTAACGAGTCCAAAGATCCATTCAGAGTAATTTGGGCATAACTCTCTCATCTTAAGCCCAATTCAAGTGATTTCGATGGCCAAGGAAAGCTAAAAGGCAGATGATTAATTTTAACCTAGGGGCAAATTAGGATTATTAATTTTAAGTTAGTTACTTTTGTATAAATAGGGGACCCAAGATAGATAGAAACCCTAAGTCTTACTACTTGATTCTTCTACCTAGAATTTTCTCCTTTCTTTTGCAAATTGTGTGCGGCTGCTATAGAGAACTAAACATTTGAGATCAATCCAAGGATCTTGAGGAAATTCTGGTTTGACTTTGAGATTTTGTACCTGATTTTGATTTTGAATTGAATTAATTATCTTTTTCTTCTCTTGATTTGGATTTCAAAATACATGATCAGAGATTTCTATTGTGTGATGTGATCTAATTGGATCCTTAATCCTAATTGAGATTTATGATTAAATTATGATTGATTAATTATGGTTTTGTCACATGAATTGAAGAAGGTTATGTTGGCAAATTTGTTAATCTAGGTTAATTGAATTCTGGTTGTTAAACTAGCATAGGTTGTATGAATTTAGCGATCACAGGTTTATGAATCGTTTGTTAGTTAAATTCTAGGTGATTATCTAATGTTGAATTCAATGTGTTTGATGCAGAGATTTCAGTCAGTCATAGATGAACTAATTAATTCAATCCAGATGTATGTTTAGTGATCGATGATAAGCCCACTAGGTTTCAAACTATTTCTTGGATTGGTTGCTTTGTAATTTGATTTTCTTTCTTACATTTAATTATTACATTTATATTCTGCATACATAATCCCCACCGTTTGACCTTAATTTGGTTTGATTAGTACATTGATCCTTAAGAAATTAATCGATTCACTGCCTTGTGCTACAAGTTATCAGTAGAATTGGATTTTGTTATTTGATTGAGCTCAACAATCGAATCAGTTGGTGGCCTAACAAAAGAGAAAATTCAGACTTGAGAGCAAGAGGTAATTCAAAAGTAGGTGAAAGAACTCCTAGACGTCAGATTCATCAGAGAAGTCTCCTATACCACTTGACTCTCTAATGTAGTTTTGGTAAAAAAGGCTAATGGGAAGCAGCGTATGTGTGTTAATTACATGGACCTAAATAAGGCTCGCCAAAAAGACCCTTATCCACTCCCCAACATAGATAAATTGGTGGAAAATTCATTCGGGTTCTGACTATTCTCATTCACGGATGCTTATTTCGAATATAACCAAATTCCCATGAACTTAGAGGATGAAGATAAAACTGCGTTTATGATTAAGATGGAAATTTATTGTTATCATGTCATACCATTTGGATTGAAGAATGCATGTGCAACGTAGGATGTTGGAAGTCTATTTAGATAACATGATAGTTAAGACAATGAAGACTGGTAACCATGTGAAAGACTTGGAAAAGGTGTTCACCCAAATATGGAAGCATAACATTAGACTGAACTTGGAAAAATGCACTTTCAGAGTACAAGTTAATAAATTTTTAAGATTTTTATTAATAAATCGAGGCATTGAAGCCAACCCAGAGAAATGCTAGGCCATTCTCGATATATGCATTGCACAATCTGTTAAAGAGTTTCAACAATTGATAGCAGATAGTGGCTCTCATTCATTTCCTAGCTAAGGTCATTAAAAAATCCCTTCATTTCTTCAAAACTATTAAAAAGGGAAGAGATTTTGAGTGGACCTCAGAGTGTGAGGTTGCCTTTCAGAAATTGAAACACCTCCAATCTTAACAAGACCAGATCCCGATGAAACACTATATGTCTACCTCATAGTCAATAATAAAGCAATCAGTTTAGTCTTGACAAGAGAAAACAAAGAAGGATAGAAGCTGGTTTATTTTGTCAGTAAGGTTCTACAAGGCCCCACATTCTGCTATCAGAAGAATAAGAGACTAGCCCTAGCATTGCTAACTACTGCAAGAAGGTTATAACAATACTTTTAGTGTCACCTCGTGACAGTAAGGATGGATCAACTGATTTGATAAGTGTTGCGTAAGCTGGATCTCGTAAGAAGAATAATCACTTGGTCATGGGAGCTCTCTAAATTTGGTATCACTTATGAGCCAAGACAAGCAATAAAGGCTTAAGTCTTATTTGATTTTTTGGTTGAGCTTACACTGGATTCTGACCATCCTAAAGTGAATTCTTGGACCATCTATATTAATGGATCCTCAAATCCCAAAGAGAGTGGTGCCAGAGTCATTTTGGAAAACGAAGCCGGGCTCTTGATAGAACATTCTTTAAGGTTTGAGTTTCCTACTTCAAATAACTAAGTAGAATATGAAGCTTGTATCATGGGCATCACCATGGCAAAAAAGAAATGGGAGCCACAAATATAGTTCTATGCAGTGATTCATAACTAGTAACATCTCAAATTCAGGTTGAGTATTAAGCTAAGGAACCCATATTGTAAAGATACCTAACCAAGGTGAAGAAATTAATGGAGAGCTACGATAGTGTCAAGGTGGAATATATCTTGAGAGAATAGAACTCCAGAGCTAACATATTGTCAAAGCTTGTCAGCACCAAGAACCCTGGCAACATTAGGTCTGTAATCTAGGATACCCTATTCACTCCCAGCATTACGGACACCGAAGCCCTCCTACTAGAAGATGAAGAAACCTGAATGACACCTATAGTTGCCTATCTTTATAATGGCACATTACCTGAAGACTAGAAAGAAGCTCAGAAAAGAGCATAGACATCGGCCTGGTATGCCATCTTCAACAATCAGCTGTACCGTCACAAGTTTTCCTCCCTCCTCCTTAAGTGTCTCAGTCCAAAAGAAGTGGAATATATCCTGGCTGAAATCCATGAAGGGAGTTGTGGGCATCACCTCGATGGAAAGTCCCTAGCACAAAAAGCTTTGAGGGCTAGATACTACTGGCCTAGTATAGAAGTTAATAGCATGGAACATGTCTAGAATACAATCAGTGCCAACGGTTCTCGGATATCTATACAGCCCTACCAGAAAAATTATCTACAATGTCCATCCCTTAGCCCTTTTATCAGTTTAGGATAGATATCTTAAGTCCTTTTCCCCAAGCTCCTGGACAAATCAAATTCTTAGTGATAGTTGTGGATTATTTCACTAAGTGGATTGAGGCAGAACCGTTATCCACCATCATGTCAGTGCAAAATCAGAAATTCACTTATAAGAATATTATCAGTATGTTTGGTATACGGAATCCATTGTCATGGATGACGAAACCTAGTTTACTGACAAAATATTTAAGGATCTCTTAGCCAGACTCAAGATCAAACAACATTTCACCGCTATAGAACACCCAAAAATTAACCAGTAAGCTGAAGCCGCTAACCATGCAATTCATCATGGAATCAAAATGAGGCTTGATGAAGCTAAAGGGAATTGGGTGGAGCAGCTCGATCACGTCCTATAGGCATATTGGACCACACCCCATTCCTCCATAGAAGAAACTTCCTTCAAATTAACTTATAGTTATGAGGCTATGATTCTGGTAGAGATAGAAGAATTGATCTAGAGGAGGTAGAATTTTTCAGAAGAGGCCAATAACTTAGACCTATTGGAAGAACAATGCCGCATTGTCCACATCCATGAAGTTACCATTAAGTAGAGGATTGAAACTCGATATAATTCCAAAGTGATACCATGAAGGTTAGCGAATATCAGAGGGAAAAAATGCGAAAGTCAAAAAATTAGCTCTTAATTGGGAAGGCCTATATAGGATCATGTCCAAGACAAATACATGAGCCTATACTCTGAAAACTCTCTCTACCAAAACCATCAAGAATTTCTAGAATGATAATAAACTCATGTAATACTATAGTTAAATGTCTTCAATTCTTATTTTTATCATGTAAGTGATGAGCTCCGACATGAATAAATCGATGATTATATTTCCAGTACTTGGTTATTTTATATGTTTACAAATATTGTAACCCACATGGTTATCGTACCTTGGAGAGGTCTGAGGAATACAAGGTCTAATTCAGATCAGATTCTCTAATGCGTAAATGAAGGTCAAAAAGGGAATCCACTTGACCAATCTCTGAGTTCAAGGAGTGTATTGAAAAGTTTTAACTCATATCCTAATGAGCCTGACCTTAAACCATAAGCCTAAAAAAGGTTTAAAGAGGTTAAGAGTAGCTAATCGTTGCTTGGGATATGGCAATAACATTTGCCCTAGTCCATAAATGATGCCACTCTAAGAGGTTGTGGATAAATGATCCTAGTGTGTTTTAATTAATGACTAAACTTAATATGATTATTATTTTGAGTCACTAACTGCTTGCCAAGCTTGAATTTTTCAATGAGAATTAAAGGAGTAAGAAACCTCAATGCAAGGATTAAGAAGGATTACTTGAAGAAGAAGCAAATACAATGAAGATCATTAGGAACATGTTGTAAAGAAAAGACTCAGTTTAATTCTTTGATTAAGCTCTCAATTAAGTAAAAATGGTTTTTCAAAAGAATAAATGGACTAAGAATGAACAAGGTTAATTAATAAGTTTGTACATCTATGCGTACATAGATGTACTTTCAGTTAATTAACTAACTTTTGATGAAAACCTATGTGTACATCTATGTATAAATGTTATACATCTATGTATACATCGATTGATTCTGGACTTACTTGATCAATATGCACGTTTGCATATATACATCGATTGGTACATCGATGTATAAATAAAACAAAGGCTAAAATGCATTTGACATATATATACATCGATTAGTACATCTATGTATAAATAAAACAGAAGTTTTTGACATATATACATCAATTAGTACATCTATGTATAAGTCAAAACAGAAGCATTTTACTTTAATACATCTATTGATACATCGATGTATAAGCCATAATAGAAGAAAGAACATTTTAAAATAACTATACAATCGATTAGTTAATCGATGTATAATCTTCTAGGCTGAAATTTAAAGTGTTTTTTTGAAGAACAACATCGATGTACTCATGTGTGTATCTTTAAGATCAAGAACATCCAAGATAACAATCGATTAGGCAATCGATGTACACATGTAATAAAAGTGAAATCTTGATTAATACATTTGTGTACACATCGATTGACCAATAATAGAATTTTTCTTTTAAGTCTGTTATGATCTCAACTGACTTGTAAAGTGTAACCAATGGATCTATTTTGAGATATACCTATATAAAGACATTGGTAAACACTTTTTCCATAACAATTGATTCAATATACGAAATCAAACACTCAAATTCAGAGAGCTTTTTCATTTGAAGAAAAATAGAGTATTTTTCTCTAGAGTTCAATTTGTAATTTCTGATTTCTTGAAATCTGATTCAATCTTTTCAAATTTTGTGAAAAAGAGATAAGAGAGAAGGTTCTGTCATTGTTTAGATCAAGAGTAGAAGGGGCTCTTGATGCTGTGCAAGAATAGAAGGAATGCTTGTGGGTTTTGCAAGATTGCTTTGACTGAAAAAATGTCATTTGGGTAGAAGGAACTCAGAAGTGGAGCTTTTGTAAAAGAATCTTGTATATTGATTTTCTATAGTGGATAAATCTCACAGTGGTGTGAGGATTGGATGTAGGTTACCAGAGGAGGTAGCTGAACCAGGATAAATTTCGGTTTACAATTTTTTCTATCCCTTAACTCTTTATTTGCTTTATTATTGAATGTATGAATTAAGCAATATGTTAGGGATGTTTGTATGATCTGATTTGTTAATGATCATGTGTTTAATATGAAATCAATCTTATTATTTATATTTCTTTATAAATTTTAATTCTTGAATGTAATACATTTTTCAAAAACACATTTTGGTTTGTTGGTTGACAAAATCACTTTCTTTGATTAAAGAAAAGAATCAGTTTTTGCAAAAGGGAAAAAGTTTCAAAAACCTATAATACTCAATTCAACTCCCTTCTTGAGTAATCAGAAGCCACAATCAATAGAGGCTTCTGTGTCAAAATCATATTTCAAAGTTTCACATTTAGAAATTTGACCAAGTGTCAACTCTAACAAAAACAAGAGACATAATTGATGAGCAAACTGGGTAAACTCTGGAAAAAGAGAACCACCGAGATCGAGTGTTGGACCCATCTCGGTTGGAAAAAAATGAGAGTCTTCGTTAAATGTTAAAGAAAACCACCAAGATCAGACATTAGACCCATCTTAGTTGGAAAAAGAGAGAGAATTCAGTAAGTGTCAATTAAACCACCGAGATCGAGCGTTAGACCCATCTTAGTTACAAAAAAAAAGAAAAGAAAGGGCAACAATAATATGTAGGAAAATATTCTAAGTGTATAAATACAAATAATGCCCGAAGCCCGAGATTTGTCCATTTACAAATAAAATTAACCCACGTATAGGGAAAAATAAAAAGAGATAGAATGAAGATTAGGCATCTGAGGTGGGCTCCTCTTGGTCAATGACTTCCACCTCGGTCTCCTCTACTAGGACGCCCTATGAGCTTTCCTCCTCGTCGCCGTCCATTGAAGGAACCTAATTCACTAGAGTGGCCTCAGGGATGGCGTCCATAATGAAATAATCACGGACCACCTTCCTCAAACTAGTTCCTTCTATGACATGGTCTGGGTATAGCAAGTGCAGTTGAGCGAGAGCATTGGAGAATTATTCATCCACCGAGTTAGCCCATTCATCTTCAAGATATATAATATCACCTTTTATCTTGGCCTCAGATTGCTTGAGAATCTCATTCTCAACTTGGAGTGTGGTTAGGGTGGACTCGACAAAAGACATATGATCTTTTAAATTATTTTCTTGGGTAACCTCTTCCGTAACCTTGGCCTAGAGCCTAGTTACTTTTGCTTTGCACAAACTGAGCTCTTTATTGACTTGAGTAAGCTACCCGTCTTTTTGAGCAATGACTAACTCAAGCTCCTTCCTTTCACCCTGGAGGGCGTCCAACTCATTTCCCAACTCTTGAGTTTGATGAACAAACTCAAAAGTGAACTCTAGAAAATGCAGAACAGAAGCATTGTGCAAAGCCTGCACTTGGGCATCCTGGATAAGCTTGATCAAGTAATGCTGAAGCAGGACATCCTGGTCAGCTTAGGTCAAAAGAGCATTATCAAAGATCCACCTAGGATAAACCCCCTAGCCCAAATTGACCTTCTAGTAAATTATAGAAGGGTGCCCTCCGGGACTTCAGTCTCCCAGCCGGCAGTAAGATCGAGAGGAGCAGCGTCGGTGATCAGTCTTTTCCTTCATTGCTTCTGTCGCTCATCCCCCTTCCTCTTCAAAGGTCAAAGAGTTTGAGTAGGTGATCTGGAGTCTGTGATTGACTATGCGATATTGAAGATTGATTTTGATGATAACAAACATGAAGATGATGGGAAGACCAAGTCCAAGAACTTCAAGAATAGCTTTAGGACTTAGAGCCTTGTTGTACGAAGCCTTCTGGATATCTTATTGATTTTGGAAGAAAAAATAAAAATGTTTTCTTAATAAACCCTTTTTTTAAAATGGCTTTTGAAAATAGTTAAAGGTTTTTGGGAAATTTGGAAGCAAATTATCAAGTTTCAAAAATGTCTTAAAAATGGTTTTGAACAGCTTTATTCGAATAAAGAAAGCTTTATTCGAATAAACTATCCTATTTGATTTGTCTTCATAAAAGTTTATTCGAATAATAGTGGAGTTATTCGAATAACAGCTTTTAACTAGTCACACTTTTTGTTTTCAAATTGTGCTATTCGAATAGCACATAAGCTATCCGAATAGAGGCGTTGCTGAGTGTAGCTTTCAAAAAGGATTATTCGAATAACAAGGATGTTATTTGAATAACCATGTTTTTCAGAAAACTCTATTTGAAAGAGTTATTTGAGTAACCATTGGGTTATTCGAATAACTTGTTACAAAACTAGTTTTCCCATAGGTTATTGAAATGTGTTATTTGAATAACACAAAGGTTATTCGAATAAACACAGGTGCCAATTTTAGAAACTAACATCCTTTTTCACAAATATTACGAGAATTCAAAACCCACAATGACTATTTTCTCCAGAGCTCTATAAATAGTGACCTTGGGTCATCTTTGAACACACCTAACAATCAGAAAGAATTTTCTCTTGCTTTAATCCATGAATTTCATTTTTATATACTTTCTGTGCTCTTTTTCGCCAAAACCTTGAGATATCCTTAAAGAGCTTCTTAGAGCTTCAAGTTGTGATATGTACTGTTTTGAGAGTTTCTCGTGTTCTGTATTCTGATTTATTGTAAAGAGGGTGAGGTATCCCTCAAAGGTTTTGTAAAGGTGAGGTATACCTGAAAGTTGAGGCTTTAGAACAAGGGTAAAGTTTTCCTACGTGTGAAAAATGCTCTTGTTTGTAACGGTAGCAAGCACTCATTCAAGCTTACATTGATAGTGAAAAATCTCAGATAGTGTTTCAAGGACTGGACATAGGCCACAAGTGGTTGGTGGTCGAACCAGGATAAATATTGTGCCTGCTCTTCTAATTTTTACTTCCTTTATTTTCCTGCAATTTATTTGTTATTATCATTTGCTCATTTTCTGTTCTTAAGATGTCTTTCTATCTTCTATTCTTTATTAAACTCTTTTAAGGAAATAGCTTCAATGAAATTTATTTTATAAGCGTTTGCAAAAAGTTTTTTAAATACTCAATTCACTCCCTCTTGAGTACTGGAAGCCACTTGGTAACAGAGTCTGTCACTTGTGTAGTAGGTTAAGGAGGAAGAACAACAACCGTTGGCTAGGATCCAGACCTCGAGGCCCCAATTTTTTGTTGGGCCAAGGTGAGAGCTTCAAGCAAACTAAGAGGCATCATGTTTTCTACAAATATGAAAAAATAAGTTACAACACTTGGAAGAAATTATGAAATACAAGTCAGTTAAATATATTTCAGATGGGATACCTAAGAATGACCTTATTGAGTCGAAGGGCTCATCTAGGACATCATTACAGTAGAAACCCCCATTTTTATTGGCCCACTCAACTAAGAAGTTGAGGACGTTGGCTTCACTTTCTGTTAGTGAGGACATCAGAGTCTCTATTTCTTCTAAGCTCCGGTCCCACCCTGCTTGTGTCCAATATAGAAAATTTTTTAATTCACCTTCTAGGGTAACATAAAAAGTGTTGACCCCGAAGCTCCTTCTATTCTGAAGAAATTCTTCTTGAAGTTTTTGAAAGATTCATGATATGATTTGAATACCTTACGCCCTGCTTGCATGCGCAAGATAACCTACCCTTTTTGGAAACTGTTCCCAGAGGGTGAAAACTAGGTGAAAAGGAAAAAGAATGAACCCATGGCGTATGGCCATCCAAAATTTTGCAGATAAGTTCAAAAGTCCTGATGAACCCCATGCGTTTGGGTGTAGTTGAGTTAGAGCTGCGCCTAAGTGGTTGAGGACTCTGATCTCAAACTCAAAAAAAGAAGCCGGAATCCAATGCGGGTGAATAGCGCATCATACATACATGAAGTGATCACTTGCTGTTCTCATTGAGTAAACCCGTTCTTGGTCAGAAGGAGCCCGAATTATATATTCACCATAACGAAGTCAGTCTTTAGTGAGGTGTAAATATTCTTGCATGGCATTGGCATCCTCTGATGTCTAAATGCTTGAAGGAGTACCCAATACTTCTCGGTTAATATAACATCCTCTTTTTAGCTTGTTAGACTAGTTTATGGTTACAAATATAGCATAACACTTGCTTGACATGTCTGCTTATTTTTGTGACAAATTGAGTTAGTTTAGGCATTTAGTTGCAACTCAGAGTGTGAAAAGTAGCTTAAAATGACTTAGATAGTAGCATAAATTGCTAAGTTGAGAGAAATAAATCTAGAGAATTTGTTTCTAGGTCACAAATAGGTGGAAGAAGATGTAGTTAAAATTTGAGAATAATCAGAGTTAGTTTGATATTTTTAGGCATATTGGTTATGTATTTTAATGTTGGATTGACTAGTCCCAGATATGGAAAAACAGGATAATAGTGAAATAAGAATTTACATGAATCTTAGGATTTATTCTAAAGTTGTTGAAAGTTAGGAAACTTGATTTAGTAAAATCCTAGTGTTCTTAACAGATCAAGAAGTTTTAGCGAAATATCTTAAATGTTATAGTCATATACAACCAGTCCTTATTATTGACTTTTATCACCTAATATTTCCCTTATTCTCCTATCTTTTCACTCACTTCTCTCTCATGAAAACAACAGCCAAGGTAGCAGTAACCAAGGAGAACAAAGAAAGAGAGGAAGAGGAAGCAAAGGGGGAAGGAGAGAGAAAGAAAAAAGAATCAAAGGGGAAGACAAAAGCTTGATCATCTACCATCACCAACCACTTGAGGTAGGGGTTCTTAACCTTTAATCTCATTTTTTCCTTCACCAACTCCAAAGTTGAAGTTAGGTTACATAGATGGAGAAAATGGATTTGAGATGCAAAAATCTATTTTCTTTGTTAGTTCTTATTTTCATTGATTGAAATTGGTCATTTTTAGCTGAATGAATGCAACATAGTGGTTTTCATCTTTTGATAAAACCAAGTAGTTCCTTGAGTTAGAACTTAGAAAGTGGGTATGTGAAGGTATGGTTTTAGCCATTAATTCATGCCTAATTGAACCAACAAGTTGTATGAGTGCTACAACATGTTTAAAGGGTGTGAGTGAAGTTAGAAATCACTTAGACATTGATTCTGGATAATTAGAAATTGGTTTTGTTCCAATGTAATAGTACTGTAGAATCTATGTTGGGCGACCAGCGCTTAGTCACTGGGAGTTAGGTGACCAGGTGCCCACAAACTAGAGAGTTTGATGCATGCAGCAGGGCATTAGGCGCTTAGGCATCATCGATAGAATAGAACAAGGCAAGTCTCTACCCAGCCAGTGCCTAGGCGTTGGAGAGTGGTGCTTAGGCGCTAGCTCCAGAATTAGTCAGGACCATTTTTTTGATATTTTGAGCTTCCCTACCAGTTAGGATCCTTAGTATATGCTTTCTAAAGTGTGTTAAGATACTTTTAGGGATATTTCAAAAAGGAAATAATCACTTAGCATATAAGAACAAGTTAGAGTTTTTAAGCTTTTCAAAAGTCATGAATTACTTGAAATATGTGTCTAGAACCTTAAGCACATTAGAGTGGCTTAGAATACCACTTGTGTTGTGATTGTAAAGTAAGCTAGATACAAGTTTGATACAGTTATACTTATCATAAATGCATAATTTACTCTCTTATAGTCAAAGTTGAGCTAAGTATGCAAATTTTTAGAGAAATACTCTATTACCTCATTAAGTTAGGTTGAAATATAGTGTTAGCAAAAAATGGTTCCTTTACTTATTAAAGTTGAACTATAGTACAATTATCCTAATTAAGGGAGTGAGTTAAACCCCTTAACCTTACTAAGGAGTGAGTAAAGCTCTTTGCTAAGGAAGTAATTATGAGAGTAAAGTGTCTGCACAACACTTTACCTAAGACAAAGTAGTGAGTTAAGCTATTTGTTAAGTAACATGAGGAGTGAGATCAACCCTTATATAAGTGTAGTAAAGTGAGTCAAACTTACTACCAAGAGTAATACGATGAGTCAAGTCTTAAGTTAGGCAATGAAGCAAGTTAAGCAATTTTCTAAGTATAGTTGATGTTATACAGTTGTATGGGCGATTGTGTAATATTGAGACAATTTAGATTTTTATATATTATGCAATTGCATGGGCAATTGTGTAATGTTGATATAGTTTAAATATGTGTGTAATTTACATTGTTTAATGCCATGAAATATATGTATATTATTGAGAATTTTTATGTTCTCATCCCTTTCTGTGTTTCCATGGTAAAAGTAGGCCATGACTCTTCTAAAGAGAAAAAGAAAACTTGAAGAAAGATTAACAAGACTAGATAGTATTAGTTTATGTTGTATGAATGACTCTTATATATTTTACTTTGAGTTGTAAAATGTTGTATTATAATACTTTTCCCTTGAAGCATTTGATGTATATATGTATAACCTTCTTTTATCGTGGCTCTCTATATTTAATTGTTTAATGATATGGGAATAGAATGATAGTAAGAATAGTAGTAGCATGGCTAATGCTTTATATCTTTATATATATAAGTTATATTGAGATATTTGTATTAGGGTGTTTCAGTCAATCCATTGGTATAGACCGACATTTTGTGGGAAGATATATTCTATTATTTTTGAAGTAGATGTTCTCTGACATCCCATGCACGTATTTCTAGCTTCACCTATAGAGGTTGCACTCATGTCAGAATCAGAAGATGATTCATTATGACTCTCTATGAAGAGCGGATGCATTGGTCTTTTCCTTGGAAGTTCTCTTGCACGACCTACCATCTATAATGCCTCCAGGATTCATTATGACTCTCTAACTCTTACTTTTCATCAGGTTGTGTTGCTCCTTTCTTTAACCCCTTTATTTCTTTTTCTTCCGCATTGAGGACAATGTTTATCTTAAGTGTGTGGGGCGTACTCTTTAAAAAAATTGTTGCACAATTGATGAGCACTTGAGTATTGTTGGTAATCAAGCAAGAATTGTATGTTAATTGCTTGATTAATATTGAGCTGATAGAGATATGTTTTAAAGGAGAATCCATTATTCATGAGCTGATTTTATATGAAGCAATCTTGTTCAATTAAGTTAAGTGAAATTTAGCATCTTAGTTGGAAATTAGCCATGTTAGCTTACTTTTAATCTCTTTATTAACTTAGTCAGAAAGTGAGTGTTGAGCTTTAATGATTGGATTTTTTATAAATAAAATCCTATTTTTCTTCTAGAGTGAGATCTCTCTTGATTGATGTGCGCTAAAACTTGCTTTGATATCTTATTGATACTTTAATGATTCACATACATATTTGAACATGATTAAGGTAATTAAGCTTAATCCTTGCTTGACTTCCAGAATTAAATTGATAAAATAATCCCTTAGTTGCCCTATTTGAGCCTGAAATTAATTTCTTTGAATACCCAATTGAATGATTAGGTTGGATTCTTTGGAGCATCTAAGGTGTTGATTGAAAAATCATTAAGGGTTGCTTTTGTCTTCAAGGGTTGAAAAAAGGAAAAAAAAGGTGAAAAAAAGTTTGAAAAAAGAAGAAGAAAAAAATGAAAAAAAAGGAAGAAGAAAGAAAAGGATTATTGGTGAAGAATAATGAAAATATTAGGTTGAAAATGAAAATTTGTTATACTTTTGTGGATTATGCTCTTTTTATCATCTTTTAAACCTAATTCTGCTTTGTATCGATTTACCCATTAGCATTCTTTGCCCTTATTTATCTTTTTCCTATCTTTCATTATACCCTTGGTATCATTACAACAACCATAGGAAGTCCTTTTGATTCTTGTTATGTATATGAACTTGGAAGTGGAGACGAGATTGATAACCAAGCCTATGGTATTGCATTTTTCAAGAGAAATTTGAGTGATCTCTTTGTTCTTAAACACTTGAGCGATGAAAAGATGATTGACCTCTATTTGTTAGTAAAGAGAAAAGTTGTAAGCTAGACCCAAACCTCTAATTGTTTTAAGTGCTAAATGATCTTGCTTGATTGGATTTGATTATTGAACTTAAATTTTTAAATTATGAAATTTCCCTTGATTCATGTTTCTGGATGTTAAGTTTAATCTTATTTTTTCTTCCTATTCTTTGTTTGAGGACAAACAAAGCTCAAGTATGGAGGGGTTGATAAGTCTATATTCTATAGTCTTATACCAGATAAATTGTAGTGATTTACTTATGTTTATTAATGACTTTCAGATGGATCTTTACCATTGTCTTCGTTTTTGTAGATTGAATGAGATTTATCAAATTTGGAGTAGAATTAGGAAAAGACACTGCATTACTGAGCATGTTCTTTATAAGGAGGAAAAATAAAAGAATTTCTGGTGTCCTAGTGCTTGAGCGCTGGGAGTAGAGCGCCCAAGCGCTCCAAACGTATGCAGCAACGTTGTTTTAGTGTCTCAGCGCCTGAGCTCTGGGGAAACAGCGCCTGAGCGCACAACGTGTTACGCAACGAGTATTTGGTTTAGTGACTTAACGCTTGAGATTCCATAAGCCAGCGCCTAGGCGCTGGTCGCATAACAGTAACATGAGTTTTTATTAAATAGAGGAGTTACACCATAATTCAGGACACGCAGAAAATCCCTAATCTTGAGAGAGCACTTTCGCGGAAGCAGAACTTGGAGGATGACTTCAAAAGGAGGATTCAATTCTTAAAGGCTTGAAGATCATAATCACCGTAACAAGGGGTTTTGATTTCTCTTTCCCTCTAGTTTTCCTTTTTCTTTAGGTTTTTTTTCCATGGATTTATGTTTTGATATGAGTTTCTTTGTATTGAACATGAGTAGCTAAACCCATAGCTAGGGTTATGGGGGATCTTGTTTTCTTAATTATTTGGGTTTGATCTCGAATTTGATTAAGGTCATTTTTTTAAGGTTTATTATATTGCTTGCATTCTTGTAAGAACTTGATTACTTTTGGCATGTTTTAATTCATTATTTGACCAATGACCATCCAAACTCAATGAGTGGACCTATATGATAAACCTAGGATTAGATTGGTGAATGGCCAAACATCAATTTATTTCTACCAATGGAATTAACGGTATGTTAGTTCATCTCTTGAATTAGGGCTTAATGCATTCCTAATTAATTGAACTAAATGACCAAATAGGTAATTTAATTTAGGAATAAAATATTGTTTCATCTATGACTATTGGGATTCAATAGCAATTAAGAGAATATTGGCAAGAAAATTACCTTACATCATATATGAGTGAAAATTTGATTAATTGAATTGAAGTGAACCTTATGCCCTAGTCTCTCTCTAATTGATTATCTTTACATTGTATGATTGTTCATTGCTTTTCTTTATTTATTTTCTAGTTTTATTTTGAATTTCTCATACACTTTCGATTGTCTAAATAACCAAAAGTTTAGCGAATCTGGTAATTACCACTTATTCCTCGTGGGATTGACAACTGGGACTCAAGTCCTATATTACTTTGCGATAGAGTGCACTTACTCTTAGTGTATTTAACATGTATCAGATGCAACAATGATAGACTGCTTTGGACTTTTTCATGAGACAGCTCATCTAGCTAAAAGATGCAAATAACCAAATGTTGATTTTCTTCTATCCACGCAACAACAAAATCTGAATCTGAATATCCGATCACTTCAAGTTGGTTAGGCCTCTTATAAGTAAGCATGTGATCCTTCATTCCTTGCGAGTATCTCATAACTTTCTATGTAACTTTCCAATGATCTAAACTAGGATTACTCTGGTATTTTTCCAACATTCCAATTGCAAAACTACTATATGGTTGGGTACAAGTCTGAGCATACATTAAACTCCTAACAACATATGCATACAGAATTGCCTTCATCTATTTTTGTTCCATATCTTTCTTTGGACATTGTATAAGACTGAATTTGTCTTTTTTTTGAATTGGAACTAGAGATGCTGAGCACTTTTCCATTTTGAATCTCTCTAACACTTTATTTATATATGCTTTCTGAGACAAACCCAATAGTCCTTGTGATCTATCACAAAATATCTTTATCCTAGTCATATAGGTTGCCTCAACCATATCTTTCATTTCATTCTTAGTCTCACTTAATAGACCAAGATCATTAGTTGCAAGCAAGATATCATCAACATACAAAACCAAAAAGATAAACTTACTCCCACTAACCTTCAGATATATACACTAATCAATAGTGTTTTCCTCAAATCCAAAGGATACAATAATATCATTGAACTTGAGATACCATTGCCGAGAAGCTTGTTTAAGTCTATATATTGACTTCTTAAGTTCACACACCATGTGTTCTTTTCCTTCTTTTATGAACCCCATTGGTTAGTCTATATAAACCTCTTCATCTAAATTCACATTTAAAAAGGTAGTTTTCACATCTATTTGGTGTAACTCTATATCATAATGAGCCACCAGTGTCATGATAATTCTGAGAGAAATTTTCTTAGAGACCGGTGAAAAGGTCTCCTTATAGTCAATGCTATCTTTCTGAGTAAACCTTTTTACAACTAGCTTGGCCTTGTAACGTTCTAAGTACCAAGAGAATCATGTTTGGTCTTAAAGACCCACTTGTAACCAACTCTTTTGCAACTTCTAGTAACTAAATAAGGTCCCAAACCTCATTTTGTTCCATAGATTTCAACTCATCTTTCATGGCATCTAACTATTTATCAGCATTATCATTATTTATGGCTTGTGAAAACGTAACTTGGTCATTTTCTATTCCTAAGTCAACTTCAGACTCTTGTAGATATACCACATAATCATCAGAAATAGCCGATCTCCTTTCTTTTTGAGATCTTCTTAATGCTATTTGTTGTGGCTCTTCTATTATAGGCTCATTTATTATAACTTCATTATGAGTAATGGGATCATTTATTTATTGTTCTTCATGATTATTAATCAGTTTAATAACTTGAGGAACAATAACTTTATTAGAGACATAAGTCAAAGGAACTTGCACTCTCAATTCTTGAATCTCCATCTGACGTGGTGTTTCACTCCCACTAACTTCACCATTCTCAATGAATCTAACATTCCCAGTTTCAATAATCCTTATAGTATAGTTAGGACAATAAAATCTATGTCCTTTGGACTTTTTTGGATAACTAATGAAATAATCACTGATTGTTCTTGCATCCAATTTATTTTCTTGTGGATTGTAATATTTAATTTCTGCCTGGCAACCCCAAACAAGCAAGTGCCTTAGACTAGGTTTCTTTCCAATCCACAACTCAAAAGGAGTCTTTGGAACTACCTTACTAGGAAGCCTATTCAATAAATACATGGCAGTCTTTAGAGAATAAGTCCACAATGAAATGGGTAAAGAAGAATTACTTAACATACTTCTAACGATATCTAACAAAGTTCTACTTCACCTTTCTGATACACCAATTTGCTGTGGTGTGCCTGGCATTGTGTATTGAGCACATATGTCATGCTTCTCAAGGAATTTAGCAAATAGCCCTGGGTGTTATCCACTTTCATCATTTCTTCCATAATACTCACTACCTCTATCAAACCTGACAATTTTCACTTTTTGTCTAATTGCCTCTCTACCTCATCAATGTAAATCTCTAAGACATTCACAACCTGAGATTTCTCATGCAGCAAATAGACATAACCATAACATGAATAATCATCAATAAAGGTGATAAAGTATATTTCTTTATTGAAAGAATTAACATCAAAAGGTCCACAAATATCAGTATGTATAATTTCAAGGAGCTAAGTGCTTCTTATGGGTCCTTTCTTTGTGTGTTTTGTTTATTTACCTTTAATGCAATCCACACATACATTCAGATCAGTAAAATATAAATCTGAAAGGATTTCATTCTTTACTAATCTTTCCATTCTTTCTTTGGAAACATGTCCCAAGCGTTTGTACCACAAGTAAGCAGAATATTCATTGACTATACCATGTTTGGTGCCAACATTATGACGCAAGGTTAAGAGCGTTTCAACATAAATAGCATCAAGATTTAACTTGTATAATCCATCACATACTATATTATTACCAATCATATAACTATGTTTATATAAACTAAAACTACCACTACCAAATTTAAAAAAGTATCCAGCTCTATCAAGTTCAGATAATGAAACTAAATTCCTAAATATATTAGGTACATAAAGAGTTTCAAATAAATCTAAATGATGTCTAGTGTCAAGAATTAAACGATATGTCCTGATAGCTTCCACTGAAACTCTCATTCTATTGCCCATAAAGATAAACTTTTCATTTAGTCTCATGGTTTAGGTTGTAAGGAATCCCTGCATCATATTAGAAACATGATTTGTACAACCAGAATTAATTCACTAAGTATTATGAGGAACTTCAGCTAAATTTGATTCAAAGCATAAATAAACACTAGGCTTACCTTTCTTTTCGAACCAAGCTTTACGTTTTGGATAATCCTTTTAGAAATACCCAGGCTTTTTACAGAAATAGCATCTGTTTTCATTCGGTTCTTTCTTGTGGATTTGAGAAGAAGAGGCATCATTGATCTTTAGAGGTCATTTTCCTTTCTTGTCAAGTTTCCTAGTAGCTTTCTTTACAGCTCCTTGATGGTGAACATAATTGATAGAGTGATTTCCTTAATTCTTAAATCTGGTTTTCTCTTGAACTAGCATACTATGCAATTTATGCATATTCTATTTGTCTTTCATGTTGTTATAGTTTATGTTGGTGTATGCTCTAGAGGCTGATACATTTGTCTGTATTTATATACATTCGATTATGCTTATTTTAATATATAAGGCATTTCATTTATTGTGTTCTTTTTTGATAAAAATAATAAAGTCCTTAGAATAGTAAGTTTGATGCCATAGGTTATCGAGTGGATGACTTGATCGTGAGATCCTTTTGGTTATAACACTATTCTTAAATGTCCCTAGTCAAGTATTATTCTTAATTAGGACAACAATAATGCATTGAGACTAGTATGTACGTAGACTGATGACCACATCTCACGAGTCATGGATAAGAGATATCAAGTCTTCACATGGGTACATATTAGAGTAATGATGTACTGGACTGACCCACCATGAGAATGCTACATGGATCATTACGTGAGTGTCATAAGTGATTCTCATAGTGACAATGGTGTCTGTGGTCCTTTGACCTGAAATCACTATGATTCCTACATGAGGAGTTGTGTGTTTTAATACCATCAAACATCATCTGTAACAAGGTGATTATAAAGTTAGTTATTGGACATACCGCAAATCATGCAGAGGGATGTGAGTGACCTAGATGGGATTTGTCACTCCTACATAACAAGAGCGATATCTTTGGACCCCCTGATGGAGTGAGACTGCGAAATGCATGCCATGCTCAAATAAGTCAATATGAGATATTGATTTCATTTGTTGTTACAAAGTCTACTCGAATATCAGGAAACGAATGATTAGACTTTACAAGGGTGATGTATTCCATGTCTTGTGTTCAATTTAGATATCTTGACAAAGGGACTAAACGACACGGAAACATTGGTCACGGAAAGATTGTGTCAAATCACTGACATTCTTATTACTTGGGTAGCAGCGATGTGTTGCTAGATACCGCTCACTGCTTGTAATATTAAAATGAGATTTTAATATTACTACCAACATAATGAGAACCTGCAGGGTCACACACATAGAGCAGACTAAAATTAGAGCAATGGATCCAAGTTGGACTCAGATTCAAATATGAACCAGACTCATAATAGATGAGTCTAGGGTTACACAGCTTACCTTGCTGCTGCTCACACTCACTTAAGGCAATCACTATTATAAATAGTACTGCTAAGGGGCTGCTAAGATACACAATTTTAGAATCCTAGCCGCACCTACAGAAAAGTGAGTGAGAAAGTGACAGATTTCTTCTCTTCTCTTTGCAGCTAGCACTGTGTGAGAGACGTGAGGCTCCTTTTTGTGGATGTTGGACGTTCGTGAGTCTGTTCGTGTGGATACCGTAGAGACATCATTTCTATTACAGTGTTGGTGATTCACGTCCTTCCTTTTGATCATGCTTCAAGAGGTAAATAATTTAAAAACTTGGATTATGGCTTTTCACATGGATCCTCAGTGGGAATCCTTTTTTTTTCTCTGCTGCGTGATGTAACCACAATTCCCAACAATTCATTTAGAAGGGACCATACTCATATGGTAATGAGTTCAAGATAAACTACATAAGGGATTTTTTGGATGCTTTTAGGGATCTAATATCCTTTTAGCTATCTAACCAAGTTGCAATCCATGGTTCTATAATAAGTTAGGATCTGTGGTCCCACACTTGTTGTTTTTTGGATGCTTTAGGGATTCAATGTCTTTTTAGTGATCCAATTCAAGTTAGGATCCACGATCCCACACTTGTTATTTTTTGGATGCTTTAGGGATCCAACGTCTCTTTAGCGATCCAATCTAAGTCGGGATTCGTGGTCCCATAGTAAGTTAGGATCCACTGTCCCACACTTATTATTTTTTTGGATGTTTTAGGGATCCAAATCCAATGTCCCTTTAGCAATCTCATGAGAGCAAAGTGGATTGGGGGTTTGAAACATGGTATATTATTAAATTTTCCCATCTCATCTCATTTATTTAGGACTTTTCTTTTTTACAAAATGAGGACTCTAACTGATAAATGAATATCAACTGTAATATTTTTTCATGTTTGAGGAATTCCATGCTTTGGGTAACTCTCGCCCACCTTTTTCAAAACCTCCATTATATGATATAGACCTTCCCAAATCCCAGCCAACTTTCCGTCCTTCGCTTTCCATCCTCCTATACTGGCCTTTTTGAGGATGAGGTCCCCCACCTTGAACTTTTGCAGGGAGACTTGTTTATTGTACCTCAGCATAGTATAAAGTTTAAAGGTGACCTCTTTGATGTGGGCCATGTTATAGTTTTCCTCGCTAAGATAGAGTTCCTCCCTCAGTGATCTGTTGTTGAGGTTGATGAAGAAGTGTTCTTTCCTCCAACTTAGTTCTCTGATCTTGACGGGGATCATGGCTTCACACCCATAAGTACGTTTGAATGGTGCTTTGCCTGTAGCTGAGTGAGGAGTCGTCTGATATGCCCAAAGCACATGACCTAGTTGCTTCATCCATTCACCCTTTGCATCTTCTAACCTTCACTTTATACCTCAAAGGATCACCCTTTTGGCGGCTTCAACTTGTCTATTTGCTTAGGGGTGTTCTACCGAGGTGAAGTGTTGTTTTATGTGGAGGTTGGAGCACATTTCTTATTACTTGTCTGCGAATTGGGTCCCTTTGTTCGTAACAATGGACTCAGGATCCCAAATATGCAAATAAGCTTTTTCAAAAAAAATTTGACACTTTCAACTGTGATAATGGCTAAGGGCTCTGCTTGAACCTACTTGGTGAAGTAATATATAGCTACCACCAAGTATTTCAACAAACTAGGGGCCTGGGGGAATGGCCTCAACAAATCCAAACCCCACCTGTAAAAGGCCAGGGCACATAAATTGTAGAGAGCTCCTCGGGTTGTGCATTTTAGATGTTAATAGACTTTTGGCACTTGTCGTAATTCTAAACATAGGTCATGGTGTCCTGATGATCACATACTTTATACATTAATAAACTCTCATTTTTAGTCATTTACACTATCCATATACTTAATTGATTGAGCTTGGTTATGTTTTGTAAGTTTGGACTCAAATTGAACTTAATTGATTTTTTCAGCATGATTTACGTCCTACACTATTTTTGTATTTTGACCATATCTTGAGTTCTAGATGTCTAATAATTATGCATTTAACCTTGTTGAAAATATAAGAGATAGCTCTACAACTTTTATGAGAGCTCTAGGCCAAAGTAGGACATCTAGTGGAACTAATTGAGCTTAGAAGTTAGAATACAAGTTTTGTGATTGGAACCTAAATAGTGTGTAGTAATCAGAGCATAACTCAGGCTGTAAGATCTATATTGGGCTGAAAGTTTGGTATCTGCAAGTTAAGACTTATATCTACAACTTTTGTGAAGAATATAAGACTCAATTCGGACTCCTTGGAGGTCATATTAGGCTTGGAATTAAGAACAGAGGAGCTGTAACTGGGCCTGAATACTATATAGTAATTAGGCCGTATCTCGGGCTGTAGGTGGCCTTTTGAGGTGATTCTTATGACATTTGAAAGCTAAGACAAAAGCATACAACTTTCATGAAGACCATATTTCAGTATTCTGACGTATTCAATGACTTCAAAACTGAATGATTTCAGAGACAAAGAAGCTCAATAATTTTCCACTCATTAAAAGTCATTTGGCATTTTTCACTCATCCACTCACTCATGAATTTGCCCCCTTGTCATTTTGTATCCCTAATCCTCTATAAAAGGGAGCCTTGGCTGATCATTTGAAGGGTCTTGGTCTTAGAGACCAAGATCATGCTATTGTGTTGTTTGTTTATCTTCTTGTAGTTTTCTTTTGTTCTAAATTGAAGTTATGTTCTTCTTCTTCTTCTTTTCTCTTTCTTTCTTCTTGTTTATGAGTAACTAATTTTTATTTTACTTCGGTGAAAGGGTGAAGCTCTTAGTAACAAGTTAAGGTTAGATTAATTTCTCTCTTGTGCTTAAATGATATATTATTAAGTGGTCATTATATGTATTATATTTTGTTTCCAATCAATTTAGAAACCCTCATTGTAAAGTGAAAATCTTAATTTGTTGTAGATAAAATATTGGCATAATGAATGCTTGAGCCCATTTATAAGTGGTGGTGTTAATAGATGATTAAAAGAATCATAATATAATTATGTATATAATCTTAAATGAACTTTGAATGTTGTATTTTCCAATTGGAACCTCCATTATGTGTGGATTCTAATTGAGTTATAAAAAGAATTAATCTTATCCTTAATTTACTTACCAAGAGTAGATCTCTTAACACAAGTAAATCCTTTTTATTTGTGACTAAGTTTTATTACCTTTATTGTTGTAACAAAATATTTTCCTTACGTCAAATGAATTTTTCTTCATCAATTCCCTATGGATCGACTTCAGACTCCCGATAATTTATTACTTGAAACAACCTGCACTTGGGTTTGCAACTTATAATCCGCATCAAGTTTTTGGCGCCATTGCCGGGGACTTGATTTGAAAAACAAATTTGTTGTGTAAATATTTTGTATATATATATATATATATATATATATATATATATATATATATATATATATATATATATATATATATTCTACTCTTTTACTTTTTTCTTCTTCTTTGTACATACTAATGTACTAACTTTCCTTTCTCCCTCTATAATCTTTAATCATTAATGAAATAATTTTTTTCTTCTTTCTCTCTCTCTCGTCGAGCAAAAAATCGGCTTGTCGATTCTCCAGTTTTCATATTTTAAATTTACTTTCTGCACTTTACTTTTTGTATTTTATTTTTTGGATTTTGCATTTTGCACTTTATTTTCTGTACTTTGTTTTATGTATATTACTTTCTATATTTTATTTCTAAATTTCTAACTTACTAACCTACTAACTTTTTAATTTTCTTGCTTACTAACTTTCTAACCATCTAACTTTCTAACATTTTACTTTACCTGCTTCTAACATTTTAATTTACTTGCTTCTAACAGTTTAGTTTACCCGCTTCTAACATTTTAGTTTACTTGTTACTAACTTTTTAATTTAACAGCTTATTAACTTATTTGGTGGTTAGTTTATACCACACCTTTGTGAATATATATTTGGTGGTAGGTTTATACCACACCCTTGTTAATATTTATTTACTACGTGTCTAGTTTATACCACACCTTTGTTAATAAATATTTAATGGCTAGTTTATACAGCTTACTTGTTAATATTTAATGGTTAGTTTATACCACATCCTTATTAATATTTAATGGCAGGTTCACTGCCTACTTGTTAATATTATATTATTTTTTATCATGGCAGGTTTACCGCCTACTTGTTCATTTTTTTTTATGAAAAGTTGAGCTCTGTATATATTTTTATTTTATTCTTCCTATTTTTTCTTCTCTTTTGTCATATGTAGTTAAATTTGTGTGTTTCCAGGGTGAAGACGTAACTTGATTCAATCGACATGTATTAAGATTAGAATTTTAATTAATTAATTTTTTATTTAATTTGAGTGCTTATTATAATTCTTAATGCTTTTATGAATTGACCACTCATAAATTGATCTAGTGAAGTGCATGTAGAATCGGAAGGTTTGCATATGACTTAAACCATAAATAATAAGTGTCATGATTTATAATCATCTAGGAACAGAGGTTATAGGTTGTGTGGGAGAATTGTGGTATTTTCCATGAGAATTCATAGAGTAAAAGTCATGCCTTTAAGAGTTAAGGTTTAGATCAAGAAATTAAGTTTTAATTAATTATTGGTTTCTCCCCATCAATTGAATGATTAGAAATTAATTAGAATCCCAAAGCTACTCTATTGTCTATGATAGATCGTTGGATTAAGTGAAGTCAGATCCCTAGTTTTTTAATTTCATGTGTTTGCATCCTTAATATGTTTTGCATTCATGTGCTTTGTTCTCTCTTTTCCCTCTTAATTTTTTGCGTTTTAGTGTTTTTTCCCTCTTAATCAACTACTTTATTTCTTTGACTATTCGGTGCACTTGTCAATTTTCACAACAAGTTTTTGCAAACCTAGGTTGATACGGTGGATTTTGTTGCTTCAAGAATTCAACATCACAATAAAAGATAAGAAAGGAGCTGAAAATGTTGTTACAGATCACTTATCATACTTACAACAGGCTCACCTTTTGATATCACACTTATCAATGATTCTTTTCTTGATGAATTTTTATTTCTGTCAATTTTGAGCCTTGGTTTGCTAACATAATCAATTTTCTTGCAACATGAAAGATCCCACCTTAATTATCTTGATCAAATCATTTGGAGATGTGTGCCTAACAGTGAGTTCTTTGTGTTCCCAGTTAAGTGGCGGATAATGGTACTCCGTGACTCTCAAGTCGGTTTATTTTTCAGTTTCCCATAATAACTGATTCCTTCTCCTTCAAAATGGATGTCATTCTCTCAAATCTAAGAAAGCATTTCCCTTCTTTTCCTCAAAATGTTCTAACAAAAATCTACAAAGCTAGGTGTGAAAGACTGAGACTGTTAATGCACAAGGGCATCCCAGAAGATACTCACTAGATAATCGAAGCAAAGGTTCATTTAGCTAGTGAATATTTTGATTCATTTGTCCCATACATGCTGGATCTCGGTAAAAGTTCTTATTCTAAAAAAAGAAGAGCAAAAAGAATGAAAGTTTGTTACAAATGTGTGCGATGGAATTGTAACAAGCGATGTCGTTCTTTGGGAATGGTTTCCGTAAATAGAGAAGATAAAATATTCTTCATTAAGAATGGACTGGGTAAGGAGTCATTAGATGATATCTTATTGACTCTTGAGATGCATTCTTGTGTAGTTGTGCATCGTGAACTTATTAATTTGTGAAATCTCTTTAGGGATGGGCAAGAGCGTTACAGTCTTGGGAATTTGACTCAAAAAGACACTATTTGCCAATTTATAAGAAAAATAGATGGGAATCTTATCCTCGACTCATAGAAAGCGTTTAAGTCATTAGCAGACGTAAAACCAGAGAAAGATGTGAGCCACAATCACAATGTATATATTATCTTGTATATCTTCAAAAAAAAAGAGAAAAGAAAAAAAATAAAAAAGAGGACGAAACTTCAGTTGTACTTGATCTTTAATTAGATTAGGAGCCCCTGCTAGTGGTAGTCTCGTCATTAACTTAGGTGAACCTTCGCACACCGGTCCATAAATAAGGTTCGTGTGCCATGCTCTGTAGAGAGCCGCGGCAGCATTCCCAGGTTTTAACTATAGGCTCTGCTTACTAATGGACAGATAGAAGCGTCCGTGTTTGCATTCTCATATGATAATGCATCTGAGCTCAATTCTTGGTATTGATTTATTGGGTTCCTGTGCGTTGCTCCACTGACTGTGGTCACTGGTCTTCGTATTCAGATTGTTTCTCTTTAACTAGAGGGACGATGCATAGGCTGAGATATCCCACAAGCGGGAGGAGCGCCTTAAGTCTGAAATTCCTTAAGGGAATTCAATGTTTCTTTCAAGGGGCGGTAAGATTGTGAAGGCTACTGCACTCATGATGCACAATATAAAGATACGTCATGAAAATTGTACATAAAGGTATGCCATCATTTATTGTTATAATTTTATCTTTGTATGATTTTGTTGTATTTTGGTTTTGGACAGGCGATCCTTTGAGTAGGTGATGATCACATATTTGATACATTAATAAGCTTTCATTCTTAGTCATTTACACTCTCTATGTACTTAATTGATTGAGTTTTATTATGTTTTGTAAGTTTGGACTCAAATTGGACTTAATTGAATCTTTCGGCATGATTTATATCTTACACTGTTGCTGTATTTGGGCCATATCTTGGGCTGTAGGTGGCCTTTGGAGGTGATTCTAGTGTCATTTGAAAGATAAGATAGAGTTCTACAACTTTCAAGATACCTCAAAGGCCCAATCACATGAGTAGATAACTCAAATTGGGATTGAAGCAAGAACCAGAGTACTTTCCCTGACAGCTTAACCTATGTGTACTATTCATCACATATTTCGGGATAGAAGTTGTAAAATGGGCTGAAATTTGGATGTTGAATAGTTAAGACCAATATCTAAAACTTTTATGTTGAACACTTTCCAGAATCGGACTCCTTGAAGGTGATATTGGGATTGGAAGTCAGAACAGAGGAGTTGTGACTGGGCCTGGGCAGTGTTCAGTAATTTGAACGTATCAGGAGTTATAGAAATGATATTGGACTCAAACTAAAGCCATTTGAAAGCTAAGATCCAGGCCTACAATTTTCATGAAGCAAAGCCATTTGAAATCTAAGATCCAGCCAAATGACGAATGCAATGACTTCAAAGCTGCATGATTTCAGAGACAATGAATCTCCATAATTTCCCACTCACCTAAAGTCATTTGGCATTTTCCACTCATTTTCCACTCATCCAACCACTAATGACTCAGCCTCCTTGTCATTTTGTATCTCTAATCCTCTATAAAAGGGGGCCTTGACAGATCATTAAGAGTGTTAGGTGTTAGTTACCAAAATGATGCCATTTTGTTACTAGGTTTTCTTGTAGTAATTTTCCTTTGTTCTAAATTAAAGTCATGTTCTTCTTCTTCTTCTTCTTCTCTCTTTCTTTCTTCTTATCTATGAGTAACTAAGTTTCATTTTACTTGGGTGAAAGGGTGAAGCTCTTGGTAATAAAGTAAGGTTAGATTTATTCTTCTCTTGTGCTTAAATGATTTATATTTTCTAGTAACCATTATACGTATTATAATTTATTTCTTATAATTTAGAAACCATCTTTGTAAAGAGGAGTTCTTGATTTGTTGTATACAAAATATTGGCATAATGAACGCTTTAACCCATTTATAAGTGGTGGTAATATTTTTAGGAAACATAATATAATTACGTATATTATTTTAAATGGACTTTTAATGTTGTATTTTCCAATTGGAACCTCCATGTTGCGAGGATTCTAATTAAGTTATAAAAGAAATTAATCTTACATTTACTTTATTTACCAAGAGTAGATCTTTTAACCCAAGTAAATAATTTTTACCATAGTAATAAAATATTTACTTCACCTTAATTAATCTTCAATAATTCCCTGTGGATCGACCTCGGACTCCCGAGAAATTTATTACTTGAGACAACCTGCACTTGGGTTCGCAAAGCAACAATTAATTCCGCATCAAGTTTGTAGACTTGTTTGAAACTAAAAATTGTGCATCAAGTTTTTGGCGCCGTTGCCGGGGAACTTGATTTGAAGACTAAATTTCTGGTATAAAAATTTTGTATATATACTAATATACTAACTAGTGGGGGAACCTCTCCCTTTTTAATTTCTATGCATACTAACTTGTGGGGGAAACTCTCCCTAATTTCTCTATAATCTTTAATCATTAATGAAATAATCTTTCTTCTTCTCTCGTCTCTCGCTGGAGCAAAAAATTGGCTTGCTGATTCTCCAGTTTTCATATTTTAAATTTACTTTTTGCACTTTATTTTTTGCACTATAATTTCTGTACAGTGGGGGTAATTCTCCATTTTATTTTCTTGTACATATTAACTTAGTGGGGGTAACTCTTCCTTTTATTTTTTTTTTTACGTACTTTATTTTTTGTATTTATTTTCGTCATTTTTTTTGTTATTTATTTTCTGTCATTTTTTTTTGTTTACTAACTATCTAACTTTTTACTTTATCAGCTATCTAACTTTTTTATTTTTTATGCTTATTAACTTATTTGGTGGTTGGTTTATACCACACCTTTATTAATATTTAATGAAAGATTTATACTGCTAGCTTATACATTTTATTTTATACAGTTTATACCACACCTTTACATATTGATTTGTTTGAATCACAATCACACATATTAAGCATAATGGCTGAAAACAAAAGTGTGCATGATGAACATGAAAATCAACTGTTGCGAACCATGCGTGAGTATTTGCAACCATCTCGAAATTCTAGTCCATCATGTTTTATCTTTCCACTCAATGCCAACAATTTTAGATTCAAGCCAGGTATAATTTCTTTACTTCCTAATTTCCATGGTTTAGAATCTGAAAGCCCATATTTACATCTAAAAGAATTTGAGGAAGTATGTACTGCTTTTCATGATCAAACTTGCACTGAAGAGGTTGTTAAGCTTAAATTATTTCCTTTTTCTTTGAAAGATAAAGCAAAAACTTGGCTTAACACTTTGAAACCAAGATCAATTGGCACATGGCAAGAAATGCAATGTGAGTTTTTGAAGAAATTTTTTTCAACACATAAAACCAATGCTTTGAAAAGACAAATCCAAAATTTTTCCCAAAATTTCAATGAAGCATATTTTCAAAGTTGGGAACGTTTTAAAGATTTGTTGAATTCTTGCCCACATCATGATTTTCAAAAATGGTGCACTATAAGCTTCTTTTATGAAGGGTTAACACCCAAAACCAAACAATTTGTGGAAACAATGTGCAATGGTGAATTTCTTGATAAAGAACCTGAAGAAGTTTTAGACTATTTAGACCATTTGGCTGAAAATTCTCAATCTTGGCATGGTACTAATCCTTCTGAAAATTCAATTAGATTTAACCTTGCAAATGCTAGTAAAGGAAAATATCATCTTAGTCAAGAAGAAGATCTAAATGCAAGGTTTGCTAGTTTGGCTAGAAAGGTTGAAGCCATGGAATCTGGGAAAGTAAAAGAAATCAAATTTGTGCAAAGTGAAGAAATTTGTGGCATTTATGATGAATTAGGATACTCAACAAATGAATGTCCAAAAATTCCTGTTTTTAAAGAAGTTGTGCATGAGCAAGTAAATGCAATGAATAATTTTAAAAAGCCATTCACTTCTTCTTTTTCAGATACATACAATCTGGGATGGAGAAATCACCTGAACTTTAGTTGGAGGAATAGCAACCTTGACCACAATTCATGCAACCACCACCTCCTCAGGCACAAAGCAAGATTCTCAAAATCCTCAAGGATATGCACCCTATATCCCACCATATAGGAAAAACCTTGAAGGAACATTGCATGCATTCATGTAAAAACAAGAAGCCATCAATAACCACAACACTCAAGCCATGATTGACATAAAAGATATTCTTGCTAAACTTTCTTCTGCACTTGCCATTCATGAGAAAGGAAAGTTTCCCTCTCAACCTCAACCAAATCCCAAGGGTCAGTTTAGCCTAAATGAGGGTAGTTCAAAAAGTCAAAAAATAGATCAAGTCAACTCAGTGATAACTCTTAGGAGTGGAAAGGTTATTGAAAAACAAATTCCTGAACTTTTTGAGAAAGATGATGAGTCAATTCCCAAAGATGAGGAAGGAGTTGATAAGCCACATAGTCAAAAAGAGATCAAACCTTCGTCTTCACTCCCATTTCCTCAAGCATTAAACAATTCAAGTAAAGTGAATCATAACAGTGACATTTTTGAAATCTTTAAACAAGTGAAGGTCAATATTCCTCTGTTAGATGCTATCAAGCAGATTCCTTGTTATGCCAAATTTATGAAAAACTTGTGCACTGTTAAAAGGAAACATAATGTGAAAAAGAATGCATTTTTGACAGAACAGGTAAGCTCCATTATTCAAAACAATAATGAGTTGAAATATAAAGACCCTGGTTGTCCTACAGTTTCATGCATTATTGGTGAACATAAAATTGAACGAGCTTTACTTGATCTTGGTGCTAGTGTTAATTTGCTTCCATATTCAGTTTATCAGCAACTCAACCTTGGTGAGTTAAAATCAACTTCTGTAACTCTTCTACTTGCTGATAAATTAATTAAAATTCCAAAAGGAATAGTAGAAGATGTGTTGGTATAAGTTGATAAATTCATATATCATGTGGATTTTATTGTCTTGGAAACTGAACCTATGGTTGATAGTTCTAAGTCAGTTCCTGTTATTTTAGGTCGCCCATTTTTAGCAACATCTAATGCTTTGATAAATTGCAGAAATGGAGTGGTGAAGCTAACTTTTGGAAATATGACACTGGAGCTTAATGTTTTCAACATGTGCAAGTAACCACATGAAGTTTATGATGAAAAGGAAGAGATTGAAGGGATTGAGGCCATTATAGATGATCATCTTCAAATCAGGAGTTCTTCTGACCTATTAGAAATCTGTTTAATTAATTCATTTGATTCAGCTACACAATTAGATGATGATATTTCTGAAATATGCTCTTTACTTGACTGTACACAGGAAATGGAATACAAAGGAAGGAAGCCAAGATTTGAAGAGCTAAAATCCATGAATGATGATGCCCATGAAGAAGTACCCACACTGGAGCTAAAGCCATTACCTGATGGGTTAAAGTACACATTTTTTGGAGAAGAACAAAGCTCTCCAGTGGTAATTTCCTCATCCCTGATCAAAGAACAAGAAGGTAAGTTGATAGAAGTACTTAAAAGGCATAAAAGTGCAATTGGATGGGCATTAAAGGATATAAAAGGCATTAATCCTTTAATCTGTACACATAGAATACATTTAGAGGATAATGCTAAAACATCTCAACAACCTCAAAGAAGATTAAATCCACACATGAAAGAGGTAGTTAGAGCTGAAGTTCTTAAATTACTTGATGTTGGAATTATCTATCCTATATCTGATAGCCAGTGGGTAAGCCCTACACAAGTTGTGCCTAAGAAATCTAGAATAACAGTGGTTGAAAATGAAAAAGAAGAATTACTACCTACCAGAGTCTCATCTAGTTGGCGTATGTGTATTGATTTCAGAAAATTGAATGCAGCCACTAGGAAAGATTATTTCCCTTTGCCATTTCTTGATCAGATTCTAGAAAGAGTAGCAGGACATCCCTACTATTATTTTCTTAATGGTTATTCAGGGTATAATCAAATACCAATTGCATTGGAGGATCAAGAAAAGACCACTTTTACTTGTCCCTTTGGCAGTTTTGCATATAGAAGAATGTCTTTTGGTCTTTGTAATGCTCCGGTAACTTTTCAAAGATGCATGCTAAGTATTTTCAGTGACATGATTGAGCATTATTTAGAGGTTTTCATGGATGATCTGACAGTTTTTGAAAATTCTTTTGAAAATTGTCTTGATAATTTGAAAAAAGATCTTAAAAGATGCGAAGAAAAATGATTTGTGTTAAATTGGGAAAAATGTCATTACATGGTTACCTCAAGAATAGTGTTAGATCATGTGATATATTCTAAAGGAATTGAAGTTGATAAGGCCAAAGTTGAATTAATTGCTCATTTGCCTTTCCCAAAAATAGTCAGAGAAGTTCGTTCCTTTTTAGGACATGTAGGATTTTACAGAAGATTTGTAAAGGACTTTAGTGCCATATCTAGACCTTTATATAATCTTCTAACAAAAGATACACCATTTGATTGGACTCAAGATTTTCAGAAATCTTTTGAAAAATTAATCGGTCTTTTGACTTCTGCTCCTATCATGCAATCTCTTGGTGGTCTTTGCCTTTTGAGTTGATGTGTGATGCTAGTGATTTTCTTTGTTATATTTGTTTTAGGCCAAAGAAAGGAAGGTAAGCCTCATGTAATTTATTATGCAAGTCGAACTTTGAATAGTGCACAAATGAATTACACCACTCTTGAAAAAGAACTACTTGTTGTAATTTTTGCATTGGACAAATTTTGAGCTTATTTAATTGGTTCATCCTTGTTGTTTTCTTGATCATCTTCTTTGTTAGATATTTAATGTCTAAACAGGATGCCAAACCTAGGTTGATACAGTGGATCTTATTGCTTCAAGAATTCAACATCACAATAAAAGATAAGAAAGGAGCCGAAAATGTTGTTGCAGATCATTTGTCAAGGCTGACAACAGGCTCATCTTTTGATAGCACACCTATCAATGATTCTTTTTCCGATGAATTTTTATTTTCTGTCAATTCCATGCCTTGGTTTGCTAACATTGTCAATTTTCTTGTGACAAGTAAGATGCCGCCTCAGTGGACACACCAAGACAGAAAAAAGTTTTTGATTGAGGTGAAAAATTTCTTTTGGGATGACCCATATTTGTTCAAATATTGTCCTGATCAAATCTTTCAGAGATGTGTACCCGATAATGAGGTAAGTAGTGTCATTAAATTTTGTCATTCAGAAGCATGTGGAGGTCATTTTTCTTCAAAGAAAACAGCTGCGAAAATCTTGCAGTGTGGATTTTATTGGCCCACTTTATTCAAGGACAGTTATACTTTTTGTAAAAATTGTGAAAGTTGTCAAAAATTGGGGTCCATTTCTAAAAGAAATATGATGCCTTTTAACCCTATCCTTGTCATTGAAATTTTTGATTGTTGGGGAATTGATTTCATGGGTCCATTTCCATCATCTTTTGGATTTTTGTACATTTTGGTTGTAGTTGATTATGTTTCAAAATGGATTGAGGCAATTCCATGTCGGCACAATGATCATAAAACTGTTCTAAAATTTTTAAAAGAAAATGTTTTGAGTCGATTTGGAATTCCTCGAGCTATCATCAGTCATGGGGGAAAACATTTTTGCAATAAACCATTTAAATCCTTAATGAAGAAATATTGCATTACCCACAAAATTGCAACCCCTTATCATCCTCAGACAAGTGGACAAGTTGAATTAGCAAATAGGGAGATTAAAGAAATTTTGGAAAAAATGGTTAACCCAAATCGTAAAGATTGGTCTTTAAGACTAAACGATGCACTTTGGGCTTACCGTACTGCTTTTAAAACATCTTTGGGCATGTCTCCCTATCGGTTAGTTTATGGAAAACCTTGTCATTTGCCTGTAGAATTGGAGCATAAAGCATTTTGGGCCATTAAAGCTTTTAACTTAAGTCTTGATGATGCTTCCAAGTTACGCAAATTGCAATTGAATGAACTTGAGGAATTAAGAAATGATGCATATGAAAACTCAAAGATTTATAAAGCTAGAACAAAAGCTTTTCATGACAAATCAATTTTGAGAAAAATTTTGAAATTAGTCAAAAAATTCTGCTTTATAATTCTCGTCTTCACCTATTCCCTGGAAAATTGAGATCTAGGTAGATTGGCCCTTATATTGTCAAACATGTGTATTCTTATGGGGCCATAGACATTGAGAATCCTAGGAATGGTATTGTATTTAATGTCAATGGACAAAGACTCAAACCATTTCTAGAACATCAAGTTGTTGAGATAGAATCCATTTCTCTTTCTAATCCTTGTTATGAGTAGAATTTATTTTAATTTTGTTTTTTTCTTTTTGCAGTTCTTTGTGTTCCCGGTGAAATGGCGGATAACGGTATTCCGTGACTCTCAAGTCGGTTTGTTTTTCAGTTTCCTATAATAACTGATTTCTTCTCCTTTTAAAATGGATGTCATTCTCTCAAATCTAAGAAAACATTTTCCTTCTCTCCCTCTAAATGCTCTAACAAAAGTCTATGAAGCTAGGTGTGAAAGATTGAGACTATTAATGTATAAGGGCATCCCAGAAGATATACGCTGGATAATCGAAGCAAAGGTTCATTTAGCTGGTGAATCTTCAGATTCATTTGTCCCATACATGTCTGGTCTCGGTAAAAGTTCATTTTCAAAAAGGAGAAGAGCAAAAAGAATGAAAGTTTATTACAAGTGTGCACGATGGAATTGCAACACGCGATGTTGCTCTTTGGGGATGGTTTCCATAAACAGAGAAGATAAAATATTCTTCATTAAGAATGGACTGAGTAAGGAGTCATTGGATAATATCTTATTGACTCTTGAGACGCATTCTTGTGGAATTGTGCAGCGTGAACTTCTTAGTTTGTGGAATCTCTTTAGGGACGAGCAAGAGCGTTACAGTCTTGGGAATCTGACTCAAAAAGACTCTGTTTGCCAATTTATAAGAAAATTGGATGGGAGCTTATCCTCGACTCATAGAAGGCGTTTAAGTCGTTTCTGGACGTGAAACCAGAGGAAGATGTGAGCCACAATCACAACAACATGTATATATTATCTTGTACATTTAAAAAAAAGAAAAAAAATAGAAAAAAAGGGAAAAAAATAAAAAAAATCATAAAAAATGGTGAAACTTCGATTGTACTTGGTCTTTAATTAGATTAGGAGCCCCTGCCAGTGGAGTGGCAGACCCGTTATTGACTATTCTTTGTTTCAAACTCATTATGTGCCTTAAATGAAAAACCATGTTCTTACTTGACCTTAAGGAAAAAGAGAACATTAGTTTTGTCATTCGATGAGTTCTTGAACAAGTGTGGGGGTGTATGTAAAGAATGGTTAAAAAAATGTATATATGATGTTTTTTTTGTAAAAAAAAAATAAAAAAAATAAAAAAAATCAATAAAAAAAATTTGTAAAAAGAAGAAGGTCAACAAAGTAATAAAGGAAAGGAAAAGAATATGTAAAGGGAATTTATATTAGGTGGAGTTGGGATGAATTTTCATGCTTGTTAATTGAACTCAGCTCTCATGTTCTTTTATTCTCTGGTGTTTAATTTGTCATATCCATATTACCTCCTCCTTTACCTTGACCCCATTACAACCTTGAATAAAGTCCTCATGATTTGTGTGTGCATGTGTTCTGAGTAGTGGAGAAGTAGAAGATAAGCAAGTTTATGGTAGTGAATTTTCATAGGTTGAATTGAGTGAAATACCTACCTTTTAAATACTTGAGAGATTGAGAGTGAATCTTGTGAAAATCTATCATTCTTGACTCATGCTTTTCAATTGAAATATCCTTGTTTGTTGATTTAAGAAGTGAAGATATGTTACCTCATGAATGTTTTGATTACTTGAATGATTGATTATTCTTTATTTTTAAATATTATTAGAAATTGAGTCTTTTAGAGTGTTTAGCTTTTGAGTCTGTTTTGTTTTTTTTTTTTGTGAGTGGTCTTATGTGTTTTGCTCAGGAGTGTAAAAAGTTAAGTGTAGGGGAATTTGATGATCACATATTTGATACATTAATAAGCTTTCATTCTTAGTCATTTGCACTCTCTATGTACTTAATTGATTGAGTTTTATTATGTTTTGTAAGTTTGGATTCAAATTGGACTTAATTGAATTTTTCAGCATGATTCATATCTTACACTATTTCTGTATTTGGGCCATATCTTGGGCTGTAGGTGGTCTTTGGAGGTGATTCTAGTGTCATTTGAAAGATAAGAGAGAGTTCTACAACTTTCAAGAATACCTCAAAGGCCCAATCACACGCGTAGATAACTCAAATTGGGATTAAAGCAAGAACCAGAGTGCTTTTCCTGACAGCTTAACCTATGTGTACTATTCATCACATATTTCGGGATAGAAGCTGTAAAATGGGTTGAAATTTGGATGCTGAATATTTAAGACCAATATATACAACTTTCATGTTGAACACTTTTCCAGAATTGGACTCCTTGAAGGTGATATTGGGTTTGGAAGTCAGAACAGAGGAGCTGTGACTGGGCCTGGGCAGTGTTCAGTAATTTGAACGTATCTGGAGTTATAGAAATGATATTGGACTCAAACTAAAGCCATTTGAAAGCTAAGATCCAGGCCTACAACTTTCATGAGACCACATGTTTCAAAAATGACGAATGCAATGACTTCAAAGCTGCATGATTTCAGAACAAGGAATCTCCATAATTTTCCACTCACCTAAAGTCATTTGGCATTTTCCACTAATTTTCCACTCATCCAACCACTAATGACTTAGCCTCCTTGTCATTTTGTATCTCTAATCCTCTATAAAAAGGGACCTTGACAGATCATTAAGGGTGTTAGGTGTTAGTTATCAAAATGATGTCATTTTGTTACTAGGGTTTCTTGTAGTAATTTTCCTTTGTTCTAAATTAAAGTCATGTTCTTCTTCTTCTTCTTCTTCTCTCTTTCTTTCTTCTTATCTATGAGTAACTAAGTTTCATTTTACTTGGGTGAAAGGGTGAAGCTCTTGGTAATAAAGTAAGTTTAGATTTATTCTTCTCTTGTGCTTAAATGATTTATATTTTCTAGTAACCATTGTACGTATTATAATTTGTTTCTTATAATTTAGAAACCATCTTTGTAAAGAGGAGTTCTTGATTTGTTGTAGACAAAATATTGGTACAATGAATGCTTTAACCCATTTATAAGTGGTGGTAATATTTTTAGGAAACATAATATAATTACGTATATTATTTTAAATGGACTTTTAATGTTGTATTTTCTGATTGGAACCTCCATGTTGCGAGGATTCTAATTGAGTTATAAAAGAAATTAATCTTACCTTTACTTTATTTACCAAGAGTGGATCTTTTAACCCAAGTAAATAATTTTTACCATAGTAATAAAATATTTACTTCACCTTAATTAATCTTCAACAATTCCCTGTGGATCGACCTCGGACTCCCAAGAAATTTATTACTTGAGACAACCTGCACTTGGGTTCGCAAAGCAACAATTAATTCCACATCAAGTTTGTAGACTTATTTGAAACTAAAAATTGTGCATCAGTAGGGTCCTTCAGGGGTTTCTAGACTTCTTTACCCTGATGGTTTTCTTGAAGTAAAAAAAAAATAGCAAAAAAAAATTTGTGTTTCTTAATTTTAAACTTTTCTGACAACAGCCAACCTACCTATATAGGTGCTATCATTACTTTTTCTATTCTCTTCCTTATTTAAACATTCCATTTTCTTCACTTTCCTACAACTCATAATCATTCAAAGGGAGTGTGAGTGTAGAAATGGAAGGAGCTTTTTCTTTGGTTCGTAGATTTACTAGTATCTATGTATTTTGTGGGACAAGTTATGGGAATAGTTTAGAGTTTGTAAATACAGCAAGCACTGTTAGTAGAACACTTGCTGCGAGAAACATTCGTATAGTATATGGGGGAGGCAACATCGGGTTAATGGGGGCTATATCACTTTCTGCACATATAAGAGGTGGTCAAGTTTTAAGTGTCATTCCTGAACCTTTAACTCGAAAGAACATCACTAGAAAGACAATTGTGCTAGAAATTCAAGTATCATCTATGCATGGACGAATGAAGGCAATGCTTGAAAACTCTGATGCATTCATTACCTTACCGAGTGGTTTTGGTACTTTGGAAGAAGTTTTTCAAATTATCTCTTGGGCCCAACTGAACATCCACCATAAACCCATAGGTTTGTTGAATGTTAATAATTTCTTTGATATTTTGTTATTTTTTCTTGACCATGCTGTGAAACAGAACTTTATCACACCTTCAGCAAGATGCCTCCTTATATCTGCTTCTACTATTGATAAATTAATTGATAAATTGCAAGTTTTTGTTTATGAACCTGATTCAGTAACAGCTTAGATAGATTGGTCACAAGGAAGTGGTGAGGGAAGCAGTATGAAAAGCAATCCAGATCAGACACTCCAACTACTTAAATAATTACAAGTTTTGGTTTTATTTATCGTACTTTGTTTCTGTTTAAATTTTTGTAAAGTTTTTCTTTTCATTAATTGCAGCAACAGGTAATATTTTCTATCCTTTACCTAACTATGTTTTGACATTGAGGACAATGTTGTGATCTGGTTGGGGGGAAGGATAGTTGTGTAAAAAAAAAGAAAAAAAACCTAAAAAAATTGAGGAAGTATGTGTACTAATATACTTGTTGTGTTTATATGTTTGTCAGCAACTTACTAATGGCAAACTAATTACGGATGGCAGAGTAAGGAGTAAATTATTTACTCTTGAGATGCATCTTAGTTGGGGTAAACAATTAGTTTATGTAGAAGTAACAATTCAAATTTAGAAAAATTTGTATGATTGAGTAAATTGTCTTCTTTCTTAAAAATCACATGCTTGGTTATGGATGTTGAATTGGTGGACTGAGAATAATAGAATTATGCCTTGTGAGATTTTGAGCCTATTGATGAATGGATTGAACATTTGTATCATTCTCTTCTTTCTTGTGTGAATTTCACTCATGGAATTGTTACTCTAGAACTTGCTTTAATTCTTTTTGAGACTACATTTTCATATACATACATAAACATGATTGATGTATTTTTCTGAAAATAGCTACTTTAACTAAATAGCCAAGAATGACTGGCGCACAAATAGGCAGCCTTGCTCAGCAGCATATTGTCTCAATATGATATCAAATACTCTTATGACTTCTTGAAAATTCTTTGATTTCTAATATGATATCAAGCACTCTTATGGCTTCTTGGAAATTTTCTGATTCTTGCCAACATAAGGCATTAGAAATAGCCTATTTCCCCTTGCTTAACCCCTTTGAGCTTATTTGACCATTCTTTGTTTCGAACTCATTATGTGCCTTAAATGAAAAATCATGTTCTTACCCAGCCTTAGGGAATAAGAGAACATTAGCTTTGTCATTGGATGAGTTCTTGAACAAGTGTAGGGGTGTGTGTGCAGAATGGTAAAAAAAAAAATTTACTTAAAAAAATGTATATATTATGTCTTCTTCAAAATAAAAAAAAAAGTGTAAATAAGGGCCAACAAGGTAATAAAGGAAAGGAAAAAAAATATATAAAGGGAATTTGTATTAGGTGGAGTTGGGATGAACTTTCATGCTTGTTAATTGAACTCAACTCTCATGCTCTTTTATTCTCTTTAGTATTTAACTTGTCATATCCATATTACCTCCTCCTTTACCTTGACCCCATTACAACCTTGAATAAAGTCCTTATGATTTGTGTGTGCATGTGTTCTGAGTAGTGGAGAATTAGAAGATAAGCAAGCTTATAGTAGTGTAACTTTCATGGGTTGAATTGAGTGAAATACCTACCTTTTAAACACTTAAGGGATTAAGAGTGAATCTTGTGAAGATCTATCGTTCTTGACTCATGCTTTTAAATTGAAGTTTCCTTACTTGTTAGTTTAATATGTGAAGAAACGTTACCTCATAAATGTTTTGATCCCTTAAATGATTGGTTGCTCTTCATTCTTAAATATTATTGGAAATAGAGTCTTTTAGAGTATTTATCTTTTGAGTCTGTGTCATTTTTTTCCTAGTTTTGGTCTTATGTGTTTTGCCCAAGAGTGCAAAAAGCTAAGTGTGGGAGAATTTGATGATCACATATTTTATACAATAATAAACCCTCACTTTTAGTCATTTACACTCCCTATGTACTTAATTAATTGAGCTTGGTTATGATTTGTAAGTTTGGACTCAAATTGGACTTAATTGATTTTTTCAACATGATTTACGTCTTACATTATTTTTGTATTTTGACCATATCTTAAGTTCTATATGTCTACTAATTATGAATTTTACCTTATTGAAAATATAAAAGAGAGCTCTACAACTTTCATGAGAGCTCTGGGCCAAACTAGGACATCTAGTGAAACTAATTGGGTTTGGAAGTTAGAATACGAGTTTTATGATTGGAACTTGAATAGTGTGCAGTAATTAGAGCATAACTCGGGCTGTAAGATCTGTACTAGGATGAAATTTTGGTATTTAAAAGTTAAGACCCATATCTACAACTTTCATAAGAACATAAGACTCAATACGGACTCCTCTGAGGTCATATTGGGCTTGGAAGTCAGAATAGAGGAGCTGTAAATGGGCCTGAACACTGTATAGTAATTGGGCTATATCTTGGGCTGTAGGTGACCTTTTTAGGTGATTCTGGTGGCATTTGAAAGCTGACACAAAATTATACAATTTCATGAAGACCATATTTCAATATTCGGATGCATTGAATGACTTCAGAACTGAATGATTTTAGAGACAAAGAATCTCCATAATTTTTCACTCATCAAAAGTTATTTGACATTTTTCACTCATTTTTCACTCATCCATTCACTCATGAATCAGCCCCTTTATCATTTTGTATCCCTAATCCTCTATAAAAGGGAGCCTTGGTTGATTATTTGAAGGATCTTAGTCTTAGAGACCAAGATCATGCTATTGTATTGTTTGTTTATCTTCTTGTAGTTTTCTTTTGTTCTAAATTAAAATTATGTTCTTCTTCTTCTTCTTTTCTCTTTCTTTCTTCTTGTCTATAAGTAAATAATTTTCATTTTACCTCGATGAAAGGGTGAAGCTCTTGGTAACAAGTTAAGGTTAGATTAATTTCTCTCTTGTGCTTAAATGATATATTATCAAGTGGTCATTATATGTATTGTATTTTGTTTCCAATCAATTTAGAAACCCTTCTTGTAAAGTGGAGATCTTGATTTTTTGTAGACAAAATATTGGCACAATGAATGCTTGAGCCCATTTATAAGTGGTGGTGTTAATAGATGATTAAAAGAATCATAATATAATTATGTATATAATCTTAGATGGACTTTGAATGTTTTATTTTTCGATTGGAACCTCCATTATGTGTGGATTCTAATTAAGTTATAAAAGGAATTAATCTTATCCTTAATTTACTTACCAAGATCGGATCTCCTAACCCAAGTAAATCTTTTTTATTTGTGACTAAGTTTTATTACCTTTATTATTGTAACAAAATATTTTCCTTACGTCAAATAAATTTTTCTTCATTAATCCCCTGTGGATCGACCTCGGACTCTCGATAATTTATTACTTGAAACAACTTGCACTTAGGTTTGCAACTTATAATCCGCATCACGTCCACTGACATCTTGGGCTAGAAGTATCGAACTCGCAAATCTTTTTCTACTAAGGCTTTTCTCCCTTAATATTGGTCACAATATCTTGAGTGAATTTTTGCTAAAACATACTAGACTTTCTTTGGGATGAGGCACTTTAGCAATGGAAGAGAGAAGCCCCTATGGTATAACTTATCATAAAAAATTATGTACCATGCCGTTTTCCTGACCACCTTCTTTGCCTCTATATGATCTATGGGGAGCTCTCTATTCTTCAGGTAAGTTGTAATGAGCTTCATCCAATTATCTTCATTCGATATCACCATCATTTCCCCATTATCCGAGATGCTCTAGGTGGGTAGCATTTCTTAGATCATGGTCTTATTATTCCCAAGGCTTTTCGTACTTGCTAGTTTGGACAAGGTGTCTGCCCTGGAGTTCTACTCTCTGGGAATATGGTCAACCTTGACCTTGGAGAACGTCGTCATGAGTTGCTTCACCTTCATCAAGTAATTTTGCAATTAAGGGTCCTTAGCTTGGTAATCTATCAATACTTGGGAGGTTACCAGTTGGGAGTCACTGTAAAGTCTAACTTTTATAGCACTAAGATCTTTAGCCTTGCTTAATTATTTTCATGAATGATACCTATGCTAGTCCATTTTGGGTTTGAAGCTCCACCCACATAAATGGTCTATTCACCACAATGGTCGAACTACGGGGAGTGTGTGAATTTTACCACGAAATCAGAAAGAGTCTATGTCTTTATGGCTTGGCGGGGCTCGTATCCTATTCAGAACTCCAACAACTCCATATACCATGCTATCATCCTACCAGAGATCTTGGGTTTGTGAAGTACTTGCCTTATGGTTTGGTTTGTCCTCGCAACTACAAGATGATATTAAAAATACTGTCTTAATCTCTATCGGAGTTCAATGATGAAACAAAGAGTGCAAAGGCCAACTTCCCTATCTTTTGATAGCGGAGTTCGAGGCCTTGTAGAACATTGTTGACAAAGTAAGTAGGCTTTTTCCCTTTGCTTGTTTCTCTAACAAGGACTGAACTAACTGCTTCTGCTACTACTGATAGATAGAGAAAAAAAGAGTCTCGCCAACCTCCGGCTTGGTCAAAATGAGCGAGGTGGCAAGTGTAATATTTAGGTTGTAGAAAGCTTCTTTGGACTCCATTGTCCACTTGAAGTCTTTCCCCTTCTTTAGTAGTTTGAAGAAGGATAGAGCTTTTTGGGAAGATTTAGAGAGGAATCTTGTCAACACTACAATTCGTCTTGTTAATTACTGGATTTCTTTCAGAGAGCTGGGGCTTTGCATGTTGATAACAACTTGACATTTTTCAGGGTTAACCTTTGTGCCACTGTTAGTTAACATGAAAACCAGAAAATTTCCAACCTGGACCCCAAACCCACATTCCTCTGGATTGAGCCTCATGTTGTGCTTTCTTAGTTGTGAGAATACTTCTACAAGGTCAACCATATGGTCTCTTATGCTTGGGGTTTTCACAATCATATCATCAATATAAACTTCCAACACCTTGCCAATCTAATAATAAAAAACCTTGTTCATCATGCACTGGTAAGTAGCCTTATTATTTTTTAGCCCAAAGGGCATCACCTTATAATAATAAATGGTCCTCTTCGTAATGAAAGTTGTTTGCTCTTCATCCTTTTGATGCATTGGAATTTGATTGTACCCTAAATAGGCACTCATAAAAGATAAATATTAATATCCAGGTGATCCATCTACTAACTTATCTATATTAGGTAACGATCCTTAGACCAAGCTTTATTAAGGTTTGTGTAGTTTACACACATACTCCACTTCCCTGACGACTTCTTAACCAGAAAAATATTAGAGAGCCAAGTGGTATAGGATACTTCCCTAAGAAAACCAACTTTGAGGAGTTCCTTCACCTACTCCTTTGTGGTCTTCTAGTGCTTAGATCCTACCTTTATTTTCCTATGTGCCACCGGTTTGGCATTTAGAGAGACTAATAATCAATGGCAGATGAAGTTGGGATTGAGGCCGAGCATATTAGTAGATATCCATGAAAATTGATCTTTGTTTTCCTAGATAAACTTCGTCAGCTTCTTTCATTCTTCTTCAGATAGACTTGCTCCGATCTTGGTGGTCTAATTAGTTCATTGTCTGAGTTGAACATATAACAGCTGGCCCTCTAGTTATGACCTTGTCTCCTTTATACCACCTCAGATGTCGAGCTCTACCATCATCACAGGAGTTTTACCTTTGCCCTGAGGTGGCGAACTTTGTAGTCTGGTGTTGACATCATCTTGTGAAGGGTGGTCCAGACTCATTTTGTAGCAACTTTTTGCTATAGCTTAATTAGCCTTTACAGTCACCACCTATCCATCTTTCGAAAGAACTTCATAGCTAGGTGGTGAGTGGAAATTATAGCCCTAGCTAAGTGCATTCAAGGATGGTCTCCCAAGGATGACATTGTATGCCGAGGGGCAGTCTACCACCAGGAATTTCACCATAACCATTTTTTGCAAAGGATCCTCACCAAGGGTCACAAATAGCTTAATGTAGCTTTCCGACCTAGCCTTGTCCCTTGAGAAGCCCACAAGGTAAGTGTCAAAGGGTTTTAAGGTTGGACTTCAGGATGCCCATGTTTTTAAAACACTCCATAAAAGAATGTCTATCAAGCTCCCTTGGTCTATGAAGACCTTTTTTACCCTTGTATTGACTATTTTGGCTGTGATCACCAAGGGGTTGTCTCCTCCTAGAATGACTCCTCCTCTATCCTTCTCGGTGTCATGACCGTGATCGCGGCGAAAAATAACAACTCATAAGATTTTAAAAAATAAAAATGAATTCGCCACCAATTTTATTTGAATTTGGAAAATTGGAAAACCTAAGAAAAATAGTCTTTGAAACTAAAGTGAATTCGGGAGTTGGTTATGTGTAGGGAAGGATGGAAACTGAATCCCACACACACCTGTCCTGAGATGGTATCTTAAATCAGTTGTGCAAAATTAATAATCTCAAAATATATTTGTGTCACCCCTTTTTATTAAAACACTACAAAAATAAATAATTTGTGAAAATTTAATTTTTGGCTTGATAGAATAAAGATTATGTTCTTATGTATCCTTGGGTGTAATGAGGAACTCAAAGTTACGTACTTCTTTATAAAATTCTTGTGACTTGGTTGATTTTAATTACAAAAAATTAATTTTTGATTTTGAAAATTTGAATTAACAAGTTATTACGACTCAGTTAATCCCGTTAAGGTTTGAATAGGTAAGCTCGGTGTCACCCTAGAGATGTCACCCGTTGATTATTAAATTATGAAAAAAAATTGAGTCATTATTAAAAAAATAAAAATAAAAATTTGAAGACAAAAAAAAAATATTGAATCATCAAGTTGTTACAACTCAGATGATTATAAAAGTTACAAGATTAATAAGTTGTCATAACTCAGATAAACCTATTTTATTCTTTTGAAAAAAAAGTTTGATATTATACACACACACACACACACACACACACACACACACATATATATATATATATATACCATTTACTTTAATTTTTGATTTTGAAAATTTGAATTAACAAGTCATCGCGACTCAGTTAATCCTATTAAGATTCGAATAGGTGAAGCTCGGCGTCATGCTAGAGATGCCACCCATTGATTATCAAGTTTGTTTCGAATTTTTTATTTAATTTTTTTTTGAATCTTTATTGATTAGTGATTTATTTTATTTCAAAATAAAAAAATTTGAAGACAAAACAATAATAATAATAATGATAAAAAAATTTGAATCATCAAGTTGTCACATTTCAGATGATTATAAAAATTATAGGATTAACAAGCTGTCACAACTTAGTTAATCCTATTTTATTCTTCTAAAAAAAGGTTCAATTACTTTACATTTTTATTCACTTTTTTTTATCATTTTTTTGCTTTCTTTTGTTTTTATTCTTTCCTCACAAAAGAAAGCTAACATAATTAAAAAATTAAACAACACAGAGGCCTTACTAAAAAAAAGAGAAAGAAGAGGGGATTCTATTTTGGAACGGAACAGAGGGTAGGTGCAGAGGGGGAAGGCTTGGAATGGTGCGGGTTGGACTTGGTGGAGCAGATTCTATGGCTACGATGGCTTCAGGTGCGCGAATTGGGTGGTGCGTGGTTGGTTGGGCGTTGATGGCCGGTACGTGTGAGTCCACGATTAGCTGCGTGGTGGATTGGTAGTTTGGTTGGGCACGATTTGATGGTCATGGAAGATGGTGATAATGGTTGGGTGAAGGTTGGAGATGAAATAGGAGATGAAGGTGGGGTGTTGCTTATGGAGGATGGTTTGTGGTGGGTTGGTGATTATGAGTGATAGAGAAAAAAAAATCAAGGATGGCTATGGTGATTAAGCAAGGTGGTTCTATTTGGAAGGGAGGAGGGCTTGGACGTGGATGGTTTTGTGATGGAGTGGTGATGGAGGTGAATAGGGGTGAGGTGATGACTATTTGATGGTTTGTGGTGGTTATATAGTGGGACGAAATAGGTGATGGAGGATGGTATGTCACGTCAATGGAGTTTTTTTGGCAAAGGTTTCCTGATGAGTGAAATCTACGTGATTGAGAGAAAATATGGCTAGAGTGATAGTTGTAGGCAAAAATTTATGTGTGTACGAAAGTGTGTGTAGGTGATGGGTATTTATAGGGTTTGGAGAGTGATGGTGATAAGTTTATTTAGGAAGAGTTTGATGACTATTGAGATTTGTTTAGGATGAGTTGGTTTAGGATGAGTTTGTTTAAGATGAGTTGGTTTAGGATGAGTTGATTTAGGATGAGTTTGTTTTAGGGGAGTTTATTCGGGATAAGTTTTATGGATGAGTTTGTTCAGGATAAGTTTTATGGATGTGTTTGTCTTAGGATGAGTTTGTTCAGGATAAGTTTTATGGCATATGGGTTATGAAATAAATAATGGGTCAAAGGGTCAGGTTATGGGTTAATGGGTCAGGAATTGAAAACTGAGTCTTTTTTTTCTCTTTCTTTTTTTCCTTTTTTTTTAAACAAAATGTCCCAGACAAAATTAGGTGTTCACTGTTACCCCTCTTTACTTGTTTCTTACTAGATAAAAAGAATAACTGTAGTTTTTCATTTTATCATTGTAAGGAATGAGTAAAGACATGAACTCGAATTTTGTTCGGGAGCAACAAAAACAAAACAATGTGAGAACAAAAGTGTGATGAACAATGCACTCAAAGGTAAATGATAGAAATTTAAATAATAGGAGTTGATGCGCTCAAAAGTAAAAAACAGGAGCCGATGTACTCAAAAAATAAATAACAAGAGTCGATATGCTCAAAAGTAAATAATAGGAGCTGATGCGCACAAAACTAAAAGATAGGAGCCAATGCGCTCAAAAGTAAAAGATAGGAGCCTATGCGCTCAAAAAGTAAAAGACAAAAATTTAAGGAGCAATGAACTAGATACTTGGATGAGTCTCTTTTTTGTCTTTTCCTTTTCTTTTCTTTTTCTCTTTTTTTTAAGGAGCAATGAACTAGATACTTGGATGAGTGTAACCTTTGTCTCAAAATTAAAGTTAACGAAAATGACAACAACCCTTCATTGATTAGAATGGACTTTTTGAGGCTTGTAACGTGGCTAAGGCTAGAAGTTATGAAAGGAAATATATAAGGCTCAAACAAGTGTTTAAGGGTTGAATGAGACCAATGATCCTTGTTCAAAATTAAACTTTGTCAACTACTTTTGCACTTTCAAGCACACTTTTTTCTTATTGTTCTCCATTTCTTCCCCATTTCACTTCATTTTCTTTCATTCCCCTTTGTCATGACCCATTTCATTTCATTTTCTTTCTTCTTTCTTTCTTCTTTCTTTCCTTCTTTTTTGTTTTTGTTTTTTTTTTTTTTTTATTTTTAATCAATTTTTTTTTTATTTTTACTTCTTGCCCCTTTCACCTTTTCTTCATTTTTCATTATGCTTCAAAATAGTCATCATAGCAATTAACCTTTATTTTGTGCTATTCCCTAATGTAGGGGTGATCCTTATCCAGGGTTTATTGAATAAATTTTCAAATTCAAAAGGGATAATAAGGGATAAAGATGATGAAATTTTGTAAAAGATAGAGAAAAATGATCAATCTTCATTTTCAAATCATGATTGTTTATTTTCAAAATTTTAATTTTGAGATAAAAATATAGTGTACACCAAGTGATTATTTCTTTGCTCCCTTTTTTATTCATTTTTTTCTTTTTTCTTTTTCTCTCTTTTTTTTTTGGCAAAAGGCACTTGCAGACGCAGATTTTATTGACATCTACTAAATTGAGAATTGCCAAGAATTTGAGTCAAATGAGATCCAAATACAAGGAAGATACTTTGAAGAAATAAAAGTGAATAAATATCAAGAAAGACAATGTGATGAAGTTAACATGAGTTCAACATCACTAATTATTTTACGGTAATCACTTCAATTAACGCCTCAAATCTCTAATTATTCAAAAGTTTTGAGCTGTTGGGGGGTGATATAACTATCTCATATATGATTATCTCGACTGGTGTTGGAAATATTTCCCTCAGGTGAGGAATGTGCCGCATCATTTTCTTTTCCCAAAGTTATGCACCTCATTATTTCCTCCAAGTCTACATTGACCTCTTCAGAGGAAGCTACCTTTTTGTCTAGCTTGTATTACCCTTGAAGCGAGCAATTCTTGGATCTGAACCTTAAAGTCCTAACAGTTCTTGATATCATGTTCTATTCCTCCATAATGATAGGCATAACTTAAGTCTTCATCTTGCTTCTCCTTTTTTTTCATCGTTGCAGCTGGTGCAGTGATACTATAACCTGCTTTCTTCAACCCCTCGAATATTTTAGCCATTGGCATACGCAAGCTCATGATCTTTCTTATGGGTGATCCTTCCATCTCCAAAGCATTTACCTCATTCCTTCCATCAAGATTAGGAATTGAGTTATTGACAGTACTTGGTCTAGCCACTTCTTGAATGTCAAGCTTCCCATAAGCAATTAGCTTCCTTACTGCAGTCTTGAAAGATTCACAATCTTCAATTGAGTGCCCTGGAATGTCCCTGTGATATTTGTAAGTTAAATTTAGGTTATACCGCATTAGTAATGGTGGTTTTAGGGGACATATAGGATTTCTAGATATGAGGTGAGCATTAAACAGTCTTTGGAATAAGTCTGCATTTGGAATGGATAATCTTGGGAAAGAGGTAGGTTTTGGGGACGAGAGTGGCCTTAATTTTGGAAGTTTGACCGAAGTTGTGGGTGATTTGGGAAATTTTGTGAAGGTGCAGGTGAATATTGGGTATAGGTTGGGCAAATTGGTACATATGGTTGTAGTGTGGGAACATTGTTGATGTTGAATTGTGGGATTGGGGTGATATTTGTGGTTGGCACAATTTGGTGGGGTGGGTAATAAAGAGATGTAGGTGTAGGTGTTTGGTATAGAAAGTGAAGGTTAGGGTTATATGGTGGTTGATGACTTGAGTATTGTGGTGAATATCGATGTTTGAAGGTCTGTTAGTGTTGGACAAAATTCACTTCAGATTCTTTTTTTTTCGGATGGATTCCTTTCTTAGGAGTGGTATCCTCTGTATTACTCACTGGCAACTTTCCAACTTTGGCTAAAATCTTGATCTTTTCTCCGACAATGATCAAGTTAGCAAAATCTTTATAGGCTGCTCTGGGCATTGCCCCGATAAAAGGATTTCCCAAAGTTTCCAAGAAATATGAACACATCTCAAACGGTATCAATGAGTGTTGAACTTGAGCCGCCAAGGCTCTCCACCTTTGTGCATATCGTTTGAAAGATTCCTTATTCCCTTTCTGCATTCAGGCCAATTGTTCCCGAGTTGGGACTGTTTCCAGGTTGAACTGATATTGTTGATGATCATATATTTGATATATTAATAAGCCTTCATTTTTAGTCATTTACACTTTTCATGTACTTAATTGATTGATTTTGATTATGTTTTGTAAGTTTGGACTCAAATTAGACTTAATTGAATTTTTTAGCATAATTTACGTCTTACATTGTTTCTGTATTTGGGCTATATCTTGGGATGTAGGTGGTCTTTGGATCTGATTCTAGTGGCATTTGAAAGATAAGAGAGAGTTCTATAACTTTCATGAAGACTTCAAAGGCCCAATCACACGAGTAGATAACTCAAATTGGGGTTGAAGCGAGAACCAGAGTGCTTTTCCTAACAGCTTAACCTATGTGTACTGTTTATCACAGTTTTTGGGTTAGAGGTTGTCAAATAGGCTGAAATTTGGATACTGAATAGTTAAGACCCATATCTACAACTTTCATGTTGAACACTTTTAGAGAATCAGCCTTCTTGAAGGTGATATTGGACTTGGAAGTCAGAACAGAGGAGCTGTGACTGGGCTAGGGCGGTATGCAGTAATTTGAACGTATCTGGAGTTATAGAAATGATATTCGACTCAAACTAAAGTCATTTGAAAGCTAAGATCCAAGCCTACAACTTTCATGAAGACCACTTGGTTCAAAAATAACGAATGTAATGACTTCAGAGCTGCATGATTTCGGAGACAAGGAATCTCCATAATTTTCCACTCACCAAAAGTCATTTGACATTTTTAACTCATTTTCCACTCATCCACCCACTAATGACTCAGCCCCCTTGTTATTTTGTATCTCTAAACCTCTATAAAAGGAGGCCTTGGTAGATCATTGAGGGTGTTAGGTGTTAGTTACCAAAATGATGTCATTTTGTTACTAGGTTTTCTTGTAGTAATTTTCCTTTGTTCTAAATTAAAGTCATGTTCTTCTTCTTCTTCTTCTTCTCTCTTTCTTTCTTCTTATCTATGAGTAACTAAGTTTCATTTTACTTGGGTGAAAGGGTGAAGCTCTTGGTAATAAAGTAAGGTTAGATTTATTCTTCTCTTATGCTTAAATGATTTATATTTTCTAGTAACCATTATACGTATTATAATTTGTTTCTTATAATTTAGAAATCATCTTTGTAAAGAGGAGTTCTTGATTTGTTGTAGACAAAATATTGGCACAATGAATGCTTTAACCCATTTATAAGTGGTGGTAATATTTTTAGGAAACATAATATAATTACGTATATTATTTTAAATGGACTTTTAATATTGTATTTTCCGATTGGAACCTCCATGTTGCGAGGATTCGAATTGAGTTATAAAAGAAATTAATATTACCTTTACTTTATTTACCAAGAGTGGATCTTTTAACCCAAGTAAATAATTTACTTCACCTTAATTAATCTTCAACAATTCCCTGTGGATCGACCTCGGACTCCCGAGAAATTTATTACTTGAGACAACCTGCACTTGGGTTCGCAAAGCAACAATGAATTCCGCATCAAGTTTGTAGACTTGTTTGAAACTAAAAATTGTGCATCAAGTTTTTGGCGCCGTTGCCGGGGACTTGATTTGAAGACTGAATTTCTGGTGTAAAAATTTGTATATATACTAACATACTAACTAGTGGGAGAACCTCTCCCTTTTTAATTTCTGTGCATACTAACTTAGTGGGGGAACCTCTCCCTTTTATTTTACGCACTAACTTAGTGGAGGAATCTCTCCCTTTTACTTATTTTATTTTTTTGTAATTTACTTTTTGCACTTTATTTTCTACATTTTAATTTCTGTACAGTGGGGTAACTCTCCATTTTATTAGTGGGGTAACTCTCCCTTTTATTTTTTTATACTTTATTTTCGTATTTATTTTTGTCATTTTTTTTTTGTTTACTAACTTACTAACTCTCTTACTAACTATCTAACCTTTTACTTTATCTGCTTCTAACATTTTAATTTATCTGTATACTAACTTTTTAATTTTTATGCTTATTAACTTATTTGGTGGTTGGTTTATACCACACCTTTGTTAATATTTATTTACTAAGTGTTAATATATATTTGGTGGTTGGTTTATACCACACCTTTGTTAATATTTAATGGACAGTTTATATTACTAGCTTGTACATTTTCTTTTCTATTGTAAGTTACTTGTTTATGCTTAATTGGTATCGTGATTTAAATTCTGGTCGTTTGGTTAGAGTTAATCCAGGTACTTTACATATTGATTTGTTTGAATCACAATCACACACATTAAGCACAATGGCTGAAAACGAAAGTGTGCATGATGAACATGAAAATCAACCGTTGCGAACTATGCGTGAGTATCTGCAACCATCTCGAAATTCTAGTCCATCATGTTTTATCTTTCCACTCAATGCCAACAATTTTAGATTCAAGCCAGGTATGATTTCTTTACTTCCTAATTTCCATGGTTTAGAATCTGAAAGCCCATATTTACATCTAAAAGAATTTGAGGAAGTATGTACTGCTTTTCATGATCAAACTTGCACTGAAGAGGTTGTTAAGCTTAAATTATTTCCTTTTCCTTTGAAAGATAAAGCAAAAACTTGGCTTAACACTTTGAAACCAAGATCAATTGGCACATGATAAGAAATGCAATGTGAGTTTTTGAAGAAATTTTTTCCAACATATAAAACCAATGCTTTGAAAAGACAAATCCAAAATTTTTCCCAAAATTCCAATGAAGCATATTTTCAAAGTTGGGAACGTTTTAAAGATTTGTTGAATTCTTGCCCACATCATGGTTTTGAAAAATGGCACACTATAAGCTTCTTTTATGAAGGGTTAACACCCAAAACCAAACAATTTGTGGAAACAATGTGCAATGGTGAATTTCTTGATAAAGAACCTGAAGAAGCTTTAGACTATTTAGACCATTTGGCTGAAAATTCTCAATCTTAGCACGGTACTAATCCTTCTGAAAATTCAATTAGATTTAACCTTGCAAATGCTAGTAAAGGAAAATATCATCTTAGTCAAGAAGAAGATCTAAATGCAAGGTTTGCTAGTTTGGCTAGAAAGGTTGAAGCCATGGAATCCGGAAAAGTAAAAGAAATCAAATCTGTGCAAAATGAAGAAATTTGTGGCATTTGTGATGAATTAGGACACTCAACAAATGAATGTCTAAAACTTCCTGTTTTTAAAGAAGTTGTGCATGAGCAAGTAAATGCAATGAATAATTTTAAAAAGCCATTCACTTCTTCTTTTTCAGATACATATAATCCGGGATGGAGAAATCACTTGAACTTCAGTTGGAGGAATAGCAACCAGCCACAATTCATGCAACCACCACCTCCTCAGGCACAACAAGATTCTCAAAATCCTCAAGGATATGCACCCTATGTCCCACTATATAGGAAAAACCTTGAAGGAACATTGCATGCATTCATGGAAAAATAAGAGGCCATCAATAGCCAAAACACTCAAGCCATGATTGACATAAAAGACACTCTTGCTAAACTTTCTTCTGCACTTGCCATTCATGAGAAAGGAAAGTTTCCCTCTCAACCTCAACCAAATCCCAAGGGTCAGTTTAGCCTAAATGAGGGTGGTTCAGAAAGTCAAAAAATAGATCAAGTCAACTCAGTGATAACTCTTAGGAGTGGAAAGGTTGTTGAAAAACAAATTCCTGAACTTTTTGAGAAAGATGATGAGTCAATTCCCAAAGATGAGGAAGGAGTTGATAAGCCACCTAGCCAAAAAGAGATTAAACCCTCGTCTTCACCCCCATTTCTTCAAGCATTAAATAATTCAAGTAAAGTGAATCATAACAGTGACATTTTTGAAATCTTTAAACAAGTGAAGGTCAATATTCCTCTGTTAGATGTTATCAAGCAGATTCCTTGTTATGCCAAATTTTTGAAAGACTTGTGCACTGTTAAAAGGAAACATAATGTGAAAAAGAATGCATTTTTGACAGAACAGGTAAGTTCCATTATTCAAAACAATAATGAGTTGAAATATAAAGACCCTGGTTGTCCTACAGTTTCATGCATTATTGGTGAATATAAAATTGAGCGAGCTTTACTTGATCTTGGTGCTAGTGTTAATTTGCTTCCATATTCAGTTTATCAGCAACTCAACCTTGGTGGGTTAAAACCAACTTCTGTAACTCTTCTACTTGCTGATAGATCAATTAAAATTCCAAAAGGAATAGTAGAAGATATGTTGGTACAAGTTGATAAATTCATATATCCTGTGAATTTTATTGTCTTGGAAACTGAACCTATGGTTGATAGTTCTAAGTCAGTTCCTGTTATTTTAGGTCGCCCATTTTTAGCAACATCTAATGCTTTGATAAATTGTAGAAATGGAGTGGTGAAGCTAACTTTTAGAAATATGACACTGGAGCTTAATGTTTTCAACATGTGCAAGCAACCACGTGAAGTTTATGATGAAAAGGAAGAGATTGAAGGGATTGAGGCCATTATAGATGATCATCTTCAAATCAGGAGTTCTTCTGACCCATTAGAAATCTGTTTAATTAATTCATTTGATTCAGTTATATAATTAGATGATGATGTTTCTGAAATATGCTCTTTACTTGACTGTACACAGGAAATGGAATACAAAGCATGGAAGCCAAGGTTCGAAAAGCTAAAATCCATGAATGATGATGCTCATGAAGAAGTACCCACACTGGAACTGAAGCTATTACCTGATGGGTTGAAGTACACATTTTTGGGAGAAGAACAAAGCTCTCCAGTGGTAATTTCCTCATCCCTGACCAAAGAACAAAAAGGTAAGTTGATAGAAGTACTTAAAAGGCATAAAAATGCAATTGGATGGACATTAAAGGATATCAAAGGCATTAATCCATTAATTTGTACACATAGAATACATTTAGAGGATAATGGTAAAATATCTCAACAACCTCAAAAAAGATTAAATCCACACATGAAAGAGGTAGTTAGAGCTGAAGTTCTTAAATTACTTGATGTTGGAATTATCTATCCTATCTCTGATAGCCAGTGGGTAAGCCCTACACAAGTTGTGCCTAAGAAATCTGGAATAACAGTGGTTGAAAATGAAAAAGGAGAATTAATACCTACCCGAGTTTCATCTAGTTGGTGTATGTGTATTGATTTCAGAAAATTGAATGCAGCTACTAGGAAAGACCATTTTCCATTGCCATTTCTTGATCAGATTTTGGAAAGAGTAGAAGGACATCCCTACTATTGTATTCTTGATGGTTATTCAGGGTATAATCAAATACCAATTGCATTGGAGGATCAAGAAAAGACCACTTTTACTTGTCCCTTTGGCACTTTTGCATATAGAAGAATGTCTTTTGGTCTTTGTAATGCTTCGGCAACTTTTCGAAGATGCATGCTAAGTATTTTCAGTGACATGATTGAGCATTATTTAGAGGTTTTCATGGATGATCTGACAGTTTTTGGAAATTCTTTTGAAAATTGTCTTGATAATTTGGAAAAAGTTCATAAAAGATGCGAAGAAAAAGGATTTGTGTTAAATTGAGAAAAATGTCATTACATGGTTACCTCAGGAATAGTGTTAGGTCATGTGATATCTTCTAAGGGAATTGAAGTTGATAAGGCCAAAGTTGAATTAATTGCTCATTTGCCTTTCCCAAAAATAGTCAGAGAAGTTCGTTCCTTTTTAGGACATGCAGGATTTTACAGAAGATTTGTAAAGGACTTTAGTGCCATATCTAGACCTTTATGTAATCTTCTAACAAAAGATACACTATTTGATTGGACTTAAGATTGTCAGAAATCTTTTGAAAAATTAATCAGTCTTTTAACTTCTGCTCCTATCATGCAATCTCTTGACTGGTCTTTGCCTTTTGAGTTAATGTGTGATGCTAGTGATTTTGCTGTTGGCACTGTTTTAGGCCAAAGAAAGGAAGGTAAGCCTCATGTAATTTATTACGCAAGTCAAACTTTGAATAGTGCACAAATGAATTACACCACTACTGAAAAAGAACTACTTGCTGTAATTTTTGCATTGGACAAATTTTGAGCTTATTTAATTGGTTCGTCCACTATTGTTTTCACTGACCATGCTGCTGTTAGATATTTAATGTCTAAACAGGATGCCAAACCTAGATTGATATGGTGGATCTTGTTGCTTCAAGAATTCAACATCATAATAAAAGACAAGAAATGAGCCAAAAATGTTTTTGCAGATCATTTGTCAAGGCTGACAACAGGCTCATCTTTTGATAGCACACCTATCAATGATTCTTTTCTTTATGAATTTTTATTTTCTGTCAATTCCATGCCTTGGTTTGCTAACATTGTCAATTTTCTTGTAACAGGTAAGATGCCGCCTCAGCGGACACACCAAGACAGAAAAAAGTTTTTGATTGAGGTGAAAAATTTCTTTTGGGATGACCCATATTTGTTCAAATATTGTCCTGATCAAATCTTTTGGAGATGTGTACCCGATAATAAGGTGAGTAGTGTCATTAAATTTTGTCATTCAGAAGTATCTGGAGGTCATTTTACTTCAAAGAAAATAGCTGCAAAAATCTTGCAGTGTGGATTTTATTGGCCCACTTTATTCAAGGACAGTTATACTTTTTGCAAAAGTTGTGAAAGTTGTCAAAAATTAGGGTCCATTTCTAAAAGAAATATGATGCCTTTGAACCCTATCCTTGTCATTGAAATTTTTGATTGTTGGGGAATTGATTTCATGGGTCCATTTCCATCATCTTTTGGATTTGTGTATATTTTGGTTGCAGTTAATTATGTCTCAAAATGGATTGAGGCGATTCCATGTCGGCACAATAATCATAAAACTGTTCTAAAATTTTTAAAAGAAAATGTTTTGAGTCAATTTGGAATTCCTCGAGCTATCATCAGTGATAGGGGAACACATTTTTGTAATAAATCATTTGAATCATTAATGAAGAAATATTGCATTACCCACAAAATTGTAACCCCTTATCATCCTCAGACAAGTGGACAAGTTGAATTGGCAAATAGAGAGATTAAACAAATTTTGGAAAAAACGGTTAACCCAAATCGTAAAGATTGGTCTTTAAGACTAAACGATGCACTTTGGGCTTACCGTACTGCTTTTAAAACATCTTTGGGCATGTCTCCCTATCGGTTAGTTCATGGAAAACCTTGTCATTTGCCTGTAGAATTGGAGCATAAAGCATTTTGGGCCATTAAAGCTTTCAACTTAAGTCTTAGTGATACTTCCAAGTTACGCAAATTGCAATTGAATGAACTTGAGGAATTAAGAAATGATGCATATGAAAACTCAAAGATTTATAAAGCTAGAACAAAAGCTTTTCATGACAAATCAATTTTGAGAAAAACTTTTGAAATTAGTCAAAAAGTTCTGCTTTATAATTCTCGTCTTCATCTATTCCCTGAAAAATTGAGATCTAGGTGGATTGGTCCTTATATTGTCAAACATGTGTATTCTTATGGGGCCATAGACATTGAGAATCCTAAGAATGGTATTGTATATAAGGTCAATGGACAAAGACTCAAACCATTTCTGGAACATCAAGTTGTTAAGGTAGAATCCATTTCTCTTTCTAATCCTTGTTATGAGTAGAATTTATTTTAATGTTGTTTCTTTCTTTTTGCAGTTCTTTGTGTTCCCTGTTAAATGGCGGATAATGGTACTCCGTGACTCTCAAGTCGGTTTGTTTTTCAGTTTTCCATAATAACTGATTTCTTCTCCTTTTAAAATGGATGTCATTCTCTCAAATCTAAGAAAACATTTCCCTTCTCTCCCTCTAAATGCTCTAACAAAAGTCTATGAAGCTAGGTGTAAAAGACCGAGATTGTTAATGTATAAGGGCATCCCAGAAGATATATGCTGGATAATTGAAGCAAAGGTTCGTTTAGTTGGTGAATTTTCAGATTCATTTGTCCTATACATGCCTGGTCTCGGTAAAAGTTCATTTTCAAAAAGGAGAAGAGCAAAAAGAATGAAAGTTTGTTATAAGTGTGCACGATGGAATTGCAACATGCGATATCGCTCTTTGGGGATGGTTTCCGTAAACAGAGAAGATAAAATATTCTTCATTAAGAATGGACTAAGTAAGGAGTCATTAGATAATATCTTATTGACTCTTGAGACGCATTCTTGTGGAATTGTGCAGCGTGAACTTCTTAGTTTGTGGAATCTCTTCAGGGACGAGCAAGAGCATTACAGTCTTGGGAATCTGACTCAAAAAGACCCTGTTTGCCAATTTATAAGAAAATTGGATGGGAAGCTTATCCTCGACTCATAGAAGGCGTTTAAGCCGTTTTTGGATGTGAAACCAGAGGAAGATGTGAGCCACAATCACAATGACATGTATATATTATCTTGTACATTTTCCAAAAAAAAAGAGAAAAAAGAAAAAAAAATAAAAAAAGAGAAAAAAATGAAAGAAAGAATAAAAAAGGCGAAACTTCGGTTGTACTTGGTCTTTAATTAGATTAGGAGCTCCTGCCAATGGAGTGGCAGACCCGTCATTGACTCGGGTGGACCTTCGTACGTCGGTCGATAAATAAGATTCGTGTGCCATGCTCTGTAGAGAGCCGTGCAAGCATTCCCAGGTTTTAACCAAAGGCTCTGCTTGCTGATGGACAGAAAGAAGCGCCCCATGTTTGTATTCTCGCGTGATAATGCCTCTGAGCTGGATCCTGTGATTTAATGCCATGGGCTTTTCAGCGACCTCTCACTGGTTGTGGTCGTTGGTGGTAGCTGTCAGATTTACGCACTTTAATTAGTGGCGTCGTAGCTCAATCCAAAATATCCCACAAGTGGGAGGGAAGAATGCCCAGATTAGCTGAGCCGTCTTGGTATTATTGCACTCATGACGCTTGACATAAAGATCTGCCATGAAACCTGTATATAAAGGTATGTAATCATTTGTTATTATTATTTTATCTTTGTATGATTTTGTTGAATTTTGATTTTGGACAGACGATCCTTTGAATGGGATCCTTCGGGGGTTTCTAGACTTCTTTACCCTGATGGTTTTCTTGAAGTAAAAAAAAATAAAAAAAACAAAAAAAACAAAAAAACAAAAAAAACAAAAAAAAGTTATTTTTAAATTTTAAACTTTTCTGACACCAGTCAACCTACCTGTATAGGAGCTATTATTACTTTGTCTATTCTCTTCCCTATTTAAACACTCCATTTTCTTCACTTTCCTGCAACTCATAATCATTCAAAGAGAGTGTGAGTGTAGAAATAGAGGGAGCTTCTTCTTCAGTTCATAGATTTCTCAGTATCTGTGTATTTTGTGGGACAAGTTATGGGAATGGTTTAGAGTTTGTAAACGCAGCAAGCACTGTTGGTAGAACACTTGCTGCGAGGAACATTCGTGTAGTATATGGGGGAGGTTACCTTGGGTTAATGGGGGCTGTATCACTTTTTGCATTTGTAAGAGGTGGTCAAGTTTTAGGTGTCATTCCTGAACCTTTAACTCGAAGGAACATCGTTGGAAAGACAATTGGACTGGAAATTCAAGTATCATCTATGCATGGACGAATGAAGGTGATGCTTGAAAACTCTTACGCATTCATTGTCTTACCTGGTGGTTTTGGTACTTTGGAAGAAGTCTTTCAAGTTGTCTCTTAGGCCCAATTGAACATCCACCATAAACCCATAGGTTTGTTGAATGTTAATAATTTCTTTGATAATTTATTATCTTTTGTTGACCATGTTGTGGAACAGAAATTTGTCACACCTTCTGCAAGACGACTCTTATCTCTGCTTCTATTGTTGATGAGTTGATTGATAAATTAGAAGCTTTTGTTTATGAACCTTGATCCAAGAATGACTCAGATAGATTGGTCCGAAGGAAGCGGTGAAGGAAGTAGTGAAGGAAGCAAAACGAAAAGAAAGCCAGCCAAGACACTCCAACTATTTAAATAATTACAAGCTTTAGTTTTATTTATCATACTTTGTTTCTGATTTGTGTGAGGTTTTTCTTTTCAGTAATTGCAGCAACAGGTAATATATTCTATCCTTTTTCCTATCTATGTTTTGACATTAAGGACAATGTTGTGATCTGGTTGGGGGGAAGGATGGTTGTAAAAAAAACCCAAAAAAAAAAATTAGGAAGTATGTTTGTTAATATGTTTATTGTGTTTATATTAAAAAAACCCAACAAAAAATTCAAAAGTGTGTTTGTTAATATGTTTGTTGTGTTTGTCATCAATTTATTAACAACAAAAGTAATTAGGGATGACAGAGTAAAGAGTAAATTATTTACTCTTGAGACGCATCAAAAATTGATGGCAGAGTAAGGAGTAATTGGGGTAGTAACTAGTTTGTGTGGAAGTAGCAATTCAAATTCAGGGAAATTTGCATAATTGAGCAAATTGTCTTCTTTATTAAAATTCACATGCTTGGTTATGGATGTTGAATTGGTGGACTGAGAATGATAGAATTATGCCTTGTGAGATTTTGAGCATATTGATGAATGGATTGAACATTTGTACCATTCTTTTCTTTATTGTGTGAATTTCACTCATGAAATTGTTACTCTAGAACTTGCTTTGATTCTTTTTGAGACTACATTTTCATATGCATACATAAATATGATTGAGGCATTTTTCTTGAAATAGCTACTTTAATCAAATAGCCAGCCTTATTTAGCAGCATGTTGTCTCAATATGATATCAAGCATATGACTTCTTAGAAATTCTCTGATTCTTGCCAACATAAAGCATTAGAAATGACCTATTTCCCCTTGCTTAACCCCTTTGAGCTTATTTGACTATTCTTTGTTTCAAACTCATTATATGCCTTAAATGAAAAACCATGTTCTTACTTGACCTTAGGGAATAAGAGAACATTAGTTTTGTCATTCGATGAGTTCTTGAGCAAGTGTGGGGATGTGTGTGCAGAATGGTTAAAAAAATGTATATATAATGTTCTTTTTATAAAAAAAAATCATAAAAAAAATATCAATAAAAAAAATGTAAAAAGAAGAGGGTTAACAAGGTAATGAAGGAAAGGAAAAGAATATGTAAAGAGAATTTGTATTAGGTGGAGTTGGGATAAACTTTCATGCTTGTTAATTGAACTCAGCTCTCATGCTATTTTATTCTCTGGTATTTAACTTGTCATATCCATATTACCTCTTCCTTTACCTTGACCCTATTACAACCTTGGATAAAGTCCTCATGATTTGTGTGTGTATGTGTTCTTAGTAGTGGAGAAGTAGAAGATAAGCAAGCTTATGGTAGTGCAATTTTCATGGGTTGAATTGAGTGAAATACCTACCTTTTAAACACTTGAGGGATTGAGAGTGAATCTTGTGAAAATCTATCATTCTTGACTTATGCTTTTCAATTGAAGTTTCCTTGCTTGTTGGTTTAAGATGTGAAGATATGTTACCTCATGAATGATTTGATTACTTGAATGATTGGTTGCTCTTCATTTTTAAATTAAGTCTTTTAGAGTGTTTAACTTTTGAGTTTGTTTTGTTTTTGTTTTTTTTTTTAGTTTTGGTCTTGTGTTTTGCCCAAGAGTGCAAAAAGCTAAGTGTGAGAGAATTTGATGATCACATATTTGATACATTAATAAGCCTTCATTTTTAGTCATTTACACTTTCCATGTACTCAATTGATTGATTTTGATTATGTTTTGTAAGTTTGGACTCAAATTGGACTTAATTGAATTTTTTAGCATAATTTATGTCTTACGTTATTTCTGTATTTGGGCTATATCTTGGCATGTAAGTCGTCTTTGGAGGTGATTCTAGTGGCATTTGAAAGATAAGAGAGAGTTCTATAACTTTCATGAAGACCTCAAAGGCCCAATCACACGAGTAGATAACTCAAATTGGGGTTGAAGCAAGAACCAGAGTGCTTTTCCTGACAGCTTAACCTATGTATACTGTTCATCACAGTTTTCAGGTTAGAGGTTGTCAAATGGGCTAAAATTTGGATGTTGAATAGTTAAGACTCATATCTACAACTTTCATGTTGAACACTTTTCCAGAATCGGACTCCTTGAAGGTGATATTAGGCTTGGAAGTCAGAACAGAGGAGCTATGACTGGGCCTGGGCAGTATGCAGTAATTTGAACGTATCTGGAGTTATAGAAATGATATTCTACTCAAACTAAAGCCATTTGAAAGCTAAGATCCAAGCCTACAACTTTCATGAAGACCACGTAGTTCAAAAATGACGAATGCAATGACTTCAGAGCTGCATGATTTCAGAGACAAGGAATCTCCATAATTTTCCACTCATTTTCCACTCATCCACCCACTAATGACTCAGCCCCATTGTTTTTTCTTTATCTCTAAACCTCTATAAAAGGAGGTCTTGGCAAATCATTGAGGGTGTTAGGTGTTAGTTACCAAAATAATGCCATTTTGTTACTAGGTTTTCTTGTAGTAATTTTCCTTTGTTCTAAATTAAAGTCATGTTCTTCTTCTTCTTCTTCTTCTTCTCTCTTTCTTTCTTCTTATCTATGAGTAACTAAGTTTCATTTTACTTGGGTGAAAAGGTGAAGCTCTTGGTAATAAAGTAAGGTTAGATTTATTCTTCTCTTGTGCTTAAATGATTTATATTTTCTAGTAACCATTATACGTATTATAATTTGTTTCTTATAATTTAGAAACCATCTTTGTAAAGAGGAGTTCTTGATTTGTTGTAGACAAAATATTGGCACAATGAACGCTTTAACCCATTTATAAGTGGTGGTAATATTTTTAGGAAACATAATATAATTACGTATATTATTTTAAATGGACTTTTAATGTTGTATTTTCTAATTGGAACCTCCATGTTGCGAGGATTCTAATTAAGTTATAAAAGAAATTAATCTTACATTTACTTTATTTACCAATAGTAGATCTTTTAACCCAAGTAAATAATTTTTACCATAGTAATAAAATATTTACTTCACCTTAATTAATCTTCAACAATTCCCTGTGGATCGACCTCGGACTCCCGAGAAATTTATTACTTGAGACAACCTGCACTTGGGTTTGCAAAGCAACAATTAATTCCGCATCAAGTTTGTAGACTTGTTTGAAACTAAAAATTGTGCATCAATGGTCCCATAAACTGGTTTGCCCAATCATCCCAAGAAGAGATTTTAGAGAGGTCTTGTTGGATACATTATTCTAAAGCAAGCCCAGTCAAGCCCTCATGAAAGAAGCTGACAAGGAACTTCCAGTCCTTTGAACAAATTGAAATTTTAGTAATGTATATTTTTAGATGGAAAAATGGGTTGGTGCTCCCATCATATTTGTCGAATTCTAGAACCTTAAAGTCCTTTGGGATGATAATGTTAGCAGTAGAGCACAACTCTTCTACCCCAAGGGGACCATAGGTGTTGGGACCCTTGATTACTTTGATTTGTTCTTTGATGCAGATTAAAAGTTGCAAACCCAAGTGTAGGTTATCTCAAGTAACAAATTCTCGGGAGTCCGAGGTCGATCCACAGGGAATTGATGAAGAAAAAATTTATTGACGTAAGGAAAATATTTTGTCACAACAATAAAGGTGGTAAAACTTAGTCACAAATAAAAAAAGATTTACTTGGGTTAGGAGATCCACTCTTGGTAAGTAAATTAAGGACAAGATTAATTCTTTTTATAACTCAATTAAAATCCATGCATAATGGAGGTTCCAATCGGAAAATACAATATTCAAAGTTCATTTAAAATCATATACGTAGTTATGTTATGATTCCTCTAATTATCTATTAATACCACCACTTATAAATGGGCTCAAGTATTCATTGTGCTAGTATCTTGTCTACAACAAATCAAGATCTCCACTTTACAAGGAGGGTTTCTAAATTGATTGGAAATAAAATACAACACGTATAATGACTACTTGAAAATATATCATTTAAGCACAAGAAAGAAATGAATGTAACCTTATTTCATTACCAAGAGCTTCACCCTTTCATCTAAGTAAAATAAAAATTTGTTACTTATAGACAAAAGAAAGAAAGAGAGAAGAAGAAGAAGAAGAAGAACATAACTTCAATTTAGAACAAAAGAAAACTGTAACAAGATAAACAAACAATACAATAGCATGATCTTGACCTCTAAGACCAAGACCCCTAAAATGATCAGCCAAGGCTCCCTTTTATAGAGGATTAGGGATACAAAATGACAAGGGGGCTGATTCATGAGTGAGTGGATGAGTGGAAAATGCCAAATGACTTTTGATGAGTGAAAAATTATGGAGATTTTTTATCTCCGAAATCATTTAGTTCTGGAGTCATTGAATACGTCAGAATATTGAAATATGGTCTTTATAAAAGTTGTAGGCTTTTCTTTTAGCTTTCAAATACTATCAGAATCACCTCAAAAGACCACCTACAACCTGAGATATGGTCCAATTACTACAAAGTGTTCAGGCTCAGTTATAGCTCTTCTATTCTAACTTTCAAGCCCAATATGACCTCTAAAGTGTTCGAATTGAGTATTGTGTTCTTCATAAAAGTTGTAGATATAGGTCTTAACTTGCAGATACCAAAATTTTAGCCCAATCCAGATCTTACAGCCCAAGTTATGCTCTAATTACTGCACACTATTTAGGTTCTAATCACAAAACCCGTATTTTAACTTCCAAGCCCAATTTGTTTCACTAGATGTCCGACTTTGACCTAGAACTCTTCATAAAAGTTGTAGATATCTATCTTTTCTTTCCAACAAGGTAAAGCACATAATTGTTAGAATCTAAAACTCAAGATATAACCTAAATACAAAAATAATGTAAGACGTAAATCATACTGAAAAAATTAATTAAGTCCAATTTGAGTTCAAACTTATAAAACATAACCAAGCTCGATCAATTAAGCACATAGAGAGTGTAAATGACTAAAAATGAGGGTTTATTAATGTATCAAATATGTGATTATCATTCTTCCATCTTTTCCATCAATTCTTCCTTCATCTTATCATCTTGAATTATTGCATAACTAGTCCTAGTAAGAAATCCTATTGACACCTGGATGGACGCATGCGGTTATTCCCATGTGAACTTAGTGTTACCATGAACCTCATTTCGAGTACCTTTCGATGAACGATACTCTTCTCCAATAGGAATCACTAGCGATGCAATATTTGAGGTTCCTTCCACAAAAGGCATCTCAGTGGTGACCCTAGGGTTTGTCCCCATGGAAGTCATAGTTGGCGGGTGCAAATGTGTCCTAACCACTCCTATATTTTCAGCTGCCCCAATCAAGGTGAGGGTCTCCCTCATGGCTGATAGCTTCCTCCATTCTTCTCTGAGACTCTGCCATTTTATTCATCCTCCCTTTTATCTCATCTACTTCCATACTCAGATTTCTTCCTTCGTTCTCAGCTGCCATTGTTGTAAGCTTCGTTCGAGCCCTTGCATTGTGAACTCGGGTTTGATTGGTATCTTCTTTCTTTAATCGCGTAATGGTTCCTTCTGTTTGATTTATTAGAACAGAATAACATCATACAAAGAATGAGATGAAATGAATGAGATGCATAAGATGAAATGAATGAACTTTGTAATGAAAACATTATGTTTTTAAAAAAAAAATACTAGGAATGCTATGAAGACGCAAGATGATGTTTTTTTCTAGTGCTAGGAATGCCATGAAAATGCAAGATGATGATTTTTTTTCTTTTGAAGAATGTTAGGAATGCCATGAAAATGCAAGATGATTTTTTTTTTTTTAAGAATGCTAGGAATGCCATGAAAATGTAAGATGATGATTTATTTTTTAAGCTTTTTTTTTAAAATGCAAGAATGAATGGCATGAGGAAAAAAGAAGTACACTCCCTTCGTGTCCTAATGGGATTGCCTTAAACTAGAGATTTTTTATCCTAAATATCTAAGAGTCCTTATGATCCGTGAGAACTTCCATTGGGTGGTTCTTCTATTCAAAAGGTCTCTAGAGCTAAGTCCCATTTCAGAATGTTGACCACAAACAGTGGGTAAACCACTAGGTGTGAGACATTCATGAAAAGGGCACACTCTAGATGAGGTTTTACGATAACCAAACAGGATGTACATCTGATGCGCGATGTTGTGCTCGCCTCAAAATAGACTAGGATTTAAATGGAATATAGCATAGTGCATAACCTAGGTCATCTCCCAAGGATCAATTCGGATTTCTCAAGTATATTAAAAATTATCAAAAGGTAGGGGGTTTTATTCATCAAGTAACAGAATGCAAATTCGATAGTAATTAGGAATAAATTCAAAACTGAAAACACCAATCCAAGGGCTTCAAATCAAGTGGCAAAGTAAATCATAGTTCAAAGATAGTAAAATTATTTATGCAATTACCTCTGTTAATTCAAATTCAATAAGATAATCACCTAGAATTTAATCAACTAAAATAGAATCACAATCGCAATTCTTGATTAAGATTGAATTAAACATAATTTTGAATTAACATAGATTATCAATCGATGATTTATTCTCCATTAAATTCAGATTAATCAATCCAAATCTATCTTCAATTTTGAAACATAATCATAAATCAATTAAAGAAGGAGAAGAGGAAAGAACACAATCAGAAATCATAAATAAAATAAAAGAACACAAAACTCTAACCACAATCATTGAATTCCTTAGATTGATTGGATCTTTAGCCTTCCATGGCCATCACCATTGAAGAGATATAGATTAGAGAAAAGAGGAAAATGAAATAGAGAAGACGAAAAGAGAAGAAAAAGGGTTTCTTGATTCCTATCGTAAAACTTTCAAAATCAGGATTTGTAAAAAGTGTGTTTTTCGTATTCTGCCTAAACCTATTTGTAACTGAAAATTCTTTTGCAATTCCTAATCTACCCCTAGCCCAATATGTAGCCCTCTGAATAAGCTTTACAGAGACATATAGTTTGCCTTATTTGGGTTTAAATTGAGAGAGTTAAGCCCAAATCAGTGAGGGAAGGTCCAAGCTTTATGACAGCAACAGCATCCTAATTTCGAGGCTCAATTTCACCCTGAATCCAGCTGAATTAGAAAAACTACATTTGATGCAAAATTGTGTATCTTTGTCTCAGATTTTAGGGGACATCAAGATCATCCAAATATGACATTTGTAGCCCAAGATATGGCCTATATAAGATAGAAAGGTCAAAACGAGTTAAATTCTGAAAATTAATAAAGCTTTTACAACTAAGCTCAATGAGGCCCAATGATAATTATGATTTTTAACATATTAATTATCCACACAATTACCTTATTAATGATGTCCTGATTGTAATTAAGTGATCTTAGCACTCATTTAGATCATTGGGTTGAATTGGGCTTTAAAGCAAAATTTTTGGATTTTAATGCATATTGACAGTGGTTCAGTATTTTGACCATAACTTGAGTTGTACATCTCTGATTTTGATGTTCTTTACATGCTAGGAAAGATGAGAAAAAGATCTACAAGTTTTTTGAAATGTCAAAGTGGAAGATTCTGATGTTTACATGGTCAAATACAGCCTTGAAGTTGGACCAGTGGTACTGTTACGAATTCTGGACACACCTTCACTATTTTGGGCATATCTCACTGATTTCAAGCCAAAATTAAGCATATGACCACTCCTTGGAAAGCTTACTTCAAAGGTTATCTGATGGACTTGATTTGAATTAGAGATTATGACAGAAATCCAAAAGATGGAAACGTAGAAAAAGTTGAGGAATCATTGGAAGGTGGGAGACACACTTTCATAATGAGAAAATAATTCATTGGAAGGTGGGAGACACACTTTGATAATGGAGGAATAATTAACAAGAGTGGGTGAATCACTTTTGACTCTTAGTGGATGATGAAGAGGAGAGCAATCAGATTTGTGAAGAAATGATGGAGAGCTTCTACGTAGGAGTGTGATTGTAGTTTTAGTTTTGATTTTGGGAGACTTCTCTTCTTCTCTTCCTCTCCTCCTCTCTCTTTGTTATTTTCATTTTTGTATGGTTCTTGAAGGTTCTCCAATGGTGATGGCTATGGAGAGCTAAACTTCTTTAATCAATCTAAGAGATTGACATTCTTGATGATTAATCTTGAGGTCTTGTTTTAATTGCTATACATTCATCTATTAATCAAGTTTCTCTTTCTCTTCTTCTCTTGTTTAAATTCTGATTCAATGCTTAATTTGATTGGGATTTGTATATGTTAATTGCGTAATTATCATGTGCTAAGAGATGAATTCAGAGGTTAAATAATGCATAAAAGGTGTTTGATGAAATATTTAGCTTGGTTGGATCTTGGTTTTTAAGTTAATTTGGGTTTTGGATGGATGCTTAATTTGTCTAATCTTTATTAATTGAATTCTAGAAGCGTTTCTAGTAGAAGATCCATGGATCATTGAGAGACGTCTTGATGTGTTCTAAGACCAAGGATTTGGTTGATAGTTGAACGGATTTATAAAGATCAAGGATGGATTAAAAATCAAGATTGGTTAATTCTCTTGGATTGGTTATTTTCCTAATTTTGTTTACTCATTTTAATTGCTTTGTTGTTTAATCTTGCAAAACCCTTTCCCCCCTCTTTATTAACCTCTTAATCTGACTTCATAATTAGAGTGATCTACGGGCTCGACCCGGTGTTACCTTATACTACAAGTAGTTTTGGTAAATCGGTTATAAATTGATTTAAATTTGGTAATCTCGACAGTTGTCAAATTTTTGGTGCCGTTGCTAGGGATCATTCTGATTTTGTTCAATCTTATTAAGAGTATATTTAATTTCTAGTCCCTCACTAACCTTTGTGTTACTGTGTTTTGGTGATTTTTAGGAGAAAACGAGTGATTACGGGTCACTTTACAGAATTTCGTACTGACAGAAAATGTGCTCAGAATGCGCTGAAACTTGGTCAGTTGAAGGAAAACGGCCTAATAAACAATACTCACAATGTACTGTGAGGTCATCCCTGGTTTTCCCAAAATCCATCGTTTAGACCAGTTTTTTAAGTTTTTAATATTTTTATTACATTTTTTAGTTTCATTTTTGTGTAGTTTTCATGCTGTACAAGTCTCATAATTTTTAAAAATCATTACATAGGTCAATTAGATATATTTTGGTATATTTTTAGTGTTATCTAGTGTATTTTGCTTGTTTACTCATTTTGTGTTTTTTGTGTTTTGATTGGTGCATGACTAGGTCTAATCCTGATATCTTGCTTGAATTTGATCCTGAGATTGATAGAACATTGCATAGGTTCATTAGAACTCATAGGCTAAGTGAAAGAATTGGTTCTGAATTTAGTTGTGACATTGAATCTGAGGGTGCACTTGAGATCTTAAGTGATTCTAAAATCATGGCTGATAACAGGCAAAATAAGACCCTTAAAGAACTTGCTGCTCCTGATGTAACTTACCAGTCTTTGTGCATTCAATATCCTGATCTTGATGCTGACTTTGAGTTAAAATCTAGATTGATACACTTGATGCTCAAGTTTCATGGTCTTGCAGGTGAGGATCCCCATAAGCACTTAAAGGAGTTCCATGTGGTCTGTTCAACCATGAAGCCGCATGGAATCTCTGAGGAGCATATCAAGTTGAGTGCATTCCCTTTCTCTCTAGATGATGTAGCCAAGGATGGGCTGTTCTACCTTTCACCAAGTTCTGTCACGAGTTGGGATGATATGAAGAAGTTATTCTTGGAGAGGTTCTTCCCTGCATCCAAAGCAGCTGCCATTAGAAAAGACATTTGTGGCATAAGGCAAATGAGTGGTGAGACCTTGCATGAATATTGGGAGAGATTCAAGAAGCTGTGTTCGAGCTGTCCCCACCATCAAATTAGTGATCAGCTTTTGATTCAATATTGTTGGTGTATGCCCTAGAGGCTAATACATTTTCTGTATTTACATATATTCTATTATGCTATTTTATATATGAGGCATTTCATTCATTGTGTTCTTTTTGATAAACATAATAAAGTCCTTAGAATAGTAAGTTTGATGCCATAGGATATCAAGTGGATGACTTGATCTTGAGATCCTTTTGGTTACAACACTATTCTTAAATGTTCCTAGTCAAGTATTATTGTTAATTAGGACAATAATAATACATTGAGACTAGTATGTGCAGAGACTGATGACCACATCTCACGGGTCATGGATATGAGATATCAAGTCTTCATATGGGTACATATTAGAGTAATGATGTACTGGACTGACCCACCATGAGAACGCTACATGGATCGTTACGTGAGTGTCATAAGCGATTCTTATAGTGACAATGGTGTTTGTGGTCCTTTGACCTGAAATCACTACGATTCCTACATGAGGAGTTGTGTGTTTTAATGCCATCAAACGTCATCTGTAACAAGGTGATTATAAAGTTGGTTATTGGACATACCGCAAATCATGCAAAGGGATGTGAGTGACCTAGATGGGATTTGTCACTCCTACATAACAGGAGCGATATCTTCAGGCCCCCTGATTGAGTGAGACTGCGAAATGCATGGTCATGCTCAAATGAGTCAATATGAGATATTGATCTCATTTGTTGTTACAAAGTCTACTCGAGTATCAGGAAATGAATGATTGGACTATACAAGGGTGACGCATTCCATGCCTTGTGTTCAATCTAGATATCTTGACAAAGGGACTAAACGACACGGAAATATTGGTCACGAAAAGGTTATGTCAAATCACTGACATTCTTATTACTTGGGTAGCAGTGATGTATTGCTAGATACCGCTCACTGCTTGTAAATATTACTGCCAACGTAATAAGAACCTACAGGGTCACACACATAGAGCAGACTAAAATTGGAGCAATGGATCCAAGTTGGACTCGGATTCAAATATGGGCCAGACTAATAACAGATGGGTCTAGGGTTGCACAACTTACCTTGCTGCTGCTCACACTCACTTAAGGCAGTCACTATTATAAATAGTACTGCTAAGGGGGCTGCCTAGGTACATAATTCTGAACCCTAGCCGCACCTACAGATAAGTGAGTGAGAGAGCGACAGGTTTCTTCTCTTCTCTTTGCAGCTAGCACTGTGTGAGAGACGTGAGGCTCCTCTTTGCAGACGTTGGACGTTCGTGAGTCTGTTCATGTGGATACCATAGAGACATCGTTTCTATTACGATGTTAGTGATTCACGCTTCAAGAGGTAAATCATTTAAAAACTCGGATTATGGCTTTTTCGCATGGATCCTCGGTGGGAATCCCTGTTTTCCGCTGCGTGTTGTATTCGCAAAATTCACAACAATGGTATCAAAGCGTCTTGCGAAACTTTGATTCGGTTTTCTGTTTTCGTTTGCATGAGATAACATGTTTTCTGTTCTTGTTTTGACAAAAAGATATGATCTTTAATATGTTATTTCTGAAAATCGTATGAAACCCTTTGCGAAAACATATTCTGTTTCTTATGTTGTATGCAAAACCGTGATGTTGTTTTCAAAACTTTATGAAGATGTTCATATGTTCTGTGAAAACCATTTTGTATTAAGATATATGTTTTTGCGAAGCTTTCTGGTATGTATGTGATACAAACAGCGTTATGGAATCCTTATTCTCAATGCGCGGCGCAAGGGTTTAGGAAACCTTGTTCTTGGCTTCTTGCGGCGGGGTTATGGAATCCTTGTTTCTGCACAAGAGGCGCAGCGCAAGGGGTTTTGGAAACCCTATTCTTGTTTTGCGGGAGCAGCATCAAGTGTTGATGTCAAGCCGCCAACGAGGCGCCTGAGGTTCAAGTGTTGAACGACGGCTCAAGGGTTCCCTGCGGCACATGAAGTGTTCATGTTGTTCGGGCTTAGGGTTTCGTGCGGCACATGCTGCACCAAGGGAGGCGCAAGAGATTCAGCTCTTGTTTTTGGTCCAATTTTTCGGCCAGGGGCGCTGCCCCGCACCACGCAAGGGGCGGCCTCCCCGTGCTGCCTCTGCGTAGTGTGTTATTCGAAAGTACAATATTTTCTATCCTTTTATAACTCACGAAAAATAATTATGTATTATTGTTATGAGTTTATATGTTCTTTGTGATGCATGGTGCATGGTTATGGCCTTAGTCCTCTCTTTATGCCTTTTGATTTTAATAAATACGACCTGCATGTCGTGCCTTTCTCTCTACATTCTGATTGTACATTCTCTTCTCACCTAACTCCCCTCGAATGTAAAAGAGGTTTCTATATAATGTAATTATGATGTGGAGACAAGAAGGCAGCATCAAGTGAGGACGTTGGTGGGAGATGCTTGATGAAGCTGGCTTAGTTAATGCTACTCTCTTAGGGGGCCATAACCATGTCACTTTTATTATATGCCGTTTATGTATGAGATGCATGGATATTGTTTATGGTATGATAAACAGTTTAATAAATGGTGAGATCTAATAATAATAATAAAAAAATCCCTCAAAGCAAATATTAAGTCATTATGTGATGCCTTCCAATGTGTGGCACTCATCAAGACTAGTATCGATCAAGTGCAGGTCTGCCAAAGCAGGATGCCTTTATCTATATTAGTAAGACGTGGTAGGATAAAGGTAATATCCAACTGCCAACCATTGGGTCTGACTTAACTAGGCCATTTCAATAGGATTGAAGGCTTAGGGGCATGAAGTTGGGCTTTGGTCCATTAGATGGACTTGAATAAGTGTTATTCACCCAACTATCCAAGAGTTACATGTGATGTAATTGGAAAGTGTTTCCTACCTAAATAACTGAATTTTGGGTGATCAGCCAAAGCTGACTCAAAACTAGGTGAAATATGGATCTTGGCCTACTAGGAAATCTTACGATGGGATTTTCCGAGTCAATGCTGAGGGTCATTGACTTGAATAAAATAGTGGGAGGCATATTTAATTAAAAGACCTCATTAAATATGTTTATGGCATGATACTTATATTTTGCATATTTCTGTTAATAGATTACCATGGCAACAAACACATTGGGTACTTTATCATTACGATCCGTCCTTGAGAAGGACAAATTGTATGAACAATTTTCTAGACTGGTACAGAATTTGAGGATTGTCCTCAAGCAAGAGAAAAAGTGTATGTTTTGGAATAGCCTATTCTGAGCCACCTTTGCTAATGCCCCTAACTGAAAGAGATGCTTATAAGAAGCATCAAGATGATGCCTTGGACATTGGATGTCTAATGCTGGCCACTATGAACTCTGAGCTCCAAAAGCAACATGAGAACATGGATGCATATGATATGATCGTACACCTTAAGAAGCTCTATCAAGAGCAGGCCAGGCATAAGAGATTTAAGGTCTCTAAAGCAACCTTGTTTCGGGCAAGTAGTAGAAGGAAGCCCTGTTGGTGCTCATGTACTCAAGATGATTAGGTACATTGAAAACCTAGAGAGACTCGGTTTTCCTTTGGGCCAAGAGTTGGCCATCGACTTAGTCCCGCAATCGTTCTTAGGAAAGTTTTAGTCAATTTGTCATGAACTACAACATGAATGAGATTGACAAATCACTACCAGAGTTGCTAGGCATGTTGAGAACTACGAGAGAGTAACATCAACAAAGGTAAAGGGAAGGCCATAATGATGGTCCAAAAGAATAAGGGCAAGAAACAGCAGAAAAAGCCCAAGGATAACTGGAAGGGCAAGGGCAAGGATAAGTCCAAGCCAAAGACTTATGGCTTGAAACCAAGTGGGTGGAGTGGCTAAGGAAGGTACATGCTTCCATTGCGGTCGACCAGGACATTGGAAGAGGAATTGTGCCAAGTTCTGGAGGAGCTCAAAAGAAGAAGGGAAGTGAGACTTCCACTTCAGGTATTTTTGTTATTGAAGTCAATTTATCTACTTCTGCATCATGGGTATTAAATACTGGATGTGGATCTCACATTTGTGTAAATGTGCAGGATCTAAAGAGTAGTAGACCATTGACGAAGGGCGAAGTCGACCTACGAGTTGGAAATGGAGCAAAAGTTGTTGCATTAGCTGTAGGGACTTATTTATTATCTTTGCCCACTGGGCTTGTAATAGAGTTAGAGAACTGTTATTTTGTGCCTGCTATTAGTAGGAATATCATTTCTGTTTCTTGTTTGGACAAGAAAGGTTTTTCTTTTATAATAAAGGACAATTGTTGTTCTATTTATATGAATGATATTTTTTATGGTAGTGCACAATTGAGTAATGGACTTTATGTACTTGATCTCGAAACGCCCATTTATAACATAAATACAAAGAGGTTTAAATCAAATGATCTGAACCCAACTTTTCTCTGCATTATCGTTTGGGTCACATAAATGAGAAACGCATCTCTAAACTCCATAAAGATGGATTCTTGGACTCATTTGATTTCGAACCATATGAGATATGTGAATCTTGTTTATTGGGAAAGATGACAAAGGCCCCATTCACTGGACAAGGTGAAAGGACTAGTGATCTTTTAGGCCTTATACATAGTGATGTATGTGGGCCACTAAACACAGTCGCTAGAGGAGGTTTTCAATACTTCATTACATTTACTGATGATTTCAGTAGATATGGATTTGTATATCTTATGAAGCACAAATCAGAATCCTTTGAAAAGTTCAAAGAGTTCAAGAATGAAGTACAAAACCAACTTGGCAAGAGTATTAAAACCCTTCGATCAGATTGAGGAGGAGAATACTTAAGCCAATAGTTTGATGATCATCTGAAAGAGTGTGGGATAATATCTCAATTCACTCCACCAGGAACACCACAATGGAATGGTGTCTCTGAAAGGAGGAACCGGACCTTGTTGGACATGGTCCGATCCATGATGAGTCATGCAAACCTTCCAGGCTCCTTCTGGGGACATGCTCTGTTAACAGCAGCTTTCACACTTAACCGTGTTCCATCTAAGATGGTTCAAAAGACACCATATGAGATATGGACTGGGAGACGGCCCAGTATGTCTTTCTTGAAGATTTGGGGCTGCGAAGCTTACGTGAAACGTCAAGTTTCTGATAAGCTTGGACCTAAATCAGATAAATGCTTCTTTGTGGGGTATCCAAAGGAAACCAAGGGATACTTTTTCTATAATCCTACCGAGGGCAAAGTGTTTGTCGCACGGACAGCTGTGTTTCTAGAAAGGAGTTTATCTCCAAAGGAACCAGTGGGAGAAAAGTAGAACTTGAAGAAGTTCATGTTTCACAAAGCAAAGAATGAACCAATGGTGGAAATAGAGCGACCTCCACAAAATGTTGTGGAACAAAGAACTGCTCTAGTAGCACAAGACTGCGTAGGTCTAACAGGATACGTCATCAACCAGAGAGATATAGATTTCTCATGACCCAACAAGGTGACGTATTGCTCATGGATCAAGATGAGCTGTGACTTACCAGGAAGCCATTATTGGCCCGAATCCGAGAATTGGCTTGAGGCCATGAGATCGAAATGGATTCCATGTATGCCAACCAGGTATGGACCTTGGTTGACCCACTTTGAAGGGTAAAACCCATTGGGTGCAAGTGGGTTTTCAAGAAGAAAACCGACATGGATGGTAATGTGCATACCTTTAAGGCGCGATTGGTGGCTAAAGGTTTCAAACAAATTTATGGTGTAGACTATGATGAGACTTTTTCCCAGTTGCGATGCTTAAATCCGTTCGGATCTTGCTTGCTTTGTTGCAAACATACCATGATTATGAAATCGGCAAATGGATGTCAAAAGCTGCTTTCCTTAATGGAAATCTTCTCGAAGATGTGTACATGACACACCCGAGGGTTTTGCCACTCCAGAGGATGCTAGAAAAGTATGTAAGTTGCAACGATCTATTTATGGATTAAAGCAAGCTTCCAGAAGCTGGAATCTTCGTTTTGATGATATAATAAAACAGTTTGGTTTCATCAAGAATGAAGAAGAATCTTGTGTCTACAAGAAGGTTAGTGGGAACACTATTGTCTTTCTGGTATTGTATGTTGATGACATATTACTTATTGGAAATGACATCCCTACCTTACAGTCTATAAAAACTTGGTTAGGGAACTGCTTCTCTATGAAGGACTTGGGCGAAGCCACCTATGTATTAGGTATCAGGATCTATAGAGATAGATCACTGAGACTGCTTGGCCTAAGTCAGAGTACATACATAGACAAAGTGTTAAGATGATTTAACATGCATAAATCCAAGAAAGGACTCTTGCCTATGTCACATGGTGTAAGCCTATCTAAGGCTCAATCCCCTTCCACCCAGGATGAGAGGGATCGCATGAGCAAGATTCCATATGCATCTGCAATTGGATCTATCATGTATGCCATGTTATGTACTTGACCAGACATCTCGTATGCTTTGAGTATGACGAGTAGGTACCAGTCTGATCCCAGTGAAAGTCACTGGACTGCTATCAAGAACATCCTTAAGTACTTGAGAAGGACTAAGGATTCGTTCTTGATATATAGAGGTGACGAAGAGCTAGTTATAAAAGGTTACACTGATGCTAGCTTCCAAACCGATAAGGACGACTCCAGATCGCAATCAGGTTATGTTTTTTGCCTAAATGGTGGGAAATTTGTGAGTGGAAGAGTTCAAAGCGAGGAGACAGTCGCCGATTCTACCACGTAGGTGAGTATATTCTCGCCTCCAATGCGCCTAAGGAGGCCGTTTGGATCGAAGTTCATTCTTGAACTTGGCACTATTCCTAGCATTGTGGACCCGGTGGACCTCTATTGTGATAATAATGGAGCCATTGCATAAGCTAAGGAGCCTAGATCTCACCAAACCGATCCAAACATATACTTAGGCGCTTCCATCTCATTCGAGAGATCATCGATAGAGGAGATGTGAAGATATGCAGAGTACCAACGGATGATAACATTCTTTGATCCATTGACGAAGCCTCTTGCACTGTGCCAGAAGTATGAGGTCACACTAGGTCTTTAGGCATTAGATATATGCACGATTGGCTCTAGTGCAAGTAGGAGATTGTTGGTGTATGCCCTAGAGGCTAATACATTTTTCGTATTTACATATATTCTATTATGCTATTTTATATATGAGGCATTTCATTTATTGTGTTCTTTTTTGATAAACATAATAAAGTCCTTAGAATAGTAAGTTTGATGCCATAGGACATCAAGTGGATGACTTGATCGTGAGATCCTTTTGGTTACAACACTATTCTTAAATGTTCCTAGTCAAGTATTATTGTTAATTAGGACAACAATAATACATTGAGACTAGTATGTGTAGAGACTGATGACCACATCTCACGAGTCATGGATATGAGATATCAAGTCTTCACATGGGTACATATTAGAGTAATGATGTACTGGACTGACCCACCATGAGAACGCTACATGGATCATTACGTGAGTGTCATAAGCGATTCTCATAGTGACAATGGTGTTTGTGGTCCTTTGACCTGAAATCACTACGATTCCTACATGAGGAATTGTGTGTTTTAATGCCATCAAACGTCATCTGTAACAAGGTGATTATAAAGTTGGTTATTGGACATACCGCAAATCATGCAAAGGGATGTGAGTGACCTAGATGGGATTTGTCACTCCTACATAACAGGAGCGATATCTTCGGGCCCCCTGATTGAGTGAGATTACGAAATGCATGGCCATGCTCAAATGAGTCAATATGAGATATTGATCTCATTTGTTGTTACAAAGTCTACTCGAGTATCAGGAAACGAATGATTGGACTATACAAGGGTGACGCATTCCATGCCTTGTGTTCAATCTAGATATCTTGACAAAGGGACTAAACGACACGGAAACATTGGTCACGAAAAGGTTATGTCAAATCACTGACATTCTTATTACTTGGGTAGCAGTGATGTGTTGCTAGATATCGCTCACTGCTTGTAATATTAAAATGGGATTTTAATATTACTGCCAACGTAATAAGAACCTGCAGGGTCACACACATAGAGCAGACTAAAATTGGAGCAATGGATCTAAGTTGGACTCGGATTCAAATATGAGCCAGACTAATAACAGATGGGTCTAGGGTTGCACAGCTTACCTTGCTGCTGCTCACACTCACTTAAGGCAGTCATTATTATAAATAGTACTGCTAAGGGGGCTGCCTAGGTACATAATTCTGAACCCTAGCCGCACCTACAGATAAGTGAGTGAGAGAGCGACAGGTTTCTTCTCTTCTCTTCGCAGCTAGCACTGTGTGAGAGACGTGAGGCTCCTCTTTGTAGACGTTGGACGTTCGTGAGTCTGTTCGTGTGGATACCGCAGAGACATCATTTCTATTACGATGTTAGTGATTCACGCTTCAAGAGGTAAATCATTTAAAAACTCAGATTATGGCTTTTTCACATGGATCCTCGATGGGAATCCCTGTTTTCCGCTGCGTGTTGTATCCGCAAAATTCCCAACAAATATTTCTATGAGGGCTTGCTGCCGATGGATAGAAGTATGGTGGATGCCGCATCTGGAGGTGCCTTAGTGGATAAAACCCTTACTGCAGCAAGAGATTTGATAGCAAATATGGTAGCCAATGCTCAACAATTTGGCACAAGAGTCCTTACCTCCACTAGAGGAGTCAATGAGGTTCAATTGTCTCAAGTCGACCAACAGAGAATGGAACACAGAGTTGATGAATTGACTTCTTTGGTGAGGCAATTAGCAGTGGGACAACATGTACTAGTTTTCGTACAAGAGCTTGCAAGGGTGTGTGGCATTTGCTCTTGTTCATCTCATCCTACTAATGCATGCCCCACACTTCAGGATGGTGGTTCTGTTTTTCCAGAGCAATCAATTACAGCAGGTGGCATTTTTCCTGGTAGACCTCAATATCAGCAGTCCCAGCAGCCAAGATATGATCCATTTTCTAATACTTATAACCCTGGTTGGAGGGACCATCCTAGCTTGAGATATGGGAATTCTGGTCACCAACAACAACCCCAACAGCAGCAGCAATTTAGATACCAAGCTGTAGGTCCTAGCAACAAATACCAACCACGCATCAGAGACAACAACAAAGCGTGCGACCACACGTGTAGCAGCCCCTCATGTTGCCAAATCCAGCAACCACTCCATCCGAGCCATCATTGGAAGATTTGATGAAACAGATGACCACAAATAATGTTCAGTTCCAGCAAAATGTCAATGCCACCATTCAAAACCTACAAACTCAAATTAGGCAGCTGGCCACCACTGTGAGTGAGCTGAAAAGCCAAGGATCAAGCCAATTGCCTCCACAAACAATTAATAATCCAAGAGGCAATGTAAGTGCCATTAGCTTGAGAAGTGGCAGAGAAATTGATGGTCCTAATTTGCCACAACTAGAGCTCCCATTGCAGCAACCAGATACTGAATCAGTCCAAAAGAAATGTGCAGAGAATTCAGACTTAGTCATTCCACTACCCTTCCTAAATAGAGTGACACAATCCAAGCAGATAGCACAAGCAGAAATGGAAAAGGAAGTCATGGAGACATTCAGGAAGGTGGAAATCAATATTCCCCTCCTAGATGTAATCAAGTAAATTCCCAAGTATGCCAAATTCCTCAAGGAGTTGTGTACTCACAAGAGAAGACTTAAGGGTACTGAGAAGGTTAGTATGGGTAGAAATGTTTCTGCGATGATTCAGCCAAGCATGCCAAAGAAATGCAAAGATCCTGGAACTTTCACAATCCCTTGCACTATAGGCAATTCCAGATTTGACCATGCAATGCTAGATTTGGGTGCTTCTATCAATGTCATGCCTATGTTAGTGTATAAGTCTTTGAACATTGGCACCTTACAACCCACTGACATAGTGATTCAGTTAGCAAATAGGACCACTGCTCATCCTGCAGGAGTGCTGGAAGATGTGTTAGTGCGGGTGAATGAGCTGATTTTCCTAGCGGACTTCTACATTCTGGACATGGAAGATGAGTCTTCAACAAATCATGCTCCATTGATTCTAGGAAGACCATTCCTCAAGACAGCCAAGACCAAGATAGATGTGCATGCTGGCACCCTTTCTATGGAATTTGGTGAAAATGTGGTACAGTTTAACATTTTTGATGCCATGAGACATCCCCTTGAGGAGCATTCAGTTTTTCATGTTGATGTGATTGAAATGCTGGTTGATGATACTTATACTGATATGAGTGCTGAATTCCCTGATATTGTTGACTTTCTGGATTCTGTCATTTGTGATATATGTGTTAGCTGTGATACTGAACCATGTACTGCATGTGCTGAGATTTATGCAGTTATGAGTGATGATGCAAATGCTTATTTGACTAATGCAGCATATGAAAATGTGAGTCAAAATTATGTCGAATTTAATGCTGCTGAGTTGCTTGTTTCAAATAGCTTGCTGCCTTCCATTGTGCATCCCCCATCCTTAGAGCTAAAGACTTTGCCAAACCACCTTAAATATGCATATTTGGAAGATGGTGAAAAGCTGCCAATGATTGTGGCTAAGAATCTGCAACTTGAACAAGAAAAAAAATTACTGCAGGTTTTGAGGAAGCATAAGCGGGTCATCGGATGGACACTTGCAGATATTCCTGGTATTAGTCCCTCCACATGTGTGCATAGGATTTTATTGGAGGAAGGTACCAAGCTAGTGAGGCAGCCCCAAAGGAGACTAAATCCCCTGATTCTGGATGTGGTGAAGAAGGAAGCGACCAAGCTACTGCAAGCTGGCATTATTTATCCCATATCCGACAGTAAATGGGTGAGCCCAGTGCAAGTGGTTCCAAAGAAATCTGGAGTCACAGTAGTTGCAAATCAGAATAATGAGCTCCTACCCATAAGAATCCAGAACAGTTGGCGGGTATGCATTGATTATAGGCGGCTTAACCAGGCCACTAGGAAAGATCATTTTCCATTGCCTTTCATTGATCAGATGTTGGAGAGACTGGCTGGCAAGTCCCATTACTGTTTCTTGGATGGATATTCGGGCTATTTTCAGATTCATATAGCCCTAGAAGACCAAGAGAAGACCACTTTCACCTGCCCATTTGGAACATTTGCATACAGGAGAATGCCTTTTGGTCTGTGCAACGCTCCGGGAACCTTTTAAAGGTGTATAGTCAGTATCTTCTCTAAAATTTTAGAGAGTTGCATGGATGTGTTTATGGATGATTTTACTGTCTATGGCTCTTCCTTTGATGCATGTTTGGATAGTTTGGCTCGGGTTTTGCATAAGTGCATTGAAACTAACCTTGTCCTGAATTTTGAGAAATGTCATTTCATGGTAGAACAGGGTATAGTTTTAGGGCATGTAGTATCTAGCAAGGGTGTTGAGGTAGATCCTGCAAAAATAGATGTTATTTCATGCCTATCTTACCCCACATGTGTGCGGGATGTTCGTTCTTTCCTTGGTCATGCAGGTTTTTATCGGCGGTTCATAAAGGATTTTAGCAAAATTGCCCTTCCACTGTCCAACTTATTGCAAAAAGATATAGAGTTTCACTTTGACCAGAGATGCAAGGATGCCTTCAATCACTTGAAGCAAGCATTGACCAGTACACCTATCATCCAGCCACCAAATTGGACACTCCCATTTGAACTCATGTGTGATGCCTCTAATTATGCATTGGGAGTTGTCCTTGCACAGAGAGTCGACAAAGTACCTCATATCATTTCCTATGTTTCGAGGACTTTAGATGCTGCATAAGCCAACTACACTACAACCGAAAAGGAACTTTTAGCAATTGTTTTTGCTTTAGATAAATTTCGATCATATTTGCTTGGTTCTAGAGTGGTTGTATTTTCAGATTATACAGCTTTGAAGTTTCTCCTAAAAAAGCCCGATGCAAAGCCTTGGTTGATTAGGTGGATGTTGCTCTTACAGGAATTTGATATTGATATCAGAGATAAGAGTGGAGCAAAGAACCTAGTGGCAGATCACTTGAGTCGAATTGAGAGAGAGGCAGATTCTTCTTCTATCCATGATGCCTTCCCTGGTGAGCACATTTCCAAGATGCAAGGTAACATCCCTTGGTTTACAGATTTGGTTAATTTCTTAGTTGCTAGAGCACTACCTGCACATTTCACTAAGGCATAGATTGATAAACTGAAAAGTGAGTCAAAATATTATGTGTGGGATGACCCTTATTTGTGGAGATTTTTTGTAGTGACCAAGTCATTAGGAGATGCATTCCTGATCATGAGTTTAATTTTGTTCTTAGCTTTTGTCATGTATTTGCCTATGGTGGACATTTTGGACCTACTCGTACAGCTAGGAAAGTTTTGGACTCTGGATTATATTGGCCCACTCTATTACATGATGCATATTTGTTTTGTAAATCTTGTGAACAATGCCAGAGAATAGGGAATATTTCTCATAGGAATGAGATGCCTCAACAACCTTTGTTGTTTTGTGAGATATTTGATGTTTGGGGTATTGATTTTATGGGTCCTTTTCCTGTGTCATTTGGTTTTGTTTACATTCTGCTTGCTGTGGATTATGTATCTAAATAGGTGGAGGCAAAAGCCACTCGGACTGATGATTCCAAAGTTATTGTAGATTTTGTTAGATCATATATTTTCTGCAGGTTTGGAGTCCCAAAAGCCATCATTAGTGATCAAGGTTCACACTTCTGTAATTGTTGCATTGAAGCCTTGATGAAAAAGTATGGAGTCTTGCACAGAGTTTCTACACCTTACCATCCCCAGACTAATGGGCAAGCCGAGGTCTCCAACAGAGAGATTAAGCAGATACTTCAGAAAACAGTTCAACCTAACAGGAAGGACTGGAGCAAAAGGCTTGAGGATGCTTTATGGGCTTACAGGACTGCCTATAAGACTCCAATTGGGATGTCTCCTTATCGGATTGTTTTTGGCAAAGCATGCCACTTGCCGGTGAAAATTGAGCATCGCGCATTTTGGGCAGTAAAGAGGTGTAACTTGGACCTAGATCAAGCGGGCATGGAGTGAAAGCTACAGTTGCATGAATTGAAGGAGATTCTCTTGGAGGCTTATGAGAGTTCCAAACTTTATAAAGAGAATACCAAAGCCTTCCATGATAAGATGATCATGAGAAAAATATTTGAGATTGGTCAAAAAGTCCTTCTCTATAACTCCTGCCTCAAGCTCATGCCCAAGAAGCTCCGATCTAGGTGGCTTGGTCTATTTGTTGTTACTAAGATTTTTCCTTATGGTCTTTGTGCAGGGTTACAAGTGAAAATACTACCAAAGCTTTCACAGTCAATGGACATCGCCTCAAACCATTTTATGAGGGAGCTCAAGAGGACATTTTGGAGGAGGTCCACTTACAAGAAGTCGTCTACCCCACTTGATAAGGATGTTTCTTTCCTTTCCTCTTTTTTATTTTACTTGTCCTTTATTAATTGATGATTTTAATGGAATGTTGTTTTTCTTATGAGCTTTACATTGCGGACAATGTACAATTTAAGTGTGGGGGAGGAATTTTAGCATTCTGTTTTTGTTTTTGTTTTTAATTTTAATGTTTCTATTGTTTTTGCTATTTTGATATTTTAGCCCTGTTGTTTATTTTTCTGTTACTATTTCTGTTATTATTTTGGTTTTGTTTTCTATGTTTGTTTATTGCAAAAAAAAAAAAACAAAGATGCAAACAAAAGAAAACAAAAAAAAAAACAAAAACAATGCTTTGAAAGAAAAATGGGTTTTTGAATGGATTTTAAGCTGTGTTAAAGTGATGAGTAGAAATAAATCAAGTAAAAGGTTCATGATTTGAATTGGTGGATTGAGTTTGATAGATGCATACCTTGTGAGTTTTTGAGCATATTGGTGGATTTTAACATCCATTCTCCTCTTTCTTGTGTGATTTTCATTCATGTTAATTGATCACTCTAGAACTTGCTTTGATTCTTTTTGAGACTACATTTTCACTTGCATGCATAAACATGATTGAGGCATTCTTTCTTTTATTAGCTACTTTAGCCAAATAGCCAATCCTGTATTATTTCCTTTGATTAACCCCTTGAGCCTACTTGCCTATTCTTTGTTTTAGCTCAGTATATGCCTTATGTAAAAAACCACGTTTTACCTTACCTTAGGGAATGGAAGAGCATTGGCTCATTTTCATTGGAGGAGCTCTTTGGCTTGTGAATAATTAATAGTTCAAGTGTGGGGGTTGTGTAATATTGATTAGTGTGTGTGTGCAATATTCAAAGTGTTTGAAGAAAAAAATATATTTAAAAAAATAAAGAAAGATAAAAAGAAAAAAAATTGCAAGAGAGATTGAATTTTTCAAAAAAAAAAGAAAAAAAAAAGAAAAGAAGGAAAATGAAGGAAATATGTGAAGAGAATGTGTATTATTTAGAGTTGGGGGATAAAAATTCATGTTTGTTACTTGTCATTTGAGTTCTTTCCACAATGTTCTTTTATTCTCTTGAGTGTTTAACTTGTCATATCCATATTGTTTCCTTTCCTTACCTTAGTCCCATTTCAACCTTGAATAAAGTCCTCTTGATTTTTGTGTGCATGTGTTTTGAGTAGTGGAGAAGTAGAAAATAAGCAAGCTTATGGTAGTGCAATTTTCATGGATTGAATTAAGTGAAATACTTATCCCGTAAACACTTGAGGCATTGAGAGTGTATCTTGTGAGAATCTATCATTCTTGATTCATTCTTTTCAAATTGATGATAACTTACTTGTTCCCTTAAATCTTTAGTTGTTTTTCTTGATTATAGCTTTTGCGTTCTTAAATGTCATTTGAAATGGAGTCTTTTAGAGTTTTTAGCTTTTGAGTTTGTTTTGTTTTTCTTTATTCCTTAGTTTTGGTTTTTTCTGTTTTGCCTGAGGACGTGCAAAAGAGTAAGTGTGGGGGTATTTGATAATTATAATTTTTAACATATTAATTATCCACACAATTACCTTATTAATGATGTCCAGATTGTAATTAAGTGATCTTAGCACTCATTTAGATCATTGGGTTCAATTGGGCTTTAAAGCAAAATTTTTGGATTTTAATGCATATTGATAGTGGTTCAGTATTTTGATCATAACTTGAGTTGTAGATCTCTGATTTTCATGTTCTTTATAGTCTAAGAAAGATGAGAAAAAGATCTACAAGTTTTGTGAAATGTCAAATTAGATGATTCGGATGTTTACATGGTCAAATACAGTCTTGAAGTTAGACCAGTGATACTGTTACGAATTCTGGACACACCTTCACTATTTTGGGCATATCTCACTCATTTCAAGCTCAAATTAAGCATATGAGCACTCCTTGGAAAGCTTACTTCAAAGGTTATCTGATGGACTTGATTTGAATTAGAGATTGTGACAGAAATCCAAAAGATGAAAACGTGAAAAAAGTTGAGGAATCATTGGAAGGTGGGAGACATAGTTTCATAATGAGAAAATAATTCATTGGAAGGTGGGAGACACACTTTGATAATGGAGGAATAATTAACAAGAGTGGGTGAACCACTTTTGACTCTTAGTGGATGATGAAGAGGAGAGCAATCAGATTTGTGAAGAAATGATGGAGAGCTTCTACGTAGGAGTGTGATTGTAGTTTTAGTTTTTGATTTTGGGAGATTTCTCTTCTTCTCTTCCTCTCCTCCTCTCTCTTTGTTATTTTTATTTTTGTATGGTTCTTGAAGGTTCTCTAATGGTGATGGCTATGGAGAGCTAAACTTCTTTAATCAATCTAAGAGATTGACATTCTTGATGATTAATCTTGAGGTCTTGTTTTAATTGCTATACATTCATCTATTAATCAAGTTTCTCTTTCTCTTCTTCTTTTGTTTAAATTCTGATTTAATGCTTAATTTGATTGGGATTTGCATATGTTAATTGCGTAATTATCATGTGCTAAGAGATGAATTCAGAGGTTAAATAATGCATCAAAGGTGTTTGATGAAATATTTAGCTTGGTTGGATCTTAGTTTTTAAGTTAATTTGGGTTTTGGATGGATGCTTAATTTGTCTAACCTTAATTAATTGAATTCTAGAAGCGTGTAGAAGATCCATGGATTATTGAGAGGCGTCTTGATGTGATCTAAGACCAAGGATTTGGTTGATAGTTGAACGGATTTATAAAGATCAAGGATGGATTAAAAATCAATATTGGTTAATTCTCTTGGATTGGTTATTTTCCTAATTTTGTTTACTCATTTTAATTGCTTTGTTGTTTAATCTTGCAAAACCCTTTCCCCCCTGTTTATTAACCTCTTAATTTGACTTCATAATTAGAGTGATCTACGGGCTCGACCCGGTGTTACCTTATGCTGCAAGTAGTTTTCGTAAATCGGTTATAAATTGATTTAAATTTGGTAATCTCGACAGTTGTCACCTAATCATTTAAAACTCACCCACAAACATAATAATATTGGATACAATATCATCAATTAGGCTAAATATAAAACAATAATGAATACCTCAAAATTGATTGATCAAATTCTCCCACACTTGAACTTTTGCACTCTCGGGCAAAATATAAAAGACCAAAACTAGATAATAAAGAAAAGCAAATGCAAGAATGCAAGAAAAGTAAAAACTCATTAACTAAAAACTCTAAAAGACTCAAATTCCAATGACATTCAAGAACGCAAAAGCCTACAAGCAAGAGGAACAATAGAAGATTCAAGAGAACAAAACATCCATGAATTAAAATTTCTTCACATCTCAAACCAACAAGTAAGGTAGCTTCAACTTGAAAAGCATGAATCAAGAATGAAAGATCCTCACAAGATACACTCTCAATCCCTCAAGTGTTTACAAGGTAAGTATTTCACTCAATTCAACTCATGAACGATTGCACTACCATAAGCTTGCTTATCTTCTACTTCTCTACTACTCAAAACATATGCACACAAAAATCAAGAGGACTTTATTCAAGGTTGTAATGAAGTCAAGGTAAGGGAAGGAAACAATATGGATATGGCAAAATAAATACCAAAGAGAATGAAAGAGCATTGTGAAGGAACTCAAATGACAAGTAACAAACATGAAATTTTATCCCCCAACTTCAAATAATGCATATTCTCCTTTACAAATTTCCTTCTCTTCTTTTTCTTTCACAACCTTTCTTGAATTTATTCCTTTTCTTTTCTTTCTCTTTCTTTCTTTTTTTTTTTCTTTCTTTTTCTTAATTCTATTTTTTTTCCATTTTTTTAAATTTCACCAAACATCTTGCACATTGCACATCAAAGTACACAACCCCCACACTTGAACATCAAAAGAGCTCCTCCAATGAAAATGAACTAATGCTCTCCTATTCCCTAAGGTAAAGGTAAAAATATGGTTTTTCACATAAGGCACAAAATGAGCTAAAACAAAGAATAGACAAGTAGGCTCAAGGGGGTTAAACAAGGGAAAGTGATGCAATGTTAGCTATTTGGCCAGAGTAGTTAATCAAGAAAGAATGCCTCAATCATGTTCATGCATACAAGTGAAAAATGTAGCCTCAAAAAGAATTTAAGCAAGTTCTAGAGTGATCAAATGACATGAGTGAAAATCACACAAGAAAGAAGAGAATGGTGCAAATGTTTAATCCACCAATAGGCTCAAAATCTCACAAGGTATGCATCTATCAAACTTGATCCACCAATTCAAACATTCACCACCAAGCAAATTAAATTCAAGAAGAAAGAAAATTTATTCAATCATGTTATGAACCTTGAATTCCAATTATCAACTTTACAAACCTCAAAACATCATTGGAAATCAACTCAAAACACACTTGTGCCCTCTTTTTTTTAACGAGAAAATAGAATTAAAAGAAGAAAACAAAAACAAAAACAACAAAATAACACAAAATGCAAAAATAGAAAATAAAAAGCGAGTAAGTAAAGCAGAAAATAAAAATGAAAACAAAAAATAGAAACAATGAAAGAGAAAAAGAAAAAAAAATAGAAAACAAAAAATAGAAAAAGCAGAATTGTATGACAACAAAAATAAAAAATAGCAAAAAATAGAAACGAGAAAACACAAACAAAAACAAAAATAGAATAGAAAATAGCAAAACAGAAAAATAGAAAAACAGAAACAAGTAAAAAAACAAAAACAGCAAAATTCCCTCCCTCACACTTAAATCACACATTGTCCTCAATGGAAACATAAAGCAAAAGCAAAAGACAAGTATACATGTGAAATAAAAGAGCAAGGGAAGAAAACACCCTTATCATGGTGGGAAGATTTGCACTTGGGGAAAGGTGGGCTTTGCCAAGGAGAGTTCCTCTACAGGTGCTGGGCTTGCAGGGCTCTCAAGAAAGGGCTTAAGACGGTGGCCGTTAACCTTGAAACTCTTATTGGTGGTTTTATTCGAAATCTCCACTGCACTATAAGGAAAGATGCTAATGACAAAAAAAAGACCATCCCACCTAGAACGGAGCTTACCGGGCATGAGTTTAAGGCGAGAGTTGAACAAAAGCACCTTTTGGCCAACGGAGAACTCTTTTCTAGAAATCATCTTATCATGGAAATGCTTAGTCTTTTCCTTATAGATCCTTGAATTCTCATAAGCCTCCAAGCGAAGTTCTTCCAGTTGTTGCAATTGAAGCTTCCTCTCTGAACTTGCTTGGTCAAATGCTAAGTTACAACTCTTCACTACCTAGTAGGCACGATGCTCTATTTCCACCGGAAGGTGACATGGTTTACCAAAGACAACCCTAAAAGGAGACATCCCTATAGGTGTCTTGTAGGCGGTACGATGAGCCCAAAGAGCATTTTCTAACCAGTGTCTCCAATCTTTCCTATTTGACTGCACCATCTTCTCCAAAATCTGCTTTATCTCTCGGTTAGAAACCTTGGCCTACCCGTTAGTTTAGGGATGATATGTTGTAGACACTCTATGCACGACCCCATACTTCCGAAACAAGGCCTCCATAGTCCGGTTACAAAAATGAGTCCCTTGGTCACTAATGATAGCGCGAGGCACTCCAAACCTACAAAATATGTTAGACTTGACAAAATCCACAATAACTTGAGCATCATTAGTCCTGGTGGCCTTAGCTTCCACTCATTTAGAAACATAATCAACTGCAAGCACAATATAAGAGAAACCAAAAGAAATAAGGAAAGGGCCCATAAAATCGATACCCCAAACATCAAAAACCTCGCAGAACAGAATGGGCTGCTGGGGCATCTCCTGTCGACGAGTGATAGCCACTCCTGCTCTCTGGCACTGCTCACAAGTACTGAAAACCTGATAAGCATCTCTGAAAATGGTAGGCCAGTAGAATCCAAAATCTAGCACCTTCCTTGCGGTCCACTGTGGTCCAAAGTGACCTTCAACTGGAGAAGCATGACAGAAATAAAGAACGGACTGGATCTCATGGTCAAGTATGCATCTGCGAATCACCTGGTCACTACAAAATTTCCACAAATATGGATCATCCCACACATAATATTTAGCATCACTTTTAAGTTTAGCTTTCTGTGATCTAGATGCATGAGGAGGAAAAACAGATGCAACCAAGTAATTAACTAAATCAGTAAACCAAGGAGAAAGTGGGGTATTATGCAGCTGCATGAGCTGCTCATCTGGGAAGTCATCTCTGATAGGAGAAGGGTTAACAACTCCTTCTATCCTGCTCAAATGATCTGCCACCAAATTCTCTGTGCTACTCCTATCTCTAATCTCCAAATCAAACTCCTGGAGAAGCAGCATCCATCTAATCAATCGAGGCTTCGAATCTGCCTTCTTCAACAGGAACTTTAAAGCTGCATGATCAGTAAAAATAACCACTTTAGAACCAAGCAAATATGATCTAAACTTATCAAGTGCAAATACAATAGCAAGCAACTCTTTCTCAGTGGTAGTATAGTTAGCCTGGGCAGCATCTAAAGTCCTGGAAGTGTAAGAGATGACATGAGGTAGCCTGCCAACTCTGTGGGCTAGGACACTCGCCTTGCATAGTTAGATGCATCACACATGAGTTCAAAGGGAGTGTCCACTCGGCGGTGAATGATGGGAGTGGTGGTCGAGCTATTTTGAGGCAATCATAAGCCTTTCTACACTTGTCATCAAAATCAAAGACAACATCTTTCTGCAACAAGTTAGAAAGTGGAAGGGCCTTTCTTTGAAATCTTTAATGAACCTCTCTGTAGAAACCTGCATGGCCAAGAAAAGAACGAACCTCTCGCACGCAAGAGGGTAAGGCAAGCGGGAAATAACATCAATTTTAGCAGGATCTACCTCTATACCCTTCTGAGAGATCACATGGCCTAAGACTATGCCCTGTTCTACCATAAAATGACACTTTTCATAATTAAGAACAAGGTTAGTTTTAATGCAGCGATGCAAAACTCTATCCAGACTGTCCAAATAGGCATCAAAGGAGGAACCATAAATAGTAAAATCATCCATAAACACCTCAATGCAATCCTCTAAAAAGTCTGAAAAGATACTTACCATGCATCACTGGAAAGTTCCAGGAGCATTGCACAGGCCGAAAGGCATCCTCCTATAGGCAAAAATGCCAAAAGGGCAGGTGAAAGTGGTCTTCTCCTGGTCCTCTGGTGCTATATGGATCTGGAAGTACCCCGAAAAGCCATCAAGAAAGCAGTAGAAAGACTTTCCAGCCAAGCGCTCAAGCATCTGATCGATAAAGGGCAAAGGAAAATGATCTTTTCTTGTCGCTTGGTTGAGCCGCCTGTAATCAACACAAACTCTCCAGCTACTCTGCACTCTAGTAGGAATCAGCTCATCACGATCATTCTTCACTACTGTGATTTCTGATTTCTTTGGAACCACTTGAACTGGACTCACCCAAGCACTATCTGAGATAGGATAGATGATGCCTGCTTACAAAAGCTTAGTCACCTCTTTCTTTACCATATCCAGGATCAAAGGGTTGAGTCGCCTCTGTGGTTGTCTCATTGGTTTAGCACCATCCTCAAGTAGTATTCTGTGCATGCACATGGAAGGACTAATGCCAGGAAGGTCAGCCAAGGTCCAACCCATAGCTTTCTTATGCTTCCTCAGTATTTGTAGCAGCCTCTCCTCCTAGTCAGTATGGAGGACAATAGAAATGATCACTGGCAGCTTCTTATCCTCCTCTAAGTATGCATACTTAAGGTGCTCTGGGAGTGGCTTAAGCTCTAGTGTAGATGGCTGAACTACAGATGGAAGTATCCTGGTAGTAGGAACTGTGTCTACAACCTGTAACCCTACACAATCCAAACTCTTTGCATTCTGACTCCATGGAATTCGCTGCTACACCACCATCAAACTGTTCAGAACCTATAAAATCTACATCGAAATCTGCATCAAAATCATCATGTAAACAGGATGCAATCTCAGCATAAACACTGCACATTTCAGACTCAATACAAGTAGGACAAGTGTAAATATCATCAAAATCATTAAAATCTGGGAAATCAACAGCAAAGAACTCAGACAGGTTATCATCAACTATATCAGCTAGCAAATCTATATGGAAAATAGAATGCTCCTCCATGGGGTGCTTCATGGCATCCAAAATGTTAAATCTAACCACACTATCTCCAAACTCCATGGAAAGAGTGCCTGCATGGACATCAATCTTGGTTCTGGCAATTTTGAGGAAAGGTCTGCCAAGAATGATGGGAGCCTTGCTGGATTCAGATTTTCCATTCATATCCAAAATATAGAAATCTGCAGGAAAGATCAAATCATTAACTCTAACAAGGACATCTTCAATGAGTCCAGCAGGGTATGCATTACTCCTATTTGCCAACTGAATGATAACTCCTGTATTCTGTAAGGGTCCAAGGGAAAGAGAATTAAACACAGACATAGGCATAACATTAATTGAAGCACCTAAATCCAACATGGCATTTTCGAATTTGCTATTGCCTATGGTGCATGGAATAGTAAAAATCATTGGATCCTTGTATTTTTGGGGCATTGTAGGCTGAATAAGTGCAGACACATTCCTCCCCATACTGATCTTCTCATTTCCCTTTAACCTCCTTCTGTGAGTGCACAAGTCCTTAAGAAACTTGGCATATCTTGGAATTTGTTTGATTGCTTCAATGAGAGGAATGTTCACCTCAACCTTCCTAAAAGTCTCCAAGATCTCCCTATCTGTGTCAGTCTCTAAAGTCTTCTTAAGCTGCACAACCCTCTGAGGAAATGGTAGTAGGACAGATTGCTCTTGCTCATCAGCAACTACGCCAAGAGTGGGGATATAATCGGTTTTCTTTATTATGCTGCTACATGGAATTTCTGGTATAGCTTGCTGCTCCTTGCTCTCCTTATCTAATCCATGTTGTAACCTACAATTTGGTGCATCAATAGCCTTACCAGATTTGAGAGTGATGGCACTCATATTTCTTGGATTCACCACAGTTTGTGCAGGTAACTTGTCTGAATCTTGTGTCTGTAATTGATTCATTAAACTAGCAAGCTGTCCAATCTGGTTCTCTAAATTCTGAATGGTAGCTTCTGTCCTCTGCTGGAACTGCAAGTTGTTCACTACCATTTGCTTTATCAGTTCCTCCAAGGTTGGCTCGGATTTAGGAGGTGCTGTAGTAGGCTGCTACATAAAAGGTGGCTGATACGGCCTACTGGATCCTGCAGTAGATTGGAAAGGGATCTACTGCTGTTGCCTAAATTGAGTAGGGGCAGATGATGTAGAGTTATTCCCCCACCTCAGATTTGGATGATTTCTCCAGCTTGGGTTATATCTGTTGGAGGACAGATCATAACTCTGTTGCTGCTGCTGCTGAGGCCTGTTGTTATAGATATTTGTTGCATAGGCTTATGGGGTACCATCAGTGTTACCCTCTTGTAGTGTAGGACAGGAATTTGTGGGATGATCAGTAGAAGTGCAGATGCAACATACTCTGGCAGGAACTACTGCAACAGGCTGTTGGTGCTGAGTCACAGCCAATTGCCTCACCAAGGATGCAAGGTCATCAATTTTGCTTTCCAATTTTCTGTGATCTGCAGCATAAGTTGCCTCAATTTCATGGACACCTCTACTCAATACCACTGAGTTACTTCTGGTACCAAACTGTTGGGAATTAGTGGCCATATTCTCAATCAATTCTCTTGCAGCCATAGGGGTCTTGTCTACTAATGCTCCTCCACTAGCAGCATCAATCATGCTCCTATCCGTAGGCAGCAAACCTTCATAAAAATACTGGATTAATAACTGGTCACTAATCTGATGGTGAGGACAGCTAGCACACATCTTCTTGAATCTTTCCCAGTATTCAGACAATGGTTCTATGTCAAACTGCCTGATGCCACATATCTCTTTTCGGATTGATGCAGCCCTTGATGCAGCCCTTGATGAATTTCTCCAAAAACAGCCTCTTAAGATCATTCCAGCTAGTGACAGACCTTGGATGCAAATAATACAGCCAGTCCTTAGCAGCATCCTGTAATGAGAAAGGGAATGCTCTAAGTTTGATGTGATCTTCTGAGATGCCTTGAGGCTTCATGGTAGAACACACAATGTGGAACTCCTTGAGGTGCTTATGAGGATATTCTCCTGCATGACCATTGAGCTTAGGCAGCAAATGAATCAATCCAGATTTAAGTTCAAATGGAACATGATGCGTACGGATGTAGTGATTAAAATTTAGATAAAAATCAGTTGTCAGGCCCACCAGAAAATAAAAACCTTACAACTAGTTGTAGTTAGTAAGGGTCGATCCACAGAGAACCAATTCAATTAACACTATTAAACAATTCCCAATTTAGACTCTGATTAACAATAAACAGTAAAAAGGGGGGTTTTGGAGTTTTGATGAACAATGAACAGCTTCAAAGACAATAACAATAAATGAACTGAAATCAACAATATAAGAAAATTGGTTAAGAGATTGAATCCACCACTAGATTTATATGATAATGTAAATTCACATATCATTTTATTCCAACATGCTCAATTATGTTTTTATGCAATTGTGAGAGTAAATCTCTATTTTCCTTACGTGTTGGCCAATTTAGCAACCGCTCAAATCAACTCCTAACCACTGATTAGTCATAAAGCAACCGCTCTTACAACTATCCAACAATTGCATTAAGATTTAGAAAACCAATTACACTAAGATCTAATCACACACACAGGGATTAAATTACTTAGAACATATATTTCTCTAGATCTACTACCACACAGTGCATAATAAACCCCAGATCTACCACTTTTATAACTGGCAAATAGCACAAATATAATTATACCCACATGAACATCATACATCCTACTAGATCTACTACCACAACCGTGCATAATAAACCCAGATCTACCATTTTGAAAGTGGAAACAAGTATAAAAACCTTCATACCAACAATAGATTCAGAAATATATGAATAAAAACATAAGTGTGTTGAAATAATCAAATATGCAAGGTTCACAACATTAATACTAGTGGTTTCATCACTCCCTTAACCAAGGGAGGTTTAGTTACACATAACTAGAAGGAAATCACTAGAAAAACTATAAAGAAACAAGAAGAAACTATGAGAGAAATGAAGGAGAGTCCAACTTCTTTCATGATAACCAATGGTGCCTTTTATAGAAGTCTAGGGTAACAAAATGACAAAGGGGAGTGGATGGATGAGTGGGTGAGTGGAGTGGAGTGGTTGAGTAGATTGATTGAGTAGGTTAGTTGAGTGGGTGAGTGGAGTGGAGTGGTTGAGTGGTTGAGTAGATGAGTGGATGAGTAGTTAAGTGGATTGATTTAGTGGATGAGTAGTTGAGTGGATGAGTGGAGTGGAGTGGTTGAGTAGTTGAGTGGATTGATTTAGTGGATGAGTAGTTGAGTGGATGAGTGGAGTGATTGAGTGGTTTGGTTGAGTGGATGAGTGGAGTGGAGTGGTTGAGTGCGAAAATTCCTTGGTCTGATTTGGAAGCCAAAAACGACCGATTATACTTCAGATTCATGAAAAGTACTCTTCATGAAAGTTGTAGATATTTGTCTTGGCTATAACATGCATATCTCGATCGTCCAATTTGGCTTCCTACAGCCCAAGATATGACCCAAATACCACAGGTTGCTCCAACCCAACTTCAGCACCTCTGTTCCGACTTGCAAGCCCAAACTGACCCATTAGACTTCATTCTTTCAAAAGGTGTTCTTCATGAAAGTTGTTTATTTGAGTCTTGACTATCAACTATCCAAATTTCAGCCCATCTCCATTATTACAGCTTGAGATATGATTTTATGAGTGCACACCGTTCGGATTCTAGTGACAGAACCCGTATTCTGACTTCCATGTAAACTTAAGTCCCTTAGACATCTGTTTAGGACTTCGAGCTCTTCATCAAAGTTGTAGAGCTTCCTCTTAGCTTTCCTACAAGATAAAATTCATGATTGTCAGATATCAGGAACTCAAGTTATGGCCAAAATACAAAAACAGTGTAAAATCTCAATAATGCTGAAAATATTCAATTAGGACCAATTTGAGCTCAAACTCACAAAATCATACCAAACTTAATCAATTAAGAATATGGAGAGTGTAAATGACTAAACATAAGGGTTTCTTAATAAATAAAATATGTGATTATCAAATTCCCCCACACTTAGCTTTTTGCACTCTTGGGCAAAACTCAAGACCAAAATAAGGACATAAGAGATTAACAAAAATTTAAATTCCAACGACATTCAAGAGCCCAAAATTTTACAATCAAGAAGAACAACCAAAGGTTCAAAGGATCAAAACATTCATGAGTTAAAAATTCTCCACATCTCAAACCAACAAGCAAGGTATCTTCAATATGAATCGAGAATGATAGATCTTCACAAGATTCCCTCTCAATCTCTCAAGTGTTTAAAAGGTAGGTATTTCACTCAATTCAACCATGAAAATTGCACTACCATAAGCTTGCTTATCTTCTACTTCTCCACTACTCAAAACACATGCATACACAAATCATGAGGACTTTATTCAAGGTTGTAGTGAGGTCAAGGTAACAGAAGAGGGTAAAATGGATATGAGAGGATAAATACCAAAGAGAATAAAAGTAAATGAGAGCTGAGTTCAAATAACAAGCATAAAAGTTCATCCCAACTCTAATGTATAACCCTTTACATATTCATTTCTCAATCCTTTTTTTTTTTATGAACATAACTATATACATACATTTTTTTTAAGCACTCTTTCCTTTTTCAACAACCATTTTGTACACACACCTCCACACTTGTTCAAAAACTCATCCATTAACCAAGCTAATGTTCTTTTATTCCCTAAGGTAAAATAAGAACACGATTTTTCATTTAAGGTACATAATAAGCTAGAAACAAGGAATGGTCAAATAAGCTCAAAGGGGTTAAGCAAAGGAAAATATACAAGGTTGGCAGGAATCAGAGAATTTTCAAGAAGTCAAAAGAGCGCTTGATATCATATTGAAAACAAGGTTGGCTATTTGGTTAAACTAGCTAATTAAGAAAGAGGGCCTCAATCATGTTCATGCATGCAAGTGAAATGTAGCCTTAAAAAGAATCAAAGCAAGTTCTAGAGTGGTCATTAACATGAGTGAAAGTCACACAAGAAAGAAGAGAATGGCATAAATGTTGAATCCATCCATTAGGCTCAAAATCTCACAAGGTATGCATCCATCAAACTCAATTCATTAATTCAATCATCCATCACCAAGCACATCAATTCAAGAAGGGAGAAAAGTTATTCAATCATACAATGATTCTTTTTCTTTAAAAACTTTTTTTTTTTGAAATTAAGACTTTTTTTTTTTAAATGCTAAAATCTCTCTCCCACACTTAATATAACATTGACCTCAATGTGAAAGAGAGATATAGAAAAGAGCAACACAACCTGATAAGAAGTGAATCAACGCTAAGCAGGAAAAGAAACACACTGTCAGTACCGCATCAGACCCTTTATGTACAGGTTTCATGGCAGATCTTTATACTGCGCGTCATGAGTGCAGTAATACCAAGACGGCTCAGCCAATCTGGGCATTCTTCTCCCTCCCGCTTGTGGGATATTTTGGATTGAGCTACGACGCCACTAATTAAAGTGCGTAAATATGACAACTACCACCAACGACCATAGCCAGTGAGAGGTCGCTGAAGAGTCCATGGCATAAAATCACAGGATCCAGCTCAGAGGCATTGTCACGCGAGAATGCAAATACGGGACGCTTCTTTCTGTCCATCAACAAGCAAAGCCTTTGGTAAAAACCTGGGAATGCTTGCGCGGCTCTCTGCAGAGCATGGCACACGAACCTTATTTACCGACTGGCGTGCGAAGGTCCAGCCGAGTCAATGACGGGTCTGCCACTCCACTGGTAGGGGCTCCTAATTTAATTAAAGACCAAGTACAACCGAAGTTTTGCCCTTTTTTTTTAATTTTTCTTTCTTTCTTTTTTTTCTTTTTTCTTTTTTTGAAAATGTACAAGATAATATATACATGTTGTTGTGATTGTGGCTCACATCTTCCTCTAGTTTCACGTCCAGAAACGGCTTAAATGCCTTCTATGAGTCGAGGATAAGCTTCCCATCCAATTTTCTTATAAATTGGCAAACAGAGTCTTTTTGAGTCAGATTCCCAAGACTATAACGCTCTTGTTCATCCTTGAAGAGATTCCACAAATTAAGAAGTTCACGCTGCACAACTCCACAAGAATGCGTCTCAAGAGTCAATAAGATATTATCTAATGATTCCTTACTCAGTCCATTCCTAATGAAGAATATTTTATCTTCTCTATTTACAGAAACCATCCCCAAAGAGTGACATCGCGTGTTGCAATTCCATCGTGCACACTTGTAACAAACTTTCATTCTTTTTGCTCTTCTCCTTTTTGAAAATGAACTTTTACCGAGACCAGGCATGCATGGGACAAATGAATCTGAAGATTCACCAGCTAAACGAACCTTTGCTTCGATTATCCAGCGTATATCTTTTGGGATGCCCTTATACATTAACAATCTCAGTCTTTCACACCTAGCTTCATAGACTTTTGTTAGAGCATTTAGAGGGAGAGAAGGAAAATGTTTTCTTAGATTTGAGAGAATGACATCCATTTTGAAAGGAGAAGAAATCAGTTATTATGGGAAACTGAAAAATAAACCGACTTGAGAGTCACGGAGTACCGTTATCCGCCATTTAACCGGGAACACAAAGAACTGCTGAACTTGGTTTTCCAGGAATGGTTGAGTCTTTGTCCATTAACTTTAAGCGCATTACCATTCCTAGGATCCTCAATATCTACGGCCCCAGAAGATACACGTGTTTGACAACAAAAGAACCGCGCCTCCTAGATCTCAATTTTCCAAGGAGTAGGTGCGAGATGATAATCTCAAAGCAGAACTTTTTTGACCAATTTTCGCAGCTTTTGCAGACCTTGAATAAAGTAGGCCAATAAAATCCATACTGTAAGATTTTTGCAATTGTTATCGCTTATTGTCGGGCATACAACTATTTTTTTTTCTTCTTTTCTTCTTTTTTTTTATTATTCATAATGCGGATGGAGAAGGTTCATCACCTCCACTTCTGTATTCTCTGGAAGTTCATAATAAGGTTTGAGACGATGACCATTGACCTTAAATGTTTTGCACGAAATTTCACTCGATCTCAAGCGCACCAAAAGGAAAAACATTAGTTACCACAAATGGCCCAATCCACTTAGAACGCAGTTTACCTGGAAACAATTTGAGTCTTGATTGAAAAAGCAGAACTTTTTGCCTTCTGTGAAATTTCTTTCTGGAAATCAACTGGTCATGGAATGCCTTAGCTTTAGTCTTATAAATCAGGGCATTCTCGAAGGCCTCATTTCTTAATTCTTCCAGTTCCTATATTTACTTGTTTAATGGCCCAGTAAGAGCGATGTTGCAACTCAACGGGTAAATGACAGGGCTTTCCATACACCAACCGAAATGGTGACATTCCAATGGGAGTCTTATAGGCAGTCCTATAAGCCCATAAAGCGTCTTTAAGTCGAGTGCTCCAATCCTTTCTTAAGGGATTCACTGTCTTTTCAAGGATTGACTTAATCTCTCGGTTGGACACTTCAGTTTGCCCATTTGTCTGTGGATGGTAAGGAGTGGAGATTCTGTGCATAACTCCATATCTTTTCAATAGAGCATCAAAGGTTCTGTTGCAAAAATGAGTCCCTTGGTCACTGATGATAGCCCTTGGGGTCCCGAACCTGGAGAAAATATGTGTTCTAACAAAATCTACAACAGTTTTAGAATCATCAGATCGGGTGGCTTTTGCTTCCACCCATTTAGACACATAATCAACAAATAAAAGAATGTATGTGAAGCCAAATGAAGGAGGGAATGGTCCCATGAAATCAATACCCCACACATCAAAGAGTTCCACAAAAATGATCGGAGTCTGAGGCATTTGATTACGAGGACCAATATTACTGTTCTCGACGGCGGTGGCCACAAGACTTACGAAGTTGTAAGCGTCTTTGAAAATTGAAGGCCAATAGAAACCACTGTCAAGCACTTTATTGGCTGTCCTTTTACTGCCAAAGTGTCCTCCACATGCATAGGTGTAGCAAAAGGAGAGGATGGAGTGTGTCTCAGAATCAGGAATGCACCTCCTAATGACTTGATCTCGCACAATGCTTCCATAAGTACGGTCATCCCAGATATAGTATTCTGATCACTCCTTAATTTATCTCTTTGGGCCTTGTTCAAACCCTCCGGAAAGTCCTTAGTAACCAGGTAGTTAACAATGTCAGCATACCAAGGGATTATGGTGTTGACAACCATCAAATATTCATCCGGAAAAGTCTCCATGATAGGCATTTCTTCCTCTTCAGTTACCAATCTACTCAAGTGATCGGCCACCAAGTTTTCGCTCCCTTTCTTGTCTTTAATCTCCAAGTCAAATTCCTGGAGCAATAAAATCCATCGGAGCAATCTAGGCTTTGCTTCTTTCTTTGTTAGAAGATACTTCAAGGCTGCATGATCTGAAAACACAATCACTTTAGAACCAATTAGATATGATCTAAATTTTTCTAAAGCAAATACAACAGCTAGAAGTTCCTTTTCTGTGGTTGAGTAATTAAGTTGAGCATCATTTAGAGTCCTTGATGCATAGTAAATGGCATAAGGAACTCTATCAACTCGTTGTCCCAAGACGACTCCTCTTTGCAAAGTCACGGCATCACACATTAGTTCAAAAGGTAACTCCCAGTTGGGTGGCCTGATGATAGGCGCAACAGTTAACAACTTCTTGAGTTTATTGAAAGCTTCCATACATTTCTCATCAAAGTTAAAATTAACATCTTTTTGAAGAAGTTTGCAAAGGGGCAATGAGACTTTAGAAAAGTCTTTAATGAATCTCCGGTAGAAACCTGCATGACCAATAAAAGAACGAATCTCCCGCACACTAGTGGGTGGTGGCAAAGAATGCATGAGTTCTACCTTAGCTTTATCTACTTCAATTCCCCTAGCAGAAATTACATGACCTAACACAATACCTTTATTCACCATGAAATGACATTTTTCCCAATTCAGTACCAGGTTAGTGTCAATGCATCTTTTAAGAACCAATGTTAAATGTTCCAGGCAATTTTCAAAATCATTTCCAAAGACAGTAAAGTCATCCATAAAAACCTCAATGATGTTTTCAATGTAATCGGAAAATAAACTCATCATGCATCTTTGGAAAGTTCCTGGTGCATTGCAGAGTCCAAAAGGCATTCGCCTATATGCAAAGGTACCAAATGGACAAGTGAATGTAGTCTTGTCTTGGTCTTCTAGAGCTATGGCAATCTGATTGTAACATGAAAAACCATCCAGAAAATAATAATGAGAATGACCAGCTAATCTTTCTAACATTTGATCAATGAAAGGTAAAGGAAAATGGTCTTTTCTCGTGGCGGCATTCAACTTCCTGTAATCAATACAAACATGCCACCATGTCTGTAACCTAGTGGGAATAAGCTCATTTTCAGCATTTCTTACCACAAGTAATTTGATTTCTTTGGTACTACGGACTAGGCTTACCCACTTCTTTGTCAGAAATGGGGTAGATCACCCCCACACTTAGGAGCTCCAGTATCTCATTTTTCACAACTTCCATCATAGGAGGATTCAACCTCCGCTGAGGGTCTCTCACAGGTTTAGTATCCTCCTCTATTAATATCCTGTGCATACAAATGGAGGGACTAATACCCTTGATATCAGCTATTGACCAACCAATGGCTGTCTTATGTTCCTACAAAATAGCTACCAGTTTCTCTTCTTGTTCTTGGGTTAGTGACTTTGCAATTATTACTGGAAGGGTGTCCTTCTCCCCCAAGAAGATGTATTTAAGATGATCAGGCAGTGTTTTAAGTTCCAATTCAGGTGCCTGCACAACAGAAGGTTGAGGTATATCAGTAGTAACAGGTAAATCAACAAAAGTTACCTTGTGCTCTTCTGGAGTGGAAGAGAGCTCTTGTAAGGCAGCAACAATTTCATCAATGTCTGCACTCCATGGCTCTTCTTCACTCTTTTTCTTTTCCTCCTATACATCTAAGCTATAAGTTAGAATTGTATCAAGAGCATCAAAATGGTTAGTATCAAAAGCTGCAGAAATTAAAGAATCAAAAGGATCAAAAGAATCAATTAAACAAGCAGAGTGCACATCACTTGGGTATCTCATAACTTCAAAAATATTGAATCTAATTAATTCCCCATCAAATTCCATTGTTAGAGTTCCGAGTGCACATCAATTTTTGTCCATGTGAGTCTTCAAAAATGGTCTCCCTAACAAGATAGGAGCAGATTTGGGAGACTCATCCTCTTCCATGTCCAAAACATAGAAGTCTGTTGGAAACACTAATTCATTCACCTGCACCAAAACATCTTCAACCACACCCTTAGGGTATGCATTAGATCTATCAGCCAATTGAATAACAACACCAGTAGGTTCCAAAGGACCCAAGTATAAAGATGCATAAATAGAATATGGCATGACATTTATAGATGCACCTAAATCAAGCATTGCCCTTTCAAACCTTGTGTTACCTATAGTGCATGGAATGGTGAATGTGCGGGGTCCTTACATTTGGTTGGGAGTTTCTTTTTAATTACAAATTTGAAACATTTTCTCCCACTCGGACCTTTTCATTTCCTTTTAACTTCCTCTTGTTAGTGCATAATTCTTTCAAAATTTTGCATATCTAGGTACCCGCTTAATGGCATCTAACAAAGGGATATTAACCTCTACCTTCCTAAAAGTCTCAAGTATTTCTTTTTCTGCTTCTTCTTTCTTGGTTTTAACCAACCTACTAGGAAAAGGAGCTTTAGTAACATATTTAGGAAGGGGTTCAGAAATACTTACCTTAGGGGCTTTGGAAGTTTGCCCCTTATCATTTGCTTCTTTGGGTGGTTCATCTTTCTCTTGAGTGATTGGTAGAGGAGATGTAGGCTCATCCATCGTCTTTCCGCTTCTCAACGTGACAGCACTAGCATTTTCCCTCGGATTTACTTCTGGCTGTGAGGGTAGTTTTCCTGAAGCTTGGCTTTGAAACTTGTTGAATTCTGTGGACAGTTGTCCTATCTGATTCTGCAAGTTATTAATTGCAATCCTTGTTTCTTGTTGGGCTGTGAATTATTAGTAGCCATTTGCTTCACTAGCTCCTCTAGTGAAGGCTCGGGTTGCTTAGGATCTTGAACTTCTTGCTTGTCTCTCGAGGGAAATGTGCTTGCCTTTGTTGGAATCTGGAGGTCCATAAAATTTGGAGGTTGATTTTGAGGTTGCTTTGCATGGTGAAATTAGGATGATCCCTCCAACCTGGATTATATGTGTTTGAGTAGGGGTTGTAATTTTTTGAAAGTCTAGCATATCCCCTCTTCGCTCTTACCTCCTCATTTGTGTCCTCTTGGAGAGTGGGACACATATCGTGGGATGTCCGGATGAACAACAGATCCCACAAGCATGAACCGGTGCTTTACTGTATCCATTAATCGTTGAACCATAGCATCAACCTGAGTCATTTGTCTTGTGGCGGTTGTCTCTACTTCTTTCACGCTTTCTTACTCCAGTGTCATTTCTAGAGTAGAATTGTTGAGTATTGGCGCAGCCATTCTTGAGATCAAGTTTCTAGCTTCTTGAGGAGTTTTATCAACCAATGCTCCTCCGCTAGCAAAGCATCAATCATGTTGCGATCCATCACTTGTAAGCCTTCATAGAAATCTTGAATTAAGAGTGGTCACTTATTTGATGATGAGGGCGGTGAAACATAGCTTCTTAAATCTCTCCCAAGTAGTCATGGAGTGATTCTCCATGCCTTTGTTGAATACCACTGATTTCTTTTCGATTGTTGCGACTTTCGAGGCGAGGGAAGTATCTGTCTAGGAAAGTTCGGGCCATGTCCCGCCATGATTGGATGGATCGGGTGGCAAGTAGTAAAGCCACTCCTTTTTGAGTCTTTCAATGAGAATGGAAAAGCTCTCAATTTGACTTGCTCTACATGAATTCCTGCAGTTTCATGCTAGAACATACCACATGAATTTCCTTCAAGTGCTTGTTGGGGTCCTCTCCGGGTAATCCATTGAAAGATGGCAAGAGATGGATTAAGCCGGATTTCAATTCAAATGCCTCTTCATTTTCAAGAATGTCTATGCACAAGAGGTGTTGATCTAGATCTGGAGCACCCAATGCCCTTAAAGTGTTTTCTGCCATCGTCACTTCTTCAGATATTTCAGATGTCTTTGAACTTGATAGATCAATGTAACGGGCAGCTTCAATGTCAGCAGGTGTGAAGTGGAAATTATCCAGATGGAAGGGAAATTGAGGATGTGAAGTGAGTTGATCAATATAGTTCCTCAAATTTAGCAATCCTTCGTCTACCCCTTCAATGGACATCAACACCTACAAAACACTCAGAAAGAAAGATTCAAAAATAAAAATAGAGTAAAAATAGGAAATAAATTAATAGTGTAATTGAAAAATTGGCTCCCTGGCAACGGCGCCAAAATTCTGATGCGTGCGGATGTAGTGATTAAAATTTAGATAAAAATCAGTTGTCAGGCCCACCAGAAAATAAAAACCTTACAACTAGTTGTAGTTAGTAAGGGTTGATCCACAGAGAACCAATTCAATTAACACTATTAAACAATTCCCAATTTAGACTCTGATTAACAATAAACAATAAAAAGGGGGGTTTTGGAGTTTTGATGAACAATGAACAGCTTCAAAGATAATAATAATAAATGAACTAAAATCAACAATATAAGAAAATTGGTTAAGAGATTGAATCCACCACTAGATTTATATGATAATGTAAATTCACATATCATTTTATTCTAACATGCTCAATTATGTTTTTATGCAATTGTGAGAGTAAATCTCTGTTTTCCTTACGTGTTGGCCAATTTAGCAACCGCTCAAATCAACTCCTAATCACTGATTAGTCATAAAGCAACCGCTCTTAACACCTATCAAACAATTGCATAAAGATTTAGAAAACAAATTACATAAGATCTAATCACACACCGGGATTAAATTACTTAGAACATATATTTCTCTAGATCTACTACCACAACCGTGCATAATAAACCCAGATCTACCACTTTTATAACTGGCAAATAGCACAAAGATAATTATACCCACATGAGCATCATACATCCCACTAGATCTACTACCACAACCGTGCATAATAAACCCAGATCTACCACTTTGAAAGTAGAAACAAGTATAAAAACCTTTATACCAACAATAGATTCAGAAATATATGAATAAAAATATAACTGTGTTGAAATAATCAAATATGCAAGGTTCACAACATTAATACTAGTGGTTTCATCACTCCCTTAACCAAGGGAGGTTTAGTTACACATAACTAGAAGGAAATCACAAGAAAAACTATGAAGAAACAAGAAGAAACTATGAGAGAAATGAAGGAGAGTCCAATTTCTTTCATGATAACCAATGGTGCCTTTTATAGAAGTCTAGGTTAACAAAATGACAAAGGGGAGTGGATGGATGAGTGGGTGAGTGGAGTGGAGTGGTTGAGTGGATTGATTGAGTGGGTTAGTTGAGTGGGTGAGTGGAGTGGAGTGGTTGAGTGATTGAATGGATGAGTGGATGAGTAGTTAAGTGGATTGATTTAGTGGATGAGTAGTTGAGTGGATGAGTGGAGTGATTGAGTGGTTTGGTTGAGTGGATGAGTGGAGTGGAGTGGTTGAGTGTGAAAATTCCTTGGTCTGACTTGGAAGCCAAAAACGACTGATTATACTTCAGATTCATGAAAAGTATTCTTCATGAAAGTTGTAGATCTTTGTCTTGGCTATAACATGCATATCTGGATCGTCCAATTTGGCTTCCTACAGCCCAAGATATGACCTAAATACCACAGGTTGCTCAAACCCAACTTCAGCACCTCTGTTCCGACTTGCAAGCCCAAACTGACCCATTAGACTTCATTCTTTCAAAAGGTGTTCTTCATGAAAGTTGTTTATTTGGGTCTTGACTATCAACTATCCACATTTCAGCCTATCTCCATTGTTACAGCTTGAGATATGATTTTATGAGTGCACACCGTTTGGATTCTAGTGACAGAACCCGTATTCTGACTTCCATGTAAGCTTAGGTCCCTTAGACATCTATTTAGGACTTCGAGCTCTTCATCAAAGTTGTACAGCTTCCTTTTAGATTTCCTACAAGATAAAATTCATGATTGTCAGATATCAAGAACTCAAGTTATGGCCAAAATACAGAAACAGTGTAAAATCTCAATAATGCTGAAAATATTCAATTAGGACCAATTTGAGCTTAAACTCACAAAATCATACCAAACTTAATCAATTAAGAATATGGAGAGTGTAAATGACTAAACATAAGGGTTTCTTAATAAATAAAATATGTGATTATCAGAACATCAACATCAGGATACTGAATGCATAAAGATTGATATGTAACATCAGGAGCAGCCAGCTCCTTCAAGGTTCTATTATCCATAATCTCAGTATGCTCAGTAGAATCAGAATTGAAAGATGGATCAATGACAGAAAGTGTAGAATCAGAAATTTCAGAAGCCGAAAATTCAGAAGCAGAATCACCAGTATGATAAGTATGTGAAGAATCACTACTTTCTATATGCTCAGCAAATGCATAATCAAATCTATTGAACCTATGCAAGGTATGAAAAGTCCTATCTATCTCAGGATCAAAATTATGCAAATAACCAGGATTGGACCTAGTCATATAATATGCAAAACTCGAAAACAGCAAAACAGCAAAATGGAGTATCAAACAGCAAAAATGCACTAAAATAAATCTAATTGACCTATCAAATGATTTTTAAAAAAATATGAGACCACCACACACTAAAAACTACACTAAAATGGAACTCAAAAATGCAATAAAAAATATTCAAAAATTGAAAAAGTGGTCTAAACGATGGAATTTGGCTTAAAAATGAGTGACCTTAGTAAACAAGACACTAAACCTCTCTTAAAATGCCCTTTTCCTTCAAGGAAACAAGTCTCAGCTCAATCTAAAATTTGGCCCTTTTTCCAGAAATTATAAAAACTGCCCAGCAACCTTACCAAATGATGGAAATTGGCTAAAATCTGAGTACCAGATCCTAAAGGATCACTTTGCTCCAAATGATGTTTTACCCTTAGAGACCAAATTTCAGCTCAATCAGAGTTGGCCAGATTGCACTTTGTTCTTCCCTGCACCAGAAATTAGGAAAAGAGTGCTAGCAGTATATGAAACAGTGGTAAGAAGCTAGTAACATACCCAAAATGAATGCATAACACTCACAATAAGGTCTTGCAATGCAATTGGCAATAAGATCAACAAAAGGATGGTCAACAGCAGAAAAAGTCAATAAAATAGTAACAATGCAAAAATAGCAAAAGAATGGGCAGAATGAGCAGAATCTGTAGCAAAAAAAAATAAAAAATAAAAAAAATAAACAGCAAAATGCACTTAAGGAATTCCAGCAAAGTTGATCACGAGTACAGAAAAATTAACAGCAAATAGGAACTTCTAATAAACCTAAGAAACCGAAAATAGATCCCCGGCAACGGCGCCAAATTTTGATGCGCGATGTCGTGCTCGCCTCAAAATAGACTAGGATTTAAATGGAATATAGCATAGTGCATAACCTAGGTCATCTCCCAAGGATCAATTCGGATTTCTCAAGTATATTAAAAATTATCAAAAGGTAGGGGGTTTTATTCATCAAGTAACAGAATGCAAATTCGATAGTAATTAGGAATAAATTCAAAACTGAAAACACCAATCCAAGGGCTTCAAATCAAGTGGCAAAGTAAATCATAGTTCAAAGAGAGTAAAATTATTTATACAATTACCTCTGTTAATTCGAATTCAACTAGATAATCACCTAGAATTTAATCAACTAAAACAGAATCACAATCGCAATTCTTGATTAAGATTGAATTAAACATAATTTTGAATTAACATAGATTATCAATCGATGATCTACTCTCCATTAAATTCAGATTAATCAATCCAAATCTATCTTCAATTTTGAAACATAATCATAAATCAATTAAAGAAGGAGAAGAGGAAAGAACACAATCAGAAATCATAAATAAAACAAAAGAACTCAAAACTCTAACCACAATCATTGAATTCCTTAGATTGATTGGATCTTTAGCCTTCCATGGCCATCACCATTGAAGAGATACAGATTACAGAAAAGAGGAAAATGAAATAAAGAAGACGAAAAGAGAAGAAAAAGGGTTTCTTGATTCCTATCGTAAAACTCCAAAATCAGGATTCGTAAAAAGTGTGTTTTTCGTATTCTGCCTAAACCTATTTGTAACTGAAAATTCTTCTGCCATTCCTAATCTACCCCTAGCCCAATCTGTAGCCCTCTGAATAAGCTTTACAGAGACATATAGTTTGCCTTGTTTGGGTTTAAATTGAGAGAGTTAAGCCCAAATCAGTGAGGGAAGGTCCAAGCTTTATGACAGCAACAGCGTCCTAACTTTGAGGCTCAATTTCACCCTGAATCCAACTGAATTAGAAAAACTACATTAGACGCAAAATTGTGTATCTTCGTCTCAGCTTTCATGGGACACCAAGATCATCCAAATATGACATTTGTAGCCCAAGATATGGCCTGTATAAGATAGAAAGGTCAAAACAAGTTAAATTCCAAAAATTAATAAAGCTTTTACAACTAAGCTCAATGAGGCCCAATCATTTAAAACTCACCCACAAACATAATAATATTGGATACAATTATCATCAATTAGGTTAAATATAAAGCAATAATGAATGCCTCAAAATTGATTGATCAACATCCAAAATGGCTACTACTGCGCAACATCTACCTAACTTAGGCTTCAATCAGACCCAGGTATAGTGCCCCACTCGGATGTGTGTGATAAACATGTAGGTGTGGGGAGCATATCAAACCTTTACAATCCTAAAGACTACCCATATCTTGCAAAACAAAACAAACATCAAACAAACTCCAAAAGTTTTCTGCCCTAAGGTGTAGATAATAAAGCAATTAACACTAAAAAATAGTAATAATAAAAATCATCAAATAATAAATAAAAAAATAAAAAAGGGTAAAACAAACACATAAAGATCACAATATTTGCATAACCAACTTGTATAGGCTTGACTCTCTAGTATCTCTAATGGAGTTGCCATCTGTGGCGACCGTGATCGCGGTGAAAAATAGCAACTCATATGATTTTTAAAAATAGAAATGGAGTCGCCACCAATTTTATTTGAATTTAGAAAAATTGGAAAATTTAAGAAAAATAGTCTTTGAAACCATAGTGAATTCGGGAGTTGGTTATGTGTAAGGAATGGTGGAAACTTAATCCCACAACATTCCTAACACACTCGTCCTGAGACGGTACCTTAAATCAGTTGTGCAAAATTAATAATCTCAAAATATATTTGTTTCACCTCTTTTTATTAAAAACACTAAAAAAATAAATAATTTGTGAAAATTTAATTTTTGGCTTGATATAATAGAGATTTTGTTCCTACGTATCCTCTGGTGTAATGAGGAACTCAAAGTCACGTAGTTCTTTATAAAATTCTTGTGGGTTGGTTGATTGATTTTAATTACAAAAAATTAATTTTTGATTTTGAAAATTTGAATTAACAAGTCGTCGCGACTTAGTTAATCCCGTTAAGGTTTGAATGGGTGAAACTTGGCGCCACGCTAGAAACGTCACCCGTTGATTATTAAATTATAAAAAAATTGAGTCATTATAAAAAAATAAATAAAAATTTAAAGACACAAAAAAAATATTAAATCATCAAGTTGTCACAACTTCGATGATTATAAAAGTTATAAGATTAATAAGTTGTCATAACTCAGATAAACTTGTTTTATTCCTCCGAAAAAAAAGTTTGATTATTATATATATATATATATATATATATATATATATATATATATATATATATATATATTATTTACCATTTACTTTAATTTTTGATTTTGAAAATTTGAATTATCAAGTCGTCGTGACTCAGTTAATCCTATTAAGATTCGAATAGGTGAAGCTCGGTGTCACGCTAGAGACGTCACCCATTGATTATCAAGTTTGTTTGAATTTTTTATTTTAAAAAAAGTTTGAATCTTTATTGATTAGTGATTTATTTTATTTCAAAATAAAAAAAAATTAAGACAAAACAACAACAACAACAACAACAACAACAACAACAACAATAATAATAATAATAATAATAATAATAATAATAATAATAATGATAAAAAAATTGAATCATCAAATTATCACAACTCAGATAATTATAAAAATTACAAGATTAACAAGCTGTCACAACTCAGTTAATCCTATTTTATTCTACTAAAAAAAGGGTTCAATTACTTTACATTTTTATTCACTTTTTTTTATCATTTTTTTTGCTTTCTTTCGTTTTTATTCTTTCCTGACCAAAAAAAAAGCTAACAAAACTAAAAAATCAAACAACACAGAGGCCTTATTAAAAAAAAAATAAAGATGTGGGGATTCTGTTTTGGAACGAAACAGGGGGTAGGTGCAGAGGGGGAAGGCTTGGAACAGTGCGGGTTGGACTTGGTGAAGCAGATTCTACGGTTATGGTGGCTTTAGGTATGCGAATTGGGTGGTGCATGGCTGGCTGGGCGTTGATGGCCGGGATGTGACGAGTCCGCGATTGGCTGCGTGGTGCATTGGTAGTTTGGTTGGGCATGATTTGATGGTCATAGAAGATAGTGATAATGGTTGGGTGAAGGTTGGAGGTGAAATAGGAGATGAAGGTGGGATATTGGTTATGGCGGATGGTGTTATGGTGGGATAGTGATTACGAGTGGTAGAGAAAAAAAAAACAGAGGATGGCTATGGTGATTAAGCAAGGTGGTTTTGTTTGAAGCGAGGAGGGCTTGGATGTGGATGGTGTTGTGATGGAGTGGTGATGGAGGTGAATAGGGTGAGGTGATGACTGTTTGCTAGTTTGTGGTGGTTGTATGGTGGGATGAAATAGGTGATGAAGGATGGTGGGTCACGTGAATGGAGTTTTTCTTGAGAGGTTTCCCGATGAGTGAAATCTACGTGATTGAGAGAAAATATGGCTAGAGTGATAGTTGTAGGCCAAAATTTGTGTGTGTACGAAAGTGTGTGTAGGTGATGGGTATTTATAGGGTTTAGAGAGTGACAGTGATAAGTTTGTTTAGGAAGAGTTTGATGACTATTGAGATTTGTTTAGGGTGAGTTGGTTTAGGATGAGTTTGTTTAAGATGAGTTAGTTTAGGATGAGTTGATGTAGGATGAGTTTGTTTTAGGGGGAGTTATTTAAGATAAGTTTTATGGATGAGTTTGTTTTAGGATGAGTTTGTTCAGGATAAGTTTTATAGATGAGTTTGTTTTAGGATGAGTTTGTTCAGGATAGGTTTTATGGCATATGGGTTATGAAATAGATAATGAGTCAAAAGGTCAAGTTATGGGTTAATGGGTCATGAATTGAAAATTGACTCTCTTTTTTTTTCTCTTTCTTTTTTTCCTTTTTCTGTAAACAAAATACTCCAGACAAAATTGGGTGTTCACACTTGGAGAAGCTTATTACTAGTGTCTGAGATTCGCTCCCTCATTTAGTGATTAGTCGTGATGCTACACTGAGCTCGACTCTCAAATGCCTTCTTCATTCAGACCTCATTTTCCCTCTAGTAGTGAAGTCACCAGAAATGGTGTTTATGGCTTTTGTGACCTCATTATCCCATGTTGCATCTCGCTGGGGAAGTCATTCCTCCGACGTCTAGCGTGATCCCGTGGTGGTGAGCGATCCTTAGGAGTTGGCGTTCGACGTCTTGGACTTAGAGTTCTTTTTCTGTCATGTCTCCTCTAGTAGAGTAAGGGTCCAACCCCCATGGACCCTTGGATGTAGTTTTGTAGCCTTTCACGCTGAATTAAAGTCTCTATCACATCTCGTATGTCTACACAATCCTCCATACTATGACCATAGGTGTGGTGATAATTGCAGCGCTTTGACTTATCGACCTATCTTCATATCCTTAAGATCCTTAGCTGTGGGAGTTTGGAGAGCTCCGTATAGTATACTTCCTATAGGATTTTGCTATGGAGGATCTTGGGAGGGGCGTATTCATCGAAATTTTCTCGTGGTGGACCTTTTAGGTTGTTCTTAGGACCTTTGGACTTAAGCTCTTTATCCTTCCTCCAAGATGGATCTTCGTCCTTGTGGGCCTCATTCTCGGCTTTAAGGAGTTCCTCTATGTTGATGTACTTTTCAGAGCTCCTCAAGGCTTTTTGGGCTCTTCTTGGCCAGTGATTTGGTGAACTCTTCATGCTTGAGTCTGCTTATAATCGCATGTATGGCTATGTCATGGTTGAAATCTTGGAACTCGAGGCAAGCATAGTTAAATCTGTGCATATAGTCCCTCAGGGTTTCCTCCTTCCCTTACCTTATACCAAAAAGATTTTAAGCAATTTTGTGCTGAGTTTTACTCGTGGTGAAGTGGGTGAGGAAGCTTTGACCTAACTCATCAAAACAACTGATAGAACGAGTGATGAACCACTTCTAGGCTGCCTTCTTCATGGTTGATGAGAAAGCCCGACATCTAATGGGGTTGGATCCCCTATGAGCAATATAGAGGCCATAAAGGCGTCTAGGTGCTCCTAGCGGTCTGTACACCCATCATATGATCAACAACAAGGGGCGTGAAACCTTTAAGTAGCTGCACTTTTATGATAAAGTTGGAGAATGGATGGCTGAAACTAAAATAGGCTCCCTACTTATTTGAGGGGCCAGAAATGACGGAAGGCTCTTGCCTTCTTTGCAGATCATGGTCAACATGGATTTGCTTGTCAACTGGAGTCTGTACGATAACCTATGCTCTATGATCCATGCCAACTACTTCATCATTTTTAGTTACACGTTCTTGGTCACAGTTCACTACTCAGAGTATTTCAACTAGTTGCTTTTGCTGCTCGGTAAACATGGCAAATAGCTCTTGTTTAGTGGGAAGTTGGTTTGGGGGTTTCGCGTCTCGCAAGACTGGAGAAAGGGCTCATTGCTCTTGAGCAGAGGGTTCTGCTTGTTGAACTATAAAATGGACGCATTGAGAGGATGAAGACCTATCATGAGGCTGGTTGGCCACCACAGAGGCCTCTGCTCCTGGTTTATGGCTGCTCTTTTACGAGTGTTGGCTATAGTAAGGGTTACGAATACCAATTTATCAGGTCCCCTCAGATGGCACTAATGTTTTGTCCTGCATAGTTGGACTTCTTAGGCTAGAACCAGCTCACAGTAGCAACCCTTCTTCTAGTAAGGAGGCATTGAAAAGGGGGGTTGAGTACCTGCAAGACACTCCAACGCTCAAGTTAGTGAGGGTGCAATGTGAGTGAAATGAGCGGGATAAAAATCCTTACCCTTATAGCCACTGTAGCTATTTATAGAGGTGAATGTCATGAGGATTAAGTATAGTGAAAGGGTATTTTGGTCACCACAGGTGCCATAGAGGAAGCTTCTTATCTACTTATTAGGCTTGCTTGTTGGCTTGTGATTGTTTCCCTGAGAGGTAGTCCCTTTTGTCGAGGGAGAGGGGTCACATTTCCTTTGGTCATTGAGCTTGGCCTTGTTGGGCTTAAATCCCAGTCCAAATCAAAACTCATTTTAAAATTTGTATATCACATTTTAATAAATATTTTAGAAACCCAAAAGCTTTTAATAATGCTAGAATTAGAGCTAGCAAAATAGGTCGGGTTGGGTTAGCCCGATCGAGCAGGACCATTTTCAGGCCGAGCTAAATCGGGCCAAGTATGTTTCTAGCTAGCATTCTAGCCCAGCCTAACCCGTTGTAGGCTGAGGGTTGGCCTACCAGTTCAACAATTCTTTTATTTTTTAAAATTAAAGTAGTAAAATATAAGAAATTTATTTTACTTAGTTTTGGGTCAATGACAATTAAATAAGATAACTAGTCCAATTGTTAATTGTATTTTAATTTTTCAAGCAAAAAAAAATGATAATATTCTTTTAGATGTATCTTATTAGATTAAAAAAATAATTAAGATTTGGACCAGTAGACCGATGTAGCCCAATGTGAGTCAACTTAATTTTGGATCAAGCCACATCTGATTAAATTAAGTTCGGATTTGAATTTTTTTAACTCGCACTTTTTTTTATAACTCTAGCTAGAATGCACATAATGGAAGTTAGATTAGCATACGGTTATAAGACAAGGCTAATATGCACCAAGTCATGTTTTGGTGCATGAATGCACCCACTCAAATGACCTATTATTATATGTCAACCGATTATTTTTTAAAAACATTTATGTTATTTATTTACAATGTATATATTATAATATTAAAAAAAAAAACTCATGCTCCATCACGATTCACCACAAACCACCAGCGGCAGCACATTCATCCCCTCCACCACGTCTTGGGCAATTCATCAATCTTCACTGCCAATCCAGCCATGGTCCTTTGCTAACCGAAATCCCTAAACGAAACATAGATTCCTCGTTGACCCACAAACTGAATCATGAAGCCAAAACCCTGTTAGCTCGTTGCCATCCCCCAGCCACCATAGAACAGCTACCCAGCACCCCTCCTCGCAACTGCCAGCTGCCACCCATAACCGTGCCAACAACCCCAAACCACAGAGCCACCGTTTAACTCCTGCTAGCCACGCCACCCCTCTACCGTTACCCAAACCACCGTGAACCTTTTGCTGTTGAACTCAAAATAGACCCTCAACCCCTATGTCGAACCACCACGGCTAGCCACCACGGTCACTTTGCCACCGTCCCTGCCGATGTCCCTAGAAACAGAAACAGTATCCCCATTGCAAATATGTAATGAACCAACCCATCTAGACCTTCTCAGCAGGCTGAGACACATAGCTCCCAAGCACAACCAGCTACCAAGTTAACCCCATCCATTGAAGCCAGTAGACAAGGGGCGAAGCCATTGGCGGTGGTGGTTGGCGAAGGCATCATTAGGGGACATTTGTACACTAGCAAGATTGACTTGCCAGAAAAGCCTCTGCCCCTTCCTCGACGGCTCGATGCCTTAGCCCTTCAATTTGTAATTTGCAATACTACTTCAATTTGACCTATTCAATAAGTTATAGGTTTTCCATCCTTACCATTATTTTTATAAATTATTATATCAACGACTATAACTACTTGATGCATGCATGCATCACATTTTACTTGGTGCATATTAGACAAGGCCGGCGGTTATATTATGAGAAATGTTCCGTGCATAGAGGAGTTTAGGCACATATCCTCACGTAAGGTAACGTGAACATTTGGTATTGATGAATTGAAAGAAAGAGATCTTAAAAAACAAAGAGATAGACAAATGAATGCTAATGATTGGGTTGAGAAAAAAAAATATTTGTGTAACTAACACCACTCATAGAAAAAGAGTTAGGTTGATGTTAACTAGTGTCCTATTACTTGAAGAGTATTTAATACTCTTCATTATTTTTTTTTTAAATTTGTCAAAGAAGAAAATATTAAATATATTTTTGTTATGAAAAAGAAAATTTTAAGTATTTTAATTTTTTTAATAGGTAAAAATATACTTTTCATTCCTTAACTTTACTTTAGATTTCATTTTTGTCTCACAACTATGTTTTATTTTAATTTCATCCTAAATCTCTTAAAAACACACAAAATTCATCTTAACTGCTAACACCACTAGAAATGTTAATGGAAGATGTTGACATGTCATCCTTTGCACAGTTGGCACTGTACAACTAGAATTTTTTTTTTTGGAATTAATGTTTTTGAGACAAATATGAGAAATTTTGAAAAAAAAAACTAGGACTAAAATGAAACTTATAGTGAAGTGAAAGGAAGAAAAGTGAGAATTTTCCAATAATAAATTTTATGCATCATTTTCTTTTACAAATTTTATATTAATGCATTAAAAAAAAATAAAGCTTTTCATATAGATTGGTGATAGAAAATCACATTAAATTATAAAATATTTTAGTTAACATCAACAAAATTGTATAAAAAAGTTAACCAATATTTTAGTAATTTTGTGATATATTTATATACATTATAAAATATTTATATATTTATTTTTTAATGTAGTTTAATCAATGACTCACCTTATATCTATCCTGAGTCAATTATCGATTCAAGAACTATAAATAGATTCTTAGTCAACTCAAATAACAATATTGCATCCAAATCATTTGTTATAAATTAATTTAATGTGATTCTCAATATTTAGTCTATGTGAAAAACATAATTTTTATTAATGCACAAATACAGAATTTCAAAAGAAAATGATGTATAAAATTTATTCTACGAAAATTTTCAATTTTCATCCCTTAACTTTACTATAAGTTTCATTTAAATCACATAACTATATTGTTTAATTTTCGTTCTAAATTTTTTCAAAATTCATCATATTTGTTCCCAAACCATTAATTTAAAAAAAAAGTCCTCGTTCGAAGTGCCAATTGAGCACTTGTGTACATATAGGATAGCATGTTAGTTAAATTCCGTTAACATTTCTAATGGTATTAACAATTATGAAGAATTTGGTAGGTTTTAGAAGGATTTAGGATGAAAATGAAACAAAATATAGTTGTGGGACAAAAATAAAACATAAAGTAAAGTTAAAAGACCAAAAGTATATTTTTACCGACATTAGAATTAAAATTAAGCCTACTAATTCTTATTTTTATGTTTAGAAGCCCCTTTAAAATTAGAATCAAAATTCAATTTGACAATTCTATAAAATTAAAATTAACTAGTTGAAGCACATCTCAATTCTTAACCAATACCCTAAAATGGCAAATCCACATCTCAAATTTAAAATCGTGTTTAAAAAACAAAAAAGACTTGTGTATCCTACTCTACTCCATCTACTTCTTCAATTTTCTCTCAGTATCTCTGTGTAATGTGCTACGGCAAGGTATGCCATCTTGGAAAAAGTTGTTATCTATGCCATCTGTCTTTCTTTCTTTATATTAATCTTTGTATGATACATGTTCTAGACCATGATTCGGGATCCCGTCTAGTTGGATCAATCCGGCACACGTATAACCGGATTTCGCCCTAGACGACGTAACTAAGGCCTTGAAGGTAGTCCGGACCTCGGATCCATGCACATCGAGCGACATTGGGCCATATTATCAAGATTGCTAGATTCATGTAGAGGATATATCTCTAAATATCCGTAACTGTCAATCATCTACTTACGATATTATAGGGCCCATAACTGCCTCAGATTGATAAGTAGCTCTCATATCAAGAGTTCCTAACTTATAGGGATTCACCTCAACAATAATGGGAAGGTAATCTCTACCAGGATACTACTTCTAAATACCTGCATTCAACACAGATTGCATAAAGATTCTATATACGCTCTATAAATACCAAGCTAAGTAGCCTTAATCAGGTATCAGTAAATTACTCATTATAAACTGCTTACTTCTACACAGCTTGACTTGAGCGTTGGAGTCCCTTTGTAGATACCCATCCCTTGTTTCAACACGCTCGACTGCTGTTGCTCAAGGGGGAAACCTCTATCACGTGCCTATCTCAGACACCCTCTGAATCCACTTCAGAACATTGGTGCCGTTTGTGGGAAACTCTAAATTTTTCATTCCACACAATCATGGTGAACACACATCACCACTCAATAAGGGACACAGCGCAACCCTTCGCCAATCAAAGGCAGGGATCAACAGTGCAACGTCCTCCCCTTCTATTGCAACCACCCGCAGCTGAAGCCTCGGCCGTGGGGATCCAAGCATCTGTCCCATAGCCTTAGCATGACGGCCATAAGACCTCACTATTCAATGAGAGTCCATACTCGTCACGAAGGCAATCCCGTTTGGATAGGCTTGGCCGCCCTGGAGAGAGAAAATCACCCTGGTGGCTTATTTTGAAATATTCCTTATCCTTGAGGACAACAAAGTTTACAGAACTGTTAAAGTCAAATTTTTGGTCGTGGATTACCTATTTACTTACAACATTATTCTGGGGCGACCTACCCCAAACGGTATTGCTGCTGTAGTGTCCACCGCTCACTTGGCCATGAAATTCCTTAACAAAAATAATGAGTTGGTCACGGTCAAGGGCGACCAAATTGCAGCACGCAAGTGTTATAACGAGAGCCTCAAAATCTACAAGACTCCCAAGAAATCAAGAACACGTATGTCTAGCTTGGTTGTGGATCAAGTTAACATCCTTATGACTGAGCTGGATTTCAAAGAAGAAATTCAAGGCACCAGACCCCAGCCAGAAGAAGAACTACTTCCACTTCAAATAGGTGACAAACTTGATCAAGTCACCAAAATAGGTGCAAATCTGGAAGAGCAGAAGAAACGCCAGTTGATAGAGCTCCTTCAATGAAATAAGGACCTATTCGCATGGACATCCTCCGACATGCCTGGGATTGGCCCCGCGAACCCGGTGTCCCAAAAGAAGAGGAAAGTCGGCCCTAAAAGACAGGAAATCATTGAGGAGCAAGTCAAAGAACTACTCAGTGCTGGATTTATCAGGGAGATCTCTTATACCACATGGCTCTCCAATGTGGTCCTAGTGAAAAAGTTAAATGAAAAGTGGAGGATGCATGTGGACTACACGGACCTGAATATGGTGTACCCTAAAGATCCATACCCCCTCCCCAACTTTGATAAGTTGGTTGACAGCTCGTTTGGCTTCCGGATACTATCCTTTATGGACGCCTACTCTGGGTATAATCAGATCCCGATGTACCCCAAAGATGATGATAAAACCACTTTCATTACCGAGAAGGCATGCTACTACTATAGGGTCATGCCCTTTGGCTTAAAGAATGCAGGAGCCACCTATCAACGAATGATGAATAGAGTCTTTGAGGGTCAAGTGGGGAGAATGTTTGAAGTATACATTGATGATATGATTGTTAAGACCCTGGAGTCTGATCCCACACAGCTGACCTCGAAGAGGTATTTGCGGAAGTTAGAAGGCACATGAGACTCAACCCAGAAAAATGCGCATTCGGGGTCCGAGTCGAGAAGTTCTTGGGCTTCATGTTGACTCATCGCGAGATTGAGGCAAATCCAAATAAATGCCAAGAAGCACTCGACATGCATAGCCTTCAGAATGTAAAAGATGTTTAACAAGTTATAGTGCGGATTGTGGCTCTCACACGCTTTCTCGCAAAAGTCACTCACAAATCCCCCCTCTTCAAACTGTTAAAAAAGGGACGGGTTTTGAGTGGACCCGGGAGTGTGAAGATGCCTTCACGTCTCTTAAGAATATGTTATCATCTCCCCCTATCTTGACCAGGCCTGATCTTGGGGAGACTTTGCATACATACATTTCTATTCATGAAGAAGCCATCAGTTCAGTACTTATCTGAGAAACGGCCGAAGGCTAGAAGCCGGTCTATTTCGTGAGTAAGGTGTTACAAGGCCCTGAGCTCTGTTATCAAAAAATCAAGAAGGTCGTACTTTGTAACAGCCCAATATTTGCTATTCAATTATATCGTCATATAATTGAATAACTCAATACTGACCGTGCTACTTCTAACATACATCAACAATTAACCCATATTATTCATACACCATAAGTATATATGGAGAGCCATGATAACCAAAAGATAAATATATATATATATCACTGCCCTAAAGGCACATTGTATTACATAACTTCTGCAATAACGAAACTAGCATAATATATGAGCTTTTTAATCAAAAAGTATATAACTATACTAATCTTTGTCCATCTTCTCTTTCCCTTTTGAGGAATTAGCACCTAGATCTACATGGCAACACAATCAGGGTGAGAAAACATATCTCAGTAGAAGCATTCCAATACCAGTATATAGACATATATAAACAGATAATATACTCAATTATCAACTAACACTTCAATCACAGAAGCAAAAAAATCTCTATCTCAGAGACACATAATTGCCCATACAACTGCACAGCATGAATATGTCATGATAGCAATCGCCCATACAATCGCCATGCTATGCCAAACTTTATGACTAATGCTTATGCCTATGCTATAAGCCTAAACATGTAATGCAAAATGTATGAAACCATTTACGAGAACCCAGTTCTATGGTAAAGTCATGAAATGCATGAGCCTTGAACAAAACAAAGGAACTCGGTTCCATAAGCTTTGAACAAGCACTGGAAACCCAGCTCCAGCTATTCTATGGGGTGTGAGGGAAAGACCATCCTCAACTCACTAATATGATCGAGAAGGTATGTTACCTCTCACTTACAATCACGTATGATCACCCTCTCCGGGTAGTGAAGTCTCATCAACTACACGGTCTTCAGTAACAATCATATTTGATCAGAATAATGATCTTTGTGATGGGAATGATTGGTTACCTACTCATTCAAAATCACACATCAACATAGATAAGGAACAATAATAATGCCAATTACAACAATAACTAGCGTGTCAATTGATTTACATTCCTAACTACCAACATGAAATACAATGATGTTAAATACCACGATAAATAACATACAAATTGATTTACATTCACCTCATTTCCCTTTTATCTAATACTTTTTTTAGAGTCTCCACACACTTTAGGAAACATATGCTAATGATCCCATCAAGCCAAGAACTTGAAAAACATCGAAAATGATATTTTGAAAGATTATGGCTCAGACACGGCCCGTGTCATATGACATGGCCCACCCCCTGTCCTCGGACATGGGCCATGTCTCCCAACTAGAAGCACTCTACAGCACGTGGTACTGTTCCATTAGTTTTCTCCTTGGATTTTGGCCATTCCAATCTAGTTTTTCAATGATTCTAAGACCCCAATAAGTTCTCAAACACATAGGAAATCATTAATCACAACATTAAACTTCTTAAACCACTTTGATTTCACTCAAAACTAAAGATCAACGATAAACATCCATTTCAAAACCTAAAATCCCAATTCTCCTCTTAAATAGAATTTGAGGCATACAAGGGTAGGAAATCCATTTTCATACACCCAACAACTCATAAACAAGCTATCATCAAGTTCTATAACAAGATTCAAGTCCAAACAACCAAAACAACTCAAAATCCTAAAATAACACACCAAGTCATAACTCAATAACAAGATGGAGAAAGTAGGACAAACAGTTTAAGAACAAGGTTCCCCCTACCTCAATTCCTAGAAATGAAATCGGTTAACCTTTCCTCTGCAAAGCTAAGCTCCTTCTCTTGTTTTGATGAAGATCTTCCTCCCTCAACACCTTGAGTTTTCTGCTCTTTTGTCCTCCCTGTGGCAGCCATGAGAAGAGAAAAGAAAAGTGAGTTAAGACTCACATTTTGGCCTTAAATAGGCCTCAGCAGAAATAGGGTCGTGCCCTAAATTTTAGTCACTTAAGTGACCAAAATTCACCCGAACAGTTAAGAACACTTAGTTATAACCAAACCAAGTTTTCCAACTTCCAGTAGATTTAAAATAAATCCTAACATTCATTAAAAATCTCGTTACGCCATTTTCATATTTTTTCATATCTGCTGGGGGTCAATTCAGCACTAAAACACACAACTAGTAGGCTTAAAAATGTCAAACTAACTCCAAAAATTCTCAAACTTTAACCAAAACTACATCCACATAATTAGGATCTAGAAACAAGTTCTCCACATTTATCTCAATTAATTGAGTAGTTTAAGTCAAAAACAGGGCTGAAAACAACTATATTTAACACATAGAGTTGCAGCAAAGTGACTAAACGTGCTCAGATGGTCACCAAACTTCACAAACATGATAATCAGGTATTAGGCTACCTCTATAAACTTATCCAAGTCTATCACATTTTTAAGGGTGTTACATTACTGCCCTCCTTTTTAAAAACTTTGTTCCCAAAATTTGGTTTACCTCAAGTAAGAAGCCCCAAACAACTCATACACAACGACAGGTACAACCAAACCTTAAGAAAACAAAAATACACAACAAGTACAACCATGTACTTACCTTTTCCTGAACTATAGGCTAGTAATGCCTGATGTGTGGATAAAATACACACCTCTTGTGCTTGATTTGAGGTAGATTTGGGTGTGCTCTGATAATTTATGTTGAAATTTATGCCACATTTAATCTAATTATCCTTAGTATCTCATGATTGGTCTTTCTCTATGCTTTTAAGTCCAAAAGAGGTGTTTTGACATGACTCTATGAAGCTTTGGATGGATTCATTACAATAGAGTTGAGCTCGAAATTTATATAGCCAAGATTCATAGAGTTCTTGAACTTTGCGCGATAAAATGAGCATAACTTGAGCTACAGAAGTCGAAGCGAGGTGATTTCAGTGGCATTGGAAAGCTAAGAAAAAGATCTACAAGTTTTATGAAGATCACTTCTCCAAAAAATGACTTTTTGAGTGATTAAAGAGTTATACACGACCATGTCTAACTTAGAAAACACTTCTGTCAAGCTCACACGGCCTTGTCTAACTTCAATGAAGCTTCTATGTTGGAGACACGGCTGTGTAGACACAGCCGTGTGACCCCTAAACATGTAAATTATGTTGTTTTTAAAGCTCACACGACTGTGTCGAAGGGAGACACGGCCGTGTGAGTCCCTCTGAGCGAAAAAAGGGAAATTTTGCCCCCAAATCATTATAAATAGGGCAAAAACACCAAACCAAAGAAGACTTTTGGCTAGAGACTTGTGTGACGGCAGGTTTTGAGAGGAGAAGCGAAGGATTCAAAGGCGAAGGCATTGAAGGCAAGAGCAAGACTTTTTGAAGATCAACCATTGAAGTTCTTTTCTCCATCTCCATCTTCCTATCTTTTCTTTTTGTTCATCAATCATGGTTGTTTCGTTAATCCTTGTTCTTGTTTGTGTTATGATGGCCACTAGTGGCTAAATCCCTTTTCTAGAATTAGGATGAAACTCTCTATTTCTCTATTATGAATTGTTAATTTGATTCTTTGTTAATGAAATTATTGTTCTTGATTCATTCTTGGTATGCTTAATGCTTGTGATATGTTGCGCGCTATATTTACATGATTGTAGGTTTTAGGTGAAGGGTCGAAAGATGAAATCTAATTGCTTGATAATCCAAGAATTGAACTTAAGAATTGAGACCTAGACATAGGCTTAAATCCTTCGAGGGGTAAACGATTGTCATGAATCTTAATAGGTTGGAACTTGGATTAATTGCCATGATAATGGGGTTAGTGAAGTTTTAGCACGTTTTTAGTGCCAAGAAATTGAGCTTTAAATAATTTAGGACAAATCGTCTTCAAGAACATAATTGAACATTAACAAAGATAGGATTACAATTTATCGTAGGGGGTAGTGTAGTGGATTCCGAATCCTAGAGCTTTAAATCCTAGTTAAATCTTATCTTTTCTAGTTTCAATTGTTTACTTTATTGCTTTGCTTTTCGTATTAGTTTTAATTGAACATTCTCTATTGATTTTATTATCTTGAATAATCAAAGTAGCTGTAAGAGTTAATAATGAATTGATCCTTGTGAGAACGATCTTTATTTTACTACTTGTACGATCCGTGCACTTGTAAAAAATCAACAAGTTTTTGGCGCCGTTGCTGGGGATCGTGTTGATATTAACACAAGCAGTAATTTGGTTGATTTAATCAATTTTTATTTTATTTTATTTCTATTTTTTTATCTTATTTTAACTTTCTTTTATTTTTCTTTGAATTTTTAGGTGTTGTTTCTTTCTTATGCAAAGAACGAGGAGTCAAGGAAATTTTATTTTCCTCGTTGATCTTGAGATTAAGAGGACGCTTTGTAATATTAGAAAGGAAGGAAGAGCATAGAGAATTGAGGAAGACAACATGACAAACAATAATGACCAAGCCACCAATGTAGAGCTAAGTCTGAGGGATTATGGAGCTCCCAACGTTAACGTTCGTCAGTCTTCCATTGTTAGGCCACGGGTAGAGGCCAACAATTTTGAATTAAAGACGTCACTGATCCAGATGGTCCAACAAATGCAATTCAGCGGGTCACCAATTGAGGACCCAAATCAGCATTTGGATGAGTTCTTGGAGCTTTGTGACACCATAAAGATAAATAGGGTTTTTACGGATGCTATAAGGATCAGACTTTTTTCCTTTTCTCTTAGGGGAAAAGCAAAGAAATGGATTCACTCAGAAGCCCCAAATTCATTTACCACTTGAGCTTTGATGGAGCAAGCCTTTTTGGATAAACACTAGCTAATTGAAAAGACAATTAAGCTCTGTCAAGATATCACTACCTTATCTCAAAAGGATGATGAATCTCTTTATGAAGCATGGGAGAGGTATAATGATATGATTCGTCAATGTCCACATCATGGCTTACAGGATTTTGTGGTCATCCAGACATTTTATGTTGGGTTGACTTTCTCTACAAAGGCAGCTCTTGATGCCGCAGCTGGCGGTGCTTTGATGGTCAAGACTCCAATCGAGGCATGGAGTTTGATCAATGAAGTGGCTTCGAATATTTATTTGTGGCCAAGTGAGAGATATACTTTAAGGAAGCAAGCCAAAATTTTAGAGCTTGATGCCATTACCATGTTGAATGCCAAGTTTGACGCCTTGGCCAAGTCACTTGAAAAGTTGAAAGTCAATGCTAAGCAACTTGTGAAACATTTGGAGGAGGGCATTTGACTTCAGAGTGCAATGCAATGGAGACGTATTCTCAAGACCAGTCTATGTGCTAAGTGAATTACGTCCAAAATGGCAATTTCATAGCTCAGGTGAATTCTTTTCCCAATTCATATAACCCCGGCTGGAGAAACCACCCAAATCTCTCCTATGGCAATCAACAACATAATGGGGGCCCACCTGGATTCCAATAGGTTCAATAATCTTCATCAAGATGGGAAATCTAATTTAGAAGCTCTCATGGAGAACTTCATTGTCACTCAAAATGAGCATAATAATGCCATTCAAACTCAAGTGTAACAACATAAGGAGTCCATCAAGCAAATTCATACTCATCTTGATCAAATGGCGACTCATTCTAAGATGCTTGAAACTCAAATAGCCTAACAAGAAAGCTTATTCAACATGGTTCTGGGGCGAATCCCAAGTCAATTGGAGACAAACCCAAGGGAGCAAGAAAATGCAATTTTCTTAAGTGACAATCAAGTTAAAAGCCCCACAAGGGAAGAAAAGCATAAAGATGAGAAATCCCAAGAAAAGGAAGAGAAGCAAGAGAAGAGCGAGGCCAAGAAAGAAGAAGAAGAAAGCACTAAAAGTTATGTTCCTCCACCAGCATATGTAACACCCACCTTAGGGTGCCACATTTATGTTACTTCATTACCAAATTACCCCTTCATTAGAAATCGTGCTTTGTAATATAAATACGAGTTATAAAATTTCTTATTAACAATAAGATAAACTTAGCGGAAAATAAAAACATTACAACATCATCACAAATAATTTATATCATATATATAAGTCTTAATACTGTCATACTTAAATATTTATAAACTAGACTTTCAAAATATTTAAACTTTAATTAAAACTAACATACTGCCCAAGTACTACTAGACAGTAGAACCCTCAGACGGGTCTTCCTCAGATTCCTCAGCAGGTAGGAATCCGACTTGATGCGAAGTCCTACGGACAGGTGTCTGCGCAGATGACACTATACTAATCTCACTAGGAGTACGGTAGTAAGTTCCCCAGTACTGCCTAATGGATATAGGAAACTCTAGGTGTACATAAATATTTACACTAAAGTAGGGATGTCCAAGATGTAATCTACTCAAAACAATATTTAACTCTCCCATATAGTAAATATGCTCTCTATCCAGATCAACGTGTCATGCCTTCGATCCTCCACGAAACGTCAATCTCATATACCCAAGGAAACAAGGCATCTCCATCGTATCAGAACTCAGCTTCCTCTACAGGAATCTGTTCTTCTCCGCCTTCTCGGTCAACTTCTTGCTCAGCGTCTTAACAAATATAAATACAATACAGAATATGCATACAAAGAGATGAGATCACCTACGCCAATACCAGTATGTTAGCAATGAAGATAAACACATACAATATCTCATACAACTATCATACCATAATTACAATTATGCCATCAACATCATTTATCATCGCAATACATGTAATACATAATAATTACGATCATGCCATTAATAATATCCAAATATTCAACAATCCAATTATCATAAACACTAATTACGATAATGTCCTCAATAACTATGCATATGCACATAGACTCAATTTCTTACTTCATGGAGCTAAAACTCAGGTCGGAGAGAGTGATCGAAAAGATATGTCTGTACTAACATGCCTCAGACCACGTGCTCAATTTTGCACATCTAGCATATACACGGCAGTCTTTATTAGATCTTAATTAAGAATAGTGTCTCGGTTAGGATCATTGGTGTGTTGCGTTGGTCTAACCCACGGTACAGAAGAGCTACCAACTGCCCATTGTAAGCAACCCACACCCTAATGGCCCTAAGGTCAACGAGTGATTTACACTACGCATATCGCACCCACTCAGGAGGTATATTCTCTCTTAGGCAATTAGCCTCATACAGTCCATCGGACCTTTCCAATGCATGTACTATGTACCATTCGCAGTTCCAATTCATTATCACATATTCGGGGTCCACATATTAACCCAACAGTATTTTTATTGTAATTTCATCACGTAGTCATATTTTCACGTTTTCTCAATCGCGCAACAATTTTGTCGCATTTTCAAATTGCGTATTGATTTTTCAACGTTATCTCAATCGCGTAAAATATTTCTCACACGTTTTAAATCAAAAATATGATTTTTCTCATTTAATACTAAAAATTGACTTTATTTTCTATATTTGCATAATAGTCCCTCTAAAACATAATATTTACATTATAGTCCTCATTTTAAATAATATTTTCACAATAGTCCCTTATAAAATAATATTTACAAAATAGTCCCTCTTTTATCAAATATTTATAATATAGCCTCTCTTTTATAAAATATTTGTAATATGACCCCTCTAAAAATAATAATTACTATATAGTCCCTCTTTAGAAAATATTTACAATATAACCCTTCTAAAAATTAGTATTTGTACTATTTCTCAGAAAATGGTAATTCTTTCTTTTACTTCCAATAATACAGCTCAAATTTTTCAGACGCGCTTCAAAACCCATAGGGTGAGCTATATGTCAGTAAACTACAAGTATTGACACTCATTTTATTTTCATAATCTCATTACTTAATTGTATCGATTTGTTTCCTAAAAACCATTTTGCCTTGCTAATTTCAAACTTTTCCAAAATCAATTCCTTCTCAGTTAAACCTTTAACCTCAATCTGAAACATCATTTTCAGGACTTTGGTCCTCTTGAACCTAGTATGGCCGTGAGCATTCAAGCTCTTTGGAGCTCTCATGAATTCATTCCATCATGTTATTCACATCCTAAATTACACATACACTTGCATGCATTCAAAATCATACAGACAAGCATATTATCAAAGCTATAGACATAATATCACACATGCAATCATAAACACAAAACTATAAACATCACAATCACAAACAAAGAAGCATCAAACAATAAGTGCATAAACCCTTATGGATTTTTCACCATACACAACCATCTCCTCACCACCAAAACTTGGTTGGTGAGGTAAAATCTCCCTCTTACCTCTTAAAGACAAGATCCTTAAGCTCCTCTCCTTCTCCTTGATTTCGTGTGAACTAAAACAATTCCCTAAAAATTCTTAAACAATTAATAAAATCACAAACAAAGCTTAATAATGAAGAACCATGGAACAATCATGGTTTAAAAAATCAAAAACTTAATTTAAAACCAAAGAATCAAAAGTTTACCTTTAGGAAAGTAAACCAAAGCTTGGATTTGAAGCACTTAGGATAGGATTTTGACAAAACTTCCTAAATGAAAAGTGTTTAGAAGGTTGTTTAGGTTTAGGAAATGTAAAGAGGAAAAATTATAGAAGATGGGTAGTGGTTCAAGGTGCTTGGGCCGAAAACTCAAAGAGAAAAGGGAAGGAAATGTGTTCTTGTGTTCTTGGGAATTTTGAGAGAAAATAAAGCTAAGCTTTTAGGTGAGAGAAAAGTGAATAATGAGAGTGAATTTGAGAAAGTGCAGCCATGTGAGTGTGTAGGAAATATTAGGAGATATACTTGAAATAAAATATCACAATTGTGTTCACATTTGAAAGCACATGGCTTGGTCATCATGTGGTCATCAAATGGTCACAAAAGACCATTCAAGAAGCTTGGAGAAGCCTCCTAGCTCTCCATGGCTGTGTGGCCTCTAGGGGTTTAGGGACTTGATTTAACTTCAATTAAGTTTAATTACATGCTAATTAGATAGCAAGTTAATTAGGTTAGGTTTCCTAATTACACTTAATTAACTATCTAATTACATAGCTAATTAATTAAATAAGTCATTGCATATGTCATGCTTAGTCATGGCTTCTAGATGAATTTAGGATATTTAATTAGTAACTAGATTATAACTAATTAGTAACTAGGTTAGTTCATTTAGTTTCTTAATTAGGCAATTAGGTTAACTAAGTTAGCTTTATTTAGTTACTTAGTAACTAGTCAAGCCATTATTATTGACTAAATCTCAACCCTTGAAATTAACTTTATTTCCTAATCATTGATTTAATCTAAGGTGGATATTACTTAGTGACTTTATCAAGATTGTTTTCACACCATTGATCTGATCAACGGTTATGATCAAAGATATCTTAATCAAGCTTTTCATGCAATGGTCCACAATGAAGTTTTTGCCACTTTATTTGACCAACTCATATTGGTTTAGAAAAGTCCAGCTATCATTTTTGACTAGTTCCTATTGGTTCATTCTAAATTAGGTTATAGAAAATACTCTAAGTACATTTTCTGTCAATTAAAATATATCGGGTCCAATAATTTATAGTAGAAGCTGCTATAAATAAAATAGCAGATATTTATCAGTGAAATATTTTTATTTCACAGATAAATTCTAAAAATTAAAAGATTTTTTTCTGTGTCACTCAGATTTGGGTTTAGTAAGATCCCCCGCCTCCGAATAAATCAGATAAGAATTTTCCTCGACCCGAAAATTATTATTTTCTTGACCAGGAGCAAATCATACAAAATAATAAAAAATAATATCAAAATAGTCAAATTATTTTTATACCGCACAGAAAACACAAAATAGTGTAATTCTGCCATTACTGTAACATAGCTAAAATTTGGGGTGTTACAGTATATGTTCCACCTTTGCCCTTCCGATAAAAATTTCAAAGGGCAAAGCTTGATGAGTAATTTGGAAAGTTTTTGGAGGTTCTTAAAAAGTTGTATATAAACATTCTTTTTACAGAAGTGCTCTCTCAAATGCCTACCTATGCTAAATTCTTGAAAGAACTCCTCTCTAGTAAGAGGAAGCTTGAGGACTATGAAATTGTTGCTTTAACTGAGGAATGCAGTGCACTCATTCAGAACAAGCTTCCTCCTAAGCTTAAGGATCCAGGTAGCTTCTCTATGACCATGCAAATTAACAAGGCTTTATGTGACCTTAGTGGCAAATGTGAGTTTGATGCCCCTTTCCATTTGCAAGAAACTTAATATTGGGGAGCTCAAACCGACCACCATCTCTCTTTAACTGGCCGATAGGTCAATCAAACATCTTATTGGCATACTGGGGAATGTCCCCTTGAAGGTTGGTAAGTTTTACATATCGGTGGATTTTGTTGTGCTTGACATGGATGCTGATGATAAAATGCCGATCATACTTGGGCGTCCATTCCTCGCCACTGGAAGGGCAATCATTGATGTCCATGAAGGGAAATTGACTTTGCGATTGAATGATGAGGAAGTAGTTTTTGATGTTTTTAATTCTAAAAATAATTCTAATTCCTTAAATTCATGTAATCGCATAGATGCTACTAATGTTGTTGATAGTATTGTGCTTTTAGGTGTGCAGGAATCAGTGACTGATGATGTGTTAGAAAAGACCTTATCCAAGGCTGCCACAAATATTGAGTAGTCCAAGCCCTGCAAGAAAGGACCTAAGAAGCGAAATGACAAGTGTGTCAAGAAGTGTGAATTTAAACTTGGGGATAAAGTTTTTGTCAATAACTCGTTTCTACATTTTTGTCCTAGTAAGTTATGGTCGAAATGGTCAGGACCATATGAGATTGTTCGAGTTTTATCCTACGATGTGCTTAAGGTGAAGAAAGAAGGCCATGAGCCATTCATGATAAATGGCTAGAGAGTGAAACACTATGAAGAAGGAGTGGGGACTGAGCACCACTCCATTGACATCACCTAAGCATAGAACCAACCCATAGTCAAGCTAATGACTATAACTTAACACTTCTTGGGAGCTAACCCAAATTTTTTTTCCCTTTGTCTTTACTCTTTTATTTTTGATTTTGTTTTTAGCTTATTATTATTTATTTTATTGATTAACATTCTTCTATTTTTGTTTTGTAGTTAGCTATTGTTGAGTCGGCTTAAGGGCCTCCCTGAGTTCGGAGCCTTTGTAGGGGGTATTATAGTGGATTCCGAATCCTAGAATTTTAAATCCTTGTTAAATCTCATCTTTTCTCGTTTCAATTGTTTATTTTATTACTTTGCTTTTTGTCTTAATTTAATTGGACTTTCACTATTGATTTTTATTTGCTTAAATAATCAAAATAGCTGTAAGAGTTAGTAATTAACGATCCTCGTGAGAACGATCTTTATTTATTACTTGTACGGGGATGTATATAGCTGTCAGCTACCCAAAAAGATTTTTCTTTCCTTTCATTTAATTTCTTTATTTTCACATTTAGTTCTTACACTTTATTTTTCATTTTTTGATTTATTTTTCTTGTGTTGTTTCAAACCCTATTTCGCCGCTCATGATGACCAACTGTTCGAGTTCATGGCTATGCGCCTCTTTCTCCCACCCTTTCCCACCATCTTCATGATGTTAAGTTTCTACTTTCAGGGAAGTTTCATTATTGTAACACCCTTTTATGAGGATAGAACGTCACACCACAACCACAAAATGGAAATAAAAGGTATAAACTAAGACCTGATTCATTATAATATAGATAAACTTGTTTTAGTTGTAATCGTATAAATGATTTATCGAATTCTTTTTTTCTCTTTTTTTTATTTTTAAAATAAGATGATAAGACATAGTTATAGCAGAAAGAAACATGAGAAGTAAACTATACATTCATACCTCGTACATATATATATACTTATATCATACTTGTTTAGATACATTATTAGATATATGGAAAAAAAAAAGCAGAAGCTTCACATGCCCTAAAATGATTACACATATATAGCCCACCAAAAGGCAAAACATCAGGCCCCCCAAAAAGATTTACAGATAGCCATCAGAGGCCATCAATAGCATCAGCCCTTAAAGCGAATGAGAATGAACCATAGTTGGATCCCCCTCAGGGTCTTCCTCGTCAGAGGAAATCCTCATCAGAGCAACCGAGTTACGAGCGGGGGCTCGTGCAAAAGATAAGAGTTAATGATCTTGTGGGGAGTAATAGCGATCACCCCACATATCACGTATAGGCAAGTAAAATTCTAAATGCAAGTGAGCATTAAAAGTAAAGACAGGTGGATCATAACATCCCAAAGCTAGAGACACAGTCACGTCTCCATGGTAGATGCAGCGATCCGTACTCAGGTTGATGTGCCAGCAGTCTGGACCTCTATGAAAAGTCAATCTTACATAACCCAAAAAGCCATGTGGACGGGATGCCATGTCCAAACAGGAAACTAATCAAAATCAGGCCAGAAGCCAAGGAATTCATGCACTTCCCCTTCTTCACCGACGTCTTCAGAGAAACACATAAATAAATAGAATAGCAGAAATACAGAAAAGAGGTAAGACATCCTACACTCAATACCAATTATGGCAGTAAAGAAACAGAACGGCACAAAACACCCACATAGCATTTTAGGAATAATAATCAGTATCAAGAAGTAAATAGTAAACAACTTAACAAATCCAGGCAGTTATTGCATCAATAAGGCAACAGTTCCAATCATCGTATAAATGAATGCCAAGTGATATATTAACTCACTATGCACGTACACATGATACCGAAATCCTACTCCATAGAGTTAGACACAAACATCGGAGAGACTGATCAGGGAGACATGCCAGTATCTCGTCAGCCCAAAATCAAGTACTTTCCAGAAAATCAATAATTTTGCGTAACAAGGTCTTACACAGCGGCATTCTTCACAAGATCGTGATATAGGACAGTGTCTTGGTCCGGATCATTGGTGCATTTACATCGGTCTATCCCACGGCCCAGAGGAGTTACCAACTTACCATTATGAGACACTCGCACCCCGACGCCCCCAAGGTCAACATTATGACCTACACTAGTCTATTCGCACCCGCACTAAGGTGTGATTCAATCTCCTAGGCAACATAGCCTTAACAATAGTCTACCGGACTTTCACAATGCATGATGACTTAATGCATATTCATGTATATTCAACAATGATATACTCATCCTATAATATGCCATAATTTGGCCAAGTTAAACATCAATAGAATTTTTGGTCCTACTTATGGACCCATAATAACATATTATCATATTGTCAAATGAGACAATACACTTTTTAAGGTTTATTATGAAGTTTTACTTTAATTTAACATTTCTTATGAAATCTTTCTCTAGAGGAATTCTCTTGTAATTCTCATCATAACTTTATTTCTCTTAATTAGCTAAGTTCTTTACTTAAATTTAACCATATTCACTTAGAACATTATTCTAAGGTTCTCAAGTCTCACACTCACTCTTGTTCTTCCCTTAAGTTCAAAAATCACTCTAGGTCATCCAATAAATTTCTTTCCATCACATTATTAATTACTTAACACTTAGTTACTTAAGTTCTAAGGTTACCCAAAAATTACATATTCGAACCCAAAAAAAGCCCTAGAGGCCGTGAGCCTCCCAAGGGGGTAAGAATCCAAAATTTTCCATTGCTCCATTAATTGTTATTCACTTGATTAGTTATCTCTCCAACTTGTTACAAAATTTTAACCATGAACACCCCATTGAAGGGGGTATGGCTGTGAGCCTTATCAAGGAGAGCAAGGAACCCTTGCTTCCAATTCATATTTTCAATCCATCAAAATCAATCCAAGATCATCAACATACACACATATAGCCAATAAAACCACACAAGAGGAAATTAATGCAAAGATCATTAGAAAAAAAACATATAACCAGGAGAGCAACCCTAACATGGGTTTCTCACAACCAACACACAAACAAGCTTCCTACTACCAATAGAGGTTGAAGTGGATAATCTTCCTCTTACCAAGAGAAATAACAATGAAAGCAAGCTTCTTTTTCTTTGGGAATTCGTCCTCCACCACCTCAAAGCCTTAGAATATTCAAACTCACAAAAATCACAATCAAAGCTTGAAAAAGGCATCTATGATCACTAAAGTGACCATGAATCATGAAAATAAGATGGAAAAATGAAAAAGCTATGAAGAAAAGAAAAGAAATGGAAGAAATGGATTCAAGTAAGGTGGTTGCTTGAAATCAAGTAATAATGGAGGAGGAAGAAGGTATGGCTACCGTGGGACGAAGAAGAGAGAAGGAAGAGAAAAAGCTTGAGAGAAAATGAGAGAAGAAGTGTAGAGAGAGGAAGTGTTAGAAAAGTGATGATAGCTTTTTGAGGTTTGAAATTAGAAATAAAAAAAGTGATAAATGAGAAGCAAAATTTTGGCTCCCAAAATGGCTATTGTCGTGGAACAAAGGGGGAGAGAGAGGAGGGGAAAATGTTCTAGAAGCTTAAGGAAAGCTTCTTTGAGAAGCTTGGTAGGAAGTTTACTTGAGAAGCTTTGTTAGTTTTGTGTAAAAGTCAACTTGATGTGACATAAAGTTGACACTTTTGAAAATATGATAAGCATTTTAATACAAGCTATTATCCAATGGAGAAATGTTACAGTTAACATAAATCAGTAGTCATTGTCTAATGGGTAATAAAATGTACAACGATTTTTATTTATTAGATAAAAATCTCAAAAAATGTAAACCTCGTAAATTATGCCCCGACCTCGGGTTTAGTAAAATCCCTTGTCGACATTTCCACAGTTCAAGGTTTACCAGCCTCGAGGAAAATATTTCATTTTCCCGGCTTCACTCAGTGTGCACGCAAAATGAGAAATATATTAAAATATTTAACACTTTTGGAAAAATTCACAAAAATCACAAATATTATAAAATGACTATTTATTATAAGACAAATAATTTTCGGGGTGTTACAACTCTCCCCTTCTAAAAAGAAATTTCGTCCTCGAAATTTTCATACCTTAGAATAGTTGTGGATGTTGCTCCTTCATCTTGTCTTCTAACTCCTATGTTGCATCTCCGGTCGTTTCATTCCAGATCTCTTTTACTAACGGGATTTCCTTCCCTCCGAGTTACTTTACTCTCTTATCTACAATCCTTACAGGAGGTGCCTCATAAGTTAAGTTCTCTTTCAATTGTACTGTGTCCGATGCTATGATATGACTCGGGTTAGGAATATATTTTCGCAATTGTGACACATGAAAGGCATTGTGAAGATTAGAAAGAAAAGGTGGTAGGGCTATTTGGTAAGCTACTGGACCTATCCAGCGAAGAATTTGGTAAGGTCCAAGGAATTTAGGAGTAAGTTTCCTAGATTTTAGAACTCGGCCGACCCCAATCATAGGCGTGACTTTCAAAAACATATGCTCACCTTCCTCAAACTCAAGAGACTATCTCCTTTTGTCCACATAGCTCGTCTGTCAACTCTGAGCCGTCCTCATCTTTTCCTAAATCATCTTGACTTTCTCAGTCGTTTATTGTATAAGACTAGGTCCAATAGTAAGGCACTCTCCGTCTTGGTACCAACAGAAAGGTGTTCTGCACCGTCATCTATATAGAGCTTCATAGGGTGCCATCCCTATGCTCAAATGAAAGCTGTTGTTGTAGGTGAACTCTACCAATGGTAAAATTTCATCCCAACTTCCAGTCTGTTCCAAAGCGCAAGCTCTGAGCAAATCCTCCAATGATTAAATCATCCTTTCCGATTGACCATCGGTTTGAGGATGATAAGCAGAACTCAAACGTAGCTTCGTTCCTAATGCTCCTTGCAAACTTTGCCAAAACTTTGATGTGAACCTTGGATCTCTATTAGAAATAATACTGGTAGGCACACCATGCAGCTTAACGATCTCACCAATATACAGCTCAGTCAACTTCTCCATGTTCTACCTTATGTTGATTGGTAAGAAATGTGCTGACTTCGTGAGTCGATCAATGATTACCCATATTGAATCGTAACCTTTTTTGGTCTTTGGTAATCCAACCACAAAGTCCATCGCAATATTATCCCACTTCTATTTGGGAATAGCTAGGGGTTACAACATTCTTGATGGTCTCTGGTGTTCAACCTTTGCTTTCTAACAAACTAGACAAGACGACACACATATGGAAATATTACTCTTTATTCTGTGCCACCAAAATAACCATTTCAGGTCTTGATACATCTTGGTTATTCCCATATGCATACTCAACTTGCTCATGTGAGCGTGTTCGAGAATATACTTTCTAAGTTCTTGATCCCTGGGTATACATACTCCACCTCTGAACCTTAGGATTCCATCATTTCCATCCTCAAATGTTGTCACACCGCCTTGCTTCATTAGCTCCCTTTCTTCTTGCAGAAACTTATCAACTTTCTATTTCTCTTGGATGTCTTCCATTAGGTCATTTGAAATAGTGACCATGTTCATACAAATCTTCCCTGGTGCTAATTCCACAAAGGACCATACATCTTTGAATTGCTCTATCAAATCTTTTTCCTTGACCATCATGGCAGAGATACTAAGCATCTTCCTACTCAAAGCGTCTGCCACAACGTTTGCTTTTCTGGGGTGATACAGAAGTTGAAAATCATAATCTTTCGGAAATTCCAACCACCTTCGCTGTCTTATATTCAACTCCTTTTAGTCATACAGGTACTTCAAGTTCTTGTGGTCACTAAAGACGTTAAACATCACACCATAAAGAAAATGTCTCCATATCTTCAAAGCGAATACCACAACTGCTAACTCCAGGTCATGTGTTGGATAGTTCTTCTCATGCACTCGCAACTGTCTCGAAGCGTAAGCCACCACTTTTCTATTTTGCATAAGCACACATCCTAATCCTTGATATGAAGCATCGCAATACACTTTGAAGGGTTCACTTGGATCAGGTAGAACTAACATTGGTGAAGTAGTTAGTCGTCTCTTCAATTATTGGAAACTTTCTTCACAAGCATTAGTCCACTCAAAGGCTTGATTCTTTCTCATGAGCAGAGTAAGAGGCCCTGCTATCTTAGAGAATCCCTCAATGAAATTTCAATAGTATCTAGCTAATCCCACAAAGCTCTGAATTTTTGTCACTGTCCTCGGCCTTTCCCATTGCAGAATCGCTTCCACTTTTGACAAATCCACTGCAATCCCTTCCCTTGAGATTACATGACCCAAAAACTTAACTTCTTCCAGCTAGAATTCACACTTTGACAATTTGGCGTACAACTTCTTCTCCTTTAGAATCTGGAGAACTATACTGAGGTGTTCAGTATGATCCTCCTAATTTTAAGAATAGATCAGAATGTCGTCAATGAAGATAACAACAAATCTGTCCAAGTAAGGACGAAAGATTCTGTTCATGTAATCCTTGAATATGGCATGTGCATTCGTTACACCAAACAACATCACAAAATATTCGTAATGACCATAACGAGTAGGAAAAGTTGTTTTAGGAATATCCTCTACCTTTACTCTGATATGATGATAGGCCGATCGCAGATCGATCTTAGAGAATACTATTGCTCCTTTCAGTTGATCCATCAAGTCATCTATTCTCAGAAGTGGATACTTATTCTTGATTATGACTTTATTCAGTTGGCGATAGTCCACACACAATCACGAAGTCCCATCCTTTTTTCTGACTAGCAACACTGGCGCTCCCCATGGTGACACACTGGGTCTAACAAATTGCTCTTCCAAGAGTTCTTCTAACTGCTTCTTAAGCTTAACTAACTCTGATGGTGACATCCTGTAGGACGCTATAGATACAGGACCAGATCCAGGCATAAGATCAATGGTGAACTCTATCTCCCGCTTCGGCGGTAAACCAGGTACGTCCTCAGGAAAGACTTCAGGAAATTCATTAGATACCGGAATAGCATCCAAATCTATCTTGCTCTCGACTTCTAAGGAAGGCAATAGCATGTATCCCTGAGATCCTTCTTTCAAGAAAGCTCGAACTTGGTTGGCCATTAAAAATCTAGAAACTTCATCCATAGGGTAAACTATGGTTCTACTAGAACAGTCTAACAAGATATGGTTAGAAGACAACCAATCAATTCCTAAAATTACGTCTAATTGGGAAAGAGGTAAGCAGATCAAATCAATAGAAAAGATTTGACCCTCAACAATTAAAGGACAATTTAAACAAACTTTGGTGGTAACAACAAGCTTAGTAGTAGGGGTAGAAACAGTCAAGTCAAAAGGTAAAGAAGACACAGGTAAACCAAGTCATCACACACAGTCATAAGAAATGAAAGAGTGGGTTACCCCAGAGTCATACAGTATAGTCAAAAGATTACCTCCTATGGTACCCTCTCCTTGTATCAAATCTTTAGATTTGGAGGCTTCCGCTCTACTCATAGTGTAGACTCGACCTCTTGCCTGCGGTTTTGCAGCTTGTGCAGTGTTGACTGAAGGCTCTGCCTTAGCTTGATTGCAGTCCCTAGAGACGTGTCCAAGTTTTCCACATTGAAAATAGATAATTCTCTTGATGGTGTAATCCCTTGTTAGGTGGTCTTTTTCGTATTTCATACACTTTGGCGAAGATGCCACATTCTAACTAGTTCGATTTCCACCAGAACCTCCGCTGAGACCTCCACTAAGTGACTGTTGCTGACTTCCTGGTGGTCGAGAAAAAGGTTTCTTCTGAAAGCAGTTTGAATTGTTGCCACCTCTTCTTTGGAACCTAGTAGGTCCAACGTTACGATTTCTCGTGTCCCGCGCCTGATCCAGATCTTTCACTCGGTGACACATGTCCAACAGCTCTGAAAACTGGTTGATCCTCAAGCTTATGACCGCCCTTTTCACGTCATGCCTCAATCTTTCCTCAAAATTTTGACACTTCCATACCTTGTCCAGCTAGTGTTGGAAATGCGTTAAAATTTTGGATAAGCTCTCGAACCTCATGACATACTCGCTAACAGTCAAGTTCCCTTGCCTCAAACTAAGGAACTCCATCTTTTTGGCATACCTTGCACTTGCTGGGAAATACTTCTCCAAGAATTTATCCTTGAATACCTCCCAGGTGATTACTCGACCTTCAACTTTTAGTAATCTCTGCGCTCCATTCCACCAATCTTCCGCATCTCCGATCAGCATAAAAGAAGCATATGTTACCTTCTTGTCATCGGCATAGTTCATGCTTTTAAAAATTTTCTCCAGCTCCTTGATCCAAAGACTAGCCTTCTCTAGATCAAATTCCCCCTTAAACTGAGGAGGGTTATTACGACGGAACTCCGACAGATTTTGAACATCGACTAAAGCTTCTAGCTGTCATGCAGCCCTTTCCTGCTATTGAGCAGTTCTCTCAGTTTGTTGTGCATTGACATCCGTTATTCATTGTATAGCTTTGATTACTACGGCTATGCCTCCATCGTGTGCCATTTCGCTTTTTCAGGGTAGACTGAATGAAAAACACAAGGAAGAATTAGATGTATACTTTTGGAATACTAAACACAGAGAATCACACAGCATAAACATGACAGACCTAACCACAAAGACCCAAAAGAAAACTTAAACTGGGGCTCTGATACCAAACTAGTGTAACGCCCCTTTTTAAGGAGGGAACGTCACACTATAACCATGAAACAGAAACAAAAGGTATAAACTAAGACCCAGTTCATTATAATATAGATAAGCCTATTTTAGTTGAAATCGTGTAAATGATTTAGCGAATTTTTTTTCTCTTTTTTTATTTTTAAAATAAGATGATAAGACATAGTTATAGCAGAAAGAAACATGAGAAGTAAACCATACATTCATACCATGTACATATATATATACTTATATCATACTTGTTTAGATACATCATTAGATATACGAAAAAAAAAGTAGAAGCTTCACATGCCCCAAAATGATTACACATATACAGCCCACCAAAAGGTAAAACATCAGGCCCCTCAAAAAGATTTACAGATAGCCATCAACGGTCATCAACAACATCAACCCTTAAAGCAAATGAGAAGGAACTATAGTTGGATCTCCCTCAGGGTCTTCCTCGTCAGAGGAAATCCTCATCGGAGCAACCGAGTTACGAGCGGGGGCTCGTGCAAATGATAAGAGCAAATGATCTTGTGGGGAGTAATAGCGATCACCCCATATATCACGTATGGGCAAGTAAAACTATAAATGCAAGTGAGCATGAAAAGTAAAGACAGGTGGATCATAACGTCCCCAAGCTAGAGACACAGTCACGTCTCCTAGGTAGATGCAGCGATCCATACTCAGGTTGATGTGCCAGCAGTCTGGACCTCTATGAAAAGTCAATCTCACATAATCCAAAAAGCCACGCGAATGGGACGCCATGTCCAAATAGGAAACTACTCAAAATCAGGCCAGAAGCCACGGAATTAGTGCACTTCCCCTTCTTCACTGACGTCTTCAGAGAAACACATAAATAAACAGAATAGCAGAAATACAAAAAAGAGGTAAGACATCCTGCATTCAGTACCAATTATAGTGGTAAAGAAACAGAACGGTGCAAAATGCCCACATAGCATTTCAGGAATAATAATCAGCATCAAGAAGCAAATAGTAAACAACTTAACAAATGCAGGCAGTTATAGCACCAATAAGGTAACAGTTCCAATCATCGTATAAATGAATGCCAAGTGATATGTTAACTCACTATGCACGTCCACATGATACCAAAATCCTACTCCATGGAGCTAGACACAAACATTGGAGAGAATGATCAGGGAGACATGCCAGTATCTCATCAGCCTAAAATCAAGTGCTTTCTAGAAAATCAATAATTTTGTGCAACAAGGCTTTATACAGCGGCATTCTTCACAAGATCGCGATATAGGACAGTGTCTTAGTCTGGATTATCAGTGCGTTTGCATTAGTCTATCCCACGGCCCAGAAGAGCTACCAAGTGACCATTGTGAGACACCCACACCCCGACGCCCCCAAGGTCAACATTATGAGCTACACTAGTCTATTCACACCCGCACTAAGGTGTGATTCAATCTCCCAGGCAACATGACCTTAACAATAGTCCACCGGACTTTCACAATGCATGATGACTCAATGCATATTCATGTATATTCGACAATGATATACTCATCCCATAACATGCCATAATTTGGCCAAGTTAAACATCAACAGAATTTTTGGTCCCACTCGTGGATTGATAATAATATATTATCAAATTCTCAAATGAGACAATACACTTTTAAGGTTTATTATGAAGTTTTACTTTAATTTAACATTTCTTATGAAATATTTCTCTAGAGGAATTCCCTTGTAATTCTCATTACATCTTTATTTCTCTTAATTAGCTAAGTTCTTTACTTAAATTTAACCATATTCACTTAGAACATTATTCTAAGGTTCTCAAGTCTCACACTCACTCTTGTTCTTCCCTTAAGTTCAAAAATCACTCTAGGTCATCAAATAAATTTCTTTCCATCACATTGTTAATTACTTAACACTTAATTACTTAAGTTCCAAGGTTACCCAAAAATTACATATTTGAACCCAAAAAAAGCCCTAGAGGCCGTGAGCCTCCAAAGGGGGTAAGAATCCAAAATTTTCCATTGCTCCATTAATTGTTATTCACTTGATTAGTTATCTCTCTAACTTGTTACAAAATTTAAACCATGAACACCCCATTGAAGGGGGTATGGCTGTGAGCCTCATTAAGGAGAGTAAGGAACCCTTGCTTCTAATTCATATTTTCAATCCATCAAAATCAATCCAAGATCATCAACATATACAAATACAACCAATAAAACCACATAAGAGAAAATTAATACAAAGATCATTAGAAAAAAAAAACATATAACCAAGAGAGCAACCCTAACATAGGTTTCTTACAACCAACACATAAACAAGCTTCCCACTACTAATAGAGGTTGATGTGGATAATCTTCCTCTTACCAAGAGAAATTATAATGAAATCAAGCTTCTTTTTCTTTGGGAATTTGTCCTCCACCAGCTCAAAGCCCTAGAATATTCAAACTCACAAAAATCACAATCAAAACTTGAAAAAGGTATCCATGATCACCAAAGTGACCATGGATCATGAAAATGAGATGGAAAACTGAAAAAGCTATGAACTTTTACCTCAAAGTTTCAAGTTTTAAAGCTTGGTGGAAGAAGATGAACATGGTGGATTCAAGAGATAGTCACAAAAGAGAAAATGTTCTAGGTGATGAGAAAAGGTAGAAAATCAGGTTGGTTAGGTGAAAAAGCTTGGAGGGCCAAAAATGGAGTCTTGACCGTGGGGGTGGTGAGAAAATGGAGAGGAAAGTTGAGTTCTTTGTAGGTGATTTCAACAAGAAAAGAAAAGCTTCAAGGAAGAAATAGATTCAAGTAAGGTGGTTGCTTGAAATCAAGCAACAATGGAGGAGGAAGAAGGTGTGGCTGCTGTGGGAAGAAGAAAAGAGAAGGAGGAGAAAAAGCTTGAGAGAAAATGAGAGAAGAAGTGTAGAGAGAGGAAGTGTTAGAAAAGTGATGATAATTTTTTGGGGTTTGAAATTAGAAATAAAAAAAGTGATAAATGAGAAGCAAAATTTTGGCTCCTAAAATGGCCATTGCCGTGGAACAAAGGGGGAGAGAAAGGAGGGAAAAATGTTCTAGAAGCTTAAGGAAAGCTTCTTTGGGAAGCTTGGTAGGAAGTTTACTTGAGAAGCTGTTAGTTTTGTGTAAAAGTCAACTTGATGTGACATAAAGTTGACACTTTTGAAAATATGACAAGCATTTTAATATAAGCTATTATCTAATAGACAAATGTTACAGTTAACAGAAATCAGTATTCATTGTCCAACAGGTAATAAAATGTACAACGATTTTTATTTATCAGATAAAAATATCAAAAAACGTAAACCTCGTAAACTATGCCCTAGCTCGGGTTTAGTAAGATCCCCCGTTGACATTTTCACAGTTCAAGGTTTACCAGCCTCGAGGAAAATATTTCATTTTCCTGGCTTTGCTCAGCGCACACACAAAATGAGAAATATATTAAAATATTCAACATTTCTGAAAAAATCCACAAAAATTCACAAAAATCACAAATATTATAAAATGACTATTTATCATAAAACAAACAATTTTTGAGGTGTTATAGTTATCTTTTGTACTGTTATTTTTCTTGTTTAAACATTGAGGATAATGCTTCTTTCAAGTGTGGGGGGAAATTGTTGAGCACTTGTTTATTGCATTGAATCTAGCGGGAATTGTGTTAATTTCTTGGTTATTTCTGAGCTGATAGAAATTTGTTTGAGAGGGGAATCCACCACTATTTTTGAATTATTTTTGTGCAAGGCAATCTTTTTCAATTGAATGTGAATATTTTAGCATTTTATTTAAGAAATTAGCTATGTCTACTTGCATTTATTTTCTTTACTAACTTAAGCCAGAAGTGAGTTTTGAACTTGTATTGATTGGATTTATCATAAACTGAATCCTATTTTCCTTCTGGAGTGTGTTTTCTCTTGATTTATGTATGCTAGAACTTGATTTGATATCCTGTTGAGATTTTATTGATTCACATACATACTTGAACATGATTGAGGCACCTAGGCTTAATTTTTTCATGACTTCTAGAGTTGCATTGATAAATAATCCCTTAGTTGCCCCATTTGAGCCAGAAATTAATTTTTTCTTGGATACCTTATTGATTAATCAGGTTGAATTTCTTCTGAACAACTAATGTGGTAATTGAGAAGTCATAAAAAGATTGTTTTCATCCTCAAGGGTTAAAAAAAAGAAAGAAAAACAAGAGAAGAAGAATGAAATGATGAAAAGAAGGAAAAAAAAAGGTTTGTTGGTGAAGAATTGTGAGAATAATTTAGTTGAAAGTGAGAATTACCTTGTGTATTATGCTCTATTAATCATCTTTTCAACCTGATTCTGCTTGGTATAGCTTTATCCTTAAACATTATTTACCTTAATTCATCTTCTTCCTACCACTAACTATACCCTTGGCCTCATTACAACCAATAGAAGTGCTTTTGATTCTTGTTATGCATGTGAACTTGAAAGTGGAGATGAGATTAATAGTCAAGCTTATGGTCATGCATTTGTTAAGAAAAATTTGAATGATCTCTTCGCCCTTAAACACTTGAGAGATAGAAAGATGAGTGACCTCATTTGTTAGGTAGAGAGAAGAAGTGCAACCTAGACTCAAGAGCTTCTAATTGTATTAAGTGCTAGACTTTCTTGTTTGATTTGATTTGATTGCTGAGCTTAATTAAATTTTGAAATTGTGGAATTTTCCTTGATTCATGTTTCTTGATGTTGAGTTTAACCTTGTTTTTGATTCATATTCTTTGCTTGAGGACAAGCAAAGTTCAAGTGTAGGAGAATTTGATGTATGGATAAAATACACACCTCTTGTGCCTGATTTGAGGTAGATTTAGGTGTGCTCTGATGATTTATGTTGGAATTTATGTCACATTTAATCTAATTATCCTTGGTATCTCATGATTAGTCTTTCTCTATGTTTTTAGGTCCAAAAGAGGTGTTTTGAGATGACTCTATGAAGCTTTGGATGGATTCATTGCAATGGAGTTGAGCTCGGAATTGATATGGTCAAGATTCATAGAGTTTTTTACCTTTGCACTATAAAATAAGCATAACTTGAGCTATAAAAGTCGAAACAAGGTGATTTTGGTGGCATTGGAAAGCTAAGAAAAAGATCTACAACTTTTATGAAGATCACTTCTCCAAAACATGACATTTTGAGCAATTCAAGAATTAGACATGGCTATGTCTAACTTGGAAAATGCTTCTGTGAAGCTCACACGACCCTGTCTAACTTCAATAAAGCTTCTGTGCTGGAGACACAGCCGTGTAGACACAGCCATGTGACCCTTGAATATATAAATTATGCTTTTTTTAAAGCTCACACGGCCGTGTCTCCGTGTCGAAGGGAGACACGGCCATGTGAATCCCTCTGATGTGAAAAAAAGGAAATTTTGCCGCCAAATCATTATAAATAAGGCAAAAACACCAAACAAAAGAAGACTTTTGCCTAGAGACTTGTGTGATGGCAGGTTTTCAGAGGAGAAGCACAAGGATTCAAAGGCAAGGTCTTTGAAGGCAAGAGCAAGACTTTTTAAAGATCAACCATTGAAGTTCTTTTCTCCATCTCCATCTTCCCTTCTTTTCTTTTTGTTCATTAATCATGGTTGTTTCTTTAATCTTGTTCTTGTTTGTGTTATGATGGCCATTAGCGGCTAAATCCCTTTTCTAGGATTAGGAAGAAACTCTCTATTTCTCTATTATGAATTGTTAATTTGATTCATTGTTAATGAAATTATTGTTCTTGATTCATTCTTGGTATGCTTAATGCTTATGATATGTTGCGCGATATATTTACATGATTTTAGGCTTTAGGTGAAGGATCGAAAAATGAAATATAATTGCTTTATAATCCAAGAATTGAACTTAAGAATTGAGACCTAGACATAAGCTTAAATCCTTTGAGGGGTAAACGATTGTCATGAATCTTAATGGATTGGAACTTGGATTAATTGCCATGAGAATGGGGTTAGTGAAGTTTGAACATGTTTTTAGTGCCAAGAAATTAGGCTTTAAATAATTTAGGACAAATCGCCTTCAAGAACATAATTGAACATTAACAAAGATAGGATATAATTTATCGTAGGGGGTAGTGTAGTGGATTCTAAATCTTAGAGCTTTAAATCCTTGCTAAATCTCATCTTTTCTAGTTTCAATTGTTTACTTTATTGCTTTACTTTTCATATTAATTTTAATTAAACATTCTCTATCTATTTTATTCACTTAAATAATCAAAGTAGCCATAAAAGTTAGTAATTAACCAATCCTCATGGGAACGATCTTTATTTTACTACTTGTACGATCCGTGCGCTTGCAGAAAATCAACAACAATGCCTTCACATTCTGTATATTGTACCCTCTCCCTGGTCTTTCCTCTAACTTTGCCTCTTTCCTTAGAGGACAATTCCTTACAAAATGGCCCAGCTGGCCATACTTATAACATGTTACTTGATCAGTTACACAAGCTTTACCTTTATGGTGCCTACCACATCTAGCACACAACTGGTCATGACTCTCCTTCTATTCTTGTTTTCCTCTGTCCTTCTGGTCTCTATGTTGCGGAGCACTCCCCTCTGATATACTTTCTGAACTCTTCCTTTGGTGGGATTCTTGTGATTGATGTTCATGCTGTGGTCTAAAACTCAAGGGTTCAACAACCCTACATTTGTTAACCAAGGATGGGTAATCCCTGATCTCAAAAGGTTTCACCAACCTCCTCATGCTCTCTCAGCCTACTTTCGAACTTCACACACTTCCATCTATCATCAAGATTGTACTAGAGTGAAGAAGAAAACTTAGACAACTCCTCAAAATTTGCCACATACTGTCCGATCGTCATGTTTCCTTGCTGCAGCTGTAGAAACTCCACTTCTCTTTCTTCTTGCATAGGTTGTGGAAATTATTTTTCCAAAAAGATAACTTTAAATACTCCCCAAGAAACCTGGGTCCCAGCTAGCTCTATCAATCTCTTCGCATTATTCCACCAGTGCTCAGCTTCACATTTCAGCATATGCACTACAAAAGACATCTTCTGCTCCTCTGAACATCTCATAGCTGTGAAAATCTTCTCTAACTCAGTTATCCACTCCTCAGCCCTTTCTGGATCATAATCTCCTCAGAACGATGGTGGACTCGCCTTTCGAAACTCAGAAAAGTAATGAAAATCCTGATTCCTCTCCTCCTATACCTCACGCCTAAGAAGTGTTACCAATGGTGGTGTAGGCTGTGTTTGATTGGCCTCAAGCCTCTCAAGCACCCTAGCAGTTGCAGCTACCTGCTCCTTCACTGCTGTAGCATTCGTAGTCTTCTACTCACGCATTGTTTTGGCCATTGCCATCACGGCCTCGGCCATCCTCGAACCCTCATTCTCAAGGTTCCGGTTCCTGCTTCCACGCGATCATCCCCTTACTGTCGGTCGCTCTCGTGCTTCCATAGTTTCCTATAAGCACAGAACAATACATATTGAGTTAGCTAGGCTTAATACTATGTAACCGTGCCACAGTAGCTAAAGCAAATATCTCAAAGGCAAACATGCAATTCCACTCAAACAATCACATGTAAGAGACAGGAAATGTCACCACTCAAACAATCACATGTAAGAAACATGCCTAAGCATAGCCAGTCCATACCCTGGCTCAACAAGATGAACTGCTCTGATACTAAAATGTAACAACCCAATATTTACTATCTAATTATATCGTCATATAATTGAATAACCCACTACTGGCCATGCTACTTCTACCATACATTAACAACTAACCCATATTATTCATACACCATGAGTAAATATGGAGAGCCACAATAACCAATATATATATATATATATATATATATATATATATATATATATATATATATATATATATATATATATATATATCATTGCCCTCAAGGTACATTGTATTACATAACTTCTGCAACAACGAAATTAACATAATATACAAGCTTTTTAATTAAAAAGTATATAACTATACTAATCTTTATCCATCTTCTCCTCCCCATTTGAGGAACTAGCACCTGGATTTACATGGAAACGCAATCGAGGTGAGAAAACATATCTTAGTAGAAGCATTCCAATACTAGTATATAGACATATACAAATAGATAATATACTCAATTATCAACTAACACTTCAATCACAGAAGCAAACAACATCTTCATCTCAGAGACACGCAATTGCCCATACAACTGCAATGCATGAATATGTAATGATAGCAACCGCCCATACAATTGCCATGTTGTGCCAAACATTATGACTAATGCTTATGCCTATGCAAAAATCCTAAATATGTAATGCAAAATGTATGAAACCATTTACGAGAACCCAGTTCTATGGTAATGTCATGAAATGCATGAGCCTTGAACAAAACAAAGGAACCCAGTTCCATAAGCTTTGAACAAGCACTGGAAACCCAGCTCTAGCTATTCCATAGGGTGTGAGGGAAAGACCATCCTCAACTCATTACTATGATTTGGAAGGTATGTTACTTCTTCACTTACAATCACGTATGATCACCTTCTCCAGGTAGTGAAGTCTTATCAGCTACACGATCTTCAGCAATAATAATATTTGATTAGAACAATGATCTTATTGATGGGAATGATTGGTTACTTACTCGTTCAAAATCACATTAGACCATCTACAATGAGGACCTAACCTCATCAACATAGATAAGGAACCACAATAATGCTAATTACTACAATAACTAGCGTGTCAATTGATTTACATTCCTAACTCCCAACATGAAACACAATGACATTACATACCACCATAAATAACATACCAATTGATTTACATTCACCTCATTTCCATTTTATCTAATACTTTTTTTAAAGTCTCCACACACTTTAAGGAACATATGCCAATGATCCCATTAAGCCAAGAACTTGAAAAATATTGAAAATGACATTTTGGAATATTTTGGCTTAGATACGACCCGTGTCATATGACACGACCCACTCTGTCCTACACTGTGAACACTGTTCACAAAAACCCTTGACAGAGAAGGACATGGCCCACCTCATGTCCTCGAACACGGGCTGTGTCTCCCAACCAGAAGCACTCTGCAACATGTGGTACTGTTCCATTAGTCTTCTCCTTGGATTTTGGCCATTCCAATCTAGTTTTTTAATGATTCTAAGACCCCAATAAGTTCTCAAACACATAGAAAATCATTAATCACAACATTAACTTCTTAAACCACTTTGATTTCACTCAAAACCAAAGATCAAGGATAAGCATCCATTTCAAAACCTAAAACCCCAATTCTCCTCTCAAATGGAATTTGAGGCATACAAGGATAAGAAATCTATTTCCATACACCCAACAACTCATAAACAAGCCATCATCAAGTTCTATAACAAGATTTAACAACCAAAACAACTCAAAAACCTAAAATCACACACCAAGTCATAACTCAATAACAAGATGGAGAAAGTAGGAAAAAGAGTTTAAGAACAAGGTTCCCCCTACCTCAATTGCCAGAAATGAAATCAGTTAACATTTCCTTCGTAAAGCTAAGCTACTTCTCTTATTTTGATGAAGATCCTCGTCCCTCAACACCTTGAGTTTTCTACTCTTTTGTCCTCCCTGTGGTAGCCATGAGAATAGAAAAGAAAAGTGATTTAAGACTCACATTTTGGCCTTAAATAGGCCTCAGCAGAAACAGGGTCGTGCCCTAAATTTTGGTCACTTAAACAGTTAAGAACACTTAGTTATAACCAAACCAAGTTTCCCAACTTCCAATAGATTTAAAATAAATCCTAAAATTCATTAAAAATCTCGTTACGCCATTTTCATATTTTTCCATATCTGCTGGGGATCAATCCGGTACTAAAACACATAACCAGTATGCTTAAAAATATCAAACTAACTCCGAAAATTCTCAAACTTTAACTAAAACTACATCCACACAAGTAGGACCTAGAAATAAGTTCTCCACACTTATCTCCATTAACTGAGTCGTTCAAGTCAAAATCGAGGCTAAAAATAGCTAAATTTAACACATAGAGTTGCAGCAAAGTGACTAAACGTGCTCAGATGGTCACCAAGTTTCACAAACTTGATAATCATGTATTAGGCTACCTCTGTAACCTTATACAAGTCCATCACATTTTTACGGGTGTTACACACTTTCCCTAGTCATCACAGCTAGGAGACTAAGGCAATACTTCCAGTGCCATCTGGTTGTAGTAAGAACGAATCAACCAATCCAGCAAATATTGCATAAGCCAGACCTAGCAGGAAGGATGATCGCTTGGTCCATCAAGCTCTTTAAGTTTGGAATCTCATACGAGCCCAGACTAGTAATAAAGGCACAAGCACCCTCAGACTTCCTTGTTGAGCTTACATCAGACCTCGGTGGTCCTGAGGAAGTGTCGTGGACAGTGTTCATTGACGGATCCTCCAACCCTAAGGGAAGTGGCACTGGGGTAATCCTTGAAAACTCAAAAGGTTTGACAATTGAAAGCTCCCTAAAGTTTGAGTTTCCTACTTCGAATAACCAAGCAGAGTAAGAAGTGTGCATCACTAGATTGATAATGACCAAGATTGCAGTGACTCCCAGCTCGTGACATCTCAGATCCAGGGTGACTACCAAGCTAAAGAACTTGCAGTGATACCTAACAAAGGTATGAGGGCTCCTCAAGAGCTTTCGAACTGTGAAGGTGAAGCAATTTCCTCGGGAACAAAACTCAAGGGCCAACCTCCTATCCAAGTTGGCCAGCACGAAGAACCCGGGGAACAACCATTAGGTGGTCCAAGAGACCTTATCCCAGCCCTCAATCATGGTTTCAATCATTTTCCATATTGAAGAACCAAAATCCATGTGGATTACCCCTATCGTGGAGTATTTATAGTCCAACATCTGGCCCAAAGAACCAAAAGAGGCTTCTAAGCTAATAAAAATCGTTGTCCAGTATACCATCTACGATGGGTAGTTATGCTGGTGGGGATTCTCTTCATTCCTTCTCAAATGTCTGATGCCTAAGGAAGCATAGTATATACTAGCAGAGGTCCATGAGGGGAGCTGCAAACACCATTTGGGAGGCAAAGTCTTAGTAATGAAAGCTCTCAGGGCTAGTTATTATTGGCCCACAATAGAGGCTGACGCAATAGCACATGTCTAAGTTTGTGACAAGTGACAACGCCACTCAGAACACTACCATGCTTCACCCGAGGAACTCTCCACAATGTTCATACCCTGGCCATTCTACAAGTGGGGTATAGATATCTTGGGTCCGTTCCCTCAAGTACCCGGACAACTAAAATTCTTAGTGGTAGCTGTGGACTACTTTACTAAATGGATCGAGGTCAAGCCTCTGGTCACTATTACCTCGATCAGAATCTAAAAGTTCACATGGTGCCATATTATTACATGGATTGGAATTCTGGAATCTATTGAGATGGATAACAGGATGCAGTTCAAAGACAAGGGATTTAAAGAACTACTTGCTGGTTTGAAAATCAAACATCACTATAGCGCAGTAGAAAACCCCCAAACTAATGGATAGGCTGAAGCTGCCAATCAGGTCATTGTTCGCAGGTTAAAAAAGAGATTGGATGAAGCTAAAGGTAACTAGCCTGAACAACTAGACCACATCCTTTGGGCCTACTAGATTACGCCCCATTCTATAACATGTGAGACTCCCTTCAAGCTCACTTACAGGTGTGAGGCAATGATCTTGGTAGAAATAGGAGAACTCAGTTGGCGCCTCCAATATTTCTCAGTAAACAGTAACCCCGAACTGATTTGGGAGGACCTAGATCTCTTGGAAAAAAGAAGGTGCGTCGCTTATATACGTGACACCGCCATCAAACAGAGGACGGTGGCACACTACAACCTAAAGGTTATTCCAGGAGATTCCAACAGGTGACCTTATACTCTACAGGGCTAATATTGGAGGTAGGAATGCCTCCCAGGGGAAGTTAGTCCTTAACTAGGAAGGCCCCTATCGCATTATAATCAACACTGGCAAAGGAGCTTACAACTTGGAGACGCTAATAGGCAAGCCGGTGAAGAACTTCTGGAATGCAGACAAACTTAGAAAGTACTATAGCTAAGTGCCCTTTATGGCTTAGTCTTAGTTTACTTCATGTCTAATATGCCCCAATTACTACGGGAACACTTTGTATAGACCTTAGCCCTTTCTTGAATCAATAAAACAAAATGATATTTTACTTCATTTTATGATCGTTGCCAGCATGGACAGATTATCATGGTACCCCCTGAGAGTGTCTTGTGTTAAAAAGGTTGTGCAGTAAAAAAATCCTAAGTCTTGGGAAATTTCTCACATTAAACCATAAACAAGAAAGTCCTCGGCAAGGACCACTTATGCTAAGGTCAAAAGGGATCCTAAACGCCCAAATAGTTAGTGACGGACCCTAGACAAGGCTTCACTTATGCCAAGGTCAAGAGGGATCCTAAACACCCAAATAGTTAGTGACGGGGCCTAGACAAGACTTCACATAAACCAAAGTCATGTGGAATCCGAAAAGCCAAAACAATTAGTGGTGGATCCTAAGCAAGTATCTTTTCTGAAATACTAAAGTCTTAAAGGAGACCACAAGTCCATAAAGGTCGTTGGACCCTGTACCATGATTTCTAATGAGTGGAAAATGTACAAGTCCACAAAGGGTGTTGGACCCCGGACCATGGCTAATACCTAAGTCCTAAAGGAGACCATAAGTCCATAAAGAGCGTTCGACCCCAGACCATGGCTAATACCTAAGTCCTAAAGGGGACCATAAGTTCGTAAAGGGCATTGGACCTCGTACCATGGTTTCTAATGAGTGAAAAACATACAAGTCCACACAAGGTGTTAGACCCAAGATGGATCACAAAAATAAACAAACTTCTAGAGTGAAATTAAAAGATTAATACCTCGGAATACAGGGGAACTGTCTTTACAAAGCAACCCACACAAGGGGCAAAAACAAAAATCAAAACAAAACACTTGCCTACTCCTCGACAGTTCCTTGACCATAGGCTATGGTGGATGAAGTTTCAGCAACACTTGGATTTTCTGAATTAACCTTAGGTTGTATGAGGCGTCCATCTCACACCACCTTCTATTCACTCTTTTGCTTACTGCAAGTGCACGGGTCGTACTATAGTAAAGAGTCATATATCATTCCCACGAGGAATACGCTAATCTCAAAAGCCAAATATTAACCAATAGTTTAATTAATACTATCCAAGCACATTCAATTCATAAAAGGGTGTTTAAAAGAACTATAAAGACTAAAATGTAATAAACCTAAGTTAAAGATGATAATTATAAAATAGGGAATCCTTCTTCACCTCCTACTTCAATGGATAACATGCAATCCTTATGAGCATCATAAATGAAATGATTAGATTAGCTTGAGAATCTGATTTAGTTAAAAGCCTATGTCTAGGTCAATCAACCATAATTTCATTTATCTAACTCCTTAGTTAGATGTAAAATTTACTCATTAAGATCTATTCTCAATCACCTGCTATACATGACTAAGAGGTATATTTTTATCCCATTAGTAAATCAATTTATCCAAGCTAATTAAATGAAATTGAACATACATCAACCATACATATGATCTCAAATCCAAATTCCTATGTCTAGGTTCATTAGAATTTATCAAATCACTTAAAAACTGATCAAACAATCAAGAGCATTAAGATTTATATGATTGAAAAAAACCAAATCATGTATATAAACTCAAAGGAATACAAAATCATCAATATCCATAGGAGGATCCAAAGAAAACCCTATACACAACTTAGCTAGCCATGAAACACGAAAATATAAGCATATTCAACATGTTCCTGATATAATAAAGAGAGAAAAATGAAAGGAAAGGAAGAAAGCTCAATAAATGTGATCTTCTATGCTTGAATCATCCTCCATATAGAAGATGGCCTCCAACCTAGGCTTCCCTAGCTTTCTTTAGGCCTCAAATACCAAAACCTAGCAGTTGTGTTCTAAAAATGATAAAAGCTCCCGTGAAAAATTGATAAAATAGTATTTATAGGCCCAACTCTATTCTTCACGCTGTGACACACATACAAATTAGATCACCACATCACGACGTTGAATTCATTAGCGTTGCGGTGCTCTAGCCTCGGGCCCTATGTACTGAAGCAGAGGATGCACCACGTCGCGACATTGACATGCTTGCGTCGCGACGTTGAATGTTAGTATTCAAACTTGGCTTTCTCATGGGCTTTCTGGTCCAATGCTAGTCCAAATTCTTCATATTTATGCTTGATTGGAGCCCTTCCTATAGTAGAGAAATTACTACTTTAATAACAATTGCAAATGTACTCAATTTATCAAAGATTTAGAAATATTTTCTTAAAATCATAATGGAAATCATCAAGATCAAATTAGATGAATATGATGCTAAAGTCTTCCATTCATGCATAAAAACAAGGATTAAGCAATCAATATAGCACAGATATAGGGCACAAATAACTACATGATGTGGAGTTATCACCTTCCCAGAACCACCCCAGGATTAAAGAGCTGGACTTGGTCGATGGTGATATGGAATTGCTCCCCATTGATATCAGTACAAACAGTGACAAGCTTCTGGATGTCATCTTATAATGACCTAATCTTGACTTCAAACTGTTGGCCCTTGGCTCGAAGACCCCCGTTCTCAATTTGAAGCACGATCACATACCTCTTAAACTCTGCCAAGCTAGAATCCTTTTGCTTTCCAACATCTTTCAAGGTAGCCATCTCACTTTCCAATTCTCGAGCCTGGGCCTCAGCATCGCTTTTGGCCTTCACGGCCTCCTCCATGGGCTTAAGAGCTTGGTTTTCACCTCGCTCAGCGGCCGCCATTCTCTTTGCCATCTCCCGCTCATGCTCTTCGCAAACTTGCTCCAAATACCGAGTTTTAATGGCAAGGCGAAGACCAAAAGTTTCAAACCATGCGAAAGTATCCTTCATCCTACGAAGGGCAAGGTGGTTTGAAACTTGCTCATGCAAGACGTTGTAGTCAATGAACTCCTGGGGGCCCAATTCTTCATGGTATAAACTAATTGGGCTGGTGACTTCATCAACCGCCACCTTCTTGCCCTGGCCATCTGATGTACTGTCTTTCACCACTTTTCTCTTATGTGTCTCGAGTGACTAGGGAGAATCTTTCACCTGGATAGGCTCCCTATCCACCATCGGGACTATAATAGGTGGGGCTGAAGGAGTTGCAACAACATCCGTTGAGGGATCCAAATGCATTCCTGGCCTTGAAGGCTTCGACAATTGCCAAGGCATTCCCAATTGACATCTCGGCCAAACTTCCTGCAAAAATAATAAAGGATTAGAATAAAAATGTTGTTATGAGGTATCATGAAAAATGTTAAGCATACAAATTAAAATTTGGACAATAGTCTAAACTACCTAGCACAACCCAAAAAGTTTCATTATCTGAGGTGTCCAATATATCTTGGGGTGGAATTTATATAGTTAAGACAAGGAAACATGTCAATTAGCCAGTATGTAGCCAAGTTTGATGAGGTGTCGAAGTTCTCTTCATATTTCTGTTATCACCCATATGAGAAATAGCGATGCTTGAAATTTGAGATAAGTTTGAACAGTGAGATCAAGAGCATGGTGAGACCTATGGAGATTAGGGACTTTCCTGCTTTGGTCAACAAATGTAGGCTTGTGGAGTCAAGTGTTGATAGTCCTCCATCAGAGGAAAGGGTATTAAATGTTCCAAAGAGAAAGCAAGAGGATGACAAGAGCAAGTAGGGTGCTTCTAAGGTAAGCAACCCTAAAGGAAAAGGTAAGAAGGGGTCCAAAGTACCTCAATGTGCTAAATGTGCAAAGGTACATGGAGGCAAGTGCTTGGTAGGCCAATCTGTATGTTACACATGTGCTCAACTAGGATATTTCTCTAGGGATTGTCCATGGAACAAGGAAGATGTGTCTATCCTAATGCTGCTAGCCAAGGGACGAGTTTATACTCTAGGCGGAATAGAGGTGGCCTAGTCTTCTGACCTCATCAAAGGTAAATGCATAATTCGTAATCATTTTTTAAATGTCATGTATAATTCAAGAGCATCTCACTCTTTTATTTCTTATGATTGTGTAAAGATATTGGATTTGCCTATGTCAAAGTTACCATATGATTTATCTATTTCCACACCCACCGGTAAACTAGTCATAACTTCAAAAATGTGTCTTGACTGTTGTGTAAGAATTAAGGATAGGGTCTTCCTTGTAAACCTTATCCGTTTACCCCTTGTGGACATAGATGTCATTATTGGTATGGATTGGTTATTGTCCAATCATGTGATTTTAAACTGTTTAGATAAAACCCTAGTTTTTTTGTCTGATGTTCCTACCAGAGTTGTTTCTTCAGAGTTCGCATATCGCAATGCTAATCAGATCAATCACTATTTGGTAGAAGGAGCTGTAGGATACGTTCTTCTTTTCTCATTAGATGTAGAGGTTAAGCAGAGCCTAGACAGTATACCTATAGTGAGGGAATACCCTGAGTTGTTTTCGAGTGATGTAGCGGAGTTGACACCGGAGTAAGAAATAGAGTTTACTATAGATTTAGTGTTGGGTACAAGACCTATATCTATAGCACCCTACAGGATAACACCTCTAGAGTTAGCAGAACTCAAGAAATAATTAGAGGAGTTGTTGGACAAGTAATTCATTAGGCTTAGTGTTTCTCCATGGGGAGCACTAGTGTTGCTAGTGAAAAAGAAATATGGTACCATGAGGTTATGTGTTGACTACAGATAATTGAATAAGGTAACCATCAAGAACAAATATCTTTTGCCTAGAATAGATGATCTGCTGGATCAATTAAGAGGAACTTTAGTGTTTTCCAAGATTGATCTAAGATCTGGGTATCATCAAATTAGAGTTAATGGAGAGGATATCCCTACGACTGCTTTTAGAACTAGGTATGGGCATTATGAATATCTTATGATGTCCTTTGGGTTAACGAATACTCCAGCAGTGTTTATAGATTTCATGAACAGAGTTTTTAGACCTTACCTAGATAAGTTTATGGTAGTGTTTATTGATGACATCCTTATCTATTCAAAGATGAGGGAAAAGAATGAGCAACACGTAAGGATAGTTTTAGATATCTTAAAGGACAAGAAGCTATTTGCCAAATTGTCTAAGTGTGACTTTTGGCTAATAGAAGTTCAAGTTTTGGGCCATGTTATTTCTAGAGGAGGAATTGCAGTGGACCCTAGCAAAGTGGAAGCTGTGTTGTAGTTGGAGAGACCCATCACTGTGACAGAGATCAGGAGCTTTATAGGCCTAGCTGGGTATTATAGAAGGTTCATCAAAGGTTTTTCTTAGTTAGTGTTGCCTTTAACTAGGTTGACTAGAAAAGGTAGTACTTTTGAGTGGACTTAGGACTGTGAGAATAGCTTTCAAGAGTTAAAGAAAAGGTTGACTACTATGCCAGTGTTGGTGATTCTGGATCCCCATGAGAACTTTGAGGTCTTTTGTGACGCTTCAAAGATGGGACTAGGGTTTGTTCTGATGCAGAATAGGAGAGTAGTTGATGAACCTACAAAAATTCATATTTTTATGGTTCAAAGTCTTAGGTTTTGATTCTCTTTTAATCTTTTTGATTGAGTTTGTTCTCAAGTTTCTTTTATTTTTAGTTATTCTAAATTATGTTTTAATTATGTGATTTTATGTGTTTTTGTTAGGTATTTTCATATGGAAAAACTGGACACTTGAATGATGAAGAAAAGCTGCAAAATCAAGTCAGGAGCTTGTTGAGCGCCTGAGCGCTAGTCGAGTGCTAGTCGAGCGCTTGATCACTGGCGGTGGGCGCTTGAGCGCTGGTTGCGAATACTACATCGTGACTTGAGTGACTGAGTGCCTGAGCGCTGGAGAATGAGCGCCTAAGCGCTGGACGCGTAATAGCAGCGTGAAATTCTTATAAAAAGGAAAGTTTTGCCAAATTGAACACATCTTTTCACACTTTTCTTTTTACATACTCTTAGACACTTGGAGAGAAGGCAGTAGACGTTAAGAGGCACAAACCCTAATGTGGTGTGGGCGCAATTAGGATTGAATGTTAGAGATTTTCTTCAACCTTTCCACCATTCTACAATGGAGTTTGTCATATTCTTCCATTTGTGTTCTTTTTTTTTCATGTGTAACTAATTTCCCATTGTTAGGGGGATGATGGATCTTGTTCTTGGATGATGTAACTTTCTTTTATGGGTTTAATTTATATTTCTATTTCATGATTTATGTGTTTATATCTATTCTTAATGTTTTTCTAAATCTGGCCAATTTGGGAATGATCTTTTGGGTTTATGTATGATTTGGAAAAATATGCATGAACTTAGAACTTGTGATAAACACCATAACTTCTGCAATCGCTAAGGATAGACGTTGTAGGTTATGTGGTCTTTCTTTTAATTCCCTCGTTCTTGATAATGCCTTTCTAATTGAGGTTAGACTAAGGGATTAGTTAATTTCAATCAGCACAAGAGGATTACTATACCAAGGGATTGGGTATTAATTAATTTTGGGAATTGACCATAAATCATTGAAATAGAACATAGTTAAACTAATATTTGAGTGTGTATCTAAAGAGTTCAAGTGAAATCTGAACCCTAACGCTTTAACATTATTGTTTTTCACCCCTTTGATTTATTGTTTGCTGATTTTTATTTTTTCTTTTTAATTTAATTTTTACCAACTCTCTTTTTGTTAGCTTAAATAGTATTATTTTCATTTAATTTAGTAATTAATAACTTAATCCTCGTGGGGACGATACTCTACTCACTTTTTATTACTTTTGTCAATTGGTGCACTTCGATATCCGCATCAAGTTTTTGGCGTTGATTCTTTGGGGATTATTGTTATTAATATTAAATAGTAGTTGAAAAGACACTAATTTAAGTATTTTTATTTAATTGTTTAATTTTTTTAATTATTTATTTTTATTTTTAATTTAATTTTTTCATTTAATTTTCTTTTCAATTTGTTTCTTTTCTTTTTGTTTTCTTTGTTTATTTTTATTAGTCATTTATTTTATTTTATTTTATTTTATTTTTTAATTTCCTTCATTACTTCACTTTGGTTTGCTTGTTTGTTTATTTATGCAAGGTTCTTTGGAATCAGAAGAATTACTTTTTGATCCAGAGATAGAGAGAACAGCTAGAGCAAATAGGAAAACAGCTAGAGAGAGGGAGAAGCTTGAAGAAGTTGAGCAAAAGATGGCAAAAAGAGTTGTAACTGCAGAGCGAAGATGCACATTGGCTGACTATGCTACTCCATCTGCTGAAAATATTTCTACCAGTATTGTGCGTCCTACTATTCAAGCCAATAATTTTGAAATTAAATCAGCACTTCTATAGCTGGTGCAGCAGAATCAATTTGGGGGAAGCCATGCAGAAGATCCAAACTTGCATATTGCGAATTTCTTGCAACTCTGCGATACTTTTTTAAGTATAATGGCATTACTGATGATGCCATTAGATTACGACTGTTCCCATTTTCTCTCAGAGACAAAGCAAAGAGCTGGCTATAAGCCCAGCCACAAGGGAGCATCTCTACTTGGGAGGATTTGGTTAGCAAATTTTTGACTCGATACTTTCCTCTATCAGTATTTGTGAAGAAGAAGGGTGAGATTGCTTGTTTCACTCAAAATCAAGGAGAATCTCTTTATGAAGCATGGGAGAGATTCAAGGAGCTATTAAGGAGATGTCCTCATCATGCATTTGAAGTTTGGCAACAGGTGCATATATTTTACAATGGTTTAAATCATTCCACAAGACTTATGGTGGATGCATCTGCAGGTGGATCTTTAAAAACTAAGACTCTTGAAGAGGCTCAAGAATTATTTGAGGTTATGGCCACCAATGAATATCAGTTACCTAGTGGGAGAGCAGTTGTCAGACAAGGAGTGATGGAACTTGGTACTCTCAATGCCTTACTTGCTCAGAATAAAAGTATTTCTCAGCAGTTAGCTAACCCACTACAAGAAATTAGGAAAACAGCGAGGGAAATTTCCCTCGCTAATCCCTCTCTAATCCCTCACTAATATTATAAGCGAGGGAAATTTCTTTCGCTTTTTTTTCATCGCTAATTAGCGAGGGAAAGTATTCCCTCTCTAATCCATCCCTAGAAAATTTATTTCCCTCGCTAATTCTTCTCTAATCCCTTGCTAATATTCCCTCGCAAAATGGTGAGGGAATCTCCCTCGCTATTCCGTCGCTGACCAGGCCATCCCACACTTCCGTCCTCATTCCTCTAGGCCCATGGCCCTTAATATCAGCCAAGTTGTTTGAATTTGCCCTCTCAAAGGCCTTATCTCGTGCTTTGTTCAAATGGTCTAGATAACAGTCCAAGATAGTCCGTTCCCAAATAGTTCTCGCCATGCCGCGATTAACATCAGATGTGAACCGATGCTTAGCCTACACAAAGGATATGTATGTATTTTTATTTTTCAATAAACGTATAATATATAATTCTATAAACACAATTACTTACCATGAAGTCGGTAAATAGTATTTCCTTCATCTCAGTTGGATAACCTCGCCACGTACTAGCCGGAACAGGCATCCGTGTCATGATATTGTACATAATGTCACGTGTCACCCTTGACAGTAGAAACCTCCTCCTGTAAGTACAATAAGATAATGTTGGTTATCTGAAAGTAAATATATGTAATAAAAGATGATATATCACTAGTACTTATGGCTCAAGGACAGACGCCACATATATAAGTTCCCTGCTATCTGTTTCTACATTGGATTCTCTACATGAAGGCACCACATGAAGGCACCCTGGTAAATACTTTACTCTCTCAATAAGTTGAGTTGAAATGGGGTAGTAGCAAGAGTCAATTGGTTCCCAAAGGTAAATGAGGTTGAGCCTAGTGAGTTGGTTCTATCAAGTAAGTGAGGTTGAGCCTAATGAGTTGGTTCTCTCAAGTAAGTGAGGTTGAGCCTATTGAGTTAGTTCCCTCAAGAAAGTGAGGTCAAACCTAGAGTTGGTTCCCTATGGGTCGAACCTAGAGTTAGGCATGTTTAGAAAATAGATTATTAGGGACTTTAACTGATTATTGAAGACCTCTAATCAGTTAGAGAGATAATTATGCTTAGAGGAGGAAAACCTTTGGGGAGGTTTGGGAATGTGATTTTCGGTTGTTTTATGCAACATTATGCAGAAAATCAGCAAAGACTCCCTTAAACCAGAAAAATGAGTTATCCTAACAGCTGGTGATGTTTGTCGCATAACTTGAGCTACAGACATCGGAATGACTTGATTTTTGTGTCATTTTAAATCTAAGACATAGGGCTACGTGTGGTAAAAATTTAAGAATTTTACACTAAGCCATATAGTACCAATTTCGATTTGAATCCAAGCCAGATTTTGTAGAATATGCATTCTGGAAGCTAGTAAACTAGATTGCATAACTTCTTGCTCCGATGTCCATTTCACATGAAACTAATGGCATTTTAAAGCTAACATAGAAGGCTTCTTGCCTGGAAAATTTCATAATTTTCCTGTTTATAGTTTGTTCCCAGTTACAGTTGTAAGTCAGGGCAGAAACGGGTGAACTAGTAAATCCTCTGTTTTTGCTTCTGAAAAATGTCGTATAACTTTGGATACGCTTATCCAAATGAGGTGAAGTTTACGGCATTGGAAAGATATAAGAGAGAGCTATCTTCCTATAAAATTTCAGAATTTTATGAGTTAAGATGCATATTTCGTGCAATCTTGAAAATCAGCCTTTTTAGGCAAGTTTTGGAGGTATTTTGGGATGATTTGAATCCTAGAAATACTAGTAACTCCTTTAATAGTTAAAGTTGAGTTAGATAGGCAAGTTTTTTGATAAATACTTTACTTTCTCAATAAGTTGAGTTGAAATGGGGTAGTAGCAAAAATGAATTGGTTCCCTCAAGCAAGTGAGGTTAAGCCTAGTGAGTTGGTTCTCTCAAGTAAGTGAGGTTGAGCCTAGTGAGTTGGTTCTCTCTAGTAAGTGAGGTTGAGCCTATTGAGTTGGTTCCCTCAAGCAAGTGAGGTCAAACCTAGAGTTGGTTCCCTACGGGTCGAACCTAGAGTTGGTTCCCTATAGGTCGAACCTAGAGTTAGGCATCTTTAGAAAATAGATTATTAGGGACTTTAACTGATTATTGAAGAGCTCTAATCGGTTAGAGAGATAATTATGCTTAGAGGTAGAAAACCTTTGGGGAGGTTTGGGAATGTGATTTTCGGTTGTTTTATGCAACATTATGCAAAAAACCAGCAAAGACTCCCTTAAATTAGAAAAATGAGCTATCTTGACAACTAGTGATGTTTATCGCATAACTTGAGCTACAGACATTGGAATGACCTGATTTTTGTGTCATTTTAAAGCTAAGACATAGGGCTACGTGTGGTAAAAATTTAAGAATTTTTTACATAGCCAATTTGCACCAATTTTTGTTTGAATCAGAGTTGAATTCTGCAGAAAATGCATTCTGGAAGCCATTAAAACAGATTGCATAACTTCCTGCTCCGATGCCCATTTTACGTGAAACCAGTGGCATTTTGAAGCTAACATGTAAGGTTATTTCCTGGAAAATTTCAGAATTTTCTTATGTGTAGTTTGTTCCCAGTTGCAGTTTTAAGTCAGGGCAGAAACGGGTGAATCAGTGAATTCCCTATTTTTGCTTCTGCAAAATGTCACATAACTTTAGATACACTTAGCCAAATGAGATGGGGTTTGGGCATTAGAAAGATATGAGAGAGAGCTATCTTCCCATAAAATTTCAAAATTTTATGAGTTAGGATGCACATTTGGTGTAATCTTGAAAATCAGCCTTTTTAGGCAAGATTTGGAGGTGTTTTGAGATGGTTTTAGTCCTAGAAACACTAGTATGAATTCGATGCTTCCAATGCCTAAACAGTACAAGCATAGCATGAAAGGGCTGAAGACAGTTGAAGCACACATTAATGTCAAGTACACACTAATGTCAAGCACACACACGACCAATGCTAGGATAAAGATTAATGACACTTCTCTTCCTCTTTTATTTTATTGATTACCTTTCCCAAATTGTGAATCAAACCCACTAATAGGAATACAAAAGGGAATTTATTTTCAAGTTCAAAATTCACAGCGCACTAACTTTTGAATGATATATTACCTAGTATACCCAAACACGCATAATGTTATATTTTAAATCTAATCTTCTAATTCGTTATCTTTGTTTTGTAGCTTATGGACAAACAGAGCCACAATTCTAATCAAATAACTCCAAGATTAGAAATAAAGTCACAAATGCCATTACGAGCTGATGGGACATCACAAAGGTTCTGTGGAATAATAATTCAGAGCCAGCCATCAAAAAATGTTGTAGGTAATTAAAAAGTACCTCAAGTTTCTTCTCTTTCTTATATCAAAATGTTATGTACCTAAAAAATAATTACTCATTTATACTATCGTTGAAGCAGAATTATAGATAATGCTATAATATATTCTAATGTCACTGTTATCATTAACAGGGCAGTATAATGCAAATATAAGAAAACAGACAAGCATAGATGGTGTTGCACCAGCTTGGACTATATCAACCATGTCAAAAAGATGAGAACCAAGTAACCGCAAAAATACTTGATACATAAACAAGGTTGCAAAAAATAGACATGGGCTTAGTAAATTTCATTTAAAAAAAACCAAATTTAAAATTTAAAAAAAAACTTAAAAGTGATATGATAATGGTGATAATCTTTGCATACAACACAAAAATAGACAAGGGCAAGAGAGAAACAGAGATATGAAATTCCAATAATTAAGGAAAAAAAAAAAGAAAAGCACAATCCTTGAAATAACCTGAGTCTCACATCATACCTCGGTGTGACAATCAAATTCGTACACTTCGTTTTTGTTCTGCCACTTATTCCTCAACAATTCCCTGCAATGAAACACAGATTTTTTTGTAGTAATATTGGTTTTATACTAAGCAAACTTGAAATGTGGGTCAATTAGCAGTGTCCTCTGCAAACTACAACAATCTCTTAGGAGGAAGAACAGCCTCTGCCCTCTCCCCATTAACATCCAATGCGTACCTAACTACCTATGTAGCAATTCAGCAAATCCACAAGTATAGCCAATTTGATATTATCTGATATCGAATTGATACTAAGACCCCAAAATACCAAATCTGATATTATTAGGTAACAATTTTTTCTAGCAATGACAGTCATTACTATTTTTAACCAACATCCAAGTGAGATATATTCATATTTGTTAATTCACACATAAAAAGTCATGACAATAACTCATACTTGGATAGAAAGAGTGTATGTAATGTTCAGGCATGCATCCCCACGTATACTTCTGATAAGTTAAATGCATAAGCAATTTCTGACAGTTCAAGTCTTCTGTTCTCTCGGTCTTTTAATTTTTAAAGTTTGACTAAAATCTTAATGTTTTCCTTTCAAATTCTGTACCACATAATCTTAAAGCCCTAAGCAATCTCCACCACGAGTATCCATAAGAAAATTCACGAGTCAGGTATTATAGTTAAAACAAACAAAAAAAACACAACGGCAATATTGAAGAATTTGAATGGCAATTCTTTAAGCAACCAGTATTATAATAATGGCAGCCAGCCTAGACGAATTAGGTAGCTAATTCTGAAGGGGAAAAAAAGAGAAGAAAAATCAACTTCACTGATACAATTGCAATCCTACTCGAGAGAGATGAACCTAATATGTGTCCCTATCTTTGGGTAACTAGGCAGCCAACTAGTTCATCATACACCGAGAGATCATTTCAACATTAATGAGAAAAATATATAAATAAATTTTATTTTATTTTTCCTGAAAAAAACTTCTCAATCCCATACTCTCTCTCAGGCATTTTTTTCCTGACATCAATCAAATCTATGATCCGAAACACAAAATGGGATCCACCGAGATTTTATTTTATTAAAAAAGGGAAAGAAAAGCATACAAATGGATTAGAAGAAAACGTCGATGGAGGATGGTTTCAAGTGTGAAAGGGAACAAGTGTAGGATGCAAGGTTGGTGAAGAGAGTTTGCTTTGTTCTCCTCAAAAGCAGGGAAAGAAGAAAACTTGAATGGAAGAAAGAAATAATGGAAGAAGGCTTACTTGGTGGTCGCGCCACGTTGCTGCAGAAGGAGGGGAAGTCACGTCGCGTGGCTGCCGTGCTTAGCTCCGGGGAAGGGCTTGGGTGGTGGAGGGGAAGGTCGCACGGCTGTGGGTGGGAAAAAGATTTGATTTAGGGAAAGAGATTTGAAACTTAAAGCTAAAGGAGACGTTTAGCTCTTTTCAGAGTGGGCGCGTATTCTAATTTTAGCGAGGAAAATTATTCCCTCACAATTCCCTCGCAATTCTCCCTCTGAATTTACCGAGGGAATTTAATACCTCACAATTCCCTCTCTAATTTTAGTGAGGGAACCTATACCTCACAAATCCCTCGCTGAATTTAGCGAGGGTAACTTCTTCCCTCTCAATTCCATCGCTAATTTTTGCGAGGAAAATAATCCCTCTCACTTCCCTCGCTAATTTTAGAGAGGGAAATAATTTACTCGCCATTGCTTCGCTATTTATTCGTTGTATCCCCCTTTGGATATTGTTTTGAAATTTAGCGAGGGAACATGTTTTACTCGCTAATCCCTCACAAATTAGAGAGGGAATGGCGAGGGAAATTTTCCCTCGCAAATTTCTGTCGCTAATTCATCATTTTCTTGTAGTGACCTGACCAAGCAAGTTGAGGGTATGCAGGTAAATTCTGTGAATCACCAGGTGTTAATTTGTGATTTCTGTGGAGGTAACCATGCAAATGGTGGATGTGAGGCAAGTAATTCTAGTTTCAGATCTCAAGAACAAGTCAATTATATGGGTAATCCTTCTAGACCTCAGGGTGTTCCATTTTTAAATACATATAATCCAGGATGGATGAATCATCCCAATTTTTCTTGGAGCAATCAAACAGTGCCATTGAATCCTTAACCAGAGAAGAAGTCTCCTCTTGAGATTGCACTTGAGAAACTCTCTGTACAGACATCTGTTTTTGTGCAGCAAACTTCTGCTTTTATGGAGGAAATAAGGGTAAATTTTTAAAATCAAGGAGCTGTGATTAAACGTTTAGAGAATCAAGTGGGGCAGATAGCCAAACAGCTTCAAGAGAAACCTTTAGGCACCTTCCCAGGTGATACTGTTGTCAATCCAAAGGAGCAATGTCATGCAATTACACTGAGAAGCGGTAAGACTTTGGATGGACCAGTTAAGGAAATTGATGTTCCTGTTGTAGATGTCCAATCTCAAAAGTGCTGCAATGAAGAAGCTAAAAAAGAGCAACCAAAGTGGCAGAGGAAGAAGAAGGAATGTGAGAAGAAAATAGTTGATCCTTCACTTTATGCTAAATTTCCTTATCCTCAAAGATTCAGGAAGGAGATTCAAGAAAAGTAGTTTTCCAAGTTCTTAGAAGTTTTCAAAAAGCTGTAGATTAACATTCCTTTTGTTGAGGCACTTAAGCAGATGCCCTCTTATGCAAGGTTCATGAAAGATTTGCTCTTGAAGAAAAGGAAGTTGAAAGAAGATGAGACCGTGACACTTTCTGAGGAGTGTAGTGCTATATTCAGAGGAAACTGCCACCTAAATTGAAAGATCCAGGTAGTTTCACCTTTTCTTGCACCATTGGCAAACTGACTATTGAGAAAACTCTATGTGACTTAGGGGCTAGCATCAATTTAATGCCATTGTCAATTCTCCATAAGCTTGGGATTGATAAAGTGAAGCCAACTACAATGTCTCTTCAATTAGCTGATCGATCAATTAAACATTCACATGGTATAGTGGAAGATTTGTTAGTGAAAGTTGATAAGTTTATTTTCCCAGCTAATTTTGTAATTTTGGATATGGATGAGGATGTTGATATTCCTCTTATTCTTGGAAGACCGTTCTTGGCTACTTCAGGAGCATTGATTGATGTTCCTAGAGGAAAGCTTATTTTGAGGGTGGATGGTGATCAGGTGACTATTAATGTTTTTGATAAATCTGCATCGACATCAAATCTCTATGCCCCTGTTAAATGCATTCAAGACAAGCCTCTATAGGATTTGGCTAGTAAGAGCTCTTCGTCATCAATCAATGCTGATTTTCCTACTCCCAAGATAGTTGACGAAAAGGAGAAAAGACCTCCTCTTTCTAAAAGTGCTGCATTTGAAAAAGATCCTCTAGCTTCCACTGATATATTGCAGATTGATTCCAGAGATAGTGACAGAGTATGGAGGTAAAGAGTTGATAAGAGAAAAATGTCATCCTACTTCTCTTGCTTTAAGCCACTTTGACTAGTTGAAAAGGCAACGTCGAGCTAATGACGTTAAACAAGCACTTTTTGGGAGGTAATCCAAATTTTCTCTCTTTTTATCTTTTATTTTTGTTTTTGTTTTTATTTTGTTATTTGTTATTTTGTTGACTAATATTTTTTTTCATTTTTCTATTTTTGTTTTGAAGGTAGCATTGAGTCGGCTTAAGTGCCTCCCTAAGTTCGGAGCCTTTGTAGGGGGATGTATATAGTTGTCGGCCGCCAAAAAGAGTTTTTCTTTTCCTTCTTGCATTTAATTCATTTTGTTTTTGGTTTTTATTGATTTTATTTTTCCATCATCACTCCTATTGTGTTTTGAGTCATTGTTGAAATTGTGCATGCTGGTGTATTGATTTGAATATCCAATGATTGTTTGAATTGTGGATTAGTCTGATTTTTTGGGATAGCACATAAGAATCCATGAGTTATGTTTATCTCTATTGTTTTAATCGTGTATGGATGTTCTTCCCATCTTTATGATTGATAGACTTTGGATTTTAATTGCATGTCAAGCTTAGAGAAAGTTTATGGGATTACATGTATATGGATGATTTGCATCTAGAAGTTGTTTGATTCTCTCTTGAGGTGAAATCCTAGACAGTGCATGATTAAGGAAATGATAAGGGTCTTTTTTGGACCGTTTGAGCCTTTCAAGTCAACCTGTAAACACAGTTTATCCTTAGGTCCCTTTTGCAACCTTGCTATTGTTTGGCCTCTGTTTCTTTTCTTTACCCATATTTTCCTTTTCCCATACCCATATGAAAAAAAAAATTCTCTCTTACATAACCTCTGTTGAGTGCATATTTTGTATTATTTTATTATTCAAGTCTTCATTATATTTGTGCATGAAGTTTTGTGGAGCGGAAAAATTTCAAAGAGAAAAGAAAAAAAAGAAAAAATAAGAAAGTCCACCCAAAGTATTGCAAAGAAATAAGTTTAGGGGTGGAGGTTACTGAAAAAGAAAAGAAAAGAAAGAAAGAAAGAAAGAAAAAAAGTGAATGTTGTGTTAATTCTTTTGCTCCGTTTTGCACTTGTCTTATATTTTGAGGCTTGAATTTTGAAATTTGCATGATTTTGTTTCTCAACTTTTGTTTCATTACCACTTCTTTCTTAACCCATACCCTTGGCCTTTCATTACAAGCTTTGTAAAGTCCGTTTTGATCCTTGGTTGTGTATTGTTTACATTAGTGAAGAGAAATCTGAAAAATAACCTTATGGATGTGGGTTTGATGTGCACTTGCAGTTTTATAAACCTATTTGGGTTTGTACTTTATGAAGATATTGTGTCTTTCATTCATGTTTTTGGGAAGTTATTTGTGCATAAGAGTTGCATGTGAGAGACGATGTGATAATTGAATTGTTTATGTGTGACACTTTGAAGTTAGATTGTGAAGTAATTTTTGAGGATATGTATGATATTCACTACCCGGTATTGCCATGTTTGAGTCTATTTTGAGTTTGAGTTTGTTTTATTTTTACTTTCTTTTACTTCAGGACAAGCAAAAGCTTAAGTTTGGGGGAGTGATGAACCTACAAAAATTCATATTTTTATGGTTCAAAGTCTTGGGTTTTGATTCTCTTTTAATCTTTTTGATTGAGTTTGTTCTCAAGTTTCTTTTGTTTTTAGTTATTCTAAATTATGTTTTAATTGTGTGATTTTATGTTTTTTTGTTAGGTATTTGCATATAGAAAAACTGGACACTTGAATGATGAAGAAAAGCTACAAAATCAAGTCAGGAACTCATTGAGCGCCTGAGCGCTAGAATCCCACCTCATGAGTGCTAGTCGAGCGCTTAAGCGCTGGCCGTGGGCGCTTGAGCGCTGGTTGCGAATACTACACTGTGACTTGAGTGACTGAGTGCCTGAGCGCCTGAGCGCTGGACGTGTAACAGCAGCGTGAAATTCTTATAAAAAAGAAAGTTTTGCCAAATTGAACACATCTTTTCACACTTTTCTTTTTACATACTCTTAGACACTTGGAGAGAAGGCAGTAGACATTAAGAGCCATAAACCTTAATGTGGTGTGGGCGCAATTAGGATTGAATATTAGAGATTTTCTTCAACCTTTCTGCCATTCTACAATGGAGTTTGTCATATTCTTCCTTTTGTGTTCTTCTTTTTCCATGTGTAACTAATTTCCCATTGTTAGGGGGATGATGGATCTTGTTCTTGGATGATGTAACTTTCTTTTATGGGTTTAATTTATGTTTCTATTTCATGATTTACATGTTTAAATCTATTCTTAATGTTTTTCTAAATCTGGCCAATTTGGGAATGATCTTTTGGGTTTATGTATGATTTGGAAAAATTTGCATGAACTTAGAACTTGTGATAAATACCATAACTTCTACAATCGCTAGGGATAGACGTTGTAGGTTATGTGGTCTTTCTTTTAATTCCCTCGTTCTTGATAATGCCTTTCTAATTGAGGTTAGACTAAGAGATTAGTTAATTTTAATCAGCGTAAGAGGATTAATATACCAAGGGATTGGGTATTAATTAATTTTGGGATTTGATCATAAATCATTGAAATTGAACATAGTTAAACCAATATTTGAGTGTGCATCTAAAGAGTTCAAGTGAAATCTAAACCCTAACGCTTTAACATTATTGTTTTTCACCCCTTTGATTTATTATTTGCTGATTTTTATTTTTTCTTTTTAATTTAATTTTTACCAACTCTCTTTTTGTTAGCTTAAATAATGTTGTTTTCAGTTAATTTAGTAATTAATAACTTAATCCTCGTGGGATGATACTCTACTTACTTTTTATTACTTTTATCAATTCGGTGCACTTGCTGATATTCGCATCAGTAGTTACCTATGCATCAAGATAATTAAGGCCACATGAGGAAAACTACCCTACACATGATTTGGAGTTAGCCGCTGTAGTATTTTCCTTAAAGATTTGGAGGCATTATTTCTATGGAGTCCAGTTTGAGGTGTTCAGTGATCATAAGAGTTTAAAGTACTTGTTCGATCAAAAGGAGCCGAACATGAGGCAAAGAAGATGGATGAAATTCTTAAAGGATTATGACTTTAAGTTAACGTAACATCTGGGTAAGGCCAATGTAGTGGCTGATGCACTAAGTAGGAAATCCCTACATATGTCCCGAATAATGGTCCAAGAGAGTGAACTTCTCGAGAGTTTTAGAGATTTGAGTCTAGCGGTAACTGTGATGCTACAAAGTCTCTTTGTGAGTAGAGTGGACATACTTAAGGACTCAGATTTAGAAGCTCAAAAAGAGGATGAAGCTTTAATGGACATTAGTGAGCAGATCTTTTTAAGAACCCTAAAGGATTTTGATATGACTGATGATGGAATGATAAAGTTTAGAGAAAGACTTTGTGTTCCAAGAGAGTCAAAGATCAAAGAAAGGATTCTAGAAGAAGCTCATAACAGTAAGTATATCATCCATCCTGGAATGAAGAGAGACATAGCAGAATATGTCGCAAGGTGTTTAGTTTGTCAAAAGGAGAAAAATGAACACCAGAAGCTGGCAAGACCGTTACAGTCCTTAGGGATCCCAGAATGGAAATGAGAGAAAATTTCTATGGACTTTGTAATGGGTTTACCCAAGACTCAGCAAGGTTTTGATGCAGTTTAGGTCATAGTAGATAGATTAACCAAATCTGCCCACTTTTTGCCAATGAGAGCTAGCTATCCTCTAGAGAAATTAGCTCAGCTATATCTAAAGAGATAGTTAGGTTGCACGAAGTCCCTATAAGTATAGTTTTAGATAGAGATCCTAGATTCATATCTAAATTTTGGGGAGCCTTGCAAGAAGCTTTTGGGACTAAGTTAAGCCTTAATACAGCTTATCACCCACAGACAGATGAACAAATAAAAAGGACTATCCAAACCCTTGAGGATATGCTTAGAGCATGTGATTTAGAATAACAAGGTAGTTGGGACAAGTTCTTACCGTTAGTAGAGTTTGCCTATAATAATAGCTACCATTCCAGCATAGGTATGGTACCCTATGAGGCTTTGTATGGGAGAAAGTGTAGATCACCTCTATGTTGGTATAAGGTAGGTGAGAGAACCATCCTAGGTCTAGAGTTGGTCCAACAGACCACCGAGTAAATCAAGATGATTAAGGATATTTTGGTTTCTGCTCATAGTCGACAAAAGAGCTATGCTGACAAGAGAAGGAGGGCTCTTGAGTTTAGTGAGGGAGATCATGTGTTCTTAAGAGTTACTCCTACAACAGGGATTAGTAGAGCATTGAAAATCTGAAAGTTAAATCCTCGTTTTCTTGATCCCTACCAATTTCTAAAGAAAGTTAGACTTTAGCTTACCAAATAGCCCTTCCTCCCAGTTTGTCTAGCCTTCATGATATTTTTCATGTATCTCAGTTAAGAAAGTATAATCCAGATCCTTTGTATATCATAGAACATGAATCTATACAGTTAAGAGATGATTTGTCTTATGATATACATTTGGTAAAGATCATGGACAGAGGGGTCAAGGAGCTTAGAGGTAAGCAGATTCCTCTAGTGAAGGTTTTATAGGGTAGCAATGACAGTGAAGAGGCTACTTGGGAGTTAGAGACCCACTTGCAGTAGGACTACCCAGATTTGTTCTTTTCAGGTAAGCAATTTTGGGGTCAAATTTTTAAAAAAGAGGGGAGAAATGATATATCCTAAAATGGCATGTTAGACTTGCATATGTGCTTAAAATGTAGCATATGACTTACTTAGCATGCATGTTTATTTTTGTGATAATCTAAGTTAGTTTAGGTACTTAGTTGCAACCTAGACTGTGAAAAGTAGCTTAAAATGACTCAGATAATAACATTAATTGCTTAGATAAGGGAAATAAATGTGGATAATTTATTTATAGGTCACAAATGTATGAAATAAGTTACAATTAAAGTTTCAAGGTAAACTGAGTTAGTTTGATATTTTTAGGCATACTAGTTATCTATTTATAACCAGATTGACTACTAGCAGATATGAAAATATCAGATAATGGTGAAATGACTTTTTATATGAATCCTAATATTTATTATAAAGTTGTTGAAAGTTGAAAATCTTGAATTTGCTAAATCTAAGTATTTTTAGCAGATCCAGATGTTATCAATTTTGGCCTAAGGGTCATACGAGTCTTTTAGACCCTCTTTATAAGTCTTATTCACGGCTGTTTTGGCTTCACAAATAGAAGCAGAAACTGTGAGAGGAGAAGAGAAAGAAGAAAAAAGAAAAACCAAACAAGAGGAAGAGAGAAAGAGGAAAGCCAAGGGTAAAGCCAAGGCTTGATGATCCAACCAAGTTTGATTCATCTTCACAACTCCAAAGGTAGGGGTTCTATGCTCATCTTCATATATTTTCTCTATTTTCATCATAGATGCACTTAAGGTGCATTATAAGTCAAATTGAGTTCTAAAGGTATTTGATGTGTTTGGTTTGTATGTTTGTGTTTCTTTGGTCATTTATGACTTGTTCATAGCATTAGTTGAAGTTAGAAGCTTTGAATATCTCATTTCGACCTTGGATTCCCGAAAGAGGGGTTAGGTCACCCTATAGGTGATTTTAGTGCTTTAATCCAAATTAAGAGGTTTAAGTTAGTGATTGATGATTCCTAAGTGTTTAAAAAATGATTAGGGACCTAATATTACCTAGAAATTGGATTGGAATGACCAAAATCCAAGAAAAGAACTAATGAAACAATGCCACGGTTCTGCAGTTTTTGCTACAGAATGTTTTGGTTGTGAAACATAGCCCTTGTCCGAAGACACCGGAGGGGGTCGTGTCCCTCTCTTTTAGCAGGCGTATAATCAGACATGGCCCGTGTTTAAGGCCAGGAATTTCAAAAATGTCATTTTTTATGTTTTCAAGTTCTTGGTTAGATGGGATCATTAGTGTATGTTTCCTAAAGTGTGTTAAGGCACAAAAAGGGACACTTTCAAGAGGGAATTTATCACCTAGCATGTATGAGGAAGTATAAACTTTCGAGTATTTAAGAGTTATAGTTTGCCTTATGTAAGTATCTAGCACCTTAGGTCACTCTTGTGGTAAACTGTGTCACTTAAGAGTAAGGAGTGATGACTTGGTGTTAGATATATGTATGATAGGAAGGATTGGTAGTATTGATATTGTAAGTATCCTTTGATGCCCATTCATGGCGGCCAAGGGAGATAGATAGGTGTCTGATAGACTTTTTTGAGGAATGACATAACCCTGATATCTCGATAGTGCCAATGCCAAATAAGATAAATGAAAAATTCGAAAGCCTCTTTGAGGAAGGATGAAGACTGAACTTCTCAGTGTGCCAGGATATGTGTAATATAAGGATGGGTTCTTCCTTTATTTACCACAAGATAATACATTAAACCAGTATTCCTAAGCTTAACATCTTAGTTCTAAGTTGGACTAAGTATGTATGTATGTTAACTTGGTTGATCTAAATGTTATAGTTAGACCTCGTAGATGCTTTAAACATATCTTGCTTAGCATGTGTTAAGATTATGTTTGTTATGTTATGTATGCTGGTTTTGATTACTCATACTGAGAATGTAGTTTCTCACCCCGCTGTGTATCATATAATTGCAGGTGAATCTTCTTCCAAGAGTAAGAAGAAGAAGGAAGATAAAGATTAGATTAGCTTTATAATTTATGTTATAAATGTTGTACCTTCTATTACTTCTTTTGAAACATTTAAAGTTATGTAATACGTTAAGCCTTTGCTAAGGCTGATGTTGTATATACGTATTTTGATGCATTATGATATAGATGTTGTATTTTTTGTATTTCATAAGGCTCTCTATAATGTTTCCAATGAACATTATGGATATATGTATTAGATTAATATGTATGTTGTGACATTGTAATGTTAGATATCTCTTTGTATACCACATATATTGAGATTTTGGTAATAGGATGTTACACTAGGTAGCCCCTAAGCTGGTTGAGATGTTCTCCTGGTTGGAAACGGGATATCCGGCTATAGGCATCGTCCGCGACCCAGAGGTGCACCAACCCCGGACCACGACGAATGCAGATTGTATTTTCCATGGCCGCTTCTTGTTCTACTAGCTCTCCTCCTTCTAGGACCAGGGCAGCATCTGGAACCGGCACTTCAAGCCTAGCCACTATTCTCCTAACCATTTGAGTTCTTGGAAACACATAGAGGCCGGTGGTCAGAATCAGTCAAACTTAAAGATTCAGACATGGAAGTGGGTAAACAGAGAGGGCTGTTCATAACCACACACTGGCCTCTGCACCCTCCAAGGCTCAAGCCTCAGATGGACACCCCCACCGCACGGAGTGTGTGGGAGGAGGTGCTCCATAAGGCAACGCCGTTGAAAAGAAGGGAAACAACACTCCCACCCTTTGTTCACAAAAGAATAAGGGGGAAGTGCCCTCTATTAAAGTGGTACACAACCACCCACGAGATGAAATAGACATGGACGAGTTAGAGGGAAAGTAAGTACCTTGAAGAAAATGTGGCAAAACTGGGTTACTGAAACTTCAACGTGCTGAAAGAAATACTGGAACTACCCTCCACCGCTGTAAAAAATCACCGGGGAATCGCCTTAAACCACCGATTTTGAGAGAGAAACAGTGAAATGAATAATAAAAGGATCCTAAACCCCTATTTATAGGGGTTAGATGGTTAGGGGATAATTCAGTCTTGGCAATCCAAGTTTGAAAGATGCTCATTATGGCGTGCAAGGTGCTATACACGTCTACTCAATCAGAATACGCCGCGTGGCCTTCACAGCTGTCATGGCAGTTGAGGGGATGGTTGCGCAGCAGGTCAAGGGACACGCAACCTCAGTAGAGTTTATCAACTTATCTTGGAAATCTTCCACGGATCACAGAATTTAGCAGTAGACCTTGGTCAATTAAGGAGTCCTTAAATCAATAAAGGCCTAAATAATACGCGAGGCCAAAGTCTTCTAAGACCCTGGATTAGGAACTTCAGCATACCAACTCTAAGAATCCACCACGAAGTGCAAGAGTTTTCCACGAACCCTGTTTTCCTCTATAATGTTCATTATAGGCGTGAAATACTAACACGGACTACGGTACCCCCAAGAAAGGTCGGTTGACTTCAAAAGGCTAAGTTAAAACTCTTCACCCAATGAGGGACACGTACCTTAGGGGCAAAAGCTAAAACTTTCCATTTCGTTGTACCAACAACCAAAGGCCGAGCTGGGGCCAACTTAATATAGCTACAGGGTAAGTGTTGGACTCACCCCAGATAATGTAAAATAGAAAGCAGAAAAGAAAAATCAGAGATACAGGATAGAATTTTAAAAAATTAGAATTTTATTGATAATTTCATTTTATACATCGTCAACCTCCACGGAAGGAGAATAAAAAGTATATTAAAAGGAAAGTGAAAATAGTGTCTGAACCAACATCACCGCAGAGGTACCCAGTTGCATTATCACATCCACAGTTCTTCCACTCTCTTCACCAGAATAGACTGAAGCCACTCCATCCCACTTCTTCTTCCCTACCTCTTTCAAAATGATATAAAAGGTCAATAACCACCTAAAAAGCAAGTCCAAGAAAGTAGATCACCCCAAGTCGCTTCAAGAGGACTTTCCCTTCCAAAAGGGTGGTATTCCTGTATATCCAACCACACTATAAAGAAGACCGGGCTGGTGCCTCCAAATCACTTAAGAAGGAAGAGGGTCAGGATGCCTTCTAATGTCCCTATACACTGCTTTATGGAAGCATCACTCCATTCTGACAACACGTTGGATCAGATAACCCCATGTACACTAGGAGAGAAAAGCTTCTGCCTCCCTAAATGCATGGCGACTTAACATTATGCCAAGAAAGAAAGGCTCTTGCGATAGAAGAAATTTATTTGTAAAGAGTCAAACACCTTCAGGAATTTTGAAAAAAGCAAGAGGTTAATCATTGTAGGGGGATAAAACCCTCCATACAAATACGAAAGGTAAAAGAACCACTCTCTCAAAGAGAATCATGCTCGCATGGAACTACAAGCCAAAAGGAATACAAATGAATACCAACTCTAGTGCAAACATTCCCTATTTATAGAGAGAATGAAGCACTCTGATTGGTTCTGTGAAAGGTGAATTGATCCCATGATGGTAGCCACATTAAATGCTCTCAACTTCTGACTAGTCACGGGAGCAACGGGTAGTTAGGAAATAGTATGAAATTGAGCTCATTTTTAAAGGATATTAAATTCTCAATAAAGTCAAAGCAGTGGTTTCCCAAAGATTCACAGACTGTTACCATCTGCAATATCAGATATTATGTTCAAAGTTCGCGTGAGGAATACTCAAGGAAATCCTAAGAATTAATACTTAGGGGCAATGAACTTGAGGAATATAATAGCATACCACGGACACCGGCATTTCGCGTAAAACATCTGGGATCCGATGTTAATTTTCTAGACTCTTATGTTAATCACATGCCTGAGTGATCCTGTTGAAACTTGACACTTAGTTGTCTTTCCAAGAGCCAAGCTGGGGATAACTATTTTGGACTGTGATTCGGGATCCCGTCTAGTTGGATCAACCTGGCACATGTATAACCAGACTTCGCCTTGGACAACATAGCTAAGGCCTTGAAGGCAGTCCGGACCTCGGAGCCATGCACATTGAATTGGGCCATAATATCAAGATTGCTATATTCATGTAATGGATATATCTCTAAATATCCGTAATTGCCAATCATCTACTTACGATATTGTAGGATCCATAACTGCCTCAGATTGATAAGTAGCTCTCATATCAAGAGTTCCTAACTTATAGGGATTCACCCCAACAATATTGGGAAGGTAATCTCTACCAGGATGCTTCTCCAAAATACCTGCATTCAACACAGATTGCATGATGATTCTATATACGCTCTATAAATATCAAGCTAAGTAGCCTTAATCATGTATCAGTAATTTATTCACTATAAACTGCTTACTTGTGCACAGCCTGACTTGAGCATTAAAGTCTTTTTGCAAGTATCCATACCCCTATTTCAATAGGCTCGGCTGCTCCTACTCAAGGAGGAAACCTCTGTCACGTGCCTATCTCAGGCACCCTTTGAATCCACTTTAGAACAATACATATGTAAAGATAGAATGGCTTTTTCTCATATTGATTTCATTTTTTTACTATTCTTTCAAAATTCAATCGTGTACATGATGCTTTATATCATTGTCAATTGAAAACTTGTGGAGCATTTGTTGTTGTTAACAATAATATATTAGTTAGTAGCCCAGGGATATATCACATAATATATTAAAGTTTTAATGTATGTGTAAAATATAATTTATAGACTTAATTTTTAGCATATTATACATATGTAGAATATTATGAATTTGACTTATTTGAATTGTTAACATTTTATTTTAAATTAATAAAAAAATAAATAAAATTCTATCATAATTTGGAATCAAAGAAGACGGTATGAAGGAGTTTAAAATTTGATTGAAGATAATTAAGGAAAAAAGAAATCTTGGTTGATTGAGGAGATAATATTAAGGAGAAGTTAAGGAGAAGAAATTCCCTCTTCAAATGAAAGCACATATAAAAGCAAAGGTGAAAAGAAAGCTTAAGTAAGGACACGTGATAGTTATATAGAAAATAAATTTGGTCACATGAGAAGGGAAGTACAAGTCTGATTTCACTATTTTTAAGAGAGAATACTCTAATTTTTAATATAAACGATAGAATTCATGTTTTGGATTGTTATAATTCTTGAAAAACATATTTTTTGTGATAATAATGGGGCATGTGATTGGACATATGCCTTTGAAGACTTGTTTTGATGATAACAAACATGAAGACAAAAATGAAGATGATGGAAAGACCAAGTCCAAGATCTTATAAGAATAGCTTTAGGACTAAGAGTCTTTTTGTACGGAGCTCACTTTAATATCTCACTATTTTGAAAGAACAGATAAAATTGGGTTTAAAAAGAAACTTAAGTGCTTTTGAAATGATTTTTCAAAACTGGTTTTTAATAGTTTTATTCGAATAACATCTTGTCTATTTGAATAAACCATTCCAGCTGTTTCTGTCTTTTAAACCATTATTCGAATAGTATCTATTTTATTCGAATAAAGACCTTCAAATATTGCTACGTGTTTATGGTTTTTTAAAATGCTATTCGAATAGCAGTCTGGCTATTCGAATAAAAGAGGTTTCAAAACTGCTTTGTTAAAAACATCATTCAAATAACTCAGCTGTTATTCGAATAATCATTTTCCTTCAAAACTCTGGTCTTAATAGAGTTATTCGAATAACACATTGGTTATTCGAATAACCCATATCAGTTTGTTTTTCATGAAGCTTTTATAAACAGTGTTATTCAAATAACACCTAAATCTATTCGAATAAACATGGCCTTTTATGTATACTGATATGGAAATATCTTTTGAAATTATGTGTTTTAATTACACCCAACGGTCTTTTTCGTGAATTTCTTTATAAATAGAAGCCTCGGGTCATTTCTAAAATTGCCTAACACTCTGAATTATTTTCTACTTGCACTAACTTGTGAATTTATTTTCTATGCTCTATTTTCGATCAAAACTTTGAGATATTTTGTGAGAGCTCCATTAAAACTTCAATTTGTATTATTTGCCCTGAGTGAGAGTTTCTCTTCATCTATTTCAGCTCTTCTATATCGAGGGTGAGGTATCCCTCAAGGTTTGTATAAGGGTGAGGTATCCCTGCAGGCTGAGGCTTTAGCACAAGGGTAGAGTTTCTTTGTGTGTAAAAAGTACTCTTTTGTGTAACAGTTGCAAGCAACTATTGAAGCTTGTATACATAGTGAAAAACCCCAGATATTGTTTCGAGGACTGGACGTAAACCACAAGTGGGTTAATGGTCGAACCAAGATAAATACTGTGCTTGCTTCTCTCTTTTTAATCTTTTTTTATACAACTTTATTTTATTACATATTTATCCTTTGCTATTTTTTTTAAAAGCTTTTCTTCTACATCTCGTTATTTCTGTGCATTTATTTAATAGTTTTAATATTTGTGTTTTCTCTAAAAGAGGTTTGTGAAAAGTTTTTATACTTAATTCACCCTCCTTCTTGAGTACTGGAAGTCACTTGGCAACAAGTGGTATCAGAGCTAGACTCTTGTATAAAGAGCTTAGTAGCTTCAAGAGAACATGGTTTCTTCAAATGATTTTTCAGAAGGATCTTCCATAAACCGACCACCCTTTTTCAATAGGATGGTTATGCATATTGGAAGGAAAGATTAAAAATATTCATTGAAGCTATTGATCTAGATGTGTGGGATGCTGTCAAAAACGGTGCATTTATACCTACGCATGAGGTCGGTGGCGTAAAGACCGAAACACAGAGAAATAAATGGTCTGATGAGTACAAAAGAAAAATTTGACCTAATTTAAAATCAAAAAATATTATTACCATTGCTTTGGGATATGATGAGTTTTCTAGAATTTTAAATTGCAAAACTGCTAAGGAAATATGGGACACTTTGCAAGTTACCCATGAGGGTACTAGTGAAGTAAAGAGGTCGAGAATCAATTCTCTAACTCGTGAATATGAATTATTCAGAATGAACCAAGGAGAAAGCATTCAAGAAATGCAAAAGAGGTTCACCCACATAGTTAATCATCTTGCATCTTTAGGAAAAAGCTTCTCTAACGAAGATTTAATTAACAAAGTGTAGAGATGTCTTAGCAGGATTTGGCAACCTAAGGTAACAGCCATATTAGAATCGAGGGACTTGTTGACAATGACTCTAGCTATCCTTTTTGAAAAACTTCATGAGCACGAACTGGAACTAAGCAGATTAAGTCAAAGCAAAGAAAATGATAAGTATGTTAAGTTTATTGGTCATAGAGTAAACAACATTTATATGATTAGTCTTGATGATATATCTTCAAATGATGCGAAATGCCTTTTAAGTAAGAATGATGATTCATGGTTATGACATAGGAGAATTGTACACATTCACATGGATCACTTAAAGAAGTTGGTCTCTAAAGAGCTAGTAATTGGACTACCCAAGCTTTATTTTGTAAAAGATAAATTATGTGGTGCATGTCAAAAAGGTAAACAATAAAGGTCTCTTTTAAAGCAAAAAATATAGTTTCAAATACTAGACATTTATAAATTTTACACATGGATCTTTTTGGACCATCTAGAACTATGAGCTTTTGTGGGAATTACTATACTTTAGTGATTGTGGATGATTTTTCTAGGTTTACATGGACTTTATTTCTTGCAAATAAAAATGATGCATTTCTAGATTTTAAAAGACTTGCTAAAGTTATTCAAAACGAAAAAGGTTTTTCAATTTCCTCAATAAGAAGTGATCATGGTGGCGTATTTGAAAACAATGTTTTTGAAAATTATTGTCATGAACATGGCATTAATCATAATTTCTCTGCCCCTAGAACTCCACAACAAAATGGAGTTGTAGAAAGAAAAAATTGTTCTTCGGAAGAAATGGTAAAAACTATGCTTAATGAGGTTGTTCTTCCTAAGTATTTTTGAACGGATGCTGTAAGTACAACTTGTTGTGTAATGAACAGGGCCCTTATAAGGCCTATTTTAAAGAAAACTCCATATGAGTTATACAAGGGAAGAAAGCCAAATGTCTCACATTTTCATGTTTTTGGTTGCAAATGCTTTATTTTAAATAATGGAAAAGATAACTTAGGCAAGTTTGATGCTAAGTCTGATGAAGGTATATTTCTTAGTTACTCCAACTATAGTAAGGCTTTTCGTATATATAATAAAAGAACTATGACTATCGAAGAATCTATTTATGTTGCATTTGATGAAATTGATCAAAATGGATCGAGAAAGGATCTTGTTATTGATGATGTCGCAGAAATTTTGGCGAAAACTCATTTGGGCAGCAAAGAAAAAGAAGTCAAGGAGCAAGAAGATAAACAAAGACAAGAAGATCCACAAGTCTTGGATCTTCCCAAAGAATGGCGGACTTCAAAATATCATTCTCTTGATCAAATAATAGGTGATGTCTCTAAAGGTGTAAGTACTCAAAATTCCCTTAGAAATGCATGTAATCACTTAGCCTTTGTTTCTCAAATTGAACCTAAAGATATAATTGAAGCCTTTGATGATGAACATTGGATCTTAGCTATGCATGAGGAATTAAATCAATTTGAAAGAAATCAAGTTTGGGAATTAGTTGCTAGACCTAATGATCATCCTATAATTGGCACAAAATGGGTTTTTAAAAACAAACTTGATGAAAATGGTTTAATAACTAGAAACAAAGTTAGATTGGTTGCTAAAGGTTATAATCAAGAAGAAGGAATAGACTATGAAGAAACCTATGCATCTGTTGCTATATTAGAAGCTATTAGAATGTTACTTGCTTATGCTTGCATCATGGATTTCAAATTATATCAAATGGATGTCAAAAGTGCTTTTCTAAATGACCTTATTCAAGAGGAGGCATACGTTCAACAACCTCTAGGTTTTGAAAATCATGAACTACCCAACTATATTTTTAAACTTAAAAAGGCTTTATATGGCTTAAGGTAAGCTCTTAGAGCTTGGTATAAAAGGTTGAGTAAGTTTCTTTTAAAAAATGATTTTTCAAGAGAAAAAGTCGATACTACCCTTTTCATTAAAAATAAAAAGCATGATATTCTTCTTGTGCAAGTATATGTGGATGATATTATCTTTGGTGCTACTAATGAATCCCTTTGCAAAGAATTCGCTAAGACAATGCAGAATGAATTGAAATGGCAATGATGGGAAAGTTGAATTTTTTCCTCGGACTTCAAATTAAACAAACAAATGAAGGGACATTCATAAGTCAGACCAAATACTACAAGGAATTGCTCAAAAGGTTCGAAATGGATAATGCTAAACACTTGGCCACTCCAATGGGCACTTCTTGCTATTTGGACAAAGATGAAGGAGGTAAATCAGTAGAAATAATGAAATACAGAGGTATGATTGGATCTCTCCTTTATCTTATTGCTAGTAGGCCAGATATTATGTTTGGTGTATACATGTATGCTAGACATCAAGCAAACCATAAGGAATCTCATCTAAGTGCTGTTAAACGAATAATGAAGTACCTAGTAGGCACTTCACAAATGGGTTTGTGGTACCCTAAGGGTGCCTCATGTAGCCTAATAGGCTATTCCGACTCTGATTTTACTGGGTGCAAATTGGATAGGAAGAGTACTAGTGGGACATGTCACTTGCTTGGTAGTTCTTTAGTTTCTTGGTATAGCAAGAAACAAAATAGTGTGGCTTTGTCTACCACTGAGGCTGCATATGTTGCAGCCGGGAGTTGTTGTGCTCAAATCCTATGGATAAAGCAACAACTTCTAGACTACGGTCTTCAGCTTGATCACATTCTGATAAGATGTGATAACACTAGTGCAATAAATCTCTCTAAGAATCCTATTCTGCATTCCAGAACAAAGCATATAGAGATAAGACATCACTTTATCAGAGATCATGTACAAAAAGGGGATTGCATTCTTGAGTTTTTGAAACAACATAGCAACTTGCAGATATTTTCACTAAACCCTTAGCAAAAGAAGCATTCTTTTATGTTAGAGGAGAATTAGGCATAATTAATCAATCCAACATATAATTATTTGAATTTATTGCTTAAATATTACTTTTATCTCCTTTGAATCTTTTACTGACTTAAGCTTCAGAGATATCCCAAATCTTGTTTTGTAGGTATTTTATATTTGGGTAAGTTTTTCTCTTTGAAATCTCCTTTCTGAATGTATGATTTACTATGTTTTTAATAGTTTTATTCGAATAACACTAGGTTTATTCGAATAAATTGGCTTCTATGCTAGTTCTATGTTTGTTGTGGTATCTTTCTATTCGAATAACTTTCAAATTATTCAAATAACCTGAGACTTGTGTTATCAATCGTTTACGTTTGTTCTCTGTCTATTCGAATAACCTCTAGGTTATTCGAATAAAACTTGTTAAATGGCCATAACACTTGGCCTTCCTAGATCCTCTATTCGGATAAGATCTCTCTCTATTCGAATAAAACCCAGCAGAAACCTCTGACTTTTGAGATTTTACAAAGTGTTATTCGAATAACCCACTTGGTTATTCGAATAAACTCGGGCCTCTTATTTAAAAGGCCCCCTATGCGCTCAAATGTCTCACTCTTTTTCTTTCTGTTTCCTCCTCTGCTCTTCTCCTTCCCTGCCCACGCCTCCACCATTTCTCTTGTCACCTCCACCATTTCTTTTTTTTTTCTCTCTCTCTCCACTAACCCTCCAAATAACATGGCCTCTTTTTCTAAGCGTCCTCACATGAAGACTGCACCTTGCAATAATTCGCTTGACTTGCGAAGGCTCTCCTCTAATGAAGAGCACCATGGCTGCTTCATTACCCATTTCTGGGAGCGCAATCTTGTCCAGCCCAAATACCTTGACCTCTCCTTCTTTCAGTAAAATAGAGGCTTTGAATTTCTGACCTTGTTGCAAATCCAGGGGGTTCTATAGCTCTGTTCTCATTGGGCTACTCTCTACCCAGCTCTGGTGAAGATGTTTTTCTGCAATCTGGCATTTGATGGCCAAAACCTCCTCTCCGAAGTCTGCGATCAGAACATCATAATCACTTCGCAGGACTGGCAGACTCTGTTTGGGTTGCAATTCACCGGCACACTCGTTGAAGATGATAACAACCCCTTTCTTGAGGAGTTCAACAGGATTTGGGCGATTGAGAACCTGTTAAAACCTGGTCTAGGCTTGCTTGACAAGGGCCTCAAGGGTGGCATGCTGAAAAGCCAAGATAGGCTTCTGCATTATGCTTTTGCTCACTTCCTGGCTCCCCGCAATGGGAATTATGCCTACCTCAGTGAAAATGACATCTTTATGCTCTGGATCCTGAAGAATAATCATCAAATCAACTGGCCTATGTTTATCATGAAACACATGATGAGGGCCAAGGGCAACGAAAAATCTGACTTGCCTTATGGTATTCTCATCACTACCTTGCTCAGCAAGTATCCTCAGGTGTTGGAAACTGAGCGTGCTATCGCCTTGACTCATCACAATGTCTTCGGCTCCTACACCTTGCGTAAAATGAAGATGATCAAGACTAATGAAGGCTGGGTGTACCCAGATGAGGTTGATGATGAATTTGACCCAGTGAATCCTGCTGCTCCTGTTGCCCCTGCTGCCCCTGCTGATGCTCCTGCTGCTGCCCCTACTCCAGTCACGTTGGAGCAAATCATGGCTACCTTGCATGATAACTGTGCTTATATGGAACACATCTTCTCTATTCCCTTTGATAGAATAAAAGGTGTTGAACATGAGGTTGCTGCTTTACGAGCTGCATCACCTGCCTCTGCACCTGCTTCTTCACCTCTGCCACCAGATGCCTATTTCTAGGAGCTTTAGTTCTTAGGATCTTTGTTTTGCCTGTGTTTTATTTATTTCTGGCTCTTGTAATTGCATCCTTTTTGATTAATGAATAAATAAAGTTTTTGATGGTCTATTCATCTTGCATTGATATAAGTATACTTTTCAGTTATTTGGTTCTTTTTATGCACTTATACTTGAATATCTGTTTATGGGACTTACCCCTCCTTTTTGCTTATGACAAATGGGGGAGAAAATTTTGAATTTAATTGAGAAAAGATAAGTAAAATTAAAAAGAGTTTAGATTCCACATGAAAGGAGGAGCTGCGCACATCTCTGATAAACGTTACCTCTTATAATTAAATAGGGGGAGTAAGCTTTTAATACCTCTTTGTGAATTCCAATTATATACACTAATTCTTTTCTCATTGATAATTTGTCATCATCAAAAAGGGGGAGAATGTGATTGGACATATGCCGTTGAAGACTTGTTTTGATGATAACAAACGTGAAGACAAAAATGAAGATGATGGAAAGACCAAGTCCAAGATCTTATAAGAATAGCTTTAGAACTTAGAGTCTTTTTGTTCGGAGCTCACTTTAATATCTCACTGTTTTGAAAGAACAGATAAAATTGGGTTTAAAAAGAAACTTAAGTGCTTTTGAAATGATTTTTCAAAACTAGTTTTTAATAGTTTTATTCGAATAACATCTTGTCTATTCAAATAAACCATTCCAGCTGTTTCTTTCTTTTAAACCATTATTCGAATAATATCTATTTTATTCGAATAAAGACCTTCAAATATTGCTACATGTTTATGGTTTTTCAAAATGCTATTTGAATAACAGTCTGGCTATTCGAATAAAAGAGGTTTCAAAACTATTTTGTTAAAAACAGCTTTCGAATAACTCAGCTGTTATTTGAATAATTCTTTTCCTTCAGAACTCTGGTCTTAACTGAGTTATTCAAATAACACATTGGTTATTCGAATAACCCATATCAGTTTGTTTTTCATGAAGGTTTTATAAACAGTGTTATTCGAATAACACCTAAATCTATTTGAATAAACACGACCTTTTACGTATACTAATATGGAAATATCTTTTGAAATTATGTGTTTTAATTACACCCAACGGTCCTTTTCATGAATTTCTCTATAAATAGAAGCCTCGGGTCATTTTTAAAATTGCCTAACACTCTGAATTATTTTCTACTTGTACTAACTCGTGAATTTATTTTCTACGCTCTATTTTTGATCAAAACTTTGAGATATTCTGTGAGAGCTCCATTAGCACTTTAATTTGTATTATTTGCTCTAAGTGAGAGTTTCTCTTCATCTATTTCAGCTTTTCTGTATCAAGGGCGAGGTATCCCTCAAGGTTTGTATAAGGGTGAGGTATCCCTGCAGGCTGAGGCTTTAGCACAAGGGTAGAGTTTCCTTGTGTGTGAAAAATGCTCTTTTGTGTAACGGTTGCAAATACCTATTGAAGCTTGTATACATAGTGAAAAATCTCGGATATTGTTTCGAGGATTGGACGTAGACCACAAGTGGGTTAGTGGTCGAACTAGGATAAATATTGTGTCTGCTTCTCTCTTCTTAATCTCTTTTTTTAACGCAGTTTTATTTTATTGCATATTTATCCTTTGCTATATTTTTTAAAAGCTTTTCTTCTACATCTCGTTATTTCTGTGCACTTATTTAATAGTTTTAATATTTGTGTTTTCTCTAAAAGAGGTTTGCGAAAAGTTTTTATACTCAATTCACCCCCCCTCTTGAGTTTTGGAAGCAACTTGGCAACAGGGCAAAATGCCCAAACTAACTACTTACTAATGATCATATATTTTATACATTAATAAACCCTCATTTTTAGTCATTTACCCTTTCTATGTACTTAATTGATTGAGCTTGGTTATGTTTTGTAGGTTTGGACTCAAATTAGACATAAATGATTTTTTTAGCATGATTTATGTCTTACGCTATTTCTGTATTTTGGCCATATCTTGGGTTGTAGGTGGTTTTTTGAGATGATTTTGGTGACATTTAAAATATAAGATAATTCTCTACAAATTTTATGAAGACCTCAAAGGCCTAATTACACGATTGGATAACTCAAATTGGAGTTGAAGCAAGAACTGGAGTGCTGATCCTGACAGCTTGCCTATGTGGACTGGTCATGCCATAGTTCGGGCTATAGAATGTTAAATAGGCTAAAATTTTTATGATTGATATTTAAGACCCATATCTACAACTTTCATGAAGAACACAAAACCCAGATTAGACTCCTTGGAGGTCATATTAAGCTTGGAAGTCAGAATAGAGGAGCTATCACTGGGCCTGAGTAGTATGTAGTAATCAGACAATATCTTGAATTGTAGAAATGATTTTAGGCTCAAACTAATGCCATTTGAAAGCTAAGATCCCGGTCTACAATTTTATGAACAATATTTCTCAAAAATGATGAATGCAATGACTTCAGAGCTAAATTATTTTGGAGACAAAGAATCTCCATAATTTTCTACTCATCAAAAGTCATTTGGCATTTTTCACTCATTTTTCACTCATCCACTCACTCATGACTCAGCCCCATTGTCATTTTGTATCCCTAACCCTCTATAAAAGGGATCCTTGGTTAATCATTGAGGGATGCTAGGTGTTAGTTACCAAAATGATGTTATTTTGTTACTAGTTTTCTTGTAGTAGTTTTCCTTTATTCTAAATTGAAGTCATCTTCTTCTTCTTCTTCTCTCTTTCTTTCTTCTTGTCTATGAGTAACTAAGTTTCATTTTACTTGGTTGAAAGGGTGAAGCTCTTGGTAATGAAATAAGGTTAGATTAATTTCTTTCTTGTGCATAAATGATATATTTTCAAGTGGTCATTATACGTGTTGTATTTTGTTTCAATCAATTTAGAAACCCTCCTTGTAAAGTGGAGATCTTGATTTGTTGTAGACAATATTTTAGCACAATGAATGCTTGATCCTATTTATGAGTGTTGGTATTAATAGATGATTAAAGGAATCATAATATAATTACGTATATAATTTTTAATGAACTTTGAACGTTGTATTTTCTGATTGGAATCTCCATTATGTGTAGATTCTAATGAGTTATAAAAAGAATTAATATTATCCTTATTTTGTTTACCAAGAGTGGATCTCCTAACTCAAGTAAGTTTTTTTTTATTTGTGACTAAGTTTTATCAGTTTTATTGTTGTGGCAAAATATTTACTTTACGTCAAATAATTTTTCTTCATCAATTCCCTGTAGATCGACCTCGGACTCCCGATAATTTATTACTTGAAACAACCTGCACTTGGATTTGAAACTTTTAATCCACATCAAGTTTTTAATGCGTTGTTCTTGGGCTGATTTGAAGAACAAACCTGATTTGAAGAACAAATTTCGGTGTAAATATTTTATATATATATATATATATATATATATTCTGTGGATCTTGTATATATATATATTTTTTTTCTACTCTTTTTTTTTTTTCTTTCTATGTACTTACTAACATATTAACTTAGTGAGTGAAACTCTCCCTTAACCCTTTATAATCTGCAATCATTAATGAAATAATTTTTCTTCTTCTCTTCTCTCTTACTAGAGCAAAAAATTGGCACTGCCGATTCTTCGATTTTCATATTTTAAATTTACTTTCTGTACTTTACTTTTTGTATTTTACTTTCTGTACTTTTTGTTTCTAACTTACTAACTTACTAACCTACTAACCTTTTACTTTATCAGCTATCTAACTTTTTACTTTACCTGCTTCTAACATTTTAATTTACCTGCAACTAACTTTTTAATTTATTAGTTTACTAGCTTTTTAATTTATTTGCTTATTAACTTATTTGGTGGTTGGTTTATACCACACCTTTGTTAATATTTATTTGGTGGCTGGTTAATACCACATCTTTGTTAATATTTAATGGACGGTTTATACCGCCAGCTTGTATATTTTATTTTAAATTTTAAGTTACTTATTTATGCTTAATTGGTATCGTGATTCAAATTCTGGTCGTTTGGTTAAAGTTAATCCTAGTACTTTACATATTAATTTGTCTGAATCACAATCACATACATTAAATACAACGGCTGAAAATAAAAGTGTGTATGATGAATATGAAAATCAACTGTTGCAAACTATGCGTGAATATTTGTAGCCATCTCGAAATTCTATTCCATCATGTTTTATCTTTCTACTCAATGCTAATAATTTTAGATTCAAGCCAGGTATGATTCCTTTACTTCCTAATTTCCATGGTTTAGAATCTGAAAGCCCATATTTATATCTAAAAGAATTTGAGGAAGTATGTACTGCTTTTAATGATCAAACTTGCACTGAAGAGGTTGTTAAGCTTAAATTGTTTCCTTTTTCTTTGAAAGATAAAGCAAAAACTTGGCTTAACGCTTTGAAATCAAGATCAATTGGCGCATGGCAAGAAATGCAAGGTGAGTTTTTTTTTAAAAAAATTTCAACACATAAAACCAATGCTTTGAAAGGACAAATCTAAATTTTTTTCCAAAATTCAAATGAAGCATAATTTCAAAGTTAGGAACATTTTAAAGATTTATTGAATTCTTACCCACATCATGGTTTTGAAAAATGGAGCACTATAAGCTTCTTTTATGAAGGGTTAACACCCGAAACCAAACAATTTGTGGAAACAATGTGCAATGGTGAGTTTCTTAATAAAGAACCTGAAGAAGCTTTAGACTATTTACACCATTTGGCTGAAAATTCTCAATCTTGGCATGGTACTAATCATTCTGAAAATTCAATTAGATATAACCTTGCAAATGATAGTAAAGGAAAATATCATCTTAGTTAAGAAGAAGATCTAAATGCTAGGTTTGCTAGTTTGGCTAGAAAGGTTGAAGCCATGGAATCAGGGAAAGTAAAAGAAATCAAATCTGTACAAAATGAAGAAATTTGTAGCATTTGTGATGAATTGGGACACTCAACAAATGAATGTCCAAATATTTCTATTTTTAAAGAAGTTGTGCATGAGCAAGTAAATGTAATGAACAATTTTAAAAAGTCAGTCACTTCTTTTTCAGATACATACAATCCGGGATGGGGAAATCACCCAAACTTTAGTTGGAGGACTAACAATCAGGCACAATTCATGCAACCACTACCTCCTCAGGCACAGTAGGATTCACAAAATTCTCAAGCATATGCACCTTATGCCCCACCATATAGGAAAAACCTTGAGGGAACATTGCATGCATTCATGGAAAAGCAAGAGGTCATTAATAACCAAATCACTCAAGCTATGATTGACATAAAAGACATTCTTGCTAAACTTTCTTTTGCACTTGCCATTCACGAGAAAGAAAAATTTTCCTCTCAACCTCAACCAAATCCCAAGAGTCAGTATAGCCTAAATGAGGGTAGTTTAGAAAGCCAACAAATAGATCAAGTCAAGTCAGTGATAGCTCTTAGGAGTGGAAAAGTTATTGAAAAACAAATTCCTGAACCTTGTGAGAAAAATGATGAGTTAAGTCCCAAACATGAGGAAGGAATTGATAAGCCACATAGCCAAAAGGAGACCAAACCCTCGCCTTCACCCCCATATCCTCAAGCATTAAACAATTCAAGTAAAGTGAACCATAACAATGACATTTTTGAAATCCTTAAACAAGTGAAGGTCAATATTCCTCTGTTAGACGTATCCAACAGATTTCTTGTTATGCCAAATTTTTGAAAGACTTATGCACTGTTAAAAGGAAACATAATGTGAAAAAGAATGTCTTTTTGACTGAACAGGTAAGCTCCATTATTCAGAACAATAATGCATTGAAATATAAATTTCTAGTTATCCTACAGTTTCATGAGAACATAAAATTGAACGAGCTTTACTTGATCTTGGTGCTAGTGTTAATTTGCTTCTATATTCAGTTTATCAGCAACTCAACCTGGGTGAGTTAAAACTAACTTCTGTAACTCTTTTACTTGTCGATAGATCAATTAAAATTCCAAAAGAAATAGTGGAAGATGTGTTAGTACAAGTTGATAAATTCATATATTCTATGAATTTTATTATCTTAGAAACTGAACCTATGGAAAATAGTAGCAAGTCAATTCCTGTTATTTTAGGTCACCTATTTTTAGCAACATCTAATGCTTTGATAAATTACAGAAAATGGAGTGGTGAAGTTAATATTTGGAAATATGACACTGGAGCTTAATGTTTTCAACATGTTCAAGCAACCGCAAGAAGTTTATGATGGAAAGGAAGAAATTGAAAGGATTGAGGCCATTATAGATGATCATCTTTAAATCAGGAGTTCTTCTGACCCATTATTTTTTTAATTAATTCATTTAATTCAACTACATAATTAGATAATAATATTTCTGAAATATGCTCTTTGCTTGACTGTACACGGGTAATAGAATACAAAGGATGGAAGCCAAGATTCGAAGAGCTAAAACCCATGAATGAGGATACCCATGAAGAAGTACCTACACTGGAACTAAAGCCATTACCCGCTGGGTTGAAGTACATATTTTTAGGAGAAGAACAAAGCTTTCTAGTGGTAATTCCTCATCCTTAACCAAAGAACAAGAAGGTATGTTGATAGAAATACTTAAAATGCATAAAAGTGCAATTGGATGAACATTAAAGGATATAAAAGGTATTAATCCATTAATTTTTACACATAAAATATATTTAGAGGATAATGCTAAAACATCTCACTAACTTCAAAGAAGATTAAATCCACATATGAAAAAGGTAGTTAGAGCTGAAGTTCTTAAATTACTTGATGTTGGAATTATCTATCCTATCTCTGATAGCCAGTGGGTAAGCCCTACACAAGTTGTGCCTAAGAAATCTGGAATAATAGTGGTTGAAAATGAAAAAGGTGAATTAATACCTACTCGAGTCTCATCCAGTTGGCGCATGTGTATTGATTTTAGAAAATTGAATGCAGCCACTAGGAAAGATCATTTTTCCTTGCCATTTCTTGATCAAATTTTGGAAAGAGTAACAGGACATCCGTACTATTATTTTCTTGATGGTTATTCAAGGTATAATCAAATACCAATTGCGTTGGAGGATCAAGAAAAGACCACTTTTACTTGCCCCTTTGACACTTTTGCATATAGAAGAATGCCTTTTGGTCTTTGTAATACTCTGAAAACTTTTCAAAGATGCATGCTAAGTATTTTCAGTGACATGATTGAGCATTATTTAGAGGTTTTCATGGATAACCTGATAGTTTTTGAAAATTCTTTTGAAAATTATCTTGATAATTTGGAAAAAAATTCTTAAAAGATGCGAAGAAAAAAGATTTGTGTTAAATTAGAAAAAATGTCATTACATGGTTACCTCAGGAATAGTGTTAGGTCATGTGATATCTTCTAAAAGAATTGAAGTTAATAAAGCTAAAGTTGAATTAATTGCTTATTTGCCTTCCTCAAAAATAGTCAGAGAAGTTCGTTCCTTCTTAAGATATACAGGATTTTACAAAAGATTTGTTAAAGACTTTAGTGCCATATCTAGACCATTATATAATCTTCTAACAAAAGATGCACCATTTGATTGGACGCATGATTGTCAAAAATTTTTTAAAAAATTAATCGGTCTTTTGACTTCTGCTCCTATCATGCAATCTCCTGACTAGTCTTTGCCTTTTGAGTTGATGTGTGATGCTAGTGATTTTGCTGTTGGTGCTGTTTTAGGACAGAGAAAGGAAGGTAAGCCTCATGTAATTTATTACGTAAGTCGAACTTTAAATAGTGCACAAATGAATTACACCACTATTGAAAAACAACTACTTGCTATAATTTTTGCATTGGACAAATTTTAACCTTATTTAATTAGTTCTTCCACTGTTATTTTTATTGATCATGCTGCTGTTAGATATTTAATGTCTAAGCAAGATGTCAAACCTAGGTTGATACGGTGGATCTTGTTGCTTCAAGAATTCAACTTCACAATAAAATACAAGAAAATAGCCTAAAATATTGTTGCAGATCTTTTATCCAGACTTACAACAGGCTCATATTTTGATAGTACACCTATCAATGATTCTTTTCTTGATAAATTTTTATTTTCTGCCAATTGCATGCCTTGGTTTGCTAACATTGTCAATTTTCTTGTAACAGGTAAGATGCTGCCTCAATAGATGCACCAAGACAGAAAAAAGTTTTTAATTGAGGTGAAAATTTTCTATTAGGATGACCCATATTTGTTCAAATATTGTCCTGACCAAAATTTTTGGAGATGTGTACCCGACAATGAGGTAAGTAGTATCATTAAATTTTGTCATTCGGAAGCATATGGAGGTCATTTTTCTTTAAAGAAAACAGCTGCAAAAATCTTGCAGTGTGGATTTTATTGGCCCACATTATTTAAGGATAGCTATATTTTTTGTAAAAATCATGAAAGTTGTCACAAATTGGGTTCTATTTCTAAAAGAGACATGATGCCTTTGAACCCTATCATTGTCATTGAAATTTTTGATTATTGGGGAATTGATTTCATGGGTCCATTTCCATCATTGTTTGGATTTGTGTATATTTTGGTTGCAGTTGATTATGTCTCAAAATGAATTGAGGTGATTCTATGTCGACACAATGATCACAAAACTATTCTTAAATTTTTAAAAGAAAATGTTTTGAGTCGATTTAGAATCCCTCGGGCTATCATCAGTGATGGGGGAAAATATTTTTGTAATAAACCATTTGAATCTTTAATGAAGAAATATTGCATTACACACAAAATTGCTACCCCTTATCACCCTTAGACAAGTGGATAAGTAGAATTATCAAATAGGGAGATTAAACAAATTTTGAGAAAAATGGTTAACCCAAATCATAAAGATTGGTCTTTAAGATTAATGATGCACTTTGGGCTTACCGTACGACTTTCAAAACATCTTTAGGCATGTCACCCTATCAGTTAGTTTATGGAAAACCTTGTCACTTGCTTGTAGAATTGGAGCATAAAGCATTTTGGGCCATTAAAGCTTTCAATTCAAATCTTGATGATGCTTCCAAGTTACGCAAATTGCAATTGAATGAACTTGAGGAATTGAGAATTAATGCATATGAAAACTCAAAGATTTATAAAGCTAGAACAAAAGCTTTTCATGACAAATCAATTTTGAGAAAATCTTTTGAAATTGGTCAAGAAGTTCTGCTTTATAATTCTCGTCTTCACCTATTCCCTAAAAATTGAGATCTAAGTGGATTGACCCTTTTATTGTCAAACACGTATATCCTTATAGGGCCATAGACATTGAGAACCCTAGGAATGGTAATGTATTTAAGGTCAATGGATAAAGACTCAAACCATTTCTAGAACATCAAGTTGTTGAGGTAGAATCCATCTCCCTTTCTAATCCTTGTTATGAGTAGAATTTATTTTAATTTTGTTTCTTTCTTTTTGCAGTTCTTTGTATTCTTGGTTAAGTGGCAGATAACAATACTCAGTGACTCTCAAGTCGGTTTGTTTTTTAGTTTCCCATAATAACTGATTTCTTCTCCTTCAACATGGATGTCATTCTCTCAAATGTAAGAAAGCATTTCCCTTCTTTTCCTAAAAATGCTCTAACCAAAATGTACAAAGCTAGGTGTGAAAGACTGAGACTGTTAATGTACAAGGGCATCCCAGAAGATATACGCTGGATAATCGAAGCAAAGGTTCGTTTAGCTAGTGAATCTTCAGATTCATTTGTCCTATATATGCCGGGTCTCGATAAAAGTTCATATTCAAAAAGGAGAAGAGCAAAAAGAATGAAAGTTTGTTATAAATATACGTGATGGAATTGTAATACGCGATATCGTTCTTTGGGAATGGTTTCCATAAACAGAGAAGATAAAGTTTTCTTCATTACGAATAGACTAAGTAAGGAGTCATCAGATAATATTTTATTAACTCTTGAGATGCATTCTTGTGGATATGTGCAGCGTGAACTTCTTAGTTTGTGGAATCTCTTCAAGGACGAGTAAGAGCGTTACAGTCTTGGGAATCTGACTCAAAAAGACCCTGTTTGTTAATTTATAAGAAAATTGGATGGGAAGCTTATCATCAACTCGTAGAAGGCGTTTAAGCCATTTTTGGATGTGAAACTAGAGGAAGATGTGAGCCACAATCACAACAACTTGTATATATTATCTTGTACATTTCTTAAAAAAAGAAAAAAAAGAAAAGAATAAAAAAAAGAGGGCGAAACTTCGGTTGTACTAAGTCTTTAATTAGATTAGGAGTCCATACCAGTGGCAGACCAGTCATTGACTCGAGTGGACCTTCGTATGCCGGTCTGTAAATAAGGTTCGTGTACCATACTCCGTAGAAAGTCACACTCCATAAGCCAATGTTTACTATCTAGGCATTGTGGAGTTGATGGACAGGCAGAAGCGTCCCACTCTGGTTATTAGTGAGAAGAAACCCGCGGCTGCCAAAGCGTATGAGGCATTTGAGCTTGATCCTCTCTTTTATTAGAAAGGGCTCTCAGCGCCCTGAGATGGGGCATTCTGGATCTTGGACATTGCGGGTTTCAGATTTTAGCATCTTTGTTGATGTTACGAACCCAAGTGTGAGCTCTCCAAGTTCTAGACCTAAGATGGAAACCCACGATGGTTTCTTTATTCTCTTTTCTTCAAATAAGAGGGAGGGAGAAGAATTCCAAAATTAGCTGAGCTGTCTTGGTATTACTACACTCATGAAGCGCAGTATAAAGATCTGCCATGAAACCTGTACACAAAGGTATGTCATCATTTGTTATTATTATTTTATCTTTGTATAATTTTGTTATATTTTGGTTTTGGATAGACGATCCTTTTGGCAGGATCCTTCAGGGGTTTCTAGACTTCTTTACCCTGATAGTTTTCTTGAAGTCTAAAAAAAATAAAAAAAATAAAAAATTAATTAAAAAAAGTTTCTTAAATTCAAACTTTTCTGACAACAGCCAACCTACCTATATAGGAGTTATTATTACTTTTTATATTCTCTTCCTTATTTACACACTCTATTTTCTTCACTTTCCTGCAACTCATAGTCATTCAAAGAGAGTATGAGTGTAGAAATAGAGGGAGCTTCTTCTTCAGTTTGTAGATTTACTAGTATTTATGTATTTTGTGGGACAAGTTATGAGAAGAGTTTAGAATTTGTAAATGCAGTGTCGCGACCGTGATCGCGGCGAAACATAGCAACTCATGATTTTTTAGAAAATGAAAATGGAGTCGCCACCAATTTTATTTTAACTTAGGAAAAATTGGAAAACCTTTCTTTGAAAATGGTCTTTGAAAATCAGATTGGATTCGAAAGTCGATTATGCTTAGGGAAGGGTGGAAACTTAATTCCACGGCACCCCTAACGCACCCATCCTAAGACGGTACCTTAAGTCAATTTTTGCAAATTCATGATAATCTCAAATATATTTATTTTACTCCTCTCTTTTTTGAAAAAAAAGCAATGAAACTATTTTTTATTTTTTATTTTTTTTATTTAAAAAAAGCAAAAAAGAAAAGAAATAACCAAATTGTGAAATTTTTTTTTTTGGCTTGACAGAATAAAGATTCTGCTCCTACGTATCCTCAGGTGCAATGAGGGACTCAAAATCACGTAGTTCTCTAAAAAATAATTGTGGATTAGTTGATTTTATATTTAAAAAAAACTATTTTTTTTTTAAATTTGAATTAACAAGTCGTCACGACTCTATTAATTAAATTAAGATTTGAATAGGTAAAGCTTGGTGTCACGTTAGAAACTTACCCATTGAATCATCAAGTTGTCACAACTCAGATGATTATAAAATTACAGGATTAATAAGTTGTCACAACTCAGTTAATCCTATTTTTATTCTTCATAAAAAAAATTACTTCATTTTTATTTTATATATATATATATATTTATATATATATATATGTTTTTTTTTTTTGACTTCCCATTAATCACAAAATATAACATAAAACATACTATTAAATTAAATAAAAACTATCAATAACTAATCCTAAAAAAAACTAAACTAAACTCAGTGCACTTATTTTTTCGGTTATTATTATGATTAAAAGCTCCCTTAGTCAGCCCTAAACTTCTTCTTTTTTTGATTTTTTTTTTGTTTTAACAAAAGCATAAGAATCTAAATCCTAAATTACCTTATTCTTCATAATCTGAGCCCAAACCCAAAATCCCAAAACAAACAACAATGACCCAAATACATGTTAGTAGTCCAAGTAGAAAAATAAAACAAATAAATGCATAAAAAAATAAAAATAAAAAAATAATAATAATAATAATAATAATAATAATAATAATAATAATAATAATAATAATAATAATAATAAAGGCCAAAAAAAAAAATAGAGAAAGAAAAAAAAAAAGGGGGGAGGGTCATTGCTTCTTTGCTTCGGTTCGTGACCGAGAAGAAAGAAAAAAAAAGGTTCAAGAGGCATGTCACGGTGGTGCGTCGGTGAGGCTTAGCTGCGGTGGGGCGAGGTTGTGCGGCTCCGCACGTTTGACGATGGCTATGGTGGCGCATTGACCATGTCTGGCACGGCGCGGTGGAGGAAAACAGAGGTGCGGCAGTCGTATGGCTATAGATCCGGTGGAAGCGTGGTGGGTTGGCTCAGATCCGATGGTTTCAGTTGCGTGAGGACGGTGGGTGCGAAGTGGGGGAAGAGGACGGCTACATCTGGCTCATTCGTGTTTCGATCTGGTGTTGCTGTTTTTTTTTCTTCTCTTTTTTTTGGTTAGGGGTTGAAGGTGAAGTATTATGGTATGGGTTGTTGGTGGTGGTTGTGGGGGTTTTGGGTGGTTGTGGGGAACGATGAAAGCGCTTCACGTGGTGGTGGCCAGTGGTTTCGTGGGCGTGGACGGTGGTGGTGAAGCGTGAAGGGCGGCGCAAAATGGGTCATGGGGGACGACGGTGGCTTCACATGGTGGTCACGGTTTAGGGAGGGGATTAGGAGTGGTGAGGGACGGTGAGAATGTTGCGGTGGTGGAGGTTGAAGGGTGTTGAAGATGGTATTTTGGGTGGTTGTGGCCGTGAATAGGGGTAGAGGACGGTGAGGGTGCTTCACGTGGTGGAGTGGTGATGGAGGTGGGTTCTTTGCTAGTTTTGATGGGGGCTATTTGGAGTGATGGATATTAGCAGCAAGGTGGTGAGTTTGTTTTATGAAGATAAAGGACGTGGAGATGGAGGGTGGTTATGGTGGAATGATGTTGGCAGAGGGTGGTTTTTTTTTACGGTGATGAGGGTGAGGATGAAGAGGTCAAAATGGAGGAGTGAAGATGAAGGTGGTCTCTTGGTTGTCTATTCTCTAAAGTTGAGGGATGGATGAAGATAAAGGGTGGAAAGGAAAAATATATGTGTATGCTCTGTGTGCAGGTTTTTGGAATATGGGTAGAAGGTTGATGGTGTTGTCGTGTTTGAGTAATGATCATAATGAGAAGGCAATTGACTCTGTGTTAGGGAAGCTCTCAAGTAAACTCAAATACCCATTCAAAATCACAAATGTATCATTCAAGCATAAGACACAAAAAAGAAGAAGCAAGGAGTCTACCCAAAGCCTGAAGAATAATAGAATGGATAAGGTACCTTACCTTTAGGGAGCACTAGACCAAAACTCTACTGCCCTCTCTATGCACACTCCTCTGCTTTCTTTCTCCACTCAACTTCACTCTCCCCGTTTCTTTTTCAAGAAAATTCTCTTTCTCCTTCTCTTATGCCTTCGCTTCTGCCTATCCCTCCTTTTCTTTCTTCCTTAAGCTCTCCCCCTCAATCTCTTTCTTTTCTTTTCTATTATGCTGGGCCATGAGTGTGTGTGTGTGTGTGCTACAGTGCAGGTGAGGACGTGAGTGGTGGGTGTGTGTTGTGTGTACGTAAAAGTGGGGTGAGTGGGGAGCAAAGGAGGCTTGTCCCCTCTGCCCTGGTGTGTGCTATGTGAGTGTAGTGAAAATGCATGCTCAAGAAAGGAAAAAACAATGGACAAAGAAGAGACAAACCAATTTTTTTTACCAAAATAAGAAAAACAAATCAGCAACAAATCTTTTTTTTATTTTTTTATTTTTTTATTTTTTTTATTTTTTTTTCTGTTTCTATTATTTATTATTTTTCTTTAGGGCTTATGTATTTGGGTTAGAAAGATGGGCCAAAAATGTGGACAACAATTCTTTGATTTTTTATTTTTTTTAATTTTTACTTTTTTTTAAGAAATAAATTAAAAAAAGGTCCGATCAAATTATGGTGTTCACAGTTGCCTTTCTTTACTTGTTTCTTATTAGAGAATATGAATAACCGCAGTTTTTCATATTTTCGTAATAAGGAATGAGTAAAGATATGAACTCATATTTTGTCCGGAAATACATAAGATAATAAAAAAAGAAGAAAAAAATAGCACAAGAATAACGAACTGCGAAGAGCTGATGCGCTCAAGGGTAAATGACAGAAAAATAAAATGCATGGAATGCGTGGAGCCGATGCGCTCAAAAGTAAATAAAATACATGGAGCCGATGCGCTCAACAGAATTTAAAATGCATGGAACCGATGCACTCAACAGAAAGTAAAATGCATAGAGGTGCTCAATAGAAAGTAAAATGCATGAAGCCGATGCGCTCAACAGAAAGTAAAATGACAATGGGTAATCGAGTCCCGAAATTTAAAAGACAATAGGCAATTGAGTCCCGGAAATTTAAAAGACAATGGGCAACTGTGCTCCCAAAAACTTAAAAGACAACGGGCAATTGCGCTTCCAAAAATTAAAAGGCCGGCGGGTTAGTGTGCTCCCGAAAATTTAAAAGACAACGGGCATTTGTGCTCCCAAAAAATTTAAAAGACAATGGGCAACTGTGCTCCCAAAAACTTAAAAGACAACGAGCAACTGTGCTCCCAAAAAATAGAAAAGACAACGGGCAACTGTGCTCCCGAAAACTTAAAAGACAACGGGCAACTGTGCTCCCGAAAATTTAAAAGACAATGGGCAACTGAGTCCCAGAAATTTAAAAGACAATGGGCAACTGTGCTCCCAAAAACTTAAAAGACAATGGGCAACTACGCTCTCGAAAATTAAAAGACAGGTGGGCTACTGTGCTCTAGAAAATTAAAAGGCAGGCGGGCTACTGTGCTCCCAAAAAATAGAAATTTAAAAAGGTAATAGGCATCTCAATTCAAAAAGATTTTTCTTCTTTTTCTTATTTTTTTCTTTTTCCTTTTTCTTATTTTTTTCTTTATTTATTATTATTATTTTTTCTATTTTATTTATTAAAAATTATTTGAACCAATGACGACTCTGGAAAGCTCTGACCAATCAAACCCTTCGTTTACGCGTCTTCCTTCATCAGACTCTTTATTTGGCTTGAAGTCCTCTTGACTTGCTTACTTCCCTTTTCACTCTCTATCTTTTTTTTTCCTTCTCTTTCTTTTCTTTTTTTTTTTGACCCAATAAAAATTGCATTACAATCTGCACTTTGAGCTACGGAGATCTTTTAGTCCAAATCAATCATTGAAGGATTGCTATAGAATTGTCAAATCAAGTTGTTGACTCTAAATTTATCTTATTTGAGACATAACTTAATGAGTAAACATGCATTCATGAATGGACAGAAATTCGTTGAATGAACAAACTTCCTTTTATTACTTTGGTGATATGATCATATATGAACTTTTGGCAAGATACATACTTGAAAAATGAAAGCCTAGAAACAAAGGATAAGAAAAATTTGCCCCAGTGTTGGTTCCTTGTTCCTCATTCAATTGATTCCCTGCAATGGCTTGATAAATCAGCTATTGTCTCTAATTCTACTTTATTCAACACGTCTTCTCCTTCAATCCTCCATGAAATTTGCCCCAGTATGACCTATTGAAATTAAACAAAAATTACCCCAGTGTAATCAATCGGATGCAGACAAAAACTTTGCCCCAGTGTAGCCAATCAATTGCCAATAATAATTGCCCCAATTTGGTGAACCTTTCAAGGAGTTTCAGACTAACTTTCTTTGAGATCTCGCCTATTTATTTGCCCCAACTTTTGTTTAGACCGCCTTTTTGGATTTTCAGCCTAACGGGCCCCATTTTCCTATTTTTCTTCTTTTTCTCTTTTGATTGCTCTAAATTTTGCTTAGGCCGCCCTTTCTGGTTTTCAACCTAACGAGCTCTTTTTTTTTTTTAGGCATAGAATCTCTTAACAACATCAGTGTTTACGGGCCTTGGCAATTCTTCTCCATCCATATTTTGCAAAATTAATGCTCCTCCTGAAAATGCCTGCTTGACTATGTACGGGCCTTCATAGTTCGGAGCCCATTTCCCTCTGGCATCTCTTGATTAGGGAGAATCTTCTTCAAAACCAAATCTCCTGAACAAAATTCTCTGGGACGAACTTTCTTGTTAAAGGCTCTGGTCATTCTGCTTTGATATAATTGTCCATGACAAATAGCTGTCAGTCTTTTCTCTTCTATCATATTCAACTGCTCATGTCGAGTCTTCATCCATTCGGATTCTTCCAACTCTGCCTCCATCAAAACCCTTAGAGAAGGAATCTCAATTTCTATAGGAGAGACGGCCTCCATCCCATATACCAAAGAGAAAGGCGTTGCCCCAGTGCTTGATCGTATATTGGTACGATACGCATGCAAAGCATAAGGCAACATTTCATGCCAATCTTTGTAATTCACCACCATCTTGGCAATAATTTTCTTGACATTCTTATTTGCTGCTTCAACTGCACCATTCATCTGGGCCTGTAAGGAGCTGAATTATAATGCTTGACTTTGAAACTCTCGTAAAACTTTTGAATCTCAGCACCGTTGAAATTGGTGGCATTATCTGTTATTATCCTTTCTGGAATCCCATATCTGCAGACAATATCCCTTTTGAGGAATCTCAAAAATACTTTTTGAGTAATATTGGCATGCGAGGAAGCTTCTACCCACTTGGTGAAATAGTCAATCGCCACCAAAATGAAACAATAACCATTGGAAGCTTTAGGATTAATGGGTCCAATGACATCTATTCCCCACATTGAGAAAGGCCATGGAGATACCAAATTGTGCAAGGGAAAAGGAGGTGCATTAACTCGATATGCATATATCTGGCATTTCTGACACTTTCGTACATATTCTATGCAGTCTGTTTCCATGGTGGACCAATAATAACCACTCCTTAGAATTTTCCGTGCCATCATGTGACCATTAGCATGAGTTCCATAGATTCCTTCATGGACTTTAGTCACGACTATACGGGCTTCACGAGCATCCACACATCTAAGCAAAGTGCCATCATGGCTTCTCTTGTACAAAACCTCTCTGCTCAAGAAAAAAGCCATTGCAAACCTACGGATAGTCTTCTTATTCACCTCATTTGCCCTAGTTGGTATTCTTTATGCTGAATATACTATTTGATATTATGGTACCAAGGTTTACTATCTGACTCACTCTCCACATTGGTACAATACACAGGCTCACTGTGTGTCTTCACTTGGATGGGTTGGACATTATTGTGAATATCCAATTTGGTCATTACAGCTAAAGTGGCCAAGGCATCTGCAAACTGATTCTTGTCTCGAGTCAAATGGGAAAATGTCACCTCCTCAAACTTCTCAATCAACCGGGTCAAATACTTTTGATAAGGCACCAACTTTGGGTCTTTGGTTTGCCATTCACCGTTTACCTGATAAATAATGAGTGCTGAATCTCCAAATACCTTTAGCTGTTTGATCCCCAAGTCAATTGCAACTTGTAAACCACTAGCACAGGCCTCATATTCTGCAACATTATTGGTGCATTTAAAATCTAGCTTGATAGCGATCGGATATTGCCTTCCAGTTGGTGAAACAACCACGGCTCCTATGCCACTTCCATGTATGTTGACTGCTCCATCCAAATACATTTTCTAGACAGGCTCATCCTCATCTTCTTCTTCTCCTTCCACTGTCAATATTTCTCCATCAGGGAACTCAGATGTTATTAGCTATCCACCTTCCAAAGGGTTTTCAGCTAAATGATCAGCAATTACACTTCCTTTGATGGATTTCTGAGTCATGTACTGGATATCAAACTCTGATAACATCACTTGCCATTTTGAAACCCTTAATGAGACATGAGGGCTTTCAAATATATACTTCAGGGGGTCTATTCAGGAGATCAACCAAGTAGTGTAATAAAACATGTATTACCTTAGTTGCTTTGAGGTCCATACTAGAGCACAACAAGTCTTCTAGATAACCATGTAATGAGCTTCACAATCATTAAACTTCTTACTCAGATAATAAATCGCCTGCTCTTTCTTTCCTGATTCATCATGCTGCCCTAGCATTGCTCCCATCGAGGTTGGCAGTACGGTTAGGTACAATATCAAAGGCCGACCCGATATAGGTGGTACCAAAACAAGAGGATTCATTAAATAAGCCTTTATCTTGTCAAACGCTCCTTGACATGCCTCATCCCATTCACCCGGTTGATGCTTCCTCAACAACTTGAATATAGGTTCACAGGTGCTAGTCAAGTTAGCAATAAATCTAGTAATGTAGTTAAGTCTCCCGAGAAAGCTTATCATTTCACGTTCAGTCTTAGGAGCATACATCTCCTGTATTGCTTTCACCTTATCTGGATCCACCTTTATTCCTTCTCTACTAACAATGAACCCGAGTAGCTTTCCGCTCCAAAAACACATTTAGCAGGGTTCAACCTCAGTTTGTATTTTTTGAGTCTTTTAAACAACTTACACAAAACCACCACATGACTTTCACCTTCTTTAGACTTGGCAACTATGTCATCCACATACACCTCAATCTCCTTGTGCATCATGTCATGAAAAAGTGCAACGATAGCGTGTTGGTAAGTAGCCCCAGCATTCTTTAATCCAAATGGCATCACTGTGTAGCAAAACGTCCCCCAAGGAGTGATGAAAGTAGTTTTTTCTTTGTCATTGACATCTATAGGAATTTGATTGTACCCTGAGTATCCATCCATGAATGAAAACCTATGATTCTTAGCAGTGTTATCAACCAGAACATCAATATGAGGGAGTGGGAAATCATCCTTCGGACTGGCCTTATTTAGATCCCTGTAATCCACACACATTCTGACTTTTCCATCCTTCTTAAGCACAGGCACAATATTGGCTACCCACTCTGGGTGTCTTGATACTTCTATGAATCCTGCTTCTAGCTGCTTAGTCACCTCTTCCTTAATCTTCAGGGACATATCAGGACGCATCCTCCTTAACTTCTGCTTCTTTGCCTCAACATCTGGATATAGTGGGATTTTATGAGATGCTAGCTCTGGATCTAATCCAGGCATATCCCAATAAGACCAAGCAAAGACATCCATATACTCTTTGAAGAGTGTGATCATTTCTTCACACTCAGGATTTTTCACCATTTTCAACTCCTTCTTCTCTTCCTCTGTCCCCATGTTAATTACCTCTGCTTCCTCGCCATTCAAGTCAAATCCCTTCTCTGAATACTCTAGTAATTTTGTAGAATTTTCAACAACTTCTCCCTCTTCATTAGATCCAGGGTCTTCTTCATCAAACATCACAGGGGAATTAATTGATGAGTTTTCAAAGTCCTTTTCATGAGGTGAACTTTCTACAAGACTCAAATCCCTGGAAAGTAATTGGTATGGAGTTGGAAAGGCAAAATAAAGTAAGAATAACAAAGGAAGAATAAGATATTATATAGAAATGTAAAAAGGAAACTAACAAATGCAAAGAACAAAAAGGTGCAACAAGAAGGAATACTGAATATTCATGCAAATTCATTTAATTAATGTCTCAAATAACATAAATCATAAGCTCAAAACATAGCTAGTCTTAAATATCTGCTTAGTACAATATGACTAGACAATTACTTAGAAACAATCACATCAACCATTGGTTCGGACTGCCAGTTCTTCAGTGGCTCCTCATCAGCAGAGGGACAGATTGCCTTGCTCTCTTCTGGGCCTTCTTCATACAACGCATTAATAATGGGATGGCATTGGGAGCGAATGACTTCTCCAAACATGATTACCTCGGCTGGTGCAGGGAATGTTTCCCCCAGGTGGGGAATATGCTTCATTTTGTCCTTGTCATTTTTTTTCCCGAGAGTCATGCTCCTTATTCTTTCTTCTAGGGATGCTTCATATCCTAACCCAAACTTGTCCCACTTTTCTTGGAAGGACACTGGCGACCGAGTACCTTGTAATTGTGAACCCAATCCTTTTCCTTCTTCGTATCCACTACTTGCCATAATCCGGGCCACCACCTGATCCACACTTTGCGTCGGAGATTCATCCTTACCAACTCCAGTCTTAACTACTTCAAAACTATGCCACAAATTCTCTTCATCTTTCTCTACACTCTCCACATACGGCACTGACACTGGTTTTGACAACATAATCTCTTCCTCTCCATGTATGGTAATGACTGACCCATTTTTAATGTATTTAACACTCTGATGTAGGGTAGAAGGAACAGCACCAGTAGTATGGATCCATGGTCTCCCTAGGAGCATAGTGTAACCAGGCTCAATGTTCATAACTTGGAACAATACCTGAAAATTACTTGGACCGATCTCTAATGGCAACATCACCTCTCCTAAAATGCCTCTCCTATTTCCATCAAAAGCTCGCACCACCATTTCTCGAGGTAACAGTTCATCCTCACTTATTGATAATGAAGTTAGAGTCGACTTCGGTAGGATATTTAGCGCAGACCCCCCATTAATCAAAACCTTTGCAACTATATACCCTTTGCATTTAAGGGTTATGTGTAAGGCCCGTGGGTTTTTCTCAGACGGAGAGGTGATTTCTTCATCCATGAACGTGATCATGTTGACGTGCTTTACCGGGTTCACCATGTTGACAACATTCTCAGGAGTAACATCGGGTTTGACATAAGCCTCATTTAGTACTCTTAACAACGCTTTTTGATGTAACTCAGATGTCAAAACGAGTGATAGAAAGGATATCCTTGCTGGAGTCTTCTTCAACTGTTCTATCACATCGTATTCACTTTGTTTCACGATCTTCAAAAATTCTTCTTCCTCTTCTTTCCCTCTCTCCTCTTCTCTTGCATTTTCCTCCTTACTCCATTCTTTAACATTCTTTTTCTTCTCTACTTCTACTGGGCCATAGCATAGCCCACTCCTTGTAACTATATTAGTCACATACTCTTCATCCTGGAGTATTTCAGTAACCCGGGGCTTTGAAATCTCTTCCCCGACTCCTTTCGTTTCCACCTTAGCTTCATAATTCCATGATACTGAATGAGTATCATCATAAGCGAACGGCATTGGCTTCTTGACTGTAACAACTACTTTTGCTGGTGCCGAGGCTTGGTTGAGAGGTGGTACTTTAAGTACAAATCGTTCAATCACATTGACCTCTTCAGAGGAAGTTACTCCTGATCTTGCTTGTATTACTCCCAATATGAGCAATCTCTGGACTCGAACCTTAAAGTCCCAATAGTTCTTAATATCGTGTCCTGTTTCCCCACAATGGTAAATGCACATGGACTCTTCATCATGCCTCTCCTCTTCTTTCACCGATGAAGCTGGTGCAGTGATAACATAACCTGCTATCTTCAGTCCCTCAAATATTCGAGTCATCGGCGTATGCAGGTTCATGACCTCTTTTATTGGAGGTCCTTCCATCTCCATGGCATTCGCCTCATTCCTTTCACCATGATTAGGGATTGGGTTGTTGACGATACTAGGTCCAGCCTCTTCTAGAATGTCAAGCTTCCCATAAGCAATAAGCTTCCTTACTACAGTCTTGAAGGCCTCACAATCTTCAATTGAATGTCCTGGGATATCCATGTGGTATTTGCAAGTCAAATTCGGGTTATACCATGCTGGGAACGGTGGTTCTAAGGGACGTACAGGATTTCCCGAAATGAGGTGAGCATCAAACAGCCTTTGGAATAAGTCCGCATTTGTAATGGACAATCTTGGGAAAGAAGGTAGGTTTTGGGATGAAAGCGACCTTAATTTTGGGCATTTGGCCGAGGTTGTGGGTGATTTGGGTAAATTTGTGGAGGTACAGGTGGGTATCGGGTATAGGTTGGGCGAGTTGGCACATATGGTTGTGGTGTGGGAACATTATTGATTTGGAATTGTGGAGTTGGGGTGACGTTTGTGGTTAGTACAACTTGGTGGGGTGAGTAATAAGGAGGTGTAGGTGTTTGGTGTGGAAAGTGAAGGTTAGGGTTGTATGCGGGTTGATGACTTGGGTTTTATGGGGAATATCGAGGTCTGAAAGTCTGTTGGCGTTGGACATAATACACTTCGGGTTCTTTCTTTTTCGGTTGGAATCCCTTCTTAAAAGTAGTATTCTCTGTATTGCTCATCGATAACTTCCCAGCTCTGGCCAAAATCTCAATCCTTTCTCCCGCCGTTATCAGATCTACAAAATCCTTATAGGCTGCCCTGACCATTGCTCCGATAAAAGGATTTCCCAAGGTTCCCAGGAAATATAAACACATCTCAGATAGTGTTAATGGGGGTTGAACTTGAGCTGTCAAGGCTCTCCACCTCTGTGCATATTGTTTGAAAGGTTCCTCATTTCCTTTCTGCATTGAGCTCAATTGTTCTCGGGTTGGAGCTGCATCTAGATTAAATTTGTATTGGTCCATGAACAAGTCAGCCAATTCCGTCCAACGAGAAATCTTAGAGTGGTTTAATTGAAGATACCACTCTAAAGCAGGGCCTGTAAGACTCTCGTGGAAGAAGCTAACGAGGAACTTATCATCCCTGGACCAAACAACCATCTTGGTTCCATAACTGATCAAATGAAACTGAGGGTTACCGCTCCCATCATACCTGGCAAAATCAGGAATCTTGAAATTTTTAGGGATTACGACATCTTTGGTAGGACACAGTTCTTCTATTCTCAGAGGTCCATAAGCACTGGGGCCTTTGATTGCCTTCATCTGTTCCTCCATTTTTTCCATCCATTCTTCCTTCATCTTGTCTTTCTCGGTCATGACATGACTATTCCCAAAGTTAGGCATTGTTGCTTGCCCTGTAATGGACACATGAGGTTGTTCCCAAGTAGGGTCAACGTAACCAGGAATTTTATTATGAGCACCTTCCAAGGCGCGATACCCCTCTCCAATAGGCAGGACAATCGATGTCGTTTGATGTGGTTGGTCATGGATCCCCACAGTGATGACTGAGGTTACAGTTGAGAATATCGGGGCAGTTATCGGTGGCACATACGCTTCAACCCCATTTGCACCTCTATTTCCACTGATTAAGTGGAAAGACTCCTTCATATCTTGCAGTATTGCTTCCAACCTTGCTTGGGTCTCAGATATTTCATTAACTCTTCCTGCCATTTCATCAACCTCCCTGCTCAAGTTTCTCCCTGCCTTAAGATTACTAGCAGTCATTCTGATCCGAGATCTGGTATTGTGAACTCAGGTTTGATTGGTCTCTTCTTTCCTTGGTCGCGCAATGGTTCTGAATCTCTGTGAACAATCAAAGCACAATTTAAAACAACCATTATTATCATCGATTTATTAGAGAACCATTATTTGTTTGTGCCTAATGGACTTGAGTGAGTATCTTTGATTATGACCGATTCTTAGAACGTCTCGTTCAAAAGCATTGGGTCTCAAGTAAAACATGGGATCAAAAACACAAGAAGACATATTTCATTCCATTAAAATAAACATCTATTGAGAGGAGTACATCAGTTTCACCCTATTTGAAATACATCATGGTCTAGTCTAATTCTTCCTTCTCGACTAAATGAGCCTTGATCATCTGCTTCATTTGTCCAATGAGACTCTTGCAATATTCAATAAAGTCATTAATCTCTGCTGGTGTCTTAAGATGATTGACCATCTTATCAGCCATCTTTAAATAATACGGAACATCTGCAATTGCTGTGTTGGCTAGACATGCTAGTCTCGTGAAGCAATCCATCCAAAAGTGGACTTCTCCTTTCCATTCACTGATGTCCTTTCATCTGATCTATCAGCTTCTGCAAGTCTTCTTGTCCTTGTCGTAATGTTGCCTCATATCCCGCAATCGCCCTATCTGTGTGTAACCTCTCAACTTTGATTGTGTCTTCATATCTTGCTGACACCATTTTTATTTGTTACTTCACGCTATCCACCTGTTGAAGAGCATTATTCTGTGCTGCTTTGGCATTTACAAGTGACTCTTTAAGTCATTGATTTTTAGCTAGAACTCTATCTCTTTCTTACCCTCGGAGTTTCAATTCCTTGTTTGCAGCTTCCAAACACCTTCTGGTTCTTGACATATGATCTTGTTCTATCTTTTGCTTTTTGTTAGCCCTTTCAAGCGCGTGGTCCTTCTCAGAATTTTCATGCTTTAAAACTACACATCTTTGGCGAGTCTTTTCCAGCTCTGCTTCTAATTTCCTTTTTTCTTCATTGGCTTTTGCTAACTTTTCCCTTATTTCTTCATCTTCTATCGGGATCGGAGGCAGAGATATAGCGACTGTAAAGGTTGTTGAACTTTTGAAAGGCATCTTGACTTCCTGAGCCCGATTCTTGACCCATTGCCGGTAGCTTTCTTTGACTCCACAGCTTCTAATTCCCAACACTCTACCTTTTCTGATGACTTTCTTCCAAGAGTCTTAGGTCTTCCTGAGTGTCTCAGTACACTCCATCTTTATGTCATAAATAAAGGGAGTGGTTTCCAATTCCGAGGGTAGTCCCATCATAGGATAGCCAAGTTGACGCAATGTCAAAGTGGGGTTATAGTTAATGCACCCCCGAGTACCTATGAGAGGGACATTAGGAAAGCCCTCGCACTGATAAACCACTGTTTGCCCTTCTTTTCGCCATGGGTACCATACAATTCTTTTCTCCTCAAGCTTGGCTAATTCCTCGGCCCATTCACGGCCGCTCATGGTCTTCAACTGGAGCATCTTGAGATCTGTAATGGGACAAGGTCCTCATAGCCCCTCTTGAACATGTGACTCGTAAGCCATACAAATAGCATCGGTAGATAACATAAGATTTGCTTACCCTTCTTTTCATGACAGAAATTCAGAGTGTAATAAACACCAGCAAGAATGGCTGGAACGGGATTTGCGGTATCATTTCTTCGAGTGAGGAACACATCAATTACTACAAAATCTACTAAGTCTTCATTACTTGGGAAGAGGATGTCGCCATAAATTATGAGGGCTAACACATCCATGAAGGTGCTCCAGTCTTCAGCCTCGGCTAGGTGATGCATGTGCTCTTCCAAATATTTCCTTGGGAATCCCTCTGTTCCTTTCCTAATTTGTTTTGCCTTCTGTAGATCTTTTACATGAATCTTCAAGACATTTGCTATGGTTGGCATGGATGCATAGTGGCCCATATATTGGTATGGCTTTTCCTTTTCCAAAGGTAAGCCCAAGATCTGCTCAAACTCCTTTAAGGTGGGGGCTAGCTGAAAATCTTGAAAGGTGAAACAATGTAATGGTGGGTCATAGTATTGAGCTAGTGCAGTGATAGCTTCTGCTTACACGTCTACTTCTAACAGATTCAGGATTCTCCCATATCTTGCAATGAAGGTCAAACGTTATGTCTTCGTCAACATTTGGCCCAAACTTACCAAGCTTTCTGTGTCAACCTTCTTGGCCTTAAGTTGCAAGGTCCTTTTCAAAATTTCCCCCTTGTGATATGATCCCATGACACTATCCATTATTAATCAAAGATATTCACTGCTAGTCTTTAGGCACTTAGTTTCAATAGTTCTCCAACAAACCTGGGTTCAACACATAAGAAACATCAATACATGGTTTTCAAAAATATAATGTGAAAAATGATGATGATAACGAATGAGTGAGTTATTGGTCCTTTAATAGTGGCTCACCTCCTCTTTTGAAAAGAATTTTTTTTTTTTTTTAGGAGGGACACCAGTATGGTTTGCCACACTAAAGAACTAAACAACTCACAAGATATGGATAAATCTAAAGGTAACGAAAGGTATGCTCCCCTTGTGTCCTAATGGGATTGCCTTAAGCTAAGGGATTTATGGGTCCTTCTAATTCGTGAGAACTTTCATTGGGTGGCTCTTCTATTCTAAAGGTCTCTAGAGCTAAGTCCCATTTCAGAATGTTTACCACAAAAAATGGGTAAACCACTAGGTGTGGGACATTCGTGAAAAAGGCACACTCTAGATGAGGTTTTCGCGATAACCAAACAGGATGTACATCTAAAATGGCTACCACTACGCAACCTCTACCTAACTTAGGCTTCACTCAGACCCGGGTATAGGGTCCCACTCGGATGTGTGTGATAAACGTGTAGGTGCTGTGGGTGTAGGGAGCACACAAACCTTTATAGCCCTTAAGATTACCCATATAGTGTAAAACAAAGCAAACACAAAACAACCTCCAGAAGTTTTCTAACCGAAGGTTTGCATAATAAAACAATGAATAATAACAATAAAACCATCAAATATATATATATATATAAAAAAGAAAAGAAAAAGAGAAAAAAAAGGGTAAAATAAACATATAAAGATCACAAACATTTCGCACAACCAACTTTTATAGGCTTGACTCTCAAGTTAAGTCCTCAGTGGAGTCGCCATCTGTCGCGACCGTGATCGCGGTGAAACATAGCAACTCGTGATTTTTTAGAAAATGAAAATGGAGTCGCCACCAATTTTATTTTAACTTAGGAAAAATTGAAAAACCTTTCTTTGAAAAAGGTCTTTGAAAATCAGATTGGATTCGAAAGTCGGTTATGCTTAGGGAAGGGTGGAAACTTAATTCCACGGCACCCCTAACGCACCCTCCTAAGACGGTACCTTAAGTCAATTGTGTAAATTCTTGATAATCTCAAATATATTTAAACTCCTCTCTTTTTTGGAAAAAAGGCAATGCAACTATTTTTTATTTTTTATTTTTTTATTTAAAAAAAAGCAAGAAAGAAAAGAAATAACCAAATTGCAAAATTTTTTTTTTTACCAAAATAAGAAAAACAAATCAGCAACAAATCTTTTTTATTTTTATTTTTATTTTCTTATTTTTTATTATTTGTTTTATTTATTTATTTTTTGTTCTATTATTTATTATTTTTCTTTTGGGCTTATGTATTTGGGTTAGAAAGATGGGCTAAAAATGTGGACAACAACTCTTTGATTTTTTATTTTTTTAATTTTTATTTTTATTTAAAGAAATAAATTAAAAAAAAGGTCTGGTCAAAATATGGTGTTCACATGCTGCAAGCACTGTTGTTAGAACACTTGCTGCAAGAAACATTCGTGTAGTATATAAGGGAGGTAGCATTGGGTTAATGGGGATTATATCACTTTCTGCACATATAAGATGTGGTCAAGTTTTAAGTATCATTCCCGAACCTTTAACTCGAAGGAACATCATTGGATAGACAATTGGGCTGGAAATTCAAGTATCATCTATGCATGGACGAATGAGGAACTTGAAAACTCTGATGCATTCATTGCTTTACCGGGTAGTTTTGGTACTTGGGAAGAAGTTTTTCAAATTATCTCTTGGGCCCAACTGAACATCCACCATAAACTCATAGATTTGTTGAATGTTAATAATTTCTTTGATAATTTGTTATCTTTTGTTGACCATGCTATGGAATAGAGCTTTATCACACCTTCGGCAAGACGACTCCTTATATCTGCTTCTACTGTTGATGAATTAATTGATAAATTACAAGGTTTTGTTTATGAACTTGAACTAGTAATAGATCAGATAGATTGGTCAGAAGGCAGCAGCAAGGGAGGCAGTAGTAAGGGAGGCAATAAGGAACAAGAGTGTGATCTGGCACTTCATCTATAACTTTCCTTTATTTTTAGTTTTATTTATTGTACTTTATTTCTGTTTTAATTTGTGTAAGGTTTTTCTTTTCAGTAATTGCAACAACAGGTATTATCTTCTATCCTTTACCTATCTATGTTTTGACATTGAGGACAATGTTGTGATCTGGTTGGGGGGAAGGATAGTTGTGTAAGAAAAAATACAAAAAAAATTACAAAAAAAAATTAGGAAGTGTGTTTATTAATATATTTGTTGTGTTTACATGTTTGTCAGTAATTGATTAACAACAAAAAGTAATTAGGGATGGCAGAGTAAGGAGTATATTATTTACTCTTGAGACGCATCAAAATTGGTGGCAGAGTAAGGAGTAATTGGGTAGACAACTAGTTTGTGTGGAAGTAGCAATTCAAATTTAGGGAAATTTACATGATTGAGTAAATTGTCTTCTTTCTTAAAATTTACATGCTTAGTTATGGATGTTGAATTGGTGGACTGAGAATGATAGAATTATGCCTTGTGAGATTTTGAGCCTATTGATGAATGAATTGAACATTTGTACTATTCTCTTCTCTTTTGTATGAATTTCACTCATGGAATTGTTACTCTAGAACTTGCTTTGATTCTTTTTTAGACTACATTTTCATATGCATACATAAATATGATTGAGGCATTTTTCTTGAAATAGTTACTTTAATCAAATAGCCAGCCTTGCTTAGCAGCATATTGTCTTAATATGATATCAAGCATTCTTATGACTTCTTGGAAATTCTCTAATTCTTAATATGATATCAAGCACTCTTATGACTTCTTGTAAATTCTCTAATGCCTGCCAACGTAAAGCATTAGAAATGACCTATTTCCCTCTCGTTTAACCCCTTTGAGCTTATTTGACCATTCTTTATTTCGAACTCATTATGTGTCTTAAATAAAAAATCATGTTCTTACCTGGCCTTAGGGAATAAGAGAATATTAGCTTTGTCATTGGATGAGTTCTTGAACAAGTGTGGGGGTGTGTGTGTAGAATGGTTAAATTGTTTTTTGAGATTATTGTTTAAATGTATATATTCTGTTCATCCTTTAAAAAAAATAAAAAAAATAAAAAACAAAACAAAAAAACCAAAAAAAAATTGTGTAAAAAAGAGTCAACAAGGCAATAAAGGAAAGGAAAAAAATATGTAAAGGGAAATTGTATTAGGTAGAGTTGGGATGAACTTTCATGCTTGTTAATTGAACTCAGCTCTCATGCTCTTTTATTCTCTTTGGTATTTAACTTGTCATATCCATATTACCTTCTCCTTTATCTTGACCCCATTACAACCTTGCATAAAGTGCTCATGATTTGCGTATGCATATGTTCTGAGTAGTGAAGAAGTAGAAGATAAGCAAGCTTATGGTAGTGCAATTTTCATGGGTTGAATTGAGTGAAATACCTACCTTTTAAACACTCGAGGGATTGAGAGTGAATCTTGTGAAAATCTATCATTCTTGACTCACGCTTTTCAATTGAAGTTTCCTTGATTATTGGTTTGAGATGTGAAGAAACGTTACCTCATAAATGTTTTGATTACTTGAATGATTGGTTGCTCTTCATTCTTAAATATTATTAGAAATTGATACTTTTAGAGTGTTTAGCTTTTGAGTCTGTGTCATTTTTTTTTCTAGTTTTGGTCTTGTGTATTTTGCCCAGTAGTGCAAAAAGCTAAGTATGAGGAAATTTGATGATCACATATTTTATACATTAATAAGCCCTCATTTTTAGTCATTTACACTTTCTATGTACTTAATTGATTGAGCTTGATTATGTTTTGTAGGTTTGGACTCAAATTGGACTTAATTGATTTTTTAAGCATAATTTACGTTTTATGCTATTTCTGTATTTTGGCCATATCTTAGGCTGTAGGTAGTCTTTTGAGATGATTCTGGTGGCTTTGAAATTTAAGACAATTCCCTACAACTTTCATGAAGACCTCAAAGGCCTAATCATACTATTGGATAACTCAAATTAGAGTTGAAGTAAGAACTAGAGTGCTGATCCTGACAGCTTGACCTATGTATATTGTTCATGTCATAGCTTGGGTTATATGATGTTAAATGGGCTGAAGTTTTGATGATTGATATCTAAGACCCATATCTACAACTTTCATGAAGAACACAAAACCCATATCGAACTCCTTGGAGGTCATAATAGGCTTGGAAGTCAAAATAGAGGAGCTATCGCTGGGCCAGAGCAGTATGCAGTAATCAGACCATATCTTGAGTTGTAGGAATGATTTTGGGCTCAAACCAACGCCATTTAAAAGCTAAGATCCTGACCTAAAATTTCATGAAGACCATATTTCTCAAAATGAATGAATGCAATGACTTTAAAGCTGAATTATTTTAGAGATAAAGAATCTCCATAATTTTTCATTCATCAAAAGTCATTTGGCATTTTTCACTTATTTTTCACTCATCCACTCACTCATGACTCAGCCCCATTGTCATTTTGTATCCCTAATCCTCTATAAAAAGGATCTTTGGATGATCATTGAGGGATGTTAGGTGTTAGTTACCAAAATGATGTTATTTTGTTACTAGTTTTCTTGTAGTAGTTTTCCTTTGTTCTAAATTGAAGTCATGTTCTTCTTCTTCTTCTTCTTCTTCTTCTTCTCTCTTTCTTTCTTCTTGTCTATGAGTAACTAAGTTTCATTTTACTTGGGTGAAAGGGTGAAGCTCTTGGTAATGAAATAAGGTTAGATTAATTTCTTTCTTGTGTTTAAATGATATATTTTTAAGTGATCATTATACGTGTTGTATTTTGTTTTCAATCAATTTAGAAACCCTCCTTGTAAAGTGGAGATCTTGATTTGTTGTAGACAAGATTTTGACATAATGAATGCTTGATCATATTTATAAGTGTTGGTGTTAATAGATGATTAAAGGAATCATAATATAATTACGTATATAATTTTTAATGAACTTTAAACGTTGTATTTTCCAATTGGAACCTCCATTATGTATGGATTCTAATTGAGTTGTAAAAAAAATCTTATCCTTATTTTATTTACCAAGAGTAGATCTCCTAATCCAAGTAAGTCTTTTTTATTTATGATTAAGTTTTATCAGTTTTATTATTGTGAAAAAATATTTACTTTACGTCAAAGAATTTTTCTTCATCAAATCCCCGTGGATCGACCTCGGACTCCCGAGAATTTATTACTTGAAACAACCTGCACTTGGATTTGTAACTTTTAATCTGCATCACTTACAATGCAAGAAGAAAGAAATCTACTATAACAAGCCATAAAAGAAATTGAAAGGAAAGAAGGTAAAGCCAAACAAGTGATATCCTAACAGAATCTAGTGACCACATTTAGCTAGGCATCAACACACGCATCAGCTTCATGATAAATATGGCGAACAACCACATTCCAATCCTTATGGAGAATATCCTTGACATTGTGTAACAACATGGCATAAGGATGTGGAAATAAGTTTGCCCCAAATGGTTTTATATGTATAAGGGTGAGGTATCCCTTCAAGGTTTGTATAAGGGTCAGGTATCTCTGTAGGCTGAGACTTTAGCACAAGGGTAGAGTTTCCCTGTGTGTGAAAAGTGCTCTTTTATGTAACGGTTGCAAGCACATATTGAAGCTTGTATACATAGTGAAAAATCTCGGATTGTTTTCGAGGACTAGAGGTAGCCCACAAGTGAGTTAGTGGTCGAACTAGGATAAATATTGTGCCTGCTTCTCTCTTCTCAATCTCTTTATTTTACGTAATTTTATATTATTGCACATTTATTTACTTACTGTTCTTAAAATTTTTATTCTTCATCTCGCAATTCCTTTTCTTTTATTTAATAGCTTAAATATTTGTGTTTATTTTAAGAGCATTTGTGAAAAGTTTTTTATACCCAATTCACCCCCCTCTTGGGTAATGGTTGCCATGACTAACAAGTGGTATCAGAGCTTCGTGCTCTGGTGAAAGCTTAACCGCTTAGAGTTAAAGATCGTTGTCTATTGGTAACCTTGAAAGTTTTTCGAAATGGAAGGTTTTGAAATTAATAAATCACCCTTCTTTGATGGTGTGCATTTTGTTTATTGGAAAGCTAGAATATATTTTTATATGCAATCTATTGATTTGGATTTGTGGGATGTTGTGCTAAATGGATTTACTTATAAATCAAAACAAACTTGGAATAGTTTTGACAAGAAATGCTTTTCTTTGAATATTAGAGCTATGCAAATTTTGAGAAGTAGTTTGAATGATGATGCTTATGGTAAAATTAAAAGTTGTTATAGTGCCAAAGAAATTTTGGACACTCTTGATGCTATTTATCTTGCTAACAATGATTTTGTGCATAAAGTTGTATATAGAAAGCAAAAAGAGCAAAAGCCATTGAAGGAAGCTTGTCATGAAATGCATCCTTTTAACACCCCAAATTCTGACTATGTTAATAGTAATAGCAGAATTATACTGTTTTGTATTTTCTGTGTATTATAAAAATAGTTTGACTGTTCTGAGATCATTTTTGATCGTTTTGTGTGATTTGCTCCGAGTCAAGAAAATAATAATTTTCTTGACCAGAAAAATCTTATTTTAATTATTCGGAGCTGGGGGATCTTACTAAACCCAATTCCGATTGATATATATATTAATCTTTTAATTTTTAAGATTTAACTGTGCAACAAAATAATTTTATATTATTATAATATTATTTTATTTGACAGAACCAACTGTCTTAAAAATAGTAGAAATCTGCTTCAAAATGATCATAGACCCGAAAAAGTCTGTGGGACCCGTGTTTAGAGTAGCAGTCAACGATTCTGACTGGACTAAATTCTAAACCAATAGGAATAAGTCAAAATAAGTGTCTTGAAAATTCTAACCAATAAGAATTGGTCAATTAAAGGAGCATAGACTTCATTAAGGACCATTGGATAAAAAGCATGATTTAGATGCTTTTGATCATAATCGTTGATCCGATCAATGATGTGAAATGAATCCTGATAAAACCACTAAGTAATATCCACCGTAGATGAGATCAATGGATAGGAAACCAAGTTGATTTCAATGGCTAAGATGAAGTCAACAATAGTGGCTTGACTTTGTTTAGTAACTAATTAAACCTAATTTGGTTAATCTAATGGCCTAATTAACATGCTAAGTAAACTAACCTAATTATTAATTAGTTATAATCTAATTCTTAATTAAATATCCTAATTTTAATTAGAGGTTATTATATATGTAATTATATGTCTAATTAATAAATTATGTAATTGGAATGTTAATTAAGATTGATTAGGAAACTTAACCTAACTAATTAACTAATTAATTAGCAAGTAATTAGACAATAATTGAAAACAATTAAGTCCCTAAACACCCAAAGAGCCACACGACCAGCAGCCTTGGGGAGGCTTCTCCATGGTTCTTGAACTATCTAGCATGGCAATTTAATAATTAAAAGATGACATAAGCCATGTGCTTCAAGTGTGAAACCAATTGGATATTTTATTTCATGCAAATCCTCTAATTTCCCTATGCTTATCCTACAGCAGCAGCACCTTTCAATTTCACTCTCACAATTTCACTTTTCTCTCACCTAAGACCAAGCATCATATTCTCTCTAAATTTCAAGAACACATAGAAACCATTTTCCTTCCTTTTTCTTCTATATGGTTCGGCCCCAACACCAAATACACCATCCATCATCTATAATTTTCACTCTCATCAATTCCTAAAGCTAGACAACCTTTTAAACACTTTCCATTTAGGAAGTTTTCTCAAAATCCCACTCTAAGTGCTTCAAAATCCAACTTCTAGCTTACTTCCCAAGAGGTAAATTTGTGATTCTTTGGTTTTAATTCAAGTTTGTGATTTTTCAAACCATGTTTGTTCCATGGTTTATCATTATTAAGCTTTGTATGTGATTTTACTAATTGTTTTAGAATTGTTAGGAATTGTTTGTGAGCCACACGAAATCAAGGAGAAGGGGAGGAGCTTGAAAGACTTGTCTTCAAGAGGTAAGAGGGGGATTTTACCTCACCAACCAAGTTTTGGTGGTGTGGGGATGGTTTTGTTCGGTGAAAAACCCATAAGGGTTTATTCACCTATTGTTTGATGCTCTTTGATTGTGTTTGTGATGTGTATGATTTTGTTTCTATGCTTGCATGTATGATAATATGCTTAAAGCTTTGATATTATGTGTGTATGTATAATCATGAAACAATGAGGATGTATGTATAATTTAGGATGTGAACAATATGATTAAACGATTGTATGAATGCTCCAAAGAGCAATGAGGCTCACAGCTATACCATGGAAAAGAGGACCAAAGTCCTTAAACTGAGGGATTAAAATGAGAATTTTGAGATCTAAATGAATTTAGAAAAGTTTGAGTACAGCAAAGTAAAATGATTTTTATGTGAACTAAGAAAAGAAATAACAATTTTTGGGAAACAGTACAATTATTGATTTTTAGAGGGGTTATACCGTAAATTTTTATAAAAGATGGACTAAACTGTAAATGTTATGTAAATAAGGGGCCATTGTATAAATACTTATTTTTAGAGGGGTCATATTATAAATATTTTATAAAAGATAGACTATTTTGTAAATATGAATTTTATGAGGGGCTATTTCATAAATATTAATTTATGAGGGACTATTTCATAAATATTAATTTATGAAAGACTATTTCATAAATACTAATTTTTGAGGGACTATTATGCGAATATGGAAAAAAAGCCAATTTTAGTATTAAAATAAGAAAAATAGTATTTTCGATTTAAAACGTATGAAAATATGACTACGCGATTAAAATACAGTAATAATACTGTTAGATTATTGTGTGGACCCCGAATATGTGATATGAATTGGAAATATGTATAGTACATAGTACATGCATTGGAAAAGTCAGATGGACTGTATGAGGCTAGTTGCCTAGGAGAGACTACACCTCTTGAGTGGGTGCGATATGCGTAGTGTAAGTCACTAGTTGACTGTGGGGGCATTGGGGTGCGGGTTGCCTACAATGGGCAGTTGGTAGCTCTTCTGTACCGTAGGTTAGACCGACGCAACACACCAACGATCCTAACCGAGACACTATTCTTAATCAAGATCTGATAAAAACTGTCGTGCATATGCTAGATGTGCAAGATTGAGCACGTGGTCCGAGCCATGTTGGTACCGACAAATCTTTTCGATCACTCTCTCCGACATGAGTTGTAGCTCCATAGAGCAGGAAATTGAGTCTGTGTGCATACATGTAGCTATTGAGGGTATTATCGTAATTATGTTTATGATATTTGATTATTGTTAGTGGCATGATTGTAAATATTGTTTACTTCATGTGTTTTATTGATAACTGATATTGATGGCATATTTGTAATTATGGTATAATAGTTGTATGAGATATTGTATGTGTTTATCTTCATTCCTACCATACTGGTAATGGCGTAGGTGATCTCATCTCTTTGTATGCCTGTTCTGTATTGTCTTTATATTTGTAAAGACGTCGAGCAAGAAGTGGAGCGAGAGGCTGAAGAAGAGCAGATTCCTGTTGAGGACGTCGAGTTTTGAAGAAATAGAGATGCCTAGTTTCCTTGGTTATATGAGGTTTACGTTCATTGGAGGAGAGGAGGCGTGGCATGTCGATTTAGATAGAGAGAGTATTTACTATATGGGGGACTTAAATATTAGATTGAGTAGATTACATCTAGGACATCCGTACTTTAGTGTTAACATATATGTATACCTAGAGTTTCCAATTTCTATTAGGCAGTACTGGGGGGCTTACTATCGTACCCCTAGTGAGGTCAGTGTTGTGTCGTCTGCTCGGACACCTGTCCGTAGGGCTTCACATTATGATGGATTCCTATATACTGAGGAATCTGAGGAGGACCCGTCTGAGGGTTCTGCCGTCTAGTAGGACTTGGGCAGTATAATAGTTTAAGTTAAAGTTTAAAGTTTAAATGTTTTGAAAATCTAGTTTGTAATTATTTAAGTATGACAATACTAAAGCTTGTATATGTATATATGATGTAAATTATTTGTGACAATGTTGTTATGTTTTTATTTCCTGCTAAGTTTATCTTATTATCATCAAGAAATTTTATAACTCGTATTTATACTACAAGCACGATTTCTAATGAAGGGGTAATTTGGTAATTAAGTAACATAAAATGTGGCGCCCTAAGGAGGGTGTTACATTAGGTTGTAACAGAGCCCAAGTTAGAGTCTTTTGGGTTTGTGGTTAGGTTTGTCTTGTCTAAGTTGTGATTCTCTATGATTGCTTTCGAAAGAAAAACAATATTGTTTGAAGACTGACCCTCACTTTTCTTTGTGTTGTTCAGTCTGATTGATAGAACGAAATGGCTGGACGTGGAAGAGGACGCATGAATGCGAGGGCAGTAACTGGAAATATCGGCGACGACAATCAGAATATGGCTACAGTTGTAGCAGCAATACAACGAATGGCCGAGGTTGTTGCACAACAGAACCAAAGAGCAAATGATGATGCTCACAACTTGTCAGAATTTCGGAGGAACAATCCACCGAAGTTCCACGGAAAGTTTGACCCAGAGAAAGCTGATCCTTGGATCAAGGAATTGGAAAAGATATTCGACGGTATGGGATGTACTAATGAGCAGAAACTTACTTTTGCGACATTCGTGTTAGTCGGTGATGGAGAGGCTTAGTGGGCAGGAGCTCAGAGATTAATTCAAGCTGAAGGGAGAGTTGTGACATGGTAGCTCTTTAGGCAGAAGTTTCTGGGAAAGTATTTCCCAGCCAGTGTTCGACATGCTAAGGAGATGGAATTCCTTAGTCTGAGACAAGGAGCGATGACCGTGAGTGAATATGCAGCAAGGTTCGAAAGCTTGTCTAAGTTTTTGAGGTACTTCCAAATGCATCCAGATGAGGAGTGGAAGTGTAGGAAGTTCGAAGAGGGGTTGAGGATTGACATCAAGCGGACTTTAGCAACTATGGATATTGATCAGTTTCTGGTATTGCTAGATAAGTGTCGAAAGGTGGAAGAAATTGATCATCTTCGTGAAACGATAAATAAGAATTTTGGACCAGCGCAGTTCCAAAGGGGAAAGAGTAGCGATGGCAACCGTTACCAACAGAAACCATATACTAAACTAGTAGTAAGTCAGAATCGGCAACATTCATTTGGAGGAAGTTCAAGTGGTAGTAGAGTAGTTTCAACTGGAACTTCTCCACTTAAATGTTTTAAGTGTAGGAGAGGACATCTCACAAGGGACTGTCAGCATAAAGGGGTGATTTATTATCGATGTGGGAAGCTTGGACATTTCTCTAGGGAGTGTGATCAGCAGAAGGCGGAACCATCTGTGGGAAGTGTTCGCACTGCAAGGCCATAGGTGGGTGGTCGAGTGTATAATATGAGCGGGGAGGAAGCCGCTAAATATGAGGACTTGATAATGGAGGAGTGTGCTATTGAAGGTAATCCTTTAACAGTATTATATGATTCAGGAGCGACGCATTCTTTCATTGCATGTGATTGTGTGGAGCGTTTGGGGTTAACTGTGACTACATTGCCATATGATTTGAGTGTGGTTACTCCTACTGATAAACCTGTGATAACTACAAAAGTGTGTTTGAATTGCCCTGTATGTGTTAAGGATAGAATCTTTCATGTGGATTTAATTTGTTTGCCTCTTTCCAAGATTAATATAATCTTAGGAATGGATTGTTTATCTTCTAACCATATCCTGATAGACTGTGCTAGTAAGACGTTAGTTTTTCCTGAGGTTAAGGATTCTAGATTCCTAACGGCTACTCAAGTGGAAGCTTGTTTGAAGGAAGGAGATCAAGGGTACTTGTTGATGTCTTCTTTGGAGGTTCAGTGTGAAGACGTTCTGAAGGATATTTTTGTAGTGAATAAGTTTCTTGAAGATATACCTGGACTACCGCCAGAAAGAGAGATTGAATTCTCTATCGATTTAGTGCCTGGAGTTGGACCTATATCTATGGCGCCTTATCGGATGTCACTAGTAGAGTTGGCAGAGCTTAAGAAACAGTTGGAGGATTTATTAGAGAAGCAGTTTGTGAGACCAAATGTATCACCTTGGGGAACTCCAGTGTTGTTGGTAAAGAAAAAGGATGGGACTTCTCGTCTATGTGTAGACTACTGGTAATTGAACAAGATTACAATCAAGAACAAGTATCCACTACCAAGAATCGATGATCAGATGGACCAATTACGAAGAGCCGCAATATTTTCTAAGATTGGTTTACGTTCTGGTTATCACCAGATATGTGTGAAGGTGGAGGATATTCCAAAGACTGCGTTTCGGACATAATATGGGCATTACGAGTATCAAGTGATGCCTTTTGGTGTGACTAATGCACCTGCGATATTTATGAACTTTATGAACCAGATTTTCCATTCATACTTGGATAAGTTTATAGTTGTCTTTATTGATGACATCTTGATTTATTCTCGAAGTCAGGAGGAGCATGCTGAACATCTCAGAGTGGTTCTCCAGATTTTGAAGGAGAATAAGTTGTATGCCAAGTTGTCTAAATGTGAATTTTGGTTGAGCGAAGTATAATTTTTGGGACATGTCATATCGGCAGATGGAATTAAAGTTGATGCTTCAAAGGTGGAGACAGTTGTTGAATAGGAAAGACTAAAGACTGTATTGGAGATCCGTAGTTTCATCAGATTGGCCAGTTACTATCGACGATTTATTGAGGGGTTTTCAAAGATTGCAGGACCTCTTACCTAACTTACACGAAAGAATCAACCGTTTGCATGGACTGAAGCATGCGAGGAAAGTTTTCAGGAGTTGAAAAGATAATTGACTACTTCACCAGTTTTGATTCTGCCTGATCCGATCGAATCTTTCGAAGTGTATTGTGATGCTTCGTACCAAGGATTAGGTTGTGTGCTTATGCAGAACCGTAAGGTTGTGGCATATGCGTCGAGGCAGTTGAAAGTGCATGAGAGGAATTATCTAACTCATGACTTGGAGTTAGCCGCAGTAGTGTTTGCACTGAAGGTATGGAGACATTTTCTCTATGGGGCAACATTCACTGTCTTTAGTGACCATAAAAGTTTGAAGTATCTATTTGACTAGAAAGAGTTGAACATGAGACAAAGGCATTGGCTCAAGTTTCTGAAAGACTATGATTTTCAGTTATAATACCATCCCGGAAAGGCGAATGTCGTAGCGGATGCCTTAAGTAGGAAATCGCTTAATGCTTCTGTTATGATGATGAAGGAGAAAGAACTGATAGAAGAATTTCGGGATATGTGATTATCTATGAAGTTGACACCAAGGAAGATGTGTTTGAACATGATCACTATTTCGAATGACTTGATGGATAGAATACGAGAAGGGCAAAACAGTGATCAGTATTTGCAAGAAGCAAAGGAAGCAAGAAGTCAAGGAGTAGAATTGGAATTCAGCGAAGGTGTCGATGGAATTTTGAAGTTCAAAGGAAGAGTATATGTGCCTAACGATCCGGAACTGAGAAGATCAATTTTGGATGAAGCTCATAAAAGTAAGTTGAGTATGCATCCGGGAGCCACGAAGATGTACCAAGATTTGAAACAGCTGTATTGGTGGCAAGGAATGAAGAGGGATGTCGTAGAATATGTATCATCCTGTTTGATTTATCAGAAGGCCAAAGTGGAACATCAGAGATCATCAGGAATGTTGTAACCTTTGCCTATTCCTGAATGGAAATGGGATGACATAGCAATGGATTTCGTAACTGGGTTACCAAGAACTCGGAAGGGTCACGATTCTATATGCATAATTATTGATCGGCTTACAAAGTCGGTGCACTTTTTACCGATTAATATTAAGTACTCAATGGAAAAGTTAGCTCAAGTGTACATCAATGAAATTGTTAGACTTCATGGTGTACCATCCAGTATTATATTTGATCGAGATCCAAGATTTACGTCAAGATTTTGGAATAGTTTGCAAGAAGCAATGGGAACAAATCTACATTTGAGTTCTACTTACCATCCACAAACAGATGGTCAGTCTGAAAGAACGATTCAGTCATTGGAGGACTTGTTGAGAGCTTGTGTTCTAGAGTAAACTGGTTGTTGGGATGAATTTCTACCGTTGATAGAGTTCACTTACAACAATAGTTTCCATTCGAGCATAGGGATGGCACCTTATGAGGCATTATATGGGAGGAGATGTAGAACGCCATTGTGTTGGTACCACGATGGTGAAAGTACTGTGGTAGGACCCGAATTTGTGCAGCAGACAACTGAGAAAGTGAAGATGATCCAAGACAAGATGAGGACAACTCAGACGCAGCAAAAGAGTTATGCAGATAAAAGACGAAGACCACTTGGATTTGAAGAAGGTGACCATGTATTTCTACGTGTGACGCCTATGACTGGAGTTGGACGAGTAATTAAGTCGAAGAAGCTCACTCCGAAGTTTATCGGGCCGTATCAGATACTCCGTCGGGTAGGTCCGATAGGTTATCAAATTGCACTACCACCGTTCTTATCAAATCTTCATAATGTATTTCATGTATCACAACTACGGGAATATATTTCTGATCTGACTCATGTTATCGAGCCAGACACCGTACAACTAAAGGAAAACTTGACCTATAAGATGTTTCCAATCAAGATTGAAGATCGAAGGATAAAGCAACTTCGAGGAAAGGATATCACATTGGTTAAAGTGGTATGGAACGATGTAAGTGGTGAAGCCACATGGGAGTTGGAAGAGAAAATAAGAGAGCAGTATCCGTTTTTATTTTGAATATATGTCAAGTTTCAAGGACGAAACTTATTTTTAGAGGGGGAGAGTTGTAACACCCCAAATTCTGACTATGTTAATAGTAATAGCAGAATTACACTATTTTGTATATTCTATGTGTTATAAAAATAGTTTGACTGTTCTGAGATCATTTTTGATTTTGTGTGATTTGCTCCGAGTCAAGAAAATAATATTTTTCTTGATTGGAAAAATCTTATTTTAATTATTCGGAGCTAGGGGATCTTACTAAACCCAATTCCGATTGATATATATATTAATCTTTTAATTTTTAGGATTTAATTGTGCAATAAAATAATTTTATATTATTATAATATTATTTTATTTGACAGTAGGATATTATTTTATTTGACAGTACCTACTGTCTTAAAAATAGTAGAAATCTGCATTAAAATGATCATGGACCCGAAAAAATCTGTGAGACCCGCGTTTAGAGTAGCAGTCAACGATTCTGACTGGACCAAATTCTAAACCAATAGGAACAAGTCAAAATAGGTGGCTTGAAAATTCTAGCCAATAAGAATTGGTCAATTAAAGGAGCATAGACTTCATTAAGGACCATTGGATAAAAAGCATGATTTAGATGCTTTTGATCATAACCGTTGATCCGATCAATGGTGTGAAATGAATCCTGGTAAAACCACTAAGTAATATCCACCATAGATGAGATCAATGGATAGGAAACCAAGTTGATTTCAATGGCTAAGATGAAGTCAACAATAGTGGCTTGACTTTGCTTAGTAACTAATTAAACCTAATTTGGTTAATCTAACGGCCTAATTAACAAGCTAAGTAAACTAACCTAATTATTAATTAGTTATAATCTAATTCTTAATTAGATATCCTAATTTTAATTAGAGGTTATTATATATGTAATTATATGTCTAATTAATAAATTATGTAATTAGAATGTTAATTAAGATTGATTAGGAAACTTAACCTAACTAATTAACTAATTAATTAGCAAGTAATTAGACAATAATTCAAAACAATTAAGTCCCTAAACACCCAAAGAGTCACACGGCCAGTAGCCTTGGGGAGGCTTCTCCATGGTTCTTGAACTATCTAGCATGGCAATTTAATAATTAAAAGATGACATAAGTCATGTGCTTCAAGTGTGAAACCAATTGGATATTTTATTTCATGCAAATCCTCTAATTTCCCTATGCTTATCCTACGGCAGCAGCACCTTTCAATTTCATTCTCACAATTTCACTTTTCTCTCACCTAAGACCAAGCATTATATTCTCTCTAAATTTCAAGAACACATAGAAACCATTTTCCTTCCTTTATCTTCTATATGGTTCGGCCCCAACACCAAATACACCATCCATCATCTATAATTTTCACTCTCATCAATTCCTAAAGCTAGACAACCTTCTAAACACTTTCCATTTAGGAAGTTTTCTCAAAATCCCACTCTAAGTGCTTCAAAATCCAACTTCTAGCTTACTTCCCTAGAGGTAAATTTGTGATTCTTTGGTTTTAATTCAAGTTTGTGATTTTCTAAACCATGTTTGTTCCATGGTTTATCATTATTAAGCTTTGTATGTGATTTTACTAATTGTTTTAGAATTGTTAGGAATTATTTGTCAGCCACACGAAATCAAGGAGAAGGGGAGGAGCTTGAAAGACTTGTCTTCAAGAGGTAAGAGGGAGATTTTACCTCACCAACCAAGTTTTGGTGGTGTGGGGATGATTTTGTTCAGTGAAAAACCCATAAGGGTTTATTCACCTATTGTTTGATGCTCTTTGATTGTGTTTGTGATGTGTATGATTTTGTTTCTATGATTGCATGTGTGATAATATGCTTAAAGCTTTGATATTATGTGTGTATGTATAATTTTGAAAGTATGAGGATGTATGTATAATTTAGGATGTGAACAACATGATTAAACGATTATATGAATGCTCCAAAGAGCAATGAGGCACACGGCCATACCATGGAAAAGAGGACCAAAGTCCTTAAATTGAGGGATTAAAATGAAAATTTTGAGATCTAAATGAATTTGGAAAAGTTTGAGTATAACAAAGTAAAATGATTTTTATGTGAAATAAAGAAAAGAAATAACAATTTTTGGGGAACAGTACAATTATTGATTTTTAGAGGGGTTATACCATAAATTTTTATAAAAGAGGGACTAAATTATAAATATTATGTAAATAAGGGGCCATTGTATAAATACTTATTTTTAGAAGGGTCATATGGTAAATATTATTTTTAGAGGGGTTATATTGTAAATATTTTATAAAAGAGGACTATTTTATAAATATGAATTTTATGAGGGGTTATTTCATAAATATTAATTTATGAGGGACTATTTCATAAATATTAATTTGTGAGGGATTATTTCGTAAATACTAATTTTTGAGGGATTATTGTGCGAATATGGAAAATAAAGCCAATTTTAGTATTAAAATAAGAAAAATAGTATTTTCGATTTAAAACGTATGAAAATATGACTACGCGATTAAAATACAATAATAATACTATTAGATTATTGTGTGGACCCCGAATATATGATATGAATTGGAAATGTGAATAGTGCATAGTACATGTATTGGAAAGGTCCGATGGACTGTATAAGGCTAGTTGCCTAGGAGAGACTACACCTCTTGAGTGAGTGCGATATGCGTAGTGTAAGTCACTAGTTGACTTTGGGGGCATTGGGGTGCGGGTTGCCTACAATGGGCAGTTGGTAACTCTTCTGTGTCGTAGGTTAGACCGACGCAACACACCAATGATCCTAACCGAGACACTATTCTTAATCAAGATCTGATAAAAACTGTCGTGTGTATGCTAGATATGCAAGATTGAGCACGTGGTCCGAGCCATGTTGGTACCGACAAATCTTTTTGATCACTCTCTCCGACCTGAGTTGTAGCTCCATAGAGCAGGAAATTGAGTCTATGTGCATACATGTAGCTATTGAGGGTATTATCATAATTATGTTTATGATATTTGATTATTGTTAGTGGTATGATTGTAAATATTGTTTACTTCATATGTTTTATTGATAACTGATATTGATGGCATATTTGTAGTTATGGTATGATAGTTGTATGAGATATTGTATGTGTTTATCTTCATTCCTACCATACTGATAATGGCGTAGGTGATCTCACCTCTTTGTATGCCTGTTCTGTATTATCTTTATATTTGTAAAGATGTCGAGCAAGAAGTGGAGCGAGAGGCTGAGGAAGAGCAGATTCCTGTTGAGGACGTCGAGTTTTGAAGAAATGGAGATGCCTAGTTTCCTTGGTTATATAGGTTTACGTTCATTGGAGGAGAGGAGGCGTGGCATGTCGATTTAGATAGAGAGAGTATTTACTATCTGGGGGACTTAAATATTAGATTGAGTAGATTACATCTAGGACATCCGTACTTTAGTGTTAACATATATGTACACCTAGAGTTTCCAATTTCTATTAGGCAGTACTGGGGGGCTTACTATCGTACCCCTAGTGAGGTCAGTGTTGTGTCGTCTACTCGGACACCTGTCAGTAGGACTTCACATCATGATGGATTCCTATATGCTGAGGAATCTGAGGAGGACCCGTCTGAGGGTTCTGCCGTCTAGTAGGACTTGGGCAGTATAATAGTTTAAATTAAAGTTTAAAGTTTAAATGTTTTGAAAGTCTAGTTTGTAATTATTTAAGTATGACAATACTAAAGCTTGTATATGTATATATGATGTAAATTATTTGTGACAATGTTGTTATGTTTTTATTTCCTGCCAAGTTTATCTTATTATCATCAAGAAATTTTATAACTTGTATTTATACTACAAGCACGATTTCTAATGAAGGGGTAATTTGGTAATTAAGTAACATAAAATGTGGTGCCCTAAGGAGGGTGTTACAATCCTGAAAGAGATGTTCAAACTATTAAAGGGAGTCAAATGGCTCTTGGTGACTATGGTGCTCAATTTGAAGAAGAGGCAAAGCAAAACAAAATTGATGAGGAAGAAGGTGATTCTCTTAAAGAGCCAAGTGTGCTAGAAATTGAGGCTACTTCCTATATGGCTAAAAAGGACTTTGAGGTAAATAATTCTAAACTAGATTATAGTCCTTCCTATGATGAGTTACAATGTGCATATAATGAATTGTATGATGGTTTGTTGAATTTAGAAAAGAAAAACTTATCGTGTTTGGAAAACATTTCCTTTATTGAAAGTGAAATTGAAACATTGAAAAATGAATATGTTTTTATGAATGAGGAAATGTCTTTAAAATGTGAAACCTCAACTTCTTGTGAAAAGTGCATTGATTTAGAAAATTAAGTTGAGGACTTATATTCTGAATTTGCTAAAGCAAATGGTTGTAATTGCTTAAATTCTATGCTTGTCAATGAGATTAAAATTGATATTATTTCACATAAAAATTCAAGCAAGGCTTATGGCAAAAATAGTATAGAATGTAATAACAACAAAAGGCTTAAGTTTTTCAAAAATGATATTCAAAGAATCAAGCCATCATTAAATTCAATTGTTTACAATTTTTGTGGTCATCTAGGACATATTTCTCATTTATGCAATTATAGAAGAAATCCTTATATGAGAAATTGTATGGTATGGGTTCCTAAAGATCCTAAATGCCCTAGTACTAACATTGAAGGACCCAATATGAAGTGGGTACCAAAATGTCCTCCTAGTGTTTTAATTATGTAGAATATTTCTCAAAAGGATGGACAAATTGGTCAAAAGAAAGAGGAATCATCAAGGAGAATGCTTCCAAAGTCCAATGGTAGAAACTTTGGTCAAAGAAGGAAGATGGCTTCAACCAAAGCTTCTCAAGTGCCAAATATAGAGCTTGTAAAGTTCAAGACTGCAAAAGAGAAGCAATAGGTAAGAAAAAATATTTCATTGATTACCAAGGCCAAGGTATCAAAAGTTTTTACCTCTTATGCACACTCACATGTAAAGTCAATAAATTTGAGGTATATTTCTTGTAGGCCTTAAGTGATTAATAGAATATGTCTACTTGATAAAATTTGAATATTATGTTCAGCACATGACTATGTTCACTCTTATTGTACCATAGTTCATTAATTTATTATATATCTTGGTACATAAAGTTCTATAATGCCTAAGTATGCTTTATATGCTTTAAAATTGTCCATATATCATGAAAGCAAGCATGTTATCGGCTATGTGCTTATTGGTAATTGGTTATTTAACTTATTGTGCTCAATTTACATACTATGAAAAAAATTGATCTTTATGAGAGCATAATAGATTAATGTTCAAAAACTAACACACAAGGACCCAAGAAAATTTGGGTACCAAAAGTCAAACATTGAAGTGTGTTGTAGGTGTGCTTGAAGGCCAAGAACTCACTTTGGCATCTTGAAAGTGGCTGCTCCAAGTACAAAGACTAAAAATAATTTCAAGCTCTTTTCCTTGTTTCCAAGAAGCTCGGACTTGCAAACTTTGGATAAGTGGAAACTCATATTATGTTTTTTTCTAGCTTTATGTCTTGAAATTATTTTTACATGTTAATATGCTAGATAAAATATGCTCCTTGCTTAAAATGACATGTCTAATGATAATATCCTTGAGCTTGAGTTCTTGATCAATCACACATATAATTAAATATTTGAATTTATTACTTAAATATGGTTTTTATCTCTCTTGAATCTATTACTGACTTGAGCGTCGGAGTTATCCCGAAATCATTTTTTGTAGGTACTCCATCAAAAGGTAAGCTTTTGTCTCTCAAAATGCAATTCCTGGACATAATATATATGTTTTGTTGTCTAAGTTATTCGAATACATCTCTATGGTATTCGAATACCATTGCTTTTATACGTGTAAATTTGTGGTTTTTCTGATAGGCCTATTCGAATGGACCTATGGCTATTTGAATACCATACATCAGTACAGTATTCCTATAAGCTGGTGTATTCGAATAACTAAGTAGTTATTCGAATAACCTGAGGCTTATCAATATCAGTGTTTCTCACATGCTTCTGGAGTATTCGAATACCTTGGAAGCTATTCGAATACTTGCTCTTGTCTTGCTTATTTTTTCTGGTGGGTATTCAAATATAGGAATAAGTATTCGAATACCATAGGCTGGCAGCCAAGCCAAACTGGCCCATCTATTCGAATAACTGGGAAGTTATTTGAATACCTTCTATCAGAAGGGTGCGTCCTTTGGTTTTTTTCCAACCGTTCTATTCGAATACATCTCATGGTATTCGAATAAAATCTGTTAAAGGCCACAACACTTGATTTTCCCTGCTCATCTATTCGAACAAAACCCTTTTTATTCAAATAAACACAAATTATTTGAAAGGTTCTGCTATATTTGTTGCTGTATATATTGCATAGCATTAATAATTAATATATACTAAATTCTTTGTTTGTTTTGTCTGAAAATATGCACTTAATGATATGTATGAAAAATGCAAATGCTTAACCAAATGTAATTAGTTATTCTTTTGATGATTATATGTACTTAGCTAATTTGATCAATGAAATGAAATATCTTTTGCCCTTGTGAACTCATTTTTTGTTTTATTATTTTGAATGCTTATTTGCTTATGAGTTTGGCATAATGACTAACCTCTATGGATCCAAAATTGATGGATACCAAAGAAAGTACTTTGAATTATTTTGTAGGGTGTCAACTACCTCAAGCAAGCATTTAAATGGAATAAGTTCATTCAACTTGAGAATAGTAAAGTTTAAAAGGATTCAACTTTTAAAGGGGGTGCACAGAATTTCTATTCCCTCATGAAAACTTGAAGCTTGGAAGTTGGAGTCACCTACAAAAATTCAAAGAGTACACTTTTGATGATATCAATGTATTAGCTTTATCTATGCTTTAAATTTGATATTTGGAGAAATAGAGAATTATGTTATACCTTAACATGCCTTACATAATAATTATTTGCCTAAAAAATGCCTAAATAAGTTTTGATGATGATCATATGCTTCTTGATAAACTTGAATCATGCCTTAAAATGCTTAAACTATTTTTTTTGGATTCAAGTACATATGTGCTTCATGCATTCTTGTTAGAGTTAACATTGCATGGTTAATAATGTGATACATGCTTTAAATTATATATCAACCTAAATTATGCTTTTAAATGAGCTTACATGATATTTGGTGAAAACCTATGTTTTAGAGGACTTTTAAAGTTAGCTTTGCAAGTCTCTCTATGTATTTCAAATATAGCCATCAGATTTTGTACATACAAGCATATATGGATAAATGAGAAAAGCTGAATGTAATTCAAATGAAGAGGAAGATAAAAAAGACTTTCTTCTAGTGTAATGGAATAGAGAATTCAAAGGAAGAAAGCTCAAAGTTAAAGGACCAATAAAGAAGGATCATCACTCTTTATTTATCTCAATAAGTATCTCTATCCCTAAGCTATTATGGTATTTTATATGATATGGATTGTATGATACTTGTTGATAAATTAATCTTAAATGACTAGATGCTTTTCAAGGAATATATGGCTTTTTATATAAAACATTGTTATAAAATTCTTTTTGAAAGGGGGAGAAGTCTTAAAATTTTGGATTAAGAATAAATATCTTTGTCCTTGCTTTATTTTCTGATAATATGCATATTTTGAGGGGGAGCCTAGCTCTTAAGTTATTTATATCTCTTGCCTTACATCTTTGTTTGATTACATAAAGTGATTTACTGCTATCATATGCGAAATATTGACATACAAAAATATGACAAGCATTGCATGAATAATCTTCTATACTTGAAAGCATGATTATTTCATCTCTCTATTCTTGAATCATATATAGTATCTATAAGGGGGAGAAATTTTTTTTCTGTCTAAGCCTTTTTGTTAATGTCAAATAGGGGGAGTGAAAATTGGAAAGAAAAATATGTTCTTACTCTTATTGGTTGATATGCTTACATGAATATCCATTCTTAGATATTGCTTAACATATTTTTCTTTGGTGATTTGTCATCATCAAAAAGGGGAAGATTGTGGAAATAAGTTTGCCCCAAATGATTTTATATGTTAAGTTTTGATGATGACAAATACAAGACAAAAAGAATACTTTGCTTATGTTCTTTGTTGCATCCTATATAGAGCATATCCATTAATAATTGATAAATATCTTATTTGGATGTGTATATGAAAGTTTTATATGCATGTTAAACTAACTAGAGTTATACATTTATGAATCATGCATATGAAGACATTGAATTATGATTTTGGACTAACTATACTTGTTTAAGTGAGCAATAGTTTGTAGGATAGTTCAAGTACCAAGAGTGAGCATTGCAACAAGAAAGCAAAAAATATCTTTTAAGCTCAACACAAGGAGAATGTGATTAAACATATGTCTTTGAAGATTTGTTTTTGATAACACACATGATGAGAAGACCAAGTCCAAGATCTTTTAAGGATAGCTTTAGAACTTAGAGTCTCTCTGTTCGAGGATCTCTTTGGATATCTCATAGTGCGTAAAGATAAAACAAAAATGATTCCTTAAACTTATACCAAAACTATTTTGATCTTAAAAATAACTTAAAAATGTTTTGGTGTTTTTGATAAACTTTCTGGGATATTTTTCAAACATTTATAACTGTTTTTAAACAGAGGTATTCTAATAACCTTGAAGGTATTCGAATAACATCCTTCTAAACAGCTTTTTAAAAGTGTTTAAAATAGAGGTATTTAAATACACTCTTGTGATATTCGAATAACCTGCTTCTGAACTTTTTTCTTTTATGAAATAAAAACAGTGGTATTTGAATACCCCATGTTGGTATTCGAATAACCCATATCAGTTTGCTTTTCACGATGGTTTTATGAACAGTGTTATTCGAATAATGGTTTATGCTATTCGAATAAACATGGTAAACACAGTTCTGGATATAGTAACTAACGGACATATTCTCATAATAATTACGGAATTAAATTCCTCCAATGGGCATTTTCCTTCAGGCTCTATAAATAGAGACCATGGGTCTCATCTGTTAGCAGCCCAGCTATTTGTTTAATTTACGCTTGCTTTGAAAAATGTGATTTATAATTTACACTTATTTTCTGTGCTCTTTTTGCTGAAACTTTGAGATATCCTTTGAGAGCCTCTTGGTGCTTCAATTTGTATTATTTGCTCTGAGCAAGAGTTTCTCTTCATCTATATTTCTATTCTTCTATATTGAGGCTGAGGTATCCTTCAAGATTTGCATAAGGGTGAGGTATCCTTCAAGATTTGCATAAGGGTGAGGTATCCCTTCAAGGTTTGTATAAGGGTGAGGTATCCCTGCAAGCTAATACTTTAGCACAATGGTAGAGTTTCTATGTGTGTGAAAAGTACTCTTTTATGTAACAGTTGCAAGCACCTATTGAAACTTGTATACATAGTGAAAAATCTCGGATTATTTTCGAGGACTGGACGTAGACCACAAGTGGGTTAGTGATCGAACCAGGATAAATATCGTGCCTGCTTCTCTCTTCTCAATCTCTTTATTTTATGTAATTTTATATTATTGCACATTTATTTAATTGATTTTCTTAATGCTTTTATTCTTCATCTCGCAATTCCTTTTCTTTTATTTAATAACTTAAATATTTGTGTTTATTTTAAGAGCATTTGTGAAAAGTTTTTTATACTCAATTCACCCCCCTCTTGGGTAATGGTTGCCATGACTAACAAAGGATACCAAGGCTTCCATTTGGAGTTAATAAGCTGTAAAACAGATTTACAATCCACTTCAAGCACAACATGTCTATATCAAATTATAAGTAGTTCTCAGACCAAACAAGACACTCCATATTTTTACCATAGTGATAGAGCATCCACCAAGGTTAGCAAAAAAGGCGTGAAGACAGACCTTATCCTCTTTTCAAATAATGCCACCACAGGCAGCTTTAGAAGTATGATGAAAGAAAGAATCATCCACATTTACCTTGATCCATCCAGGAGGGGGTGGAGACCAAGAAATATTGATGGTATGATAAGTGGGAATAGACTCTCAAGCATGATCCACTACAACTAAAGCTTGACTATAATCAGTAGCAAGAGAAGTCGCTTTGTATGGAATAGCCTGCATAGGATCACCAACACCTTCAAAAATTATGAATGCTTATGTCTTGAAGCATGTCAAATGAGTTTTTGATGATAACAAAAGTAAAAAGAGAAGATTAAGATCAAAAAGAGAATATCAAGAGCAAAAGAAAAGACCAAGATCAAAAGAAGGAAACCAAGAGGTATATTAGATATGGGTCTTAGAATATCAATGTAAAATGCCCTTTAAGTATCTCAATGATTCTCAAATGATTTTCCAGATATCATTTTCAAAATTAGCTTGTAAATTCAAAGTTAAACATGTTTTTCAAGAAATGTTGTTTTTAATCTTGGATTCAATATTCATGAAGGCATTTATGTTTAATCCAATGATCTAAGTGTTAGAAATGGCTCACATACTTAATTAGACTTGAAAAATGTGTTCAAAGGCCAAGGTAATCGATTACACATGTTTTGTAATCGATTACAAGCTAAACAGAGAGCTGCTAATCGATTACATAGAGCATGTAATCGATTACAAGCAAGCCAGATGCCTTGTAATCGATTACACCAGTAATGTAATCGATTACATTGAACCTAGAAAGGCATGAACACTTTCTCAAGGCCACTTCCTCCATGATTAATGACGATGATGATGATGATGATGATGGAGTTAGCTTGGAAATAGATGAGGAGAATCTTGCTCTACTAGTAAAGAAATTTGGAAGATTCTTCAAGAAGAGTGGAGCTCAAAGAAGACCTCCATTTCCCCAAAAGAATGTCTATCACAAAGGGGAAGGCACCTCATCCACTCCTAAATGCTATGAATGTGGAGAATTAGGTCACATGAAGATGGAGTGCCCAATCTATCAAAGTAAAGTGGAAAAATATCACAAAAGATCCTCAAGGAAGAAGAAAGAAAGAAGAGCCTACATAGCTTGGGATGACAATGACATGGACTCAACTGATAGCTCAGACAATGAGAAAGCCAATCTATGTTTCATGGCTAGAGGAGAAGAGGAAGATGAAGATGACATGGAGGTAACATCCTTAAATTCTGAATCAAACTCTTCACCTTCCTATGATGAATTGCAAGCATTTGAAGAATTGCATAATGAATCTATAAGACTTGCAAAACTTGTTTCATCATCCAAGAAATCAATTTCTTCATTTGAAAATCAAATTTCTGCTTTAAACAAAGAAATTGAGGAATTGAAATTAGAAAATGAAACTCTTGGATTAATAGATGCAAATTCTTCATGCATGATATGTTTATCACTTGATAATGCATCTACACCCTCATCTTGCTCATCGTGTAAAGCATTTGAAATTGAGATTGAGGATTTGAAAAACACTCTTTCAAAATTTACCTTTGGAAGAGATCATTTGAACATATTACTTAGGAACCAAAGATGTGTTTTTCAAAAGGCTGGTTTAGGGTATAATCCCAATAACCAACAAAAGTTTCTTAAGAATTTCTTTGTTTCATCAAGTACATCAAGTAGTCCCTTTATTAAATGCTTTCATTGTGGTAGGAAAGGGCATAGTGCATTAACTAGCAATATAAGGAAGATTATCAATAATAAGTTATGAACTAAAATGGTTTGGCTTCCCAAAGGCACTTTGCCAAAAACTAACACACAAGGACCCAAGAAAATTTGGGTACCAAAAGCCAAAAATTGAAGTGTGTTGTAGGTGTGCCTGAAGGCCAAGAATTGACTTTGGATATCTTGAAAATTGGCTGCTCCAAGCACAAAACCAAAAAAAAAAAAAAAATACTTCAAGTTGTCCTCCTTGACTCCAAGAAGCTTGAACTTGCATCCTTTGGTTAAGTGGAGACTTGCTTTATACTTCACTAGTTTAACATCTTGAAAAATATCTCTATATGTCTTGAATATGCTAAATGAATATGCTTCTTGTGTGAAATAGCATGTATAATATCAATATCTTTGAACTTGGCATAATGGATCAATCATGCATCTAATTCTGCCATACATTATATATTGTTTTGCTGCATAATATGCTATCTTGATACATTATATATTGTCTTGCAGCATAATATGCTATCTTGATGCATAATATGTTGTTTTGCTACACAATAATGTATTTTGGATCATAATCTGATTGGACTATATGCTTAAATGATAAATACTATCTAAGTTTTTTCTTTATATGCATTTGTTATTGGTATCACATATTAATGTGCTAAAATAGTTTATACTCTGATATTGATCCTACTAGGCTGAAATGAATATATCCAATCTGAATGCTTATGTCTTCTTTTTTATAATGCCAACGGGGGAGAAATTAGTGAAATATATTGCATGTGTACGGGGGAGTTTTGCACCTTCACATATTCTATCTCATGCATACATTACGGGGGAGAGTTGTGCTTAAATATCTGATAATCAAATAAATACAAATATTTCTTCTTCTGTTGAATGTCTAGTTTGTCATCATCAAAAAAGGGAGAAATGTAAATGCTTATGTCTTGAAGCATGTCAAATGAGTTTTTGATGATAACAAAAACAAAAAGAGAAGATCAAGATCAAAAAAAGAAGATCAAGAGCAAAAGAAAAGACCAAGATCAAAAGAAGGAAACCAAGAGGTATATTAGATATAGGTCTTAGAATATTAATGTAAAATGCCCTTTAAGTATCTCAATGATTCTCAAATGATTTTCCAAATATCATTTTCAAAATCAGCTTGTAAATTCAAAGTTAAACATGTTTTTCAAGAAATGTTGTTTTTAATCTTGTATTCAATATTCATGAAGGCATTTATGTTTAATCCAATGATCTAAGTGTTAGAAATGGCTTACATACTTAATTGGACTTGAAAAATGTGTTCAAAGGCCAAGGTAATCGATTACATATGTTTTGTAATCGATTACAAGCTAAACAGAGAGCTGGTAATCGATTACATGGAGCATGTAATCGATTACAAGCAAGTCAGAGGCCTTGTAATCGATTACACCAGTAATATAATCGATTACATTGAACCCAAAAAGGCAAGAACACATTCAAGATAGTATGTAATCGATTACATGGATATTGTAATCGATTACAAAGCAAGTCAGAAGCCTTGTAATTGATTACACCAAGAATGTAATCGATTACACAGAGCCTAGAAAGCCAAGAATACGTTCAAACAGTCATGTAATCGATTACAGAGATTGTGTAATCGATTACTAATGGTCTGACAATAGCCAATGGCTATTTTCTTGGCTTTTAATGTTGCCATAATTGCTACCCAATGGCTCCTTTCTTCCAACAACTTATAAATACTTGCCTTGGGCTTCATTAAGGGTTGAACTTTAATTTAGAACATCAATCTAACACTCATATACGAGAATCAAATCCTGAAAATGTTTTTGCCTTATTTTTATGAGAAAACTTGAGATATTCAAAAGGGGCATTGCTAGAGCTTCAATTTCTATCAATCTACTCTTTGAGAGAGTTTCTATCATTCAAACACTTTGTTTATTATATAAAGAGGGTGAGGTATCCCTCTAGTAAAAAAAGGGTGAGGTATCCCTTGTTAAGAAGAATATGAGGTATCCTTCAAAGGTGTAAAGATGGTGAGGTATCCCTTAACGGTTGTATAGGGTGAGGTATCCCAAGCTGTTGTTGAGTGCTCCAATCTGTAAAGATTTTCAAGCACCCGTTCAAGCTTGAAGTTTAGTGAAAAATCTCGAGTGGTTCGCTTGAGGACTGGACGTAAGTCACAAGGGGTGGCTAAACTAGGATAAATCCTTGTGTTTGATTCTCTCAACCCTATCTCTTTACATTTGTGCATTTATTTGATATGCTTGCTTGAATGTTATTCATCTTGGCTTATTTAATTTGTGAGTGAAGTATTCAATCTCATTTATCTATTCACTTCAATTATCCAATAGCATTAACGAAAATTGATAAACAAACGTTTTACGAAAGATTTGCAAAAATATTTCATAAACTCAATTCACCCCCTCTTGAGTTTGAGGCCACTTGGTAACAAAAATAAATTTATTTCTTTGGTGCCAATGGGTCGAGCACATGGTGGAAAAACATAGAGGCCATTCATCTCCATAGCCCATGGAACCATAATGCAACAAGTTTAGTTCTAACCAATCATTATCAATAGCCGTAAAAAAGAGAGTCTAAAAGTCCTTGATTCCCAGCTGAAACCAAATATACCTTGTTGTGGTGCAATCTCATAATACATGCAAAATAATCTTATTAGCATTACCATAAATATTACACAAGCCATTCACTGTTAGGTGCCTTCTTACCCTCTCACAATTTGTGAGTAACACAACATTAACTAAGAGCTAATGAAAAGCTTTCAAACATTGAGGAGCCTTAATAGACCAAATGCACCCAAATAGTCTATTTTCAATAGGAACCGAATTCCCCATGCAAACCTCTTATATAGAACAGACATTAAAGTTCCCAACCTTAGTTGGGAACTAAGCCACTGAATCAGCTGGGCCATTATAAGATGGAAGGTTTAAAAAGGAAATAACTTCAACAAAATCAGGAGTGACAAGATAGCCATCTTATCCAAATCCCAATTCCCTGACTTTATTACAAACTCAATAATTTTGGCCTGGAGCATATCTTCATTCAATTCTACTAAGGCAAAGTCTTGTAAGGAGTGGATGTCAGGAAGCCAAAAATCTGACAAAAAATGAACAGTACATCCATCACCCACCCTCTAAATACGATTAATATAGGTGTTCCAAACTCTATTGATGTAAGCTCCAAAGCCCTTAAGTGGCTAAGTTTGTAAGTTGTGTTTTGATGATAACATCTACATTAAAAATTATGAACATTTACTATTAAGAATCTTAATAATGCTAACATGATATTTGTGGAGTTTTCTTGTTAGTAATATCTTTTCCAAGACTAAATCATTTATAAGGAAGCTTTCTAGATTATTAAAGAGGGCTAAGAATATTTATTTCTAAATGGAGAGAGTTCAAGGTGCATCATGAGAAAGTTCCTAAAGAACTTAAGAGAGTTCATCCTGAGAAGGTAACGAAAGGATTCTCCACAGAGACCAAATCAAGAGCAAATCAAAGTTAAAAGGAAGTTATCATCATCCAAGTTATCAAGATTAAACATGAAGATGAAGATGGAATTAAAGATCAAGAGGTGTTGAGAAACTTAAAACTTGGGAGTTACTAAGAAGGTTAGCTGGTATGAAGCTTAAGAGAGTTCCTTGGAAGGAACTTAAGTGAGTGCGATGACTCAGTGTACACGACAAAATAATGGCTACTTGCCACAAAAAAGAATAGATAATCATTGGGAGCTTCTGACAGTTACTTTTCGCATGCTGTAAAAGGCTCCAAGCTTGAAATGAAAAAAGTTGAATGATTAGAGAATAATTTGAGAAAGATAAAAGCTTATACACGAAGAACAACTTTTTCACCTCTAACTACTTTATTCTTAAACTTCTGAAATCCTTAGTAGGTGTGTTGTAGGTTCTGCAAAACTAAGCTTATACTCTCTTTGAGTGATTTCGAGACCTAACTACTTATATCAAACACTTAAAACCTATCTTTGATTGTTGAGTGTGTGTGGTAGCTTATGGGTTGTGTGTTGGGAATTGCGGATCAAAATATCTCGCAGCGGAATAATAGGATTCCCACACAGGATCCATGCGAAAAGTCCATAATCCGAGTTTTTAAAATTTACCTCTTGAAGCGTGATAAACACAAGCGAGGTGAATCACCAACACCGTAATAGTGACGATGTTTCTGCGGTATCCACACGAATAGACTTGCAAAAGGAGTCACGCCTCTGTTTCGCGGTGCTAGCTGCGAATAGAAGAGAAGAACCTTTCACTGTCTCTCACTCACTTTCTTAGGTGCGGCTAGGGTTGTGATGTAACATCTATAGCAGCCCCCTTAACAGTACTATTTATAATAGTGGCTGCCTTAAGTGAGTGTGAGCAGTAGCAAGGTAAGTCGTGCAACCCTAAAACCCATCTGTCATGAGTTAGGCCCACAATTGAATCCGAGTCCAACTTGGATCCTTATTGCTCCAATTTAGTCTGTTTCTAAGTGTGCGACCACTGCAGGTTCTCATGACGTTGGTAGTAATATTAAAATCTCATTTTAATATTACAAACAAATGAGCGGTATCTAGCAACACATCACTGCTACCCAAGTAATGAGAATGTCAGTGATTTGACATAACCTATCCGTGATCAATGTTTCCGTGTAGTTTAGTCCCTTTGTCACTATATCTAGATTGAACACAAGGCATGGAATGCGTCACCCTTGTATAGTCCAATCATTCGTTTCCTGATACTCAAGTAGACTTTGTAACAACAAATGAGATCAATATCTCATATTGACTCATTTGAGCATGGCCATGCATTTCGCAGTCTCACTCAATCAGGGGGCCCGAAGATATCGCTCCTGTTATGTAGGAGTGACAAATTCCATCTAGGTCACTCACATCCCTCTCGCATGATTTGCGGTATGTCCAATAACCAACTTTATAATCACCTTGTTACAGATGACGTTTGATGGCATTAAAACACACAACTCCTCATGTAGGAATCGTAGTGATTTCAGGTCAAAGGACCACAAACACCATTGTCACTATGAGAATCGCTTATGACACTCACGTAACGATCCATGTAGCGTTCTCATGGTGGGTCACCCAAGACATCATTACTCTAATATGTACCAATGTGAAGACTTGATATCTCATATCCATGACCCGTGAGATGCGGTCATCAGTCTCTACACATACTAGTCTCAATGTATTATTGTTGTCCTAATTAACAATAATACTTGACTAGGGACATTTAAGAATAGTGTTGTAACCAAAAGGATCTCACGATCAAGTCATCCACTTGATGTCCTATGGTATCAAACTTACTATTCTAAGGACTTTATTATGTTTATCAAAAAGAACACAATAAATGAAATGCCTCATATATAAAAATAGCATAATAGAATATATGTAAATACAGAAAATGTATTAGCCTCTAGGGCATACACCAACATTGTGCAAACCCCTTGTAAGTTTAGTGAAGCTATTTGTAAGAGGTTGAAGAGGCTAGAAAAGAAAGAATATTATTAAAATGAGCCTGGAGAGGTTGAGGGAAAAGAATACTCGTTTGTAAGAGCCTAAAAAGGGTTGGTAAGAAAGAATACTTTGATATAGTGAAAATCCTAGTATTTGCTAGGTTACTGGACATAGCCTTAAGTAGTTTAGGGGTGAACCAGTATAAATTCTGGTGTCTTACTTCTCTTCCTTCACTTTAACTTTTTCTAATCTATTTTATATTGATTCTAAGTAATTCAGAGTTCTTCTCTATAAGAACAAAAGTATTTTTGAGTTAAAGTAAGCTTAACAAGAATCTCTCCTTATAAAGTGTAAATTTATGTTTCTAGAATTTATTCTTGCTACTGAGAAAGGATTTTCAAAGTATAATGTTTACATTAAGTTTTTAATTAGAAAAGAATTTTGTATTGTAGTCTGAAAGTGTGAGAGAGTTCAGTTTCACTTAACTAATTAACTCTTTCACGAACTCTCTCACCTTGTAATATTTGTTCTTGTTTTCGCTTATTGTGAACTCTCTCACCTAACGCATGTACTCTAAAGAAACCTTCTCACCTCCAAGTTTGTTAAACTTGAGAAAAGTGTGAGAAGTCTAAATTCTTCAGATGAAAAGCAACACAATTCAACCCCACTTCTTATGTTTCTGCCAATTTCAGTTGGTAATAGAGCTTAGCCTCTTGGTTGAGCACACCTAACAGTGTGAGAGGAAAAAATCCTGAAGGAAGTATGGCAATACACAAGGAGGTGGAACCTACCTACCAGAGGGTTCTTCTACCAATAGATCACTTGCTTTTAATGGAAATGACTACTACTATTGGAAGGAAAGGATGAAGCTCTTTATTGAATCCTAGCATGTTGATCTCTAAGATATTATAAAAACGGGTCCCTACATTCCTATGAGAACTGGTGAAGGTGGAATCCAAGTTAAGAAGCCTAAATCTTAGTGGACATATGCTGAAAATAACTAGTTTATCCTTAACTCTACGGAAAAATGCTTTCTTACTTGCGCATTAAGTAGAGGAGAGTATGACAAGATTGCTGGTTGCTAAAGAAATATGGGATATTCTTGTCATAGTGCATAAAGGAACAAATCAAGTGAAAGGAGCTAAGACAAGCATATTAGTACATCAATATGAAATGTTCAAGATGAAGGAACATGAATGCAATGACGCGATGTTTGCTAGATTCATAGTGATTGTGAATGATCTCAAGTCTTTTAGGAAGTATTACTCTAATTAAGAACATGTGAGAAAGTTGTTGAGATGCTTGCTAAAGGTGTGGAGACCCAAGGTGACTACCATATAAGAAGCCAAGGATTTGTTAGTTTTAAGGCTAGATGAGTTATTGGGATCCTTAAAAGTGCATGAGCAAGAGCTAACTGAAATGGAAGAAGATGCATCAAGAAAAGAAAAGGGCATTGCTCTCAAGTCCACCCACAAGGCAGTCAAGCAACTATCTCACTAACCCTGTTAGAGCTTTCTCATCTCCAGAACAAAATCAGAAAAGGAGAGTGAAGATAACGAAGATGATGAATTTGATGAAGATGAGCTCTCTTTCATAACCAGAAGGATATAAAAGATGTGGAGAAAGAAACAAAGAAAGGAAGAAAGGGGAGAGCCTTCCAATCCATAAGAGAATCTAAAATGGGAGAATCTGGAAGCAACAACAAAAATCAGATAGTGTGCTGTGAATGTAAAAAACCATGTCACTTTAAATTTCAATGCCTACTTCTGAAGAAAAAACCTAAGAAGGTCTCAAAGAAGAAGGGAATGGTAGCAACATGGGATGATCTTGATAACTCATCAAGTGAGGGAAATGAAAATAAAGTTACAAATCTATGTTTAGTTGTCAAAGATCAGGAAAGTAATGATAAGGTATCAGATACTAAACTATCTCAACCCTTTTATGATGATCTCAAAATAGATTTTGATAACCTTCTTTCTGATTCAAACTTCTTAGCTCAAAATTGCAAAAGAAAAATGATTGATTAAAAATAGATAATGAAACTTTAAGCAAGAGGACTAGATCTTTAGTAAGGATGAATATAGAATTAGCAACACAGTCTAAAAAGGTTGAACCTTCTCAATAACTCTCTCAAGTTTCAGAGGAGAATGTGTTGTTGAAAAGGAAGGTAGAAATGTTGACCAATGACCTAGCAAAGTTTGTCAATAGTACTAAAAATCTTCAGAGACTTCTTGGAAGTCAACAATGTGTCTTTGACAAAGCTGGACTAAGATATAAGAGAGGGACAAAATAGAAGTTGTATAAGAACCCTTTTGTGGCTGCTAAAAAGACTGAAGTGGTATGTTTTTGTTGTGGAAAGGCTAGACATAAAGCCTCAAAGTGTTACCACAAAAACAAATCACAAAAGGTCCAACCATCTAACTTGAAAGGACCTAAGCAAGTTTAGGTACCTAAAAGCATGATACTCTCTCATGCAGGTTTGCCTAATCACAAAAAGGAAGAGGAATAGATGGTACCTAGACAGTGGATGTTCAAGCCATATGAATGGGGACAAAAGCAAATTCCTCATTCCTAAGGATAAAGATGGAGGTGAAGTCATATTTGGAGACAATAGCAAGGCTAAAATAAGAGGAATAGGTAAAGTTGGTAAGAAGGACTCTACTACTATAGATAATGTGCATTATATAAAAGGTTTGGAACACAATCATCTTAGCATAAGTTAATTTTGTGACAATGGCTATGAAGTAGTGTTTGAACCAACAAAATGCATAGTTAGAGAAGTGAACAATGGCAAAGTCCTCTCTTTAGGAAACCGAGACAAGAATGTCTATAGCATTATGTTAGAGGACTTTAGTGATCAAAATGTTGAATGTCTAGTGTCTATGAGTTCTGACAAGTTGATGTGGCACAAGGGAGTTAGTCATGAAACATTAATACCATCTCAAAGCTACTAAAACATAACCTTTTGAGAGGCTTACCCAAAATAAAATTTGAAAAAGATATGGTATGTGAAGCATGCCAATAATGTTGTTACAACTCATAGACCTCTAGAACTTCTTCATACTAATCTCTTTGGACTTACTAAGACTGTTAGCTTAGGTGGAAAGAGGTATTGTTTTATTATAGTTGATGATTTCTCAAGATATACATGGGTGCTCTTCCTTAGAAGTAAGGATGATTCTTTTGAGGCCTTTAAAAACTTTTGTAAGCAAGTTCAAAATGAAAAAGGTTTTTCTATAACTATCATAAGAAGTGATCATGGAGGAGAATTTGAGAATGTTTTTTTTTAAAATCCTTTTGTGATGAAAATGACATAGTTCACAATTTTTCTTGCCCAAGAACTCCATAACAAAATGAGGTTATGGAAAGAAAAAATAGAACTTTGTAAGATATGGCCAAAACTCTCTTATGTGACACTAATTTGTCAAAATACTTTTGGGTTGAGGGAATCAACACCTCTTGCTATGCTCTAAATGTTACCAAGTGGCTCCAGTACTCAAGAAGGGGGTGAATTGAGTATAAAAATTTTTCACAAATGCTTTTAAACCAAAAACAAATATTGAAGCTATTTAATAAAAGCCGTGAATAAAAGAGAGGAAGAAGAAAAACTTAAGAACAACAAATAAACAATTATGCAAAAATAATAAACTGCAGTAAATAAAAAGATTGAGAAGAAAAGAGTAGGCACAATATTTATCCTGATTCGACCACCAAACCACTTGTGGCCTACGTCTAGTCCTCGAAGAATATCTGAGATTTTTCACTATGAATACAAGCTTCAATAGATGCTTGCAACTGTTACAAAATAGAGCACTTTTCACACACAGGAAAACTCTACCCTTATGCTAAAGCCTCAACCTGCAGGGATACCTCACCCTTATACAAAACTTGAGGGATACCTCACCCTCGATACAAAGAAGCAAAAAAATGGATGAAGAGAAACTCTCACAAAGAGTAAATATCACAAATTGAAGCGCTAAGAAGCTCTCTAAGGATATCTCAAAGTTTTGGCAAAAAGAGCACAAAAAATAAGTGAGAATTATAAATCACGTTTTCAAAGCAAGTATAAAATTATTCAGATAGCTAGGCAAAAAAAAAAGAGACCTACAGTCTCTATTTATAGAGTCGTAGAAGAAAATAGCCATTGGGTGTAATTAATTTGCATAATAAATGTAAATATGGTCGTTTCTTTCTAAAACAGGATCCCGTGTTTATTCAAATAAACCTAAGGTTATTCGAATAACATGTTCTCAAAATAACCAGTTCTAGAAATGGTTATTTGAATAACATGATATTTATTTGAATAACACTATTTATAAAAGATTTATGAGAAGCAAGTCTATTCGAATAACTATGGAGTTATTCGAATAGCTTATATAAAAACAAGCCATTCTAAAAACATTTATTCAAATAACAAAGATGTTATTTGAATAACTTTTCCAGAAACAGAGGCACGCAGCAGGATTTTAAAACATTATTTGAATAACTCATGGGTTATTCGAATAACTCAGTTCAAGCACAGTTTTTCTAAACTTGAATTATTTGAATAAAGAGTCCTTTATTCGAATAACTCTGTTTCTAAAAGATTTGAAAATACTTTGAGAAAGAGCCCAAATGATTTAAAAACATCAAAACCTTTTTAATTTATTTTCAAAAACATTTTTATTTTATTTTGTAAAACCATGAGATATCCAAAAAGATCTTCGTACAAAGAGACTCTAAGTCCTAAAGCTAATCTTGAAGTTCTTGGATTTGGTCTTCTCATCATCTTCATGTTTGTTATCATGAAAACCAATTTTCATTATAGCATAGTCAAACACATTCTCCCGCTTTTTGATTATGACAAACTATCATTGAGAAAAGCACTAGTTCAGATAAATTAGAATTCACAAAGATAAAGTTTGGAGAACTGACTCCCCTTTTTTTTCATAAGAGGTGTTTTAAATCAGAGATGTGCACAACTCCCCCTTTCTTTTGGAATCCAATAATTATTTTTATTTTTACCTAACTTTTCTTAAGAATTACCTGTTATTATTTTTCTCCCCCTTTGGCATGATAAAAAAGCACAGGAGACCAAGGCAAAACATATAATAGGCATTGCAAACATGATATTCATATAGTCTCAGATAAAATAGATAATGCCTGTATAGGAATAAACGAATGACATGTTCAAAACAGCCACGACATTTATATTAAATTTCTAATGAAAGTACATGTACAGCCAGTACAAAGACAAATAAACCAAGAAACAAAACAAAACAAAGCCTAAAAGTAGGCATCCGGTGGCAGAGGAGGGAAGTCTGGTGCTCACTGAGTCAGCAAAGAGCAAAGGGCAGCCTGCTCACGCTCTACACCTTATATCCTATCAAACAGAATAGAAAAGGTTTTCACCATGTAGGCTTTGTTGTCCTGCAAGGCTATCATGATTTGATCCAAAGTGACTGGATCGGGAACAGCAGGAGCAGGAATAGGCACATCAATAGCAGGGGCAGCAGGAATGTCTTTTTGGTCTTCATCTTCAACTTCATCAGGGTACACCCAGCCATCAGAAGTTTGGACCATCTTCATTTTGTTTAGGGTAAAGTACCCAAAAACACGATGATGAGTCAGCTTTGTCGTCCATTCAGTTTCTAAGATTTGAGGGTACTTCCCTAGGAAGGCAGAGATGATCAAACCATAGGGCAAGTCAGACCGTTCTTTACCCTTTGTCTTCATCATATGCTTCATGATAAAAGCAGGCCAATTAACCTGGTACCCTTTCTTGATAAGCCACATCATGAAGATGTCATCTTCACTCAAGGAGACGTAGTTGCCTCCCCGAGGTGCTAGAATGTGAGCATAGGCATAGTGTAAGAGCTTGTATTGGCTCTTCATCATGCCTCCCTTGATGCCCTTAGGAGGCAGGGCCAGACCAGGCTTCAGCAGACCTTCAATAGCTTGAAGCTTCTTATACTCTTAGTCTAGAGTATCGATGTCATCATCAATGTTGCACCCAATGGTTTGCAACCCAAACATCTGTTGCCAATCACTAGGAATGATGATCATGTGCTGATCAAAGACATCAGAGTGCAGGTCCTCCCCAACAATCTTCATGTTGCATTAGAACATCTTTACCAAGTCAGGGTAAAGAGTACCTTGGTGTGAGTAGAAGCAAAGCACACCCTGAGTGGCCAGAAGGTTGAAGAAATCAATACCTCCTTCGTTTTGGAAGAAGTTTAGATCCATGTACTTCAGGTGCACAAGATTACGCTCTCGAAAATGAAAGATGAAGCGACCTAGTTCCTCTTGGTTGGAGGACAGCCTTCTAAGATCCAAAGGATTGTTGCAGGGGGCTGTCTTCATTCGTGGGCATTTAGCACGGGAAGAAGAAGATGCCATGAAGGGGTTTAGGTGTACGATGAGGAAAGGTGGTCACGGTGAGAGAGGAGAAGGGTGGGAAAAAATAGAGAAGAGAGAATGGTGATGGAGGATGTGGAGAAGGCTTCGAAAAAGAGAAGAGAAAATGGTAAAGAACAGACAAATGAATTTGGGACAGGGCTGGGTATTTATAAGGAGCCCATATTTATTCGAATAACAAGGGTGTTATTCGAATAGACTTGCATGGAGACCAACGATCGTGACATTTAAGCCAGAAGTTATTCGAATAACTCTAAGTTTATTCGAATAACTAGCTCTGTGAAGGGGCTGTCTGCTAAGGATTTATTCGAATAACCCTATGGTTATTCGAATAACCAAAAAAAAAAGAACAAATGCCTTGAGAAGGCATTATTCGAATAAGGTTTTACTTATTCGAATAAGGCAGATTTGGGAAAACACAGGATCAAGAGATCCACTTCAGGTTTATTCTAATAGATCACTGTTTATTTGAATAAAACATGAAGACAAAGGCATATGTATCACATATATTCGAATAACATGAAGTTATTTGAATGAGACAGATATGAGAAATTAAAAACTATGGTTAATTGACTCAGTTTATTCGAATAAATTTAAGTTTATTCAAATAAAACTAATATGCAACACATTTTTCTCAACAACTGATAAAGTTTATTCGAATAATCAGAGGTTTATTCAAATAAACCTATTAGAAAAACATTATTAAACTCGAGCAAAAGTATAATTTTAAGGTCCAGAGACTTACATTATGATTATTTACCTGCAAAAAGAGATTTTGGGGATATCTCCAACGCTCAAGTCAGTAAAAATTCAAGATTAATAGCTCAATAATGAAACAATAATATAAGCACTATATGCAAGATTGATCTAGAATTTCAAGTTCTCTTCTTAAGTGGAAGAAAGTGTCTTTAGGTAAAGGTTTTGTGAAAATATCAGCAAGTTAATTAGTTGTTTCAACAAATTCTAAAACACAATCACCTTTTTGAACATGATTCCTTATGAAGTAATGTTTTATCTCAATATGTTTAGACCTTGAATGCATAATAGGGTTCTTAGTCAAGTTGATTGCACTAGTATTGTCACATCTTATAGGGATATGATCAAGCTGAAGACCAAAGTCTAGAAGTTGTTGCTTCATCCATAGGATTTGGGCACAACAACTTCTGGCTGCAACATATTCAACCTCAACGGTAAATAAAGCCACACTATTTTGTTTCTTACTATGCTAAGAAACTAAAGAGCTTTTAAGCAAGTGGCATGTTCTACTAGTGCTTTTCCTATCCAATTTGCAACCAACAAAATCAGAGGCAGAATAACCAACAAGACTACAAGTGGCACCTTTGGGGTACCACAAGCCCACTTGTGAAATGCCACCAAGATATTTCATAATTCATTTTACTGCACTTAAGTGTGATTCTTTAGGACTAGCTTAGTATCTAGCACACATGCATACGCTAAACATGATATCTGGTCTACTAGCAGTGAGATAGAGAAGGGATCCAATCATACCTCTGTATTTAGTGATTTCAACAAGTTTACCTGCTTCATCCTTGTCTAAGTAGCATGAGGTGCTCATTGGAGTGTCTATATGCTTTGAGTTATCCATTTCAAATCTTTTGAGGAGTTCTTTGTAATACTTGGATTGGCTAATGATTGTTCCACTCCTTTCTTGTTTAATTTGAAGTCCAAGGAAGAAGTTGAGCTCTCCCATCATGGACATCTCAAATTCGCTTTGCATGATATTAGAGAAATCCTTGCATAGAGACTCGTTAATAGCACCAAAGATAATATCATCTACATAAACTTGTACAAGGAGGATGTCATGCTTTTTATTTTTAATAAAAAAGTTCTATCAACTTTGCCTCTTGTACAACCATGTTCTACAAGAAACTTACTCAACTTTTCATACCATGCTCTAGGAGCTTGTTTAATCCATATAAAGTCTTTTTTAGTTTGAAAACATGATTGGGTAGATCATAATTTTCAAAGACTAGAGGTTGTTCAACGAATACCTCTTCTTGAATAAAACCATTTAGAAAAGCGCTTCTAACATCCATTTGATATAACTTAAAATCTATGATGCAAGCATAAGCAAGTAACATTCTAATAGCTTCTAGTCTAGTTACAGGTGCATAGGTTTCTTCATAGTTTATTCATTCCTCTTGATTATACCATTTAGCTACAAGTCTAGTTTTATTTCTTATTATTAGGTCAACTTCATCAAGCTTATTCCTAAAGACCCATTTGGTGTGTAACACCCCAAAAATTGTTTATTTTATCATTAATCATCATTTTATAATATTTATAGTTTTTGGGAATTTTTTTGGAATTTTCCAGAAACATCAAATATTTTAATATATTCTTCATTTTGCGTGCACACTGAGCAGAGTCAGTGTAACACCTCAGAAATGATTTGTTTCATCATGAATAGTCGTTTCCCAATATTCATGATTTTTGGAGATTTTTCTGGAATTTTTCGGAAACGCCGAATATTTTAATATATTCCTCATTTTGCATGTGCACTGAGCAGAGTCAGTCAAACGCCCCGAAAAATTGTTTGTTTCATGACAAATATCCATTTTCTAATATTTTTGATTTTTATAAATTTTTGTGGATTTTTCTAAAAACGTCGAATGTTATAGTATATTCCTCGTTTTACGTGCACGCTGAGCGGAGCCGGGATAACAAAATATTTTTCCTGAGGCTGGTAAACCTTGAACTGTCAACGTGTTGATGCGGGATCTTACTAAACCCGAGGTCGGGCACAGTTTGCGAGGTTTACATTTTTTGAGGTTTTATCTGATAAATAAAATCATTGTACCATAAAATTATCCGATGAACAATAAAATATTATTTTCATCAATTGTAACTTTTATTCACTGAGAAAATAATTCTAACAGTATAATTAATCATCTGTTCAAGTGTATTTAATTAAGGAGACAAACTTACTATGCACTTTATTGAGAAATGTGCAAAGCTTCTCAAGGAAGCTTCTTGAAAATTTCCTCCAAGCTTCCCAAGGAAGCTAACCAATTTTCACTCTCTCTCCTCTCTCTCCTAGCTCACGGCTGCAGCACTTTGTGGGGGGGGGGGGAATTTGTGGTTTAATTCATTTAATTAAAACTATACAAGTTTTCAAAATTCAAAAGCTATCACTTTAATTTTTCTATTCATTTTCTCTCTCTACCTTCTTCTTCTTCCTTTAAAATTTTTCTCTCCTCCTTCTCTCTAGAGCCATTCGGCCAGTAGCTCTTCCTCCCCTCATCCATCACAAAATTTTCATCCAACCCCATTTTCTTAATCCTCTCCATCTCCTAAACACTTTTCTAGTTGGTGGTTCTTTGAAAATCTATCATTTTCACCATTTTCTTCAAGCTTCAAGCTTAGGGTTCTTTTGGGTAAGCTTCTTGATTCTTCATTTCCTTTGTCTCATTTTTGTTTCTGTGGTCTTCTTGGTAACCATCCATACTTTATTTTTCAAGCATTGGTGCTATTTTAATGGGATTGAAATTTTAGGGTTCTTAGAGGTACCAAATCTGAAAATTGTAAGGTGATTCTAGGAGGCTTCTCTTGCTTTCTTCTCTTAGGTAAGAGGAAGACACTCCTCTTCAACCTCTATTAGCATTAAGAAACCTTGTTTGTGATTGATTGTGAGAAAACCCTATTGAGGGTTATTCTTTGTTTGCTTGATTGGCATGATTATGTGTTGTATTTAATTTGTTTAAGTTGTTTGTTTGATTAGTTGTGTATATTGATATATTTGAATGGATTGGAATGCATGAAATGGAAGAAAATGATGTTGGATTTATTCTTGGATGGCCACGGTTTTGGGGGTCCAAATTTAGGGTTCTTTGTGAACAATTGTAACAAGTGAAAATCATAATTGATCAAGTGTACATTAGGTAATTAATGAAGAGAAAAATTTGGGAACTTAATCCCTAGGGAGGCCACGGCCTCTAGGGCCCTTTTGGGGCTTAATTATGCAACTTTGGTAACCTTGGAACTTGAATAACCAAGTAATTAAATCATTGGTAATAGGATGGAAAATTAGCAAATTGGAAGAATTGGATATACTTTGAGATTTAAAGAACCAAGAATGGAATTTTCATAAGACTTAGGATAATTTTAATTAGGAAAAGAACAAGAGAGTGTGAGACTTTGAAATCTTAGAATAACCTCCTAAGTGTATGAGAATAAATTACATTAGAAAATTTAATTAATTATGAGAATTTAATTAGAGACGAACCTTGAAAGAAAGACTAACTTTAAGTAGGAATTCATAATAGACCTTAAAAATGTATTAATTTATTTAATTTCAATATTATGATATTGTGGGTCCATGTGAGTGACCAATGATGTATTGATTCTTACTTTGGCCAATTGTGGCATATTATGGAATAGTATGTAATGATGATCATACATGATTATGCATAGAGTCTTTATGCATTGTGAAGGTCCTTTGGACTGTTGTTAAGGCCAAGTTGCCTAGGAGATTGAACACACCTTAGTGCGGATGCGAGTAGACTAGTGTAGGTCATATCATTGACCATGGGGGCGTCGGGGTGCGGGTACCTCGCAATGGACAGTTGGTAGCTGTTCTGCCCGTGGGGCAGACCGATGCAAACGCACCGATGATCCTGACCGGGCATAGTCCTATATCGTGATTTAGTGTAGACTGTCTGTACAATGTCATGATGTGCATGTGGATAAACTGATGAATTATAGCACTTTGGCCACGGCAGCCGAGTTGCAGACATGTCTCCTGATCTTTCTCTCCGACCATTTGTGTCTAGCTCCATAGAGTAGGATTTTGACTTTGTATGCATGTGCATAGTGAGTCCATGTATTATCTGGCATTTATTATTATTATAATTGGAACTGGTGTATTACTGATATATGTAACTGTCTGGAACTGCTTGGTTGATTATTACTGCTACTTAATGTTTATTATTGTTATTGTTGTCAAAAATGCTATGTGGGCGCTTTGCGCCGTTTTGTTTCTTGCTGCTATAACTGGTAATGATGGTAGGATGTCTTACCTCTTTCCTATATTTATATCATTTTCTCTGTATATTGTGTCCCATCGAAGACAACGGCAAGGCGGTTGGAGCTCCCGATTTCCCCGGCTTCTGGCCTAATCACGATTAACATCTACTGTGGAGCATGGAGGCACGCATGTGCGAATTTCTAGGTGATGTGCATCCGACCTTCCTTGGAGGGCCAGAATACTGGCACATTAACTTGAATTCCGACCGCTGTGTCTACCTGGGAGACATGTCGATCTCTTTGGCCTGGAGGCGTCATGAGCCGCCGATCTTTACCTGCTGCATCAGCCTGCGTTTGGAGTTTTATCTGCTAATCGGGGAGATGTGGGGTAACCATTTCTACACCCTGCAGGAAGACTCTTTTGATTCCACTGCCCGGGCTCTGGCCCGTGACTCTGTGGCTCCTATGGAGGTTTCCTCAGATGAGGAAGACCCCGAGGAGGTCTCCGAGGATGACCTCACGGAGGATCCTGAAGAGGATCCTGATACGATTCCTCCTCATCTGAGGGACTGATATTGCTGGTAGCTATTGATGACTGCCAGTGTTTTTATTTTGGGGGCCTGATGTCTTTTGTAGTGGGCAGTATATTTCTGATATCTTGGGGATGTATATGTATGATCCTTTGGGGCAGGTATAGTTTTGTTTTTTGGTATACCAGGCTTTGTAACCAAACAGATTTGATATAAGTATATATACGTATATGAATATGCTATGTTTGATCCAATGTATGCTTTACTTCTATCTTGCTCTTTTATTGCCATTTACGGTAATCATCGTTATTATGCCTTATCACTAAATTTTATTAATTATAAACAAAAAAAAAATATTTGCCAATTTAATTACATGACTATAATCAAGTAAATTTATATTATATTATAAAGAACCGGGTCTTAACTTATATAATTTATTTTCCGCATTGTAATTGACAATGTGACGTTCCCTCCCAAAAAGGGGCATTACATGGTGCCTATAATTGGATGATCGTTGGGCCTTGGAACTAATTCCCATACTTAGTTTCTTTCAAATTGATTTAGTTCTTCTTGCATTGCCAAGATCTAATGTTCATCATCAAAAGCTTCATTTAAGTCTTTAGGTTCAATTTGAAAAACAAAAGTCATATGCTTGCATGCATTTCTAATTGAGTTTCGAGTACTTACACCTTTGGATACATCAACTATTACTTGGTCAATCTGATAGTATCTTAAGGTTCGCTATTCTTTGGGAAGATCCATAGCTTATGAATTCTCTTGATTTAGGGAATCCTCTTGACTTTCTTCTTGTTTCCTTTCTTCTTTCTCCTTGTCATCCAAGTGGGTTTTTGCCAAAGCTTCTGCATCATCATCAACAACAAAATCCTTTCTCGATCCATTTGGGTCAGTTTCGTCAAATGCAACATGAATGGATTCTTCAACTGTCATAGTTCTTTTATTATAAATTCTAAAGGCTTTGCTATGATTAGAATAACCAAGAAATATACTTTCATCAGACTTAGCATCAAACTTGCCTAGATTATCCTTTCCATTATTCAAAACAAAACTTTTGCAACCAAAAACATGAAAATGTGAGACATTTGGCTTTCTTCCTTTGTATAATTCATATGGGATTTTCTTTAAAATTGGCCTTATAAGGGCCCTGTTCATTACATAACAAGTTGTGCTTACAGCATCCGCCCAAAAATACTTAGGAAGAGCAGCCTCATCGAGCATAGTTCTCACTATTTCTTTTAAAGATCGATTTTTCCTTTCTACAACTCCATTTTGTTATGGAGTTCTAAGGGCAAAAAAATTATGCTCAACGCCATGTTCATCACAAAAGGTTTCAAAAGCATGATTTTTAAATTCACCACCATGGTCACTTCTTATGGAAGAAATAGAAAAACCTTTTTCGTTTTGGATAACTTTGGCAAGTCTTTTAAATGCTAGAAATGCATTATTTTTATTTGAAAGAAATAAGGTCCATTTGAACCTAGAAATATCATCCACAATTACTAAAGCATAGTAATTCCCACCAAAGCTCATAGTTCTAGATGATCCAAAAAGATCCATGTGCAAAAGTTGTAAAGGTCTAGAAGTTGAAACTATATTTTTTGCTTTAAAAGACCTTTACTTGTTTTCCTTTTTGACATGCATCACATAATTTATCTTTTATAAAATTGAGCTTGGGTAGTCCAATCACTAGCTCTTTAGAGACTAACTTTTTTAGTGATCCATGTGAATATGTGCAATTCTCCTATGCCATAACCATGAATCATCATTGTTACTTAAAAGGCATTTCGCATCATTTGAAGATATGTCATCAAGGCTAATCATATAAATATTGTTAACTCTATGACCGATGAACTTAACATGCTTATCATTTTTATCTTCAATTATGCAGCAATTTGAGTCAAAAATTACTCTATTTCCTTTATCACATAATTGGCTAATACTAAGCAAGTTATATTTGAGTCCTTCAACAAGCAATACATTATCTATAGAGGAATTAGGACTCTTACCGACTTTGCCGATTCCAAGAATCTTTTCTTTGTTGTTATCTCCATATGTAACATGTGCATAATTCTTGGGAACAAGAAATGTGAACTTGGAGTCATCTCCAGTAATGTGCTTGGAGCATCCGATGTCAAGATACCAATTTGAGCTCCTGGCTTTCAAGTACACCTACAACACATGTTTGATTTTTAACTTTTGGTACCCAAATTTTCTTGAGTCCTTGAGTGTTAGTTTTGGGAATAGTACCCTTAGGAACCCAAACCATTTTTGTTCCACTTTTTGTATTTATATTTTTCCTTGCATTGCATGTTGACGCATTATGTCCTTTCTTCTCACAATAGAAACATTTAATAAAAGGACAACTAGAAGTACTTGAATGAACAAAGAATTTTTATAGAATTTATGTTGATTTTTGGGGTTGTAACCTATCCCAAGTTTTTGAAAAATAGCTCTTTATTTTCCTAACAAAATATTTAAGTTATCTATTCTAAAAGTAAATTTAGAAAAAGTATTTTTTAAATCTTCAATTTCTTTTTCAAGATTTTGGCATAATAGACAAGATGAAGAAGTTGAGACATGTGAAGAGCAACTTGTACAAGCATCAATTAATCTTAATGTTTCATTTTTAATTTTTAATTCTTAAATTTCTTTGTTTAAAGCAAGAATTTGATTTTGCAAAGAATAGATTATTTTCTTAGAAGAAGAAATTAATTTTGTTGGCTTTATTGATTCTTCATGCAATTTTTCAAAAGCATTTTCTAATTCATCATAAGAAGGTAATAAGTCATAGTTAGAATTTACCTCATTGTCGCTTTCTTCTTCTTCTTCTTCTCCTTTGGTCATAAAACATAGATGGGCTTCTTCGCTGTCTGAACTATCAGTAGTATCCATGTCATTGTCATCCCATGCTATGTAGGCTCTTCTTCCTTTTCTATCCTTGGAGGGTTTCTTTTCAAATTTCTCAATTTTTTTTTGGTAAATTAGGCACTCCATCTTCATGTGGCCTGATTTTTCGCACTTGTAACAGGTTGGAGTTGATGATGCTCCTTCCCCTTTGTGATGGGTCTTCTTTTGGGGGAACGATAGTCTTCTTTGAGTTCCTTTCTTTTTGAGGAACCTTCCAAATTTATTTACTAGGAGACTGAGGTTCTTTTCATTTAACTCAAAGTTGTTTGCTTCATCTCCATCATTTTCATCTTCATTATCGATATTGGAGGAGGTGGCTTTAAGTGCGATTCCTTTTTTCTTCTTATCAGTTTCTTCGCTTTGACTTAACTTGCTCAGCTCCAATTCGTGGTCATGGAGTTTTCCAAAAAGGGTAGCTAATGTCATTGTTGACAGATCCCTTGATTCTAATATAGCTGTCACCTTGGGTTGCTAAATCCTGCTCAGACATCTCAAAACTTTATTAATCAAATCTTCATTAGAAAAATTATATCTTAATGATGCAAGATGATTTACAATGTGGGTGAACCTCTTTTGCATTTCCTAAATGTTTTCTCTATAGTTCATTCTAAATAATTCATATTCGCGAGTAAGAGAATTAATTCTTGACCTCTTTACTTCACTAGTACCCTTATGGGTGACTTGTAAAGTGTCCCATATTTCTTTAGCAGTTTTACAATTTAAAATTCTAAAAAATTCATCATTATACCCCAAAGCGGTGGTAATGATATTTTTGGCTTTTAAATTGTGTTAAACTTTTCTTTTATCCTCATCAGACTAATCATTTCTTGGTGTCTTGGTTTTTACACCATCGACCTCTTTTGTAGGTATAAATGCGCCATTTTTGATAGCATCTCACACATCAAGATTAATAGTTTCGATGAATATTTTCATTCTTTTCTTTCAATAGGCATAACCATCCCCATTGAAAAAGGGTGGTCGGTTTATGGAAGATCCCTCTGAGAAACCATTTGAGGAAGTCATGTTCTCTTGAAGTTGCTAAGCTCTTTAAACAAGAGTCTAGCTCTGATACCACTTGTTACCAAGTGGCTTTAGTACTCAAGAGGGGGGTGAATTGAGTATAGAAAATTTTCACAAATGCTTTTAAAGCAAAAACAAATAATGAAGCTATTTAATAAAAGCCATGAATATAAAAGAGGAAGAAAAAAAACTTAAGAACAACAAATAAACAATTACGCAAAAATAATAAACTGCAATAAATAAAGAGATTGAGAAGAGAAGAGCAGGCACAATATTTATCCTGGTTCGTCCACCAAACCACTTGTGACCTGCGTCCAGTCCTCGAAGAATATCCGAGATTTTTCATTATGAATACAAGCTTCAATAGGTGCTTGCAACCGTTACAAAATAGAGTACTTTTCACACACAGGGAAACTCTACCCTTATGCTAAAGCCTCAACCTGCAGGGATACTACATTCTTATACAAACCATGAGGGATACTAATGATCACATATTTGATACATTAATAAGCCTTCATTTTTAGTTATTTACACTCTCCATATACTAAATTGATTGATTTTTATTATGTTTTGTAAGTTTGGATTCAAATTAGACTTAATTGAATTTTTCAGCATAATTTACGGCTTACGTTGTTTCTGTATTTGGACTATATCTTGAAAGATAGGTGGTCAAATGAGGTGAATCTAATGGCATTTTAAAGATAAGAGAGAGCTTTATAACTTTCATGAAGACCTCAAAGGCCCAATCACACGAATAGATAACTCAAATTGGGGTTGAAGCAAGAACCAGAGTGCTTTTCCTGATAGCTTAACCTACATGTACTGTTCATCACATATTTCGGGATAGAAGTTGTAACGCCCTCCTTAGGGCGTCACACTTTGTGTTACTCAATTACCAAATTACCTCTTTCTTGGAAAATCGTGCTTTGTGATGTAAATACTAGTTATAAAATTTCTTGATGATAGTAAGATAAACTTAGCAGAAAATAAAAAAATTTCAATATTATCACAAATTATTTACATCGTATATACACAAGTCATAGTATTGTCATATTTTAATATTTACAAACTAGACTCTCAAAATATTTAAACTTTAATTTAAACTAACCTACTACCCAAGTATTACTACACAGCAGAACCCTCAGACGGGTCCTTCTCAGACTCCTCAGAAGATAGAAGTCTGACTTGACGCGAAGTTTACAGACAGGTGTCCGCGCAGACGACACTATACTAATCGCACTCGGAGTACGATAGTATACTCCCCAATACTGTCTAGTTGACAATGGGAACTCTAGGTATTAATATTCACACTAATGTTCAAGATGTAGACTACTCAATCTCATATACACAAGAAGACGAGACTCCTCCATCACTTCAAAACTCAGCATCCTCCATCAGAAGTTACTCTTCCTCAGCTTCTTGCTCAAGTTCTCGCTCATCGTCTTTAAAATTATAAATACAATATAGAATAACTATAGAAAGAGGTGAGATCACCTATGCCAATACTAGTATGGTAGCAATGAAGATAAACACATACAAATTCTCATACAGCTATCATACATAATTACAATTATGCCATCACATCATTCATCATCATATCACATGTAATAACCAACAATTACAATCATGCCATTTTCAATATTCAAATATTCAATATTTCAATTATCATAAATCATAATTATGATAATGCCCTCAATAACCATGCATATGTACCTAGACTCAATTTCCCACTCCATGGAGCTACAACTCAGATCGGAAAGAGTGATTGTAAAGATCTGTCTGCACTAACATGCCTTGGACCACGTGCTCAATTTTTGCACATCTAGCATATGCACCAGTCTTTATCAAATCTTGATTACGGATAGTGTCTCGGTCCGGATCATCGGTGTGTTGCATCGGTCTAACCTACGGTACAGAAGCTTTATTAATTATCCATTGTAGGCAACCCGCACCCCGATGCCCCCAAGGTCAACAAGTGACCTACACTACGCATATCACACCCAATCAGGAGGTGTATTCTTTCCTAGGCAATCAGCCTTATTCAGTCCATCGGACTTTTTCCAATGCATGTACTATGCACATTTCACAATTTCAATTCATTATATCATATTCTCAATTCAATTTCTTTACCTCATATTTTCAATTCAATTTCTTTATCTCATATTCGGGGTCCTCATATAGGCCCAACAATGTCATTACTGCAATTTCATCACAAAATCATATTTTCGTATTTTCTCAATCGCGCAACAATTCTGTCACATTTTCAAATTGCGTATCAATTCTTCAATGTTTCTCAAATCATGTAAAATATTTTTCACACGTTTTAAATCAAAATACTTTTCTCACTAAATACCAAAATTTGACTTTATTTTTCATATTTGCATAATAACCCCTCAAAACATAATATTTATATTTTAGTCCTCACTTAAATAATATTTTCACAACAGTCCCTCAAAAATTCATATTTAAGAAATCGTCCCTCATAAAATTCATATTTACAAAATAATCTCTCTAAAACATAATATTTACATTTTAGTCCCTCAAAAATTATTATTTACAACATGGCCCTCTTAAAACAAAAATTTCCATTTTTGCCTCTCTAAAAATCATAATTACAATATTGCCCCTCTAAATCATAATTAAAGTATGGCCCCAAAAATTACAATATTACCCCTCTAAAAATCAGTAATTGTATTGTTTCCCAAAAATTGTTATTTCTTTTCTTTACTTCATATAAAAAAATTATTTTACTTTGCTATACTCAAAATTTTTCTAAATTCATTTAGATCTCTAAATTCTCATTTTAATCCATCAATTTAATTATATCTGATTATTTTCCCATAACCTTCAAACTTGTTCAAATTCATTTCTTTTTCATTCAAATCCTTCATTTTCAATTGAATCTCCCATTTTCAGAACTTTGGTCCTCAAATCCCTAGTATGGCCGTGAGCCTCGATGCTCTTTGGAGCATTCATACAATCGGTTTATCATGTTATTCACATATTACTTTTCTCATATATTTGCATGCATTCAAATCTCATACAGATAAACATATATCAAAGCAGTAATCATATATCACACATGCAATCACAAAAACAGAATTATAAACCACTTAAACACAATCAAAGACATAAAACAATCGGTGAAGAATCCTTATGGATTTTTCTACCGTACAAAACCATCCCCACACCACCAAAACTTGGTTGGTGAGGTTAAATCTCCCTCTTACCTCTTGAAGACAAACTTTTCAAGCTCTCCTCCTTCTCCTTGTTTTCGTACAAGTCACAAACAATTCCTAATAATTCTAAAATAATTAGTAAAATCACAAACAAAGCTCAATAATAACAAACCATGGAACAAACATGGCTTAGAAAATCATAAACATGAATTTAAACCATAGAAATCAAAGTTTATCTCCAAGGAAGTAAGATAGAAATGGGATTTTAAAGCACTTAGAGTGGGATTTTGGGAAAACTTTCTAAATGGAAAGTGTTTAGAATGTTGTTTAGCTTTAGGAAATGGTGAGAGTGAAAATTATAGGTAATGGATGGTGTTTATAGGGTGCTTGGCCGAACCAATGAAGAGAAAAAGAAGAAAATGATGCTCAGGTTCGTGGGATTTTTGAGAGAAAAAGATGAATGTTTTTTTTGATGTGAGAGAAAATGTAATTTGTGAGAGTGAAATTATGAGGCGGCTGCCGTGGGATAAGCATAGGAAAAATTAGGATTTACTTGAAGTAAAATATCCTATTCTGAGTGCACCTGGACTAGCACATGGCTTATGTCATTCACTTGACTTTCAAGGCTTTTGGATTGTTCAAGAATCATGTAGAACCCCCTCCAAGCTGCTGCATGGCCGTGAGTTTCAAGGGCAATTTTTGACAAAAAATAACATGACAGAATGATGTAAGATGGGAAAACATTATTTCCCAAGAATGGCTAAAAGTTAAGTTTTGTCGAATGAAAATTCTGTTGACTGATGATTCTATCGAATGAAGATAAAAAACTGTCGAATGAACTTAGAAGGTCAATAGAAATCCTAATTCGACGGATGGTTGTTAACGTTGGAGAAATCTTCCAATTGTCGAACCGACAAAGTACTATATGGTCAAAAATTCTAATTCAACGAATTTTGATATTAGAGAAGTTTCTCTACTAAATGGTCAGAAATTCTTACTCGAAGGACATTGGCATCCTAACTCGACGAACATTAACATTCTAACTCGACGAATATTAGCATCGTCACTCGATGGATATTAATATTCTAACTCAACGAATATTGGCATCCTCACTCGACGGATATTGACATTCTCCTAAATGATAAGAGGATCAAATTTGACAGATAAATGTTTGTCCAACAATGAGCAGTCTTCAACATAGAGCAGTGTTCGACAACGAATAGTAGTACTATTCATCATCAGTTAGGTCGATTACATAGCAGTCATCTTCATTTTGATTTGCAGAATCGTCTGACAAGATTGAGGGAGAAGGAGAACCAGATTATTTTTATTGACTGATTCTCTGCTAATAGCAACGTCCATCTCTTTGTCGAGTCTGAGGACGTCTTCCATGTTTTTGAATAGATGATCTTTGTCGGAATAAATGGTCTTGGTCGGAAAAAACAGCAATAACTACCAAAATCTTTGATTTCTAATTTAAGAACTAAGAATCAGCTTCATCCAGTCTTGAGGTACTTTGGGTTCTGTCAAACTACCGGTTGATGTTGTCAGAAGATGTTCTGGAGGTGTCGAATTCAGCTCACTATTTAGCTTATGCTTGCATGTAATCCCAGAAATTAATCTGACAGAATCAAAATGTTAGGAAAATGTCTTCAAAAGTGTTTGGACCTTGTCCAAATTCTGTTGGTGTTGAGATCTTCAAAAATCTTGGATTGTCGAATGAGTTATGTGAGATTGGTCTTTTGGATCCCTGTAAGGCTTGAGAGAGACCGAGTCAGTATCGACGAGAATACATTCATCAAATTGTAGTTTGTTTGTCGAAATAGGCTTGAAATGAAAATCGTTAGGAAAAATCTTGAGGAACTTTGGTCGGGTTGGGATTCCAGAATTTTGGTCGGTTGGGATTCCAGGCCAAAAGCTTTCTTTTGGAATATAATGAGGTTTGGAAGAAATATGTCAAGTTTGGGTGACTATATCCAATTTTTGGTCGGTTGATTATAATGGCAAATTATAGTCAGGTCAAATAATTCATAGCAATAGAAGCTATGAATAAAGCAGCAGATATTTATCAATAGAATTATTTTATAGATAAATTCTAAAAATTAAGAGATTCTTTTCTGTGTTACTCGGATTCGGGTTAAGTAAGATCCCCCGTCTCTAAATAAATCAGATAAGAATTTCCCCAGCCCGAAAATTATTATTTTCTTGACCAGGAGCAAATCACACAAAATAATCAAAAATAGTATCGGAATAATCAAATTATTTTTATATTGCACAAAAAACACAAAACAATGTAATTCTATCAGTTCTGTAACATAGTCTAAAATTTGGGGTATTACAGAAGCTGTCAAATAGGCTGAAATTTGGATGCTGAATAGTTAAGACCCATATCTACAACTTTTATGTTGAACACTTTTCCAGAATCGGACTCCTTGAAGGTGATATTGGGCTTGGAAGTCAGAACAGAGGAGCTGTGACTGGGCCTGGGCAGTGTGCAGTAATTTGAACGTATCTGGAGTTATAGAAATGATATTGGACTCAAACTAAAGCCATTTGAAAGCTAAGATCCAGGCCTACAACTTTCATGAAGACCACTTGGTTCAAAAATGATGAATGCAATGACTTCAGAGCTGCATGATTTCGGAGACAAGGAATCTCCATAATTTTCCACTCACCAAAAGTCATTTGGCATTTTCCACTCATTTTTCACTTATCCACCCACTAATGACTCAGCCCACTTATCATTTTGTATCTCTAATCCTCTATAAAAGGGGTTCTTGGCAGATCATTGAGGGGTGTTAGGTGTTAGTTACTAAAATGATGCCATTTTGTTACTAGGTTTTCTTATAGTAATTTTCCTTTGTTCTAAATTAAAGTCATGTTCTTCTTCTTCTTCTTCTCTCTTTCTTTCTTCTTATCTATGAGTAACTAAGTTTCATTTTACTTAGGTGAAAGGGTGAAGCTCTTGGTAATAAAGTAAGGTAGATTTATTCTTCTCTTGTGCTTAAATGATTTATATTTTCTAGTAACCATTATACGTATTATAATTTGTTTCTTATAACTTAGAAACCATCTTTGTAAAGAGGAGTTCTTGATTTGTTGTAGACAAAATATTGACACAATAAATGCTTTAACCCATTTATAAGTGGTGGTAATATTTTTAGGAAACATAATATAATTACGTATATTATTTTAAATGAACTTTTAATGTTGTATTTTCTGATTGGAACCTCCATGTTGCGAGGATTCTAATTGAGTTATAAAAGAAATTAATCTTACCTTTACTTTATTTACCAAGAGTGGATCTTTTAACGCAAGTAAATAATTTTTACCGTAGTAACAAAATATTTACTTCACCTTAATTAATCTTCAACAATTCCCTGTGGATCGACCTCGGACTCCCAAGAAATTTATTAGTTGAGATAATCTGTACTTGGGTTCGCAATGTAACAATTAATCCCGCATCAAGTTTGTAGACTTGTTTGAAACTAAAAATTGTGCATCAAGTTTTTGGCGCCGTTGCCGGGGACTTGATTTGAAGAACAAATTTCTGGTGTAAATATTTTGTATATATTTTCTACTCTTTTAATTTTTTTTTCTTTTGTACATACTAAATTACTAACTTAGTGGGGGAACCTCTCCCTTTTATTTTCTTTGTACATATTAACTTAGTGGGAGAAACTCTCCCTTTTATTTTACGCACTAACTTAGTGAGGGAACCTCTCCCTTTTATTTATTTATTTTTTTGTACTTTACTAACTTAGTGGGGGAATCTTTCCCTTTTATTTTTTTAAATCTTCAATCATCAATGAAATAATCTTTCTTCTTCTCTTCTCTCTCGCCGGAGCAAAAAATCGACTCTGCCGATTCTCTGGTTTTCATATTTTAAATTTACTTTCTGTATTTTATTTTCTACATTTTAATTTCTGTACAGTGGGGGTAATTCTCCCTTTTATTTTCTTGTACATATTAACTTAGTGGGGGTAACTCTCCTTTTTATTTTTATTTTTCTGTACTTTACATTTTGTATTTTATTACTAACTTACTAGCTATCTAACTTTTTACTTTATCAGCTATCTAACTTTTTAATTTACTTGCTTCTAACATTTTAATTTATCTGCATACTAACTTTTTAATTTTTCTATTTATTAACTTATTTGGTGGTTGTTTATACCACACCTTTGTTAATATTTAATGGATGGTTTATACTGCTAACTTGTACATTTTATTTTATATTTTAAGTTACTTGTTTATGTTTCATTGGTTTCGTGATTCAAATTCTGGTCGTTTGGTTAAAGTTTATCCTAGTACTTTATATATTGATTTGTCTGGATCACAATCACACACATGAAACAAAATGGCTGAAAATGAAAGTGTGCATGATGAACATGAAGATCAACTGTTGCGAACCATGCATACATATAATTCGGGATGGAGAAATCACCCGAACTTCAGTTGGAGGACCAACAATCACGCACAATTTATGCAACCACCACCTCCCCAGGCACAACAGGGCTCTCAAAATTCTGAAGGATATGCACTTTTTGTCCCACCATATAGGAATAACCTTGAAGAAATATTGCATGCATTCATGGAAAAGCAAGATGCCATTTTTAATCAAAACACTCAAATCATGATTGACATAAAAGACACTCTTGCTAAACTTTCTTCTGCACTCACCATTCACGAGAAAGAAAAATTTCCTTCTCAACCTCAACTAAATCCCAAGGGTCAATACAGTCTAAATGATGGTAATTCAGAAAACCAATAAATAGATCAAGTCAAGTCAGTGATAACCCTTAGGAATGGAAAGGTTGTTGAAGAAAGTAAGGAGATAAAGAGCCAAGTGTCGAAAGTGATGAACTCCTTGAGTGTGAATGAGCTAAAGGATGTGGAAAAGAATCAAGATAGTAGTGATGCTGAGCTACCCAAGGAACCTGAGGTGACAAAAAGTCTTATTAAGCCAAAAAATGATGACGAGGGCCACCAGACATACATGATTGACTCAATCATGGATAGGGAAATTTCTACAACCTATGATTTTGATCTCCTTGAGAATTTGCTTATCAATTCTGAGTTTGATTCTATCAGTAATCCCTTTGATGTAGTTGATATTTCTACTATTTTCTATAAAACTCAAGATCATGACACTCAGGCATGGCAACCAAAGTTTAAGGAGTTTCTTAAGAAAGGTTGGAGCATTACTGATAAAAAAGGTGTTCGTCCCTTGGTCTGTTCTTATAAAATTAATTTGGAAGGAGGTAAATGGTCAGCGGTTTAAGCTATAACTTGAGTAGAAGGATCCAAATGTAGCAGAGACTTTGGTAGACGATCCTGTCTACCAAAGCTGAGGTAAGTTTTTAGTATTTCATGTTTTTATTGAGGCGGCTTAAGTGCCTCCCAAATTTCAGAGCCTTTGTATGGGGATGTAAATAGTGTTGGCTAACAAAAAAAAATTATAAAACAAAAGAACCCAAAAAAAATTTGTTTGCATGCTTGTTTATTTCATTTTTTTTGTCATTGCTAACCATTGTCAAGATGTAGTTATTCTCTTCTCATCTAAGCATTTCGGGTATGTGACTTCTCCCCATTACTTTGTTTAATTTTGTCCCAATAATTTCTTTAATGTATATTGATGATTATTTCTTCAGTTTGGATTTAATTGTTAACATTGAGGACAATGTTGTGATCTGGTTGGGGGAAGGATAGTTGTGTAAAAAAAAAACAAAAAAAAAAATAGGAAGTGTGTGTATTAATATGTTTGTTGTGTTTATTGTTTGTCAGTAACTTACTAAACCAGTTAAGGATGGCAGAGTAAGGAGTAAATTTTACTCTTGAGACGCATCTTAGTTGGGGTAGACAACTAGTTTGTGTGGAAGTAGCAATTTAAATTCAGGGAAATTTGCATGATTGAGTAAATTGTCTTCTTTCTTAAAATTCACATGCTTGGTTATGGATGTCGAATTAGTGGACTGAGAATGATAGAATTATGCCTTGTGAGTTTTTGAGCCAATTGATGAATGGATTGAACATTTGTACTATTCTCTTCTTTCTTGTGTGAATTTCACTCATGGAATTGCTACTCTAGAACTTGCTTTGATTGTTTTTGAGACTACATTTTCATATGCATACATAAATATGATTGAGGCATTTTTCTTGAAATAGCTACTTTAATCAAATAGCCAGCCTTGCTTAGCAACATATTGTCTCAATATGATATCAAACACTCTTATGACTTCTTGGAAATTCTCTGATTTCTAATATGATATCAAGCACTCTTATGACTTCTTGGAAATTCTCTGATTCCTGCCAATGTAAAGCATTGGAAATGGCCTATTTCCCCTTGCTTAACCCCTTTGAGCTTATTTGACTATTCTTTGTTTCGAACTCATTATATGCCTTAAATAAAAAATCATGTTCTTACTTGACCTTAGGGAATAAGAGAACATTAATTTTGTCATTCGATGAGTTCTTGAACAAGTGTGGGGGTGTGTGTGCAGAATGGTTAAAAAAAATGTATATATGATGTTCTTTTTTGTAAAAAAAAAATCAAAAAATTATCAAAGAAAATATCAATAAAAAAATGTAAAAAGAAGAGGGTCAACAAGGTAATAAAGGAAAGGAAAAGAATATGTAAAGGAAATTTGTATTAGGTGAAGTTGGGATGAACTTTCATGCTTGTTAATTGAACTTAGCTCTCATGCTCTTTTATTCTCTAGTATTTAACTTGTCATATCCATATTATCTCTTCCTTTACCGTAACCCCATTATAACCTTGAATAAAGTCCTCATGATTTGTGTGTGCATGTGTTCTGAGTAGTGGAGAAGTAGAAGATAAGCAAGCTTATGGTAGTGCAATTTTTATGGGTTGAATTGAGTGAAATACTTACCTTTTAAACACTTGAGGGATTGAGAGTGAATCTTGTGAAAATCTATCACTCTTGACTCATGCTTTTCAATTGAAATATCCTTGCTTGTTGATTTGAGATGTGAAGATATATTACCTCATGAATGTTTTGATTACTTAAATGATTGGTTGCTCTTCATTTTTAAATATTATTAGAAATTAAGTCTTTTAGAGTGTTTAACTTTTGAGTCTGTTTCGTTTTTTTAAGTTTTGGTCTTGTGTTTTGCCCAGGAGTGCAAAAAGCTAAGTGTGGGAGAATTTGATGATCATATATTTGATACATTAATAAGCCTTCATTTTTAGTTATTTACACTCTCCATGTACTTAATTGATTGATTTTTATTATGTTTTGTAAGTTTGGACTCAAATTGGACTTAATTGAATTTTTTAGCATAATTTACGTCTTACGTTATTTCTGTATTTAGGCTATATCTTGAGAGGTAGGTGGTCAAATGAGGTGAATCTGATGGCATTTTAATGATAAGAGAGAGCTCTATAACTTTTATGAGGACCTCAAAGGCCCAATCACACGAGTAGATAACTCAAATTGGGGTTGAAACAAGAACCAGAGTGCTTTTCCTGATAGCTTAACCTACGTGTACTGTTCATCACATATTTCGGGATAGAAGTTGTCAAATGGGCTGAAATTTGGATGCTGAATATTTAAGATCCATATCTACAACTTTATGTGAACATTTTTCCAGAATCAGACTCCTTGAAGTTGATATTGGGCTTGGAAGTCAGAACAGAGGAGCTGTAACTGGGCCTGGGCAATGTACAGTAATTTGAACGTATCTGGAGTTATAGAAATGATGTTGGACTCAAACTAAAGCCATTTGAAAGCTAAGATTCAGGCCTACAACTTTCATGAAAACCACTTGGTTCAAAAATGATGAATGCAATGACTTCAGAGCTGCATGATTTCGGAGACAAGGAATCTCCATAATTTTCCACTCACCAAAAGTCATTTGACATTTTTCACTCATTTTCCACTCATCCACCCACTAATGACTCAGCCCACTTATCATTTTGTATCTCTAATCTTCTATAAAAGGGGTCCTTGGTAGATCATTGAGGGGTGTTAGGTGTTAGTTACTAAAAGGATGCCATTTTGTTACTAGGTTTTCTTGTAGTAATTTTTCTTTGTTCTAAATTAAAGTCATGTTCTTCTTCTTCTTCTTTTCTCTTTGTTTCTTCTTATCTATGAGTAACTAAGTTTCATTTTACTTGGGTGAAAGGGTGAAGCTCTTGGTAATAAAGTAATGTTAGATTTATTCTTCTCTTGTGCTTAAATGATTTATATTTTCTAGTAACCATTATACGTATTATAATTTGTTTCTTATAATTTAGAAACCATCTTTGTAAAGAAGAGTTCTTGATTTGTTGTAGACAAAATATTGGCACAATGAATGCTTTAACCCATTTATAAGTGGTGGTAATATTTTTAGGAAACATAATATAATTACGTATATTATTTTAAATGGACTTTTAATGTTGTATTTTCCGATTGGAACCTCTATGTTGCGAGGATTCTAATTAAGTTATAAAAGAAATTAATCTTACCTTTACTTTATTTACCAAGAGTGGATCTTTTAACCTAAGTAAATAATTTTTATCATAGTAACAAAATATTTACTTCACCTTAATTAATCTTCAACAATTCCCTGTGGATCGACCTCGGACTCCCGAGAAATTTATTACTTGAGATAACCTGCACTTGTGTTTGCAATACAACAATTAATCCCGCATCAAGTTTGTAGACTTGTTTGAAACTAAAATGTGAAAATTATAAATCATGTTTTCACAGCAAGCATAAAATTATTCAGATAGTTGGGCAAAAAAAAGAAGAGACCCACCGTCTCTATTTATAGAGTTGTAGAAGAAAATAGTCGTTGGGTGCAATTAATTCACGAAATAAATGTAAATATGGTCGTTTCTTTCTAAAATAGGATCCCATGTTTATTCAAATAAACCTTGGGTTATTCGAATAAAATGTTCTCAAAATAACCAGTTCTGGAAATGATTATTCGAATAACATGATATTTATTCGAATAACACTATTTATAAAAGATTTCTGTGTAGCAGGTCTATTCGAATAACTCTGGAGTTATTCAAATAGCCTATATAAAAATAGGTCATTCTAAAAACATTTATTCAAATAACAAAGATGTTATTTGAATAACTTTTCCAGAAACAGAGGTGCGCAGTAGGATTTTAAAACATTATTCAAATAACTCATGGGTTATTCGAATAACTCAATTAAAGCACAGATTTTCTAAACTTGATTTATTTGAATAAAGAGGCCTTTATTCGAATAACTCTATTTCAAAAAATATTTGAAAATACTTTGAGAAAGAGCTCAGATGATTTAAAAACATCAAAACCTTTTAAATTTATTTTCAAAAACATTTTTATTTTATTTTGTAAAAACCATGAGATATCCAAAAAGATCTTCGTACAAAGTGTAACACCGACCTTAGGGTGCCACATTTATGTTACTTAATTTCCAAATTACCCCTTCTACTATATAGTACGCTTTGTAATGTAAATGTGAGTTGTAAAAAAACTTCTTAATAACAATAAGATAAACTTAGCGAAAAATAAAAACATTACAACATCATCACAAATAATTTACATTATATATATAAGTCTTAGTACTGTCATACTTAAATACTTACAAACTAGACTTTCAAAATATTTAAACTTTAATTAAAACTAACATACTGCCCAAGTACTACTAGACAATAGAACCCTCAGACGGGTCCTCCTCAAACTTCTCAGCAAGTAGGAATCCGACTTGACGGGAAGTCCTACGGACTGGTGTCCGCGTAAATGACACTATACTAATCTCACTAGGAGCACGGTAGTAAGTCCCCTAGTATTGCCTAATGGATATTGGAAACTCTAGGTGTACATAAATATTTACAGTAAAATAAGGATGTCCAAGATATAGTCTACTCAAAACAATATTTAAGTCTCCTATGTACTAAATATGCTTTTTATTCAAATCAACGTGCCACGCCTCCAATCCTCCATGAAACGTCAATCTCATATACCCAAGGAAACAAGGCATCTCCATCGTCTCAAAACTCAGCTTTCTCTTTGGGAATTTGCTCCTCCTCAGCTTCTCGCACAAGTCCTTGCTCAACGTCTTTACAGATATAAATACAATACAGAATAGGCATACAAAGAGGTGAGATCACCTACGCCATTACCAATATGGTAGCAATGAAGATAAACACATACAATATCTCATACAACTATCATACATAATTACAATTATGCCATCAACATTATTTATCACAATACATATAACACATAATAATTACGATCATGTCATTAGCAATATCCAAATATTCAACAATTCAATTATCATAAACAATAATTATGATAATGCCCTCAATAACTATGCATATGCACATAAACTCAATTTCCTACTCCATGGAGCTAAAACTCAGATCGGAGAGAGTGATCAAAAAGATTTTTCTGTACCAACATGCCTCAGACCACGTGCTCAATTTTACACATCTAGCATATACACGACAGTCTTTATCAGATCTTGATTAAGAATAGTGTCTCGGTTAGGATCATTGGTGTGTTGCGTCGATCTAACCCACGGTACAGAAGAGCTATCAACTGCCCATTGTAGGAAACCCGCACCCCAATGCCCCCAAGGTCAACGAGTGACTTACACTACGCATATCGCACTCACTCAAGCGGTGTAGTCTCTCCTAGGCAATTAGCCTCATACAGTCCATCGGACCTTTCCAATGCATGTACTATGCACCATTCACAGTTCCAATTTATTATCACATATTTGAGGTCCACACATTAACCCAATAGTATCTTTACTATACTTTCATCGTGTAATCATATTTTCACATTTTCTCAATTGCGCAACAATTCTGTCGCATTTTCAAATCGCGTAAAACATTTTTCATACGTTTTAAATCAAAAATACTATTTTTCTCATTTAACACTAAAAATTGACTTTATTTTCCATATTTGCATAATAGTCCCTCAAAAAATCATATTTACAAAATAGTTCCTCTATTATCAAGTATTTACAATACAACCCCTCTTTTATGAAATATTTACAATACGACCCATCTTTAAATAATAATTTCAATATAGTCCTTCTTAAAATATTAATTACAATATAGTCTCTCTTTTATAAAATATTTACAATATGACCCCTCTAAAAATCAGTGTTTGTACTGTTTCCCCAAAATTGGTAATTCTTTCTTTTACTTCAAATATTACATCTCAAATTTTCCGAACGAGCTTCAAAACCCATAGGGTGAGCTATACGTTAGTAAACTTCAAGTATTGACATCCATTTTATTTCATAACTCATTTATTTGATTATATCAAATTGTTTTCCCAAAACCATTTTGTTTGCTACATTCAAACTTTTCCAAAATCATTTCTTTCTCAATTAAACCATTAACCTCAATCTGAAACCATCATTTTCAGGACTTTGGTCCTCTTGACCCTAGTATGGCCGTGAGCCTTCAAGCTCTTTGGAGCTCTCATGAATTCGTTCTATCATGTTATTCACATCCTAAATTACACATACACTTGCATGCATTCAAAATCGTACAGACAAGCATATTATCAAAGCTATAGTCGTACCATCACACATGCAATCACAAATATAAAACCATAGACATCACAGTCACAAACAAAGAAGCATCAAACAATAAGTGAATAAACCCTTATGGGTTTTTCACCATACACAACCATCTTTTCACCACCAAAACTTGGTTGGTGAGGTAAATCTCCCGCTTACATCTTGAAGACAAGATCTTCAAGCTCCTCCTCCTTCTCTTGATTTCATGTGAACCACAAATAAAACCCTAAAATTTGTAAACAATTAATAAAATCACAAACAAGGCTTAATAATGAAGAACCATGGAACAATCATGGTTTAGAAAATCAAAAAATAAATTTTAAACCAAAGAATCAAAAGTTTACCTTTAGGGAAGTAAGATAAAACTTGGATTTGAAGCACTTAGGATAGGATTTTGACAAAACTTCCTAAATGAAAAGTGTTTAGAAGGTTGTTTAGGTTTAGGAAATGTAAAGAGGAAAAATTATAGAAGATAGATAGTGGTTCAAGGTGCTTGGGCCGAAACTCAAGAGAGAAAAGAAAAGGAAAATGTTCTTGGTGTTCTTGGGAATTTAAGAGAAAATAAACCTAAGCTTTTTAGGTAAGTGAAAAAGTGAATAATCAGAGTGAATTTGAGAGAGTGCAGCCGTGTGACTGTATAGGAAATATTAGGAGATATACTTGAAATAAAATATCACAATTGTGTTCACATTTGAAAGCACATGGCTTGGTCATCATGTGGTCATCAAATGGTCACAAAAGACTATTCAAGAAGCTTGGAGAAGTCTCCTAGCTCTCCATGGCCATGTGGCCTCTAGGGGTTTAAGGACTTGGTTTGACTTCAATTAAGTTTAATTACATACTAATTAGATGACTAGTAATTAGGTTAGGTTTTCTAATTACACTTAATTAACTATCTAATTACATAGCTAATTAATTAAATAGGTCATTGTATATGTCATGCTTAGTCATGGCTTCTAGATGAAATTAGGATATTTAATTAGTAACTAGATTAGAACAAATTAGTAACTTGGTTAGTTCACTTAGTTTCTTAATTAGGCAATTAGGATAACTAAATTAGGTTTACTTAGTTACTTAGTAACTAGTCAAGCCATTATTATTGACTAAATCTCAACCCTTGAAATTAACTTTATTTCCTAACCATTGATTTAATCTAAGGTGGATATCATTTAGTTACTTTATCAGGATTGTTCTCACACCATTGATCTGATCAATGGTTATGATCAAAGGCATCTAAATCAAGTTGTTCATCCAATGGTCCACAAAAAAGTATATGCCACTTTATTTGACCAACTCCTATTGGTTTAGAAAAGTCCAACCATCAATTTTGACCGGTTCCTATTGGTTCATTCTAAATTAGGTTACAAAAAATACTCTAAGTACATTTTCTGTCAATTAAAATATATCGGGTCTAATAATTTATAGCAGAAGCTGCTATAAATAAAACAGCAGATATTTTTCAGTGAAATATTTTTATTTCACAGATAAATTCTAAAAATTAAAAAATTCTTTTCTATGTCACTCAGATTTAGGTTTAGTAAGATCCCCCGCCTCCAAATAAATCAGATAAGAATTTTCCAGGCCCGAAAATTATTATTTTCCCGACCCGGAGCAAATCACGCAAAACAATCAAAAATAATCTTGAAATAGTCAAATTATTTTTATAACACACAGAAAACACAAAATAGTGAAATTCTGCTATCACTATTAACATAGTCAGAATTTGGGGTGTTACACAAAGAGACTATAAGTCCTAAAGCTAATCTTGAAGTTCTTGGATTTGGTCTTCTCATCAAAACCAATCTTCATTGTAGCATAGTCAAACACACTAAATAGAGTTTCCATAATGCCAATATGATGCGTGAAATCTGCAAGTGTACGGTTTCGTCATCAAGTAATAAAAAGATCGAATCCACAGGGACTGTGTCTATGAATACTAATTAATTAATTAATTCAATTAAGTTAAACAAAAGGGAATATGATTGTTGATTAAGAAGAACGTACTAACAAAATAATTAAATAAAATCAAGAAAACAGAATTCAGAACAAAAATAGCGAATTATCAAGAAAAGGATTTTCAAATTCAATAAAGCTTCCAAGATTGGGATACCACAATGATACAAGATAAATCCTAATTGACAACCTTTTTATTAAATCTGAAATTCAATTGAAGGTGAATTACCCTAAATTAGTTAATGTTCTTTCTCAAGATACAAGATCCGTGCCCAATTAAACCAATTCCTACTCTCATGGTAATTGAATTTAAATTGAACCCATTACACTTTGTGGCAATTCATTGAATCCTCGAAAGGCTAAAACTACTCTCGTGATTTAGACCTTAAGTTCAATTCTTATGGTTCCAACACTTAGGTTCACCTCTCAGTACGTCCCTAAATGCCTATGAGATGCAAATAAGTAGCCAGCAAATTCACATGAATAAAAGCAATAAGGATTGAATCAAAGAATAATCAAGATTAATAAAAGGGGAAACAACATCAATTAATCATTATCAATGTATCAAAGGACATTGCCCAATCCTAGAAACAAAAGAAACTACTCAGACACAGAGATGAAGAGACAAGAAATCAAACTTAAAAACATCCCAAACCCGTAACAATGGAAGAAGAAGGGAGAAAGATGAAGAACCCAAGCCTCCTTTGTGCCTCCTTTTGAACCAAACTAGAACTCCCTAATTCTATTCAGAACATCTATTTATAACTTAGGGTTTTAATTGGCTAAAAAGCCCTCAAAAGAAACAAAAAGAAAAACATAAAAGCGTTAAGATCTGCGATCCACGGCTGTGGATCATTCCACGGCTAGGCCATGGATGTCTCTGTCAACAGAGCTAATTTCTGGTCCTTTGAGTTCCACGGGCCAGTGGATGGTTCCACGACAGGGCCGTGGAACTCTCTGGAATTCCCTTTTTCCTTCTTTAAGTTACCCCTCGATCCATGGCCGTGGTTTGATCCACGGGCAGGCCGTGGATCCCTCTGGAATTGCCTTTTTGCACCTTTATTGCTATCCATTAAGCTCCAACTTCAAACATGCAAGCTTTCCATCCATTCCAAGGCCAATTTAGCACCGCAGTTATCTGAACTAAGGGAAAAACTAACTAAAAAGGAAAACTAAAATGCCTAAAATGCTCAAGAATGCATGTAAAACAAGAACAAAACATGATGTTGTTTCACACACATCACAATACTAAAGAAGACACCATATGAATTGTGGAAAGGAAGGAAACCTAATGTCTCATACTTTCATGTTTTTGGATGTGAATGCTTTATGTTAAATACCAAAGATCAATTGGGAAAATTTGATTGAAAGTATGATAAATGCATCTTTCTTGGATACTCCTTAACATCTAAAGCATATAGAGTAAATAATTTGAGAATACAAGTTGTTGAAGAAAGCATGCATGTTGTATTTAATGAAACTAACTCTCTCAAAGAGAAAAATAAGCATGTAGACCATGATGATGAGTTTAAGAAGCTGCCTCTTAATGAGAACAATGGTAAAAATGACAACAAGCAAGAAGGGACAAGATCAAGTGGCAAGAAGGATTAGATCATGGATGAGAAAACTAAGGCTGGTGATGATAGAGTTGTGTCAAAAGTTGAGAGAGTTCATGAACTTTCTCAAAAACCTTCTCACCAACCCTCTCAGCTCCCAAAAGACTAGAAGCTGCATCCTTCTCACCCTAAGGAGTTGATCAAAGGAGAAACATCTATTGGTGTCAAGACCAGATCAACCTTTAGGAAACTTGAGAATTCAAATCAACTTGCTCTACTCTCTCAGATTGAGCAAAAAATCACTGAGGAAGTTTTGCAAGAAGAATCATGGATTGAGGCAATGTAAGAAGAGCTCAATCAGTTTGAGAAGAACAAAGTTTGGTCTATAGTTCTGGCACTGACGAGCGCTGAACTCAATCAAAATTATAATCGAGTTATGCCTATGGCTTGTAACATAAGAAACAACACCAGATCGTCTCTCAAGAATTGTAAATGTAATTTAATCAAATCAAGTTGAGATTGGGGAAAGGATTTGAGAATTCAACATATGAAAATAACAGAATTAAAGTGAAAGAAATTCAATTAAAAGAATAATCAATTTAGAAACCTATCTAAAATTGGGTTGATTCTATCACAGATCTTTCAACAAACATTTGAATTGCAATTGAATGGTTAATTTGGATCCAACCAAAATCTTTGCATCAAATCCAGAATTCATACTAGACAATCATCTAGAATTCAATTAACAATTGATACACAAATTCGCAATCGCATAATTTATGTTAGGATCTATGTTAATTTGATCTCCGAATTCAATTAACCTAGGCACAAATAAGTAACCTAACCTCTTTAATTTTATGATTAATTCAGATCAATTACCTAAATTCAACACAATTCTCAATCTTAAATCAAGATCAAATCAGATTAAACATAAACATAATCACCATTCATGCATTCAAGATTAAGAAGAAGAGGAAGAAGAAGAGGAATCCAATTGCAATTTAAATACAAACAAGAACAAAGATCTCAAGAATTCAAACCACAATTTCTTTAAGAATCTTTGAATTGATTACAGAAGTTTAGCTCTCTGTGGCCTTCACCACGAAGAAGCTTGAGGAAGAAGAAGGAAGAAGAGAGAAAAATGTAGATCTAGAGAGAGAAGGTGAGGAAAGTGTGGAATGAAAAATTGATCTCAGATTTCTCTTTCTATAGCTATAAACTAACTCTTATTTTAGCCTCACATTATTAGAATCCTATTAGTTACAAAGTTGGGTCCATTATGAGTAATTGGGCCCAAACCCATGTAATTTCAAGGTCTACAACTCAAGTTATGCCCATTTAAGTGATATAAACTCGTCAACAACTCATCTCTATTTTCTAGCTGCAATTGCATGCCCAAAATGACATATTTTGGAAACGTGATTTGCATATGAATTGAAGATATATGTCTTAGCTTTCAAATGTCATTTTTTAGGCCCATATCATATCTATAGCCCAAGTTATGCACTAATTGGTGCACACTGCTTGGGTTCTAGTAACAGAACCTGTGTTCTGACTTCCAGGCCCAATTAGCTCCACTAGATGTCTGATTCTGCCCTGGATCTCTTCGTGAAAGTTGTAGATGTCACTCTCATCTTTCCTACAAGGTAAGATACATAATTTTAAGACATCTAGAACTCAAGATATGGCCGAAATACAGAAACATTGTAAAATCTCAATAATGTTGGAAAAGATCAATTAAGCCCAATTTGAGCCTAAACATACAAAAGATGACTAAGTCCAATCAATTAAGTACATAGAGAGTGTAAAAGACTAAAAATTAGGATTTATTAATGTATAAAATATGTAATTATCAAATTCTCCTACACTCAGCTTTTGCACTCCGGGGCAAATCAAAAAAGACTAAAACTAGGGAACAAAGAAAAACAATACAAACTCAAAAGCTAAAAACTCTAAAAGACTAAAATTCCAATGATATTCAAGAATGCAAAAGTTATAAGCAAGAAGAGCAACCAAAGATTTAAGGGAACAAAGCATTCATGAGGTAACATTTATTCACATCTCAAACCAACAAGCAAAGTATCTTCAATTTGAAAAGCATGAATCAAGAATGATAGATCCTCACAAGATACACTCTCAATCCCTCAAGTGTTTACAAGGTAAGTATTTCACTCAATTCAACCCATGATAATTGTACTACCATAAGTTTGCTTATCTTCTACTTCTCCACCACTCAAACACATGCACACACAAATTAAGAGGACTTTATTCAAGGTTGTAATGGGGCCATGGTAAGGGAAGGAAACAATATAGATATGAAAAGTTAAATACCCAAGAGAATGAAAGAGCATTGGGGAGAAACTCAAATGACAAGCAACAAGCATGAAATTTTACCCCTAATTCCATATAATACACATTTTCTTTACATATTCCTTCTCTTCTTTATTTTTTTCTTTTCTTTCACAACCTTTTTGCATTTATTCCTTTTCTTTTCTCTTTTTTTTTTACATTATATTTTTTATATTTATTTTTTTCTTTTCATTTGGCTTTTTTTTTTTTTTTTTCTTCTTTCTTTCTTCTTCTTTTTTTTACCAAACACTTTGCATATTGCACACCAATTTGCACAACCCTCACACTTGAACTATTAATTACCCACAAACAAAAGAGCTCCTCCAATGAAAATGAACCAATGCTCTCTCATTCCCTAAGGTAAGGAAAAAACATAGTTTTTCATATAAGGCATATAATAAGCTAAAACAAAGGTTAGGTAATAGGCTCAAGGGGGTTAATCAAAGGGAAATGATGCAAGGTTGACTATTTGGTCAAAGTAGCTAATTTAAGAAAGAATGTCTCAATCATGTTCATGCATACAAGTGAAAATGTAGCCTCAAAAAGAATCAAAGCAAGTTCTAGAGTGATCAATTGACATAAGTGATAATCATACAAGAAAGAGGAGAATGACCTAAATGCTAAATCCATCTATCAATAGGCTTAAAATCTCAGGAGGTATGCATCTGCCAAACTTAATCCATCAATTAAACATCCAAAACCAAGCATGTCAAATTTAAGAAGGAAGAAAATTTATTCAATCATGCTATGAACCTTGGAATTTTAATTGCTTCAAACTCATAAACTTCACAAATCTCAAAACAACATTGGAAAACAATTAAAAACATAATTTTTTTATTTAAAACAGAAAATAGAAAATAGAAAATAGAATTAAAAACAGAAATAGTAGTAGATAAATAACATAAACAATAGAAAATAGAAAAAAAATTAGCAACAAAGAGAAAATTAATAGCAAAAACAGAAGAAATGTCAAAAATAGAAGCAAAAAACTAAAAATAGAAATAAAATAGAAACAACAGAACTAAAAAATTAAACAACAAATAACAAAACATTAATGAGAAAAATTAGCAAAACAAAAATTAGCAAAACAACAGCATTAAAATTGTAAACAACAACAAAACCAGAATGCTAAAATTCCTCCGCCACACTTAAATTTTATATTGTCCTCAATGTAGAGCATAAAAATCAATTGCAAACCATCAATAGCATCAACAAATTTGAGACAAGCAAAATATAAGAGAGGGGAAAGAAACATCCTTCTCAAGTGTGTTCGATGAAGAGACTTCCACCAGGATCCCATTGGCAAAAACATAATAACCAAGATATGCTGGAAGCATGACAGCTTCCACCAAGGTCCCATTAGCCCTCCATAATTCCCTTGGAATTCGTCGAAGTGATATCACCGGGATGCCAGGCTTTCTTATGCTCTCTTGGGATTTGTAGAAATCTCTCCTCCTGTTGAACAAGGAGGTTCTTGGCCACAATCATAGGGAGCTGCTCATCATCCGCCAAGTATGCATATTTCAGGTGTTCGGGTAATGGTTTCAGCTCTAACTTTGGTGGCTGCACTACAGAAGGTTGTAATCTAGGGGGCTACAATGATTTTGCTTCTGCTGCTTGAAGCTCTGCATATATATCACCTGTTGCATAATCTGCAAATGCAGGAACAGATTCATCATATCCCAAAAATACAAAAATTTTAGAATACACAGAACACAACCTATCACCATCACAACAAGCACACAAAGCATCACACACAAAGTCATCAAAATCAACAATCTCAAGAAACTCCTCACACAAGTCAGCATATGACCTATTAACCAAATCATCAATTAAATTAATATGAAAGACAAAATGTTCTTCCATGGGATATTTCATAGCATCAAGAATATTAAACCTCACTATAGGGACTCAAAACTGACTCAAAACGTAAAGCAATGGTAAAAATTACACAAAAACTTAACAGAAACTATATCTAAATATTTTTAAAAATTATGGGACCACCACATTATGAAAACTACACAAAAATGAAACTAAAAAATGTAAAAAAAAAATTAAAAATTTAAAAAAGTTGTATAACGATGGAATTTTGGAAAACTAGGGGTGACCTCACAATTATTGTGAGCCTTGTTTATTTGACCATTTTCCTTCAACTGACAAAGTTTCAACTCATTCTGGGCACGTTTGTTGTCAACACAAATTCTGCAAAGTGACCCGTAATCACCCATTTTAGCCTGAAAACCATCAAAACACAGCAACTCAGGGTTGGTGAGGGAACTTAATATGATTAGATTGCAACTAACAATTCCCGCCAACGGCGCCAAAATTTTGTTGAGCACCGAACTCAATGAAAATTATAACCGAGTTATGCCTATTGTTTGTAACATAGGAAACAACACCGGATCGTCTCTCAAGGATTGTAAATGTAATTTAATCAAATCAAGTCGAGATTAGGGAAAAGGATTTGAGAATCCAAAATATGAAAATAACAGAATTAGAGTGAAAGAAATTCAATTAAAAGAATAATCAATTTAGAAACCAATCTGAAATTGGGTTGATCCTATTATAGATCTTTCAACAAACATTTGAACTGCAATTGAATGGTTAATTTGGATCCAACCGAAATCTCTGCATCAAATCAAGAATTCATACTAGACAATCATCTAGAAATCAATTAACAATTGACACACAAATTCGCAATCGCATAATTAATGTTAGGATCTATATTAATTTGATCTCTGAATTGAATTAATTTAGGCACAAATCAGTAACCTAACCTCTTTAATTCTATGATTAATTCAGATTAATCAACCTAAATTCATCATAATTATCAATCTTAAATCAAGATCCAATTAAATCAAACATAAATAGAATCACCATTCATGCATTCAAGATCAAGAAGAAGAGGAAGAAGAAGAGGAATGCAATTGCAATTCAAATACAAAAATAGAACAAAGATGTCAAGAGTTCAAACCATAATTTCTTCAAGAATCTCTGAATTGATTGCAGAAGTTTAGCTCTCCATGGCCATCACCACGAAAGAGCTTGAGGAAGAAGAAGGAAGAAGAAAGAAAAATGTAGCTCTAGGGAAAGAAGGTGAGAAAAATGTGGAATGAAAAACTGATCTCGGATTTCTTTTTCTACACCTATAAAATAACTCTTATTTTGGCCTCACATTAGAAGATTCCCATTAATTACAAAGTTGGGTCCATTATGAGAAGTTGGGCCCAAACCCCATGTCATTTGGAGGTTTACAACTCAAGTTATGCCCATGTAAGTGACATAAACTCGTCAACAAGTTGTCTCTATTTTCCATCTACAATTGCACCCCCAAAACGATGTATTTTAGAGACTTGATTTGCATATGAATTGAATATATATGTCTTAGCTTTCAAATGTCACCAGTTTCAAGCCCATATCACATCTACAGCCTAGGTTACGCCCTGATTGGTGCACACTGCTCGGGTTCTAGTAACAGAACCCGTGTTCTAACTTTCAAGCACAATTAGCTCCACTAGATGTCTGATTCTTCCCTAGAGCTCTTCATGAAAGTTGGAGAGATCTCTCTCATCTTTCCTACAAGGTAAAATACAAAATTTGTAGACATCTAGAACTCAAGATACGGTCGAAATACAGAAATAGTGTAAAATCTCAATAATACTGAAAAAGATCAATTAAGCCCAATTTGAGTCCAAACTTACAAAAGATGACCAAAGTCAATCAATTAAGTACATGGAGAGTGTAAATGACTAAAAATTAAGGTTTATTAATGTATAAAACATGTAATTATCAAATTCCCCCACACTTAGCTTTTGCACTCCAGGGCAAATCTGAAAAGACCAAAACTAGGGAACAAAGAAAAACAATACAAACACAAAAGCTAAAAACTCTAAAAGACTCAAATTCCAATGATATTCAAGAATGCAAAAGTTATAAGCAAGAAGAGCAACCAATGATTTAAGGGAACAAAGCATTCATGAGGTAACATTTATTCACATTTCAAACCAACAAGCAAAGAATCTTCAATTTGAAAAGCATGAATCAAGAATGATAGATCCTCTCAAGATACACTCTCAATCCCTCAAGTGTTTACAAGGTAAGTATTTCACTCAATTCAACCCATGAAAATTGCACCACCATAAGCTTGCTTATCTTCAACTTCTCCACTACTCAAACACATGCACACACAAATCAAGAGGACTTTATTCAAGGTTGTAATGGGGGCAAGGTAAGGGAAGGAAGCAATATAGATATGAAAAGTTAAATACCCAAGAGAATAAAAGAGCATTGGGGAGAAATTCAAATGACAAGCAACAAGCATGAAATTTTACCCCTAATTCCATATAATGCACATCTTTTTTACATATTCCTTCTCTTATTTATTTTTTTCTTTTCTTTCACAACCTTTTTGCATTTATTCATTTTCTTTTCTTTTTTTTTTTTACATTCTGTTTTTTTTTTATTTTTTTTCTTTTCATTTGGCTTTTTTTTCTTTTTTTTTTTTTTTTTTTTTTTTTTTTTACCAAACACTTTGCATATTGCACACTAATTTGCACAACCCTCACACTTGAACTATTAATTATCCACAACCAAAAGAGCTCCTCCAAAGAAAATGAACCAATGCTCTCTCATTCCCTCAGGTAAGGTAAAAACATGATTTTTCACATAAGGCATATAATGAGCTAAGACAAAGGATAGGCTATTAGGCTCAAGGGGTTAATCAAAGGGAAATGATGCAAGGTTGACTATTTGATCAAAGTAGCTAATTCAAGAAAGAATGCCTCAATCATATTCATGCATGCAAGTGAAAATGTAGCCTTAAAAAGAATCAAAGTAAGTTCTAGAGTGGCCAATAGACATGGGTAAAAATCACACAAGAAATAAGAGAATGACATAAACGCTAAATCCATCCAACAATAGGCTTAAAATCTCACAAAGTATGCATCTACCAAACTCAATCCATCAATCACACATCCAAAACCAAACATGTCAAATTTAAGAAGGAATAAAATTTATTCAATCATGCTACGAACCTTTGAATTTTAATTGCCTCAAACACGTAAACTTCACAAATGTCAAAACATCATTGGAAAGCAATTAAAAACATAATTTTTTTGTTTAAAACAAAAAATTAAAAAAAATAAAAAATAGAATTAAAAACAAAAATAGTAGTAGAAAAATAACATAAACACAAAAATAGAAACAACAAAAATCGGCAATAGCAAAAAATTAATAGCAAAAATAGAACAAATGTCGAAAGCAGAAACATAAAATTAAAAGCGAGAAACAAAATTAAGACTGAACATTAAAACATAAATGAATTTAAATGCAAAAAAACTGAAAATAGAAATAAAATAGAAACAACAGAACCAAAACATTAACAAAAAAATTAGTAAAATAGAAAATAGCAAGACAACAGCATTAAAATTGCAAAAAACAACAAAAACAAAATGCTAAAATTCCTCCCCCACACTTAAATTTTACATTATCCTCAATGTAAAGCACAAAAATCATTAACAAACCATCAATAGCATCAACAAATATGAGACAAGCAAAATAAAAGTGAGGGGAAAGAAACATCCTTATCAGGTGTGGTAGATGGAGAGACTTCCACCAGCATCCCATTGGTTGTGATTAGACATATGCCTTTGAAGACTTATTTTGATGATAACAAACGTGAAGTCAAAAATGAAGATGATGGAAAGATCAAGTCCAAGATCTTATGAGAATAGCTTTAGGACTTAGAGTCTTTTTGTACAGAACTCACTTTAATATCTCATTGTTTTGAAAGAACAGATAAAATTTGGTTTAAAAAGAAACTTAAGTGCTTTTGAAATGTTTTTTTTTTCAAAACTGGTTTTTAATAGTTTTATTCGAACAACAGCTAGTCTATTCGAATAAACCATTCCAACTAGTTCTGTCTGTTAAACCATTATTCGAATAGCATCAGTTTTATTTGAATAAAGTCTTTCAAATTTTGCTACGTGTTTATGGTTTTTCAAAATGCTATTCGAATAGCATTCTGGCTATTCGAATAAAAAAGGTTTTAGACTATTTTGTTAAAAACATTATTCGAATAACTCAGCTGTTATTCGAATAATCCCTTTCCTTCATAACTCTGGTCTTAACAGAGTTATTCGAATAACACATTAGTTATTTGAATAACCCATATCAGTTTGTTCTTCACGAAGCTTTTATAAACAGTGTTGTTCAAATAATACCTAAATCTATTCAAATAAACACAGCCCTTTACGTATACTGATATGAAAATATCTTTTGAAATTATGAGTTTTAATCATACCCAACGGCTATTTCTTTGAATTTTCTCTATAAATAGAAGCCTTGGGTCATCTCTAAAATTGCCTAACACTCTGAATTATTTTCTACTTGCACTAACTCGTGAATTTATTTTCTATGCTCTATTTTCGATCAAAACTTTGAGATATGCTGTGAGAGCTCCATTAGCACTTCAATTTGTATAAATTGCTCTGAGTGAGAGTTTCTCTTCATCTATTTTCTGCTATTCTGTATCGAGGGTTAGGTATCCCTCAAGGTTTGTATAAGGGTGAGGTATCCCTGCAGGCTGAGGCTTTAGCACAAGGGTAGAGTTTCCCTGTGTGTGAAAAGTGCTCTTTTGTATAACGGTTGCAAGCACCTATTGAAGCTTGTATACATAGTGAAAAATCTCAACTTTTATTTCGAGGACTAGATGTAGACCACAAGTGGGTTAGTGGTCGAACCAGAATAAATAATGTGCCTGCTTCTCTCTTCTTAATCTCTTTATTTTATGCAACTTTACTTTATTACATATTTATCCTTTGCTATTTCTCTTTCTTAAAGCTTTTCTTCTACATCTCGTTATTTTTGTGTTTTTTATTTGATAATTTTAATATTTGTGTTTTCTCTAAAAGAGGTTTGTGAAAAGTTTTTATACTCAATATTAGTCATAGCAACCATTACCTAAGAGGGGGGTGAATTGGGTATAAATTTTTTTTCACAAATGCTCTTAAAATAAACACAAATATTTAAGCTATTAAATAAAAGAAAAGAAATTGCGAGAAGAAGAATAAAAGCTTTGAGAAAAGTAAATAAATAAATGTGTAATAATATAAAATTACGTAAAATAAAGAGATAGAGAAGAGAGAAGCAGGCACAATATTTATCCTGATTCGACCACTGACCCACTTATGGTCTACGTCTAATCCTCGAAAACAATCCGAGATTTTTCACTATGTATACAAGCTTCAATAGGTGCTTGCAACCGTTACATAAAAGAGCACATTTCACACACAGGGAAACTCTACCCTTGTGCTAAAGTCTCAGCCTGCAGGGATACCTCACCCTTATACAAACCTTGAAGGGATACCTCACCCTTATACAAATCTTAAAGGATACCTCACCTTCAATATAGAAGAATAGAAATATAGAAGAATAGAAACTCTCACTCAGAGCAAATAATACAAATTGAAGTGCTAAGAGGCTCTTAAATGATATCTCAAAATTTCAGCAAAAAGAGCACAGAAAATAGGCGTAAATTATAAATCACATTTTTCAAAGCAAGCATAAATTAAATAGATAGCTAGGCTTCTTACAGACGAGACCCGCGGTCTCTATTTATAGAGTCAGATAGAAAATAGCCGTTGTAGAAATTAATTTTGTAATTATTATGAAAAAAGTGTCCATTACATACTATATCAGGATCTGTGTTTACCGTGTTTATTCGAATAAGCCTTCTGTTATTCAAATAACACGTTCTTTTAAAAACGTTCCTGAAAAAGGTTATTCAAATAACACAGGTGTTATTCGAATAATGCTGCCACAAAAAACTTCCTTTAGAAAACTAGTTATTCGAATAACTCTAAGTTTATTCGAATAACATTGGTTAAAACAGATTTCTGGGAAACAGTTCTATTCAAATAACGAACGAGTTATTCGAATAGCTAATATGAAATAAGCCATTCTGAAAACTCTTATTCGAATAACAAGAGTGTTATTCGAATAACATTTTAAAACACAGAGTCACGCAGCAGCCAAATTTAAAGCTTTATTCGAATAACCAATGAGTTATTCGAATAACTCAGTTTGTAAAACAGTTATAAATGTTTGAAAAACATCCCAGAAAGTTTATCAAAAACACCAAAACATTTTTAAGTTATTTTCAAGATCAAAACAGTTTTGGTATAAGTTTAAGGAAGCATTTTTGTTTTATCTTGATGCACTAGGAGATATCCAAAGAGATCCTCGAACAAAGAGACTCTAAGTCCTAAAGCTATTCGTATAAGATCTTAGACTTGATCTTCCCATCATCTTCATTTTGTCTTCATGTTTGTTATCATTAAAAACATTCTTCGAAGACATATGTTTAATCACTTGCTCCTTGTGTTGAGCTTAATTGAGATCTTTTGCTTTCTTGTTGCAATGCTCACTCTTGGTACTTGGACTATCCTACAAAGTATTGCTCATTCAAACAAGCATAATTAGTCCGAAATCATAATTCAATATTTTTATATGCATGATTCATAAATGTATAACTCTATTTAGTTTAACATGCATATAAAAGTTTCATATACATATCCAAATAAGATATTTATCAATTATTAATGGATATGCTCTATATAAGATGCAACAAAGAACATAAGCAAAGTATTCTTTTTGTCTTATATTTGTCATCATCAAAACTTAATATATAAAACCATTTGGGCAAACTTATTTCCACAATCTCCCCCTTTTTGATGATGACAAATCACCAAAGAAAAAATATATTGAGCAATATACAATAATGAATATTCATGTAAGCATATCAATCAATTAACACAAGAACATATTTTTTCTTTCCAATTTTCACTCCCCCTATTTGACATCAACAAAAAAGCTTAGAAAGAGAAAAAAATATTTTCTCCCTCTTATAGATTCTACATATGATTCAAGAATAGAGAGATGAAATAAGCATGTTTTTCAAGATATAGAAGATTATTCATGCAATGCTTGTCATATTTTTGTATGTCAATATTTAGCATATGATAGTAATAAACACTTTATGTAATCAAACAAAGATGTAAGGCAAGAGATATAAACAACTCAAGAGCTAGGCTCCCCCTCAAAATGTGCATATTATCAAAATAATAGATAAAGAAAATATGTATGCGAAGACCATGTAAGCACATTACTTTAAAGAAAAGCAAGGCAAATATACATCTTCTTAATCCTTTAAACAAAAATCATTTTACAACTTCTCCCCCTTTCAAAAGGAATTTTATAAGAGCACATTATATTTTCAAAAGCATTTTAGAAGGGTAAAAATATTTTATATTAAAAAACACATATTCATTGAGACAGATCAATCCAAGTCAAAAGAACATAAGTACATCTCCTTGATGAAATATGCTATAGGGATCAAAGCATGTATAGAACTAATATCATTCACCCTAAATGCAATGACAAAATAGCAAGTTAATATCTAATTAGGTACTTTGTCAATGCTAAGCATACTTCTCATGTAAAGAAAGCATATAATCATTTAAGATCAATTTTTTAACAAGTATCATATGATCCATACCATATAGAATACCACAAAATCTAAGGGATAGAGATACTTATTGAGTTAGATAAAGAGTGATGCTTCTTTAGAATGTTCTTCGTTTATTTGTCCTTTGAGTTTGAGCTTTCTTCCATTAAGTATTTCATTCCATTGCACTTGAAGAAATGCTTATTTATCTTCCTTTTCATTTGAATTCCATTCAACTTTTCTCGTTTATCCACATATGCTTGTATGTAAAAATCTGATGGCTATATTTGAAACACATAGAGAGACTTGCAAAGCTAACTTTAAAAGTCCTCTAAAACATAAGTTAGCATCAAATATCATGTAAGCCCATTTATAAGCATAATTTTGATTGATATATAATTTAAAGCATGTATCACATTATCAACCATGCAATGTTAGCTTTAACAAGAATGCATGAAGTACATATGAACTTGAATAAATAATAAAAAAATAGTTTAAGCATTTTAAGGCATGATTCAAGTTTATCAAGAAACATATGATCATCATCAAAACTTATTTAGGCATTTTTAGGAAAAAAATAATTATCATGTAAGGTATGTAAAGGTATAACGCAACTCTCTACTTCTCTAACTAGCATATGATATCAAATTTAAAATATAAAAAAAGGATAATAGTTTGATATCACCAAAAATGTACTTTTTGAATTTTTGTAGATGACTTTCACTTCCATCAACTTCCAAGCTTCAAGCTTTCATGAGGGAATAGAAATTCTTTGTACCCCTTTTAAAAAGTTGAGTCCTTTTAAACTTTACTATCCTCAAGTTGAACTTATTCCATTTAAATGCTTGCTTGAGGTAGTTATCATCCTACAATACAATTCAAAGTACTTTCATTGGTATCCATCAATTTTGGATCCATAGAGGTTAGTCATTATGCCAAACTCATAAGCAAATAAGCATTCAAAATAATAAAACAACAAATGAGTTCACAAAGGCAAAAGATATTTCATTTCATTGATCAATTTAGCCAAGTACATATATTTATCAAAAGAATAGTCAATTACATTTAATTAAGCATTTGTATTTTCAGTCTAATTAAAAAAAATTTAACATGTACAACAAATTCTTAAGAAAAGAACCAACAGAACCTTTTCATGCAGATTGTGTTTATTTGAATAAAAAGGATGTTATTCGAATAGAAGAAGATCCTATTCGAATAGAGGATCTGGGAAGGCCAAACGTTTTGGCCATTTAACAAGATTTATTCGAATAACTTGGGGGTTATTCGAATAAGCAGAGATCAAACATAAGAGACTGATAAAAGAAGTTTTGAGTTATTCGAATAGTCTAAGGTTTATTTGAATAGATAGAGATCAAAGGTTAAGACTGATAAACTAAGGTTTTGGTTATTCAAATAAAGAAAGAATTTATTTGAATAGACAGTAAACACTACAAACACAAAACTAACATAGAAGCTAGTTTATTTGAATAAACTGAGTGTTATTCGAATAAAGATGATATCCAACACAAATTTTGATCAGCTTTAAAGAACTTTATTCGAATAAGCTTATATTTGTTCAAATCAAAAAACACAGTAAAACATATGTTCAGAAAGTGATTTAAGTGAGAATTAACTTACCCAAATATAAAGTACCTGCAAAACAAGATTTAGGATATCTCTGAAGCTTAAGTTAGTAAAAGATTCAAGGGAGATAAAACTCAAGCTCAATGATATTATCATTAGACATGTCATTTCAAACAAGAAGTATACTTTATCTAGCATATTAACATGTAGAAATATTTTCAAATTATAAGGCTAGAAAAGCATAATAAAAGTTTTCACTTATCCAAAAATTGTAAGTTCAAACTTCACGGAGATAAGGAAGAGAGCTTGAAATTATTTCTGGTCTTTGTACTTGCAGCAACTACTTTCAAGATGCCAAAGTCAGCTCTTGGCCTTCAAGCATACCTACAACACACTTCATTTTTTTTTACTTTTGGTACCCAAATTTTCTTGGGTCCTTGTGTGTTAGTTTTTGAATATTAATCTATTATGCTCTCATAAAGATTAATTTTTCATAGTATGTAAATCGAGCACAATAAATTAAATAATTAAATACCATTAAGCACATAGTTGATAGCATGCTTACTTTCATGATATATAGACAATTTTAAAGCATATAAAGCATACATAAGCATTATAGACCCTTATGTACTAAGATATATAATAAATTAATGAATTATGATACAATAAGAATGAACATAATTATGTGTTAAATATAATATTCAAATTTTATCAAGTACACATGATTCTATCCTCTACCTAAGGCTTACAAGGAATATACCTCATATTCATTATTATCATTTTTAAGCGAATGTGCATAACAGGTGAAAACTTTTGATACCTTGGCCTTGGAAATCAAGAAAATGCTTTTTCTTACCTATTGCTTCTCTTTTGAAGTTTTGAACTTTACAAGCCCTACATTTTGAACTTGAGAAGTTTTTATTGAAGTCATCTTCCTTCTTTGACCAAAGTTTCTACCATTGGACTTTGGAAACATTCTCCTTGATGACTCCTCTTTCTTGTGACCAATTTGTCCATCCTTTTGAGAAATATTTTGCAAAATTGAAATATTAGGAGGATATTTTGGTACCCACTTCATTTTGGGTTCTTGAATGTTAGTATTAGGGCCTTTAGGATTTTTAGGAACCCATACCATACAATTTCTCATATAAGAATTTCTTCTATAATTGCATAAATGAGAAATATGTCCTAGATGACCACAAAAATTACAAACAATTGAATTTAATGATGGCTTGATCATTTGAATATCATTTTGAAAAAACTTAAGCCTTTTGTTGTTTTTATATTTTAATTTATTTTTGCCATAAACTTTGCTTGAATTTTCACATGGAATAACACTAATTTTATTCTTATTAACAAGCATAGAATTTAAGCAATTACAATCATTAGCTTTGGCAAGTTTGGAATATAAGTCCTCAACTCGATTTTCTATATCACTGCACTTTTCACAAGAAGTTGAGATTTTATATTTTAAAAACATTTCCTCATTGTTCAGCTAATGCAAATGGCTCATTTGAGTAAAGCCTCGATTTGTACTTGACATCAATTAATCAATATCTCTCATCAACATTGACTCCATTAATCAGGTCAAACCACTGGCATCATAAAAGAAATACTTTGTTCTGACCTAGATATGACAATTCCAATATCTCTTCAAGGATGCCGAAATAGTGTAAGTCATTCTCACCATATATACTTCCTCTAATGCAAAACCCAATGTCCATGGTTGTTAGCCATGGCAACCATTACCCAAGAGGGGGGTGAATTGGGTGATGACAAGTTTTAATGCAACTTTGACAAATTATGCATTTTGATATTTCCAATCAACACATTCAATGGAATAAGTCTAACAAATGTACAACTATTATAGATTACTCAAATATAACTTAGGTTATGGGATAAATCATGCAAATAAGCTAGATATCAAGATCAACTCAAGCATATATAGTTAAAGCACAAATATAAAGAGATAGCGTTGAGAGAATCAAACACAAGGATTTATCCTGCTTCAGCCACCAACCACTTGTGGCCTACATCCAGTCCTCAAGTAAACCACCCAAGATTTTTCACTATCTTCAAGCTTCAACAGGTGCTTGACAACCTTTACAATTGAGAACACTCAATACACCTTAGGATACCTCACCTTTGTACTTGAATCTCAAACAGGGATACCTCACCTTTTACAACTTTTGAGGGATGCCTCACCCTCAAGGGATACCTTACCCTTTTCTCTAGAAGGATACCTCAGCCTCTACAATCCTTGAGGGATGTCTCACCCTCTTTACAAATTAAGGAATACCTTACCCTTGATAATCTTTGAGAGATACCTCACTCTCTTCATAAATAATCAAAGTTTTTAAAAGATAAAACTCTCACAAGAGTAGATTAATACAAATTGAAGCTCTAGCAATGCCCCTTTTGAATATCTTAAGTTTTCTCACAAAAATAGGGCAAAAATGTTTTTAGGATTTGATTCTCGTATATGAGTGTTAGATTGATGTTCTAAATTTAAGTTTTGCCCTTAAAGAAGCCCCAAGGCAAATATTTATAAGTTTTGTAAGTAAAGGAGCCATTGGGACATTTTTAGCCAAGCATTAAATGCCTTTAATATAGTCGTTGGACTCTGTCAGATTGCTTGTAATCGATTACACAGCAAATGTAATTGATTACATTGTTGTTCCAATGTGTTCTTGGCTTTCTAGGCTCTATGTAATCGATTACATTCTTAGTGTAATCGATTACAAGGCCTCTGACTTGCTTTGTAATTGATTACAATATCCATGTAATCAATTACATACCTTCTTGAACGTGTTCTTTCCTTTCTGGGTCCAATGTAATCGATTACATTACTGGTGTAATCGATTACAAGGCCTCTGACTTGCTTGTAATCGATTACATACTCCATGTAATCGATTACCAGCTCTCTATTTAACTTGTAATCGATTACAAAATATGTGTAATCGATTACCTTGGCCTTTGAACACATTTTTCAAGTCCAATTAAGTATGTAAGTCATTTCTAACACTTAGATCATTGGATTAAACATAAATGCCTTCATGAATATTGAATCCAAGATTAAAAACAACATTTCTTGAAAAACATGTTTAACTTTGAATTTACAAGCTGATTTTGAAAACGATATTTGGAAAAACATTTAAGAATCTTTGAGATACTTAAAGGGCATTTTACATTGATATTCTAAGACCTATATCTAATATACCTCTTTTGATCTTGGTCTTCTCTTTTGATCTTAGTCTTCATATTTGGCTTTGTTATCATCAAAAACTCATTTGATATGCTTCAAGACATAAGCATTCACAATGGTAGCTTTATTTTGTTCATACTCCTTAGTATGGAACCTATACCCATTAACTATTAACGCATTGTAAGAAGTAACAGACTTGGATGGACCATAACTCATCTATTAAATCATTCAATCCTCAACTTGACCTATATTTACCTATGAATCATTACGAAGAGAACAAATAGTTATAACATTTAGTATTAGTATAACAAATATTATTTTTTATATGATCTATATGATTATGGATGAAAGAACTCACTAGATGTTTTAACCACCTACTGGAGTCCTTATCCTAAAGTTCTAATATTTGATCTTCAGAGATACTAGAATTTGTCTCCTTTAGCAAATTCTTGAATTATCTAATCAATACAATAATTAATATTGAACATAATATAATTGGAAATTTATTAAATAGCTAAGTTAGTGAGTAGACTTACTGAGATAGGGTTCTACTTCTCTGCAATTTATAAGTACATAAGTCTCAGCAATTTAAAGCTCCACATCTGTCAAGAATCTATTACGACCTCTCCTGATAGGGTGGCATGGATGTTTAAAAACAGACAAGAATTCATTAGTCATATCTTCCCCACCATCGTCATTTCGAGGAACTTGAGTGCGCCTTGTCTGTAGTTGTGGAACAAAATACATGGAAGCAAAATTAATATTTTCTTCTAATTTATATGCTTCACAGATAGACTCTTCAACTCTCGCCTTATTTTGAACCTTCCTTTTCAAGTACAACATACACCTGTGAAATGGTTACATCCATCTACATTGCATGGGTCCTCTAACCTTAGCTTCATAAGGGAGATGCACAACTAGATGTTCCATCACATCAAATAATGTTGGCAAAAAAAAATATTCTTTAACTTGCAAATTGTTTCAATGATGGAAAGCTCTGCATTCTCCATAATGGAATTACATATTTTAATTGCACAAATTTCTTTAAAGAACAAGCTGAACTCTATTAATGCTCCCCATATAGGTTTTGATAACATATGATGAAACGCCAAAAGAATTAACATTTGCATAAAAACATGTCAATCATGACTTTTTATTCCATATATCTTCCCATCATCTAAATTGATGCAACGTGAAATGTTTGATGCATACCCATCAGAATGTTTCAATTGTTTAATCCATTCACATATTATCCTCCTTTGATTGACATTTAATACATAAGTTGCCTTCAGTTTTTTATACTTGTTATTCTCAACAATCAATTCTAAGGTAGGACATTTGCATATCATCTTCAAATCTTCTCTTGCATTTGCATTATCTTTTGTCTTGCCTTTTATGTCCATAACAATGATGAAGATATTCTCAAATACATTCTTCTCAACATGCATAACATCCAAATTAAGTTGTATTAGATTAGTGGACCAATAAGGCAATTCCCAAAATATGCTCTTCTTCACATAGTTGTGAAATTCACCAAAGCCACGTTGTTTTTTGTTACGTGAATTCAAGCCAAAAATGACTTCTTTAAGCTAAGTCACTCTATTCAAGACATTTGTCTCACTCAATCGTTGTGGCGGCAAAAACCTTTTCACTATTGAATTCTTCTTAAAAGAGTACCGATCACAACGAAACGAATGTTCAAGAGGAAGATATTGATGATGGAAATCAAACCAGCAACATTTCCTACTATGCTTCAATATAAATGACTTATTGTTCTCCATATAATAGGGGCAAGCTAGTTTTCCATGAGTGCTCCATCCACTTAACATTCCATAAGTTGGAAAGTCATTTATTATCCATAACAAAACTATTTTCATATTAAAATTTTGCTTATTCCATGCATCAAAAATGTTCACCCTATAGTCCCGCAAAATATTTCTGTCATCAATCAGGGGTCTAAGATAGACATCTAAACTTTTACCCGGTGACTTTGGTCGAAGAATCATAAGAGTAAGGAATATGTATTCGCTTCTCATACACATACTTGAGAAAAAATTATAAGGTGTGACAAAAACAGGCTAACATGAGTATGGAGTAGCTGAACCACTGAATGGATTAAAACCATCAATGCAAAGGCCAAGCCTAACATTTCGAGTTTCTAGCCAAATATCGAAAGGATGGCGTCAAAACATTTCCAAGCATTAGCGTTAGTTAGAAGCACGATCATTGATTTATCTTAACGCACTCCATTCGCATGCCAGTGTGTAACATCCTCTACAACATGTTAGACTTATAAATAATTACAAAGGTAGCTTAATACTTGCTTAATATGCATGTTTGATTTTGTGATAATCTGAGTTAGTTTAGGCACGTGTTGCAAATCGAAAGGTAAAAAATAGCTTAAAATGACCCAGATGTTAGCTTAAATGGCTTAGCTAATGGAAATAGGTGTGGATAATTTATTTTTAAGTCATAAATATGTATTCTGTGATGTGGTTAAAGTTTGAGAATAATCGGAGTCCATTTGGTATTTTTGGACATACTAGTTGTGTGTTTTAATACCGGATTGACTAGTCACTGGTATGGAAAATTATGATATTGGTGAAATGACTTTTTTATTGAATCTTAATATTTATTTTAAAGTTTTTGGAGCTTGAAAAACTTAATTTAGCCAAATCTGAGTGTTTTTAGTAGATCAGGATTTATCAATGTGGTATCATTTAGCCTTAAACCAACCACAATTCAGCCCATTTTGTTGACCCTTTTGGATGATATTTCAAATTTTTTTTAGCTTCCATTTCACTCTTTCTCAGGCTAAGTTTGGTAGCAGAAATAACAAGAGAGAAAGTGAGGAAGAGCAAGAGAGAAAGAAGAGGAGATCAAAGGGAAAATCTAAAGTATTGGATTGAGACTCTAATCTGCAACATCAAGGCAGCACAAGGTAGGATTTTTAGAGCTTGAAACTACTTTTGTTCTCTTTTTTCATGTTAGGCTTATTTGAGGTCTAATATGCCAAATTGAGTTCTTGTGGCGTTTTGAGTAATTTTCTTGCTTGGATGAGTTTTAAATGGTGTTTATGACTTATTCATGCTAAGAGTTTGGATTAGAAACTAAATATCCATTTGGACCTAAAATTCTCTAAGTGTTGATTTTAGGGGTTTGGATGAGTGATTTAGTGTTTTGATCCATTTTTGATGAAGTCAATTAGTGTTTTATGTTTCTCTCATGTTTTTGAATTTGTTTGAGACTTAAAATCCATAATACTTGGATTTTGTTTGAGCATAATCATTCTTCATAACATAAAGCATTGCATGTTTGACAATTGTATAGGCAGTTGTCATTGCTTAATCAATTGAATTGTTTCGTTGCTTGTTCAATAGTGTCTTGGAATTGTATAGGCGATTCTTTGATATTGTTGTTTATCGAATATTTTTTTACATCGAATGTATCTTTGAGTTTAGTTGATTTATTTGTTGTAAATGATTAACTGCTAGTTTTTGTATGCTTATACTGAGAAATTTTGATTTCTTACCCCTTTGTGTTCCATGTAAATCTAGGTGAAGTCCCTAAAAAGGAAAAAGGGCAAGAAAAAGAAGAAACAGAAGGCTTAGATTAGTGTTTTGTTTCTTTATAAACCAGTTTGTATATTAGTATATTTTTGGTTGTTTGTAAAAGCTTATGTATACATTATGGCTTGTTAGCCACTGTTGTTTGTATATATATGATCTTTTTATCATTTATGGCTCTCTATGATGACTTTACAAGTTCTTATGGTTTTTAATTTCCACATTTTTAGAAGTGACATGTTTAATGTGATTTATTTTGAAATATTTCATTATGATAATTCGTATTAGAGTGTTACATTATGATATCAAAGCATTTTATCCTACTGAGTCAGAGTATGGACTGACTATGCTTAGCCATATTTAGGAGTTCCTTCTTGTGATGTGCATTTCTTTTGTCTTTTGTGTGAGATATTTGATTGAATTGTATGACTGCCTTATTTTGACTATTTTAGTTACTGTTGCACGTTACATGATATTGGGATTAGCTACCTCAATATGTGTTGTTTTGTATTTATAGGAAACGATGGCAGCAATAGGACGAGGGCAACTACATGGAAGCAATAATAGGAACTCTAGAATGAAGACACTAATGTGGCAACCGCCATGATGGCAATAGCAAATGCCATGATGCAGTAAATAGAGCAAGAAACTATTGTGATTACCATGCGACAATGAAGATGAGTTTTGATGATAACAAACATGAAGATGATGAGAAGACCGAGTCCAAGATCTTCAAGATTAGCTTTAGGACTTTGGATCTCTCTTGTACAGAGCTTTTATAGGATATCTCATTGTTTGACGTAAAAGATCTAAAAACATGTTTTCTTACAAACTAAATTAAAGTTTTAATATGGCTTTGAAAAATCAAAGAGTTTGTGGAATTTCATAAATCACCTGATCTGTTTTCTAAAGTGTTTTTAAATGACTTTCAACAAAGGTATTCGAATAACCTTTAAGGTATTCAAATAACATCCTTCTAAACAGCTTTTACAATGTGTTTAAAATAAAGGTATTCGAATACACCCTTGTGGTATTTGAATAACCTGCTTCTGAACCTTTTTTTATAAGAAATGAAAACAGTGGTATTCGAATAACCCACGAGACCCTGTTTCGTATTTTGAATTCATACATATACGTGTTAGCATTTATTATCATATTAAATTCCTCCAACGGGCATTTCTGATCAAAGGCTCTATAAATAGAGACCTTGAATTACTTCTGCAAGACCCGAAAATTCTGAAATCATTTTGTTTGTGCTAAAAGGTTGTTTACAAAATTCTCTTTTATTCTCTGTGTTCTTTTGGCAAAATTCTGAGATATTCTTAGAGAGCTCTATAGTGCTTCAACTTGTGATATTTACTCTTTGTGAGAGTTTATTATTCATCTATTTTCTGCAATATTGTAAGGGGGTGAGGTATCCCTTTGAGGTTTGTGTAAGGGTAAGGTATCTCTGCAGGCTGAGACTTTAGCACAAGGGTAGAGTTTCCCTATGTGTGAAAAGTGCTCTTTTGTGTAACGGTTGTAAGCACCTATTGAAGCTTGTATACATAGTGAAAAATCTCGGCTATTGTTTCGAGGACTGGACGTAGACCACAAGTGAGTTAGTGGTCGAACCAGGATAAATACTGTGCCTACTTCTCTCTTCTTAATCTCTTTTTTTTACACAGCTTTATTTTATTGCATATTTATCCTTTACTATTTCTTAAGCTTTTCTTCTACATCTCGTTATTTCTGTGCTTTTATATAATAGTTTTAATATTTGTGTTTTCTCTAAAAGAGGTTTACGAAAAGTTTTTATACTTAATTCACCACCCCTCTTGAGTACTGGAAGCCACTTGATAACAAGTGATATCAGAGCTAGACTCTTGTATAAAGAGCTTAGCAGCTTCAAGAGAACATGGCTTCTTCAAATGGTTTTTCAAAAGGATCTTCCATAAATCGACCACTCTTTTTTAATGGGGATGGTTATGCATATTGGAAGGAAAGAATGAAAATCTTCATCGAAACTATTAATTTAGATGTATGGGATGCTGTCAAAAATGGCGCTTTTATACCTTAGCATAAGGTCCATGGTGTGAGGATCGAAACACCAAGGAATAAATGGTCTGATAAGGACAAAAGAAAAGTTCAACATAATTTAAAAGCAAAAAAAATTATTACTACTACTTTGGGATATGATGAGTTTTTTAGAATTTCAAATTACAAAACTGCTAAAGAAATGTGGGACACTTTGCAAGTTATCCATGAGGGTACTAGTGAAGTAAAGAGGTTGAGAATCAATTCTCTAACTCATGAATATGAATTATTCAGAATGAACTAAGGAGAAAACATTCAAGAAATGCAAAAGAGGTTCACCCACATAGTTAATCATCTTACATCTTTAGGAAAAAGTTTCTCTAATGAAGATTTAATTAACAAAGTGTTGAGATGTCTCAGCAGGATTTAGCAACCCAAGGTAACAGTCATATCAGAATCGAGGGACTTGTCGACAATGACTCTATCTACCCATTTTGGAAAACTTCATGAGCACGAACTGGAACTAAGCAGATTAAGTCAACGCAAAGAAAATGATAAAAAGAAGAAAAAGAATAACACTCAAAGTCACTTCCTCAATAATTGATAATGATGATGAAGAAGATGAAGAAGGCTCAGAAAATATCGAGGTAAATGAAGAAAATCTTGGACTTTTAGTTAAAAAATTTGGAAAATTTCTCAGGAAAAAGGGAATGCAAAGAAGACCTCCCTTTCCTCCGAAGAAGAATCATTACAAAGGTGAAGGAGCTTCATCAACTCCAACTTACTATGAATGCGGCAAACCGGGTCACATGAAAATGGAGTGCCCAGTTTACCAAAAGAAGAAGGAAAAATTTTAAAAGAAGCCCTTCAAGGAAAGAAAAGGAAGAAAAGCCTACAAAGCATGGGATGAAAACGACATGGATTCAACTGACAGCTCAGATAGCGAGGAATCCCAACTATGTCTCATGGCCAAAGGAGAAGAAGAAGAAAACAAAAATGAGGTGTGCTTGAAAGCTAGGAGTTCAAATTGGTATCTCGATAGCGGCTGCTCCAAGCACATGACTGGGGACGACTCAAAATTCACCTTGGTCATTCCCAAGAATCATGGACACGTTACTTATGGTGATAACAACAAAGGAAAAATTCTTGGAATCGACAAAGTTGGTAAGAATCCTAGTTCTCTATTGAAAATGTATTGCTTGTTGAGGCTTGAAACATAACTTGCTTAGTATTAGCCAATTATGTGATAAAAGAAATAGAGTAATTTTTTATTCAAATTATTGCATAATTGAAGATAAAAATGATAAGCATGTTGAATTTATTGGTCATAGAGTAAACAATATTTATATGATTAGTCTTGATGATATATTTTCAAATGATACGAAATGCCTTTTAAGTAAGAATGGCGATTCATGGTTATGGCATAGGAGAATTGCACACATTCACATGGATCACATAAAGAAGTTGTTCTCTAAAGAGCTAGTAATTGGACTACTCAAGCTTAATTTTGTAAAAGATAAATTATGTGGTGCATATCAAAAGGGTAAACAAATAAAGGTCTCTTTTAAAGCAAAAAATATAGTTTCAACTACTAGACCTTTACAACTTTTGCACATGGATCTTTTTGGACCATCTAGAACTATGAGCTTTGGTGGGAATTACAATACTTTAGTGATTGTGGATGATTTTTCTAGGTTCACATGGACTTTCTTTCTTGCAAATAAAAATGATGTATTTCTAGCTTTTAAAAGACTTGCCAAAGTTATTCAAAATGAAAAAAAGGTTTTTCAATTTCCTCAATAAGAAGTGATCATGGTGGAGAATTTGAAAACAATGTTTTTGAAAATTATTGTGATGAACATGACATTAATCATAATTTCTCTGCCCCTAGAACTCCGCAACAAAATAGAGTTGTAGAAAGAATAAATCGTTCTTTAGAAGAAATGGCAAGAACTATACTTAATAAGGCTGCTTTTCCTAAGTATTTTTGGGTAGATGCTATAAGTACAACTTGTTACGTAATGAATAGGGCCCTTGTAAGGCCTATTTTAAAGAAAACTCCATATGAGTTATACAAGGGAAGAAAGCCAAATGTCTCATATTTTCATGTTTTTGGTTGCAAATGTTTTATTTTAAATAATGAAAAAGATAACTTAGGCAAGTCTGATGAAGGTATATTTCTTGGTTACTCCAACTATAGTAAGGCTTTTCGTATATATAATAAAAGAACTATGACTGTCAAAGAATCTATTTATGTTGCATTTGATGAAACTGGCCCAAATGGATCGAGAAAGGATCTTGTTATTGATGATGTCGCGGAAATTTTGGTGGAAACTCACTTGGGCAGCAAAGAAAAAGAAGTCAAGGAGCAAGAAGATAAACAAAGACAAGAAGATCCACAAGTCTTGGAACATCCCAAAGAATGGCGGACTTCAAAATATCATTCCCTTGATCAAATAATAGGTGATGTGTCTAAAGGAGTAAGTACTCGAAATTCCTTTAGAAATGCATGTAATCACTTAGCCTTTGTTTCTCAAATTGAACCCAAAGATATAATTGAAGCCTTTGATGATGAACATTGGATCTTAGCTATGCATGAGGAATTAAATCAATTTAAAAGAAATCAAGTTTGGGAATTAGTTGCTAGACCTAATGATCATCCTATAATTAGCACAAAATGGGTTTTTAGAAACAAGCTTGATGAAAATGAATTAATAACTAGAAACAAAGCTAGATTGGTCGCTAAAGGTTATAATCAAGAAGAATGAATAGATTATAAAGAAACCTATGCACCAGTAGCTAGATTAGAAGTTATTAGAATGTTACTTGCATATGCTTGCATCATAGATTTCAAATTATATCAAATGGATGTTAAAAGTATTTTCTAAATGGCCTTATTCAAGAGGAGGTATACGTTGAACAACCTCCAAGTTTTGAAAATCATGAACTACCCAACCATGTTTTTAAACTTAAAAAGGCTTTATATGGATTAAAGCAAGCTCCTAGAGCTTGGTTTGAAAGGTTGAGTAAGTTTCTTTTAGAAAATGGTTTTTCAAGAGGAAAAGTCGATACTACCGTTTTCATTAAAAATAAAAAAACATGATATTCTTCTTGTGCAAGTATATGTGGATGATATTATCTTTAGTGCTACTAATGAATCCCTTTGCAAAGAATTTGCTAAGACAATGTAGAATGAGTTTGAAATGTCAATGATGGGAGAGTTGAATTTCTTCCTCGGACTTCAAATCAAACAAACAAATGAAGGAACATTCATAAGTCAAACCAAATATTGCAAGGAATTGCTCAAAAGGTTCGAAATGGAAAATGCTAAACACATGGCCACTCCAATGGGCACTTCTTGCTATTTGGACAAAGATGAAGGAGGTAAATCAGTAGAAATAACGAAATACAGAGGTATGATTAGATTTCTCCTTTATCTTACTACTAGTAGGCCAGATATTATGTTTAGCGTATGCTTGTGTGCTAGATATCAAGTGTAACACCCCAAATTCTGACTATATGAATGATAAATAGCAGAATTACACTGTTTTGCATTTTCTGTGTGTAAAAAATTAATTTGACTATTCTGAGATCATATTTGATCATTCTGTGTGATTGCTCCTGGCTAGGAAAAATAATATTTTTCAGGCCGGGGAAATTCTGATCTGTCTCATTTGGAAACGGGGGATCTTACTAAACCCGAATCTGAGTGATTCAGAAAAGAATCTTTTTATTTTTAAAATCTATCTGTAAAAATAATAATATTGTACGGATAAGTATCCGTGATTGTATTTATAGCAGTCGTTGCTATGAACGTTGGACCCGATAAGTTGTAATTAATAGAAAAAGTGTTTAGAACATTTCTTGTAAGTAAAATTAAAGTGAACCAATAGGATAGTCAAAACAAATGGTTGGACCTTTTTTTAACCAATGAAAAATTGGTCAAGGAAAGAAGCTTAGACTTCTTTGTGGACCATTAGATTTGAAGCTTGACTTAGAAGCCTTAATCTTCACCATTGATTCAATCAATGGTGTAAAACAAAACTTAACAAAACCATCAAGTAACATTCACCATAGATAAGATTAATGGATAAGATTTAGTCAACATTAATTGCTTTACTTTTTCTTAGGAAACTAATTAACCTTAATTTAGTTGTCCTAATTACCTAATTACCTAATTAAGCAATTAAGTAAACTAACTTAACTAAGGATTAGTTATAACTTAATCCTTACTTTAATATCCTAATTCTAGTTAGAAGTGATGATGTATGATTAAAATGTATTAGATACAAGCTAAATACGTTAAACTAAAATTAGTTATGTACCTGAAGGATTAAGTAAGAATGGTTAGGAGATTAAACCCAATTAATTGGCTAACCAATTAACTAGTAATTAGGCTTGAACTAATGATGAATTAAGGATTTAAAACCCACCTAAACCACCATGGACAGCAGCTGAATGGAGCAGAATTGGAGACAGCCCAGCAGCACCTAAAACTCATGGTCCAGCAGAAATTTTGAACAGCAGAATTGGAGGCCCAACAGCAGCAGAATTTGGAGATGGTCCAGCTGAATTGGAGCAGCAAAATGGAGCTTCACGGTCCAGCAGAAAACTGGCCCAGCAGCAGCAACAAAATGGCCCAGCAGTAGCAGAAGTAGACGTCCAACAGCAGCAGCAACCGTCCAGCAGATTTGTGAAGATTTCAAGTAATATTTGAAGGTTCAAATACCATGCAAAGTCAAGTGAGCAACCAATGAGAAGAGAGTATCCTTGTGCAATTAATGCATGGCTACTTAAGCAAGCAAAGGCTCACTCACGTCAATCACCAAAGCAATATGCAGCAGCTGTAAAAAAAAAATTGGGAGAATCCTCATCAAATCACACGGTCATTCACACGGCAACAGCTTGGCAGCAGCTGGAATGGAGTGGATAATGATGCAATAAAATTCTTATTTTATCACCACAATGATTCACGGCTGGCAGCTGTATTTTACACTCAAAATGAGATAAATTTTCAAGTGAAATTATCCACCTTTCACGTGTTATTACACGGCTTGGACAGCAGCATTTCCACAACTTCACCCTTCATTTGTTACTTCTCAAATATAAGCCCATTTATCTCCCAAATATACACGGCCAGCAGCAGCCTTCTCATACGTCTCACTCTTCACTTTTCTACTTCTCAAACATAAGCCTATTTCTCTCAAAATACCAAAGGAACTCACGCATCTCTCTCCCATTTCCTTCTTCACATTCGGTCATCATCTAAACCCACACCATCAAACCTTAAAAAAAAAATTCATCTCTTGGATTTTGTTTTGACTCAAAGCCTACTCTAACCATTTCTCCTTCACAAGTTTGTCATAAATCTTTTCCTAAAGAGTAAGTTTGGATTTAATGATTCAAAATTTGATTTTTTGTTATTTTGTTAACCATGATTTCTCCATGATTTTCACTCTTAATTCTTGTATGATCCTTTACCAATTTTCTTGAAAATTTTAGGGCTTGTTTAGGAGATCAACAAAGTCTCAAGGAAAGGAGGAAAGCTTAGAAAGCTTGTCTTCAAGAGGTAAGAGGGAGACTCTACCTTACCATCCATGTTCTGGTAGTATGAGGATGGTTTATTCGGTGAAAAATCCTTAAGGATTTATTCACCTATTGTTTGAGGTTAATTCCCTATTGTTTGAAATTCTTGGACTGTATTGATTGGACTATATTGAGATGTGCCTGATTGTGTTTCTATGTTTTTATGTGTAGCATTTATGAGATCTGATTTTATTTTGACTCTTGTCTGTATGCTGTAATGCTTAGGAACTGATAATATGTGTGTATGTAGAATGTATACTGTAGAGAAACTTATACTGTATGTATGTGGAAATTATACTGTAAATTTTTGTAAATTTTATGAGAAAGGGATTTGATTGGAAATATTATGGAAATATGGGGTCATTATATAAATATAAAGTTTTGAGGGGCTATAGTGAAAATACTCTGTTTTGAGGGACAAAAATGTAATTTATGTGTTTTGAAGAACGAAAATATAATTAATTTGTTTTGAGGAATAAAAAAATGTAATTTATGTATTTTAAGGGACTATTTTGTAAATATATAAGAAATACAGTAAATTTTAATATTAAATTGAATAAAACAGTAATTTTGATTCAAAACGTATGAAAAATAATCACGCGATTGAAAAATGTTGAAAAATCACTACGTGATTCGAAAAGGCAACAGAATTAAGTCGTGAATGAAAATATACGAGAATATGACTACGTGATTAAATTACAGTATTACTGCTGTTAAATTATTATATGAACCTTATACATGTGATATTAATAGAAAATGTGAATGGTGCTTAGTACATGCATTGAAAAAGTCCAAAGGACGTGTAAGGCAAGTTGCCTAGGAGAGATTACACCTCCTGAGTGGGTGCGATAAAGCGTAGTGTAGAGGGTCACCGATTGACCTTGGGGGCATTGGGGTGCGGGTTGCCTACAATGGACAGTTGGTAGCTCTTCTGTACCGTGGGTTAGACCGATGCAACACACCAATGATCCAGACTGAGACACTATCCCTAATCATGATTTGATAAAGACTGTCGTGCATGTGCTAGATGTGCAGAATTTGAGCACGTGGTCTGAAGCATGTTGGTGCCGACAGATCTTTTCAGTCATTCTCTCCGACTTGAGTTGCAGCTCCATGGAGTAGGATATCGAGTCAGTATATATTGTATTTACATTTGCATTCATAGAGGATGTATCATTGAAATTCTTACCTATGTGTAATTCTTGCTTGTGATAATTAAAATATTGAATATTTGAGTATTGAAAATAGCATAGTTGTACAGCTTGTTTTTATTTATTGTATAATGATAATATATAAGATTAATAGCATAACTGTAATTATAGTATGATATCTGTATGATATTTTGGATGTGTTTATCTTCATTGCTACCATATTGGTATTGGCATAGGTGATCTCACCTCTTGTATGTATATATTGTATCATGTGTATGTGTTGTTAAGACACTGAGCCGGACATAGAGCGAGAAGCAGAAAAAGGTCCAGATTCTGTTGAGAATTTCGAGTTCTGATGGCGATTGAGATTCCTAGCTTCTTGGGTTACATGAGACTAACATTCATTGACGGGGACAATGCATGGACTGAAGACCTAGATAGAGAGAGTATGTATTATTTGGGAGATGTAAATATTAGACTGAGTAGGCTACAGTCAGGAAACCCTTACTTTTCGGTTACTATTTATGTACAGTTAGAGTTTCCTATATCTATCAGGCAGCACTGGGGGGCGTACTATCGTACCCCTAGAGAGAGTAGTGTCGTATCGTCCGCTCGGACATTTGCTCCACGGACTTTACGTCGGGTTGGAATTCCCCCACCCGGGGAATCTGAGGAGGACCCATCTGAGGGTCCGACTACTTCTGAGGGCTCAGCTGCCTAGTTGTACTTGGGCAAAGATGTCAATGTAAATAGTGTTTAAACTTTTTGGAGTGACTAGTTTGTAATATTTATAGTATGAGTGTGTTAAAGGTTGGTATATGTATAATAAGAGACTTAAATATGTATAAATGTTATAAATTATTTGTAATGATGCTGTGATGTTTTTATTTTCTGCTAAGTTTATTTTCTTGTTATTAAGAAATTTTGAATTTCGTATTTTTCCTACAATGTACGCTATCTATATAAGGTTAATTTGGTAATTATGTATCATAAATGTGGCATCCTAAGGTGGGTGTTACATTAGTTGGTATCAGAGCCCAAGTTAGAGTCTTTTGGGTTTGTGGTTAGGTCTGTCTTGTTTAAGTTGTGTGTTTTTCTGTGTTTGTTTGTCAGAAAGGAAATCATATTACTAGAAGATTGATTTCAACTACTATTTGTGTTGCCTAGTTGATTTGAGAAAGACGAAATGGCTGGACGAGGAAGAGGGCGTGTTAACTAGAGCGAGAAGGTGAGAACGCCAAGCAATGACAATCGAATATGGGTGCAGACTATAAAGACAATACAAAGGATCGCAGAAGTTGTTGTACAGCAGAATCAAAGGGCAACTGACGATGCTCATAGCTTGTCAAAATTTCGAAGGAATAATCCGCCTAAGTTTCATGGAGAGTTTGATCCAGAGAAGGCTGATCTATGGATTAAGGAACTAGAGAAGATATTTAATGGTATGGGATGTACTGATAAGCAAAAACTTACTTTCGCGACGTTTGTGCTAATTGGTGATGGAGAGGCCTGGTGGGCAGGAGCTCGAAGATTAATTGAAGCTGAAGGAAGAGTTGTAACATGGCAGCTCTTTAGACAGAAGTTTTTGGCAAAATATTTTCCAGTGAATGTGCGACATGCTAAAGAGATGGAGTTCCTTAGTCTGAGACAAGGAGCAATGACTATGAGTGAGTACGCAGCAAGATTCGAAAGCTTGTCTAAATTTTTGAGGTACTTTCAGATGCATCCAGATGAGGAATGAAAGTGTAGGAAATTCGAAGAGAGGTTGAGGCTTGACATCAAGAGAGCATTAGCGACGGTGGATATTGATCAGTTTCCAGTGTTATTGGACAAGTGCCGCAAGATTGAGGAGAACGATAACCAACGGGCGGCAAGGACTAAAAACTTTGGACCAGCACGGTTCCAAAAGGGAAGAGGTAGAGGAATTGGCAGTGGCAACCGTTATCAACAAAAGCCCTATACTAAACCAGCAACAAGTCAGAATCGACAACAATCAGTTGGGGGAAGTTCAAGTGGTAGTAAGACAACTTCAACTGGAACTTCTGCACTTAAATGTTTTAAGTGTGGGAAAGGACATCTTACCAGAGACTGTCAGCATAAGGGGGTGATCTGCTATAGATGTGGGAAGCCTGGACATTTTTCCAGAGATTGTGATCAATTGAAGGCAGAACCATCAGTGGGAAATGTTCGTATTGCAAGGCCACAGGCGAGTGGTCGAGTATATACTATGAGCGGGGAGGAAGCCGCTAAATCTGAGGACTTGATAATGGAGGAGTGTGCTATTAAAGGTAACCCTTTAACAGTGTTATATGATTCGGGAGCAACACATTCTTTTATTGCATGTGATTGTGTGGAGCATTTGGGATTGACTGTGACTACATTGCCATATGATTTGACTGTGGTTACTCCTACTGATAAACCTGTGATAACTACAAAAGTATGCTTGAATTGCCCTGTTTGTGTTAGAGATAGAGTTTTTCATGTGGACTTGATCTGTTTGCCTCTTTCTAAGATTAATGTAATCTTAGGAATGGATTGGTTATCCTCTAACCATATCCTGATTGACTGTTCGAGTAAGACGTTAGTTTTCCCTGAGGTTAAGGATTCTAAATTCTTAACGGCTACTCAAGTGGAAACTTGTTTAAAGGAAGGAGACTTAGGGTATTTGTTGATATCTTCCTTGGAGGTTCACTGTGAAGATGTTCTGAAGGATATCTTTGTAGTGAATGAATTTCCCGAAGTGTTTCCTGAAGATATACCGGGATTACCACCGGAAAGGGAGATTGAATTCTCTATTGATTTAGTACCTGGAGCTGGACCTATATCTATGGCACCTTACAGAATGTCACCAGTAGAGTTGGCCGAACTGAAGAAGCAATTGAAAGATTTGTTGGAAAAGCAATTTGTAAGACCAAGTGTATCACCTTGGGGAGCTCCAGTGTTGTTGGTAAAGAAGAAGGATGGGACTTCTCGGCTATGTGTGGACTATCGGCAGTTGAACAAGATTACAATCAAGAATAAGTATCCCCTACCGAGGATTGATGATCTGTTGGATCAATTGCGAGGAGCCACCATATTTTCAAAAATTGATTTACGTTCTGGTTATCACCAGATACGTGTAAAGGTGGAGGATATTCCGAAGACTGCGTTTCGGACTCGATACGGGCATTATGAGTACCAAGTGATGCCTTTTGGTGTGACTAACGCACTTGCAATATTTATGGACTTTATGAACAGACTTTTCCGTTCATACTTGGATAAGTTTATTGTTGTCTTTATTGATGACATCTTGATTTATTCTCGAAGTCAGGAGGAACACGCTGAACACCTCAGAGTGGTTCTCCAGATTTTGAAGGAAAATAAACTATATGCCAAGTTGTCCAAGTGTGAATTTTGGTTGAGCGAAGTACAATTCTTGGGGCATGTCATATCGGCAGATGGAATTGAAGTTGATGCTTCGAAGGTAGAGACAGTTGTTGAGTGGGAAAGATCGAAGACTGTATCGGAGATCCGTAGTTTCATCAGATTGGCCGGTTACTATCGACGATTCATAGAAGGGTTTTCAAAGATTGCAGGACCTCTTACCCAACTTACACGAAAGAATCAACCGTTCGTGTGGACTGATGCATGCGAGGAAAGTTTTCAGGAGTTGAAACGACGACTGACTACTTCACCAGTGTTGATTCTACCTGATCCGAACGAACCTTTCGAGGTGTACTGTGATGCTTCTTATCAAGGATTGGGTTGTGTACTTATGCAGAACCGTAAGGTTGTGGCATATGCATCTAGACAGTTGAAAGTGCATGAGAGGAATTATCCGACTCATGACTTGGAGCTAGCAGCAATAGTGTTTGCATTGAAGGTATGGAGACATTTTCTCTATGGGGCAATGTTCACTGTGTTTAGTGATCATAAAAGTTTGAAGTATCTGTTCGACCAGAAAGAGTTGAACATGAGACAAAGGCGTTGGCTCGAGTTTCTGAAAGATTATGACTTTCAGTTACAATATCATCCTGGAAAAGCGAATGTCGTAGCGAATGCTTTGAGTAGAAAATCGCTTAATGCTTCTGTTATGATGATGAAGGAGAAGGAATTAATAAAAGAATTTTGAGATATGCGATTGTCTGTGAAGTTGACACCGGAGAAGATGTGTTTGAATATAATCACCATTTCAAATGATCTGATGAATAAAATATGAGAAGGACAGAATAGTGATCAATATTTACAAGAAGCAAAGGAAGTAATAAGTCAAGGAGCAGAATTAGAATTCAGCGAAGGTGTTGATGGAATTTTGAAATTCAGAGGGAGAGTTTGTGTACCAAACGATCCAGAACTTAGGAGATCGATTTTGAATGAAGCTCATAGAAGTAAGTTGTGTGTGCATCCAGGAGCCACGAAGATGTATCAAGATTTGAAGCAGCTGTATTGGTGGCAAGGAATGAAGAGGGATGTTGCAGAATATGTATCTTCCTGTTTGACTTGTCAGAAGGCCAAGGTAGAACATCAACGACCATCAGGAATGTTGCAACCTTTGCCTATTCCTGAATGGAAATGGGATGACATAGCAATGGATCTCGTCACGGGGCTACCAAGAACTCGGAAAGGTCATGACTCAATATGGGTAATTATTGATTGGCTTACAAAGTCGGCTCACTTTTTACCGATTAATATTAAGTACTCAATGGAGAAGTTGGCTCAGATATATATCAATGAAATTGTTAGACTTCATGGTATACCATCTAGTATAATTTCTGATCGAGATCCACGATTCACATCAAGATTTTGGACTAGTCTACAAGAAGCGATGGGGACGAATCTACATTTGAGTTCTGCTTACCATCCACAAACTGATGGTCAGTCAGAAAGAACAATTCAGTCGTTGGAGGACTTGTTGAGGGCTTGTGTTCTAGAGCAAACTGGTTGTTGGGATGAATTTCTGCCATTGATAGAGTTCACCTACAACAATAGTTTCCATCCGAGTATAGGGACGGCACCCTATGAAGCCTTATATGGGAGAAGATGTAGGACACCGTTGTGTTGGTACCAGGATGGTGAAAGTACTGTGATAGGACCTGAATTTGTGCAGCAGACAGCTGAAAAGGTAAAGATGATCCAAGACAAGATGAGGACAGCTCAGACGCGGAAAAAGAGCTATGCAGATAAAAGGCGAAGACCACTAGAATTCGAAGAAGGTGACCATGTATTTTTACGTGTGACGCCTATGACTGGAGTTGGACGAGTCATCAAGTCGAGGAAGTTTACTCCTAAGTTTATCGGACCGTATCAGATACTTCATCGGGTAGGTCCGGTAGCTTATCAAGTCGTGCTGCCACCATTTTTATCAAATCTTCATAATGTGTTTCATGTATCACAACTATGGAAATATATTCCAGATCTGACTCACATTATCGAACCAGATACTATACAACTAAAGGAGAACTTGACCTACGAGACAGTTCCAGTCAGGATTGAAGATCGAAGGATAAAGCAGCTTCGAGGAAAGGACATTGCTTTAGTTAAAGTAGTTTGGAATGATGTAAGTGGTGAAGCCACATGGGAGTTGGAAGAAAAGATTAGAGAGCAATATCCGTTTTTGTGTTAAGTGTATGTCAAGTTTCGAGGACGAAACTTTATTTTAGAGGGGGAGAGTTGTAACACACCAAATTCTGACTATATGAATGATAAATAGCAGAATTACACTTGTTTTGCATTTTTCGTGTGTATAAAATTAATTTGACTGTTCTCGAGATCATATTTGATCATTCTGTGTGATTGCTCCTGGCTAGGAAAAATAATATTTTTTAGGCCGGGGAAATTCTGATCTGTCTCATTTGGAAACGGGGGATCTTACTAAACCCGAATTTGAGTGATTCAGAAAAGAATCTTTTTATTTTTAAAATCTATCTGTAAAAATAATAATATTGTACGGATAAGTATCCGTGATTGTATTTATAGCAGTCGTTGCTATGAATGTTGGACCCGATAAGTTGTAATTAATAGAAAAAGTGTTTAGAACATTTCTTGTAAGTAAAATTAAAGTGAACCAATAGGATAGTCAAAACAAATGGCTGGACTTTTTTTTAACCAATGAAAAATTGGTCAAGGAAAGAAGCTTAGACTTCTTTGTGGACCATTAGATTTGAAGCTTGACTTAGAAGCCTTAATCTTCACCATTGATTCAATCAATGGTGTAAAACAAAACTTAACAAAACCATCAAGTAACATTCACCATAGATAAGATTAATGGATAAGATTTAGTCAACATTAATTGCTTGACTTTTTCTTAGGAAACTAATTAACCTTAATTTAGTTGTCCTAATTTCCTAATTAAGCAATTAAGTAAACTAACTTAACTAAGGATTAGTTATAACTTAATCCTTACTTTAATATCCTAATTCTAATTAGAAGTGATGATGTATGATTAAAATGTATTAGATACAAGCTAAATACGTTAAACTAAAATTAGTTATGTACCTGAAGGATTAAGTAAGAATGGTTAGGAGATTAAACCCAATTAATTGGCTAACCAATTAACTAGTAATTAGGCTTGAACTAATGATGAATTAAGGATTTAAAACCCACCTAAACCACCATGGACAGCAGCTGAATGGAGCAGAATTGGAGATAGCCCAGCAGCACCTAAAACTCATGGTCCAGCAGAAATTTTGAACAGCAGAATTGGAGGCCCAACAGCAGCAGAATTTGGAGATGGTCCAGCTGAATTGGAGCAGCAAAATGGAGCTTCACAGTCCAGCAGAAAACTGGCCCAACAGCAACAACAAAATGGCCAAAGAAGAGCGTAGTAGACGTCCAACAAGAAGCGAAGAATCGTCAAATAGAATTGTGAAGATTTCAAGTAATATTTGAAGGTTCAAATACCATGCAAAGTCAAGTGAGCAACCAATGAGAAGAGAGTATCTTTGTGCAATTAATGCATGGCTATTTAAGCAAGCAAAGGCTCACTCACGTCAATCACCAAAGCAATATGCAGCAGCTGTAAAAAAAAATTGGGAGAATCCTCATCAAATCACACGGTCATTCACACGGCAAGCTGGAATGGAGTGGATAATGATGCAATAAAATTCTTATTTTATCACCACAATGATTCACGGTGCATCTGCTGTATTTTACACTCAAAATGAGATAAATTTTCAAGTGAAATTATCCACCTTTCACGTGTTATTACACACGGTGGACAAAGATTTCCACAACTTCACCCTTCATTTGTTACTTCTCAAACATAAGCCCATTTATCTCCCAAATATACACTACAAAGAAGCAGTAATGACCTCTCATACGTCTCACTCTTCACTTTTCTACTTCTCAAACATAAGCCTATTTCTCTCAAAATACCAAGGGAACTCACGCATCTCTCTCTCATTTCCTTCTTCACATTCGGTCATCATCTAAACCCACACCATCAAACCTTAAAAAAAAATTTCATCTCTTGGATTTTGTTTTGACTCAAAGCCTACTCTAACCATTTCTCCTTCACAAGTTTGTCATAAATCTTTTCCTAAAGAGTAAGTTTGGATTTAATGATTCAAAATCTGATTTTTTGTTATTTTGTTAACCATGATTTCTCCATGATTTTCACTCTTGATTCTTGTATGATCCTTTACCAATTTTCTTGAAAATTTTAGGGCTTGTTTAGGAGATCAACAAAGTCTCAAGGAAAGGAGGAAAGCTTAGAAAGCTTGTCTTCAAGAGGTAAGAGGGAGACTCTACCTTACCATCCATGTTCTGGTAGTATGAGGATGGTTTATTCGGTGAAAAATCCTTAAGGATTTATTCACCTATTGTTTGAGGTTAATTCCCTATTGTTTGAAATTCTTGGACTGTATTGATTGGACTATATTGAGATGTGCCTGATTGTGTTTCTATGTTTTTATGTGTAGCATTTATGAGATCTGATTTTATTTCGACTCTTGTCTGTATGCTGTAATGCTTAGGAACTGATAATATGTGTGTATGTAGAATGTATACTATAGAGAAACTTATACTGTATGTATGTGGAAATTATACTGTAAATTTTTGTAAATTTTATGAGAAAGGGATTTGATTGGAAATATTATGGAAATATGGGGTCATTATGTAAATATAAAGTTTTGAGGGGCTATAGTGAAAATACTCTGTTTTGAGGGACAAAAATGTAATTTATGTGTTTTGAAGAACGAAAATATAATTAATTTGTTTTGAGGAACAAAAAAATGTAATTTATGTATTTTAAGGGACTATTTTGCAAATATATGAGAAATACAGTAAATTTTAATATTAAATTGAATAAAACAGTAATTCTGATTCAAAACGTATGAAAAATAATCACGCGATTGAAAAACGTTGAAAAATCACTACGTGATTCGAAAAGGCAACAGAATTGAGTCGCGAATGAAAATATACGAGAATATGACTACGTGATTAAATTACAGTATTACTGCTGTTAAATTATTATATGAACCTTGTACATGTGATATTAATAGAAAATGTGAATGGTGCTTAGTACATGCATTGAAAAAGTCCAAAGGACTGTGTAAGGCAAGTTGCCTAGGAGAGATTACACCTCCTGAGTGGGTGCGATAAGCGTAGTGTAGGTCACTGATTGACCTTGGGGGCATTGGGGTACGGGTTGCCTACAATGGACAGTTGGTAGCTCTTCTGTACCGTGGGTTAGACCGATGCAACACACCAATGATCCGGACCGAGACACTATCCCTAATCATGATTTGATAAAGACTGTCGTGCATATGCTAGATGTGCAGAATTTGAGCACGTGGTCTGAAGCATGTTGGTGCCGACAGATCTTTTCAGTCATTCTCTCCGACTTGAGTTGTAGCTCCATGGAGTAGGATATCGAGTCAGTATATATTGCATTTACATTTGCATTCATAGAGGATGTATCATTGAAATTCTTACCTATGTGTAATTCTTGCTTGTGATAATTAAAATATTGAATATTTGAGTATTGAAAATAGCATAGTTGTACAGCTTGTTTTTATTTATTGTATAATGATAATATATAAGATTAATAGCATAACTGTAATTATAGTATGATATCTGTATGATATTTTGGATGTGTTTATCTTCATTGCTACCATATTGGTATTGGCATAGGTGATCTCACCTCTTGTATGTATATATTGTATCATGTGTATGTGTTGTTAAGACACTGAGCCGGATGTAGAGCGAGAAGCAGAAAAAGGTCCAGATTCCGTTGAGAATTTCGAGTTCTGATGGCGATTGAGATTCCTAGCTTCTTGGGTTACATGAGACTGACATTCATTGACGGGGACAATGCATGGACTGAAGACCTAGATAGAGAGAGTATGTATTATTTGGGAGATGTAAATATTAGGCTGAGTAGGCTACAGTCAGGAAACCCTTACTTTTCGGTTACTATTTATGTACAGTTAGAGTTTCCTATATCTATCAGGCAGCACTGGGGGGCGTACTATCGTACCCCTAGAGAGAGTAGTGTTGTATCGTCCGCTCGGACATTTGCTCCACGGACTTTACGTCGGGTTGGAATTCCCCCACCCGGGGAATCTGAGGAGGACCCATCTGAGGGTCCGACTACTTCTGAGGGCTCAGCTGCCTAGTTGTACTTGGGCAAAAATGTCAATGTAAATAGTGTTTAAACTTTTTGGAGTGACTAGTTTGTAATATTTATAGTATGAGTGTGTTAAAGGTTGGTATATGTATAATAAGAGACTTAAATATGTATAAATGTTGTAAATTATTTGTAATGATGTTGTGATGTTTTTATTTTCTGCTAAGTTTATTTTCTTGTTATTAAGAAATTTTGAATTTCGTATTTTTCCTACAATGTACGCTATCTATATAAGGTTAATTTGGTAATTATGTAACATAAATGTGGCATCCTAAGGTGGGTGTTACATCAAGCAAACCCTAAGGAATCTCATCTAAGTGCTGTTAAACGAATAATGAAGTACCTAGTAGGCACTTCACAAATGGGCTTGTGGTACCCTAAGGGTGCCTCATGTAGCCTAATAAGCTATTCCGACTCTGATTTTATGGGATGCAAAATGGATAGGAAAAGTACTAGTGGGACATGCCACTTGCTTGGTAGTTCTTTAGTTTCTTGGCCTTGCAAGAAACAAAATAGTGTGGCTTTGTCTACCGTTGAGGCTGAATACATTGCAGTCGAGAGTTGTTGTGCTCAAATTCTATGGATGAAGCAACAACTTCTAGACTATAGTCTTCAGCTTGATCATATCTTAATTAGATGTGACAACACTAGTGCAATAAATCTCTCTAAGAATCCTTTTTTGCATTCTAGAACAAAGCATATAGAGATAAGACATCATTTTATTAGAGATCATGTACAAAAAGGAGACTGCATTCTTGAATTTGTTGAAACATCTAAGCAACTTGCAGATATTTTCACTAAACCCCTAGCAAAAGAAGCATTCTTTTATATTAGAGGAGAATTGGGCATAATTGATCAATCCAACATATAATTGTTTGTAATTATTTGCTTAATTATGATTTCATCCTTCTTGAATTATTACTAACTTGAGCATCGGAGTTATCCCGAAATCATTTTTGCAGGTACTCCATCAAAAGGTAAGCTTTCGTCTCTCAAAATGCAAATCCTGGACATAATATATATGTTTTCTTGTTTAAGTTATTCGAATACCTCCCTATGGTGTTCGAATACCATTGATTTTATATGTGTAAATCTATGGTTTTCTGATAGGCCTATTCGAATGGACCTATGGCTATTCAAATACCATACATCAGTACAGTATTCCTATGTTTTTATAAGCTGGTGTATTCGAACAACTAAGTAATTATTCGAATAACCTGAGGCTTATCAATATCAGTGTTTCTCACATGTCTCTGGAGTATTCGAATACCTTGGAAGCTATTCGAATACTTGCTCTTGTCTTGCTTATTTTTTTTTTTTTGTGGGTATTCGAATATAGGAATAAGTATTCGAATACCATAGGCTGGCAACCAAGCCAAACTGGCCCATCTATTCGAATAATTGGGAAATTATTCGAATACCTTCTATTAGAAGGGTGCGTCCTGTGGTCTTTCCCAATCGTTCCATTCGAATACATCTCATGGTATTCGAATAGACTTTGGGTATTCTTTATATACCCCCCTTCGTATCCGAATAGGCTTCTCTCATTTCTCTCCATTTTCAAACCCTCTAGTTTCCCTCTTCTCTCCATAACCCCCTTTTTCTCTCGTATCTCACCTTCGTTCCCTCCCTACCTTTTGTACCATCTCCTCCATCTCGTTTCCATCAATGGCTTCATCTTCTTCTCGCCCAAAGCGTCCTCGCACGAAGACGGCTCCATGCAACAACCCGCTAGACCTTCGAAGGCTCTCCTCTAACGAGCAAGAGCTTGGGCCCTTCATTACACACTTTCGAGAGTGCAACCTAGTGCAACTGAAGTACCTCGACTTGGGGTTCTTCGAAAGAGAAGGTGGTTTTAACTTTATGAACTGGCTAAATCACCAAGGCATACTTCGGTTCTGCTCTTACAAAGCCGTTCTATATCCCATCCTAGTCAAGATGTTCTATTGCAACCTGAAGATTAAAGGTCAGGAGCTACACTCCGATGTCTGCGACCAACACATTGTGATCACATCCAATGATTGGGTTCAGATTTTTGGGTTATAGTCAACTGGCCGCAACGTTGACAAAGAATCACTTCTCCAGCACTTCAACAAGAACAGAGAAATTAAAGATGTTCTGAGACTTGGGTTAGCATTACCTTCGACTCAAAAGGGAGTCAAAGGAGGCATGATGAAGAGCCAGGACAGGCTCCTATATTATGCTTATGCCTATATCCTAGCTCCTAGAGGTGGAAACTACGCCTACCTGAGTGAATATGATATGTTCATGCTGTGGATCCTAAAGAAAGGATACCAGATTAACTAGCCTGTCTTCATCATGAAGCATATGATGAGGGCAAAAGGTAAAGAGCGATCTGAGTTACCCTATGGAGTGATCATCACTGCCTTCCTAGGCAAGTACCCTCATATTCTGGAAACCGAGCGAGCGACTTTGCTAAACCATCATCACGTGTTTGGGTCCTTTACCCTCATTAAAATGAAGATGATCAAGACCGATGAAGGCTGGGTGTTCCCAGTTGAAGTTAATGATGATGAGGACGACCCTCAAGGTGATCTTGCTGCCCCTGCTGCTGATATTCCTGCTCCTACTCCTGCTCCTGCTCCTATCACAAATGAGAAAATCCTGGCTTCTCTGTTGGATAACAAAGCTTACATGGAGAACACCTTCACCATTCTATTTGACAGAATAACTACTGTTGAGCGTGAATAGACTGCACTTCGAGCTCTGCTGTCTGGCAACGAACCTGCCTCTCCTCCTCCACCACTAGATGCCTATTTGTAGGACTCGCTTCGTCTTAGGATTTGTTGCTTAGTTCTAGTTTTGGCTATTTTCTGTTTATTGTATTGGCTATTTTTCATAAAATTGAATATGTACTTGGCCGATTATATTTAATGCAATGAGTACTTTGATCAATCTGTTGCCAATTAAAATTGTTTATTGTTTATTACATGCAAATTATATGTGTGCATCCTTTTTTATCATGCCAAAAGGGGGAGAAAATTAATCAATCTTATTTGAGAAAAGTCAGGTTAAACTGGATTAACATTGGCTATTGGATTCCAAAAGAAAGGGGGAGAATGTGCTTGTCTTTGATATTAAATTACCTCTTCTTTTTTTAAAAAAAAAGGAGAGTAAGTCTCCTATCTTTTTGAATTCCAATTTATATGAATTAATGTTTTTTCTCAATGATAGTTTGTCATCATCAAAAAATAGGAGAATGTGATTACCATGCGACAATGAAGATGAGTTTTGATGATAACAAACATGAAGATAATGAGAAGACCGAGTCCAAGATCTTCAAGATTAGCTTTAGGACTTAGGATCTCTTTTGTACAGAGCTTTTATAAGATATCTCATTGTTTGACTTAAAAGATCTAAAAATGTGTTTTCTTACAAACTAAATTAAAGTTTTAATATGGCTTTGAAAAATCAAAGAGTTTGTAGAATTTCAGAAATCACCTGATTTGTTTTCTAAAGTGTTTTTAAATGACTTTCAACAGAGGTATTCGAATAACCCTGAAGGTATTCAAATAACATCCTTCTAAATAACTTTTACAATGTGTTTAAAATAAAGGTATTCAAATACACCCTTGTGGTATTCGAATAACCTGCTTTCGAACATTTTTTTTATAAGAAATGAAAACAGTGGTATTCGAATATCCCATGATGGTATTCGAATAACCCACGAGACCCTGTTTCGTATTTTGAATTCATATGTATACGTGTTAGCATTTATTATCATGTTAAATTCCTCCAACGGGCATTTCTGATCAAAGGCTCTATAAATAGAGACCATGAGTCACTTCTGCAAGACCCGAAAATTTTGAAATCATTTTGCTTGTGCTAAAACATTATTTACAAAATTCTCTCTTATTCTCTGTATTCTTTTGGCAAAATTCTGAGATATTCTTAGAGAGCTCTATAGTGATTCAACTTGTGATATTTACTCTTTGTGAGAGTTTATTATTCATCTATTTTCTGCTATACTGTAAGGGGGTGAGGTATCCCTCTAAGGTTTGTATAAGGATGAGGTATCCCTGCACGCTGAGACTTTAGCACAAGGGTAGAGTTTCCTTGTGTGAAAAGTACTCTTTTGTGTAATGGTTGCAAGTACCTATTGAAGCTTGTATACATAGTAAAAAATCTCGGCTATTGTTTCGAGGACTGGACGTAGACCATAAGTGGGTTAGTGATCGAACCAGGATAAATATTGTGCCTGCTTCTCTCTTCTTAATCTCTTTATTTTACGCAGCTTTATTTTATTACATATTTATCCTTTGCTGTTTCTTAAGTTTTTCTTCTACATCTCGTTATTTCTGTGCTTTTATTTAATAGTTTTAATATTTGTGTTTTCTTTAAAAGAGGTTTGCAAAAAGTTTTTATACTCAATTCACCCCCCTTCTTGAGTACTGGAAGCCACTTGGTAACAACTATAACTGCCAACGCAATGAGGGATCAGGCAGCAGTAACTACTAGAGTGCTTGAGAGGTTAGGAACTTAGCAACCAGTATCACCTACACCACCACCATACCACCAGGGGCAACCACACCAAGAGGTAGCTGCGAGGAATCAGACTTTCCAAGATCTCTCAGAATTTAGGAAATCAAATCCGTCTTCTTTTAATGAGAGTACAATCCAGTTAGAGCTGAGGATTGGCTCAAGGATATGGAGAAGATCTTCATTGTTATGGCTTGCTCAAGCAAGCATAAGGTGCTTTTTGCTTCGTACATGCTGGAGGGTAAGGCAAAGGATTGGTGGGTGGATACAAAGAGAGCTCTTGAGGCATCAAAGACTCATGCGACATGGGGGATCTTCAGAAGTTCATTTATGAGAAATTTCTTTCCACAGAATCTTCAGAATGCCAAAGAGATGGAATTTTTTAAGTTGGAATAGGGGGACATGTCTATTGGTCAATACGTGGTCAAATTCAGTGAATTGTCTAAATTCTCTTCTTGTATCAGATTTAATCCAAATGAGTCTTACAAGTGTGTTGAGTTTGAGGAAGGAGTAAGGGAAGACATTCAGAATGTTGTCCAACTGTTTGAAATTTGGGACTTTGAAACTCTTATTAACAAGTGCTGGATAATCGAGAGGCAATCTAAGAAGTTTTCTTTAGAGCCTAAGTCACAAGATCTTCAGAAGAGGAAGAGGGGTGATGACAAGTTCAAGAAAGGATCTAAATCTAGATTTACTCAAGATAAAGGTAAGCAGGTTCAGAAGGAGTTTTTGGGACCAAAGTGTTCCAAGTGTAGGAGATAGCATAGAGACTGGCCTTGCCCGGTGTGCTTTGTGTGTGGGCAACCTAGTCATTTTGTGAAAGACTGTCCATCAAAGAAGGAAACTGCACCTACCTAGAAACCACAAGCCAGAGAGAGAGTTTATACTCTAGGTGGTGATGAGGTGACTCAATCTTTCGATTTTATCAAAGGTAAATGCATTATTCACAATCATCTTTTAACTGTGTTATATGATTCGGGAGCATCTCACTTCTTTGTTTCGAATGATTGTGTGAACGAGCTAGATTTGCCTATGTCTGAACTTTTATATGACTTGTTTGTATTTATGCCTACTAGTAAAGTAGTTACGACATCCGGAGTGTGTCTTGATTGTTGTGTAAAGGTAGAAGATAGGATTTTTAGTGTAAATCGTATATGTTTACGTCTTGTAGATATTGACGTCATTCTTGGCATGGATTGGTTGTCCGCCAACCATGTAGTGTTGAACTATTCAGAAAAATTCCTAGTTTTCTTATCAGATATACCTACCAGAGTCATTCCATTTGAGTCTGTGTATCTCAATGCAAATCAGGTTAATCTCTGTTTAGAGGAGGGATCTTTAGGATATGTTCTCTTGTTTTCACTAAGCGCTGAGGTTGAGCAAATCCTAAGTGAAATATCTGTGGTGTGTGAATATCCTAAAGTTTTCCCTAGTGACATAGTGGAGTTGCAGGAAATATAGTTCTCTATAGACTTAGTGCCTGGGACGAGACCTATCTCTATAGCACCCTATAGAATGGTGCCACTATAGTTAGTAGAACTCAAAAAGCAAACCATGGATTTGTTGGACAAGCAATTCATTAGGCCAATTGTTTCTTTGTGGGGAGCACCTATGCTTTTAGTGAAGAAAAAGGATGATACCATAAGGCTCTGTGTGGATTATAGACAGCTAAACAAGGTGACCATTAAACACAAGTATCTATTACCTAGGATAGACGATCTAATGGATCAGTTGAGAGGAGCTGCGGTTTTCTCAAAGGTTAATCTTAGGTCTGGTTATCATCAGATAAGGGTTAGGGAAGATGATATCCCTAAGACAGCTTTTAGAACTAGGTATGAGCATTATGAGTACCTTGTGATGTCCTTTGGGTTAACGAATGCACCGACAGTGTTCATGGATTACATGAACCGGATCTTTAGACATTACCTAGATTAGTTTGTTGTGGTGTTTATCGATGATATCTTAATCTATTCTAAGACAATGAAGGAGCATGAACAACATTTGAGGATAGTGTTGGAGACCTTTAAGGAAAATAAGTTATTTTCTAAGCTATCTAAGTGTGAGTTTTGGCTTTTGCAAGTGCAATTTTTGGGACATATGATATCTCAGGGTGGGATTTATGTGGACCTAAGCAAGGTTGATGCAGTGTTGCAGTGGAAGAAACCCACCACTGTGATTGAGATCAAAAGGTTCATAGGCCTAGCGGGGTATTATAGAAGGTTCATAAAGGGTTTTTCTCAGTTAGCGCTACCCTTGACTAGATTAACTAGGAAAGGTAGTTCTTTCAAATGGACTCAGTCATGTGAGGACAATTTCCAAGAGCTTAAAGTGTGGTTGAACTTTGAGGTATACTGTGATGCTTCAAAGATGGGTTTGGGTTGTGTTTTGATGCAACATACGAGAGTTGTTGCCTATGCATGAGCCAGTTGAGACCTCATAGGGAGAACTACCCTACTCATGATCTGGAGTTAGCCATAGTAGTGTTTGCCTTAAAGGTTTGGAGACATTACTTGTATGGAGTTCAGTTTGAGGTATTCAGTGATCATAAGAGTTTGAAGTACTTCTTTGATCAGAAGGAGCTGAACATGAGACAACGAAGATGGATGAAGTTTTTGAAAGACTATGACTTTGAGTTAAAGTACCATCCGGGTAAAGCCATTGTGGTGGCTGATGCACTAAGTAGGAAATCCCTACATGTGTCTCGTATGATGATCCAAGAGAGTGAACTTCTTGAGAGTTTTAGAGATACGAGTCTTTCGGTAGCTGTGTTACCACATAGTCTCAGTGTGAGTCGAGTGGACATAGTAAGTGACTTTAGGACTTAGATCTTGGAAGCTCAGAAGGAAAATGAGACTCTTAGTGATCTTTGTGAACTGATCTTTTTAGGTAATCCTGGTGAGTTTGATATATCAGATAATGGGATGATTAAGTTTAGAGGTAGACTTTGCATTCATCATGAATCTGAAATCAAACATAGGATCCTTGAAGAAGCTCACTATAGTCAGTACATTATCCATCCTAGGGCCACTAAGATGTATCAAGACTTGAGGAAATTGTTTTGGTGGTCTGGTATGAAGAAGGACATAGCTGAGTTTGTGTCTAGGTGCCTAACTTATCAGAAGATCAAAATAGAACACCAGAAACCTCTAGACCTCTTCAATCTTTGGGAGTCCCTGAGTGTAAATGGGATCGCATCATAATGGATTTTGTAATGGACTTACCTAGAACTCAATTGGGATTTGATACAATATGGGTTTTAGTGGATAGACTAACTAAGTCTGCTTATTTTATACCTATTAGAGCTAACTACTGCATGGATAGATTTGCCTATCTATATCTTCAGGAGATAGTTAGGATGCACGGTGTACCCCTTAGTATAGTTTCTGATAGAGACCCTAGATTTTAAGGAGCCTTGTAGAAAGCTTTTGGAACAAAGCTTAGTTTAAGTACAGCATATCATCCACAGATTAACGGTCAATCGAAAAGGACTATTCAAACCCTTGAGGATATGCTAAGAGCATATGTACTAGAGCAGAAAAGGAGTTAGGATAAGTTCTTACCCTTAGTGAAGTTTTCCTACAACAACAATTTTCATACTAGCATAGGCATGGCACCGTATGAAGCACTTTATGGTAGAAAGTGTAGGTCCCCTTTATGTTGGTATGAGGTTGAAGAGAAAACAATTTTAGGTCCTAAGTTAGTACCGTATACCACAAATCAGATTAAAATGATCCGGGATAGGTTTGTTATGTCTCAGAGTAGGAAGAAGATCTATGCTAATAAAAAGAGAAGGCCTTTAGAGTTCAGTGAGGGATATCATGTATTCTTGAGAGTCACTCCAACAACAGGGGTTGGTAAAGCATTAAGAACACAGAAGTTGAACCCTCGTTTCATTAGTCCCTACCAGATCCTAAAGAGAATTGGACCTGTAGCCTACCAAATTGCACTTCCACCCAGTTTGTCAAACCTTCATGATGTATTCCATGTGTCACAGCTTAGGAAGTACAATCCAAATCCTTTATATGTCATAAGAAATGAATTTATGCAGTTAAGAGAGGATTTGTTTTATATTATGTGGCCGATGAGGATCATGGACAGAGGGGTCAAAGAGCTTAGAGGTAAGCAGATTCCTCTGGTGAAGGTGCTTTGGGATGGCTTTAGCTTTGAGGAAGTGACTTGGGAGTTGGAGTCCCACATGCAGCAAGACTACCCATAGTTGTTTGTACGAGGTAAGCAATTTTAAGGACAAAATTTTAAAAAGGGAGGAGAAATGTAACATCCTCTTCAACATGTTAGACTTGTAAATAGTTATAGAGATAATTTAATACTTGCTTAACATGCCTGTTTAATTTTGTGACAATCTGAGTTAGTTTAGGCACTTTGCTGTAAATCAAAAGGTGAAAAGTAACTTAAAATGACTCATATATTCGCTTAAATTGCTTAACTAATGGAAATAGGTGTAGATAATTTATTTCTAAGTCACAAATATATATTCTGTGATGTGGTTAAAGTTTGAGAATAATCGTAGTCCGTTTGGTATTTTTAGGCATATTGGTTGTGTGTTTTAATGCCGGATTAACTAGTTATAGATATGGAAAATTATGATACTGGTGAAATGACTTTTTTCATGAATCTTAGTATTTATTTTAAAGTTGTTTGAACTTGGAAAACTTGATTTAGCCAAATCTGAGTGTTTTTAGCAGATCATGATTTATCAGTGTGGTATCACTTGGCCTTAAACCAGCCACGGTTCAATCCTTTTTGTTGACCCCTTTGGCTGATATTTGAGTCTATTTTTTGATTCCATTTCAATCTTTCTCATGGCTGAGTATGGCAGCAGAAACAGCAAGAGAAAAGGGAGAAAAGGAGGAAGAACAAGAGAGAAAGAAGAGGAGATCAAAGGGGAAATCTAAAGTTTTGGACTGAGACTCTAATTTGCAACATCAAGGCAGCATAAGGTAGGGGTTTTTGGAGCTTGAAACTACTTTTGTTCTCTTTTTCCATGTTAGACTTATTTGAGGTTTCATATGCCAAATTGAATTCTTGTGGTATTTTGAGTGATTTTCTTACTTAGATGAGTTTTAAATGGTGTTTATGACTTGTTAATGCTAAGAGTTTGGATTAGAAACTAAAAATTCTCCATTTCGACCTAAAATGCTCTAAATGTTGATTTTAGGGGTTTGGATGAGTGATTTAGTGTTTTGATCCATTTTTTATGAAATCAATTGATGTTTTATGTTTCCCTTATGCTTGTGAACTTGTTTAAGAATTAAAATTACCAAGAAACCAATTTGATGTGATCAAATTTCGTGTATGGCACCAATGGAACAATGCCACACATCTGTAGAATTCTGCAGATTTGTCTCTAGTTGTTTATTGCTCAAACGCTGGTGTTTGCGCGCTCAAGCGCCAGTCGTCCAGAGAGCTGCGTGTCTTTATTGCTCGTGCACTCAAGTGCTCATGGTTCCGCTCTTAGGCACCGAGATAGGGCAGAAATATGTTATTTGCATTGATGCTAATTTAATTCCCCACTTGTTGGGATCGTTTGTGCAAGTCTTTTAGGGTGTATTGAGGCACTTTTTGGGATACTTCTTAGAGAGAATTGTTAACTTGCTTATATGAAAAGTTTTGGAAATCCTTAGACTTTCAAAGTGTGATAGAATGCCTAGGTTAATGTTTAGAACTTTGGTCAACATGAGGTTGATTTCTAAATCACTAGTAAGTGATTGTGAGATGTTCTAGATACTGTTTAGTTAGAAATGTAGTTCTTGCTACTTTGTTGGATAAGTGAGTCTAAGATTCCTATGTTCTAGTGTTTATGTAGCTTGAATCCTTAGTTTTCAAACCTAGCATTTGCTTGTTTCTTATGTATTGTGACCTTAGATGGTGTGCACAACCATATGAGCTAAGAATGAGGTGTTGGATCTGAATTCTCCTTGCATGTTTGCTAGCATGGTCAGGGTTATCAGTGTATGTGGTTGGTAGTAGTACTCTTACCTTTGTGAGGGGAACGAGTCCACACATCACCAGGTAGTGTTAGGACTTAGAGGCCTATCCTACTCAGTATATACAACGAACGCAGTTCTTGGGAAATAAGTAAATAGCTTATGTTTTCAATTTTAAAATCTGCATTGGCATTGCATATCCATAATACTTGGACTTTGTTTGAGTATAATCATTCTTCATAACATAAAGCATTACATGTTTGACAATTGTATAGGCAGTTGTCATTACTTAATCGATTGAATTGTTTGGTTGCTTGTTCAATAGTGTCTTGGGATTGTATGGGCAATTCTTTGTTATTTTTATTTATCGGATGTTCTTTTACATCGAATGTATCTTTGAGTTCAGTTGATTTATTTGTTGTAAATGATTAACTATTGGTCTTAGTATGCTTATACTGAAAAATTTTGATTTCTCACCCCTGTGTGCTCCATGTAAATCCAGGTGAAGTCCCTAAAACGGAAAAAGGGCAAGAAAAAGAAGAAATAGGAGGCCTAGATTAGTGTTTTCTTTCTTTGTAAATCAGTTTGTATATTAGTATATTCTGGTTGTTTATAAAAGCTTATGTATACATTATGGCTTGTTAGCCAATGTTGTTTGTATATATATGATCTTTTTATCATTTGTGGCTCTCTATGATGACTTTACAAGTTATTATGAGTTTTTATTTTCTGCATTTTTAGAAATGACGTGTTTAATGTAATTTATTTTGAAATATTTTATTTATTTTATGATAATTCATATTAGGGTGTTACACAGCGCATATATTGTGCAGTCTTTTTGGACATAAACAAGCATTGGAGTCTCGGAATAATGAGAAAATATCGTAACACTGAGAATGACACATCCTTCTGATTTTTTGAACATCCCACCTTTAGTTTGAATCGCGAGTGTCCGCATAATAAGCATACTGAGTAAACACTCTTGTCCTTGTACTCTCCGTAATACAACAGGAAATGATTAGGTCATGCATCTATCTTCTCATATCCTAATCCTAAATCATTAACCATTCTTTTCGATCTATAATAATTTTTAGGTAACCTTTCTGACTCTAGAAGCATGCTCTTAATTATGACAATCATTTAGTTATAATAACTCTTACTTATGTTGAACTTTGACTTCATATTCAAGAGTTGAGTTACAACTAACAATTTTGTGTGCATATGGCAACTATCCCATAAAAGTTCGTCAGTGTCTCTCAACAAATCATAAAACTTTGAAGCTGACAGATTCAGATCCTCTTCCAAATCTTGAACTTCTAGATTTAATATATTACCCTGAACATCTATAATCATATCCACATATGGATTCCTAGTCTCCACTTCATCATCATGGACAATGAATATTGAACCACTATCCCTCCATCTGTCCTCACAATGAATGGTCCAATTTACATAACTCTCCACAAATCCATACTTATACAAATGGTTCTCTACTGAAAATGACTCAATGCTAACATGGTTCTTACATTTTGCACATGGACAAGGAATGCAACTTAATGCATTAGAAACCATCAGGTGTCCTTTAAAGGCCTTAATGAAATCATCAACTCCATTCTTGAATTCTTCATTTACACAGACAATGTGATCTTTTCTTCGTAACATCCAACTTCGATTAGGTGTCATGATTGTTGAAGTTGATTTAACACACTAGTATTATTACTTCCAAAATCGTCATATCTCTTAACATGGTATAGCCTTATCCCATTCGAGAAGATACTTTTTCAACACTTGGTTCATAGCACTCATAAAAATCACACGTTATATACTTGACTAAATTTTGGCAGCATTTCCTATTGGTCTATAAGTGCACAACTAGAAAGTGGTGACATCTACCACGATCAAGTGTGCACCCAGAGAACAAAAGGAAATGTTGCACAACAAATTTTCATCAAGTATATGATATGAGATTTAAAGAGTAACTATAATCAAGTGAAGGAAAATTTTTTTCCCAAATAGAGGCATTGTTGGTAACCCAAAAATAGTAGGTTAGGCTTAGGAACTGCAGACCAAGAGATAATTGTGATTAGCATTGACTAAAGTAATGGTTTTGATGATAACAAACAAGAAAGGAATGGAAGTGCAAAGATCAAGTGCCAAGACCCTTCAAGTTTAGCTTATAGGACTTAGATCTTGTATAAAGGTAAAAAGGAATCACACTAAGCTCAAATATGTTTTAACATCTTTAAAAGTATTTCTTATATGCTTAAATGCCCAACAAACTATTTTTGGAAAGCTAGTCTTGGTGGTGATTCAAATCTATAAAAAATATTCAATTTTGTGTTTTGTAAAATTGACCTTTAGTTACTCTTTTGATCATAACTTTCAAATACTTTTAGTTTTGTTCTAAACTTCTTTCAAATGAAAATAGACTTAAAGATCTTTTCAATGAATGGTCATTTGCTTTAAACGGATAAGAAATGAAGAAGTTATGACCATTTAAAGTCAGTTTTCAAAAACAGTTAAGTTTGAGTTTTGAAAAGCTAACCTTTGATTACTATTTTGATCATATCTTTTAAAATACTTCGAGTTTGTTCTGAAACTTATTTGAAAATAGATTCAAAGATCTTTCCAATGAGTGGTCATTCACTTTAATCGGACAAGAAATGAAGAAGTTATGACCTTTTAAAGTTAGTTTTCAAAACCAAAAATGCTGTAATCGATTACACAAGTCCTGTAATCAATTACAACGTTGGCAGAGACCATGTAATCAATTACCAGAAGTGTGTAATTGATTACCAAGTGCCCAGAAAACCAAGAACCGTTCAAACAGCCATGTAATCGATTACCACTGGCCTAATTGAACATATGCCTTTGAAGACTTGTTTTGATGATAACAAACGTGAAGACAAAAATGAAGATGATGGAAAGACCAAGTCCAAGATCTTATTAGAATAGCTTTAGGATTAGAGTCTTTTTGTACGGAGCTCACTTTAATATCTCACTGCTTTGAGAGAAAAGATAAAATTAGGTTTAAAAAGAAACTTAAGTGTTTTTTAATGATTTCTTCAAAACTGGTTTTTATTGATTTATTCGAATAAAGCTTGCTCTATTTGAATAAACCATGCTACGAGTATGAAGGTTTTAAAATTGCTATTCGAATAGCAGGTTAACTATTTGAATAAATGAGTTTCTCAGAAATATTTTGGTCAAAACATTATTCGAATAACCTATCTGTTATTCGAATAATCCCTCTCTTTTGAAAATTCTATTTTTAAAGTGTTATTCAAATAAACTTAGTATTATTCGAATAACTTATATCAGTTTGCTTTTCACGATGATGGTTTTAATAGAGTTATTCGAATAACACATTGGTTATTCGAATAACCCATATCAGTTTATTTTTCACAAAGCTTTTATGAATAGTGTTATTCGAATAACGTTTTACTCTATTCGAATAAACACGGTCCTTTACGTACTGATATGGAAATGTCTTTTGGATTTTATGAGTTTTAATTATACCCAACGGCTATTTCTTCAAATTTTCTCTATAAATAGAAGCCTTGGGTCATCTCTAAAATTGCCTAACACTCTGAATTATTTTCTACTTGCACTAACTTGTGAATTTATTTTCTACGCTCTATTTTCAATTAAAACTTTGAAATATTACGTGAGAGCTCCATTAGCACTTCAATTTGTATAATTTGCTCTAAGTGAGAGTTTCTCTTCATCTATTTTCTACTATTCTGTATTGAGGGTGAGGTATCCCTCAAGGTTTATATAAGGGTAAGGTATCCCTGCAGGCTGAGGCTTTAGCACAAGGGTAGAGTTTTCCTGTGTGTGAAAAGTGCTCTTTTATGTAATGGTTGCAAGCATCTATTGAAGCTTGTATACATAGTGAAAAATCTCGGCTATTGTTTCGAGGACTGGACGTAGACCACAAGTGGGTTAGTGGTCGAATCAAGATAAATATTGTGCCTACTTCTCTCTTTATTTTATATAGCTTCATTTTATTGCATATTTATCCTTTGTTGTTTCTTAAGCTTCTCTTCTACATCTCGTTATTTCTGTGCTTTTATTTAATAGTTTTAATATTTGTGTTTTCACTAAAAGAGGTTTGTGAAAAGTTTCTAATACTCAATTCACCCCTCCTCTTAAGTACTAAAAGCCACTTGGTAACAAGTGGTATCAGAGCTAGACTCTTGTATAAAGAGCTTAGCAGCTTCAAGAGAACATGGCTTCTTCAAATGATTTTTCAGAAGGATCTTCCATAAACTGACCACCCTTTTTCAATGTGGATGGTTATGCATATTGGAAGGAAAGAATGAAAATCTTCATCGAAGCTATTGATCTAGATGTGTGGGATGCTATCAAAAATGACGCATTTATACCTACACAAGAGGTCGATGGTGTAAGGACCGAAATACCAAGGAATAAATGGTCTGATGAGGACAAAAGAAAAGTTCAACATAATTTAAAAGTAAAAAATATTATTACTACTGCTTTGGGATATGATGAGTTTTTTAGAATTTCAAACTGCAAAACTGCTAAAGAAATGTGGAACACTTTGCAAGTTACCCATGAGGGTACTAGTGAAGTAAAGAGGTCGAGAATCAATTCTCTAACTCGTGAATATGAATTATTTAGAATGAAATAAGGAGAAAGCATTCAAGAAATGCAAAAAAGGTTCACCCACATAGTTAATCATCTTGCATCTTTAAGAAAAAATTTCTCTAACGAAGATTTAATTAACAAAGTATTGACATGTCTTAGCAGGATTTGGCAACCCAAGGTAACAGTCATATCAGAATCGAGGGACTTGTCGACAATGACTCTAGCTACCCTTTTTGGAAAACTTCATGAGCACGAACTAGAACTAAGCAGATTAAGTCAAAGTGAAGAAAACGATAAAAAGAAAAAGGGAATAGCACTCAAAGCCACTTCCTCAACAATCGATAATGATGACGAAGAAGACGAAGAAGGCTCAGAAAATATCGAGGTAAACGAAGAAAATCTTAGTCTTTTAGTTAAAAAATTTGGAAATTTTCTCAGGAAGAATGGAACACAAAGAAGACCTCCCTTTCCTCTGAAGAAGAATCATTACAAAGGCGAAGGAGCTTCATCAACTCCAACTTGCTATGAATGTGGCAAACCGGGTCACATGAAAATGGAGTGCCCAATTTACCAGAAGGAGAAGGAAAAATTCGAAAAGAAGCCCTTCAAGGAAAGAAAAGGAAGAAAAGCCTACATAGCATGGGATGAAAATGACATGGATTCAACTAACAGCTTAGACAGCGAGGAAGCCCAACTATGTCTCATGGCCAAAGGAGAAGAAGAAGAAAACAAAAATGAAGTAAGTTCGAATACTACTTTATTACCTTCTTACGATGAGTTACAAGATGCCTTTGAAGAATTGCATGACGAGTCTTTAAAACCTACAAAATTAATTTCTTCTTCTAAGAAAACAATCTCTTCTTTAGAAAATCAAAGTCTGATTTTAAACAAAGAAATAGAATAATTAAAAATTAAAAATGAAACTTTGGGAATTATTGATGCATGCACAAATCATTCTTCACACGCTTCTACATCTTCATTCTGTTCCTCATGTCATATGCTTGAAAAAGAGATTGAAGACTTAAAAAACACTCTTTCAAAATTCACATTTGGAAGGGACAATTTAAATATTCTATTAGGAAAAACAAAGAGTAGTTTTTCAAAAAGCCGAGATAGGTTATAACCCGAAAAATCAACAAAAACTCTATAAAAATTTCTTTGTGCATTCTAGTGTTTCAAGCAGTCCTTTTATTAAATGTTTTTACTATGGAAAGAAAGGACATAGTGCATCAACATATAATGCAAGGAAAAACATTAATACAAAAATTAGAACGAAAATGGTTTAGGTTCCCAAGGGTACTATACCCAAAACTGACACACAAGGACCCAAGAAAGTTTGGGTATCAAAAGTTAAAAACTAAACATGTGTTGTAGGTATGCTTGAAAGCCAGGAGTTCAAATTGGTATCTCGATAGCGGCTGCTCTAAGCAAAGGACCGAGGATGACTCAAAATTTACCTTGCTCATTCCAAAGAATCATGGACACGTTATATATGGTGATAACAACAAAAGAAAAATTCTTGGAATTAACAAAGTTGGTAAGAATCCTAGTTCCTCTATTGAAAATGTATTGCTTGTTGAAAGCTTGAAATATAACTTGCTTAGTATTAGTCAATTATGTGATAAAGGAAATAGAGTAATTTTTTATTCAAATTGTTGCATAATTAAAGATAAAAATGATAAACATGTTAAGTTTATTGGTCATAGAGTAAACAATATTTATATGATTAGTCTTGATGATATATCTTCAAATGATGCGAAATGCCTTTTAAGTAAGAATGATGATTCATGGTTATGGCATAAGAGAATTGCACACATTCACATGGATCACTTAAAGAAGTTGGTCTCTAAAGAGCTAGTAATTAGACTACCCAAGCTTAATTTTGTAAAAGATAAATTATGTGATGTATGTCAAAAGGGTAAACAAATAAAGGTCTCTTTTAAAGCAAAAATATAGCTTCAACTACTAGACTTTTATAACTTTTACACATGAATCTTTTTGAACCATCTAGAACTATGAGTTTTGGTGGGAATTACTATGCTTTAATGATTGTGGATGATTTTTCTAGGTTCACATGGACTTTATTTCTTGCAAATAAAAATGATGCATTTCTAGCTTTTAAAAGACTTGCCAAAGTTATTCAAAACAAAAAAGATTTTTCAATTTCCTCAATAAGAAGTGATCATGATAAGGAATTTGAAAACAATGTTTTTGAAAATTATTGTGATGAACATGGCATTAATCATAATTTCTCTGCCCCTAGAACTCCGCAACAAAATGAAGTTGTAGAAAGAAAAAATCGTTCTTTAGAAGAAATGGCGAGAATTGTGCTTAATGAGGCTGCTCTTCCTAAGTATTTTTGGGCAGATGCTATAAATACAGCTTGTTATGTAATGAACAGGACCCTTATAAGGCCTATTTTAAAGAAAACTCTATATAAGTTATACAAGGGAAGAAAGCCAAATGTCTCACATTTTCATGTTTTTGGTTGCAAATATTTTGTTTTAAATAATGAAAAAGATAACTTAGGCAAGTTTGATGCTAAGTATGATGAATGTATATTTCTTGGTTACTCCAACCATAGTAAGGCTTTTCGTATATATAATAAAAGAACTATGACTATCGAAGACTCTATTCATGTTGCATTTGATGAAACTGACCCAAATGGATCGAGAAAGGATCTTGTTATTGATGATGTCGCAGAAATTTTGGCGAAAACTCATTTGGGCAGCAAAGAAAAAGAAGTCAAGGAGCAAGAAGATAAACAAAGACAGGAAGATCCACAAGTCCTGGAACTTCCCAAAGAATGGCGGACTTCAAAATATCATTCCCTTGATCAAAGAATAGGTGATGTGTCTAAAGGTGTAAGTACTCGAAATTCCCTTAGAAATGCATGTAATCACTTAGCCTTTGTTTCTCAAATTGAACCTAAAGATATAATTGAAGCCTTTGATGATGAGCATTGTATCTTAGCTATGCATGAGGAATTAAATCAATTTGAAAGAAATCAAGTTTGGGAATTAGTTGCTAGACCTAATTATCATCCTATAATTGGCACAAAATGGGTTTTTAGAAACAAACTTGATGAAAATGGATTAATAACTAGAAACTAAGCTAGGTTGATCGCTAAAGGTTATAATCAAGAAGAAGGAATAGATTATGAAGAAATCTATGCACTTGTAGCTAGATTAGAAGCTATTAGAATGTTACTTGCATATACTTGCATCATGGATTTCAAATTATATCAAATGGATGTTAAAAGTGCTTTTCTAAATGGCCTTATTCAAGAGGAGGTATACATTGAACAACTTCCAGGTTTTGAAAATCATGAACTACCCAACCATGTTTTTCAACTTAAAAAGGCTTTATATGGCTTAAAGCAAGCTCCTAGAGCTTGGTATGAAAGGTTGAGTAAGTTTCTTTTAGAAAATAATTTTTCAAGAGAAAAAGTCGATACTACCCTTTTCATTAAAAATAAAAAGCATGATATTCTTCTTGTGCAAGTATATGTGGATGATATTATCTTTGGTGCTACTAATGAATCCCTTTGCAAAGAATTTTCTAAGACAATGTAGAATGAATTTGAAATGTCAATGATGGGAGAGTTGAATTTCTTCCTCAGACTTCAAATCAAACAAACAAATGAAAGGACTTTCATAAGTCAAACCAAATACTACAAGGAATTGCTCAAAAGGTTTGAAATGGAAAATGCTAAACATATGGCCACTCCAATGGACACTTCTTACTATTTAGACAATGATGAAGGAGGTAAATCAGTAGAAATAACGAAATACAGAGGTATGACTAGATCTCTCCTTTATCTTACTGCTAGTAAGCTAGATATTATGTTTAGTGTATACATGTATGCTAGATATCAGGCAAACCCTAAGGAATCTCATTTAAGTGTTGTTAAACGAATAATGAAATACCTAGTAGGTACTTCACAAATGGGCTTGTGGTACCCTAAGGGTGCCTCATGTAGCCTAATAGGTTATTCCGACTCTGATTTTGCTAGATGCAAATTGGATAGAAAAAGTACTAGTGGGACATGCCACTTGCTTAGTAGTTCTTTAGTTTCTTGGCATAGCAAGAAATAAAATAGTGTGGCTTTGTCTACCGCTGAGGCTGCATATATTGTAACTGGGAGTTGTTGTGCTCAAATCCTATGGATGAAGCAACAACTTCTAGACTACGATCTTCAGCTCGATCACATCCCGATAAGATGTGATAACACTAGTGCAATAAATCTCTCTAAGAATCCCATTCTGCATTCCAGAACAAAGCATATAGAGATAAGACATCACTTTATCAGAGACCATGTACAAAAAGGGGATTGCATTATTGAGTTTGTTAAAACAACTAAGCAACTTGCAAATATTTTCACTAAACCATTAGCAAAAGAAGCATTCTTTTATATTAGAGGAAAATTGGGAATAATTGATCAATCCAATATATAATTATTTGAATTTATTGCTTAAATATTGCTTTTATCTCCTTTAAATCTTTTACTGACTTAATCTTCAGAGATATCCTAAACCTTGTTTTGTAGGTATCTTATATTTAGGTAAGTCAATTCTCTTTTAAATCACATTCTGAACGTATGCCTTACTGTGTCTTTTAATAGTTTTATTCGAATAAAACTAAGTTTATTAGAATAAACTGACTTCTATGTCAGTTCTGTGTTTGCTGTGCTCTCTGTCTATTCGAATAAATTTTAGATCATTCGAATAACCAGAGACTTATTTTATCAGTCATTTGCTTTTGCTCTCTGACTATTCGAATAAAATCAAGCTTATTCGAATAAACCAGAGATTTGGTTTTCTGTCTTGTTTGGCTGCTCTCTGTTTATTCAAATAACCCCTAGGTTATTCGAATAAAACCTGTTAGAAGGCCACAACGCTTGGCCTTCCCTGTTCCTTTATTCGAATAGGATCCTCCTCTATTCGAATAAAACTTAGCAGACTTCCTGACCTTTGAGCTTTCTACAAGAGTTTATTTGAATTAACCTCTTGGTTATTCGAATAAACACAGGCCTCTCTTTAAAAAAGGCCCCTGCGCGCTAACCCGTCTCACTCCCTCCTCTTCTCCTTCTCTGCCCACACCTTCATCTTTTTTCTGCTCTCCTCCATCATTTCTTTTTCTTTCTCTCTCCTCCAACCCTCCAAATAACATGGTCTCTTCTTCTTCTAAGCGTCCTCGCAGGAAGACTGCACCTTGCAACAATCCACTTGACTTGAGAAGGCTCTCCTCCAACGAAGAGCACCGTGGCCGCTTCATTACGCACTTCTGGGAGCGTAACTTGTCCAACCCAAATACCTTGACCTCTCCTTCTTTTAGCAAAACAGAGCCTTCGACTTTCTGACCCTATTGTAAAACCAGGGGGTTCTACAGCTCTATTCTCACCGGGCCACTCTCTACCCAGCTCTGGTGAAGATGTTTTTCTGTAATCTGACTTTTGATGGCCAAAACCTCCTCTCCGAAGCTTGCGATCAGAACATCATAATCACTCTGCAGGACTGGCAGACTCTGTTTGGGTTGCGGTTCACTGGCACACTCATTGAAGATGATGACAACCCCTTTCTGGAAGACTCAATGAAGATGACATCTTCATGCTTTGGATTCTGAAGAATGGTCATCAGATCAACTGGCCTGTGTTTATCATGGAACACATGACGAGGGCCAAGGGCAAGGAAAAATCTGACTTGCCGTATGGTATTCTCATCACTACCTTGCTAAGCAAGTATCCTCAGGTCTTGGAGACTGAGCGAGCCATTGCCTTGACTCATCACAATGTCTTTGGCTCCCACACCTTGAGCAAAATGAAGATGATCGAGACTGATGAAGGTTGGGTGTACCCAGATGAGGTTGATGATGAGGTTGACCCTGCTGACGCCCCTACTGCCCCTACTGATGCCCTTGCTACTGCTCTTGCTCCAGTTACTTTGGAGTAAATCATGGCTACCTTGCATGATAACCGTGCTTATATGGAACACACCTTCTCTATTCTATTTGATAGAATAGAAGGTGTTGAACGTGAGGTTGCTGCCTTACGAGCTGCTTCACCTGCCCCTGCACCTGCTTTTTTACCTCCACCACCGGATACCTATTTCTAGGAGCTTTAGTTCTTAGAATCTCTGTTTTGCCTTTATTTTATTTATTTCTGGCTTTTGTAACTGCATCCTTTTTTTATTAATGAATAAATAATGTTTTTGATGGTCTATTCATCTTGCATTGATAAGAGTATGCTTTTCAGTTATTTAGTTCTTTTTATGCTCTTATACTTGCATATCTGTCTATGGGACTTACCCCTCCTTTTTGCTCATGACAAAAGGGGGAGAAAAATTTGAATTTGAATGTAACTGAGAAAAGACAGGTAAAATTAAAAAGAGTTTGGATTCCACATGAAAGGAGGAGCTGCGCACATCTCTAATAAATGTTACCTCTTATAATTAAAGAGGGGGAGTAAGCTTTTAATACCTCTTTGTGAATTCTAATTATATGCACTAATTCTTTTCTCATTGATAGTTTGTGATCATCAAAAAGGGGGAGAATGTGATTGAACATATGCCTTTGAAGACTTGTTTTGATGATAACAAACGTGAAGACAAAAATGAAGATGATGGAAAGACCAAGTCCAAGATCTTATTAGAATAGCTTTAGGACTTAGAGTCTTTTTGTACAGAGCTCACTTTAATATCTCACTGCTTTGAGAGAAAAGATAAAATTGGGTTAAAAAGAAACTTAAGTATTTTTAGTGATTTCTTCAAAACTAATTTTTATTGATTTATTCGAATAAAGCTTGCTCTATTCGAATAAACCATGCTACAAGTTTGAAGGTTTTAAAATTGCTATTCGAATAGCAGGTTAACTATTTGAATAAATGAGTTTCTTAGAAATGTTTTTGTCAAAACATTATTCGAATAACCCATCTGTCATTCGAATAATCCCTCTCTTTTGAAAACTCCTTTTTTAAAGTATTATTCGAATAAACTTAGTATTATTCGAATAACTTATATCAGTTTGCTTTTCACGATGATGGTTTTAACAGAGTTATTCGAATAACACATTGGTTATTCGAATAACCCTTATCAGTTTATTTTTCACAAAGCTTTTATGAACAGTGTTATTCGAATAACGTTTTACTCTATTCGAATAAACACGGTCCTTCACGTACTGATATGGAAATGTCTTTTGGCTTTTATGAGTTTTAATTATACCCAACGACTATTTCTTCAAATTTTCTCTATAAATAGAAGCCTTAGGTCATCTCTAAAATTGCCTAACACTCTGAATTATTTTCTACTTGCACTAACTTGTGAATTTATTTTCTATGCTCTATTTTTGATTAAAACTTTGATATATTCTGTGAGAGCTCCATTAGAACTTCAATTTGTATAATTTACTCTGAGCGAGAGTTTCTCTTCATCTATTTTCTGCTATTCTGTATCGAGGGTGACGTATCCCTGCAAGATGAGGCTTTAGCACAAGGGTAGAGTTTCTCTGTGTGTGAAAAGTGCTCTTTTGTATAACGGTTGCAAGCACCTATTGAAGCTTGTATACATAGTGAAAAATCTCAGCTATTGTTTCGAGGACTGGACGTAAACCACAAGTGGGTTAGTGGTCGAACCAGGATAAATATTATGTCTGCTTTTCTCTTCTTAATCTCTCTATTTTACGCAGCTTCATTTTATTGCATATTTATCCTTTGCTATTTCTTAAGCTTTTCTTCTACATCTCGTTATTTTTGTGCTTTTATTTAATAGTTTTAATATTTGTGTTTTCACTAAATGAGGTTTACGAAAAGTTTTTAATACTCAATTCACCCCCCTCTTGAGTACTGGAAGCCACTTGGTAACAACTTTGGTGTAATCAATTACCACTGGCTTGACAGTGCCCAACGGCTATAAACGGCTAGTTTTTTCATAAAGAAATCATTTCTAAACTTTACCCAATGGCTATTTTATCATTTGGTTTATAAATACAAGTGTTTGGGCATTAAAGAAAAGTTGGAGAACAATTTGAAAATCATTCTTGAATATTAAATTCGTGTTTCACTATCTATTTCTCCAAACCTCTGTTTTTGAACTTAAAAGTGTGATTTCTTGATACTCATTGATCTTGAATTTGTATTATCCACTCTTGAGAGAGTTTCTATCAATTCTATCTTTGTATAAACTGTAAAAGAAAGGGTGAGGTATCCTTCAAAGTTGTAAGGGTGAGGTATCCCTTGAAAGTAGAGGCTCAAACACAAAGGGTGAGGTATCCCAAGGTGTGTTGAGTGCTCAAGTTTGTAAAGGTCATCAAGCACCTGTGAAACTTGAAGAATTGGATGCTCTAGCACAAGGGTGAGATATCTCAATGTGTGAGGAGTGCTCTTGTTTGTACAAAGGTTTTTCTAACACCCGTGAAGTCTAGAAGATAGTGAAGAAAATATTAAGTTAAGCTTGGGGACTGGATGTAGGCCACAATTGGTTGGTGACTGAACTAGGATAAATTCTTGAGTTTGATTTTCTCTTCCCTACACTCTTTAATTTTAGTATTTAGTGTAATATATTTATCTATTGTATATCTTGTCATCTTGGTGTTCTGATTCTAAGAACTTGATATATAGCTTGTTATTTAGCTTATTCACTTGATTCATCATATATCCCAAGTTGTATTTAAGTAATTTATAATAATTGTATCTTTGTTAGACTTATTCTGCTGCATGTGATAATTGAAAATATCAAAATGCACAATTTCTCAAAGTTGCATTAAAACTAATAATCACCCAATTCACCCCCCTCTTGGGTGATTGTTGTCACAGCTAATAAGTGGTATCATAGTTTCATGCTCTGTTAAAAGCTTAACCGCTTGGAGTTAAAGATCATTGTTTGTTTGGCAACCATTGAAAACTTTTCAAAATGAATGGTTTTGAAATTGATAAACGACCATTCTTTGATGGTGTGAATTTCATTTATTAGAAAGATAGAATGAAAATTTATATGCAATCTATTGATCTTGATTTGTGGGATATTATGTTTGATAGATTTACTTACAAATCAAAACAAAGTTGGAATGCTTATGATGCGAAATGTTTTTCCTTGAACATTAGAGCAATGTAAATCTTGAGAAGTAGTTTAAATGATGATGCTTATGCTAAAATTAAGAATTGCTCCAGTACTAAAGATATATGAGATGCTCTTGATTCTATCTATGTTACTAATGATGATCTTTTACATAAAGTTGTATATAGACAGCAAGAAGAGCAAAAACCTCTAGAGGAAGACAACATTGAAAAATGTCCTCAAGAACATGTTCAAAGCAAGAAAATAAGCTCAATGCCTCTTGGTGATGATGGTGCTCAATTTAAAGAAGAGGCAAAGTAAAAAAAAAAAATTGAGAAAGAAGATGTTCTTGAATGCTTGATGGACAACAATGAGGAAGATGGTGATTCCCTTAAAAAGGACTTTGAGGTAAATAATGCTAAACCATATTATAGTCATTCCTATGATGAGCTAAAATATGCATATGATGAATTATATGATGACTTGTTGCTTTTAGAAAAGAAAAACTCATCTTGTTTGAAAAATATTTCCTCCATTGAAAATGATATTAAGATTTTGAAAAAAAAAATATTTTTCTTGATGAGGAAATGCCTTTGAAATGTGAAACCTCAATCTCTTGTGAAAAATGCATTGATTTAGAAAATCAAGTTGAGGACTTATCTTCTAAATTTGATAAAACTAATGATTTTAATTGCTTACATTCTATGCTTGTTAATGAGAATAAAATTAATGTTATTTCACATGAAAGTTCAAGTAAGACTTATGGCAAAAATAGTTTAGAATATAAAAACAATAAAAGACTTATGTTTTCCAAAAATGATCTTCAAAGAACCAAGTCATCATTGAATTCAATTGCTTGCAATTTTTGTGGTCCTCTAGGACATATTTCTCATTTATACAATTATAGAAGAAATCCTTATATGAGAAATTGTATGGTATGGGTTCCTAAAGATATTAACTGTCCTAGTACTAATATTCAAGGACCCAAAATGAAGTGGGTACCAAAATATTTTCCTAATGTTTCAATTATGTAGAAAATTTCTCAAAATGATGGATAAATTGGTCAAGAGAAGAAGGAATCATCAAAGGGAATGTTTTTGAAGCCTAGTGATATAAGTTTTGGTCAAAGAAGGAAGATGACTTCAACCAAAGCTTCTCAAGTACAAAATGTGAAACTTACAAAGTTCAAAACACCAAAAGAGAAGCAATGGGTAAGGAAAAGAGTTTCCTTGATTACCAAGGCCAAGGTATCAAATATTTTTACCTCTTATACACATTCACTTAAAAAGACAATGAATATGAGGTTTATTCCTTGTAGGCCTTAGGTAAAGGATAGAATCATGTGTACTTGGTAAAATTTGAATATTATGCACATGATTATGTTTATTCTTATTGTAACATAAGGTTCTACAATGCTTAGGTATACTTGCATGATGTTTGAAATTGCCTTAAGACATTTTGAAACTAATTTGAAAACTTTAAGAGTAGTCATCTACTGTTTAAAATGCTAAAATTGAGTTTTAAAAAACTGATAATCGATTACAAGAACTTTGTAATCAATTACAAAGGTTCTGTTAATCAAGTAATCGATTATACCTACCTTGTGATCGATTACAAGGTTCCCAGAAAAGATGGTAATCGATTACACCAAACTTGTAATCAATTACAAGGATTTCAAAAAGATGGTAATCGATTACACACCCATTGTAATTGATTACACAGCAGCTTTAAAAAGGTTTTCAACGCGGGAACAACCATTTTCACTTAAAATTGTCTATATATCATGAAAGTATGCATGTTATTGGTCATGTGCTTAATGGTAATTGATTATTTATTTTTTTTGTGCTCAATTTACATACTATGAAAAAATTAATTTTTATGAGACCATAATGGATTAATAATCAATGACTAACCCCTATGGATCCAAAATTGGTGGATACCAAATAAAGTACTATGAATTGTGTTGTAGGGTGTCTATTAGCTCAAATATGTATTGAAGTGAAATACAACCATGCTACTTGAGGTTGGGAAAACTTAAAATGGTCTAAGTTCTCCAAAAGTGATGAAAACATAAAAAAAAATGACATGGAGAACCACAACATTCTTAAGGAGCCTTGAGGCATGGAAGTTGGAAGTCACCTACAAAAACTCAAGAGTACACTTTTAGTGATATCAATCTCTTATCCTTACTTATGCTTTAAATTTGAATATCATGTGATATTTGGATAAGTAGAGAATTATTTTTATGCCTTAACATATTTTAAGTTATGCTTTTTTTAGCATTATGTCTTGAAAGTATCTTTACATATGCTAACATGCTAGATATGCACATAACTTGCTTGGAATGACATGTTTTTATGGTAATATCTTTATTCTTAAGCTTATGATCAATTATCTTTGTTCAAAAATAGAAATTTACATGCTCATAAGTAGTTCTAACACTTTCTCTTTGATGCTTAATTATCCTATATACTTACTTGGAGATTGAAAATTTAAAAGTTATAGGTCTTCTTGTTTGAAATTATTTGATATGTTCATATCTTCAAAACAAGAAGTAAATGATTCATTTTTTGTGCCTTGAACTTGCCTTTGAACTTCAATGATTTTTACATTGAAATAAATCTTGAAATGAACATTTTGCAATGGCTATTCTGATAACATGAATAAAATGCTATCTTGTTGCTACAATATTGATTGCATATTTGTTATGTGACAACGGTTTTGTGCAACTTCTCTTTGTCAAAATCTATATATTGCATATCTTTTTTATTATGACAAAAAGGGGAGAAGTTTGAGTCATTGAGAAAAGGTAAATAGAAAAAGGTGCAAACTCAATGATCATGAGATTCCAAAATTAAGGGGGAGCTATGCAACTTTGATCCAATTACCTCTTGAAAAATAGAGAAGAAGTAAGTCTCTAATACCTTTTGTGAGTTCCAATTTATTTGAACTAACTCTTTTCTCAATGGTGGTTTGTCATCATCAAAAAGGGGGAGAATGTAATTGGCATTGACTAAAGCAATGGTTTTGATGATAACAAATAAGAAAGGAATGGAAGTGCAAAGATCAAATACCAAGACTCTTCCAGTTTAGCTTATAGGACTTAGATCTTGTGTAAAGGTAAAAAGGAATCACACGAAGCTCAAATATATTTTAACATCTTTAAAAGTGTTTCTTACATACTTAAATGCCCAACAAACTATTTTTGGAAAGCTAGTCTTGGTGGTAATTCAAATCTATGAAAAATAGCCAATTTTGTATTTTGTAAAACTGACCTTTAGTTATTCTTTTTATTATAACTTTCAAAATAATTTGAGTTTTGTTATGAAACTTCTTTCATATGAAAATAGACTCAAAGATCTTTCCAATGAATGTCATTTGCTTTAAACGAATAAGAAATGAAGAAATTATGACCATTTAAAGTCAGTTTTCAAAAATAGTCAAGTTTGAGTTTTGAAAGGTTGACCTTTGATTATTCTTTTAATCATATCTTTCAAAATACTTGGATTTTTATTCTGAAACTTATTTCATTTGAAAATAGATTCAAATATCTTTCTAATGAGTGGTCATTCGCTTTAATCGGATAAGAAATGAAGAAGTTATGACCTTTTAAAGTCAATTTTCAAAACCAAAAATGCTGTAATTGATTACACAAGTCCTGTAATCGATTACAACGTTGGCAGAGGCCATGTAATCGAATACCAGAAATGTGTAATCGATTACCAAGTGCCCAGAAAGCCAAGAACACGTTTAAATAGCCATGTAATCAATTACCACTTTGGTGTAATCGATTACCACTAGCCTGACAGTGCCCAACGACTTTAAACGGCTAGTTTTTCATAAAGAAATCATTTCTAAACTTTACCTAACGGCTATTTTATCATTTAGGCTATAAATACAAGTGTTTGGGCATCAAAGAAAAGTTGGAGAATAATATGCAAATCATTCTTGAACATTAAATTCGTGTTTCACTATCTATTTCTCTAAACCTCTGTTTTTTAGCTTAAAAATGTGATTTCTTGATACCCATTGATCTTCAATTTGTATTATCCACTCTTGAGAGAGTTTCTATCAATTCTATATTTGTATAAACTATAAAAGAGAGGGTGATGTATCCCTCAAAGTTGTAAGGGTGAGGCATCCCTTGAAAGTAGAGGCTCAAACACAAAGGGTGAGGTGTCCCAAGGTGTGTTGAGTGCTCAAGTTTGTAAAGGTCATCAAGCACCTGTGAAGCTTGAAGAATTGGAGGCTCTAGCACAAGGGTGAGGTATCCCAACGTAATGCTCTTGTTTGTACAAAGGTAATCCTAGCACCCGTGAAGTTTAAAAGATAGTGAATAAAATCTTAAGTTAAGTTTGGGGACTGGATGTAGGCTACAAGTGATTGGTGGCTGAACCAGGATAAATTCTTGAGTTTGATTCTCTCTTCCCTGCACTCTTTAATTTCAGTATTTAGTGTAGTATATTTATCTATTGCATATCTTGTCATCTTGGTGTTTTGATTCTAAGAACTTGATATCTAGCTTGTTATCTAACTTATTCACTTGATTCATCATATATCCCAAGTTGTATTTGAGTAATCCATAATAATTGTATCTTTGTTAGACTTATTCCGCTATATGTGATAATTGAAAATATCAAAATGCACAATTTCTCAAAGTTGCATTAAAACTAATAATCACCCAATTCACCCCCCTCTTGGGTGATGGTTGTCATGGCTAACAATAATACCATGGGAAGGTATGACCCAATATAAGTGGCCCAATGGAAGAGAAGCTACAAAAAGGTGTGCTTTGTTATCAAAAGTCAGGCTGAATCTGAGTTGAGCAAGTCAAAGGTTGGAGCTGCAAGTAAAGTAGTTGAGATGAGGATAAAGTGCCTAAAAAATAGAAAGAGAGAACATGGTAGTTGCTCTAAGGGTAAAAGCCAAAAAAAAGTTATTTTGACTTGGTAATAAAGAAGAAGCTACTGATAATAAACTTGGGCAAGAAAGAGATGCCTAAAAAATAGGAGATAATAGATAAGGTAGTTACTTCCAACGTTCAAACATGTAGAGAAGGACATTTTTGGCAATTTTCTTTACTAAAGGTAGATGAAAACATGTCATGTAGATGCCCCATAACCTAGGAGTGCATGGAGTGGCTAAGTGGCTGGAGATCATGCTCCTAAAATTAAGGAAGGTGGACTTTGAGGCCTAACGGTGCACTAAAGTTGCAGGTTTTCCATTTCCAATTCTATAAATAGGCCTCCAAGGCATTGAAGAAAGGACCCACAATCAATCAATGAAAAATTCATCTATTTTCATACAGTTTATCTTTCATTTTCTAGTATTTTACAACTTCTCCTTTGCATTTTCAGTCATTTACTGCTTTCCTTTACATTTCCAACACCTTTACAACAATTTTTTTATACCTTTCATTTTTACTTTATGCAATTTCTTTTGCTTTGTATTTCAAAGCACAAGTTTTCCATATATTTCAGCTTTCTCACTTATAACCAATTAGATTCAAAATTCTTTAATACAATTCAGTGTCTCTATACATTGATTGATTTGTTTGTGTTGAATCCATTGTTGAGAGTTTACTTTAGTACCTCAAAAACCCACACTGAAAGGCAAGTTCCCCTTTTGAGAGCTTTCTAAGGCAAATCTCATACAATGTTGGGACAATGGTGAAAGTGTGTAATTTAGCTTTGCTTCGTTGACAAAGTTAACTTTTGTTTTTTCTACACCAATATAAATAAAGGGTTGTTATTATGTATAATAATTATGTGAAATAAAATTTTATGAAATAAGTTAGTTTTGGTGGGTGGAAAGATTTTGGAAGGAACATGTGGATTCAGACCCGTTAGTAAAAATTGTGTTTTATATAATAGTATTAGGAGATTATATTAGATATTAGATTTGTTGATACATAAGAATGGATCTTTTACAATTACTAAGACTTTTTTTTTAGGCTTAGGACTCATCATGTGGGTCTGACAGAGGGGCTCCTTAGTAAGCCTCCTGAGAAGAGGTGGGGATAGAAGAAGAGAAATTGGAATGGAGAGCAATTGCGAGAATTGAACCGCGCTACTCTCTCTACATATTCCCAGCTCTTACTAACTAAGTTACCAAAATAAGAATAGCTTTTTAATCATCAATAACTTTGTTCTTGGTAACCAATTTTTTTTAATGATTAAACTTTTCCTAAATAAAACAATTTAACCTTTTTATGTCTTGTAATTAATAAGAATATTAAGTCTTTTAAATAAAAATATGAATAGTTAAACTATAGGTCTTTTAAAATTGCTTAAGTAATAGATATTGGGTGTTTAATACAATATTTTTAAAAATAAATCATTTAAAAATGTTTAATATTTTAATTATTTTTGAATTTCGTAGTATTAAAATTTTTAATTGAAGTTGCCTAAATAATATCAATTTCACTTTTTATATTTCTGATGCATAATTTTTAATTAATAGAGGATTTAAGGGTGAAAATTTTTTAATGTGACAACATGAAATATGGTGGCTAAATAATAGGAATTGAGCCTTTTGATAGTTATTGGGCATTTTAATTTCCATTTTAATGTGTTATTAACAAATTACATATCATGAAATTTGCTCAGATAATTACAATTTGTAAGACTCAACCATCAGTATCAAGTTTCATACAATTATATTTTCTTTATTATTAGCAGTTATTTGTTTTAAAATTGTACTAATTAATCTGTTTTCGGCATTTAGAGTAATACTTAAAAATAAATCATTATAAAAAAAATCTGGTATTTCAACTTATATTCGAATTTTTTAGCATTTTAAATCTTGTGGTTTGGATGATCTTTATAACTATTATCATGCTCAGAAGTTGCATTTATTCTAAAGTAAAAATCTTTCTATCATTAAAGTCAATATTATTTCAAAAATAAGCATAAAAAAGTCATGCTATAACATTATAATAAAGTCATGTTTTGAGGAATTATATTTTCATTTTTTAAATCATATATAAAACCAATAAAAGGAAATATTACAATAAGATTAGGAAAAATTAATGGTAAGGATCATTAAGGGGTAATATTTATTTTAAAGGAATAAAAATAGTTAAAATTATTAAGAATGACCATTTAAGTTTTAATTAAAGAGAATGACTATCTCATTTTATCTAACGATCAAAATTATCCTTAATAGAAAGTAATTGCTATCTCATTTAAAAATGTTAGTCACTCAATGATAACAAATGACCACTGAATAAAAAGGAATGACCAAATTTATTCTTAATTTCATAAAACTTTACACATAAAACTTTATTTGAAATTGTTATATGTTCAATAGTAACAAATGACTATTTAATAGAAAACAAGGGCTACTCATAAATTCCTTTTTAATTTCATAAAACTTCACACTTAAATTTTCATTTAAAATTGCTAGTCACTCAATATTAACAAGTGACCATTCAATAAAAAGCAATGAGCACTCATAAATTTCTTCTTAATTTTATGCAACCGACTAATGATTTTAAATAAAATTCCACGTATAAAATTTTATGAAATTAAGAAGGAATTTGTGAGTGACCACTGCTTTTTATTGAATGGTCATTTGTTACTAGTGAGTGACTAATGATTTTAAATGAAGTTCCATGTGTAAAGTTTCATGAAATTAGGAAGAAATTTGTGAATGGACATTACTTTTTAATGAATGGTAATTTGTTAACATTGAGTGGCTAACGATTTTAAATGAAATTTCATGTGTAAAGTTTCATGAAATCATAAAGAAATTTATGAATGATCATTACTTTTTAATGAATAGTCATTTATTAACATTGAGTGACTAACATTTTTAAATAAAGTTCCACGAGTAAAGTTTTATGAAATTAAAAAAGAATTTGTTAGTGGCCCCTATTTTTTATTCAATGATCTTTTTTTTACTACTCAACGGCTAATGATTTTAAATAAAGTTCTATGTACAAAGTTTTATGATATTAATAAGAAATTTGTGAATGATTATTATTATTTATTTAATAGTCATTTGTTAACATTGAATGACTAATGATTTTAAATAAAGTTCATGTGTGAAGTTGTATAAAAATTAAGAAAAAAATTGTGCATAATCATTATTTTTTATTGAACGGTCATATGTTAACATTGAGTGACTAATAATTTTAAATAAAGTTTTACGCATAAATTTTATAAAATTAAGAATGAATTTGTGAGTAGTTTATGCTTTCTATTAAATAATTATTTGTTGCTACTGAATGTCTAACAGTTTTAAATGAAATTCTTTATGTAAAATTTTATGAAATTAAAAAAAAATTATAAGTAGTTATTATATTCTATTAAATAATCATTTGTTATCAATAAATAACTAAAATTTTAAATAAAATACTTATTACTTTTTATTGAAGATAATTTTGATAATTAAATAAAATAAAATGATTATTTTATTTAATTAAAACTTAAATAGAAATTTTTAATATTTTTAATCATTTTTATCTCTTTAAATTAAATATTACTCTTTAGACTTCTTTTTAGCCTGCCCGACAGTGCAGGAATAGGTGGGGCGGATTGACTTGGAGAAAGCAAAAGTATCAACAATATCTCTAAATTTTGGAGATATACCCTATTAAATTGCAAGAACTCTTAAAACATAAAAAAAAAAAGTGACAAAGAGTATAACAACTACCATTAAAATAAATAAAAAGAATGAAAAAGTATTTATTCTAACCCTACCACTAAATGTGTTGAATTGGTAAATATTCTATAATATTTGGTTTGACTGTAATTTGCTTGAAGTCATGGGAAGAATAAAATGAACCGAAATTCAATACAAACCTGAAATATAGAAAAATAAAAATAAAAAAAGAACATGACCTTATGCCGGAATCCTTCGAATCTATTAAGGAAAACTCATAAGCAAAATAAAAAGTAATAACTAAAAAGCACACAAAAATGTCATTCAATATCTTTCTACAACAAAACTTGCCTTCATTATACTAAGATTTTCCAGATCTATTTATTTCAAAATTTATGACATATCAAAATATATAAAGAATTTTAAAATTACTTAAAAAAAGTATTGATGAAGAAGTCATTGTTGAAATCCATAAAAAATTCAATCTTAATGAGAGAGAGATATTATTCTTATCTCACTGTAGTCGCTCACATATTAGTATCAATGAGGTAACTATACGCACTAGAGTGGCGAGGAATAAGAGTCTCTCCCCGTATATATAGAATAACTAAAATGGGTTAAACTTATCTATTATGACAAATTCATATACAGGACTCATAAAATAAAACTCACATACGAGCAATGTTTTAACAACAATAGGCTCATTAACAATATTGATCATAATTTAGGTTAAACAAAATGCTCTAATAAATTTGACATCTAATTAATTTGGGTTTTATAAAATTACAATATGATTTATGCTAGTGCATAAAAAATTCTAATATTCTTCCACTTGGATGACATAAGTCATATTACATCACTTCAATAAGAAAACAATTCTCCAGATTAATTAAATAATATGTGGCCACAACATGATGTAAAATCGAGCTAGCACTTTCAAAAACTGGTCCAAAATGAGACTACAAGCATCTTAACAATGCAAAAAATCTTACTCGAAGGAGTACTGATATCATACATGCAAGATACCCATATTTTGGTGACCCAACAAAATGTGATATATGGGTAATGGAAAAACACATCAAAATTACATGACAATATATGATCAAAGTGCATTTCCCAACAAAATGGCCCCAAACATCCACCCAAGATGCTTTTTGAGATTTAACAAATATTTCAACACAATAACAAAATGAGACTAGGTCCAAAATGTCTCCACAATATGCATAATATGAACAAACAATACTGCGCAAATAATACTGATAACAATACTATATGACAACGACAATAATAACAACATAATTGTTTAAGGTCTCGAAACATAAAATGAGGTCACAATATAATCACAAAACAAAACGCCCACTAACCTAAAACATCAAAAAGCCTCACTATACCCATATGGGTTACATGATCAACAAAACTTTGACAGTTAAACCTCTGATTAGGGGATCTATAACCATGAGTTATGTAGGGATATACTCGACATGAGTTTGAAACTCTTGAATCTTCTCTCTAACAAACTTGTACTTTGTGTCAAAAGCTTCGAGTGCTTAAAGCTCTTATTAATTTGAGATAAGTACACTACAACAGAGTTATCATAATAGATAGTAAAAGACCTAAAAATACTCTTCACAATACAAAATTTAGTAATCAAAATTTTTAACCATACCGCTTGACACGTAGTCTCATAACAAGCTATATACTCTACCTTGATCCATAGTGGAAGTAGATGTAAGTGTTTGTTTAACACTCTTCCAAGAAACAGCTCATCCTGTCAACATAAAGATATACCTTGATGTGGGCTTGTGGTTATCTGGACAACCATTATAATCAGAATTAGAATAGCCTATCACCTCAAGGTGATCTAATCTTCTATAAGTAAGCATATAATCTTTAGTACCCAATAGATAATTCATAACTTGTTTTGCAGCCTGCCAATGAGCCACACCAGGTTTGTTCAAGTATCTCCCAAGTACACTAACAACAAAAATAATATTAGGACATGTACAAACTTGAGCATACATAAGGCTACCAACAGCGGAAGCATATGGAACCTTCTCCATTTCAATAACATCTTTATCATTTTGAGGACACTAGTATTAGAGAGTCTTTCATCCTTTTGAATAGGCGTAGCACAAGGATTACAAGATTTCTTATTAAATTTATTCAGAATCCTTTCAATATAAACTTTTTGAGACAAGCCAAGAATACCACGAGATCTGTTATGATGAATCTTAATGCCCAGTACAAAAGAGGCATCACCAAGATCTTTCATATTAAAGTGTGTTGTCAATATCTGCTTAGTCTTATTTAGAAAATTAACATCATTACTAGCCAACAATATATCACTAACATATAAAACAAGAATGAGGAATTTGCTCCCACTAAACTTCAGATAAATGCATTGGTCAACAATATTTTCTTTAAAGCCAAGAGAGCTAGCAATATAATCAAATTTCAAGTACCAACCATTTTCAATAAAATCATCAAGTTGATCCATATATAGATCCTCATGCAAATTACTATTTAGGAAGGCAATCTTAACATCCATTTGATGAAACTCCAAATCAAAATGAGCAACCAAGGTCATCACAACCCCAAAAGAATCTTTAGTGGAAACCGGTGAGAAAGTCTCCTTATAATCAATGTCTTCCCTCTGGTTATATCCCTTAGCAACAAGTCTGATCTTATACCTCTCAATTTCACCTCTAGCATCACGTTTGGTCTTAAAGACCCATTTGCAATCAATAGTTTTACAACCAGTAGGCAACTCCACAAATTCCCAAACATTATTCTTTCTCATAGAAGCCAACTCATCCTCCATAACCACCAACCATTGTGCACTATCAAGACTAACCATGGCCTCTTGAAAGGAAATAGGATCAAAATCCTCAACTGAATTAAACTCATGCTCCTACAGTTACATAATGTAATCCTTGAATTTAGTAGACTTAGTGGATATAGGAACCCGTTCAGATCTTCTCAGTGGAGTCACAACAACATCTGAATTCTGCACATTATTTTTGACTTGTTAAAGGATATCGACAATATCAACATTATCAACCTGATCAACAACATCATCATTATGGATCAAAGGAGACGACATTATTCCTGGAAAGGGTACAATAGGAATAGGAACAACAACATGTTCCTCTCTAAAATCAACAATAAGCAACTCTTGAGTTCCACCATGCTCTAAGTTCCCTTCAAAATAAATAGCCCGATTTCTAGTAATATGATAAGGACAATAAAACCTAGAACCCCTTGAACCAATACAATAACTAATGAAGAAACCACTAATGATTTTGGGATCAAGTTTCTTTAAATGTGGGTTATAAGGTCTCACTTCTGCCCTACAACCCAAAACACGAAAATGTCTCAAGGTAGGCTGTTTGCCTAACATAAACTTATATGAAGTCTTTGGCACAGATTTACTTGGCACATGATTCAATATATAAGTAGCAATCTTCAAGGCATCTCTGCACAAGAATTTTGGAAGAGTAGAATGACTAAGTATACATTTTACTATATCTATAAGAGTACAATTTTTTCTTTCTTAACTCCACTTTGTTGTGGAGTGCCAGACATGGTGTACTGTGTCTCAATACCACAGTCCTGTAAGAACCTAACAAAAGATCCAAGATTTCTATCAGTTTCATCATACCTGCCATAGTACTCACCACCCTATCAGACTTCACACATTTGATTTTTTTACTAAATTTCAATTCACCTATATATAGAGAAGTCATCAATAAAGGTGATAAAGTACCTAAAACTGCTCATAACAATAGGAGTAATAATCCCCCAAACATTTGTATGTATTAACTGTAATATTCCATCACTCCTAGAAACTCTGCTCTTTCTGGCTCCAATTGTAAGTTTCCCTTTTATACAATCAACACAAGTATAAAAAACAAAGAAGTCTAGATCATGAAGAATGTTCTCCTTGATCAACCTCTCAATTCTCTCTCTAGATATGTGTCCTAAACATTTGTGTGACAACATAGAAAATTTTTCAACAACTCTACCGTAGTTGATCTCAACAACATTATTGATATCTAAATGTCATTAGATCAACAAAAAAGGGGTCAATATTTAACATATAAAGGCCATTAGATGAAACTCTGGAAATAACCAGAATGGAATAATAAGATAGGGAAATTCTCTTATCATTAAACAGACATGATAGTGCAACTATTCAAAATAGAAACTAGAAACAAGTTCCTTCTTATAGAGGACACACAAATGGTGCCTTTTAAACCTAAAGAATATCCAGTACACAACTTCAAGGAAATAATACCTATATACTCTACTTTGAAGCTAACTCTATTTCCTATATGATCATCAACTCTCCTTCACTTGGCTTTCGCCTATTTTGAACTCTAGTAACAAGCTTGTAACGTGAGTAGTTGCACCAATATTTGACCAACAAGTGTTAGAAGGAACATTAACAAGATTTGATTCAAAACACATTAGAGCCAAGAGTTCAACTTTTTTCTCCTTAATTTAATTATTAAACTCTATACAATTAGTTCATTTGAGCTATCCACAAATTTCGTGGGATGTTCACGATCATCATTCACATGATCATGCTTAGTCTTGGTCAACACAGAGAGGTCACAGGCCCTTCTAGATGTGTCAATAGCCTTACAAAATTGGTTAACATTATCCGCTTCATGAAAACTCTCCTTAATGACTTTGTCAATTCTATACTTTATAGTCATGAGACGAATTTTATTTGAATGATCCCACCTTTTCATATTTCACCCTAATCACAATGGAAAACATATCTTTGGGCTTCAGGGCTCATCCACAACGAGAGTAACATCAGTAATAGATATGGCCAAAAATAAACTCATTGACTTAACCCAGTCCTCATAATTGGTCCCACATAACTTTGTCAAAATATTTATTTTCATAAGGAAAGTTGAATCCATATTTTAAAGGGAGATTTTCTTGTCGAGTATTTCAATAAACAAGATGAGCAATAACCACAATGGAGCTCTCCCAAGCAATTGTAATCCAACATAAGGGTCCCGAATTACAACACATAAGTAAACTCCAGCAGACATTAAAATAATGTTCCTAAAACTAGTACTGAGAGGATACTAAAAACTCTAAGGATATAACCTCAATGCCCTTAAAAATCATTAGGAATTATATTATTAAAGGTAAACCGATAGGGTAAGCGCATTATCAACATAATCTCCAATGCCACAAAATAACAATATTTTATCAACAAAATAGAATCTCGCAACAATTGGTCCAATGAAGGCAAGCTCACAATCATGTAAAGTACCCAAAATAGTATCACTTAACAAATCATCAGGAATTACATTAATAAAGGCAAACCGATAGGATAAGCGCATTATCAACATAATCCCCAATGCAACATTATTAACAAAATATTAATAAAATGACACCTCAATATAATTGGTCCCGCAAAGGCAAGCTCACAATCATGCAAAGTGCTCCAAAACAGTACCACAATGCTTAAAACAACAATTCTTAGAATCAAAATTGCGTAAATAACAGCAAAATAAATAGTTTTTAAAATATTATATATTAATTTATGCACAAAATAACACCAAAAATTCTTTCAGTAACCAAACAACATCAACTCTGAGAGTGCACAATATATGCCATGCCCAAAAACATCACAATAATACACAAAAATTTCAAGAGGCAAAAGAGGAGAGTACCATATATTTTTAACAATTTTAATCTCTACAAAATTTGGAATAAATAATAAATAGGCATGAGAAATTAAATAAAATTCACTAAAAAATAGAAAAGAACGCATGGAGAACAATGCAAAAAAGGTCCGCGAGTGGGCATGAGTGTGGGTAGAAGATCACCTTCTTCCTTACTCATTTGACTGGAATCCGGGTCATTTGACCCAGTTTCGACCCAATTCGTGCTATGATGGGTTTTCTGCGGTATCTCTTTCATTTTACATTTGTTTGATGCGATTCTTGCGCTGTTGGATTCAAAAATTGAAGATCTATTAAACCCTTTGAAAAAGTTTTGAAAATTTCGCATGAAATTTCAAGGCTTTTGATCGAAAATGTAAGCACAAAAATATGGGTTCAAATGTAGTATTTTATCCATTTCTCTATCGTTTCTCAATGAAAATCAACAATTCAAGTTTTATTAAACTCAGAAAATTGAGACATATAAAACCCCTAAGTCAATTTTCAAAATTAATTCACGAAATTTCTAGGTTATTCAAACCCAATCTGTTACTGCTTCATGGGCTTTCTATTACGAAATTCTAACCGTTTTCTCAAATATTTGACACGATTCTTCTATCTATGGAAATGAAATTTAGATATTTTCAATAACTCTAAATTAATTTCTGTTGGGAATTTTTTGCGGATAAACCACGCAGCAGAAAACAGGGATTCCCACGGAGGATCCATACGAAAAAGCCATAATCTGATTTTTAAAAGATTTACCTCTTGAAGCGTGAATCACCAACACCGTAATAGAAACGATGTCTCTACGGTATCCACATGAACAGACTCACGAACGTCCAACGTTTGCAAAGAGGAGCCTCATGTCTTTCACACAGTGCTAGCTGCGAAGAGAAGAGAAGAAACCTGTCGCTCTCTCACTCACTGTTTTGTAGGTGCGGCTAGGGTTCTGAATTGTGTATCTTAGCAGCCCCCTTAGTAGTACTATTTATAATAGTGACTGCCTTAAGTGAGTGTGAGCAGCAGTAAGGTAAGCTGTGTAACCCTAGACCCATCTGTTATGAGTCTGACTCATATTTGAATCTGAGTCCAACTTGGATCCATTACTCCAATTTTAGTCTGCTTTATGTGTGTGACCCTGCAGGTTCTTATTACGTTGGCAGTAATATTAAAATCCCATTTTAATATTACAAGCAGTGAGCGGTATCTAGCAACACATCGCTGCTACCCAAGTAATAAGAATGTCAGTGATTTGACATAACCTTTCCGTGACCAATGTTTCCGTGTCGTTTAGTCCCTTTGTCAAGATATCTAGATTGAACACAAGGCACGGAATGCGTCACCCTTGTATAGTCCAATCATTCGTTTCCTGATACTCGAGTAGACTTTGTTACAACAAATGAGATCAATATCTCATATTGACTCATTTGAGCATAGTCATGCATTTCGCAGTCTCACTCAATCAAGGGTCCGAAGATATCGCTCCTGTTATGTAGGAGTGACAAATCTCATCTAGGTCACTCACATCCCTCTGCATAATTTGCGGTATGTCCAATAACCAACTTTATAATTACCTTATTACAGATGACGTTTGATGGCATTAAAACACACAACTCCTCATGTAGGAATCATAGTGATTTCAGGTTAAAGGATCACAAACACCATTGTCACTATGAGAATCGCTTATGACACTCACGTAACGATCCATGTAGTGTTCTCATGGTGGGTCAGTCCAGTACATCATTACTCTAATATGTACCCATGTGAAGACTTGATATCTCATATCCATGACCCGTGAGATGTGGTCATCAGTCTCTGCACATACTAGTATCAATGTATTATTGTTGTCCTAATTAATAATAATACTTGACTAGGGACATTTAAGAATAGTATTGTAACTAAAAAGGATCTCACGATCAAGTCATCCACTTGATATCCTATGGCATCAAACTTATTATTCTAAGGACTTTATTATGTTTATCAAAAATAACACAATAAATGAAATGCCTCATATATAAAATAGCATAATAGAATGTATGTAAATACAAAAAATGTATTGGTCTCTAGGGCATATACCAACAATTTCTTGAATTGATCATCAAAAGAAAAAACAAATCATAAAATTTAAATGTTTTAGGGTTCCATGAGTTTGAGCAAAATTCTTTGTGAATTCACAACATTATAATGCGATATACATATTTTTAAACTTAAGATAACCTAATCTACAAAAGCCCTCACTCAATTTTCAAAAAATTAATCATAAAAAAATTGAATTGAACATCACATACGTTAAGATTTTAGGTTTCTTCAATTTTAAACCTCATACGATTTTTAAGTAAAACAAAAAATTGATAGTCATAATTATGATTAAAATCTCGCTTTGATACCAACTACTAAGATTTTCTGGATCTATTAATCTCAAAATTTATGTCATATCAAAATATATAAAGAGTTTTAGGGTTATCTTGAAAAGGTATTGATGAGGAAGCCATTGTTGAAACTCTTAGAAAATTCAATCTTGATGAGAGAGAAATATTATTCCTATCCAATAGTAGTTGCTCACGCCACTACAAGAAATTCACAAATTAGCAAGGGAAATGTCCCTCGCTAATCCCTCACAAAAAATTTTTGCGAGGGATTAGCGAGGGACACGTCCATTAGTTTTTTTCATCGCTAAGTAGCGACGAAAAATTTTCCTAGCTAATCCCTCGCTAATGCTTCGTAAATTTTTAAAAATTTGGTGCTTGTGTTCCCTCGCAAATTAGCGAGGGAAATTCTTTCGCTATAGTTTAGAAATTTTGGATCTAATTTCTCTCGCTATTCCCTCGCAAATTCCTTGCTAGTTTCCCTCGCTATTCCCTCGCAAATCCCTCGCTAATCCCTCGCTAATCCCAGTCACAGCAAGAAAAAGATGAAAGAAAAATAGCAAAAGCCACTAGACCTACACTACACACTCACTCCACCCATGCATATACATTGTGCCGCCGTCACAGCACACTGATAGTGATCTATGTCAGTCAACAACAATAGCCTAATGTGATCATAGAATAGCGAGGGAAATATAACTAGGGCTTATAAAGATTGAAATCTAATGTGATCATAGAATAGCTCTAAAATCTAATTGACGTATGAACAACCTTAAGACATATATAAATGCAAGAATAAGAGAGGATCAAATGGTCTTTAAATATCTCCATGCAATATCTTATTCTCAGGGCAGTTTTGGGGATTTTATGTTTTTTGCATGACAAGCAACAACTTCTCACATTTAAACAAAAACACAAAGACTCGCCTCCCCCATTTTCCCTTTGTCTATCTCTATCTCTATCAATATCAAGAGCATTTTAGAAGTGTTGCCAATGCCATATTAAATTCTGTGCAGCAATGTGAAGAATGAAGAGGGATTCATAATGAACTAAAACAACACACCAACATAGATAAACCTTGCCAACCCCAATTCCCCCACTAGCTTCACTTTGCTAGAACATAGCCTTTCTTTATAACACTAGTATCCATTGACTAACAAAATAATTTACCACGGTAACACTTACAGCATATAATCAAAACTAACATTACAAACCTGTACATTGAGAGTTGAGACACAAAAGCTCTTCAAGTCTCTTCAAAGTAATCCTTGCATAGTATTTTGATACAACTTGAATATTGTGAAAGGTAATAAAAGTACTCCAAATTAATGCTCATATAAAGAGGTGGGAAATATAAGGCATATCCTAGAATACTAACCAACCAAATTGATGGGAGGGGAAGAAAGAAATATAATGGTGCTAGTTAATTATATGTTCAATTATTCTTTGCCTCGAATCTTCTGCTGCATTTTCACCCAAAGATTTCCCAGAGATCCTCTCATTCTCAAACTCATTCTTATATGTATCTCACAAAGTCGTCCATTGGATGACCTCCATGGTGACCAGCTGTTTCAAAAGTAGCCTATGGCACAAAATATAATAGGTACACCAAATGACACGAAAATCATAAACAAAATATTTGAACATGAGTAGAAAGACATGTGAGATCAAAATTATGAAAACATACTTAAAGATTAGAATCTCAGACAGATTCTTATCCTCCAAGGTGGAATTAAGAAGGCTTGACTGCATTGGATCATGTGGCGATAGAACCAAGTACCAACATATTTTCCTTAGGATCTATATGTAAAGACAATATTTAAAAAAACATAATGTCATATATCAATACAATCAGCAGTAATAGAGAAAGCAAATAAAATAAAAGAAACAACAACAACATGCACATAAACACATACACACACAACAAGAATACAAACAACATCAATTCCCATTCAGGAAATCAATCAAAGAGTGGCCAAAAAACAAGGCAAAAGTTAAAATGAAAAAAAAATCTCAACTTTAATCCATTTCTTCCCCACTAATGACTGTATTAAAGTTCAAATGTTTTTTTCTTAAAAAAAATCTCAAATTTAATTGAGTTCCTTCCCACTAATGTCTAAACATTGAGATTCCCACTATCATTACGCACTTCACTTAAGATAGAAAAATCCCCAGTTTCCAAACATAAGAAAAAACAAACTTCATTTATTTTATTCAACTTTTTTATTAAAAAGTAAATAAAGGAGGGAGCTGCTTGCATTCTCTGGACCTAGCAGTAGACTCACGATTCTTAATCATCCTTCTTTGTTTATGAAGAGTGGCCTTATCAACAGGTTCCTCCATAGACCTTCATTTTCCTTTTCCTCTTCCTCCTCCTGCTGAGCCTGAAACTGATGCTGATAATGCTGCTCCAACCACCATGCCTACAACCCCATTTCCAAAAGCCTCCACGGAGGAGGACCCTTCCACTAGCACAGCGAACTGAGCAGCAGCAACGGTGGTGCCACCATTGATCGAAACACCTCTGACGTCCTCCTCTCTGACAGCACCGACCTTGGTCAAGAAATCTTCTAGGGTCATCCCCTCCAACGCGTCCTCACCTACACCCTCACCGCCCGTTTGAGAGTGGGTCCCATTGGCATTGCCAGTGACAATCTCCTTCTAGATGTCATCGACAGTCTTGGTGGTGACGGCGGAGGGAGGAGGAGGAAACAAAGAACGATAAAGACAGGGAGAAAGGAGATAAAGAGAAATAGAGAGAGAAATGACTAGGTGGCTGCCAGCGGCGGCATCGTGCTCGTCTACTCGTGGTGCAGCGCCGCCATCCACCGTGTCAAGTGCACTTCTGGTGGCCATCGTTCACTACGTCACGTGCAGTGCTAGTGTCCTGCACACAAAGGCAAACCAGAGAATGAAGAAGACAATCAAGCTCAACAACATAAGGGACCAGAAGAGAAGTTTGGTTATGGAGAAGTTTGGTTCAATAAGTGTTCATTGGTTTATCCACCATTTTTGTTGAGAGAGAAAGGATGGGTGAAAATGTTGGTTGCAGCAATATGAAAATAGACGAGTTTGAGTGTTAATCCAAAAGGGAATTACCACTTTTACCAAAATGCATGCTTTGTCTTTCTTTGAGATTTAAGAAAATGGGTGGGAGAGAATGGGGTAAGGATTTGAGATTTGAGATAGGAATTTTGCAAATTTTTTTTTTGTTTAATCTTAGGGGAAATAAGAATTGGTGGGAAAGTATAAAAAAGAAAGCGGGAATGTAAATTTTTACTATATTTTGCGAGGGATTTGCGAGGAAATTCCCTCACTAATTCCCTCGCAAAAAATTTACTTACATTAGCAAGAGACTTTCCCTCACTAATATATTTAGCGAGGGAATTTGTTTAGTGAGAGAAATTATCACTCGCAATTCCCTCGCTAAAATTAGCGAGGGGAATTTATCTCTTGCGATTCTCTCGCTAATTTTAGCAAGAAAAAATATCTCTCACAATTCCCTAGCTAAAATTAGCGAGGAAAATTTATCCCTCACAATTCTCTCACTAATTTTAACAAGAGAAATTTTCCCTCGCAATTTTCTCGTTATTCACTCGTTGTTTTCCCCTTGAATTTATTTTTGAAATTTAGCGATGACTCAATTTTTCCTCTCAATTCCCTCGCTAATTGCGAGGGAAATTTTCACTCCCAAAATTCCGTCGCTAAATCATGAATTTCTTGTAATGCACGTCAGTATCATTGTGGCCACTGTACGCACTAGAATGGCTAAGAATAGGAGCCTCTCCCTGTATATATAGAATAACTAAAATAGGTTAAACTTATTCACTATGGGAAACTCATATATAGAACCCATAAAACAAAACTCACATATGAGCAGTATTTTAACAACAATAAGCCCATTAACAATACTAATCACAATTTGTACTAAACAAAATGTTTTAATAATTTTGATATCTAAATAATCTGAATTTTATAAAATTATAATATAATTTATGCTATTCCATAAAATATTCTAACATATTCTGCTTCACTCTATTCAATATCTTCCCTCATATAATGGTGTCCTTTGAATATTTTTAAGGCATCACTTTGGTTCTTAATGCATGGATTCTTATAAGGAATGAAGAAAAATGAAGAAGCTTCAAGTTAGTTCAAATAAATGAAAACATATCTCCTCATTTATAAGAATAAGAATCATCTCAAGAAAATCAAGTGAGCTTGGTTGCTTGAAATTAGAGAGCCTCCAAAGTCTAATAATTCTTACTTTAGGTTTCCGTATCTTTTGATCATTCCTCACTTGAGCTTCAGCAATGATATCGAAAATGAGAAGCCATGGAAACACTGAAAAAATTAATGCATATTCATCAGCAAAATGATTAAAATGAAAGGAAAAACAAGTTTTATATGAAAGATATAGGAACACTGAAACACAGCGAAAGACGTAGGAAGGGTGTGTTAACAATGCTCAGTAGAAAGGTGCGTTTCTAATGCAATTACATCGATTTAAATTTTTTTTTTTATGTGTACATTGATTTAAAAACTTAATTATGGCATGTTCCTATCACTTTAACAATAGAAAAAAAAAATTTAATTGATTTCCAATAACATTGATTTGATTTGATTTTAACGTGACAATCATATTGAAAATGTCCAAGTCACATTTCCAATCACATTATTTTATTTCATTTTTTTTTCTATTTGATTATTTTTAACTATTTTTTGTCGTAATTTATTTTGATTTAAATTGATTAAATGATTTTAATTAATTAATATGTTGTTCATAAGTTGTATATGACTCATTTATTTTCCATATATATATGAATTGAAAAAAATAAACGACATTCATATTAATGTGGTTTAATAATATACTAAAAATTCTACCTGTTCGATGCACTACAAATATGATATTTTATTGATGATCATATAAATAGAAATTAAATCATCTTCTATGTATTTATTTTAAATTGTTCACTGATTATATTTATATTGATTGTGTATATATTTAGTGTATCATATAGTTATTATATATCTTACTCGGCAATGATTTATTATAGTAGAAGTAGATTGCAACCAGAAACAAACCTTACCAGTAATGTCATGTGTTTGAATCCTAGAATTACCACTTTGAGAAATATTTTATCTAATCATCACCATTAGTTTAGAATTGTGTGAGCAATTGCAATATATCCAAATATAATCTTTATTTTAAAATTTTGAAATCTACTTAGATGTCAAAATATCACTTTGACAAAGTAAAATATAGTAAAAAATTATTATTAACAAAAAATATTATTATAAGATTTTGAGAAATGATTAATAAACCAATAATTGATGTTAATTTGAATAGAATATTATCTTTTTTATGAGCAATAGTTTTTTTTATCAACGAATAACATATTAAATTGATAAATCTTATGGATGAGAAAATCAAAATAAACGGAATCCTAAAGAATTTATGTTTAGAAATCATGAAATTAAATCATGGATTTCATAATGCAACATTTTTCTCTAAAAATTTCATAAATTAATTTTGTAATAATATAAATTACATTTTAATTATTGTTATGAATAAAATGAAATTGCAATGACTAAAATGAAAATAGAATTTACTCAAAAAATTAAAATAATAAAAAAATGAATGGCCTTCTGTAACATCCAATATCAAATTATTAGCCTAAGTAATAATAATCTCAATGTCACAAATGTTTATCACATTTGATTACAAACTATATATTCCTTCTGAATTTGAATTATACTACATTATTTCCTCTTGAGTTATTTTAAAAAATATAAGAAAATAATAAAAAGGTTGATAGAAATAATTGTTACAATAAAATCAAGAGTAATAATTTATCTCTTATACTTAATTAATTATTCTTAAAATGTATCAATTACTAAAATAAAAAACAGAATCAACAAAGAAAATTAAAAAGGTTAACAATGTATATATCAATAATTAATTCTCTCTCCATAACAATATATTCATTTCACATAAGAAAAGAACATACAGAATAATAATTACAGTAACAACATTATATTACATGCACTTATTAAAGAGATTTGCACGAGAAAAACCCTACTGGTTCTTCTAATTAAAAAACAACATCAATCTAGAGAAAAAGTTGGTCCGGGTCACATACATTTTCCCCTGAGGTAATGTAAAAAAGGTATATTTTATTAAATGGGCAAAATTATTTTAGTCAATGATAAAAAATTGTAAAGTTAGAAAAACAACATCAAATTGGGCGGGAAAAGTTTTCTTGGGAGAATAGCAATTAAGGATGCTTCATAGGAATCTAGAAAATTTTAAAAGTTATTGAGAAAGAAAAGTGAAATTATTAAAGACAATTAAATTTATTTTTATAGGAAAAAAAATATACTTAAAATTTAATTAATGTGAAATTAAATTTTAAAATAATTAAATTAAAAAATAACAAAAATTAAGAAATATTACCAAATTAACTACAAATTAGGAGGGAAAGTAAATCCTAAGGTAACTCTAGAGTTACGCTAGGATACTCCTCTTTTATATATAAATAAATGATAAATAAATAAAAGATAAAAGATATGATGGTTGATTACCTAATTAACTATGCCAAGGATTGTGATCATAGTATTTGGATGAAGGAACCACCAAATTTTATTATCAAAATTCTTACACATGATTTTAGTTTTGTATAAATTTAATCTTCAAATAAAATAAATAAATAAGAACTTAAAAAAATTATTTTTTATAAGATTATCTAAATTAGCCTTTAAATACTATGTGAGTGAAAATTAAATATTAAGTGAGTGAAAATTATAGTAGAAATATAACTAAAAGAGTTGTATAAAAATTGTAATGCTTAAAAAAATTAAAGGTAATTAAGATAGTTGTTTAAGAAATTTAAAACACTTAATATTGTTGAAACTTGCACTGTAATGGAAATAATTAAGAGAGTATAGGAATTGTAAGACTTAGAAAAAAAATCAAAAGTAATTAAGATAATTACTTAAGAAATTTAAGACACTTAAAAGTTATAAAGTAATTAATTAAAAGTATCTAAATATTAAATACCTAAAAAACCCTTAGTTTAGGAAGAAAAGTAAACCCCATGACAATACCAATGTATTCTACTTTTATATAAAAAAGATATAATAATTAAAAGATAAAAAATAAGGTGTCCAATTACCTATCTAACTATGCCAAAGTTTGTGAACATAGTATTTGAATGAATAACTATGGAATTTCATTATCAAAATTCTTACACATAATTTTAGTTTTGTATAAATTCAATCTTCAAATAAATAAATAAATAAAAACTTAAAAAATATTTTTCCACAAGATTATCTAAATTAGTCCTTAAATATTATGCTAGTGGAAATTAAATATTAAGTGAATGAAAATTATAGTGAAAATATAATTAAAAGAATTGTAAGACTTGAAAAAAATCAAAGGTAATTAAGATAGTTTTTAAAGAAATTTAAAATACTTAATATTATTGAAAACTATAATGAAAATATAATTATGAGAGTTGTATAAAAATTGTAAGGCTCGAAAATAAAAATCATAGATAATTAAAATAGTTACCTAAGAAATTTAAAACACTTAATATAGTTAAAGGTTCCAAAGTAATTAATTAAAAATATCTAAATATAAAATAACTTCAATACCCAGTTTAGGAAGAAAAGTACAAACCTTAAAATAACCTTTGAGCAACACCAATATACTCTACTATAATATATAAAATATTTTGAATATAATCATTTGATTGACTATTAATATTTAATAACTTTCTAAATTCTTTTCTCATTTTAATTGATTTTTATTAATAAATGTGTTGGATACATACGTTGTATATGACTCATTTTTTTTATTTATATATAAATGAAAAGGAAGATTAATGTGGCTGACTTTTATATTTTATATTTTGGGCATAGTAATTATTTGATTGATTTTTAACATAAATTATCTTCTAATTTTATTTCATTCTATTTGATTCTATTTAATTTCGTATTTTTATATTTTAATTTTAAATTATCTTAATTAATCAAGGCAAGTTGCTCATGAGATGAAACTTATCAAAGAAGTCTATTTTTAAGGGGAAAATGAATATAGTATTGATACGTGGCATGGACCCTACAGGCAGAAACTTTATTTTATATAATAATATTAGATATTAAATAGATATTAGATTAGATTTCAATATTTTGAAATTATATATTACATAAATAATGATTATTATATTAGATAAACTAACTTATTTTAAAATAAACTTCTCGTGCATTGTAGAAGCACAAGTCTAATAACAAACAAACATACAGTATATGTGTGTGCGTGGGCGCTCAACAAATAACAATTTTGTTATTTTTATATTCAGAATTTGAAACTTAATTTATATATTTTTTACATTAATATACACTATGTTTATTTCACTTTTTATTTCAGAATACGATATATTTTAATATTTATTCACACTTATATCAATATACAATATCGATACGAAGTATGAAATTTAATTATATAAAAAATATTTTTCAATAAACAAAACATGGAGGAGTTGTACTTTTCAAACAAGAGAAAATTTCTGCTATTTGATTTATAATTTATTTTTATTTAAATTTTGAAATGCAAGATCAATATGATAAATATTTTAAGTCTAACACTGATATCAATTTATCGCTACCCACGCTTGTATACATATGTAGAATTGTTTGTTTATAGGAAATAATTCTGGCAACCAGGGTATGGGATTTTTTCAAGATTCATAGACATTGCAACAAATCTTCATGCAAAGCTTGTGGGGATCAAACATGACTTTTATCTATCAGTCTTGGAGCTTGGCTGTCGCAAAGTGATATATGAGTTGGAATCAATAGACCATTGCCCAACGTTGCTGCTTCCTTGATTAAACTCTCTAGTTGAGTTTAGGGCCTTTAGTCACGATTACCCCAGAACTAAGTCTAGCCTCTGAAATCTTAATAAGGTGGTAGTAGTCAACTCCTGATTGATGACGGTGCATTTTTTTAATATATCTCAGACTAGTTCTGCACTTAATAAAATTCTCAATGTGCTTTAAGTCCATTCCATATCCAATAACTTGCTTTCTATAGCCCAATCATCCAAAATAGCTACGTTTTCTTTGTGTTTTTCTTGATTTCTTTAGTGCCATAATTTCTTTTTTCTTTTTTTGGAAGTAAGTGAAGAAATTTTTTGCAAGTTCGGTGGACGGAAGGTAGTGTGGAATGTGTTATCAAGCACCGGGCTAAAGTTTGATAAACCAGTCTAGGCACTTTACCATATGTTCTAGGGTGTAGGACTAAAAGCAATTGAAATTAGAACCAAATAACGACGCCGAGTATTATAACTCAAATTAAAATCAAATTTGATTCCTATGTTCTTATGATTAAAAGTTTACTTCTCGAGATTTTCAATACATACGAATTAAAAGACAATAACGTTTTAATGTCATTGGCAAAACCTCAATTATTATAGTCGACCAAACCTTTTTGTGTTTGACTAGAAATATTGGTCATACCATCATTTGATAGCCCCAAATGTCTCACATTTAACAAAGAATTTCCTATGTTCTTACGATTAAAAGTTTACTTCTCAAGATTTTCAACACTTACCAATTAAAAGACAATAACGTTTCAATGTCATTGGCAAAACCTCAATTATCATGGTCGAACAAACCTTGTGTTTCACTAGAAATGTCGGTCATACCATCATTTGATAGCCCCAAATCTCTTACATTTAACTAAAGAATTTGTTTGGAATTCATAGTGTTCAGTAGTAGATACTGACGTGTACTTGTGATAAGCACGAACTAGTAGTTTCCTCCTTACGCAGCAACAACAGAGCATGTTGAAACAAGGGGGTTGGTACTTACAAAGGCACTCCAACGTTCAAGTAAGATTATGCACAATTAGGGTTTATCAGAGAGTGATCAATTACTTATAGAAGATGAATAAACTTGATATTTATAGATGTTGGATTGAGAGATATGATCCCGTTATAGTACATGTTGCAGAGGATCCATATAATATCAGAATTTTGATACTGCAATTAAAGGCAGCTAAAGGCGGTTACGAGTGCTATTATTATACAAGATCATGATTGATAAATAACAGATATTTTCAATATTTATCCATTGTGTAGATCTCGCGGTAATGTTATTGCTACCTAATTCGTAGTCTGATATGCATAGAACTAGGATCTTATCAACATGCCATAAGCGAATCCTTGCTGGGGTGCTAACGACAGACTCCGGCATACCAGAACTGGGTAGATTCATGGGACATGATCTAGGATCACGATCCAGAACACATAGGAAGAGAGAAGATCGAGCATGGGTTTGATGATCTGCCCTTTAGAGGCAAGACAAGCTTTCTGGGACCTTTTCGTGTATCTAATTTTCTTGAGAGTACTCGGTTAGATTAAGAAATCTTTTTATTGTTAACTATGTTAAAAATATAGAAAAATGTAATGATAATTTGTGTATATATCTGAATTAATGCATACAAGAGAATTGACCTCTATTTATAGAAGAAGGGTATTGTATAGAAAAAAAAATAATAAAATATAATTATGTACTAAATCAATCTAATTCTATACTAAATCAATTAAAATCATCCATAAAATCAATCACGATCAATCATAATTTCAATTATAATTAATCATGCTAACATTTCCTCTCAAACTCAAGTGGGTATAGAAAGAAACCAATTTGAGTATGGAAACTAGAGTATGGAATTAGCCAAGATTATGATTAAGTCTAGAGTCTAGATATATCGAAGTCTAGAGTTTACAATGGGAACGGAGTCTGAAATGGAATCCTACATCAGAACGAAGTCTGAAATCTAGGACGGAGTCTAAAGTGGAGTTCCGCCATAAGAATGAAGTCTGGAATTTAGGACAGAGTCTAAAACGGAGTTTGACATCAAACAAAGTTTGAACGGAGCGGAGGAGTGCAACAGAGGAGTGTAGCGTAGGAGCACAATGGAGAAGCGCAACGGAAGAGTGGAAGTATTGCACCGAAGTAGACAAAGATGAAGAGGACAACAAAACTAAATCTAGATTTGATGATAATTAGTAACAATTCTAACGAGTTCCACAAACTTTACATAGTGAAAAAGAGAAATTCTCCTCAAGATGGATACCATGGTTCTGATATCATGTGAAATTCTAATATAAAACCAATTGGCATTAAGTGGAGTGGACCAACAGATATATGAACTACACCTGAAATATTGAGATAGACGATGTGGGACTCTTAACACCCATCTCCACAGATGCTTGGATGAAACAGGCGAGCTTAGCGAAGTAGGAGGGAACAAGCCTATCGAAGTAGGCGAAAGAAGCGTAGCGAAGTAGGTGACGAAAATGGGATCTTAACTCTGATATCATGTTAAAAATATAAAAACAGATAATGATAATTTGTATATATATTTGAATTAATGCATACAAGAGAATTAGTCTCTATTTATAGAAGAAGGCAATTATACAGAAAAGGAAAATAATAAAATATAATTATATACTAAATCAATTACAATTATCCTTAAAATTAATTGTGATCAATCATAATTTTAATTATAATTAATCACGCTAACAGACTAAAAAAACAATATCAAGGTGTAGATGAAATAAATGGAAGATATATCATGTAACACTCTGTGGTCCAGTAATTCGAGTTTTACTATTAAAAAAATAATTGTTTTTATTGTGTTAAAGAAAGCTAAATATGTGGATACATCTTTTATAAAATATCTAATTAAGGTTCAATATATTTATGATCGTTAAAATGATGTTAACTAATCTAATTGTTGAAATATATATAGCTGTCATGTTAATATCTTACATATATTAAATTTCATAAATTTTAAATAACTAACTGTATGATCAAATCTGTGCATTTTAGTTTGTTTGAAAAGCATATTATGTGTTAATTTTATAATTAGTATGTAAATTAAAAGCATACAATTTAACGTGGAATTTTATAAGCATGAATTTACTCTTGCACTCTCTAATATATATTTGAACATAGTTGAATCAAGTATTGCTAAATGAAAACTAGCTTAGCAAATGTCTTATTTATTTGATATTTCCTTTCTTGTACACTTTTTCTTAATTGGGTTTTAAAGTGCTCAAATCCTAGATATAGGTTTATGTGATATGCATTTAGTAAATTGAATTAGTGTAGATTAAGAATCATGTAGTAAGGCTTACCCAAAAAGAAAAAAACTGTCGTAATTATTAAATTTGAAGTTATGAAAGGGATCATGCTTGTGATTAAGTGAACAATAATTGAATTAAAGAGTAAACACTCATTATGATACTTTAAAGATATATGCGCGATATCATATTAGTTATTCATTCATCTGTGACATCAAATTAATTTTTTTAATAATAATTAATGCCATTAATTTTATCCTTCATAGACCAATTTAATGTCATCTGATGGACTAATTTGACCACAAAAATATGATACTGAAAGACCAATTTGATATAACGTATATTTTTGGAGAACCAATTTGATGTATTGATATGTAGAAGACAATATGATACCACTTATAACATCCTAACTTGCTTGACCCATTACTGTTATATCTCTCTTAGGGTCTAAAGCATGCCAGAGATATCACACTGTAGTTCCTCAGCAGTTATGTTCCAATGCACGGCCAAATAAACCAAGTACGTTCTTGTCTTAGTTACGTACCTTGGGACATTTTACAAATTTACATTCCTTAGCGCTTTTAGTTCAAGAGACGCTCTATTTCTTCCTCATGTTGACTAATTATATATTTAAGGTTAGGTTCAGATTATCGATTCTTTACCACAACCTTGCTTCATTCTAATTCTTTACGTTATTAAGTGCTTTGATCTTTAGATCCCCATTGGAAGACGTTTCTTTAAGTCATTTACATTCAAGGTCTATTAACCTTATTTACTACCAAGTGTACATCCAAAAGCAAGCACATAGCCACAAGTTAGGTTTTACATACATATACATGCCATATAAGGTTCGTACAACTTAGTAAGACTCCATCATAGTCTTCTAAGACTCATAACATTGACATCCAAAAGATGCCACTCATGCAACACATATATACATATAAACATCAAAATGGATAAGGCTTCTAGTAGCTAAGCCCAAGGAGTGCACATCTCAAAAAGAAGCACTCTCATAACTCTAAGGCATCAGCCATGGGGCGGTGGCGGCACTACTCACAATAACACGAACAAAGAAATTAGAGATCCTAGTATCAGGGGATAGGTCCATCCATACTCCACCTCAACTATTAGAGTAAACAAGGGAATCTTCACTGAGAAGGTAATTCTGGATCTGGAAACACCATGGAACGACTTGACCATTCAAGAATTCATAGTAGATAAATAACATTAAATCACAATAAAACTATTATGGTGCTTCTAGCTATGTCAAGCCACAAAAAAAATCATCTTCTTTTTTCGTACAACCGTCAAAAGTATACAATGCATGAATGTAACATCATCATCACCATCATCATTATCATTAATTAGTTACACGCCATTCTCATATATAATGGGTCTTTGAAATGTATGCATGTCCCCACATTCATTAGGTCTGAGAGCTCTCACCTTAGGCTAGGGCGTCCCCTGCCATCATTCATTCATTACTTGGTGGAACTATGTTCCTAAGAGTAACATCATGCATTCTAGAGATTGCCACCCTTGCCAAGGGTCATTTCTCAAATTCATTTTCTCTTTAAATGACAAGTAGCATAGTTCTTTCTTTCATATACATTCTACTTAATAATCCATACATCATTCAAAGAATTAAGAGGACTCATATATTCACATAGACATCATTCACATGTCAAACATAAATCTTTAATATTGCTTTTGCACCATCAGATGATTGATTTTTACCAAAAGTAAGCTATTCACACCAACAGGAATCATTTTCATAGTCTTAGTCACAGGGCAGAGATAAGACGACTTATCCATGAAATAAGCTAACTATTCAGTATCATCATAAATTTGTAAGTAAAGCTATAACAGTCACAGGACAGAGATAAAGTGACTCACCCGGGACATAAGCTAACTCACAAAGAGCGAGAATTCATTTTCTAATATTCCAAAACTTGTTAACACATTGAAATTGAGTATCAAACCTTCATCCACAACCCAAATCAACAACTCCCATAGACTCAAGGGAGGACTTTCAATAAATAAAACCACTTTCAACATTAAATCCAAAATTATACATAATTCAAGAGTCAAAAAAGAACTCACATATAATCCCCCTTCTAGTCAAATTTCAATCAAACACTTATAACACAAAACCCTAACCCGGTCTCATATTAAAAACCCCAAATTCGCATAACCCCAAGTATCATCAACCCATTTATAACCATTATTTCAACATGTACGTCAAGATTTTTTGCAAACCCTATTTGGCCCCATCACCATTAAAAGCAAAATGAAGAAAGCTTCCCCCCTTTTCTCAAAAACCAACTTGATAAAAGAAATGTAGGAGTAGAAAAACATGGAAACATCAAAGAAAAATAAGAAAGAAAGTTAAAACCCCCCTACTTCTCTCCTTTAAGCTTGCGGTTTTGTTTGAGAAAATGAGGGAAAGGAGTTGATGTTGATATGGTTAGAAAGCTCAAGTTTCCTTCTTCAAAATTGTCTTCAACCTTGAAAGCCAGAAGTTGGACATACAATGGTTCTTTCTCTTCCTCCTTCCTCTCACCCTCACCCTCACCCCACTCTCTTCCTCTCCTTCTAATTTTCTTTCCTTTCCTCTCTTTGTTTTCACGCCACTCACACACAATACACTTTTCATTTTATTTTATTATGTCACTTATTTATTAAGTTGGTGTTGGGAGCTGGTTTTGGAAGCCAACACTGTGGGTCTTTCTCTTCAAAGTGAGGGAAAACCATGCTATTAAGTTCTTATAGCTTACATTATTCATGCAATTTTTATGACATTTTAGGTATTTAGTTATTTATATGGGGTGGCCAATCATTACACTTTACATTTCCTACCAATGATATTTAAATTAAGTGGCTTCAAGTTTATTGCATTAAAATCTGTTGGCTCTAGAAAAATCATTACTTGCTATTTTCAATTTTATAGGTGTTTTTAATTATTATCCTTTCTTATATATTCATTTTAATTATAAGCTCCTTAATTTAATAATTCGAATTTTCAATATGAAAAATCTTATTACATGAGTAACTCATTCAAATTGTTTACACATTTATCTCCTAGTTTTATTCATTTATAAAGTCTAATACTCACCTACATGCTAATTTGCACACTTTACACATAGTTAACATATGTCAAGCATTCGGACTTAGAAATTTCTAAACATGAATTTCGTTCAGAGTATATGATGCCTCATCTAGATCATAAGCAAGCTCATGTTTCAGGCATAACATAGTTAAGACATAGGATGACTCATCTATAATATAAGCATGCTCATTAGAGTTACATAATTTAGTTTAGAGGAGGATGTTACACCACTTATATTTTTAAATGAGCAAAATGGACATTACTCTTAAATAATGTAATTTGTTCTCATATGGGTAAGAGATGGATTTCAAAATTGAATTAGAATAAAAAATCTGGCAACTTTTCGGCCTAAAGGGATTTCATAGATGCATTATGAATAAATAACGTAGATTTGGTTCAATCTACACCATGCAGGGTAAGGATGTTTTTAGTTCTTACCTTTCTTGGTTGCCAGTCATGACCTTAAGGTTTAGGCTATGACAATTTCTTCGTGGTGTAGGATTTTAAAATCGGGGGAATAATTTGGTTAATTCCCAACAAGAATGATGTTCACAAGCTCAAAATGCCAAACACATATTCACCCATCACCATTGTGCTTATGATATAATTGATAGTATCACAATACTTTAATTTCTCACTACAAGAAAAAGGCAGCTGGATGCATTTAATTAATTGCGGTTATTGCAAACCGCTACAATTAATCATTTAGCAGCGGTTTATTCACGTGTACGGCAATTGATATAAAAAAAATGATCAAGTATGCAGATTAGAAAAGACAACGATGGTTTTACGTGCATTTTGCAGCAGTTTAATTACCAAAATGTGCTATTTTGACTCTACTAATAATTCTATTCCCAATCATTTCCCATCCCCTCCCATTCTCTCAAGCAAAATCTTAGAGCACCAAACTCTCCTATCTCTCGAAGCAAAGGCTCCACTACATCCCTCCCTCCTTGCTCCACCATGCCTCCATGTCGTGAACCACACCTGCACAGGTCTCAGCTAGAACCTAACCAAAAGCAACTCCATAGGTTCGCACCTCCACAACTCTCTCCTTTAGTTGTAGGTGTTCTTCATCGCTGTGTCTCCGAATTCTCATCTTCCTCCTTTATAACTCTCCCACAGGCAGTGGCACCCTCCATCGAATTATCAACTATTAGTGCTAAGAGTGTTTTCTCTCCTCTTATAGTTTTCATTTGTCCTCATAATGTAAGATTGGCCAAATTAGTTTTATTTCCCTAGTAAGTAAATCTTTAGACAAACCTTATAGTATGAATTTTTGTTTGTGAATTAGAGCCATCTTCAAACTGTAATGGCACACTATTTTCAGATTCTTCAAATTAAAGATCTCCGGACATGGCTTGAACTATAAAGCTCTTTTAGGTTCTATATTTTTCTTGTTACAAATAGAATCATATCGAAGATTCCATGTTATTGTAGAAAATTGCTTTTACAACAACAACAACTAAGCATTTTTCCATTAGGTGGGGTCGGTTATATGGATCAAACGACACCATTATGCTCTATCATAAATCAAGTTTTCAAAAATGTCATTCAAATCTAGATATTTTTTAATCGTTTCACTAATTGTCTTTCTTGGTCTCCCTCTACTTCTAGCTATTGGGCTATCCTCCACCTGATCTACTATTCTTACAGGAACTTCTAAGAGTCTTCTCGTTACATGTCCAAACCACTTAAGGCAAGATTCTCTCATCTTTTCCACAATAGATGCTACCCATATTTTTTCTCTAATGCATTCATTTCTAATCCTATCTTATCTTGTATGGCCACACATCTAGCGCAACATCCTCAACTCAGCGACACTGATCTTATGCTCTTGCTGACTTTTTAACGCCCAATATTCAGTACCATACAACATCGCGGGTCTTATAGTTGTGCAGTAAAATTTACCTTTAAGTTTGAGAAACACTTTTCTATCACAAATAAATCTTGAAACACTCCTCCATTTCATCCATCTAGCTTGAATCTTATGGTTTACATCTCCCTCTATCTCTCCGTCATGTTGTATGATAAATCCAAGATACTTAAAACCTTGTGACTTGTCATATGGTATGGTCTCCAATTTTCACTACTAAGCAAGTATTAGCACGCTTCTTACTGAACTTACATTCCATATACTCCATCTTATTCCTTCTTAGACGGAAGCCATGTTCTTCCAAAGCTCGTCTCCATAGCTCTAACTTCCCATTCATTTCCTCTCTCAACTCTCCAACTAAGACTATATAATCTGCAAAAAACATACATTGTGACATTGACTCTTGGATATGCACAGTAAGCACATCCAAGACCAAGGTAAAATTTATGGACTCAAAGTTGACCCTTGGTGCAATCCTATAGAAAATTGCCTTTGTGATTATTATATTGTTCAATCCTCTAAATTGAAGTTAGCACTAGGAAAGGGATTGGGAATAACTAGATTGAATTTTCTCCATGGAATGTCTACGTTCTTTAAGGAAGCACAATAAGCTTCATGTTAAGCTAGTGTTTTCAAACTATGTCGAATATAACCATAGACAAATCTTTAATTTCTTGGTATTTATATAATTAATTCCCCTTAATTCTATTTTAGTAGTATTTTAGACTATGGATGAGAAGCACTTTTAATAGTATTAGTTAGGTATTGTTCTCGTCAATTGTATCCTGGGTGATCTGTAGCTAGCCTGGGCGTGGCGAATCTAGGGTGATGCAATTGAGGGTGATGGTGACAACGTCTAGGAAGGACACGCAAATGCCTAAGCAAGGCTCAGGATGGAGGAGGGTATTAGTGTTTAGGCTAAGGGAAGAACTCATCTGTACACACTGAAACTACCCCTTTTCTATAGGGGTTAGGGATGTTTACCTTATGGGGATGGGCAGTACTCCCTTGCCCCAAGTTTGCCATGCTAAGATAAGAGTTTTGGCGAGAAAATCTATTACCTAGATGACATATCAAAAGCTGCCACATGTCCCATTTCGTTAGGGAGAGTACTGTGAAACATGGGTTGTGGGCTTTTGGATGGGGTTCGAGTGTCAAACTGGTGCCCGCATCCCTTTGAACCTGATGTCAGTGTCTATAGGCCGAGCAGGGTGTATCAAGGCCAAGGGAAGAGCTTAGAGGCTAGCAATGGTGCTCTAAAGTTAGAAACAATGTCTTAAGGCTGGAAGATCTCATGTCACCCTTACGAAATTTCTTAGACTATTCATTCATTAACAGTTTGGTAAGCCTTGTTCTTAATAATTCTCGCCTAACTATGTTTTATCCATAAGAACTTAATTGATTTAACTCTGCCCTTCAATCTTTTAAAAAGTGCTCTAATTTAACTGTTAAAAGAATGACGTTGATGATATTGATAATTTTTAACAAGAGTATGAAAACTTAAAAAAATTTAAACATGCATAATTTCTGTCTAAATGTGAGTTTCTTATCCGTGATTTGATACAATTCAAACATAATTTGCTTATTGTTCTGCAATGCCACCTCTCCTACCAAATGCATTCCCAATTATTTATAACTTTCATAAATGAAGTAATTTTATTGTACTCCATCATTTAAACATGTCCCAGTTGCGCTCATTATTTCATGTTAGACAAGGGGGTCTAAGCTATTTTATGAACATGAAGAAGAACAAAATGGGTGAATAGTGAACTCCTATTTCTAGGGGTTGAGGGAGGTCTTCGTCCTCGATGGTGATTGGTTAGCATAGCACATGATGCTCTCCATTGGCGTGTCGCCACGTGTTTGGCAGGATCCCTTGGGATCAAGGGCTATGCTTTTCGCAAGGGTTATTAAGTGTGCCTCTTGCCAATGAGTCTTGGGGTCTATCCATTGGGGCCCAAGTGTCTAGATGGTTTTGGGGCTGGGTGTGGGCCTAAGGATAGCACACAGTCCACAAGATCCCTAGTTTGGAGTGAGGGGTTGCTCGGGTGATCAAATTGAGATAGTTTTCATTTGGTCCACTTGTATTTTGTTCTATGGTGTGGCATGTTTAGGCCTATTTCGTGAGATTTTCCACATTTTAGTTTTCAGTTGCTACTTTTGAGGGGATTCAATTTAAGAAGTTGAGGGAGTGTAATGGGGAGGCTTGGTTTAATTTGGCAATTTTAAAGGTCTTGATGGAAAAGGGGAGTTAGAGTTTGTTTAGTGGCCTAACTTAGGAGGTCTCTTGAAACCCGGAACACGGGGCCTCCCTGGTAGCCAAGATTTGTAAAGTCTCCCGAACCTTGAAGTGCAAGGCCTTGTGGGTAGCCTAGAGTTGTAAGATTATTTGGGTGACTACTAAAGGAAGACTTCTTGGAGATTTGGGAGTCTATGCTGTATTTTCAACAGCCCTTTGTTGGACTTCCCTTCCTTTTGTATACATGAGAGGAAAGGATTCACCTGTTGATTGAGTTGGGATCTTTGGAAAGGGTCTTGTTGATTGTTTGTTGTTGAGATGAGTTATTGTTTCTTTAAGTCATTTATGCATAGCAGGAAGGGTTTCACAATTTGGGTAGTGATTTTCATGCTTGAATCATATATTTGTGGTGTTTGTGAAGAAGAAGGTTTGGGGACATTGTTCCTTTCTTCATGTTGGTGCTTCATTGCTGTTTGGTGAAATTGTTATTTATAGGTAGGGGATGGTTAAATTTGCTGATTTGCTCCTATATTTTTCCTCAGTGATAGGTAATTGTACTTGTCACTTCTTATTGTCTATCTTAAGGTATTATAATTAATAGGGGTGGCTTGTTTCATTCCTTTGACTACTATGGGAAATATTTCCTTTAATTTCTTTAACTATTGCTTTGATTTTCCTTGATCGTGGCTCATTTCTTCTTCAAATTTCTTCTTCTTTTTCTCCTTTTTGCCTTTCTGATGCTCTGTGGTACTATATAGTTAGGAATTCAAAGAGGGTTTTGAATATGGATTGTATCGTCACTCCAAGGGTCAACTTTGAGTTTGGCCACTTCTCAGGTGTGGATTTCCGAGGCTTAATTTTCTTGATGTTTTAAGGTTTTTTCGTAGGGAATCAATGTCTTTGTCTGCATCCTTTCATGGGCTCAGAGTTAGCCTTCCGTGATTCGTGACTACTTTGGCACTGTGATTCTAGTGGTTAGATTATGTTGTAACTATAATGATGAGATTTCCTATCTATAAATTTCTTTGTATATGTGTTTGTGCCTGATAATCACAGATTTCATACATTGATAAACCATCATTTTTAGTTCTTTACACTTTTCATGTACTAAATTGATTGAGCTTAGCCATGTTTTGTAAGTTTGGGCTCAAATTGGGCATAATTGATATTTCTAACATTATTAAGATTTTACACTATTTCTGTATTTCGACCATATCTTGAGTTCTAGATATCTAATATTATGTGTCTTGCCTTGTAAGAAAGATAAGAGAGATCTCTACAACTTTCATGAAGAGCCCCAGAGCTGAATCAGATATCTAGTGGACCGAATTGGGCTTGGAATTCAGAACAAGGGTGCTATCACTAGAACCCGATCAATGTGAACTAATTGGTCCATAACTTAGGTTGTAGTGGTCTTTTAGAGCTAAAACTGGTGCCATTAGAAAGCTTACACACAAGGATCAAACTCTTATGAAGATCACTAATTGTAACTACAACGTTTTGATGGTTTTCTATCCATATGCAGTTGGTTGACGAGTCTAGAGACCCATTGAGAGTGATTTGGGCATAGTTCTCTCATCTTAAGCCTAAATCAAGTGAATTCAGTAGCCAAGGAAAGCTAAGAGGTAGAGGATTAACTTTAACCTATGAAAATTAGGATTCTTAATTTTTAAGTTAGTTATTTTTGTATAAATAAGGGACCCAAGATAGATAGTAGCCCTAATTCGTACTACTTGATTCTTTTACTTAGAAATTTCTCCTTTCTTTTGCAAACCGGGTGCTATGTCCATGGAGAGATAAACATTTGAGATCAATCCAATGATCTTGAAGAAATTCTGGTTTGACTTTGAGATTCTGTATCTAATTTCAATTTTGAATTGAATTAATTATCTTCTTTTTCTCTTGATTTGGATTCGAATTGCATGATTAGAGAATTCTGTTGTGTGATGTGATCCAATTTGATCCTTAATCCTAATTGAGATTTATGAATAAATTATGATTGAATAATTGTGGTTTAGTCAATGAATTGAAGACAGTTAGGTTGACAGATTTGTTAATCTAAGTTAATTAAATTCTGGTTATTAAACTAGCATAGGTTGCATGAATCTAGCGATCGTAGATTTATGAATTGTTTGTTAGTTAAATTCTTGGTGATTATATAGTGTTGAATTCTATGTGTTTGATGCAAAGATTTCGATCAATCATAGATTAACCTATTAACCATTCTTTACTTGTTTCTGACAGTTTCTTGGATTGGTTGCTTTGTAATTTAATTTTTCTTACATTCAATTATTACGTTTGCATTCTGCATGCACAATTCCCCCTGTTTGACCTTGATTTGGTTTGATTGGTACCTAGATCCTCAAGAAATGATTGGTTCACTATCATGTGCTACAAGTTATCGACAAAACTAGAATTTTATTATTTAGTTGAGCTCGACACTCGAATCAGTGCCATGTGTCACATTTTTTGTGGCTATTGCTCTCTTTGGGATTTAAGTTATGTTGATTGGCATGGTTTTCCTTGTTCATCTTCTTGGGGATTGTTAATGGTCATTGGATTGGTATAGTTTTAATCTTGGGCATTGTTAGTGGGCTTAAGCTGGTAATTGTTGAGTGGTTCAGCCTTTTTGTTTTCTACTGTTATATATGACTTTTCATTCTCTATTGTTGGATTCATTTAAAAATTGCTTTGGATTGCAGTTATAAAAGTTGTTTAGGCGTCTTACTTAGCACTCCTTGCTTTTTGGTGCCTTCTTCATTTTCTTCTCTGCTTGCCTTCTTATGCTTTCATCTATTTTCCCTAGTGTTGCCCTGTTTCTAGAAGCATTCTTTCTCATTTATCTCTCATTTTGCTTTTTCTAGGTACGTTGCTTGCTTTTCTTTTCCTCTTATGGTTTTTTCCTTTTCTTTGTTACTTTTTTACATATGCCCCTCTTCTCTTCTCCTTCTCCTATTATCTGACCTGGGGTGGGTGTGTAATCTTTTCTTTAGTGTGTTTTTCTCATTTCCTTTTAGTGTGTAAAGATGAGTTCTTTAAAGGAGGGGAATAGTTTTATGGAAGTTTTTTGGCTTCTTTACCAAACTGCCACTGTTGGCAAAACTATTTATCAAAATGCCATTTTTTTAAAACTATTTATCAAATTACCATTTTTAAACTATTTACCAAAATACCACTCTTTTGAAACTATATACAAAACTGCCACCCTTTTGTCCTACGTGATATTTTTTAATATTATCTGGCCAACTAGGATACGCCAAGTAGGATGGCGTATCCCTGCTGGCCTGGACACTAAAAATGCCAACAAGGGTGGCGTAACCAAGGCACCTGCACCATGCTTTTTGGTGCAGCATGTACATATATTGGCTCCCCCCTCTCCTATCCGTGACATTGCTTCAATTTTCTAAATTCTCACTATCTCTCTACAAATTTCTTCTCTCTAAACGAACTCAATTCTTACTAGAAGTGGTGTCTGGATCTCTATCTGTGATCAAATTCAGATCGTATTCCTTATATGTAAGTATCTCTTTCAATGTTTAAATATTTTATTTATTATTTGTTGATTGATTTTTTATTATGTTAGTGTTAATTATAAATTAATGTTATTATATATTATGTTAGTATTAATTATACATTAATGTTTTCATTGTCTAATAAATAATGGAGTGATAAGATATGTAGTCTAAATTGTATGAATTATTATTTTGTTCATAATCGAATAGGATCTATTTTTTTTTTCTTGAGTACTTGACATGGTTTAAATTAGTAAATGTAACTTAATTCAAATTAACTGGGTTTAGGAAGTTATTTATACATACAATAATATAAATTCATTGCTATATGTCCAATTAATATTATAATTGATTTTTAATATATTGAATACATATGTGTTGAATTGTTATTATTCAGAAATGGAATTAACATGACAAAATCGCTGAATGTGCACATTAACTTCAATGGGACAATGTATGATGATGAAAAGGGTGTTATGTATCAAGGTCCTCCTCCTAGGCCTATTGTGATCACATCCAATATGACTTTGGATGGGTTGAAAAATAAGATCCATTCAAAGTTGAGGCTCTAAGCAAACCAACATGTGTCAAAGGTTGTCTATCGGTGTCCGCAATGCTTCAATCCATGGAGATGGGTAAGTCTTCCAATAGAAGACGATGATGATGTAAAGTACATGATAGATTCCTTCTGTCAAACTCCAAACATGACCTCGATAGAGTTGTATATTGAGGTAGAAACAAGTGGGTAGGAAGAGCATGTTGAAGCTCCTGGTGAAACCAAAGCTCAAGTTGGTCCTTCTAATCAAGTTGAGCCATGCAATATGATTGTTGTTAGTAGTGCAATGGTTGAAGCTGATAACCCATTTGTCAGCGATGCAGTATGGGAGACAAGTGAAGACGAAGAACAAGTAGCTGAAGATGATGATTCAGACACTGACATAGAGGCAGAAAACTTTGATGCCGAAGAAAATTTACAAGTTCCATTGTCGGTTGCTCCTTAATCCATGTTTATGCCTCGAGGACCTGAATCTGTGTTTGTGCCACCATGCCTTCAGTTTTCTCAAATCAACTGGGATGCATTGAGTAATCCTGATAACTTGCTTGAATTAGATAGTCGTGGGACTTGGAGCATCAATGATGAATTCTATGTTGGCTTGCAATTTTCATCAAAAGATGCCGTGAAGTTGGCCCTCAAACAATATTTGATTCACATGCATCAAGAGTACAAGATTGAAGATTCTGATTCACGAAGACTTACTACTAAATGCCTTAGTTTTGACGAAGGTTGTAATTGGAGAGTTAGAGCCATACAAAGCAAAAGGTCGAATACGTGGAAGATTACAAAATATAATGGACCTCACAGTTACGTAAACCTAACTATGTCATTAGATCACCGAAAGTTAGACTCTTGTATGATCTGCTCTTGCATTTTGGAGTTGGTTAGAACAAAACTCGATACACCTGTATCCTTAATTGTTGAATGGATTCAAAGCCAATTCGGTTACCAAGTTTCATATCGCAAAGCTTGGAAGGCAAAACAACTAGCCATTGTGAATGTTTTTGAGGATTGGGACAAATCTTACAAGGTATTGCCCAGATGGCTAGCAGCCATGAGAAGAGACATGGAAGGCACAGGGGTGGAGTTGCAAGACGAGGAATGTTTTGTGAATAACCAACTTGATCATTCGAAAAGAGTCTTTTATCGATTATTCTGGACATTTAGACCATGTGTTGCTGGCTTCCGATATTATAAGTCCATTGTTCAGATTGATGCCACTCATTTGTATGGCAAATACCATCATAAGTTGTTGATTACAACAACTCAAGATGGAGATAGAAAACCTCTGTCAATTGCATTTGCCATTATGGAGGGGGAGACCAAGGATGCTTGGAGTTGGTTCTCAGCCCACCTGAGATTGCATGTCACACAACAAGAAGGCTTGTGTTTGATTTCTGATCAACACAGAGGCATCTTACAATCAGTGGCAAATGAAAATCTTGGATGGCAGCTGCCGAATGCGTATTATGTCTTCTGCATACGGCACATTAGTTCCAATTTTAACTCCAAATTCCAGAATAAAGAGTTGAAGAGATGGTTGATTAACACAGGTACTTAATTTTAACTCTAATTTTCAACTTGTAATCTAATATATGATAATAATAGTTAGGTTCTAATACCAACCTAATTCATTTATTGTATCAGGGTATGAACCAATCGCAATAAAGTTTGATGCTAGGCTAGGGAACCTGACAGTTACAATAGAGATGACAAATTGGATTAATGCAATTCCAAAAGAAAAATGGAGTTTGGCATATGATGGTGGCCACAGATTCGGTCATATGACTACTAATTTGTCAGCGTGCATCAACTGAGTGTTGAAGGGTAGCAGAAATCTGCTTATAACTACATTGGTTCAATTGACATATACAAAGTTAGTAGAATACTTTGTCAACCAAAAAGACGAGACAAATTTGAAACTGATGATATTTGGGCAGGAATGGAGTGATGACTTATTGAAGCACTGGAGAGTTAACCTGCCAAAGGCCAGTTCACACCAAGTTCATCGGTACAATAGAGAGAACACAAGGTTCATGGTTGAAGAGGCATTTAACCCTGTAACACAACAGGGTGGACTTTCATATACTTTAAACTTGGAAGAAGGTTGGTATGACTGTGGGGTGTTTCAAGTATTGCATTATCCATGCTCTCATGTAATTGCTGTGTGTGCTTCTGTGGCAATTGAACCATTCTGATTTGTGCATATGGTTTACAGGATTGGGAGCATTTACAGAGCTTACAAGTTTGATTTCGAATCAGTTCGGGCTTAACCATGGTGGTCTGCAGGTCCTGACATAACTTTGGTGTCAAATCGTGCATTGTTAGGTCTAAAAGTCGACCAAAATCAACCCAACTCAAGAATGAGATGGATTGGCGCGAAGCAGGGCCAGGACAGACGTGTACAAGATGCCATCAACCTGGACATAATTCTCGCACATGTTGTGCCAGTGAATCGAGTTCCTTGAGGGATGATGGAGTGAGGCCATCTAGTAATAGTTAGGACATATTTTCATTTTCAGAATCTTGTATTAGCAAATATGTGTATTTTGGAGTCGTATTGTTTTGTATCACTAATCTATGATGTTGTATTTGAATACTATTAATATATATTAGTTGATTATCAACATTAATTTCATTTCTTCCATATTATATTTTAGTATAGTAATCATATAGTCATATCATATTTTATTATAGTAATCATATTGTCACAGTAATTATTGTTATTGTTTGGCATACAGCTGACAGATGACATTTTGTGTAAACCCCGGACCAGAGCATGACTCGATTTTGGAGTTGCAGGAGTACCATATTTCTCAGCATGTATGGCAGTGACATGAGGACCGGCACCTGCGTGTTAAACGTGCTCAAAAGACGAAACATATGGACCCCTGCGCCGATTCTTCTGTATCTACAGCAGGCTGGCTTCTTGGGGGTTACCCATATGGGCTATAACAGCATTGATCACTCCTTGATCTCTGCGTTGGTTGAGAGATAGCGCCCAGAGACGCATACATTTCACTTCTTATCGGAGAGTGCACCATTACATTGGAGGATATCGGTATAATATCGGGTCTTCCTATTGACGACACTGCAGTCATTGGTGAATGATTGGCTCAATCTGTGTGTTCAATTTTAAGGATTGATGAGACTCCCATGCTCTTAGCTGGGGCACGCATTGACATGACATACCTGTGGCAGCCGAGTGTTACTGCAGTCATTGATGATGATGATGATGAGTACGTGCAACAGTGTGCACGACATTACATACTTCGGTTGCTTGGGGGTTTCTTATGCCCCGATCATTCTGGTAAGTTTGTGCACTTGATGTTCTTTCCATTGTTGGAGAACTTTGCTATTGTTGGGACATATAGCTGGGGGTCTACAGTATTGGCGTACCTGTATAGAGAGCTTTGTAAAGCTACTGACTACAACGCACGCGAGATCAGAGGGGCATGCATCTTATTGCAGTATTGGGCATGGTACAGATTCCCCCGGCTTGCCCCTACACTAGCTGACCATGTTGAACCTGATGTGTTTTATGGTGCTGATCATGGTCAATTACTTTGTTAATATTTATAACTTACATTTATAATACTTTCATTTACCAAATAGGTGGCGCAAGCATAAAGTCTTGAGTGATACTATGATTGGCGTCATTGCATATTATCGCTAGTTCTTTGATCAGTTGAAGAACGATGAGGTATGTCTTGTTTTACATTCGTTTGAAACTACTAGAAAATTCTGATTTAGAGATGGAACTTAGAGACAGAAAAAATCTATCTCTAATAGAGATGGAAACAGAGATGGATTTTAATGATTCAGAGAGAAATTTTTTTTTTAAAATTAGAGATGGAATTTAGAGACAGAATTATTCTGTCTCAAATGTTCCGTCTCTATATGGTCAATTAAAGTCAAATACGCTTAGAGACGAAATTTACCCGTCTCAAAAATTTCTGTCTCTAATTTCATCTTTATTTGGTCAATGTAGGGGTTTAAAATGTCAAATATATTTAGAGACGCATTTAGAGATGGAATTGGTCCGTCTCTGAATATTCCATCTCTAATTCCATCTCTATTCAGTTAAATAAGTAATTTAAAATATCAAATATAGTTAGAGACGGATGTGTTGCCATCTCTAATATTAAATATTTTTTTTAAGGTAGAGACGAATGTGTTTCCATCTCTAATTTTCCCACTAGCCCCAAATCAGAAACCAATTTAATTTTCCCTCTGCAATATTTTTTAAAGGTAGAGACGGATGTGATTCCGTCTCTAATTTTTCCACTAAATCCCTAATTCCCCCAAATTAGAAACCAATTCTCCATCTCTCATGACATATCTCAAACGGCTCGTTTCTCTCATCTCCATCTCTGAGCTTCTCATCTCCGTCTCTCAGCTGGTTCTCTGAGCCCTCATTCTCTGAGCTCGTTCTCACTCCATCTCAGGCGACGTTGTGGTTCATTCACGCTTCATCTCTGAGGTCGTTGTCATTAGTTCTTGCTCCATCTGGAGCTCGTTCTGGTACGTTCTCCCTCATTCTCTGAGCTCGTTCTCCTTCTCGTTCTCGTTCATTTGTTTAGTTTATGTTTAGTTTTGAGACTTAAATTTGGGTTTTGCAGCAATGAATAGTATAAAATACATTATCTATAAAATATCGATGCTAGGTGGCTTGCAAGATCTAACTTCAATGCATGCATTTCTAACTATTCCCTTTTCTCTTTTGATCTGGATAAAAGTTAGTTTTATCTTCTCGTTGAACCTTTTTTTGGTTTTCCTTTGTTTTGTATCTTTGTAATTTTTTTTTGAAATGAGCATTTTTGTGGTTTTTTTATTTTTTTTCTTTTGAGCATAGAAATGCTGTACTAAGAACAGAGCTAGCTAATAATCAGCATTCAGCAATTCATAGTTTAGACAACTTTTCATAATTTTTTAGCAATTTTTTTATATTATGTCTTGTCTCTTACAGCAGCTTAAATGAAATGCATTTTGTCTCCATCGACCTTTGGGCTATATTTTCAATGTGATAGCTCTATTGTTACAGCTGATTACAATACTTGATATTTAGCTCTATATGGTTCCATCTATTTAGAGAATGAATGCGTGGCTTTATTTTCTATTTATATAGTTGATATTTGACTCTGTTTCAAGTTTATTGTCTTTGAATATTGGAAGGACATACTCTATTTTGCTCTATTTCATATTTATATTGCTCTATTGAATTGACTATGTTTCCTGTTTGAACTTAGATTGGTGGGAAAGAGAAAGAAAGAGTAGGGGTGTGCAAAAAAACCAAATAAACCAAACCAATTTATAAACTGAACCTAACCACTCTAAAATAACCAGTTTTTCCAAAACAGTTATTAACATAAATCGATTTTCATTTTATAAAAATGGTTCGGTTAATTCTTTCTCCATCCAATTCGATTCACTGCAATAACCAAACTTATCCATTTTCTTTGAATAAACCATTTCACTTTTTAGAATTTCAGTTCACTCTTCTTTCAGATTTTATAAAAATGTTCTGATTGCTGCATGAGGAATTGCAAAATAATTTGTATGAAACTTTGTTTGTGTTCAAGGAGATAATGAGACACCTAATACTACTAAATAGAAAGTAGAATCATCAGTCATTATTTGATAGTAAATATGGCGGGACAGAGTTTGCAGTATAGTTTCCTGTAGAGCAGTACAATACTATTAATATTTCCAAGAAATAATATTAAGTAGAATAATCGTGGGAGCTTATAAAATTTCTAAACTGCTATGCATATACATGTTCTGCTTGCTTATATAGATATAAATATGTAAACAATTCTAAATTCTATTAAGAGTTTAGGTGATCTAGTAATTGATGAGCCTTTCATGATGGTTCAGGAAGGATGGAGCCTTGCAGAAAGTTTTTGTGTCCGTTGCATTGTAGCTGCACATTACGTTGTTCCATATAGGTACTTAAGAAGTTCACCCCCTTCTTTGGCTACAAGTCTGTGCCACATTAGATAGGTTGCTGTAGACATGTACCTTTGCAGAAAAGTATGGGGCACCTTTTATTCTTTTAAACTCAAACAGGCACTTTTTTTGGGTGATTTTAGGATCCTGTAACAGGCATTCCTACTTGGCCTGATAGGCCACAATCTCCTCTTGTGATGTAAGTAATGGATGCTGAATGCAAAAGTTATTTTTCAATAAAATTAGGTTCAATGAAATTCTCTTACAGAACTTACCAAAACAACTTCATATTGATATTTGCTCAAATATTCCATGTGTTGTTTGTGGGCTAAGCTAGATCCAAGTTGTGTGGAATTTTGAAATGATGGATTCTAAGTCCTACAAGTTACTGAGGCTTTAAGTCTTTATTTTTTTTAAAAAACCTTGTGTTTCTCATTACATGTGACTGGTAAAAGTTGTGTAAAACCTACGAAACTGCCATTGAATAACTTTTTTGTTATCATACATTTTAAAGTTCTTAATAAAGAATTCTTTACTTTTGATGCAACTTGATGATTGAATTTTTTTTATCAGCATATTTGCGTGATATATACATTTACATGGTCTTTTGAATTGATATGCAATATTACTTCTGATTTTTATCACTGATTCTGTGCATTGTTCAACAGGTATGGTTATAGTAAAGAAGTTGTTGAATGGCCTGGTATGTTTTTTTGCCTTTGATTAAAACTTTTCTTTTAACACACACCATAAATATCTATCTCTATGATGTTGTCTATTTAGAGTCGGAGTTACTTGCTTATGCTTTAATCCTGTTCCGTGTGCATCTATGCTCTTTTCTTTTATTTATCCATTTAGAGGAACTATCCCGATATTAAACCATAAAATTGAGACAGTTTCATATGATAGCTGCATTAACACGTTGAGGATTGAAGAGTAGTGCTCCAATTAAATACTTCTCAAATCATGTTATCACATTCTACTGTCTCTTGGCACCACACATGTAATTTGTACCATACTAAGCAATGGCTTTCTATAATCATTGTATCTGAAATCTCTTCGGGTTTGCTAGGTAGGAGTGAAATTGGAAGGATGAAAATGAGGAATCTATCATGACACATGCTGAGTCTAAATAAATATCTTGTCAATTTTCATTCTTATCAAGCATTCTAAATAAATATCATGACATTGCTAGATCTACTACCGCAACCGCGCATAATAAACCCAGATCTACCACTTTTAAAATAGGAACAAGTATAAAAACCTTCATACCAACAATAGATTCAGAAATATATGAATAAAAACATAACTGTGTTGAAATAATCAAATATGCAAGATTCACAACATCAATACTAGTGGTTTCATTACCCCCTTAACCAAGGGAGGTTTAGTTACACATAGCTAGAACAAAATCACAAGAAAAACTGAGAAAGAACATCATAAGAAACAAAGTGCAGAAGAAAAACTAAAGAGCAAATGAGTTTCTAAGGATTGAGGATGATGGATCTCCGATTACTCGAACCCGAGACTCTAATCTTTGATCCAAGCCTCCCCTCTCCTTTTCCAAGGAGTTACAGATGCTCTTCTAGGTCAGAACTCTCCTCAAAACGTGCTAAGGGTATGAATATATAGGCCTCCAACACAAACTTCTCGTAAAAGTTTCAATAATTGAGTTTCTGACATGAATACACGGCCGTGCATGAATACACGGCCTAGGCCATGTATGATTTTGTTTGGAGGAGCAAAATCTACTATTTTTAATTGCAAAGTTAGAGGAGTACATGGCCTAGGCCGTGTACTCTCACACGGCCGTGTATTTTTACACAGCCTAGGCCTTGTATTCTGACGCAGGCCCTGTATTTTGACACAGACCCTGTATTTTGAGTTCTTTATTTTTTGGCCTAGATTCTTCTCAGAAACTCTTCTTTCATTGCTTCAAAGGGAGAAATTGATCTTCATAAATCCATAGCCCTTCTTCAAGTGGATGTCAAGCCTGATTTAGGTTAAATGAACTCCGCCATTCAAAGGTTTCCTGAAAAGTTCAAGTATTAGCATCTGAGAATACATAAAAGCAAAGTTTCACAGTAATATTCCAATTAGGGTTTGATATCAGAAACTAAGCTAAATGATGACAATTAAGCATAAATGGAGTTCAATGAATCAATTACAAGGCGATTAAAATATAGGAATAATCAATAGAGCAGTTTGTCATCAGGAACTAAAATTTCAGTTTAATATGAAAATTTTAATTATTTTTCTATATAAGTACTATTATAGAACTTGGTTATAGTAGATGTCATTTAATGGTTTCAGGGTACACCAGAGGCATTGACGAGAGTAGGAGCTGTTTACAAGTATGATTTATTAATACCTGTTGAGAAGTTGTACAAGCAGTTTGTATTCAAAAGGTGTCTTGATTCTATTTTGAAGAAGGTTACAATTGCATTCTTGATGAAAATAGAAAAAGAAGGAATTTTAGTTTTTGAACAAAATTAAGAGGAGATAGGAAACTTTCTCAGACTGTTAGTAAAATTTTAGCATTAGGAACAGTTTTAAAGAGCAGAAAATTTATTACCATAGAATATAGTTAGAGTTAGAGATTGATTAGCTTAGTTAGAAGTTATTTAGATTAGCTTTCCAGGTCTCCCCATAATTATGCCTCCATCAGCATTTTGTGTCTCATTAAATAAATCATGCTATGTTGGGAATTGCTAGTTCTAAACTAGGTTTCTGAACTGGTTCTGAACCAGTTTTCTAAAACCCAAACCAGTTCAGCATTTGAACTGGTTTTTGAACCACTTTTTGAACTGGTTTTTGAAACAGTTTTCTTAAAACTCAAACCAGTTCAGTATTTGAATTGATTTTTGAACCAATTTTTCTAAACAAGTTTTTGAACTAGTTTTCTGAACTGCTTCTGAACCAGTTTTCTAAAACCTAAACCAGTTCAGGATTTGAATTGATTTTTGAACCAGTTTTCTAAACTGGTTTTTAAACCAGTTTTCTTAAAACCCAAACCAGTTCAGAATCGGTTTAGACGTGTCTCTCCATGAAGGTTCCTTTGTAGCAAAAGTCTTGCCAATTAATTTTAAGCACTTAGTTCCACATGGTCCCCATTTTAACGACTGAAAGAAGTGCAATTCATTCAATTACCTGTACAAACTCCAATTGATTATCAAGGATATGATATTTAGCCTTGTTATATATCACTAGAACTAACACTTCATAGGAAATTTAGCTTACTGAGGCCCTAATGAATTTGATGCGTTAGGAGGTTGAGAAATTGCTCTATATTCCAAAAATAGGGTGTGGTAAAAGATTTTAAATTACAAGCATACTAATTGTTCTTTTGGATTCACAGTTGACTTGTCATTCATCTCCATGCTCATTCCTTACTTAAAGGCATAACTAGTTAACTTATAGTGTTTCACAGGCTCTTATAAGCTGCAATGTTTTCTTCGTGCTCACCTCACTAACGAAGTGCACAGAAGAAAGAAAACATTAAAAATAGCTCCCTTGGTAAATCAATCATAATCTTTTCCATTCCTTCTCGAATATAAGATTGAAAATGAAATAGAAAGAAGGATAAGAAAACTAACCAGATTTGTGACATTTCGCTAGTGGCAACTTGCTTATATAAAGTCTTGTAGAAAATCCTCAGAGGGTCCCTCTGAAATATTAGGAAGGCACAAACTGATTAGTCAAAACTTAATAAATGTGATGGTTTAGAAACATGAAAACAAGAGCAGCAATAGCATTCCTCCACAGGTGGATCTCGTTTCTGGCTAGGTAAATCGTAAACCTTCTTTTCTTTCTTCTTCTGCTCTGCAGAAAACAAAGAACGACCTCCCCTTCTTTTTGTCTTCTTCTTTTACCTTCTTCTTTTTCTTCACTCCCTAGATCCCCCAACCCAAAACAACCCATATTATCATCATGAAATGAAAAGATTGATATTTTCTTAATTATACTTTTTTCAATGTAGACTTACATGAGGATATAATATTGCTATCCTTAGACTATTATTTAGAATTCTGTAATACATTGTATGAATTATTAAATGTACTAAAAATAATATGAAATATAATATTTAACTATAATGTTTTAGAGGTGTACTGGACCATTACATTTGTAGATTTCAAATAATATGCTAACTTTGAATTGTTCTACTTGCAATAATGTATAATATTCTAGGTGCACATAATATGCTTTACAAGGAATTGTTCTATTTCCAGAAGTGTATAATATTTTGGTTGCACGTAATATGCTAACTATGTCATTTTTATTATCCTTTCAAGAAATTGAATTTTGTTATCGGAACATGTATCTGGTAGAGGACACTTCCAAATTACCGTTGGGACAAGTTTGTTGAAAGGTAACCTCATTTTCTAAATAGAAGTTCCTGAGAATCAAAAGTGGATGGATAATAGGGTCGGTCCTGACAAGAGAAGAGTTACAGATGAATTCATGGCGGGGGTTAACGAATTTGTTGAGTTTGTTTGTGCACAAGATCAGTTTAAAGTAATAGGAAAGTTGAGGTGTCCATGTAAAAAATGCAAATGCATGGTGTATCACGTTGTTGACAAAGTCAAGGCACACTTATGTATGAAGGGGTTTATGAGTGATTACTATTACTGGACTAACCATGACGAACCAAGGCCTCCCATTCCCCCAGTGATTGCAGACAACTCATACTATAGAAGTGGTGGGGTAAGGGAAGACTTCAATAGGTATGAGCAGATGGAAATGGATGCTGCTGGACCCTCTATTAGTAATTACATTGAGCAACAAGGGTTTGGTTATGCTGAACAAATAAGGGAAGATCCCAACCCAGAAGCCAAAAGATTTTTTGAAATGTTGGCAGCTGCACAAGCTCCCTTGTATGATGGTTGTGACAATTATTCTGAATTGTCAGCTGTATGTGAAGCTCTGAGTATTAAATCTGACTTCAATATCTCCGAGACTTGTTTTAATCAATGGGTGGATTTTATGAGGAATGCATTGCCAAATGATAACCGAATGCCTAGAAACTTCTATCGTGCAAAGAAAGTAGTGGAACGACTAGGGCTAGGTTGCAAAAAGATTTCTTGCTGTCCAAATGGATGCATGCTTTATCGTCCTCCTTATGAGATCTTCATAGTTGTAGATTTTGTGGTGAGGACCGTTATAGAAGCATCACTAGAAGCGGTAAGGTCAAAGAAATTCCTCAGAAAAAAATGTGGTATTTCCTACTTATCCCAAGGCTACAAAGACTTTATTCCTCAATGCAAATGGCGGCTCAAATGAGATGGCATCGTGAGAATAAGAGAGAGACGGGATCTTTGTCTCACCCATCTGATGGAGAAGCTTGGAAATATTTTGACGAAACATATCCTGAATTTGTAGAAGATCCTCGAAATATGAGGCTAGGGTTATGTGCTGATGGATTTGCTCCATTTGACAAAACAGGTAGGACTTATTCATGTTGGCCAATAATCATTACTCTTTACAATCTACCTCCATAGATGTGCATGAAAAGAGAGTTCATGTTCTTAACAATCATAATTCCAGGCCTTTCCAATCCAAAAAGTAGAATTAATGTGTACTTGCAGCCACTTATAGATGAACTGAAACTGTTGTGGAATACTGGTGTCATGACCTATGATGTCTCACGACAACAAAACTTCGTCATGAAGCTTGTTTGATGTGGACGATTAATGATTTCCCTGCATATGGGATGTTATCAGGTTGGATGACTATAGGAAAACTTGCTTGTCCAATTTGTATGGAGCACTCAAAAGCATTCACACTTAAACATAGCCGAAAGACATCATTTTTTGATTGTCACCGTCAATTCTTGCTACATGATCATTGCTGCAGAAGGAGCAAAAATGCTTTTAGAAAGAAACTTGTTGAGACTTCATTACCCCCACAACGGTTGACTGGCGAAGAAGTGTGGGATAGGGTAAGACATATACCAAACATAACTGAATCAGTAGGAGAAAGTCCTCCAGGGTATGGTATTTCCCACAACTGGACAAAACGAAGCATCTTTTGGGAATTGCCTTATTGGAAAACAAATCTTCTCCCGCATAATCTGGATGTCATGCATATTGAGAGAAACGTGTTTCTTAATATCTTATACACAGTTATGGATACTAAAGGCAAGACGAAAGATAATTTTAATGCTAGATTGGACTTGGCAGAATATTGTAGACGAAAGGATCTAGAGCTGCAGGATGGTGGAGGTGGAAAGCTAAAAAAACCCAAAGCACAATACACATTGACTAAGCAACAAAGATTAGCCATGTGCGAATGGGCTAAACAATTGAAGCTACCAGATGGGTATGCCTCCAATTTGGCTAGATGCATTGACATGAGGGAAGCAAAGTTGTTTGGTATGAAGAGTGATGATTGCCATGTGTTCATGCAACGTTTTCTCCCAATTGCATTCAAGGCATTACCCAAGCCCATTTGGAATGCACTTACTGAGTTCAGTCAATTCTTCAAAGAATTAACTTCGCCATTGCTGAGAAAGGATAAATTACATGAGATGGAGCAAAACATTCCAATAATTTTATGTAAACTGGAACAAATATTTCCTCCGAGTTTCTTTGATTCGATAGAGCACATTCCAATTCATTTGCCCTATGAAGCAAGGGTCGGTGGTCCCGTGCAATATCGATGGATGTATCCCTTTGAAAGGTTGAGTCATCTATCTATCTTCATTCTTTTCAATTAAATCCTTATAAAGTATTTTTTACACTGACATTCTCAATTAATAGGTTTATATGTACCTTAAAAGATAAGGTCAAGAACACCGCTGCAGTTGAAGGTTCCATTTATGAAGCTTATTTAGTGGAGGAGACCTCTACTTTTGCATCTTACTACTATCCACCCACTATTCCATCTAGAAGGACAAGAGTTTCACGGAATGACGATGGAGGTGAAGGTTGTTCAATCAATCCCCCATTCTCTATTTTTAATTTTCCTGGTCATCCTATTGGAAAACGTAAATCTTGCATCTTACAAGAAAGGGAAATGAAGGCTGCACACTTATATGTTCTTCTAAATTATCCTGAGGTGGAGCTTTTTTTGAAGTAAGCTTCTAAGTTGTTCTTTTGATTTCACGTATCATGATTAAATCTATGAAGTGATTTAATTTATGATTTCAATTCAGCATATATGCAGATTTGCTATGAGAACTTGGACTAAATGACTTGCAAGTGGACAAACGAATCTCCACGACATTTCCCACATGGTTTAAAGAACATGTATGCTAAATATCATCTACCTAATTTCTTTGTTAATTCTCTCATTACTTGTTTAGGTAAAACCAATTAACCCTCCCATATGTGATATAGGTGTTTAGTAACAACATTGAAGATGACCTTTTGAGGAGTTTGGCATGGGGGCCCTCAAACAAAGTAAACACGTGGCAAACATATTCAATAAATGGTTACAAATTCAATACAAAAGATCATGGTCAATGGATGAGTACAACAAATTGTGGTGTATGTGTTCAGGGTGGCGAGAATGAGACAATGAAGAATGATTATTACGGGGTTTTAACTGATATTGTTGAAATACAATATACTGGGTGGCCCTTAAAGATGTTAGTCCTATTCAAATGTGATTGGTTTAATCCCACCCCAAATCAAGGGACAAAAATAGATAATTATGGAATTGTTGAAATTAGAGCATCTAAAAGATATAAGAATTATGATCTATTTATTCTTGCACAACAAGCAGAGCAAGTGTATTACATATAGTATCCTGAAGGGCAGCAAGGGTGGTTGGTTGTGATTAAAACTAAGGCACGGAGCATAATTCAAACTTCAGAAACAAAAATACTTGAAATAGATGATCCATACCAAGATGAGTTAGTCCTGCAAATGCCTATGATAGTAGCAAATGATGATCTTGAACAAAGTCTTATTGATATAGCTGGTCTAACAGAGGAAGTACACGATCCAACCTTGAACTAATTTGATTTGGAAGAAGTAGATGAAGATGTTGAACTAGAAGAAGAAGAAGAGCGGGGGGAAGGAGGAGGAGGAGGAGGAGGAAGAAGAAGAAGAAGAAGAAGAAGAAGTGTATTCTGACTAGATTTTGTCCTGTTTTTTAATGAAATTATTAATGAAATCATGTGTTATGTACTCATGACCTATTAATTAAGGAGGAAGAAGAAGAAGAAGAAGAAGAAGAAGAAGAAGTATATTCTAACTAGATTTTGTCCTATTTTTTAATGAAATTATTAATGAAATCATGTGTTATGTACTCATGACATATTAATTAAATTATGCTTACCATCTTCACAGTCTCACACCGGGCCTACATCTACCTCATCTCCCCATTCTCATACTGAACCTACATTTATCCCATCTACCTATTCCCAGATTGGGCTTGCACCTATTTCATCTCCACATGCCCTATCTCCTCATTCCCAGATTGGACCTACATCTATCCCATCTCCCCAATCCCAGATCGGGCTTGCGCATCTTCCATCTACACATACCCCATCTTCCCATTTCCAGATTGGGCTTACACCCTCCTCAACTACAAATTTACATATAGTGGGTGACCCTTTAGCGAGTTCATCTACACCTCCACACATTGAGGCAGAATCATCTATTTCACAGAACATCAGGTGGGGGAGAAAAGATGTGGATGGACGAATTTGGATCAGGCTAGCCAACAAACAAGAGTACGTTATTCTAATTATGAACATTAATTCAAAAAGAATAGTATATATATATATATATATATATATATATATATATATATATATATATATATAAGTAAATACATATTTTGACTTACAGGTTTTACCCCGACGTTGGAACGACTCGTGATATAACTTACATCTTCAAAAAGAAATATGAAGAGCCTTGGACAAGTTGGACAGAAGTGACTGACACTGTGCGTGATTTGTGGTTTAAAGATTTTGAGGTAATATCCTTTTAAGTCTTGTTATTAATCTGTTATTAATTTAAATATGTTGTATTTCATTAATTAATACTATCATCAATGTAGGAAAAATACAAGTGGTTACTTGAAGACAATGATATGATCAGAAGGATATTTGAAAGTAAGGGATCTGGTGCACTAGCAAATAATCTATTCAAGGTACGTGATGGGATGAATAAGGGTGAATGGATTCATCCAGATGCTAGGGAGCGGTTGTGGGCTAAATAGAGTGATCCAGCCTAGCAAGCAATGTCTATGAGAAATAGTCGAAATAGACAATCGAAAGAGGGTCTCAATGTGCATAGCAGAGGATCCATATTTGTAACAGAGCACTGTAGGAGAATGGTGAGTGATGTTAGATCCTTATAATTATTCCATATACTATCAAATTATTGTATTATGCATTTAATTTACTCTTAGATGCTAGCATGAAATTTTGTGATGTTGTATACAAATTGTCATGTGCTATATATGAGTATAACCTTCTTCTTCATGCTATCCTACTTCTGTTTTGAATGTTTGGTTGTTGACATGGACTTAAAATTGCTTTATTTCTTTGATGCTGCATAGCACTTGCTTTTTTTCCTTCATGCTTTATTTCTTTCATATGCTGTAATTAATTTGGGCTTGGAGCTCCACTTGTCAAGCAAGGGCATCATCAAGTGCCTAAAGCCAAAAAAGGAAGCAAAAGAAATTACAAATATGTTAGGTTTTAACACACATAACTTAGCTACCTAGTGGGGTAGTGATAAACATCTAGATCTCCTTTTGATTGTATATTCATCTGTGTTTATTTGATATATCTAGATATAGATGTCTAGCTGCCTGGTCCTATATCACATTCTGTTGCTACTACTTCTCTTTTGTTGGATTTGTTAGACGGCTGTATGTATGGGGTACTGATACCCTATTTATTTTTTGTGGACTTATTGTACTTAGAAACTAACAAAATAATTATTAGTGGAAGGCCCAGTGGGTTAGTATCTTGACTTATGTATGCTTCTGATAATAGAACTTGGTTATTTTTGCATGAAAAGAGTTAAAGTTCTTGCAGTTAGGACTTACTCAGATATGTTAGACAAGCTTAATAGAACTGATTTCCATTGCACACTGATTAAAAGCTTTCGGCCTAACTCACGTTGAGAGCTAAATAGCTTAATTAAAGATTAAAATAAAGCTAAGAACTAAGCAAGACAACAAGCTGTTTAAAAGGGGAACAAATAAATCTGGAATATAAGCTGGTTTAACAATCCATGATTTATATTGAATAAGTCTACAAGTGGATGACTTCTGTTTCAGCATGATGTATATACTATATATACATAAATACTGATTATACCAATTGCTTTTCAACTAATAGTGGTGTATTGGTGTGTATATTTGAGATATTGCGATGCAAATATATTAAACAAGTTTTACACAAATAAAATGATATTATGGCACAAAAATAACTACTTGCTCAACTGATTAAATATTGGGTTAGAATTTTCATTTCTTGATATCTATCTGATGCAATACTATGTAGTCTGTTTGCATCATACAAGCTTGTTGGCATGTTGCTGAGTCTTGCATTCAACTACCAGTGGTGTATTGGTGTGTATATCTGAGATAAACCAAACACTGATTCATAAGCTGGTTTAATTTCATTTATTGAAGCAGCAATTTCTATCATAGTAGGCCTTATTCAATAACAACCAAGAATAATATGAGTAACTTAATTTTATGTGCAGTGGAATGCCCTGTTTTAACTTCTCTTGGATCTGCTATTGCTGTGACGGGTTATCAACTGAAGTTGATAACTACATGCTTTATTTCTTTGATTTGTGCATAGTACTTGCTTTATTTCCTTCATGCTTTATTTCTTTGATATACTGTAATTCTCTAAGTTAACAATCTATGATTTATATTGAATAAGTCTACAAGCGGATGACTTATACTTATTTTTTGTCTTTTTAGGCGAATCAGATGTCTAGGGAGCCAAGCTTTTTTGAGGTCTACAAGCGGCTGCATAGAGCTAAGGATAATTCAGAAGAGTATATCACTTTGGAAGCAGCAAGGATTGCGGTAAGCATAAGTTAGCATTTAAGTTACATCAAGTTTCAAGTACAAGTGTCTTATAACTACTTTTTAGGAAGAGTGTGAAAGGCGGATGACTGAGTTGCAATCCCAGAATGGTGAAGGTAGCAGCAGTCAAGACTCTACTAACAGTATATACTTGGATGTTGTTGGAGGTCCCAACAAGAAAGGGCGTATCTACAGATTGGGTTCACAAGCAACTAATGTTGTTAGATCTTCTTCTACTCCCTCCACCTCTTCCGTTAATGGAGTATCACCAACAGAGATTATTGTAATGCAAGCTAAAATTCAGGCTTTAACTGATGAGTTCTATCAAAAAAATCTTGAGCAAGACATGATGAGACAGAAGATGGAACAAGAACAAAACATGATGAGGCAGAAGATGGATCAATGGGAGGAGAGGTTTAGGACTCTTCTTGTGGGTAGTCAATTTAGAATGCTATCACCTACTGCTTCACAGCCTGAACCTTCCCATCCTGCACCTAGAGAAGAGGATGACCATGATGATGAGGGTGACGATGATATAAATTATGAAGACCTAAATCTTTGTTTAGTTTTATTTTTATATTTTCATTGACAATTTAAATATTTGTAGTTACTATCTAAATATTTGTAATGATAATTAATTATTACTTGGCATTTTGGTACGAAAATTTGTGATGATGTTTTGAATTGTGATTTCTGCTGCCACGTGATTTTATTGTGATGGTTAATTGATCAGGTTAGGTATAAAATTAGAAGTATATTATAAAGATAATTTTAGAAAATTAGAGATGGTTATTTTCTGTCTGTAATTTTTTTACTTTATTTTGGGAATTAGAGATGGAATTAGAGACGGAAAAGTGTCGTCTCTAATGTAATTATTATTATTATTATTTTTACTTTATTTTTGGAATTAGAGACGGAATTAGAGAGGGAAACTTGCTGTCTCTAATGTAATGATTATAATATTTTCCAAAAAATTTTTTTGTCTCTAATTAGAGACGACAATTTTTATTTAGAGATGGAAATTTTCCATCTCTAATTTAGAGACAGAACTAATTTTTCATCTCTAACTATCAGTGACGCTGTTTTTACCGATGGATCAATTTCTGTCTCTAATTCTATCTCTAAATATTTAGAGATGAAATTTTGGCATTTCAAAGATGGAAAAATTTCATCTCTGAATCTGAAATTTCTGGTTATGTGAATTATTTACTTATGTATATGCCGTCTTAATGTTGTGTGCATCTCATTTGTGCAGATTATTTGGCAACCATACACGGATGAGAAGGTGGCAACACTGCCACTTTTTTGTGTGGCTGGTAGGGACATAGCACTGGCAGTGGTCCCTCTCATATGTTTTCACATTGTTGAATGGCACCAGCCAGACTGCGTAATGCGCCAGTTTGGTATTGACCAGCCCATACCACGGAGACTGCTCTAGCTTGATAGTTTGCACTCAGTTACACTGGCAGGTAGGTATGATGAGGATTGGCCAGCTACACATGCTGTTTACATAGCCACCTGGGATAGTCGAAAGGAGAAGCTTGTTAGGGGAATCCTATTACTCGCACCCCTCGGTTCGCGTTCTGAGTACATGCGTTGGTATAAAACAATTACTAGACGCTGGATTGGTCCCACTAGTGCATCTATTGAGAATGCGGTAAGCTCTTTACTAATTTGTTAGTGTCTATATGGATTTTGTATTCAGTATATTGACATAAATTATATCTGTTTCTTAGGCGGACATTGCAGAGTAGTTGTTCAATTCAACTACTAATACTGCCGCTCGAGAAGCTGCTACACAGATCCTACACTCATTGCGGAAGCATGACAACATTACGATGGAACATCTGCGTCCAGCTCCAGCAGCAGATGACATTTCAGGACTACCCGAGGAGTCCAGTCAACAGGAAACGCGGCGTAGACGGAGGATAGGATTAACGAGCACTCGGACACGACTTCGACATCCTGAGGACTCCGACTCTACCAGCCAGCACACGACTCAGCTTCCTACCACTGCTACATACCCCCACTCAGCTACCACCTACATATCACCCACCATACCCACCATACCCTTACCCACCGTATCCTTACCCGCCACCGGGTTACTCCTCGTATCCTTACCCATTGCATGGTTACCCACCATATCCTTACCAGCACCAGGTTACCCACCATACCCATCACAGCTAGGTCTTTCTTCCGATCCATCTCACAGGCCACCATATTCTAATGCGGGCCCATCTCATTGACATGTAATTATATGTCATTAGTATATATGATAATATTATATTTAGTGATTTTGTGTAAAATACTATTGATAATAGATTATTGTGATTTTGGTACCCTTATTAGATTAAATATGTTTGCCGCTTAGTTTGTTATTTTAAAGATCTTGGTAACTGGTGAATTAAACAGGATCATGTGCTTTTGGGGAGGTCCAACATTTAGGGAAAACTCTGTCAAAAATTTCACTCTAATTCGAATGATTACAAATTGGGAGGGAGATGGTTAGGATCCTACTCACTAAATAAACGTTTCAAATAATGTCTTCATACACAACATATATCATAATGTGTAGTAACATATACAACAAAAAAAAAAATAAACTTCAATCATAATATGTTTTTTAAACATACATCCCTATCATTGTCTTCATTTTTTCTAAATTTAATGAGATTTATCACCTTAAAAGTGACAAATTGGAAAGACTTATCATTTTTCATGCAAAAGATAATTATTTTGGTACTTACAGGGACCTGTAAGCGATTGTGGAGTTAGACAGGGCCGTGTCTAACAACAACAAAGCTTCTATCTGATTTCTAGAAGAAGACATGACCGTGTGCATTTTGACACGACCGTGTCCTGGTTACGCCACCCTTGCTGGCGTTTTTAGTGTCTAGGCCAGTCAGGATGCGCATCCACGTAGGTTGTGCCAACTGTGTTGGCGCAACCTACGTGGATGAGTCATCCTACTTGGCGCATCCTGACTGGCCAGATAATATTAAAAAATGTCACGTAGGACAAAAGTGTGGCAATTTGATATATAGTTTTAAAAGAGTGACATTTTGATAAATAGTTTAAAAAAATGACACTTTGATAAATAGTTTAAAAAAAATAACATTTCGATAAATAGTTTTACCGACAGTGACAGTTTAGTAAAAAAGCTAAGTTTTTTCAGGGAGTGATTATGTGAGTGAGAGTAGTGATAGGGATGAAGTTTTGGCTGGTAATGGGAGTGAGGAGAGGATAGTGGGTCGTCCTTGGAGACTGTGGGGGAACTTCGTCCTGGGGCTTCAAAGTTTAACGGACTACAAGGGTGGTAGATCGAGGGCCGACTTTGCATCAAGAATGGATTGGGGTTATGCTTTCAAACATCGAGAGGTTGAATCAGATTCGAGAAAGTTGGAAGGCTCATGTGGTTCCGCGATAGCAGCAAGTGGCTGGGTTGCAAGGTCTTTTGGATTTTGATTGTCCTACTGGGATGGTATCCTCAGGTTCTTATAATAGTTTATTTGGTGATAATTTAGGTTCTTCTTCCCAGATGATGGCTAATCCTGATGCTGTCGCTGTGGAGGAGGGAGGCATTTATGCTTCCAAGCTTGCCATAGCTAGCGATTCTGTGGCTGATTAGGTACCAGAGAATGTTGTTGCACATTAGTCTTCTTGTTACAGTGTGCTGGAGTCGAGAAGAGTAGGACAGGGCTTCACTTCTCTCGAGATGGACTTGATGATCAATACAATATCATTTTGTGCAATCCAAATTTATATGGGGTCTGCATCAAAATCTCTCGGGCAGTTGTTTTATACATACGAGAATTTTTCTAGCTGCTGCAAGTGACCTTGCCTTTTTCTAATTTCCAGTAGGCTATTTTAAGCATGCTTGAGATAGCCCCGTCCTGGCTTCATCCTAATAGGAGGGCCTTCCTCAGGGATTTTGAGCTATTGTGCATTGCCCTAGACATCGAGCCTTCGTGTCATCTCTTTTTCTATTTTTTCTAAACTTTCTGCCCTTCAGAGAAGACCATTTGGGTTTCCTTCACCAGTAGCCAATGCTAAAAGGTGTGGGATGTATTTGATCAGTCCTATAAAGGCTTTAAGAAAAGGTTCTTTAAGGTGTATCCTGGGGATAAGGTGCTCCGACATTATCGTGGAGACAGGACGAATAACAATTTCCCTTTCTATTGGGTTCCTTATGGGTGAAATGCTCTATCCTTAAATTTGCACTTATTTGTTGAACGCGACTGAGGAGATATAGCTAAGTTGGAGAACTTGGATGTCCTCACATTGGCTCGTATTTTGAGTTTGTAGGGAAACTTAGAGGGCTTATGAGCTTAAGTGACTGATGTTGATTTTTGTTTGCCTGTTCTATTTGCCTAAGTATGTATGATAACCTGGTCTATTGTTTGTTTGGAGGCAGAGTTTGATCCACCTGAGGTTATTCGTACTATGGTAGATATTTGTTCCTACCTTGCCAATTTTGTTTCCCTTATTTGTTTTTAATTCACTGCTCTTTGTGAACTCGTTTTGTTCAGCTATAGGCTTCGAGGGGGCTTCTCTGTGGGGACATGGTTTCAAGCTTCGCGATTTTATTTCCTTGTACCTTTCGTTTGATGTTGATATTGCAAAATTTGAGTTTGGTGATCCAGGAAGGGTATTCCACTGGTTCACATGATGTGTCTTCGCGGAGCTGCCACTGGTTTGTATTTGGAGGATAAATATGCAAAGCTAACAGGAAACACCAACATCCTATGCCCATAAGCAACTTGGTCAAATAGCTGAAAACTCCCCATCATGTCTTGTCAATTACCACCATTAATACATATGACAAGTGACGAATAAAACTGTGCTATGAGGCAAAATCACATGCGAAACAAGAAAGGACACCCCATACAAATCGTCAAAAGAGAAACCAAGAATCAAGAGTCATGGATCGAAACAACCACTCTGAAACAGGAAACCACAAAAGCTTTTAAAGCTCATATGCTCATTCGAGCTCCGAGCTTGGGGGTTGTGGATTGTACTAGCCTAGACAGGCATTCATGAGAGCTCTCAAAGCTCATACGTGTAAGTTCCAAAGCCTTTTAGTGCTTAGGATTGATTAATATGTTTTGATGATAACTGACTATGTCAAAAATTTATGTTAATCGCTCTTAATGGTTTAATTTGTTAACATGCTTTTTGGTGAAGTTCCTTTGTTAGGTTAACTTATACAAGACTAAACAAGTTTGAAGGAAGTCTTCTGGGTTAAAAGAGAGGGCTAAGAGACTCAAATTATGACTTGAGAAAGTTCAAGAGAAAACTTGAGAAGATTCCTAAAGAATATGTGAAAGTTCACCGTGAGAAAGTCCTGAGAAGGTTATGAAAAAGTTCTGAAGAATGAAGAACTTCCACAAGAGCTGAATTGAAGAGCAAATAAGAAGAATATACTATTTGAATCAAGGAGAAACATCTATGGGATGGTAGAATTGAAAGATAAGAAGACAAAAGAAGTTTTAAGCATGAGAAAGTTGGACGAGAGAGCTAGCTGAGAATGTTCAGTGAGAAGGTTGCTCGTGAGAACGTTTAGATGAACCTTCTCACTAAAGGCAAGTATGCCTACTCATCAAGAAAAGGGGAGAAAATGGTAACTTGCCATAAAAAAGGACAGGTACTGTAATGCCCCAAAACTAATACTATAAGCATATCCAAATTTACACAAAAGTAATTAGGTTTAGGCACATCACAACTAAACTACTACCATTACATATGTTGGGAATTGCGGTTACATCACGCAGCGGAAAAATTAGGATTCCCATCGAGGATCCATGCGAAAAGCCATAATCCTAGTTTTTAAATTATTTACCTCTTGAAGTGTGATCAAAAGGAAGGACATGAATCACCAACACCATAATAGAAACGATGTCTCTGCGGTATCCACACAAACAGACTCACGAACGTCCAACGTCCGCAAAGAAGAGCCTCACGTCTCTCACACAGTGCTAGCTGCGAAGAGAAGAGAAGAAATCTGTCGCTCTCTCACTCACTTTTCTATAGGTATGGTTAGGGTTCTGAAATTGTGTGTCTTAGCAGTCCCTTAGCAGTACTATTTATAATAGTGACTGCCTTAATTGAGTGCGGCTAAGGTAAGCTGTGCAACCCTAGACCCATCTGTTATGAGTCTGGCCCATATTTGAATCCAAGTCCAACTTGGATCCATTGCTCTAATTTTAGTCTGCTCTATGTGTGTGATCCTGCAGGTTCTTATTACGTTGGCAATAATATTAAAATCCCATTTAATATTACAAGCAGTTAGCGGAATCTAGCAGCACATCGCTGCTACCCAAGTAATAAGAATATCAGTGATTTGACATAACCTTTCCGTGACCAATGTTTTCGTGTCGTTTAGTCCCTTTGTCAAGATATCTAGATTGAACATAAGGCATGGAATGCGTCACCCTTGTACAGTCTAATCTTTCGTTTCCTGATACTCGAGTAGACTTTGTAACAACAAATGAGATCAATATCTCATATTAACTCATTTGAGCATGGCCATGCATTTCGCAATCTCACTCAATCAGGGGGCCCAAAGATATCGCTCCTATTATGTAGGAGTGACAAATCTCATCTAGGTCACTCACATCCCTCTGCATGATTTGCGGTATGTCCAATAACCAACTTTATAATCGCCTTATTACAGATGACGTTTGATGGTACTAAAACACACAACTCATCATGTAGGAATCGTATTGATTTAAGGTTAAAGGACCACAAACACCATTGTCACTATGAGAATCACTTATGATACTCACGTAACGATCCATGTAGCGTTCTCATGGTAGGTCAGTCCAGTACATCATTACTCTAATATGTACCCATGTGAAGACTTGATATCTCATATCCATGACCTGTGAGATGTGGTCATCAGTCTATGTACATACTAGTCTCAATGCATTATTGTTGTCCTATTTAACAATAATACTTGACTAGGGACATTTAAGAATAGTGTTGTAATAAAAAAGGATCTCACGATCAAGTCATCCACTTGATGTCCTATGGCATCAAACTTACTATTCTAAGGACTTTATTATGTTTATCAAAAAAGAACACAATAAATGAAATGCCTCATATATATATAAAATAAGCATAATAGAATGTATGTAAATATAGATAAATGTATCAGCCTCTAGGGCATACACCAACAACATATTTGAGCCTTGAGAGGGAAAAGTAAAAATTTTCAATACTATGCATATAAAACTGAAAAGTCTGATCGATACAGACATAAAAAGTCCATACTAACTAGTATATTTGTGTTCAAATAATACAAACTAAGCCTTCATAGGCATATGTACATATAAACGATATACAACCCATTGCACAACTATAAATGCAAAGAAATGGTCAAAAAGAGTAGACAAGTCTATAATACATCAACATCTTCTATCCTACTCCATAGGTAAATCCTGCACTGGAATTATCATGGAAATAAGAGATATAAGAGGTGAGAATTCTAAAATCCGTAGTAAATCTACATATAATTTGTCATCATAATAACTCCAGCTGCTTTGGAGAAATTAAATCATATTAATAAATAATATATAGAAAGGTCGCTAAAGCTAAAGTGTTCCTTTCTCCTCCCGAGACAAAAATTTCTTTATTATCATTGATCATTAATTCATAATCAATCATTATATCCAAATCCAACACATAACCAATATATCATAGATTATATAAAAAAATATATTAAGCGTGAGTCATAATTCACTATCACTAGAATATTTACATTTTCTCTTAATGTAAACATTCATTAACAATTTCATAATCTATATAACTAACATCTTCATGATGATGTGAAAATGTTTAATCATGTATAAATCTCTTACTAATGCTCATTTATTATCATTTTTCTATGCATATTCCCAGGAACCTTGTTCCTTATATCTCTAGGTATAGAGGGAATGTTACCTCCTCACACTACTAGTATCCCTAGACACATCTGATGAGGAAACTAATGAGAAGTCTCATCTAAGAATTTAGGATCACTTTCCCCATCGAGGTTCATTTCCTAAAATTCACTTCTAAGATAAGGAAAATAATGAGAAGTCTCATCTAAGAATTTAAGATCACCTTCCTTATCGAGGTTCATTTCCTAAAATTCAATACAAGCCAAAAGATTATGCACATCATACTGAGGGCTACCAATACTAACAGAATAGCAACTAAGGATCACCTCTGTTCAAGGATCATATCAAATGTCTTTTAGTTTGAGCACATTCTTATCAATTCAATACTAGCTCAACTTTAACGATTTAAAAGAGCAAATAATCATTTAATATCCAATACTAGCTTAACTTTAATTTTATAAAGGAGCGAAACATTTTCTAGTACACTTCATAAGCATAACAAGTGTAAAATCTCAACTTATCTCATCACATAGATATATCTAGTGCAGAAAATCATCATTTCACTAGTCTATCAAGTGCACAATCATAATATAATTCACTTAATTTAGTGAACTCAATCAAATCTCTTCATATTGTACAAAATGGAACTCTATTTACTCAAAACAGCAGACTGATAATCGATTATCATGGTTTAGTAATTGATTATCACCCACAAAAGTTCTTAGTTTATAACCTGATAATCACTGCCTAGCTATGGTATTCTGTAAGTCCATAATCGATTACCACCCCTAGATAATTGATTATGACTCACTAATATTGCATTCTGGAAGTTGATAATCGATTAGCACTTTACTCTAATCGATTATCACTCAAAATATACCATTCAGGAAGTTGATAATTGATTAGCCCATCTGGGTAATTGATTATCACTCAAGAATCATGGCTTTCTGGAAATGGATAATCGATCATCACTTGCTGATAATCAATTATTTGGTGCATTCCTAGACCAAAAATAACTCTAAACTCAGCAACCTCCATTTCTTTCTATCCATTATATCATCCTATCATTAAAACCTCATCATACATCATTCAATCTATAATCTATGTGATAATTCAATAAGAATCAATCTCATAGAATTCTATTTATATCACAAATCTCAAACTCTTAAGGTTATGTTTATATCTATACTTAAAGCTCATCAGTCCTATATATTTGCAACCAACTCATTATAGAAAATCACAAAGAATTCTCAACCAACCCAACCATGTAGAATTTAAGAAGAAAGACAAGATAGAGCATGGTATAGATACACAATATACTCCTTTGTTGTTGGTGTTCTATTTGTCTTCTTGTTCTTCCTTTTCTTCCTTTTCTTTATTTCTTCTATTTTATTTCTCTTCTGCTGCTACCAACATAAGTGAAGAGAAATTGAGAAATAAGCAAGTGGCAAAGTCAAAGACGGTGGAGAAAGTTGGAGGGGTAAGGATGGACTTTTTGATGGTTAAGTGGAAATGATGTATCTCTTGTGGATACTTTGATCTTCCATTAATGATTTTTTAAACTTTCATAGGTATTAGAGAAAATTCTAGGACTTTATTCAATTCATATACTCATCATTTAGTAATTATCTATATACATCGTTGATAGCCACTAAGCTATATTACTCTTTCTTAAGTTAAGATAAACTTAAGAAGTTAAGCTAATAGGCTTACAGGTATCTACCTTAACGTGTGGTCATTCCCACAATAACCTATATCATCTATTTGACATTTCCATGAAATCTCATGATTTTCTAAGTTGCTTATCTATTTAATTTGGCCTTTAAATACTCCTTTTGTGTTATTAAAAATGTTATTTAGTTAATCCTCTGAAATTTACTATAACTCATTTTGATTATTTATAACCTAAATTTTTCATATTTATTTCCATCATCTAAGCCATTTATGCCAAGTTTTGAGCTAATATAAGCTATTTTTCACATCCAGTGTTATAACATTATACTTTAACTAGCTTAGAAAATCACCAAAATTAACGGGTAACTCACACAAGTGTTATTAAGCTTTTATAACAATAATTAAGGCTAATAGGAAAGGGAGAATGTTACAATTCTCCCATCCTTTTTAAAATTTTTGTCCTCAAAATTTAGTTACTTGATATGAAAAGTTTTAAGTAGTCGTGCATCATGTTGGACTCCAGTTCCCAAGTGGCTTCCTCTAAGTCAATCCTATCCCATATCACCTTCACCCAGTGGAATCTACTTTCCTCCGATTTCTTTGACTCCTTTATCCACAATCCTTATAGGTTTTATCACATAAGTTAAATCATCTCTTAATTGTACTGATTCATTTTCCAAGATGTGTGAAGGATTTGGATTATATTTTCTGAGTTTTGAGACATGGAAAACATTGTGAAGGTTGGACAAATTGGGTGATGGATTATATTTTCTGTGGTTTATTGCACTAGTTCTAGACCTAGGATAATTCTTTCTCCTATCTCATACCAACTCAGAGGTGATCAGCATTTCTTACCATACAATGCCTCATAGGGTGCCATTCCTATACTGGTGTGGTAACTATTGTTGTAGGAAAACTCTACTAATGGTAAAAACCTGTCCCAACTACCCTGTTGTTCAAGTACACATGCTCTAAGCATATCTTCTAGGGCTTGGATAGTCCTCTCAATTTGTCCATCAGTTTGTAGATGGTAAGTTGTGCTCAAGCTCAACTTAGTCCTAAAGGCTTTTTGCAAAGCTCCCCAAAATCTAGAAGTGAATCTAGAGTCTCTATAAAATATTATGCTTGAGGGAATTCTATACAATCTGACAATCTCTTGAAGATACAATTGAGCTAATTTATCCAAGGAATAATTAGCTCTTATTGGAAAAAGTGGGTAGATTTAGTTAATCTATCCACTATGACCCATATTGTGTCATGGCCTAACTGAGTTCTAGGTAATCCCATCACGAGATCCATTGAAATACTTTTCTATTTCCATTATGGAATTTCCAATGGTTGTAAAGGTCCAGAAGGTTTCTGATGTTCTATCTTAATCTTGGACACATATTCAACTATGTATGCCTTCATCTTAGGCCACCAAAACAATTCCCAAAGATCTTGATACGTTTTTGTTGCACTTTGATGTATTGTATATTTACTGTTATGAGCCTCTTCTAGTATTCTCTCTTTGATTTCAATTTCCTTTAGGATGTGGAATCTATTCCTAAACATGATTATTCCATCATTTGCTTTTCTAAATTCCTTTTGTATTCCCAATAAGATTTGTTCACTTATTTCTTTTAAGGCCTCATCGTTTTCTTAAGCTTCTTGAATTTGAGTGTTCAAATCACGAGTTATGTCTAATTTACTCATACAGAGACTATGTGGTGACACAGTCACTGCCAAACTTAAGTTTCTAAAATATTTCAAATGCTGTATTTCTTGAATCATCATTTAGGACACAAGTAGAATTTTTCTTCTAAGTGCATCAATCACTACATTGGCTTTACCCGGATGATATTTTAACTTAAAGTCATAATCTTTCAGAAATTCCATCCATATTCTTTGTCTCATGTTTAATTCTTTTTTGTCAAATAAATACTTCAAATTCTTATGGCCACTAAACACTTCAAACTGGACTCCATACAAATAGTGTCTCCAAATTTTCAAGGCAAACATAATAGCTGCTAATTCCAAATCATAGGTAGGATAGTTTTCTTCATGAGGTCTTAACTGCCTAGAAGCATAGGCAACTACCCCTCTGTTATGCATTAGAACACATCTCAATCCCTTCTTTAAAGCATCACAGTGTACTTCAAGATTCTCTTGAGGGTTTGGAATTACCAAAACAAGTGTTGTGGTCAGCTTCTATTTCCACTCTTAAAAACTAGCTTCATATTCCGGTGTCCAATCAAATGAGATACCTTTCCTAGTTAGTCTAGTCAAAGGTAAAGTTATCTAAAAAAATCCTTTTATAAACCTTCTATAATAGCCATCCAGTCTTAAGAAAGTCCTAATTTCTGTCACAGTGGTAGGTCTTTTTTCCATCGCACCACTGCTTCCACCTTGCTAGGATCCACTGATAGCCCACCTTGGGATATCACATGACCCAAGATTTGTACTTCCTTTATCCAAAATTCACACTTTGCTAATTTGGCAAACAATTGTTTCTCCTTTAGAATTTCTAAAACTATCCTAATTTGCTGTTCATGTTCTTTTGTTGTCTTTGAGTAGATAAGAATGTCATCTATAAAGACAACTACAAATTTGTCTAGGTATAGTCTAAAGATTTTGTTCATGTAATCCATGAACACTGCAGGTGCATTGGTTAAACCAAAGGACATCACAAGATATTCATAATGTTCATACCTAGTCCTAAAAGCAATCTTAGGGACATCTTCCCCCTAACTATAATTTGATGATATCCAGATCTTAGATCAATTTTTGAGAAAACAATAGCTCCTCACAATTGATCCATCAAATCATCTATTCTGAGCAAAGGGTACTTATTCTTAATAGTTACTTTGTTTAGCTGCTTATAATCTATATATAGCCTCACTCTACCATCTTTCTTTTTCATTAGGAGCACTGGTGCTCCCCATGGTTATACACTAGGTCTGATAAATTTCTTATCTAATAACTCCTCTTTTTGCCTTTCGAGTTCTGCCAACTCTAAGGGTGACATCCTATAAGGTGCTATAGATATAGGTCCAATTCCTAGTACCAAATCTATAGTAAACTCTATTTGTCGCTTAGGTGACAGCTTAGTTATCTCATTAGGAAATACTTTTGGATGCAAGTTCTATATTTTGTACTTGAGAAGCTTTGGTTGAAATCATCTTCCTTCTTTGACTAAAATCTCTTTCATTGGGCTTTGGAAGCTCTCGTGATGATTCCTCTTTCCTTTTACCAATAAGTCCATTTTTTTGAGAAATTTTCTGCATAATTGAAACACTAGGAGGACATTTTGGTACCCACTTCATTTTGGGTCCTTGAATGTTAGTATTAGGGCCTTTAGGATTTTTAGGAACCCATACCATACAATTTCTCATATAAGGATTTCTTCTATAATTACATAAATGAGAAATATGTCCTAGATGACCACAAAAATTACAAACAATTGAATTTAATGTTGGCTTAATCATTTGAATATCATTTTTAAAAAACTTAAGCCTTTCGTTATTTTTATATTCTCATTTTATTCTCATTCTAAAGATTTTGTTCATGTAATCCATGAACACTGCAGGTGCATTGGTTAAACCAAAGGACATCACAAGATATTCATAATGTTCATACTTAGTCCTAAAAGCAATCTTAGGGACATCTTCCCCCTAACTATAATTTGATGATATCCAGATCTTAGATCAATTTTTGAGAAAACAATAGCTCCTCACAATTGATCCATCAAATCATCTATTCTGAGCAAAGGGTACTTATTCTTAATAGTTACTTTATTTAGCTGCTTATAATCTATATATAGCCTCACTCTACCATCTTTCTTTTTCATTAGGAGCACTGGTGCTCCCCATGGTTATACACTAGGTCTGATAAATTTCTTATCTAATAACTCCTCTTTTTGCCTTTCGAGTTCTGCCAACTCTAAGGGTGACATCCTATAAGGTGCTATAGATATAGGTCCAATTCCTAGTACCAAATCTATAGTAAACTCTATTTGTCGCTTAGGTGGCAGCTTAGTTATCTCATTAGGAAATACTTTTGGATGCAAGTTCTATATTTTGTACTTGAGAAGCTTTGGTTGAAATCATCTTCCTTCTTTGACTAAAATCTCTTTCATTGGGCTTTGGAAGCGCTCCTCGTGATGATTCCTCTTTCCTTTTACCAATAAGTCCATTTTTTTGAGAAATTTTCTGCATAATTGAAACACTAGGAGGACATTTTGGTACCCACTTCATTTTGGGTCCTTGAATGTTAGTATTAGGGCCTTTAGGATTTTTAGGAACCCATACCATACAATTTCTCATATAAGGATTTCTTCTATAATTACATAAATGAGAAATATGTCCTAGATGACCACAAAAATTACAAACAATTGAATTTAATGATGGCTTAATCATTTGAATATCATTTTTAAAAAACTTAAGCCTTTCGTTATTTTTATATTCTAAATCATTTTTGCCATAAGCCTTACTTGAATTTTCACATGAAATAACACTCATTTTATTCTCATTAACAAGTATAGAATTTAAGCAATTACAACCATTTGCTTTGGCAAATTCAGAATATAAGTCCTCAACTTGATTTTCTAAATTAATACATTTTTCACAAGAAGATGAGGTTTCATATTTCAAAGGCATTTCCTCATTAAGAAAAGCATATTCATTTTTCAAAAACTCAATTTTATTTTCAATAGAGGAAATGTTTTCCAAACTCGATAAGTTTTTCTTTTCTAAATTTAATAAACCATCATACAATTCATTATATGCACTTTGCAACTCATCATATGAAGGACTATAATATAGTTTAGAATTATTTACCTCAAAGTCCTTTTTAGCCATATAGGAAGTAGTCGCAATTTCTAGCACACTTGACTCTTGAAGAGAATCACCTTCTTCATCATCAATTTTATTTTGCTTTGCCTCTTTTTCAAATTGATCATCATCGTCACCAAGAGACATTTGACTCCCTTCAATAGTTTGAGCATCTCTTTGAGGATATTTTTCATGACGAGTTTCCTTCAATGACTTTTGTTCTTCTTGCTTTCTATATACAACTTTATACACAAAATCATTATTAGCAAGATAAATAAGCATCAAGAGTATCCCATATATCTTTAGCACTAAAGCAATTTTTAATTTTAGCATAAGCATCATTATTCAAACTATTTCTCAAAATTTGCATAGCTCTAATGTTTAAAGAAAAACATTTCTTGTCATAGGCATTCCAAGTTTGTTTTGGTTTACAAATAAATTCATTTAGCACAACATCCCACAAATCTAAATCAATTGATTGCATATAAAACTCTATTCTAGCTTTCCAATAAACGAAATTTGCACCATCAAAGAATGATGGTTTATCAATTTCAAAACCTTCCATTTTGAAAAACTTTCAAGGTTGCCAACAAGCAAGGATCTTTAACTCTAAGCGGTTAAGCTTTCACCAGAGCACGAAGCTCTGATACCACTTGTTAGTCATGGCAACCATTACCCAAGAGGGGGGTGAATTGGGCATAAAAAAACTTTTCACAAATGCTCTTAAAATAAATACAAATATTTAAACTATTTAAATAAAAGCACAGAAGGAACGTGATGAAGAAAAGAAACTTTAAGAACAGCATAAAGTAAATGTGCAATAAAAAAATTACATAAAATAAAGAGATAAAGAGAAGAAGAGCAGGCACGATATTTATCCTGGTTCGACCACCAACCACTTGTGGTCTACGTCCAATCCCCGAAACACAGTTCGAGATTTTTCACTATATGTACAAGCTTCAATAGGTGCTTGCAACCGTTACATGAAAGAGCACTTTTCACACACAAGGAAACTCTACCCTTGTGCTAAAGTCTCAGCCCGCAGGGATACCTCACCCTTTTACAAACCTTAGAGGGATACCTCACCCCCTTTACAAACCTTGAAGGATACCTCACCCTCAATACAGAAGAACAGAAAATATAGATGAAGAGAAACTCTCACTCAGAGTAAATAATACAATTTGAAGCTCTATGAAGCTCTCTAAGGATATCTCAAATTTTGGCTAAAAAGAGCACAGAAATTTGGTAAAATATGTATCACAAAATAAAGCAAGAAATAGTTGTTTCAGATAAATGGGTGTGTGTCAAAGATGTCCCAAAAACATGTATTTATAGTGGTATAAGAAAAAGAACCGTTGGGTATAAATTAATATCACATTAAAGCTTTTAAAAATAGCCGTTGCGTAGAGCTGGATCGAGTTTATTCGAATAAAATGAAGTCCTATTCGAATAAATCACTTATAACCCATCACGAAATGTTTTCTGAAACCTTTTATTCGAATAAACATTTGGTTATTCGAATCAACATTTAGTTATTCGAATAAAACATTAAAAACACATTCAGTAACATATTTTGGGTCATGTTATTCGAATAACCCTTTGGTTATTCGAATAAACCATTAAAAACTCAGTCTGGTATGATTTTTGAGGTGTGTTATTCGAATAACATATGCTTTATTCGAATAAACCACTCAGATTTTGAAAACTGACTTTAAATGGTCATAACTTCTTCATTTCTTATCCGTTTAAAGCAAATGACTAGTCATTGGAAAGATCTTTGAGTCTATTTTCAAATGAAAGAAGTTTCAAAATAAAACTCAAATTATTTTGAAAGATATGATTAAAAGAGTGACCAGAGGTCAGTTTTGCAAAACTCAAACTTGGCTATTTTTCATAAATTTGAACTACCACCATAAATAACTTTTCAAAACTTGTTTGTTGGGTATTTTAGCATAGGAAAACATTTGTAAAAACATATTTGAGATATCCATAAGGCTTCGTACATAAAGACACTACGTCCTATAAGCTATACCATTTAATCTTCCTTTGGACTTGGTCTTTGACATTACTTTGATGTTTATCAATACCTTCATGAAATAGGCATTCACATCCTCCTTGTGTTGAGCTTAATAGAGATATTTTGCTTTCTTGTTGCAATGCTCACTCTTGGTACTTGGACTATCCTACAAAGTATTACTCACTTAAACAAGCATAGTTAGTCCAAAAACATAATTTAATATCTTCATATGCATGAATCATAAATATATAGCTTTAGTTAGTTTAACATGCATATAAGACATTCATAGACACATCCAAATAAGATATTTATTAAATATTAACGGATATGCTCTATATAGAATGCAACAAAGAGTCTAAGCAAGATGTTCCTTTTGTCTTGTATTTGTCATCATCAAAACTTAACATATAAAACCATTTGGGGCAAACTTATTTCCACAGAGAAGGCAAGAGAAAACTGGACAGATGAAGAAAAGAATATATGTAACACTAATACAAATTATTATAAAATAAATAGTATATTTCATGATAAAGTATATTAAGCATGTCACTTTCTAAAATGCATAAAAAGAAAATCCATAATAATCGGTATAGTCATTATAGAAAGCCATGAAGATAAAAAAAGATTGTATATATATACATCATTGGCTAACAAGCCATACTGTAATACATAACCCTTTTACAAACTATTTAGCAAAGTAAATAAATACAAGCTAACGCAAAAAGAAATAAAGCAACTAAACTAAGTCTTTTACTTCTTCTTTTTCTTGCCCTTTCCCTTTAGAGGGTTTTCACCTGCATTTACATGGAACACACAAGGGTGAGAAATCACAATTTCTTAGTATAAGCATACCAAGACTAGTAGTTAATCATTTACAATAAATAAATGAACTGGACACATAAATACACTCTATGTAATAGAATATCCAATAATCAACAATATCAAAGAATCGCCCATACAATCCTAAGATATTATCGAACAAGCAACCAAGCAATCAACCGATCAAGCAAGACAACTGGCCATACAATTATCAACAATGCAATGCTTTATGTTATGATGTATGATTATGCTCAAATAATATCCTAATAGGTTGATTATGCAATGCTAATGCATGTTTTGATTTTTAAAACATATGCCACGTACTTATTTTCCAGGAACCTCCGTTCCCTTGTATATACTGAGCAGGTTAGGCCTAAAAGCCTTTACCTTACTTGGTAATAGGTGAGTACTTTCCCTTCACTAATGTAAGAGTCCTATTACCACTATCATACACGTAACCCTGACCATATGAGTATAAATGCAAGGAGAATTCAGATCTAACACTTCATTCTCAAGTCATATGGTTATGCACACCATTTAAGGTTACAATACATAGGAAATAACAAACAACAAGTTTGAAAACTAAATATGCAGATTTGTTATCAAAATATACATACTTATCACAAGGTTTACAACCAAGTGAAAATCAAAGACTAATGACTCAAGGTTTTACTCCAACTTAACACATAAGTAGTAAAACTTATGTCATTAGTTTCCTCATATCTAGCACCTCACACCATCACTTCATAAAGTGATTTCAAGGCAACCTCAAGCTGCTCAAGGTTCTAGACACTATATATCATTCCATAACTTTTGGATGCCCAAGGATTTACTAACTCCCATCATAAGGTTTGCCCTAACCTAGTGAAAAGGGTATAGCTAGAAAACATATACTCTTAGCTCAACTCTAACATATAAAGGAACTAACCTATGTATCTGATAACTCCATAAAATGTAGTTATTTGTGCTCTATATCTGTGCTATAAAGAATGCTTAGTCCTTATTTACGATGCATATATCGAAGGTTTTAAGCTTATATTAATCAAATTCTGATTTTGGTATCTTCCTATATGATTTTGAGTAAATTATGCATATTTTGTAAGTGATTAAGTGGATTTGTAATTGTGAATGACTTGGTGATTTCTCTATTTTAGGAATGGCTCCAAATTAGCTGGAATTTGAAGAATTTGGACAAAAAATGGAAGAGAAGGCCAAGTGTGCATATCAGCTGTAACACCCCAAAATTTGGCTATATTACAATAATGACTGAATTTCACTGTTTTATGTTTTCTGTGTGTTGCAAAATTAATTTGACTGTTCCGAGACTGTTATTGAAAGTTGTGCGAGATTTGCCCCGGGTCAAGAAAATAATAATTTTCGGGCCGGGGAAAATCTTATTTAATTTATTCGGAGACGGGAGATCTTACTAAACCTGAATCTAAGAGACACAGAAATGAATCTTTTAATTTTTGAAATTTACCTGTGAAATAAAAATATTTCACAAAAAATAATTTATTGTTTTATTTATAGTAGCTTCTGCTATAAATTATTTGACATGATATATTTTAACTGACAGAAAATGCACTTAGAATATTTTCTGTAACCTGATTTAAAATGAACCAATAGAAACAAGTCAAAAATGATGGTTGGACTTTCTAACCAATAAGAAATGGTCTAAGTTGAAATGTTGGACTAGTTACAAAGTAACTAAATAAACCTAATTTAGTTACCTAAATTGCCTAGTTAAGAAATTAAATGAACTAACCTAGTTACTAATTAGTTAGGATCTAGTTACTAACTAAATATCCTAATTCCATCTAGAAGCCATGATTAGGCATGACATATGCAACAACTTATTTAACTAGTTAGCCATGTAACTAGATAGTTAATCAAGTAACTAGAGAACCTAATCTAGTTAGTTGTTATTTGATTAAAGAGTAACTAGAACAAAATTAAAAACAAACTAAGTTACCTTTTTAGGGAGAGCCACATGGCTAAGAGGCTTCTCAAGCCTTCTTGAATGGTCTTTTGTGATCATTGCATGACATTTTGATGACCAAGCCATGTGCCTTTGCATGTGAACACAAAGTGTGATATTTTATTTTCAAGTTTATCTCCTAATTTTTCCTACACTACTCACACGGCTGCACCCTTTCTCTTCACTCTCAATTTTCATTTTCTCTCACCTAAAAGCTAAGCCTTCATCTTTTCTCTCCAAATTATCAAGAACACCAAGAACTTTCCTTTCTTCTTTTCTTTCTTGGAGGTTTCGGCCAAGGTTACCAATGCCACTTCCAATCTTCTATAATTTTTCTTCTCTACATTTCCTAAACTTAAACCATATTCTAAACACTTTTCATTTAGAAAGTTTGGTCAAAATCCTACATCCAAGTACCTTAAAATGCAAGCTTTGGTTTACTACTCTAAAGGTAAACTTTTGATTCTTTGGTTCTTAGAAGAGTTTTTGATTTTCTAAACCATGATTGTTGCATGGTTCTTTATTATTAAGCCTTGTTTATGACTTTGGTAATTGTTTAATAATTTTTAGGGTTTTTGTTTAGTTCACACGAAAATCAAGAGAAGGAGGGAACTTGAAGATCCTTGTCTTCAAGAGGTAAGAGGGAGATTTACCTCACCAACTAAGTGTTGGTGGTGAAAAGATGGTTTTGTATGGTGAAAAATCCATAAAGGTTTATTCACTTGTTGTTTGATGCTTCTTTGTTTATGATTGTGGTGTTTATGATTTTGTATTTATGGTTGCATGTGTGATGGTATGACTATAGCTTTGATAATATGCTTGTATGTACAATTTTGGAAGCATGCAAATGTATGTGTAATCTAGGATGTAAACAACATGTTGGAAAGATTACATGAGAGCTCCAAAGAGCTTAGAGGCACACGGCCTTGCTACCTTCAAGAGGACCAAGAGTCCTAAAATTATGGTTTCAAATTGAGGATTTAAGGTTTTATGATAATAAAATTAAATTAAGAGATTTTACAAGGATTTAGAGTGTTAGAAAATAAAGTACAATGAATTTTGAAGCAAGAATGAAAATTTGGCCAACATGCCATTTTTCATAATGTAGAACTAAATTATTTTATTAAGTGTAGATTTAAAGGTTTGATTGAGAAGGAAAATATTTTGAAAGAGTTTGGATTTTAGTAGCAAGCAAAATACTTTGTAGAAAACAAAATGATGTAATCAAATAATTAGGTTATGAAATAAAAATAGATATTAATACTTGAAATTTTCTAACGTATAGCTCACCCTATGGGTTTGGAAGCGCGTTAGGAAGATTTGAGCTGTAATATCTTAAGTAAAACAAAGAATTATCAATTTATGAGAAATAGTAGAAATACTGATTTTTAGAGGGACTATATTGTAATTATTATTTAAAGAGGGACTATATGGTAATTATTATTTAAAAAGGGACTATGTTGTAAATATTTTCTAAAAGAGGGACTATCTTGTAAATATTATTTTATAGAGGGACTATTATACAAATATTAAAAATAAAGTCAATTTTTAGTATTAAATGAGAAGAATCGTATTTTTGATTTAAAACGTGAGAAATATTTTACGCGATTGAGAGTACGTTGAAAAATCAATACGCGATTTGAAAATGCAACAAAATTGTTGTGTGATTGAGAAAATGTGAAAATATTATTACGCGATGAAAATACAGTATAGATACTATTAGGTCAATAAGTGAACCCTGAATATGAGATAATGAATTTGAATTGTGAATGGTGCATAGTTCATGCATTGGAAAGATCCAATGGACTGTATGAGGCTAATTGCCTAGGAGAGAATACACCTCTTGAGTGGGTGCGATATGCGTAGTGTAAGTCACTTGTTGACTTTGGGGGCATCGGGGTGCGGGTTGCTTACAATGGGTAGTTGGTAGCTCTACTATATCGTGGGTTAGATCGATGCAACACACCGATGATCCTGACCAAGACACTATTCTTAATCAAGATCTGATAAAGACTATCATGTATATGCTAGATGTGCAAATTATAGCACGTGGTTTGAGGCATGTTGGTACAGACAGAGCTTTTCGATCACTCTCTCCGACCTGAGTTTTAGCTTCATGGAGTAGGAAATTGAGTCTATGTGCACATGCATAATTATTGATTATTGATATCTTTGTGATATTTGAACTGTTGAATAATTGGAAATATTGAGGGCATGATTATAATTATTTTTTATTATATATATATTGTGATGATAAATAATGTTAATGGCATAAATATAATTATAGTATGATGTATCTGTGTGATATATTGCATGTGTTTATCTCCATCCTACCATGCTGGTATTGGCGTAGGTGATCTCACCTCTTTGTATGCCTATTTTGTATTGTATTTATATTTGTAAAGACGCTGAACAAGGACTTGAACAAGAATGTGAAGAAGAGCAGATTCCTTTGGAGGAAGCTGAATTCTGAGAAGATGGCGATGTCTAGTTTCCTAGGGTATATGAGGTTGCAGTTTCACGGAGGACCGGAAGCGTGGCACGTTGATCTAGATAGAGAGTGTATTTTCTATATAGGAGACTTAAATATTATTCTAAGTAGGCTTTATCAAGGGAACCCTTACTTTAGTGTAAATATTAATGTACACTTAGAATTTTTGTTGTCCATTAGGCAGTACTAGGGAGCTTACTACTGTACTCCTAGTGCGATTAGTATCGTGTCGTCTGCGCGGACACCTGTCCGTAGGACTACGCGTCAGTTTGGATTCCTTCCTGCTGAGGAATCTGAAGAGGACCCGTCTGAGGGTTCTGCTGTTTAGTAATACTTGGGCAGTATGTTAGTTTAATATAATGTTCAAATACTTTAAGAACCTAGTCTGTAAATATTTAAGTATGACAGTACTAAGACTTGTGTATATATGATGTAAATTATTTGAGACAATGTTGTACTATTTTTATTTTTCACTAAGTTTATCTTATTAATATTATGAAATTTTACAACTCGTATTTACACAACAAAGCATATTTATAATAAAAGGGGTATTTGGGTAATTAAGTAACATAAATGTGATACCCTACAGTGGGTGCTACATTAGTTGGTATCAGAGCCCAAGTTAGAGTCTTTTTGGGTTTATGGTTAGGTCTATCTTATTTAAGTTCTGTGATTCTCTATGTTTGTTTTCTAAAAGAAAACAATACTGTTTGAGGATTGACTTTAACTCTTCCTTGTGTTGTTCAGCTTGATTTGAGAAAAACGTAATGGCTGGATGAGGAAGAGGACGCGTGAATACTAGAGTAGGATTTGGAAATGTTGGCGACGATAACCAAAACATGGCTACAGCTATAGCAGCAATGCAACGGATGGCTGAAGTTATTGTGCAGCAAAACCAAAGAGCAACTGAGGATGCTCACAGTTTGTCGAAGTTTCGCAGAAACAATCCATCGAAGTTTCATGGAGAATTTGACCTAGAGAAAGCTGATCTGTGGATCAACGAATTGGAAAAGATATTTGAAGGTATGGGTTGTACCGATGAGCGGAAGCTTACTTTTGCAACATTTGTGTTAGTGGGAGATGGAGAAGCTTGGCGGGCAGGAGCTCGACGATTGATTCAAGCTGAGGGAAGAGTTGTGACATGGCAACTTTTTAAGCAGAAATTTCTAGGAAAGTATTTTTCGGCTAGTGTTCGTCATGCTAAGGAGATGGAATTCCTTAGTTTAAGGCAGGGGGTGATGTCCATAAGTGAATATGTTACAAAATTCGAAAGCTTGTCTAAGTTTTCAAGGTATTTTCTGATGCACCCGGATGAGGAATGAAAGTGTAAAAAATTTGAAGAGGGGTTGAGACTTGATATTAAGCGAGCTTTAGCAACCGTGGATATTGACCAATTTCCAGCATTGTTGGACAAGTGTCGAAAGGTTGAAGAAATTGATCAACAACATAAGGCAAGGAATAGGAACTTTGGACCTACACAGTTCCAAAGAGGAAAGGGTAGCGGTGGCAACCGTTATCAGCAAAAACCATATACCAAACCAGCAGGAGGTCAAAATCGACAACAATCTTTTGGAGGAAGTTCTAGTAGCAGTAAGGCGAGTCAAGCTGGAGCTTCTATACTTAAATGTTTCAAGTGTGGGAAGAATCATCTCACCAAAGATTGTCAACATAAAGGGGTGATCTGTTATAGATGTGGAAAGCCTGGACATTTTTCTAGAGAATGTGATCAATTGAAGGCGAAACCATCAGTGGGAAGTGTTCGTACGGCGAGGCCACAGGTGGGTGGTCCTGTGTATACCATGAGTGGGGAAGAAACTGCGAAATCTGAGGACTTGATTATGGAGGAGTGTGCCATCGAAGGTAATCCTTTAACAGTGTTATATGATTCGGGAGCAATACATTCTTTCATTGCATGTGATTGTGTGGAGCATTTGGGATTGACTATGACTACATTGCCTTATGATTTGAGTGTTATTGCTCCTACTGATAAGCCTGTGATAACTACAAAAGTATGTTTGAATTTCCCTGTATGTGTTAGGGATAGAATCTTTTATGTGGACTTGATTTGTTTGCCTCTTTCCAAGATTAATGTAATCTTAGGAATGGATTGGTTGTCCTCTAACCATATCTTGATAGACTGTTCCAGTAAGACGTTAGTTTTTCCTAAGGTTAAGGATTCTAGATTCCTAATGGCTACTCAAGTAGAAGCTTGTTTAAAGGAAGGAGATCAGGGGTACTTGTTGATGTCTTCTTTGGAGGTTCAGTGTGAATATGTTTTGAAGGATATTTTTGTAGATAATGAATTTCCTGAGGTATTTCCTGAAGATATACCTAGACTACCGCCGGAAAGAGAAATTAAGTTTTCTATTGATTTAGTACTTGGAGCTGGACCTATATCTATGGCATCTTACAGGATGTCGCCAATAGAGTTAGAGAGCTTAAGAAACAGCTGGAGGACTTGCTGGAAAAGCAATTTGTGAGACCAAGTGTATCACCATAGGGAGCTCCAGTATTGTTGGTAAAGAAGAAGGATGAGACTTCTTGTCTATGTGTAGACTACCGATAATTGAATAAGATTACGATTAAGAACAAATATCCACTTCCAAGAATCGATGATCTGATGGATTAATTGCGAGGAGCCGCAATATTTTCCAAGATTGACTTACATTCTGGTTATCACTAGATACGTGTAAAAGCAGAGGATATTCCCAAAACTATGTTTCAGACACGTTATAGGCATTATGAATATCAAGTGATGCCATTTGGTGTGACTAATGCACCATGTGTAATTATCTACAAAATTACATAAAAATACACAATTAAAACATAAATTAAAATAACTAAAAAAAATAAAGAAACTTGAGAATAAACTTCAATCAAAAAGATTAAAGAGAATGAAAACCCAGATTTTGAAGTAAAAATATGAATTTACTGAGATGGAGAAGCTTGGCGGGCAGGGCTTCCTTGATTGATTCAAGGCGGGAAAGAGTTGTGCCATGCATATTTATGGACTTTATGAACAGGATTTTCCATTCATACTTGGATAAGTTTGTCATTGTCTTTATTGATGACATTTTGATTTATTCTCGAAGTCAGGAGGAACATGCTGAACATCTTAGAGTGGTTCTCCAGATTCTGAAGGAGAATAAGTTGTATGCCAAGGTTTCCAAATGTGAATTTTGGTTAAGCGAAGTTCAATTTTTGGGGCACTTTATATCAGAGGAAGGAATTGAAGTTCATGCTTCAAAGGTGGAAACAATTATGGAATGGGAAAGGTCGAAGACTGTATCGGAGATCTGTAGTTTTATTGGATTAACCAGTTACTATTGACGATTTGTTGAGGGGTTTTCGAAGATAGCAGGACCTCTTACCCAACTTACACGAAACAATCAACCGTTTGTATGGACTGATGCCTGCGAAGAAAGTTTTCAGGAGTTGAAAAGACGACTGACTACTTCATCGATCTTGATTCTACCTGATCCGAACGAACCTTTCGAAGTGTATTGTGATGCTTCGTACCAAGGATTGGATTGTGTACTTATGCAGAATCGCAAGGCTGTAGCATATGCATTAAGGCAGTTGAAAGTGCATGAGAGGAATTATCCGACTCATGATTTGGAGTTGGCAACTGTAGTGTTTGCGTTGAAAGTGTGGAGACATTTTCTTTATGAGGCAATGTTCACTGTCTTTAGTGATCATAAAAGTTTGAAGTATCTGTTTGACCAAAAAGAGTTGAACATGAGACAAAGGCCTTGGCTAGAGTTTCTGAAGGACTATGACTTTCAGTTACAGTATCATCCTAGAAAGGCGAATGTTGTAGCAGATGCTTTAAGTAGGAAAATGCTTAGTGCTTCTGTTATGATGATTAAAGAGAAGGAACTGAAAGAAGAATTTTGGGATATGTGTTTATCTATGAAATTGACACCGGGGAAGATGTGTTTAAACATGATCATTATTTCAAATGATTTAATGGATAGAATACGAGTAGGACAAAACAGTGATCAGTATTTACAAGAAGCGAAGGAGGCATGGAGCCAAGGAGCAGTATTGGAATTTAGCGAAGGTGCTGATGGAATTTTGAAGTTTCAAGGAAGAGTTTGTGTGCCAAACGATCCAGAGATTAGGAAATTGATTTTGAATGAAGCTCACAGGAGTGAGTTGAGTATGCATCCAAGAGCCATAAAGATGTATCAAGATTTGAAATAGCTATATTAGTGGCAAGGAATGAAGAAGGATGTTGTTGAATATGTATCATCCTGTTTAGTTTGTCAGAAGGCTAAGGTGGAACACCAAAGACCATTGGGAATGTTGCAACCTTTGCCTATTCCTGAATGAAAATAGGATGACATAACAATGGATTTTGTAATAGGACTACCGAAGACTCGGAAAGGTCACGATTCTATATGGGTAATTGTTGATCAGCTTGCAAAGTTGGCGCACTTTTTTTTGATTAATATTAAGTAGTCAATGGAAAAGTTGGCCCAAGTGTACATAAATGAAATTGTTAGACTTCATAGTGTACCATCCAGTATTATTTCTGATCGAGATCCGTGATTTACATCGAGGTTTTGGAATAGTTTACAAGAAGTGATGGGAACAAAGCTACGTCTAAGTTCTGCTTACCATCCACAAACTGATGGTCAGTCAGAAAAGACGATTCAGTCACTAGAAGACTTGTTGAGAGCTTGTGTTCTAGAACAAACTGGTTGTTAGGATGCATTTTTTCCATTGATAAAATTTACATACAACAACAGTTTTCATTCGAGCATAGGGATGGCATCCTATAAGGCATTGTATGGGAGACGATGTAGAACACCGTTATGTTGGTATTATGATGGTGAAAGTGCTGTTGTAGGGCCAGAGTTTGTACAACAGACAACTGAGAAAGTGAAGATGATTCAAGATAAGATGAGGATAACTCAGACTCGACAAAACAGTTATACTGATAAAAGACGAGACCGCTTGAGTTTGAAGAAGGTGACCATGTGTTTCTACTAGTGACACCTCTGATTGGAGTTGGACGAGTGATTAAGTCAAGGAAACTCACTCCAAAGTTTATCGGGCTGTATCAGATACTTCGTCGGGTAGGTCCGGTAGCTTATCAAATTGCATTACCACATTTATTATCAAATCTTCACAATGTATTTCACGTATTACAACTACGAAAATATATTTCTGATCTTAATCATGTTATCGAACTAGACACCGTACAACTGAAGGAAAACTTAACCTATGAAACGTTTCCATGTCAAGATTGAAGATCGAAGAATAAAGCAACTTCGAGGTAAGGAAATTGCATTGGTGAAAGTAGTTTGGAACGATGTAAGCAGTGAAGCTACATGGGAGTTGAAAGATAAGATAAAAGAATAATATCCATATTTACTATGAAGGTGTGAGATCAAGTTTCGAGGACAAAACTTCTTTTAGAAGGGGAGAGTTATAATACCTCAAATTTTGGCTAGGTTACAATAATGACTGAATTTCACTGTTTTGTGTTTTCTGTGTGTTACAAAATTAATTTGACTCTTCCGAGACTGTTTTTGATAGTTGTGCGAGATTTGCTCTGGGTCAGGAAAATAATAATTTTCGGGCCGGGTAAAATCTTATTTGATTTATTCGGAGACGGGGGATCTTACTAAACCCGAATCTGGGAGATACAGAAATGAATTTTTTAATTTTTAGAATTTATCTATGAAATAAAAATATTTCACAGAAAATAATCTGCTGTTTTGTTTATAGCAGCTTCGGCTATAAATTATTTGACCTGATATATTTTAACTGACAGAAAATGCACTTAGAATATTTTCTGTAACTATATTTAAAATGACCCAATAGAAACAAGTCAAAAATGATGGTTGGACTTTTCTAACTAATAAGAAATGGTCTAAGTTGAAATGTTTGACTAGTTACAAAGTAACTAAATAAACCTAATTTAGTTACCTAAATTGCATAGTTAAGAAATTAAATGAACTAACCTAGTTACTAATTAGTTAGGATCTAATTACTGACTAAATATCCTAATTCCATCTAGAAGCCATGATTAGGCATGACATATGCAACGACCTATTTAACTAGTTAGCCATGTAACTAGATAGTTAATCAAGTAACTAGAGAACCTAATCTAGTTAGTTGTTATTTGATTAAAGAGTAACTAGAACAAAATTAAAAACAAACTATGTTACCTTTTTAGGGAGAGCCACACGACCAAAAGGCTTCTCAAGCCTTCTTGAATGGTCTTTTGTGACCATTGCATGACATTTGATGACCAAGCCATGTGCCTTTGCATGTGAACACAAAGTGTGATATTTTATTTTCAAGTTTATCTCCTAATTTTTCCTACACTACTCACACGGCTGCGCCCTTTCTCTTCACTCTCAATTTTCATTTTCTCTCACCTAAAAGCTAAGCCTTCATCTTTTCTCTCCAAATTATCAAGAACACCAAGAACTTTCCTTTCTTCTTTTCTTTCTTGGAGGTTTCAGCCAAGGCTACCAAAGCCACTTCCAATGTTCTATAATTTTTCTTCTCTACATTTCCTAAACCTAAACCATATTCTAACCACTTTTCATTTAGAAAGTTTAGTCAAAATCCTACTCCAAGTACCTTAAAATTCAAGCTTTGGTTTACTACTCTAAAGGTAAACTTTTGATTCTTTGGTTCTTAGCAGAGTTTTTGATTTTCTAAACCATGATTGTTCCATGGTTCTTTATTATTAAGCCTTGTTTATGACTTTGGTAATTGTTTAAGAATTTTTAGGGTTTTTGTTTGGTTCACACGAAAATTAAGAGAAGGAGGGAACTTGAAGATCCTTGTCTTCAAGTGGTAAGAGGGAGATTTACCTCACCAACTAAGTGTTGGTGATGAGGAGATGGTTTTGTATGGTGAAAAATCCATAAGGGTTTATTCACTTGTTGTTTGATGCTTCTTTGTTTGTGATTGTGGAGTTTATGATTTTGTATTTATGGTTGCATATGTGATGGTATGACTATAGCTTTGATAATATGCTTGTATGTATAATTTTGGAAGCATACAAATGTATGTGTAATCTAGGATGTGAATAACATATTGGAAAGATTACATGAGAGCTCCAAAGAGCTTAGAGGCACACGACCTTACTACCTTTAAGAGGACCAAGAGTCCTAAAACTATGGTTTCAGATTGAGGATTTAAGGTTTTATGATAATAAAATTAAATTAAGAGATTTTACAAGGATTTAGAGTGTTATACAATAAAGTACAATGAATTGTGAAGCAAGAATGAAAATTTGGCCAACATGCCATTTTTCATAATGTAGAACTAAATTATTTTATTAAGTGTAGATTTAAAGGTTTAATTGAGAAGGAAATTATTTTGAAAGAGTTTGGATTTTAGTAGCAAGCAAAGTACTTTGTAGAAAACAAAATGATGTAATTAAATAATTAGGTTATGAAATAAAAATAGATGTTAATATTTGAAGTTTTCTAATGTATAGCTCACCCTATGGGTTTGGAAGCGCGTTAGGAAGATTTGAGCTGTAATATCTTAAGTAAAACAAAGAATTATCATTTTCTGGGAAATAGTAGAAATACTGATTGTTAGAGGGGCTATATTGTAATTATTATTTAAAGAGGGACTATATAGTAATTATTATTTAAAGAGGGACTATGTTGCAAATATTTTCTAAAAGAGGGACTATCTTGTAAATATTATTTTATAGAGGAAATATTCTGCAAATATTGAAAATAAAGTCAATTTTTAGTATTAAATGAGAAGAATCATATTTTTTATTTAAAACATGTGAGAAATATTTTACGCGATCGAGAGTACGTTGAGAAATCAATATGCGATTTGAAAATGCAACAGAATTGTTGCGCAATTGAGAAAACGCAAAAATATGATTACGTGATGAAAATACAGTAAAGATACTATTGGGTCAATGAGTGAACCCTGAATATGAGATAATGAATTTGAACAGTGAATGGTGCATAGTACATGCATTGGAAAGGTCCAATGGACTGTATGAGGCTAATTTCCTAGGAGAGAATACACCTCTTGAGTGGGTGCGATATGCGTAGTGTAAGTCACTTGTTGACTTTGGGGGCATCGGGGTGCGGGTTGCTTACAATGGGCAGTTGGTAGCTCTACTGTACCGTGGGTTAGATTGATGCAACACACCGATGATCCTGACCAAGACACTATTCTTCATCAAGATCTGATAAAGACTGTCGTGTATATACTAGATGTGCAAATTATAGCACGTGGTCTGAGGCATGTTGGTACAGACAAATCTTTTCGATCACTCTCTCCGACCTGAGTTTTAGCTCCATGGAGTAGGAAATTGAGTCTATATGTACATGCATAATTATTGATTATTGATATCTTTGTGATATTTGAACTGTTGAATAATTGGAAATATTGAGGGCATGATTATAATTATTGTTTATTACATATATTGTGATGATAAATAATGTTAATGGCATAATTGTAATTATAGTATGATGTATATGTGTGATATATTGCATGTGTTTATCTCCATGCTACAATGCTGGTATTAGCGTAGGTGATCTCACCTCTTTGTATGCCTATTTTGTATTGTATTTTTATTTGTAAAGACGTTGAGCAAGGACTTGAACAAGAAGGTGAAGAAGAGCAGATTCCTGTGGAGGAAGCTGAATTCTGAGAAGATGGCGATGCCTAGTTTCCTAGGGTATATGAGGTTGCAGTTTTACGGAGGACCGAAAGTGTGGCTCGTTGATCTAGATAGAGAGTGTATTTTCTATATAGGGGACTTAAATATTATTCTAAGTAGGCTTTATCAAGGGAACCCTTACTTTAGTGTAAATATTAATGTACACTTAGAGTTTTCGTTGTCTATTAGGCAGTACTGGGGAGCTTACTACCGTACTCCTAGTGCGATTAGTATTGTGTCTTCTGCACAGACACCTGTCCATGGGACTTCGCATCAGTTTGGATTCCTACCTACTGAGGAATCTGATGAGGACCTGTCTGAGGGTTCTGCTGCTTAGTAATACTTGGGCAATATGTTAGTTTAATATAATGTTCAAATACTTTAAGAACTTGGTCTGTAAATATTTAGGTATGACAGTACTAAGAATTGTGTATATATGATGTAAATTATTTGAGACGATGCTGTACTATTTTTATTTTCCGCTAAGTTTATCTTATTAATATAATGAAATTTTACAACTCGTATTTATACTACAAAACATATTTATAATAAAAGGGATATTTGGGTAATTAAGTAACATATATGTGATTCCTACGGTGGGTGCTACATCAGCAACTAACGCCGCGGTGCAGGCATGTCAATGTCGTGGCGTGGTGCATCCCCTGTTCAATACAAGGGACCCGAGACTGAAGTGTCGCAGCGCAAATTATGGACGCTGTGATGGTGGTGACCTAAATTGCAAGCGTGCCGCAGCATAGGCATGTTAATACCACGGCGTGACTCTATTTTCTGAGTTTATAAATACTATTTTATCATATTTTGTTAAAAGGTTGTTAAGGTTTAGAGAAGCTACTGCTAGGTTTTCATTTTTCGGTAGAAACAAAGCCGAGGGATTCCAGGTTAGAGGCCATCTTCTTCATGGAAGGAGATTCAAGCATCAAAAGATTATATCCATGAGCTTTCCTTCCTTCTCCTTTCTCTTTTCTCTCTTCCTTGTATCTTGAACATGAGTTTTGGGGTTCTATTTTCGTGTTCAATGATTACCTAAGCTGTATTTAGGGATAACTTTGAATCCTTCTATGTATATTAATGATTTTGTTATCTTTTGAGTATATATTAATGTTTAGTTTTGTTCAATCATATGATTCTTAATACTCTTGATTGTTTGATTAACTTTTAAGTGATTTGTTAAAATCTGATGAAGCTAGACATAGGAATTTGGATTTTAGATCATATGTATGGTTGATGCATGTTCGATTTCATTCAATTGGCTTGGATAAGTTGATTCAGTAATGGGATAGAAATATACCTCTTAGCCATACATAGCGGGTGTTTGAGAATAGATCTTAATGAGTGGATTTTGCATCTAGCTAGTGAGTTAGGTAAATGAAATTATGGTTGATTGACCTAGACATAGGCTTTTAACTAAATTAGATTCTCAAGCTAACTTAACAATTCATTGATGTTGCTTGTAAGGATTGCATATCGTTAGTTGAAGTAGGAGGTGAAGAAGGATTCCGTAAAGCTTTAAACATTATCTTTGTTGCTTTGTAGTTTAGATTTAGTTTATTTGCACTTTCCCTATTTTTATGTTCTTAAATAGAATTAATTAAGCTATTGGTTAATACTTTGCTTTGGAAGCCTACATCCTTATGGGAACGAACTTTACTCTTCATTATATTACTTGAATAACTTGTGCTCTTGCGGTACACAAATGATCTAACAGTCTCTAACCATTCACAAAGCCTAACCTGGACAATCAAGGAAACATGCTTTAATCATGCATCTCAAACTCAACTCTAATTCTAAACGAGTGATCTTTGCATATAGATAGGCATACCTTCATACTAAGGAAGCCTAAGGTGTCCCAACACACTAGCCCTTGACACTCCACCACAATTTGGGTGTCTAGAGTCCTCCAACTCTGTCCTAAAGCATTTCCCACACTTTGAACATCTAAAATTCCCAAACTTTTCACATATGCAAGTTGATAATTCTCTCCAAGAAATATCCCCAAAAGTGCCTCATTATACCCTAAAAGACTTGCATAAATGATCCCATCAAGTAGGGAATTTAATTAACATCACAATGCTTAAAAACAGCCCCAGCCCTATATCAGTGCTTGAGCATTTAAAGCCCGAGCGCTTGAGTGTGTGGCTAGTATCAGGTGCGTTCTCTATAGTCGTTGTGCGCTTGAGCGCGTAAACCACGGGCGCTTGAACACATAGCACTATCAAGCATGTTTTTTTGGGTGATAGACACTTGAGCGAGCATGGACAAAGAGCTGAACGACCAGAGGCAAATTTACAGAATTTTACAGATTTTTGCACTGTTCCATTAGTATACAAAATGAAATTTGATCACATCAAATTAGTTTCTAGGTGATTTTAAGTCCCTAACAAGTTCACTAACATGAAGGAAACATAAAACACTAACTTATTTAATCAATTTTGGATTCTTGAATCAAATCACTCATCCAAACCCTAAAATCTACATTTTGAGCATTTTAGGTCCAAATGAAGAGTTTTCAATTTCTAATCCAAACTCTTTAAATGAATAAGTCACAAATAACACTTAAAACTTAACCAAGCAAGAAAATCACTCAAAACACCTTTAGATCTCATTTTGGCATATTAAACCTCAAACAAGCTAAACATGAAAATGAATAAGAAGTGAGACTTTGAGCTTAAGAACCCCTACCTCAAGTTGTTATGAGGTTGCAGATTGAGCTTCAATCTTTAACCTTGGATTTCCCTTTCTTCTTGTGTCTCTTATTTCTCTTTTCACCACTCAAAACCTCCACCCTTGCTGCTGATTCTGTTTCAGCCATGAAAAGAAGAGAGAAAAGTGAGAAATGATGAAACAAAATCACCAATAAAAGTCCAATTTAAAGGCTAAAGTTGTGGCTGGTTTAAGGCCTAGTGATACCACACTGTTAATTCCTGATCTGCGCTAAATCAAGTTTTCCAAGTTCCAACAACTTAAAAATAAATACTAAGATTCATTAAAAAAGTCATTTCACCAATATTTGATAATCATATATTCTATACATTAATAAACCCTCATGTTTAGTCATTTACACCTTCCATGTCCTTAATTGTTTGAGCTTGGTCATGTTTTATAAATTTGGGCTCAAATTGGGCTTAATTGATAATTCCCAACATTGTTGAGGTTTTACACTGTTTCTGTATTTTGGCTATATCTTGAGTTTTAGATATTTGATAATTATGAATTTTATCTTGTAGGAAAGCTAAGAGGAAGCTCTACAACTTTGATGAAGAACTTGAAGTCTCAATCGGATGTCTAGTGGACCGAATTGGGCTTGGAATTCAGAATACGAGTCTAGTGACCCTTTGATATTGTTATGATCATAACTTGAGTTGTAGAACTCCAAATTGCTTGTGGTTTAGGCCCTATTGCCCATAATGGATCCAACTTTGTATCTAAGTGGATTATAATCATGTGAGGCCAAAATAAGAGGTAGTTTTAGGATTTTTAGGCAGAAATCCAAGGCTAGGCAGACAGATACCTCTCATTCTATACTTTTCTCTTCTTCTCTCTAGAACTTCTTCCTCCTCCTTCTCTCTAGAATTTCATTTTCTCTTCTTTTATTTTTCTAAGTTCTCCCCTTCTCATGGAGGGGTAGGGCCTTTAGATCAATCCAAGTGATTGAACAACTTGATACTTAATCTTGAGATTCTACTTTAATTGTTATATTCATCTATTAATCAAGTTTCTCTTCTTCTTTTTCTCTTTGTTAATTCTGGTTATTTGATTAGAATTTTCATATGTTAATTGCTTAATTATCATGTGCAAAGAGATGAACTCAAAGATTAAATAAGGCATTGAAGGTGTTTGATGAAATGTTTAACTTGGTTGGATCTTGGCTTTTAAGTTAATTTTGGTTTGGATGGGTGCTTAATTTGTCTAACCTTAATTAATTGAATCCTGGAAGCATTTCTAGTAGAAGATACGTGGATCATTGAGAGGCATCTTGAAGTGATCTAAGACCAAAGACTTGATTGATAATTGAATGGACCTATAATAATCAAGGATGGATTAAAATCAAGTTTAGTTAATTCTTTTGGATAGGTTGCTTTATTAATTCTGTTTTATCCATTTTTGTTTGAATTCTGTTATTTACGTTTTCTGTATGCTCAACCCCTTCCCAATTTCGGCTTGATCTGGTTAAATTGCAACTAAAATCTTTGAGAGAGGATCCAGTGTTGACTCCTATGCTACAAGCCATAGGTATAACTCGATTTTAATTTTGATTGAGTTCGGCGCTCGCCAGTATCATAATTTTCCATATCTATGACCAGTCAATCCAGTATTAAAACGCACAACCAATATGCCTAAAAATACCAAACAGACTCTGATTATTCTCAAACTTTAAGCACATCACAGAATACATATTTGTGACTTAGAAATAAATTATCTACATTTATTTCTATTAGCTGAGCCATTTATGCTAATATGTAGGTCATTTTAAGTTACTTTTCACCTTCCGAGTTGTAACAAAGTACCTAATCTAACTCAAATTGTCACAAAATTACATAGGCTTATTAAGCAAGTATTAAGCTACCTCTGTAACTATTTACAATTCTAACATGTTCAAGAGGATGTTACAACAGATACCTTCTCAACTCAAAGGCCGACTTCTTTCAGACTTATGCCTTAAGTAGAAGTGAGTATGATAAAATTGCTAGCTGCCAAATAGCAAAGGAGATATCAGACACTCTTTTCATAGCTCATGAGGGAACAAGTCAAGTTAAGGAAGCAAAGACAAGCATGTTGGTTCATCAATATGAGATGTTCAAGATAAAAGACCATGAGACTATAGATGAGATGTTTGCAAGGTTCATAGTAATTGTGAATGATATAAAGTATCTTGATAAGGTTTACTCTAACTAAAAGCACGTGAGAAAGTTGTTGAGAAGCTTCTCTCAAGTATGGAGAGCAAAGGTCACAGCCATCCAAGAGGCTAAGGATTTGTTGTCCTAAGGTTATATGAACTGCTTGGATCCTTGAAGGTTCATGAACAAGAGCTTGTAGTGATGAGTGAAGATGTGGTCAAAAAGGGAAAAAGTATAGCCTTGAAGTCCACTCATAGAGTAATCAAATCATAGCGCTTTGTAGTTATATTGGTGAATACCCTACATTGAATAGAGCTTTTCCTATTATGTGAGTGAATACTTGGCATTGAATAATGCTCTTTCCAGTTATGTGGGTGAATACCTAGCACTAAGTAGTTCTCTTTTCAGTTATGTGTGTGAATTCTCTACACTGAATAATGCGCTTTTAGATTATGTGGCTAAATACCTAACACTAAATAGTGCACTTTTCGGTCATATATGTGAATACCTTGTACTGAATAGTGCATGTTTCTAGTCATGTGGGTGAATGCTTGGCACTAAATAATGCTCCCTCCATATATATGGATGAATACCGGCACTGAATAGTGAACTTTCTGGTTATATGGGTGAATACCTGGTAGTGAATAGTACATTTTTTGATCATATGGGTGAATACCCGGCACTGAATAATGTGCTTTTTCGGTCATGCAAGTGAATACCCAGCACTGTATATAGGTTACAAGTGTGATGTATAGAGAGCGAGTTAAAGACAACTAAACAGTAATAAATGAAATTTCCTCATTTTATTAATCTTAGCTGTGATATGCCTCATTAAAATATCTATCAAGAAAAACCTAGTGTGGAAAAATCCTAATGCAAGAAAAAGAGTACATATTTGGTGTTTCTTATATATAAGATGTACTAAGTAGATAGTAGGAGCTTTATAACTTTTGTTTCCTAATTGTAGTACCTCCTAAGATTTGAGATGTGCCATATTCTAGGTACTTCCTTCCGATCTAGCTCTTCCAGCTTGTAGGCCCCTTTTCCCAAGTGGGCTTTTACTCGGTTTGGCCCTTCCCTGCTAGCAGCTAACTTTCCTTCACCTGGGAGTTTTCTATAGATCTTCACCTTCTTGAGGATTAGGTTGCTGGCCTTGAAGATTCATGGAATGACCTTGGAATTGTACCTTCTTTCAGCCCTTATTTTTATTGCTTTAGCTTTGACCCAAGCTATCTCTCATTCTTCTTCTAACATGTCCAAATTAGTAAGTTGTTGCCCTTTGTTTGTGTCTTTGTTAAAGTTCATTCTCATCCACAGTGGTTCTCCTACTTTAATCAAGATTGTAGCCTCTACTCCACACATCAGCTGGAATGGTGTTTCTCCTGTGGTGGATTAAGGGGTAGAATGGTATGCCAAGAGAACATTTTGGAGCTTGTCGACCTATCTTCCTTTTGTCTAGTCTAGTCTTTTCTTAATCCCCATTAGTGTTACCAAGTGGCTTCAAACTCAAGAGGGGGGTAAATTGAGTTTATAAAATATTTTTACAAATTTTTCATAAAACACTTGAATATCAATTTTCATTAAAGTTATTAATTGATTAAAATGAATAGATAAATGAGATTGAATAATTCAATCACAAATAAATAAGCCAAGATGAATAAATTCAAGCAAGCATATAACAGTAAAGTATCAAAGTAAAGAGATAAAGTTAAGAAGAGCAAACATAAGGATTTATACCGGTTCAACCACCCCTTGTGACCTACGTCCAGTTCTTAAGTGAACCACCTGAGATTTTCCACTATACCTTCAAGCTTGAATAGGTGCTTGAAACCTTTACAACATAGATCACTCAATACACCTCTGGGATACCTCATCCTTTACAACCTTTAAGGGATACCTCACATTCTTTATAATCAAGGTATACCTCACCCTTTTCTCTCGAGGGATACCTCACCCTCTTTATAGGAAATCAAAGTTTATAAGAAAGATAAACTCTTAAAAGAGTGGATTACACAAGTTGAAGCCTAATGGGTAGAAGGATACTCACACTTTTAGCTCATAAATAGAGAAATAAAGATTAAATCTAGATGAACTCGTATTAATGCTCTACAAGGCTTTTAAGATTGATTTCTAACTTTTCTTTAATACCCAACAACTTATATTTATAGCCTAAAGAATTTAATAGTTGTAAGGGAGCTTGTTAGAGCATTAAATGCCATCAAGCGCTAGGACACACACTTGAGCGCTAGGAAGGTAGGGCTTAAGCGCTAGTCGCGTAAACAGCAACGTTGATTTTTATAAATAAAAAGGTTTTGCTAAATTGAACACACACTTGGACAGAATGCAGCAGCCGTCAAACGGCACAAACCCTAAAGTGGTGTGAGCGCTAATAAGCTTGAAGATTAGGAATTTTCTTTAACCTTTCCACTTATCACAATGGAGTTTGTCATATTATTCCCTTTGTGTTCTTTTTTTTCCATGTGTAACTAATTTTCCCTTGTTAGGGGGATGATGGATCTTAAACTTTGATGATGTAACTTCTTTTATGGGTTTAATTTATGTTTCTGTTTCATGATTTACGTGTTTATCTCTATTCTTAATATTTTTCTAAACCTGATCAATTTGGGAATGATCTTTTGGGTTAATGTATGATTTGAAAAAATTTGCATGAGCTTAGAACACGTGATAAATACCATAATTTTTGCAATTGTTAGGAATAGATGTTGTAGGTTATATGGTCTTTCTTTTAATTCCCTCTTTAAGATAATGCCTTTTTATTTGGGGTTAGACTAAGGGATTAGTTAATTCTAAATAGTGTAAGAGGATTAATATACCAAGGGATTGAGTATTAATTAATTTTGAGAATTGACCATAAATCATTATAATAGAACATAGGTAAACGAATAATTGAATGTATATTTAAAGAGTTCAAGTGAAGTCAGAACCCTAACGCTTTAATACCATTATTTTTCACCTCTTTGATTTATTGTTTTGCTTACTTATTTTATTTCTTTTAATAATCTTTATTTTGAATTTTCTTTTTAATTGAATTTGCAACAACTCACTTTTTTCATTAGCTTAAATAGTGTCACTTTCAGTGAATTTAATAATTTTAACAACTTAATTCTTGTGGGATGATACTCTTACTCATTTTTTATTACTTTTGTGATTCGGCGCACTTGTCGATTTCACAACAAGTTTTTGGCACTGTTCCTGGGGATTATAGTTTATTAATATTAAATAGTAGTTTGAAAAGACACTAGTTTAGGCACTTGTTTTTTTTATTTAATTTTCTTTTTAATTTGTTTCTTTTTATTCACTTTTGTTTTTCTTTGTTTATTTTTTATCAGTCATTTATTTTATTTTTTAATTTCTTTTCTTTACTTCACTCTGGTTTGCTTGTTTGTTTGTTTATGCAAGGTATTGTGGATTCAGAAGAATTACTCTTTGATCCGGAAATAACAAGAATAGAAAGAGCAAATAGAAAAGAAGTCAGAGAAAGAAAGAGCCTAGAAGAAAAGATGGTTGAAAACACTTAAGCTACTCAAAGATGTACTCTAGCAGACTACGTTACTCCTTTAACTGACAGGGTTGCAACGAGTATAGTGCGACCCAATATTCAAGCAAACAACTTTGAGATTAAACTAGGCTTAATACAGTTGGTGTAGCAGGATCAATTTGGGGGCAATCAGGCTGAAGACCCCAACTTGCACATTTCTAATTTCTTGCAGCTCTGTGATACTATTAAATACAATGGCATAACTGATGATGCCATTAGATTACGACTGTTCCTATTTTCCCTAAGAGACAAAGGTAAGAGTTGGCTACAAGCCCAGTCACAAGGGAGCATCTCTACTTAGGAGGACCTGGTTAGTAAATTCTTGACTCGATACTTCCCTCCATCAATGTTTGTGAAGATAAGGAGTGAAATAACTTGTTTCACTCAAAATCAAGGGGAGTCGCTATATGAATCTTGGGAGAGATTCAAGGAGCTATTAAGGAAATGTCCTCACCATGCATTTGAGGTTTGGTAGCAAGTACATATTTTCTATAATGGTTTAAATCATCCTACTAGGGCTATGGTGGATACATCTGCAGGTGGATCTCTAAACAGTAAGACTCTTGAAGAAGCTTAGGAATTATTTAAGACTATGGCTACCAATGAATATCAGATGCCTAGTGGGAGAGCAGTGATCAAATAGGGAGTTATGGAGCTTGTCACTCTTGATGCCTTACTTGCTCAGAATAAGAGTATTTTACAGCAGTTAGCCAACCTCACTAAGTAAGTTGGGAATATGCAAGTGAATTCAGTGAACCATCAAGTGTTGACTTATAATTTATGTGGATGCAACCATACCAATGGTGGCTGTGAAGCAAGTATTTCGGGTGCAATTCTTCAAGAGCAGGTTAATTACATGGGTAATCTTGCAAGGTCTCAAGGTAACCTCTTCTCAAATTCATACAATCTGGGGTGGAGGAATCACCCAAAATTTTCATGGAGCAATCAAAATATACTGAGACCATCACCACCTCCACAACATCTACCTCAGTCGTCATCTTCTTCTCAACCTCCATAAGATAAGTTATCTAATCTTAAAAGTATTATTGAGAAACTTGCTTTTAGCACTAGTACTTTTATGGAGGAAATGATGGCTAATTTTAAAAATCAAGAAGCAGTCATCAGAAGTCTAGAAAATCAAGTGGGACAGATATCTAGACAGCTCACAGAGAGACCTCAAAGTGGCCTACCTGGAGACACTGTAGTCAATCCAAAGGAGCACTATCACGTAATCACACTGAAAAGTGGTAAAACTTTGGAAGGACCAGTAAATGAAGTATCTAGTTCTTCAAGAGAAGAGAAAAATCAAGATGATGTTCTTACTGAGGATGTTTCCATTAAAGATGCACCTGAAGCAGAGGTTTCCACCAAAATCAAAATGAAGGGAGAAAGAAGAAAGAAGAAGGATTTAGTTTTGATAAACCATTTGACCCTTCATTGTATGCCAGACTTCCATTCCCTCAACGTTTGAAGAAAGACAATTCTCAAGGTTCCTGGATGTTTTCAAGAAGTTACATATAAATATTCCCTTTGCTGAAGCACTTGAAAAAATGCTTTCCTATGCCAAATTTATGAAGGATTTGCTATCTAAGAAGAGAAAGTTGGAAGCAAATGAGACTGTAGCACTTACTGAGGAGTGCAGCGCCATAATTCAATGGAAGCTACTGCCAAAGTTAAGGGATCCAGGAAGTTTTAGCATCCCTTGTACCATTGGAAAGTTAAATGTTGATAAGGCTTTATGTGACCTAGGCGTGAGTATTAATTTAATGCCATTCTCAATCTTGTGCAAACTGGGAATTGAGAAAGTTAAGCCTACTATGATCTCCATTTAATTAGTAGATCAATCAATCAGACATTCATATGGTATTGTGGAAGATTTGCTAGTGAAGGTAGAAAAATTTATTTTCCTAGTTGACTTTGTGGTCTTAGATATGGACGAGGATGATGATATCCCATTAATTCTTGAAAGACCATTTATAGCAACTTCGAGAGCATTAATTGATGTGCCTAGAGGTGAGCTTATTTTAAGGGTGGAAGGAGATCATGTGACCATAAATGTTTTTTAAATCTTTCCCAACATCAGATCTTCATACCCCTATTAACTGCATTAAAGGTGAATCTCAAAAGGAGTCAGTTGGTAAGAACTCTGCATCATCGATTAATATTGATTCTTGTACTTCCAAGATGGTTGAAATGGAAAAAGGTTCTCTCATCTCTCATAATTCATTATCAAGAAATCTGAAAGTCTCTGATAAATTGATAGCTGGTACCATGCCTGATGGTAAATTGAAATCCTCATGGCCTAGTGGATTTTCTAATAGTAAAGCATCTTCTGGACAAACAACAACAACTCAAGTTTAGAATATTTTTGGAGAAGATTCCAAGGGCGGTGACTGTGTATGGAGGCAAAAATTTGCGAAAAGAAAAGTGTCATCGTGTTTGTCTACTTCAAGCCACCATAAAAAAAAAAGGTAACATCGAGCTAATGACGTTAAACAAGTGCTTTTTGGGAGGCCACCCAAAATTCTTTCCCTTTTTATTTTTCTTTTAATTTATTATGTTTGCTTTTAATTTAGTTGATTTAATTATATGTTGTGTCCTTTTTGTATGCGAAGCTCTTTCTTTCTCAAAACTTAATTGTTTTTGGTGAGTTTTTCTATTTAAAAAAATTTAGGTGAGCAAAAAATTTAGGTGAGCGCGTGCTCAAGCACTGAAAGATAAAGTGCTCAAGCGCATGCCTAGTAGAGAGGATATTAATTCAGGGCCGTAGCCCAACGCTTGGGTGCGTGACGTTCGTTTTCTCTATCTTTGTTCTTCATCTTCTCCATCTTTGTTCTTCATTTTCCTTGCTTCCAAATCCTCTCTTAGCCCTGTTCTAGGAGTTAAATCAAGTTGCTTCTTTTTCATCTTATAGTTCCCTCTTTCTCCATTCATCATTTGTGCACATGTTCACAGTGCGCACTTTCTCTACCATTGACACATAGCTCAAGCTTCCCTACATGAACCCACTCATTTTTTCTCACTTTCTTGCTTTAATTCTTCCTTCATTCAGGTATGCTCAAGAATCCTAAATCTCAATTTCATGCTATTTTTTGTTAATTTGCTGGATTAGGTAGATTGGGGTTTTAGGGTTTTTGAATTGGGGATTTTAGGAAAAATCTAAAATTGAGCAATTTAAGTTGAAATTGATGATGCCCATTGCTATATTCTGTGAATGCTTGTTGATTGGTAGTGTTTGGTGAGTATAATTATTAATTTTGACATGCATTTGGATTAGTTGTTGTGCACAGTGTTGAAGAATATGCTAAATGTTGCTGACTATCATGAATACTTGTTGTGCATAGTAATTTTTGCTGAATGTAATATGTCTTATAGAACTAATGATTGTGCTGGTGACTTTATGTTATGTTAGCAATTCTTAGTGAAGAAGGTTTGCATATGTTATTATTAAGGTAACTGTTGGTAACTGTGTTTGGGTAATTTTCATATGTTCATGTATGGTGTGCATTTACAATTTTTGGTATTGACATTGATGAACAGTTGACTGAGGTATTGACTATTTGCGATGTTAGCAATTTTGGGTATTTAATGCACTTGCACATTTGCAAAATGCACCATGCACCCCATGTGTTGATCAAATGCTCACTATACATGCTTGCTTGATTTCACTCATGAGTAGTGTTATTTTGATGAATTATACATGTTAATGTTATCTTTGGGAATGCCATCAAGCATAGTTTGATTACTATGGAACCTTGCGATTTAGTCATTTTTGCTTGCCGCAATTTGGGTTATTCATTTTTTGCTTTTATTTTTCAGGATATTCATCATGCCAAAAAGAAGAAAAAGCACTATAGAAGAGGGCTCTAGTTCTTCTTTTGATCCGAGCTGTTTCCGCTCACATGCCCATGAGCAGTGATTTAGCAATGTGCTTGTGAAGCGGAATTTCATTTGACAAAGAGGATTCATTCTGAATGAAGATGAGTACCCGAACATTCAAGCACAAATTGATGTAATAAACTATGGCAAACTTTGTGGCCCTCCGATTATGGGTTCTCTGACTGTGGTTAGAGAATTTTATTCCAATGTCTACATAGCATCAAATGAAGATAAATACCAGAGCATGGTAAGGGGAGCAATCATTGAGTTTGGTAAAGATGTGTTGAATGGATATTTTGGCCTTGCATATGCTTATCCAAGCCAGTGCACATACCACGATCTACTTAGAAGGCGATTGGATTCGAAACGGGTAGTCCAAGAACTTTGTATGGATGGTGCTCAATAGGCATTGGAAACCAAAGGTGCACCAAAATTTTTGAGGAAGGTAGATTTAAAAACAATCCTGAGAATGTGGTGTACTTTTGTGCAAGCAAACATCCTTCCATGTTCTAACACTTTTGAAGTACCGGTCAAGAGGGATTTGCTTGTATATGTTATTATGACTAGTGGTGCGATTGACATTGGGAGGATTATTGCTTTTAACATGCACATAGTAGCCCAAGACACTTCAGGAAGCCTGCCATACCCTTCTTTCATCACAAGTTTATGCTCTGAAAGGGGCATTCATATAATTGGTGATTAGCCTATCCAGCCTACACCTCCAATTACCTCATCGATAATAGAAAGGTATTTTCAAGAAGACCAGGCAGCTCAGGCAGCATCCGCAGCATAAGCTCAAGTCCTAACAGCCCTACGACCTTGTCAGATTCTTACCACTACCCAACAATTGGATAGATTGGAGCATGTGTAGTGCCAAAATCAAAGAGAATTCAACTATACCATCCAATTGTTGTGCGGCATAGCAGAGCACTTGCACCTAGACACTGCACCTCTAAGCGATCCTCTTATGACCAATGAAGAGATCATGGCTAACATCAACTTCAGTGACTTTAGTGAGGAAGATGAAGAGGAGGATGATGATGATGAAGAGTAAGATTGATTTCATGCCAAAACAATAAGATTTTCTTGACCCTCCACTTTTATTTTATTGTTTTTACTTTTTTTATCTATCGTTTGCATTTTATTGTTTGTATAGTGGGGGCACTGCTTATTTTAAGTTTGGGGGGTAGCTTCACTGTTTTTGTTTTTATTTTTATTTTCTTTTGTTTGTTAATGTTAAGTTGGCTTAGGTGCCTCCTCGAGGTCGGAGCTTTTGTTGGGGGATGTATAGTTGTCGATTGCAAAAAAAAAAGATTTTTCTTTTCTTTCCTTTAGCCATTTATTTTTGCATTTATTTTATTTAATTATTTATTTTTATTGATTTTATTTTGCCATCATCATCCTTTTGTGTTTTGAGTCATTTTGTTGAAAATATGTATATCAATATGTTGAATTGAATATCCTATGGTTGCATAAATTATGGATTAATCTATTTTCTTAGGATAGCACATGAGAATCTATGAGTTGTATTTCTCTCTATTGTTTCAATTGTGTATGGATGTTCTTCCCATCTTGATGATTGATAGACCTTGGAATTTAATTGCATGTCAAGCTTAGAGAAAGTTGATAGGATTGCACTTGTGTGGATGATTTACATCTAGAAGTTGTTTGATTCTCTCTTGAGGCGAAATCCTAGGTAGTGCATGATTAAGGAAATGATAAAGGTCTTCTTTGGACCATTTGAGCCTTTCAAGCTAACTTGTAAACATAGTATATCTTTAGGTCACTTTTGCATCCTTGTTTATGTTTGGCCTCTATTTCTTTTCTTTACCCATATTTACCTTTCCCATACTCATATACAAAAAAAAGAAAAAAAAAATCCCTCTCTTACACACCCTTTTTTGAGTGCATATCTTTTATTATTTTATTATTCAAGCCTTAGTTATTTTCTATGCATGAAGTATTTATAGAGCTAAAAAAATTCAAAAAAATAAAAAAATTGAAAAGAGAAAGTCTACCCAAAGTATTGCAAAGAAATAAGTTTGGAATGAAGGTTGTTAAAAATTTCAGAAAAAAAAAAATAAAGTGTTGTTTCTTATGTTCTGTTTTGCACTTGTTTATTATTCTGAGGCTTGGATTTTGAAATTTGCATAGTTTGTATCTCAACTTTTATTTTCTTTATCCTACCATTTCTTTCTTAACCCATACCCTTAGTCTTACATTACAAGTTTTATTAAGACCTTTTTGATCCTTGATTATGTGCTGTTTACATTAGTGGAGAGAGAGATGAAAAACAACTCTATGGATGCAGGTTTGATGTGCATTCACAGTTTTATAAACCTATCTAGGCTTGTACTTTATGATTAGATTTGGTCTTCGATTCATGTTTTTGAGAAGTCATTTTTGCATGATAGTTGCATGTGAGAGATGATGTGATAAATGGATTGTGCATGTGTGACACTTTGAAATTAGATTGTGAAGCAATTTCTGAGGATATGAATGATTTTCAATACTCGGTATTATCATGTTTGAGTCTGTGTGTTTTGAGTTTTTATTTGTTTAGCCTTTTTGTTTTGTTTTGTTTTGTTTTTCTTTTTCTTTTGCTTGAGGACAAGCAAAATCTTAAGTTTGGAGGAGTGATGATCCTTTAAAAATTCATATTTTTATAGTTCAAATTTTGGGTTTTCATCCTCTTTTAATTGAGTTTTGTTCTCAAGTTTATTATGTTGCTCTTATTACATGTTTTATGTATATTTTTTGTACGTAATTGTATATGAAAAAGATTGGACGCTTGTATGAGCAAGAAAAAGAAGAAAAAACCATCAGACATCCAGCGCTTAAGCATCAGAGTCTCAACGCCTGAGCGTGCAACTCCAATTAGTGTCCCAGTGCTCAAGGCAGCGCTTAAGCACTGGTCGCGTAAACAGCAGAATTGATTTTTATAAATAATAAGTTTTTGCCAAATTGAACACACACTTGGACAGAACGCAGTAGCCGTCAAGAGACACAAACCCTAAAGTAGTGTGGGCACAATTAGGCTTAAAGATTAGGAATTTTCTTCAACTTTTTCACTTATCTACAATGGAGTTTGTCATATTCTTCCCTTTGTGTTCTTCTTTTTCTACGTGTAACTAATTTTTCCTTGTTAGGGGGGTGATGAATCTTGAACTTTGATGATATAACTTCTTTTATGGGTTTAATATATGTTTCTATTTCATGATCTACATGTTTATCTCTATTCTTAATGCTTTTCTAAACCTGATTAATTTGTGAATATGATCTTTTGGGTTAATGTATGATTTAAAAAAATTTGCATGAGCCTAGAACATGTGATAAACACCATAATTTCTATAATCGCTAGGAAAAGACGTTGTGGGTTATGTGGCCTTTCTTTTAATTCCCTCATTTATGATAATGCCTTTCTATTTGGGGTTGGACTAAAGGATTAGTTAGTTCTAAATAGTGTACGAGGATTAATATACTAAGGAATTGGGTATTAATTATTTTTGAGAATTGACCATAAATCATTGAAATAGAACATAGTTAAATAAATAATTGAATGTGCATTTAAATTGTTCAAGTGAAGTCAGAATCCTAACACTTTAATACCATTATTTTTCACCTCTTTGATTTATTGTTTTGCTTACTTATTTTATTTCTTTTAATAATCTTTATTTTGAATTTTATTTTTAGTTGAATTTGCGATAACTCCCTTTCTTCGTTAGCTTAAATAGTATCACTTTCAGTGAATTTAGTAATTAATAACTTAATCCTCAAGGGACGATACTCTTACTCACTTTTTATTATTTTTGTGATTCAGTACACTTATCGATTTCACAACAGTAGCCAATTACATTTGGTAATGTTCAAACAATTATGCCAAACTCATAAGCAAATAAACATTCAAAAAATAGAGTGTAAAAAGATATATTCATTCATTCATAAAAAAGAATCGGCCAATTACATTTGGTTAAACATTTGCATATGCATCATCAAATTTTTATCAGCAGCGAAAACAATTAAAAACAAATGTCCTAGGTCTAAAGATCCTAAAACTAGTTTTGCGGTGGTGGTGGAGGGAAATGTCTCCTCATGTCATACAAAGATCTCTACATAGCCGCTTGATGTTCCCTCATGGCTGCTTGGTGTTGTTGCATCTCTGCTTGGTGTTGCCTTATGGCTGCTTGGTCTTGCTGTATGGCTTCCATTTTATCATACATGGCATCCATGGTGTTCTTTATGTATGCCTTGAAGTCAACCATATTTGCCATGAGCTATCTGTCAGAGACCTCAACAACAGATTCTCTTTCCTCATCCTCAACTTTAGCCTCAGCTGCTACTATCTCATAACCATAGACCAGATGCCTTCTTCATCCTTCTTCATCTTGATATGTTACATTAAGGTTCCAAAGATGTTGTGATGAGTTAGCTTTGTGGACACCTCAGTTGCCACAATAGCATGATAATGTAGAAGAACTCCAGATATCAACAGAGTATAAGGAAGATTCATTTTAACATCTCTGCCTTTTACTTTTATCATGTGGTGCATAATGAAGTATGGCCAGTTTATCAGGATTCTCTACTTCAATGCCAAAACCATGAAGATGTCATCTTCACCCAGTGTAATTTCCTCATTGTGGAGCAAGGATATGTGCATAGGTGTAGTGTAACAGCCTGTCCTAATAATTCATTTTCCCAACAAAGAAGGCTGCTGTAATTTGACTAGGTCTGAGCATCCTACCAATCATGTCAGAGCGCTTGAAATCTTTCCAAGTTTTCCAGTTGTTCTCAACAAACTGATGGCCTCGGTATACTAATCTGAAGTATTCTTCCCAATTTCAAGGAGTGACCATAACTTTGATTCCCTTTACCTCAGACACGAGATTGTCACCCTCGAGCTCGAGGTTGCAGTAGAACATTCGCACTAGGTCGGGGTACAACTTGCTTCTGTAGGTGCAAAAGTTGGTAACCTCTTGGTGCTATAATAGAGGTATGAACAGGAAGCCTTAGTTGTTGAAGAATACTAAGTCCATGTATTTTGGCTGCACAAGATCTCTGGATTAGAAGAACTGCTTAAACTTGCTCATCTAGTCATTATTTATGGCCAATCGTCTTAGGTCTAGAGGGTTGTCAGCAGGAATAGTCTTTGTTCTGGAACATTTGAGGTTAGAGGAAGAAGCCATGGCAGAAGCTTTAGGGCCGTAGGTAATGGTGTTTAGGATAGGGATTGATATGTGAGAGGAGAGATTGGAGGAGGGGAAAGGTGAAAGGAAGTGTGGGTGGCTTAGAGATGGGCTTGGTGGAGAGAGAAGGGTGAGGCTATGGTAGAATTTGGAGAAAAAGATGGTGGCTAGGGTTTGGGTGAGAGAGGTTGCGCAGGGAGAGGCTGTGAGGAGAGAGAGGAAAAAGATGAGAATAAGGGAGGAGGAAGGCTATTTTGTTGTTGATATTTTTCCTTACATTACAAGTTGATGCACTATATCCTTTCTTGCCACAATGAAAACACTTTATGAAAGGACTTGTTGATGTGCTTAAGGAATAAAGAAATTCTTGTAGAGTTTTTGTTAGTTTTTGGGATTGTACCCTAAACCAGCCTTTTGAAAGACACATATTTGCTTCCCAAGCAATATGTTCAAATGATCTGTTCCAAAGGTAAATTTTGAAAGAGTATTTTTCAAATATTCAATTTCTTTTTCAAAAGTTTTGCATGATGATCAAGAAAAGGATGTAGGTGCATTTTCATGTGAAGAACATGTTATGCATGAAGAATTTGCATCAATCAGCCTAAGAGTTTCATTTTTTAATTTCAATTCCTCAATTTCTTTGTTTAAAGTATAAATTTGGTTTTCAAGTGAGGAAATTGTTTTCTTTGAACTTGAAACCATTTTTGCAAGCTTCATAGATTCATTATGCAATTCTTCAAATGCAACTTATAATTCATCATAGGAAGGGGAATAGTTTGATTCAAAGTTTGACGATGTTACCTCTATGTCATCTTTTTCTTCCTCTTCTCCTCTAGCCATGAGACATATATTGACTTTTCATTGTTCGAGCTATCAGTTGATTCCATATCATTATCATCCCAAGCTATGTAGGCTCTTCTTTCTTTCTTCTCCTTTGAGGATCTCTTCTCATATTTTTTCACTTTCCTTTGATAGATTGGACATTCCATCTTCATGTGTCCCAATTCTTCACATTCATAGCATTTAAGAGTAGATGAAGTTCATTCCCCTTTTTGATAAGCATTCTTTTGGGGGAAGGGGGTCTTCTTTGAACTCTATTCTTATTGAAGAATCTTCCAAATTTCTTTACAAGAATACCAAGATTCTCCTCATTTATCTCTAAGTCATCTCGATCTTCTTCTTCATCATCATCATTGACCATAGAGGAGGTGGCCTTGAGAGCAATTCCCTTCTTTTTCTTGTCAAGCTCCTCACTTTGGTTAAGTCTATTCAACTCTAATTCATGTTCTTGGAGCTTACCAAAAAGTGTGGCTAGAGTTATAATCGAGAGATTTCTTGACTCTGTAATAGCTGTCACTTTAGGTTGCTAATGTCTGCTCAAACATCTCAAAACTTTGTTAATAAGATTTTCATTATAAAAAGTCTTTCCTAATGAAGTAAGATGATTTACAATATATATGAACCATTTTTGAATTTCTTGAATGCTTTCACCTTGGTTCATTCTAAAAAGCTCGTACTCATAAGTGAGAGTATTTATCCTTGATCTTTTCACTTCACTAGTACCCTTATGGGTTATTTATAAAGTGTCCTACATTTCTTGAGCAGATTTACAATTTAAGACTCTAAATAACTCATCATACCCCAAAGTTGTGGTAATGATGTTTTTGGCTTTCAAATTGTATTAGACCTTTTTCTTATCATCATTGGTCCATTCACTCCTTGGTGTGTTAACTCTTACATCATTAACAACTTGTGGGGACGAAAGAACCATTTTCAATAGCAACCCACACATAGATCAATAGCTTCAATAAAAATCTTCATTCATTCTTTCCAATAAGCATAATCATTCCCATTGAAAAAAAGAGGTCTATAGAGAGAAGAACCTTCGAAAAAACTATTTGAAGAAGCCATCACTTTCTCTTAAAGTTGCTAAGCTCTTTACACAAAAGTCTAGCTCTGATATCACTTGTTACCAAGTGACTTCAAACTTAAGAGGGGGTGAATTGACTTTATAAAATATTTTTGCAAATATTTCACAAAACGTTTGAATATCAATTTTCATTGAAGCTATTGATTGATTGAAGTGAATAGATCAATGAGATCAAATAATTCATTCACAAATAAATAAGCTAAGATGAATAATATTCAAGCAAGCATATAATAGTAAAGCATCAAAGTAAAAAGATAGAGTTGAAAAGAGTAAACATAAGGATTTATCCTAATTCATCCGCCCCTTGTGAAAAGGATTTATCCTAATTCATCCGCCCCTTGTGACCTACGTCCAATCCTCAAGTGCACCACTCGAGATTTTCCACTAAACCTTCAAGCTTGAACAAGTGCTTGAAACCTTTACAACACAGAGCACTCAACACACTTCTAGGATACCTCACCCTTTACAACCTTTGAGGGATACCTCACCCTCTTTACAATCAAAGGATACCTCACCATTTTCTCTAGAGGGATACCTCACCCTCTTTATAGGAAATCAAAGTGTATAAGATAAACTCTCAAAAAAGTGGATTACATAAGTTGAAGCTCAATGGGTAGAAGGATATTCACACTTTTAGCTCATAAACAGAGAAATAACGATTATAGTTGGATGAACTCGTATTAATGCTCTATAAGACTTTTCATATTGATTTCCAACTTTTCTTTAATGGCCAACAACTTGTATTTAAAGCCCAAACAATTTAAGAGCCACTGGGGGGTTGTTGGAGCATTAAATGCCATCAACTAGTTGTTTATTTCCATTTCTAATATTCATGTTTATTTGAATAACATATATGTTATTAGAATAAAATTTTAAATAGCACATAACAATTTGGTTCTGTAACTTGTTATTCGAATAAAGCCCTTTTAAAACAGTTCCTGAGAAACATTATTATTCAAATAACAAATGTGTTATTCAAATAAACCTTTTAAACCAGAAAGCACGTAACTTGTTTTCAAGCTATTATTCGAATAACACCCTATTTTATTCGAATAAAACTTGATTAGAAGGAAAACTTGGCTCTCTGACTTTTGTTATTCGAATAAGGAAACCCTTATTTGAATAAACCTATTTGAATCACTTTTAAATGGCTTTTAAAACTTGCCAATTGTTTCTTAAAGATTCAACAAGCTTTTAAGCACTTAAATGTTATTGCTTAGGAATCCAAATGCCATTTTGAAGCAATGAAACCATATGTGCTATTTGGGTTCTTTGAAAAACAAGTTTAGAGCCAATGTGAATCCCTTTTTACCTTTACACAATGATCTAAGTCCTGAAGTTATTCTTGAAGGTCTTGGGCTTGATCTTGCCATCATCTTCAAGTTTGTTATCATCAAAACAATTCTTCAATGGTTAATAGCCAATTATAGTTAGAACCACCTTATTTGTACCTTTTGCTTCTCTATCCCCTTATGGATGCTCTACTAAGGTAAAGCAGTAGATCCCTAACCTTTGGAAAAATTCTCGGAACCTCTTGTCTGTGACCTAGGTACCATTATCTGTCACAAGAGAATGGAAAGTCCAAACCGACATATGTTGTTTTTCAAGGTAAGTCCTTTACCTTAGCCAAGGTAATCCATGCTAACGATTCAGCTTCTATCCACTTTGTAAAGTTATCTACTGCCACAATGTGGTACTTTCTTTGCCCAGCTGTAGGGCAAAAGGCCTAAATATGTCCATTCCCCATTTTGAGAAGGTACAAAAAATAGTGGAATTGTGTAGCTTCTTAGAGGGGGCTTGGTGGAGGTTGGCGAATCACTATAATTTATCACACTTTTTCATATACTCAGCATAGTATGCCTTCAATGGGTACTAGAAGTAGCTAGCCCTAAAGACTTTGCCTGCCATTGTTCCTCCACCTAAATGGTGCTCGTAGATGTCTTTGTAGATTTCTACCATTACATATCTGGCTTGGTCTTTGTCCAGACATTTTAACAAAGATGAAGAAAACCCCTTCTAAATACTTCATCGTTGAGTATGACATAAAAGCTAGTAGATCTTCTAACTTTTCATGTTTTCCTCTCTTCTATAGGTAAGGTTTTGTCATGCAAGTAATTGATTATGGGAAATCACTATGAGTTAGGGTTCTCTTGGATTTTCATCACCTCTTTCTTTACTATGCTTAGTTCTTTGATTGTTTCTTGAATCATTGTTCTGTTGTTACTGAGACCCTTAGTACTTGCTAACTTTTAGAAAAGGTCAGCCCTTGAGTTCTAACTCTGAGGTATATGGTTGATAGAGAAGTTGTGGAATCAAGTGGTCATATTCTATACTTTCTTTAGGCACTGGGTAAGTTACAAGTCCTTGGCTTGATGCTCTACCTTTACGGGAATTACTTTTCACTACTAAATCATGTGTGCTGATCTCCTAAGCTAACTCCATCCAAGCTATCAGGGCTTTGTATTCTACCTAGTTGTTGATTTCTTTGAAATCTAAATCTCAACAACTTCTCCACAACAATGCCTTCGGGTCTTTCTAGTATGATCCATGCCTTGCTGCCTTTGATGTTAGATGCTCCATCAATATGTAATGTCTAAGCTCCTTGCCATTGGTTTACCTAGGTGGTGTCATTTAGCTCGAGCAAGAAATCAAAGAGAAATTGAGATTTGATTAGTCCTTGGGCCTAGTAGCAAATGTCGTACTCTAATAACTCTATTGACCATGCAATCATTCTTCTAGCTAGCTTTAGTTTTCTCAAGACTTGTTTGATCGGCTGGTCTATCTTTACCACTATTTGGTGGATCAGAAACATTTTCATAGCCTTCTAGCTATGGTTATGAGGGCTAATGCCAGCTTCTCGATCTTCTAATACTGCACTTTTGGTCCTTGAAACACTTTACTGATAAAATATATTGCTCTCTGGTCTTTTCTTTCTTCTTTGACTAGTACGAAGCTCATGGCTTTCTCAGAAACTAATAAATAAGTAAGGTGTCTCCAAGCTCTAGCCTTGTCAACATGGGTGGGGTAGACAAGAAGTCTTCAAGCTTTGGAAGGCAACTTCACACTCTAGAGTCCATTCAAATTTTTTCTTATTTTCTGAGGCACTTGAAGGAAGGCAAAGACTTGTCAGTTGACTTACAGAGGAACCGAGATAGTTCTTTGATGCACTTGGCCAAGCACTGTACTTCTTCACCGAGTTTAGGGTTCAGTTTAGGGTTCTCGTATCAATTGCGACCCCGCATTGATTTGGATTTTCTTCAATTCCCCTCCTAGTAAGCTTAAAGCCTAATAGTTTCCCGGCTTCAACCCCAAAAGCACATTTCTCTTGGTTGAGTCATTTCTTGTGCTTCCAAAGTTGTGAAAGAATTCTTCAAGATCCGCACAGTGTTCTCCTCCATTGGGGTTTTGGTGATTGTAACCCCTGAAAATTATTTGTTTCATCATAAATAATCATTTTATAATATTTGTGATTTTGGAGAATTTTTTTGGATTTTTTCAGAAATGTCAAATATTTTTAATATATTTCTCATTTTGCGTGCACACTGAGCAGAGTCAGTGTAACACCCCGAAAATTATTTGTTGTTGATAAATAGTCATTTTCTAATATTTGAGATTTTTGAGAATTTTTTTGGAATTTTTCGGAACTAGCGATTATTTTAATATATTTCTTGATCTACGTGCACACTGAGCAAAGCAAGGAAAATAAAAATATTTTTTCCGAGGCTGGTAAGCCTTGAACTGTAAAAACATCAATGAGAGATCTTACTAAACCTAAGGCCGGACACAGTTTACGAGGTTTACATTTTTTGAGATTTTATCTGATAAATAAAATCGCAGTACGTTCTGTTAAATAAAATTATGCAATATGCTCTATTATCCATTGGACAATGTATACTGGCTTTGTGAACTGTAACAATTGCCCATTGGGTAATAGCTTGTAGTGAAAATCCTAATCACATTATTACTTTATTAGTTTATCACCTTATTAACTTATCTAAAGGAAATCCACTGTATGTCTGATCAAATTTGCTTTTGATAAATCCAACAAGTGTTGCCCTAATTTTGGTGGCAATTTTCCCTCCCTTTTCTCCCCACACTACACAGCCATGAAGGCCCATTTGGAGACCAAATACTCACTTTTCACTTAATTAGTTTCTATTCTAATTTCAAAACCCTAAAAGCCATCATCATTTCTACTTTCACTTTCTCTCTATACACTCATCTTCTTTACCACACCACACAGCCACACCTCCTCCAAGCCTCCAAAGATTACAAAAATTTCAAGTAACCATATTTTCCTAACCTCCATCACATTCTAAACACCTTTCTAGTTTGAATCTACTTGAAAAGCTACCATCTAGATCATCTTCTTCAAGCTTCAAAGTTTGAAGCTTTAGGGTAAGATTCTTAATTTCTCATATTCTCTTCTTCATTTTCATTTTAATGGTCTTCATCATGACTGTTTATCCTCTTTTCTCAAGCATTGATGTTGATTTGATGAAGTTGTAACTTTTAGAGTTTTTGGTGAAGCTTGGCTGAATTTCACAAAGAGCAAACAAGGAGATTCTTTTCTTGATTTCTCTTGGGTAAGAGGGAGATGGTCCACTTCAACCTCTATTGGTAGTGAGGGACTTTATTTTGTGATTGGTTGCGAGAAACCCTTGTTAGGGTTACTCTCTTTGATGTATGATTTTAATGGCTATGTGTTGATTTTACTTTGTATGATTTATTTGATTAAATGTATATGTATATTGATGACCTTAGATGGATTTTGTTGGATTAGATATATGAAATGGAAGTAAGGGCTCCTTGCCCTCCTCATTGTGGCTCATGGCCATGACCCTTAAATTAGGGTATTCATGATTGAAATTGGTAACAAGTAGGTGACATAACCAACCAAGTGAATAAAATGTGAAGGAGTAAAGGAAATTTTAGGGTTTCTACCCTTGGGAGGCCCACGGCCTCTAGGGCCATTGTAGGGCTCAATCATGTAATTTTATGTAACCTTGGATTTTAATTAATCAAGTGTTAAGTAGATAACAATGTGGTGGAGAGAAATTTAAGTGATAACCAAAAAGTGAATCTTTGGACCTAATTAAAGAACAAGAGTATGTAAGTCTTGGAAAACCTTAGAATAATTTTCTAAGTGAGTATGAATAATCTTAAAATAAGGAACTTAATAATCAAGAGAATTCCTCTAGTTAAGGATTTCATAAGAAATGCTAAATTAAAGTGACACTTAGTTAATTGGTTAATTAGGAATTAATTAGGGATTCATAAAATGGAAAGAATAAAAAATGAGATCTTATCATAAAACTTAGATTAATTCTTAATTAAAAGAAGGATATGAGTGTAAGTAAGATATTAAATAACTCAAATTAAAATTATTTCAAGAGAAACTTAATGAGAAGAACGTAGAAGATTAAGCCGTAATTTTCATAATGAACCCTAAAAGCATAATATATTATTTGATGCCTTGATGATATTCATTGTGGGTCCATGAATGGGACCAAGAATATATTGATGCTTATCTTGGCCAAATTGTGGCATGTTGTGGAAAAGTATATTATTGTTAAATATATATGAATATGCATTAAGTCATCATGCATTGTGAAAGTCCGATGGATGATTTGTCAAGGCTATGTTGTCTAAGAGTTTGAATCACACCTTAGTGCGGGTGCGAATAGACTAGTGTAGGTCATGTTGTTGACCTTGGGGGCGTCGGGGCGTAGGCATCTCACAGCAGACAATTGGTAGCCCCTCTGCGCCGTGGGACAAACCGATGCAAACGCACCGATGATCCGGACCGAGACACTGTCCTATATCGCGATCTTATGGGAATGCTATTGTATAAAGCCTTGTTGTGCAAAACTATTATTTTTTCTGGAAAGCACTTGATTTTAGGCTGACGAGATACTGGCATGTCTCCCTAATCATTCTCTCCGATGTTTGTGTCTAGCTCCATGGAGTAGGATTTTGATATCATATACATATGCATAGTGAGTCAACATATTATTTAGTATTTAATTTATATGATGATTGGAATTGCTATTTTATTGATGTTATAATTGCCTATAATTGTTAAGTTGTTTAATATCTACTACCTGATACTGCTCTTATTCTGGTAATGCTATGTGGGCGTCCTACGCCGTTTTCTATTTCTTACTACCATAATTAGTAATGATGTTAGATATCTCACCTCTTGTTTGTACTATTCTTATTCTATGAAACTTGGTTAACGACTGTAGAGGGGACAAGGTTAATTCTCTTAGATTTGACTTAGTTTGATCTTCTGCATTCGGTGATGGCATCAAGAAGGGGTTCTATTGGTTTCATCAAGATTGTGTTCACCGGGGGTGCCAATGCTTGGCGAGTCGACTAGGCCGGCGAGCGTATACAGTATGTTTGGGATCTGATCTTGACCGTAAGGAGGAGCCGCGATGGAGATCCTATTTTGACTCTCACTACATCAGTGCATCTGGAGTTTGCATTGCCTATTCGGGAGCTTTGGGGTGATCTGCTTCACACCCCTAGAGAGGACAAAGATTTTACGGCATCAGCTGCTAGGGCACCTGCCCATGAGACCGCACTCTGTCCTGTCCTTGTGTCTTCAGATGAGCCGGGAGAGGATCCCGAGGTGGATCCGATGGAGTACCTAACTCCTTAGACGTAGGCGTCGTTATGGGTAGTTATGTTTCTTTTGCATTACCTGTATAAAGGTTCTTTGGGGTATAACTGCATTTTGATGTATATCTAAGTGTTTTTGGGCGGTATGAGCAATATACTGTGCTATATATGTTTTAAGGTAATTATCCAGTCTTATGTGTTGTATTTTGAGTATATCTTATTAAATTATATTTTCAAATGACAACATGTGTATCTAATCATTCGTGGCTCATATTTTCTTTATATACATAGTAATTAAATTTTGGAAACTTGTTATTTGAGTCGTAGCACGCCAAAAATTTAGTGACCGTAGTATAATGATGATTGTGCCATGGTTACTAAATCGAAGGGTGTTACAGTGATCATATTATTAACATAAACTTCAATATTCCTCCTCATCTACTAGGAAAAAACCTTTTTCCATCAATCACTGATATGTGGCCCCTACATTCTTCAATCCAAAAGGCATAACTTTATAGTAATAGTTTGCTCCTTCTATGATGGAAGTCATTTTGTCTTCATCCTCTAGAACTATGCAAATTTTATTATAGCTAGATTAAGTGTCTATAAAGTTGAGCGCCTTATACTCAGATGCACCATCACCTAGCTTGTCAATGTTAGGTAAGGGTATGTATCTTTCATACAAGCCTTATTGAGATCAATAAAATCAACACACATTCTCTACTTCCCATTTAATTTGTTCACCATGAAGACATTTGATAGCCTAATGCTATAATCTATCTCTCTTACAAACTCAGCATCAAGGACGTGCTTGGTTTCTTTACTGATGGCCTTGCATTTTTCATCTCCAAGTTTTCTCTTTTTCTTGGCTATTGGCTTTGCGTTAGGGTTTAGGACTAGGTGGTGAAAGACAAACTCGAGGTCTATGTATATCTGATGATGTCTAAGTAAACAAGTCGGCATTCTTTTGCAGGGGGGTTATGAGCTACCTCTCATCTTCTTCTGGAAGTTGGGCGCTTATCTGGGTGAATTTGGATAGGATTGTCTTGAGTTTTACAAGCTTAAGTTACCCTTCGAGTCACAACCTATTATCTTGGAACTTTTTTCATGGATTAAGCTCTACCAAATTGGCATGGTGGGTGGTGGATCGGGTTTTTGCTATCCTTTTTCTTTACTTATTGGTTTCAAACAGTCAATATAGTATTACTTGGCTTCATGTTAATATGCATGAATCACTGCAACCTCACCTTTGTCAGTAGGAAACTTCATGGTTAGATATGGGGTGGACATAATCGCTCCTAGCTTATTCAGTGATGGCCTTCTAAGTATCATGTTGTAAGGATTGCTCCAGTCTATTATTAGAAAATATATATTGATACCTTTTTCTTTAATGCCCTCCTCTTCTATGTAAATAGTCCACAACTCCACTATCCTTTCATATGAACCTACTCTCCTGAAAACCCGACTAAGTTTCAATGATAAGGGTTGATCATGTTTTCCAGGATTCTTGTCTACTTGAAGACACTGGTGAAGATCATATCTGCTAAACTACCCTAGTCTACTAACTCCCTTTCGATGATAAAATTTGCTACTACAATGGAATATAAACCATGGGATCATCTTGGTTTTAATCAACTACTTGGAAATCTTCATTAGTTAAAGTGATTGTGGCCTTCTAAGTTGAAGAGGTGATATGGGCAGTTGTCTGGCCAATACTCACGATAGTGCAGATAGTTCTCAGATGTCTTTTTCTTGCTGACTCTAATTTTCTACCTCTGGTAAATCCTCCAGCAATTGTGTTTATAACTCCTTTAATTGTACCTTATCTTTCATCCTATCCACTATATTTTTTGTCTCTTGGGCTTGGGCTCTTTCCTTCTACTCTCCTTCTTTCTAGGCTACAATCTCACTCCCTGAGGATGAAGTGCTTCATGTGGCCTTATCGGATGAGATGCTCTATGAGGTTTCTTAAGCCCACATGGTGTTCAGTGTTGTGGCTGAAGGCCTTGTAATATATACATCCCCTACTTCTACCTTTGTAGTTGGGTCAAGATTTAGGTGCTTGTGGAAGCTATATGAGCTCAGCGGCACAGGTTTTTCTTGAGGATATCCTCATGGATATTGTTGAGAGGGTGAAGTTGTCATAGGATGGTGGTAGGATCTAGAGGGGTTCTCTTCTTCCAATTCCTCTTCCACCAAAACTATGAAAGTGGTGGTTAATGGGAAATAAGTAGGAAATCAGTGGTAGGGAGATTTTTACCTATTTCCCATAGATTGCGCCAGGATGTTCACGTTAGTCGAACCTTGGGTGGTTTTTAGCTAGCCTAGGCTGAGGGGGACCTTGGTAACAAGGTTGAGGAGGGTGAACGGAGAACTATTCTCAGATTCTCATATACTAAGGTCAGCTAAAAGAGTGGATGGGTATTGGTGTGTAAGTGGCTAAAGGTGAACTCTCTTTGAAAAGATGAGGTCACTACTACTTATAGGGGCGAAGGGTTCATTACCTTATAAGGGTGTACAGTACACCCCTATTTCACGTTTATCGTGCTAAAAGGAGAAGTTTAAAGGGAAATTCTATTACCTTAGGAGTGTATTAGATGCTACCACATGTCTCGTTTTATTAGGGAACATTTTGGTGCATAGGTCATAGATCTTTTGGTTAGGTCTAAGTGAAAAATAGATGTTCTTATCCTTTTAAGCCTGACGATGACATTTCAAGGCTGGTTTGTGACATAACAATGCCTTGGAATCAAAAGTAGGGTGTTCCAGGCTGAGGAAGGAAACTCCTAGGCTGGAAATGGTCAGATGGCATCGTTTTACTCCGGTACGATCCACAACCCCCTAATCTTGGAGCTCGGATGAGCATACAAGCTTTGAGAGCTTTCGTGGTTTCTTATCTAGGATGATACGATCCACAGTCTCCTGAGTTCAAAGGTCAAATAAACATATGAGCTTTAAGAGCACTTGTGGTTAGTTGTCCAGGCCAATACAGTCCACAACCCCCAAACTTGGAACTTTGGTGAGCATATGAGCTTTGAGAGATTTCATGGTTTCTTGTTTCTAGGTGTTCATTTCAATCCATGACTCTTTTCAAATCAGTTAAACTTTGGGTGGTTCTCAGCTGGCCCAAGCTAAGGGAGATCCTTGTGATAAGGCTAAGGATAGTGAATGAATGACTCTCCTCAGATTCTCAAGATTTAGGTCAATTGAAAGAGTGGGTGGGTATTGGTGTGTAAGTGGCCACAGGTGGATTCTCTTTGAATTACTAAGATCACTGTTACTTATAAGAATAAGGGGTGCATTACCTCACGGGGAAGCATAGGACGCCCTCACTTCACATTTAATATGATAAAGGGAGAAGTTTAGAGGGAAATTTTATTACATTAGCGACGTATTAGACATTACCACGTGTCTCATTCTATTAGGGGAACATTCTAGAGCATGGGTCGTAAATATTTAGGACATTCCTATCCTTTTAAGCCAGTTGATGACATTTCAAGGCCAATTTATGACACAATGATGCCTTGGAACTAGGAGTAGGGTGTTCTAGGATGGGGAAGGAAACTCCTAGGCTAGAAATGGTAAGATGGTATCGTTTTACTCTAGTATGGTTCATAGAGAGCTCTCGTGGTTTCCTATCTAGGCCGGTACCGTGCATAACGCCCCATGCTTAAAGCTTGAAAGAGTGCAATGAAGTTGGCAGTAACACAAGAAAGGGGGTTGAATTATGTTCCCATTTTCCTTATATCAACATTCTCACAACTTTCTCAAGTTGTTCAAACTTAGAGGTAAGAAGGTGCCAACTTAAACCAGTATGTCATTGATATGGTTTAGACTAATCAAGTAGAATAGAGTGAGAAGGTTGTGAAAAAGTTTACTGTGTTGATAAAAATGAACTTTCTTACAACTAAAAATAAGTATAAATGTTCTTTTTAAAGCTGTATTTTACTTCATTGAATTATTTTCTATTGAAAACTCTTCTAGGATTAGAAGATTTGATTATATAAAGATTGAATAAAAAATATTCTTTTGAGAAACTTCACTAGAAAAGTCAATTTACTTAATGTTCAATTTAATCCTTTATAAGTTTATCAAAACTAATCAGGATAAGTAAATATGAGGGAGAACAACTTAACACTAGGATTTATACTGGGCCACCCCAAAATCAATGCGGAGCTATGTCTAATATAACCACTATGATTTTCACTACCAAGAGTATTCTTTGTCAACCAAGCCTCTCCAAACTTCATTGCAAGTATTCTTTTACCACAGCCTGTTTAGGCTCACCACAAGTATTATTTTCACACAGCCTCTTTAGGCACACCTTCACAAAGGTTTCAAGGCCAAATTAAATAGATAAATAGCTTAAAAAATCATGAGATTTTGTGAAAATGTCAAATAGAGGATGGAGACTATTCTAAGAATAACCACAGGTTATGACAGATACCTGTAAGCCTATTAGCTTAGCTTCTTAAGTTTGTCTTAACTTAAGAAAGAGTAATATAGCTTAGTAGCTATCGACGATGTATACAAATAGTTATTAAATGATGAGAATAAAAATTGAATGAAGTACTCAAATTTTCTAATACCTATGAAAGTTAAAAAACTCATTAATAGAAGATCAAAGTATCCATAAGAGATACATCATTTCCACTTACATTGGTAGCAGCAGAAGAGAAATAAAATAGAAGAAAGAAAGAAAAGGAAGAAAAGGAAGAACAAGAAGACAAATAGAACACCAACAACAAAGGAGTATAGGTAGGGGTTGTTGTGTATCTCTACCATGGTCTATCTTTTCTTGCTTCTTAAATTCTACATAGTTGGGTTGGTTGAGAATTCCTTGTGATTTTCTATAATGAGATGGTTGCAAATATATAGGACTGATGAGCTTTAAGTATAGATATAAGTATAACTTTAAGAGTTTGAGATTTATGATATAAATAGAATTCTATGGGATTGATTCTTATTGGATTATCACATAGATTATAGATTGAATGATGTATGATGAGGTTTTAATGATAGGATGATATAATGGATAGAAAGAAATGGAGGTTGCTGAGTTTATAGCTATTTTTGGTCTGGGAATGCACTAAATAATTGATTATCAGCAAGTGATAATCGATTATCCATTTCCAGAAAGTCATGATTCGTGAGTGATAATCAATCACCCAAAAGGGCTAATCGATTATCAACTTCCAGAATAGTATTTTTTGAGTGATAATCGATTAGAACAAAGTGCTAATTGATTATCAACATCCAAAATGCAATGTTAGTGAGTTATAATCAATTATCTAAGGGTGATAATCAATTTTGAACTTACAGAATGCCACTGCTAGGCAGTGATAATCGATTAGCAGAGTTTAGTAATCAATTATCAGGTTATAAAATAAGACCATTTGTGGGTGATAATCGATTACCAAACCATGATAATCGATTATCAGTCCCCTGTTTTGAGTAAATAGAGCTCCACATTATACAATATGAAGAGATTTGATTGAGTTCACTAAATGAAGTGACTTATATTATGAATGTGCACTTGATAAACTACTAAAATGATGATTTTGTGCACTAAATATGTCTATGTCTACTAGAAAATGTTCTTCTCCTTTATAAAATTAAAGTTGAGCTAGTGTTGGATATTAAATGATGATTTTCTTATTTAAATTGTTGAAGTTAAGCCAGTATTGAATTGATAAGAATGTGCTCAAGGTAAAAGATATTGGATATGATCTTTGAGTAGAGGTGATCCTTAGTTGTTATTCCCTTAGTACTAGTAGCCCTTAGTATGATGTGCACAATCTTTTGGCCTATATTGAATTTCAGGAAATGAAACTCGATAAGGAAAGTGATCCGAAATTCTTAGATGGGATTTCCATTTGTTTCATTTTCTTAGATGTGAATTTCAAGAAATAAATCTCGATAGGGATGGTGATCCTAAATTATTATATGAGACTTCTCATTAGTTTCCTTATCAGATGTGGCCAAGGTTGCTGGTAGTGTAAGGAGGTAACATTCCCTCCCTTCCCAGTGATATAAGGAACAAGGTTCCTAGGAATATGATTAGAAAGATGATAATAAATGAGCACTAGTAAGAGATTTATACATGATTGAACATTTTCACATCATGGAGAATTTAGTTATCTAGATTATGGAATTGTTAATGAATGTTTACATTAAGAGAAAATGTGAATATTCTAATGATAGTGAATTATGACTCATACTTGATATATATTTTTATATAATCTATGATCTATTGGTGATGTGTTGGATTTAGATATAATGATTGATTATGAATTAGTGATCAATGATAACAAAGAAATTTCTACCTCAGGAAGAGAAATGACCCTTTTAGCTTTAGCCACCTTTCTATATATTATTTATTAATATGATTTAATTTTCTTAAAGTAGCTGATGTTATTATGATAACATTTTATATGTAGATTTACCGAGGATTTTAGAATTCTCACCCTTTGTATCTCTTATTTCCATGATAATTCCAGTGCGGGATTCACCTGTGGAGTAGGACAGAAGATGTTGATGTAGTATAGATTTGTCTATTCTTTTTGACCATTGCTTTGCATTTATATTTGTGCTGTGGGTTGTACATAGTTTATATGTACATATGCCTATGAAGGCTTAGTTTGTATTATTTGAACACAAACATACTAGTGGTGTTGACTTTTTATGTCTATATGGATTTGACTTTTCAGCCTTATATGTATAGTATTGAAAAATTTTACATTTTCATCTCAAGGTTCAAATATGTATTGGCAATAGTTTAGTTGTGACGTGCCTAAACCTAATTACTTTTGTGTAAATCTGAATATGCTTATAGTATTAGTTTTGGAGCGTCACATTATGGTATCAGAGTAGTTCATCATGGGTATGGATTGACTATGCTTTTAACATGTTTAGTTGTTCCTGTTATATGTTATGTATTTTCTTATCTTGATGGTGAGATATATGAATAGAATTGCATAATAACCTTAGGTATGACTGTTAATAGCTACTGTCATACTATTACATGATACTGAGACTAATCAACTCAATATGTATTATTCTGTGTGTATAAGAAACTATGGCATGTTACAAGCGAACTTGAGGAAACAAAGAACCTGCCAATAAGGATATGACAAAAATGACAGGAGCATTTAGGGAAATGGCTATTGCGATGAGGGAGCAGACTACCGTCACAAATAGGGTATTAGAAAGGATGGGAATAAATCCACCTCCACTATCAATAGATAATGTCGCATGTAAAATCCCAAATCTAATGCTAGTAGTATATCCGGAATTATACAAAAGTAATTAGGTTTAGGCACGTCACTATCAACTATTAACATTCTCTAATATTGAATTAATATATATTTGAGCCTTATGAGGGAAAAGTAATACAAATATAACTGGAAGTTCTTATTTGTACAAACTAGTACATCAATGTACCAAATATACAAACTAGGCCCTTAAAGACACATTTACTAACAAACTATGTACAATCAATTGCACAAAAGTAAAGACAAGGCAATGGCCAAAAAGTAGCCTATCCCACTTACATCCATATCTTCCACCTTACTTCGCAAGAGGATCTTATGCTGGAATTATCATGGAAAATAGAAATACAAGGGGTGAGAATTTTAAAATTTTCAGTATTATCAACATACATAGTGACATCATAATAATTTCAGTTGCTTCAAAAAAATTAAATCATTAAATAAAATATAATATAGAAAGGTGGCAAAAGCCAAAACAATTCCTTTCTCTTCTTGAGGCAGAAATTCAACTATTATCATTACTCAATGATTCATAAACATTCAACATTAATAGGTCATAGGTTATATCCAGAAGATACATATTAAATATGAGTCATAACTCTACATCACTATCTTATTTTCATATTCTCATAATACAAACATCCATAATTAACTTTATGATCTATATCAATTTTCATTCTCATGATGATCTAAAGATATTCAAACATATACAAATCTCTTATTAGTGCTCATTTATCATTATTTTTCTAAGCATATTCCCAGAACCTATATCATTGTACCTCAAAGAGGTAGGGCTTCCTCATACTTCCCTCGGTTCTTTTATCTAAAGGTAGGGAGGGGATGTGGGCCTCACACTACCTAATACTTGGTGATAGTCTGAGAATCTCTTCCTCTCACGAGGATCATCTCTAAAATTTATTTAGAATCTCCTCCTCTCAGGAGGATCATCTCTAATATCTAATTAGAATTTCCTCCTCTCACGAGGATCATCCCTAAAATCTATTTAAGATCACCTCCTCTCACGAGGGTTATATCCATTATCTATTTAGTCTATGAACACTTATTATTTGAATTCAATTACTAGCTCAACTTTAATAATTTAAATGAGCAATGCAATTTTTTGGTACATCTCATATTCATAATAAGTCTGCATCTCAAGGTATACTAAGTGCGTAAATAAAATAAGTGCACAATATTATCATATCATCATTTTACCAATAAACTAAGTGCACAATATGATTATTATACAAGTGCATCAAGTGCACAATATCACAATTTCACAGGCTCATCTAGTGCACAATATCAATACTTCACAAGTAAACTAGGTGTACAATGTTATCATCAATTCATAAATATACTAAGTGCACATTCACATCATTTCTTAGGCTTACTAAGTACACATTCATAACACAAGATGCTTCAATTAGTAATTTGAGTCATATCATAAGCTTCCATTTGGTCCCCATAGGGTAGAGAACTTTGTTTTCTCAAAACAGGAGATCGGTAATCGATTATCAGGCTTGGTAATCGATTACCACAAGCCATTTTCTCAAATAGAGGCTTGGATATCAATTGCCTACTAATGGTAATCGATTACTAGCTCAATTTTCACAAGTCAGAAGCTTAGTAATCGATTACCTATTAATGGTAATCGATTACCACCTGCACATCTCACCTATGGAGGCTTGATAATCGATTACCTACTGATGATAATCCATTACCACATTTCCAGTACCATTCTTTGATGGTTGGTAATCGATTACCAGCTTATGGTAATCGATCACCATTTGGGTTTTAGCAATAGAACAAGTCCTTAAACATACTATACCCAGAATAAACCTCTCTCAAATCGCCATAACAACAATACTCAAAATATAATCTCATCCAAAATCCATTAAGTTTAACAATAATAGTCAAACTAGTAAAAACCCATATTCATCATTCTCAATCCAATATCATCAATAAGATGAAGAGAAAGAACGTCATGAAATAGAAATTTTCAACCACTTTCATCAATCAAGCAATCAAACTAGAAAAAGTGGAAGACAGTAGATCTATGAAGAAAACACCCCCACCTATACTCCTTTGTTGATGGTGTTCTATTTCTCTTCTTGTTCTTAATTGGTTTTTCTTTCTCTTCTTCTTCCTTCTTTTCTCTCTTCCTTCCCTCTCTTATTTCTCATTCTAGTCTCTCTCTCTCTCTCTCTCTATCTTTTTCTCTCTTTCCTTTTTCCTTCTTTCTTTCTTCGTTCTTATCTTCTACCGGGGGAAGATAAGGATAAAGATAAGGGCAAAATATTTGGTGTGAGGAATTTATCTCTTAAGGATACTTTGATCTTCTACAAATGAATTTTCTAACTTCCAAAAGTGTCATAGGAAATTCTAAGACTTTATTTAGTTCCTATACTTATCCTTTAATAAATATTCATATACACCATAAATAATCACTAAGCCCTATTACTCATCCTTAAGAAAAGTTAAACCTAAGGTGTTAAACTAATAGGCTTGCAGGTATCTGCCTTAACCTGTAACCATTCTCAGAATAGTTTTCATCCTCTATTTGACATCTTCACAAAACCTCATGATTTTCTAAGCTACTTTCCTATTTAATTTGACCTTTCAACACTCACCCTGTGTTATTAAAAATGTCAAACTAATCTAGTTAATTCTCCAAAAATTGCCACAACTCATTCTAATTATGTGTAACTTGGAAATAAATTTTTCATATTTATTTCCATCATCCATGCAATTTATGCTAAATTTTGAGCTAATGAGTTGTTTTCCATGTTCTGTGTTATAGTATCATGCCTAAACTAGCACAAAAAGTTGCCAGAATTAATAGATATTTAGCACAAGTGTTAAAGAGCTTCTATAACATTCATTATGGCCAATAGGTTAGGGAGGATGTTACACAACATTAGTAAGGAATCAAAACTTTCATGACCTTTCTAAGTTTAGGAAGATTGACCCTTTGTCTTTTAGAGGAGAGTATAATCCTGTTAAGGCTAAGAGATGACTTAGGGAGATGGAGAATTTTTTTTACTATTATGGATTCACTACAAGAAATTTATGATTTAGCAACAGAATTGCGATGGATTAGCGAGAGAAAATTGATCCCTCGCTAAATTTCAAAAATAAATTCAAGGGGAAAACATCGAGTGAATGGCGAGGGAATTGCGAGAGATAATTTCCCTCGCTAATTTTAGCGAAGGAATTACGAGGGATAATTTCCTTTGCTAAAATTAGTGAGGGAATTGCGAGGAATGAATTTCCCTCGCTAAAATTACCTCTTTTTATTGTTTTTATCTTCCCTCCCTTTCTCTATTTCTCCATTGCACTCTCGCGAACGTTCCTTCTTTTTTCCTATTATTTTCATCTTCCCTCACTTTCCTTTATTACTATCTGACCCACCCAACACCCTCCTAGCTCTCAAAGCCCCACAACCTCACTCACTAACAATGATATCGAGCTATTGAGACCAACAAGGTCATGGCTACGTCGCGGGTCCTGGGTTAACGAATCTGGGCGAAGGCTCTGTGTGGGTGGTGCACGATGGTGGTTCATGCGAGGTGGATCCAAATAGTGGGTCATGGCTGCATCGCGGGTTCGGGGTCACGTTGTGATTGGTGTGGTGACTCGCGCAGTGGTGCACGTGGTTGGGCTCAGTTGCGACTTAGCAGAGGTTGAAGCTCTGGCGGTTCAAATCGGTGAAGGATGACAGCATGTCACGGTGGAGGATGGATCTGCTTGCGATGGCGTGCAGTGCGGCTGCTGCTTGGTTTGGGTCACCGGTTCGTGGCGCTGCTGGTATATGTACCTGTGGTGGTTTAGGCTCGGTGGTATTAGCCAAGAACGATGGTGGTGGTTAGTAGCCACCGGTGAAGAAGGATGGCTGGTGTCCCTTTCACCAAAGACCTTGTTGGAATCAAATTATTATGTTTGTGATATCTGTAACCAGGGATTCCAGAGGGACCAAAACCTTCAGATGCACCGACGGCATCACAAGGTGCCATGGAAGCTATTGAAGAGGGAGACGCTAGTGGTGAGAAAGTGAGTGTTTGTGTGCCTTAAACCTACCTATTTGCACCATGATCCTTATCCTTCCCTTTGGTGATCTTGTTGGGATAAAGAAACATTTCAGGAGGAAACATAGCAATCACAAGCAATGGGTCTGTGAGAGATGCTCTAAAGGCTATGCAGTGCAGTCTGATTATAAAGCACATCTCAAAACTTGTGGCACCAGAGGTCACTCTTGTGATTGTGGCCGTGTTTTCTCAAGGTGAGTCAGACTCTAGCTTCCATCTTAATTTCATATTAGTAGAGGAGCATTTTCTGTTGTTCTTCATATATTCTTCTCAAAACCTGTGATATTGATGATTGTTAATAAATATCTAAAAAATCAGAGAGATAGATTTATATCAAGTTTTGGTTACTGGCTAATGGGATTTTGATCACTTTTTCTCTCTATTTTATGTGTTTAAAGAATTTCTAGCTTTTACCTTTTTAAAATCTCATGTTTATCAATTTAGCAAAGAACTTCTAATTCTTTTGTTTTACTTAGCTTTTGACTTAAAAAAAATTATGAACCTAGGAAAGTCTAGTATTTGATTATGAAAACATTCACTACATGGGATGCAAATATGATAGTTCAGTCTAGAGATCTGCAACTCAATTGAATATAATTGTAGTAACGATGTGTTATAAAATTTTATAAAATTATACTATTCTTCATGTCATTTTAGATGGATATCCCTATGAAATTTGACAAGCTTGACAACATTTTGTGATATTGCATTGCTGCGTTGGCTTGTGTGCTTTCCTATTTTATTGTATTGAAAATAAAAAAGTTTTGAACTTTTGATGTGTAACTAGCTGTAAATGTTGGTCCCTGTTAGAAATTGTTGTGTAACTAGCTTTATAGTTTTGTGTATATTTTACTATGTAAGCTTTATTAGCTCCATCAGCTAGGAAAAGACAAAAAAGTGAAAAACTATCATCCATTTTAACTTATGCTAAGTTGAGCATAGGTTAAAATCTAGTGTTTTTAAAATCCATTAAGAGAATAAGAATTAGCTAATATACATTAAGAGTTTCCATGGGTTTTTGTAAATTCTATGGTAATTTGGTGATTTTTATGAATGCTTGAAGGAATTTTATAGACTTATCTTTGCTGATTTGGATTTGGAAACTCATATTTCTACCTATGACATGCTTAGTAGAATCACTAGCAATCTATAGACTGTAACTTTTGGTGGTTATCCTCAACTTGTATGAGTTTTCATTCATCAGAAGTGACATTTTACTAGTCATCTTTCTTCCTTTTTTTGGTAGAATTGTCCATGTTTGGTAACTGAATGAATGAAAATATGCCACTTGCTTCTGCTTCCATGACATAAAGGAGTGAAGAACTTGGATTCAGTTTGATGAACAGTGGTTCTAATAACCATAACGGGATTGCTAGTGATTGTCACCATAATAATACACCCATCCTTCTACTTGTGATTTTAGTGTCTCCTTTTCCCCACTAGAATATAAATGAAACATCTCAATGTTATAGCAAGGAACCAGCTGGAGGTAATTCGATGATTGATTAATGGCTATACAGAGGTAAATCATAAGTTACATCTCAATGTTTGAAAGATCATGACTATACCTTCATTACCATTTGTTAGTAGTCAAACTTTTCCTTGTGACAATGGATAGAGCAAGGTGAATGAATAGCTAGTTCCCTCTTCAACCAGAATGGTAACTGATCAGTCGCCTTGTGAGCTACTACCAGAAGATAATAGGAAGTTCTCATCACAGTCTTTCACTATTCCTCCTTTAGTCGTGGCCACTGGAAGCACCAGAAGGCAGGATCCTTCAAGTATGTGTTGTACTACTTAATTCCTTATTTTCTGTTCATGAACATTGATATATGTCATGTCTCCTAAAATTTCACCTTATTCTTAATAAGCAGACATATAGTTGATCATTTTTACCCCACCTAGTGGGAAAATGCTTGGTTGTTGTATAGTTGATCATCTTTAGTAGTTTTGTTGATACTAAATGAAATTTAGCCTTTTGCCTTGAACCCTTCTTTGTCTTTGTGAGTCATATCATATTTGTTTTAGAAGTAACTTATGATTTTTTTATTGGTCTTAGAAGTTTCTCTTTCAAATTACTTTCTCGTGTTTTTATAATAGTTTTGAGCTCTTATCCTTTCAAGTACAATTAGACCACTTTCTGCCATTTATTATCTTTATATACAATGAAGCTATTATTTTTTGAGTCTTCTAAAACAGGTAAGTGATTTTCTCAGCTATATTTTGCCACATGAGTCTCTTTATATCTCTACTTATCTATTTTTAAATATCAGGTAGAGATGATAGTTTGAAAACACAAACTTGCGTTGAGCTAATAGACAATTGTCCTCAACTAACTTATTTATCTCTTAGAGGGTTTAAGCTACATGATTATAAAGTTCGTGTACTGGTTAAGGTATGTTCTCTGGAAATTCTTAACTATTGCAATCTCTTGTTAAACCTGGATAATTTTTCTAATGTTAAATTTATTCATTAAACACTGTAATCATCCGTGTAATATTTAATTTCTGCATTTTTCTTAGTAATTTGTTTAAGGTTTAGGGAAAAGGGGGGAAGAGTTGAGAATGGAATAAATCTTCAGGTCCAACTGGTAATATATGATAATATATAATTACTATAGAATTAACTTTGTAAAATTAGTTCTCGTGAATCCGAGAAATACATCTAGTAGAATGATAAGATATGTTTCTTCTCCTTTGAAATAAAGTTAAGTGACATCATGTATTGTTTCAGTTACTATTTTCATTTTCCATTGCTAATGTTAAATTTAATAAGAAGTCTGAACATATCAAATAGAATATAAACTAACTACTGCTACTCCTCCCATAATATGATTAAAATTGATTGCTCATTAGTATAGGACACTGTAATCAGCATTTTTAGAGAAATATATATATTGGTTGACAACGGACAAGCACTAGTATAGCACAAGCAGCTTTCTTATTTCATCTTACTAAAATGGATGCATTGTAGTATTGCATATGTTGGAATTTTAGGGATTAGATGGAAAAGGGAAGGGAAATGAGATATGGAAAGGGAATATGTTTGACGATTATAGCAATTAAAAAGCAAACAAGAAAATTCAGGAAAACTGATACACAAATAACATTAAGGATATGTAATATTAGCAGATTCAGCACATAACATATCTAACAAACTAAAGGTCAATACTTATCCATCATTCAAGAATAGTATGATAAGCTCTTAGAAAAATGAAAATACTAAATATGCTTATTTTTATATGAATAACAGACATATTATGAAAATGATACAGAACTAGCACAGTTATTCTTGAATTTGTTACCAAGTGGCCTCAATACTCAAGAGGGGGGTGAATTGAGTAGTTAAAAATAAGTTCACAAATCTTTCGCAAATCGTTTGACAATCAATTTTCGTTGAAGCTATTGAATGATTAGAGATAATTGAATAGATGAGTTAAACACTTTTACTTATAAACGTAATAGCCAAGAAGACAATATTCAAGTAAAACAATGAAACAGTGCACAAAGATAAACAGAGGAGGGTTTAGAGAAACAAACACAGTCGTTTATCCTGGTTCAATCACCACTCCACTTGTGATCTACGTCCAGTCCCCAAGCAACAACTTGAGATTTTCCACTATATCTTCAAGCTTCAATGGGTGCTTGAAAAACCACTACAACCTTGAGCACTCAACAATATGGGATACCTCACCCAAAAGCTTGAGCCTCTATTTTCCAAGGGATACCTCACCCTTACAATACTTGAGGGATACCTCACCCTCACTAATCAGAATGTATAAGATTGAAGTAGAAGAAACTCTCTCTAGAGCAAGTGTTTACAAATTGAAGCTCTAATATGCTCTCAAGGATTTTTCACGTTTTTAGTCAGAAAATAGAGCAAGAAATGATTTTAAGGATTGATTCACGTTTTGAAGTATGATGATCAGTTTTTGATTCAAGGTCAACCGCAAATAAGGACCCAAGTTTCTCAATTAATAGAGCCGTTGGAGGTAGTTGGGCATGCATTTAATGCATTTAATATAGCCGTTGGACGTTGTCAGGATGCGTGTAATCGATTACATATCTCAGGTAATCGATTACATTGTTGTTCCAATGTTTTCTGAACTTTCTGGGCTCTGTTTAATCGATTACATTCTTGAGGTAATCGATTACATGACTTCTGACTTTGCTTGTAATCGATTACAATGCTCATGTAATCGATTACATGGCTTCTGACTTGCTGTGTAATCGATTACAATATTCATGTAATCGATTACATGGCTCGTCGAACGTGTTCTTTGAGTTTCTGGGTTTTGTGTAATCGATTACATTATTGGTGTAATCGATTACATGGCTTCTGACTTTGTTTGTAATCGATTACAACATCAATGTAATCGATTACATTACTCGTCGAACGTGTTCTTTGCCTTTCGGGCTTTGTGTAATCGATTACATATATTGTGTAATCGATTACATGGCCTCGACTTGCTTTGTAATCGATTACATTTACAATGTAATCGATTCTGCATTTCTGTTTGATGTGTAATCGATTACAAACATTATGTAATCGATTACATTGGCCTTTGAACACATTTTTCAAGTCCAATAACGCTTGTAAGTCATTTCCAACACCTCAAGATACTTGATTAAACATAAATCCTTTTAAGAGTGTTAGATTTAAAGTTGAAACTCAAGTTTTATTGAAAGCCATGTTTAACTTTGAAATTTCCCATTTATTTTGAAATCACATATTGAAAAACCATTTGAGAAATCTTGAGAGCATTTAACATTAATATCCTAAGTCTAAATAAACCTTCTATCTTCTTTCTTTGATCTTGATTTTTCCTTTTGCGCTTGATCTTCTCTTTTGCTTTTGTTATCATCAAAAACCTTTTGACATGCCTTAGAGACATAAGCATTCACATTCTCCCCCTTTTTGATGATGACAAACTGATCATAGGAAAAAGAAAGAGTTTTTGCATTTGTATATAATAGTCATTTAGGTACAATGCTGCCTTGAGTTTATGCATGATATTGGGTTAGATTTTGCATATGAAAAGCTTAATAACTTAAAAGGTCAATAACTCCCCCGTACTCATGCAACCTTTAATTTCTCATGCAACCATTAATTACATTTCATTTCATTTTCATTTTTCCTCATTTTCTCCCCCGTTGGCTTTATCAAAAAGACATAAGCATTTAAGAAAAATAGACAGCATGACAGCTATATTTCATGATTCCCAAATGTTTGCCATAACAGAAAAGCCACAAAGATCAGTCCAATCAATATTCCAAAAGCCAACCATTCAAAGTGAAAACAAGTTCATGTATTAATAATCAGCATGTACAAAGAAGCGTATCACAACCAGTAGGCAATAATCAAAATATAACCATAAAGGTATACCAATTTTATATAATAAAAGTCAAAACAAAATAAGTACAAGGTGGTCATCAATACAAGAAAATATCAAGGCAATAGGCCATGATCACTATCAGTGTCCTCGCTGTCACAAAAGACTTCACCCTCTGGATCCGCAGCAGAGTCTCCTAGATCAATGTTATCATCGCTGGGCATAAGATCGTCGTCAGAGTCCAGAAGCTCCTCATCATCAGCAGGAACTCCAGATGGACCAGCGAAGGATAGGGGATCCGGAGGGGCAGAGGATGTAGGGGGTGCAGTAGCAGCAGGACTCTCAGGAATAGGAGGTCCACTTAGGAGGGATCTAATGGAGGCAAGCTCCTGGTCCGAGTAGTCCATCCTCACTCAAGATGGTCAATCTTTTGCTCTATATGATCCATGCGTGTGTTTACGTTGGCGCTCGGGTTGCGCATTTCTTGGAGCAGAAGATCAAGAGAAGTTGGAGCGGGAGCAGAGGCGGTGTCATCGAGCCTCCTCATCATCACTATCCGGATCGTGATGGATATGACCAAATGTGCCATGAGTAATGTAATGCCACCTATCTTCCATCTTGTAGAGTGAAGCTTCTTCGAGTATGCAGCCCAATTGATTGGGGTCCCTTCGAGTGGTGTCCTTGGACTCTTGACCGGCCGAAATGCGACAGTACTCAAGGATTGTGGTGACCAACATGGCGAAGGGGAGAGCGAGTTCTTCTTTTTCTTGATGTCCAAAGCATATGCTCTAGAATGTAGTATCCCCAGTTTATTGGGTGCCCCTGTGGTCATTGCCCATAATGCCACTACATCATCCTTGAGGACTTGGGAGTAATTCCCTCCTCGGGAATCAATCCACGAACCAAGAGGTAGTGGAGAACCTTGTTTTCCATAGTGAGGCCAGTGGCCATTATTCTGCGTCTAGGATCACTTGGGGAGGTGGTAGCCAGTCCTAATCGAGAGAGAAGAAGCAGCCTTATGCTCAAACTCATGCCCCCGGACTTTTGCATTTCCACGAACCCGAGCTCCATCAGGAGTGAGCTTGGTAAGCCTATACCACTCTGCCATTGTTAACGTGATTTGTTGCTTTTTCACTTCAGAAATTATACAATTATCCTCAACCTTCAGGTTAGCATAAAAGACTCGGACAAGGTTAGGGTAGATGGCCTTCTCTATGCTCAGGAATCCCAGCAAGCCTAAGTTTTCTATTGTCCTAAAGCTTTCTAAAGGTTCACTCTCGCAGAAGGTGATGGGAAGATACCTGGGAGAGATGATTTTGCGAAGCTGGAAGTTCTTCCGGAACAACTCAGCTTTCTTCACAGTGGAGAAGTGCCTCGTGAGGTCCAGGCCAGATATATTACGTGAAGAGCCACTAGAGGATCCTCCAACAGCAGTCCCTGTTCTTGGGCGCTTCGAGCGATGAGAGGATTCAGCCATTGATGAGAAGGAGAAGCAAGGGATGAGTGATTAATGATTGGGGATGAGAGAGGGACGAGATTAGGGCAGAGAAAAGGAGATGGGGTTCGTGAGAGAAGATGGGGAGATTTGGATGAGGGATGTGAGGGGATTTTGAACGATGGGCTATGTGGAGAGGGGTTTTCCGAGATTGAGAGAGGTGAAATGACGGGTTTTGATGGAGATTTGAGTGAGAAAGGAGAGTTTTTGAGATTTGAGGTGCGTGGGAGCAGAAGGAGAGAACGAAGAAGATGAACAGGCCCAAACAGAAATGAGCTCTACGCGCGCCAGGAACATTTTAAAAAACCCTGTGTAATCGATTACATTGAGTGTGTAATCGATTACATGCATTCTGGTGGGTATGTAATCGATTACATTTTTGATGTAATCGATTACATGCTTTCTGGGAACCTTGTAATCGATTACATGGTTTATGTAATCAATTACCTGAGTTCTGTGTTGGTTGTAATCGATTACAAAATGTGTGTAATCGATTACATGCGTGACAGAACTTGTGTAATCGATTACAAAGGCATTGTAATCGATTACCAGCACTCTTTAACTCAGATTTTGCGTTCCAAACAGCATATAATCAATTTTAATCCATCCAAAACAGTTTTAAAGCAACTTAAATCAATTCAAATCATCATTTAAACATATAAACAAATCATGTTATGATTCAACTCATATAATTGATCAAAATTATCATTTTTACCAAGAATTTCACCCTTTTTGGTGAAATTTGAGGTTGTTGAATTTCTTGTCAACATTGGACATGAGGGAGCACCTACAAAACAACTTAGGGGAAAACTCCGACGCTCAAGTTAGTATGGGATTCAAATATAATGAAAATTCAGAGATTTTGCAGCAATGTGGCATAATTATACAGAAAAATACAAGATTATGCAGCAGAAATTAATTTATGCAGGAATGATCCAATATACCCAGTTCATTTCTTATGTAGAAAAATGCTTCTTTTGCTAGGGGTTTGGTGAAAATATCAGCTAGTTGCTTAGTTGTTTCAACAAATTCAAGTATGCAATCACCTCTTTGAACATGATCTCTAATGAAATGATGTCTTATTTCAATATGCTTAGTTCTAGAATGCAAAATGGGATTTTTTGACAAGTTAATTGCACTAGTATTATCACATTTTATGGGAATGTGATCAAGCTCAAGACCATAGTCCAAGAGTTGCTGTTTCATCCAAAGGACTTGAGCACAGCAACTCCCAGCTGCAACATATTCAGCTTCAGTTGTGGACAATGCCACACTATTTTGTTTCTTGCTGTGCCAAGAAACTAGTGAGCTTCCAAGCAAGTGGCATGTCCCACTAGTGCTCTTTCGATCCATTTTGCATCCAGCAAAATCAGAATCGGAGTACCCAATAAGACTACATGAGGCTCCTTTAGGGTACCATAAACCCATTTGTGATGTGCCTATTAGATATTTCATTATTCTCTTAACAGCACTTAGGTGTGATTCCTTAGGATTAGCTTGATATCTAGCACACATGCATACACTAAACATTATATCAGGCCTATTTGCAGTGAGATAAAGGAGTGAGCCAATCATACCTCTATATTTTGTAATTTCTACCGATTTACCTCCTTCATCCTTGTCCAAATAGCAAGAGGTGCCCATAGGAGTAGCCATATGCTTGGCATTGTCCATTCCAAACTTTTTGAGCAGCTCCTTGCAATACTTGGATTAGCTTATAAATGTTCCTTCTCTTGTTTGCTTGATTTGTAGACCAAGGAAGAAGTTGAGCTCACCCATCATGGACATCTCAAACTCACTTTGCATAATATTTGAAAATTCTTTACAAAGAGAGTTGTTAGTAGCTCCAAATATAATGTCATCAACATAGATTTGAACTAGAAGAATGTCATGCATTTTGTGTTTTATGAAAAGAGTGGTGTCAACTTTACCTCTAGAAAAGCCTTTTTCTAAAAGAAATTTGCTCAACCTTTCATACCAAGCTCTAGGAGCTTGTTTCAAGCCATACAAGGCATTTTTCAATTTAAAAACATGGTTGGGCATTTCAAAGTCCTCAAAACCAGGAGGTTGTTCTACATACACCTCTTCTTGTATAAAACCATTTAAAAAAGCACTTTTGACATCCATTTGATAAAGTTTGAAATCCATGATGCAAGCATATGCAAGTAGCATTCTAATGGCCTCTAATCTAGCTACGGGAGCATAAGTTTCTTCATAATCTATGTCTTCTTCTTGATTATATCCCTTAGCTACAAGCCTAGCTTTATTTCTTATTATTAAACTGTTTCATCAAGTTTGTTCCTAAAGACCCATTTGGTGCCAATTATAGGATGATCATTGGGCCTTGGAACTAATTCCCAAACTTGATTCCTCTCAAATTGGTTTAGTTCTTCTTGCATGGCCAAGATCCAATGCTCATCATTAATGGCCTCATTTATGTCTTTAGGTTCAACTTGAGAGACAAAGGCTAGATGATTACATGCATCTCTAAGTGAGTTTCGAGTGATTACCCCTTTTGATACATCACCTATCACTTTGTCGAGAGGATGATATCTTGAAGTCCTCCATTCCTTGGGTAGATCTAAGATTTTTGAATCTTCTTGCCATGTATGATCAAGGAGTCTCTTTTCTTCCTTCTTGGGCTCTATCTCTTGATTTTCCAGGTGCGTCTTTGCCAAGATTTCTGCAACATCATCAACAAGTTCCTTTCTCGGCTCATTTGGGTTAGTTTCATCAAATGCAACATGTATGGACTCTTCTATGGTCATAGTTCGTTTATTATAGACTCTAAAGGCCTTGCTTTGAATAGAATAACCAATGAATATTCCCTCATCAGATTTTGCATCAAACTTCCCCAAGTTATCATTTCCATTATTCAAAACAAAGCATTTACATCCAAAAACATGAAAATGTGACACATTAGGTTTCCTTCCTTTGTACAATTCATATGGGGTTTTCTTTAAAATTGGCCTTATTAGGGCTCTATTCATAACATAACAAGCGGTGTTAACCGCATCCGCCTAAAAGTACTTAGGAAGATTGGCCTCATTGAGCATAGTTCTTGCCATTTCTTCTAAAGATCGATTTTTCCTTTCTACAACACCATTTTGTTGTGGTGTTCTAGGGGCAGAAAAATTATGCTCAATGCCATGTTCATCACAAAAAGTTTCAAATTCATGATTTTCAAATTCACCACCATGATCACTTCTTATGGATGCAATACAAAAACCTTTTTCGTTTTGGATAACTTTGGCAAGTTTTCTAAATGATTGAAAAGCATCATTTTTGTGGGCCAAGAATAATGTCCATGTAAATCTAGAAAAATCATCCACAATCACTAATGCATAGTAATTCCCACCAAAGCTCATAGTTCTAGAGGGTCCAAAAAGATCCATGTGTAAGAGTTGTAAAGGTCTAGAAGTTGAAACTATGTTTTTAGCTTTAAAAGAGACCTTTACTTGTTTTCCTTTTTGACATACATCACAAAGTTTGTCTTTTTCAAATTTGAGCTTTGGAAGACCAATTACTAGTTCTTTAGAGACCAATTTGTTTAAGTGATCCATGTGAATGTGAGCAATTCTTCTATGCCATAACCATGAATCATTTTCTCTACTCATAAAGCATTTAGCATCATTTGAGGAAATATCATCAAGACTAATCATATATATGTTATTGACTCTATGACCAACAAACTTAACTTGCTTATCATCCTTTCCCTCAATTATGCAACAAGAGGAATCAAATATAACTCTATTGCCTTTATCACACAATTGACTAATACTAAGCAAATTATGTTTAAGTCCTTCGACAAGTAAAACATTATCAATAGATGATGAAGGGATCTTACCAACTTTGCCAATTCCAAGAATCTTCCCTTTGTTGTTGTCACCATATGTGACATGACCATGTTTCTTGTGTGTAAGGGAGGAGAACTTGGAGCCATCACCGGTCATGTGCTTGGAGCAACCACTATCAAGATACCAACTTGAGCTCTTGGTCTTCAAGCACACCTACAACACACATTCAAGATTTAACTTTTGGTACCCAAATTGTTTTGGGTCCTTGTGTGTTAGAATTAGGTATGGTGCCTTTAGGGACCTAAACCCTTTTGATTCCAACCTTGGTGTTTATGTTCTTTCTAACATTGCAAGTGGATGCACTATGCCCTTTCCTACCACAATGAAAACATTTAACAAAGGGGCTACTTGAAGTTTTTGAGGAAACAAAGAAGTTCTTATAAGACTTTTGATGGTTGTTTGGATTAAATCCCAAACCGGCTTTTTGGAAAATACATTTTTGTCTCCCTAACAACACATTCAAGTTGTCTCTTCCAAAAGTGAATTTCGCAAGAGTGTTGTTTAAGTCTTCAATTTCTTTTTCAAAAGCTTTGCATGATAAACAAGGTAATGATATGGATGCATTATCATGTGAGGAACAAATCATGCATGATGAATTAGCATCTATGAGTCCTAAAGTCTCATTTTCAATTTTAAGTTCATTTATCTCCTTGGTTAAAGTAGAAATTTTCTTTGTCAATAGGGAGATAGTTTTATTGGAAGACAAAATCATTTTTGTGAGCCTCAAAGATTCATCATGCAATTCTTGAAAGGCATCTTGCAATTCATCATAAGAAGGTGGAGGTTCTAGGTTAGAAGAGGTTACCTCGGTGTCGCTTTCTCCACTTTCTTCTCCTTGAGCCATGAGGCAAAGATGGGCTTCTTCATTTTCTGAATCGTCGGAAGAGCTTAAGTCATTGTCCTCCCAAGCTATATATGCTCTTCTTCCTTTCTTTTCCTTGGAGGGTCTTTTCTCAAACTTCTCCGTCTTCTTGAGATATATAGGACACTCCATTTTCATGTGCCCCGGTTTTCCACATTCGTAGCATTTTGGAGGAATAGAGGATCCTTCTCCTTTGTGATATGCTTTCTTTTGAGGAAAGGGTGGTCTTCTTTGAAATCCCTTTTTCTTCAAGAATCTTCCGAATTTTCTCACAAGAAGACTAAGATTCTCCTCACTTAGCTCAATATTTTCAGCATCCTCTTCACCATCTTCATCATCATCTTCAAGTATGGAAGAGGTGGCCTTGAGTGCAATTGCCTTCTTCTTTTTGTCATGTTCTTCATTTTGATTGAGCCTATTTAGTTCCAGCTCATGCTCTTGAAGTTTTCCGAATAGGGTGGCTAGAGACATGGTTGATAAATCTCTTGATTCCGCAATCGCCGTTACCTTGGGTTGCCAATTCCTGCTTAGACATCTCAAGACTTTGTTAATAAGATCCTCATTAGGAAATGTCTTTCCCAATGAGATGAGATGATTAACAATATGAGTAAATCTCTTTTGCATATCTTGAATACTCTTACCTTGATTCATTCTAAACAATTCATATTCATGAGTAAGAGTGTTTATTCGAGATCTTTTTACCTCACTAGTACCTTCATGAGTTACTTGTAGGGTATCCCACATTTCTTTTTGCGGTCTTACAATTTGACCCCTAAAGAATTCATCATACCCCAAAGATGTGGTGATGATGTTCTTGGCTCTCAAATTATATTGAACCTTCTTTTTATCATCATCGGTCCAATCACTTCTAGGTGTATTAATTGTCACACCATCCTTAGTTTGTGTAGGGACAAAAGCACCATTTTCAACTGCGTCCCACACATCTAAGTCAATAGCTTCAATAAAAATTTTCATCCTTTCTTTCCAATAGGCATAACCATCCCCATTGAAATAAGGAGGTCTATTTATAGAAGAACCTTCATTTGAAAAACCATTTGAAGCCATCACTTCTCTTGAAGCTGCTAAGCTCTTTATACAAGAGTCTAGCTCTGATACCACTTGTTACCAAGTGGCCTCAATACTCAAGAGGGGGGGTGAATTGAGTAGTTAAAAATAAGTTCACAAATCTTTCGCAAATCGTTTGACAATCAATTTTCGTTGAAGCTATTGAATGATTAGAGATAATTGAATAGATGAGTTAAACACTTTTACTTATAAACGTAATAGCCACGAAGACAATATTCAAGTAAAACAATGAAACAGTGCACAAAGATAAACAGAGGAGGGTTTAGAGAAACAAACACAGTCGTTTATCCTGGTTCAATCACCACTCCACTTATGATCTACGTCCAGTCCCCAAGCAACAACTTGAGATTTTCCACTATATCTTCAAGCTTCAATGGGTGCTTGAAAAACCACTACAACCTTGAGCACTCAACAATATGGGATACCTCACCCAAAAGCTTGAGCCTCTATTTTCCAAGGGATACCTCACCCTTACAATACTTGAGGATACCTCACCCTCACTAATCGAATGTATAAGATTGAAGTAGAAGAAACTCTCTCTAGAGCAAGTGTTTACAAATTGAAGCTCTAATATGCTCTCAAGGATTTTTCACGTTTTTAGTCAGAAAACAGAGCAAGAAATGATTTTAAGGATTGATTCACGTTTTGAAGTATGATGATCAGTTTTTGATTCAAGGTCAACCGCAAATAAGGACCCAACTTTGGTATTTATAAGTTTCTCAATTAATAGAGCCGTTGGAGGTAGTTGGGCATGCATTTAATGCATTTAATATAGCCGTTGGACGTTGTCAGGATGCGTGTAATCGATTACATATCTCAGGTAATCGATTACATTGTTGTTCCAACGTTTTCTGAACTTTCTGGGCTCTGTGTAATCGATTACATTCTTGAGGTAATCGATTACATGGCTTCTGACTTTGCTTGTAATCGATTACAATGCTCATGTAATCGATTACATGACTTCGACTTCTTTGTGTAATCGATTACAATATTCATGTAATCGATTACATGGCTCGTCGAACGTGTTCTTTGAGTTTCGGGTTTTGTGTAATCGATTACATTATTGGTGTAATCGATTACATGGCTTCGACTTTGTTTGTAATCGATTACAACATCAATGTAATCGATTACATTACTCGTCGAACGTGTTCTTTGCCTTTTCGGGCTTTGTGTAATCGATTACATATATTGTGTGAAATCGATTACATGGCCTCTCGACTTGCTTGTAATCGATTACATTTACAATGTAATCGATTCTGATCTTCATTTGTTTGATGTGTAATCGATTACAAACATTATGTAATCGATTACATTGGCCTTTGAACACATTTTTCAAGTCCAATAACGCTTGTAAGTCATTTCCAACACCTCAAGATACTTGATTAAACATAAATCCTTTTAAGAGTGTTAGATTTAAAGTTGAAACTCAAGTTTTATTGAAAGCCATGTTTAACTTTGAAATTTCCCATTTATTTTGAAATCACATATTGAAAAACTATTTGAGAAATCTTGAGAGCATTTGACATTAATATCCTAAGTCTAAATAAACCTTCTGTCTTCTTTCTTTGATCTTGATTTTTCTTTTTGCGCTTGATCTTCTCTTTTGCTTTTGTTATCATTAAAAACCTTTTGACATGCCTTAGAGACATAAGCATTCACAGAATTTTTTAGAATTTAGACAACTACTCACTTGTCGCTTACTTCTCTTGCTTTTCACTCTGTTGCATATGCCAATTAGAGAGGCCTACCATGTTGCTTTCCATCCAAGTAAGCATAGGCTGTGGAAACATGCTAAGGCTCGCTAGAATGATAAAAGACAAAAGCCAACCATTGTCTTGCAAATCGTATGTTGGAGAACTTGCAAAATTAATGAATAATACTTTCAAATTTGTACAACTTTGTCTTAAGCATAATGAGTAAATAATCTTTATAAGAAAAATAATGTGTATGATCTGGATACCTTAATCAATTTAGCAATATCCTTGCAATCTTGGAGATGATAATGGTTTTTCTTTATGTGTGTTTCCATTGAGTTTTGGATCATGTCAGGTGTCGTATGGCTCAGTGTGTGGCAATCATGGTCCAACCTTTGACATGGATTTGTCTGAATTTTTGGATGGAGGGAAGCCAATCTCATATGAAAAAGCAAAGAAATACTTTGCTCAAGATCCTTCCCAAAAGTGGGTAGTATTATGAATCATTTTATATGCATTAGACATTTTTGCCTTTTTATTATACTAATATGATTACTACTGCTTAGATATAAATTAGATATAAATTATCAAGTTCCAAATTGTGCTGTGATGGTGGCATAGTGTACGTGTGCATGAGTGGAGTAGGTGTGTAGTGTAGGTCTGGTGGCTTTTGCCTTTTTTCTTGTTGTGATTAGGATTAGCCAACGATTTGCGAGGGAATAGCGAGGGAAATTAGTGACAGATTAGCGAGGGATTAGCGACAGATAATAAACCCACTTTTTTTCTAGCTATGAATGGGATTAGCGAGGGAATAATGAGGGATTAGCGATAATTTTTTTTTTACTATGACTTTGGATTAGCGAGAGATTTGTGAGGGAATAGTGAGGGAAATTAGCTAAGGATTTGTGAGGGAATAGCGAGGGAAATAGATCCAAATTTTCCAAAACTATAGGACAGAATGTCCCTCACTGATTTGCGAGGGAACATAGGTGCCATTTTTTTAAAAATTGTGAGGGATTAGCGACGGATTAGAGAAGAAATTATTCTATCGCTACTTAGCGATGAAAAAAAATTAATGGATGTGTCCCTCGCTAATCCCTCGCAAAAATATTTTGTGAGGGATTAGCGAGGGACATTTCCCTCGCTACTTTGAGAATTTCTTGTAGTGGTTGTACAGATGAACAAATTGTTACTTTTGCCTCTTATATGCTAGTAGGAGAGGCAAAAAGTTAGTGGACTAATGCCAAGATATTGTTAGAAACAGAAGGATCCCAAATCACTTGGAAGGTATTTAGAACTGCTTTTTTAGATAAATACTTTCCTAAGAATTTGAAAAATGCAAGAGTTAGAATTCTTGAAGTTAGAACAAGGAAATATGTCTATGGGCCAATATGTGACCAAATTTGAGGAGTTTTCTAAGTTCTCTTACTTTAGATACAATCCTGATGAAGAAAGGAAATATGTAAAATTTGAAGCAAGATTGAGAGAAGACATTAAGAGAGCCATAGTAAATATGGAGATTAGAGATTTTCCTACCTTGCTCAATAAGTGAAGGATTATATAGGCTTATGACTTCAAGCCTCCATAGGAGCAAAGGTCATAGAACTTCCAAAAGAGGAAGAGGATGGATGATAGGTTCAAAAGGGGTGCTTCTTAGCCTAAGTACCCACAAGACAAGGTAAAGCAGGTTTAGGTAGAACCTTAGGGGACAAAGTGTACTAAATGTGGAAGGCATCATGGTACTAAACTGTGCATGATAGATCAGATGTTGTGGTATACTTGTGGCAAACCAGGGCATTACGCCAGGAATTGCCTTCAAAGATAGGGAGCAACACCTAACCCTAGACCCCAAACCAAGGGAAGAGTCTTTACTTTGAGTGGTAAAGAGGTGACTCAATCTTCCGATCTTATACAAGGTAAATGTATAGTTAAAAATAATCTTTTAATTGTATTATATGATTCAAGAGCATCTCATTCCTTTATTTCTTATGTGTTAGTGAAATATAATTAGGTTTGATATATTGGGCTGGGCCTTACTTTTGTATATCAATAGCTCTAATAGTCTAATATAAATATAGTGTTAGGGTGGCTAATTATTTTTAAGTTAGCTACTCTTTTTTTCTGTTTTACCTCTCATGCTTCTCTTCTTCCCCATCTCTCTTTTCTCTTTACATGGTATCTAGAGCCAGAAATAAACCCTAATCTGCCATTTCCCAAAAAAAAATAAAAAAAATTATACCTGTGTGTTCGAAATCTGTCGATCTACCTTTTTCTAAGGTTGATTTATTTTTTCAAGCACTGCTGAGGTCCAGATCGGGGGTTTTTGTTGCTGTTTGGGCATGACGACTTCACGCTAATGTACTGAACAGTGGCCAGGGGTGCCATGCGTCCAGTTTCTGACGACAAGGGGTGTCGCCGCTGGCTAAGGGAGCCGCGACTGGTGTTTCCGGCGACCAGGGGTGTCGCTGCCAGCCAGGGGTGCTGCGTTTTAGTGTTTTCAGTCGTGGTTTGACGTTTTCCAGCGAGCACAGTCCGTGATTTGGGCATTTTCAGGCGTACTTTGACATTTTCTTTTGTACCCAGTCCTCTTGCTGTGTTTTTGGGTGCCATTTGAGGGTTATCAATTCTGTTGAAGCTTTTTTCGGTGGTGTTTAGGTGTTTCCAATGCCGTTTGGGTGTTTTTTCTTTGAGCCCAGCATTTTTTATGTTGTTTGCAGTATACGATGATGACTCTTTTCTTTTTCTCTGATGGCTAATCCTACTCATGATTCCAATTCCACCAGTTCTGATGAATCTAAAAAGTCAATGAAACCTACCATTATGCCTGAGGTCATATCTGCTTCTGTCCGCATTACTGATGATAAGTTTGATGGGAAATACTACACAGAATGGCGTAAAACTATTACCATGTTTCTCACTGGGATTGAGAAAGAAGATCATCTAATAGATGATCCACCGATATCTAAAACTAGGCGTGATCGGTGATTGCAAGAAGATAATCGCCTCTTTGGTATGATCAACAAAACCCTTGATACTTCCATTAAGCATGTTGCCTCTCACTGTGATACTGTGAAAGAGTTATGGGAGTATATGGAGTTTCTTTCTTCTGGGAAAGCTAACTTAACTCGTCTTTATAAGGTGTCACAGGCGTTTTATGGACCAGCACAGCAAGATAAGTCTCTTCATGGGTGTTTTACTGACTTTAAGCGTACTTATGAGGAATTAAATGACCTCCAATCTATCTCTACTGATGTTAAATAGATGCACTTATAGCGGGAATAGCTGGCAGTTGTGAGTTTCTTGTCTGGATTATCCTCTGAGTTCAGTGCCGCTTATGATCAGCTATTGACGGGTTCTGATCATATGACCCTTGCTGATGTTTATCGCCGCCTCCTGCACACTCATCATGAGTTATATTCTGATTCTTCTTCTGGATCACCGGCTGCTTTGGTTGGTCGTGATGGCGCTAGAACAGGTAGAGGTGGAGGTCGTAGTCGTGGTAGAACATGTGGTCATTTTGGTGGTCGTGATACTGGTTGTGATGGTAGTTTTTCTGGTGGCTGTGATGGTGGTTCTTATTTTTGTTATTACTGTGGGGAGGAAGGCCATATTAAGAAGAACTGTTGGAAGTTGAATGGGAAACCTAGTTCTTCCCAAGATCAGCGTTATGCTCATGCGGCAACTCAAGAGGGTCTTTTGTCCACACCTATCACTGCTCCTCAAACACAGGGTCTCAGAACCATTACCATGTCTGGTGCTAAATTTAAGGCTTACACTCAATTCCAGGCCTCACAGGGTATTGGTCCTTCTTCTACTGCTACTCTTGTCCAGTCAGGTAATCCCACTGCTTGTCTCACTTCTTCCTCTCATACATGGGTCATTGATTATGGCGCCACAGACCATATGACAGGTAATACTGGTATTCTTTCCTCTTTTCTTTCCACTTCTTCCTTACCAAATGTCACTCTTGCTAATGGTTCCTCAGCCCCTGTTATTGGTAATGGGGTTGCCCATCCTTCATCCTCTCTTTCCTTACATTCTGTATTATGTTTACCGCATTTTCCTTTTAATCTTTTGTCTGTCAGTAAAATTACTAATAATCTGAATTGTAGTGTTCACTTCTTTCCTACATATTGTTTATTTCAGGATCTTAGGACGAAGAAGGTGATTGGTAGAGGTCGTGAATCCAGTGGCTTATATGTTTTGGAATCCACCATTTCGAGACCATTGTCAGTTGTTTGTTCTGCATCCACTTCTTCATTTCATCTTCATTGCCGGCTTGGACATCCACCTTTGCAGACATTAAAGAAGTTGTGTCCTAGTTTAGAGTCTTCATTTGTTTTGAATTGTGAGTCTTGTCAGTTTACTAAACACCATAGAGGATCTTTTCCTCCTAGAGTCAACAAGCGTGTTACTTTTCCTTTTACTTTAGTTCATTCAGACATTTGGGGGCCTTGTCCCGTTGATTCTAAAGTTGGTTTTCGTTATTTTATTACTTTTGTCGATGATTACTGTTGTGTTACTTGGCTTTATTTAATGAAAAATTATTCTGAGGTGTTTAATATATTTCATTCCTTTTGTGCTGAAGTTCAAACTCAATTTAATATTACTATTCACACTCTTCGTAGTGATAATGCTAAAGAATACTTGTCTGCCCCTTTTATATCTTTTTTGCAAGAACATGGTATTATTCATGAAACCTCATGCATTGTCACTCCTTAACAAAATGGGGTGGCAGAAAGAAAGAATCGATATTTACTTGAAGTTACTCGTGCTCTTTTATTTGAAATGAAAGTTTCTAAACATTTTTGGGCTGATGATGTGTCTACTGCATGTTATTTAATTAATTGTCTTCCTTCATCTATTCTTAATGGTCAAATCCCTCATTCCTTGCTTTATCCCTCTCAATCTCTATTTGCTCTCCCTCCTAGAATTTTTGGTTGCACTTGTTTTGTGCAGGATGTTCGCCCTTAGGTCTCCAAGTTAGATCCTCGTTCTCTTAAATGTATCTTCCTTGGTTATTCTAAAAATCAAAAAGGGTACCGGTGTTATTTTCCTGATTTACGTCGGTATCTTGTTTCCGCCGATGTGACATTCTTTAAAATCATTGCCTTCTCGTCTGAGTCTACCCCTCCATCTCCTGCAGATAATGATGAGGACTTTTTGGTATATTCTTTCCCTACTACAAGTACTTCCTCTTCTCCTTCTTCTTAGTCTCGTCCCTTCCCTCATCCTCCTGTGCTCCACCATTATGTTCGACGTAATCAGCAACCTACTGTGGTCAGTTCTACTCCTCCAGATGCTACGGATTCATTGCCTGTTCTAGTTCCTGCTTCCTCTCCAGATTCTGATACATTCTCTCCTGTTGCTAAACTTGCCTCTGTTCGTATCTTTATATCTCTTGCAGCTAGTCATCATTGGCCTTTGCACCAACTTGATGTCAAGAATGCCTTTCTCCATGGCGACCTGCAGGAGGAGGTATATATGGAGCAACCTCCAGGGTTTGTTGCTCAGAAGGAGAATGGTAAAGTTTGTAGATTAAAGAAGTCATTATATGGTCTCAAACAAGCTCCACGAGCATGGTTTGGGTGCTTTAGTCAAGTTGTTCTTCAGTTTGGGCTACAGAGAAGTATTTTTGATCATTCTGTATTCTTTCGATGCTCTCAGGGTGGCTATATTTTCTTGGTAGTTTATGTGGATGATATTATCATCACTGGGAGTGATGAGATTGGGATCAGAAAGCTTAAGGACTTTCTTCAAACACAATTTCAAACTAAGGACTTGGGTGCTTTGAAATACTTCTTAGGCATTGAAGTGATGAGGAGTTTGAAGGGTATTTTTCTTACTCAGAGGAAGTATGTGCTTGATTTACACAGAGAAACAGGTATGCATGGAGCCAAACCTGTTGATGCGCCTATGGCTCCTAATGTCAAACTCTTATCAGATGATGGAGATGCTATGCCTGACCCTGAACGATATAGAAAGTTAGTTGGCAAGCTTAACTACCTCACGGTTACTCATCCCAATATTGCCTTCTCTGTCAGTTTGGTTAGTCAATTCATGTCATCTCCCCGAACCACTCATTGGGAGGTTGTTCTTCATATATTGAGGTATCTAAAAGGGGCTCCAAGTTGTGGTACTTTGTATAGAGATCATGGACATAATATGATAGAGGGGTTCTTCGATGCTGATTGGGCTGGTTCTCCCATAGATAGGAGATCTACTTCTGGCTATTGTGTTCTTGTTGGAGGTAACCTTGTTTCTTGGAGGAGTAAGAAACAGAGTGTTATTACTCGTTCTAGTGCCGAGTCAGAATATAGGGCCATGGCCCAAGCTACTTGTGAATTGGTGTGGATTCATCATCTTCTTAGTGAGATTGGAGTTAAGAGTGTAATGCCTATGAAGTTGTGGTGTGACAATCAAGCTACTATTCATATTGCTTCTAATCCTGTTTTTCATGAACGGACAAAGCATATTAAAGCTGACTATCACTTTGTGCGAGAAAAAGTTCAACAAGGTCTTGTTGTTACTGGACATGTACGGACAGGAGAACAACTTGCAGATATCTTTACCAAAGCACTTAATCGAAGTAGAGTTAACTATATTTGTAACAAGCTGAGCATGATCAACATCTATGCTCCAACTTGAGGAGGAGTGTTAGTGAAATATAATTAGGTTTGATATATTGGGCTGGTCCTTGCTTTTGTATATCAATAGCTCTAATAGTCTAATATAAATATAGTGTTAGGGTGGCTAATTATTTTTAAGTTAGCTACTCTTTTTTTTTTCTGTTTTACTTCTCATGCTTCTCTTCTTCCCCATCTCTCTTTTCTTTTTACACTATGATTGTGTAAAGATGTTAGATTTACCTATGTCTGAGCTACCTTATAATTTATCTATTTCTACACCAATAGGAAAGCCAGTAACAACCTCCCACGTATGCCTAAATTGTTGTGTACAAGTAGAAGATAGGATTTTCCTTGTAAATCTTATCTGTTTGCCTCTTGTTTAGATTGATATCATCTTGGGTATGAATTAGTTGTCCGAAAACCATGTTGCCTTAAATTGTTCAGATAACACCTTGATATTTATGTCTAATACTCCTTCCATACTATTTCTTCCGAGTCTATGTATTTGAATGTCAATCAGGTTATCAAATGTTTAGTAGAGGGGGCTTAGGGATATGTTCTCCTTTTCTCCTTAAATTTTGAAGTTGAGTAGAACTTAGAGTCAAAACACCAAAAGAGAAGCAATGGGTAAGGAAAAGAGTTCCCTTGTTTACCAAGGCCAAGGTATCAACAGTTTTTACCTCTCATGAGCATTTACATGCAAAGTCAATAAATTTGAGGTATATTCCTTGTAGGCCTTAGGTAGAGGATAGAATCATGTGTATTTGATAAAATTTGAATATTATATTTAACACATGATTATGTTCATTCTTATTATATTAAAATTCATTAATTTGTTATATCTTGGTACATAAAGTTCTATAATGCTTATGTATGCTTTATATGCTTTAAAACTGTCTATGTATCATGAAAGCAAGCATGTTATCGGTTATATGCTTAATAGAAAATGATTATTTAATTTATTGTGCTCAATTTACATATTATGAAAAAATTGATCTTTATGAGAGCATAATAGATTAATAGCCAAAAACTAACACACAAGGACCCAAGAAAATTTGGGTACCAAAAGTCAAAAATTAAAGTGTGTTGTAGGTGTACTTGAAGGCCAAGAGTGACTTTGACATCTTGAAAGTGGTTCTTTGCAAGTACAAAGACCGAGAAATAATTTCAAGCTCTCTTCCTTGTCTCCGTAAAGCTTGGACTTGCAATTTTGGATAAGTGAAAACTTTTATTATACTCTTCTAGCCTTATAATTTGAAAATATTTCTATATGTTAATATGCTAGATAAAATATACTTCTTGTTTAAAATGATAATATCCTTGAGCTTGAGTTTTTGATCAATCATATATATATTTAAATACTTGAATTTATTGTTTAAATATGTTTTATTGCTGAATATTATCTCTCTTGAATCTTTAAATCATATGAATATATATATATGCTTTGAATTCTTGAACGTATGCATCTGTGTTTCCTTGTTAGTTTTATAAGGTTTTTATTCGAATAAACTCCTTTGCAGCTTGTTAAATAATGTGTTGAATATCAGCTTTATTCGAATAACACTTTAGTTTATTCGAATAAACTGATTCTTGTGTTAAAACCTATGTTTAATATGCTCTGTCTATTTGAATAACTTTTTAGATTATTCGAATAACCTGAAACTTGTTTTATCATTTGTTTACGTTTGCTCTCTGTCTATTCGAATAGAACTCATATTATTCGAATAACCAGAGACTTGGTTAATCAGTCTTGATCATTTGCTTTCTGTCTATTCGAATAACCCATAGGATTATTCGAATAAAATATGTTAAAGGCCACAAGGCTCAGCTTTTCCTAATCATCTATTCGAATAAAACCCAGATCTTCTTCTATTCGAATAAAACACTTTTTATTCGAATAAAACATAATATGTTCTGCTACGTTTCATTAATACATGTTAAATTCTTTTGATGCTTATATATAATTAGCTTAATTAATCATGAAATATCTCTTGTGAACTCATTTATTGTTTTATTATTTTGAATGCTTATTTGCTTATGAGTTTGGCATAATGACTAACCTCTATGGATCCAAAATTGATGGATACCAAAGAAAATTCTTTGAATTGTGTTGTAGGGTGATAACTACCTCAAGCAAGCATTTTAAATGGAATAAGCTTATTCAAGTTGAGGATAGAAAAAGAATTCAACTTTTGAAAGGGGTGCAAAGAATCTCTATTCCCTCGTGAAAACTTGAAGCTTGGAAGTGAGAGTTATCTACAAAAATTCAAAGACTACACTTCTGGTGATATCAATCCTTATTTATGCTTTAAATTTGATATCATATGATATTTGGAGAAGTAGAAAGTTATGTTATACCTTCACATGCCTTACATGAAAATTATTTGCCTAAAAATATCTAAATAAGTTTTGATGATAATTACATGCTTCTTGATAAACTTGAATCATGCCTTAAAATGCTTAAACAATTTTTTTTTTGATTCAAGTGCATATGCGCTTCATGCATTCTTGTTAGAACTAATATTGCATGGTTGATAATGTGATTCATGCTTTAAATTATATATCAACCTAATTTATGCTTGTAAATGAGATTGAATGATATTTGATGCTAACCTATGTTTTAGAGGACTTTTAAAGTTAGCTTTGCAAGTCTCTCTATGTATTTCAAATATAGCCATCATATTTTTTTACATACAAGCATATGTGGATAAATGAGAAAAGCTGAATGGAATTCAAATGAAGAGGAAGATAAAGAATACTTTCTTCTAGTGTAATGGAATGTAGAATTCAAAGGAAGAAAGCTCAAAGTTAAAGGACCAATAAAGAAGGAGCATCACTCTTTATATGATTCAATAAGTATCTCTATCCCTTAGCTTTTATGGTATTCTATATGTTATGAATTGTATGATACTTGTTGATAAATTAATCTTAAATAACTAGATGCTTCCAAGGAATATATGGTTTTTTTTTTAAACATCTCTACCTTTCTAAAATGCTGCTCTTATAAAATTCTTTTTGAAAGGGGGAGAAGTCTTAAAATTTTGGATTAAGAATAAATATCTTTGCCCTTGCTTTATTTTGATAATATGCATATTTAGAGGGGCAGTCTAGCTCTTAAGTTGTTTATATCTCTTGCCTTACATCCTTGGTTGATTACTTAAAGTGTTTTATTGTTATCATATGCAAAATGTTGACATACAAAAATATGACAAGCATTGCATGAATAATCTTATATATCTTGAAAGTATGATCGTTTCTTCTCTTTGACAACATGAGTTTTATCTATAAGGGGAGAGAAAATTATTATCTTTCCTTCCTAAGCCTTTTTGTTGATGTCAAATAAGGGAAGAGAAAATTAGAAAGAAAAATATGTTCTTGTGCTCAATTGCTTGATATGCTTACATAAATATCAATTCTTGTATATTGCTCAACATATTTTTCTTTGGTGATTTGTCATCATCAAAAAGGGGGAGATTGTGGAAATAAGTTTGCCCCAAATGATTTTATATGTTAAGTTTTGATGATGACAAATACAAGACAAAAGGAACATCTTGCTTAGACTCTTTGTTGCATTCTATATAGAGCATATCCATTAATATTTAATAAATATCTTATTTGGATGTGTCTATGAATGTCTTATATGCATGTTAAACTAACTAAAGCTATATATTTATGATTCATGTATATGAAGATATTAAATTATGTTTTTGGACTAACTATGCTTGTTTAAGTGAGTAATACTTTGTAAGATAGTCCAAGTACCAAGAGTGAGCATTGCAACAAGAAAGCAAAATATCTCTATTAAGCTCAACACAAGGAGGATGTGAATGCCTATTTCATGAAGGTATTGATAAACATCAAAGTCATGTCAAAGACCAAGTCCAAAGGAAGATTAAATGGTATAGCTTATAGGACGTAGTGTCTTTATGTACGAAGCCTTATGGATATCTCAAATATGTTTTTACAAATGTTTTTCCTATGCTAAAATACCCAACAAATAAGTTTTGAAAAGTTATTTATGGTGGTAGTTCAAATTTATGAAAAATAGCCAAGTTTGAGTTTTGCAAAACTGACCTCTGGTCACTCTTTTAATCATATCTTTCAAAATACTTTGAGTTTTATTTTGAAACTTCTTTCATTTGAAAATAGACTCAAAGATCTTTCCAATGACTGGTCATTTGCTTTAAACGGATAAGAAATGAAGAAGTCATGACCATTTGAAGTCAGTTTTTGAAATCTGAGTAGTTTATTCGAATAAAGTATATGTTATTCGGATAACACACCTCAAAAATCATACTAGACTGAGTTTTTAATGGTTTATTCGAATAACCAAAGGGTTATTCGAATAACATGACCCAAAATATGTTACTGAATGTGTTTTTAATGTTTTATTCGAATAACTAAACGTTTATTCGAATAACCAAATGTTTATTCGAATAAAAGGTTTCAGAAAACATTTCGTGATGGGTTATAAGTGATTTATTCGAATAGGACTTCATTTTATTCGAATAAACTCGATCCAGCTCTATGCAACGGCTATTTTCAGAAGCTTTAATGTGATATTAATTTATACCCAATGGTTCTTTTTCTTCTACCACTATAAATACATGTTTTTGGGACATCTTTGACACACACCCATTTATCTGAAACAACTATTTCTTGCTTTATTTTGTGATACATATTTTACCAAATTTCTGTGCTCTTTTTAGCCAAAATTTGAGATATCTTTAGAGAGCTTCATAGAGCTTCAAATTGTATTATTTACTCTGAGTGAGAGTTTCTCTTCATCTATATTTTCTGTTCTTCTGTATTGAGGGTGAGGTATCCTTCAAGGTTTGTAAAGGGGTGAGGTATCCCTCTAAGGTTTGTATAAGGGTGAGGTATCCTATGGTGAGACTTTAGCACAAGGGTAGAGTTTCCCTGTGTGCGAAAAGTGCTCTTTCATGTAACGGTTGCAAGCACCTATTAAAGCTTGTACATATAGTGAAAAATCTCGAACTGTGTTTCGAGGACTGGACGTAGACCACAAGTGGTTGGTGGTCGAACCAGGATAAATATCGTGCCTGCTCTTCTTCTCTTTATCTCTTTATTTTATGTAATTTTTTTATTGCACATTTACTTTCTGCTGTTCTTAAAGTTTCTTTTCTTCATCACGTTCTTTCTGTGCTTTTATTTAAATAGCTTAAATATTTGTATTTATTTTAAGAGCATTTGTGAAAAGTTTTTTTATGCCCAATTCACCCCCCTCTTGGGTAATGGTTGCCATGACTAACATTCTCCACTTCTCTCCCATCATCAAATCTGGTCTTTGGTATGTATGGACCTCTTTCAATGATGTCCCAGAGATCTACATGTTGAGATTTTATAAATAATCTCATCATATTCTTCCAGTAATAGTAGTCTCTGCCATCAAAAGTGTTGGGAATTTTTGCGGATACAACACGTAGCGGAAAACAGGGATTCCCACCGAGGATCCATTCGAAAAAGCCACAATCCGAGTTTTTAAATGATTGACCTCTTGAAGCGTGAATCACTAACACCGTAATAGAAACGATGTCTCTGCGGTATCCACACGAACAGACTCACGAACGTCCAACGTCCGCAAAGAGGAGCTTCACGTCTCTCACACAGTGCTAGCTGCGAAGAGAAGAGAAGAAACCTGTCGCTCACTCACTCACTATTCTGTAGGTGCGGCTAGGGTTCAGAATTCTCTCACTTAGCAGCCCCCTTAGCAGTACTATTTATAATAGTGACTGCCTTAAGTGAGTGTGAGCAGCAGCAAGGTAAGCTGTGCAACCCTAGACCCATCTGTTATGAGTCTGGCCCATATTTGAATCCGAGTCCAACTTGGATCCATTGCTCCAATTTTAGTCTGCTCTATATGTGTGACCCTGCAGGTTCTTATTACGTTGGCAGTAATATTAAAATCCCATTTTAATATTACAAGCGATGTGTATCTAGCAACACATCGTGCATTTGCTACCCAAGTAATAAGAATGTCAGTGATTTGACATAACCTTTTCGTGACCAATGTTTCCGTGTCGTTTAGTCCCTTTGTCAAGATATCTAGATTGAACACAAGGCATGGAATGCGTCACCCTTGTATAGTCCAATCATTCGTTTCCTGATACTCGAGTAGACTTTGTAACAACAAATGAGATCAATATCTCATATTGACTCATTTGAGCATGGCCATGCATTTCGCAGTCTCACTCAATTAGGGGGCCCGAAGATATCGCTCTGTTATGTAGGAGTGACAAATTCCATCTAGGTCACTCACATCCCTCTGCATGATTTGCGGTATGTCCAATAACTAACTTTATAATCACCTTGTTACGAGATGACGTTTGATGGCATTAAAACACACAACTCCTCATGTAGGAATCGTAGTGATTTCAGGTCAAAGGACCACAAACACCATTGTCACTATGAGAATCGCATGACACTCACGTAACGATCCATGTAGCGTTCTCATGGTGGGTCAGTCCAGTACATCATTACTCTAATATGTACCAATGTGAAGACTTGATATTTCATATCCATGACCCGTGAGATGCGGTCATCAGTCTCTACACATACTAGTCTCAATGTATTATTGTTGTCCTAATTAACAATAATACTTGACTAGGGACATTTAAGAATAGTGTTGTAACCAAAAGGATCTCACGATCAAGTCATCCACTTGATGTCCTATGGCATCAAACTTACTATTCTAAGGACTTTATTATGTTTATAAAAAAAGAACACAATAAATGAAATGCCTCATATATAAAATAGCATAATAGAATATATGTAAATACAGAAAATGTATTAGCCTTTAGGGCATACACCAACAAAAAGTTGGCAGTCTGTTGGTACATGAACCTTCTAGTAGATAGGTTCCACCTCCTTGCAAGTGTGCTATACTTCCTTCAAGATCTATGTCCTCTCACATTGTCAAGTGTGCTTAACCCAGTGGCTGAGCTCTAATACCAGCTGAAGTTGGCAGCAACACAAGAAGAGGGGTTGAATTGTGTTCTCCTTTTTCCTAAAAAATTAACTTTCTCACAACTTTCTTAAGTTGGTTTACTTGGAGGTGAGAAAGTTATAAATCAAGGCAAATAGTTAATAAGAAACTTCAGATATAAAATTGACAAACCAAGGTGAGAAGGTTCGTGAAAAGCTTTGATGGTTGAGTAAAAACAACCTTCTCACCATTATAAGTTAATCATCTTAATCAGATTGTGTCTATAACTTCTTTAAAAAATATTTCCTTGATTCAAAAGCTTGAGATTTAGAAGTTATTACAGATTCAACTTATAAATACTTAATAAAATTTTGGTTTAAAAATACTCCCTTAAGAACACTTCTTGATTTTCATTTTTAAGTGCTTGGTAGTAGCAAGAATAAATTAAGAGATGAATGATAGAAAGATCTCAACAGAGATTTATACTAGTTCACCCTTAAACCACGTGGGGCTATGTCCAATACCTAGCAAACCACTAGGATTTTCACTAATATGGGTTTTCTTTAATCAACCAAGCCTCTCTAGGCTTTCTTACAAGTATTATTTGCTAACAATTTTTTCAGGCTATCTACAAGTATTCTTGACAATAGCCTCTTCAGGATGAATCACAAGTATTCTTTAACTGCCTCTTCAGGCCTATAATCATATAATCAAGTGGCTTGGACAACCTTACAAGCTCATTCGTTACAAGTCAGAATTAAATGTTGAGAGAAATGTTTGTTTAGCTTGCTTAGCATTCGCAATCACTCTATGAGTCGATACAAACACTTATGCAAATCAATAACAACACCGACTATGGATTTCACAAAGATCATACTCAAGTAGGTTTAGGTGTGAAGTTTCAATTTTTGTCATTTGTTAGAAAAAATTTCAGCGACGTTCTCTACTTGATCTTTAGGCTTGATCTCTTTTTTAAACTTTGAAATATGATTGTTGGCACTACAAACAATGGTTGTACTTAATGGTTACAGGTGACCATTATTTTGTCATTTTCTTGGACTCATAAGCATTTTGCTTTAAGGTGGGAAGGTTCATCTGAATCCTTCTCAAGGTCTACCTTCTCACTGAGTCTTCTTAGCTTGAAACTTCTCAAGTACTTTTTCACCTAACCTTCTCATACTTGAAAACTTTAACCTCCTCAACTTTGATCTCCACCATCTTAGTGATAAATCTTTACTCTTCTTGATGGTAATGTTGGTTTGAGTTTCTTCTAATGAAGCGATAATTTATGGGAGTTCTATTTTGCACATTCTTTCAATCTTCTCAAGACCTTTTCACAGTGAACTTTCTCATGTTCTTCAGAAAGCTTCTCAAGTCTTACTTGAATTTTCTCAAGTCATAATTTAATTTTCTTAAATATTTTTAGATGACTAGAAGGCTTTCTTGAACTTTGTTTTAGTCCTGAAAAGCTTAATAATACATAAAACACTCCACAAAGATTAAGTATAAATGAATCAAGTTATGAGAAGTTTTAAACCATATTTTCAACATAATTGTTATCATCAAAACAAATTATATGGTATAAGCACTAAAAGGGCTTTGGAGCTTACAGTAAGGGTTAACAAACCTAAAAGTGAATGAATAGATGAGGATAAGAAGAAAGTGCAATACAATTTGAGAGCTATAAACATCATTACCACATATTTGGGCTATGATGAGTTCTTTAGGATCTCAAATTGTAAGACACCCCAAGAAATGTGGGATACTTTACAAGTCACCTATGAGGGTATTATTGAAATGAAAAGATCAAGAATCAACACTCTCTCATATTAATATGAGCTTTTTAGAATGAATCAAGGTGAAAGCATTCAAGAAATGAAAAAGAGATTTACTCATATTGTTAACCATCTTGTTTTATTAGGAAAGTCATTTCCTATTGAAGATCTTATTAACAAAGTGTTGAGGTGTTTGAGTAAGCATTGACAACCAAAGGTGACGGCTATTATAAAATCAAGGGATCTTGCTACCATGACTTTTACCACATTCTTTGGTAAGCATCAAGAGCATGAATTAGAGCTAAATAGGTTTAATCAACATGAGTAGCTTAATAAAAAGAAGAAAGGGATTACTCTCAAGGCCACCTCCTCCACACTTAATGAAGATAAAGAGAATTTTAGTCTTCTTGTAAATAAATTTGGAAAGTTTCTCAAGAAAGAAAACCAAAGAAGACCTCCCTTCCCATCAAAGAAGGCCTATCACAAAAGGGAAGGAACTTTATCCACTATTACATGCTATGAATATAAAAAGCCGAGACATATGAAGATGGAGTGTCTAATCTACTGAAGAAAGTGGAGAAGTTTAAGAAGAGGCCTTCACAGGAGAAGAAAGGTAGAAGAACTTATATAGCATGTGATGACAATGATATATACTCAATGGATAGCACTAACATGGAGGAGATGAGGAAACTTGTGACGCCCCTTTTTAAATCCAAGGGAACATCTCACTTTCAATTACAATGCGGAAATAAAATTTATGTGAGTTAAGACCCGGTTCATTTTAATAATATATACATTTACTCAATTGTAGTTGGGTAATTAAATTAGCAAGTATATTTTTTTTCTGTTCATTACATTTACGTTAACAATAATCAATGTCCACGGTGACGAGACATACATGGGAAATTAACATTTCATTCATATATATATATAATTATCAAACTGTTTAGTTACAAAGCCTGGCATATCAAAAAGCAAAACTATACCTGCCCCCAAAAGATTATACATACATATCCCTACGGTATCAGAATATACAGCCCACTACAGACAAAACATTAGACCCCCAAAATAAAATACTGGTAGCCCTCAGTAGCTACAAGTAAAGTCAGTCCCTCAAGTGAGGAGGAATCGAGTCATGGTCCTCTTCAGGATCCTCTTCGGGGTCGTCCTCAGGAACTTCTTCGGGATCTTCCTCAGGATCTTCTTCGTCAGAGGAAATCACCATAGGAATCGCAGAGTCACGGGACGGGGCCCGAGCTGTGGAACGAAAAGAGTCTTCCCGCGGAGTGAAATAACGGTCACCCCACATCTCGCGTATCGGTAGCTAAAACTCCAAACGTAAACTAATACAGCAGGTGAAGACAGGCGGCTCGTGACGCCACCAGGCTAGAGATAACGACACATCCCCCGTATAGACGCAACGCTCAGAACCATAGTTAATGTACCAGCACTCTGGCCCTCCCAAGAAAGTCAGGCGCACATCTCCCAAAAATCTTTGCGTGTGTGGCTCCATATTCTTCTGCAGTCGCTCAGTCAAGATGAGGCTAAAAACCAGGGAAGTCGGAGGCTTCCAGTTCCTTGCAGTTATCTTCTATGAAACGCAGTATATGGACGAAACAGAAGTGGAGAGACAGAGAAGAGGTAAGACATCCTACCATCATTACCAATCATGGCATCGAGAAACCAAACGGCGCAAAGCGCCCACATAGCATTTATGACAGCAATAATGGTAATAAACATTCAATAGCAATTATGATCAACCAAACAGTTCCAGGCAGTCATGTATATACAGATATATCAGAGGTACAACAGTTCCAATTATGATAGCAATGTATGCCAGATAATTCATGGACTCACTATGCACACGTGCCCTCAATAACCAAAATCCTACTCCATGGAGCTAGACACAAAATAGTCGGAGAGAACGATCGGGAGGTATGTACGTATTCTTGGCTGCCCAGGCCCTCAAGTGCTAAAATTCTCAAATTATCATTTTGTACATCATGGCATTTTACAAGATATTCTACACAGATCTCGACATAGGACAGCGTCTCGGTCCGGATCGTCAGTGTGTTTGCATCGGTCTGCCCCACAGACAGAGAGCTACCAGCTGCCCATTGTGAGGTACCCGCACCCTGACGCCCCCAAGGTCAACAAGTAACGTACACTTGTTTATTCGCACCCGCACAAAGGTGTAAGTTCAACTCCTAGGCCACCGACCTTAACCAAGTCCAATAGACAAACTCTTTCTTTTTGTTCAATGCATGACACAATCATACTCCTCATGACCAACTAGGCCCATCATGCTTCAAAGGCATGTCATATCATTTATCAACAAGATCTGATCCCATTCACGGGTCTACAACAATCTAATAGTACATTTTAAGGATATCCACAATTTCCATTCATAGTCATGATAAAAGTCAACCATTAAATTCATTATGTGCCTCAAAAGCTCACCCATACTCATGTTCTTCCCTGTTTATGAATCCCTACTTAATCTCTAGTCATCCAATCATTTATGATTTATGTGCTTTTATTAATCCAAGGGTTTTGAATCCAGGAAGATACATGGCCAGAATCACCAACAATGTCACAGATTTAATTGCTAGGTATTGGGTGATAAACCATAGTTGTGAATTCGACGGAGACAATGCATTTAGTGAAAAATTGAGGCTGCCATTCAATGAAAACTAACATGGCAGAAGGATGAAAGATGGGAGAACATTTTATAACAAGATTGGATAAAAACCAACTTCTGTCGGATGGAGGTTCTGTCGAATAGAGATCAAAACTATCGAATTTTTCCAAAAGGTCAGCAGAAGTTCTATTTCGACGGATGTGGGTGTCGACGTTGGAAAAATCTCCCAAGTGTCGAACCGACGAAAAACACTGTGGTCAGAACTCTAATTCGACGGATCTTGACATTCTACTCGACGAATATTAACTTTGGGAAGCTCCTGATAAATGGACAGAAGATCTACTCAACAGGTATGTCTCTCGATGGGTATTGGCATTCTAACTCGATGAATATGTCACTCGACGGATGTGGTCATTCAAATTCGACGGATTTTGATATTGCACTAAATGACCAAGAATCAAATTCGACGGATTTTGATATTGCACTAAATGACCAGGAATCAAATTCGATGGGCATGGCCAGGGGTTCATACTCGACGGATTTTAACTTTACTAAGTGATCAAGACATCAAATTCGACGGGTTTGGCCAGGGGTTCATACTCGACGGATTTTGACTTTACTAAGTGATCAAGACATCACATTCGACGGGTTTGGCCAGGGGTTCATACACGATAGATTTTGACATTACTAAGTGATCAAGACATCACATTCGACGGGTTTGGCCAGGGGTTCATACACGACAGATTTTGACATTACTAAGTGATCAGACATCACATTCGACGGGTTTGGCCAAGGGTTCATACACGACAGATTTTGACATTACACTTAATGGTCAGAAACTCAAGTTATTACCATTTCTCACCAAGAATCCCAAAATTTTAGTCTCAAGGCGTGGCCATCCGAGAGCCAGCCCGACAGCGTTCCTTTTAGATTATACGTTCCAATACACATAAATATATCAAAACACACAAAACAATCAACTAGCATATGTATACATCACCAGCAGCATACAAACAGAGATGAATCTCAGTATCAATCACAAACAACGTCCCTAAATGCTAAAAGAGGTTGAGGAGGAGTGTCTTCCTCTTACCTTGGAGAAGCACAAAGAAAGGTGGCTCCTTTTTGGTCAGGATTTTGTTTCCAGCTTCCAGGAAATCCTTAAACATTTAAACTTGCAAGAATCAGAATCCTAATATTGAAATGGATACCCATTGTCATCAAAATGACAGTGGGTTACGAAAAAGAGAAGAGAGGGAGAAAAAGCTAAGAGCTTTACCTTAAAGCTCCAACCTTTAAGCTTCAAAGACGTAGGAGAATGAAGATGGAGGAAATGGTAGAACCTTGAAGCTGATTCCCTCAATGATGGTGGTTCTCCAAACACGAAATGGTGCTAAGATTGGGACGGTTTGAAGAACAAAATGGAGGTGTGGGTGGATGGTGTTGCTGCTGTAGGGTGAAAGAGAAGAGAGAAGATGAATAAATAGTAACTGCGTATTGGGAGGAGAGGAAATATGAGAAAAGGAAATGAATTAGACCCCCTTAATTTCAAACGTGCTGCACAAATTAGGAGGAGAGAGAAATGATAAAAATAATGGTTGGAGGAAGCTTCCTTGAGAAGCTTCGCGCGCTCCTCGATAAAGCACATAGTAAGCTTGTCTCCAAATTAAATACATCTGACAGATGATTAATTACACTGTGGAATTATTTTCTCAGTGAAAAAAATTTACCATTGATGAAAATAATATCTTATTATTCATCAGATGATTTTATGATACCGCAATTTTATTTAACAGATAAAACCTCAAAAAAAAAATGTAAACCTCGCAAACTGTGCCCAGCCTCGGGTTTAGTAAGATCCCCCGTTGACACGTTGATAGTTCAAAGTTTACCAGCCTCAGGGAAAATATTCTAGTTTCCCCGGCTCCGCTCAGTGTACACGCAAAACGAAAAATATATTAAAATATTCATCATTTCCAAAAAAACCACAAAAATTCCTAAAAATCATAAATATTATAAAATGATCGTTTATAATGAAATAAAGAATTTTCGGGATGTTACAAAACTCATCTTTGTCTTATGGTTAGAGGAGATGAGGAAGAAAAAGATGATATGGAGGTAGTATTCTCTAACCTTGACTCTTTCCCTTCATATAATGAATTGTAAAATGTATTTGAAGAATTACATTATGAATCCATGAGGCTTGCAAAACTTGTTTCCTCTTCTAAGAAAACCATCTCATCTTTAAAAAACAAGATATCTATTTTGAACAAAGAAATCTAAAAAGTCAAAATTAAAAATGAAACTCTTGGATTGATTGATGCTAACTTTTCATGCATGACTTGTACCTTACATGAGCTTTCATCTATATCCTCTTCTGGCCCCTCATGCAAATCATTTCAAAAAGAAATCACAGACTTGAAAAACACCCATGCCAAGTTTACCTTTGGAATGGACAATTTAAACATATTACTTGGGAAACAAAGATATGTCTTTGAGAAGACTAGTTTGCGGTATAATCCTAAATATCAACAAAAACTCTATAAGAACTTACTTGTTTTATCAAGCACATCAAGTAGTCTTTTTATAACATGTTTCTATTTTGGCAAGAAAGGACATAGTGCATCCACATGCAATGCTAAGAAGAACATCAATGTAGGCTTTAGGATGGTTCGGGTTCCCAAGGGCACCTTATCCAAAATTAACACACAAGGACCCAAGAAAATTTGGGTGCCTAAAGTTAAAAATTGAATGTGTTTTATAGGCGTGCTTGAAGGTCAAGAGCTCGCATTGGTATCTTGATAGTAGTTTTTCCAAGCACATGACCGGAGATGCCTCCAAGTTTTCTTACCTAGTCCCTAAGAAGTATGGACATGTAACCCATGGAGACAACAATAGAGGAATGATTCTTGGTGTCGAAAAAGTTGGCAAAACCCCTTCTTCCTCTATTGAAGATGTGTTACTTGTTGATGGACTCAAATATAACTTGCTTTTCATTAGTCAACTATGTGGCAAATGAAATAGAGATATTTGATTCAAATCATTGTATAGTTGAAGGAATAGATGACAAGCAAGTTAAATTTGTTAGTCATAGAATGAATAACATATATAAGATTAGTCTTGATGATATGTCTTCAAATGATGCACAATGTCTTATGAGTAAAGAAGATGATTCATGGCTTTGGCATAGAAGAATTGCACATATTCATAAGGATCATTTAAATAAGCTAGTCTCTAAAGAGCTGATAATTGGACTACCTAAGCTCAAACTTGAAAAAGAGAAGCTATGTGATGCTTATAAAAAAGGAAAACAAGTAAATGTCTTTTTTAAATCTAAAAAATGTTATTTCTACTACTAGACCTTTACAACTTTTTCAAATGAATCTTTTTGGTCCATTAAGAACTATGAGTTTTAGTGGGAATTATTATGCACTTATGATTGTGGATGATTATTCTAGATTTACATGGACGTTATTCTTATCTCATGAAAGTGATGTTTTTCAAGCCTTTAGAAAACTTGCCAAACTTATTCAAAATGAAAACAATTCTAGCATTGCATCCATTAGAAGTGATCATGGTGGAGAATTTGAAAATAAAAAATTTGAAACCTTTTGCAATGAAAATTGTATTGAGCATAATTTTTCAAGCACTAGAACTCCACAACAAAATGCAGTTGTAGAGAGGAAAAATAGATCTTTTGAAGAAATGCTAGAACTATGTCAATGAGTAAAACCTTCCTAAGTATTTGTGAGTGAATGTAATAAGTATAGCTTTTTATGTAATGTATACATCCATAATAAGGTCAATTTTAAAGAAAATCCCCGATGAATTATGCAAAAGAAGGAAATCAAATATTCCACATCTTCATGTCATTGTGCTGTCGATGAATGCAAATATTCCCCGATGAATGCAAATAACTTCTTCTGTCCATGTCATTGTGCTGTCGATGCTGAACCTAGAATTTATCATGGAATACATACATATAATGGGGTGAGAATACTAATTCTCAGTAGTTCTATTATGAAAACGTGTCATCACAATAATTTCAGCTATTTCGGAGAAAAATATATTTCTTTGAAATTCAATTTTGAATACATATACATATTATTATAGTTAGAAGGGTGGCAAAATGCCAAATCTGGTCCTTTCTCTTCCCGAAACAAAATTTCATTTAATAATTTTCAAAAATATTCTTTATCAACAATACAAATTCCAAACATATGTAGTTCCAGTAATTGTACCAAGTATACAAACATTTATGTTCAAATTCAATACAAATTTCAATTACAAATAACTTCCAGAAATTTGTCTCCAAATACCAATTATATAGTACCAATCTCATTCAAATATTCAGATACACTTTCAAGTCATATCATGACAACAAATACAATTCAAATCTCAGTGCTCATTCCAATTACTCGCTATCCCACAAAACCCATATCTCAAGCACCACAAGGGTGGGAGCCACCTCATATAGCTCGGGTTCTATATACTCATGGTAGGGAGTGATTCAGGGCCTCACACTACCACTAGTATCCTATGAGGAAATTAATATGTGAGGAATATATTGATACTAATACTGATACCAATACTAATACTGTGAGGATTTTATACTAGAACACAGGATCCCCCTTCCTCACGAGAGGTCATCTCCATGGTTCAAATGGAATCTCGAATACCCTGCCCTTATACAGGATCATCTCCGAATCCACTATACTAAGTGAACCAGTGTTTCATATACTAAAGGATACTGAGTAGGAAAGTATGGACAATTACCTCCCCATTCAAGGATAATTGCCTAATTCTCATTCTTAATTCAAATTCAAATTCTGATTCTTTGAGCACTGATTATTCATACATCCATTCAATATATCATTCTAGCTCAACCTTTGCATCAAAGGGAGCTTATTCTAACTTTCTCAATATATATCTCAATTTCATAATTCCAATACACGAGGGTGCAATCAGAGTACATTCTCAAGTCCATTATTCATTCAATACAAAATGCTTAATTCACAAGATCAATTCCATTCAAATTAAGTTACTATAATACATCTCAAGTATCCAATACCATTCATTACCATTTCAGTACAATACACAATACAAATACTTTCCTTAATAAGTCACCTCTATCTGTGAGCATTATGCTCATTCTAAAATTAACATTTTTAATCAACAGAGTTTCAATGCATTGCAAACTCAAATTATAATAGCGTCATAGTAGCTTTCAACCTTAGGCTCATATATACATTTTGACCATACTTTCATGCACAAAGATGTCAAAATTTTGGTCATCAATGGGTAGTCTTCTGCCATAGATATTCAACACCATTTTAATCACAATTCTATGTTTTCAAATAATAAGAGTTCTAGTCACCAACAAGGCATACACAGCCATGACCATTTAGCTTCATAATTCAATAATTTTCTCATTAATACAACATCACAATTTTAATCAAATCTGGGTAGCATTCTGTATTTAAATATTAATCACCATTCAAACTACAAATTTAAGCATAAATATAACCAAAATTCAACTATAAATAGGCCAACATTCTGCCTTCATTTTCCATCACAATTCAACCACAATTCCAATCAATAAAACACCACATATTCTGCCCCAAAATAGGGCTTACAATCGTGACCATCAATCAAGCTAAATTTGACCATGAAATCCATTAAAACAATCACAAAATTAATATAATATCCAATAAGAGATGAAACACAATTTTAAAAACAAAGAAATTGCTATGTTCGTGAGTCACAAAAATAAGAACACAACCAATTTGTCAAGTTGTTCATTCCATAATTCATCAAAGAAATGATTAGATACAAGCAATAATTTAAACCACCAATTACAAGGAAATCCATTCCTTTTTGTCATGATGTGGTCGTAGCCTTCTAGACAACAAGGACCAGATTTTCCAGCTTAAAACATCAAAGAAGTAAGAGTGAAAGAATGGCAAAGAACCCCTACCTCACTTCCTAGCTTTGTTCCCTTGATTTTCCTTGCTTTTTCCTTCACTTTCTTCTCCTTTTTCCTTACTGGTTCAACACTATTCAGCTACTATTTTTGCCTTATTTTGGGGTTGTTCATCCATAAGAAACAAAGGTAAAAGAGGAAGAAAGAATAAGGTTAGGTGTAGGTGAGGATGAGTGGAAGAAAGAATGGAAAATGAAAGCTTAAAGTGGTAGCCATGGAAGAGTTTTTCTCCCCTTGTTTCAGTCAGTATTCTAACATAGAGAGAAGAGAGAATGAGACGAAAAGAAATGAAGGAAAGGAGTGGAGAAAAGAGTGGAGAATTCTAGTAGTTGAACAGCTAAGTTTTTTACTAAATATGACCACTTTATATCTTGTAACTTTTTTATCTGATAAGCATATTTTAATCTTCTAAAACTAAGTTTTAAAGTTGTAACACCCTCCTTAGGGCGCCACACTTGATGTTAATAAATTACCAAATTACTCTTCAATTAAAAATCGCGCTTGTATTATAAATACGAGTTATAAAATTTCTTAATGATAATAAGATAAACTTAGCAGAAAATAAAGACATAACAACATTGTCACACATAATTTACATCATATATATATATACAAGCCTTTAGTACTGTCGCACTTAAATATTTTACAAACTAGACTTCCAAAGTATTTAAACTTTAATTTAAAACTAACATATAGCCCAAATCCTACTAGACAGCAGAACCCTCAGACGGGTCCTCCTCAGATTCCTCAGCCTGTAGGAATCCATTATGATGTGCAGTCCTACGGACAGGTGTCCGAGCAGACGACACAATACTAACCGTACTGGGAGTACGATAGTAAGCTCCCCAATACTGCCTAATAGATATTGGGAACTCTAGTTGTACATAAATATTGACAGAAAAGTAAGGGTGTCCTAAATGTTGTCTACTCAGTCTAATATTTAGGTCTCCCAAGTAATAGATACTCTCTCTCTCTAAGTCTACAGTCCATGCCTCATCTCCTCCGATGAATGTCAGCTTCAGGTAGCCAAGGAAACTATGTATCTGCATCTCTTCAAAACTCGACGTCCTCAGCAGGAATCTGCTCCTCCTCAGTTTCTCGCTCTATCTCTTGCTCGACGTCTTAACAAATATAAGCCAAGACCAGTATGGTAGCAATGAAGATAAACACATACAATATCTCATACAGCTATCATACCGTAATTACAGTTATGCCACTAACATCATTATTGTCATAAAACATGTAATATACCATAATTACAATCATGCCATTATCAATGATCAAATAACCAATAAATCAATTATCATAAACAAGAATTACGATAATACCCTCTATCATTATATGTATGCACACAGACTCAATTTCCTACTCCATGGAGCTACAATTCAGGTCGGAGAGAGTGATCGAAAAGAATTGTCGGTACCAACATGCCTCGGACCACGTGCTCAGTCTTGCACATCCAGCATATACACGACAGTCTTTATCAGATCTTGATTAAGGATAGTGTCTCGGTCCGGATCATTGGTGTGTTGCGTCGGTCTAACCTACGGCACAGAAGAGCTACCAACTGCCCATTGTAGGCAACCCGCACCCCAATGCCCCCAAAGTCAACGAGTGACTTACACTACGCATATCGCACCCACTCAGGAGGTGTAGTCTCTCCTAGGCAACTAGCCTCATACAGTCCATCGGACTTTTCCAATGCATGTACTATGCACTATTCACATTTCCAATTCATATCACATAATTGGGTCCCACACAATAATCTAACAGTATAATTACTGTATTTCAATCGCGTAGTCATATTTTCGCATTTTCTCAATCGCAACTCAAGTTTGTCACTTTTTCAAAATCGCGTAGCGATTTTTCAATGTTTTCAAATCGCGTAAATATTTTTCTTACGTTTTAAATCAAAAATACTATTTTTCTCATTTTAATACTAAAATTGGCTTTATTTTCCATATTTACACTTTAGTCCTTCAAAAACTCATGTTTACACATTAGTCCTTCAAAAATGAATATTTATGAAATAGTCCCTAAAAATTTAATATTTACGAAAAAGTCCCTCATCAAATTCATATTTACAAAATTATCCCTCTTTTATAAAATATTTACAAAATCATCCCTCTTTTATAAAATATTTACAATTTGACCCCTCTAAAAATAATATTTATAATATAACCCCTCAAAATAAGTATTTATACAATGACCCCTCATTTTAATAAAATTTATAATTTAGTCCCTCTTTTATAAAAATTTGTGGTATAACTATTCTAAAAATCAGTAACTGGTATTATTTTTCAAAAATCGTTATTTCTTTTCTTTACTACCCATAAAATCATTTTATTTTACTATCCTCAAATTTTTCCCAAATTCATTTAAAATCTCTCAGTTCTCATTTTTATTTCATCAGTGTAAGGACTTTGGTCCTTTTTCCATGGTATAATCGTGTGCCTCTGTGCTCTTTGGAGCACTCATACAATCGATTCATCATATTGTTCACATCCTAAATTACACATACAATCTCATGCTTTCATAATTACACATACACACATAATATCAAAGCTTTAAGCATTTTATCACACATGCAAGCATAGAAACACAATCAAACATAACACAAACACAGTCAAATAATCGGTGAAGAACCCTTATGGATTTTTCACCGTACAAAACCATCCTCACACCACCAAAACTTGGTTGGTGAGGTTAAATCTCCCTCTTACCTCTTGAAGACAATTTAATTGGTTAGTTTTCCTCCTTTCCTTCAAATTCGTGCAATCCCCCAAACAAATCCCTAAAATTCTTAAACAATTAGTAAAAGCACAAACAAGGTTTAATATTGAAAAACCATGGAACAATCATGGTTAGAAAAATTAGAAATCCAATTTTGAACCATAAAATCAAGACTTACCCTTAAGTAAGTAAGCAAAAGGTTGGATTTTGGACAAGATAGAGTAGTTTTTTGGAAAAACTTTGTGAATGAAAAGTGTTTAGAATAGGATTTGGGTTTAGAAATATGATGAGATAAAATTATAGAGGTTTGGTTGTGTGAGTAGAGAGCTTGGCCGAATAGAGAGGAAAGAAAATAGAAGAAAAAGTGTTCTTGGTTCTTGTTATTTTTGGAGAGAAAATGGATAGATTAACTAGGATAAGTGTGAAATAAAAGTGAAGAGTGAAAATAATGGGGCTGCTGCCGTGTGAGTGGTTTTGGGTGAGGTTGAGTGATTGATTTTGCATGGTAAATATCCTAGAGTGTTCACATTTAGGTGCACATGGCTTATGTCATGTTGGAGGCTTCAAGAACCTTGTAGAACCAAGCCATCTAAGCCTCCCAAGCTGCTGCCCAAATCGTGTGTCATCAATTTAGGGGCTTAATTGCTTTCCAATTACATCTAATTACATGCTAATAAATTAGGTAATTAGTTAGGTTAAATATCCTAACCAATCTTAATTAATATTCTAATCATATAACTAATTAGTTTAATATATTTTAACATATATTATAACCTTTAATCAATATTAAGATATCTAATTAGTATTTAGATTATAATTAATTAAGAACTAAACTAGTTCACTTAGTTTGCTAATTAGGTAATTAGATTAATCAAATTAAGCTTAATTAGCTACTAACCAAATTCAAGCCTACAATTTTTGACTTAATTCTAACCATTGATTCATCTTTAATTCCTAACCATAGATTACATCTAAGGTAGATATCAATTGATCATAAAACTAGCATTCTAATCTCACCATTGATTAGATCAACGGCTAAGGTTAAAGGCTTCCTAACTAAGTCTTCATCCAATGGTCCAAATGAAAGTCTATGCTTCCTTCGTTGACCCATTCTTATTGGTTTAGAAAGTCAAGCCTACTTTCGTTGACTTGCTCTCATTGGCTAGAATTTGTCCAGTCAGCACAGTTGACTGCTTTTCCTAAACGTGGGCCCCACGAACTTTTTCGGGTCCATAAATAATTTTTCTACTGTTTTTGAGACAGTAGGTACTGTTGAATAAAATAATATTATAATAATATAAAATTATTTTATTACACAGTTAAATCCTAAAAATTATAAGATTAATATATATATCAATTAGAATTGGGTTTAGTAAGATCCCCCAGCTCTAATTAATTAAAATAAGATTTTTCCTGGTCAGAAAATTATTATTTTCTTGACTCGGAGCAAATCATACAAAATGATCAAAAATGGTCTCAAAACAGTCAAATTATTTTTATAACACATAGAAAATACAAAACAGTGTAATTCTGCTATTACTATTCACATAGTCAGAATTTGGGGAGTTACAAAAGTTACCATAATTCTTATAGAAAATTTTAGGACTTTACTTAATCCTTAGATCCACTTTTCCATAATTTTTCATATACTATTATTTATCAGTTAAGCTTTATTACTCGGTCTCAAATTAAATTAAACCGAGGGATTAAGTAATATACTTACTTATACTTGTCTTGGTTAATATTTATACCAAAATATTCTCCATGTTTTACTTGTCATCTTCATGAAATTTCATAATTTTCTAAGCTTCTTCGCTGTCCTGGCTATTTCTCAACAGTATTTTTAAAAATACCAAACTAGCTATGTTGGTCATCTAAAATTTTCTACAACTCTTATTAATTATTCTTAACTAGGAAATAAAATTTTCATATTTGTTTTCATCATATTAGCCGATTATGCAGATACCTTATGCAGATACCTTAATTATTATCTTGTACTCAGTATTATAGAATTACATTCAAACTAGTTCATAAAATTATTCGAATTAACAAATAATTCTTACCAGTATTTCTGAGCTTCTACAACTCTTACTAGAGCTATTAGGTAGGGAGGATGTTACAACATTCATATCAATTCGATATAAGCTCAACTTTGCAACTCAATGGAGCAATACAAATTCTAAAATACAACAAGTATATAATACCATTCAATCATTACATTCCTCATACATACTATGATTACTTAACTTCTTAAGTAACTAAATGCATGTAATGACTAATTCTCAATTACAACAAATGCATAAAGATATCAACCTTCACAAGCATACTTGCATCTATTCACTCCTTTGTATATCTCTATTTAAGCTTTGATTTGCATTAGAGTGAAATAACACTAAGCTAAGAACTTTGTTTTCTTACAATAAAATATCATGGAAGCCTCTACCTTTGGGTGATTAGGCGCCCAAAAGTTGAGCGATTAATCGCTCAGGCAAAGTATCATTATGGCACCAACTGATTAATCAGTCAGTTTCTGGGCAACTAATTGCCTAGAGGCAGAATGCAGAGAAACCACTTTCCTAAGTTAGTATCTCGTTCTCATCTTCCATAATCTACTTCGAAAGGAATTCTACACCAAAACATGGCCTCAAAGCATATAAAAATCATATATGTTCTTATCAACATCATTAACACCCATTTTAGAAATCTCAAGTATATGACACTCTATACATATTCAAAAGTCTGGAATTTAATACCAAACACATGTCAATTCTTGAATACCAAATCCTCAACTTCACTTCAAGTTTACTAACACAATATGTATCAGTCATTCATATATTCTTGTTGTCTCAAACTAATCCAAGCTCAAAACCATAAGCATGTTCATAAACATTTCTCTAAGTTCTTTAATCAAGTCGCTAATAATAAGTTTTCCATACAACTTTTGAAGAATCAAAAGAGAATAAGATGAAGAGAAGGGACAAAGCAACAACCCATACCTCAACTCCAACTTATTGATGCTAGTTTCTCTTCTTCTTTTTCTTTCCTTCTTCCTTTGGCTTTTCTTCTCTTTCCTTTTCTTAGTTCTGCTGCTGCACGTTTCACTCTTCTCTATTTCTCCTTGTCTTTTCTTTTCTTTTTCTCTTTTTTCCTTTCTCTCTTGGCTGCTGCTCCAGTCGTGAATAAAGATGAAGAGAAAATGAAAAGTCAATTATTAAGATAAAAAAAAAGGGAGGGAGGCGGTGGAGAATGAGGATAGATAAGGATGGGGATTTTTGCTAAATTTTTTGTATCTCTTAGGAACACTTTAAGCTTCCAAAGCTAGGTTTTCAAACATCCATAAGTGTTATAGAAAATTTTAGCACTTCACTTAGTGCCTTACCCACGACTATACACTTTCTCACTTTTTATTTCATCTTTCTCTCGGCACACAGCAAGCATGTAAGAGAAAAAAAAAGAAAGAAATACCATGGTTATCATATTTCCAAGCTTGAAATGAAGACCTTCTAGCCTTTATTTTCCAAAGCCTTAGTTAGACAGCTTCATCTACTCATCAAGCTCTACCAAGTGGTGCTCTTAAATTCATCATCAAGTAAACTTCAAGTCCCTTCCTCCATCTTCTAAGAACTTAAGAGAGCCCAGGTAGGGGTCTATGGCTCTTCTTCTATGCTTACTACTCTTAATAGTTTGTGGGACTTGATTCTTGATGCTTGATTGTATAGTGATTGATGAATATCAGGTTAATGTTCTTGTGGATAGGTTTTTGGGTTTTGAAGGAATTAAGTATGGATTGATTAATTCTTGTTTTAATAATTCTCCTTTTCTTTAAATTATGTATTTGATTATTTTAATTGCTATATTAGATTGACAATTTGGAATAAATTGGGATTTTTCCTACCTCTTAGGCTATGGGTTCATATAGGATTGGAGGTGAGAAATTTTGTTGTTTATATCTTCACCTAAATCCTTGCTAAAATGAATATATTTGAGTTTAAATTGTTTGATAAGTTAACTAGATTTTGAGCTTGGATTAATTTTTGGAATGGCTCATGGTTAAGACCCATATGGAAGGGCAAAGTGTTAATTATATGAGATTATTGCTCAATTGGTTCTTAGTATATTAAATTGAGAATTTGGAATGGTGGATTATGCTGAATTCCCTTAATAAATTGATGAATTTGTGGTGGTTAGTATTTTGATGATTTTGGCCAAGACCAACTCTTTAGGAATTATAAGAGTTTAATTATTACAATTTCCTCTTTGATGTCAATTATGTGCTTAACATGTTAATTGGAATGTGATTTGATGGAGATGGCCAAGATCTCCCAAAATGAGATTCAAAGTTACTCTTTGATTATGTTATTGTTTGATAATTTTGATTGATAATTGTTAATATACCTTATGGATTTTGGATTGAGAATATGTTGAAGCCTTGATGTTAACTTGACCAGAAATGAATTACTTGTCATTCTTGATGTTATTTGTGAGATTACCAAGCCTCTGTTTTGAGAGAATGACTTGTGATAATCGATTACCAAGCATGGTAATTGATTACTAATCCTTTGTTTTAAGAAAATAAAGTTCTCTGCTATATGGAAACCAAATTGGATATATCTAGGCTATGCAAGCTACTAGCATTTCAAGTTGTGTTGTGAATTATGTGATTTATATGTTAATACAAGAAAATGTGCACTTGTTATACTTATGAGATAAATGATAATGTGCACTTGTTATACTTATGAGATGAATTGTAATGTGCACTTAGCATGCATATGAGATGCATTGTGATGTGCATTTGATATGCCTATGAGATGAAATATAATGTGCACTTGATATACTTATGAGTTAAATTATGATATGCACTTGGTATACTTATGAGTTAAATTATGATGTGCACTTGGTATACTTATGAGATGAATTGTGATGTACACTTGGCATGCTTTTGAGATGAATTATAATGTATTGGAAATTTATATGCTCCTTTAAAATGGTAAAGTTGAGCCAGAAATTGAATTAAAATGTAAAGTATATCTTAAGTACTCAAAGTTTAAAAGAAATTGGAAATGATACTCGTACTTGGGGTGATCCTAAATTTGATATTAGAAATGATCCTCGTACTTGGGGTGATCCTTAGATGTTATTCCCTTATGAAGGGTAACCCATAGATCTGATTTGGAAAATGACGGCGAACCTATATCTGATAAAGGAAATGATGATGATCCTAGACTTAGCCAGTAATGGATTTAGGAAATAATGGTGATCCTAAATCTGATAATGGAGATGATGGTGATCCAAGATTTGGCTAGGGTTACTTGGGATAGTGTTGTGTAACAATGGACTATTACGTATAGGTTGAGTGCACCAGCCTAATAAGCAGACTATGACTAAGTGTTGGGTAGTGTGAAGATGCGACATTCCCTCCCTACCTATTTGAAATAAAAGGACATGGGTGTTTGCTCTTTTGCTTACCGCAAGTGCACGGATCGCACTTATAATATAGCTAAGAGTCGGATATCGTTTCCACAAGGACTAACGTTAAAATCAGTGCTAAATATAAACCAAGAGTTTAAGAGTTTCTATCCAAGAGCATATAAATTGAGAGATAAGCATCTAAACTAATTGACAAAACTTAAAAGCTTTAAAATTGAATTAAAGTTGAGAATTAGAGAATAGGGAATCCTTTTTCACCTCCTACTTCAATTGATAACAATTAATCCTTATGAGCAATATAAATGAAATGATTAGGTTAGCTTTAGAATCTAAATTAGTTAAAGGCCTATGTCTAAGTCAATCAACCATGCTTCAGTTACCTAATTCACTATATTTCCATGAGAACTAGAGTAAATCCACTCAATAAGATCTATTCCCAATAGTTACTATGCATGACCAATAGGTATATTTCTATCTTATTAACGAATCATGTCACCCAAACCAATTGAATGAAATAGAACATACATCAATCATACACACGATCTCAAATCCAAATTCCTATGTCTAGGTTCATTAGATTTTAACAAATCAATCAAAAGTTGATCAAACATTCAAAAACATTAAGCACTATATGATTAAACAAAACCAATCCATATATATAAACTCAAAGGATTACAATATTATTCAATATTCATAGGAGGATCTAAAGAAAACCCTACTACACAACTTAGCCAGCCATGAACCACGAAAATATAGCAAAAAACATCATGTTCATGAGAAGGAAAATAAGAAAGTAGAAGATAGAGGAGAAAAAGCCTAAGGATGATGATCCTTCAAGCATCAATCCTCATCCAAGGTGAAGAAAGCCCTCAAACTTAATCACTTCTGCTTCCTTTATGTCTAAAATATAAAACAATAGCAGCTACTCTCTAAAAAACACACAAAGACTCCTGTGCAAAATGGATACAATAATATTTATAGGCTGAATAAAACAGAGTCACATCGCGACGTCAAACACATCACGTCGCGACGCATATACAATTACGTCACAGACGCCTGAGGCATCCACTCTTGACGTCGCGATGCTTTGGCCTTAAGTCTCATGTATTGAAACAGGGGATGCTCAATGCCGCGACATTAACATGCCTACGTCGTGGCGTTGAATGCTGATCTTCAATTTTGGCTTTCTCTTAGGCTTCCTAGTCTAAAGTTACTCCAAGTTCTTCATTTTCAAGCTTTATTTGAGACCTACCTATAACATAGAAAGTACCACTTTAATAGCTCATGCAAATGTACCCAATTCATCAAGGTTTAGGAAGTATTTGCTTAAAATCATAATGGAAGCCATCAAAATAGAATCAGATAAATATGATGCTAAAATCTTTCATTCAAGCATACAAACAAGGACTAAGCAACCTATATAGCACAGATATAGGGCACAAATAATTACACTTTGTGAAGTTATCACACCCCCAAACCTAGATTTTTGCTAGTCCTCGAGCAAAACAAAGTACATTCACAAAGATCAACATTATTAACATGCATTCAACCAATTTTAACATTTCACTTTCACCTAACCCAAGCTAGTGTATGATGATTGTATAAAACCTCAAAGAATACATATACCTCATAATCAGTTTCACACACATACAATCCTCATCATGCAAGCATTCACAACTTCCTTTCATACAATATATTTTTCCAAAAATCATGCAAAGTAAACCTCTTCCATTCAATTCATATTCACCCAGATGCGATTATGAACATAAACATTAATATAATTCATAAAATCCACAATATTGTAATACAAATCTCTCTCCACTAATGTAAAAACACAAGATTAAGGATCAAAAGGGACTTTATTAGCTTGTAATGTAAGGCCATGGGTAATGGGTAATAGAATAAAAGGATAGGATTTAACACAAACATTGAGAAACATAAACATGTTATTTCAAGTCTTGAGTCTCTAACAGATATTAGCAGGGTATTCAATAGTGAATGTAGAAAACTCGCCAGAACTATTTTGATGCTTATCATACTTTACTTTTCTTAAGCTTTGCCTTTGCTTTTGTTTTCTTTTCTTTTTCTTTTGATTTTCATTTTTTTATCTTTTCATTTTGTAAAGCAATGATTTTTCTTTTACTGCATCTAGTTCCTTCAGGCCCATTTTGTATTAAATCCTTAATACCCCTAATCACAAGACTCACTTCAAGAAATAACATATGATGTACTCAACAAATAATGATGGTAGAAAGAAAATGCAATGCTTTCACATGCATTAGAATGGTTAACATGTTAACGAACACAATGGTTATGAAAAACAACTAAGGCCAAACATATATAAGCTTCAAAAGGGGACCTATGATAAAATCATACAAGGTAAGATTGAAAGGCTCAATTGGTCCAAACAATGCCCTAATCATTTCCTCAATGATGCATAACCTAGGATTTAGCCTCAAGAGAGTTGCAAAATAATTTCTAAGATAATTGAATTTTTCGCATGTATTGTCCATAAACTTTCTCTAGGCAAACATTCTTATCCTTTCCAAAGTTCAAGAAGCATGAAAAAGGGAAATGCATCATACATAAAAAGAAACTAGAATGCTTTAGCATGCGCCAAAGATTGGATATGGATTCACAGAAAAATGAAGGTCATTTTGCATCCATATTTATCATTGGACAATCATATACACTAGCTTTTAAACATTACAACTCATAATGTGAAAGGGAATGACAATTGTATCTTGAATGAGATTTTCAAAAACTTTTATCAAGATACTTGCTCTTATGATTATTATCTTCACATACATATACATACTACAAAAAGTATAAAACAAACATACACGTAGTAGTTAAAACATATGCATGTAAACATAATAGTATGAAAATATCATAATACTGCATATAAAGTCAAAACATAAAGTTAAAGACACCCCCCCCAAACCTGATGGAAACAGTGTCCTCACTATTCAAAAGAAACATAAATATATACAAAAAAGAAATACAATGAAAGAAAATGCCCTGAATGTCATGGCTAAATGAGGGGATCATCACTCTCTGGGGCCTCAGCATCAATATCATCATCATCCTCATCATCATCATCATGCACTGCAGCAGGTGCTCTAGAAGGTCTAGCCTGGGAGGGTTGCACCATAGCAGTGGGGGGGAAGGCAAGAACTAGATAGTCAACCATTGGAAGGGCGAGGCATGCCACTATCCATCTCTGCGCCTGGATAGTATAAGATAGTATAGCTTTCATCTGCATGCTCTGGGCCTCCATATGGGCTAGTCGGGCCTCTATACGGGCACGCCAATCTACGCCAGCTACAGGTGCTGCCTAGGGCTCAAGTACTGCTGCTGCTCTACAAACCCGCCTCTATCGAGCTGGAGCTGGAGTTGCTCCCACTCTCTCAATAAAAGTATCATTAAGAGGTTTCCGAGCATCCGTAAGCTCCTCATGTGGCCCCCAGCGTACATTATGCTGGGTGCACAGAGTATGGATGAGGAACAGGAAGAAAAGGCCCCTGAACTCCCTTGTTAACCTCTGGATCTGCTCAAAAATAAGCTGAGCGACATCAATAGACCAGCACTCTAGGATAGCATAAATCAATATAGCTCAGTCTCGTGTCACCTCAGAAAGGTTAGTAGATGGCAGAATCCAGGTGCTAATGAAGTGGTACCAGGCGCGGGCCTCCGGTGTCAGGTAAGTGTATAGAAAGTATCTTGGCCTGTTGGTCTGAATACTCATAGTCCAAATTGCAGGCTGAGAGTCAGTCGTGCATATCCTAGCTATGACCACATTCATATCGATGCCCTCCACTGGCTCCTAGTGTCAGAGCTCAGTAAACTCACAAATCTCAAGGGCCGTAGGCAAGGTAAGAGTCACACGAATAAAAGCTGTTGAAAATGAGACCGTGCGCCCTTTGACTTTGACTGTAGTTGCCCCTTCACCCAAGTAGGCTAGGTTCACATAGAATTCACGAACTACAAGGAGGACAATAGAGGACTCTGGGTGCTGAGCAATGCACTCCAGTTGAGGTGGTTAATGAGCCCTTCTAACTCCAGTAGAATAGCACGGGAAAAAGTGAAGCCTTGCTCCAGGATAAGCGGTCTAGTAATGAGAACAGTATATCTCTCGCCAGCATCCGCCAAGATAAACCTCCCCTTATCATAATCTGCAGGAGGGGGAGAAGGTTCCTTGTTCCGTCGACTAGATGAACCACTTTGAATAAACATTCCCCTCTTTGGACCCATATATCCTGAAAAAGAATTGCTAAAAGTTAGGTTTAAGCAATTGGAAGTATGAAATGCATTTAAAATAAAGCAATTCTGGAAAATCTAGGTTACAACATTACGACATTCATGACCAGCGCCGCGGTATTCAAATGTTCAACATAATGTCGTGGTGTTCATGCCAACATCGCGACATTCATTATAACGTCGCAACATTCATGACTAGCATCGCAACGTTCAAAGAAGTTCATCATAATGTCATGGTGCTAACCATCAACGTCGCGACTCATAAAAACCCATTCACCCTAGATAACACAATGCAAAATAGATTAATCCAATTTCAGGCATTCTAGGCATAAATTAGCACATAAAACTAACAAAAACCTCTAACTAACTAGCTAACTAACAACAACTATTTATCACAAAAAATAACAAAACTAAAAACAGAGACAAAAATAAATGACCCAAATAGAGAAAATATGCTAAAAATTTTAAAAAAAATAAAAATAAAAATGAACATACCTTAATGAAAACATATGTAAACTGAAAGGAGATGGAAAAGTAGAGAAAAGCAAAAATTAACAAGAAAGGGAGAGAGAGAACAGAGGAAACGAGAGAAAGAAAGTAGTTGCGGTGTGAGGAACTCCAAACGTTGCAACATCAAACCCTAATAGACGCTGCGTGCTACGGCGTTACGAAAAGTGCGCCGCAGCGCACATTAATTCCCTCCTAAATTAATTATTTAAATAATTACTATTTACTATTTACCTTTTCTCTTTTTTTTACTCGCAAGAACTCCACGACGTTATGGTGTAACGCGTCGTGATGCTTGTCTCTCTGGATTTTGGCCCATAACACCATCACGTCATGGCGCGTAATGTGTTACGTCGCAACGTGAGGAGTCTAACTGCATAATTCTGCAGCAAATTGAGTTTTTACAGGACTTATGGCCAAAATAGGTCTCCAATACCTGTAAAACATGTCCAACAGGTCAAATAACAGCTTATAGAACAAAAACTTAGTTAAACTACAAAATTAACATATCGACATATTAAAAACTTAAAACACCAAACATAAACATTTGAGTTCCTTCCCAAAAAGGGCCTTATTTATAGTCCTGACAAGACTATGCAAATCTCAAGTTGGGGCTATTAAAGTAAGGGAAGTATTCCCCTAATCAATCTCTCCTCCAAAATAAGGTTTTAGGCGCTGGCCGTTAACCTTAAAACTTGATGATCGATCTAGTGGAGCAATCTCCACAGCTCCATGGGGAAACACTTTTATTACCACAAAGGGCCCCAACCACCTCGATTTAAGTTTTCCTGGGAAGAGTTTGAGCCTAGAATTGTAAAGAAGGACTTGGTGACCTTCTTCAAACTTTTTATGCACAATCTTACGGTCATGCCAGAATTTGACTTTCTGCTTATATAATTTTGCATTTTCATAGGTTTACAGCCTAAATTCGTCCAGTTCATTAAGCTGCAAAAGTATTTTCTACCTAACCGCTTGCAAATTAAAGTTAAGCTACTTTATTGCCTAATAAGCTTTATTTTCAAGCTCAACCAGCAAATGGCATGCCTTCCTGAATACCAACTTGTAGGGAGACATACCAATGGGACCCTTGTAAGGGGTCTTGTAAGTCCACAGTGCATCGTCCAGCTTCTTTGACCAATCCTTTTCTAATTGGGCACTATTTTTTCCAGGATTCTCTTTATCTCGAGATTGGATACCTCCGCTTGCCCACTTGTCTGTGGGTGATATGTAGTGGCTATCCGATGCGTCACTCCATACTTGGCTAAAGGAGGGAATGGACATCCCTCCACCCACTTGGACACCTAGTCCACAGCCACTAGTATGTATTGATTCCTAAAGGAGGGAATAAAGGGGCCCATGAAGTCTATACCCATGCATCAAAAATCTCTACCTCCAAAATGGAGTTCAGGGGCATCTCATTCTTTCTCGAGATATTCCCCGATTTTCGGCATCGCTCACATCTTTGCATATAGAAATATGTATCTTTGAAGAGCGATGGCCAATAAAAGCCAAACTAGAGTACTTTTGCAGCCGTCCTCTCACCACTATAGTGTCCACCGTATAGAGAATCATGACACTGGCTTATAATCTGCACGACTTCCTCCACAGCCACACACCTCCTCAACATATGGTCCGAGCACTGTTTGAACAGAAATGGCTCATCCCAGATATAGTGCCTGACATCATACAAGAATTTCTTCTTTTGGTGAAAGGTTAGATCAGGTGGCAGCACACCACCCACAATGTAGTTCACCATGTCAGCATACCATGGACATGATTGAGTGGAGGCTGTAAATAGCTACTCATCAGGAAATGTTTCCCTAATTGTGATTAGTTCAGCTTGGAAATCTCATTTTCAAGTCTTGAAAGGTGGTCAGCTACTTGATTTTCTACACTTTTCTTATCCCTAATTTCCAAATCAAACTCTTGTAAAACCAAAACTTGCCTAATCAATCGTGGTTTTGCATCCTTCTTGCTCACTAAGTACTTTTATTACCAAATGATCTATGTACACAATCACCTTAGTGCCCACCAAATTTGCTCTAAACTTATCAAATGTGAAGACAACGGCCAATAGCTCTTTTTCTGTTGTTGTGTAGTTCAGCTGGGCATTGTTGAGTGTTTTGCTCGCATAGTAAATAGAGTGAAACACTTTGTCTTTTCTCTATCCCAACACTGCACCCACAACATAGTCGCTCGCATCGTACATAAGCTCAAACGACAAATCCCAATCTGGTGTGATTATAATTGGAGCTGAAACCAATTTCTTTTTCAGTTCCTTAAATGCAACCTGACATGAATCATCAAAGGTAAACTAGATATCTTTCTCCAAAAGGTTGCAAAGTGGCTTGGCTATCTTTTAAAAGTCTTTGATAAACCTCCTACAGAAACTCACATGGCCAAGAAAATTGCGGATTCATTTTATTGAGTTTGGCAGAGGCAGCCAGTCAATCACTTCTATCTTTGCCTTGTCCACCTCCATCCCTTTTATAGAAACCTTATGGCCAAGAACTATGCCTTCTTGGACCATAAAATGACACTTTTCCCAATTCAGGATGAGGTTGGTCTCCTCGCACCTTTTCAATATGGATGATAATGTCTGCAAACAACTATTGTAATCATCTCCAAATACTGAAAAGTCATCCATAAACACCTCTAGCCCATGTTCAATCATACTAGCAAAGATGGCCATCATGAAATGTTGAAAGGTTGCAGGAGCATTGGATAGCCCGAAGGGCATCCTTCTAAAAGAAAATGTGCCATAAGGACAAGTAAATGTCATCTTTTCTTGGTCCTCCGGTGCTATGGCAATTTGGTTATATCCAGAATAACCATCCAAGAAGCAATAATAGACTTTCCGTGCCAGTCTATCCAATATCTGATCTATGAAAGGAAGCGGGAAATGGTCTTTTCGAGTGGCCTTGTTTAATTTACGGTAATCCATGCATACCCTCCATCCAGTGACCTTTCGGGAGGGAATAAGCTCGTTATTTTCATTTGTGACCACCGTCATACCACCTTTCTTTGGCACACATTGGATTGGTGATACCTGTGGTGTAACAACCTCCTTAGGGCATCACATTTATGTTACTTAATTACCAAATTACCCCTTCATTGGAAAATCATGATTTGTAATGGAAATACGAGTTATAAAATTTCTTAATAACAATAAGATAAACTTAGCGAAAAATAAAAACATTTCAACATCATCACAAATAATTTACATTATATGTACATACAGGTCTTTAGTACGGTCATACTTAAACATTTTCAAACTAGACTTTCAAAACATTTAAACTTTAAATACCATCAGCACACCTCTGGTATATGTATGGGTCATCCCACACAAAATTTTTCAGATCGGAGAAGAACTTCTTCCTCTGCTGATAGTTAAGCTCAGGAGGTAAAACCTTGCTAACCAAATAATTCACATAGTCAGCATACCAAGGAGCACTCTCCGTAAAAACTGCAAACAATTGCTCATCCAGGAAAGAATCATCAATAGGCAATTCGCTCTCCCCAATCACCGGTTGCTCAAGCCTTGATAAATGATCTGCCACTTGCTTTTCTGTCCCTTTTCTATCCAAAATCTCCAAATCAAATTCTTGGAGAAGTAGAATCCAACGGATTAGTCGAGGCTTTGCATCCTTCTTGCTCATGAGATACCAAAGTGCCGAATGATCAGTGTATACGGTCACCTTTGAACCTACTAGATAGGACCTGAACTTCTCAAAAGTGAAAACTACCGCTAGCAACTCTTTCTCTGTAGTGGCATAGTTTGCTTGAGCTCCATCAAGTGTCTTGCTAGCATAGTAAATTGCATGCACTTTCTTGTCCTTTCTTTGCCCCAACACAGCTCCTACGGCATAGTCACTGGCATCACACATGACCTCGAAAGGTAAATTCCAATCCGGTGTTTACAAAATGGGAGCAGTGATCAAGGCCTCTTTCAACCTGCAAAAGGCATTCAAACAGTCACTATCAAAATTAAATGGAACATCCTTCACTAAGAGATTAGACAAAGGTTTAGCAATTTTAGAAAAATCTCTAATGAATCTCCGGTAAAAACCGACATGTCCCAAGAAACTTCGCACTCCTTTCACATTCACCGGTGGAGGCAACTTCTCAATCACTTCAATTTTTGCCTTATCCACCTCAATTCCTTTCCCAGAGACCAGATGTCCAAGCACTATCCCCTCTTGTACCATAAAATGGCACTTCTCCCAATTCAAGACAAGATTAACCTCCTCACATCTCTGCAAAATCTTAGACAAATTAAACAAACAATCATCAAAGTTAGTACCATATACTGAAAAATCATCCATAAAAACTTCCATAATGTTTTCAATAAATTCAAAAAATATTGCAGTCATGCATCTCTGGAAAGTAGCAGGGGCATTACATAAACCAAATGGCATTCTCCTATAGGCAAAAGTGCCATAAGGGCAAGTAAATGTGGTTTTCTCCTGGTCACTAGGATAAATAGGGATTTGGTGGAATCCAGAATAACCATCTAAGTAACAAAAATGTGTATGCCTAGCTAGCCTCTCAAGCATCTGATCAATAAAGGGAAGAGGGAAGTGATCTTTCCTAGTTGCACTATTCAACTTTCTATAATCAATGCACATCCTCCAACCCGTGACTGTCCTAGTGGGAATCAATTGATTTTTCTCATTTTCAATTATAGTCATCCCCCCTTTCTTAGGAACCACATGCACAGGACTAACCCATTCATTATCAGAAATTGGGTAAATTACCCCAGCATCAAGCAACTTAAGTACCTCTTTTTTAACAACCTCTTTTATATTAGGATTCAACCGACGTTGATGCTCAACAGAGGGTTTATGATCAGGTTCCATCAAAATTCTATGCATGCAAAAGGAAGGATTTATGCCTTTAATATCATCAAGACTATATCCTATGACCTTTCTATGCATCCTAAGAGTCCTTAGCAATTTCTCAGTCTCTAACTCATTCAAGTTAGCACTAACAATGACAGGATAAGAAGAGTTGGGACCAAGAAACTCATACCTGAGAGTGGAAGGAAGAGTTTTAAGTTCTACCTTAGGAGCGTTTTCCTCTTCCCAATCTTCAGACTTAGGCTTTGGCTTAAGCCTTTCCACCTTGGCTTTGCTAGGAGGAATTTTTGAGGTTGCCTCCAACAAGCGGGCATACTCAGCTACCTCTCCTCCAGAATCAAGAGAACCGCCACCAACCAAGCATCTTTCCAATGGATCTTCCAAATGAATTATAGTGGACTCTTCCTCCACCACCTGGTGCAATAAATCAACCCTGTAACAAGAGTCCTCAAAAGAAGGTTATTTAATAAATTTAGAAATATCAAGCTCAGCCTTATTATCACCAACAGTTAAAGACAATTTGCCATTCTTAACATCAATTATAGCACCAGCAGTAGCTAAGAAAGGCCTACCAAGAATAATGGGGATTTGGGAATCCTCCTCCATTTCAAGCACAACAAAATCAGCAAGTATGAAAAACTTACCAACACGGATAGGAACATCCTCCAAGATGCCTACAGGATACTTGACGGACCGATCCGCCAATTGAAGTGAGATAGTTGTGGGTTTTAGCTCACCCACCTCTAACTTCTTACACACAGAAAGGGGCATAAGACTAACACTAGCTCCCAAATCACACAGAGCTTTATCAAAGTTAGTATTGCCAATCAAACAGGGAATAGAGAAGCTACATGGATCCTTTAACTTAGGAGGCAATTTATTTTGAACTAAGACACTACACTCCTCAAATAAAGCTACTGTCTCATAGTCTTCTAGCTTCCTCTTATTAGACAGGATGTCCTTAAGAAACTTAGCATAGGTAGGCATTTGTTTTAATGCCTCAGTGAAGGGTACATTTATGTACAATTTCTTAAGAACCTCTAAGAACTTCCCAAACTGCTTATCTAACTTTGCTTTAGCCAATCTTTGAGGGAAGGGAACTGGGGGTTGGTAAGGTTTAGGGGGTATATACTTAGACACCTTCTCAGTGATTTCCTCCTCTTCTAAGGGTTGTGCCTTAGTCTCTTTTTCCTCATTACCCACATCTTTGTTACTCTCCCCATTACCCCTAGGATCCTCTAACCTCTTTCCACTCCTCAAACTCACAGCCTTACAATGTTCATTGCCTGGGTTGACTTCAGGTTGACCAGGAAACTTACCTTGCTGCCTAAGAGAAGTGCTTGCTTGTTGGGCAATCTGGGTTTCCAACATCTTATTATGAATGGCTAAATTGTCAACCTTAGCTGACAACTCTTTGATTGCCTCAGTCACAACTTGCCCATGGTGCCTAAACTCCTCATTCTGCTTAGACTGGCTCTCAACAAAATTCTCTAGAAGGGACTCGAGTCTAGATTTCTGTACCTGTGGGACTCCAGAAGAGGGTTTAGCATTACTTTGCCCAGCTTGGTACTGACTATTCTGGTAAGAGAAATTAGGATGTGACCTCCAATCGGGGTTGTAAGTTTGGGAATACGGATCATTCCTCCCCTTTTGGTTGAAGTCGTGGAAATTGTGGCATGATTCCACTTGCTCTACCGGTGCACCATGTGAGGGTCCCATTCCAACTTGGCATTCAACACCAACATGTCCCTGTGCTCCACAAATCTCACAAAAATTGTTAGAGGCACCTATGGCATTAACATGAGCTTTCTCAAGCATGTCAAAACGTTTATTCAAAGAATCAAACTTTGACATAATTAAATCAACACCATCTACCTCAAACTTACCTCCCGAGAGCTTTCTCGGGTTGTGCCGTCTTTCATTGGCCCATTGGTGATGATTTGAAGCTACGCTTTCAATTATCTCATAAGCCTCGTGAGCCTTCTATTCATCGAGCTCCACCACCAATTTCTGTGAGTCAAGAGACACCTTCGAAGAATATTCTAAACCATTGTAGAAGGTGTGGACGATCAACCACTTTTCAAACCCGTGGTGTGGGCAGGCTTCCAGCAAAACCTTATATCTATCCCAAGCTTCTGATAATGACTTGCCATCTTTCTGAACAAAGCTTGTGATTTGGGTCCTTAGATGAGCAGTCTTGGAAGGTGGAAAGAATTTTTCCAAAAAGGCTTGCTCCAATTGGTCCCAAGTAGTTATCGTCTCAGCAGGAACAGACTTCAGCCAAGCTCTAGCTCTATCTCTCAATGATAGAGGAAACAAGCGGAGACGAATAGCATCAACAGAGGCGCCTTCAATCTTGAGGGTCTCACAGAACTCCAAGAACATGTCCACATGATCATTAGGATCCTCTGACGGAAATCCTCCAAACTGGTTCTGCCTTATCATAGAAAGTAGGGCAGGAGGTATGGTGAAGTGCCTGGCTTCAATGTCTGGCCGAGCAATTCCAGATCGCAAACCCCGAGCATTAGGGGCTGCATACTCCTTTAAAGGTTTCTTATCCTCAGCTGCTGCCATGACAAGTGGTGGTTCAGATATTTCTCTTACTCTTTGCCTTTGTTGTCTTCTCCTTCTACGTAAAGTCCTTTCAATTTCAAGATATGCTTCAATGAGAATCCCAGAACGTCTACTACTTTGCATAAACAAGAGAAATTACCTGCAGAGAGTCAAAGAGAAATCAAGAACGTAAGAACCAAATAAAAGAAAAAGGTTTAAAATAATTAAATTAAAAATTAAATTAATGTTCAAGAAAAACACAGTCCCCGGCAACGGCACCAAAAACTTGATGCGTGAAATCCGCAAGTGTACGGTTTCGTCGTCAAGTAATAAAAAGATCGAATCCACAGGGATTGTGTCTATGAATACCAATTAATTAATTAATTCAATTAAGTTAAACAAAAAGGAATATGATTGTTGATTAAAAAGAACGTAGTAACAAAACAATTAAATAAAATCAAGAAAACAGAATTCAGAACAAAAATAGCGAATTATCAAGAAATGGATTTTCAAATTCAAGAAAGCTTCCAAGATTGGGATACCACAATGATACAAGATAAATCCTAATTGATAACCCTTTTATTAAATCTGAAATTCAATTGAAGGTGACTTACCCTAAATTAGTTAATGTTCTTTCTCAAGATACAAGATCCGTGCCCAATTAAACCAATTCCTACTCTCGTGGTAATTGAATTTAAATTGAACCCATTACGCTTTGTGGTAATTCATTGAATCCTCGAAAGGCTAAAACTACTCTCGTGATTTAGACCTTAAGTTCAATTCTTATGCTTCCAACACTTAGGTTCACCTCTCAGTGCGTCCCTAAATGCCTATGAGATGTAAATAAGTGGCCAGCAAATTCACATGAATAAGAGCAATAAGAATTAAATCAAAGAACATTCAAGATCAATAAAAGGGGAAACAACGTCAATTAATCATTATCAATGTATCAAAGGGAATTGCCCAATCCTAGAAACAAAAGAAACTACTCAGACATAGAGAAGAAGAGACAAGAAATCAAACTTAAAAACATCCCAAACCCGTAACAATGGAAGAAGAAGGGAGAAAGATGAAGAACCCAAGCCTCCTTTGTGCCTCCTTTTGAACCAAACTAGAACCCCCTCATTCTATTCAGAACATCTATTTATAGCCTAGGGTTTTCATTGGCTAATAGGCTCCAAAAGAAATAAAAATAAAAACTAAAATTCTGCTGCGCGCTACGAACCACGGCCGTGGTTCATTCCACGGCCAGGCCGTGGAACTTGCTGTCAGAATTCCATGGGACCGTGGATCAGTCCACGGCCAGGCCATGGTTCTCTCTGCTAGAATTCCATGGGGCCGTGGATCATTCCATGGCCAGGCCGTGGTTTTCTCTGCCACAGGCTAATTTTGCATGCTGTTGAGTTCCACGGCCGTGGTTGGTTCCACGGCCAAGCCGTTGAACTCTCTGGAAGTCTATTTTTGCACCTTTTTGCTATCCATAAAGCTCCAACTTCAATCATGCAAGCTTCCGTCTATTCCAAGGCCAATTTAGCACCAATCCTACACAATAACACCACAAACACTGCAGTTATCCGAACTAAGGGAAAAACAAACAAAAAGGGAAACTAAAATGTCTAAAATGCCTAAGAATACATGCAAAACAAGAACAAAACATAATGTTATTTTACACACATCAATAAACTTAGCGAAAAATTAAAACATTACAACATTATCATATCACAAATAATTCACACCTTATATACATATACCAGTCTTTAATATTATCATATTTTAATATTTACAAACTAGACTCTCAAAATATTTAAGCTTTAATTTAAACTAATACACTGCCCAAGTATTACTACACAGTAGAACTCTCAGACGGGTCCTCCTCAGATTCCTCAGAAGATAGGAATCCAGACTGACGCGAAGTCCTACGGACAGGTGTCCTAGCAAACGACACTATACTAATCGTACTAGGAGTACGATAGTATGCTCCCCAGTACTGTCTAATAGACAATGGGAACTCTAGATGTACATTAATGTTCACACTAATATAAAATAAAGGTGTCCAAGATGTAGCCTACTCAATCTCATATACACAAGGAAATAAGACTCCTCCATCACTTCAAAACTCAGCGTCCTCAACAGGAATCTGCTCTTCCTCAGCTTCTCATTCAAATCCTTGCTCAACGTCTTTAAAATTATTATTACAATACAAATAGACATACAAAGAGGTGAGATCACTTACGCCAATATCAGTATGGTAGCAATGAAGATAAACACATACAATATCTCATACCAGCACATCAAACATAATTGCAATTATACCAACGATATCAATTATCAAACACATACAATATCTCATACAACTATCATACCATATTCACAATCATGCCATCAACATCATTTATCATCATAACATAATTACGATTATGTCATTACCAATAAAATATTCCATAATTCAATTATCATAAACAATAATTACGATAATGTTCTCAATAATTATGCATATGCAACTAGACTCAATTTCCTACCTAATGGAGCTAAAACTCAGATCGGAGAGAGTGATCGAAAAGATCTGTCTGCACCAACATGCCTCAGACTACATGCTCAATTTTTGCACATCTAGCATATGCACGACAGTCTTTATCAAATCTTGATTAAGGATAGTGTCTCGGTCCGGATCATTGGTGTGTTATGTCGGTCTAACCCACAGTACAGAAGAGCTACCAACTGCCCATTGTAGGCAACCCGCACCCCAATGCCCCCAAGGTCAACGAGTGACCTACACTACGCATATCGCACCCACTCAGGAGGTGTATTCTCTCCTAGGCAATTAGCCTTATTCAGTCCATCAGACCTTTCCAATGCATGTACTATGCACCATTCACAGTTCCATTTCATTATATCATATTCTCAATTCAATTCCTTTATCTCATATTCGGGGTCCTCATATTGGCCCAACAGTATCATTATTGTAATTTCATCGCGAAACCATATTTTCACATTTTCTCAATCGCGTAAAATATTTTTCACACATTTTAAATCAAAAATACTATTTTTCTCATTTAACACCAAAATTTAACTTTATTTTTCATATTTGCATAATAACCCCTCAAAACATAATATTTGCATTATAATCCTCATTTAAATAATATTTTCAAAACAGTCCTTCATAACATTTATATTTACAAATTAGTCCCTCATAAAATCCATATTTACAAAATAATCCCTCATAAAATTCATATTTACATTTTAGTCCTTTTTCAAATAATAATTTTATAATAGTTCCTTATAAAATAATATTTTATGAGATAGTCTCTCTTTTATAAAATATTTACAATATAACCCTCTAAAATCAATAATTGTAATATGGCCCCATTAAAAATAAAAATTATAATATTGCCCCTCTAAAAATCATAATTATAATATGGCCCATTTTAAATATGAAAATTATAATATTACCCCTCTAAAAATCGGTATTTGCATTGTTTCCCCTAAAATGTTATTTCTTTCATTTACTTCATATATTACAGCTCAAATTTTACAGACGCACCTCTAAACCCGTAGGGTGAGCCATACGTCAGTAAAATTCAAGTATTGACACTCATTTCATTTTAAACCCTATTTATTTAATTATATCAAATTATTTTCCCAAAATCATTTTGCTTACTACATTCAAACTTGTTCAAATTCATTTCTTTTTCATTTAAATCCTTCATTCTCATTTGAATCCCTCATTTTCAGGACTTTGGTCCTCTAATCCCTAGTATGGCCGTGAGCCTCATTGCTCTTTGGAGCATTCATACAATCATTTAATCATGTTGTTCACATCTTACTTTACACATACTTTCTCATGCTTTCATAATTATACATACACACATAATATCAAAGCTTTAAGCATATTATCACATATGCAAATCATAAACACTAAATCATACACATCACAAACACAATCAAAGAAAATCAAACAATAGGTAAATAAACCCTTATGGATTTATCACCGAACAAAACCATCCCCACACCACCAAAACTTGGTTGGTGAGGTAAAATCTCCCTCTTACCTCTTGAAGACAAGTCCTTCAAGCTCCTCTCCTTCTCCTTGATTTCGTACAAGCCACAAACAATTCCTAACAATTCTAAAACAATTAGTAAAATCACATACAAAGCTTACTAATGATAAACCATGGAACAAATATGGTTTAGAAATCACAAACTTGAATTAAAACCAAAGAATCACAAATTTACCTCTAGGGAAGTAAGATAGAAGTTGGATTTTGAAGCACTTAGAGTGAGATTTTGGGAAAACTTCCTAAATGGAAAGTGTTTAGAAGGTAGTTTAGCTTTAGGAAATGATGAGAGTGAAAATTATAGATGATGGATAGTGTATTTGGTGTTGGGGCCGAACCATAAGGAAGAAAAAAGAAGGAAAATGGTTTCTATGTGTTCTTGAAATTTAGAGAGAATGTGATGCTTGGTCTTAGGTGAGAGAAAAGTGAAATTGTGAGACTGAAAATCAAAGTGGGCTGCCGTGGGATGTGTAGGAGAAATTGAAGGGATTTGCATGAAATAAATATCCAAATTTTGTGCTCACACTTGAAGCACATGGCTTGGTCACCAACTTGACATGCAATGGTCATAAAAGACCATTCAAGAAGACTTGAGAAGCCTCCTTGGGCTGCTTGACCGTGTGGCTCTATTAGGATTAGGGACCTAATTTATTTTCAATTAACACCTAATTGCATGCTAATTAACTAGCTAATTAATTAGGTTTAGTTTCCTAACCATTCTTAATTAATTATCTAATTACATGACTAATTAATTAAACATATAATTACATATATAATAGTCTCTAAATAAAATTAGGACATTTAATTAGTAATTATATTATCACTAATTAATAATTAGATTAGTTCACTTAGCTTGTTAATTAGGCCATTAAGATGATTAATTTAAGTTTAATTAGCTACTAAGTAAAAGTCAAGCCACTATTGTTGACTTCATCTTAGCCTTTGAAATAAACTTTGTTTCCTATCCATTGATTAGATCTATGGCCAATATTCAATGCTTGCTAATCAAGCTCACATCCACACCATTGATCAAATCAATGGTCAACATTCAATGCTTGCTAATCAAGCTCACATCCACACCATTGATTTGATCAATGGCTAACATCCAAAACTTCCTTACTAAGTTTGCTCCTACACCATTGATTAGATCAATGGTGATAATTCAAAACTTCTTCATCAAGATCATCATCCAATGGTTTACACTAAAGCCCAAGCCACTAAGTTTGACTAATTTCTATTGGTTTAGAATTTTCAAGCCACTTTCGTTGACTGGTTCCTATTAGTTCAGAATTCTGTCCAGTCAGAATCGTTGACTGCTACTCTAAACGTGGGCCCCACAGACTTTTGCGGATCCATGATCATTTTGAAGCAGATTTCTACTATTTTTAAGACAGTAGGTATTGTCAAATAAAATAATATTATAATAATATAAAATTATTTTATTACACAGTTAAATCCTAAAAATTAAAAGATTAATATATATATCAATCGAAATTGGGTTTAGTAAGATCTCCCAGCTTCGATTAATTAAAATAAGAATTTTCCTGGCCCGAAAATGATTATTTTCCTGGCCTGGAGCAAATCACACAAAACAATCAAAAACAGTATCGGAATAATCAAATTATTTTTATATTGCACAGAAAACACAAAACAGTGTAATTATGTCAGTTCTGTAACATAGTCTAAAATTTGGGGTGTTACAGTCCTCATCTTGTCTTGAATCATCTTCACTTTCTCAGTTGTCTGTTGTACAAATTCTGGTCCTACAACACTACTTTCATCATCATGATACCAACACAACGGCGTTCTACATCATCTCCCATATAATGTTTCATAGGGTGCCACCCCTATGCTTGAATGAAAACTATTATTGTATGTGAACTCTATCAATGGTAGAAATTCATCTCAACTACTAGTTTGTTCTAGAACACAAACTTCCAACAAGTCCTTTGAAAATTTTAACTATCTTCTCTTCCTTATATCCAAGCCCCTCTTGATTGAACAGGTACTTCAAGCCCTTGAAATTATTGTAGACTTTATAGGAAAGAAAATGTCTTTAGATTTTCCTTGCAAAACGACGATCGCATATCCTAAAACATAAATCAAATAATTCTTCTCATGCACGTTCCACAGCTTTGAAGTATATGCCACAACCTTTCTATTTGATCTCAACACTCAATCTAAATCCACGAGTTGAATTTCTTCTAACAGAATTTGCATTTGAATAGTTTTATGCTTAACTCCTTCTTCTTCTTTAGAAATTGAAGAACTGCATTGAGATCTTCTACATGTTCCTTCGAATTTCAAGAATAAGTCAAAATATCACCAATAAGGATAATGACAAATTTTCCTAGATGGGAAAGAAAATCCTATTTATATAATTCGTGAATATCGCAAAAACATTCTTTACCCCAAATGGTAGTACTAAATATTCATAGTGTCTATAATACGTCCGAAAAACTATCTTGGAACATTCTCTATTTTTATGCGAATCTGATAATAACCAGCACGCAAATCGATCTTGGAGCAAACAACGATTTCCTTTATTTGGTCTTCTAGTTCCCCTATTGTCACATCATTCTAGATCTTCTTCATCAAGGTAAGTTGTTCTACTTGCCTATTTTTAATTTTAATAGAAAATGTCTCATAGATCAAGTTTTCTTCTAATTGCACTGTATTTCGTACTATGACATAAGTTGAATCAATAATAATCCTTCTTAATTGAGATACATAAAAGACACTATAAAGGTTATAAGGAAAAGTAATAAGACTATTTGGTAGATTACTTGATTAGTCCAACAAAGAATTTGAGATGGTCTAATAGATTTCAAAATGAACATGGTCCAATAATTTTAAAAATGAACTTTCTGGATGCAAACCCAAAAATCTCAGGTCAAGGAAACACTAAAGTTGCATTGTAACAATCTAGTAAGATATGGTTAGAAAATAACCAATCCATTTATAGAGTCAGGCTTTTAAATAGTTGTGATTTGAGATAAACAAATCAAATTAACAGAAAAGATTTGATATTCAATAAATATAAGGTAGAGTTAGAAAACTTGAGTATAAACAACAAGTTTAACAAGAAGAGTAGAAATACTTAGATCACATTATAACGAAGACATTGATAAGTCAAATTGATTTACTATGTCTATTTGAGAAAGAAATAGACAAACCAGATCAATAGAAAAGTTTCAAACTCCAATAATAATAGGATAGGTTTAAATAGGCTCGAGTAGTAATAACAAGTTTAGAAGTTAAAGTAGCATGAAAAAAAGCAAAACACAGATAACCCCAAAAGATTTACACAGTCACAGATCACAAGAGAATGGGTTACCTTGCGAATTATACAGCACGGTTTTAAGATTACCCTCTATGGCACAACTTCCTCGCTTCTTAAGTTTTTGAATTTGAACGTTCTCATTACACTCTTTGCACCGACTCTTTCTTCTTCTTGAGATTTTGAAACACGTGTAATACTAATGGAAGGTTCCATCTTCAGTTGATCACATTCCCTGGAGAAATGTCCAGGCTTCCCACATCCATAACAAATAATCCCTTTATGCTGACAATCTTTGGTAAGATGATTTTTTCCACACTTGAAACATTTCATTGGTGATGCCACAGTCTGACCAAAATCGTTGCCACTAATACTTCCTCTCTTTGTTCGTTGTTGCTTCCCCAGTGGTAGTACATACGACTTTTGTTGAAAACGATTGATCTTACGCTTCATTCCATTTTGGATTATCGAAGGTTCTAAGTTACAGTTTCTCGCATCCGGTGACTGCTCCAATCCTAATAAGCCATGAAGTTCGATTATCAGTTCCTGTTGCTGAGCGATCATCTGTCTCTGTTGTACTACTACTTCAATCATCTTTTGCATCACACTTCTAGCTACGGCTATACGATCTTCATCACGTCTCGCATTTATATGCTCATGTTCGCTACGTTCCATTATCTTTCTTCAAAGACCAACAAAATCAAAACACAACGAACTAAACGTAACTATTTCACACAACATTATCTCCTTTTGGAAACCAACATATATCTCTGTGTTCAGTGTCAGAGATTCACACAGCATAAACAAGACAAACCTACCCACAGACCCAAAAGATTCTAACTTGGGCTCTGATACCAACTAATGTAACACACTCCTTAGGGCATCACATTTATGTTACTTAATTACCAAATTACCCCTTCATTGGAAAATCATGCTTTGTAATGGAAATACGAGTTGTAAAATTTCTTAATAACAATAAGATAAACTTAGCGAAAAATAAAAACATTTCAACATCATCACAAATAATTTACATCATACAAGTCTTTAGTACGGTCATACTTAAACATTTACAAACTAGACTTTCAAAATATTTAAACTTTAAATTTTAATTTAAACTATTGTACTGCCCAAGTACTACTAGACAGTAGAACCCTCAGACGAGTCCTCCTCAGATTCCTCCTCAGGTAGGAATCCAGACTGACGCGAAGTCCTACAGATAGGTGTTCGCGTAGTCGACACAATACTAATCGCACTGGGAGTACGGCAGTAAGCTCCCCAATACTACCTAATAGATAATGGGAACTTTAGGTGTACAGTAATGTTCACACTAAAGTAAGAATGTCCAAGATGAAGCCTACTTAAAATTATATTTAAGTCCCCTATGTAGTAAATACGCTCTTATTCCAGATCAACGTGCCACGCCTCCGATCCTCCGCGAAACGTTAATCTCATGTACCCTAGAAAACAAGGCATCTCCATCTTCTCAAAACTCGGCTTCCTCTACAAGAATCTGCTCCTCCTCAGCCTCTTACTGAAGTCCTCGCTCAATGTCTTTAAAATTATAAATACAATACAAATAGGCATACAAAGAGGTGAGATCACCTACGCCAATACCAATATGGTAGCAATGAAGATAAATACATGCAATATCTCATAGAGCTATCATACCATAATTACAATTATGCCATCAACATCAATTATCACCACAACACATGTAATACACAATAATTACGATCATACCATTACCAATATTCAAATGTTCAACAATCCAATTATCATAAACAATAATTATGATAATACCCTCAATAACTATGCATATGCCCCTAGACTCAATTTCCTACTCCATGGAGCTAAAACTCAGATCGGAGAGAGTGATTGAAAAGATCTATCTACACCAACATGCCTCAGACCACGTGCTCAATTTTACAAATCTAGCATATGCACGACAGTCTTTATCAGATCTTGATTAAGAATAGTGTCTCGGTTAGGATCATTGGTGTGTTACGTCAGTCTAACCCACGGTACAGAAGAGCTACCAACTGCCCATTGTAGGCAACCCGCACCCCAATGCCCCCAAGGTCAACAAGTGACTTACACTACGCATATCGCACTTACTCAGGAGGTGTAGTCTCTCCTAGGCAATTAGCCTTATACAGGCCATCGGACCTTTCTAATGCATGTACTATACACCATTTATAGTTCCAATTCATTATCACATATTCAGGGTCCACTCAATAATCCAATAGTATTATTACTGTATTTTCACCACGTAATCATATTTTCACATTTTCTTAATTGTGCAACAATTCTGTCGCATTTTTAAATCGCGTATCGATTTTTCAACTTTTCTCAATCGCGTAAAATATTTTTCATATGTTTTAAATCAAAAATACTATTTTTCTCATTTAATACCAAAATTTGACTTTATTTTTCATATTTGCATAATAGTCCCTCAAAAACATAATATTTACATTATAGTCCTTATTTAAATAATATTTTCACAATAGTCCCTCATATAAATCATATTTATGAAATAGTCCCTCTTTTATAAAATATTTATAATATGACCCCTATTTATAAAATATTTACACAATGGCCCCTCATTTAAATAATATTTACAATTTAGTCCCTTCTTTAAAAATATTTGCAATATAACCCCTCTAAAAATCAGTATTTGTACTGTTTCTCAAAAATAAGTAATTCTTTCTTTTACTTCAAATAATACAGCTCAAATTTTTTGAACGCGCTTCAAAACCCATAGGGTGAGCTATACGTTAGTAAACTTCAAGTATTAACACTCATTTTATTTTAATAATCTCATTACTTTAATCGTATCAATTTATTTTCTAAAAAAAAACATTGTGTTTGCTACTCAATTCAAATTCTTCCAAAATCATTTCCTTCTCAATTTAAACCTTTGAATCTACACTTGATAAAATAATTTAGTTCTACATTATGAGAAATGGCTTGTTGGCCAAATTTTCATTCTTACTTCAAAACTCATTGTACTTCATTTTCTAACACTTTAAATTCTTGTAAAATCTCTTATTCAATTTCATTGTCATAAGACATTCAATCCTCAAGTTAGTATCAAATTTTAGGACTCTTGGTCCCCTTAAATCACAATGAGGCCGTGTGCCTCTATGCTCTTTGGAGCACTCATGCAATCCCTCCAACATGTTGTTCACATCCTAGGTTACATATACATTTGCATGCTTCCAAAATTACACATACACACATAATATCAAAGCCATATACATACTATCACACATGCAATCATAAACACAAACTCATACACATCACAATCACAAACAAAGAAGCATTAAACAACAAGTGAATAAACTCTTATGGATTTATTGACGAGCGCCGAACTCAGTCAAAATTATAACCGAAGTTATTACCTAAGCTTGTAGCACAGTGACAACACCGGATCATCTCAACGAGGATTGTAGATGCAATTTAATCAAATCAAGTGAAAGTTAGCAAAGGGGGGTTTGACAGTTTAAGATCGCACTTAACAAAATTAAAGGAAGAAATAACAATTAAAGAGCAGTCAGTTTAGAAACCTATCCAAGATTGGGTGGATTCAATCATAGACCCTTCATAGAACACTTGAAGCGCAATTGAATTGTTAATTTGGATCTAACCGAGATCTCTGCATCAAATCCAGAATTCATACTAGACGATCGTCTAGAATTCAATTAACAAGTGATAAACACAAATCCACAATCACACCATTCATGAAGATCTATGTTAATTTCAAGTACCGAATTCAATTAACTTAGGCACAAATCAGTAACCTAACCTTTTCAATTCTGTGATTAATTTAGATCAATCAGTTCTAAGTTTCATCACAAATCTCAATCTTCATTTATGTGATTAGTTTAGATCAATCAGTTCTAAGTTTCATCATAAATCTCAATCTTAAACCAAGATCAAATCAGATCAACATAAATAGAATCACCATTCATGCATTCAAGATCAAGAAGAAGAAAAGAGAAGAAGAAAAGAGGAATTCAATTACAAATCAAATACAATACATAACCAAGGTCTCAAGAATCCAAACCACAATCTCTTCAAGAGTTCTAAATTGACCGAAAGTAGCTTAGCCCTCCATTACCACGAAGGGGATCATCAAAATATACAAAAGCTATGAGAAACTATGAAGAAACAAGAAGAAACTATGAGAGAAATGAAGGAGAATACAACTTGTTCTTTCATGATAACCAATGGTGCCTTTTATAGAAGTCTAGGGTAACAAAATGACAAAGGGGAGTGGGTGGATGAGTGGGGTGGTTGAGTGGGTTGTGAGTAGAGTAGTTGAGAGGGTTGGTGAGTGAAGTAGTTGAGAAGGTTAGTGAGTGAAGTAGTTGAGAGGGTTGGTGAGTGCAAAAATTTCTTGTCTGAGTTGGAAGCCAAAAATGACCAACTATACTACAGACCCATGAAAAGTACTCTTCATGAAAGTTGTAGATCTTTGTCTTGGCTATAACATGCATATCTGGATCGTTCAATTTGGCTTCCTACAGCCCAAGATATGACCCAAATACCGCAGGTTACTCAAACCCAACTTCAGCACCTCTGTTCCGACTTGCAAGCTCAAACTGACCCATTAGACTTCATTTTTTCAAAAAGTGTTCTTCATGAAAGTTGTTTATTTGGATCTTAACTATCAACTATCCAAATTTCAGCTCATCTCCATTATTACAGTTTGAGATATGATTTTATGAGTGCACACCGTTCGGATTCTAGTGATGAGAAACGTATTCGACTTCCATGTAAACTTAGGTCCCTTAGACATCTGTTTAGGACTTCGAGCTCTGCATCAAAGTTGTAGAGCTTCCTCTTTACTTTCCTACAAGGTAAAATTCATGATTATCAGATATCAGGAACTCAAGTTATGGCCAAAATACAGAAACAGTGTCAAATCTTAATAATGCTGAAAATATTCAATTAAGACCAATTTGAGCTCAAACTCACAAAATCATACCAAACTCAATCAATTAAGAATATGGAGAGTGTAAATGACTAAACATAAGGGTTTCTTAATGAATAAAATATGTGATTATCAAATTCCCCCACACTTAACTTTTTGCACTCCTGGGCAAAACTCAAGACCAAAACAAGGACATAAGAGATTAACAAAAATTTAAATTCCAACGATATTCAAGAGCCCAAAATTTTACAATCAAGAAGAACAACCAAAGGTTCAAGGGATCAAAACATTCATGAGTTAACAATTCTCCACATCTCAAACCAACAAGCAAGGTATCTTCAACATGAATCGAGAATGATAGATCTTCACAAGATTCCCTCTCAATCTCTCAAGTGTTTAAAAGGTAGGTATTTCACTCAATTCAACCCATGAAAATTGCACTACCATAAGCTTGCTTATCTTCTACTTCTCCACTACTCAAAACACATACACACACAAATCATGAGGACTTTATTCAAGGTTGTAGTGAGGTCAAGGTAACAGAAGAGGATAAAATGGATATGAGAAGATAAATACCAAAGGGAATAAAAGCAAATGAGAGCTGAGTTCAAATATCAAGCATAAAAGTTCATCCCAACTCTAATGTATATCCCTTTACATATTCATTTCCCAATCCTTTTTTTTTCTTCTTTTTTTTTTAGGCACTCTTTCCTTTTTCATCAACCATTTTGTACACATACCCCCACACTTGTTCAAAAAAAAACTCATCCATTAACCAAGCTAATGTTCTTTTATTCCCTAAGGTAAAGTAAGAACATGATTTTTCATTTAAGGCACATAATGGGCTAGAAACAAGGAATGGTCAAATAAGCTCAAAGGGGTTAAGTAAAGGAAAATATACAAGGTTGGCAGGAATCAGAGAATTTTCAAGAAGTCAAAAGTGTGTTTGATATCATATTGAAAATAAGGTTGGCTATTCGGTTAAACTAGCTAATTAAGAAAGAGGGCCTCAATCATGTTCATGCATGCAAGTGAAATGTAGCCTCAAAAAGAATCAAAGCAAGTTCTAGAGTGGCCATTAACATGAGTGAAAATCACACAAGAAAGAAGAGAATGGCATAAATATTGAATCCATCGATTAGGCTCAAAATCTCACAAGGTATGCATCCATCAAACTCAATTCATCAATTCAATCATCCATCACCAAGCATATCAATTCAAGAAGGGAGAAAAGTTATTCAATCATGCAATGAACCCTTTTTTTTTTAAATAAAACAAAAGAACAAAAAAAATGCTAAAATCTCTCCCCCATAGTTAATATAACATTGCCCTCAATGTGAAAGAGAGATATAGAAAAGAGCAACACAACTTGATAAGAAGTGAATCAACGCCAAGCAGAAAAGAAGCACACTGTCAGTGCCGCATCAAACCTCTGCCACCAATTAAGATGCGTCTCAAGAGTAAAATTACTCCTTACTCTGCCATCACCAATTGGTTTAATAAGTCCATGACAATCATATCATGCTTTCCAAACAAAACAACAACAATTTTTTTTTTGGGTCAACTATCCTTCCCCCCTACTAGATCACAACATTGTCCTCAATGTTAAAATATAGATGAGTAAAGGATAGAAGATATTACCTATTGGAGAAAGCTGACACAAATTTAAACAGAAACAAAATACAATAAAATCAAACCCATTAAAGATGAAGTTCCAGATCTGGCTTTCTTTTCTTGTTACTTCCTTCGCTGCTTCCTGTTGACCAATCTATCTGAGCTAATACCTTATCAGGTACATACTCAAAAGCTTCTAATTTATCAATGAGCTCATCAATAGTGGAGGCAGAGATAAGAAGTTATCTTGCCAAAGGAGTGATAAATTTCTGTTCCACAGCTTTGTCAAGAAAAGATAACAAAAGATCAAAGAAATTATTAACATTCAACAAACTAATAGGTTTATGGTGGATGTTCAGTTCGGCCCAAGAGACAATTTGAAAAATTTCTTCCAAAGTACTAAAACCACCTGGTAAGACAAGAAATGCATCAGAATTGTCAACCATTGTTTTCATTCGTCCATGCATAGATGTTACCTGAATTTCTTCTCCAACTGTCTTTCCAGTGATGTTATTTTCAGCTAAAGGTTTAGGAATAACACCTAAAACCTGACTGCCTCCTATAAAAGTAGAAAGTGATACAGCCCCCATTAACCCACGACAACCTCCCCCATATACAAGATGAATATTCCTCACAGCAAGTGATCGACCAAGAGTGCTAGCTGCGTTTACAAACTCTAATCCCTTCCCATAACTCGACCCACAAAAAACACAGACATTTTTGAGGTTACGAATAGAAGGCCCCATTCTATACTCTTCCTCTCTTTGAGTGTTTCTGAGTTGAAGGAAAATGGAGAAAATGGAGTGTTTAAATAAGAAAAAGAATGGAAAGGGGAATAATTGCACCTATAAGGGTAGGTTGATGGTTGTCAGAAAAGGTTGAATTTAAGAAATACGGAATCTTTTCTTTCTTTTTTTTTTCTTTTTGTTCTTTTTTTTATTTTTTTATTTTGTTTGAAAGATGACATGAAGAAAAAGAAAAGGATGATACGTACAGATTGTTTGTGGATATAGCTTATATCTGCCTCTGGTTTAACGTCCAGTAACGGCTTAAACGTCTTCTACGAGTCGAGGATAAGCTTCCCATCCAATTTTCTTATAAATTGGCAAACAGGGTCTTTTAGAGTCAGATTCCCAAGATTGTAGCGTTTTTCTTCATCCTTGAAGAGATTCCACAATTTAAGAATTTCACGATGCACCAATCCACAAGAATGTGTCTCAAGAGTCAATAAGATATCATCTAATGACTCCTTACTCAGTCCATTCTTAATGAAGAAAATTTTATCTTCTCTATTTGCAGAAACCATCCCCAAAGTACGACATCGCTTGTTACAGTTCCATCGTCCACATTTGTGACAGACTTGTAACCTTTTTGCTCTTCTTCTTTTAGAATATGAACTTCTTCCAAGACCGGGCATATATGAGTCAAATGAAATTGAAGACTCACCTGTTAATCGGACCTTTGCTTCAATTATCCAGCGTACATCTTCTGGCATACCTTTGTGCATTAACAGTCTCAATCTTTCACATCGAACTTTGTAGATTTTTCTTAGAGCATTTTGAGGAAGAGAAGGAAAATGTTTGCTCAGGTTTGAAAGAATGACATCCATTTTGAAGGAGAAGAAGGGTTCAGTTATTTTGGGAAATTGAAAAATAAACCGACTTGAGAGTCACGGAGTACCGTATCCGCCACTTAACCGGTAACACAAAGAACTCAAGAACTTGGTTTTCCAGGAATGGTTGAATCTTTGTCCATTAACTTTAAGCGCATTACCATTCCTAGGATCCTCAATATCTACGGCCCCAGAGGATACACGTGTTTGACAACAAAAGAACCGCGCCACCTAGATCTCAAGTTTGCAGATGATAATCTCAAAGCAGAACTTTTTTGACCAATTTTCGCTGCTTTTGTAAAAGGTGTAACAGACCTTGAATAAAGTAGGCCAATAAAATCCATACTGCAAGATTTTCGCAGATGTTGTCGCTGAAGAAGAAAAAATGACTTCCACATGCTTCCGAGTGACAAAATTTAATGGCATTACCTACCTCATTGTCGGGCACACAGCTGTTTTTTTATTATCTTTTTTTATCTTTTTTCTTTTTTTTATTCATAATGCGGATGGAGAAGGTTCATCACCTCTATTTCTACATTTTCTGGAAGTTCATGATACTGTTTGAGGCGGTGTCCATTTACGATGAAAGCTTTGGCAGTGACCTCACTTTTAATCTGAACAGCACCAGAAGGAAAAACCTTAGTAACAATAAATGGTCCATCCCATCTAGACCTTAATTTGCCAGGCACGAGTCAGAGGCGGGAATTATAGAGGAGAACTTTTTGACCAATCTCAAATGTTTTCCTCAGAATCAACTTATCATGGAAGGCTTTGGTCTTCTCCTTATAAAGTTTGGAACTTTTATAAGCCTCCAAGCGGATCTCCTCCAATTGCTACAGCTGCAGCTTCCTCTCCATACCTGCTTGATCTAGGTCCAAGTTGCACCTTTTCACCGCCCAGAATGCATGATGCTCAATTTCCACTGGCAGGTGGTAGGCTTTTCCAAAAACAATCCGATACGGAGACATCCCGATTGGTGTCTTATAAGCAGTCCGGTAAGCCCATAAAGCATCCTCAAGCCTCTTGCTCCAATCCTTTCTGTTAGGTTGAACTGTCTTCTGGAGTATCTGCTTGATCTCCCTGTTGGAAATCTCGGCTTGCCCATTAGTTTAGGGATGGTAAGGTGTAGAAACTCTGTGCAGAACTCCATACTTTTTCATCAAGGCTTCCATGCTCCGATTACAGAAGTGCGAACCCTGATCACTAATGATAGCTTTCGGAACTCTAAACCTGCAAAAAATCTGTGATCTAACAAAATCCACAATAACTTTGGAATCATCAGTTCGAGTAGCTTTTGCCTCCACCCACTTGGATACATAATCAACAGCTAGCAAAATGTAAACAAAACCGAAAGAAACAGGAAAGGGTCCCATAAAATCAATACCCCATACATCAAAAATCTCACAAAACAATAAGGATTTCTGGGGCATCTCATTCCTTCGAGAAGTGTTTCCTGTTCTTTGGCATTGATCACAAGATTTACAAAACACATATGCATCATGAAATAGAGTGGGCCAATATAATCCAGATTCCAAAACTTTCCTAGCAGTCCTTTGGGGACCAAAATGACCGCCACATGCAAGTATATGACAAAAGCTAAGAATAGAATGGAATTCACTATCAGGCACGCATCTCCTAATGATTTGGTCACTACAAAATTTCCACAAATAAGGGTCGTCCCACACATAATATTTTGACTCACTCTTCAATTTATCAATCTGAGCCCTAATAAAATGTGCAGGGAAAACACCAGCAACTAAGAAATTTATCAAATCAGCAAACCAAGGAGTGTTACCTTGCAGCTTGAAAAGCTGCTCATCAGGGAAGACATCATGGATAGGAGAAGAATCTGTCTCTCTCTCAATCCGACTCAAGTGATCTGCCACCAGGTTCTCTGCTCCACTCTTATCTCTGATATCAATATCAAACTCCTGTAAGAGCAACATCCACCTAATCAACCTAGGCTTTGCATCGGGCTTTTCGGAGAAACTTCAAAGCTGCATGATCTGAGAATACAACCACTCTAGAACCAAGCAAATATGATCGAAATTTATCTAAAGCAAAAACAATTGCTAAAAGTTCCTTTTCGGTTGTAGTGTAGTTGGCTTGTGCAGCATCTAAAGTCCTCTAAGCATAGGAAATGACATGAGGTACTTTGCCGACTCTCTGTGCAAGGACAGCTCCCAATGCATAATTAGAGGCATCACACATGAGTTCAAATAGGAGTGTCCAATCTGGTGGCTGGATGATAAGTGTACTGGTTAATGCTTGCTTCAAGTGATTGAAGGCATTCTTACATCTCTGGTCAAAGTGAAACTCTACATCCTTTTGCAACAAGTTGGACAATGGAAGGGTAATTTTGCTAAAATCTTTTATGAACTGCCGATAGAAACCTACATGACCAAGGAAAGAACGAACCTCCCGCACGCATGTGGGGTAAGATAGGCATGAAATGACATCTATTTTTGCAGGTTCTACCTCAACACCCTTGCTAGATACTATATGCCCTAAAAATATACCCTGTTCTACCATGAAATGACATTTCTCAAAATTCAGGACAAGGTTAGTTTCAATGCACTTATGCAAAACCTGATCTAAACTATCCAAACATGCATCAAAGGAAGAGCCATAGACAGTAAAATCATCCATAAACATATCCATGCAACTCTCTAAAAATTCAGAGAAGATACTGACCATACACCTTTGAAAGGTTCCCATAGCATTGCACAGACCAAAGGGCATTCTCCTGTATGCAAATGTTCCAAATGGGTAGGTGAAAGTGATCTTCTCTTAGTCTTCTGGGGCTATATGAATCTGAAAATAGCCCGAATATCCATCCAAGAAACAGTAATGCGACTTGCTAGCCAGTCTCTCCAACATCTGATTAATGAAAGGCAATAGAAAATGATCTTTCCTAGTGGACTGGTTAAGCCGCCTATAATCAATGCACACCCGCCAACTGTTCTGGATTCTTGTGGGTAGGAGCTCATTATTCTGATTTGCAATTACTGTGACTCCAGATTTCTTTGGAACCACTTGCAATGGGCTCACCCATTTACTGTCAGATATGGGATAAATAATGCCAGCTTGCAGCAACTTGGTCACTTCCTTCTTCACCACATCCAGAATCAGGGGATTTAGTCTCCTTTGGGGCTGCCTCACTGGCTTGGTACCTTCCTCTAATAAAATCCTATGCATACATGTGGAGGGACTAATACCAGGAATATCTACAAGTGTCCATCCGATGGCCCGCTTATGCTGCCTCAAAACCTGCAGCAATTTTTCTTCTTGTTCAAGTTGTAGATTCTTAGCGACAATCACTGGCAGCTTCTCATCATCTTCCAAATATGCATATTTAAGGTGGTCTGGCAAAGTCTTTAGCTCTAAGGATGGGGGATGCACAATAGAAGGCAGCAAGCTATTTGAAACAAGTAACTCAGTAGCATTAAATTCGACATAATTTTGACTCATATTTTTATATGCTGCATCAGTCAAATAAGCATCTGCATCATCACTCAAAACTGCATAAATCTCAGCACATGCAGCACATGGTTTAGTATCACAGCTAACACATATATCACAAGTGACAGAATCCAGAAAATCAGTAATATCAAGGAATTCAGCACTCATATCAGCATAAGTATCATCAACCAGCATTTCAATCACATCAACATGAAAAACTGAATGCTCCTCAAGGGGATGTCTCATGGCATCAAAAATGTTAAACTGTACCACATCTTCACCAAATTCCATAGAAAGGGTACCAGCATGCACATCTATCTTGGTTTTGGCTGTTTTGAGGAATGGTCTTCCTAGAATCAATGGAGCATGATTTGTTGAAGACTCATCTTCCATGTCCAGAATGTAGAAGTCCGCTGGGAAAATCAACTCATTCACCTGCACTAACACATCTTCCAGCACTCCTGCAGGATGAGCAGTGGTCCTATTTGCCAACTAAATCACTATACCAGTAGGTTGCAAAGTGCCAATGTTCAAGGACTGATATATTGACATAGGCATGACATTAATCGAAGCACCCAAGTCTAGCATTGCATGGCCAAATCTAGAATTGCCTATAGTGCAAGGGATTGTGAAAGTTCCAGGATCTTTGCATTTCTTTGGCATGCTTGGCTGAATCATCGCAGAAACATTTCTGCCCATACTGACCTTCTTAGTACCCTTAAGTCTTCTCTTATGAGTACACAACTCCTTAAGGAATTTGACATACTTGGGAATTTGCTTGATTGCATCTAGGAGGGGAATATTGATTTCCACCTTCCTGAATGTCTCCATGACTTCCTTTTCCATTTCTGCTTGCGCTATCTGCTTGGATTGTGTCACTTTGTTTGGGAAGGGTAGTGGAATGTTCAAGTCGAATTCTCTGCACATTTCTTACGGATTTGGGGCATCTAGTTCATGCGAATTTTGTTGTGTCGATCAATCTCTCGTCGCTACAATGGGAGCTCGGTGTGGAGACTAGGACCATCAATTTCTTTGCCACTTCTCAAGGTAATGGCACTTACATTGCCTCTTGGGTTACCGATTTGTTTGTGAAGGCAATTGGCTTGATCCTTGGCTTTTCAATTCACTCACGGTGGTGGCCGGTGCCCAATCCGAGTTTGCGGGTTCGAATGGTGGCATTGACATTTTGTTGGAACTGAACATTATTTGTAGCCATCTGTTTCATCAAATCTTCCAATGATGGCTCGGATGGAGTGGTTGCTGGACTTGGCAACATGAGGGGCTACTGCACAGGTGGCTGCACAGTTTGTTGTTGTCTGAATGTAGGTGGTTGGTATTTGTTGCTAAGACCTACAGCTTGGTATCTAAATTGCTGCTGCTGTTAGGGTTGTTGTTGCTGACCAGAATTCCCATATCTCAAGTTAGGATGGTCCCTCCAGCCAGGGTTATAGGTATTAGAAAATGGATCATATCTGGGCTGCTGCTGTGATTGCTGATATTGGAGTCTACTAGGAAAAATACCAGCTGGTGCAACAGATTGCTCTGGAAAAATAAAACCACCATCCTGAAGTGTGGGGCATGCATCAATAGGATGAGATGAACAAGAGCAAATGCCACACACAGTTGCAACCATCTGCATTGGTGCTTGTTGTCCCACTGCTAACTGCCTCACCAAAGAAGTCAATTCATCAAGTCTGTGTTCCATTCTTTGTTGGTCTACATGAGATGATTGAATCTCATTAACTCCTCTGGTTGAGGTAATAATTCGTGTGCCAAATTGTTGGGTGTTGACTGCCATGTTTGCTATCAAATCTCTTGCTGCTGCAGGGGTCTTGTCTACTAAGGCTCCTCCAGAGGCAGCATCCACCATGCTTCTGTCATTTGGCAGCAAGCCTTCATAGAAATATTGAATTAAGAGTTGATCGGTGATTTGGTGGTGGGGACAGCTCGAGCAAAGCTTCTTGAATCTTTCCCAATATTCATGCAAGGTCTCTCCTGTCATTTGTCTTATGCCACAAATATCTTTTCTAATGGCAGCAGCTCTAGAGGCAGGGAAAATTTTCTCTAAGAACAACCGCTTCATGTCAGTCCAACTTGTTACTGAACCTGGTGAAAGATAAAATAACCAATCCTTGGTCAGACGTCGGCAAGTGAGAAAGGAAACGCCCTCGGCTTGATGTGTTTCTTTCGAGATCCCATGTGGCTTCATGGTTGAATAAACCACATGGAACTCCTTTAGATGCTTATGGGGATCCTCACCGCAAAACCATGAAACTTGGGCAACAAATGTATCAATCCGATTTTAACTCAAAATCAAGCATCAAGATCTGGGTATTGAATACACAAAGACCGGTTAGTTATATCAGAGCAACAAGTTCCTTAAGAGTTCTATTCTGATGTTATTAGCCATGGTTTCAGAATTATTCAAGATCTCAAGTTCACTCCCAATATTAAGATCAAATTCAGAAGTAATTCTTGCACTTGGCCTACGAGCTCTAATCAACCTATGCAAGGTTCTATCAATCTCAGGATCAAAGTCAACCAAGTTATCAGGCTCGGACCTAGTCATGCATCACACAAAAACAAATAAATAAGCAAAATATACTAGACAATGGATAAAAATGTTAGAAAAGTTAATAAAAAGCAAAAGTTAGTAAAAACACTTAAAATGAAAAGATTACACTTACTAATCCCGGCAACGGCACCAAAATTTTGACGAGCGCCGAACTCAGTCAAAATTATAAACGAAGTTATTACCTAAGCTTGTAGCACAGTGACAACACCGGATCATCTCCACGAGGATTGTAGATGCAATTTAATCAAATCAAGTGAAAGTTAGCAAAGGGGGGTTTGATAGTTTAAGATCGCACTTAACAAAATTAAAGGAAGAAATAACAATTAAAGAGCAGTCAATTTAGAAACCTATCCAAGATTGGGTGGATTCAATCATAGACCCTTCATAGAACACTTGAAGCGCAATTGAATTGTTAATTTGGATCTAACTGAGATCTCTGCATCAAATCCAGAATTCATACTAGACGATCGTCTAGAATTCAATTAACAAGTGATAAACACAAATCCGCAATCACACCATTCATGAAGATCTATGTTAATTTCAAGTACCGAATTCAATTAACTTAGGCACAAATCAGTAACCTAACCTTTTTTCAATTTTGTGATTAATTTAGATTAATCAGTTCTAAGTTTCATCACAAATCTCAATCTTTATTTATGTGATTAGTTTAGATCAATCAGTTCTAAGTTTCATCATAAATCTCAATCTTAAACCAAGATCAAATCAGATCAACATAAATAGAATCACCATTCATGCATTCAAGATCAAGAAGAAGAAAAAGAGAAGAAAAAAAGAGGAATTCAATTACAAATCAAATACAATACATAACCAAGGTCTCAAGAATCCAAACCACAATCTCTTCAAGAGTTCTAAATTGACCGAAAGTAGCTTAGCCCTCCATTACCACGAAGGGGAGCATCAAAATATACAAAAGCTATGAGAAACTATGAAGAAACAAGAAGAAACTATGAGAGAAATGAAGGAGAATATAACTTGTTCTTTCATGATAACCAATGGTGCCTTTTATAGAAGTCTAGAGTAACAAAATGACAAAGGGGAGTGGGTGGATGAGTGGGGTGGTTGAGTGGGTTGGTGAGTAAAGTAGTTGAGAGGGTTGGTGAGTGAAGTAGTTGAGAGGGTTGGTGAGTGCAAAAATTTCTTGTCTGACTTGGAAGCCAAAAACGACCAACTATACTATAGACCCATGAAAAGTACTCTTCATGAAAGTTGTAGATCTTTGTCTTGGCTATAACATTCATATCTAGATCGTCCAATTTGGCTTCCTACAGCCCAAGATATGACCCAAATACCGCAGGTTACTCAAACCCAACTTCAGCACCTCTGTTCCGACTTGCAAGCTCAAACTGACCCATTAGACTTCATTTTTTCAAAAAGTGTTCTTCATGAAAGTTGTTTATTTGGATCTTAACTATCAGCTATCCAAATTTCAGCCCATCTCCATTATTACAATTTGAGATATGATTTTATGAGTGCACACCATTTGGATTCTAGTGACAGAACCCGTATTCTGACTTCCATGTAAACTTAGGTCCCTTAGATATCTGTTTAGGACTTCGAGCTCTCCATCAAAGTTGTAGAGCTTCCTCTTATCTTTCCTACAAGGTAAAATTTATGATTATCAGATATCAGGAACTCAAGTTATGGCCAAAATACAGAAACAGTGTCAAATCTTAATAATGCTGAAAATATTCAATTAAGACTAATTTGAGCTCAAACTCACAAAATCATACCAAACACAATCAATTAAGAATATGGAGAGTGTAAATGACTAAACATAAGGGTTTTTTAATGAATAAAATATGTTATTATCATTTATCACCATACACAACCATCCTCTCACCACCAAAACTTGGTTGGTGAGGTAAATCTCTGTCTTACCTCTTGAAGACAAGAATCCACAAGTTCCTTCTTCCTCCTTGATTTCGTATGACACTTAAAACAATTCCCTAAAATTCTTAAACAATTAGTAAAATTATAAACAAGGCTTAATAATGAAAAATCATGGAACAATCATGGTTTAGAAAATCAAAAACTTAATTTTAAACCATAAAATCAAAAGTTTACCTTTAGGAAAGTAAACCAAAGCTTGGATTTGAAGCACTTAGGATAAGATTTTGACAAAACTTCCTAAATGAGAAGTGTTTAGAAGATTGTTTAGGTTTAGGAAATGTAAAGAGGAAAAATTATAGAAGATGGGTGGTGGTTCAAGGTGCTTGGGCCAAAAATTCAAAGAGAAAAGGAAAGGAAAATAACTTGGTGTTCTTGGGAATTTTGAGAGAAATAGATGCTTAGCTTTATAGGTGAGAGAAAATGAAATTTGAGAGTGAATTCTGAAGGGTGCTGCCATGTGATAGTGTAGGGAAATTAGATGATAACTATGATATTAAAATATCACAATTGTGTTCACATTGAGAGCACATGGCTTATGGTCATCATGTGGTCATCAAATGGTCACAAAGACCATTCAAGAAGCTTGGAGAAGCCCACTTGGCCTCCTTGGCCATGTGGCCTCTAGGGGAGGGACAAGATTTGTTTTTAATTAAACTTAATCACATGCTAATTAAATGACTAGTTAATTAGGTTAGGTTTCCTAATTACACTTAATTAACTATCTAATTACTTAGCTAATTAATTTAATAGGTAATTGCATATGTCATGCTTAGTCATGGCTTCTAGATGAAATTAGGATATCTAATTAGTAACTAGATTATAACTAATTAGTAATTAGGTTAGTTCACTTAGTTTCTTAATTAAACAATTAAGATAACCAAATTAGGTTTAGTTAGCTACTTAGTAACTAATCAAGTCATTATTGTTGACTAAATCCTAACCATTGAAATTAACTTTATTTCCTATCCATTGATCTAATCTAATGTGGATATCACTTAGTGATTTTATCAGGATTGTTCTTACACCATTGATTTGATCAATGGTTATGATAAAAAACATCTTAATCAAGCTTTTCATCCAATAGTCCACAATAAAGTCCATGCCCCTTTATTTGACCAATTCCTATTGGTTAGAAAAGGTCCGGTCATCGTTTTTAACTAATTCCTATTAGTTCATTCTAATTTAAGTTACAGAAAATATTCTAAACACATTTTCTATCAGTTAAAATTTATCGGGTCCAATAAATTATAGCAGAAGTTGCTATAAAAAAATAGCAGATATTTATCCATGAAATATTTTTATTTCACAGATAAATTCTAAAAATTAAAAGATTCTTTTTTGTGTCACTCAGATTCGGGTTTAGTAAGATCTCCCGTCTCTGAATAAATCATATAAGAATTTTCCCGGCCCGAAAATTATTATTTTCCTGACCCGGAGCAAATCACACAAAACAATCAAAAACAGTATCAGAATAGTCAACTTATTTTTATATTGCACAGAAAACATAAAATAGTGTAATTCTGTCATTACTATTAACATAGTCAGAATTTGGGGTGTTACACATGGGTTGTTAGAAATAGGATAAATAATACCCGCATCCAGCCGCTTGATTATCTCTTTCCTCACCACCTCTTTCATAATTGGATTTAGCCTCCTTTGGTGTTGTACAACTCCACTTTGATTGTCCTTTAACAATATCTTGTGCATACAGATAGAAGGACTAATTCCTTGAATATCGGCAATAGTCCAACTGAGAACATGCTTGTATTTCCTAAGCACATGGAGAAGTTTCTCTTCTTGATCATATGAGAGGGATGATGATATGATTACTGGAAGGGTAGATGTTGCTCCCAAATAAGCATACTGCAAATGGTTCGGCAAAGGCTTTAACTCAAGCTTTGGAAGTTCCTCAATAGAAGGCTTAGATGTCGCTTTTGTTATATCGGCCTCCAAGGTTTCAAACTTGGGCGAACGATATTGCCTAGGAACCGCCTCAAGGTGTTTGATGCAATCAGATACATCATTTCTAGAATCATCATCAGCCTCAGTTGATAAAGTCAATGCTAAGGTAAGGGGATCTTCAGAATTGTTATCTTTAAATACATCGTTAATGATATTATCCAATAAACCAACATAAGAACATTCTTCCTGATCTTGAGGAAACTTAATTGCTTAAAAAATGTTAAAAGTCACCTCTTGATCTTGAACTCTCATAGTCAGTTCACCTTTTTGGACGTCTATGAGTGTTCTTCCCTTAGCTAGAAACGGTCTGCCTAGGATCAATGGCACCCTTTGATCCTCTTCTATATCTAGAATAACAAAATTTGCAGGGAATATGAATTTATCCATTTTCACTAGGACATCTTCCATTATTCCCTTCGGATATATATATGAACGATCATCCAGCTAGAAGGTTACAGATGTGGGCTTGCATTCCCCTAAACCTAGCCTCTGAAATATGGATAGGGTCATAAGATTGATGCTTGCCCCCATATCACACAATGCTTGACCCAAGAATTTGTCACCGATGGCACAAGGAATTGTAAAGCTTCCTGGATCGTTCAATTTCGGGGGAAGCTTTTGTTGTAGGACAGCACTGCATTCTTCAAATAATGCCATAGTTTCAAATTTGTCCAACTTACTTTTCTTGGATAATATATCCTTCATAAACTTAACATAGCTAGGCATTTGTTCCAATGCTTCCACAAAAGGGATGTTAATATGAAGTTTCTTAAAAACTTCCAAAAATTTCTTAAACTGCTCATCCATCTTGTGCTTGATTTACGTGCTTGGAAAAGGCAAAGGATATATATATGGCTTATTCACCACCTTCTTGTGGTCAGTTTCCTTATTCACTTCATTCTTTTTCGCTTTTTTGTGGACCTCTTCTTCCTTTTTTTTGGATTTTTTCTACCTCATCCTCCATCAACTTTGTCTTAGGGTTTCCCTCAATGTCTTTCCCACTCATCAGTGAGATGACCTTATAATATTCATTAGAGGCAACCTTAGGATTGTTAACTGTGTTAGTTGGGAAGGTACCAGGGGGCCTGTTATTGATTGCATTAGCTAACTGCCCCACCTGAGTTTCTAAAGCGCTCATAGAAGCTGATTGACTCTGTATCACTAAGTCATTCTTAGCCAAATGAGCGTTCATCTTTGTCATGAACGAATCAATTTTTACCATTAACGGCATAAACATCTCTTTAAGATATGGTTTCTTTTCTTGAACTGGCTGTCGAGACTGGGAAGGGAATCCAGGAGGATTATAGGGTCGCTCAGCTCCAGGTGCTGAGGAGGAGTCCCCTTAATTGTCTTTCCACGAGAATTTTGGATGGTTCCTCCATCCCGGATTATACTGGTCCGCGGATGGGTTATTCTATTATGATCGGTAGTTCCCTAAATAATGTGCACTTTCAAAGGTGGAAGGGAACTTATCACTGGAATGATTGTCACCACATTTGTCACACAACATAAATGGGCTTTGGTGAGCTTGTTGTCTCATACTGTCCATTTTACTTGCCAATGCTGCAACTTGAGCTGACAATGAGGTTATAGCATCTGCTTCATGCACTCTAGCTATCATTCGTGGAGTGTTTCTTGCTGATGGCCATTGATAGCTATTAGCAGCTAATTCCTCCAATAACTAGAAGGCATCATTAAAGGATTTGCTTAACAAAGAGCCTCCAGCAGCAGCATCTACTATTGGGCAGTGATGTGGTAGCAAGCCCTTGTGAAATGAGTAGATTTGGTGCCAAGGTGGTATCTCATGATGTGGGCACCTTCTCAAAAGATCCTTGTACCATTCCCATGCTTCATGCAGGGATTCTAAATTAGTCTGAGTGAATGATGTAGTATCATTCACCATCTCTGCAGTCATGGCAGGAGGGAAGTATTTGTTCAAAAATTTAGTGCACACCTCTGCCCAAGTTGTAATTATTCCCATTAGAAGAGAATGTAACTAACTCTTTGCTCTATCTCTTAAAGAGAAAGGGAAAAGCCTTAAGTGAATAGCATCCTCGGATACTCCATTATGCCTAAACATGTCACAAATCTCCAAGAAATTTGAGAGATGCAAATTGAAATCCTCATTGGATAAGCCACCAAACTGTACAGAAGTTTGAATCATTTGGATAATGGTCGGCTTTATCTCAAAGTTATTTTCCCAGATGGCAGGATGTTTAATACTGGATTACAAATTATCCAGTTGAGGAGTAGCAAATTTCCTCAATGGTCTAGTGTGACTATCGTCCTCCACCTCTTGCGTATCGTGTTCTTCTACCATTATATAATCAATCACCTAAAACAATTAAAGAATTAAGATTTTAAATTAATATGCATGAAAAAAAAACTTGAACTAGAGTTACTTAAAATGATTGTTAATATTAGCTCTATGGAATTTAAACCATAGTCCCCGGTAACAGCGCCAAAAAGTTGTTTGCTCTTTTGCTTACCGTAAGTGCACGGATCGCACTTATAATATAGCTAAGAGTCAAATATTGTTCCCACGAGGACTAACGTTAAAATCAGTGCTAAATATAAACTAAGAGTTTAAGAGTTTCTATCCAAGAACATATCAATTGAGAGATAACTATCTAAACTAATTAAAAGAACTTAAAAGCTTTAAAATTGAATTAAAGTTGAGAATTAGAGAATAGGGAATCCTTTTTCACCTCCTACTTCAATTGATAATAAGTAATCCTTATGAGCAATATAAATGAAATGATTAGGTTAGCTTGAGAATCTAAATTAGTTAAAAGCCTATGTCTAGGTCAATCAACCATGCTTCAGTTACCTAATTCACTATGTTTCCATGAGAACTAGAGTAAATCCACTCATTAAGATCTATTCCCAATAGTTACTATGCATGACCAATAGGTATATTTCTATCCTATTAACGAATCATCTCACCCAAACTAATTGAATGAAATAGAACATGCATTAATCATACACATGATCTCAAATCCAAATTCCTATGTCTAGGTTCATTAGATTTTAACAAATCAATAAAAAGTTTATCAAACATTTGAAAGCATTAAGCACTATATGATTAAACGAAACTAATCCATGTATATAAACTTAAAGGATTACAATATTATTCAATATTCATAGGAGGATCTAAAGAAAACCCTATTACATAGCTTAGCCAACCATGAACCACGAAAATATAGCAAAATACATCATATTCATGATAAGGAAAATGAGAAAGTAGAAGATAGAGGAGAGAAAGCTCAATGGTGATGATCTTTCAAGCTCCAATCCTCATCCAAGGTGAAGAAAGCCCTCAAACTTGATCACTTCTGCTTCCTTTATGTCTAAAATATAAAACCCTAGTAGTTGCTCTCTAAAAAACACACAAAAACTCCCGTGCAAAATGGATACAATAGTATTTATAAGCTGAATAAAACATAGTCATGCCGCGACGTCAAACACATCATGTCATGGCGCACATACAATTAGGTCACAGACGCCTGAGGCGTCCACTCTTGACGTCGCGGTGCTTTGGCCTTGAGTCTCATGTACTAAAACAAGGGATGCTCAATGCCGCGACATTAACATGCCCACGTCACGGCGTTGAATGCTGATCTTCAATTTTGGCTTTCTCTTTGGCTTCCTGGTCCAAAGTTACTCCAAGTTCTTCATTTTCAAACTTTATTTGATACCTACCTATAACGGAGAAAGTACTACTTTAATAACTCATGTAAATGTACCCAATTCATCAAGGTTTAGAAAGTATTTGCTCATCATAATGGAAGCCATCAAAATGGAATAAGATAAATATGATGCTAAAATCTTCCATTCAAGCATACAAACAAGGACTAAGCAACCTATATAACACAGATATAGGGTACAAATAACTACACTTTGTGAAGTTATCAATGGGTCCGGGGAATGAGTTGAGAAAGATGATAATTATTGAGCACTAAAGGAAAGATTAAATGTATTGCTTGAGCATTGGCATATCTTGATGAATTTTCTATATAAATCATTAATTTAATAATGAGTATTTACATTTTGAGTTAATTGTAAATGGTCTATAGAAAGTGTGAAATGATTTATATACTATTATATTTCTAGAAAGTTCTACGATTTGTTGGTTAATGTACCTGTGAGGTTGTGTATTGCCTAGATATATGATTATAAAATTTGTTATTCAATAGTTGAAATTGAACTTCTGCCCTCGGGAAGAGAAATGAAACAATTTGGTGTTTGCCACCTTTCTATGAAAGATTTTAAAAATGATTTAATTTCCCCGAAGCAGCTAAAATTATTGTGATGACATATGTTTGTTAGATATACTGGGAATTCTTGGAATTCTCACCCCCATTATTTTATTTTCCATGATAATCCCAGCATATGATCTACCCTTTGCGTAGGGATACAAATGCTGACATAACATCGAGACACTTATGTTGACCATTACCATGTATTTATATTTATGCAGTGGTTTGTACATGATTAGTATATATATGCCTATGAAAGCTTGATATGTATAACTTTGGTTCTGATGTAGAAGATTGATGTACTAGACTGTATGGGTTACTGATGCTAGTATGATTTATACATGTTATGTATATAATTTTGTATCATAGGTATATGTTTATACTCCAGATTAGTATACAAAATTTCTATGTTTCCTGATTAGATAAATGTACAAGTTCCTAGAGTTCTAACAGGATAACTCAAAGGACATTAAGCGGGTAATAAAGAAGTGAATAAATATTGGATGACAACTTAGTGAAGGCAAAAATTAACCCTCACAAGACTTGAGTAAGAATTAATTTTGTATAGTTAATTACCAGGGTAAGTAAAAAGAAAAAAGTTTAGTTGTGACGTGCCTGATGTAACATCCCAATACTAATACAATAGTATATCTAGAATATGCATAAATAAACCGAATTAGGCACGTCACTTTTACCCTAAAAATAATATTCTAGATTTATAATAACCATACATGTTATTATAAAGAGCCATAAGGGAAAGAAAAGTATATCTAAAAAAACTTTATACATCATAATGTACAAACTAAGCCTCAAAAGGAATAAGTACAATACAAAAGAACTAATACATCCCAATGCAAATACTACAAAATATAAGCATTGGACAAAAAGCAAATAAAACTATGCTAGTTTATCTGCTTCTTTTTCTTCCCCTTGGGAGAATATTGACTAGGATTCATCATAAAAACAACCAAAGGAGTGAGAATTCACAATTCTCAATAGTATAATCACATAATATAGCATCATGATAACCCTAGTTGCTTCAGATAAAAACAAGTTATTTAACAAAATGTAGAAAGGTGGCAAAAGCCAAAAATTGTTCCTTTCTCTTCTCGTGGTAGAATATTGAATTATTCACAACAATGGTTCAATTATCATATAATTAACCATTTACAGTGAGTTCAACTTAATAGAAATATATTACAATTGTAACAGGTAATTGAGTCACTACTCAATACCACTAGAACATTCACATACTCTTTTTATGTAAATATTCACCAAGCAACGTCATAATCTTTACATATAGTTGATAACCTTCCAAAGATAAAACAATTGCCTATACAATTGTTGTTCAAATGCAAATGCTTGTGTTAGGTCATATGCTCATGCCTAATAAATGTCCTAAGGAAATATTGGGGAAATGTGTTATGATAATATTTGTGAAATGTCATCAAACTTGCATATCCCTAAGAACCTGGTTCCTTGTATTTTTCTGGGTATTAAGGGCAAATTACCTCCTTACACTATCGTGCAGAGAGGGAAAATGACCTCATCACAATACCAGTAACCCTGGCCTTAAGAGTCTCCACTCTGAGAATTTTGGATCCCCTATCCTATCCAGGATCATTTCTTACAATTCTATGGCCAAATGATTGTGCACATCATATAAGGTTACAATACACAGGAATAGTAAGTATAGATCATGTAGTGCCATGCGTAGAAAACACACACACACCACAACAACTCATCATGAGCTCTACTTCAACCAAGTGAAGGAGCAAAACCTATAAAATATGTAATTCCAGCTCAACTTTACCACATAAAGGAGTAATTCATGTTTCTAGTATACCATCATAGCTCAACCTTAGTAAATGAGGAAGCAAAACCTATTTTTAGTACACCAAACATCATCTCACATATGAATCAAATACATAGAGCTATCATTTCTCATGTATTTTGAGAGTACAATACCATTATCCTTCAGAGATATGCTAGAGGAATATTAACATCATAAAATACTTCAATTAGATCGTTAATATCCAATGAATAGCATATATATGTGTTACATTTGGTTTTATAAAGCAAAAAACTACAATTTTCTAAAATAGGGCATTGGTAATCGATTACCATGAGCTAAATCTCAAAACAGAAGCTTAGTAATTGATTACCCACTCCTAGTAATCGATTACCATCTAAAAATTTGCAAGTCAAAGGCTTGGTAATCAATTACCAATCAATGGTAACCGATTACCACATGCAGATCTTATTTTCAAGACATTGGTAATCGATTACCGACTCTGGTAATCGATTACCAACAGTAGAAAACTAGAAAAATAGAGTTTTCATGTAGAAACACCCAAAACCAATGTTTTAAAGCAAAGAGCAATACTCCTTATCACAAGTATTCTCAAAACAAGTCCAAACAGGTTTAACAACAACAAACAAATCATCAAACCCATATTTCAATCCATGTTTACAAAGTTTTAAAGTTACTCATAAACTCAACTCCATAAACATATCATAGTCACAATTTCTAACTTCACCAATCAAGATTCTCAAACCAAATTCATCAAATAGAATATTGGCAAACAAAGAAAAAAGAGTGAAGTAAGGCAATCATAAAAATTCCCCTACCTCAACTTGTTAAGGATGGTGATACTAAGTTGTTCTCCTTCTTTCCTCTTGCTCTCTTGTTCCTTCCTTCTTTCTTCTCTTTTCCTTTCTTACTTCTTTCTTTTCTCTCTTCCCTTTCTACTGCAACGCAAAAGAGTGGATGAGAAAAGAGAGAAAGTCAATGAAACAAGAGTGCGATGGAGTTCTTGGAGTGATAATTAGGTTGGAAAACTTTAGTGTTAACTGGAAATGTTGTATCTCTTAGGGATATTTTAATCTTCCATTAACATGTTTTCTAACCTTCATAGGTGTTATTGAAAATTCTAGGGCTCATCTCATTCTACACACCATTAGCTGATACTTAAGTTCTATTACTCTTCCTTAAGTTAAGTTAAACCTTTAGAATTAAGCTATTAGGCTTTCAGGTATCTGTCTTAACCTGTACTCATTACTAGAAAATTCTCTATTCTTTACTTGATACTTCTATAAATTCTCGTAATTTTCCAAGCTACCTATCTATTTTAATTTAGCCTTTAAACACTCATCCTGTGTTATTAAAAATGTCAAACTAACTTAGTTAATTCTCTAAAATTAACCACATCACATGTTATTCATTTAAGACCTAGAAATAAATTCTCCTTATTTATTTCCTTCATCGAAGCATTTTATGCTCAATTCTGAGCTATTATAAGCTATTTTTCACATTCAATGTTATAGCAATATACCCAAACTAACTTAGAGGGTCACTAAAATTAAACAGGTAACTCATGCAAGTGTTATAACACCTCTATAACCGTAATTAAGACCAATAGGTTAGGGAGGTTATTACATTTCTCCCCTCCTTTTTAAAATTTAGTTCTCAAAATTGCTTACCTCACATAAACAATTCTAGATAGTCCTGCCTCATGTGGGACTCTAACTCCTAAGTAGCCTCCTCAGTGGCAATCCCATCCCATATAACCTTCACTAAAAGAATATGTTTTCCTCTAAGATCTTTGACTTTTCTGTCCACGATCCTTACAAGTTTTATCAGATAAGATAAATCATCTCTTAAATGCATTGATTCTTTTTCCAAGATGTGTGAAAGATCTGGATTACATTTCTAGGTTGTGACATATTAAAAACGTTATGAAAGTTAGACAAACTGGGTGGAAGGGCTATTTGGTAGGCCACGGGTCCTATTCATTTTAGAATTTGGAAGGGACCAAGAAAATGAGGGCTTAACTTTTTGGTTTTCAATGCTCTACGAACCCCTGTTGTAGTAGTGATGCTTCGAAAAACATATTCTCCTTCCTCAAACTCAAGAGGTTTCCTCCTCTTATCAGTATAGCTTTTCTGCCTACTTTGAGCAGTAATCAACTAATAACTCTATGAAATGTAGTTATTTGTGCCCTATCTTTGTGCTATAAAGAATGCTTAGTCCTTGTTTATGATGCATATATGGAAGGTTTTAGGCTTATATTTGTCAAATTCTAATTTTGATATCTTCCTATATGGTTTTGAGTAAATTGTGCTTATTTGGTAAGTGATTAAGTAGATTTGTATTTGTTATTAACTTGGTTATTTTTCTATTTTAGGAAAGGCTCCAATTGATCTAAAATTTGGAGAATTTGGACAAAAAGTGGAAGAGAAAGCTAAGTGTGCATATCAGCAGCTCACACCATAGCGTAGGCATATCAATGTCATGACGTGGTGCATCCTCTGCTTCAGTATATTGGACCCGAGGCAAGAGCGCCACAATGCGAAGTAGCATTGGTGACCTAAATTGCAAGCACGCCACGGCTTAGGCATGTTAATGCCGCGGCGTGACTCTGTTTTCTAAGCCTATAAATACTGTTTGTTCATATTTTGTTAGAGAAGTCGTTAGGTTTAGAGAAGTTGTGGCTAGGTTTTCGTTCTGGGCTGAGAGGAAGCCAAGGAAGTTAAGGTTGGAGGCCATCTTCTTCATGGAAGAAGATTCAAGCATCAAAGATCATATCCATGAACTTTTCTTCCTTCTCCTTTCTCTTTTCTCTCTTCCTTATATCTTAAACATGATTTTTTATGTATATTTTCGTGTTCAATGATTAGCTAAGCTATATTTAGGGATAACTTTGAATCCTTCTATGTATATTAATGATTTTGTTCTTCTTTAAGTATATATTGATGTTTTGTTTAATCATATAGTTCTTAATGCTCTTGATTGTTTGATCAACTTTTAAGTGATTTGTTGAAATATGATGAACCTAGACATAGGCTTTTAGAGTATATGTATGGTTGATGCTTGTTCGATTTCATTCAATTGGCTTGGATAAGTTAATTTGCTAATGAGATAGAAATATACCTCTTAGTCATGCATAGTGTGTGTTTGAGAATAGATCTTAACAAGTGGATTTTGCATCTAACTAAGGAGTTAGGTAAATGAAACTATGGTTAATTAACCTAGACATAGGCTTTTAACTAAATCAAATTCTCAAGCTAACTTAACAATTCATTGATGTTGCTTGTAAGGATTGCATATTATTAGTTAAAGTAAAAGGTAAAGGATTCCTTAAAACTCTAAACATTATCTTTATTGCTTTGTAATTTAGATTTAGTTTATTTGCACTTCTCCTATTTTTATGCTCTTAAATAGAATTAATTAAACTATTGGTTGATACTTAGCTTTAGAAGCTAACATCCTCGTGAGAACAAACTTTACTCTTCATTGTATTACTTGAATGACCAGTGCACTTATGGAATACAAATGGTCTAACATCAAACTATCCTTGATCATTCTTATTTGTTCTATGGTTTGTTGGACTAATTCAAGACCTAGGATGATTCTCTCTCCTACCTCATACAACATAGAGGTTATCTGTATTTCCTACCATACAAAGCCTTAAATAGTGCCATACCTATGCTGGCGTGGTAGCTATTGTTGTAGGCAAAGTCCATTAAAGGTAAGAATCCATCCTAGCTACCTTGTTGCTCAATTACACATGCCCTAAGCATATCGTGTTGGTGTATGCCCTAGAGGCCAATACATTTTCTGTATTTACATACATTCTATTATGCTATTTTTATATATGAGGCATTTCATTTATTGTGTTCTTTTTTATAAACATAATAAAGTCCTTAGAATAGTAAGTTTGATGACATAGGACATCAAGTGGATGACTTGATCGTGAGATCCTTTTTGTTACAATACTATTCTTAAATGTCCCTAGTCAAGTATTATTATTAATTAGGACAACAATAATACATTGAGACTAGTATGTGCATAGATTGATGACCATATCTCATGGGTCATGGATATGAGATATCAAGTTTTCACATAGGTACATATTAGAGTAATGATGTACTAGACTGACCCACCATGAGAACGCTACATGGATCGTTACGTGAGTGTCATAAGCGATTCTCATAGTGACAATGGTGTTTGTGGTCCTTTGACCTGAAATCACTACGATTTCTACATGAGGACTTGTGTGTTTTCATGCCATCAAACGTCATCTGTAACAAGGTGATTATAAATTTGGTTATTGGACATACCGCGAATCATGCAGAGGGATGTGAGTGACCTAGATGGGATTTGTCACTCCTACATAACAGGAGCGATATCTTCGGGGCCCCTGATTGAGTGAGACTGCGAAATGCATGACCATGCTCAAATGAGTCAATATGAGATATTGATCTCATTTGTTGTTACAAAGTCTACTTGAGTATCAGGAAATGAATGATTGGACTATACAAGGGTGACGCATTCCATGCCTTGTGTTCAATCTAGATATCTTGACAAAGGGACTAAACGACACGGAAACATTGGTCATGGAAAGGTTATGTCAAATCACTGACATTCTTATTACTTGGGTAGCAGCGATATGTTGCTAGATACCACTCACTGCTTGTAATATTAAAATGAGATTTTAATATTACTGCCAACGTAATAAGAACCTGCAGGGTCACACACATAGAGCAGATTAAAATTGGAGCAATGGATCCAAGTTGGACTCGGATTCAAATATGGGCCAGACTCATAACAGATAGGTCTAGGGTTGCATAGCTTACCTTGTTGCTGCTCACACTCACTTAAGGCAGGCACTATTATAAATAGTACTGCTAAGGGGCTGTTAAGATAGATAATTAAGAACCCTAGCCGCACCTACAGAAAAAGTGAGTGAGAGAACGGTAGGTTTCTTTTCTTCTCTTTGCAGCTAGCACTGTGTAAGAGACGCGAGGCTCCTCTTTGCGGACGTTGGATGTTCGTGAGTCTGTTCGTGTGGATACTGCAGAGACATCATTTCTATTATGGTGTTGGTGATTCATGCTTCAAGAGGTAAATCATTTAAAAAACTCAGATTATGGCTTTTTCGCATGGATCCTTGGTGGGAATCCCTGTTTTCCGCTGCGTGATGTATCCGTAATTCCCAACATATCCTCTAGGGTTTAGATAGTTCTCTCTGTTTGCTCATCTGTCTGTGGGTGATAAGTTGTGCTAATACTTAACTTAGTCCCAAAAGCCTTTTACAAGGCTTCCCAAAATCAAGATGTGAATCTAGGATCTCTATCAGATGATATGCTTATGGGGATTCCATGCAACCTAAATATCTCTTGCCAGTATAACTGAGCTAATTTATTCAAAGAATAGTTAGCTCTTATTGGCAGGAAATGGGTAGATTTGGTCAATCTATCCAGTATGACCCATATAGCATCAAACCCTGGCTGGGTTATCGGTAATCCCATCACAAAATCTATGGAGAAAATTTTCCCATTTCCACTCAAGGATTTCTAAGGATTGCAAAGGTCTAGAAGGTTTTTGTTATTCTATCTTGACCTTTTGGCATCTCAAACACTTGGACACATATTTTGCTATATCCATTTTCATCTTAGGCCACCAAAATAACTTTCTAAGATCTTGATACATCTTTGTGGCTTTGGGATGGATGGTGTATCTACTTTTGTGAGCTTCTTCTAAGATCCTCTCTTTAATTTCGGATTCCCTTGGAATACAAAGTCTATTTCTAAACTTAATCATTCCATCATCCACCTTTATAAACTCCTTTAGGTTTCCCAACATAAATTACTCACTTATTTTCCTTAAAGTCTCATCTTTCTCTTGAGCTTCTAAGATTTAAGTCTTTAAGTCACTAACTATGTTTACTCTACTCATACAGAGACTATGTGATGACACAGTCACTACAAGAAGCAAGTTCTTAAAACTCTCTAAAAGCTTATTCTTTTGAACCATCATTCGAGACATATGTAGGAATTTTTTACTAAGTGCATTAGCCACCACATTGGTTTTACTGGGATGATACTTCAACTCAAAGTCATATTACTTCAAAAACTTCATCCATCTCCTTTATCTCATGTTCAGTTCCTTTTAGTCAAACAAGTATTTTAAACTCTTACGGCCACTGAACACCTCAAACTGGACTACATAAAGATAATGTCTCTAGATCTTCAAAGCAAACACCAGAGTTGCTAATTCTAGGTCATAAATGTAACATCCTGAACTTAATAACCACAATATAACCAAAGTATACTACAATGATTAGATTCAAGCATGCTACTTACTATAACTATGCAATTTTCAATGTAACATATCAGTATTATATAGAAAATATGAGCCTCGAATGAATATATTTATTACACAATACCTGTATTTCTCATAAATACAAAATGTACATCGTTTCAAAAGAAACTACTCGCTACACTAAGCTAAACACTCCAAGTTCCTGCTTGTCTTCACTTTCCATTAGACTTCCTCCCTAGAATCATCATGGAAACACGTACAAGGGGTGAGAATCACACATTCTCAGTAGTTAGAATCCATAAAAATATGTCATCACAATCATTCCAGCCATTTCAGGGAAAAACACATTTCTAAAGCAAGTCACATGCTTAAATAAACTAGAAAGATGGTGATAGTCAAAACCATGTCCTTTCACTTCCCGAAATAGATTCTTATTTTTCAAGTTTTTATAAAAACTCATTTATCACAAACAGTCTTTAAGCAATCACCATGCTCACAAAAACATCATCTCCATCTCAGAGCACCACAACAATATCTCTATCTCAGATATACAAACACAACATCTCCATCTCAGATATATAAAACACAACATCTCCATCTTAAAGATATAAACACAACATCTCCATCTTAGATATACAAACACAACATCTCCATCTCAGAGATACAAACACAACATCTCTATCTTAGAAATACGCAATTGCCTATACAATTGCAATGTCAAGAGTTTATGTCATGATAGCAATCGTCTATACAATCGCCATGTTATGCCAAATTATGCCTAGTGTTTATGCTTATGCAATATCCTAAGCATGAAATGAATAATGCTATGATACCAAGTCCATGGTAATGTCATGTTATACATGAGTCTCAACAGAACAAAGGAACCTGATTTCATAAGTTTTGAATAAGCACTGGAAACCCAGTTCCATCAAGCTTCATCCCGAGTAGTAAGGGAATTGAACCATCCTTATCAACGCGGTCTTCAACAACAATCACTATGATAGGAAGGATTGGTTACTTACTCATTCAAAATCATATTTAATCACAACAATGATCGCTGTGATAGGTAGGATTAGTTACCTACTCATTTAAAATTACATTAGATAATCTACAATGATCATTGTGATAGGAAGGATTGATTGTCTTCTCATTCAAAATCACATTTGATCATAACAATGAGGACTCAACCTCATCAACATAGTTATGGAGCAACAATAATGCCAATTACTACAACAACTAGCATGTCAATTAATTTACACTCCTAACGAAAAACATGAAATACAATGATATTAAATACCACAATAATTAACATACTAATTGATTTACATTCATAGCATATCCACTTTATTAGATACTCCTGTTAGAGTCTTAACATAGTTTAGGAAGCATATACTAATGATCCCATTTAGCCAAGAACTTAAAAACATCAAAAGTGACATCTTTAAAGATTTTAGCCTTAGACACGGGTCATGTCTTATTACACGCCCCCCCTCCGTGTTTTGCTCTGTAAGCACTGTTCACAAATTTCAACTGGCAGAGAGGGACATGCCCCCTCTCTCCCGTGTCTTCAGACATGGGCCATGTTTCTCAACCAGACGCACTGCAGTAAAATCTGCAGGTCTGAGTACTATTCCATTGAAACTTACTCCTCCTCCAATCACTCAAACTTTACATCCCAGAGATTTCTAAACTTCCACAAGGTTCAGCTACACACAGCAACTCTTATTCTACTTTGATTTCACTCAAAACCAAAGATCTTGGATAATCATCCAATTTAAAACCTAAAATCCCAAATCTCAACACAAATGGAATTAAAGGTATACAAGGGCTAGAAATCCATTTTCATGCACCAAACAATTCATAAACAAGTCATCCTCAAGTTCTTCAACATGATTCAAGCCAAAATAACTAAAAATAACTCAAAACCTAAAATCACACATCAAGCCATAACTTAAGAACAAGATGGAGAGAGTAGGGAAATGAGTTAAGAAGAAGGTTTCCCCCTACCTCAAGGTCTTGAAGATGAAGATGAAGCCAAGGATGGGCCATGGAAGATCCAAGCTCTCCCTTCCTCTTTCCCTTTCTTCTTCTTCTTCTCTTCTCCCTTGGTTTCCCTTTTTTTCTTTTCTCTTCTCTTTTCTATTTCTCAAATTCCCAGTTGTGGGATATTTAACAAGGGAAGTCAAATTTGACTTCTCTTGGATAGGTACCAAAACTCTGATCTGCTAAGAACACCTAGATTTCACCAAATCCAGAATTCTTGCTTCCAACAAGTTTAAAATAAATCCTAAGATTCATCAAAAATCCTATTTCACCTTTTCTCTATTTTTTCATATCAGCTGGTAGTCAAATCGGCATTAAAACATATAACCAGTATGCTTAAAAATGTTAAACTAACTCTGATTGACCTCAAACTTTAACTGTAGCACAGCTCACACAGTTGTGACCTAGAAACAAACTCTTCTCATTTATTTCCACTAACTAAGTAGTTTAAGTCATTTTCGGAGCAAATAACAACTATATTTCACATATAGTGTTACAGTAAAGTGTCTAAACGTGCTCAGACAGTCACAAAACTTAACAAGCATGATAAATAGGTATTAAGCCACTTCTATAAACATATACAAGTCTATCATGTTTTTCAAGGTATTACATTTCTCCCCTCAGTTTTTAAGAATTTTGTTCCTAAAATTCACTCGCCATCAACACTGAGTGTCTCACAACTAAGATTCCAAGATCTCCATCAGATATTACTCTCTAAGGAATTCGACCTCCCCTAGTGGTATCTAACTCATCATTATCAACTCAAGACAATCTAGTCTTATGCAGGTCTCCAGCTCCCAAGCAAAACCTATGCCATATATTCTTCACCTAATAAATCAATTTTGCTTAAAACTCTTGCATTCCTCAATCCTTCCTTGCAAAACTTATCGAACAACCCTTTATCTAACCCATGGGCTCTACTAACTCTAGGGGTACCACTCAAAGGGTATAGATGCAAATAAATCCTAACGAGTTCAGTTATACTAACTGGACCCTTACTAGAAGAACTCTTACTCCCCTAGTTCGCCTAGGTGAAGTCATAGTTTCCTGTCTACACAGAACATTACATATTGAGCTGTAGTCTCAATATCATATAACCGTGCAACAATAGCTACCAACATACAACCTAAAGAAAGTCATGTAATCTTCTTTCAACATCTCAAACAAGAGACAAAGAAATGCACCACACATAGAGAAACTTCTACATTCATAAGCATAGTCAGTTTATACCCCGACCCAACAGGATAAATTGCTCTAATACCATAATGTAACATCTTAAATTTAATAACAATAATATAACCAAAGTGTACTACAATAATTAGATTCAAGCATGCTACTTACTATAGCTATGCAATTTCCAATATAACATATCAATATTATATAGAAAATATGAGCCTCGAATGAATATATTTATTACACAATACTTGTATTTCTCATAAATACAAAATGTACATCATTTCAAAAAAAACTACTTAGCTACACTAAGCTAAGCACTCCAAGCTCCTGCTTGTCTTCACTTTCCATTAGACTTCCTCCCTAGAATCATCATATAAACACACACAAGGGGTGAGAATCATACATTCTCAGTAGTTAGAATCCATAAAAATATGTCATCACAATCATTCTAGCCATTTTTGGGAAAAACACATTTCTAAAAGCAAGTCACATGCTTATATAAACTAGAAAGGCGGCAAAAGCCAAAACCATGTCCTTTTTCTTCTCAAAATAGATTCTCATTTTTCAAGTTTGTATAAAAACTTATTTATTAGAAACAGTCTTCAAGCAATCACCATGCTCACAAAAACATCATCTTCATCTTAGAGACACCACAACAATATCTCTATCTCATAATTACAAACACAACATCTCCATCTCAGAGATACAAAACATAACATCTCTATCTTAGAGATACAAGCACAACATCTCCATCTCAAAGATACAAACACAACATCTTTATCTCAAAGATACAAACACAATATCTCTATCTCAAAGATACAAACACAACATCTCCATCTCAAAGATACGCAATTACCCATATAATTGCAATGTCATGAGTTTATGTCATGATAGTAACCGCCCAAACAATCGTCATGTTATGCCAAATTATGTCTAGTTTTTATGCCTATGCAATATCCTAAGCATGAAATGAATAATGTTATGATATCAAGTCCATGGCAATGTCATGTTATGCATGAGTCTCGAACAAAACAAAGGAACCCGATTCCATAAGCTTTGAACAAGCATTGGAAACCTAGTTCCAATAGTCTTCATCCCAGGTAGTGAGGGAATTGAACCATCCTCATCAACGCGATCTTCAACAACGATCACTATGATAGGAAAGATTGGTTACCTACCTATTCAAAATCATATTTGATCACAACAATGATCTCTGTGATAGGAAGAATTGGTTACCTACTCATTCAAAATCACATTAGATCATCTACAACGAACATTGTGATAAAAAGGATTGATTACCTTCTTATTCAAAATCACATTTGATCATAACAATGAGGACTCAACCTCATCAACATAGCTATGGAACAATAATAATATCAATTACTACAATAACTAACATGTCAATTAATTTACATTCCTAACTAAAACTATGAAATACAATGATATTAAATACCACAATAATTAACATACCAACTGATTTACATTCACCACATATCTACTTCATTAGATACTCCTATTAGAGTCTCAACACACTTTAGAAAATATATACTAATGATCTCATCTAACCAAGAACTTGAAAACATCAAAAATGACATTTTTGAAGATTATGGCTTCAGACACGGGCCATGTCTTATTACATGCCCCCTCCCCCCCCCCCCCCAGGTGTTTTGCTCTCTGAGCACTGTTCACGAATTTCAACTAGCAGAGAGGGACACATCCCCCCCGCCCCCATGTCTTCGAACATGGGCCGTGTTTCTCAACCAGACACACTGCAGCAAAATCTGTAGGTCCGAGTACTATTCCATTGGAACTTACTCCTCCTCCAATCACTCAAACTTTACATCCAAGTGATTTCCAACCTTCCATAAGGTTCAGCTACACATAGCAACTCTTATTCCACTTTGATTTCACTCAAAACCAAAGATCTTAGATAATCATCCAATTCAAAACCTAAAACCCCAAATCTCAACACAAATGGAATTAAAAGTATACAAGGGCTCGAAATCCATTTCCATGCACCCAACAATTCATAAACAAGTCATCCTCAAGTTCTCCAACATAATTCAAGCCAAAACAACCAAAAATAACTCAAAACCTAAAATCACACATCAAGCCATAACTCAAGAACAACATGGAGAAAGTAGGAAAATGAGTTAAGAAGAAGGTTTCCCCCTACCTCAAGGTCTTGAAGATGGAAATGAAGCCAAGGATGGGCCATGGAAGATCCAAGTTCTCCATTCCCCTTTCCCTTTCTTCCTCTTCTTCTTTTCTCCCTCGATTTCCTTTTCTTTTTTTTCTCTTCTCTTTTTTGTTTCTCAAATCTCCCAGCATGGGATTTTAACAAGGGAAGTCAAATTTGACTTCTCTTGGATAGGTACCAAAACCCCGATCTGCTAAGAACACCTAGATTTCACCAAATCTAGATATCTAGCTTCCAACAAATTTAAAATAAATCCTAAGATTCATAAAATATCCTGTTTCACCTTTTCTCTATTTTTTCATATTAGCTGCTAGTCAAATTGGCATTAAAACACACAACCAATATGCTTAAAATGTCAAACTAACTCTGATTAACCTCAAACTTTAACTGTAGCACAATTCTCACATTTGTGACTTAGAAATAAATTATTCTCATTTATTTCCACTAAGCAGTTTAAGTCACTTCCAGAGTAAATAACAGCTATGTTTCACACATAGTATTATAGTAAAGTATCTAAATGTGCTCAGATGGTCACAAAACTTAACAAGCATGATAAATAGGTATTAAGCTACCTCCGTAAACATATACAAGTCTATCATGTTTTCCAGGGTATTACAATAGGTAGGGTAGCTCTCTTCATGAGGTCTTAGCTGCCTAGAGGCATAGGTAACTACCCTCTTATTCTATATAAGAACATATCCTAAACCCTTCTTTGAAGCATCACAGTATACTTCAAAGTTCTCTTGAGGATCTGGAATTACCAAGACAGGTGTTGTGGTTAACCTTTGTTTCAACTCTTGGAAACTATCATCACAATCTTATGTCCACTCAAAAGAACTGTCTTTCCTAGTTAACCTAGTCAAAGGTAGCGCTATCTGAGAAAATCCTTTGATAAATCTTCTATAGTACCCAGTCAGGCATATAAAATTTCTAATCTCAGTCATAGTGGTTGGCCTTTCCCATTACACCACTGCCTGAATCTTGCTAGGGTCTATTGATATTCCTCCTTAAGAAATCACGTGACCCAAAAATTGTACTTCCTTTAACCAAAATTCACATTTGACTAACTTAGAAAATAGATTATTTTCTTTAAGAATTCCCAAAACCACCCTAACATGCTGCTTATGTTCCTCCATTATCCTTGAATAGATAATGATATCATCTATGAAAGCAACAACAAACTTATCTAGGTATGGTCTAAATATTTTGTTCATATAGCCCATGAACACAGCAGGTGCATTGGTTAACCCAAAGGACATCACCAAATACTCATAATGTCCATACCTAGTTCTAAAAGCAGGCTTAGGGATATCCTCTTCCCCAACCTTAATTTGATGATAACCATATCTTAGGTCAATCTTTGAGAAAATTGAAGCTCCTCTCAGTTGATCCATCATATAATCTATTGTAGGTAAAGAATACTTGTTCTTGATGGTCACTTTGTTTAATTGTCTATAATCTACGCACAGTCTCATACTACCATCTTTTTTCTTTACTAAAAGAATTGATGCTCCTATGGTGAAGTAGTAGGCCTAATGAATTGTTTATCTAACAATTCTACTATCTGCTTCTTGAGCTCTACCAACTCTAGAGGTTCCATTCTATAGGGTGCTATTGATATAGGTCCGGTTCTTAGCACTAAATCTATAGTAAACTTTATTTCCCTTACAAGTGCCAACTCAGTTATGTCACTCAGAAATACCTCAAGGTACTCCCTCACCATAGGTATATTCTCTAGGATCTACTCAACTTTAGCATTCAAAGAGAAAAGGAGAACATATCATTGATCTCCTTCTACCAAATAATTGTTAACCTGATTAGCATTTAGGTAAACAGACTCAGAAGAAACAACTTTGGAAAGTACATCAGACATGAACACTAAGGTTTATCTGAACAATTCAACACCACATGGTTAGAAGACAACCAATCCATAACAAGGATAACATCAATATCAACAAAGGGTAAACAAATAAGATTTACGAAGAAAATCCTATCTTTTACTTTTACACAATAGTCAAGGCAAATGTTGGAGTTTGTCATTGGCTTTCCTGTGGGTGTAGATACAGACAAGTCATAAGGGAGTTTAGTCATAGGTAAATATAGCATTTTCATATAATCATAGTAAACAAAGGAGTGTGATGCTCCTGAATCATACATTAAAGTTAAGAAATGATTGTTGATTATGCATTTATCTTGTATAAGGTCGAGAGATTGAGCTACCTCTTTTTTGCTTAGAGTATACACCTTTCCTTTGGCTTGAGGTCTAGGGTTGGACACAACTCCCTATCTCTGTGGACACTCCCTAGCAAAGTGCCCTAGTTAGTCACATATAAAGCACACCAAACAAGGCTTGTCACCATGCTAGCTTCCACATTTAGGACATTTAGGTTGCATATGAACTTGCTTGTCTTTATCTTAAGGATAACTACGTCTAGAAGAATCCTTTTTGTACCTGTCATCCCCTCTCTACCTCTTTTGAAAACCTTGTGATTTTTCCTCCACTTGAGGCTTGTTATCATGACCTTCCGCAATTCTACATTTGTTTATCAAGGTTGGAAAGTTTCGAATCTCAAAAGGTCTAATGGCCCTCTTGATGTCATCTCTCAACCCCTTGTCAAATTTTATACATTTCCACTCATCATCCTGGTTGAATCTAAAGTAAGAGGAGAACTTAGACAACTCCTCAAACTTTGCCACATATTAGCCAACAGACATGTCACCTTGCTCAAGTTTCAGGAATTTTATCTCCTTGGCAGTCTATAGGTTCTTACAAAAGTATTTTTCTAGGAAAGAATGATTAAACATCCCCTAAGTAATTTGAGTCCCTGATGCATCAAATAACCTTTTAGCATCCGTCTACCAGTCCTCTGCCTCCCCCACTAACATATAGGAGGCAAACAACACCTCTCTGCTCTAATCGAGTTGTACTCTCCCTTAAAGGATAAAGGGTTAGCCTTCCTACACTCTGAAAGATCTAGGAAGTTTTAGTTCCTAACCACCGGTACTTCTTGTACTAGTTGTACTGGCTGTGTAGGAGGTGTTGGTCGCTCAGGTGGATTTGATTCCATTCTCTCTAGAACCCTATTTGTGATAGCAATCTGCTCCCTCATAGCAACTGCCATCTCTATGAACACTCCAATCATATTAGCTGGACCCTCAGAAGTAAAGTTCTTGTTTCCCCTAGTTCACTTAGGTGAAGCCATAGTTTCTTGTACACATAAAACAATACATATTGAGTTGATCAGTCTCAATATCATGTAACAGTGTGACAGTAGCTAATAACATTCACACCCTAAGGCTACCATGCAATTCTATCTATATATCTCACAATGAGACAAGAAAATGTGCAACACATAACATGAATCACTAAACATGCTCAAGCATAGTCAGTCTATACCTTGGCTCAACAGAATGAACTACTCTAATATCATAATGTAATGTCCTAATACTAATACTATAGTATATTCGAAATATACATAAGTAAACAGAATTAGGCACTCCACTTCTACCCTAAAAACAATATTCTAGATTCATAATAACCATACATATTATTATAAAGAGCCATAAGGAAAAGAAAAGTATATCTACAAAAACTTTATACATCATATTTTATAAACTAAGCCTCAAAAGGCATAAGTACAATACAAAAAAAACTAATATATCCCAATTCAAATACTACAAAATATAAGCATTGGATAAAAAGCAAATAAGACTATGCTAGTTTATCCGCTTCTTTTTCTTCCCCTTAAGAGAATCTTGACCAGGATTTATTATGGAAACAAACAAAGGGTTGAGAATTCACAATTCTCGGTAGTATAATCACATAACATGGCATCATGATAACTTCAGCTACTTCGGAGAAAAATAAGTTATTTAACAAAATATAGAATGGTGGCAAAAGCCAAAAACTGTTCCTTTCTCTTCCTGGGGTAGAATATTCAATTATTCATAACAATATTTCAATTATCACATAACTAATCATTTACAGTGAGTTCAACTTAATAGCAATAGGTTACGATTACAATAAATAATTGAATCACTACTCAAAACCACTAGCATATTCACATACTTTCTTTATGTAAATATTCCCCAAGCAACTTCATAATCTTTACACATAGTTGAAAACCTTCCAATGATAAAACAATTGCCCATACAATTGTTGTTCAAATGCAAATGCTTGTGTTAGGTCATAAGTTCATGCCTAAGAAATGTCCTAAGGAAATGTTGGTGAAATGTGTTATGATAATATTTGTGCAATATCATGAAACTTGCAAATTCCTAGGAACCCGATTCCTTGTATTTTTCTGGGTAATAAGGGCAAATGACCTCCTTACAATACCTAGTAGAAAGGAAAAATGACCTCCTCACAATACCGGTAACCCTGGCCTTAAGAGTCTCTGCTCTGAGAATTTAGGATCCCATATCCCATCTAGGATCATTTCCTACAATTCTCTTGCCAAATGATTGTGCACAATATATAAGGTTACAATACGTAGGAATAGCAAGTATAGATCATGTAGTGACATGTTTAGAAAACACACACACACCCCCAATAACTCATCATGAGCTCCACTTCAACCAAGTTAAGGAGCAAAACCTAGCAAACATGTAATTCCAACACAACTTTACCACATAAAGGAACAATTCATGTTTCTAGTATACCATCATAGCTCAACCTTAGTAAATGAGGAAGCAAAACATGTTTTTAGTGCACTAAACATCATCTCACATATGAATCAAATGCATAAAACTATCATTTCTCATGTATTTTGAGTGTACAATACCATTATCCTTCATAGATATGCTAGATGAATATTAACATCATAAAATACTTCAATTAGATGATTAATATACAATGCATAGCATAAATATGTGTTACATTTTGTTTCATAAGGCAAAAAGCTCTAATTTTCAAAAATAGGGCACTAGTAATCAACTACCATAAGTTGGTAATCGATTACCATAAGCTAAATCTCAAAACAGAAGCTTGGTAATCGATTACTCACTCCTGGTAATTGATTACTATATGAAAATTTGCAAGTCAGAGGCCCGGTAATCGATTACCAATTAGTGGTAATCGATTACCACATGCAGATCTCATTTTCCAGAACATTGGTAATCGATTACCGACTCTGGTAATCAATTACTAGCAGTAGAAAACCAGAAAAATAGAGTTTTCATGTAGAAACACCCAAAACCAAAGTTTTAAAACAAAGATCATTACTCCTCATCATAAGTATTCTCAAAACAAGTCCAAAAGGGTTTCACAACAGCAAATAAATCATCAAACCCATATTTCAATCCATGTTTACAAAGTTTCAAAGTTACTCATAAACTTAACTCCATAAACATATCATATTCACAATTTCTAACTTCACTAGTCAAGATTCTCAAACCAAATTCATCAAACAGAATATTGGTAAACAAAGAGAAAAGAGTGAAGTAAGGCAATCACAAAAAATCCCCTACCTCAACTCCTTAAGGATGATGATACTAAGTTGTTCTACTTATTTCCGCTTGCTCTCTTGTTCCTTCTTTCTTTCTTCTCTTTTCCTTTTTGCTACAACGTAAAAAAATGGATGAGAAAAGAAAGAAAGTCAATGAAATAGGAGGGCAGAGAAGTTGTTAGAGTAATAAGGTTGGAAAACTTTAGTGTTAACTGGAAATGTTGTATCTCTTAGGGATATTTTAATCTTCCATTAATAATTTTTCTAACCTTCATAGGTGTTATAGAAAATTCTACGACTCATCTCATTCCTAGTTTCATTATAACATCCTCCCTAACCAGTTAGACTTAATTAGGGTTATAGAAGTTCAGTAATTGGTACAAGAGTTATCTATTAACTTTAATGGCCTTTTTAAGTTAATTAGGTTATTTTGCTATAACACATAATATGAAAAATAGTTAATAATAGCCCAGAAAGTAGCATTAACTGCTAGAATGAGAGAAATAAATATGAAGAATTATTTTTAGGTCACAAATGTGTGAAATGTGATGTAGTTAAAGTTTGAGGAGAAACTAAGTTAGTTTGGTATTTTTGAGGACACTGAGTGAGTGTTTTAATATTGAATTAACTTAACTGAGATATGAAAAATTATAGAAATGATAAGAATAGGATTAAGATGAATCCTAGGAATTTCTATGATTCTTATAGAAGTTAGGAAACTTAGATTTGTGAGATTAAAGTATTCCTAGGAGATATAATGTTTCAACAAAAATATCCAAGTTACTAAAGTCCTATGTTCTTATCCCTTAAATCTTGACTTTCTCTTTGTTTCCTCTCACTCTCTCACGTCCTAATCATAGTAGAAAAATAGAAGCCAGAAATGAGAGAAAATAGAAGGGAAAAGGAAGAAAAGAAGGAAGGGAAAAAGGAAGAGGAAAAAAACAAGAAGGCGAGAGGCAAAGTGTAACACCCTTTCTGGGGATGTCACATTTATGATGCAGAAAAATAAAAATAAATAAAATCCTTACCCAAGTTGTAAAAACATTTTGATACTTAAATAATATTTGTGGTATATATATATATATTTTTTTCCTTTTATAATTATAACATTAAATAAAATAACACGGAACACAAAATATAAGAAACATAAACTCACCATAATATACATGTGATTTTTCTTTAGTACACGCATAATTTACATCTACAAGCATTTGATAAAACAGTAAAAGACAACATAAAACTAAGACATAATATAGCCCAAGTGCACCTCAGAGCTCTCTAATCCTCCGATAGATCATCCTCAGAAAGATCCTCGTAATTCAGAGCTCCTGGAGGTCCCATAGTTCTAGGTCCCATAGTACTACGGACATGAGTCCGAGCGGTTGACTCACTACTGAGCTCACTAGGGGCATGGAGTATTCCTTGCCAGTAACGCCTAAGAGTCAGAGGTAACTCTAAATATAAATACAACATAGTAGTGAATATGACATCTTCGTCATACTCTCTACATAGGGACACAGTCAAACGTCCCACATATACAACTGTGCCTCTATCTACTCGCAGACGCCAGGCTTCAGAACCCCTGTGAAACTCCAGTCTCACAAACCCAAGGAATCCTGGTAACGCCATGATCTCAAGATCAGTCTTGATGTTCAGTGTGATTTACCGGCTCCTCTTCCTCGTATAGCTCGCCCAGCTATCGCTCGTCCGGATACTGTATCTCAAGAGGCTGTTCCTCTCCCTCTTCATCAAACTCTTTACGGAAATAATATAATAATATCGAGAAAACATATAGAGAGGTGAGACAATCTACACCATTACCCACATGGCAATAAAGAAAACGACAATACAAATAAATATTCCAACAGCACATATCAACATTTCATGCATAATATAACAAAGTAATACATATTAAAATAACACATACCATTATATTATGCATAATATATTAAAGCAATAAATATTAAAATAACACATATCATACATAATATATTAAAACAAGACATCATATATTTTATCACGAGAATATGGTAAACAAGTAAAAGTGCGAGAGGATGCATGAACAGTAAAATGCAAATAATGCATGAACATAATAAACATTTAAAATGCAGATGATGAATGATACACACACTGACTCGTTCCTACTCCATGGAGCTAAACACGGATATCTGAGGGAATGATCCGAATAGAAACTAATAATACTTTATGGTGCCCAACCAAACTATTGCACTGTCCAATCTTTGTGTCTATAGCCCACAGTCCAAAACATCGTGTAGCAGTACACAGTCCAACATCGTGTACCACAGGCATAGTACTTAATAGTCCCCTCAAGATCTCGACTAAGAATAGTGCTTGTCAAGATCATTAGTGTGTTGCCCGTTACCACGGCCCAAAGGTGCTACCACTGTCCACATATGGAATCCTTCGCACACTAATGCCTCCAAGTTTATAAATGAACCACACTATGCTTATCACACCAAACACGGTGTAATTCGCCTCGTCAATCAATCACCAATTATAACCCAAATTGGCACAACACTCTAAGTATGATCTAAAATGACAAAAATACCCTTATTATCCAAATTTTACCATAATTACGAAAAATTACCAAAATGCTCTTAGTCACAAAATATCAAAGTATAGTACGTCCCACCTGACAGTACTACACCACAACATGTCCGGGTCCACCACTTTGGCCCGACAGCAAAACTCACAATATCTTTCAATCGCGTAGGAATTTTATCGCATTTTCACAATCTCGTTATTTTCACAAATGTTTTTAAATCGCGTAAATATATTTTGACATTTTTAAACATCACAAAATCTTTTTAAATCATTTTCTCAATCGCGTAGGATTTTTAATTCATTTTCTTAACCGAATAGCTTATAATTATTATTTTCAATATGTGTAAAACTATATCTAGTATATTTAAAATATGTAAAGTATTTTTTCTTATGTTCTAAATATAGTATGGAATCTTTTCATTTTATGCGTCTGATTTTAATAAATTTTGGCAGCATTTTGCCTATAAAATCAGTATAAGGTATTTTTAACATTTTCCTCTAAATATAGTTTATTTTATTTTTACCCAATAATTTCACTTTGAAACTTACTAACGCGCTTCAAAATTTATGGAATGAGCTCTACGTTAGTATTTTTCAAGCGTCTAATTTAATCTTTATTTAAACTAATGTCTACTAAGTTAAAATTCTAGGACTGAATTTATTCCTTTTATTTTTCTTAATGATTCATTGGAATCAATTTGTGTTGTAAATCAATTACCTAACCTATCTTAGAAAATAAAATGGCATGTTGGCCAAATCAAAAATAAAATGGTATTCAATTATACTCTAAATGGCATGTTGGCCATAATTAACTTAAATCAACTTTAAATTAATTATTTTACCTAGATTCTTTAAATCAGTGATTTAGAAAATTGCTGAGAACATTTTGGTTCTCTATTTTGATGTAAGGCCGTGAGCCTCATAATGTGTTCTTTGGAACACTCATGCAAATCGTACATGTTATTCACATCCTATTTTAAATATTTATACAATTATATACAATTATAAACACATGCAATTATATAATCACATATAATATACATACAATCTATTTTAAAGCCATAAACATGCATAGCAAAAATAATGAAAGCTATAATCATGCATAGCAAAATAAATCACAAATAGGAAAGCATTTAAAACAATCAAAAACAATTAACACCACAAATAAACCATACAAACCGAATCCTTATGGATTCTACACACAAACACAAATCCATTTTCTCATCACCACTTAGGGTTGATGAGATTAAATCTCCCTCTTACCTCTTGTAGACAAATTAATCGGTTAGATTTTCTTCTTTTCTCCAAATTTCGTACAAGCTCCAAAACAATTCCTAAAATTCTTAAACAATTAGTAAAAACACATACAAGGTACAAAATAGAAAAACCATGGAACAATCATGGTTAGAAAAATCAAAAATTCAGTTTTGAACCATAGAAACCAAACTTACCCTTAAGTAAGTAAGCAAGAAGTGGGATTTTGGGCAAGATAGAGTAGGAATTTGGGAAAACTTTATGAATGAAAGATGCTTAGAATGGGATTTAGGTTCAAGAAATGTGATGGGATAAAATTATGAAGGCTTGGTTGAGTATGTATGGGTGCTGGCCAAACCTAAGGAGAGAAAGTGAGAGAGAAGTGTGCTTGAGTTTTCTTGTGTTTTTAGAGAGAGAAATGGATAGTTAAAATGTGATAAGTGTGAAATAGAAAGTGAAGAGTGAATAGATAGAGCAGCAGTCGTGAATGAGTGTGTAGGGAGCTTGAGTATTTGATTTTGCATGTAAAAATATCACAAATGTGTTCACATGGCCAAGCACATGGCTTAGGTCATTGGATCCTTCAAGAACCATGTAGAACCAAGCCACCTTGCCTCCTTATGCAGCCCAAAAACCGTGCAGCTCTTCCCCTCTTTAGTGAGTTAATTGTTCTCCAATTACACTTAATTACATGGTAATAGATTAGATAATTAGTTAGGTTAATTATCCTAACCATTCTTAATTAACATACCATTAACATAACTAATTAATTTAGTATATATTAACATATATTATAACCTTTAATTAATATTAAGACATCTAATTAGTATTTAGATTATAAGTAATTCATAACTAAGCTAGTTCACTTAGCATGCTATTTAAGTAATTAGATTAGTTAAATTAAGCTTAATTAGGTTACCAACCATTTTCAAGCCTACAATTGTTGACTTAATCCTAACCCTTGGTTCATCTTTAATCCTTAGCCCTAGATTAGATCTAAGGTAGATATCACTTGGTCATAAATCTTGAATTCTAATCTCACCATTGATTTGATCAACGGTTGAAATCAAAGGCTTTCTAACTAAGTCTTCATCCAACGGTCCAAATCAAAGTCCATGCTCCTTTTGTTGACCTTTTTCCTATTGGTTTAAAAAGTCAAGCCACTTTTGTTGACTTGCTCTCATTGGCTAGAATTTGTCCAGTCAGCACAGTTGACTGCTTTTCCTAAATGCGGGTCCCACAGTACTTTTAAAGATCTGTGGTCAAACCGAAGCAGATTTTTACTATTTTTGAGACAGTAGGTACTGTAATATAAAATAATATTATAATAATATAAAATTATTTTATTGCACAGTTAAATCCTAAAAATTACGAGAATAATATATATATATCAATCAGAATCGGGTTTAGTAAGATCCCCCAGCTCCAATTAATTAAAATAAGATTTTTCCGGCCAAAAAATTATCATTTCCTTGGCTTGGAGCAAATCACACACAACAGTCAAGTACACTCACGAAACAGTCAAATTTAATTTACTGCTCATAGAATTCATAAAACAGTACATTTCGGGACTATATTGTAATTATCCCAAAAGTTGGGGTGTTACAACTTACCCCAACTAATAAGAATTTCGTCCCCGAAATTCATCATACATCAAAACAATTAAGAGTATTGCTCCCTCATCCTATCTTCTAACTCCCATGTGGCTCCGCCACTACATCGTTCTAAACTACTTCAACTAATGCGATCTCCTTTCCTCGAAGTTGCTTTATCCTTCGATCTTCAATCTTGACTGGAAACATCTCATAGGTTAAATTCTCCTTCAATTATACGGTGTCTGGTTCGATGACATGAGTCAGATCAGAAATATATTTTCGTAGTTGTGATACGTAAAATACATCACGAAGATTCGATAAGAATGGTGGTACTGAAATCTGATAAACTATCGGATCTATCGATGAAATATCTAATACAGCCCGATAAACTTCAGAGTGAGTTTCCTCGATTAATTGCTCGTCCAACTCCAGTTATAGGTGTCACACGTAGAAATACATGATCACCTTCTTCAAATTCAAGCGGTCTCTGTCTTTCATCAACATAACTCTTTTGTCGCGTCTGAGTCATCCTCATCTTATCTCGAAACATCTTCACTTCCTTAGTTGTCTGCTGCACAATTTCTGATCCTACGATGTTACTTTCACCAGTACGATACCAACGCAATGGCATTCTACAGTGTCTCCCATATAATGCCTCACAGGGTGTCATTCCTATGCTCGAACGAAACTATTGTTGTATATGAACTCTATCAATGGTAGAAATTCATCCCAACAAGTCCTTTAAAAATTCTAACTATCGTCTCTGTTTTATATCCAAGCCGCTCTTTGTAACACCCTAGCTCTGATACCAACTAATTGTAATACCCTAGCTAGGGCATCACATTTCTGACTTCCAACTCATAATCTGAAAATAAGTTCGCACAAAGTTTGAGTTATAAAAGATGAATTTTAAAATTTCTTCTTTACTGAAACGTAAATTTACTGAAAATATTAAGTAACATTGAAAATCATATTTCAACTATTCATTATGCAATATTGACACCAATTAATATCACAATTTAAAGAAAAATATAAAATTAACAGATTTTTTTTTGACAGTAGCAAACCCCATGACGGGTCCTACTTAATAGCACGGTACAACGTTAACGAGAAACTTTAACATACTTATTCCTTTTTCTGTCCATCTTGATGCATCAGACATCTGTTCCTTTGTCAACACTGCACACCTTTGAGTCCTGAATGTCCACTCCTTATTGTTGTCACCAATCTCAGAGTATCCATCGCCCGTTATGTCTAAGACAACTCTATCTTTCTATTATTTGATTTTAACAGTACAGACACAGTAAAACAGCATAACAAAGAGGTGAGATCACCTACACCAATACCAATATGGCAGCACAGAGATAACACAAATAGCAATATCATACAGATAGATCATACCATAATCATGCTATCAACATTAAGCAACTATCATCATCTAATCATTTATCAGTTCAATCATCATCCAAGTACTCAAAACAATTGTCATAGCCAATAACCAATATTCCTCAATTAATATATCACACAGATATAAATGCTCAGATTTATGTATATGCACAAAGACTCATTTTATCAAAAACAACTCCATGGAGGTTTTCACAATTTCGAGAAGAATGCTCTGGTTAATTGTCAGCCTTAGCCCAAAGACAATCTCCCAGTCGTTGAAAAGAATCGTGTTCTTGTCGGGTATCGTCAATGCGTTGCAACGGACTGTATCGCCAAGTGGCATAGGGTACTCGCCAGCTGTCCACTGGTCGACCGCCGCGCCTCGACGCCCCCAAGATTCATCATAGACCTCACTATCAATTCTCATTCCCTCTTCAACCACAAGGGCCATAATAGCTATTAGCTATCTTTTATACAATGCACGAATTTATCAGTGCAAGTCCAACCCAAACGGGCCAAATCTTTTCAATTTTATTTGTACAATGCACGAGTATATCAGTGCAAGTCCAACCCCAACGGGCCAAATCTTTTCAATGCATGTATAATGCACCAAATCCAAATACGGGCATCTCTTTCCAATGCATATAAAATGCACCAAATACCAATCATAGGCAAAACACGTCACTCTCTCATAAGTGTCCATACCTTTGGTTAAACAGTAATTATACTGTATTTTCAACACAAAATCATGTTATCATGTTTTCATAGTTATAAAACACTTTCGCCGTATTTTCATAAGATTGCGCAACATTTTCATTATGTTTTCACAATTCCAAAATGTTTCTGTTATGTTTTCAAAATACCGTAACACTTCTGTCACGTTTTTAAAATTCTGAAATGTTTCTGTTATATTTTCACAATACCGTAAAAATATTCTATTACTTTTAAATCACATAGTGATTTTTCAACAGTACGTCAAATATTTAAACTCACGTAAAATATTTAAACGTAATTCAAATCACGTAGAAATATTTTAACATATTTTAAATCGCGTAAGAATATTTTACTATATTCTAAATCATTTTTAAGATACGTAAATCATTTTTCACCACAATTCTATTACGAAAAATATTTCTTAACCTTCAAAAATTCCATTTCATCCTTTCTCAAAATATTATGACTTTGTACTTCATTTTTCACATTTTCTTACTCAAGAAAATCTTTTTCCACGTTTCTTTACTCAAGAAATTCTTTTTCAAATATAATCCACAAAATTACTTTTCCATTGATATAAATCAATGTTTCAAATCTTACAATTTCCAAATGTACTTCAAAACTTGAAAATAAGTTATACTTGAGTAAATTCTCAAAATACCATTATATTCTCCATTTTTTCCCAAATCATTTCCAAATTAACCTACTTCAAAATAAATTGAAGTTTGAAAACATTTTCATTTACAAAACTTAATTTTTCAAGTGAGTCAAATACTCTGATTCCCTTTTCAAATTTCTTGTATTAAATCAATTATATTTCCACTTGAAAAATTACTTTGTTTCATCAAAATCTAGGCATTACTATTTGAAAAATTATCAAAACATTTTTCCTTTTAAATTGATATGGTTTTACACAAACAAAACCATTAAAGTTTTATTTTCAAAACCAAAGTACCGATTGGTCATATAACAAACCCATTTGTTCAAATTCATTTTCACTTTCTTTGCAAATCCTTTTTCATTCTTAGTCAAAAATCTTTTCCTTAATATATATTTTCTCAAAATCACTTTTTATTGATCTAGTCCTACAAAATCATATTTAGTTGTTTTAATTATTGTTTCTTAACTTTAAATTTCCTAACGTTTTCCAAAACCCAAATAAATTCTTCATGAGTAAATTTAAGTTACAAATATTTTCTTTTATATTTCTAAATCACTTCTAAAAATTGATTCTTTTTAAATTAATTTGAAGTTCAATACTTTCAATCTTCTTTTTCTTTTATTTATGAAAATTCCACTTCACTTAATTTATAACACTTAATTCCCTTTTCAAAAATCCTTATTTGAAAATTCTTGTATTTCATAGTATCAAAACATTTTTCTAAATTATCAAAACCTTATAGATGGCCATTGGAACCATGAAATATTTTTCTTCTAACTTAAATAAATTCCATTCTTGTTTCTACACAAAATAAATCAATAAAATTTCATTCTAAAATTTGTGTTCATGTTTTCTTAAAAAAAAACAAACATTTAGTTCATTTTCCATACTCCTCAAATCAATCCAATTTTATTCTTCCATAAACATATTAATTTGTAAACACCTATTTTGAGGTGTCTTGGCCGAAATTCTCATTGTTCTAGGGATCAAAATTTAATTTTCTTGTTCTTGAAAAATTTCAACATTGACCCTCATCAAGGGCATCAAAACCGTAGCTCTTCCTTGGCCATTGGAACCAAGATCAATTTTCTTTCCATCCACACATCATGGCATACATATATATATTTCATCATAAATATCACAAACATGCCATATACTCATCATGCATATTATAAGTATACTATCAAAGTCATAAAATCATGCAAAGCATATTAAGCATAGACAAAAATAATCAAAGCACAAGAAAATAAAGCAAAGCTCATAAACACACAATTAATTATTACATGACCATGGATTGGAATTCTCACATGAATTCACAATCCATCAAATATAAGACCATCTCCCACCACCATAATTGGTTGGTGAGATGGATCTCCTTCTTACCTCTTGAATATCCTCAAAAGTTTCTTGATTTGCTTCTTTTTCCAAGTCCTTCACCACCAAGGGCTTCTCAAATACAAAACAAAATATATAGAAATTAGTATACTAAACTTGATTAAGAAGAACCATGGATCAAACATGATTTAGATCATGAAAAAGAGAAAAGAAATGAAGTTTCCTTACACTTCACCTCAAAAATCCAATAACTTTGATCTTGAAGAAAGTCCATGAAGATGAATGATTTAGAGAAAATCTCCAACATGAAAGTTGCTTAGAATATCATGTAGATTCAAGATCTACGGTTGGATGAAATTAAAAGAGATTGAATGGTGGTTTTGAGTGTCTTGACCGAATAGTTTCTCTTGAAGCACGAAGATGAAATTTTTTATTTTTGATAGAAACTTGAAGCTTGGATTTGAAGCTCAAGATGAATGATTTTGGAAAAACTCATAACTAGAGATGTTCTTAGAATGGTGTTTAGGTTTAGGAAATGATGTGAGTGAAAATTATAGGCGAGTAATGGTGCTTGTGGGTTGCTTGGCCAAATCATAAGGTGAGAAAAGGAAGGAAAATGGTTGTTTTGTGTTCTTGGAACTTTGAGAGAATTTGATGAAGGCTTTTTGGTGAAGTAGAAAAATGAATATGGAGAGTGTAACCAAAGGTGCTGCTGCTGTGGGAGTGAAAGAATGGAGAGATATGAATTCATTTGGCATAATTGAAAGCTATCATATGATGCACAAAGTCTTCCACTTTGTCATCTTTTTCTTTGGCCTAAAAAGGCTATACAAGCATGTCTAAACATGTCTCCTCCTTCCTAACACTCCAAAACCGTCCCCCCTTTCATCATGCACTCCAAAGTTGTCATAATTACTTGCTAATTGATTAGTTAATTCATTAGATTAAGTTTTCTAATCAATCTTAACTAATTTTCTAATTACATAACTAATTAATTAGACATATTATTTCATATATTATAATCTCTAATTAAAATTAGGATATCTAATGAAGAATTAGATTATAACAATTTAACATTTAATTTAGTTTACTTGGCTTGTTAATTAGGCCATTATTTGAAGCATGTCTAGCCATTGATTAATTCAATGGTTAGGATTTAGGTAGACTTTTAATTTTTAGAAGACTAAATCTAAGCCATTGGATCCTTCTCCTTTAAATTCTAGCCATTAGATGTGTCTCCAAAATAAAGGGTCAAGATTGCTCCTTCAAACTTTAAATCCAAGGGTTATAATTAGTCTTTGCTACTTTTTAAGACCAAATCTCCACCCTTGATTAATTCTTCATCCAATGGTCATAAATGGTCTTTGTCACTTTTTAAGACCAAATCTCCACCCTTGATCAATTCTAAATCCAATGGTTGTAAATGATCACTTTATATAATCAATTTTACACCGTTGATTAAATCTACGGTTGATATTGAAGCTTGCCTAATTTTATTCTCACACCATTGATTAAATCAATGATGATTATCTTATGTTTCTTTATTAAATTTATTTCTTAACTGTTAATTAAATCAATGGTAGATATCCAAACCACCAGTGTTGACTTAAGTAATATAATTTCTATTTTTATCTACTAAAAATCCCACGAAAGAATATATTTACTGTATTTTTATCTTTCGATAAATAAATACAGTACAAAACAAATTGTCTAAAACTATTTTCGGATTCAGGTTTAGTAAGATCCCCTGTCTCCATCTAAACAGTATAAATTTTTCTATGCCTAGAAAAAATTTTCACTTTGCGGGACCCACCTGGGCCCACGTAAGGTGATCTAGGCCCACCTAGGACCACCTAGGCCCACATACAGTCAAAAAAATTCATAATCATCCACAAAATCACAAATATTAGAAAATGTATGAAAATTAAGTCAGATTGTTAAAAATAATTAACAGTCAAGAGAAATAAATACAGAAATATTTTTCCCGGCCCAAAAATTATTATTTTCCTGACACGGAGTAAATCACTCAAAACGATCAAATACGCTGACGAAATAAACAAAATAATTTTATAGTATCTAGAAATTACTAAACAGTAAAATTCTATTAACTGTCAAAATTACTGTTTAAGAGATGAAAAATTTGGGGTGTTATAATACTCCCCCTCTAAAAAGAAATTTCATCCTCGAAATTTGAGAAACATGATTTCACACCCTTAGAATAAATATAAATATTACTCTTTTATCTTATTCTCCAATTCTCATGAAGCTTCCTCTCTTACATCTTGCTACACTATTCTAATCCCACAAAATCTCTTTGCTGATGTTCAACTTCTCCTGATCAAACAGATATCTCAGACTCCTATCATAGAGATTTTGTTGGTTATTACTGAAGATGTTGAATGTTACTCCAGAAAGAAAGAATTTCCATATCTCTGATATCAACATAACAACAACCGATCTTCATTCATGCCTAGAATAGTTTTTCTCAGATAACTTCCAACTAATGTAATGTAATGTTTAGCTAATGTAATGTATTACTTAAAATTTCCTTATCCTCGTATTATTACATATTCTAGATTTTTGCTTTTAACAGGAAATGTCTCACTAACCGAATTCTTCTTTCCACAGCACGATACCAGATACTTCCATAAATTTTTTTCTACAGTTTTTCCATTACCGTCTTAAATTTTTCCATAGAAGAATTGTTCCAATCTTTTGAAAAATTCACCACGCTTCTGCTGCGTTACTCAGATACATTAACACGGATACAAATATAGAAATATCCTTTCTTGCAAGATATTCCTTCAGTTGCAGGAGATGAAAGAAAACATCATGGAAGATAACAAAACGAATCGAACCTGTTATCGAACATATTCAGCAAAGAATTGGATGTAACCCGATTTTCAAAAATGAATTTTCTCTGGATTACTCACAGCCTGTTAAAATAATCTCATTGGATATGGCTGGAAAATAACCAATCCATTTTCAAAGACCATGTCTGTTTATGAAATAGATCAAACTAACACAAAAATTTTGAACAACAGATTAAACTAACACAAAGTTTTGATCTATAACAACAATTTGAATAACTTGAATAGCTCGATCAGCTAAGAATAGAAACAGAAGTAAACAAATCAGAGGATAACGAATAACTCTAACATATAATTGATCTACTCAATCATATGTCATAAGGAATAGGTTATTCACAGAAATATTCAGTGTGATTTATAGGATTAGTTCCAATGACGCAATCTCCATTGATTAAATCTTCCACTCAGAACACTCCCGTTCATTCAGAGTAACAACTTCCCTTACTATCTAAAATTTTACTAATAGAAAACTCTATTTTCAAAGAACACATCAGAGATTATACTCTTTGGAAATGTGTCCAACTTTTCCACAAATTGTTTTCTTGACGTAAATTCCTTCATTTAAGTACTTTCTTTCACATCACTTACTGCTTTTGGTTTCCTCAATGGTTGTAAATTCATCTTCCATCGAAATCAAATTACGAAATCTTATATTCCAAGACTGATTCTCTTCCATCAGATCCTAAACTTCAACTTCCAATTTCCACTGAACAGCGGTCCTTTGTTCGTGCAGTCGTCTTTCCACATTGCTCTCGTTGTTCCCGTAGCTACAACTGCATTACTAGTAACATGTTTCACTTCCACACAAGTATAACTATCCCGAGCCATATCCTTTTTTTTTTTGAGGCGTGCGGATCGAAATACAATGGATCTAATATCCATTATAAACAACATTATTTCCTTTCGGAAAACAAACACAGAGAACACAACACAAGCAAAATAGACCTAACCACAAACCCCAAAAGACTCAAACCGTGCTCTGATACCAACTAATGTAACACCCTAGCTCTGATACCAACTAATGTAACATCCTAGCTCTGATACCAACTAATTGTAACACCCTAGCTAGGGCATCACATTTCTGACTTCCAACTCATAATCTGAAAATAAGTTCGCACAAAGTTTGAGTTATAAAAGATGAATTTTAAAATTTCTTCTTTACTGAAACGTAAATTTATTGAAAATATTAGGTAACATTGAAAATCATATTTCAACTATTCATTATGCAATATTGACACCAATTAATATCACAATTTAAAGAGAAATATAAAATTAACAGATTTTTTTTTACAGTAGTAAACCCCATGACGGGTCCTACTTAATAGCACGGTACAACGTTAACGAGAAACTTTAACATACTTATTCCTTTTTCTGTCCATCTTGACGCATCAGACATCTGTTCCTTTGTCAACACTGCACACCTTCGAGTCCTGAATGTCCACTCCTTATTGTTGTCACCAATCTCAGAGTATCCATCGCCCGTTATGTCTAAGACAACTCTATCTTTCTATTATTTGATTTTAACAGTACAGACACAGTAAAACAGCATAACAAAGAGGTGAGATCACCTACACCAATACCAATATGGCAGCACAGAGATAACACAAATAGCAATATCATACAGATAGATCATACCATAATCATGCTATCAGCATTAATCAACTATCATCATCTAATCATTTATCAGTTCAATCATCATCCAGGTACTCAAAACAATTGTCATAGCCAATAACCAATATTCCTCAATTAATATATCACACAGATATAAGTGCTCAGATTTATGTATATGCACAAAGACTCATTTTATCAAAAACAACTCCATGGAGGTTTTCACAATTTCGAGAAGAATGCTCTGGTTAATTGTCAGCCTTAGTCCAAAGACAATCTCCCAGTCGTCGAAAAGAATCGTGTTCTTGTCGGGTATCGTCAATGCGTTGCAACGGACTGTATCGCCAAGTGGCATAGGGTACTTGCCACTGTCCACTCGGTCGACCGCGCGCCTCGACGCCCCCAAGATTCATCATAGACCTCACTATCAATTCTCATTCCCTCTTCAACCACAAGGGCCATAATAGCTATTAGCTATCTTTTATACAATGCACGAATTTATCAGTGCAAGTCCAACCCAAACGGGCCAAATCTTTTCAATTTTATTTGTACAATGCACGAGTATATCAGTGCAAGTCCAACCCCAACGGGCCAAATCTTTTCAATGCATGTATAATGCACCAAATCCAAATACGGGCATCTCTTTCCAATGCATATAAAATGCACCAAATACCAATCATAGGCAAAACACGTCACTCTCTCATACAGTGTCCATACACTAATTGGTTAAACGATAATTATCTTTGTATTTTCAACACAAAATCATGTTATCATGTTTTCATAGTTATAAAACACTTTCGCCGTATTTTCACAAGATTGCGCAACATTTTCATTATGTTTTCACAATTCCAAAATGTTTCTGTTATGTTTTCAAAATGCCGTAACACTTCTGTTACGTTTTTAAAATTCTGAAATGTTTCTGTTATATTTTCACAATACCGTAAAAATATTCTATTACTTTTAAATCACATAGTGATTTTTCAACATTACGTCAAATATTTAAACTCACGTAAAATATTTAAATGTAATTCAAATCACGTAGAAATATTTTAACATATTTTAAATCGCGTAGGAATATTTTACTATATTCTAAATCATTTTTAAGATACGTAAATCATTTTTCACCACGATTCTATTACGAAAAATATTTCTTAACCTTCAAAAATTCCATTTCATCCTTTCTCAAAATATTATGACTTTGTACTTCATTTTTCACATTTTCTTACTCAAGAAAATCTTTTTCCACGTTTCTTTACTCAAGAAATTCTTTTTCAAATATAATCCACAAAATTACTTTTCCATTGATATAAATCAATGTTTCAAATCTTACAATTTCCAAATGTACTTCAAAACTTGAAAATAAGTTATACTTGAGTAAATTCTCAAAATACCATTATATTCTCCATTTTTCCCCAAATCATTTCCAAATTAACCTACTTCAAAATAAATTGAAGTTTGAAAACATTTTCGTTTACAAAACTTAATTTTTCAAGTGAGTAAAATACTCTGATTCCCTTTTCAAATTTCTTGTATTAAATCAATTATATTTTCACTTGAAAAATTACTTTGTTTCATCAAAATCTAGGCATTACTATTTGAAAAATTATCAAAATATTTTTCCTTTTAAATTGATATGGTTTTACACAAACAAAACCATTAAAGTTTTATTTTCAAAACCAAAGTACCGATTGGTCATATAACAAACCCATTTGTTCAAATTCATTTTCACTTTCTTTGCAAATCCTTTTTCATTCTTAGTCAAAAATCTTTTCCTTAATATATATTTTCTCAAAATCACTTTTTATTGATCTAGTCCTACAAAATCATATTGAGTTGTTTTAATTATTGTTTCTTAACTTTAAATTTCCTAACGTTTTCCAAAATCCAAATAAATTCTTCATGAGTAAATTTAAGTTACAAATATTTTCTTTTATATTTCTAAATCACTTCTAAAAATTGATTCTTTTTAAATTAATTTGAAGTTCAATACTTTCAATCTTCTTTTTCTTTTATTTATGAAAATTCCACTTCACTTAATTTATAACACTTAATTCCCTTTTCAAAAATCCTTATTTGAAAATTCTTGTATTTCATAGTATCAAAACATTTTTCTAAATTATCAAAACCTTATAGATGGCCATTGGAACCATGAAATATTTTTCTTCTAACTTAAATAAATTCCATTCTTGTTTCTACACAAAATAAATCAATAAAATTTCATTCTAAAATTTGTGTTCATGTTTTCTTAAAAAAAAAAACAAACATTTAGTTCATTTTCCATACTCCTCAAATCAATCCAATTTTATTCTTCCATAAACATATTAATTTGTAAACACCTATTTTGAGGTGTCTTGGCCGAAATTCTCATTGTTCTAGGGATCAAAATTTAATTTCCTTGTTCTTGAAAAATTTCAACTGACCCTCATCAAGGGCATCAAAACCGTAGCTCTTCCTTGGCCATTGGAACCAAGATCAATTTTCTTTCCATCCACACATCATGGCATACATATATATATTTCATCATAAATATCACAAACATGCCATATACTCATCATGCATATTATAAGTATACTATCAAAGTCATAAAATCATGCAAAGCATATTAAGCATAGACAAAAATAATCAAAGCACAAGAAAATAAAGCAAAGCTCATAAACACACAATTAATTATTACATGACCATGGATTGGAATTCTCACATGAATTCACAATCCATCAAATATAAGACCATCTCCCACCACCATAATTGGTTTGTGAGATGGATCTCCCTCTTACCTCTTGAAGATCCTCAAAAGTTTCTTGATTTGCTTCTTTTTCCAAGTCCTTCACCACCAAGGGCTTCTCAAATACAAAACAAAATATATAGAAATTAGTATACTAAACTTGATTAAGAAGAACCATGGATCAAACATGATTTAGATCATGAAAAAGAGAAAAGAAATGAAGTTTCCTTACACTTCACCTCAAAAATCCAATAACTTTGATCTTGAAGAAAGTCCATGAAGATGAATGATTTAGAGAAAATCTCCAACATGAAAGTTGCTTAGAATATCATGTAGATTCAAGATCTACGGTTGGATGAAATTAAAAGAGATTGAATGGTGGTTTTGAGTGTCTTGACCGAATAGTTTCTCTTGAAGCACGAAGATGAATTTTTTATTTTTGATAGAAACTTGAAGCTTGGATTTGAAGCTCAAGATGAATGATTTTGGAAAAACTCATAACTAGAGATGTTCTTAGAATGGTGTTTAGGTTTAGGAAATGATGTGAGTGAAAATTATAGGTGAGTAATGGTGCTTGTGGGTTGCTTGGCCGAATCATAAGGTGAGAAAAGGAAGGAAAATGATTGTTTTGTGTTCTTGGAACTTTGAGAGAATTTGATGAAGGCTTTTTGGTGAAGTAGAAAAATGAATATGGAGAGTGTAACCAAAGGTGCTGCTATATGGGAGTGAAAGAATGGAGAGATATGAATTCATTTGGCATAATTGAAAGCTATCACATGATGCACAAAGTCTTCCACTTTGTCATCTTTTTCTTTGGCCTAAAAAGGCTATACAAGCATGTCTAAACATGTCTCCTCCTTCCTAACACTCCAAAACCGTCCCCCCTTTCATCATGCACTCCAAAGTTGTCATAATTACTTGCTAATTGATTAGTTAATTCATTAGATTAAGTTTTCTAATCAATCTTAATTAATTTTCTAATTACATAACTAATTAATTAGACATATTATTTCATATATTATAATCTCTAATTAAAATTAGGATATCTAATGAAGAATTAGATTATAACAATTTAACATTTAATTTAGTTTACTTGGCTTGTTAATTAGGCCATTATTTGAAGCATGTCTAGCCATTGATTAATTCAATGGTTAGGATTTAGGTAGACTTTTAATTTTTAGAAGACTAAATCTAAGCCATTGGATCCTTCTCCTTTAAATTCTAGCCATTAGATGTGTCTCCAAACTTTAAATCCAAGGGTTATAATTAGTCTTTGCTACTTTTTAAGACCAAATCTCCACCCTTGATTAATTCTTCATCCATTGGTCATAAATGGTCATTGTCACTTTTTAAGACCAAATCTCCACCCTTGATCAATTCTAAATCCAATGGTTGTAAATGGTCACTTTATATAATTAATTTTACACCGTTGATTAAATCTACGGTTGATATTGAAGCTTGCCTAATTTTATTCTCACACCATTGATTAAATCAATGATGATTATCTTATGTTTCTTTATTAAATTTATTTCTTAACCATTAATTAAATCAATGGTAGATATCCAAACCACCAGTGTTGACTTAAGCAATATAATTTCTATTTTTATCTACTAAAAATCCCACGAAAGAATATATTTACTATATTTTTATCTTCTGATAAATAAATACAGTACAAAACAAATTTTCTAAAACTGTTTACGGATTCAGGTTTAGTAAAATCCCCTGTCTCCATCTAAACAGTACAAATTTTTCTATGCGTAGAAAAATTTTTCACTTGCGGGACCCACTTGGGCCCACGTAAGGTCACCTAGGCCCACCTAGGACCACCTGGGCCCACATACAGTAAAAAAAATTCATAATCATCCACAAAATCACAAATATTAGAAAATGTATGAAAATTAAGTCAGATTGTTAAAAATAATTAACAGTCAAGAGAAATAAATACAGAAATATTTTTCCCAGCCCAGAAATTATTATTTTCCTGACGCGGAGTAAATCACTCAAAACGATCAAATACGCTGATAGAATAAACAAAATAATTTTACAATATCCAAAAATTACTAAACAGTAAAATTCTATTAACTGTCAAAATTACTGTTTAAGAGATGGAAAATTTGGGGTGTTACACTCTTGATTGAACAGGTACTTCAGGCTCTTGAAATTATCGTAGACTATACAGGAAAGAAAATATCTTCGGTTTTCCTTGCAAAACGACTATCGCAATATCCAAACACGTAAATTGAATAATTCTTCTCACGCACGTTCCACTGCCTTGAAGTATACGCCACCACCTTTCTATTCGATGTCAACACTCAATCTAAATTCACGAGTTGAACTGCTTCTAACAGAATTTTGCATTTGACTAATTTCACAAATAACTCCTTCTCCTTCTTCTTCAGAAATTGAAGAACTGCATTGAGATCTTCAACATGTTCCTTTAAACTTCAAGAATAGGTCAAAATATTACCAATAATGACAAATTTGCCTAGATGAAAAAGAAAGATCCTATTTATAGAATTCACGGACATCGTCAAAACATTCCCTACCCCGAATGGTAGTATTGAATATTCATAGTAGTACTGAGTATTCATAGTGCTTGCAACACATCTGAAAAACTGTCTTGGAACATTTTCTACCTTTACGCGAATCTGATAATAACCAGCACACAAGTCGATCTTGGAACGAACAACGATTTCCTTCATTTGATCTTCTGGCTCCCCTGTCATCACATCATTCCAGATTTTCTTCATCAAGATAAGTTGTTCTACTTGCCTATTTTTTTTACTCTTAACAGAAGCTGTCTCATAGATCAAGTTTTCTTCCAATTGCACTGTATTTGATACTATGACATAAGTTAGATCAAGAATAATCCTTTCTAAGTGAAACACATGAAAGATACTATGAAGGTCATAAGGAAAAGTAATAAAACTATTAAGTAGGTTACCAGATTAGTCCAACCAAGAATTTGAGATGGTCGAATAGATTTTGAAATGAACATAGTCCAAAAATTTTAGAAATGAACTTTCTAGATTCAAATCCAAAAATCTCAGGTCAAAGAAATACTAAATTGCATTGCAACAATGTAGTAGGATATGGTTGGTAAATGACCAATCCAATTAAAAATTAGGATCTCAAATAGATGTAATTTTAGATAAACAAATCAAATCAACAGAAAAGATTTGATATTCAATAGAAATAGGGTAGAACTAGAAAACTCGAGCATAAGCAACAAGTTTAATCAAGAAGAGTAGAAATACTCAGATCATGCTAAAGACACAGATAGATGAAATTGATTTACTTAGTCTATTTGAGAAAGAAATAGATAAACCAGATAAATAAAAAAAATTTCAAACTCTAATAATAATTGGGTAGTTTTAAACAGGTTCAAATAGTAATAGCAAGTTTAGGAGTTGAAGTAACATTATGAAAAGAAGTAAAACACAGATAACTCCAAAATACTCACACAGTCACAGATCACAAAAGAATGAGTTACCTCGCGAATTATACAGCACAGTTTTAAGATTACTCTCTATGCCACGACTTTCTCGCTTCTTAAGTTTTTGTATTTGAACGTTCTCATTACACTCCTTGCATTGGCTCTTTCTTCGTTTCGAGATTTTGAAACACATGTATTACCAACGGGAATTTCCATCTTCAGCTGATCACACTCTTTGAATAAGTGTTCAGGCTTTCCACGCTTCAAGCACTTCGTTGGTGATGCCACAGTTTGACCAAAATCGTTGCCACTCGTACTTCCTTTCTTTGTTCGTTATTGCTTCCCCGGTGATTGTACATACGACTTTCGCTGAAAACGATTGACCTTACGCTTCCTCCTATTTTGAATTATCGAAGATTCTAAGTTACAACTCCTCGCATCCAATGGCTGCTCCAATCCTAATAAGCTATGAAGTTCGATTATCAGTTCCCGCTGCTAAAGGACCATCTGTCTCTGTAGTACTACTACTTCAATCGCCTTGTGCATCACGCTTCTAGCTATAGCTATACGATCTTCATTACGTTTCGCGGCCACATGCTCATGTCCGTAATGTTCCATTATCTTTCTTCAAAGATAAACAAAATCAACACACAACGAACTAAACGTAGCTATTTCGCACAAAGTCGTTTCCTTTCGGAAATCAAACATATCTCTGTGTTTAATATCAGAGATTCACACAGCACAAATAAGACAAACCTACCCACAAACTCAAAAGACTCTAACTTGGGCTCTGATACCAACTAATGTAACACCCTTTTTGGGGATGTCACATTTATGATGCAGAAAAATAAAAATAAATAAAATCCTTACCCAAGTTGTAAAAACATTTTGATACTTAAATAATATTTGTGGTATATATATATATTTTTTCCTTTTATAATTATAATATTAAATAAAATAACACAGAACACAAAATATAAGAAACATAAACTCACAATAATATACATGTGATTTTTCTTTAGTACACGCATAATTTACATCTACAAGCATTTGATAAAACAGTAAAAGACAACATAAAACTAAGACATAATATTGCCCAAGTGCACCTCTGAGCTCTCTAATCCTCCGATGGATCATCCTCAGAAAGATCCTCGTAATTCAGAGCTCCTGGAGGTCCCATAGTTCTAGGTCCTATAGTACTACGGACATGAGTCCGAGCGGTTGACTCGCGCCATCGAGCTCACTAGGCGCATGGAGTATTCCTTGCCAGTAACGCCTAAGAGTCAGAGGTAACTCTAAATATAAATACAACATAGTAGTGAATATGACATCTCTGTCATACTCTCTACATAGGGACACAGTCAAACGTCCCACGTATACAACTGTGCCTCTATCTACTCGCAGACGCCAGGCTTCAGAACCCCCATGAAACTCCAGTCTCACAAACCCGAGGAATCCTGGTAACGCCATGATCTCAAGATCAGTCTTGATGTTCAGTGTGATTTACCGGCTCCTCTTCCTCGTATAGCTCGCCCGGCTGTCGCTCGTCCGGATACTGTATCTCAAGAGGCTATTCCTCTCCCTCTTCCTCAAACTCTTTACGGAAATAATATAATAAATATCGAGAAAACATATAGAGAGGTGAGACAATCTACACCATTACCCGCATGGCAATAAAGAAAACGATAATACAAACAAATATTCCAATAGCACATATCAACATTTCATGCATAATATAACAAAGTAATACATATTAAAATAACACATACCATTATATTATGCATAATATATTAAAGCAATAAATATTAAAATAACACATATCATACATAATATATTAAAATAGTACATCATATATTTTATCACAGAATATGGTAAACAGTAAAGTGCAGAGGATGCATGAACAGTAAAATGCAAATAATGCATGAACATAATAAACATTTAAAATGCAGATGATGAATGATACACACACTGACTCGTTCCTACTCCATGGAGCTAAACACGGATATCTGAGGGAATGATCCGAATAGAAACTAATAATACTTTATGGCTGCCCAACCAAACTATTGCACTGTCCAATCTTTGTGTCTATAGCCCACAGTCCAAAACATCGTGTAGCAGTACACAGTCCAACATCGTATACCACAGGCATAGTACTTAATAGTCCCCTCAAGATCTCGACTAAGAATAGTGCTTGTCAAGATTATTAGTGTGTTGCCCGTTACCACGGCCCAGAGGTGCTACCACTGTCCACATATGGAATTCTCCGCACACTAATGCCTCCAAGTTCATAAATGAACCACACTATGCTTATCACACCAAACACGGTGTAATTCGCCTCGTCAATCAATCACCAATTATAACCCAAATTGGCACAACGCTCTAAGTATGATCTAAAATGACAAAAATACCCTTATTATCCAAATTTTACCATAATTATGAAAAATTACCAAAATGCTCTTAGTCACAAAATATCAAAGTATAGTACGTCCCACCTGACAGTACTACACCACAGCATGTCCGGGTCCACCACTTTGGCCCGACAGCAAAACTCACAATATCTTTCAATCGCGTAGGAATTTTATCGCGTTTTCATAATCTCATTGTTTTCACAAACATTTTTAAATCGCGTAAATATATTTTGACATTTTTAAACATCACAAAATCTTTTTAAATCATTTTCTCAATCGCATAGGATTTTTAATTCATTTTCTTAACCGAATAGCTTATAATTATTATTTTCAATATGTGTAAAACTATATCTAGTATATTTAAAATACGTAGAGTATTTTTTCTTATGTTCTAAATATAGTATGGATTCTTTTCATTTTATGCGTCTGATTTTAATAAATTTTGGCAGCATTTTGCCTATAAAATCAGTATAAGGTATTTTTAACGTTTTCCTCTAAATATAGTTTATTTAATTTTTACCCAATAATTTCACTTTGAAACTTACTAACGCGCTTCAAAATTTATGGAATGAGCTCTACATTAGTATTTTTCAAGCGTCTAATTTAATCTTTATTTAAACTAATGTCTGCTAAGTTAAAATTCTAGGACTGAATTTATTCCTTTTATTTTTCTTAATGATTCATTGGAATCAATTTGTGTTGTAAATCAATTACCTAACCTATCTTAGAAAATAAAATGGCATGTTGGCCAAATCAAAAATAAAATGGTATTCAATTATACTCTAAATGGCATGTTGGCCATAATTAACTTAAATCAACTTTAAATTAATTATTTTACCTAGATTCTTTAAATCGGTGATTTAGAAAATTCTTGAGAACATTTTGGTTCTCTATTTTGATGTAAGGTCGTGAGCCTCATAATGTGTTCTTTAGAACACTCATGCAAATCGTACATGTTATTCACATCCTATTTTAAATATTTATACAATTATATACAATTATAAACACATGTAATTATATAATCACATATAATATACATACAATCTATTTTAAAGCCATAAACATGCATAGCAAAAATAATGAAAGCTATAATCATGCATAGCAAAATAAATCACAAATAGGAAAGCATTTAAAACAATCAAAAACAATTAACACCATAAATAAACCATACAAACCGAATCCTTATGGATTCTACACACAAACACAAATCCATTTTCTCATCACCACTTAGGGTTGATGAGATTAAATCTCCCTCTTACCTCTTGTAGACAAATTAATCGGTTAGATTTCCTTCTTTTCTCCAAATTTCGTACAAGCTCCAAAACAATTCCTAAAATTCTTAAACAATTAGTAAAAACACATACAAGGTACAAAATAGAAAAACCATGGAACAATCATGGTTAGAAAAATCAAAAATTCAGTTTTGAACCATAGAAACCAAACTTACCCTTAAGTAAGTAAGCAAGAAGTGGGATTTTGGACAAGATAGAGTAGGAATTTGGGAAAACTTTGTGAATGAAAGATGCTTAGAATGGGATTTAGGGTCAAGAAATGTGATGGGATAAAATTATGAAGGCTTGGTTGAGTATGTATGGGTGCTGGCCGAACCTAGGGAGAGAAATTGAGAGAGAAGTGTGCTTGAGTTTTCTTGTGTTTTTAGAGAGAGAAATGGATAGTTAAAATGTGATAAGTGTGAAATAGAAAGTGAAGAGTGAATAGATAGAGCAGCATCCGTGAATGAGTGTGTAGGGAGCTTGAGTATTTGATTTTGCATGTAAAAATATCACAAATGTGTTCACATGGCCAAGCACATGGCTTAGGTCATTGGATCCTTCAAGAACCATGTAGAACCAAGCCACCTTGCCTCCTTATGCAGCCCAAAAACCGTGCAGCTCTTCCCCTCTTTAGTGAGTTAATTGTTCTCCAATTACACTTAATTACATGGTAATAGATTAGATAATTAGTTAGGTTAATTATCCTAACCATTCTTAATTAACATACCATTAACATAACTAATTAATTTAGTATATATTAACATATATTATAACCTTTAATTAATATTAAGACATCTAATTAGTATTTAGATTATAAGTAATTATAACTAAGCTAGTTCACTTAGCATGCTATTTAAGTAATTAGATTAGTTAAATTAAGCTTAATTAGGTTACCAACCATTTTCAAGCCTACAATTGTTGACTTAATCCTAACCCTTGGTTCATCTTTAATCCTTAGCCCTAGATTAGATCTAAGGTAGATATCACTTGGTCATAAATCTTGAATTCTAATCTCACCATTGATTTGATCAACGGTTGAAATCAAAGGCTTCCTAACTAAGTCTTCATCCAACGGTCCAAATCAAAGTCCATGCTCCTTTTGTTGACCTTTTTCCTATTGGTTTAAAAAGTCAAGCCACTTTTGTTGACTTGCTCTCATTGGCTAGAATTTGTCCAGTCAGCACAGTTGACTGCTTTTCCTAAACACGGGTCCCACAGTACTTTTAAATATCTGTGGTCAAACCGAAGCAGATTTTTACTATTTTTGATACAGTAGGTACTGTAATATAAAATAATATTATAATAATATAAAATTATTTTATTGCATAGTTAAATCCTAAAAATTATGAGAATAATATATATATCAATCAGAATTGGGTTTAGTAAGATCCCCCAGCTCAATTAATTAAAATAGGATTTTTTCGGCCAGAAAATTATCATTTCCCTGGCTCAGAGCAAATCACACACAACAGTCAAGTACACTCACGGAACAGTCAAATTTAATTTACTGCTCACAGAATTCACAAAACAGTACATTTCGGGACTATATTGTAATTATCCCAAAAGTTAGGGTGTTACACAAAGCAAAGGATTGAGGTTCAACTACACAAGTGAGGTAGGGGTGCTTGAACCTTACATGATTATCTCTCCCTATCTCCATCTTTTATACATGATGTATGACGTTGGATGAAAAGTGGGTTTGAGAGACTTATGTTGTTTTCTAGCTTAGCTAGTGCCTTCAATGGCTGTGTTTGGTTTGCTTTTAGCTTAACCTATGCAAGGTTATGGTTTGTGAGTTTAGAAACACCCATTTATGTGCTTGAGTTAAGAGTTGAGAAATGGGTATTTCATTGATATAAGTTTGATGTGAATCCATATTTTATGACTTGGTTGTTGTTATGGAATCTTATCTAAACTAATTTAGCACTTATGTTGTGAAGTGTTTTCCTTGAGATTACAAGGGTTTTAGGATGAAAAAGGGCTAAGAGTTGCCCTGTTTTCTGCTTTAAAATGCAACTGATAACTAGTTAGGCACAAGGCTAACTGATTATCTGCATATTCCAGAGGGTCATAGGAGCAGAATAATCGGTTATGGCAAAAAACCTAACCGATTATTCATAATATACAGGACTTTACATTAAGCAGATAACCAGTTAGGCACAAGTGGGTAACTAATTATTTGCGTATAACAAAGACTTCTATCTTTCAGATAACTAGTTAGCCAAGTGGCTAACCAATTATTCAGTTCTTCCTGAGAATAAAAAAAAAAGGTTCCTAACTAATTATCAATGAGTGATAATCGGTTAGGGATGTTTAGAAAAATAGAGTTTTTTATGTTCTAACCAATTATTCAAGGAGAATAACCAGTTATGGAGTTATGATAATTGATAATCACATATTTTACGCATTAATAAGCCCTCATTTTTAGTGATTTACACTCTTCATGTACTTAATTGTTTGACCTTGGACATGTTTTATAGGTTTGGGCTTAATTGAATTTTTCCAGCATTATTGAGTTTTGATGTTGTTTCTGTATTCCAGCCATAACTTGAATTCTAGACATTTAAAAATTATGCATTTTACCTTGTAGGAAAGTTGAGAGGAAGCTCTACAACTTTGATGAAGAGCTCAAAGTCTCAATCAGATGTCTAGTGGGCCTAATTGGGTCTGGAAGTTTAGACTCGGGTTTGAGGAGCATATGGCATTAAAGTGAGCATATCTTGATCAATTCAAGTCCAATTCAGATGAAACTTAGGCCATTGCATTCCTACAAGGCCTAGCTATGTTTGGGAAGTGTAATGAGATACTAGAGGCCAATTTAGGGGGCATCTTATAGTTTGAGAAAGAGGAATCCGAAAATCAATTTTTCATTCCATACTTTTCTCACTTCTCTCTGGAACTCTCTTCTCTCCTATCCCTTCTTTCTAGATTTTCATTTTTTGAGTTCTGTTCTCAAGGAGGGCTAAACACCTTACAATTAATTTGGAATTCTTGAAGAAATTTTAGTTTGGATTCTTGAGATCTTGTTCTGATTTCATTTTTGTGATTGTATTTGGATTCTTCTTCTTCCCTTCCTTTTTTTCTTAATCTTGATCTTGATCTAATTGGATCTTGATTTGAGTTGGAGAATTGTGATTAAATTTAGGTTGATTAATTTGGTTTAGTCACAGAATTAGAAGTTAAGTGTTGATTTGTGCTTAGGTTGATTGAATTCGGGTCTGAAATTAACGTAAATCTAATATGAATTATGCAATTGTGAATTTGTGTGTCAATTGTTAATTGAATTCTAGATGATTGTCTAGTATGAATTCTGAAATTAATGCTAAAATTTTGGTTAATTCCAAGTTAATCATTCAAATATAATCCAAATATTTGTTTTGTGATCTATGATAGAATCAATCAAATTTTGGATAAATTTCTGAATTAATTGCATTTTTAATTGATTGTTCTTTTGTTACTTCTACTATTTTATATTCTATTCATCAACTCAAAACCCCTCCCTAATATTGGCTCCGTTTGATTAATTTACAAACTAATATCCTTGAGAGACGATCCGGTGTTAACTCCTATGCTACAAGTCATAGGTACAACTCGATTTTAATTTTGATTGAGTTCGGTGCTCGTCAAAAACATAGTTTCTTGTTCTTGGGTTTCATTTAAAGCTTGTTTAAGCTATGTAATGAATGCCAATGATTCAATGGAGGCTCTTACGCATACTTTTTAGTATGAGTTCAGACATTAATAGGGATATTTAATGAAGGAAATAATCACCTAGTGTATGTGTAAAAGAATAGGCCATTGTACATCTAATAGTGGTGGATTGACATAGGTAACTTGTTAATCATTGAAGAACAATGATGTTGCTCTTAATGTCACTTGCAAATTTCCTACGTAGAGTAACCTTTATTGATGTGCACAATCATTTGGCCAAGGAGAGTAGGTATGTCCAAGGATTCTTTGAATGACGACTAAACCTAGAACTCTCGGAGTGTAAGGCTCATAAGGCCAGGGTTACTAGTGTACTCTCACTATTGTGAGTAGGAACCAGTCCACTCATTACCAGGTAGTTTGAAGAGTTAGTCTTCTTATCTACAATTTTAAAGAGAACGTGGAATATGCAAGTGATACACACACACAAAAATCTACACATACACAATCACATAGCATTTCACAAATATTATTCTCGAACATTGCATAAGCATGAGCATATTGCATGCATATTCATTTGTAATTCTTTGACAATTGTATGGACAATTGTCTTATCTTTGAATAGGGTTAGTTAAGGGTTGTGATTTGGTTTAGTGAATGTTTACATAGTAGTGGAATATGAATATTCCAGTGGTATAGAGTAGAACTCTTTCTACCTGTTGCAAATCCTAATCCAAAGTTGGTAGGTTTATTCATAGTAAATGGTTATTTGTGCAGTACTTATAACATATTTATGAATAACTAAGTTATGATATTTTACAATTGTATGGCAGTTGTTATATCATAGGAAAGATGAAATTACGTATATAGATTTTGTATTTGCTTAGTGAACTTTTATATAAAGAGAGTATACAAATGTTCTATGGATAATGATGTTTGGTTCTTAAATGAGCCATATAATGAAATTAGCTTGGTAGCCTTTGATGGGCCATGAAAAAGACTTTAGCTTGGTTCTTTATTGATCCATGAATGTTTATTTAGTTTGGCTTCTTTAGTTACTAAAGATGAGTGAAGGAATAGCTTTTATAGCATATCTTACTTTTTATTTGATAAGATTATGTTTATAATGTTATGTATGATTAGTTTTAGAATACTTTTACTGAAAATTGTGAATTCTCACCTCGCTGTATTTCTATGTAAATCCAGGTTAAAACCCTTCTGAGGGAAAGAAGAAAAAGTAGATAGACTAGAGTAGCTTTTACTGCTTTTAGAACGAAGCTTGTATATTAATGTTATATTTGCTTTGGTTTGCACAAAAGTTTTATGTAGTACAATGTGCCCTTTTGAGGCTAAGGTTATATTTATATAATCTTTCTTTTCCACAAGGCTCTTTATAACAACGTGTATGGTTATTATGAATATAGTTTGATGTTTTTAGTTTAGAAGTGACATGTCTAATACTTATTATCTAAATATATCCAGATATACTAGGATATTGGTATTAGGATGTTACATTCATCATTCTACACACCACTAGCTGACACTTAAGCTCTATTATTCTTCCTTAAGTTAAGTTAAATCATAGGAATTAAGCTATTAGGCTTTTAGGTATCTGCCTTAACCTATACTCATTACCAAAAAATTCTCCATTCTTTACTTGATACTTCCATAAATTCTCATAATTTTTCAAGTTATCTGTATACTTAATTTGGCCTTTAAACACTCATTATGTGTTATTAAAAATGTCAAACTAACTCGGTTAATTCTCTAAAATTAACATCACATTCTATTCATTTGTGACCTAGAAATAAATTTTCCTTATTTATTTCCCACATTTAAGCAGTTTATACTTAATTTTGAGCTATTATAAGCTATTTTCACATTCAGTGTTATAGCAATATACCTAAACTAACTCAGAAGGTCACTAGAATTAAATAGGTAACTCATGTAAGTGTTATAGCACCTCTATAACCGTAATTAAGATTAACAGGTTAGGAAGGATGTTACACCTGAGCCTAAGTACTTCAGGGTAATCCAGATATACGTGGAGTATTTAGTCTTGGAGCGTTACAAAGGATGTCTTGGAATGTTTTTGTGTTAGTTGAATAATTGAATATAGAATTCCCATAATCGATTATCTAGAAACAGGTGAAATTTGAAGTTGCAAGAATACATCAAATAATTTATTACAGGTTTTCCTATAATTGATTATTTGTGCGAATCAGAAAGCAAGGGGAAGTTTTGAGCCATAATAATTGATTATGAACCCCCTCATAATTGATTATTTACTCGGCCCATATCAGAAAAACCACCTCAACCTCTCATTTTAAACACATTCTTTCCTTTCTTTTCTTAATCTCTATTCATTCCTCTCCTTTCTCTCTAACTCGCAAACTATAATCCGCAACCTAGCCTCCAAAAGCAAAAACCACCACAATCCCTTATTTTCCACCAATTAAAAACCATTCCCACCCAAAACTACCCCTTTCCACTAATCAAAATCCCAAAATTTCACCACATTTCACCTTTTTTTACTATCTCTCTTTACCCACGAATCCTAACTCCTCCATGGCCTCTATATCTCACCTAAAATGAGCCTGCACCAAGAACCCCTCTAGAGACCCTGAACTTCCCAACACCTTAGATTTTCAGTGGTTCTTCTCTAATGATATTTAGATGAATTGATTCCATCTTCAATTTCATGCTAGGAATTTGGTTCAGTTGAAGTACATGAACTATCAGTTCTTTCTCTAAGAAGGTTTCAATTTCCTCTCTATTTTGGACCATCAAGGTGTATAAGACTTAGTCATCCAGCGCCAAGATGCCTACTCTGAGTTAGTAAAGGTATTCTACTATAACCTTGAGATTAGGGGAGATGAATTGGTTTTTGAAATTAAGCGGTGTCAAATTGTTGTGACACCATATGATTTGATGGTTTTTTTTTGGACTTTGATACTTTGGGCAATCTTTTTTCTAAAAATAGTTACAAGGAGTGGGTTGATTATGATAGAACTATGGCTATCAGGGCGATGATCAAACCTGGACTCCTTGTTCCTGGTAGATCCCTTACAGCTGGAAAGCTCAAAGGGGAGGATCGTCTCATCCACTAGTCATATGCTTGCATTCTTGTCCTTATAAGGGGCAACTATGCATGGTTAGGAGAAGAAGACATTTTCATGATCTGGACCATCAAACAAAGACTTCACATCAACTAGCTCTATTACATCATACATCATATAATGAAAGTGAAGGGGAAGCACATGATGGATCTCCCATATGCCTTCGTCATGTCTAAAATTCTTAACAAGTATTTGGAAGTTCTACACAATGAAAGAGTGATTTACATTTCTTGTGGGAAGACCACTCTTAATGATATGCAAATGAAGAAAGAGAATGGGGTTTGGGTATATGGAGCTGAGGAGGATGTGTCCTTACAAAGTGATGATGGAAAAGTCAGCTACGACAAATCCACCCATTGGACCTCAATTAGATTAGATTCTTACTACTATTGAGGGTCTTCAAACCTAACTTGCTGATTTTTTGGTATATGCAGAGCACAACTTTGGAGCTATTTATGACCACCTTGATGTGATTGAGTGTCACCTTCCATCATCAGAAGACCATGGGGCTTAGTCATGCATTGCTTAATTATTTGATCATATATTTAGTTTGACTATCTTGTTATTTTGTTGAATATCCTAAATTGACTATGTTGTTTATCTTAGTATTTTGACTATGTTGGTTAGTAGTGTTGGTATACCACAAAGTATGATGACCTTGTTTTTTATGATGAATGCTATATGTCGATTATGGAAATTGTTGTTTCTCTATTGCTTATGTTGCTTCTGATTGAAAAACCATGCTTTTATTGGCAATGATTTTGTGCTTCCTTGTCCATCTTTTTTATCATGACAAATAGGACAAGTCAAATGTTTTTAGAAAAGGTAGTAAGCATTTAAAATGATCTCAAGATCCCAAAATTATGGGGGGAGCTTTTCATCCCTAATTTGATCACCTCTTAAAAAAAAGAAGGGGAGTAAGATTCTATAATACCCATTGTGAATTCTAATTAATTTGAACTAACTTTTTTCTCAATGGTTGTTTGTCATCATAAGAAAATGGGAGAATCTAATCGGCAATGGTAATAGTATTGATGATAACCAACAAAGAAGAAATGTGCCAAAAATCAAGTCTCAAGATCCTTCAAGATTAGTTGATAAGACTCAGATCCCTTGTAAAAGTAAAAAGGAATCACACGAGACTCATATATCAATTTTACATAATATTTCATCCAACCTAACTAATAATGAAAAAATAAAATCATGTCTAAGATGCTGAAAATGTTTTGAAAACCAAGCAAAAGTGGGTTTAAATGGTTTGAAGATGTTTCGGAAAAGTTTGGGCAATCATGGCTTCTTCTTTATAAATTTGGATGCCAAATAATCGATTAGGCCCTTGGCATAATCAATTATATGAGTCCAACAAAATGTTCCTTTTTTTGTCTTGCAAATAATCGATTGTTGACTTCTCATAATCGATTATTTGAGTTCAACAGAAAGCCATGATGTTAGATCTTATAAGTAATAATCGATTATATGTTTACCATAATCGATTATTAAGTTAAGTCGAGATGTTCAAATTCTTGTTCCTCACGCAAATTATTGATTATAGCCTATGCATAATCGATTATTTAACTCTTCTCAAATATGCTCCTAAAGTTTTAAAATGGAATAATTGATTATGGCTATTCCATAATCGATTATTGGAGTATTTTAGCAACTTAAGTTTCATATCCTCTCATAAATAATCGATTATAGATTTCAAATAATCAATTATTTGGGTTTCTAGAAACAGAAAATAATGGCTAGTTTCTCACATTTAATGTTCCTAACCACCCTAACGGCTCTATTAACTCATGAGCTTTCAACACAAGGCTTTTGAGACATAAAATCAATTGAAAAATAATCTAAAAAATCATTCTTGAGCATTTATTGTGAGTTCTAACTGCTTCTTTTCATAAACCTCTATTTTGAGCTTTAGTGTATGATTCCTTAATACTGAATACACTTTGAACTTTAATTTGTATTATTTATTCTTGTAAGAGTTTTTACTTATTTTTTTCATTTTGTAATCTTTGCAAGAAGGTGAGGTGTTCCTCAAGAAAGTAAAAAGGTGAGGTATCCCTTGTAAGTGAAGCTCAAATACTAAGGGTGAATCCTGATTGTTATTTGATAAAACTTATGTGAGAAGTTCTCATCCTCATCTATCGATTCAATTCTGGGAATTAATAGCTTCAATAAAGATTGATAAAAAAAGTTTTTTTCTTAAAAGTTTGCAAAAATATTTTACAAACTCAGTTCACCCATTTCTAAAGTTTGAAGCCACTTGGTAACATGTTTCATTTGACAATTGTTATATTTATTTCATTTGAGACTTATTATATGAGTGAAGTATAATTTGAGGACATAAACATTTTATTATAAACCAATTTAGGGTATAAACTTTTATTGTTATCAATCTATGAAGCACGGACACGCCATTTTTGATGTGTGTCCGCGTGTCGGACACGTGTCCGTGTCAGACATATGGAGACACTCGTACGACACACATGTCCTGCATGTCGGAATGTGTCCAATTAAATTTTTTTTCAATTTGGACACGTCTCAGACATGCTTGGACATGTCTTAGACAAGCTTGGATACGACACGTTTGAACACGTCTAAGACACGACTTGGACGCGACCCATTAATATATATATATTTTAAAATAGTTTCCATGATTAACATTCGATTAGTAAGCTCGTAACTCACTTAAATCCAATTACATAACTAACATCCCAATCCACTATTTACACATACCAGTATTTTAAGTTTTATCTTTTCACACATCACTATTTTTATCTGCTCCTTCTACCTTTGCTCATACCAAATCATCCACTTCGTCATTACCGAAGCTTGCTTCACACCAATATTTCCTTTAGTTAATTTTTTTATGCACATGTACTCGTACATGGTTAGTTCTAATAAGAGAAGTTGGTTTGGGAGATTTTTTAGAATATATCAATAGAAATTATATTCCATATTTTTTAGGAGGGGCTGACTAGGTAGTAAATATTAGTACATATGATATATATTAAGATATTATAAATCTTCAAGTTTATAGAAATGATATTAATGAATTATGATTTTTTTTACTTAAATTTTGTAATTATATATATATACTATGTCTGTGTCCTACAATTTTTTAATTTAGTGTGTCTCCATCTCTATGTCCGTGTTGTGTCTTGTGTTCGTGTCCGTGTATGTGCTCCATAATTACCAATTAAGGATCCTAACTTTATTGAAATATATTTTTATTAATAAAAATGTTGAAAAGACAAAAATATCCAACTTGATAAATGAAAATAATTTATAATATGAACAAAACACATGACATATATATCCTGAAATTTATTTTCCAATTGATAAACATTATTAAATTTTTTATTAGAGTTGAAGTCCTTAATTAATAATCCAAATAAAGTTTAGGTCCTTAATTGATAAATTTTGAAGTTGAAGTCCTTAATTCATTATTACAATAATTTGAGTTCCGTCTACAATACATTTCTCCTTTTGATACCTAATGAATATTTTACTTTTATTTTTTGCATTTAAATTTTTTTTCTTATGTAAGTTAAACCCACTACATCAACCTAACCTAAGTCACTAATATACGAGACAATTTGGTTCTGGTCAAAGGAAAAAAAAAAGTTTGAAACCTAACTCAACTTAATATACTGCTATTATGAGCATGAGCAGAACGGGTAAAACAATTTTAAAACCGACCTTGCCCAACCAACGTCGATTCCGAGTTTTGGATGTTGACCCATTTATGTTTTCCCTATTATTTCACACACGAAATTTATGAATGAGTACTTTAATTATTTATTGTTTGGATGAACTTATTTTATATTAAAACAGTTTATAATTGAAAGCTCTAAAAAAACAATTATTTCCTAAGAAAATAGGCATTACCAAACATGCAATAAGATATGAAATTTTTTCAATATTTTTGTCCTCTCATGTACATTGCTCCGTAAGATATTTCTTTTGTCTCTGAGATGAGTATGTTTTCTCAATTTTGTCATATACGTTTTCTTTCCGTTATAGTGATTCTTGATCCTCTAAAATTGTGATTGTTTTTTCCTATTTTAGTAAACTTTTAATAATAAGTATTAATTTATGAGCAATAAAATTCCATGAATAGACAAGTCTTGTAAATGTGGAACTGCATAAGTAATACCAAAATTGTTTACCAAAACAACTTACCTAATTGTCTTTTGCCAAAAAATGTACTCAGCTTGAAGTCATTGAAGCACTACGTTTTCATTTTTAAGCCAATTTTCCTCACATCACATGCTTGAAGATGGAAACAGATTGGGATCTCTTCTAGGAGTATACTACCCATATAAGATACGCAAATTATCATGGACGTGAATTCTAATGATATAATAGAAAAGAAAATTGGTATGTGTTGCGGAAAAAGTTCATTGAGAATTGACAACTTAAAAAATTTTAACATTCGTAGTTCAAATTAAAATCTTAAGAAATGTTAGCAAAATTGGTAAGGGTGACTAAGTTGGTAGGAGTTCAATTCATGTCAAGATATGTTGTTGGTGGATTATCTATAAATTGTAAGTGCTCGTTAAGTTTGTAGACCTATTTTGATTTAGAGATGGGGTAGTCTTTAGCCCTAAATTTTTGTATGAAAAAAAGGAAAATCTTGAGAAATGTATGTTATTATTACACCATGAAAGGAAAAGGAAGCGGTTTACTAAACTGGAGTTCAAATCACAAAAGTGAGAGGTTTCATACATGTTAAGTATTTATGAAGTTTAAAGGGAATTAAAAAAAATGCTTTATGTTACCACTTGCATTTGTATAGTTGTTAAAAAAATACATTGTTTGTTTTATCTGTTAAAAGTAATGCGTGTAGATGATGAATCCATACACAATACAAATTCAAAACATTTTCTTCCACTATGCCTACACTGTTCAAATACACGTGTCATATTCATGCAGCACTAAGATTATTTTATTCATTTTGTTTAACTTTTATATATTTTGATTTTTTTATTCTTTATTATGCTACCATTTGTGGGTATCTATACACGATACACATACGAGTGACTTCTCGGATGAACCCATTATTTGTCGTGTCATCAGCAAAGGGAGTGGAGAGTTGAAACAATGCAAAAGGGGTTTTGTTGTCGTGAAGATAGTGTGTGCGTATGGAACCCAATAGGAGTTTGTGGGGGTGTCGCATGTTGGAGATGACATAACCATTCGAGACGCTCCTGCCACTGTAGCTGTAATCATATTTCCCATCTCCTTTACGTTTACTACTCTGTAAAGGTGAGATATGTCAAATAGACGGTATGGGGTGGGGTATGATTTTGTCCAGAAAAATAGGTTTGGTGGTCAAGTTCTTTGACTCAATTTTTCCCTCTTCCCATGGTAACCATTACTTTCTCCCTCTTATTTCTGAATTCAAATTCAAATTTCTAGGCCTATAAATATGAGTTGTTATTTCTCTGAGATTGTGTGCAATCATTCAGCTTGAACTTCTTACCTTTGTAATCTCAAATCTTCAACTTGTGCTAAGTTTATGCTATTTTCTTTTTTTCTTACTATTTTACAGTATAATATGTACATAATTATTTTTTGATTAGTTAGTTCACACTACAAGAAATTTATGATTTAGCGATAAAATTTTTTGAGGGAAAATTTCCCTCGCAATTCCCTCGCTAATGAGCGACAGAACTACGAAGGATTAGTAAGGGAAAATTGATCCCTCGCTAAATTTCAAAAATAAATTTAAGGGGAAAATAGCAAGTGAAACAGTGAGGGAATTGCGAGAGATTATTTCCCTTGCTAAAATTAGCGAGGTAAATGCGAGGGATAATTTCTCTCGCTAAAATTAGCAAGTGAATTGCGAGGAATAAAATTTCCTCGCTAATTTTAGCTAGAAAATTGCGAGGGATAATTTCTCTCTCTAATTTTAGCAAGGAAATTGTGAGAGATAATTTCCCTCGCTATAATTACCTCATTTTTATTATTTTTATCTTCTCTTCCTTTCTCTATTTCTCTATTACACTCCTGGGAAGTTCCCTCTTTTTTCCCTAACATTTTCATCTTCCCTCACTTTCCCTTATTATTCACTGACCCACCCAACACCTACCCAGCTCTTTGAGCCCCGTAACCTCACTCACTGAAAGCGATAACGAGCTATTGAGACCAGCAAGGTCGTGGCTGCGTCGTGAGTCCTGGGTTGACGGATCTGGACGAAGGCTCTGTGTGGGTGGTGCACGATGGCGGTTCGCGTGAGGTGGATCCGGACAGCGAGTCATGGCTGCATCGCGGGTTCAGGGTCGCGTTGTGATGGGTGTGGTGACTCGCGCATGGTTGGGCTCGGTTGAGACTTGGCAGAGGTTGAAGCTCCAGCAGTTCAGATTGGTGATGGACGACGGCGTGTCACGATGGAGGACGAATCTGTTCACAATGGCACAGCGCCGCTACTACGTGTGTGTCTGTGTTTAGGGTGAGTATTCTGCAAAAAAAGGGTACGACTCCAATGGAGACACATATGAGGAATGTGAGTGAGATCATTTTCTTCATTTTTTCTTATCAATCAATGCCAATGCACATAAAACTTATTATTATGAATTTATGTTTCTTGTGTTTCTACATCAATACTTACTACCATAATACTGACTCCACTATTGTTCTTTCCTATCCTTAATACATTGTTTAGAAATAATTGTAAAATATGTTTTCATTTTAACAATTCTAGGTGAGGTGAGCACAATTGTTTGATGCAATATAGGAATAGGATCCTAGTCTAGATTCCTTTTTTGGTCAGGGGCGAGTCTTAGCACATTTTGGATTGCCTGACTATGGACTAAACCTTAATACGAGAGTTTGGCATTTTGAACTCAAAGAAACTGTGGTTATAAAAGTAGGACTTGCAACTTGACAAAACTTGATTCTGATATACAAATGATAGAGTATTGATTAACCAGGTTTGGAGGAGTGCAATTAAATATGTTACAAGGATCTTGTACTAAAGGACCAGTAGTGGAGTGCTTACATTGATCATTCTCCTAGCGCTGCCAATTATTCTAAGGTATTTTCTATTCTCCCTTCCTTCTTTTACTTGCCACTTTAGTGATTGCAACTTGTAACTTACTTTAATTCTGGTTTGGTTTTTTCTATTCACTCTTATATGGATTCGACGAAGGAGCATGCTGATCCTTTTGTAGCAGTGCCTGAAACATGTCCAGTTCCAAGAGATATGGGAAGTGAGAAAATGATAGATGACCATATAACTGTGTTGGTCCTAGAAGATAATTCTGTTGGTCCTAAAAGAATGTGATCATTCTTTTTGTCATTCGGTTGACATTTATTTTTTTTTTCCTAATTATTGCTTACTTTGTTCTGCAGGATGATTTGGCCTGCAATGCCATCAGCTGAATTACTTGTTGCTACTACCAAATTAACAGAGGCACAGACTAACAATGCCAAATTAACATATTAACAAATTAACTAGTTAAATGACTTTTTTCTTACTGGTTTCCCGAGGTTCTTCCTTTAGGAGATTTTGCTGCTTTTGTCTACTTATGGAATCCTTCCACAATAGTTGCTTGCATTGGTCTATCCACATCTGCAATTGAGAACTTGATGGTTGTGTTATCACTTTATGGAGCATGTAAACGTAAGCAGCTAACTACCAATGGTTTTTAATTTATGAGTTTATAGATATTTCATTGATTCTATTGACTAGCTCTTAAGTTTCATTGTTAGGTATTGATTGATTTCTGGTTAAGAATTATGTGCTCCCTACTATTGAAAAAAATAATTTGATAGTGTCCTTATTTGATGAAAAGAACAATTAGCTTTTCGCTCCATGGGGAAGTTCTGATGAGAAATGACTATAGGAATCTCAGTTTTTAGCTGAAGGATTGCTTTTATACAAATAGACTTTGACAAACAATTTTGCCAATGGTTTTTATTTCTATTCTTTTTGGCTTACCTGAAAATGTTTCTAGGTCTTAGGTTGCTTTTGGATGAAAGAAATATGATTTTTTTTCTTTTGTTGAGTGGTAAAAAGTAAAAACCAATAAAACAAGACTACTAAAGGGGTTTGAACCCATGTACATGAGAACTTGTACTAGACTGACCACCCAAGTCAAATTAAAAGAATTTATTCATTTATTTTTTGTTATTTTTCTATCAACCCATTGTTTCTTGTAATCCCTTGTATATTCTGTCAAATTCGATGTCATGTATCCCTTTTTCCAATAAGTTAGCCGATTATGTTTTAGAAGAATTCCATCGGTTTACTTGACATACTTGAGTCTTGCATCCATAATCCATCTTGTTTACTTTATTTTTTCTTAGTTTTCCTAGCATGCATGAGCACTATTTCATTTTTAATGGTTGCCATTGAATTTATGGGTCTTCATCTAGTTGATATCCACTTCAGTAAAAAGATTACTAATTGCTATATCTAGCAAGCAGATCAGATTTTGGAAATGTTTTTAAGAACTCATCATAATGGGGGAATCGTGAAAGATTAAAACAACATCAATTAAACACATCATTATCACCTTATATTAACTAGCTTATGATCTTTAGCAAATATTTCATCTAAAGTTGAAATTGTACTGATGTGTAATAGGACCAGCCCCTCTGGCAGCTTTCAGGTGGGTCATGGCTACACACTTGTCCCTATACCATGCAATCCTTATTATCCTAGTATGTTCTTACTTGAATCCATTACATAAAATTTGCAACATCTTCTACAAATCCTTTTAGTCTTCTTTAATTTATCATTTCATCTGTCCGTAGATACATCTATTATCTTATTTTCCAGGTGATATTGTTATTGGGGTATGGTCCTGATGCTCCTCCTAGGAAATTATTCTGGCAAAGGAAAAATTTCGAAGTTGGCAATTCCTCTTCAAGTGATAGCAATTGTTTAGAAGAGGAAGTGAAGAATTAGTTAAGAGTGCTGAATGTCCTCACTCAAAAAGGATGTTCAGCTCTTTTGTTAGCCACGACTATGCAAGTGCTATTCAATAACTCAACAAGGTGAAGCCTTTCTTTGCTTTATTCTACTACTGATAGTATATGGCCTTAAAAACTATAAAGAATTTATTGACTTAATAGTCTAGCACAGTGCAAATAGATCAAAGTCCTCTTGCTGGATGTTCATACTTCATATCCTCTCTTTTTTTTAGTGGCATATCTTTTTTTATTTTAAATCCATATAAATGCCTAGCTAGTTCAAATGTAGTGATGTTGTATAATTATATTAAGTAGTGGTGAAGTGATTAAAGTCTAACCAAATCTCCACATAATTTATATTTTGCTGTTCAATATCTACCATGAAGGTTCTATTCCACCTATACTGAAAAATGTTGGTAGAATTACTATTATCCATGTTAAATTGCTTATTCCATTTCAGGAAATAGAATGAGTATTTGTTGAGCCTCTTGCAGATGGACTAGCTAGCTTTGTAAGCAATAGTCAAGTGAATAAAGAATCTTAGTTGTCATCTCAAAAGATAGGTGAAAGTTCTTTTGAATTGACTCATCCTAGCTATTCAGGGGGAAGAGGGTGTTTGATTTGTTCTTGGCCAATCAAATGGCGGAAGGAGATGTGCTTACTGTGGCAAAAGTTGTTGGCATAACTGCAGCAAAGCAAACTAGAAGTCTAATTCCTTTGTGCCATAACATAAGCCTTTGTGTTTAAAGTCTAACCAAATCTCCACATAATTTATATTTTGCTGTTCAATATCCACCATAAAGTTGTGTTTGTGTTTTAGTTATATTTCCCTCGCTATTCTATGATCACATTAGGTTGTTGTTGTTGACTAACATAGATCACCATCAGTGTGTTGTGATGGTGGGACAATGTACGTGCATGGGTGGAGTGAGTATGTAGTGTTGATCTGGTAGCTTTTGCTTTTTTTCTTTCATATTTTTCTTGCTGTGACTGAGATTAGCGAGGGATTTGCAAGGGAATAGCAAGGGACATTTGCGAGGGAATAGCAAGGGAAATTAGCGAGGGATTTGCAAAGGAATAGTGAAGGGAATTAGATCAAAATTTCCAAAACTATAGCGATGGAATAGCGACGGAATTTCCCTCGTTGATTTACGAGGGAAGACAAGTGCCATTTTTTTAAACTTTGTGAGGGATTAGCAACGGATTAGAGAGGAAATTTTTTCATCGCTACTTAGCGATGAAAAAAATTGATGGATGTGTCCCTCGCTAATCCCTCGCAAAAAAAATTTGTGAGGGATTAGCGAGGGATATTTCCCTCGCTAGTTTGTGAATTTCTTGTAGTGTCAATTTGATTCAATTAGTTAGTTGGATATTCGATTAGTCAGTTCGATTTCTTATTGTTTGTTAGAGTTAGTTGTTGTATAAAAGTGAAACTCATCATATTTGGTCAGTAATGAAAAATTTTGTTTCTCTCAATTCTTTACTCAGTTCTTCAATCTTAATACTGTGTTTGGCTAATATGGCACCTCCAATTGAACCTATGAGCAAAATTTATGTTGAGAGGGAAGTTTGGAGGCTCGAGGTTCATGTTATACGCCTCTAGAATGTCTTAGCCTTCAACAATGCATTCCAAATAAGTTTTATCCTAATGGTTCTATTGGATGAATATGTAACTATCATATTGGTATTTTGTTTTTGCTTATTTCATTCATAAGTTTTTTGCTAACTTTATATTTTTTCCCTTCTGATTCTTTCATGAAGTTTTTGCAAAGTTAACCCATGCCAAGAGGAATCTCAAAGAAGCAATGAGTGACAGAATTGTTGTGATTGATGTTGTTGTGAAGGTGATTAAGAAGGAGCCTGAATGAAGCATTTGGTGGTTGACATTTTGAGTCTTTGTGTATAACAGGACTAGTGCATTAAGTGTTTTTTTTTTTTAGTCATTTATGTCTAGCTTCTAGGTGTAGGGTGTGATTCATAGTTTGTATCTTAGACTCTCTTTTGGAGAAGCATATTTTGTTGTAATAGAGATTATGATACAATTGAGTCTGTTTGGTTTAGGAAGCTATGTATAGATCCATTGTTTGTCAGTTGTCACCTGATATGATGTATTGTAATGATTTATATGACTTAATGAATGACTTTCTTTTGACCATCTTCTAGGTTTTTTTAAAAATTTCAAACATCATTTTATTTTTTTTATATAATATGAATTTGTTCATGTACATTCTCTAACTTTATAAGAGTCAATTGTAATAAAGACTTGAAGTTATCAACATGATAGTTTCAACTTGCTATCAGAAATGGAACTTTTAATTCCATATCTGAAGTGAATACTTCGAGTATGTCAAAAATAGTAATTTCAATTTTATATCGAAATAATGATTTCAATTTGATGTCAAATAGTTTGTGTCATAGATATAAACCTTTTCACTTTATATGATATAAAAAATTATATGACTTAATGAATGACCTTCTTTTGACCATCTTCTAAGTTTTTTTTCAAATAGTCAAACATTGTATGACTTTTTTTATATATAATATGAATTTGTTCATGTACAATCTCTAGCTTTATTAGAATCAAAATTGTAATGAAGACTTGAAGTCATTGAAATGGTAGTTTCGATTTGATATCAAAAATGGTACTTTCGATTCCGTATTAGAAGTGATGACTTTGAGTATGTCAGAAATAGTAATTTCAATTTTATAACAAAATGATGATTTCAATTTAATGACAAACAGTTTGTGGCATTGATATAAACCTTTTCACTTTATATGATGTAAACAATTATATGACTTAATGAATGACCTTCTTTTGACCATCTTCTGAGTTTTTCTTTTTAAACAGTCAAACATTGTTTTTTATATATATACAATGAATTTCTTCATGTACATTCTCTAGCTTTATTAGAGTCAAAATTGCAATGAAGACTTAAAGTTATCAAATTGATAGTTTCGATTTGATATCAGAAATGATACTTTCGATTCCATATCAGATGTGAACTTCAAGTATGTCAGTAAAAGTAATTTCAATTTTATATCAAAATGATGATTTCGATTTGACGTCAAATGGTTTGTGACATTGATAAAAAGTATTTCACTTCATATGATGTAAACAATTATATGACTTAAGGAATGACATTCTTTTGACCATCTTCTAAGTTTTTTTTAAAACAGACAAGCAATGTTTTATTTTTTTTTCATATAATATGAATTTATTCATGTACATTCTCTAGCATTATTAGAGTCGATATTGTAACAAAGACTTGAAGTCTTTGAAATGATAGTTTCAATTTGATATCAGAAATGGTACTCTCGATTCCATATCAAAAGTGATGATTCGAGTATGTCAGAAATAGTAATTTTAATTTTATATCAAAATGATGATTTCGATTTGATGACAAATAGTTTGTGGCATTGATATAAACCTTTTCACTTTATATGATGTAAACAATTATATGACTTAATGAATGACCTTCTTTTGATCATCTTTTGAGTTTTTTTTTTTAAAATAATCAAGCATTGTTTGATTTATTTTTTATATAATATGAATTTCCTCATGTACATACTCTTGCTTTATTAGAGTTGAAATTGTAATGAACACTTGAAGTTACCAAATTGATAATTTTGATTTGATATAAAAAATGGTACTTTTGATTCCATATTAGAAGTGAACTTCAAGTATGTCAGTAATAGTAATTTTGATTTTATAACAAAATGGTGATTTTGATTTGAGGTCAAATAGTTTGTGTCATTCATATAAAGTATTTCACTTTATATGATGTAAACAATTATATGACTTAATGAATGACCTTCTTTGGACCATCTTCTGTGTTTTTTTAAACAGTCAAGCATTGTTTGATTTTTTCATATAATAAGAATTTGTTCATGTACATTCTCTAACTTTATTAAAGTTGAAATTGCAATAAAGACTTGAAGTCATCGAAATGATTCTTCTAATTTGATAATAGAAATAGTACTTTTGATTCCAATTCAAAAGTGAAAACTTTGAACGAATCAAAAATAGTAATTTCAATTTTATATCGAAATGATGATTACGATTTCAAGTACAAGTTTGCGCCACTGATATAAAGCATTTCACTTTTATGATATAAACAATTATACGACTTGATGAATAACCTTATTTTGACTATCTTTTGTGTTTTTTTTTTTAAAACAACCAAGCATTGTTTGATTTTATTTATATAACATGAATTTGTTCATGTACATTCTCTAGCCTTTTTAGAGGAGAAAATGTAATAAAGACTTAATGTCATCAAAATGATTCTCTCAATTCGATATCAGAAATGGTACTTTCGATTCCATATCAGAAGTGAATAGTTCAAGTATGTTAGAAATAGTAATTTTGATTTTATATCGAAACGACGATTTCGATTTGATGTCAAAGTTTGTGCCATTGATATAAACTATTTCACTTTGCATTATCTAAACAATTATTTGACCTAATGAATGCCCCATCTTTTGACCATCCTCTGAGTTTTTTTTTAAATAATCAAGCATTGTTTGATTTTTTTATATAATATGAATTTGTTCATGCACATTCTCTGGCTTTTTGAGAGTCAAAATTGTAATATAGACTTGAAGTTATTGAAATGATAGTTTTATTTTAATATCAGAAATGGAATGATCGATTCCATTCAAGTAGTAATCACTTCGAGTATGTCAAAAATAGTAAGTTCAATTTTAAATCGAAATGATGACAAAATGAATGTCATTCTTTTGACAATCTTCTCAATTTTTTTTTAAATAATCAAGCATTGTTTGATTATTTTTTATATAATATGAATTTGTTCATGCACATTTTCTAGCTTTATTAGAGTTGAAATTGTAATAAATACTTAAAATCTTCAAAAGGATAGTTTTGATTTGCTATCAGAAATGGAACTTTTGATTTCATATTAGAAGTGATGACTTCAATTATTCAGAAATAGTAATTTCAATTTTATATCGAAATAATGATTTCGAATTGAAGATAAATGGTTTGTGGCATTGATATAAACCTTTTCACTTTATATGATATAAACAATTATATGACTTAATGAATGACATTCGTTTCACCATCTTCTGACCTTTTTTTTTAAACAGTCAAGCATTGTTTGATTTTTTTATATATAATATGAATTTGTTCATGTACATTCCCTAACTTTATAAGAGTCAAAATTGTAATGAAGATTTTAAGTTATCGAATTGATAGTTTTAATTTGATATCAGAGATGGTACCTTTGATTCCATATCAGAAGTGAACTTTGAGTATGTCAGTAATAATAATTTTGATTTTATATCGAAATGGTGATTTCAATTTGATATCAAATGGTTTGTGCCATTGATATAAAGTATTTCAATTCATATGATGTAAACAAATTATATGACTGAATGAATGATCTTCTTTGACCATCTTCTGAGTTTTTTCTTTTTTAAACAGACAAGCATTGTTTGATTTTTTTATATATAATATGAATTTGTTCAAGTACATTCTCTAGCATTATTTGAGTTGATATTCTAATAAAGACATGAAGTCATCGAATTGATAGTTTCGATTTGATATTAGAAATGGTACTCTCACTTCCATAGCAAAAGTGATGACTTTGAGTATATGTCAAAAATTGTAATTTCAATTTTTTATCAAAATGATGATTTTAATTTGATGGCAAATAGTTTGTGGCATTGATATAAACCTTTTCACTTTATATAATGTAAACAACTATATGACTTAATGAATGACCTTCTTTTGACCATCTTCTAAGATTTTTTTTTAAAACAGTCAAGCATTGTTTGATTTATTTTTTATATAATATGAATTTGCTCATGTACATTCTCTAGCTTTATTAAAGTTGAAATTGTAATGAAGACTTGAAGTTATCGACTTGATAATTTTGATTTGATATAAAAAATTGTACTTTCAATTCCATATCAGAAGTGAACATTGAGTATGTCAATCACAGTAATTTTGATTTTATATTGAAATGATGATTTTGATTTGAAGTCAAATAGTTCGTGCATTCATATAAATTATTTCACTTTATTTGATGTAAACAATTATATGACTTAATGAATGACTTTCTTTTGACCATCTTCAAAGTTTTTTTTTAAATAGCCAAGCATTGTTTTATTTTTTTTATATAATAAGAATTTGTTCATGTACATTTTCTAGCTTTTTCAAGTTGAAATCGCAATAAGGACTTGAAGTCATTGAAATAATTCTTTCGATTTGATAACAAAAATAGTACTTTTGATTCCATATCAAAAGTGAAGACTTCAAACAAGTCAAAAATAGTAATTTCAATTTTATATCGAAATTATGATTACGATTTGAAGTCAAAGTTTGCGCCATTGATATAAAGCATTTCACTTTAATTATGTAAACAATTATACGAGTTAATGAATGACCTTCTTTTGACCATTTTTTGTTTTTTTTTTTAAACAGCCAAGCATTGTTTGATTTTATTCACATAATATGAATTTATTCATGTACATTCTCTAGATTTTTTATAGGCAAAATTGTAATAAAAACTTAATGTCATCAAAATGATTCTCTCTATTCGATATCAGAAATGGTACTTTCAATTCCATATCAGAAGTGAAGAGTTAGTGTATATTAGAAATAGTAATTTTGATTTTATATCGAAATGATGATTTTGATTTGAAGTCAAAGTTTGTGCCATTGATATAAACCATTTCACTTTGTATGATGTAAACAATTATTTGACCTAATGAATGCCCCATCTTTTGACCATCCTCTGATTTTTTTTTTAAATAGTCAGGCATTGTTTTATTTTTTATATAATATGAATTTGTTCATGTACATTCTCTGGCTTTTTTAGAGTCAAAATTGTAATATAGACTTGAAGTTATCGAAACAAGAGTTTTATTTTGATATCAGAAATGGAATGATCTATTCCATTCAAGTAGTAATCACTTCGAGTATGTCAAAAATAGTAAGTTCAATTTTAAATCGAAATGATAACAAAATGAATGTCCTTCTTTTGACAATCTTCTCAATTTTTTTAAACAGTCAAGCATTGTTTGATTATTTTTTATATAATATGAATTTGTTCATTCACATTTTCTAGATTTATTAGAGTTGAAATTGTAATGAAGACTTGAAATCTTCAAAATGATAGTTTTGATTTGCTATCAGAAATGGAACTTTCATTTTCATATCAGAAGTGATGACTTCAATTATTCAGAAATAGTAATTTCAATTCTATATCGAAATAATGATTTCGAATTGATGACAAATAGTTTGTGGCATTGATATCAATCTTTTCACTTTATATAATATAAACAATTATATGACTTAATGAATGACTTTCTTTTGCCATCTTCTGAGTTTTTTTGTTTAAACAGTCAACAATTGTTTCATTTTTTTATTTATAATATGAATTTGTTCATGTCCATTTTCAAACTTTATTAGAGTCAAAATTGTAATGAAGATTTGAAGTTATCGAATTGATCAATTCAATTTGATATCAGAAATGGTACCTTTGATTCCATATACGAAGCGAACTTCGAGTATGTCAGTAATAGCAATTTTGATTTTATATCAAAATGGTGATTTCAATTTGATATCAAATGGTTTGTGTCATTGATATAAAGTATTTCAATTCATATGATGTAAACAATTATATAACTGAATGAATGACCTTCTTTGACCATCTTCTGAGTTTTTTTTTAAACAGACAAGCATTGTTTGATTTTTTTATATATAATATGAATTTGTTCAAGTACATTCTCTAGCATTATTTGAGTTGATATTCTAATAAAGACATGAAGTCATCGAATTGATAGTTTCAATTTGATATTAGAAATGGTAATCTCGCTTCCATAGCAAAAGTGATGACTTTGAGTATATGTCAAAAATAGTAATTTCAATTTTTTATCAAAATGATGATTTTAATTTGATGGCAAATAGTTTGTGGCATTGATATAAACCTTTTCACTTTATATAATGTAAACAACTATATGACTTAATGAATGACCTTCTTTTGACCATCTTCTGAGATTTTTTTTTAAAAATAGTCAAGCATTGTTTGATTTATTTTTTTATATAATATGAATTTGCTCATGTACATTCTCTTGCTTTATTAGAGTTGAAATTGTAATGAAGACTTGAACTTATCGACTTGATAATATTGGTTTGATATCAAAAATGGTACTTTCGATTCCATATCAGAAGTGAACTTTGAGTATGTCAATCACAGTAATTTTGATTTTATATCGAAATGATGATTTCGATTTGAAGTCAAATAGTTTGTGCAATTCATATAAAGTATTTTACTTTATATGATGTAAACAATTATATGACTTAATGAATGACCTTCTTTTGACCATCTTCTGATTTTTTTTAATTAGCCAAGCATTGTTTTATTTTTTTTATATAATAAGAATTTATTCATGTACATTTTCTAGCTTCATTAAAGTCGAAATTGCAATAGAGACTTGAAGTCATCGAAATGATTCTTTCGATTTGATAACAGAAATAGTACTTTTGAATCCATATCAGAAGTGAAAACTTCGAACAAGTTTAAAATAGTAATTTTAATTTTATATCAAAATGATGATTACGATTTGAAGTCAAAGTTTGCGCCATTGATATTGTGAATGCTTATGTCTTGAAGCATATCAAATGGGTTTTTGATGATAACAAAGGCCAAAGTGAAGTTCAAGTGCAAAAGAGAAGATCAAACGCAAAAGAAAAAATCAAGATCAAAGAAAGAAGTCAAGAGGTTTATTTAGTTATAAGACTTAGAACATTAATGTTAAATGCTTTCAAGATTTCTCAAATGGTTTTTCAATATATGATTTCAAAATAAGAGGGAAATTTCAAAGTTAAACATGGCTTTCAATAAAACTTGAGTTTCAATCTTAAATCTAACACTCTTAAAAGGATTTATGTTTAATCAAGTGTCTTAAGGTGTTAGAAATGACTTACAAGCTTTATTGGACTTGAAAAATGTGTTCAATGGCCAATGTAATCGATTACACGACGTTTATAATCGATTACACAGCAAACAGAAGGCATGTAATCGATTACATGAGCAATGTAATCGATTACAAGCAAGTCAGAGGCCATGTAATCGATTACACAATATATGTAATCGATTACATCAAGCCCAGAAAAGCATGAACACATTCAAAGAGTCATGTAATCGATTACATGGATATTGTAATCGATTACACAGTAAGTCAGAAGTCATGTAATCGATTACACAGATATTGTAATCGATTACACACAAGTCAGAAGCCATGTAATCGATTACACCAAGAATGTAATCGATTACACAGAGCCCAGAAAGTCAAGAACACGTTGGAACAACATATATAATCGATTACATAAGTTGAGTAATCGATTACAGGAATCCTGACAATGTCCAACGGCTATATTTAATGCATTTAATGCATGCCCAGAAAACCCCAACGGCTCTATTGAATGAGAAACTTATAAATACCAAAGTTGGGTCTTTATTTGAGGTTGACCTTGAACTAAAAACTGATTACCAATATGTCCAAACGTGAATCAATCCTCAAATTATTTTCTTGCTCTGTTTTCTGTCAAAAATGTGAAAAATCTTTGAGAGCATATTAAGAGCTTCAATTTGTATTTATCTACTCTTTAAGAGAGTTTCTATCTTCTATACTTTGTGTAATCTGAAAAAGAGAGGGTGAGGTATCCCTCTAGAGTGAAGGGTGAGGTATCCCTTAGAGAGTGAGGTATCTCTCAAAGTTAGAAAAGGGTGAGGTATCCCTTGAGGGTGAGGCATCCCTTAAAAGGTTGTAAAGGGTGAGGCATCCCTATTTTTGAGGCTCAAAGCACAAGAGTGAGGTATCCCAAGGTGTTGGTGAGTGCTCTATTGTGTAAAGGTTTTCAAGCACCCGTTCAAGCTTAAAGTTTAGTGAAAAATCTCGAGTGGTTCGCTTGAGGACTGGACGTAGGTCACAAGGGGTGGCTGAACCAGGATAAATCCTTGTGTTTGATTTTCTCAACCCTATCTCTTTACATTTGTGCATTTACTTTATATGCTTGCTTGAATATTATTCATCTTGGTTTATTTAATTTGTGAGTGAAGTATTCAATCTCATTTATCTATTCACTTCAATTATCCAATAGCTTCAACGAAAATTGTTTAACAAACGTTTTACGAAAGATTTGTGAAAATATTTCATAAACTCGATTCACCCCCCTCTTGAGTTAGAGGCCACTTGGCTAACAGATATAAAGCATTTCACTTTATATGGTGTAAAAAATTATATAACTTAATGGTTGGCCTTCTTTTGACCATCTTTTGAGTTTTTTTTTTAAAAATAGTCAAACATTGTTTAATTTTTTTTGTATAATATAAATTTGTTCATGCTTATCCTCTAGCTTTATTTGAGGCAAAATCTTAATAAAGACTTGATGTCATTAAAATGATTCTCTCAATTTGATATCAAAATTGGGACTTTTGATTCCATATCAGAAATGAAGAGTTTGAGTATGCTAGAAATAGTAATTTTAATTTTATATCGAAATAATAATTTTGATTTGATGTCAGAGTTTGTGCCATTAATATAAACCATTTCACTTTATATGATGTAAACAATTATTTGACCTAATGAATGATTATCTTTTGACCATCCTCTGAGTTTTTTTCTTTAAATAGTCAAGGAATGTTTGATTTTTTTATATAATACGAATTTGTTCATGTACAGTCTCTGACTTTTTTAGAGTCAAAATAGTAATAAAGACTTGAAGTCATCGAAATGATAGGTTTGTTGTTTTATCATAAATGGAACGATCGATTTCATTTTAGTAGTAATGACTTCGAGTATGTCCAAAATAGTAAGTTCAATCTTAAATTGAAATGATAATTTTGATTTGATGTCAAATGGTTTTTGTCATTGATATAAAACTTTTCACTTTGTATGATGTAAACAATTATATGACATAATGAATGCCCTTCTTTTGACTATCTTTTCAATTTTTTTTAAACAATCAAGCATTGTTTGATTGTTTTTTATGTAAAATGATTTGTTCAAGTACATTTTTTAACTTTATTTGAGTCAAAATTCTAATAAAGACTTGAAATCTTCAAAATGATAGTTTTGATTTGCTATCAGAAATAAAACTTTCGATTTCATATCAGAAGTGATGACTTCGATCATTTAGAAACAATAATTTTTATTTTATATTGAAATGATGATAATGATTTGATGACAAATAATTTGTGGCATTGATATAATCCTTTTCACTGTATATGATGTAAACAATTATATGACCTAATGAATGACCTTCTTTTGACCATCTTCTGAGTTTCTTTTAAAACAATCAAGTGTCGTTTTATTTTTTCTTATATAATATAAATTTGCTCATGTACATTCTCTAGCTTTATTAGAGTCAAAATTGTACTAAAGACTTGAAGTTATCGAATTAATAGTTTCGATTTGATATAAAACATGGTACTTTTGATTCCATATTAGATGTGAACTTCAAATATGTCAGTAATAGTAATTTCAATTTTATATCGAAATGATGATTTTGATTTGATGTCAAATGATTTGTGTCATTGATATAAAGTATTTCAGTTCATATGATCTAAAAAATTATATGACTGAATGAATGACCTTCTTTTGACCATCTTTTGAGTTTTTTTTAAACAGTCAAGCATTCTTTGATTTGTTTTATATAATACAAATTTCTTCAAGTACATTCTCTAGCATTATTAGAGTCGATATTATAATAAAGACTTAAGGTCATCGAAATGATAGCTTCGATTTGATATCAGAAATGGTACTCTCGATTCCATATCAGAAGTGATGACTTTGAGTATATTAGAAATAGTAATTTCAATATTATATCAAAATGATAAATTTGATTTGATGACAAATAGTTTATGGCATTGATACAAACCATTTCACTTTATATGATGTTAATAATTATATGACTTATTGAATGACCTTCTTTTGACCATCATCTGAGTTTTTTTTTAAATCAGTCAAGCATTGTTTGATTTTTTTATATAATATGAATTTTCTCATGTACATTCTCTAGCTTTATTAGAGTTGAAATTGTAATGAAGGCCTGAAGTTATCGAATTGAGAATTTCGATTTGATATCAAAAATAGTACTTTCGATTCCATATCAAAAGTGAACTTTGTATATGTCAGTAATAATTATTTTAATTTTATATTGAAATGATGATTTTGATTTAAATTCAAATAGTTTGTGCCATTCATGTAAAGTATTTCACTTTATATGATGTAAACAATTATATGACTTAATGAATGACCTTCTTTTGACCATCTTCTGAGTTTTTTTTTTTTTATAAAATAGTCAAGCGTTGTTTGATTTTTTTTATATAATAAGAATTTGTTCATGTACATTCTCTAGCTTTATTAAAATTGAAATTCTAATAAAGACTTGAAGTCTTCAAAATTATTCTTTTGATTTAATTTTAGAAATAGTACTTTTGATGCCATATCAGAAGTGAAGACTTCGAACTAGTCAAAAATAGTAATTTTGATTTTATATTAAAAACATGATTACGATTTGAAGTCAAAGTTTGTGCCATTGATATAAAGCATTTCACTTTATTTGACGTAAACAATTATACGACTTAATGAATGACCTTCTTTTGACCATCTTCTGAGTTTTTTTTTTAAAACAGTCAGTTAAAGGCTTAATGTTATCAAAATGATTCTCTCAATTGTATATCAAAAATGATACTTTCGGTTCCATATCAGAAGTCAAGTGTTCGAGTATGTTAGAAATAGTAATTTTAATTTTATTTCGAAATGATGATTTTGAATTGATATCAAAGTTTGTGCCATTGATATAAACCATTTCACTTTATATGATGTAAACAATTATTTAACCTGATGAATGCCCATCTTTTGAACATCGTCTGAGTTTTTTTTAAATAGTCAAGCATTGTTTGATTTTTTTTAATATAATATGAATTTGTTCGTTTACATTCTCTGGCTTTAATAGAGTTAAAATTGTAATAAAGACTTGAAGTCATCAAAATGATAGTTTTGTTTTGAATCAGAAATGGATCAATCGATTCCATTTTAGTAGTGATGACTTCGAGTATGTCAAAAATAATAAGTTCAAATTTAAATCAAAATGATGATTTCGATTTGAAGTCAATTAGTTTGTGCCATTGATATAAAGTATTTCACTTTATATGATGTAAACAATTATATGAGAAAATAAATGCCCTTATTTTGACCATCTTCTCCATTTTTTTAAATAATCAAGCATTTTTTGATTATTTTTTATATATTATGAATTTTTTCGTGTACATTTTCTACGTTTATTAGAATCAAAATTGTAATAAAGGCTTGAAATCTTCAAAATGATAGTTTTGGTTTGCTATCCAGAAATGGAACTTTCAGTTTCATATCAGATGTGATGACTTCGATTATTCAGAAATCATAATTTCGATTATATATTGAAATGATTATTTCAATTTGATGTCAGTTTGTGCCATTGATATAAACTATTTCACTTTATATGATGTGAACAATTATATGACTTAATTAGTGCCTTTCTTTTGACCATATTCTCGATTTTTTTTAATATAGTAAAGCATTGTTTGATTTTCTTTTATTTAAAATGAATTTCTTCATGTACATTTTCTAGATTTATTAGAGTCGAAATTGTAACAAAACGTGAAGTCATCAAAATGATAGTTTCGATTTGATATCAGAAATGATACTTTTGATTCCATATCAGAAGTGATGGCTTCGAGTTTATTAGAAATAGTAATTTCAATTTTATATCGAAATGATGATTTCGATTTGATGTCAGTTTGTGCCATTGATAGCTTTGATTTGCTATCAGAAATGGAACATTCAATTCCATATTAGAAGTGATGACTTCGAGTATATCAAAAATAGTAATTTCAATTTTATATCGAAATGATGATTTCGATTTGATGTCAAATAGTTTGTGCCATTGATATAAAGCATTTCATTTTATATGATGTAAACAACTATATGACTAAATGAATGATCTTCTTTTGAGAATCTTCTAAGTTTTTTTTCTTTAAATAGTCAAGCATTGTTTGATATTTTTTGTACAATATGAATTTGTCCATGCACATTCTCTAGCATTATTAGAGTCAAAATTGTAATAACATTGAAATGATACTTTCAATTGGATATTAGAAATAGAACTTTCAATTCCATATCAAAAGTGATGACTTCAAGTTTGTCAGAAATAGTAATTTAAATTTTATATCAAAATGATGATTTCATTTTGTTGTCAAACAATTTGTGCCGTTGATATAAACAATTTCACTTTATAAGATATAAACAATTATATGACTTAATGAATGTCCTTCTTTTGACCATCTTCTGAGTTTTTTAAAATAGTCAAGCATTGTTAGAAATAGTAATTTTCATTTTGCATCGAAATGATGATTTCAATTGGATGTTAGTTTTTGCCATTGATATAAATCATATCACTTTATTTGTTGTAAACAATTATATGAAAAAATTAATGACCTTCTTTTGACCTTTTGTAATGAAGACTTAAAGTTATCAAATTGATAGTTTCGACTTGATATCAGAAATGTTACTTTCGATTCCATATCAGATGTGAACTCTGAGTATGTCAGTAAAAGAAATTTCAATTTTATATAAAAATGATGATTTTAATTTGATGTCAAATGGTTTGTGCCATTGATATAAAGTATTTCACTTCATATGATGTAAATAATTATATGACTTAAGGAATGACATTCTTTTGACCATCTTCTGAGTTTTTTTTTAAAAACAGACAAGCACTGTTTTATTTTTTATATATAATATGAATTTGTTCTTGTACATTCTCTAGCAATATTAGAGTCGATATTGTAATAAAGACTTGAAGTCATTGAAATGATAGTTTCAATATGATATTAGAAATTGTACTCTCGATTCCATATCAGAAGTGATGATTTCGAGTATGTCAGAAATAGTAATTTTGATTTTATATCAAAATGATGATTTCGATTTGATGACAAATAGTTTGTGGCATTGATATAAACCTTTTCACTTTATTTGATGTAAACAATTATATGACTTAATGAATGACCTTCTTTTGACCATCTTTTGAGTTTTTTTTAATAATCAAGCATTGTTTGATTTATTTTTTATGTAATATGAATTTGCTCATGTACATTCTCTTACTTTAGTAGTGTTGAAATTGTAATGAACACTTGAAGTTACCGAATTGATAATTTTGATTTGATATAAAAAATGGTACTTTTGATTCCATATTAGAAGTGAACTTCGAGTATGTCAGTAATTGTAATTTTGATTTTATATCAAAATGGTGATTTCGATTTGAAGTCAAATAGTTTGTGTCATTCATTTAAAGTATTTCACTTTATATTATGTAAACAATTATAAGACTTAATGAATGACCTTCTTTGGACCATCTTCTGTGTTTTTTTAAACAGTCAAGCATTGTTTGATTTTTTAATATAATAAGAATTTGTTCATGTACATTCTCTAACTTTATTAACGTTCAAATTGTAATAAAGACTTGAAGTCATCGAAATGATTCTTCCAATTTGATAATAAAAATAGTACTTTTGATTCCATATCAGAAGTGAAGACTTCGAACGAGTCAAAAATAGTAATTTCAATTTTATATCGAAATGATGATTACGATTTGAAGTCAAAGTTTGTGCCATTGATATAAAGCATTTCACTTTTATGGTGTAAACAATTATACGACTTAATGAATGACCTTACTTTGACCATCTTTTGTGTTTTTTTTTTAAATAGCCAAGCATTGTTTGATTTTATTTATATTATATAAATTTGTTCAAGTAAATTCTCTAGCTTTTTTAGAGGTGAAAATGTAATAAAGATTTAATGTCATCAAAATGATTCTCTCGATTCGATATCAGAAATGGTACTTTCGATTCCATATCAGAAGTGAATAGTTCAAGTATGTTAGAAATAGTAATTTTGATTTTATATCAAAACGATGATTTCGACTTGATGTCAAAGTTTGTGCCATTGATATAAACCATTTCACTTTGCATGATCTAAACAATTATTTGACCTAATGAGTGCCCCATCTTTTGACCAACCTCTGAGTTTTTTTTTAAATAGTCAAGCATTGTTTGATTTTTTTTATATAATATGAATTTGTTCAAGCACGTTCTCTGCCCTTTTTAGAGTCAAAATTGTAATATAGACTTCAAGTTATCGAAATGATAGTTTTATTTTGATATCAGAAATGGAATGATCGATTCCATTCAAGTAGTAATCACTTCAAGTATGTCGAAAATAGTAAGTTCATTTTTAAATTGAAATGATGACAAAATGAATGTCCTTCTTTTGACAATCTTCTCAATTTTTTTTTGAACAATCAAACATTGTTTAATTATTTTTTATATAATATGAATTTGTTCATGCATATTTTCTAGTTTTATTGGAGTTGAAATTGTAATAAAGACTTTAAATCTTCAAAATGATAGTTTTGATTTGCTATCAGGAATGGAACTTTTGATTTCATATCAGAAGTGATGACTTCAATTATTCAGAAATAGTAATTTAAATTTTATATCAAAATGATGATTTTGAATTAATGACAAATGGTTTGTAGCATTGATATAAACCTTTTCACTTTATATGATATAAACAATTATATGACTTAATGAATGACCTTCTTTTGATCATCTTTTGAATTTTTTTTTTAAAATAGTCAAGCATTGTTTGATTTTTTATATATATAATATGAAGTTGTTCATGTACATTCTCTAACTTTATCAGAGTCAAAATTATAATGGAGGTTTGAAGTTATCGAATTAATAGTTTCAATTTGACATCAGAAATGGTACCATTGATTCCATATAAGAAGTGAACTTTGAGTATGTCAGTAATAATAATTTCAATTTTATATCGAAATGGTGATTTCAATTTAATATCAAATGGTTTGTGCCATTGATTTAAAGTATTTCAATTCATATGATGTAAACAATTATATGACTGAATGAATGACCTTCTTTGACCATCTTTTGTGTTTTTTCTTTTTTAAACAGACAAGCATTGTTTAATTTTTTTATATATAACATGAATTTGTTCATGTACATTTGCTAGCATTATTAAAGTTGATATTCCAATAAAGACTTGAAGTCATTGAAATGATAGTTTTGATTTGATATCAGAAATGGTACTCTCGCTTCCATATCAAAAGTGATGACTTCGAGTATGTGAGAAATAGTAATTTCAATTTTTTATCCAAATGATGATTTTGATTTGATGACAAATAGTTTGTGGCATTTATATAATCATTTTCACTTGATATAATGTAAACAACTATATGACTTAATGAATGACCTTCTTTTGACCATCTTCTGAGATTTTTTTTTAAAACAATCAAGCATTATTTGATTTATTTTTTATATAATATGAATTTGCTCATGTACATTCTCTAGCTTTATTAGAGTTGAAATTGTAATGAAGGCTTGAAGTTATCGACTTAACAATTTTGATTTTATATGAAAAATGGTACTTTCAATTCCATATCAGAAGTGAACGTTGAGTATGTCAATCACAGTAATTTTGATTTTATATAGAAATTATGATTTTGATTTGAAGTCAAATAGTTTGCGCAATTCATATAAATTATTTCACTTTATTTGATGTAAACAATTATATGACTTAATGAATGACCTTCTTTCGATCATCTTCAATGTTTTTTTTTTAAACAGCCAAGCATTGTTTGATTTTTTTTATATAATAAGAATTTGTTCATGTACATTTTCTAGCTTTTTGAAGTCAAAATTGCAATAAGGACTTGAAGTTATCGAAATGATTCTTTCGATTTGATAACAGAAATAGTACTTTTGATTCCATATCAGAAGTGAAGACTTCGAACAAGTCAAAAATAGTAATTTTAATTTTATATCGAAATGATGATTACGATTTGAAGTCAAAGTTTGCGCCATTGATATAAAGCATTTCACTTTTGTGATGTAAACAATTATACGACTTAATGAATGACCTTCTTTTGACCATCTTTTTTTTTTAAAAAATAGCCAAGCATTGTTTGATTTTATTTATGTAATATCAATTTATTCATGTACATTCTCTAGCTTTTTTATAGGCAAAATTGTAATAAAAACTTAATGTCATCAAAATGATTCTCTCGATTCGATATATGAAACGGCACTTTTGATTCCCTATTAGAAGTGAAGAGTTCGAGTATATTAGAAATAATAATTTTGATTTTATATCGAAACGATGATTTTGATTTGATGTCAAAGTTTATGCCATTGATATAAACCATTTCACATTATATGATGTAAACAATTATTTGACCTAATGAATGCCCCATCTTTTGACCATCCTCTGGTTTTTTTAAAATAGTCAAGCATTGTTTGATTTTTTTATATAATATGAATTTGTTCATGTACATTCTCAAGCTTTTTTAGAGTCAAAATTGTAATATAAACTTGAAGTTATCGAAATGATAGTTTTATTTTGATATCAGAAATGGGATGATCGATTCCATTCTAGTAGTAATCACTTCGAGTATGTAAAAAATAGTAAGTTCAATTTTAAATCGAAATGATAACAAAATGAATGTCCTTCTTTTGACAATCTTCTCAAATTTTTTTTAAACAGTAAAGCATTGTTTGATTATTTTCAATATAATATGAATTTGTTCGTGCGCATTTTCTAGATTTATTATAGTTGAAATTGTAATAAAGACTTTAAATCTTCAAAATGATAGTTTTGATTTGCTATCAAAAATGGAACTTTCGCTTTCATATCAAAAGTGATGACTTCAATTATTTAGAAATAGTAATTTCAATTTTATATTGAAATAATGATTTCGATTTGATGACAAATAGTTTGTGGCATTGATATGAACCTTTTCACTTTATACGACATAAACAATTATATAACTTAATGAATGACCTTCTTTTGCCATCTTTTGAGTTTTTTTTAAACAGTCAAGCATTGTTTGATTTTTTTATATATAATATGAATTTGTTCATATACATTCTCAAACTTTAATAGAGTCAAAATTGTAATGAAGATTTGAAGTTATCGAATTGATCATTTCAATTTGATATTAGAAATGGTACCTTTGATTCCATATCTGAAGTGAACTTCGAGTATGTCAGTAATAGTAATTTTGATTTTATTTTGAAATGGTGATTTCAATTTGATATCAAATGATTTGTGCCATTGATATAAAGTATTTCAATTCATATGATGTAAACAATTATATGACTGAATGAATGACCTTTTTTGACCATCTTTTGAGTTTTTTTTAAACAGACAAGCATTGTTTGATTTTTTTATATATAACATGAATTTGTTCATATACATTCTCTAGCATTATTTGAGTCGACATTCTAATAAAGACATGAAGTCATCGAATTAATAGTTTCGATTTGATATCAGAAATGGTACTCTCGCTTCCATAGCAAAAGTGATGACTTCGAGTATATGTCAGAAATAGTAATTTCAATTTTTTTTTATCAAAATGATGATTTTAATTTGATGACAAATAGTTTGTGGCATTGATATAAACCTTTTCACTTTATATAAAGTAAACAACTATATTACTTAATGAATGACCTTCTTTTGACCATCTTTTGAGATTTTTTTTAAAATAGTCAAGCATTGTTTGATTTATTTTTTATATAATATCAATTTACTCACGTACATTCTCTTGCTTTATTAGAGTTGAAATTGTAATGAAGACTTGAACTTATCAACTTGATAATATTGATTCGATATCAAAAATGGTACTTTCGATTCCATATTAGAAGTGAACTTTGAGTATGTCATTCACAGTAATTTTGATTTTATATCGAAATGATGATTTCAATTTGAAGTCAAATAGTTTGTGCGATTCATATAAAGTATTTCACTTTATATAACACCCCAAATTCTGACTATGTTAATATTAATAGCAGAATTACATTATTTTGTATTTTTTGTGTGTTATAAAAATAGTTTGACTGTTCTGAGATCATTTTTGATCGTATTGTGTGATTTGCTCTGAGTCAAGAAAATAATAATTTTCTGACCGGAAAAAATCTTATTTTAATTGTTCAGAGCTGGGGGATCTTACTAAACCTAATTCCAATTAATATATATATTAATCTTTTAATTTTTAGGATTTAACTGTGGAATAAAATAATTTTATATTATTATAATATTATTTTTTGTGTGATACCTATTATCTTAAAAATAGTAGAAATGCTTCAAAATGATCATGGACCCAAAAAGTCTGTGGGACCCGCATTTAGAGTAGTGATCAACAATGATTTGGACCAAATTCTAAACCAATAGGAACAAGTCAAAATAGGTGGCTTGAAAATTCTAACCAATAAGAATTAGTCAATTAAAGGAGCATAGACTTCATTAAGGACCATTGGATAAAAAGCATGATTTAGATGCTTTTGATCATAACTGTTGATCCGATCAATAGTGTGAAATGAATCCTGATAAAACCACTAAGTAATATCCACCGTAGATGAGATCAATGGATAGGAAACCAAGTTGATTTCAATGGCTAAGATGAAGTCAACAATAGTGGCTTGACTTTGGTTAGTAACTAATTAAACCTAATTTGGTTAATCTAATGGCCTAATTAACAAGCTAAGTAAACTAACCTAATTATTAATTAGTTAGAATCTAATTCTTAATTAGATATCCTAATTTTAATTAGAAGTTATGATATATGCTAAAATATATTAAACTAATTAGTTATGTAATTGGATAATTAATTAAGAGTGGTTGGAAAACTAAACCTAATTAATTAGCTATTTAATTAGCAAGTAATTAGACTTTAATTGAAAATAAATTAAGCCCTAATCCCACTTGAACCCCACGGCCAAGAGGCCTTGTTCCACCATGTTCTCCATTATTCTTGAACCATCCAAGTGACTATGCATGACAAGTTGATGACATAGGCCATGTGCCATGCAATTGGATATTTTAATTTCATGCAAATCCCTTCAAACTCTCCAACACTCACACAGCAGCCCACTCTCTTTGTGCATGCAATATTCACTTTTCTCTCTCACCAAAAAGCTTTCATCTTATTCTCTCAAAATTCCAAGAACCCTAAGCACCATTTTCCTTCCATTTTCTCTTAAGTGGTTCGGCCCCTACACCCATAAACACCATCACTCTCCTATAATTTTCACTCTCATCATTTCCTAAAGCTAGACAACCTCCTAAACACTTTTCATTTAGGAAGTTTTCCAAAATCTCATTCTAAGTGCTTCAAAATCCAACTTCTACCTTACTTCCCTAGAGGTAAACTTTGGTTTTTATGGTTTTATTTCAAGTTTGTGATTTTCTAAACCATGTTTGTTCCATCGTTTATCATTATAAAGCTTTATATGTGATTTTACTAATTGTTTTAGAATTGTTAGGAATTGTTTATGGCTTGTACGAAATCAAGGAGAAGGAGAGGAGCTTGAAAGACTTGTCTTCAAGAGGTAAGAGGGAGATTTTACCTCACCAACCAAGTTTTGGTGGTGTGGGGATGGTTTTGTTCGGTGAAAAACCCATAAGGGTTTATTTACCTATTGTTTGATGTGTCTTTATTGTGTTTGTGGTGTTTGTGATTATGTCTTTGTGATTTGCATGTGTGATATATGATTACCGCTTTGATATATGTTTATCTGTATGAGATTTGAATGCATGTAAGAGTATGTGTAATTTAGGATGTGAACAACATGATTAAACGATTGTATAAATGTTTCAAAGAACAATGAGGCTCACAACCTTACCATGGAAAAGAGGACCAAAGTCCTTAAACTGATGGATATGATAATTTAGAGATCTAAAATGAATTTGGAAAGAGTTTGAGTATAGCAAAGTAAAATGATTTTTATGTGAAGTAAAGAAAAGAAATAACAATTTTAGGGAAACAGTACAATTACTGATTTTTAGGGGGGTTATACCATAAATTTTTATAAAAGAGGGACTAAATTATAAATATTATTTAAATGAGGGGCCATTGTATAAATACTTATTTTTAGAGGGGTCATATTATAAATATTTTATAAAATAGGGACTATTTCATAAATATAAATTTTATGAGGGACTATTTTATAAATATAAATTTTATGAGGGATCATTATGAAAATATTATTGAAATAAGGAGTATAATGTAACTATTATTTTTTTGAGGGACTATTATGCAAATATGAAAAATAAAGTGAATTTTTAGTATTAAAGGAGAAAAATAGTATTTTTGGATTTAAAACATGGGGAAAATATTTACGCGATTGAAAAATGTTGAAAATCGCTATGCGATTTGAAAAAGTGACAGAATTGAGTCGCGATTAAGAAAATACAAAAATATGACTATGCGATTAAAATACAGTAATAATACTGTTAGATTATTGTGTGGACCCCGAATATGTGATATGAATTGGAAATGTGAATAGTGCATAGTACATGCATTGGAAAGGTCTGATGGACTGTATGAGGCTAGTTGCCTAGGAGAGACTACACCTCTTGAGTGGGTGCGATATGCGTAGTGTAAGTCACTCGTTGACCTTGGGGGCATTGGGGTGCGGGTTGCCTACAATGGGCAGTTGGTAGCTCTTCTGTACCGTAGGTTAGACCGACGCAACACACCAATGATCCTAACCAAGACACTATTCTTAATCAAGATCTGATAAAGACTGTCATGTATATGCTAGATGTGCAAGATTGAGCACGTGGTCCGAGGCATATTGGTACCGATAAATCTTTTCGATCACTCTCTCCGACTTGAGTTATAGCTCCATGGAGTAGGAAATTGAGTCTATGTGCATACATGTAGTTATTGAGGGTATTATCGTAATTATGTTTATGAAAATTGATTTATTGGATACTTGATTATTGGTAATGGCATGACTGTAATTATTGTATATTACATGTTTTGTGATGATAATGATGTTAGTGACATAACTATAATTATGGTATGATAGCTGTATGAAATATTATATGTGGTTATCTTCATTGCTACCATATTGGTAATGGCATAGGTGATCTCACCTCTTTGTATACCTGTTCTGTATTATATTTATATTTGTGAAGACGTCGAGCAAGAAGTGGAGCGAGAAGCTGAGGAAGAGCAGATTCCTATTGAGGACGTTGAGTTTTGAAGAAATGGAGATGCCTAGTTTCCTTGGCTACATGAGGTTCACGTTTCTAGGAGGAGAGGAGACGTGGCATGTCGATTTAGATAGAGAGAGTATTTACTATATGGGGGACTTAAATATAAGATTGAGTAGATTACATCTAGGACACCCGTACTTTAATGTTAACATATATATGGACCTAGAGTTTCCAATTTCTATTAGGCAGTACTGGGGGGCTTACTATCGTACCCCTAGTGAGGTCATTGTTGTGTCGTCTGCTCGGACACTTGTCCGTAGGACTTCACATCATGATGGATTCCTATATGCTAAAGAATCCGAGGAGGACCCGTCTGAGGGTCTTGCTGTCTAGTAGGACTTGGGCAGTATAATAGTCTAAATTATAGTTTAATATTTTGGAAGTCTAGTTTGTAAAATATCTAAGTATGACAGTACTAAAGGCTTCTATGTATATATGATGTAAGTTATTTGTGACAATGTTGTTATGTTTTTATTTTCTGCTAAGTTTATCTTATTATCATCAAGAAATTTATAACTCGTATTTATATTACAAGCATGATTTCTAATGAAGGGGTAATTTGGTAATTAAGTAACATCAAGTGTAACGCCCTAAGGAGGGTGATACACTTTATATGATGTAAACAATTATATAACTTAATGAATGACCTTCTTTTGACCATCTTCTGAGTTTTTTTTTAAACAGCCAAGCATTGTTTGATTTTTTTATATAATAAGAATTTATTCATGTACATTTTCTAGCTTCATTAAAGTCAAAATTGTAATAAAGACTTGAAGTCATCGAAATGATTCTTTCGATTTGATAACAGAAATACTACTTTTGAATCCATATCAGAAGTGAAGACTTCGAACAAGTCAAAAATAGTAATTTCAATTTTATATTGAAATGATTATTACAATTTGAAGTCAAAGTTTGCGCTATTGATATAAAGCATTTCACTTTATATGATGTAAACAATTATACAACTTAATGATTGACCTTCTTTTGACCATCTTTTGAGGTTCTTTTAAAAATAATCAAATATTGTTTTATTTTTTTATATAATATAAATTTGTTCATGCTCATCCTCTAGCTTTATTAGAGGCAAAATTGTAATAAAGACTTGATGTCATCAAAATGACTCTCTCAATTTGATATCAGAAATGGTACTTTTGATTCCATATCAGAAATGAAGAGTTTGAGTATGTTAGAAATAATAATTTTAATTTTATATCGAAACGATGATTTTGATTTGATGTTAGAGTTTATGCCATTAATATAAACCATTTCACTTTATATGATGTAAACAATTATTTGATCTAATGAATGCTTATCTTTTGACCATCCTCTGAGTTTTTTTCTTTAAATAGTCAAGGAATGTTTGATTTTTTTAATATAATATGAATTTGTTCGTGTACAGTCTCTGGCTTTTTAGAGTCAAAATAGTAATAAAGACTTGAAGTTATCGAAATGATAGGTTTGTTGTTATATCATAAATGGATCGGTTGATTCCATCTCAGTAGTAATGACTTCGAGTATGTCAAAAATAGTAAGTTCAATCTTAAATCAAAATGATGATTTTGTTTTGATGCCAAATAGTTTTTGTCATTGATATAAAACATTTCACTTTGTATGATGTAAATAATTATATGACATAATGAATGCCCTTCTTTTGACCATCTTCTCAATTTTTTTTTAAACAATTAAGCATTGTTTGATTGCTTTTTATGTGATTTGATTTGTTCGTGTACAATTTTTAACTTTATTTGAGTCGAAATTCTAATAAAGACTTAAAATCTTCAAAATGATAGTTTTGATTTGCTATCAGAAATGAAACTTTCAATTTCATATCAGAAGTGATGACTTCGATTATTTAGAAATAGTAATTTTTATTTTATATTGAAATGATGATTTTGATTTGATTTCAAATAATTTGTGGCATTGATATTGTAACACCTCAAATTTTAGACTATGTTACAGAACTGACAGAATTACATTGTTTTGTATTTTCTGTGCAATATAAAAATAATTTGATTATTCCGATACTGTTTTTGATTGTTTTGTGTGATTTGTTTGGTCGGAAAATAATAATTTTTGGTAGGGAAATTCTTATTTTAATTAATTGGAGTCGGGGATCTTACTAAACCCAATTGATTGATATAAATATTAATCTCATAATTTTTAGAATTTAAGCGTGCAATAAAATAATTTTATATTTTTATAATATTATTTTATTCAACAAGACCTCTTGTCTCAAAAATAGTAGAAAAATTATTTATGGACCGAAAAAGTTCGTGGGGCCCACGTTTAGCATTGATCAACCGTGTCTTGTATTAAATCTAAACCAATAGGAAATGGTCAAAATAGATGGCTAGACTTTCTAAACCAATTAGAAAGAGTCAACAAAAGAAGCATTGACTTCTTTGTGAACCGTTGGATTGTGAAGCTTACTTTAGAAGCTTTAATCTTAGCCATTGATCTAATCAATGGTGAGATTAGAATGATAGTTTTATGACCAAGTGATATCCACCCTAGATGTGATCTATGGCTAAGGATTAAAGATGAACCAAGGGTTAGTATTAAGTCAACAATTGTAGGCTTGAATTTGGTTTGTAACCTAATTAAGCTTAATTTAACTAATCTAATTACTAAATTAGCAAACTAAGTGAACTAGTTTAATTCTAAATTAATTATAATCTAAATACTAATTAGATATCCTAATATTAATTAAAGGTTATAATATATGCTAATATATATTAAATTAACTAGTTATATGATTGTTATGTTAATTAAAATTGGTTAGGATATTTAACCTAACTAATTCCCTAATTAGTTAGCAAGTAATTAGGACTAATTTGGAAATAATTAAGTCACTAAATGGATGAGGGGCTGCATGAAATTGGGGCTGCAAAATGAGGAGGCAAGTGGCTTGAATCTACAAGGTTCAAGAACCATCCAACATGACATAAGCCATGTGCACAAGTGTGAACACTTTAGGATATTTTAACATGCAAAATTGATCACTCAACCTCCCTAAAAGATCACTCACGGCAGCTGCACTTATATTTCCATTTCACTTTCATTTATTAGCTTATTCCAAAATCAAAGCATTCATTTTCTCTCAAAAAGCTACCAAGAACCAAGCAAACTTTCCTTTCTCTCTTTCTCTCCATATTCGGCCAAGACCACCACATATACTACCAAACCTCTATAATTTTTTCCTATCATATTTCCTAAAGCCAAATCCCATTCTAAACACTTTTCATTCACATAGTTTTTCCAAAAAATTACTCTAGCTTGTCCAAAATCCAATCTTTTGCTACTTACTTAAGGGTAAGTCTTGAGTTTATGGTTCAAAAATGGATTTCTAATTTTTCTAACCATGATTGTTCCATGGTTTTTCCATATTGTACCTTGTATGTGTTTTTACTAATTGTTTAAGAATTTTAGGGATTTGTTTGGTGGATTGCTCGGATTTGAAGGATAGAAGGAGAACAAACTGATTAAAATTGTCTACAAGAGGTAAGAGGGAGATTTTACCTCACCAACCATGTTTTGGTGGTGTGAGGATGGTTGTGTACGGTGGAAAAATCCATAAGGGTTCTTCACCGATTTTTTGATGCTATTTGATTGTGTTTGTGGTGTATGATTGTGTTTTTGTGCTTGCATGTGTGATATTATGTCTATTGTTTTGATATATGTTTGTATGTATGAAATTGTTGTTTTGATATATGTATGTATGTATGAAATTGTGTGCATGAAAATATATGAGTAAAGTAAGATGTGAATAATATGATGAACCGATTTTATGAGAGCTCCAAAGAGCTTGAGGCTTACGACCATAATAGGCTAGAAAGGACCAAAGTCCGAAAATGAGAAATTCAATTGAAAATGAAGGATTTAAATGAAAAAGAAATGAATTTGAACAAGTTTGGAGGTTGTGGGAAAATTATCGGATATAATTAAATTGGTGAATTAAAATGAGAACCTGAGAGATTTAAATGAATTTGGAAAAGTTTGAGTATAGTAAAGTATAGTGATTTTGAGAAAACAATTTGATTTAATAAATGAATTATGAAATTAATTTGGGTGTCAATACTTGAAGTTTATTGACGTATGGCTCACCTTACGGGTTTAGAGGTGCGTCTGTAAAATTTGAGCTGTAATATGTGAAGTAAATGAAAGAAATAACATTTTTGGGGAAACAATGCAAATACCGATTTTTAGAAGGGCAATATTGTAATTTTTGTTTTTAAAAAGGGGCAATATTGTAAATATGATTTTAGAAGGGCAATATTATAATTTTTGTTTTTAAAAGGGGCAATATTGTAAATATGATTTTTAGAGGGGCAAAATAGTCATTTTCATTTTTAATAGGGCCATATTGTAAATAACAATTTTTAAGGGCCAAAAACGTAAATATTATGCTTTGGAGGGACTATTTTGGAAATATGAATTTTATGAGGGACAATTTCATAAATATGAAATTTACGAGGGATTATTTCGTAAATGTGAATTTTTTGAGGGACTGTTGTGAAAATATTATTTAAATGAGGATTATAAAGCAAATATTAAGTTTTGAGGGATTATTATGCAAATATGAAAAATGAAGTTGAATTTTTGGTGTTAAATGAGGAAAATAGTATTTTTGATTTAAAACGTGTGAAAAGTATTTTACGCGATTGAGAAACGATGAAAAATTGATACGTGATTTGAAAATGCGACAGAATTGTTGCGCGACTAAGAAAATGCGAAAAATATGGTTTCGCGATGAAATTCTGATAATGACACTATTGGGCCTATATGAGGACCCGAATATGAGACAAATGAAATTGGAAAGATTTGGCCCTTTGGGGTTGGACTTCTGATATATTCTTACATTGTATAAAATATAGCTAATAGCTATTAAGACCCTTGTGGTCGAAGAGGGAATGAGAATTGAAAAGTGAGATCTATGATGGATCTTGGGGCGTCAAGGCGCGGCAGTCGATCCAATGAGCAAAGGCAAATACCTTGTGCCACATGGCGACGTAGTCCGTTGCAACGCATTGACGATACCCGACAAGAACACGATTCTTTTCGAAGACTGGAGATTGTCTATGGACTAAGGTTGGACAATTAACTGAGCATTCTTCTCGAAATAGTGGAAACCTCCATGGAGTAGGAAATTGAGTCTAAGTGTATATACAGAGATACTGAGGGTATTATCGTAAATATTATTTATGATAATTGAAATATTGAATAGTTGAATATTGGAAATGTCATGATTGTGATTGTTGGTTATTACTTGTGATATGATGATGATTGATGTGATGATATAATCGTGATTATGTATGATGTGCTGGTATGAGATATTGTATGTGTTTATCTTCATTGCTACCATATTGGTATTGGCGTAGGTGATCTCACCTCTTCGTATGTCTATTCTATATTGTATTTATAATTTTAAAGACGTTGAGCGAGAACTTGAACAAGGAGCTGAGGAAGAGCAGATTTCGGTAGAGGACGCTGAGTTTTGAAGTGATGGAGGAGTCTCGTTTCCTTGGGTATATATGATTGAGTAGACTACATTCTTGGACGTTAGTGTGAATATTAATACTTAGAGTTCCCATTGTCAATTAGACAGTATTGGGAAGTATACTATCGTGCTCTTAGTGCGATTAGTATAGTGTCGTCTATGCGAACACCTGTTCGTAGGACTTCGTGTCAAGTCGGACTTCTATTTTCTGAGGAGTCTGAGGAGGACCCATCTGAGGGTTCTACTGTGTAGTAATACTTGGGCAGTATGTTAGTTGAAATTAAAGTTTAACTATTTTGAGAGTCTAGTTTGTAAATATTAAAATACGACAGTACTATGACTTGTATATATATGATGTATATTAATTTATGATGTTGTTGTAATGTTTTTATTTTCCGCTAGGTTTATCTTATTATCATCAAGAAATTTTACAACTCGTATTTATATTACAAGCACGATTTTCCAATGAAGGGGTAATTTGGTATTTGAGTAACAAGAAGTGTGACGCCCTAAGGAGGGTGTTACATTAGTTGGTATCAGAGCCCAAGTTAGAGTCTTTTGGGTTTGTGGGTAGGCTTGTCCTGTTTGTGCTGTGTGAATCTCTGATGTTGAACACAGAGATATGTATTCGTTTCTGAAAGGAGACAATATTGTGTGAAATAGTTACGTTTAGTTCGTTGTGTTTTGATTTTATTTATCTTTGAAGAAAGATAATGGAACGCAACGAACATGAGCATGTGGACGCGAGACGTGATGAAGATCGTATAGCCGCAGCTAGAAGTGTAATGTAAAAGATGATTGAAGTAGCAGTACAACAGAGACAGATGATCGATCAGCAGCAGGAACTGATAATCGAACTTCATAGCTTACTAAGATTGGTGCAGCCATCGGGTGTGAGAAGCTATAACTTAGAACCTTTGATAATCCAAGATGGGAGGAAGTGTAAAGTCGATCGTGTTCAGCAAAATTCGTATGTACGACCATTGGGGAAGCAACAACGAGCAAAGAGGGGGAGTACTAGTGATAACGATTTTGGTCGGACTGTGGCACCAACCATGAAATGTTTCAAGTGTGGGAAAAATCATCTCACCAAAGATTGTCAACATAAAGGGTTTATTTGTTATGGATGTGGGAAGCCTGGACATTTCTCTAGAGATTGTGATCAACTGAAGATGGAACTTTCCATTAGTGATACACGTATTTCAAATCTCAATAAGAAGAAAGAACCAGTGCAGAGAGTGTAGTGAGAACGCTCAAATACAAAAACTTAAGGAGCGAGAAAATTGTGCCATAAAGGGTAATCTTAAAACTGTACTGTACAATGCGTAAGGTAACCCAGTATCTTGTGATCTGTGACTGTGTAAGTCTTTTTGGGGTTATCCGTGTTTTGTTCTTTTCATAAACTACTTCAATTTCTAAACTTGTTATAACTACTCGAGTCTGTTTGAAACTATCTTATTATTATCAGAGTTTGAAACTTTTCTGTTGATCTGGTTTGTCTATTTCTTTCTCAAATAGACTGAGTAGATCAAGTTGACTTATCCATGTCTTTGTTATAGTGTGATCGGAGTATTTCTACTTTTCTTGTTAAACTTGTTGTTTATACTCAAGTTTTCTAACTCTACCCTATGTCTATTGAATATCAAATCTTTTCTATTGATTTGATTTGTTTAACTCAAATTACAACTATTTGAGAACCTGACTTTATAAATGGATTGGTTATTTTCCAACTATATCCTATTAGATTGTTACAATGTAACTTTAATGTTTCCTTGACCTGAGATTTTTGGATTTGAATCCAGAAAGTCCATTTCCAAAATTATTGGACTATGTTCATTTCGAAGTCTATTAGACCATCTCGAATTCTTTGTTGGACTCATTTAGTAACCTATTGAATAGTCTTATTACTTTTCCTTATAACCTTCATAGTATCTTTCATGTATTTCAATTAAGAAGGATTATTCTTGATCCAACTTATGTTATAGTACCAAATACAATTGCAATTAGAAGAAAACTTGATCTATAAGACATTTTCTGTTAAGATTAAAAATAAGCAAAATAGAACTACTTCTCTTGATGAAGAAAATCTGGAATGATGCGACGACAGAGGAACTAGAAGACCAAATGAAGGAAATTACTGTTTGCTCCAAGATTGACTTGTGTGCTGGTTGTTATCGGACTCGCGTAAAGGTAGAGAATGTTCCAAGATAGTTTTTCAGATGCGTTGCAAGAACTATGAATATTCAATACTACTATGAATATTCAGTACTACCATTCGAGGTAGGGAATGTTTTGACGATGTCCGTGAATTCTATAAATAGGATCTTTCTTTTCATCTAGGCAAAATTTGTCATTATTGGCAATATTTTGACCTATTCTCAAAATTCAAAGGAACATGCTGAAGAATCTCAATGCAGTTCTTCAATTTTGAAGAAGAAGAAGGAATTGTGTGTAAAATTAGTCAAACGTAAATTTCGTTAGAAGAAGTTCAACTCGTGGATTTAGATTGAGTATTGACACCGAATAGAAAGGTGGTGACATATACTTCAAGACGGTGGAACGTGCATGAAAAGAATTATTCGAGTTACGTTTTAGGATACGCGATAGTTGTTTTGCAAGGAAAATCTAAAGACGTTTTTTTTCCTATAAAATTCATAATAATTTCAAGGGCTTGAAGTACCTGTTTAATCAAGAAAGGCTTGAATATCGAGAAGAGATGAATAGTTAGAATTTTCAAAAGACTTGTTGAGATGAATTTCTAGTATTGATAGAGTTCATATACAACAATAGTTACGTTCGAGCATAGGAATGATACCCTGTGAGGCATTGTAAGGGAGACGCTGTAGAACGCTAGTGCATTGGTATCATGCTAGTGAAAGTAAGATTGTAGGACCAAAATTTGTGCAGCAGACAACTGAGAAAGTGAAGATGATCCAAGACAATATGAAGACAACTCGGACCCGACAAAAGAGTTATACTGATAAAAGACAGAGACCGTTGGAATTTGAAGAAGGTGACTATGTATTTCTACGTGTGACGTTTATGACTAGAGTTGGACGAGTGATTAAGTCGAGGAAATCCACTCCGAAATTTATCAGACCGTATCGGATACTCCGTTGGAGATCGTACAAATGAAGGAGAATTCAACCTATGAGACGTTCCCAGTCAAGATTGAATATCAAAGGACAAAGCAACTTTGAGGTAAAGAAATCGCATTGGTTAAAGTGGTTTGGAACGATATACGTGGTGAAGCAACATGGGAATTGGAAGATAAGATAAGAGAGTAGTATCCATTTTTATTTTAAGTGCGTCAAGTTTCGAGGACGAAACTTCTTTTTAGAGGGGGAGTATTGTAACACCTCAAATTTTAGACTATGTTACAGAACTGACAAAATTACACTGTTTTGTGTTTTCTGTGCAATATAAAAATAATTTGATTATTCCGATACTGTTTTTGATTGTTTTGTGTGATTTGCTCGGTCGGGAAAATAATAATTTTTGGTGGGAAATTCTTATTTTAATTAATTGGAGTGGGGATCTTACTAAACCCAATTGATTGATATAAATATTAATCTCGTAATTTTTAGAATTTAAGCGTGCAATAAAATAATTTTATATTTTTATAATATTATTTTATTCAACATACTCTCTTGTCTCAAAAAAATAGTAGAAAAATTATTTGTGGACCCAAAAAAGTTCGTGGGGCCCACGTTTAGCGTAATGTGATCAATTGTCTTGGCCGATTATGTAAATCTAAACCAATAGAAAATGGTCAAAATAGATGGCTAGACTTTCTAAACCAATTAGAAAGAGTCAACAAAAGAAGCATTGACTTCTTTGTGAGCCGTTGGATTGTGAAGCTTACTTTAGAAGCTTTAATCTTAGCCGATTGATCTAATCAATGGTGAGATTAGAATGATAGTTTTATGACCAAGTGATATCCACCCTAGATGTGATCTATGGCTAAGGATTAAAGATGAACCAAGGGTTAGGATTAAGTCAACAATTGTAGGCTTGAATTTGGTTAGTAACCTAATTAAGCTTAATTTAACTAATCTAATTACTAAATTAGCAAACTAAGTGAACTAGTTTAATTCTAAATTAATTATAATCTAAATACTAATTAGATATCCTAATATTAATTAAAGGTTATAATATATGCTAATATATATTAAATTAACTAGTTATATGATTGTTATGTTAATTAAAATTGGTTAGGATATTTAACCTAACTAATTCCCTAATTAGTTAGCAAGTAATTAGGACTAATTTGGAAATAATTAAGTCACTAAATGGATGAGGGGCTGCATGAAATTGGGGCTGCAAAATGAGGAGGCAAGTGGCTTGAATCTACAAGGTTCAAGAACCATCCAACATGACATAAGCCATGTGCACAAGTGTGAACACTTTAGGATATTTTAACATGCAAAATTGATCACTCAACCTCCCTAAAAGATCACTCATGGCAGCTGCACTTCTATTTCCATTTCACTTTCATTTATTAGCTTATTCCAAAATCAAAGCATCCATTTTCTCTCAAAAAGCTACCAAGAACCAAGCAAACTTTCCTTTCTCTCTTTCTCTCCATATTCGGCCAAGACCACCACATATACTACCAAATCTCTATAATTTTTTCCTATCATATTTCCTAAAGCCAAATCCCAGTCTAAACACTTTTCATTCACATAGTTTTTCCAAAAAATTACTCTAGCTTGTCCAAAATCCAATCTTTTGCTACTTACTTAAGGGTAAGTCTTGAGTTTATGGTTCAAAAATGGATTTCTAATTTTTCTAACCATGATTGTTCCATGGTTTTTCCATATTGTACCTTGTATGTGTTTTTACTAATTGTTTAAGAATTTTAGGGATTTGTTTGGTGAATTGCTCGAATTTGAAGGATAGAAGGAGAACAAACCGATTAAAATTGTCTACAAGAGGTAAGAGGGAGATTTTACCTCACCAACCATGTTTTGGTGGTGTGAGGATGGTTGTGTACGGTGGAAAAATCCATAAGGGTTCTTCACCGATTGTTTGATGCTATTTGATTGTGTTTGTGGTGTATGATTGTGTTTTTGTGCTTGCATGTGTGATATTATGTCTATTGTTTTGATATATGTTTGTATGTATAAAATTGTTGTTTTGATATATGTATGTATGTATGAAATTGTGTGCATGAAAATATATGAGTAAAGTAAGATGTGAATAATATGATGAACCGATTTTATGAGAGCTCCAAAGAGCTTGAGGCTTACGGCCATAATAGGCTAGAAAGGACCAAAGTCCTGAAAATGAGAAATTCAATTGAAAATGAAGGATTTAAATGAAAAAGAAATGAATTTGAACAAGTTTGGAGGTTGTGGGAAAATTATCGGATATAATTAAATTGGTGAATTAAAATGAGAACTGAGAGATTTAAAAGAATTTGGAAAAGTTTGAGTATAGTAAAGTATAGTGATTTTGAGAAAACAATTTGATTTAATAAATGAATTATGAAATTAATTTGGGTGTCAATACTTGAAGTTTATTGACGTATGGCTCACCTTACGGGTTTAGAGGTGCGTCTGTAAAATTTGAGCAGTAATATGTGAAGTAAATGAAAGAAATAACATTTTTGGGGAAACAATGCAAATATCAATTTTTAGAAGGGCAATATTGTAATTTTCATTTTTAAAAAGGGGCAATATTGTAAATATGATTTTAGAAGGGCAATATTGTAATTTTTGTTTTTAAAAGGGCAATATTGTAAATATGATTTTTAGAGGGGCAAAATAGTCATTTTCATTTTTAATAGGGCCATATTGTAAATAACAATTTTTGAGGGCCAAAAACGTAAATATTATGCTTTGGAGGGACTATTTTGGAAATATGAATTTTATGAGGGACAATTTCATAAATATGAAATTTACGAGGGATTATTTCGTAAATGTGAATTTTTTGAGGGACTGTTGTGAAAATATTATTTAAATGAGGATTATAAAGCAAATATTAAGTTTTGAGGGATTATTATGCAAATATGAAAAATGAAGTTGAATTTTTGGTGTTAAATGAGGAAAATAGTATTTTTGATTTAAAACGTGTGAAAAGTATTTTACGCGATTGAGAAAAGATGAAAAATTGATACGTGATTTGAAAATGCGACAGAACTGTTGCGCGACAAAGAAAATGTGAAAAATATGGTTTCGCGATGAAATTACAGTAATGACACTGTTGGGCCTATATGAGGACCCCGAATATGAGACAAATGAAATTGGAAAGATTTGGCCCTTTGGGGTTGGACTTGCACTGATATATTCGTGCATTGTATAAAATATAGCTAATAGCTATTAAGACCCTTGTGGTCGAAGAGGGAATGAGAATTGAAAAGTGAGATCTATGATGGATCTTGGGGGCGTCAAGGCGCGGCAATCAATCCAATGAGCAAAGGCAAATACCTTGTGCCACATGGCGACGTAGTCCGTTGCAACGCATTGACGATACCCGACAAGAACACGATTCTTTTCGAAGACTGGAGATTGTCTATGGACTAAGGCTGGAATATTAACCAGAGCATTCTTCTCGAAATAGTGGAAACCTCCATGGAGTAGGAAATTGAGTCTAAGTGTATATACAGAGATACTGATGGTATTATCGTAAATATTATTTATGATAATTGAAATATTGAATAGTTGAATATTGGAAATGTCATGATTGTGATTGTTGGTTATTACTTGTGATATGATGATGATTGATGTGATGACATAATCGTGATTATGTATGATGTGCTGGAATGAGATATTGTATGTGTTTATCTTCATTGCTACCATACTGGTATTGGCGTAGGTGATCTCACCTCTTCGTATGTCTATTCTATATTGTATTTATAATTTTAAAGACGTTGAGCGAGAACTTGAGCAAGGAGCTGAGGAAGAGCAGATTTCAGTAGAGGACGCTGAGTTTTGAAGTGATGGAGGAGTCTCGTTTCCTTGGGTATATATGATTGAGTAGACTACATTCTTGGACATTAGTGTGAATATTAATACTTAGAGTTCCCATTGTCAATTAGACAGTATTGGGAAGTATACTATCGTGCTCCTAGTGCGATTAGTATAGTTGTGAATGCTTATGTCTCTAAAGCATGTCAAAAGGTTTTTGATGATAACAAAAGCAAAAGAGAAGATCAAGCACAAAAGGAAAAATCAAGATCAAAGAAAGAAGACAGAAGGTTTATTTAGTTATAAGACTTAGGATTTTAATGTTAAATGCTCTCAAGATTTCTCAAATGGTTTTTCAATATATATGATTTCAAAATAAATGGGAAATTTCAAAAATAAACATGGCTTTCAATAAGACTTGAGTTTCAACTTTAAATCTAACACTCTTAAAAGGATTTATGTTTAATCAAGTATCTTGAGGTGTTGGAAATGACTTACAAGCATTATTGGACTTGAAAAATGTGTTCAAAGGCCAATGTAATCGATTACATAATGTTTGTAATCGATTACACATCAAACAGAAGATGTCTATGAATCGATTACATTGTAAATGTAATCGATTACAATCAAGTCGAGGCTATGTAATCGATTACACAATATATGTAATCGATTACACAAAGCCCGAAAGGCAAAGAACACGTTCGACAAGAAATGTAATCGATTACATTGATGTTGTAATCGATTACAAACAAAGTCAGAAGCCATGTAATCGATTACACAATATATGTAATCGATTACACAAAACCCAGAAACTCAAAGAACACGTTCGACGAGCCATGTAATCGATTACCTGGATATTGTAATCGATTACACAAAGAAGTCGAAGTCATGTAATCGATTACATGAGCATTGTAATCGATTACAAGCAAAGTCAGAAGCCATGTAATCGATTACCTCAAGAATGTAATCGATTACACAAAGCCCAGAAAGTTCAGAAAACGTTGGAACAATAATGTAATCGATTACCTGAGATATGTAATCGATTACACGCATCGACAACGTCCAACGGCTATATTAAATGCATTAAATGCATGCCCAACTACCTCCAACGGCTCTATTAATTGAGAAACTTATAAATACCAAAGTTGGGTTCTCATTTACGGTTGACCTTGAATCAGAAACTGATCATTATACTTCAAAACGTGAATCAATTCTTAAAATCATTTCTTGCTGTTTTCGACTAAAAACGTGAAAAATCTTTGAGAGCATATTAGAGCTTCAATTTGTAAACACTTGCTCTAGAGAGAGCTTCTTCTATTTCAATCTTATACATTCGATTAGTGAGGGTGAGGTATCCCTCAAGTATTGTAAGGGTGAGGTATCCCTTGGAAAATAGAGGCTTAAGCTTTTGGGTGAGGTATCCCATACTGTTGAGTGCTCAAGGTTGTAGTGGTTTTTCAAGCACCCATTGAAGCTTGAAGATATAGTGGAAAATCTCAAGGTGTTGCTTGGGGACTGGACGTAGATCACAAGTGGAGTAGTGATTGAACCAGGATAAACGACTGTGTTTGTTTCTCTAAACTCTCCTCTGTTTATCTTTGTGCACTGTTTCATTGTTTTATTTGGATATTGTCTCCTTGGCTATTACGTTCATTAGTAAAAGTGCTTAACTCATCTATTCAATTATCTCTGATCATTCAATAGCTTCAACGAAAATTGATTGTAAAACGATTTGCGAAAGATTTGTGAACTTATTTTTAACTACTCAATTCACCCCCCCTCTTGAGTATTGAGGCCACTTGGTAACAAGTGGTATCAGAGCTAGACTCTTGTATAAAGAGCTTAGCAGCTTCAAGAGAAGTGATGGCTTCAAATGGTTTTTCAAATGAAAGTTCTTCTATAAATAGACCTCCTTATTTCAATGGGGATGGGTATGCCTATTGGAAAGAAAGGATGAAAATTTTTATTGAAGCTATTGACTTAGATGTGTGGGATGCAGTTGAAAATGGTGCTTTTGTCCCTACACAAACTAAGGATGGTGTGACAATTAATACACCTAGAAGTGATTGGACCGATGATGATAAAAAGAAGGTTCAATATAATTTGAGAGCCAAGAACATCATCACCACATCTTTGGGGTATGATGAATTCTTTAGGGTGTCAAATTATAAGACCGCAAAAGAAATGTGGGATACCCTACAAGTAACTCATGAAGGTACTAGTGAGGTAAAAAGATCTCGAATAAACACTCTTACTCATGAATATGAATTGTTTAGAATGAATCAAGGTGAGAGTATTCAAGATATGCAAAAGAGATTTACTCATATTGTCAATCATCTCATCTCATTGGGAAAGACATTTCCTAATGAGGATCTTATTAACAAAGTCTTGAGATGTCTAAGCAGGAATTGGCAACCCAAGGTAACGGCGATTGCGGAATCAAGAGATTTATCAACCATGTCTCTAGCCACCCTATTCGGAAAACTTCAAGAGCATGAGCTGGAACTAAGTAGGCTCAATCAAAATGAAGAACATGACAAAAAGAAGAAGGGAATTGCACTCAAGGCCACCTCTTCCATACTTGAAGATGATGATGAAGATGGTGAAGAGGATGGTGAAAATATTGAGCTAAGTGAGGAGAATCTTAGTCTCCTTGTGAGAAAATTCGGAAGATTCTTGAAGAAAAAGGGATTTCAAAGAAGACCACCCTTTCCTCAAAAGAAAGTATATCACAAAGGAGAAGGATCCTCTACTCCTCCAAAATGCTACGAATGCGGAAAACCGGGACACATGAAAATGGAGTGTCCTATATATCTCAAGAAAACGGAGAAGTTTGAGAAAAGACCCTCCAAAGAAAGGAAAGGAAGAAGAGCATATATAGCTTGGGAGGACAATGACTTAAGCTCTTCCGACGATTCAGAAAATGAAGAAGCCCATCTTTGCCTCATGGCTCAAGGAGAAGAAAGTGGAGAAAGCGACACCGAGGTAACCTCTTCTAACCTAGAATCTCCACCTTTTTATGATGAATTGCAAGATGCCTTTCAAGAATTACATGATGAATCTTTGAGGCTCACAAAAATGATTTTGTCTTCCAATAAAACAATCTCCCTATTGACAAAGAAAGTTTCCACTTTAACCAAGGAGATAAATGAACTTAAAATTGAAAATGAGACTTTAGGACTCATAGATGCTAATTCATCATGCATGATTTGTTCCTCACATGATAATGCATCCATATCATTACCTTGTTTATCATGCAAAGCTTTTGAAAAAAAATTGAAGACTTGAACAACACTCTTGCGAAATTCACTTTTGGAAGAGACAACTTGAATGTGTTGTTAGGAAGACAAAAATGTGTTTTCCAAAAAGCCGGTTTGGGATTTAATCCAAACAACCATCAAAAGTCTTATAAGAACTTCTTTGTTTCCTCAAAAACTTCAAGTAGCCCCTTTGTTAAATGTTTTCATTGTGGTAGGAAAGGGCATAGTGCATCCACTTGCAATGTTAGAAAGAACATAAACACCAAGGTTGGAATCAAAGGGTTTGGGTCCCTAAAGGCACCATTCCTAATTCTAACACACAAGGACCCAAAACAATTTGGGTACCAAAAGTTAAATCTTGAATGTGTGTTGTAGGTGTGCTTGAAGACCAAGAGCTCAAGTTGGTATCTTGATAGTGGTTGCTCCAAGCACATGACCGGTGATGGCTCCAAGTTCTCCTCCCTTACACACAAGAAACATGGTCATGTCACATATGGTGACAACAACAAAGGGAAGATTCTTGGAATTGGCAAAGTTGGTAAGATCCCTTCATCATCTATTGATAATGTCTTACTTGTTGAAGGACTTAAACATAATTTACTTAGTATTAGTCAATTGTGTGATAAAGGAAATAGAGTTATATTTGATTCTTCTTGTTGTATAATTGAGGGAAAGGATGATAAGCAAGTTAAGTTTGTTGGTCATAGGGTCAATAACATATATATGATTAGTCTTGATGATATCTCCTCAAATGATGCTAAATGCTTTATGAGTAGAGAAAATGATTCATGGTTATGGCATAGAAGAATTGCTCACATTCACATGGATCACTTAAACAAATTGGTTTCTAAAGAACTAGTGATTGGTCTTCCAAAGCTCAAATTTGAAAAAGACAAACTTTGTGATGCATGTCAAAAAGGAAAACAAGTAAAGGTCTCTTTCAAAGCTAAAAACATAGTTTCAACTTCTAGACCTTTACAACTTTTGCACATGGATCTTTTTGGACCCTCTAGGACTATGAGCTTTGGTGGGAATTACTATGCATTAGTGATTGTGGATGATTTTTCTAGATTTACATGGACATTATTCTTGGCTCACAAAAATGATGCTTTTCAATCATTTAGAAAACTTGCCAAAGTTATCCAAAACGAAAAAGGTTTTTGTATTGCATCCATAAGAAGTGATCATGGTGGTGAATTTGAAAATCATGAATTTGAAACTTTTTGTGATGAACATGGCATTGAGCATAATTTTTCTGCCCCTAGAACACCACAACAAAATGGTGTTGTAGAAAGGAAAAATCGATCTTTAGAAGAAATGGCAAGAACTATGCTCAATGAGGCCAGTCTTCCTAAGTACTTTTGGGCGGATGCGGTTAACACCGCTTGTTATGTTATGAATAGAGCCCTAATAAGGCCAATTTTAAAGAAAACCCCATATGAATTGTACAAAGGAAGGAAACCTAAGGTGTCACATTTTCATGTTTTTGGATGTAAATGCTTTGTTTTGAATAATGGAAAGGATAACTTGGGGAAGTTTGATGCAAAATCTGATGAGGGAATATTCATTGGTTATTCTATTCATAGCAAGGCCTTTAGAGTCTATAATAAACGAACTATGACCATAGAAGAATTCATACATGTTGCATTTGATGAAACTAACCCAAATGAGCCGAGAAAGGAACTTGTTGATGATGTTGCAGAAATCTTGGCAAAGACGCACTTGGAAAATCAAGAGATAGAGTCCAAGAAGAAAGAAGAGAGACTCCTTGATCACTCATGGCAAGAAGATTCTAAAATCTTGGATCTATCCAAGGAATGGAGGACTTCAAGGTATCATCCTCTTGACAAGGTGATAGGTGATGTATCAAAAGGGGTAATCACTCGAAACTCACTTAGAGATGCATGTAATCATCTAGCCTTTGTCTCTCAAGTTGAACCTAAAGACATAAATGAGGCCATTAATGATGAGCATTGGATCTTGGCCATGCAAGAAGAACTAAACCAATTTGAGAGGAATCAAGTTTGGGAATTAGTTCCAAGGCCCAATGATCATCCTATAATTGGCACCAAATGGGTCTTTAGGAACAAACTTGATGAAACGGGTTTAATAATAAGAAATAAAGCTAGGCTTGTAGCTAAGGGATATAATCAAGAAGAAGGCATAGATTATGAAGAAACTTATGCTCCCGTAGCTAGATTAGAGGCCATTAGAATGCTACTTGCATATGCTTGCATCATGGACTTCAAACTCTATCAAATGGATGTCAAAAGTGCCTTTTTAAATGGTTTTATACAAGAAGAGGTGTATGTAGAACAACCTCCTGGTTTTGAGGACTTTGAAATGCCCAACCATGTTTTTAAATTGAAAAAGGCCTTGTATGGCTTGAAACAAGCTCCTAGAGCTTGGTATGAAAGGTTGAGCAAATTTCTTTTAGAAAAAGGCTTTTCTAGAGGTAAAGTTGACACCACTCTTTTCATAAAACACAAAATGCATGACATTCTTCTAGTTCAAATCTATGTTGATGACATTATATTTGGAGCTACTAACAACTCTCTTTGTAAAGAATTTTCAAATATTATGCAAAGTGAGTTTGAGATGTCCATGATGGGTGAACTCAACTTCTTCCTTGGTCTACAAATCAAGCAAACAAGAGAAGGAACATTTATAAGCCAATTCAAGTACTGCAAGGAGCTGCTCAAAAAGTTTGGAATGGACAATGCCAAGCATATGGCTACTCCTATGGGCACCTCTTGCTATTTGGACAAGGATGAAGGAGGTAAATCGGTAGAAATTACAAAATATAGAGGTATGATTGGCTCACTCCTTTATCTCACTTTGCAAGTAGGCACGATATAATGTTTAGTGTATGCATGTGTGCTAGATATCAAGCTAATCCTAAGGAATCACACCTAAGTCTTTGTTAAGAGAATAATGAAATATCTAATAGGCACATCACAAATGGGTTTATGGTACCCTAAGGGTGCCTCATGTAGTCTTATTGGGTACTCCGATTCTGATTTTTTGGATGCAAAATGGATGAAAGAGCACTAGTGGGACATGCCACTTGCTTGGAAGCTCACTAGTTTCTTGGCACAAAGAAGAAACAAAATAGTGTGGCATTGTCCACGGTGAAATTTGAATATGTTGCGGTAATTTGGGAGTTCTTGTGCTCAAGTCCTTTGGATGAAACAAAGACAACTCTTGGACTATGGTCTTGAGCTTGATCACATTCCCATAAAATGTGATAATACTAGTGCAATTAACTTGTCAAAAAATCCCATTTTGCATTCTAGAACTAAGCATATTGAAATAAGACATCATTTCATTAGAGATCATGTTCAAAGGGGTGATTGCATACTTGAATTTGTTGAAACAACTAAGCAATTAGTGATATTTTCACCAAACCCCTTGCAAAAGAAGCATTTTTCTACATTAGAAATGAACTGGGTATATTGGACCATTCATGCATAAATTAAAATATTTGCTGCATAATCCTAAAACAAATGCCTAAGCTTGCTTTTTTCTGCATAATTATGCCATATTCTTTGCACAATCTCGAATTTTCATTATATATTTGAATCCCATACTAACTTGAGCGTCGGAGGTTTCCCCTAAATTATTTTGCAGGTGCTCCCTCATGTCCAACTTTGACAAGAAATTCAACAACCTCAAATTTCACCAAAAAGGGTGAAATTCTTGGTAAAAATGATAATTTTGATCAATTATATGAGTTGAATCATAATATGATTAGTCTATATGCTTGCATGATGATTTGAATTGATTTAAGTTGCTTTAAAACTGTTTTGGATGGATTAAAATTGATTATATCTTTGTTTGGAACGCAAAATCTGAGTTAAAAAGTTTGTAATCGATTACAATGCCTTTGTAATCGATTACTGAGTTCATCACGCATGTAATCGATTACACACATTTTGTAATCGATTACAACCAACTCAGAACTTCAGGTAATCGATTACATCATCTATGTAATCGATTACAAGGTTCCAGAAAGCATGTAATCGATTACACTAAAAATGTAATCGATTACATACCCACCAGAAGCATGTAATCGATTACACCAAAAATGTAATCGATTACATACCCACAGAATGCATGTAATCGATTACACACTCAATGTAATCGATTACACAGGGTTTTTTAAAAGGCTCCTGACGCGCGTAGAGCTCATTTCTGTTTGGGCCTGTTCATCTTCCTCATTCTCTCCTTCTGCTCCCACGCACCTCAGATCTCAAAACCTCTCATTTCTCACTCAAATCTCCATCAAAACCCATCATTTCGCCTCCCTCAATCTTGGAAATCCCCTCTCCACATAGCCCACCGATCAAATCCCCTCACATCCCTCATCCAAATCTCCCCATCTTCTCTCACGAACACCCTCTCCACTTTTCTGACCTAATCTCGTCCCTCTCTCTCTCCTTACTCATCCCCAACCATTTACCACTCAACCCTTGCTTCTCCTTCTCATCAATGGCTGAATCCTCTCATCGCTCGAAGCGCCCAAGAACAGGGGCTGCTGTTGGAGGTTCCTCTGGTGGCTCTTCACGCAATATTTCTGGCCTGGACCTCACGAGGCACTTCTCCACCGTGAAGAAAGCTGAGTTGTTCCGGAAGAACTTCCAGCTTCGCAAAATCATCTCTCCCAGGTATCTTCCCATCACCTTCTGCGAGAGTGAACCTTTGGAGAGCTTTAGGACAATAGAAAACTTAGGCTTGCTGGGATTCCTGAGCATAGAGAAGGCCATCTACCCTAACCTAGTCCGAGTCTTTTATGCTAACCTGAAGGTTGAAGATAATTGCATCATCTCTGAAGTGAAAAAGCAACAAATCAGGTTAACCATGGCAGAATGGTATAGGCTTACCAAGCTCACTCCTGATGGAGCTCAGTTCTGTGGAAATGCCAAAGTACGGGGGCATGAGTTTGAGCATAAGGTCGCTTCTTCTCTCCTTGATTAGGACCGGCTACCACCTCCCCGGTGATCCTAGACGCAGAATAATGGCCACCGGCCTCACTATGGAAAACGGGGTCCTCCACTACCTCTTGGTTCGTGGATTGATTCCCAGAGGAGGAATTACTCCTAAGTCCTCAAGGATGATGTAGTGGCATTATGGGCAATGACCACGGGGCACCCAATAAAGCGGGGATACTACATTCTAGAGCATATCTTTGGACATCAAGAAAAAGAAGAACTCTGCTCCCCCCTTCGCCATGTTGGTCACCACAATCCTTGAGTCTTGTCGCATTTCGGCCGGTCGAAGAGTCCAAGGACACCACTCAAAGGGACCCCAATCAATTGGGCTACATCGAAGAAGTTTCGGCTCTACAAGATGGAAGATAGGTGGCATTACATTACTCATGGCACATTTGGCCATATCCATCACGATCCCAGACGGTGATGATGAGGAGGCTCGAGTACCGCCGCTCTCTGCTCTGCTCCGGCTTCTCTTGATCTTCTGCTCCAAGAAATGCGCAATCGAGCGCCAACGTAAACACACGCATGGATCATATAGAGCAAAAGATCGACCATCTTGAGCGAGGATGGACTACTCAGACCAGGAGCTTGCCTCCATTCGTTCCCTCCTACGTGGACCTCCTGTTCCGAGAGTCCCGCCGCCGCTCTTTGCACCCCCACATCCCTCGCCCTCAGGATCCCATATCCTTCGCTGGTCCATCTGGAGTTCCTGCTGATGATGAGGAGCTTCTGGACTCTGACGACGATCTTATGCCCAGCGATGATGACATTGATCTAGGAGACTCTGCTGCGGATCCAGAGGGTGAAGTCTTCTGTGACAGCGAGGACACTGATAGTGATCATGGCCTTACGCCTTGATATTTTTTTTTCTTGTATTGATGACCACCTTGTACTTGTTTTGTTTTGACTTTGATTATATAAAATTGGTATACCTTTATAGTTATCTTTTGATTATTGCCTACTGGTTGTGAAATGTTTATTTGTACATGCTGATTATTAATACATGAACTTGTTTTCACTTTGAATGGTTGGCTGTTGGAATATTGATTGAACTTATCTTTGTGGTTTTTCTGTTATGGCAAACAATTGGGAATCATGAAATATAGCTGTCATGCTGTCCATTTTTTCTTCAATGCTTATGTCTTTTTGATAATGCCAACGGGGGAGAAAATAAGGAAAAATGAAATGTAATTAATGGTTGCATGAGTACGGGGGAGTTATTGACCTTTTAAGTTATTAAGCTTTTCATATGCAAAATCTAACCCAATATCATGCATAATCTCCGGGGACAGCATTGTACCTAAATGACTATGATATACAAATGCGAAAACTCTTTCTTTTTCCTATGATCAGTTTGTCATCATCAAAAAGGGGGAGAATGTGAATGCTTATGTCTCTAAAGCATGTCAAAAGGTTTTTGATGATAACAAAAGCAAAAGAGAAGATCAAGCACAAAAGGAAAAATCAAGATCAAAGAAAGAAGACAGAAGGTTTATTTAGTTATAAGACTTAGGATTTTAATGTTAAATGCTCTCAAGATTTCTCAAATGGTTTTTCAATATATATGATTTCAAAATAAATGGGAAATTTCAAAAATAAACATGGCTTTCAATAAGACTTGAGTTTCAACTTTAAATCTAACACTCTTAAAAGGATTTATGTTTAATCAAGTATCTTGAGGTGTTGGAAATGACTTACAAGCATTATTGGACTTGAAAAATGTGTTCAAAGGCCAATGTAATCGATTACATAATGTTTGTAATCGATTACACATCAAACAGAAGGTCTGTAATCGATTACATTGTAAATGTAATCGATTACAATCAAGTCAGAGGCTATGTAATCGATTACACAATATATGTAATCGATTACACAAAGCCCAGAAAGGCAAAGAACACGTTCGACAAGAAATGTAATCGATTACATTGATGTTGTAATCGATTACAAACAAAGTCAGAAGCCATGTAATCGATTACACAATATATGTAATCGATTACACAAACCCAGAAACTCAAAGAACACGTTCGACGAGCCATGTAATCGATTACCTGGATATTGTAATCGATTACACAGCAAGTCAGAAGTCATGTAATCGATTACATGAGCATTGTAATCGATTACAAGCAAAGTCAGAAGCCATGTAATCGATTACCTCAAGAATGTAATCGATTACACAAAGCCCGTGAAAGTTGTAAAACGTTGAAACAATAATGTAATCGATTACACCGAGATATGTAATCGATTACACGCATCCGACAACGTCCAACGGCTATATTAAATGCATTAAATGCATGCCCAACTACCTCCAACGGCTCTATTAATTGAGAAACTTATAAATACCAAAGTTGGGTTCTCATTTACGGTTGACCTTGAATCAGAAACTGATCATTATACTTCAAAACGTGAATCAATTCTTAAAATCATTTCTTGCTCTGTTTTCTGACTAAAAACGTGAAAAATCTTTGAGAGCATATTAGAGCTTCAATTTGTAAACACTTGCTCTAGAGAGAGCTTCTTCTATTTCAATCTTATACATTCTGATTAGTGAGGGTGAGGTATCCCTCAAGTATTGTAAGGTGAGGTATCCCTTGGAAAATAGAGGCTCAAGCTTTTGGGTGAGGTATCCCATCTTGTTGAGTGCTCAAGGTTGTAGTGGTTTTTCAAGCACTCATTGAAGCTTGAAGATATAGTGGAAAATCTCAAGGTGTTGCTTGGGGACTGGACGTAGATCACAAGTGGAGTAGTGATTGAACCAGGATAAATGATCTTGTGTTTGTTTCTCTAAACTCTCCTCTCGTTTATCTTTGTGCACTGTTTCATTGTTTTATTTGGATATTGTCTCCTTGGCTATTACGTTCATTAGTAAAAATGCTTAACTCATCTATTCAATTATCTCTGATCATTCAATAGCTTCAACGAAAATTGATTGTAAAACGATTTGCGAAAGATTTGTGAACTTATTTTTAACTACTCAATTCACCCCCCCTCTTGAGTATTGAGGCCACTTGGTAACAATAGTGTCGTCTATGCGGACACCTGTTCGTAGGACTTCGTGTCAAGTCGGACTTCTATTTTCTGAGGAGTCTGAGGAGGACCCATCTGAGGGTTCTACTGTGTAGTAATACTTGGGCAGTATGTTAGTTGAAATTAAAGTTTAACTATTTTGAGAGTCTAATTTGTAAATATTAAAATACGACAGTACTATGACTTGTATATATATGATGTATATTAATTTATGATGTTGTTGTAATGTTTTTATTTTTCGCTAGGTTTATCTTATTATCATCAAGAAATTTTACAACTCGTATTTATATTACAAGCACGATTTTCCAATGAAGGGGTAATTTGGTATTTGAGTAACAAGAAGTGTGACGCCCTAAGGAGGGTGTTACAGATATAATCCTTTTCACTTTATATGATGTAAATAATTATATGACTTAATGAATGACCTTCTTTTGACCATCTTCTGAGTTTCTTTTAAAATAGTCAAGCGTCATTTTATTTTTTTTATATAATATGAATTTGCTCATGTACATTCTCCAGCTTTATTAGAGTCAAAATTGTAATAAAAACTTGAAGTTATCGAATTAATAATTTTGATTTGATATAAAAAATGGTACTTTTGATTCCATATTAGATGTGAACTTCGAGTATGTTAATAATAGTAATTTCAATTTTATATCAAAATAATGATTTCAATTTTATTTGGAAATGATGATTTCGATTTGATGTCAAATGATTTGTTTCATTGATATAAAGTATTTCAGTTCATATGGTCTAAAAAATTATATGACTGAATGAATGACCTTCTTTTGACCATCATCTGAGTTTTTTTTAAATCAATCAAGCATTGTTTGATTTTTTTTATATAATATCAATTTCTTCAAGTATATTCTCTAGCATTATTAAAGTCGATATTGTAATAAAGACTTGAGGTCATCGAAATGATAGCTTCGATTTGATATCTGAAATGGTACTCTCGATTCCATATCAAAAGTGATGACTTCGAGTATGTTAGAAATAGTAATTTTGATTTTATATCAAAATGATAATTTCGATTTGATGACAAATAGTTTGTGGCATTGATATAAACCTTTTCACTTTGTATGATGTTAATAATTATATGACTTATTGAATGACCTTCTTTTGACCATCTTCTGAGTTTTTTTTTTAAATAGTCAAGCATTGTTTGGTTTTTTTTATATAATATGAATTTTCTCATGTACATTCTCTAGCTTTATTAGAGTTGAAATTGTAATGAAGACTTGAAGTTATCGAATTGATAATTTCGATTTGATATTAAATATAGTACTTTTGATTCCATATCAAAACTGAACTTTGTGTATGTCAATAATGTTACTAAGTGGCCTCAATACTCAAGAGGGGGGTGAATTGAGTATGTAAAATAAGTTCGTAAATCTTTCACAAATTGTTTGATAAATAATTTTTGTTGAAGCTATTTGATGATTAGAGATGATTGGATATATGAGATAAACACTTTTACTTATAAATGCAATAACCAAAGGAAACAATATTCAAGCAATTCAATAAAACAGTGCTCAATGTAAAGAGAAGGGTTTAGAGACAACAAACACAATGATTTATCCTGGTTCGATCACCAATCCACTTGTGATCTACGTCCAGTCCTCAAGTAACCGCCATAGATTTTTCACTATTTCTTCAAGCTTCAATAGGTGCTTGACAACCTTTACAACCTTGAGTACTCAACACTTTGGGATACTTCACCCTTATGCTTGAGCCTCTATTTCCAAGGGATACCTCACCCTTACAATTCTTGAGGGATACCTCACCCTCTCTAAACAGATTGTATAAGATTTAAATGGAAGAAACTCTCTCTAGAGCAAGTAATACAAATTGAAGAGCTATGGTATTTGAGATTCACACAAGTTTAAGCTTAAAACAGAGGATTTTGTGAAATAATGAGAAAAACTTGTTTAAAGCTCAGTAGTAAACTTTCAGATTGATAGTCTCTGTTTTTCTAACCTTCCATAGAAGCCCAACAACTAAATTTATAGTTAAGGGTCATTTAGTGCCATTGGTGGTTGACGTGAGCAATTAATGCTCATTAATATAGCCGTTACAAGCTTCTGTTTATTTTTCCATAACATAGACTAACTGGTTACTCAGGCCCCCTAATCGGTTAGGGGCCCTTTAAGCTTAAAGGAATTTATTCTATTTTGATAAATAACCGGTTAGGGATATGTCCTAATCGATTGGGACAACACAAAAATGGGTTCTGGTAAAGATGCTAACCGATTAAAGCTTCAAGCTAATCGGTTAGGACATAATCAAAATGATTTCTGAGTTAGAGAATAACCGGTTAGGTCTCTCACCTAATCGGTTAGGACAAAACCTTTTTGGCTTCTGAGTTATAGAATAACCGGTTAGGTCTCCTACCTAATCGGTTAGGACAAAAATATTTTGGCTTCTGAGTTATTAAATAACCGATTAGCCACTTTGCTTAATCGGTTAGGCATTTGATAAATAATGAGGTAAAGCCTCTGTTTGAACAAGCTAACCGATTAGGAGTTGGTCCTAATCGGTTAGGGGCCTTAGAATTTTGGCTCCTAACATTTACAGAAGCATTTTTGTGTTTATTAAAAAGCTGGTAAGTTCCCACAAAGGCTTATTTCAATTTTGGCATATACAAGGAGATTTACTTGAAAGAGGATATGAGATTTCAAAGAGTTGTTGCAAAAAACCTTTTGATTCTAACTTGAAAAACCATTTTGCAAATTCATTTTAAGGAAGCCATTTGAGCTTGAGGTGAATCCTTAATATACCTTTACATAAGATCTATAACCTACATGCTAAGCTTGAGTTTCCTTGTGACTTGATCATTGTGTTCTCATTACTTTCTTGTTTGTCGACATCAAAACCATTTGCATCTAGTCTATGTCAATCACATTCTCCCCCTTTTTGATGATGACAAACACTTATTGAGAAAAAGATTAGTTCAAATGATAATTGGAATTCATAATAGGATTTGGAGACTTACTCCCCCTCTTTTGTTCAAGAGGTGCTTGAATCAGAGATGCACAGCTCCCCCTTTGTTTTAGGATTCTAGGACCATTAACAGACAACACATTATCATAACACACATAGTTATTTTTCCTACTTTTCTCAATAAATAGAAAGCCCCTATCCTTCTCCCCCTTTTGTCATAATACAAAAAAAATCCAGTAAACTAGAAGCATGGGTCAAAGATATGTTCAAGATTAAATATGTTCAAAACATATGTTTAAGACTAAGCATTCAAAACATAATTAAATATGTTCAAGATTCAAAGCATGGGTCAAAGATAACTTTTAAGACTAAGCATAATTTTCAGAAACTCATAATCAATCATGCCATGTAAGTCTACCAAAATATCCAAAATATGATCACCAAGCATAGTCAAAATAGAGCTCAGAAGCAATTAGTGCAGCAATATAACTATGATAAAAACTGAGAGTCCATGCCTAATCCCCAGGGTCTTCGGGTGCTGGGAAGCGACGCTCGATCCTATCCAAGCGGTCCTCCATAGCACTTAACCGACCAAAAATTGCTGAGTTGCTATGCTCTTGGTAGGTTCGCAGATCCATAATGGCTGCAAGAATGTGGGCTTCACTTGTGGTTTCGGAGACGCTACTCATTTCTAGTGCCTCTTCCATAGGGACATCAGTCGTATCAACGAGAATTTCTTCTGGTGGTGCTCCTGTGACTCATGCATGACCATAAGTCCATTCGCCATTGACGTTCTTCATGTGCATTCTATTAAGAGAGGCAAGGCCAAACTTATGAGGGCCTGCAGTGTTTACAATGCCATCATCCAATAGGAAGCTTATGGTGGTCTAGGATTCAAGCAACCAAAAGGGCATACGGAAGATCCATAACTGCCTTGTTTTTAGCTTTCATCATATTATATATAATGTAAAAAGGTCAGTTGATCTTTATGCGTTCCTTGAGAAGCCACATCAGGAAGATGTCTTCCTCTTCAACCAGGGCATAGTTACTTGCCCTTGGTGCGATGATATGAGTGACAATGAAATGAAGAAGACGATCATGTATCTTCAAAAGGCCGGTAGTAAAAGTTCCCTTTGTCATTTGAACACCAGGCTGAAACATGCCCATGACGGCTTGATCTCTCTTATAATTTTCCCATGAGCCATATTTTTCCAATTTGAGCTTTTCACCAGAGTGGGAAAGATCAAACAAAGGAACTCACTCACTGGGATTCACAACAATTTTGTGCTTTTTAACTTCAGAAATCAAAGTTCCACCCTTAATAGATAAATTGCAGGAGAAGACTTTAGTAGGTTCAAGATAGAAATACCCTGGATTGGTGGTGATGAGAGTTCTCAACCCATGGAATTCAAGAAGCTCTGTAAGAGAGGTGAATCTTTCTGTGACGAAAAACTCTCAGTCCATCCATTTAGGTGAGATGATGCATCTTGCATGAAATTCCAACTGATATTTCTTCATCTGAGCAAGGTCAATGAAGTATCTTCCGAGATTCAAAGCAACTGGAAAATCTAGGTCAGTGTCAGGAGGAGTTGTTTCCTTTGGGACATTGGGATTTTTGGTGCGTGACCTTTTGGGGAAGGAAAAGCTGCTGGCCATGGTGGGGAATGGAGGCTTAGGGCACGGTGGAGGGGAGAGAGAGTATGAGGGAGATGAAAATTTTAGAAGAAAAGTGGAATTTTAATTTGAGAAAGATGATGGAAAGTGAGGGAGTATGAGAAAAATGGGGTTTAAAGGCTGAATCTATGGTGGTTTTATGGTGAAGGATGAATGTGAGGGAGTAGGTGTGAGAGAGCTTGAGAGGAAGAAGATGATAATGGGGGTGAGGGTGCGTGAATGGAGAGAACTTCGCTGCTGGGGGATGTTTAAGGGGGGTGTTCTAACTGGTTAGGAAAGGTGGGTAACCAGTTAGGGCTATTGGAGTTAAGCCACTGTGTTCTCCAATAACCAGTTAGGATGGGTGGCTAACTAGTTAGTATGCTAAGTCAGAGCGCACAAAATGGAATTCAGAAACAGGGTAACCGATTAGGGATTGTTTGCTAACCGGTTAGGCAAATCAATTTGCAGATCACGGTTTGAGCTAACCGATTAGGGGCAATTGGCTAACCGATTATTTTGTTTGACAGAGAGCACGAAGTTGCTTCCAAACACAGGGTAACTGGTTAGAGGCCATGCCTAATCGATTATTTGGTCATGACAGAGAGCTCCTCAGGGTTCCAAAACACTTCCAGAGGCCAAACGAAATTACATTTTCTTCTATTACTTGATCATTTCACTGATAGCACTAGAACAAATTCATGGGAATAATCCTTTGAGCATATGAGTTCAAGTCTTCTTGAGGTTCATTTTGGCTTGACTTCATTTACATTTAGAAACAAATTCATCCCAATATCAGATCAAGTAAGAGGAACTTCAGGGATCATTTTTCACAGTAGGAACTTGAGTTTTAAGATTGGGGGACTTAAGCATGAACTAAACTCCTGCAAAACAAAATAAGGGGACACTCCGACGCTCAAGTTAGTATTGGATTTAAAAGAGATTAACATCGAAACAATGATATTATACAGTAGAGGAGCAAAATAGGTATCATAGAAGATAAGTTATGCAGCAAGTAATCAACTTATGCATGATTGATCCAATATTCCGAGTTCATTTCTTATATAGAAGAATACTTCTTTGGCTAAGGTCTTAGTGAAAATGTCAGTTAGTTGCTTAGTGGTTTCCACAAATTCAAGCATGCAATCACCCTTTTGAACATGATCTCTAATGAAATGATGTCTTATTTTAATATGTTTAGTCCTAGAATGCAAAATGAGATTTTTAGACAAATTAATTACACTAGTATTATCACATCTTATAGGGATGTGATCAAGCTCAAGACCATAGTCCAAGAGTTGTTGTTTCATCCAAAGGATTTGGGCACAATAACTCCCAGCTACAACATATTCAGCTTCAGCTGTAGACAATGCCATACTATTTTGTTTCTTGCTATGCCAAGAAACTAGTGAGCTTCCAAGTAAGTGGCATGTCCTACTAGTGCTCTTCCTATCCATTTTGGATCCAGCAAAATCAGAATCGGAATACCCAATAAGGCTACATGAGGCACCCTTAGGATACCACAAACCCATTTGTGATGTGTCTATTAGGTATTTCATTATTCTCTTAACAGCACTTAGGTGTGATTCTTTATGATTAGCTTGATATCTAGCACATATGCATGCACTAAACACTATATCAGGCCTACTTGCAGTGAGATAAAGGAGTGAGCCAATCATACCTCTGTATTTGGTAATTTCTATAGACTTACCTCATTCATCCTTGTCCAAATAGCAAGAGGTGCCCATAGGAGTAGCCACATGCTTGGCATTGTTCATTCTAAACTTCTTGAGCAGCTCTTTGCAATACTTGGATTGGCTTATGAATGTTCCTTCTCTTGTTTGCTTGATTTGGAGACCAAGGAAGAAGTTGAGCTCACCCATCATGGACATCTCAAACTCACTTTGCATAATATTTGAAAATTCTTTACAAAGAGAGTTGTTAGTAGCTCCAAATATAATGTCATCAATATAGATTTGAACTAGAAGTATGTCATGCATTTTGTGTTTTATGAAAAGTATAGTGTCAACTTTGCTTCTAGAAAAACCTTTTTCTAAAAGGAATTTGCTCAACTTTTCATACCAAGCTCTAGGAGCTTGTTTCAAGCCATACAAGGCCTTTTTCAGTTTAAAAACATGGTTGGGCAATTCAAAATCCTCAAAACCAGGAAGTTGTTCCACATACACTTCTTTTTGTATAAAACCATTTAAAAAGGCATTTTTGACATCCATTTGATAGAGTTTGAAATCCATGTGCAAGCATATGCAAGTAACATTCTAATGGCCTCTAATCTAGCTACGGGAGCATAAGTTTCTTTATAGTCTATGCCTTCTTCTTGATTATAACCCTTAGCTACAAGCCTAGCTTTGTTTCTTATTATTAGGCCTGTTTCATCAAGTTTGTTCCTAAAGACCCATTTGATGCCAATTATGGGATGATCATTGGGCCTTGGAACTAATTCCCAAACTTGATTTCTCTCAAATTGATTTAGTTCTTCTTGCATGGCCAAGATCCAATGTTCATCATTAATGGCCTCATTTATGTCTTTAGGTTCAACTTGAGAGACAAAAGCTAAATGATTACATGCATCTCTAAGTGAGTTTCGAGTGATTACCCCTTTTGATACATCACCTATCACCTTGTCGAGAGGGTGATATCTTGATGTCCTCCATTCTTTAGGTAGGTCCATGATTTCTGAATCCTTTTGCCATGAGTGATCAAGGAGTATCTCTTCTTGCTTTTTGGGCTCTTTCTCTTGATTTTCCAAGTGCGTTTTTCTCAAGATTTCTGCAACATCATCAACAAGCTCCTTTCTCGACTCATTTGGGTTAGTTTCATCAAATGCAACATGTATAGACTCTTCTATGGTCATAGTTCATTTGTTATAGACTCTAAAGGTCTTACTATGTATAGAATAGCCAATGAATATTCCCTCATCAGATTTTGCATCAAACTTTCCCAAGTTATCTTTTCTATTATTTAAAACAAAACATTTACATCCAAAGACATGAAAATATGACACATTTGGCTTTCTTCCTTTGTACAATTCATATGGGATTTTCTTTAAAATTGGCTTTATTAGGACTCTATTCATAACATAACAAGCGGTGTTAACCGCATCCGCCCAAATGTACTTAGGAAGGTTGGCCTCATTGAGCATAATTCTTGCCATTTCCTCTAAAGATCGAATTTTCCTTTCTACAACACCATTTTTGTTGAGGTGTTCTAGGGGCAAAAAAATTATGCTCAATGTCATGTTCATCACAAAACGTTTCAAATTCATGATTTTTAAATTCACCACCATGGTCACTTCTTATGGATGCAATACAAAAACCTTTTTCGTTTTGGATAACTTTGGCAAGCTTTTTAAATGATTGAAAAGTATCATTTTTGTGGGCCAAGAATGATGTCCATGTAAACCTAGAAAAATCATCCACAATCACTAATGCATAGTAATTCCCACCAAAGCTCATAGTTCTAGAGGGACCAAAAAGATCCATGTGCAAAAGTTGTAAAGGTCTAGAAGTTGAAACCATGTTTTTAGCTTTAAAAGAGACCTTTACTTGTTTTTCCTTTTGACATGCATCACAAAGTTTATCTTTTTCAAATTTAAGCTTTGGAAGACCAATTACTAGTTCTTTAGAAACCAATTTGTTTAAGTGATCCATGTGAATGTGAGCAATTCTTCTATGCCATAACCATGAATCATTTTCTGTACTCATAAACCATTTAGCATCATTTGAGGAGATATCATCGAGACTAATCATATATATATTATTGACCCTATGACCAACAAACTTAACTTGCTTATCATCCTTTCCCTCAATTATGCAATAAGAGGAATCAAATATAACTCTATTGCCTTTATCACATAATTGACTAATGCTAAGCAAATTATATTTAAGTCCTTCAACAAGCAAAACATATCAATAGATAATGAAGGGATCTTACCAACTTTGTCAATTCCAAGAATCTTCCCTTTATTGTTATTACCATATATGACATGACCATGTTTCTTGTGGGTAAGGGAGGAGAACTTAGAGCCATCACCGGTCATGTGCTTGGAGCAACCACTATCAAGATACCAACTTGAGCTTTTGGTATTCAAGCACACCTATAACACACATTCAAATTTTAACCTTTGGTACCCAAATTATTTTGGGTCCTTGTGTGTTAGAATTAGGTATAGTGCCTTTAGGAACCCAAACTCTTTTGATTCCAACCTTGGTGTTTATGTTCTTTCTAACATTGTAAGTGGATGCACTATGCCCTTTCTTACCACAATGAAAACATTTGACAAAGGGACTACTTGAAGTTTTTGAGGAAACAAAGAAGTTCTTATAAGACTTTTGATGGTTGTTTGGATTAAATCCCAAATCAGCTTTTTGAAAAATACATTTTTGTCTCCCTAACAACACATTCAAGTTATCTCTTCCAAAAGTGAATTTTGCAAGAGTGTTGTTCAAATCTTCAATTTCTTTTTCAAAAGCTTTGCATGATAAACAAGGTAATGATATGGATGTGTTATCATGTGAGGAACAAGTCATGCATAATGAATTAGAATCAATAAGTCCTAAGGTCTCATTTTCAATCTTAAGCTCATTTATCTCTTTATTTAAAGTAGAAACTTTGTTTACCAATAAGGAAATTGTTTTGTTAGAGGACAAAACCATTTTTGTGAGTCTCAAAGATTCATCATGCAATTCTTGAAAAGCATCTTGCAATTCATCATATGAAGGTAGAGATTCTGAGTTTAAAGAAGTTACCTCGGTGTCGCTCTCTTCACTTTCTTCTCCTTGAGCCATGAGACAAAGATGAGCTTCTTCATTCTCTGAACTATCGGAGGAGCTCAAGTCATTGTCCTCCTAAGTTATGTATGCTCTCCTTCCTTTCTTTTCTTTGGAAGGCCTTTTCTCAAACTTCTTCGTCTTCTTGAGATACATAGGACACTCTATTTTCATGTGTTCCGGTTTTCCATATTCATAGCATTTTGAAGGAGTAGAGGATCCTTCTCCTTTGTGATACACTTTCTTTTGAGGAAAGGGTGGTATTCTTTAATATATCTTCTTCTTTAGGAATCTTTCAAACTTTCTCACAAGGAGACTAAGATTCTCCTCACTTAGTTCAACACTTTCAGCATCCTCTTCACCATCTTCATCATCATCTTCAATTGTAGAGGGGGTGACTTTGAGTACGATTCCCTTCTTCTTTTTGTCATGCTCTTTATTTTGATTGAGCCTATTTAGTTCCAGCTCATGTTCTTGAAACTTTCCGAATAAAGTGGATAGAGACATTGTTGATAAATCTCTTGATTCCACAATAGCCGTTACTTTGGGTTGCCAATTCCTGCTTTGACATCTCAAGACTTTGTTAATAAGATCCTCATTAGGAAATGTCTTTCCCAATGAGATAAGATGATTAATAATATGAGTAAACCTCTTTTGCATATCTTGAATACTCTCACCTTGGTTCATTCTAAATAATTCGTATTTATAAGTAAGAGTGTTTATTCGATATCGTTTTACCTCACTAGTACCTTCATGAGTTACTTGTAGGGTATCCCATATTTCTTTTGCGGTCTTGTAATTTGACACCCTAAAGAATTCATCATACCCCAAGGATGTGATGATGATGTTCTTGGCTCTCAAATTGTATTGAACCTTCTTTTTATCATCATCGGTCCATTCATTTCTAAGTGTATTAATTTTCACACTATCTTTAGTTTGTGTTGGAACAAAAGCACCATTTTCAACGGCATCCCACACATCTAAGTCAAAAGCTTCAATGAAAATTTTCATCCTTTCTTTCCAATAGGCATAACCATTCCTATTGAAATAAAGAGGTCTGTTTATAGAAGAACCTTCATTTGAAAAACCATTTGAAGCCATCACTTCTCTTGAAGCTGCTAAGCTCTTTATACAAGAGTCTAGCTCTGATACCACTTGTTACCAAGTGGCCTCAATACTCAAGAGGGGGGTGAATTGAGTATGTAAAATAAGTTCATAAATCTTTCACAAATCGTTTGATAAACAATTTTCGTTGAAGCTATTTGATGATTAGAGATGATTGGATATATGAGATAAACACTTTTACTTATAAATGCAATAACCAAAGGAAACAATATTCAAGCAATTCAATAAAACAGTGCTCAATGTAAAGAGAAGGGTTTAGAGACAACAAACACAATGATTTATCCTAGTTCGATCACCAATCCACTTGTGATCTACGTCCAGTCCTCAAGCAACCGCCAGAGATTTTCCACTATTTCTTCAAGCTTCAATAGGTGCTTGATAACCTTTACAACCTTGAGCACTCAACACATTAGAATACCTCACCCTTATGCTTGAGCCTCTATTTTCAAGGGATACCTCACCCTTACAATTCTTGAAGGATACCTCACCCTCTCTAAACAGATTGTATAAGATTTAAATGGAAGAAACTCTCTCTAGAGCAAGTAATACAAATTGAAGAGCTATGATATTTGGGATTCACACAAGTTCAAGCTTGAAACAGAGGATTTTGTGAAATAATGAGAAAAACTTGTTTAAAGCTCAGTAGTAAACTTTCAGATTGATAGTCTCTATTTTTCTAACCCTCCATAGAAGCCCAACAACCAATTTATAGTTAAGGGCCATTTAGTGTCGTTGGTGGTTGACATGAGCAATTAATGCTCATTAATATAGTCGTTACGAGCTTCTGTTTATTTTTCCAGAATATAGACTAACCGGTTAGTCAGGCCCCCTAATCGGTTAGGGGCCCTTTAAGCTTAAAGGAATTTATTCTGTTTTTATAAATAACTGGTTAGGGATGTGTCCTAATCGCTTAGGACAACACAAAAATAGGTTCTGGGAAATATGCTAACCGATTAGAGCTTCATGCTAATTGGTTAGGACATAATCAAAATGATTTCTGAGTTAGAGAATAACCGGTTAGGTCTCTCACCTAATCGGTTAGGACAAAACATTTTTGGCTTCTGAGTTATAGAATAACCAGTTAGGTCTCCTACCTAATCGGTTAGGACAAAAACATTTTGGCTTCTGAGTTATTAAATAACCAATTAGCCACTTTGCCTAATCGGTTAGGCATTTGATAAAGAATGAGGCAAAGCCTCTGTTTGAACAAGCTAACCGATTAGGAGCTGGTCCTAATCGGTTAGGGGCCTTAAAATTTTGGCTCCTAACATTTACAGAAGCAGTTTTGTGTTTATTAAAAAGCTGGTAAGTTCTCACAAAGGCTTATTTCAATTTTGGCACATACAAGGAGATTTACTTGAAAGAGGATATAATATTTCAAAGAGTTGTTGCAAAAAACCTTTTGATCCTAACTTGAAAAACCATTTTGCAAATTCATTTTAAGGAAGCCATTTGAGCTTGAGGTGAATCCTTAATATACCTTTACACAAGATCTATAACCTACATGCTAAGCTTGAGTTTCATTGTGACTTGATCATTGTGTTCCCATTACTTTCTTGTTTGTCGACATCAAAACCATTTGCATCTAGTCCATGTCAATCACAAATAATAGTAATTTTAATTTTATATCAAAATGATGATTGCGATTTCAAGTCAAATATTTTGTGCCACTCATGTAAAGTATTTCACTTTATATGATGTAAACAATTACATGACTTAATGAATGACCTTCTTTTGACCACCTTTTGAGTTTTTTTTTTTATAAAACAGTCAAGCATTGTTTGATTTTTTTATATAATAAGAATTTGTTCATGTACATTGTCTAGCTTTATTAAAATTGAAATTCTAATAAAGACTTGAAGTCTTCGAAATGATTCTTTCGATTTGATTTCTGAAATAGTACTTTTGATGCCATATCAGAAGTGAAGACTTCGGACTAGTCAAAAATGTAACACCCCAACTTTTGGGATAATTATAATATTGTCCTAAAATGTACTATTTTGTGAATTCTGTGAGTAGTAAAATGAATTTGACTATTTCGGGAGTGTATTTGATTGTTGTATGTGATTTGCTCCGAGCCAGGGAAATAATAATTTTTTTGCCAAAAAAATCTTATTTTAATTAATTGGAGTGGGGATCTTACTAAACCCAATTCTGATTGATATATATATATATATATATATATATATATTAATTTTGTAATTTTAAGGATTTAATTGTGCAATAAAATAATTTTATATTATTATAATATTATTTTATATTACAGTATCTACTGTCTCAAAAACAGTAGAAATCTGCTTCGAATTGACCATAGACTCTTAAAAGTCTGTGGGACCTACGTTTAGGAAAAGCAGTCAACGATTCTGACTGGACAAATTCTAAACCAATGGGAGCGAGTCAACGAAAGTGGCTTGACTTTTTGAACTAATAGGAATAGGTCAACAAAAGGAGCATGGACTTTAATATGGACCGTTGGATGAAAACTTAGTTAGGAAGCCATTAACCTTAACCGTTGATCAAATCAATGGTGAGATAAGAATTCAAGTTTTATGACTAATCAATATCTACCTTAGATTACATCTAGGGCTAGGAATTAAAGATGAAACCAATGGTTAAGATTAAGTCAAACATAGTGGCTTGAATTTGATTAGTAGCTAATTAAACCTAATTTGGTTAATCTAATTACCTAATTAGCAAACTAAGTGAACTAGCTTAGTTATTAATTAGTTATATTCTAAATACTTATTAGATATCCTAATATTGTTTAAAGGTTATGATATATGCTAATATATGTTAAACTAATTAGTTATAAAGTTAGAATGTTAATTAAGTGTTAATAGGATATTTAACCTAATTAATTGTCTACTTAATTAGCATGTAATTAGCTTGTAATTAAAACTAATCCAAACCCCTAAACCCATGGGAACCCCACGGCCATGGAGGCCAAGAGTCACAAGTTCTACATGGTTCTTGAACTCTCCAAAATGACATAAGCCATGTGCACCATAATGTGAACACTATTAGATATTTACTATCTAATTTAGACACTCAACCTCACCACACACTCAACCTCGCGGCAGCCCCCTCATTTTTACACTCAATATTTACTTTTTACACTTATCATATTCAAGCTTTCATTTTCTCTCAAAACACCAAGAAACCAAGCAAAACTTTCTCTTCCATTTTCTTTCCCATTTTCGGCCAACACCCAAACCCACACCACCGATCTTCTATAATTTTACCTCTTAGCTTTTCTTAAACCCAAATCATATTCTAAACACTTTTCCTTCACAAGGTTTTGCCAAAAACCCACTCTATCTAGTTCAAAATCCAACCTTTTGTTCACTTTCAAAAGGGTAAGTTTTGATTCTTTGGTTCAAAGTTTGATTTTTAATTTTCCTAACCATGATTGTTCCATGGTTTTTCAATTTTGATCCTTGTATATGTTTTTACTAATTGTTTAAGAATTATTAGGATTTTGTGTTGATTTTAAAGAAAACAAGGAGAAGGAGGAGACTAACCGAGTATTGTCTTCAAGAAGTAAGAGGGAGATTTAATCTCATCAACCCTAAGTGGTGATGGGAAAATAGATTTGTTTGTGTGTACCGAATCCATAAGGATTCATTTGTGTGGTTGTTTATTATTTTTATTATTTGTGTGATTATTTAAATACTTTCCTATTTGTGATTATTTGTGTTATGTATGTCTATAGCTTAAAATATAATGTATGTATATTGTATGTGTTTATAGTTGTATGTGTTTATAATTGTATATTTATTAAAGTAGGATGTGAATAACATGTAACGATTTGTATGAGTGTTCCAAAGAATACAAAGAGGCTCACGGCCTGATCATTAAAGAGAGAACCAACATGTTCTCAACCATTTTCTAAATCCATGATTTAAGGAATCTAGGTAAAATAATAAAGCTAAGAATGATTTAGGCTAAATTATGGCCAACATGCCATTTAACGTATAATTGAATGCCACTTTATTTTTCTAAGAAGAAACTGATTCCCAATGAATCACTGAAAGATAAAATAAATACACTTAGTTAGAAATTCTAGATTTAGCAGAATTTATTATAAGCAAGAAATAAAGTGAACGATTGAAAAATACTAACGTAGAGCTCACTCTCTAAGTTTTGAAGCGCGTTAGCAAGTTTCAAATTGTAACTATTGGGTAAGATTAAAATAAAAACAAAATTTAGAGGAACACGTTAAAAATACCTTATACTGATTTTATAGGAAAAATATTGCCAAAATTTACTAAAATCAGACGATTAAAATGAAAAGATTCCATACTATATTTATAACACAAGGAAAATACTCTACGTATTTTAAATGTACTAGATAGAGTCTACACATATGTAAAATAATAATTTTAAGCTATACGATTAAGAAAATGAATTAAAAATCTTACGCGATTGTGAAAATGATTTAAAAATAATACGCGATGTTTAAAAATGTCAAAATATCTTTACGCGGTTTAAAAATGTTTATGAAAATGACGAGATTGTGAAAATGCAATAAAATTTCTACGCGATTAAACGATATAGCGAGTTTTGCTGTCAGGCCAAAGTGGTGGACCCAGACATGTTGTGAGATAGTACTGTCATTTGGGACAAGCTATATTTTGGTATATTGTGACTAAGGGCGTTTTCATAATTATGGTAAAATATTGATATTAAGGGTATTTTTGTAATTTTAGATCATGCTTATAGTGTTGTGCCAATTTGGTTGATAATTGGTGATTGATTGATGAGACAAATTACACCGTGTTTTGGTGTGATAGGCGTAGTGTGGTTCATTATATGAACTTGGAGGCATTAGTGTGCGGAGAATTCCACATGGGGACAGTGAGTTGCTCCTCTGGGCCGTGGGAACAGGCAACACACTAATGGTCTCGACAAGCACTGTTCTTAGTCGAGATCTTGAGGGATTACTATGTGTTATGCCTGTAGTGCACGATGTATTGACTGTGTACTACTACACAATGTTTGGATTGTGGGCTATAGACACAACGTTAGACAGTGCAATAGTTTGGTTGGGCAGCCATGAAGTAATATTAATTCTATTCAAATCATTCGCTCAGATATCCGTGTTTACCTCCATGGAGTAGGAACGAATCGGTGTGTGTTCATGCATTATCTGCATTTTACTGTTTACCATAATCTGTGATAAAATGTATGATCTATTGCTTTAATATATTATGCATGATAATGTGGTATGTACTATTATGATATATGTATTGTATTATCGTTTTCTTTATTGCCATGCGGGTAATGATGTAGATTGTCTCACCTCTTTATATGTTTTCTCGATATTATTATATTATATCCATAAAGAGTTTGAGGAAGAAGAGGAACAGCCTCTTGAGATACAGTATCTGGACGAGCGACAGCCGGGTGAGCTGTACGAGGAAGAAGAGCCAGTAGATTATTCTCACCATTAAGACTGATCTTGAGATCATGGCATTTCCAGGATTTTTCGGGTTTGTGAGACTTGAGTTTCACGGAGGTTCGAAGGCCTGGCGTATGCGAGTGGATAGAGGAACAGTTGTCTACGTGGGATGTCTGACTGTGTCCCTGTGTAGAGAGTATAATGGAGATGTCATATTTACTACTATGTTATATTTACATCTAGAGTTGCCACTGACTCTTAGGCGTTACTGGCAAGGAATATTCCATGTGCCTAGTGAGCTCAGTAGTGAGTCAACAGCCCGGACTCGTGTCCATAGAGCTGTAGGATCTCCAAGATGTCAACTTTTCGATGATCTTTCTGAGGATGATCCATCGAAGGGTTAGAAATCTTTCGAGATGCACTTGGGCAATACTATGTTTTAGTTTTATGTTGTTTTTTACTGCTTTGGTAAATACTTGTAGTTGTAAATTATGTGTGTACTAAAGACAAATCATATGTATATTATGGTGTGATTATACTTTGTTTTATTTTGTGCTCTGTGTTATTTTATTTAATGTTATAAGTATAAAAAGAAAAAAAAATTACCACAAATATTAATTATGTACCAAATGTTTTACAATTTGGGTAAGAATGTTATTTTATTTTATTTTATTGCATCATAAATGTGACACTCCCACAAGGGTGTTACATTAGTTGGTATTAGAGCCCAAGTTAGAGTCTTTTAGGGTTGTGGTTAGGTCTGTTTTTGCTTGTGTTGTGTGATTCTCTGTGATTTGTTTTCGAAAGGTTACATCTGACATTGTTTTGTCTTGTTGAAGAAATAGGATGTCTGGAGAAAGAAGAACGCGTGCGAATGTGGAACGTGATGTGGATCCAATGATTGCAGCTGCTGAGGCTGTGCAGCGTATGGCAGAAGTGATTACCCAGCAAAATCAACGAGCAACTCAACAGCAAGATGCGACTGCTGATGCTCTGAATTTGTCTGAGTTTAGGCGCAACAACCCACCACAGTTTAGATGTGAGTTTGACCCTGAGAAGGCAAGTATTTGGATTCAAGACTTGGAAAGAGTATTCGAAGGAATGGGGTGCGCAGAGAATAGGAAGGTAACCTATGCAACATTTATGTTGAGAAGAGATGCTGAGAATTGGTGGAGAAATACCCACTAATTATTACAAGCTAAAGGGACTGAGATCACCTAGGAGGTGTTTAGTGAAGTATTTATGAAGAAGTACTTTCCTAGTACTGCCCGACATGCCAAGGAGATGGAATTTCTTGGTCTACGTCAGGGGAATATGACTATTGGAGAATATGCTGCTAAATTTGAAAGTTTGTCGCAATTCTCAAGGTATTTCCAAATCCGACCAGATGAGGTATGGAAGTGCCAAAAGTTTGAAGATGGATTGACGGTAGAACTGAGGCGAGCAGTGCTACCTATGAGAATGAGATAGTTTCCTGTTTTGATGGATACTTGTCGATGACTCGAGGAGTTGGAGCCGTCTCGAGATCTAAGAAATCGTAACTTTGGACCGATTAGGTTCCAAAGGGGAGGTAGTAGCAGTAATAACCGGTTTCAGCGAAAGCCTTATGCAAGACCATCGGGAAGTCATCCTCAACGTCCGTCTGTTGGGGGAAGTTCTAGCAATAACCAAGCTGGTCAAAGTGTGGTTACGCCGACATATTTTAAGTGTAGGAAGAGTGGCCATATATCTACAGATTGTCCGATCAAAGGAACGATCTGTTTCAACTGCAGAAAATTTGGACATGTTTCTAGGGATTGCACACAGCCGGAAAGGAAGCCTGCTGTGAGAAATGTCCGTGCTACTCAGCCGCGATCTGGAGGGCGAGTGTATACTATAACGGGAACTGAAGCTTCTCAATCTGAAGATCTTGTTCAAGGAGAAGGTGTCATTGAAGGTAATCACCTAACTTTGCTATATGATTCGGGTGCAACACACTCATTTATTGCATATGATTGTGCGGAACGATTAAAACTACATGTGTCTTCTCTGAGTTTTCAATTGATTATTTCTACACCAACTGCCAAGCCTGTTGTTACATCCAAAATATGTATGAATTGTCCTATTGTTATAAAGGATCGTATGTTTTCGGTCAATTTAATTTGTTTACCTTTTGTTGAGATAGACATAATACTAGGAATGGATTGGTTATCTTCTAACCATATCCTGATAGATTGTGTAAGTAAGACCATAGTTTTTCCTACGGAAGAAAGTTATGGATTCTTGACTGCTGTTAAAGTCAAGTCATTGTTGAGGGATGGAGCTCAAGATTTTATGTTGCTGTCTTCTTTAGAAGTCAAAAGTGAGAAGGATGTGAGTGCTATTCCTATCGTCAATGAGTTTCCAGAGATTTTTCCTGATGATGTACCCGGTTTACCACCGGAAAGGGAGATCGAGTTCTCTATCGATTTAGTACCGGGAGCAGGTCCTATTTCGATTACACCATACCGAATGTCGCCTGCAGAGTTGGCAGAGCTGAAGAAGCAATTGGAGGAACTATTGGAGAAATAGTTTGTGCGACCTAGTGTTTCGCCATGGGGAGCACCAGTGCTGTTAGTCAAGAAAAAGGATGGAACTTCACGTCTTTGCGTTGATTATCGTCAGCTGAACAAGGTCACTATAAAGAATAAGTATCCACTACCGAGAATTGATGACTTGATGGATCAGTTGAAAGAAGCCGCTGTATTCTCTAAGATAGATCTGCGATCAGGTTATCATCAGATTCGTGTCAAGGTCGATGATGTACCTAAAACCGCTTTCCGAACTTGTTATGGGCATTATGAGTATCAAGTGATGCCGTTCAGAGTGACGAATGCTCCTGCAATATTCATGGATTATATGAATAGGATTTTTCATCCATACCTAGACAGATTTATCGTTGTCTTTATCGATGACATTCTGATCTACTCTCAAAGTCAAGAAGAGCATGTTGAACATCTCAGTATAGTTCTCTAGATTTTGAAGGAGAAGAAGCTGTATGCAAAATTGGCAAAATGCGAGTTTTGGTTAGAAGAAGTTCAATTTCTAGGTCACGTAATTTCCAAGGAAGGTATTGCGGTAGACCCATCGAAGGTAGAGACTGTTTTGCAGTGGGAAAGGCCTAAGACAATGACTGAGGTTCGAAGTTTTGTTGGATTAGCTGGATATTACTGAAGGTTTATTGAAGGTTTTTCCAAAATAGCTAGACCACTTACACAACTCACGAGGAAGAGCCAAGCTTTTGATTGGACAGAGGAACGTGAAGCGAGTTTCCAAGAGTTGAAGAAGAGATTGACGACTGCACCAGTGTTAATTTTACCGGATCCTAACAAATCTTTTGAGGTGTATTGTGACGCTTTTTACTAAGGGTTAGGATGTGTGTTAATGCAGAACCGGAATGTGGTAGCTTATGCTTCAAGACAGTTGAAGGTTCATGAGAGGAACTACCCAACGCACGATTTGGAACTAGCCGCAGTAGTCTTTGCGTTGAAAGTATGGAGGCATTTTCTATATGGAGCTATGTTCAATGTCTTTAGTGATCACAAGAGCTTAAAATACTTGTTTGATCAAAAGGAATTGAATATGAGACAGAGGCGATGGTTGGAATTTTTAAAGGACTATGATTTTCAGCTTCAATACCATCCGAGAAAGGCGAATGTGGTAGCAGATGCCTTGAGCAGAAAGGTGGTTAGTGTTTCTACCATGATGATAAAGGAGGAGGAGCTGATTAATCAATTCCGAGATTTATGGTTATTAGTGGAATTGGTACCCGGAAAGATTCGTTTAAGTAAAGTTGTAGTTTTGAATGACTTGCTAGAAATAATCCGAGAGAAACAAGATGAGGATTTGTTTTTACAGAATGAAAAGGAATTGTTGAAGCAAGGTCATAAAGCAACAGTGGAAGAAGGATCTGATGGAATCTTGAGATTTGAAGGACGAGTTTGTATACCTGATGATCTCGAACTCAAGAAAGCAATTTTGGATGAAGCTCATACTAGTAATTTGAGTATGCATCCGAGGATGACAAAGATGTATCAAGATTTGAAGCGGATGTTTTGGTGGCCAAGAATGAAGAGAGATGTAGCAGAACGTGTGATGTCTTGTCTTGTCTGTCAGAAGGCAAAAGTGGAACATCAACGACCTGTCGGTATGTTACAACCTTTAACTATTCCAGAGTGGAAAGGGGATAGTATCTCGATGGATTTTGTTACCAGATTGCCAAGGACGAGAAAGGGTCATGATTCTATATGGGTTATAGTTGATAGGCTTACGAAGTCAGCACACTTCTTGCCGATCAATATTAAGTATTCATTGGAGCGATTAACCCAGATCTACATCAACGAAATTGTTAGACTTCATGGTGTACCTGCAAGTATAGTTTCTGATAGAGATCTGAGGTTTACGTCAAGGTTCTGGCAAAGTTTGCAAGAAGCTATGGGAACTAAACTGCGATTGAGTTCTGCATATCATCCGCAGACTGATGGCCAAACGGAGAGGACAATTCAGTCGTTGGAGGATTTGTTGCGTGCTTGTGTGTTAGAAAAACAAAGGAGTTGGGATGAATTTCTGTCTTTGATAGAATTCACCTACAATAATAGTTTTCACTCGAGCATAGGGATGGCACCCTATGAAGCTCTTTATAGACGACGATGCCGAACACCTTTGTGTTGGTATCAAGATGGGGAAAGTATGACTATTGGGCCTGATCTTGTGCAACGGACTATGGAAAAGGTGAAAATGATTCAGGAGAAGATGCAAACGACTCAAAGCCGACAGAAAAGTTATGCTGATAAGCGAAGGTGACCTCTGGAATTTGAAGAAGGTGATTATGTATTCTTACGAGTGACGCCTACAACTGGTGTCGGAAGAGTTATCAAGTCTAGGAAGCTTACTCCTAAGTTCATAGGGCCTTATCAAATTATTCGTCGAATTGGTCCTGTAGCTTTCCAAATAGCTTTACCGCCTTTTCTATCCAATCTACATAATGTATTCCATGTATCTCAACTGAGGAAATACATTCCAGATCCAACCCATGGTATACAGTCAGATGAAGTACAATTGAAGGATAATTTGACGTATGAAATACTTCCTGTTAAGATCGAGGACAGGAGAGTGAAACAACTTCGAGGGAAGATGATTGAGCTAGTAAAGGTGATATGAGATGATGTAACGGGAGATGCTACATGGGAGCTAGAAGATAGAATGAGGGAGCAATACCCTCAGTTGTTTGATGTATGATGAATTTCGAGGACGAAATTCTTATTAGTAGGGGAGAGTTGTAACACCCCAACTTTTGGGATAATTATAATATTGTCCTAAAATGTACTGTTTTGTGAATTCTGTGAGTAGGAAAATGAATTTGACTGTTTTGTGAGTGTATTTGATTATTGTATGTGATTTGCTTCGAGTCAGGGAAATAATAATTTTTTGGCCGAAAAAATCTTATTTTAATTAATTAGAGCTAGGGGATCTTACTAAACCCAATTCTGATTAATATATATATTAATCTCATAATTTTTAGGATTTAACTGTGTAATAAAATAATTTTATATTATTATAATATTATTTTATATTACAATACCTACTGTCTCAAAAATAGTAGAAATCTGCTTCGAATTGACCATAGACTCTTAAAAGTCTGTGGGACCCACGTTTAGGAAAAGCAGTCAACGATTCTGACTGGACAAATTCTAAACCAATGGGAGCGAGTCAACGAAAGTGGCTTGACTTTTTGAACCAATAGGAATAGGTCAACAAAAGGAGCATGGACTTTAATATGGACCGTTGGATGAAAACTTAGTTAGGAAGCCATTAACCTTAACCGTTGATCAAATCAATGGTGAGATAAGAATTCAAGTTTTATGACTAATCAATATCTACCTTATATTACATCTAGGGCTAGGAATTAAAGATGAAACCAATGGTTAAGATTAAGTCAAACATAGTGGCTTGAATTTGATTAGTAGCTAATTAAACTTAATATGGTTAATCTAATTACCTAGTTAGCAAACTAAGTGAACTAGCTTAGTTATTAATTAGTTATATTCTAAATACTTATTAGATATCGTAATATTGTTTAAAGGTTGTGATATATGCTAATATATGTTAAACTAATTAGTTATAAAGTTAGAATGTTAATTAAGTGTTAATAGGATATTTAACCTAATTAATTGTCTACTTAATTAGCATGTAATTAGCTTGTAATTAAAACTAATCCAAGCCCCTAAACCCATGGGAACCCCACGGCCATGGAGGCCAAGAGTCACAAGTTCTACATGGTTCTTGAACTCTCCAAAATGACATAAGCCATGTGCACCATAATGTGAACACTATTAGATATTTACTATCCAATTTAGACACTCAACCTCACCACACACTCAACCTCACGGCAGCCCCCTCATTTTTACACTCAATATTTACTTTTTACACTTATCATATTCAAGCTTTCATTTTCTCTCAAAACACCAAGAAACCAAGCAAAACTTTCTCTTCCATTTTCTTTCCCATTTTTGGCCAACACCCAAACCCACACCACCAATCTTCTATAATTTTACCACTTAGCTTTTCTTAAACCCAAATCATATTCTAAACACTTTTCCTTTACAAGGTTTTGCCAAAAACCCACTCTATCTAGTTCAAAATCCAACCTTTTGTTCACTTTCAAAAGGGTAAGTTTTGATTCTTTGGTTCAAAGTTTGATTTTTAATTTTCCTAACCATGATTGTTCCATGGTTTTTCAATTTTAATCCTTGTATGTGTTTTTACTAATTGTTTAAGAATTATTAGGATTTTGTGTTGATTTTAAAGAAAACAAGGAGAATGAGGAGACTAACCGATTATTGTCTTCAAGAGGTAAGAGGGAGATTTAATCTCATCAACCCTAAGTGGTGATGGGAAAATGGATTTGTTTGTGTGTACCGAATCCATAAAGATTCATTTGTGTGGTTGTTTATTGTTTTTATTATTTGTGTGATTATTTAAATGTTTTCCTATTTGTGATTATTTGTGTTATGTATGTCTATAGCTTTAAAATATAATGTATGTATATTGTATGTATTTATAGTTGTATGTGTTTATAATTGTATATTTATTAAAGTAGGATGTGAATAACATGTAACGATTTGCATGAGTGTTCCAAAGAACACAAAGAGGCTCACGGCCTGATCATTAAAGAGAGAACCAAAATGTTCTCAACCATTTTCTAAATCCATGATTTAAGGAATCTAGGTAAAATAATAAAGCTAAGATAGGCTAAATTATGGCCAACATGCCATTTAACATATAATTGAATGCCACTTTATTTTTCTAAGAAGAAACTGATTCCCAATGAATCACTGAAAGATAAAATAAATACACTTAGTTAGAAATTCTAGATTTAGCAGAATTTATTATAAGCAAGAAATAAAGTGAATGCTTGAAAAATATTAACGTAGAGCTCACTCTCTAAGTTTTGAAGCGCGTTAGCAAGTTTCAAAGTGTAACTATTGGGTAAGATTAAAATAAAAATAGAATTTAGAGGAACACGTTAAAAATACCTTATACTGATTTTATAGGCAAAATACTGCCAGAATTTACTAAAATCAGACGATTAAAATGAAAAGATTCCATACTATATTTATAACACAAGGAAAATACTCTACGTATTTTAAATGTACTAGATAGAGTCTACACATATTTAAAATAATAATTTTAAGCTATTCGATTAAGAAAATGAATTAAAAATCTTACGCGATTGTGAAAATGATTTAAAAACAATACACGATGTTTTAAAATGTCAAAATATCTTTACGCGATTTAAAAATGTTTGTGAAAATGACGAGATTGTGAAAATGTGATAAAATTTCTACGCGATTAAACGATACAGCGAGTTTTGCTGTCGGGCCAAAGTGGTGGACCCGGACATGTTGTGAGATAGTACTGTCAGGTGGGACAGGCTATATTTTGGTATATTGTGACTAAGGGCGTTTTCATAATTATGGTAAAATATTGATATTAAGGGTATTTTTGTAATTTTAGATCATGCTTATAGTGTTGTGCCAATTTGGTTGATAATTGGTGATTGATTGACGAGACAAATTACACCGTGTTTTGGTGTGATAGGCGTAGTGTGGTTCATTATATGAACTTGGAGGCATTAGTGTGCGGAGAATTCCACAGGGGGACAGTGGGTTGCTCCTCTAGCCGTGGTAACGGGCAACACACTAATGGTCTCGACAAGCACTATTCTTAGTCGAGATCTTGAGGGATTACTATGTGCTATGCCTATAGTGCACGATGTATTGACTGTGTACTACTACACAATGTTTGGACTGTGGGCTATAAACACAACGTTAGACAGTGCAATAGTTTGGTTGGGCAGCCATGAAGTAATATTAATTCTATTCAGATCATTCGCTCGGATATCCGTATTTAGCTCCATGGAATAGGAACGAGTCGGTGTGTGTTCATGCATTATCTGCATTTTACTGTTTACCATAATTTGTGATAGAATGTATGATCTATTGCTTTAATATATTATGCATGATAATGTGGTATGTACTATTATGATATATGTATTGTATTGTCGTTTTCTTTATTGTTATGCGGGTAATGATGTAGATTGTCTCACCTCTCTATATGTTTTCTCGATATTATTATATTATATCCATAAAGAGTTTGAGGAAGAAGAGGAACAGCCTCTTGAGATACAGTATCCGGACGAGCGACAACCGAGCGAGCTGTACAAGGAAGAAGAGCCAGTAGATTATTCTCACCATCAAGACTGATCTTGAGATCATGGCGTTGCTAGGATTTTTCGGGTTTGTGAGACTTGAGTTTCACGGAGGTTCGGAGGCCTGGCGTATGCGAGTGGATAGAGGAACAGTTGTCTACGTGGGATGTCTGACTGTGTCCCTGTGTAGAGAGTATGATGGAGATGTCATATTTACTACTATGTTATATTTACATCTAGAGTTGCCACTGACTCTTAGGCGTTACTGGCAAGGAATATTCCATGCGCCTAGTGAGCTCAGTAGTGAGTCAACAGCCCAGACTCGTGTCCGTAGAGCTGTAGGATCTCCAAGATGTCAACTTTTCGATGATCTTTCTGAGGATGATCCATCGGAGGGTTAGAAATCTTTCGAGATGCACTTGGGCAATACTATGTTTTAGTTTTATGTTGTCTTTTACTGCTTTGGTAAATACTTGTAGTTGTAAATTATGTGTGTACTAAAGAAAAATCATATGTATATTATGGTGTGATTATACTTTGTTTTATTTTGTGCTCTGTTTTATTTTATTTAATGTTATAAGTATAAAAAGGAAAAAAAATTTACCACAAATATTAATTATGTACCAAATGTTTTACAACTTGGGTAAGAATGTTATTTTATTTTATTTATTGCATCATAAATGTGACACTCCCACAAAGGTGTTACAAAAAATAGTAATTTTGATTTTAGATCAAAAACATGATTACGATTTGAAGTCAAAGTTTGCGCCATTGATATAAAGCATTTCACTTTATATGACGTAACCAATTATACGACTTATTGAATGACCTTCTTTTGACCATCTTCTGAGTTTTTTTTTTTTAAAACAGTCAGGCATTGTTTGATTTTTTTATATAATATGAATTTGTTCATGTACATTCTCTAGCTTTATTAGAGGCGAAATTGTAATAAAGGCTTAATGTTATCGAAATGATTCTCTCAATTTTATATTAGAAATTGTACTTTCGATTCCATATCAGAAGTGAAGAGCTCGAGTATATTAGAAATAGTAATTTCAATTTTATATTGAAATGATGATTTCGATTTGATATCAAAGTTTGTGCCATTGACATAAACCATTTCACTTTATATGATGTAAACAATTATTTAACCTAATGAATGCCCGTCATTTAAACATCGTCTGAGTTTTTTTTTAAATAGTCAAGCATTGTTTGATTTTTTAAATATAATATGAATTTGTTCATTTACATTCTCTAGCTTTATTAGAGTCAAAATTGTAATAAAGACTTAAAGTCATCAAAATGATAATTGTATTTTGATATTAGAAATGGATTGATCGGGTCTATTTGAGTAGTGATGACTTGGAGTATGTCAAAAATAGTAAGTTCAATTTTAAATCAAAATGATGATTTCGATTTGAAGTCAATTAGTTTGTGCCATTGATGTAAAGTATTTCAGTTTATATGATGTAAACAATTATATGACAAAATGAATGCCTTTATTTTGACCATCTTCTCCATTTTTTTAAACAATCAAGCATTTTTTTTAATTTTTTTATATAATATGAATTTGTTCGTATACATTTTCTAGCTTTATTAGAATCAAAATTGTAATAAAGGCTTGAAATCTTCAAAATGATAGTTTTGGTTTGCTATCCAAAAATGGAACTTTCGGTTTCATATAAGATGTGATGACTTCGATTATTCAGAAATAATAATTTCAATTATATATTGAAATGATTATTTCAATTTGATGTCAGTTTGTGTCGTTGGTATAAACTATTTCACTTTATATGATGTAAACAATTATATGACTTAATGAGTGCCTTTCTTTTGACCATCTTCTCGATTTTTTTTAACATAGTAAAGCATTGTTTGATTTTCTTTTATATAAAATGAATTTGTTCATGTACATTCTCTAGCTTTATTAGAGTCAAAATTGTAACAAAACGTGAAGTCATCAAAATGATAGTTTCAATTTGATATCAGAAATGATACTTTTGATTCCATATCAGAAATGATGGCTTCGAGTCTATTAGAAATAGTAATTTCAATTTTATATTGAAATGATGATTTCGATTTGATGTCAGTTTGTGCAATTAATAACTTTGATTTGCTATCAGAAATGAACATTCGATTCCATATTAGAAGTGATGACTTTGAGTATATCAAAAATAGTAATTTCAATTTTATATCGAAATGATGATTTCGATTTGATGTCAAATAGTTTGTGTCATTGATATAAAGCATTTCATTTTATATGATGTAAACAACTATATGACTAAATTAATGATCTTGTTTTGACAATCTTTTAAGTTTTTTTGTTTAAAATAGTCAAGCATTGTTTGATATTTTTTGTACAATATGAATTTGTCCATGCACATTCTCTAGCATTATTAGAGTCGAAATTGTAATAAAGGCTTGTAGTCATCGAAATGATACTTTCGATTTGATATTAGAAATAGAACTTTCAATTTCATATCAAAAGTGATGACTTCAGTTTGTCAGAAATAGTAATTTAAATTTTATATCAAAATGATGATTTCGTTTTGTTGTCAAATAGTTTGTGCCATTGATATAAACAATTTCACTTTATAATATATAAACAATTATATGACTTAATGAATATCCTTTTGACCATCTTCTGAGTTTTTTTTAAAATAGTCAAGCATTGTTAGAAATAGTAATTTTCATTTTGTATCAAAATGATGATTTCAACTGGATGTTAGTTTTTGCCATTGATATAAATCATATCACTTTATTTGTTGTAAACAATTATATGACAAAATGAATGACCTTCTTTTGACGATCTTCTGAGTTTTTTTTAAAATAATCAAACATTGTTTTATTTTTTATATATATAATATGAATTTGTTCTTGTACATTCTCTAGCCTTTTTAAAGTTGAAATTATAATGAAGACATAAAGTTATCGAAATGATAGTTTCAATTTGATCAGAAATTGTACTTTTGATTCCATATCATAAGTGACGACTTCGAGTATGTCAGAAATGGTAATTTCAATTTTATATTGAAATGATGATTTTCATTTGATGACAAATAGTTTGTGGCATGCATATAGACCATTTCACTTTAAATGATGTAAATAATTATATGACTTAATGAATGACCTTCTTTTGACCATCTTCGGAGTTTTTTGTAATAGTCAAGCATTATTTGATCTTTTTTATATATAATATTAATTTGTTCATGTACATTCTCTAATTTTATTAGAGTCAAATTTGTAAAAAAGACTTAAGTCATTGAAATGATTATTACAAATTGATTTCAGAAATAGAACTTTCGATTCCATATTTGAATTGATGACGTTGAGTATGTTAGAAATAGTAATTTCAATTTTATATCGGATTGATGGTATCAATTTCTTGTTGAAAAGTTTGTGCCATTGATATAAAGAATTTCACTTTACAGGATGTAAATAATTATCTGACTTAATGAATGACTTTCTTTTTACCATCTTATGAGTTTTTCTTAAAACAGTCAAGCATTGTTTGATTTTTTTTATATAATATGAATTTGTTCATGTATATTCTCTAACTTTATTAGAGTTGAAATTGCAATTCCATATCTAAAGTAAATACTTCGAGTATGTCAGAAATAGTAATTTCCATTGTCTATCGAAATGATGATTTCGATTTGATGATAGTTTGTGTCATTGATATAAATTGTTTTACTTTATATGAAGTAAACAATTATATGACTTAATGAATGATTTTCTTTTGACCATTTTCAAAGGTTTTTTTTAAAGAGTCAAGCATTGTTTGAATTTTTTTTATGTAATATGAATATGTTCATTTACGTTCTCTAGCTTTATTACATTCAAAATTAGAATAGAGACTTAAATTTATTGAAATGATACTGTCGATTTGATATAAAACATGAACCTTTCGATTCCATATTAGAAGTGATGACTTCGAGTATGTCAAAAATAGTAATTCCAATTTTCCATCGAAATGATGATTTCGATTTGATGACAAAGTTTGTGCCATGATATAAATCATTTCATTTTATACGATGCAACAATTATATGACTTAATGAATCCTCATCTTTTGACCATCCTCTAAATTTTTTTTTTGAAAATTGTCAAGCATTTTGATTTTTTATATATATAATATGAATTTGTTCATATACATTATCTAGCTTTATTAGAGTCAAAATTGTAATAAAGACTTGAAGTCATCAAAAAGACAGTTTCGTTATGATATAAAAAATGGAACGATCGATTTCATATTAGTAGTGATGAGTTTAAGTATGTCAAAAATAGTAATTTCGATTTTATATCAAATGATGTTTTCGATTTGATGTCAAATAGTTTGTGCCATTGATATAAAGCATTTCACTTTATATGATGTAAACAATTATATGACTTAATGAATGCCCTTCTTTTGACCGTCCTCTCAGTTTTTTTTAAAATAATCAAGGGTTGACTAATTTTTTTTTATATAATATGAATTTGTTCATGTACATTCTCTAACTTTATTAGAGTCGAAATTGTAATAAAGACTTGAAGTCATCCAAATGGTACTTTCAATTTGATATTAGAAATGGAACTTTTGATTCCATATCTAAAGTGAATACTTCGAGTATGTCTGAAATAGTAATTTTAATTGTATATTGAAATGATGATTTCAATTTGATGACAATTTGTGCCACTAATATAAACCATTTCACTTTATATTATGTAAACAATTATATGACTTAACGAATGACCTTCTTTTGACTATCTTCTGAGTTTCTTTTAAAATAGTCAAACATTGTTTGATTTTTTTTATGTAATAAGAATTTGTTCATGTACATTCTCTAGCTTTATTAGAGTCGAAATTGGAATAAAGACTTGAACTCATCGATGTAATACCCTAGAAAATCATGTTAGGCTGGTATATGGTTACAGAAGTAGCCTAATACTTACTTAACATGGCTGTGTAATTTTGTGACTTTCTGAACACGTTTAGGCACTTTGTTGTAACATTATGTGAGAAATATAGCTGTTATTTACTCTTGAAGTGGCTTAAACTGCTTAGTTAGTGGAAATAAATATGGAGAATTTGTTTCCAAGTCACAAATGTGAGAACTGTGCTACAGTTAAAGTTTGAGAATTTTTGGAGTTGGTTCTGCATTTTTTAGCATACTAGTTGTGTGTGTTAGTATTGATTTAACCCCTAGCTAATATGGAAATATCAATTTTTGGTGAAACATAATTTTTAATGAATCTTAGGATTTATTTTGAATCTATTGGGTTACGAAATCAGATTTAGAGAAATCTGAGTGTTCTTAGTAGATCGGGGTTTTGGTACCCAACCAAGAGAAGTCAAAATAAACTTTTCTTAATAAAAATCTCACAGTTGAGATAATTAGAGTCAGAAAATAGAGAAGTAGAAATAGAGAAGCAGAAACAGAGAAGAGAAAATGTAAAGAAAAGAAAGAGAAAGAGAAGGAAAGAGAGGAGAGAAACCAAGAGGAGGATCAACCATCAAGGGAAAGGATTCAAGTGGAGGCTTTGCTCCATCTTTATCATCAAGACCTTGAGGTAGGGGGAAAATATGTGTTACTTCATGACTTCATCTTCTTCATTGGGTTTATGGGGACTTGATGGGGGATATGGGGTTTTGAAGTGTGAGAATTGTGTTTATGTTAGTAAATGCATGAATCTTGTTAGAAAGCTTGAGAATAGTATGTTTTTAGGTTGCTATAGGCAATAGAACAGTTTTTCATGACTTGAACACCCTTGAATGTCATTTGTGAAGAAATTGGGGTTTTAGGGTGTAAATGGATGATTTAATCCAAGAATCTAAAATTTATGTTGTGAGTTGGTGTTTTATGTTTCCTTCATGTTTGTGAACTTGTTTGGGACTTAAAATCACCTAGAAATTGGTTTGGAATGGCCAAAATCCAGGAATTTAACCATTAGAACAGTGCCACAACCCTGCAAAATGAGTTGCAGAGTTTCTGGTTCAGTTACACAGCCCGTGTATGATTACAAGGCCTAGGCCATGTAACTCTTTGCTAGAAATTTCTCTCATAGACGATTACACGGCCAGGGCTATGTAATTTTACATGGCTGTGTAATCCCTCTCTGATGAGAATGAGCTCTTGTGGTCTTCATGAAAGTTGTAACTCTTTCTCTTATCTTTCCAATGCCACAAGAACTGCATCATTTTGATAATCGTAGCTCAAGTTATGCTCATTTTACTGTGCAAAGGTCAAGGTTGAGTTTGAGCAAAATACATTTTTGTTAGGAAATGCTTGATGTTTTGGCATCTTATAAGGTTAGGAGCCTTAGAGGGACCTTAGATGACCATATTAAGGTAGAATATCAAAGGGTAATGTGTTGGAACACCTTAGGCTTCCATAGTGTGGTGGAATGTCATAGGCAAGGGTAGGGCGCCAAGATGTCCATAGCAGATTTCATCAGAATCTTTATTTTGATGTTTTGATATTCTTAATTGTTAGAATCTTTTGTTTATGCCCAGTAGAGTGTGTTGAAACTCTACTAGGGGTAATGGAAGAAGTGAGAATGTATTAAGTCAAGTTGACTTGAAATGCTAATTACGAGAGGTAATTAGATATGACTATATATACATGTGAATGCTTATGTCTTGAAGCATATCAAATGGGTTTTTGATGATAACAAAGGCCAAAGTGAAGTTCAAGTGCAAAAGAGAAGATCAAGCGCAAAAGGAAAAATCAAGATCAAAGAAAGAAGTCAAGAGGTTTATTTAGTTATAAGACTTAGAACATTAATGTTAAATGCTCTCAAGATTTCTCAAATGGTTTTTCAATATATGATTTCAAAATAAGTGAGAAATTTCAAAGTTAAACATGGCTTTCAATAAAACTTGAGTTTCAATCTTAAATCTAACACTCTTAAAAGGATTTATGTTTAATCAAGTGTCTTGAGGTGTTAGAAATGACTTACAAGCTTTATTGGACTTGAAAAATGTGTTCAATGGCCAATGTAATCGATTACACGACGTTTGTAATCAATTACATAGCAAACAGAAGGCATGTAATCGATTACATGTGCAATGTAATCGATTACAAGCAAGTCAGAGGCCATGTAATCGATTACACAATATATGTAATCGATTACATCAAGCCCAGAAAAGCAAGAACACGTTCAAGGAGTCATGTAATCGATTACATAGATAATGTGATTACACACAAGTCAGAAGCCATGTAATCGATTACACCAAGAATGTAATCGATTACACATAAGTCAGAAGCCATGTAATCGATTACACCAAGAATGTAATCGATTACACGCAAGTCAGAAGCCATGTAATCGATTACACCAAGAATGTAATCGATTACACAGAGCCCAGAAAGTCAAGAACATGTTGGAACAACATATGTAATCGATTACATATATTGAGTAATCGATTACAAGAATCCTGACAACATCCAACGGCTATATTTAATGCATTAAATGCATGCCCAAACCACCCCAACGGCTCTATTAATTGAGAAACTTATAAATACCAAAGTTGGGTCTTTATTTGAGGTTGACCTTGAACCAAAAACTGATTACCAATACGTCCAAACGTGAATCAATTCTCAAATCATTTTCTTGCTCTGTTTTCTATCAAAAACGTGAAAAATCTTTGAGAGCATATTAGAGCTTTAATTTGTATTCATCTGCTCTATTGAGAGCTTCATTCTATCTATCATTATTGCTATTTAAAGAGGGTGAGGTATCCCTCTAGTGAAAAAGGGTGAGGTATCCCTTGTTGAAAAAAAGGTGAGGTATCCTTCAAAGGTGTAAAGAGGGTGGGGTATCCCTCAAAGGTTGTACAGGGTGAGGCATCCCTGTTTTGAGGCTCAAAGCACAAGGGTGAGGTATCCCAAGGTGTTGTTGAGTGCTCCAATCTGTAAAGGTTTTTCAAGCACCCGTTCAAGCTTGAAGTTTAGTGAAAAATCTCGAGTGGTTCGCTTGAGGACTGGACGTAGGTCACAAGGGGTGGCTGAACCAGGATAAATCCTTGTGTTTGATTCTCTCAACTCTATCTCTTTACATTTATGCATTTACTTTATATGCTTACTTGAATATTATTCATCTTGGTTTATTTAATTTGTGAGTGAAGTATTCAATTTTATTTATCTATTCACTTCAATTATCCAATAGTTTCAACGAAAATTGTTTAACAAATGTTTTACGAAAGATTTGCGAAAATATTTCATAAACTCAATTCACCCCCCCTCTTGAGTTTGAGGCCACTTGGCTAACAATACATATAATTTGTATTGTGATGAATCGAGGAATTGAGTTTCCCTAAGTGTGAGAATTATTCGTGTATGCTCTTTTAAGAGTGATAAGGTACTTTTAAACATATTTGATGATTAGTTTGTGAAATGAATTTGGAATGCATATAAATCTATTGTGAAACTAGTTATGGGAAGTAATTAGTAATTATTTTGCAAGAAATGTTTGAGAAACATAATGAGGTTTATAATATCCTCTTTGTATTGTTGAAAATCATAGATTGGTGAGTAATATCATCTTTATGTGATTGTTAAATCATAATGATTTGCAATACTAATTATAAGTACTTAATTAGTAATGATGATATACTTGATTGTATGTGATGCCTTATTGATAAGCGTGAGCCCCGTAGATGTGGGTGATTACTTTCTGATAAGTGTGAGCACTGTAGATGTGGGTGATCTATATTTAGGTATGGTGAATTGTATCCTTCCTATTATAGAGTTTGAGGATGGATTTCCTTATGCATTATCGATAACTGTGTAGTTGATGGACTTCACTACCCAGGGGAAATAGATTTTCTCTGTGATAATGACGTGGCTGGATGGACTTCTAGTGCTTGTTCAAGGTTATGGTTGGGACTTCCATCACTTTGTTCAAGTTTCATGCATTCATGACATTACCATGGGATTGGAGGTTCTTGGATGTAGTATCATGCATTATTCATTTTCATACTTAGGAATCTGCATAGACATAATCATTAGTCATAATTAAGCATATCATGGCAATTGTATGGGCGGTTGCTATCATGACATTTTCATGCATTGCAATTATATAGGCGATTGTGTGTTGTTGATATGGGGTGTTGTTGCTTCTATGATTGAAGTATCAATTCGATAATTGTGAATATTATTTGTTTGTACATATATATATGTAAATATGTTGGTATTGGAATACTTTTACTGAGATATGTTTTCTCACCCCGATTGTGTTGCCATGTAAATCCAGGTGAAAGTTCTTCGAAAGGGAAGAAGAAGATGTATGAGGATTAGCATAGCTTAGATGCTATTTTGAGCTGAGCATATATAAATGTTTTATATTTGCTTAGTTGTTTCAAGTTATGTATAACAGTATGCCTTGAGCCTGTGATGTATATATAACTTTTGCTTTCGTGACTCTCCATATTTACTCATTGTGTATGAACGATATGGGTTAGATGTTGATATATGTTAGTAGTAGCAGGGTCAATATTGGGTTATTCATTTATATGACGATATATTTGGGTAGCAAATATTGGGCTATTACAATCGAAATGATACTTTCGATTTGATATCAAAAATAAAAGTTTTGATTCCATATCAAAAGTGATGACTTCAAGTATATCAAAAATATTAATTTCAATTTTATAACAAAATGATGATTTTGAATTGATGTCAAAGTTTGCGCAATTGATATAAACCATTCCACTTTATATGATACAAACAATTATATGACTTAATGAATGCCCATCTTTTGACCATTCTTCAAGTTTTTTTTTTAAAAAAAAAAGTCAAGCATTGTTTTATTTTTTTATATAATATGAATTTGTTCATGTATATTCTCCAGCTTTATTAGAGTTGAAATTCAAATAAAGACTTGAAGCCATCAAAAAAATAGTTTAGTTTTGATATCAGAAATGGAATAATCGATTCCATATCAGTAGTGATTACTTTGAGTTTGTCAAAAATAGTAATTTCAATTTGACATCGAAATGATGATTTTGATTTGATGTCAAATAGTTTGTGCCATTGATATAAAACATTTCACTTTATATGATGTAAACAATGATATGACTTAATGAACACCCTTCTTTTGACCATCTTCTCAGTGTTTTTTAAACAGTCAAGCGTTGATTGATTTTTTTTATATAATATGAATTTGTTCATATACATTCTCTAACTTTATTAGAGTCGAAATTGTAATAAAGACTTGAAATCATTGAAATGATAATTTCTATTTCATATCAGAAATGGAACTTTTGATTCCATATCTGAGGTGAATACTTTGAGTATGTCAGAAATAGTAATTTCAATTTTTATATTGAAATGATGATTTTAATTTGATGTTAATTTGTGCCATTGATAATTTCGATTTGCTATCAGAATTGGAACTTTTGATTTGATATCAGAAGTGATGACTTTGAGTATGTCAAAAACAGTAATTTCGATTTTATATCGAAATGATGATTTCGACTTAATGTCAAATAGTTTGCACCATTGACATAAAACATTTCACTTTATATGATGTAAACAATTATATGACTTAATGAATACCCTTTCTTTGACCATCTTCTACTTTTTTTAAAAAAATAGTCAAGCATTGTTTGATTTTTTTATACAATATGAATTTGTTCATGCACATTCTCTAGCTTTATTAGAGTAGAAATTGTAATAAAGACTTGAAATCGTTGAAATGATAATTTTAATTTGTTATCAGAAATGAAACTTTTGATTCTATAGTAGAAGTGATGACTTCGAGTATGTCAAAAATAGTAATTTCGATTTTATATCGAAATGATGATTTCAATTTGATGACATATTTTGTGCCATTGATATAAACAATTTCACTTTATATGATGTAAACAATTATGTGACTTAATGAATGACCTTCTTTTGACCATCTTCTGAGTTTTTTTAGAACAATCAAGCATGGTTAGATTTTTTTATATATATAATATGATTTTTTTCATGCATTTTCGTTAGCATTATTAGAGTAGAAATTGTTTTAAAGACTTGAATTCATCGAAATGATAGTTTCGATTTAATATTAGAAATGGAACTTTCGATTCCATATCTGAAGTGACTACTTCGAGCATGTCAAAAATAGTAATTTCGATTTTATATTGAAATGATGATTTTGATTTGATGTCAATTTGTGTCATTGATATAAACTACTTTACTTTATATGATGTAAACAATTATATGAGTCAATGAATGCCCTTCTTTTGACCATCTTCTCTGTTTTTTTTAAATAGTCAAGCATTGTTCGATTTTTTTTATATAAAATGAATTTGTTCATGTACATTCTCTACTTTTATTAGAGTCGAAATTGTAATAAAACTTGAAGTTATCGAAATGATAGTTTCGATTTGATATCAGAAATGGTACTTTTGATTCCATATTAGAAGTAATGGCTTCGTGTCTGTTAGAATTAGTAAATTTGATTTTATATCTAAATGATGATTTCGATTTGATGACAAATAGTTTGTGGCATTGATATAAACTATTTCACTTTACATGATGTAAAAAAAATTATGACTTAATGAATGACCTTCTTTTGACCATCTTCCGAGTTTTTTTTGTAATAGTCAAGTATTGTTTAATTTTTTTTATATAATATGAATTTATTCATGTATATTCTCTAACTTTATTAAAGTTGAAATTGTAATAAAGACTTGAAGTCATTGAAATGATTGTTTCAATTTGCTATTAGAAATGAAACTTTAGATTGCATATCAGAAGTGATGACTTCAAGTATGTCAGAAATAGTAATTTTGATTTTATATCGAAATATGATGATTTCGATTTGATGTCAAAATGTTTGTCATTGATATAAAACATTTCACTTTATATGATATAAATAATTATATGACTTAATGAATGACCTTCTTTTGACCATCTTATGAGTTTTTTTTAAACAGTCAAACATTGTTTTATTTTTTTTTATATAATATGAATTTGTTCATGTACATTCTCTTATGTTATTAGAGTCGAAATTGTAAAAAAAAGACTTGAAGTCATCAAAATGATACTTTTAATTTGATATCAAAAATGAAACTTTCGATTCCATATCTGAAGTGAATATTTTGAGTATGTCAGAAATAGTAATTTCGATTGTACATTGAAATATTGATTTTAATTTGATGACAGTTTGTAACAGTTATATAAACCATTTCACTTTATATGGTGTAAACAATTGTTTGATTTAATGAATAAACTTCTTTTGACTATTTTCTGAGTTTTATTTTAAAATAGTCAACCATTTTTTTTTATAGAATATGAATTTAATCATATACATTCTCTAATTTTATTAGAATTAAAATTATAATAAAAACTTAAAGTCATCAAAATGATACTTTTAATTTGATATCACAAATGAAACTTTCAATTCCATATAAAAGGTGAGGACTTCAAGTATATTAAAAATAATAAGTCATATATGAAAGGAATTTAATATTTTTAATAGCCTGTTACATGAAACAAATTGGTATACATTTAATAATTTTTTAGTCAAACAAGCAACTTACATAACTATTAAATTCACGCAACTATTAAATCTATACCTTATCAGAGGATAGTAAAGATACTTGTTGAAGTTTATGTGTCTCACATACTCGATGTCAACACCTTTGATTTACATGACATCATAGTAATTATAATTAAAATAATCTTAATTATTTAAAAATTAAAATACACATAAAGTAAATTAAATACACTTATACATTGCACTAGTCTCTTACTAGTACATACATATAAGTATATAATATAACTAATAAGTAAATAAGTAAATAAGTAATAAGTAGTATAAATTATACTCACCTCTCTTCAAGTTTAATAATATTACACTTAATCTTATATTTTTTTTAAAATGATACTCATTCCTATTAATTGATCAAATTATATAATTATGTAAATATTATCAATTAAAATTTATAAAATTTTCAGTATTTATAGTTATTTATGAAAAAAATATTTTTAAAAAAATATTATTATGTATAAATATTACTAGTTAAAAAATAATAATATGTTTTTATTAGTTAAAATTTGATAACATTATTAGTCAAAAATATATATTTTTTAAAAACTCTTTACACACCCATACGAAAAAATTATAAAAGTTTTTTATAAAAAATATTATTATATATAAATATTATTAATTAAAATCTGTAAAATTTTTAGTATCATGAGTTATTTTTAGTATGCACTGCTTTTTCATAAATAAGCGTGAATCTGAAAACTCTATAAATTTTAAGCGATAATATTTACACAATTATGTAACTTGATCAATTAATTAAAAGGTAAGTGTCATTTTTAAAAAAATGGAGTTGATATTTTAAAAAAAATATTTTTTTATAAATAACTGTAAATGTTAAAAATTCTATAAATTTTAAGCGATAATATTTATATAATTATGTAACTTGATCAATTAATAAAAATAAATATTATTTTAAAAAAATAAAATTAAATATAATATCATCAAACTTGAAAAATATAATTATAATTTATTCTAATAAGTAAATAAGTAAATTAAAAACAATATAGAATTGCAAACCAATTGCATAAATGTGAACCAAATAATAGTAATTTAAAATTTAAACATCGTCTTTAAAATGATATCCGACAAAGACAATCTAAACAAAATAATACATAGGGTTGGAAGGACTATCTTCGGGAAAAAAAGGCAAAAGATATGGATGACCGTGTAGATTATAGACTGCAGTATAGGTGAGTGCTACACTGCTACTCAACTGCATAGGGTTAGTTTAATTTTCATTAGTATTTATCACCATTTTTAAAAATAATATCAAAATTGCTTGACTGCCACGTCGCGTTGTAGTAACGCGCCTTGCTGTATGAGACCCTCAAATGTTGTATGTTTTTCTGGGGTGACAATTTTCCTACGCGTTAAGAGGAAAGAAAGGAAGTTGCCCTTGCCCACATGTGACTTTAGAGAGGGTCCATAAAATTACAAAAACTAGAGAACAAAAGTCTTTATGCTCCTCTTCATTTCTCTCTCTAGAACTTTCTCTCGCTCTCTCTCTGCCTATATCTACCCATAGTGTCTCCAGCTATACTTATATAAGAGTGATAATTGGAGAGAGAGACAACAGGGTGAGAAAGGTTAGGGAGGAACCCACCTTCATCCAGTTTTGCTTTCTAGGAGGCCAAATTAGAGAAAGTGAGAGAGATAAAGAAAGGGAACACAGACACAAGGGGACTTTGGTGAGAGAGAAGTGGAAAAGCTCATGAGAGAAGGAAGGAAGTGAGTGAAAGAAGGAAGAAGGAAGTGAGTGAAGTGGAAAAGCTCATGAGAGAAGGAAGGAAGTGAGTGAAAGAACTCAAGAAGGAAGAAGAAATAAAGAAAGGAAGATGATGGTGAGGGTGACGGTGACGGTGACGGTGACGATGATGATGAGAGAGAAATGGTCGGCAACAACAATAACAAGAGCAGAAAATGCACAGTAAGAAAGGTCGTTATTGCATTTTCTCACACACTGCTCACTGCCCCCCTTCTCTGCTTTCTTTTGGACCATCCAGAAACTCAGTTCTCTCTCTCTCTCTCTCTCTCTCGCCAACCTTTTCTTCCTGTGGAAAAAAAGCCAAAGTGAGTCTAGTGACAGTACCAGTAAGCCATAATAGCAGCAGAAGATCAAGCAGAAGCAGAAAATAGCAGAAGAAGCAGAAAGAGAATTGAGTGCCAAATCAGTTTTACAAGATATCTTTCCCTCTCACAAATTCCATCGTTCTCTTTTAAAAGCTTACCCTTTCTTTCTTTCTTTCTCTCTCTCTCCCTCTGATACATTTGCAGAGACCCCACTTGAATAACACCCGCATTAGATACATCCATGTAGATAGAGTTACCTTCCAAAGCTCAGAAGATCTAACAACCTTTTATTTATGGTCAGACAATCATAACCACCATCTTGTGAACACAGAGACGCGCGCGCGCGCACACACACCCACACATACATACATGTGTTCGTATTATAGTTATAAGTAGACCATATATATATTTGATTGTGTTTGAGACATCATCAAACACCTTCAGTTGTGGCTACTACAAGGAGATTACCTTCAGATTCTGGTGCTTTTGCTGATTGGGCAGCCACTTCTTCCACCGCCGCTGGCCGCGCTGTCCCCATCGACGACCTCTCCCTCGGCTTCAATGCTACCCCGACCGCCGCAGCCGGCGGAGCTGCCACCGGAACCACCTCCGGAATGTGGCCCGGTGCCTCTAGGTCAATCAACTACGGCCTGGCACCAGATATGGGCATGGTGGGTCTGCGTGACGTCTTCGTGGTAACACCTGCTTCGTCCTTCCACCACAACCACCACCAACACCAACACCCCGCTATGACCGATCCTCACTCCGTGAACGGCTCCAACCCCGCCACTGCACTGGGCGTCGGTGTCATCCCTCTCCTCACTGCTACCCCTTGTCTTGCCCCTCCCAATATCAACATTGACAACCAGAACATGATGGGTAATCGTGGCCGTGGAGAGGGTATTCAGCTGTGGCAGGATCAGGAATCTCAACAGCACGGTCATTATTTAAAGAAAAATGTTCTTCTTGAACACAATAGAAGTAGTGATGGGAACTTTGTACATAATGGTGATGGGATCACTGCTTCGGTTACCAACAGTGGTGCATCAACGTGCCAAGACTGTGGAAACCAGGCGAAGAAAGATTGCAGTCATAGAAGGTGCAGGACATGCTGCAAGAGTCGCGGTTTTGATTGCCCTACTCATGTTAAGAGCACTTGGGTGCCGGCGGCACGGCGGCGTGAACGACAGCTCATGGCGGCGACTGCGGCTGCGGTGGCTGCTGGGTCTAGTGGTTCCACTTCTGGTGCCAAGAAACCCAGGCTCATTGCTTCGCAGACCACAACAACCTCTCATACTTCCACTTCTAACACCACTCCTCCTAGGAGCTTTGACACTAGCTCTAGCCATCAAGGTTTGTGTCTCTATTTTGTGCTCTCCCAAATATCCCATAAGCTCTTCAATCGTGTATGTCATAAAATTTATTAAATATTCTTAATTTTGGAAAAATATAATAATATTTGACTAAATTACATTTTACTCCATTAATACTTCATTAATACTCTTTTTGGTTTCACTTAATAGAAATAGTCAAAGGCTAAGATAAAATTGAGAAAAAATAATTAATACTCTCTTCATTTTTTAAAATAACAAATAAAATAAGACAAAATTTATTTTCTAAATCGAAAGATAACATGAAACGGAGGAGTAAATGTCTTTGTTTCATTCATGTTAATGTTTTCAATGGGTTTTGGGATTTGAAGGGTTCATGGGGTGGTTTTAATTGTTGTGGGGGGAATTGAATAGGGTTTGGTTGAATTGTGTGCAGATGCGAGTTTCAAAGAATCGTTGCCTGGTCAAGTACGTACACTAGCGGTGTTCAAGTGTGTTCGAGTGACGGCAATGGATGGTGGGGAGGATGAGTATGCCTATCAGGCTGTTGTGAAGATTGGTGGCCATGTGTTTAAAGGGTTTCTTTATGATCAAGGGGTTGAAGATAGAGATGGTTATCCTAATTTATCAGAGCTGCATTTGGGTGGAGGTGGTGGTGGAAATGTTGAAAGTGGAAGTGGTGGTGGTAGGGATGGTGGTGGTGCTGCTGGTAGAAATGGGGTTTCATCTTCATCTCCAATGATGGATCCTTCTGATGTTTATGCTGCTTCGGGTGGAGGGTTACTTGGAGGTTCAACCTATGGTAATCCAATAAATTAAATTGTTCTTTCCGAGTGCAAGAAATTAATAGATGGGCTTGGAAAGCCTGACATATTGTAGGCTAATTTTCTTATTTTGCTAATATTGAGAGGGGAGGTTTTTACTTTTTAATATAAATTAATATTAATATTCTTCTAAACATGTATCTTATTACATATGTCACTCTTTCTGTTTTTTTCAACTCCTTGGTTTTTGTTCTCTTCTTTCTCTCCCCATTTGCCTTCGTCATTGACTCATTGCGTGAGCTGATCAATGAATGACAAAGGAGCCACATTAACTGTTAGAGAAAAGTTTACGTACCAAATTAACTGAAAATGGAAAACAAATCTGGAAAAATCTTGTTTCACTAATTTACTGTTTAAAATATTATATTTATTGTTGATTATATTAAGGTTTGCCTTTTCGAAGCTACTGCCTGCTGTTGTGTATTTTCCTCCCCTTTTCTGTTCCCATTGTTTTAGAATTTAGAGTTAAATTTGTTAGTGGTGAAATCTACATTCTACAGTGTATACCCCACAACATAAAACCCAAAATCTACAGTGTCAACTAGTATTGTGAATGATGAATATATATATATATTTATATTTATTTATACTTATATTTTATGCTTATTGTTATTGCTATATGTTCAGTCCTCGTGGCAGATATATTTTTCAGCACATGATATACTTAGTGTATGGGTATGCTTTGTTTTCTCTGTATAGACATCATATGCTATTTTTATCATGTTTTATATGCTTCGGTTGGGAAGCTAATATTATATTGGTACCTCTTGTATCTCCAAGCTTAGTTGGTTTTAGATTAGTATAGACTAGAAATAAATGTGTGTTTCACTCATGGTGCTGCGTTAGACTTTATCATGAGAAGTAGTTGTAACGTCACCATCATTATGTGGCTGTCCCTTTCATCGCAGTCTTGGTCACAACTTCTCACTGATGCGTAAACAGCCTGCCAAGTTTCTTTATTCATGAAGACATGTGTACTCTCATTTCCTTTGTTCTTGTGTGGAGTTTAGGCCATCGCCATTACCCAGCCTTTTATCTGATCTAACATTTTAGGCTCGTTTTTCAATGTATATAGTCTAAATCAAGACTGATTAATGCTTCTGTTGCTCCATTTTGGTGCTCCATGATGCTTTACTTTAACCGGCAATATCTGCACCATAATTCTTGGCGTTGATGTTGATTACACACTGCTTTGCATTCTTCTCGATTGTTTATTTCTTTGATAAGTAAGAACCATTTGCCATTTAAATTGCCATTCCTTCTGTTTTCCGTGATATTTGTTAGGGGATTGCCTGCACGGCTTTTTCTATATATTACTGAGAAGCTGTAGATATGTGTCACTTATTATTTCCGTAGAATCTTGCTTGCCGCTATTTCTGACCTTGGATAAACAAATGAAGGATTGTCTGTATTCATTGCATGTTTTAATTATCTTTGCACATGCTGTCCGGTCCCTTTTTGTTGTCTGAACATTTTTTATATGTTGGGTGGATTTTGTCATGTGTATTGCATTACAATTGTTTTTTTTTTTTTTTTTTTTTGTTTTTGTTTTTTTTTAATCTTGGTTGTCTTGTGGTTTTATTCTGTTCATGTAAAAGTTCAACAACTATAAGGATTGCTGTGGCGTGCTTTGATAGTATTTAATACTAGATTGGTGTTCTGTATACAACCACATTTAATCGTGTCCTTACTTTTCTCTCGCTTTGTGATATTTCTATGTCGGTATAATGTTGAACTGCCCCACACAGCATATCTTGTCAATGAGGAAACTATCACTGATTTTGTCTTTTCACTGATGGAATATGAATTACCCGTATTTTAGAACAGCGTTGTCCTATATGCCAATTTCTAATTAAGTCCAAATCAGGGTTATTCTAGAAAATTGAACGATTTATTTTTCCTAGGGCATGCAATATTTGTCATGTTGAATCATTGATATCTGTGGGACATTGGCCTGTTTGATGCTAGCTAATTGTTTTGCTTTTCTGGGATTTCGAAGTATATGTAAAGCTTTGATCCTTTCAATACCATCCTTTGTTTTTTTCTCCTAAGTCAAATGATTGGATCGGATCACAAGTTTGGGAATCTAACTTGCTGTGTGTGGAGGCCCCCCTTCCCTTTGTATTTGGGTATCTAAACTTGAGATATAGCATCCCATGGTTGATGTAAATAATGTTGGAAGATACAGGTACTTGAACTGTTCACACTAAAGTACACATGAATTTTGTGGATCTGCTTGAGTAGTAATGTTCAGCAAGCAAATTAACTGGTTATGCTTGCTTTGCTTTGCTTTCGTTAAGCTCAGTTTGAACTTGTTCTCATATTGCCTTGCATGTGCTTGCTCAAATCTCAATTACTAGTGATGTTTCTTAAGTTTGATTTTGTTAAATGTGTTCGTGTATTTTATTGCATCTATGCAACTATATCAAATGCTGAGAAGTTCTTATTTTTAATTTTTTTTAAAAATGATAACTAGTTAATTTATTTTATATTTTGTGGCCTTTCTTGATTTTGTATATTATATATGCTGCTAATTCTAGGATATGAATATGTAATTGCTACCTTTTACCATGTTTAAAAGTGTGATTTCCTTTTTATTTGCTTTCTTTTAGTTTGTCTTCCTGGCTTACTCCTTTTAATATATAGCACACACCAAAATTTCTCCTTTTTATCCTTTACAGCTGTTATTTTTCTGCGCCTGTGCTGTGTACAATGAGTTTCTTTAATCTCCACCTTAGACCCAAATTTCAGTTGAAGAAGTAGAGGTTAATAAAGTATGATTCTATATCTTAGTTATGACTGCATGTTAGTATGTTACTGTCCTGTACTTCTGTCATGTTTGTTCAGAAAGTTCTCAACAAGTGGGTTTTCATATCTCTTTTCTTTTCCTTTCTATCAGTTACAAATGATTACTTGGAGGTAGAAGTTCACGAGAAGTTACTTAATCTGTTCTTGGTTGGTTAATTTCATTTTGTTTTCCTCCCCTCCCCGAACCCTACAATGTGTTGAAGTTTAACAGCATCAATCATTTTCCTGCTGATCTTATAGTTTTGCTGTGAACTTTCTCATTCTTGTAGTTGTACATATTACTGTTTGTACTTTCAATATGGAGTAAATCTTGGTCCATGAAAATGAGTGATGATAAGAATCGGAGTACTGTTTTTTTGTAACCTATCTGTTTGGCAGTGCAGTTACTTTATTCTGCTCCACTTGATTCTGCAATTATCCAGTCACTTTATTTGCGTCAGCTCCATTTTAATCATCTCTTGTTATAAGATAGGTGATTGGGGAAATTTGATTGCGGAAATCTGATATGTTAACTATCGATTCGGTGATTCAGTTCGCTAATGAATCAATCAATCTAAATGGGGGTGATTAAATTTAGTCAGATTGTATCATTTTTTAACATGTCTTAACTGAATTTTGGCTGTTAATTTTATCAGTCATTATATTCTTATATTATTTTTTAATATTATTTTTTATATTTGATTAATGATATATAAATTTATAATTAATCAAGTGTATTAGTTGATTAATGAGTAAATTTAAGGTTTAACCTTAAATTATAAATTTATTTATTAATCAATTAATACATATGATTAATTATAAATTTATATATCATTAAAGAAGTATAAAAAATAATATTAAAAAGTAATATAAGATAATTATTTCTCTAATTTTATACATAAATTACAGCGGTAATTCCAAGGTTATATGACCTTAGAATGGGAAGCTTCGTATATTGTCATAAACTTTTCCTCACTCAAAAAAGAAAAGAAAATAATACAGCGATAATTATCCAGCATGACTTATTTTAAGCAATTTTCTGTTTATCAAACTATAAACTGTTAAAAAGACTTGTGCATAATTTGTAAAATTTGTGACAAAAATTCTGGTTAATAGCATTGCTCCTGACACATGGAATTATTGGTGCCGACCCCTTGCACGGTATGTTATCTAAAAGATTAAATAGGCCATTGACACAATATACTGTAGTTTTAAGTTCTGAGAGTTGGCAACAGATTTTACATTTGTCAATAAAATGTTAGCTAAAATATTAAATAGGCCATTGTTTAAATTTAGCATAAAGGAACCTTCGATGTTGCAACTACCAATAAGCCTATCAAAATTGGAGAGAACATTCTGACTTGGTAATGCATCACTGCCACGGTGGAGATTTATTTATTTATTTTGGGTGACTACCTAGGTGTTGTTTCTGTCGAGTAGGGTTAGGAACATATCAATCAGATGCTCAATAGTGGCCTAAAAGATGTGCAACCAGTTTTTCTCTTCTTGGTTGCCTAGTTATAGTTCAAGTCATTATGTTGCTCGTTATTAAAGATGGGTGTAATTATGCAGATCTTATGTGACGTTTTACTGGACAAACTGTGCAGAGAAAGCACTATCTGATTTAAAACTGAAAACGTTTAACAACGGTGTGATTATATTCAATTAAATTAATTTGTGCAAAGTGCAGTTATATACGGTTTCGTATGTATAACTTGTGCATTTGGATAACAAATCTTTGACGTCCAAAATCTGTACTAAAACTCATCTTTTTTATGTGCATTTACAACAACTATTGGGATTTCTATTTTTTTAATTTTTTTTAAATGATTAATTGTAAGAGAAAAAAAAGATATAGAGTTATCAGTACGATCCAATTATTAATATAAATTCTTTTTTTATATAATTTTTATATCTTTTTCATCCTTATAATTAATTTCTCTTACAATTGATTATTTGAGAGATAAAAAAATTGAGAGATACAAATCCCACCTGTTGTGAGGTGATAGAGAGTGGAAACAGAAACAAATGGTTAAAAAGGTAAAACGAAACTGGTAAATATCTAGAACAAATAATTAATAACTATTGAAAGAAAAAATAATTCAAAATTGAAAATTCAAAAATGGCATTAATTGATTTTAGTTATTTCTCTCAGCTGCTACTTTCGTATAAAAGAACTCTAGGAAGGTCGTTTAGAATCTCTATATTATCTATTATTGACAATGCTTGTAAAGTAGTAGATTTTTCCTGAGTAATGCTGAGATTATTTTTTCCATACCCACTGTAGGGCTCTGAGACTGCTAAATTAAAGTTCTGGGTGGTTTTCCTTCATATATGACCATTATGAACTAAATTTCTTGCATTTCCTAAGCAATAGTTCCCAGTCTGCACTAATCATTGTGGGTATTTGTTCCATTTTACAGTATGCTTTCACATCAAAATGAAAAGAAAACCATTTCCAACGCAGTGTTTTCTTCAAATGGAGGGGTTGTATCTTCATATGGGTATACGGGCACATCCTCCATATTTGATAGGCAAGGACAACAAAAACCCGCACTAATATAATGGACACCTAAACCCTAGCTAGTGCTATATCCATCAAATGTCATTGCAAAGGTTCATATGGCATCTCCTCCAATATGCCACTTCTTACAAAAGAAAGGTGTAAAGGTTTTGATTTTTGAGCAATGTTAATGGGAGACAAACTAACTTTTATATGTGATTATATAAAGATAATAAGCATATCATTTTGTTTTAGAAAATGGTACTACTGAAAAATTATTCTAAAATAGTAACATAATATAATGTTTTCAAAGAAGTGGTCATGTTTGGCTACCTGAATGGGTTTTGTAATGTCAACAGTGAAAAATTAGTTTTTAATGAAAGTGGTGGGGGAGGGGAACAAATATATAGAAGTTAAACATGTTTTTGCAAGGAATGTAGAATGACAGAGAGCACGACGTAAGCATGTTTGATCGCATGGTTGAATGGGGTGAAAGTGTTGTCTCTACATTGCAAAAGCAATTTTAGATTTTCTTTCTTTTTCTTTTTTGTTTTGGTTCCACATGGTTAGTCTAAAATTCAACAGCAGTTTTTGACTTTAGAGAAGAAGAAAAAGATTGGGGGGAGAGGCGGGAGTGATTGCTTTCCGCCTAATTTTAGGGAAGCACTTAAAAGAAAAATTTATTTTAATCAAGAGAATTGTATGTTTGGAAACAAATATTTTTGAGAGAAATTTTTTTTTTTCAAAAGCTTTCTTTGAAAACTTTTTATTATAAATTATTTTAAAAATAAAACAAGTTAAGCCAAACATACAATAAGTAATAAAGCTGACTTTTTTTATTTATATATTTCATACTTTAAAAATGAAAAAAATTTCAAATACTCAATCAGTCTTACATTAAATGTGAATTTTGGGATTCACATGGACAAATTAAGTAATGACAAGTTTATTGTCGTTGCATGATTAAACATTTCTCACAACTTGATAGTTTAATTGACGGATTTGAAAGTTGATTTTAGCTTTACATAATATCCTAAACATTTAAAACTTCAAATAGTGACATGTGAGTAAAATATACATATTTTATATTTGATTTAATATGAATTTAGATATATTTTATGAGATTTATATTATTAATGATTACATTTTTCTTGGTAATTTATGTGTAACATTTCTCTATGTTTTTAGTTTCAAAAGAAATGTTTGGGAATGATTTTATAAAGATCTAATTGAGTTTATTACAAAGGAGTTGAGATTGTAATTAAGATAAACAAGATTCATAGAATTCTTTACCTTTGTGTATTAAAATGGACGTAACTTAAGCCACGGAAGTATAAATTGAGTTATTTCAGAGGCGTTGAAAAGCTAAGAAAAAAAGGTATAACTTTTACAAAGACAACAAAGGCCAAATCTCACTCTAAATAGCCACACAGGCCTTCCCTTGTGAATTGGAAAATCACACACCCTCTAGTGTGTGGCCCTTTTACTGAAGAACCAAAACATAACCTTTCACGCCCCTTAGTGGGACATCACACACGGGTGTGTGGGTGTCATAAAGGGAAGACAGAAACATCATATCCCCCCTCTTATGGGAAAATCCAAGCCGCACGGGGACAAGGGTGTGCGCAGTGCAAATTTTGATTCTTAAGTCCCAAATTAGCTAGGGCACTTTAAGTTAGGGCAAATTTGGCATTCCAAGCCCTAATACAACTTTATTAGGGCTAAGTGCCTATAAAAAGAGGATCATTAACATATTACAAGGGGAAGAGGCAATAAAGATTGAAGAAGAAGGGTTGGAGGCAAGAACAAGGGAGAAGAGGCATCCATTGAAGATAAATTCTTCTTCTTCTTCTTCTAGTATTCTTAATGCTTGTGGTATGTTTCTAGCCATACTTGTATGATCTTAAGGCATTAGGTGAGTGATCGAGAGATGAAGTCTAATGCTTGATAATCTAGGAATTGAACTTGAGAATTAAGACCTAGAGATAGGTTTAATCCTTGGAGAGTTAAAGGGATATCATTGAATTTAATGAGTTTTAACTAATTTGATTACCGTGGGAATCAGGTTGATTTAGTTTTAAAAAGTTTAGTGCCAACAAATTAGCCTTTAAATAATTTAGGATATACTGCCTTAAAAAAAATATAATTAATCATTAATAAAGGAAAATCAATGTTCATGATAATGGGTAATTGTAGTAGATTCCTAATCCTAGGTCTTTGATACTTGGTTGAACTCTATTCTCTTTAGACTTGTTAATTTAATAATTTGTTCTATTGCCATTTAAATTACATTTTTTAATCTCATTTTTTATTGCTTAAATAATCGATATTACTGTGAGAAGTAATAATCATACAGTACTTGTGAGAATGATCTTATTTTCTAATTGAACAATTCATACGCTTGCAAAAAATTCACATAAAATTTTTGGCGTCATTGCTAGAGATAGATGTTGATATTAATACTAGCGGCTATTTGACTAGTTTAAGCATTTTATTTTCCTTTTTTTATTCTATTTTACTTTCTTTGGTCTCTATAGTAATCATATAGGTGATATTTCTCTTTTATGCCAAGATCGAGGAGTCTAGGAGATCCCATAGAAATTAATCTTGAGATTAAGAAGACACTTCACTCCATTAGAAGGGAAAGAAGAATGTGAGAAGCCGAAGTAGAGACATAGTGGCTAGTAACAATCAAGTTGCCAATCCCAATACTCGAAAGTTGAGAGACTAAGTTGTGCCTAGTGCTCATGATCATCAACCCTCTGTTGTGAGGCCAGCAGTGGCGGCCAACAATTTTGATCTTTAGTAGTCATTGATCCAAATGGTCTAACAATCCCAATTTGGAGGGTCACCTACCGAACATCCTAATCAACATTTAGATGATTTCTTGGAGATGTGTGACACTTTGAAGCTCAATGGAGTTACAAAGGATGCTATTAGACTCCAATTGTTCCCTTTTCTCTTAAGGGAAAGGCAAAGACATGGCTTCATTGAATGGCCCATAATTCTTTTAATACATTGTCTCAACCTTTCTTGGCCAAATATTTTCCACTAGGCAAGATAATAAATCTTCGCAATGATATCATTACCTTCTCCCAAAAGGAAGATGAATCGCTTTATGATGCATGAGAGCGGTACAAGGACCTCCTAAGGCAATGCCCACACGATGGTCTTCCCAATTGGATTGCAATTCAAACATTCTACAATTGGATGAATCCTTTGGTAAGGACTATTGGTGCCATGGCTGCTGATGCTTTGATGGAAAAGACAACAACTAAAGCCAAGAGTTTGATTGAAGAAGTTGCTTCCAACTATTACCAATGGCTAGTTCAAGGAGCTACCCTTAAAAAGCAAGCCGGTGTATATGAACTTGATGTTGTACATATGTTGAATGCAAAGTTCGATGCCTTGACCAAGAAGCTAAACAAGATGACCATCAGTGTTATTGATACTCCAAAAGTGACTTGTGAGACATGTAAAGGGGGACATAAAGCTTTGGAGTGCAATGCGGCCTATTCACTAGAACCTTCTATAGAGTATGCTAATTTTGTTAATAACAACTCCAAAGTTCAAAGCGATCCCTACTTCAACACTTATAATCTGGGATGGAGAAACCATCCTAATCTCTCATGGGGTAATCAACAAAATCGAGGTGCTTAATCAAACAATAGCCCCCCACCTAGATTCCAACATGCCTTACAACCTTCTCAAGGAGTGAAGTCAAATATGGAGGTCCTTATGGAGAATTTTATATTGGTTCAAGGGTAACGAAATAATAACTTTCAAATTAACTTGTAGATTAATTAAGTGGTCACTCATACCAAGATGCTTAAAACTCAAATTGCCCAATAAATATGCTTGTTCACTATGGCACAAGGGAGACTACCAAGCTAACCAGAACCAAACCCAAGGGAGCAAGTCGATGCTATTTTTTTGACAAATAGCAAGTAATTGGATGCCCTAAAAGGTGACGAGGAACAAATAATAAAGGAAGAAACCTATAAAAAAGAAGCACTGGTCATGGACAAAAAGAAAGAAGACAAGGAAGAAGATGAAGAGGGTACCAAGAAGTATGTACCTCCAAAGGCCTATGTTTCACCGTTGTCTTTCCCTCAAATATATTAAAGGGCAAAGCTTGATGTACAATTTAGGAAGTTCTTTAGAGGTACTTAAGAAGGTCTACATCAACATTCCTTTTATGGAGGTTCTTACTAAAATGTCTTCCTATGCAAAGTTCTTTAAAGAGATTATCTCCAACAAAAGAAAGCTAGAAGAGTATGAAACCATCATATTAACGAAAGAGTGCAATTCCATTATTCAAAACAAACTTTCTCCTAGGCTTAAAGATCCATAAATTTTTTCTATCACATGTGTAACACCCTGATATAAATATCTCAATATATCTTACGTATATAAAGATATAAAGCATTAGCCATGCTACTACAATTCTTACTAATATTCTAATCCCATATTATTAAAACAAATAATAATTGAGAGCTATGATAAAAGGAGGTCATACATATATACATCAAAAGCCTCAAAGGCAAAGTGTTATATATACAACATTTTACAACTCAAAGTAAAAATATACAAGAGTTGTCCATAAACAAAAACTAAAACTATCTAATCTTGTTGCTTTTTCTTCTTTTTATACTTCCCTTTGGAAGGGCCTTGACCTGCTTTTACCATGAAAACACAGAATGGGGTGAGAACATAAAAAATCTCAGTAGTATACATATATTTTATGGCATTAAACTATGTAAACTGCATACATATTTAAAGTGTCTCAATGTTACACAATCGCTAATACAACTGTATAACATAAACTATACTTAAAAAATTGCTTAACTCGTTTCCTTGCCTAATTTCGGACTTAACTCATCCTATTACTCTTGGTAGTAAGCTTGTCTCACTTTACTACACTTACATAAGGGCTTATCTCACTCCTCATGTACTTGACAAAGAGCTTAACTCACTAATTTGTCTCAAGTAAAGTATTTACTTCACTCCTCTACTAACTTTGGTAAAGTGCTTTACTCACAACTTTAACCTCACAACTTCATCCTTGATAAAGAGCTTTACTCACTCCTTTACAAGGTCAAAGGGTTTAACTCACTCCATTAGTTAGGATAATTGTGTTATGGTTCAACTGTAAAAAATAAAGGAACCATCTCTTTACTAACACCCTATTTCAACCCAACTTAATGAGATAATAGAGTATTTCTTTCAAACTAGCATATACTTTCTATGTTAGCTCAAACTTATTTAAGTAAATGAGTAACTCTTTATGTACATGCTTGTTTTCAACCATAAACGTGTAACTAAAGCTTCTAGAGCTCCTATTATCTTTAACTTATCTTAATTGGATCACTAATAACCAATACATAGATTTACTAGGGTTACCTTTAACCCTAAGAGTGCAAAACTCTGTTTTTCCTAGGTCTATAACTGGTTACTCTATCAAGATAATCGGTTAGTCCCTTGAAAATTATGTTTTGCCTAAGTTCCTAACCGATTTTTGTGTTGAATAATCGATTATGGTTGCCAAAAATATATTTTGAGAAGCTAAATAATCAGTTACCCTTCTTTTGCTAATTGGTTATTAAGTTCCCTAACTCTCTGCCATAAACAAATAACTGGTTATCCAATTGGGCTAACAAATTATCTGTATCTGGCATGATAACAAAGTCTCTGCCATCACACAATAACTGATTATCCCTATATGATAATCGGTTATCTAGTGCAAAATTACACCAGAAATTTTACAAAAAACATGCTACTATGCTATTGGTTTCTAACCAATTTCCAACTTTCCAATCATGGATTATAAGTGGTTTCCAATCGTAAACATGATCTCTAATCATTTAGAATCATCAAACAATAAATTTAACTCATTAAAGCGTAGATTTAAGCTCAACTCAAGGCAATAAATACACATTTCCTAAATTACTTTTCAAAAGAGTTCATGGATACCCACAAGGCCTAAACTAGCAATCATGCATCCAACAAACTAAAAATACTCAAACTCAATCCTTGAAACCAAGAATCAAGCAAAGAAAACAAATTTGCTTCTCAAACCCATTTCTTTCTTCTCATACAACCTATTTTCATACAAGATGAAACAAAAGGAATAAGATGAGTAAGAAGCTCCCTTACCTCAAGTGGTTGAATGATCAAGCTTGGCTTTCCCTTTTGATTTCTTCTTCCTCTCCTCTTCCTCCTTTGTTTCCTCTTTTCTCTCTTCATTTCCTTTATTTTCTGCTGCTGTAGCTGTGTGGTTGTGAGAGAAAGTGAGAAAATTGAGTGGAAAAAAAAAAGAGAAAATGACTCAAAAGTCAAAGAGAAGTAATCTGAAATGTGAGTCACTAAATGACTCTAATATTCCACTGGAAACTTTATATCTGTTAAGAACACTTAGATTTTGTTAAATCAAGTTTCCTAACTTCCATAGGTACTAAAATAAATCATAGGATTCATCTAAATCATAGTTTTACCATTTTCTTATTTTTTCATATCTGTGACTAGTCAATTTGCCATTAAAACACACTCTCAATATGCTTAAAAATACTAAACTAACTCTGATTATCCTCAAATTTTAACTACATCCTCTTCCACCTATTTGTGACCTAGAAACAAATTCTATAAATTTATTTTCTTTAACTTAGCAATTTATGCTACTATCTGAGTCATTTTAAGTTATTTTTCACATTCTAAGTTACAACAAAGTGTTTAAACTAACTCAATGTATCACAAAACTAAGCAGACATGTCAAGAAAGTGTTGTGCTACCTTTGTAATCATAAACTAGTCTAACATACTAAAAAGAGGATGTTACAACATGCTCAATTGGGAACATAAGTATTGACAATGAACTTTATAATTTTGGAGCCTGTGTGAGCATGATGCCCATATCAATATATAAGAAGCTTGGTATTGGAGAGCTCAATCCAACCACAATCTTACTTCAATTGGTGGGTAGATTGGTAAAACACACCGTGCAGAGATTAGAGAATATGCCTTTGAAGGTTGACAAATTCTACATACTGGTTGATTTCGCAGTACTAGAAATGAAAAAAGATTCCCATTTCCTAATTATCTTGTGGGGGAACCTTCCTAGCCACTGCCGAAGTCATTTTTGATGTGAAGTATGGAAAGTCGACTCTTAAAGTTAGAGAGGAAGTGGATGAATTTGACTTGCCTCAAACTTCTAAGCAACTCGCCATAGCTAATTCACGCTTAAGGGTTTATGCAAGTGAAGTGTATACTCAAGATGTTTGATATGCAACATTCAAAGAGCCCTCTTGAAAAGTGCTTAGCGGATAATGCTACAACTAAAAGAGCAGACAAGGAGGTTGCAAATCATGCCCAATTGATCAAAGTAAGCCTTCCTCTGAAGGACACAAGCTTGAAGAAGTTAAGCTAATCTCAACCATAGGGTTCTACAACATATGAAAGAAGTGCCAAAAGTAAAGCTTAAGCCTCTTTTAACCGTGCTTGGTAGTATGCCTTTTGGGTTATGTAACTCAAAATTACAGCTTTTTTCGATAAGGCCTTGACAATATGGCTTACCCCAATCCTTCAAGACGTCTCTTCATGGTGGGATTGAAATTTAGAAAAAACTACCAAGTTTTTTCAAGCTTAATAGGTGGAAATCGAAGCTCTTCTATGTTGGAGAGCCTTTTAAGGATGAATTCATATGATGAATATAAGGGGTCAAGCTAATGACAAAAAACTAGCACTTCTTGGGAGACAACCTAAGCTTTTATTTCCTTTTTTCTTGTTTAGTGTTTCTGGTTGTATTTTTGCTCTATTTTATGCTTGTACACTTATTGGAATTTCATTTTTGACATTTTAGGATGGAGATTGAAATGCATTTATGGAACTTTGAGATCTTGAACGAGTTCATGGGAAAGCACACTTTACAAGGGAGTACCCCTCACTATTTATGTTTTTTTATTGATCATGTTTTTGAATTCATGCATTTGATATTGAATATATGCATATATACATAGGAAAATCAAATATGTTTTTTATGAACTTAATGAAATACTTACTTTTTGATAATGTTTTAAATCCATTGGTATGTGGATGAATAATTTAAAATGATTTTTGGAGTGTGGTATAGGATTGGGGGAGTCTCATTTAGTTTTTAAACAAACCAATAAGCTACACAGCCCCCTGGTGTGTCAGGATTTTTACAAGTCATTAAGTCACACTGCCCCCTGTTGATACTCAATTTTGTCCATAATTTTTTTATTTTTGTTACTTAATCAAGGTATGAACACTCAATTTTATCCATAAAGTTTATTTCTAAATCTTGAATAGTGAATGAAAATCTAAAAAAATAAAAAGGAAAAAATGAAAAAAAGGAAAAAAGTTGAAAAAACTAAAGTGTCTAAGTCCCACATTGGAGAAGTCAAGCTCCTTCTCCCTCCCCTCCTCTTATATAAAGAGGTGCTTCTCAATGGTTTGCACATCTAAAAAATATACACTTGGGCTTAATACAAAGGATAAGAGCCCGAGAACTTTAGTAATTTTTTTTTTACTTGGGCTTAATACTAAGTATAAGAGCCCGAGACTTTAGTAAAAAAAATTTCTCCATGCAAGTGGATTGCTTTTTAAGGTTCGATTTGAAGAGAACGTGTGAGGCTCTATGTAGAATTCTTTGAGCATAACATTTTTATACGCCTTGGAGGTAAGTCTGCTCTTTTTTTTGGTTTGTTTGTATTTTTATTTTTATTTTTTATTTTACCTTTTTTAATTTTATTTTTACCTTTCATTTAGGCTTTAACTTTCTATTGATATCTTGAATTTTACATGTTTATTATATTTTCATTATTGTCATTCATATTTGTATAAAATAATCTTATTCCATATCACTTCACTTGTAATAATATCATTATGCATTTGTACTTGTGCTTTACTTTAATTTATTTATTTTTGAATTAATATATTAACCAAATAATTTTCAATGGCCGATGACAGAAAAATTGGGAGAGGATCGGAGCGCCGATCAAATACACTATTTTCGATAATCTTGAGGCTTTATATTGGATTTTGCTAGGAGCGCTGGCGAGGTCTAATTCCCACATAGAAATTAAAATAATTATGTAAACTAAAATACAACTTTTTTTTATAAACCAAAATAAAACTTTTTTTTTGTAAAATAAAATATTTAAATAAAAGTGAACAATTTCATACAATTTCAATATCATGATTGTGGTGAATTAAAGTTTTTTTTTTCATGAAGACTTTTTTTTTTTTGAAAATTACTACAAAAATCTCATTGTGCCTAAAAATATATTTTTTTATAAATGAGATTTTATTTGGCCATTTTATTTTGAAAATTACTTCTCTTCAAAAAGATAAAATTTTAATTCACCACTTTTATATAATATGTTGTAAACTTAGAATTTGTTCTAAAATAATGACTATTTAGCCACCCATTCTATGTCTTAGTCATTTATCATCTTTGATAACATGCATGACAAAATGGGACATATCAAAATAAAAACAAAAATATTTTTTTTTAAAAGGATCAATTTAATTAATCTTGCAAATAACATTAGATTAAATAGGTAACCGTTCTTAGAACGGACGGTGTAGGGTGCTAACACCTTCCCTACTCGTAATCAACCCCCGAACCACGAACTCTTAAACGCAGACCATCTTTTAGGTGTCCAATTGCACCATTCCATTTAATGGATAAAGCGATTGGTGGCGACTCCCAACATCCTGAGGTCTTTTCCTCCTTATTCTTTTTATTTTCGCGACGCCCTTCGGAACGGTTGCGACAGCTGGCGACTCCGCTGGGGACATAAAGGGTTAAATCTTGTTTTAATCTCATGTTATTTGCTCTTTAATTATATTGGTCCATTTTTTTTTGTTTATTTGTTTCATATTATTGTACATTTTGTTTGCATTATATGTATTATATTTCTACTTTATAAATAAATTCTCTCATGTACACTTGCACACACAAGCTCTATACCCGAGTTCAGTACCTTGTAGGCTTAGATAGAGGGTGAAGTAGTGTTGCTTTGTGAGACCGTTGGTCTCCAGTTAGGCACATGAAAACCCCTCACTCAAATTGAACTCTTTTCGCTTGTAACCTATCATGGGTGAGGATGGAGGACTCTTGCTAGCCAAAGTGTTGGTGACAGCAAGGGGCAATTTGGGGACCTTTTGTTTGATAGGGGTCTAGAACTAAAGCTATCACTTACTGGTACATAGAACCCATCTTTTAGGACAAGTACCAAGCTTAGGACCATGTCTCCGTATGCATAATTTTACTCTTGTTTTAGTGTACTTATGTTTGCATTTTTTTTATCATATTCATAATATTACAAAAAAATTATCTCTACGACACCCATATAGGACTCGCTTTCAATCAAAAGTCATGGATGAACTGGGTCTGTCACAAGAAGAGTTGAGAAGTGAAGTAAGCCAGCTAAAGGAATAAATGGCTAAGATCTTGGAAATTCTAGAAAGAACAAAGAACACAGAGGGGACTCCTTCAAGGGCAAATGATGATCCTTCAACCACGTCTGCTCACCCGCCCGGCTTTACGCCAATTCCTTGGCAATATCCTAGCGTCACATCTCAAGGGGCCATGATGCCACTCACCATCTACTCAAATAATCTTGAAACACATGCATATCTATTTCTACCATATGGCCTTCCACCTGGTTATGTGCCACTATTAGCCACCAATACTCTTGAGGGCAGTGCACTGACAGTCACAACAACTTCAAACCCTCCAAACACTACCCAAGGATCTCAGCCAAATACCAGTGAGATTCCTCAGTACCTTGTTTCCATTCCACCTTATGGCATTTCCCCTGGTTTTATGCCGTCACAAATTACCAACCCTCTTGAGAGCGACTCATCATTGGTAATACTTATTTCAGGACCACAAAGCTCGACTCAGGCCCAACTTTCTTTTTACATGCCACAGTCTTTCCCTTATAAGATCGCTGGTACTTCTCTGTTGAACCATTCAACTGAAGGCCTTCAATCCAAGGAAAAATTAAAAGTTCTTGAAGAAAGACTTCGAGCCATAGAGGGAGCAAGTGGCTATGGTCTTATGAATGCTTCAGAACTTTGCCTTGTCCCGGATGTTGTCATTCCCCCAAAGTTTAATGTCCCAGATTTTGAAAAATATAAGGGGACTACTTGCCCAAAGAATCACTTGATAATGTACATTCGCAAGATGGCTTCACAAGCTCATGATGACAAAATGTTAATCCATTTCTTCCAAGACAGTTTAACTGGGGCAGCTTTGAATTGGTACACACATCTTGAGCGTGCTCGTATAAGGAGTTTCAAGGATTTAGCTGATACTTTTGTAAAGTAGTACAAGTTCAACATTGACATGGCACCAGATAGAATGCAACTACAAAGTATGTCTAAGAAGGATGCTGAGACCTTTAAGGAATATGTTCAGAGGTGGAGGGAAATGGCTGCACAAGTGGAACCCCCTTTGTTAGAAAAAAAGATGGTTGCTATGTTCACTGATACACTACACGCGCCATTCTATGGTCATCTGATTGGAAGTGTGTCATCGATTTTTTCAGATATCGTGATAATTGGTGAAAGGATTGAAAACGAAATGAAAAAGGGAAGATTGCATCAAATGAATGATGGACAGGAAAGTATGGACAAATGTTGAACCAACTAAGGGTGGACTTCAGGTTGAATGAGTTAAATGAGGTTTCAAGAAAACTCATGGATGACAACGGTTACCTAATTCACTAGGCGTTGTCAGAAGGTTTCTACACATGCCCATCTGCAATAAGAGTGATTGCTTACAATGGTCAATCAGGGGCAACCTTAGAAAGTTTGATCAAGTGGCGATTCATTTTTTTAACCGTCAAGAATGAACCGTACCTTGGAGTCCTCCAGCACTGGGAAATGTCTAAGCGAATAGTATTCTGATTTGTTTACCAAGTTGTTACCATGAAATGATGGTTTAATTGTACTGATCCCATGCTTGTTCAATCATTAAAATCATTTGGTTTTTGAACTTATGTGAACTTTCTTGAAGCATTAATGTGATGAATTTGCATGGATCTCAGCATACATTATTTCTTTTTCCTATGTTCTTGGCACTCGTGTTCTTGTCAAATCTTTCTTGTCATTCTTTTCTTCCCTTTACTTGCTTTCTTTTGGTTTGGATCCTATAGACTTTCATTTTGGAAAAAAAAATTTGTGGTCATGAGGCCCATGTGTGCAGGTGTTTTTCATCCCAAAAAAAATGCAAAAATAAAAAATAAAAAAAGAGAAATAAAGGAAATAAAGGGAGCAAATAAATAATCACTCAGTGTGTATTATCCTTTTGTCTCTAAATTAAATTTTTTGAAAATGAACAATCAAAATTTGAAATGAAGATTGGCCATCTTTCTCTATCTCTCATAAGAATTCATTAACCCTTGTTATCCCATTTTGAGCTTGAAAGTTTTCTTCAATAAACCCTGGACAAGGATCACATCTACACTAAAGGATAACACAAAAAAAGGGGTTGGTTGTCATGATGACTATTTTGAAGCATAATGAAAAAAAGAAAAGAAAGAAAAGGTGAAAGGGGGCGGAAAGTAAGTGCAAAAGCAATTGACAAAGTTTAAGTTTGAATAAGGATGAAAAAGAACAATAAGAGAAAAGTGTGCTTGAAAGTGCAAAAGCAATTGACAAAATTTAAATTTGAACAAGGATCTTTGGTCCCACTTAACCTTTAAACACTTGTTTGAGCCTTATACCCTTCTTTTCATAACCCCTAACCTTAGCCACATTACAAGCCTTAAAATGTCCATTCTGATCAATGAAAGATTGTTTTTATTTTCATTGACTTTAATTTTGAGACAAAAGGTTCATACCCTACTGAATTTGCAATCATTGCTCCTTAAAAAAAACAAAAAAAAATTTGTTAGGCTGAAAACTCATAAGGGCGGTTAAAAAAAAAAAAGATATAAGACAAAAAAAAAAGAGACTTATATTAGGGTAAGTTGTTACCCTGTTCAAGTTGCCCCTACATTGGGGCATGTTTTCTTTTGGTTCAATCTGGCTCTATATTGGGGCAAATTTCTACACTGTTCAATTCGGCCTTACACTGGGGGAAATCTTTTGGTTCAGCTTGGTTCTACATTGGGGCAAGTCTCTACCCTTTTCAATTGGGCTCTAAACTGGGGCAGTTTGCTTTGTTTTATTTGGCCTTACACTGGGGTAAAAATTTTATTCTTAAGTTCCCTACTGTGACAATTTTTGTTGTCAAATGGCCTACACTAGGGCATCTTTGTTCTCAAATGACATATTCTGAGTCAAATTCATTTGATATCATACATGAGGGTAGATTTTTGTGGATACCTAATAAAGCAATGGTCATGATGTCCAGTTGTCAAGTAAAGATCAATCACATCCAAACTAGAAAAAAAAGGGAAGAAAAAAAAAACTCTTGGCTTTTGTACAATTCCACTTCTTATTTTTTTTTCTTTTATAAATGTCCTTCGTGTAGTCATACTCCCAAAATCAATCAAAAAAGGTTTCTCGGTTAGTAAATCTCTTTCATGTTGTACTTTTGAATCCATGCATATCTAGTACATGATGCTTCAGGTTAGGTGAACATGAGTACAATAGTACAATTTAACCATCTAATGGTAATCTCTTATTGAACAACTTAAGCCAAAGGAGCTCTAGAGTTTCAATCGATGAAGGGAATGACATTCTCAATTGATAATTCAGATTGAAGTGTGTCTGGTAGAAATGGGAATCTCTGGAAAAGGAAGTCACAAGCTTCTGCACCAGCCATATCTAATGAAGAGAAATTTGAACAAGACGAGATTGGCAATGATCCCATTTGAATATGGGTTTGGTTGGTCAAAAAAGAGTTTAGTTCAAAACTTTGCTAAAAGATGTTTTTCTCAAGTACATTCGCTTCTTTGGCTTATGGCTAACTGTGCAAATTTTTTTCACTCAAGGCTCACTGCATAAAGCTTTCTGGCTCAAGGCTCTTTAAGAGTATTGGTTAGAGAAGAAGGACAACCAGGTCACCTCAAGGGTCATCTAAAGGGTTTTCCCATTGCTCTTATGTGTCACATCTAATGCACACCTCAAGGGTCATCCCGGTTGGACATTTTAACCATCGGTTGAATAGACAAATGAAAGGATACCAATAAATCTCATTCTAGTTCATCTTTGAAATTGATTACAATCATGTCCTCAGGGGTCGTGGAGACAAAAAAGAGAAAAAAAAAAGAGAAAAGCAAAATAAATAAAAAGTTTTTCATACTCTTATACGTCTGAAGCATGCATTGCATAGTACATTTTTTCTCAATTTGCTAGCCTTGACCTACAAAGGTCAAATTGGCTGTTTCCTTTTCTGGGTTCCCGTACCCATCATTTTATGTTTTCGGGTCTTAGTACCCATTGTTTTTGTTAAGCTTCAGCGGATGCCTGACTCCGTAAGCTTTTTACCTTTTCGGGTCCCTGCACCCCTTGTTTTATGTTTTCGGGTCCCCGTACCCATTGCTTTTAAGTTTCTGTTAAGTTTCAACGGATACCCGAGTCCGTAAGCTTCTTACCTTGTTTTTGTTAAGCTTCAGTGAATACTTGACTCCGCAAGCTTTTTACCTTTTTGGGTCTCCATACCCTTTGTTTTATGTTTTCGGGTCCCTGTACCCATTGCTTTTAATTTTTTTGTTAAGTTTCAGCGGATACCTGACTTCGCAAGCTTTTTACCTTTTCGGGTCCCCGCACCCATTGTTTTACCTTTTTGGGTCCCCGTACCCATTTTTTATGTTTTCGGGTCCCCGTACCCATTGTTTTTAAGTTTTTGTTAAGCTTCAACAGATACCCGACTCCGTAAGCTTCTTACCTTGTTTTTGTTAAGCTTCAGCAGATAATTGACTTCGCAAGTTTTTTACCTTTTTGGGTCTCCATACCCCTTGTTTTATGTTTTCGGGTCCACATACTCATTGCTTTTAAGTTTTTTGTTAAGCTTCAGCGGATACCTGACTCCGCAAGCATTTTACCTTTTCGAGTCCCCGCATCCATTGTTTTATGTTTTCGGGTCCCCGTTGTTACCAAGTGGCCTCAATACTCAAGAGGGGGGGGTGAATTGAGTAGTTAAAAATAAGTTCACAAATCTTTCGCAAATCGTTTGACAATCAATTTTCGTTGAAGCTATTGAATGGTTAGAAATAATTAGATAGATGAGATAAATACTTTTACTTATAACCGTAACAGCCAAGAAGACAATATCCAAGCAAACCAATGAAACAGTGTACAGAAATAAACAGAGGAGGGTTTAGAGAAAACAAACACAGTCGTTTATCCCTGGTTCGATCACCACTCCACTTGTGATCTACGTCCAAAGTCCCAAGCAACACCTTGAGATTTTCCACTATATCTTCAAGCTTCAATGGGTGCTTGAAAAACCACTACAACATTGAGCACTCAACAATATGGGATACCTCACCCAAAAGCTTGAGCCTCTATTTTCCAAGGGATACCTCACCCTTACAATACTTGAGGGATACCTCACCCTCACTAATCAAAATGTATAAGATTGAAATAGAAGAAACTCTCTCTAGAGCAAGTGTTTACAAATTGAAGCTCTAATATGCTCTCAAAGATTTTTCACCTTTTTAATCAGAAAACAAAGCAAGAAATGAATTTAAGGATTGATTCACGTTTTGAAGTATTGATGATCAGTTTTTGGTTCAAGGTCAACCTCAAATAAAGACCCAACTTTGGTATTTATAAGTTTCTCAATAAATGGAGCCGTTGGAGGTAGTTGGGCATGCATTTAATGCATTTAATATAGCCGTTGGACGCTGTCAGGGTTCGTGTAATCGATTACATGCTCAGTAATCGATTACATTGTTGTTCCAACGTTTTCTGAACTTTCTGGGCTCTGTGTAATCGATTACATTCTTGGTGTAATCGATTACATGGCTTCTGACTTACTGAGTAATCGATTACAATATCCATGTAATCGATTACATGACTTGTCGAACGTGTTCTTTGAGTTTCTGGGTTTTGTGTAATTGATTACATTATTGGTGTAATCGATTACATTGCTTCTGACTTTGTTTGTAATCGATTACAATATCCATGTAATCGATTATATGACTCGTCGAACGTGTTCTTTGCCTTTCTGGGTTTTGTGTAATCGATTACATATATTGTGTAATCGATTACATGACCTCTGACTTTCTTGTAATCGATTACATTTCTAATGTAATCGATTACATGCCTTCTGTTTGCTATGTAATCAATTACAAACATTATGTAATCGATTACATTGGCCTTTGAACACATTTTTCAAGTCCAATAACGCTTGTAAGTCATTTCCAACACCTCAAGATACTTGATTAAACATAAATCCTTTTAAGAGTGTTAGATTTAAAGTTGAAACTCAATATTTATTGAAAGCCATGTTTAACTTTGAAATTTCCCATTTATTTTGAAATCACATATTGAAAAACCATTTGAGAAATCTTGAGAGCATTTAACATTAATATCCTAAGTCTTATAACTAAATAAACCTTCTGTCTTCTTTCTTTGATCTTGATTTTTCCTTTTGCGCTTGATCTTCTCTTTTGCTTTTGTTATCATCAAAAACCTTTTGACATGCCTTAGAGACATAAGCATTCACATTCTCCCCCTTTTTGATGATGACAAACTGATCATAGGAAAAAGAAAGAGTTTTTGCATTTGTATATAATAGTCATTTAGGTGCAATGTCTTTGCCCCCGAGTTTATGCATGATATTGGGTTAGATTTTGCATATGAGAAGCTTAATAACTTAAAAGGTCAATAACTCCCCCGTACTCATGCAACCTTTAATTTCTCATGCAACCATTAATTACATTTCATTTCATTTTCATTTTTCCTCATTTTCTCCCCCGTTGGCATTATCAAAAAGACATAAGCATTTAAGAAAAAATAGACAGCAGGACAGCTATATTTCATGATTCCCAAATTTTTGCCATAACAGAGAAGCCACAAAGATTAATCAGTCCAATCAATATACCAAAAGCCAAACATTCAAAGTGAAAACAAGTTCATGGATTAATAATTAGCATGTACAAAGAAACGTATCACAACCAGTAGGCAATAATCAAAATATAACCATAAAGGTATACCAATTTTATATAATTAGAGTCAAAACAAAATAAGTACAAGGTGGTCATCAATACAAGAAAATATCAAGGCAATAGGCCATGATCACTATCAGTGGCCTCATTTGTCACAAAAACTTCACCCTCGGATCCGCAGCAGAGTCTCCTAGATCAATGTTATCATCGGCCGGGCATAAGATCGTCGTCGAGTCCGAAGCTCCTCATCATCGCCAGAACTCCCGGATGGACCGGCGAAGGATAGAGGAACCGGAGGGGCGAGAGGATGTGGGAGGTGCAGCAGCAGCAGGACTCTCAGGAATAGGAGGTCCACTTAGGAGGGATCAAATGGAGGCAAGCTCCTGGTCTGAGTAGTCCATCCTCAGCTCAAGATGGTCAATCTTTTGCTCTATATGATCCATGCGTGTGTTTACGTTGGCGCTCAGGTTGTGCATTTCTTGGAGCAGAAGATCAAGAGAAGCTGGAGCAGGAGAGAGGCAGGTGGCATTGAGCCTCCTCATCATCACTATCTGGATCGTGATGGATATGACCAAACGTGCCATGAGTAATGTAATGCCACCTATCATCCATCTTATAGAGCTGAAGCTTCTTCAGAGTATGCAACCCAATTGATTGGGGTCCCTTCGAGCTGGTGTCCTTGGACTCTTCAGCCAGCGAAATGCGACAGTACTCGAGGATTGTGGTGACCAACATGGCGAAGGGGAGAGCAGAGTTCTTCTTTTTCTTGATGTCCAGCATATGTTCTAGAATGTAGTAACCCTAGTTTATTGGGTGCCCTGTGGTCATTGCCCATAATGCCACTACATCATCCTTGAGGACTTGGGAGTAATTCCCTCCTCTGGGAATCAATCCACGAACCAAGAGGTAGTGGAGAACCCTATTTTCCATAGTGAGACTAGTGGCCATTATTCTTCGTTTAGGATCACTGGGGAGGTGGTAGCCAGTCCTAATCAAAGAGAGAAGAGCAGCCTTATGCTCAAACTCATGCCCCCAGAATTTTGCATTTCCACAAAACTGAGCTCCATCAGGAGTGAGCTTTGTAAGCCTATACCACTCTGCCATTGTTAACCTGATTTGTTACTTTTTCACTTCAGAGATTATGCAATTATCCTCAACCTTCAGGTTTGCATAAAAGATTCGCACAAGGTTTGGGTAGATGGCCTTCTCTATACTCAGGAATCCCAGCAAGCCTAAGTTTTCTATTGTCCTAAAGCTCTCTAAAGGTTCACTCTCGCAGAAGGTGATGGGAAGATACCTGGGAGAGATGATTTTGTGAAGCTGGAAGTTCTTCCAGAACAACTCAGCTTTCTTCACAGTGGAGAAGTGCCTCGTGAGGTCCAGGCCAGATATATTACGTGAAGAGCCACCAGAGGACCCTACAACAGCAGTCCCTGTTCTTGGGCGCTTCGAGCGATGAGAGGATTCAGCCATTGATGAGAAGAAGTAAAAAAGGGATGAGTGGTAAATGGTTGGGGATGAGTGAGGAGAGAGAGAGAGGGACGAGATTAGGGCAGAGAAGTGGAGAAGGTGTTCGTAAGAGATGATGGGGAGATTTGGATGAGGGATGTGAGGGGATTTTGAAAGATGGGCTATGTGGAGAGGGTTTTCCGAGATTGAGAGAGGTGAAATGACGGGTTTTGATGGAGATTTGAGTGAGAAAAGAGAGATTTTGAGATTTGAGGTGCGTGGGAGCAGAAGGAGAGAACGAAGAAGATGAATAGGTTCCAAAAAGAAATGAGCCTTACGCGCGTCAGAAACCTTTTAAAAAACCCTGTGTAATCGATTACATTGAGTGTGTAATCGATTACATGCATTCTGGTGGGTATGTAATCGATTACATTTTTGGTGTAATCGATTACATGCTTTACAGGAACCTTGTAATCGATTACATAGTTGACGTAATCGATTACCGAGTTCGAGTTGGTTGTAATCGTACAAAGGGTGTGTAATCGATTACATGCGTGATGAGAACATGTGTAATCGATTACAAAGACATTGTAATCGATTACAAGACTCTTTATCTCGATTTTGTGTTCCAAACAGCATATAATCAATTTTAAACCATCCAAATCAGTTTTAAAGCAACTTAAATCAATTCAAATCATCATGTAAACATATAATCAAATCATGTTATGATTCAATTCATATAATTGATTGAAATTACCATTTTTACCAAGAGTTTCAACAAATTTGTTCAGGATATTAGTTGCTTGGGAGTCTTGGTCACGAGGGAGCACCTGCAAAACAACTTAGGGGAAATCTCCAACGCTCAAGTTAGTATTGGATTCAAATATAACGAAAGAATTCAGAGATTATGCAACAATTTGGCGTGATTATGCAGAAAAAATACAAGATTATACAACAGAAGTTAATTTATGCATGAATGATCCAATATACCCAGTTCATTTCTAATGTAGAAAAATGCTTCTTTTGTTAGGGGTTTGGTGAAAATATCAGCTAGTTGCTTAGTTGTTTCAACAAATTCAAGTATGCAATCACCCCTTTGAACATGATCTCTAATGAAATGATGTCTTATTTCAATATGCTTAGTTCTAGAATGCAAAATGGGATTTTTTGACAAGTTAATTGCACTAGTATTATCACATTTTATGGGAATGTGATCAAGCTCAAGACCATAGTCCAAGAGTTGCTGTTTCATCCAAAGGACTTGAGCACAGCAACTCCCAGCTGCAACATATTCAGCTTCAGCTGTGGACAATGCCACACTATTTTGTTTCTTGCTGTGCCAAGAAACTAGTGAGCTTCCAAGCAAGTGGCATGTCCCACTAGTGCTCTTTCGATCCATTTTGCATCCAGCAAAATCAGAATCGGAGTACCCAATAAGACTACATGAGGCACCCTTAGGGTACCATAAACCCATTTGTGATGTGCCTATTAGATATTTCATTATTCTCTTAACAGCACTTAGGTGTGATTCCTTAGGATTAGCTTGATATCTAGCACACATGCATACACTAAACATTATATCAGGCCTACTTGCAGTGAGATAAAGGAGTGAGCCAATCATACCTCTATATTTTGTAATTTCTACCGATTTACCTCCTTCATCCTTGTCCAAATAGCAAGAGGTGCCCATAGGAGTAGCCATATGCTTGGCATTGTCCATTCAAAACTTCTTGAGCAGCTCCTTGCAATACTTGGATTGGCTTATAAATGTTCCTTCTCTTGTTTGCTTGATTTGTAGACCAAGGAAGAAGTTGAGCTCACCCATCATGGACATCTCAAACTCACTTTGTATAATATTTGAAAATTCTTTACAAAGAGAGTTGTTAGTAGCTCCAAATATAATGTCATCAACATAGATTTGAACTAGAAGAATGTCATGCATTTTGTGTTTTATGAAAAGAGTGGTGTCAACTTTACCTCTAGAAAAAGGCTTTTCTAAAAGAAATTTGCTCAACCTTTCATACCAAGCTCTAGGAGCTTGTTTCAAGCCATACAAGGCCTTTTTTAATTTAAAAACATGGTTGGGCATTTCAAAGTCCTCAAAACCAGGAGGTTGTTCTACATACACCTCTTCTTGTATAAAACCATTTAAAAAAGCACTTTTGACATCCATTTGATAGAGTTTGAAATCCATGATGCAAGCATATGCAAGTAGCATTCTAATGGCCTCTAACCTAGCTACGGGAGCATAAGTTTCTTCATAGTCTATGCCTTCTTCTTGATTATATCCTTTAGCTACAAGCCTAGCTTTATCTCTTATTATTAGGCCCGTTTCATCGAGTTTGTTCCTAAAGACCCATTTGGTGCCAATTATTGGATGATCATTGGGCCTTGGAACTAATTCCCAAACTTGATTTCTCTCAAATTGGTTTAGTTCTTCTTGCATGGCCAAGATCCAATGCTCATCATTAATGGCCTCATTTATGTCTTTAGGTTCAACTTGAGAGACAAAGGCTAGATGATTACATGCATCTCTAAGTGAGTTTCGAGTGATTACCCCTTTTGATACATCACCTATCACCTTGTCGAGAGGATGATATCTTGAAGTCCTCCATTCCTTGGGTAGATCTAAGATTTCTGAATCTTCTTGCCATGTATGATCAAGGGGTCTCTCTTCTTCCTTCTTGGACTCTATCTCTTGATTTTCCAAGTGCGTCTTTGCCAAGATTTCTGCAACATCATTAACAAGTTCCTTTCTCGGCTCATTTGGGTTAGTTTCATCAAATGCAACATGTATGGATTCTTCTATGGTCATAGTTCGTTTATTATAAACTCTAAAGGCCTTACTATGAATAGAATAACCAATGAATATTCCTTCATCAGATTTTGCATCAAACTTTCCCAAGTTATCCTTTCCATTATTCAAAACAAAGCATTTACATCCAAAAACATGAAAATGTGACACATTAGGTTTCCTTCCTTTGTACAATTCATATGGAGTTTTCTTTAAAATTGGCCTTATTAGGGCTCTATTCATAACATAACAAGCGGTGTTAACCGCATCCGCCCAAAAATACTTAGGAAGGTTGGCCTCATTGAGCATAGTTCTTGCCATTTCCTCTAAAGATCGATTTTTTCTTTCTACAACACCATTTTGTTGTGGTGTTCTAGGGGCAGAAAAATTATGCTCAATGTCATGTTCATCACAAAAAGTTTCAAATTCATGATTTTCAAATTCACCACCATGATCACTTCTTATGGATGCAATACAAAAACTTTTTTCGTTTTGGATAACTTTGGCAAGTTTTCTAAATGATTGAAAAGCATCATTTTTGTGGGCCAAGAATAATGTCCATGTAAATCTAGAAAAATCATCCACAATCACTAATGCATAGTAATTCCCACCAAAGCTCATAGTTCTAGAGGGTCCAAAAAGATCCATGTGCAAAAGTTGTAAAGGTCTAGAAGTTGAAACTATGTTTTTAGCTTTGAAAGAGACCTTTACTTGTTTTCCCTTTTGACATGCATCACAAAGTTTGTCTTTTTCAAATTTGAGCTTTGGAAGACCAATTACTAATTCTTTAGAAACCAATTTGTTTAAGTGATCCATGTGAATGTGAGCAATTCTTCTATGCCATAACCATGAATCATTTTCTTTACTCATAAAGCACTTAGCATCATTTGAGGAGATATCATCGAGACTAATCATATATATATTATTGACCCTATGACCAACAAATTTAACTTGCTTATCATCCTTTCCCTCAATTATGCAACAAGAGGAATCAAATATAACTCTATTTCCTTTATCACACAATTGACTAATACTAAGTAAATTATGTTTAAGTCCTTCAACAAGTAAGACATTATCAATAGATGATGAAGGGATCTTACCAACTTTGCCAATTCCAAGAATCTTCCCTTTGTTGTTGTCACCATATGTGACATGACCATGTTTCTTGTGTGTAAGGGAGGAGAACTTGGAGCCATCACCGGTCATGTGCTTGGAGCAACCACTATCAAGATACCAATTTGAGCTCTTGGTCTTCAAGCACACCTACAACACACATTCAAGATTTAACTTTTGGTACCCAAATTGTTTTGGGTCCTTGTGTGTTAGAATTAGGTATGGTGCCTTTAGGGACCCAAACCCTTTTGATTCCAACCTTGGTGTTTATGTTCTTTCTAACATTGCAAGTGGATGCACTATGCCCTTTCCTACCACAATGAAAACATTTAACAAAGGGGCTACTTGAAGTTTTTGAGGAAACAAAGAAGTTCTTATAAGACTTTTGATGGTTGTTTGGATTAAATCCCAAACCGGCTTTTTGGAAAACACATTTTTGTCTCCCTAACAACACATTCAAGTTGTCTCTTCCAAAGGTGAATTTCGCAAGAGTGTTGTTCAAGTCTTCAATTTCTTTTTCAAAAGCTTTGCATGATAAACAAGGTAATGATATGGATGCATTATCATGTGAGGAACAAATCATGCATGATGAATTAGCATCTATGAGTCCTAAAGTCTCATTTTCAATTTTAAGTTCATTTATCTCCTTGGTTAAAGTAGAAACTTTCTTTGTCAATAGGGAGATTGTTTTATTGGAAGACAAAATCATTTTTGTGAGCCTCAAAGATTCATCATGCAATTCTTGAAAGGCATCTTGCAATTCATCATAAGAAGGTGGAGGTTCTAGGTTAGAAGAGGTTACCTCGGTGTCGCTTTCTCCACTTTCTTCTCCTTGAGCCATGAGGCAAAGATGGGCTTCTTCATTTTCTGAATCGTCGGAAGAGCTTAAGTCATTGTCCTCTCAAGCTATATATGTTCTTCTTCCTTTCTTTTCCTTGGAGGGTCTTTTCTCAAACTTCTCCGTCTTCTTAAGATATATAGGACACTCCATTTTCATGTGCCCCGGTTTTCCGCATTCATAGCATTTTGGAGGAGTGGAGGATCCTTCTCCTTTGTGATATGCTTTCTTTTGAGGAAACGGTGGTCTTCTTTGAAATCCCTTTTTCTTCAAGAATCTTCCGAATTTTCTCACAAGGAGACTAAGATTCTCCTCACTTAGCTCAATATTTTCACCATCCTCTTCACCATCTTCATCATCATCTTCAAGTATGGAAGAGGTGGCCTTGAGTGCAATTCCCTTCTTCTTTTTGTCATGTTCTTCATTTTGATTGAGCCTATTTAGTTCCAGCTCATGCTCTTGAAGTTTTCCGAATAGGGTGGCTAGAGACATGGTTGATAAATCTCTTGATTCCGTAATCGCCGTTATGTTGGGTTGCCAATTCCTGCTTAGACATCTCAAGATTTTGTTAATAAGATCCTCATTAGGAAATGTCTTTCCCAATGAGATGAGATGATTAACAATATGAGTAAATCTCTTTTGCATATCTTGAATACTCTCACCTTGATTCATTCTAAACAATTCATATTCATGAGTAAGAGTGTTTATTCGAGATCTTTTTACCTCACTAGTACCTTCATGAGTTACTTGTAGGGTATCCCACATTTCTTTTGTGGTCTTACAATTTGACACCCTAAAGAATTCATCATACCCCAAAGATGTGGTGATGATGTTCTTGGCTCTCAAATTATATTGAACCTTCCTTTTATCATCATCGGTCCAATCACTTCTAGGTGTATTAATTGTCACACCATCCTTAGTTTGTGTAGGGACAAAAGCATCATTTTCAACTGCGTCCCACACATCTAAGTCAATAGCTTCAATAAAAATTTTCATCCTTTCTTTCCAATAGGCATAACCATCCCCATTGAAATAAGGAGGTCTATTTATAGAAGAACCTTCATTTGAAAAACCATTTGAAGCCATCACTTCTCTTGAAGCTGCTAAGCTCTTTATACAAGAGTCTAGCTCTGATACCACTTGTTACCAAGTGGCCTCAATACTCAAGAGGGGGGTAAATTGAGTAGTTAAAAATAAGTTCACAAATCTTTCGCAAATCGTTTGACAATCAATTTTCGTTGAAGCTATTGAATGGTTAGAAATAATTAGATAGATGAGATAAATACTTTTACTTATAACCGTAACAGCCAAGAAGACAATATCCAAGCAAACCAGTGAAACAAAGGTACGAAATAAACAGAGGAGGGTTTAGAGAAAACAAACACAGTCGTTTATCCTGATTCGATCACCACTCCACTTGTGATCTACGTCCAGTCCCCAAGCAACACCTTGAGATTTTTCACTATATCTTCAAGCTTCAATGGGTGCTTGAAAAACCACTACAACCTTGAGCACTCAACAATATGGGATACCTCACCCAAAAGCTTGAGCCTCTATTTTCCAAGGGATACCTCACCCTTACAATACTTGAGGGATACCTCACCCTCACTAATCAGAATGTATAAGATTGAAATAGAAGAAACTCTCTCTAGAGCAAGTGTTTACAAATTGAAGCTCTAATATGCTCTCAAAGATTTTTCACGTTTTTAATCAGAAAACAGAGCAAGAAATGAATTTAAGGATTGATTCACGTTTTGAAGTATTAATGATCAGTTTTTGGTTCAAGGTCAACCTCAAATAAAGACCCAACTTTGGTATTTATAAGTTTCTCAATAAATGGAGCCGTTGGAGGTAGTTGGGCATGCATTTAATGCATTTAATATAGCCGTTGGACATTTGTCGGTCAGTGGTTCGTGTAATCGATTACACACTCGGTAATCGATTACATTGTTGTTCCAACGTTTTTCGAACTTTCACGGGCTCGTGTAATCGATTACATTCTTGGTGTAATCGATTACATGGCTTCTGACTTGCTGTGTAATCGATTACAATATCCATGTAATCGATTACATGACTTGTCGAACGTGTTCTTTGAGTTTCTGGGTTTTGTGTAATCGATTACATTATTGGTGTAATCGATTACATTGCTTCTGACTTTGTTTGTAATTGATTACAATATCCATGTAATCGATTACATGACTCGTCGAACGTGTTCTTTGCCTTTTTGGGCTTTGTGTAATCGATTACATATATTGTGTAATCGATTACATGACCTCTGACTTTCTTGTAATCGATTACATTTCTAATGTAATCGATTACATGCCTTCTGTTTGCTGTGTAATCGATTACAAACATTATGTAATCGATTACATTGGCCTTTGAACACATTTTTCAAGTCCAATAATGCTTGTAAGTCATTTCCAACACCTCAAGATACTTGATTAAACATAAATCCTTTTAAGAGTGTTAGATTTAAAGTTGAAACTCAAGATTTATTGAAAGCCATGTTTAACTTTGAAATTTCCCATTTATTTTGAAATCACATATTGAAAAACCATTTGAGAAATCTTAAGAGCATTTAACATTAATATCCTAAGTCTTATAACTAAATAAACCTTCTGTCTTCTTTCTTTGATCTTGATTTTTCCTTTTGCGCTTGATCTTCTCTTTTGCTTTTGTTATCATCAAAAACCTTTTGACATGCCTTAGAGACATAAGCATTCACACCCGTACCCATTACTTTTAAGTTTTTTGTTAAGCTTCAGCAGATACCCAACTCCGTAAGCTTCTTACCTTATTTTTTGTTAAGCTTCGGCGGATACCTGACTCCGCAAATTTTTTACCTTTTCGGGTCCCCGCATCCATTGTTCATTGTTTTTGGGTCCCCGTACCCATTGCTTCACAAGCTTATTTACCTTTTCTGCCTTAAGTTTTTAAGTTTCAACAGGTACCTGAACCCGCAAGTTTTTTACTTTTTCATGAACAAAATTGAATCAATTCCTTTGCTTTTCATTTAATTTAAATGCAAAGCAAAGGGGGGCAGCTGTTGATACCCAATTTTGTCCATAATTTTTTTATTTTTGTTACTTGATCAAGGTATGAACACTCAATTTTGTCCATAAAGTTTATTTCTAAATCTTGAAAAGTGAATGAAAATCTAAAAAAATAAAAAGGAAAAAATGAAAAAAAGGAAAAAAGATGAAAAAACTAAAGTGTCTAAGTCCCACATTGGAGAAGTCAAGCTCCTTCTCCCTCCCCTCCTCCTATATAAAGAGGTGCTTCTCAATGGTTTGCACATCCAAAAAATATACACTTGGGCTTAATACAAAGGATAAGAGCCCGAGAACTTTAGTAATTTTTTTTACTTGGGCTTAATACTAAGTATAAGAGCGCGAGACTTTAGTAAAAAAAATTTCTCCATGCAAGTGGGTTGCTTTTTAAGGTTCGATTTGAAGAGAACGTGTGAGGCTCTGTGTAGAATTCTTTGAGCATAGCATTTTTATACGCCTTGGAGGTAAGTCTGCTCTTTTTTTTTTTTGGTTTGTTTGTATTTTTATTTTTATTTTTTATTTTACCTTTTTTAATTTTATTTTTTACCTTTCATTTAGGCTTTAACTTTCTATTGATGTCTTGAATTTTACATGTTTATTATATTTTCATTGTTGTCATTCATATTTGTATAAAATAATCTTATTCCATATCACTTCACTTGTAATAATATCATTATGCATTTGTACTTGTGCTTTACTTTAATTTATTTATTTTTGAATTAATATATTAACCAAATAATTTTCAATGGCCGATGATGAAAAAATTGGGAGAGGATCGGAGCGCCGATCAAATACACTCTTTCCAATAATCTTGAGGCTTTATATTGAATTTTGCCAAGAGCGCTGGCGAGGTCTAATCCCCACATAGAAATTAAAATAATTATGTAAACTAAAATACAACTTTTTTTATAAACCAAAATAAAACTTTTTTTTTTTGTAAAATAAAATATTTAAATAAAAGTGAACAATTTCATACAATTTCAATATCATGATTGTGGTGAATTAAAGTTTTTTTGTTTCATGAAGACCTTTTTTTTTTAAATTACTACAAAAATCTCATTGTGCCTAAAAATATTTTTTTTTATAAATGAGATTTTATTTGGCCATTTTATTTTGAAAATTACTTCTTTTCAAAAAGATAAAATTTTAATTCACCACTTTTATATAATATGTTGTAGACTTAGAATTTGTTCTAAAATAATGGCTATTTAGCCACCCATTCTATGTCTTAGTCATTTATCATCTTTGATAACATGCATGACAAAATGAGACATATCAAAATAAAAACAAAAATAATTTTTTTTAAAAAGGACCAATTTAATTAATCTTGCAAATAACTTTAGATTAAATAGGTGACCGTTCTTAGAACGGACGGTGTAGGGTGGTAACACCTTCCCTACTCGTAATCAACCCCGAACCACGAACTCTTAAACGCAGACCATTTTTTAGGTATCCAATTGCACTATTCCATTTAATGGATAAAGCGATTGGTGGCGACTCCCAACATCCTGAGGTCCTTTCCTCCTTATTCTTTTTATTTTCACGACGCCCTTCGGGACGGTTGTGACACCCCCCATGGGGATGTGTGGCACCATAAGTAAAAAGTTTTACATTTTTATGAATTCTGATTTGTTGCCTATTGTTTCATTTAAATGCTTGAGTTACTTTGTGTGGGTTGGTGACATTGTGGACAATGTCGATTTTAATTTTCGAGGTGTCAAGATTTTGTTTTACTTGGAATTTTTATCTTATTATTTTGGTTTTTGTTGATAGCTTAGTGTCTGTTGAGTTTGCTTAAGTGTCTCCCCGAATTCAGAGCCTTTGTAGAAGGATAAATATAATGTCTGCAACAAAAAAAGGTTTTTTTTTTGTTTTTCTTAGTTCTTTAGTTTGTTATGCATGTTTATTTTATTTTGTTTCATTTGTTTTTCATTTAGAGTAAAGAGAATCCTCTAAAGTCATTTCAATTCAAGATCTTTTGTGAAGTCTTTTTCAAAAAAGATGAGAATGCTTTAAGAGATAATTAGAAGGAACCAAGAGATTTTGACTCATGGTAGCTTAGGATTGTGTCAGGGGAAGATTTGTTCACAATTATCATACATGTTTAGCTTAGGGAATTTTATTTTTGCTTCTATGATTCCATTAACCTTTTGATTGAGTTAGTGAGTTCTTAGTGAAGGACTATGTGTATGAATGTGAGTATCTAATTACCTCACTGGTCCTAGAACAACTTCTCTATACCTTTCGAGGGGAAATCCTAGTGTATACTTAAAAGGAGATTATTTAAGTATTCTTTCTTTTACCCCATGATGGCCTTATACCACCATGTTATACCTTTAACCCTTGATAATCCCTTTGAGCCTTTTATTAGCCTATTTTCTTTCATTCACCCAAACTCCACCTTAACCCCTTAGGCTAAACACTTTACCTACCTTTTGTCAGAGTGGATTGAGTGTGGAAGTTAGAAGCTCATTAGGGAAAAAAAAGAAAAAAATGATGATGAAGGATGGGAGAAAGAGAAAGAAAATAAAATAAAATTATACTTTAGCATCAATGATAAAGTCAAAAGAGTTCCACTCAAGAAATTGTAAAAAAATAAGTTTAAGGTGGAGGCAAAAGAGTATAAAGTCAAAATATTATATTTAGCCAAAAGAAAAGAAGAGAGAGAGAGAGAGAGAGAGTAAGTGAAAAGAAAAAGAAGAAAAGAAGAAAAGCATGCTAGCATAAAACATCTCCTTTGTATTAAATTGTAAAGAAATCGTTAGTGAGTTTTGGATCTTTGCATCATGATACTCTCATATTTGTTTTCTTTTTGTCCTTTCTTTTCATTTAGCCTATAGCCTTAGCCACATTACAACCCCTTATAAAGTTATTTTGATCATTTGAAGGTGTGCACTACATTAGTGGATATAAGGGTAGTGGTTTTGCCTATGGGACTTAGTAAATCCATTCATTCATAAGTCATAGAAGTATTAGAGATTGCTTAGTACGCTGTCTCTTCTAGGTAAAAATGGATTCATAAGATTATTTATGGAGACATGTTTTGGTTGAGTAGCTTACACTTTGTTAAACATGTATACATGAGTGGATATTTTGACTAGATGGCACTTTAACGAGCTATTCATTAATTGAGTTTCCCAAAGTTTATTTGAAAGTCATGATTTATGATTTGCATTTTCTGTCAAAAGAGAATACCTTTCTTTACAAGCAACCAAAGCAATAATCATTCAACGATTGGTGGACTTTGATTACTTTTGGAATTGGACTTGAAAAGTGGAAGGGCAGGCCTAAATCATTTACTTGAAGTTCATATATTGTGAAGAATGATGTTTGCAATGTTATTTTCTCCTCTCTCTTTTTTTTTCAAGAGGGTGAACTTCTAGAGGAAATTAACAAGATCCAAGTTGTGTTAGTTCTAAAGATCTCACCCATAGAAAGTATTAATCATTATCATCTTATAAGTTGTTGCAATTTTGTTTATAAGATCATTTCAAAAATCATGGTCATGAGGATGAATGGATTTTTGCGTAAACTTATCTCAGAAAATCAAAGTGACTTTGTGGAGAATAGGCAAATACAAGATAATATTATGGTGATGCATGAAGTGTTTCATTCCCTAAAGAAAAAAATCAAGAGGAGACTCAACCAATCTTGCTATCAAACAAGATATGAACAAGGCTTATGATAGGCTTCAGTGGGGTTTTTTGGAGATGATTTTGTTAGTGTATGGCTTTCATGAGAGGTGGATCAGCTTAGTAATGAAGTGTGTTTGAGGGGTGAGCTATAAGTTTAAAATAAATGGATCTTTTACAAGGAAGTTGATTCCACAAAAAAGGACTAAGACAAGGGGATCCATTATCTCTTTATCTCTTTATTTTAGCAATAGAAGTGCTCTTGTATATGTTTCATGAAGCAATCATAAGTGGCTCTCTTTGTGGAGTGAAGTTGTCTCCTAAAGGCCCTTGATTGACCCACTTACTCTTTGCTGATGAGGCAATGACACTATGCTTTTCTCTAGAGCTAAGGAAGAGGATGCTTACCAATTGGTTAGAATCCTTAACACCTTCTCTAATGCCTCTGGTCAAAGGATTAATTCAGATAAGTGAGCAGTTATTTTTGGAATATATATTCCCATTCATTTGAGGAATAAGGTTGCTACTATTTTAAATATGCAAGTGTGGGACTCCTCGAGTAAATATTTAGGCTTTCTTACTAAATGGGAAAAGTCCAAGGGAAGAACTCTAGCTTGGATTAAGGAAAGAGTAATGGGGGAAATTAGAAGGATGGAAGGAGAGGATGCTTAATTAAGCAGGTGAAGAGGTGCTCGTAAAAGTTGTCATTCAAGCTATTCCTACTTATGCGATGTCCATTGTTTGTTTTCCCAAGAACTTTTGTGCCTCTCTATGCTCAAGTATGGCAAGATTTTGGTGGAAAGGTAATGGTAAAGAAAGGGGTATGTATCCATTGGCAGAGATAGGAGGCTTTAACAAACAATAAGAAAGAGAGGGGGTATGAGGTTCAAAGAGTTTGTTCTTATGAACACAGTCCTACTAGCTAAACAAGTGTAGAGAGTTCAGCATAATCCCAATGCGTTATAGGTTAAGGTGCTCAAGGGAGGGATTTCCTAAGGAGGAAAGGGAAGTGGTTGATAGGCAATGGGAAATTAGTAGACTTTTGGAGGAATAATTAGCTTAGATAATTGGCTTAGTGGCATGGGAAGACTATAAGTCAGGGACTCACCTTGTATAAAGCAGAGATTATATGTTTTAATAGAAAGCAACACCAGAAGATGGGATATTTACCAGCTAAGGCAATACCTGCCCACAAAAATGGCAATCAAGGTTGTGCAAATACAAATAACATTATTTGAATCCTTAAAGTTGTTAATTTGGCCTTAAAGCAAATCAAGAGGGTACACTATAAAGATTGGATACTAAATGGCTAAGGGTGAAGCTACAAGGGAGGAAAACTCTCAGTCTTCTACAATTGTGCCTAAAGACCTATTGTAATACTCTTAGTAATATGTTAGACTTGTATATGGTTACAAAAGGTAGCATATAACTTGCTTAACATGCCAGTGAAGTTTTGTGACAATCTGAGTTCATTTAGGCCCTTAGTTGCAACCCATAAGATGAAAAGTAGCTTAAAATGACTCATATAAGGGCTTAAAAGGTTAAGTTGAGGGAAACAGGTAGGGAAATCTTGTTTCTAGGTCACAAAATGATACAAGTAAGATGCAGTTAAAGTTTCAAGTTAATCAGAGTCAGTTTGGTATTTTTAAGCATACTGGTTATGTGTTTTAATACCGATTGATTAGCAACAGATATGAAAAATCATAAAAATGATTAAACAATAATTTAAATGAATCTTATGATTTATTCTAAAGTTGTTGGAAGCTGGAAAACTTGAATTAGTATAATTTAGATGTTCTTAGCATATATGAGTTCTAGCATAGGAACACAAGTTGGTTTCCTTTTCCTTATGTTTTTCCTTTCTCTCGGTCGAGAAGAAAAATCGAGAAACAGAGAAGAGAGAAAAAGAAGAGAAGAGAGAAAGGGGGAGAAAGGAAGAAGAAAAAGGATAAGGAAGAGAGCAAGAGCAAGAGTAAGATGATTAAGCTTCAAGATCTTCATCTTCTTCAAGAGGTAAGGGGTTTTTATTCATCTTTTCCCTTCTTATTCTTCTTGAATGAAGTTAGGGATTTTGAATGGAAATAAGGGTTTGGAGAGCTAAATCCATGTTCTTGACTTGGTTCTTGATTCCAAGGACTAGGTTAGGATAGTTTTAACTTAGTAAATATAAGATGATCATTTATGGTTCAAGATCAACCATTAGGATTCATAGATAGTGAATTTTGGATAATGGTTTGAGTTATGTGATTTGGACCTAGATCTATGCCTAAGAGAATCAATAGGTTGTGTAAAAGTTACAATAAGTTTAGGGGCCTAGATAGGTGCTAAAAATCACAAGAAAACTAATTTTGGATTATTGGAAGTTAAGATGAGATTTTTAGAATAGTTAGAACAATCTGTAGAAATTCTACAAAATTGCTGTCACGCGGAGAGCACCCAGACACTCTACATAGAGTGCCTAGATGCTTGTGTGCCAGAGATGAAGGTTTGTGTAATAGGGTGCAGAGCGCTTAGGCGCTCAATGGCCAGGAAGTTTTTATGCGCATCAGAGCGAGGAATGCCTAAACGCTCAATCTAGAGCGCCTAGACGCTCAATCTAGAGCGCTTAGACTCGCGGCGCGAGACAACACAGGGTTGATCCCTGCCTTGTGAGCGCCTAGACACTCAAGGAGAAGGCGCTTAGACGCCCATTACATAATTCAACAAAGAGTCGTTTTAGATGTTTTGAAGTCCTTAACTACTTGGAATATTTTATGTATGCTTCCTAAGAAGTGTCAAGGCACAAATAGAGATATTCAAGAGAGAAACTATCACCTAGAATGAATGAGAAAGCTTAGACTTTAAGCATCCTAAAAGTGAAGGATTGCCCTAGTGTTGGGAATCGCGGATAGATCATGCAGCAGAAAACAGAATTCCCACCAAGGATTCATGTGAAAAAGCCATAATTCAAGTTTTAAAATTGTTTACCTCTTGAAGCATGATCAAAGGAAGTGACGTGAATCACTAACACTGTAATAGCGACGATGTCTCTGCGGTATCCACACGAACAGACTCACGAACATCCAGCGTCCGCAAAAGGAGCCTCACGTCTCTCACACAGTGTTAGTTGCGAAGAGAAGAGAAGAAATCTGTCACTCACTCACTCACTCTTTCTGTAGGTGCAGCTAGGGTTATGTAATTCATACCTTAGCAGCCCCTTTAGCAGTACTATTTATAATAATGACTGCCTTAAGTGAGCATGAGCAGCAGCAGGGTAAGATGTGTAATCCTAGACTCATCTGTTATGAGTTTGGCCTACATTTGAATCCGAGTCCAACTTGGATATATTGCTTCAATTTAGTCTGCTCTATGTGTGTGACCTTGCAGGTTCTCATAACATTGACAATAATATTAAAAATCCTATTTTAATATTACAACCAGTGAGCGGTATCTAGCAATACATCGCTGCTACCCAAGTAATGAGAATGTCAGTGATTTGACATAACCTTTCCGTGACTAATGTTTCGGTATCGTTTAGTCCCTTTGTCAAGATATTTAGATTGAACACAAGGCATAGAATACGTCACCCTTGTATAGTCCAATCCTTCGTTTCCTGATACTCGAGTAGACTTTGTAACAACAAATGAAATCAATATCTTATATTAACTCATTTGAGCATGGCCATGCATTTCACAGTCTCACTCAATTAGGGGGCCTGAAGATATCGCTCTTGTTATGTAGGAGTGACAAATCCCATCTAGGTCACTCACATCCCTCTGCATGATTTGTGGTATGTCCAATAATTAACTTTATAATCACCTTATTATAAATGACGTTTGATGGTATTAAAATACACAACTCCTTATGTAGGAATCGAAGTGATTTCAGGTCAAAGGACCACAGATACCATTGTTACTATGAGAATTGCTTATGACACTCATGTAACGATCCATGTAACGTTCTCATGGAGGGTCAGTCCAGTACATCATTACTCTAATATGTACCCATGTGAAGACTCGATATCTCATATCCATGACCCGTAAGATGTGGTTATCAGTCTATGCACATACTAGTCTCAATGTATTATTAGTGTCCTAATTAACAATAATACTTGACTAGGGACATTTAAGAATAGTATTCTAATTTTATCCAATAGGATCTCATGATCAAGTCAACTACTTAATGTCCTATAACATCAAACTTACTATTCTAAGGACTTTATTATGTTTATTAAAAAGAACATAATAAATGAAATGTCTTATATATTAAAATTAGCATAATAGAATGTATGTAAATACAGACAAAATGTATCAGCCTCTAGGGCATACACCAACACCTAGGTAAGGACATAGCACCTTAGGCAACTTAGTGTTGCATTAGATATCACTCAAGATGTGATAAGATAGTGCAATGGAGATAAGCATACTAGGATGGATTGTAGAGTTCACTTTAGTTAGAAAAAGGAATATATGAGCCTTAGGATATCCAAGAGTAGTGGATTACCTTGGAACGGTACCTAGAACCTTAAGCAATAAAGAGTTACAAGTAAGAACTATTCTTGGGTTAGATTCACTTGAGTGGGATAAGGTTGTGTATTTAGTTTTGAAGAGAGAATGTTATGTACCAAGTCTCTAGTTAAACGGGTACATTGTAGAATATACAAAAAGATGAGTTGAGATTAGTAAGCTTATTATATCCATGAGAATAGTTGGATATGCAAAGTTTTAGAAAAATGCTTATTTACTTACTTAAACAAGGTTGGAATGAAACATTAACTAAGATAGACTCTTTCATTAGGTTGAGTTGAGTCTATAGGAAGGTTAAGGTGGTGTTTATATAAAAGGTAAACATAACACTATGCTTTTCACACACTAGTTAGTTAATCTAGTATGTTTGTGAAAGCTAAGAACCTTAGTGCAACCAAAGAATAGGGGTTTGCTATAGATAAGTGTCTATCACCTATGGTAACTTTTGTTACTTAGCTTCACTATAGATGTGATGATGAGAGATGTTAGATATAAGTAACTAGGATAAGTTACTTTTGTCTACCTTTTAATGTGACTTATATGACGTAAGGTCTTTTAGCCAAGAAGGGAGTCAAGAAGTTCCTAACGGGATAAGTATTCCTAACTAAGTGCCAGGGTTGCATATAATGTGAAAATTACAGTTTTTCTATCTATAAGAAGGTAAACATGAGAAGTCATAATTTCTTAGTAAAACATGCCTAGACCTTAGATGAGCTAAGTATGTAAGAATGAATGTATGTATGATGTTTTAGCTTGCTCTTCCAATGTATGGTAACCTAAGATGCGTACAATAGACGTACTATCGTTTGGTCAGAAGGGATGGAATCAGAAGTCCCTTTGGGGATAAGTTATTCCTAAACAAGAGCCAAGGGTTATAGGCAGTGTGAGGTTGTAGTTCTTCCTCCCTACTATAGCAGCTTATATGGAATGTTCAGGTTCCTGGAATGAGCAGGTGTTCTTAGTTTTCAAAATAAAACTTTGCTTGTATTTCAAAACAAATTATTGCATAAGCATATCTTTAGGATATTTCTTAGTTATAATCATATTGCATATCATCCTCATTGCATTTACAGATAGTTGTATGAGCATTGTCTATTGCTTTTGGTATTCACAATTGTATAGGTAGTTGTCTATATCTAACGGTATGTAGGCTATTGGTTTAGACCACACTACTAGGTAGTGTGCAGTTATGAGAATTAGAGAGGAATTTCCTATGTTAGTAGTTATAGCAATTGTTATATTTGTTATACAGTGTTATAACTAGCTGGTATTGGAATTGCTTTTACTGAGAATTGTAATTCTCACCCCAGTTGTTCTTTCATGTAAATCCAGGTAAAGACCCTGCTAAAGGAAAGAAGTTGAAGCATGAAGACTAGTATAGTTTTTATATGCTTTAGTAGACAAAGCTTATGTATAAGTTTATATTTGCTTTGTAAGTTTTTAAGTTGTATGTATTGTAATATGCCCTTTTATGGCTAGTGTTGTTTATATATATGTATGAGTTTAAGTTTTTTGCAATCTCTCATAGCTTTCTATAATTACTCAGTTGTGATTATGGATATGTTAGTTAGTTATGTAGAAGTGACGTTTCTAGTATGAATATCCTTGTATATCTACGATACACCTAGATGTCTGTATTAGGATGTTACACCTATGGAGTCTTATTTGTAGATTACAAGTTCCATAAAAAATAAAGATCTTATGGAAAGTCTACCACAACGCAATTCTTATTAAGGGCAATTTAGCCAAGAAGAGGGTAATGAAGGGCCCAATTTGCCCTTTGTTCTCTAAAGGTGAAAAAATGGTGGAGCATGCTCTGCTATTTTGCCCATGGGTGAAGCTAGTGTAGTTTGGTGCATATCTTCAATGTACCCTAATACTTGATATTATCACCAGAACATATCAATGGATATGGGAGAGGGGTCAAATATTTCGAGAGAATAAAGAGTAGTTTAATATTAGCATAGCGCTAGTTGCACACATCCTATGGGAAATATAGAAAGGAAGGAACGAGGCTGTTTTTCAAAGTAAAAACCCAAATCCTAATTTCATAATTACAAAAGTCCAAATACTTACTTTTCAATATATACAAACAAATCAATCCGCAAGCAATGGTTCAATACAAGATAAAGCCTAGGGGAACAGAGTTACCTACTGGAGGAAGCCACCACAGGGGTATTTGAAATGTAATACAAATATTGCATTTGATATAAGAATTAGAAAAGGTTCAGTAGCAGACATTGTTAGAGATGAACAGGGATCTGTAGTCTTATACTTTATCTCTATTATTCCCGCAGGTTTCATCTTGGTAATGGATGCTACAGCTATGCAGGAGGCTGTTATCATGGAAAATAACATGGTATTTTGTCCTGGTGCAAAAAGAGGTTGCAAGCTCCTTGGATAGAATACCTCATTCCAATAGTTTCCTTCAAATGATGGAGTGGGGGGTTTAGCTATCTGCAAAAAACTTCAATGCTCAAGTAAGTTAGGGCTTAAGTTAGTAGAGAGTGATGGAAGGATCCTTGCCACAGAGCTACAACGAGCTATTTATAGGAGGGAGAGTGTGTTGGGGACCAAGTAAAGTGTGAGGGTAGATTAGTCATTTCAGGCGATGAGGGGAAGCTTCCCAACACTTTCTATGTACTATGTGCTGACTTATCATTGGTCTCCCTAGGAAGGATCCCTTTGTAGGGTAAGTGAACTACTTATTTTAAGGGATATTAGGCTCGGCCTTGTTAGGCCTAAAGCTTAGTTATGATCACTGCCCCCATGTTTGTACTTTAATGGCTATCAAAGTGCCAAGCTTCAAGATCACTAGGGTTCAGACCGAGGTCAAGGACTTTGTTCCGTAATGTGCTTTGAGTTCTCTAAGGCCAGGCTTATTTAGCTCTTGACCATGGACTTCAAGATTCAAATGTTTCTAGTGGTATGAACCATAGATGCACTTCCATAGAGATGACCTCAGACAAGATCAGTTGGATTGTTCAATCATTATCTATTAAAGGAGTGGTCCATGGTAAACAAAGGTGCAATCTTTAGCTTGTTTAAGATGTTTCCCCTGTTGCATTAATGCCTGTTCACCTGTGTAATAGTAGTTTTTCTTCCATGTGGCACAAGGGGGTTCACCCGCAGGTAGCCATCGCTTGGTTCTCATACCTATTAATTATTTCAAATTTGAAACATTTCCCAGATTGCCCTCAAGTGTGGGTGGCAGTTGGCACTAACACTTTCCTATAAATAGGGGTGAAAGGAGCAATTTTTCATTTTATACTCTTTTTGCTTTCTAGACTCTTTCTAAACATTTCGTTTTCTCTTCTCTTCGGTGACTCCTTAAGGTTTCTGGCCACCTTATGCGGCAGCTCGTTGCTACTTTCAATGGACTTCTCTACTAACTACTTCCACTCCTCTTAAAGGTATCTCCCCATTTCCCTCTTCTTTTGTATTCTATTATATTATAGCTAGAATTAGGGAAATAAGGAGTAAAAGAATAGAAGGGTCTTCTCTGAAAATCCTGAAACAACCCCTACCTTTGTCGCATTACACGTAGCGAGGGAGGGCCCCAAGGGGTTTTCTTGCACCGGGGGTGCAGAGACGGCCCAAGACTACCTAGTTTTGTACTCTAGGTATTAGGCGTTTCAACACTAATAAGCTTGAAGATATCCTTCTTGGGTATCACCCGTTCTCCAAGATTAGAAAGGAGGAAGAAGGGTATCTTGGGCCCATTAGTAGCGATTCTAATGAGCTTTCTACCATTGTAGGTTTTGTCCAAACTCCGTTGTCTGAGATCATAGGTAGGAGAAGGTTGGAACTTCGAGAGTGGTTGAAAAGATATCCCCTTCCTTCAAACACATCTCTTTTCTCCTGGGCAAAGTTTTTAAAACTAGACTAGTCATTGAACCGATGAAGACACTGGTTTACAGTTCATTGGTTCAACCATGGTTGAATCAGTGATAATTAAATATATATATATATATATATATATATATATATTAATATTATATAATATATTAAGTAATAAACTAACATGTTAATATCTCATATTATGTTACTTAGTGCTTTAAAGTCCCACATTATATAATAAGTGAAGTATATAAGCATACAAAGTATATAAAAGTTAAGAAGATGCCACACTTACAAGACCCATATAGAATAGTGAGTAGAACATTCAAGCATACAATCTATATAAAAGCCAAAGAGTTCAACCATGCCTTTTGTTGAGACAATTTCGGCAAGTGCACCGAATCGTTACAAGTAATATAATGATGAGAAAAGAAATATTGTCTCCACAGGGATTGTAATCGTTTAATCAACACAAAAGAAAAGGTTGTTTCTACTTGAACTGAGAATATAATTTTAATAACTTTGAATTGTATTGTTTTTAAACAAGTATAAAAGGAATGAATTAAAAACAGAGCAATTGATAAATTAAATAATATTTTTGGTTTTTTAAGGAGAAGAAGATTAATCAAGAAAAGCAACTAGGGGTCGAATCCCATTGTTTACCCTCTTATGCTATTGATTAACTTATGCTATTGATTAACTCTCAAAATAATTAATAATCAGGCATTTGAAGTTCCAATCAACAGAATTAAGCTAAGAACAATCCCTTGATTCAAAACCCCTTTTAACCTAAATCACAACCCCCAATTCCTTAAGTAATTGTTGATTCAAATTGAGCACTAATGACGGTGATTGCATGGAACACATAATTACAATGATATATTCCTATATTCAATTATAATCATGCCATCCCAACTCAATTTTAGCATTAAAACTAATTTTCTAATTAGAAAAAATTACCCACATTCAAACCAATAGTGATCAGATATTGATTAGCATTAAGCAAGGAGTAGAATATTCAGATACATGAAATTAACTTGTAAGAGAGTATCAACCAGATCACATAAGAGTATCTACAATGTTCATCTGATCCAAGCCTAAAAAGATTTAGCTACTCATGATGGAAGAAGAAGAAATGAGAAAAATCAAATAAATGGAAGAAGAAGAAGCCATTGATTCTTCAAAGTCTTGTTCCCAAGCTTGAATCATCAATGGAGGTGGAAGGAGATGAAACCCTAGCAGAGCTTTGGGTAAAAACCCCAAAATTTCAGAATCCAGAAAAGGAACAAAAAAAGAAAGAAGTCCCGTAAAAAATGTTTCATCAGATACTTAAAATTGGCTGAGTAACGGTCGTCGCCTTGTGATGGCCCATTCTCGCCTTGCGATGGCCCGCGTATGAGGCAAGGCCCACAGTAGTTTCGAAGATCCTTTCATTCAGCAGCTCGCCTGGCGATGGATGTTCCTCGCCTCGCGATAGCATGCATGAAGGAAATCTTTCTCTTTCTTCAAAATTAAAATCAACTTGTTCTAATCAAAATTTTGCATTCCATTAGCCAATGAACACCAAAAACCTATAATACTCTTAAACAATTAAAACTTATCTAATTTCTACCTAAATTCTTTAATTCTAAAACTAATTTGACCCAAAAACTTACTTGTGCTAGAGATTCAACACCTTTCTTGGGTCTTATATATGAGCCTTTATAGCTTGGCATTGAACTTCTATTTGGCTCAAAAATTGCTTTTGAATAAGTTAAAAATTTATTGATAAAGAGAATGAGTTTAATTTTTTTTAAAAATAAAACTAGTTAGAATCGGTTTACTATCGATTTTATCATTTTTTACCAGTTCCACTGATTCTTGACTGGTTTTGACTGGTTCTCTCACAAGCCGGTTTTGTGGGTCAAATGGACCTGACCTATGATCGGTTCACCGATTTTTTTGTTGAACTGGTCAGTCTAGTCCAGTTTTTTCAACATTGCTCTTGGGTGGACTACGAGCCGCTCAAGATGCTGTCCGTCATTCGAATTGGGGAACATTATCTTAAACTCTATGAATGCGTGCAGCTCACAGAGGGTGGAAGGTAGAAGGATCTTTACATCTTAGGCTTTATGGTGAGGACGAACGTATCTATAGCCAGAGAAAGTTAGGCAACCACTTCATATATATGTATGAGACCTTCTTTATTAGGTTGGGGATGCACATTCTGTTCTCTAAATTCTAGATAGGAGTGGTGGATCGCTTACAAGCTGCTCTTTCTCAACTCCATCTCAACAGTTGGGCCTTCATTAAATCCTTTGAGATCGTTTGTCAACACTTCGACGTCCTGCCCTTCAAGGACACGTTCTTGTTCATGTTTGATGTGTTGAGCTCCATGGGCTAGCAAAACAAGCTTGGGTGGATTACCATTAGAAACCATCAGGGGTGGAAGTGTTTTGAGCACTTCGGAAAGTCCTGCAAGGACTTCAAAGAAACCTATTTCTCATTTGGAAACTCCTCAAGGATGTCTCTCTCTTTAGTAGTAACTTCTGAGTTTTCCAACTTGGACAAGTGGTCTGCTACCACATTTTCACTTCCCTTATTGTCTTTAATCTCAAGATCAAATTCTTACAACAACAAAATCCACCTAATCAGTCTAGGTTTTGATTCTCCCTTAGTTACCAAATATTTAATTGCTGCATGATCAGTGAACACAGTAATGTTAGATCCAATCAAGTAGGAGCGAAATTTCTCCAAGGCAAATACTATGGTAAGCAATTCCTTTTTAGTTGTGGCATAATGAATTTGGTTCTCATTAAGAACCTTGCTTGCATAGTAAATTTCATGGAAACTTTTATCCCTTCTTTGCCCCAATATAGCTCCTACTGCATAGTCACTTGCATCACACATAAGTTCAATTGGTAATTCCCAATTAGGGGCTATAATAATAGGGGCAGAAATCAATTTTTTCTTCAAAATATTAAAGGCATGCAAACAATCATTATTAAAATCAAAAGAAGAATCCTTAACGAGCAGATTGCACAATGGCTTTGCAATTTTTGAAAAAACTTTGATGAATCTTCTGTAAAAGCCAGCATGGCCTAGAAAACTTCTCACACCCTTCACATTCAATGGTGGAGGTAGTTTCTCTATCACTTCAATCTTAGTCTTATCTACTTCCATACCGCTGGCTGAAATTTTGTGGCCTAGTACAATGCCTTCTTGCACCACGAAATGACATTTCTCCCAATTTAAGACTAAATTGGTTTCCATGCATCTCTTTAGAACATTAGTGAGGTTAGATAAACAATGATCAAATGAAGTACCAAAAATAGAGAAATCATCCATAAAGACCTCTATATATTATTCAATCATACCAGCAAAGATAAAAAGTATACACCTCTGAAAAGTAGCAGGAGCATTGCAAAGACCGAAAGGCATCCGTCTATATGCAAAAACTCTATAAGGACAGGTAAATGCTTTCTTTTCTTGGTTTTCTGGATTGATTGTAATTTTATTATAACCGAAATAGCCATCAAGGAAGCAATAATAGGCTTGTGCGGATAATCTCTCAAGCATCTAGTCCATAAATGGGAGGGGAAAATGATCTTTTCGGGCAGCTTGGTTGAGCTTTCGGTAATTGATACATATACGCCAACAAGTGACTATTCTAGTGGGAATTAACTCATTCTTCTCGTTCCTCACCATAGTCATACCTCCCTTTTTAGGGACAACCTGAACCGGACTCACCCAAGCACTATCCGAAATAGGGTAAATCATTCCGGCTTCAAGTAGTTTCAACACATCTTTTCTCACTACTTTTTTCATTGTGGGATTTAATCTTCTCTATGGTTGGACCACTGGTTTGAATTCCTCCTCAAGTTTGATCTTGTGCATACAAAAAGCTGGGCTAATCCCTTTTAAGTCAGAGATAGTCCATCCAATTGCAGTTTGATATTCTTGGAGGACCCTTACAAGCTTCTCTTCTTCGGGTTTTGATAAAAAAAACTACTGATTATCACTGGATTTGCATCTTGATTGCCAAGAAAGGTATATTTCAAGTGGGATGGCAAGGGTTTCAACTCTAATTTTGCCTTTTCCTCCACTATGTCATTATTCAACTCTTTTTCATCTTGCTAATAGCGTTTTCTGTTTGATGTGCTTCTAGATATCGCAAACACTTCCCAATGACTTCATCATCCACCTCTCCATGTCTTTCAAGAGGTGCAGTTGGAGTATTTTGCTGAAAAGATTTCTCAACTGTAATATCAATAAAATCCACCCGATAAGAAGTTTCTTTATCATCCGGGTGTTGTATCGCCTCAAAAACATTAAAGGTAACTTTCTCATCCTTCACTCGCAACATTAACTGCCCTTGTTGGATATCAATGAGGGCTCTCCTGGTAGCTAAAAATAGTCTTCCAAGAATCAGAGGTATCTCTGTGTCCTCCTCCATGTCCAACACGACAAATTTAGCTAGAAATATGAATTTGTCAACCCTCACTAGCATATCCTCTATGACTCCATACGGGTGTTTAATTGACTTATCCGCAAGTTGCAAGGTCATTCTTGTTTGCTTGACCTCACCTCCCCCAAGCTTCTTAAGCATAGACAATGGCATCAAATTTATGGTTGCTCCCAAGTCATAGAGAGCTTTACCAATGGTCATGTTGTCAATAGTTCATGGAATTGTATAACTCCTTAAATCTTTCAATTTTGGGGGAAGCTTCCTTTGAAGTATTGTACTGCACTCTTCTGTTAATGCCACTGTTTCATCCTCCTTGAACTTTCTCTTCTTAGTCAACAACTCCTTCATGAATTTAGCATATGCAGGCATTTGCTCCAATGCTTTCGTAAAAGGAATGTTGATTTGGAGGCATTTGAAAATATCCAAAAACTTTGCAAACTGCTCCTCTTTCTCCTTTTTCCTGCTCAAGTGAGGATATGGTAACTTCACATATGGTGGGATCACTTGAGGCTTATCCCCTTCTTGCAAAATCTGACGCTTTGTTCTCCTCAAGAAGGAGTCTTTATCTACTAAGTTAGAACTCTTTTTATCCTCTCTTTTCTGATTTTTAACCTTCATTCTCTTTTCTTCTTTTTCATTTTCTTCTAGATTCACAATGTCACTCTTTTTATTTGACTTTTCATCTAACATCTTCTTCTCATTTATTTCAGCAGATCCTAAAACTACTGGCTCCACCACGAATGGTATGACCATCTTTCCACTCCTCAAAATTATGGCTTTGCAAGACTCATTCTTGGGATTATCCATTGTATTTCCAGAAAATTATCCTTTGGATTGTTCATCAAGTTGCTTGGAGAGCTGTCCGATTTGGTTTTCAAGGTTCTTGATGGATGCTTCTTGATTCTTGAAATGAGCCTCATGATTTTGGAATTAGTTTAAGTCATACTCATAAATTGAGTTAATACTTGTTCTAGAGTGGTAGGCTTCTCTTTAGGTGGCTGTGGTTAAGGAGGTTTGCTTGATTGAGGAGCTTTATTTTGCTTCCAAGAAAAGTTGGAATAAGGATTCCCTCTTTGTCCCTGAAAATTGCCCATATAATTGGCTTACTCATTTGGATCACTTTGAGCTTCACAAGCACCATTCCCATGTCCTCCCCCACGAAAATCACACCTCATACATTGTATCACAGCCTTGGAATGATGAGATTGAGAAGAACCTACTTGTAAGGCTTGAAGTTGTTTGGTGAGAACCTCCAATTGTTGAGAAACCAATTTGTTTTGGGCTAATAGAGCATTATGTGCATCTAGCTCTAAAACACCCTTCTTTGCTTGCACTCCTCTATCATGATGAATAAGATACTCATTTGAAGCCATTGCTTCCACTAATTCTCTTGCTTCTTCAGTCGTCTTATTATTCATTGTACCCCCTGTTGAAGCATCTAACATCATCTTTGTATTTGGTCTCAACCTATGGCAAAATGTTTGCATTTGTGTCAAATTGTCATAGCCATGGTTAGGATACCTCTTCAAAAGCCCTTTGAACCGCCCCCATGCTTCATAGAGGTTTTCTCTATCTTTTTGCTTAAAAGTAGTGATTTCAGCCTTTCTTTTGATGAACTTGGAGTTAGGAAAGAACCAATCCATAAATTTGTCCTCCAAATCATTCCAAGTAGTAATACTCCCTTGAGGAAATGATTGCAACCAATCCTTTGCCCTGTCTCTCAAAGTAAAAAGGAACAATCTCATCCTCTTAGCTTCTTCAGAAACACCATCTAGTTTCAATGTACCACAAATTTCAAAGAAATTTACCAAGTGCTAGTTGGGATCTTCACTATCTGCTCCAGAAAACTGATTCTGCTTGAGAACATTCAATAGAGAAGTTCTAATCTCAAATGCATTTGCCTCCACCAGCTGATAATCAATAGCCAACCTCTGACGATTGTTCTTTTGGCCAAAATCTCCCAAAGTTCGCCTAGGTGGTGGTTGTGCAGCCATTACTTCTGCTGTGAGAATATGAGAAGAAGAAGTAGATTCCTGTTTTTCTTGAGTTATTTTTTGCTGCCTTGCTTTCTTAGCTTTCTTCCTGTTTACTTTTTCTGTCTTGACAATCTTAGGATCAAACAATAATCTAGCTGCCCTTTTCCTCGCATAAACAGAAAATAAGAGAATTGCAAGTAGCAAGTCAACGATATTTAAAAATGAATGAAATTAATGCAGTTAAATTGTAAACAAACAAAATAAAAAATAAAACAATTATCCAAAGTAGTAACTCCTTTGCCTTGCTGATAATCAAATCAACAATCCCCAACAACAGCGCCAAAAACTTATTGAGACAATTTCGACAAGTGCACTGAATCGCTACAAGTAATATAATGATGAGAAAAGAAATATCGTCTCCATAGGGATTGTAATCGTTTTATCAACATAAAAGAAAAAGGTTGTTTCTACTTAAACTGAGAATATGATTTTGGTAACTTTGAATTGTATTGATTTTAAACAAGTATAAAAGGAATGAATTAAAAACAAAGCAATAGACAAATTAAAGAATATTTTTGATTTTTTAAGGAGAAGAAGATTAATCAAGAAAAGTAACTAGGGGTCAAATCCCATTGTTTACCCTCTTACGCTGTTGATTAACTCTCAAAACAAGTAATAATCATGCATTTGAAGTTCCAATCAACAGAATTAAGCTAAGATCAATCCCTTGATTCAAAACCCCTTTTAACCCAAATCACAACTCCCAATTCCTTAAGTAATTGTTGATTCAAATTAAGCATTAATGACAGTGATTACATGGAACACATAATTACAATGATATATTCCTATATTCAATTATAATCATGCCAACCCAACTCAGTTCCAGCATTAAAACTAATTTTCCAATTAGAAAAAATTGTCCATATTCAAACCAATAGTGATCAAATATTGATTAGCATTAAGCAAGGAGGAGAGTGTTCAGAGACATGAAATTAATTTGTAAGAGAGTATCAAGCAGATCACATAAGAGTATCTACAATGTTCATTTGACCCTAGCCTAAAAAGATTTAGCTACTCATGATGGAGGAAGAAGAGATGATAAAAATCAAACAAATAGAAGAAGAAGAAGTCATTGATTCTTCAAAGTCTTATTCCTAAGCTTGAATCATTAATGGAGGTGGAAGAAGATGAAACCCTAGCAGAGCTCTGGGTAAAAATCCCAAAATTTCAGAATCCAGAAAAGGAACAAAAAAAGAAAGAAGTCCCGTAAAAAATGTTTCATCAGATACTTAAAATTGGCTGAGTAACGGTCGTCACCTCGTGATGGCCAATTCTTGCCTTGCGATGGCCCGCGTATGAGGCAAGGCCCACAGCAGCTTCGAAGATCCTTTCATTCAGCAGCTCGCCTCGCGATGGATGTTCCTCGCCTCGCGATGGATGTTCCTCGCCTCGCGATGGCATGCATGAAGGAAATCTTTCTCTTTCTTCAAAATTAAAATCAACTTGTTCCAATCAAAATTTTGCATTCCATTAGCCAATGAACACCAAAAACCTATAATACTCTTAAACAATTAAAACTTATCTAATTTCTACCCAAATTCTTTAATTCTAAAACTAATTTGACCCAAAAACTTACTTGTGCTAGAGATTCAACACCTTTCTTGGGTCTTATATATGAGCCTCTGTAGTTTGGCATTGAACTTCTATTTGGCTCAAAAATTGCTTTTGAATAAGTTAAAAATTTATCGATAAAGAGAATGAGTTTAATTTTTTTTAAAAATAAAACTAGTTAGAATCGGTTTACTACCGATTTTATCATTTTTTACCAGTTCCACTGATTCTTGACCGATTTTGACTGGTTCTCTCACAAGCCGGTTTTGTGGGTCAAATGGACCTGACCTATGATCAGTTCACCGATTTTTTTGTTGAACTGGTCAGTCCAGTCCAATTTTTTCAACATTGCTCTTGGGTGGACTACGAGCCGCTCAAGATACTGTCCATCATTCGAATTGGGGAACATTATCTTAAACTCTATGAATGCGTGCAGCTCACAGAGGGTGGAAGGTAGAAGGATCTTTACATCTTAGGCCCTATGGTGAGGACGAACGTATCTATAGCCAGAGAAAGTTAGGCAACCACTTCATATATATATATGAGACATTCTTTATTAGGTTAGGGATCCACATTCTGTTCTCTAAATTCTAGATAAGAGTGGTGGACCGCTTACAAGCTGCTCTTTCTCAACTCCATCTCAACAGTTGGGCCTTCATTAAATCCTTTGAGATCGTTTGTCAACACTTCGATGTCCTGCCCTTCAAGGACACGTTCTTGTTCATGTTTAATGTGTTGAGCTCCATGGGCTAGCAAAGCAAGCTTAGGTGGATTACCATTAGAAACCATCTGGGGTGGAAGTGTTTTGAGATCTTCGGCAAGTCCTACAAGGACTTCAAAGAAACCTACTTCTCATTTGGAAACTCCTCAAGGATGTCTCTCTCTTTAGCAGTAACTTCTGAGTTTTCCAACTTGGACAAGTGGTCTGCTACCACATTTTCACTTCCCTTCTTGTCTTTAATCTTAAGATCAAATTCCTGCAATAACAAAATGCACCTAATCAGTCTAGGTTTTGATTCTCCCTTAGTTACCAAATATTTAACTGCAGCATGATCAGTGAACGCAATAATGTTAGATCCAATCAAGTAGGAGCAAAATTTCTCCATGGCAAATACTATGGTAAGCAAGTCCTTTTTAGTTGTGGCATAATGAATTTGGTTCTCATTAAGGACCTTGATTGCATAGTAAATTGCATGGAAAATTTTATCCCTTCTTTGCCCCAATATAGCTCCTACTGCATAGTCACTTGCATCACACATAAGTTCAAATGGTAATTCCCAATTAGGGGCTACAATAATAGGGGCAGAAATCAATTTTTCCTTCAAAAGATTAAAGGCATGCAAACAATCATTATTAAAATCAAAAGAAGAATCCTTAATGAGCAGATTGCACAATGGCTTTGCAATTTTTGAAAAATCTTTGATGAATCTTCTGTAAAAGCCAGCATGGCCTAGAAAACTTCTCACACCCTTCACATTCAATGGTGGAGGTAGTTTCTCTATCACTTCAATCGTAGTCTTATCAACTTCCATACCGCTGGCTGAAATTTTGTGGCCTAGTACAATGCCTTCTTGCACCACGAAATGACATTTCTCCCAATTTATGACTAAATTGGGTTCCATGCATCTCTTTAGAACATTAGTGAGGTTAGATAAATAATGATCAAATGAAGTACCAAAAATAGAGAAATCATCCATAAAGACCTCTATATATTTTTCAATCATATTAGCAAAGATAAAAAGCATACACCTCTGAAAAGTAGCAGGAGCATTACAAAGACCGAAAGGCATCCGTCTATATGCAAAAACTCTATCAGGACAGATAAATGCTTTCTTTTCTTGGTCTTCTGGATTGATTGTAATTTTATTATAACCGGAATAGCCATCAAGCAAGCAATAATAGGCTTGTCCGGATAATCTCTCAAGCATCTGGTCCATGAATGGGAGGGGAAAATGATCTTTTCGGGTAGCTTGGTTGAGCTTTCGATAGTCGATACACATACGCCAACCAGTGACTGTTCTAGTGGGAATTAACTCATTCTTCTCGTTCCTCACCATAGTCATACCTCCCTTTTTAGGAACAACCTGAACCAGACTCACCTAAGCACTATCCGAAATAAGGTAAATCATTCCGGCTTCAAGTAGTTTCAGCACATCTTTTCTCACTACTTCTTTCATTGTGGGATTTAATCTTCTCTGTGGTTGGACCACTGGTTTGAATTCCTCCTCAAGTTTGATCTTGTGCATACAAAAAGCTGGGCTAATCCCTTTTAAGTCAGAGATAGTCCATTCAATTGCAGTTTGATATTCTCGGAGGACCCTTACAAGCTTCTCTTCTTCAGGTTTTGATAAAACAAACTACTGATTATCACTAGATTTGCATCTTGATTACCAAGAAAGGTATATTTCAAGTGGGATGGCAAGGGTTTTAACTCTAATTTTGCCTTTTCCTCCACTATGTCATTACTTAGCTCTTTTTTCATCTTGCTAACAGCGTTTTCTGTTTGATGTGCTTCTAGATATCGCAAACACTTCCCAAGGACTTCATCATCCACCTCTCCATGTCTTTCAAGAAGTGCAGTTGGAGTATTTTGCTGAAAAGATTCCTCAACTGTAATATCAATAAAATCCACCTGATAAGAAGTTTCTTTATCATTCGGGTGTTGTATCGCCTCAAAAACATTAAAAGTAACTTTCTCATCCTTCACTTGCAACATTAACTGCGCTTGTTGGACATCAATGAGAGCTCTCCTGGTAGCTAAAAATAGTCTTCCAAAAATCAAAGGTACTTCTGTGTCCTCCTCCATGTCCAACATGACAAAATTAGCTAGAAATATGAATTTGTCATTCCTCACTAGCACATCCTCTATGACTCCATACAAGTGTTTAATTGACTTATCCGCAAGTTGGAAGATCATTCTAGTTTGCTTGACCTCACCTCCCCCAAGCTTCTTAAGCATAGACAATGGCATCAAATTTATGCTTGCTCCTAAGTCATAGAGAGCTTTACCAATGGTCATGTTGCCAATAGTTCATGGAATTGTAAAACTCCTTAAATCTTTCAATTTTGGGGGAAGCTTCCTTTAAAGTATTGTACTGCACTCTTCTGTTAATGCCACTGTTTCATCCTCCTTGAACTTTCTCTTCTTAGTCAACAACTCCTTCATGAATTTAGCATATGCAGGCATTTGCTCCAATGCTTCCGCAAAAGGAATATTGATTTGGAGGCGTTTGAAAATATCCAAAAACTTTACAAACTGCTCCTCTTTCTCCTTTTTCTTGCTCAAGTAAGGATATGATAACTTCACATATGGTGGGATCACTTGAGGCTTATCCCCTTCTTGCAAAATCTGACGCTTTGTTCTCCTCAAGAAGGAGTCTTCATCTACTAAGTTAAAACTTTTTTTATCCTCCATTTTCTGATTTTTAACCTTTAGTCTCTTTTCTTCTTTTTCATTTTCTTCTAGATTCGCAATGTCACTCTTTTTATTTGGCTCTTCATCTAACATCTCCCTCTCATTTATTTCAGCAGATCCTGAAACTATTGGCTCTACCACGGATGGTGTGACCATCTTTCCACTCCTTAAAATTATGGCTTTGCAAGACTCATTCTTGGGATTATCCATTATATTTCCATAAAATTGTCCCTTGGATTGTTCATCAAGTTGCTTGGAGAGCTGTCCGATTTGGTTTTCAAGGTTCTTGAAATGAGCCTTATGATTTTGGAATTAGTTTAAGTCATATTCATGAATTAAGTTAATACTTCTTCTAGAGCGGTAGGCTTCTCTTTAGGTGGTTGTGGTTAAGGAAGTTTGCTTGATTGAGGAGCTTCATTTTGCTTCCAAGAAAAGTTGGGATGATTCCTCCACCCTGGATTATAGGTGTTGGAATAAGGATTCCTTATTTGCCCCTGAAATTGCCCATATAATTGGCTTGCTCATTTGGATCACTTTGAGCTTCACAAGCACCATTCTCATGTCCTCCCCCACGAAAATCACACCTCATACATTGCATCACAGCCTTGGAATGATGAGATTGAGAAGAACCTACTTGTAAGGCTTGAAGTTGTTTGGTGAGAACCTCCAATTATTGAGAAACCAATATGTTTTGGGCTAATAGAGCATTATGTGCATCTAGCTCTAAAACACCCTTCTTTGCTTGCACTCCTCTATCATGATGAATAAGATACTCATTTGAAGCCATTGCTTCCACTAATTCTCTTGCTTCTTCAGCCGTCTTGTTATTCATTGTACCCCCTGCTGAAGCATCTAACATCATCTTTGTATTTGGTCTCAACCTATGGCAAAATGTTTGCATTTGTGTCAAATTGTCATAGCCATGGTTCGGACACCTCTTCAAAAGCCCTTTGAACCGCCCCCATGCTTCATAGAGGTTTTCTCCATCTTTTTGCTTAAAACTAGTGATTTCAGCCCTTCTTTTGATGAGCTTGGAGTTAAAAAAGAACCAATCCATAAATTTGTCCTCCAAATCATTTCAAGTAGTAATACTCCCTTGAGGAAATGATTGCAACCAATCCTTTGCCCTGTCTCTCAAAGTAAAAAGGAACAATCTCATCCTCTTAGCTTCTTCAGAAACACCATCCAGTTTTAATGTACCACAAATTTCAAAGAAATTCACCAAGTGCTAGTTGGGATCTTCACTATCCACTCCAGAAAACTGATTCTGCTTGAGAACATTCAATAGAGAAGTTCTAATCTCAAATGCATTTGCCTCCACCGGCTGATAATCAATAGCCAACCTCTGACGATTGTTCCTTCGGCCAAAATCTCCCAAAGTTTGCCTAGGTGGTGGTTATGCAGCCATTACTTCTGATGTGAGAATATGAGAAGAAGAAGTAGATTCTTGTTTTTCTTGAGTTATTTTCTGCTGCCTTGCTTTCTTACCTTTCTTCCTATTTACTTTTTTTATCTTCACAATCTCAGGATCAAATAATAATCTAGCTGCCTTTTTCCTCGCATAAACAGAAAATAAGAGAATTGCAAGTAGCAAGTCAACGATATTTAAAAATGAATGAAATTAATGCAATTAAATTATAAACAAACAAAATAAAAAATAAAACAATTATCTAAAGTAGTAACTCCTTTGCCTTGCTGATAATCAAATTAACAATCCCCGGCAACGGCGCCAAAAACTTATTGAGACAATTTCGACAAGTGCACTGAATCGCTACAAATAATATAATGATGAGAAGAGAAATATCATCTCCATAGGGATTGTAATCGTTTTATCAACGTAAAAGAAAAGGTTGTTTCTCCTTGAACTGAGAATATGATTTTGGTAACTTTGAATTGTATTGATTTTAAACAAGTATAAAAGGAATGAATTAAAAACAAAGCAATTGACAAATTAAGGAATATTTTTTATTTTTTAAGGAGAAGAAGATTAATCAAGAAAAGCAGCTAGGGGTCGAATCCCATTGTTTACCCTCTTACGCTGCTGATTAACTCTCAAAACAAGTAATAATCATGCATTTGAAGTTCCAATCAATAGAATTAAGCTAAGATCAATCCCTTAATTCAAAACCCCTTTTAACCCAAATCACAACTCCCAATTCCTTAAGTATTTGTTGATTCAAATTAAGCATTAATGACAGTGATTACATGGAACACATAATTACAATGATATATTCCTATATTCAATTATAATCATGCCAACCCAACTCAGTTCCAACATTAAAACTAATTTTGCAATTAGAAAAAATTGTCCATATTCAACCAAGAGTGATCAAATATTGATTAGCATTAAGCAAGGAGGAGAGTGTTCAGATACATGAAATTAATTTGTAAGAGAGTATCAAGCAGATCACATAAGAGTATCTATAATGTTCATCTGACCCTAGCCTAAAAAGATTTAGCTACTCACGATGGAAGAAGAAGAGATGATAAAAATCAAACAAATGGAAGAAGAAGAAGCCATTGATTCTTCAAAGTCTTGTTCCCAAGCTTGAATCATTAATGGAGGTGGAAGAAGATGAAACCCTAGTATAGCTTTGGGTAAAAATCCCAAAATTTCAGAATCTAGAAAAGGAACAAAAAAATAAAAAGAAGTCCCGTAAAAAATGTTTCATCAGATACTTAAAATTGGCTGAGTAACGGTCGTCGCCTCGTGATGGCCCATTCTCGCCTTACGATGGCCCGCGTATGAGGCAAGGCCCACAGCAGCTTCGAAGATCCTTTCATTCAGCAGCTCGCCTCACGATGGATGTTCCTCGCCTCGCAATGGCATGCATGAAGGAAATCTTTCTCTTTCTTCAAAATTAAAATCAACTTGTTCCAATCAAAATTTTGCATTCCATTAGCCAATGAACACCAAAAACCTATAATACTCTTAAACAATTAAAACTTATCTAATTTTCTACCTAAATTCTTTAATTCTAAAACTAATTTGACCCAAAAACTTACTTGTGCTAGAAATTCAACACCTTTCTTGGGTCTTATATATGAGCCTTTGTAGCTTGGCATTGAACTTCTATTTGGCTCAAAAATTGCTTTTGAATAAGTTAAAAATTTATTGATAAAGAGAATGAGTTTAATTTTTTTTTAAAATAAAACTAGTTAGAATCGGTTTACTACCGATTTTATCATTTTTTACCAGTTCCACTGATTCTTGACCGGTTTTGATTGGTTCTCTCACAAGCCGATTTTGTGGGTCAAATGGACCTGACCTATGATCGGTTCACCGATTTTTTTGTTGAACTGGTCAGTCCAGGCCAGTTTTTTCAACACTGCTCTTGGGTGGACTACGAGCCGCTCAAGATGCTGTCCATCATTCGAATTGGGGAACATTATCTTAAACTCTATGAATGCATGCAGCTCACAGAGGGTGGAAGGTAGAAGGATCTTTACATCTTAGGCCCTATGGTGAGGACGAACGTATCTATAACCAGAGAAAGTTAGGCAATCACTTCATATATATGTATGAGACCTTCTTTATTAGGTTAGGGATCCACATTCTGTTCTCTAAATTCTAGATAGGAGTGGTGGACCGCTTACAAGCTGCTCTTTCTCAACTCCATCTCAACAATTGGGCCTTCATTAAATCCTTTGAGATCGTTTGTCAATACTTCGACATCCTGCCCTTCAAGGACACATTCTTGTTCATGTTTGATGTGTTGAGCTCCATGGGCTAGCAAAGCAAGCTTGGGTGGATTACCATTAGAAACCATCAGGGGTGGAAGTGTTTTGAGCTCTTCGGCAAATCCTGCAAGGACTTCAAAGAAACATACTTCAAGGTGGACCATGCTCGTGGGTACTAGCCTTTCTTTCTGAACGCCAAGTTGTAACCTAAATTCCACTTATACTGGTTCAAGGATTTTAAGAGCAGCAAAGGGGTTTGCATGAAATGGGCACGCTTGAAGGAGGTCGAGAAACAAATAAGTAGCTTATACTTTGCATGCATTTTGTGTACTTTGTATACTTTACATTTTTGGCATTTGATTGTTTGTTAACCATAGGATTCAAGCTGGATGGATGAAATGGAGGAGTGCTCCAGGAGTTATTTGTGATAGAAAAGTGCATTTTAAGCTTAAGGGTAAATTTTACTGCACAGCTATAAGGCCTGCGATGTTGTATGGTACTGAATGTTGGGCGATAAAAAGCCAACAAGTGCATCATCTGTCACCCCATTATACTTGATAATATCACACAACTGTAAGAATCTGGCCAAATACTGATTTGGATCATCCGAAGGCAATCCACCAAACTGAACTGAATTCTGAATCATGGAGATCAATGCAGGTTTGATCTCAAAATTATTTGCCGCCACAGCTGGTCTTATAATACTTCCTCCATATCCTTCAACAGTGGGCATAGAGTACTCAAACATGGTCCGCTCTGCTGGGATAGCTCTTTCTTCACGGTTGGCCTCAATAACCGGTTGCCTCTCCATCCTGCTTATGTCTTCTGTTACAGCTGCAATAAAAGTCTGCTTCTTTAACCTGCAAGCTGTTTTCTCAATTTCTAGGTCAAAAGCTAAATCAGGATACTGAGATCGAGTGAGCATAAACAAAAATAAAAAGAATAAAAATTAAATAAAAATAAAAATAAATAAAAAATGAAGAAAAAAGAAAAAAAATCAATTAAAAATAAAATAAAATAAAAACATAAACAAAAAGAAATAAGAAGAGAAAAATTAATTAAAATAGAATAAAATAAGAAAACAAAAACAAAAAAATATAAAATATAAAATATAAAATAAAATTAAAATAAGATATAAACAAAAACAAACAAAGAAAAAAATGAAAAATTAATTAAGAATAAAATAAACTAAAAACAAAAACAAAAATAAAATAAGGAATAAAAGAAAAAGAGCGTCTAAATAAAAATAAAAATAAAAATAAAATAAGAGCAACCAATAATTTAATAAAATCAGAAGAAAAAATTAAATAAAAATAAAATAAATAAATAAAATAAATAAATAAAATAAGAATAAAAATAATTTTAAAAAATAAAAAAATAAAATCAAAAATCAAAAACTTGATGCGCGTAAAAATAACTAAGAACAAGTGCACTCTATCGCCAAGTAATATAGGACTTGAGTCCTAGTTATTGATCCTACGAGGAATAATTGGTAATTACTAGATTCGCTAAACTCTTTGTTATTCAGACAATCGAAAGTGTATGAAAAAATTCAAATTAAAATCAAAATAAACAATTAAAGAAAAGTAATGAACAATTAAACAAAGAAAAGATAATCAATGAGAAAGAGACTAGAGCGCAAGGTTCACTTGAATCCAATTATTTAGATTTTCTTTCAATTATGATTAAGGTAATTCTTTTACCAACATTCTCTTATTTGCTATTGAATACCAATGGTCATGGACGAAACAATATTCTATTCCTAATTTAATTCACCTATTTGGTCATTTAGTTGAATTAATCAAGAATGCATTAAGCTTCAATTCAAGAGATAAACTAACATACCGTCAATTCCATTGGTAGGATAAATCGATGTTTGGTCATTCACCAATCTAATCCTAGGCTTACCATATAGATCCAGTCATTGAATGCGGATGGTCACCGGTCAAATAATGAATTAACACGTGTCAAAAGTGATCAAATTCTGACAAGAATACAAATAATATGATAAACCCAAAAAGAAATTACCATAATCAAATTAGAAATCAAACCCCAATAATAAGGAAAACAAGATCCCTCATAGCCCTAGCTATGAGTTTAGTTACTCATGTTCAATAAAAATAAACTCATATCAAAATACAAACTCATGGAAATAAAACTCAAAGGAAAATGGAAACTAAAAAGAAAGAGAAATCAAAACCCCTTTAATAGAGGTTAAGATCTTCAAGCCTTCAAGAATCCTCCTTTGAAATCGCCCTCCAAGGTCTGCCGTCACAAAACAACTCTCTCAGGATTAGGGATTTTCTCTGCAATGTGCTCAATGTAAGAAAAAATTCCTTGCTAAACTCGTTTTCCCCCTTTTATAGAAAAGCTGACAGATTTTTGTATCTCACTTGCATGATTTTTCTCACCCTTTAGATGATTGATTTTGCCCTTTATCTCAACAGAGAAGTTGTAGGGTTTTCTGTTAGCTTTCCAACACCGTAAACGGCTCGTCGATCTGATCTCTGTAGCTCAAGATATGGCTTAATTAATGAGGAATGGTCAAGATAGTGTAGGAATTTGAATTTTGCTCCAAATCAAATCTCTTTGAGAATCCTTATCCAATCTCCATTCTAAGATTTTGTATCCAATTAGAACTCTAATTAGCATCAAAGAATAGGATAAGAATCCTTCACATATTTATCTTCAGGAATTTCTTCTTTTTGTACAATTACCTGACAAAAATACACAAAACACTTAATAAAAACACAATTAAACAAAACTAAAATATAACAAAACTAACAAATAAAATTCATTAAAAATAAATAAAAAGAATATGAAAAACTAAGTAATTGAACCGTAAAAATAGGACATATTGACGGTTCATCAACTCCCCCACACTTGAGCTTTGCTGGTCCTCAAGCAAAGAATAAGAATCAACAACAAGATCAAACTCAACATCAAAAAACATGAATCAAAGAGAAATTCCACAATTAAAAGAAATTCAAGTTCAGCAATCAAATCCAATCAAGCAAAATCATTTAGCACTTAAACAATTAAAGGCTAGAGTCTAGCTTGCAACTGTTCTCTTCATCAAACATCTGAGATCACTCAACTTTCCATCGCTCAAGTGTTTAAAGGACAAAGAGATCACTCAAATTTCTCTTAAAAAAATGTAATACCATAGGCTTGCTTATCAATCTCATCTCCACTTTCAAGTTCACATACAACACAAGAATAAAAAAGACTTTCCTTTGGTTGTAATGAGGCCAAGGGTAAAATGGAAGGCAGGAAGAAAGGATAAAATAGGTTAAAGAATGCTTATGAATAAATCAATACAAAGCAGAATCAGGTTGAAAAGATGACAGATAGAGCACGATGCATAAGAATATAACAACTTCTCACTTTCAACCCAATATTTTCATTATTCTTCACTAACAATTCTTTTCTTTTCTTTCTTTTTCATTTTTTTTTCCAAACCTCTTTTTTTTTCAAACTTTTCTCTTTTTTTTTTCAACCCTTGAAGACAAAAGCAATCTTTTAAGACTTTTCAATCAACACATCAATTGCTCCAAAGAATTCAACCTGATTATTTAATTGGGTATTCAAAGAAATCAATTTCAGGCTCAAAGGGGGCAACTAAGGGATTATTTAATCAATGCAACTCTGGAAGTCAAGAAAGAAATAAGCCTAATTGCCTTAATCATATTCAAGTATGCATGTGAATCATTAAAGCCTCAACAAGATATCAAAGCAAGTTCTAGCGCACATCAATCAAGAGAAAACTCACTCCAGAAGAAAAATCCAATCATTAAAGCTCAAAACTCGCTTTCTGGCTAAGTTAATGAATAGAACAAAAGCAAGTAGACATGACTAATTTCCAACTAAAAATGCTAAATTTCATTTTTCTTCATTGAAAAAGATTGCTTCACACATTATCAGCTCATGATCAATGGAATTCCCTTTAAAACATATCTCCATCAGCTCAGAATAAATCAAGAAATCAACACACAATTCCAGCTTAATTACCAACAATACTTAAGTGCTTCAAAAAAAAAATTTTTTTGACAAAAAATCATAAAAGTATCATTTCCCCATACTTAAGATAAACATTGTCCTCAATGTGGAAGAAAAAGAAATAAAGAGGGTAAAGAAAAGAACAACACAACCTGATGGACAGTGACACAATGTTAGGCAAAGGAGAAGCAAAAGAGTCAGCGCAGCAACACAATCTGAAAAATGAAATCCCAAACACATGAGGAGAATCTAAAAGAAAAACAAAAATAACAAAAACAACTAAAATAAAATAAAAGAAGAAGAAACACAAGTTGCCTCTTGTGAAGCACTTGTTTAACGTCATTAGCTCGACATTGCCTTTTCAGATACATCAAGGTGGCTTAAAGCAAGAGAAATAGGAGGACATCTTTTTCTTTTCAAAACAATTCTTCCTCCCTTCATCAATAGCCTTGGGACTGCTTCCAACAGAATTCTGAACTGGAAAAGAGCTTGACTGTCCCAATTGCGCCTTGACTCCACTAGGCCATCGTGGTCGCACTCGATCAACAAATGAAGGACCACTCTGTGAAGTAACATGAATCGTACGAGGACCTTTATCTGTCTCAGCAGCTTGACATTCCAATAGATCAACATTAACACTGTATGATGGCGGAGGGTCCTTGATAGCTAAGATTTCCTGCTTCTTAGCTTGAACAAAATTAATCGGGGCATGGAGATTTGACATTGGAGAAGATTTAGCTTCCTTAAAGACATTAATGATCACATGATCTCCATTCACTCTCAAGATGAGCTCACCCCAAGGTACATCAATCACAGCTCCAGAAGTGGCCAAAAATGGTCTTCTAAGAATGAGAGAAATATTAGCATCCTTTTCCATATCTAGCACCACAAAATCAACTGGGAATATAAATTTGTCTACTTTCACTAAAACATCCTCCACCACACCGTGCGGGTAAGCGAAGGATCTATCAGCCAACTGTAGTGAAATATTGGTGGGCTTCGGTTCCTGCATTCCCAATTTCTTAAACACAGAGAAAGACACCAAATTAATACTAGCACCTAAATCACATAATGCCTTATCAAAATAAGAGTTACCAATAGTGCAAGGAATAGTAAAACTCTCTGGATCTTTCAATTTTGGAGGTAACTTCTTCAAAAGAATGGCAGAACACTCCTCAGTAAGACATACAGTCTCAAAGTCCTCAAGCTTGCGTTTCTTTGTAAGTATTTCCTTCAGAAACTTCGCATACTTGGGCATTTGAGATATGGCTTCAACGAACGGAATATTAATTTGTAATTTCTTGAATATCTCCAAGAATTTGGCAAATTGCTGATCTGGCTGATTGTTCTTAAGCCTCTGAGGGAATGGGATCTTGGCATATGGGGATGACTCATAAACTGCACTCTGCTCACGATCCTTCTTCGCTCTTTGCCACTTTGGTGCTTTCTTCTCAACCTCTTTCTCTTGATTGACATCTTCAATAAGGACATCTCCAGTTGCCTTCTCATCTTCATGCACTGACTGAACAAGAGTATCTCTAGGCTCTGATAAGTCCTTCTTCTGTGGAGACTCCCCAAGTTCCTTACCACTTCTCCGAAAAATTGCATGGGTCTGTTCCCTAGGATTAGTCTCAGTAGTGCTAGGCAATGTCCCTGGTGCCCTCGCTGTTATCAATGTAGTCAACTGACTGATCTGAGTCTCCATGTTCTTCATTCTGGCATCGAAATTCTGCATATACTTCATTACCAGATCTTCAAAACTTTGCTTCTCTGCAGGTGCTTGGAAACCAAGAGGTGGTGGTGGAACTCTCTGCTGATTCTGCATAAGATCAGTGTTGCAGAGATGAGGATGTTGAGTTGGATGTGTGGCCATACAAGACAAGATAGGATTAGGAATGAATGCATTAGAGAGAAAGTAGGGGTAGCACCTATTGTGGAAAAGATGGGAGAATCTCGCCTTAGGTGGTTTGGACATGTAAGGAGAAGACTCTTAGAAGCCCTATAAGAAGAGTAGATCAGGTAGATAATAGCCCAATAGCTAGAAGTAGAGGAAGACCAAGAAAGACTATAGGTGAAATGATTAAAAAAGTTTTAGATCTGAATAGCATCTCTGAAAACTTGGTTTATGATAGGGCACAATGGCGTCGTTTGATCCATGTAGCCGACCCCACCTAGTGGGAAAAGACTTTGTTGTTGTTGTTGTTGTTGATTGTTTGTTAAGTTCGAATGTCTTTTTGTATGCAGATAGCATGGCTCCGCCCATCGGCTTGCCCAAGCTGAAAAAGTTGCTAAAGGAGAACGTTGTGGTCTCCACAGATTCCAAGGCTACCTACACGAAATCTGATGTCTGTGATTTCGCCAACAGCAAGTAAGGGATCAAAGAGGCCTATACTGGGCCTTCTAGCTCTCCCCTACAACCTCTTATCTGCAAATGCAAGGCATCCGAGCAAGCTGGCAAGAGTTGTGTGAAGAATACCTTAACGACTAAGGTCACAGAAACCATGGTAGAGACCTCCGTTGATGAGATCCATATCCTCAACCTTACCACATGGGTGAAGACTCCTCTAGCTACAATCTGGGGTAGCTCATTTGATGTTTGAAGTCATACGTACACCTTTTTTAGGACCCCGAAGGACATCGTAGCGCTGAAATAATACTCACCTTTTAAGCTTTTCCTGAAGGCGAAGAAGGTGAACATTCAACTATTTAGCATCCTTCGATATCTAGAGAACTCCGTTTTGGATACCAAAAGGATTGTTGTGTTGCAATCTGACCTTCGTACTTCCCAGGATAAGGTCTCGAGGTTGGAGAATTAGAAGGAGGGGCTACAAAAGGACCTCATCACAGCTCGTGACAAGCTGAAGCTAGCGAAGCAAAAGGTTTTGGACAAGGGGACGAGGGCAGAGAGCAAGAAGGTTGAGGCCAAAAAGTTCAAGGCGCTGGTGAAGAGCTTTAAGGCCAAAGCTAAAGAGATTGATGATTGGAAAGCCAAGGTGTTGGCAGCCGAGAAAAAAGCCTCAAATCTCTAGGTCATGAAGCCGATCTAGGTAGTGGAGAAGAGAGAGCTTGTAAAGGATTGGGAGAAATCCACTAGGGAGTCCATCCATAATGCCCTGGCCACTACAAGAAAATCGTAAATTAGTGAGGAAAATTTCTCTCGCTAATTTGCAAAACATTTTTGCGAAGGATTAGCAAAGGACAAGTCCGTCAATTTTTTTCATCGCTAAATACATGTAGCGACAAAATTTTTTTCCGCTAATCCATCATTAATCTCTCACAAATTTTAAATAAAAAGGCTCATTTCGTTACTATTCCATCTCTATGGTTTGAAAATTCATACTAATTTTAAATCTAGTACAACCAAAAATCCCTCACTATTTCTTTGCTAATTAAGAGTCCCTCACTAACGTTCATCACTATTCCCTCACAAATCCTTCGCTCATATCTTTATTATGATTTCCTCATTATTCCCTCGTTAATCTCATTTTTTTGTCAATTTTATCAGCAGAAAAATATCATCATAGGTATGGACGTCCATTACACTGGAATATGCAGAAGTAATATAAATAATTACCGCACAACAAATATCATTGGACAAAAAATATCAAAACTGAACTTAAGTTATAAAAACCAAAGTCTAACAATATACATTTATATAAGATAATATAAAACCGATATCTATATCAAGGTTCAGATACTGAACTTCATTCCTAAACCAAAAACTAATATGCTTAAACAGTAGCCAAAATGAAAAGATTTCCTAAGCTCAACGATTTTGTTTCAAAATTACATAGTCACAATTAGAACTCAGATTCCAATAGGGATTCAAGATCAACGGATATGACTGGTAAGAGCGGCTGACAAGGGCAAAGTGACCCAAGAGCTCAGTGTAAGAGCTTGACCTGACTGGTGAACGTGAATAACTCTGTTCATGTCTGCAGAATGAACAAGTCCATCATCAGTTTCAAGCAAAGAAAATCCATTAGAAACCAACAACAGTGAAACAGCAGAGGTAGCACTATGACTAATTGACCATGTCAACATAGCAGTAGTTTGGAAACTCCATAGTTTACAACATGGCCTACCTCAACTTTTTGGGACTATTCTTGCAATTTCGTTCTATATGACCTCTCTCCCCACAGTGGTAGCACTTGTTCTTCCAGTCACCAGCTTTGCAATCTCGGGCCCAGTGGCCATCCATGCCACAGTTAAAGCAGCGGCCAGATCCAGGAGGCGGACCCCTACCCAAATATTCTCGGGAACCACGAGGACCCTAGCTAATTAGAAATGAGACAAAAACCAAATTAACAAACAAACAAATGCCAACAAAAATAATATGCTCACGAGTCACTAGTCAAAGAGCAACACAATAATATCAGAAAATCAAGAGCCCCGTAGCAATTGTCCAATTGATATCTACATATGTAAAAACTAAAAAGTATTCAAGCAAAGAGCAAGTACAGAACACAAATATAACTACAATAAGGTATACATTAAAGATTACCATTATAATAATTTAGAAGTACTGCTAAACTTATATACTAAGAACATTGCTTGACATTGAAGCTGTTAATGAAGTCGAAAAAACAGAAGCCACAATTTCAGAAATGCTATAATAGGTAGGTCTTCAATCAGTCAGCAAGGGATTATTCCAATTAACTCATATTAAAAGTGCAATATAGAGAATAAGATTTTTTTTTTTAAATGTTAGAAATAAGAAAGCAGGGGGAGGGAGAGGGAAGGGGGAGGGGCAATATATGTAAAATGCATAGGAAAAAAAACTTCGTAGTCTACAATAGAAATGATTAAAAATCTGCAGATGACAAATGCCAATTAATAACATTGATGTAGTTGAAAAAAAAATACAAAATTAGAAAAAGAAGTCAGAAATCTTAAGAAGCTTGCCTTTCTTTTTCTTTAGAAGTCTACCATGTTTGCCATCTTTAGAGGAATTCCTTTTCGTAAACCTCACTCTCCAATAAGACACAGAGTGATATATAGTATATAGATTTAACTATTACATTATCTATATAATATATTTCCAGCATTCCATTCAATAAAAATTTCCTGATAGTCTGAAAAGGTGCTAGTCTGAAAAGGTGCATGCTATAAAAAACAAAAAAAAAAAACTTACCAAGTCTGAGACATACTGAAAGCTTCTTGTCTGTTTTCCATCGCCATAAACAGTCAATGGTTCTTTCCTCCATGCCTGTATAGTTTTAAAATTGGTGGGGTAAATAAGATGAAAACACAGTGTAATAAAGCAACAATACCCAATAAATAAAAGAGAGAGAAAGAGTAGAAAATGCTAGAACTTTACCTGAGCAACAAAGTTACTGACTACACGCCCATCGTCAATGCACATTCTTGGCCCATATATGTTGAAGATACGAGCAATCCTCACCTTTATATAGAACAATTAAGTGGAACCTCTTTTCATTTCTGCAGCCGTAAACATTACCAATATATATATAAAATGATAATGTGAACCAACCTCAATACCAGCGCCTCTGTGGTAGTCCATGGTCAAGGTCTCTGCAGTGTGCTTTCCCTCATCATAACAGCTTCTTACACCTACACCAGCAACATTCAAGTAGAAGTGGATAAAACAAAAGCTGCAAATTAAGGCAAGGTTTGAAAGAGTGAAATTAATATATATTTATTACCAATGGGATTAACGTTGCCCCAGTAGGTTTCAGCCTGAGGGTGTTGAAGTGGATCACTGTAAACCTCACTGGTGCTAGTCAGCAAAAAACGGGCACCAACTCTCTTCGCCAATCCCAACATGTTGAGAGTGCCCACCACATCGGTCTTGTGCACTCATACTTGTAAAGGTATTGGGTTCTCTTCTGAGTTGAAGTTTTCTCTTTTTTCTTTCTTTCCTCTGTTGTTTTCTTTGAAGCCTTAGGAGGATTCCTGATCCTCCTGTCTTGTACTCTCTCCTTTCTTAATGAATTCTTCATTTATCTAAAGAAAAAATATAATCAGAACACTAACTCATAAAACAATACCAAAACATTGTTTCTCCGGTTTCTGACACACAACACATGCATCTTGTATTTCCATGAAGAACTAGATAAAAACAATAAGAAAAAAACACTTCTCAGCTTAAAGTGAGTTTTCCATTCAAAATATTATCTCTTCAACAGTTCAACCTATCTTCTTGCTCTGACTGGGTTACTTTATCTTAATCCTCCACTTATTTTGTTCTCCAAAAGCAAGACTTGTTTAACACCCCTCTAATTCACATTCTACCATTCACCAATAACTGTTAGAGTGTTAGTGCATGTCTCATTGTTCAATACAATAAACCAGCAGTACGCATAATGAATCGAATTCAAGCTAATCAGCAAATACTTCAAGCAACTCAACGAATTGCCAATTCCCATATCTTATAAACACATATGAAAGCTGATAAAATTGCAAGTAGAATTACTCTGGCTGAGACTACACTTACCAACCCGAAAAAAATATGAATACACCGCATTCTTAAAACATATATCTTCAGCAGCGAGTACCCATCAAGCTAACTTAGCATCAAAGATGGGAAAACCCTTGAATCCCCACATGACCGGATCATCCAACCTGCACGAGTTCCAAAAATCACAAAAATAAACAAAAACAAAAGAAAAAACGAACTTTCTAGAATCTGGAAACCAAGAGAAAATCATAGAGAGAGTTTGAACTGACGTGGACATGTGATTGCTAACGGTAATAAGGGGCACACCCGAGGGTCTAGACCGGATGAGGCGGAGGTGGAAGTGAGGTTGAGCTTGCGACAGAGGCGCGGCTTGCCGGGCGAAGGCTCGCGGATCTGGTGGAGGCGTGACGCAGATATGGGTAGAGGCGCGACGGGGTGGTCCTGGGTCACGGTTCTGACGACGGATATGGGGTGATTTCTGGGTGGATGCGCGACGCGAGCAGCGGCGCAGCGAGAGGGTGAGAGGGCGCACGCAGGGGGTGTCAACGGCTATATAGTGGGGTGTGGCAGAGTGGTAGTGGCCGGTGTGGGCATGGTTCTCTTTTGGTTCGCGAGTGGGTGGTGCATGGTGGTCGCGGGTGGTTCTGCGACGGTGGCTGGGCAATGATGTTCATAATTTGGGGGGTGATGGTCTAATTTGGGGGTTAGGGTTCGTAGATATTTTTGAAATTTTGGAAATGAAAATTGCTCATATTGATTTCGTTGGTTTTGACAAATTTTAAAATTTTAATTTTACAATTTTATCGATGTTTGCTAGAGATTTGTCATGGAATTCTCTCACTAAAAATAATTAAAATTATACTTACATTAGTAATGGACTTTTATTATATTATATTTATTTTTAAAATTTAACGAGAATTAATTTCTCCTCGTTAATCATTTGTTAAAATTCATCGTTAAATTGTGAATCACTTGCATGCTTTGTTTGGATGTGGAGAGAAAATGAGAAGAGAGAAAACGTAAGGAAAGAAAATGGAGAGCAGAGAAAATAAAGAGAAAAGTACATTTTTTCTCTTGTTGTTTGGATGAAGAGAAAAAGGAGAGAAAGAAAATGTGTAACTTTTCTTTCTCTTGTTTGGCTGAGAAGAAAAGTGAGAAGAAAGAAAATAGAATTATACAAAATGACTAATATATCTTTTATGTAATGTAAATGAATTTATTTCTTACTCTTTGTTTTACCTCTCTCCATATTATTCGAAGACCAATAACATAAATGTTATTACTCTTTACTTATAAAGAAACTATGCATATTGTAGCATACAAGTATAGGCACAACAATAAATCATAAATCAGAAAATCAAAGCCAACCCCCAGAAATTGGAACACACTACAACTAAAAAATCAACAGCATATTGCTAATGTCTGAACATACACATTTGGAAAAAAAATTGTAAAACCATATAGCAAAATCTCCAACAAAAATAATAAATTTGACAAATTTTGATTTAAACTGAGTACTTCTATCATTAGTAAGCCCTGTGATATGTATTCCACAAAAAATCATGTCAACATCATCACATTAGATACATGATAACAACATGTACATAAATAATACTCAATATAAAGTTATAAATATTGTTAAGACTATAATTAATACAGTAATCCAAACAAAAAACATGACACATTTCCAAAGTCTATTTAATCAACAATTAACCATGAACTTGGAGAAGAAGCTGTAATATAGACAAAACAAGACCCTTCGTGTCATCGGCTGTTCAACAAAAACATAGCAGACAAGACCCTTCGTGTCATCGGCTGTTCAACAAAAACATAGCACCTTTGCGAGTGTCATCCACTAAAATATTTGCTTCAAAATCATGGAGAAACATTGAAAGTTCTGCATAAGTTAAAAACTACAATTAACATAAATAAATGGTTATGCAACAAGCTAAGATTAATAGTGGTGAAAGGCTTACGATGACACAAACCGAATACCAGCTTCATTCATAATTTAAAAAAGAGCCTCTAATCGCATTTTAGGAGGCACTCCAAAAAGTTCTCGTTTCTTTTGTTCATTTCCACAAAGAAATCGATAACATTGCATTCGATATGGATCTAACACACCCAACTCAGCCAATAAATCCCATACATCTGATTCAGAATAATGGCGAGGCTTGCTTTGCTGCATGATGGTTAGCCCTTTCTCAGCAATTTCAACCTGCCTTTCAACAACTGCAACCTGCCTTTCAGCCATTACAACCTGCCTTTCAACCACTTCATGTAGTTTATCCAAAATAAAGTTCCCCTCCTTCATAGCTTCAACTAATGGATTAACTCCCAAGGCAACCGTCTCATACTGAGTGTCCACCAAATCAACCATATGAGCTTTACGCTTAGTACCCCTTGAGGTTGAAGTCCCACCTAATTGATTAGATTGACCATAAGTAGGACTGAATTGATCCGAATTGGCAGCAGAGTATGGGGTGTCATTTCCCATATTTACATCAGCCTCAGACCTCCCAATAGCTTCAAATGAGTCATTTAAATCAATAGTTTGCCTTTCCCATTGTTGGAGCCTCTATTTTGCAGTTGTGGCATATTTACCGGTAGCTCTGGCAGTTCCAAACATCTCCTTCAGTATGTCATAATGCTTAATTTGCATTTTTTTTCCATTTTGCTGCATATGGTTTATCCTAAGAATGAAGAAAAAATTTATGTTTAGACAAATAATTACAATAAAATTTCCCTTTCATAAGCTAAATGAACATTAATAACTAAAAAAATGAATAATGTCTTAATTACCTTGATGAAATCCTCCCAAACTTCTTCCTCAGCTTCAAATTTTTTTGTTATAGGACTCCATGAAAACCCACTTAAGTTATTAAATAGATCATATGCCTCTGCAAAATGATCTTTCAATGTCTTCATTCTATTTTTGATATGTTGCTTTGTAATGTGTGAACCAATTTCTATTCTTAAAACCTGCACCACATTCGCATATGCTTCAGTCGTCCATGAGCCATCCTGTTTATTGCCTTTCATAAATTGTTCCATGAATGCATTCAACAATACGTTGTCCATATCATCAGACCATCGCATATTGTCTTTAGAAGGATGATCAGCGTCTGTTGGAACTTTCTTTCCCCTAGTCATCTTTCAACCTGTATGATACCTCAAAAGACACATAAATAACAATATACAACTATAATCTTTTCAATTACAAGGTATATCCAAATTACATAAATCATAAACATTTAATTTACACAAAATATTAAACCAACGAAATATAATAATAGCATTCAAATTACAAGCCATAACCTAATTATTAAAGTAAACATAGTACATAACACTTCACCATATTGTTATCATGTAACAACTATAACATGGTACATTAAAATATACATTTAAAAGTAATAGTCACACTTAAGCTTGATAAGCATTCCACATTTTAGCTGCAATGTTATCTCTTAAAATTGCTCCTTGCCTATAGTCCTCATCACGTGGTTGGTGCGAAACTGGTTGTAATCTATCTATATCTTGTTCTAGTAACTCCCGATCTACTTCAGTAATCAAGGTCTCATCAATATCAATACCCATTTAAAAGTTATGCAATATACAACAAGCAAGCACTATGTCTATCATGGTCTTAAATGAGTAATATGGTTCAGTGCCACCAGCTATAATTGGAAATCTTTTCTTTAGAACTCCAAAAGTTCTTTCAATAACATTTCGTAGTGAAGCATGTCGGTGATTGAATAGTTCTTTAGTATTTTGTGGCCCGTGCGATGAATACTCCTTCAAATGATAACGAACACCTTTGTATGGTGTAAGTAGCCCATGTTTTAGCATAAATCCACCATCCCCTAGATAGAATCCCCCTACAAAGATTATATACACATTATGTACCAAGATGTCACATAATTTGATCCTAATTTAATATATTATATTTACTAAATACATTAATGTGCCACTAACCTTCAGGAAGTCTAAGTGGATCTTCCTTATTTAAAGCATTTTTTAAATTTCTTGAGTCAGATGATGTTCCTTCCCATCCAGGTAACACATATGTGAATTTCATATCAAAATTACATGCAGCAAAAACATTTTGGGTGGGATAGTCTTTTCTTCCACGAAATCGAGGGGCCTCGGCCCTTGATACCTTCACACGAATATGTGTTCCATCTATAGCTCCAATGCAATCCTTTTTTAGTAAATAATTTAAAATGTTAGCAATATACTTCCACTAACCTTCATGATTGAGTGTAATTATAAGTAAATAAAATTATCAGTACCTTAAAGTAAGGATAAAATCTGCTATTGTTAAGTATTTGTGGAGGGACATCCCTACCAGAAGATTGCGAAAGAAACTCTTCCTCTAGTGAAATGACAGCACGTAAAACATTGTGAAAGTGGCAACTAATTGTCTCCCCTAAACGATGGAAGAAGAAAGAGACAGTTCTATTTTTTACATTATGGCCTAAAATGTGTAAGAATTTAGCAACTTGCTCCTCAACTGTAGAGCGTATTGAATCTTTTACTCTACCGGTTGCTCTTAATTTCTCACATAAATGCATAAATGCTCGAAGGCCCATACGTATGACATCTCGACATTTTTCTGTCTCTAGTAGTTGTCTCATTAATTGAAGACGCCTACTTTCTCTTTCAGGCTTTTTGTCAGAAATTTGATTTGGTCTAAACCTTGACAACAACTGCAACAAATGCAATGCAAGCACAATATAACATAATAGAACTACAACATAAATTCGTTGCCTCTTATCCATCTCTTTTCTTACATGAGTTAAGATTTCCACCTCGGGAGGCAAAGCAAAATTAATCATTCGCTTTACTTGTAACTCCACGTCATTTATGTCTTCTGTGCCACCTTCAAAATTCACTTCTTCAATATTTTTGGAAGTCATTTCTGTCTCTCTATATATAAAAAGCCTTGATTATGTATTGTGATAACAATACGCAAAAACAACAACCAAATAGTAGATATCAACAAACAATTATAAGTAATTTAGCAATTTAAATATACATTATGATAAGCATCCCAACAGAAGTCTATAATCAATGTCAGAACAGTTGTCAATATTAGACCCGTAGTAGTTGAAGACAATAATGCACAGCAGACACTGCCTTATTCCAAGAGGACACTAACGTCTGTTACTGTCCATTTTCAAGTCAAAGATGAATGATGACACACACCTAATTCAACTGAGGAACCGAAGGAAAGTTCAAGAGACAAAAATACAATATTTCAAGCAAAGAGGCTTAATTTCTGAAACAAAATGTAGTTTGAAGACAAAGCAGAGACATTTTTCTGCAAAATCAAGAGTCATAAAAGTAGATCCAACTCAGACGAATGTGGCCCCTTATACAACATCAACAACCCAGGAAAAACAAAAAGAACAACTGCATTATACAATTTGAACCTCAGAAAACCAAGGAAAAAAACAACTCCTCTTGAAGACCAAGGAAGCAACAACAAAATGACCCATTTTCAGAAGAAAAAAATAATAATCAAACTCCAGAGCAATAATGCAGCATTATATCATCAAATAGACTCACAAAGCAAAACAAATAACCAGAAAAAAAATTTTAATACATAGTTTCATTTTCGAAAAAAAAATGAAAAAACTTGTTGAATAAACATTGAAATGAAGTGGGTGAAGAACAAAGAAATTTTCTTACCAGAAAGTTAAAATTGGTGCCTGAGAGATGCGAGGAGAGACGCGGTAGAGGCCTCGCACAGCTGAATCTGACCGGAGGGTGTGGATCTGAGCTCCGCTGTTGGATCTGAGCAGAACAACGACTGGAGCTGAGCGGCGGAGGAGACACGCGGCCTCGGCTTCGCACGACTGGAGGTGAGCAGCGAACGACTGGTTCTGACTAGAGCAGGTGGATATGATCGGAGCTTGAATGCACGGAGGACGGATGTCGTACGACTGGTTGGGTGGAGAGACAGCAACGCCGGTGGCAGAGCTGGAGGAGAGAAGCGAGATTACAGGAGCTGAGCTGCGCCGGCAGTGCCGGAGGAGAAAAGCTCGACGACGTCTCACGGCGGGGATGTATGGAACGAAGGGGGATGAGGTGTCAGCTTTGCTGCTCTGTATGAACTCACAGGAATGAGGAAAGTGAATGGCATATGCTGATATGAATATGGGGGTATAAGGGTAATTTAACATATCTATCACACAATCTCTCCCATTTTCTGGCATTGAAGGGGAGAAAAAATTTCATGTGGGTCCCACAGTAATTTTTTCTATCTTCTCTATTTTTTCTACACTGCCAAACAAGAGAAAATGGAATATTCTTATCATTTTCTCTCCTCCTATTTTCTTTCCACTCATTTTCTCTTCAAACAAACAAAAGGGTAGTGAACCTAGGTCTCCATCTTGTACACTAAGATCACCTACTTCAAGGGTACTAATTACCTCAAGGAGGTAGTGGATGGGCAGATCGTGATCCTTGTGAACACCTAATTTTGTTCGGGACATTTTGTAAAAAAAAAAAAAAAAAAAGACTCATCTTTTAACCCATTAGCCCATTAATCCTAAACCAACCCATTAACCCATAACCCATGATCCAACCCATTAACCCATAACCCTTAAGCACTTATCCTAAATAAACCTCACCAGTTATCCTAATCCCTAAGCACTTATCCTAACTATCCCAAACAAACCTATCCTAAACTAACTATAACTCATCCTACCACAAACTTATTCTAAACCAACTTTAGCAGTTATCATCAAACCCATCTTAACACAAACTTATCCTAGCATAAACCCATCCTAACTCAAACTCATCCTAAACAAACTTATCCTAAACCCCCATCACTTATCCTAAACAAACTCCTAATCACATTTTAACTCAAACTCATTAACCTAATCCTCTCCTATAAATACCCATCACCTACACACTCGAGAATAGGACTTATTTTTTTAGCCTTGAAACACGCCTCTACCCATTTTTTTACTCACGTTGCTACCCTCTCTATTCTTTTCATCTTGACCTTAATCCAACACTACTAACCCACCATCACATAACAGACTCCCTTCCTTCATTACTATTCATCTTCTTCAACCTCCTATCACCCACCAAAACCACCATAAAAACCACCAGATTCGGCATAATCAGAACCTGCAACACCTTACCACTCAGGAACCTCCGCCACCCCTTGTTGCCGTACCACTTTCTCACCCATGCTTCTTGCCATTGTTGGGTTTGCAACCATTTTCTCCTTCCATTTTATGTTTCTGGTATTGCTTTTGCGTTTCTAATATTATTGTTTGTTTTTCCTAAGCCTTAATTTGCATTTGGGCTTTATTTTGTTTTTGGGCTAACCACTTTTTTTGCATTACATTTGTTCTCTTATTTGAATCTTTAGGTACTGATACAAAAAAAAATACATTTTGATCTTCTTCTTTTTTTATTTTTATTTTTTTAAAGGATGTTTTATTTTCTTTGTTGACTTGGTTTTCTTTTGTATGTTTGTTATATTATTGATCTATTTATACTAATTTTGCGATTCTTTTCTTTAAAAAAAATAAAGAATAAAATAGGTTATCTGAGTTGCGACAACTTGCTAACCCTTGCACTTTGTAATCATCCGAGTTGCGATAAAAACTTGATGATTTACATTATTATTATTATTATTATTATTATTATTATTATTATTATTATTATTATTATTATTATTATTATTATTATATTTAAATTATTATCTTGTTTTCATTTTTTAAAGTTAAATCGCTAATTGATAATTTTAAATAAAAGTTTTGTAACAAATTTGATAATCAGTAGGTGACGTCTCTAGCGTGATGCGAGCTTCACCTATTTAATCCTTAATTTGAATAACTGAATCGCGATGGCTTGTTAATTCAAATTTTTAAATTTTTTTTAATAAAATCAACTAACCCACAAGTATTTTCTAAAGAACTACGTGACTTTGATTTTCTCATTGCAGCTGTGGATACGTAGGAGTGTGATTCTTATTCCGTCAAGCCAAAATTTAATTTTTTACAATTTATTTATCGATTTCATCATTTTATTTTTGTTTAGGGATAAAATAAGTATTTTCAATGATTATTAAGAATTTACACAATTAACTTAAGGTATCGTCTTAGGACGGGTGTGTTAGGAGTGCTGTGGGATTAAGTTTCCACCCTTCCCTACACATAACCGACTTCCGAATTCAATCTGATTTCAAAGACTATTCTTCTTGGGTTTTTCAATTTTTTCTAATTAAAAATAAAATTGGTGGCGACTCCTAATTTAATATTAATTAATTTTAAGTTGCTATTCCACCGCGATTATGACGGTCGCGACAGATGGCGACTTCACTGGGGACACTTGAGAGTCAAACCTATACAAGTTGGTTATGCAAATATTGTGATCTTTATGTGTTTGTTTTACCCTTTTCTTTTTTCTTTTTTTTTCTCTTTTTTAAATTTGATTATTCTTTTTTTAGTTAATTGTTTCATTATCTAAACTTTAGGGTAGAAAACTTTTGGAGTTTGTTTGTTGCTTTGTTTTGCAAGATATAGGTAGTCGTTAGGATTGTAAATGTCTGTATGCTCCCTACACCCACTGCACCTACACGTTTATCACACACGCCTGAGTAGGGCCCTATACCCAGGTCTGAGTGAAGTCTAAGTTAGGTAGATGTTGCGTAGTGGTAGCCATTTTGGATGTACATCCTGTTTGGTTATTACGAAAACCTCATCTAGAGTGTGTCTTTTTTTACGAATGTCCCACACTTAATGATTTACCCACTATTTCGTGGTCAACATTCTAAAATAGGACTTGGCTCTAGAGACCTTTAGAACAGAAGAGTCACCCAATGAAAGTTCTCACGGATCAGAAGGACTCTTAGATCTTTACGATAGAGAGTCCCAAGTTTAAGGTAATCCCATTAGGACACAAAAGGAGCGTACTTCTTCTTTCCTCATGCTATCCATTCTTGCATTTAAAAAAAAAACTTAAAAAATACATTATCTTGCATTTTCATGTCATTCCTAGCATTCTTAAAAAAAAAGAAGTAAAATAATCATGCATTTTCATGACACTCCGAGCATTCTTAAAAAAATAAAAACAATTATGCATTTTCATGGCATCCTTAGCATTTAAAAAAAATAAAAAAATAAATCATGCATTCTCATAAAAAAAAATTCACGCATGACATCTTTAGCATTCTAAAAAAATATATATAAAAAAATAAATCATGCATTTCATTCCATGCATTTGAAAAAAAAAATATTTTCATTTCATTCATCTCATCTTATGCCTGACGTTAATCTCATTCATTTCATCTAATTCCTTGTATGATGTTACTGTGTTCAGCAACCATTGTGCGATTAAGGAAAGAAGACACCAATCAAACCCGAGTTCACAATACAAGGGCCCGAACAAAGCTTACAACAATGACAGCTGGGAATGAAGAAAGAAATCTGAGTATAGAAGTAGATGAGATGAAAGAGAGGATGAATGAAATGACAAAATCTTAGAGAAGAATAGAGGAAATGTTGTCAGTCATGAGGGAGACCCTTACCTTGATTGGGGCAGGCAGGGATATAGGAGTAACTAGAACACATATGTGCCTGCCAAATATCCTTTTTATGGGGATAAACCCCGTGATCACTACTGAGATGCCTGTTGTGGGAAGGACCTTGAATAACAATACAGAGGATACCACTCCTGAGAAAGGATTCCAGCCAAAAAAGGAAAAGAAGCCTGAGGTGAGCTATGTGCAAAACCAACAACCTTCACAACCTAGCTATCCACCGTCTTACCCTGCCTATCGAGTCCCTCCATATAACCCCAACCCCTACTCTTTTTATCAGACATTTGCACCTTTCCATATACTTGGCCTAACTGCTCTTCCCATGAACATCACCCCAACTCCATAATTTCAAATCAACAATGTCCCCACTCCACAGTCATATGTACCAACTTGCCCGACCTATACCCAATATCCACTTGCAGCTTCACAACATTTCCCAAATCACCCGCAACCTCGACCAAACTTCCAAAATCAAGGTCGTTCTCATCCCCAAAACTTACCCCCTTTCCCAAAATTATCCATCTCAAACGTAGACTTATTCCAAAGACTGTTTGATGCCCACCTCATATCTGAAAATCCTGTACATCCCTTAGAACCACCATTCCCGACATGGTATAACCCAAATTTAACTTGCAAATACCACAGGGACATCCCAAGGCACTCAATCGAAAATTGTGAATCCTTCAAGATTTCAGTAAGGAAGCTAATTGCTTATGGGAAGCTTGACATTGAAGAAGTACCTAGACCCAGTATTGTCAACAACTCTTGAAGTGATTGTCATAAAGTAATCACTGATATTGAACTTATGTTAACTTTCTTGAAGCATTAATGTAATAAATTTGCATGGGTACATTATCTCTTTTCTTTTCCATCACATTATTTTTCTTGACATTTATGATTTTTCATTTCTGCAAAGTGTCTTCCTTTTATCCAATTCTTGGCAATCCCCAGTTTGGTAGATGTCAATAAAGTCCTCGAGTGCAAGTGTCTTTTGAAAAAAAGAAAAGAAAAAGAAAAGAAAAAGAAAAAAAAGGAGCAATAAAGTGATCATTTGGTGTGCACTATCTTTTTGTCTCAAAATTAAAGATAAACAATCATGATTTGGAAATGAAGACTGGCCATTTTTCTCTATCTTTTACAAAATTTCATCATTTTTATCCCTCATTACCCCTTTTGAGCTTGAAAATTTCTTCAATAAACTTTGGATAAGGATCACCCCTACACTAGGGGATAGTACAAGACAAAGGTTGATTGTCATGGTGACTATTTTGAAAAAGGAAGAAAAGGTGAAAGGGGCAAGAAGTAAAAAAAAAAAACTAAAAAAAAGGAAGAAGAAAAAACGAAACAGAGAAGGAAAAAAAAAGAAGAAAGAAAGTGAAATGAAATAGGTCATGACAAAGGGGAATAAAAGAAAATGAAATAAAATAGGGAAGAAATGGAGAACAATAAGAGAAAAGTGTGTGCAAAAGTAGTTGACAAAATTCAATTTTGAAAGTGCAAGGATCCTTAGTCCTATTCAACCCTTAAACACTTGTTTGAGCTTTATATCTTTCCTTTCATAACCCCCAGCCTTGGCCACGTTACAACCCTCAAAAAGTCCAGTCTGATCAATGAAGGATTGTTGTCATTTTCTTAACTTTAATTTTGAGACAAATGTTACGCTCATCCAAGTATCTAGTTCATTGCTTTTTAAAAAGAAAAAAAAAGAAAAAAAAAGAAAAAAGAGACTTACACCGGGACAAGTTTCCATCCTACTCGATTTGACTCTAAACTAGGTCAATTTTTCCTTTCCTTAGTTCAATTTGACATACACTGGGGCAAATCTTTCGGTCGCTAGGGCAAGTTCTAGTCCAATTCTGTTCAATCCTAAACTGGGGCAAATTTCTCTTTGGTTCAATTTGACTTGATGTAGATGTTCAGTAGAAGGAAATCCTTGGTCATAATGTCTAGTGAGCAACTAAAGATCGTTTTCATGAGGATAAACCAATCCATATCAAGGCAACTTTTTTTTGAATCTCATACCATCGTTTGTGTCTTATTCCATACGTACCCTTTTGTGTTGTCAAACTTCCAAGGCCAATCTGGAAGTTGTTCACTTAGTCAATTCCTGTTCTGTTGTATTTTTGAATCCATGTCTATCTATTACGTAATGCTTCAGGTAAGGTGAACATGAGTATAACATTATGATTTGACCATCCAATGGCAATCCCTTGATGAACAATTCAGACTGAAAATAATTTAGAAGTTCTAATTAAAAGGGAAAATAATATCCCGGTAGATAATCCAAAAATAAGAGGTACCTGAGCAAAAAGGGAAAAAGAGCCCGTTAGACTGAAAACCTGAAAGGGCGGTTTAAGCAAAAGCTAGGGCAAATAAATAGGAAGATGACCTGAAGCCCCTTGAAAAGTTCACCAAACTGGGGTAATTTTGTTCAATTGGTCATACTGGGGCAAATTTTTGAAGGATTAAAGAGAAAATTTGAATAATCAAGCAGTTGCAGGGAATCAATTGGATGAGGGACAAAGTTAAATACTGGAGTAAAATTTTCTCTCAAGGACTCAGCCAAGTAAGGGTTCATGACAAGAGATGATAATTTCATTTCTCAAAAGGAGAGTTGAGAGTGGCAAACAAGGAAAGAGAAAGAAGAAGAAAAAGGAAAGAAAAGATGAGGACTGAAGTTATCAGGTCCAACGGGCTAAAGCACATGAACGAGTAGTTTGATTAGTCAAAACTTTCCAAAGTCGTCCTTGGTTCAAATGATTTTTTTAAAAATAAAATTTAGAAAATAAGAAAAAATAAAAAAAGAAAGAAAAAAAAAAGAGAAAGAAAAAAAGGAGAGAAAAATAGAGAGACAAATAAAAAAAAAAAGAGAAAAGAGAAAGGAAAAAGAAAAAGAGAGGAAAATAAAAAAGAGAAGAAAAGAGAGAAGAAAAAAAAAAAAAAGAAAAAAAAAAGAAAAGAAGATCTTTCCGGGACTCAGTTGCCCATTATCTTTTAAATTTCGGGACTTAATTGCCCATTGTCTTTTAAATTTCAGGATTCAGTTGCCCATTGTCTTTTAAATTCTGGGACTCAGTTGCCCATTCATTTAAATTTCGGGACTCAGTTGCCCATTGTCATTTAAATTTCAGGACTCAGTTGCCTATTGTTTTTTAAATTTCGGGACTCAGTTGCCATTGTGTTGCCCATTGTCTTTTAAATTTCGGGACTCAGTGTTGCCCATTGTCATTTAAATTCTGGGACTCAGTTGCCCATTGTCTTTTAAATTTCGGGACTCAATTGCCCATTGTCTTTTAAATTTCAAGACTCTGTTGCATATTGTCATTTAAATTCTGGGACTCAGTTGCCCATTGTCATTTAAATTCCGGGACTCAGTTGCCCATTGTCTTTTAAATTTTGGGACTCAGTTGCCCATTGTCTTTTAAATTTTGGGACTCAGTTGCCCATTGTCATTTAAATTCTGGGACTCAGTTGCCCATTGTCATTTAAATTTCGGTACTCAGTTGCTCATTGTCTTTTAAATTTCGGGACTCAGTTGCCCATTGTCATTTAAATTCAAGGACTCAGTTGCCCATTGTCATTTAAATTCCGGGACTCAGTTGCCCATTGTCTTTTAAATTCTGGGACTCAGTTGCCCATTGTCTTTTAAATTTCGGGACTCAATTGCCCATTGTCATTTAAATTCATGGACTCAGTTGCCCATTGTCATTTAAATACTAGGTTGTTGCCCATTGCCTTTTAAATTTTGGGACTCAGTGTTGCCCATTGTCATTTAAATTCCGGGACTCAGTTGCCCATTATCTTTTAAATTTCGGGACTCAGTTGCCCATTATCATTTAAATTTCGGGACTCAGTGTTGCCCATTGCCTTTTAAATTTCGGGACTCAGTATTGCCCATTACCTTTTAAATTTCGAGACTCAGTGTTGCCCATTGTCATTTAAATTCTGGGACTCAGTTGCCCATTGTCTTTTAAATTTCGGGATTTAGTTGCCCATTGTCATTTTAAGTTCTGTTGAGCGCATCAGCTCCATGCATTTTAAGTTCTGTTGGGCACATCGGCTCCATGTATTCCATGCATTTTAAATTCTTGTCTTTTGCTTTTGAGCGCATCAGCTCCTATCTGTTACTTTTGAGCACATCGGCTCCCTGTCATTTAAGTTTCTGTCATTGAGCGCATCGCTCTTTGCATTGTTTTGTTTTTGTTGCTCTCAAACAAAATTCGAGTTCATGTCTTTACTTGTTCCTTACCATGATAAAATGAAAAACTACGGTTATTCTTTTTATCTAGTAAGAAACAAGTAAAGAGGGGCAACTGTGAACACCCAATTTTGTCCGAGCCATTTTGTAAAAAAGAAAAAGACTCATTTTTCAACCCATTAGCCCATTAACCCCTAAACCAATCCATTAATGTAACACCCTTGTAGGGATGTCACATTTTTTATACAATAAAATTAAATAAAATAAAATTCTTACCTAAGTTGTAAAACGTTTAGTACATAAATAATATTAGTGGTAAAATTTTCTCCTTTTTATACTTATAACGTTAAATAAAATAACACGGAATACAAAATAAAGCAAAACATAATCACACCATAATATACATATGATTATGTCTGAAGTATACAATTAATTTACAATTACAAATATTTAATAAAGTAGTAAAAGTCAGTATAATACTGAGACATAACACCTAAGACATGAGCCCTTGTCAGAAGACAAAATTTCCTAGTTGGGAATGTATTGGCCGATAGAAATTCGACCTAAAACTATATCGAAGTTCTCTTTAGGAGTATAGTGAAATTCATTCCACAACTCCCTAATAGGTAAAATAACTTGTACGAAAGCAACTGTATAAAGTGAAGTAACGATCCCATGTCGAGTCCTACTTACTGATAAAGTAATATCACCACTGTACTCTATGTGTCCTGTGTCCTAATGGACATACCAAGCCTCAGCACCTTCGAAAAACTATAGTCTAAAGAAACCTAATTGATATCTCCTTGCCGCCATTGTAGTCTTCGATGATATAAACAAAAAAATAGAAATAGATATAACAATACAATAAAGAGGTGAGATAATCTACATCATTACCAGCATTATAATAAAGAAAATGATAATACAAACAAATATTACAATAACACATACCATTATATCATATATAGTATAACAAATTAATACATCATGCATTTTATCACAGCTTATAATAAACATTAAAATGCAGATAATGAATGATAACACATACTAACTCGTTCCTACTCCATGGAGCTAAACACAGATATCTGAGAGAATGATCCGAAAAGAACTAATAGTACCTCAGGCTGCCCAACCAAACTATTACACTGTCCAACGTCGTGTCTATAGTCCACAGTCCAAAATATCATGTAACAGTACACAGTCCAATACATCGTGTACTACAGGCATTGTACATAATAGTCTCCTCAAGATCTCGATTAAGAATAGTACTTGTCAAGATCATTAGTGTGTTGCCCGTTACCACGGCCTAGAGGAGCTACCAACTGTCCACATATAGGATTCTCCGCACACTAATGCCTCCAAGTTCAAATAATGAACACAACACGGTGTAATTCGTCTCGTCAATCAATCGTCAATTATCAACTAAATTGACACAACTCTCAACGCATAATCAAGAATTACCAAAGTACCCTCTATCTCAATGTTCCAAAATATAGTATGTCTCTACTTGACAGTATTATCTCACAATATGTCTGGGTCCACAACTTTGACCCGACAGTAAAACTCACTGTTCCATTTAGTTGTGTAGAAGTTTTATCACATTTTCACAATCGCGTCGCTTTTACAAACATTTTTAAACCACGTAAATATATTTTGATGTTTTTGAACATCGTGTAATGTTTTTAAATCATTTTCCCAATCGCGTAAGATTTTTAAATCATTTTCTTAACCATAGAGCTTAAAGTCTTTATTTTAACAATATATAGGCTTTATTTAGTACTTTTAAACTACGTAGAATATTTTTATTACATTATAAATATATTACGAAATCTTTTCATTTTATTTATCTGATTTTAGTAAATTTTGGCAGCATTTTGCCTAGAAAATCAGTATATGGTATTTTTGACATTTTTCTGTATATTCTATTCATTTTAATTTTACCCAACAGTTACACTTTGAAACTTGCTAGCGCCTTCAAAACTCAGAGAGTGAGCTCTACGTTAGTATTTTTCAAACGTCCTCTTTAATTCTTACTTATAATAAATTCTGTTAATTTAGAATTTCTAAAACTAAACTTATTCATTTTATTTCCCAAAGATTCATTAGAATCAAATTATTTTGTAAATTAGTTACTTAACCTACCTTAGAAAATAATTTTGGAATTTAATTGTACATTAAATGGCATGTTGGCCATAATTAACCTATCATTCACAACTAATCATTAAATCATTATCTAACTTCTAAATTATTTCTAAACTCATTGTTTTGCCTAGATTCTTTAAATCATTATTTTAGAAAATGGTTGAGAACATTTTGGTTCTCTTTTTCTTGAAGAAGCCGTGAGCTCCTTTGTGTTCTTTGGATCATTCATGCAATCGTTACATGTTATTCATATCCTATATTAATAATCATATATCTATAAGCACATGCAATATATTTTTAAAAACTATAAACACATACAATATATTCTAAAAACTATAAACACATACAATATATTTTAAAAACTATAAACATGCTTGCAAACAAAATCAACCACAAATAGGAAAAATAATAAACAACCACACAAATGAATCCTTATGGATTCTTCACACACATACAATCCATTTTCTCATCACCACACAAGGTTGATGAGATTAAATCTCTCTCTTACCTCTTGAAGACAAAGATCTCCTAGTCTCCTCCTCCTCTTTGATTTTCGTTTGGACTCCAAAACAAATCCCTAAAATTCTTAAACAATAAGAAAAATCACATACAAGGCTTCATGATGGAAAACCATGGAACAAACATGGTTTAGAAAATTAAAAATCAAATTTTAAACTAAACAATAAAAAACTTACCCTTAAGGAAGCAAGATAGAACTTAAATTTTGAAGTAGATAGAGTAGGTTTTTGGCAAAACCTTCTAAACAAAAAGTGTTTAGGATGTTGTTTGGGTTTAAGAAAAGCTAAGAAGAAAAATTATAGAAGATGTATGGTGGGTTTGAGGGTGAAGGCTGAAATATAGAGAGAAAATAGAAGAGAAAAGTTGCTTGGTGTTCTTGAGAATTCGAGAGAAAATGAAGGCTTAGATCTAAATGAATGAAAAAGTGAAATTTGAGTGTGTAATGGGAGGGGGCTGTCGTGAGTGTATAGGAGAGTTTAGAGGATTTACTTGAATAGCAAAATATCACAATTGCATGGCACATGGCCTATGTCACCAACTTGTCATGCATGATCACTTGGATGGTTCAAGAACCTTGTAGACCTTGGTGATCTAGCCTCCTTGGCCGTGGGGTACTAACGGGTTTAGGGCTTAATTTTGTTTTCAATTAAAGTTAATTACATGCTAATTAAATAGGTAATTAATTAGGTTAAGTTTCTTAATTACACTTTATTAGCATTCTAATTACATAATTAATTTGTTTAATGTATATTAGCATATATCATAACTTCTAAACAAAATTAGGATATCTAATTAATAATTAGATTATAACTAACCAATAACTAGATTAATCTACTTAGTTTCTTAATTAGGCAATTAGATTAACTAAACTAGGTTTACTTAGCTAATTAATCAAGCCACTATATTTAACTAAATCTTGGCCATTGATTTTAACTTTAACTCTTAACCCTTGATTTGATCTAAGGCGGATATTACTTAGTGATTAAACTAGAATTGCTCTCACACCATTGATTTGATCAACGATTATGATCAAAGCTTCTAAAACAAGCTTTACACATCCAATGGTCCTTAATGAAGTCTTTGCCTCTTTGTTTGACTAAACCTTATTGGTTAGAATTTTTCAAGCCACCATCGTTGACTGATTCCTATTGGCTTAGAATCTAGTCCAGTCAAATTCGTTGACTGCTTTTCTAAATGTGGGTCCCACAGACTTTTCAGGGTCCATGGTCATTTCGGAGCAGATTTCTACTATTTTTGAGACAATAGGTACTGTCAAATAAAATAATATTATAATAATATAAAATTATTTTATTACACAGTTAAATCTTAAAAATTAAAAGATTAATATATATATCAATCAGAATTGGGTTTAGTAAGATCCCCCAGCTCCAATTAATTAAAATAAGATTTTTTCGGTCAAAAAATTATTATTTTCTTGACTCGGAGCAAATCACACAAAACAATCAAAAATAGTATCAGAACAGTCAAATTATTTTTATACTGCACAAAAAAAAATAATGTAATTCTGTCAATTCTGTAACATAATCTAAAATTTAAGGTGTTACAATTAATCCATAACTCATGATCCAACCCATTAACTCACAACCCTTAAGCATTTATCCTAAATAAACTTCATCAGTTATCCTAATCCCTAAGCACTTATCTAACTATCCCAAACAAACCTATCCTAAACTAACCATAACTCATCCTACCACAAACTTATCCTAAACCAACCTTGGCGTTATCATTAAACCCATCTTAACACAAACTTATCCTAGCATAAACCCATCCTAACTCAAACTCGTCCTAAACAAACTTATCCTAAACCCCCCATCACTTATCCTAAACAAACTCCTAATCACATTTTAACTCAAACTCATCAACCTAATCCTTTCCTATAAATACCTATCACCCACACACTCGAGAATAAGACTTATTTTTTAACCTTGAAACACACCTCTACCCATTTTTTTACTCACGTTGCTACCCTCTCTATTCTTTTCATCTTCAAACCTTAATCCAACACTACTAACCCACCATCACATAACAGACTCCCTTCCTTCATTACTATTCATCTTCTCGCAACCTCCTATCACCCACCATAAAAACCACCAAATTCGGCATAATCAGAACCTGCAACACCTTACCACTCAGGAACCTCTGCCACCCCTTGTTGCCGTACCACTCTCTCACCCATGCTTCTTGCCCTTATTGTGTTTGCAACCATTTTCTCCTTCCATTTTATGTTTCTAGTATTGCTTTTGCATTTATGATATTATTATTTTTTTTTCCTAAGCCTTAATTTGCATTTGGGCTTTATTTTGTTTTTGGGCTAACCACTTTTTTTACATTACATTTGTTCTCTTATTTGAATCTTTAGGTACTGATACAAAAAAAAAATGCATTTTGATCTTCTTCTTTTTTTATTTTTATTTTTTAAAGGATGTTTTATTTTCTTTGTTGACTTAGTTTTCTTTTGTATGTTTATTATATTATTGATCTGTTTATACTAATTTTGCAATTCTTTTCTTTTAAAAAAATGAAGAATAAAATGGGTTATCCGAGTTAATGACGACTTGCTAACCCTTACACTTTGTAATCATCCGAGTTGCGACAACTTGATGATTTATATTATTATTATTATTATTATTATTATTATTATTATTATTATTATTATTATTATTATAATATTTAAATTATTATCTTGTTTTCATTTTTTAAAGTTAAATCGCTAATTGATAATTTTAAATAAAAGTTTTGTAACAAATTTGATAATCAGTGAGTGATGTCTCTAGCGTGACGCGAGTTTCACCTATTTAATCCTTAATTTGAATAACTGAGTCGCGACGGCTTGTTAATTCAAATTTTTAAATTTTTTTTAATAAAATCAATGAACGCACAAGTATTTTCTAAAGAACTATGTGACTTTGATTTCCTCATTGCAACCGGGGATACGTAGGAGCGGGACTCTTATTCCATTAAGCCAAAATTTACTATTTTATAATTTATTTATCGATTTCATTATTTTATTTTTGTTTAGGGGTAAAATAAATATTTTCAATGATTATTAAGAATTTGCACAATTAACTTAAGGTACCGTCTTAGGACGGGTGTGTTAGGGGTGCTGTGGGATTAAGTTTTCACCCTTCCCAACACATAACCGACTTCCAAATTCAATCTGGTTTCAAAGACTATTCTTCTTGGGTTTTCCAATTTTTCCTAATAAAAAATAAAATTAGTGGCGACTCCTAATTTAATATTAATTAATTTTAAGTTGCTATTCCGCCGCGATTATGACGGTCACGACAATCCCTCAACTGACAAGGATGATAAGGTTGGGAATGCCAACTCTATTGCCAACTTGGAGAGCAACGCAACTAATGCCCTCGAAGCTTAACCGACCTCTTCGCTTCTTAGGTTATGTCCTATTTGAACATCTCTTTTATATTTTGGTGACCCTTTGAGGTTCCTTTTAAATTTCATAAGAACAATTTGTTCCCTAGTGTTGGGGCTTTTGTTGATATGACAATATTTCTCGCATTTACTTATGCTTAATCTACTTATCGTGCTTGTGCGATATTTACTTTAAGATTGTGCCTCATACGTCCAATGCCTCTATCTAGCCTTGCTTTGTTTTTTTATTTATTTCCATCATTGGCCTTTATTAAGCTTTAGGGATTTGACGTCCTTATAGCACATTGTATATGCTGGCATCTGTGGTCTTATACTTGGCACTCCATGATACTTTAGGGATCCAATGTCCCTTTACCATTTTGCCTAAGTTGGGATTCGTGGTCTTATACTTGGCACTCCATGAAGCTTTAAGGATCTAATGTTCCTTTAGGGATCTAATGTCCTTTTAGCATTTTACGTCAGTTGGGATCCATGGTTCTATACTTTGCATTCCATGACGCTTTGGGGATCCAATGTTCCTTTAGCATTTGGCCAAAATTAGGATACATGGTCCCATACTTGGCACTTAGTGACGCTTTAGGGATCTAATGCCCCAATAACATTTTGCCTAAGTTGGGATCCATGATCCCATACATGGCACTCCATGACGCTTTAGGGATCCGATGTCCTTTTAGCATTTTGCTTAAGTTGGGATCTATGATGTTTTAAGGATCTAATGTTCTTTTATCATTTTGCCTAAGTTGGGATCTGGGTCCCATACTTGGCACTTTGTGATGCTTTAGGGATCCAACATCCCTTTAGCATTTTGCCTAAATTTGGATCTGTGGTCCTATACTTTGCACTCCATGATGCTTTAGGGATCCAATGTCTATTTTTCCTAAGTTAGGATTCGTGGTCCCAAACTTAGCACTATGTGATGCTTTAGGGTCCAAATGTCCCTTTTTTATTATGCCTAAGTTGAGATCCGTGGTCCCATACTTGACTATACGTAGCTCTTTAGGTATCCAATATCTTGTAGGCTCCCTACGTAACGACATTTTGGGCTATGTTTGAACATATGCCTTTGAAGACTTGTTTTGATGATAAAAAAGGTCTAAATGAAGATGATGGAAAGAGAAGTAAGTTAGTACTAAGAATTCCTCCATAATTTCATTAGATAAAACTTATGTTTAAAAGAAACTTAGTGTACTTTCTCTGTTTTTTTGTTTACGAGGGTGAGAGTGTCAATTACATTTTTAAAGATAGCTATTCGAATAGTAGGATAGCTATTCGAATAAATGAGTTTTTTAGAACTGCTTTTATAAGTGAATTATTCGAATAACTCAAACGTTATTCGAATAAACCCTTTTCTATCTGAACAGTTTTTAACTGTGTTATTCGAATAACACAAAGGTTATGCGAATAACCCATATTAGATGGCTTTTTCATGATGGCTTTAGGAACAGTGTTATTCAAATAACATGTTAAGCTATTCGAATAAACACGTTACTCACGAACACTGATATGGAAACAAACAAGTTTTTAATTCGGTTTAAATGGCTTTTAATTCTACCCAACGACTATTTCTTCTAATTTTCTTTATAAATAGGAGCCTTGGGTCACATCTAAAATTGCCCAAAACTTTGAATTGTTTTCTGCTTGCTCTAATCTGTGAAATTATTTTCTATGCTATATTTTCGATTAAAAGCTTTGAGATATTTCTGTGAGAGCTCCTTTAGCACTTTAATTTGTATTATTTGCTCTGAGTGAGAGTCTCTCTTCATCTACTTTCTGTTATTCTGTATCGAGGGTGAGGTATCCCTCAAGGTTTGTATAAGGGAGAGGTATCCCTGCAGGCTGAGACTTTAGCACAAGGGTAGAGTTTCCCTGTGTGTGAAAAGTGCTCTATTTTGTAAACGGTAGCAAGCACCTATTGAAGCTTATATACATAGTGAAAAATCTTGGCTTTTGTTTCAAGGACTGGATGTAGACCACAAGTGGGTTAGTGGTATGATTATGAACATATCAATCTCTTTATTTTATGCAATTTTGATTTTTGCAAGACTTCATTCCTTTTGATAAGATAAAGAAAAAGGTTTTGAGAAAAAGAAGACTAAATGTTAACAAGTGGTATGATTAGATTCTTGTATAAAGAGCTTAGCAACTTCAAGAGAATATAGCTTCTTCAAATGCTTTTATAAGGATCTTTCATAAACGACCACCCTTTTCAATGGGGATGATGCATATTGGAAGGAAAGGAAAATCTTCATCTTTTGATCTAGATGTATGAGCTTTGTCGAAAATGACGTTTTTTTGATATAAGGACTAAAACACCTCGAAATAAATGGTTTGAAGACAAAAGAAAAGTTCTTATAATTTAAAAGCCAAAAATATTATTACTACTACTTTAGGATATGATGAGTTTTTAGAATTTCAAATTGTAAATCTGCTAAAGAAATATTTTTTGCAAGTTACCCATGATACTAGTGAAGTAAAGATAAAGGTCGAGAATCAATTCTCTAACTCGTGAATATGAATTATTGAGAATGAACCAAGGAGAAAGCATTCGGGAAATGCAAAGAGGTTCACCCACATAGTTAATCATCTTGCATCTTTAGGTAAAAAAGTCGACGAAGATTTGATTAACAATTGAGACTTAGCGGGATTTGGCAACCTAAGGTAACTGACTATATCGAGTCGAGGACTTGTTTGACTCTAGCTACCCTCTTTGGAAAACTTTATTTTTCGAGCAGATTAAGTCAAAGCGAAGAAAACGATAAAAGAAAAAGGGAATAGCGAATAAACCCTTCTCGAACATTCGACAATGATGATGAAGAAAATTAAGAGAACATTGAGATAGCTATTCGGAAAAAGGAACACAAAGAAGACGTCCCTTCCCTCGAAGAAGACTCATTACAAAGGCGAAGGAGCTTCATCAACTCCAACTTGCTATGAATGTGGCAAACCTGGTCACATGAAAATGGAGTGCCCAGTTTACCAAAAGAAGAAGGAGAAATTTGAAAAGAAGCCCTTCAAGGAAAGAAAAGGAAGACAAGCCTATATAGCATGGGATGAAAATGACATGGATTCAACTAACAGCTCAGATAGCGAGGAAGCTCAACTATGTCTCATGGCCAAAGGAGAAGAAGAAGAAAGCGAAAATGAGGTAAGTTCTAATACTACTTTATTGCCTTCTTACGATGAATTACAAGATGCCTTTGAAGAATTGCATGAAGAGTTTTTAAAATTCACAAAAATAATCTCTTCTTCTAAGAAAACAATCTCTTCTTTAGAAAATCAAATTCTTGCTTTAAATAAAGAAATAGAATAAAAGTTGAAAATGAAACTTTGGGATTCATTGATGCATGCACAAATCATTCTTAACTTTAACATCTTCACCTTGTTCTTCATGTCATATGCTTGAAAAAGAAATGAAACTTAAAGAACACTCTTTCTAAATTCACCTTTGAAAGGGATAACTTAAATATTTTATTAGGAAGACAAAGAGTGATTTTTTCGGGATAGGTTATAACCCGAAAAATTAACAAAAACTCTATAAAAATTTTTTTGTGCATTCTAGTGTTTCAAGTAGTCCTTTTATTAAATATTTTTACTGTGGAAGGAAAGGACATAGTGCATTAACATATAATGCAAGGAATAACATAAATACAAAAATTGGAACAAAAATGGTTTGGGTTTTCATACCCAAAACTGAAAGTTTAGGTACCAAAGATTAAAGACTAAACATGTGTTGTAGGTGTGCTTGAAAGCAAGGAGTTCAAATTAGTATCTCGATAGCGGCTGCTCCAAGCACATAACTGGGGACGACTCGAAATTCACCATGCTTATTCCCAAGAATCATGGACACGTTACTTATGGTGATAATAACAAAGGAAAAATTCTTAGAATAAAAATGATAAGAACCCTAACTGTTAAATTCATTGAAACATAACACTTAGTATTAGCCAATTATGTGATAAAACATCTAATATGATTCAAATTGTTCCATAATTAAAGATAAAAATGATAAGCATGTTAAATTATTGGTCTAGAGTCAACAATGAGTCTTGATGATATATCTTCAAATGATGCGAAATGTGTTTTAAGTAAGAATGATGATTCATGGTTATGGCATAGGAGAATTGCACACATTCACATGGATCACTTAAAGAAGTTGGTCTCTAAAGAGTTAGTAATTGGACTACCCAAGCTTAATTTTGTAAAAGATAAATTATGTGATGCATGTCAAAAGGGTAAATAAATAAAGGTCTCTTTTAAAGCAAAAAATATAATTTCAACTACTAAACCTTTACAATTTTTGCACATGGATCTATTTGGACCTTCTAGAACTATGAGCTTTGGTGGGAATTACTATGCTTTAGTGATTGTGGATGATTTTTCTAGGTTTACATAGACTTTATTTCTTACAAATAAAAATGATGCATTTTTAGCTTTTAAAAGACTTGCCAAAGTTAATCAAAATGAAAAAGGTTTTCAAATCTCTTCTATAAGAAGTGATCATAGTGGCGAATTTGAAAACAATGTTTTTGAAAATTATTGTGATGAATATGGCATTAATCATAATTTCTCTGCCCCTAGAACTCCACAACAAAATGAAGTTGTAGAAAGGAAAAACCGTTCTTTAGAAGAAATGACAAGAACTATGCTTAATGAGGCTGCTCTTCCTAAGTACTTTTGGACTGATGCTGTAAGTACAACTTGTTATGTAATGAACAGGGCCCTTATAAGGCCTATTTTAAAGAAAACCCCATATGAGTTGTATAAGGGAAGAAAGCCAAATGTCTCACATTTTCATATTTTTGGATGCAAATGTTTTGTTTTAAATAATGAAAAAGATAACTTAGGCAAGTTTGATGCTAAGTCTGATGAAGGTATATTTCTTGATTATTCAAATCATAAAGCTTTTCGTATATATAATAAAAGAACTATGACTATTGAAGAATCTATACATGTTGCATTTGATGAAACTGACTCAAATGGATTGAGAAAGGATCTTGTTATTGATGATGTTGCAGAAGTCTTAGCGAAAATACATTTGGATAGCAAGGAAAAAGAAATCAAGGAGCAAGAGGATAAACAAAGACAAGAAGATTCGCAAGCTTTGGAACTTCCCAAAGAATGACGAACTTCAAAATATCATTCCCTTGATCAGATTATCGGTGATGTATCTAAAGGTGTAAGTACTCGTAATTCTCTTAGAAATGCTTGTAATCACTTAGCTTTTGTTTCTCAAATTGAACCTAAGGATTTAATTGAAGCTTTTGATGATGAACATTGGATCTTAGCTATGCATGAGGAATTAAATCAGTTTGAAAGAAATCAAGTTTGGGAATTAGTTGCTAGACCTAATAATCACCCTATAATTGGCACTAAATGGGTTTTTAGAAACAAACTTGATGAAAATGGATTAATAACTAGAAACAAAGCTAGGCTGGTCGCTAAAGGATATAATCAAGAAGAAGGTATAGATTACGAAGAAACCTATGAACCTGTAGCTAGATTAGAAGCTATTAGAATGTTACTTACCTATGCTTGCATCATAGATTTCAAATTATATCAAATGGATGTCAAAAGTGCTTTTCTAAATGGTCTTATTCAAGAGGAGGTATAAGTTGAACAACCTCCAGGTTTTGAAAATCATGAACTATCCAACCATATTTTTAAACTTAAAAAGGCTTTATATGGCTTAAAGCAAGCTCCTAGAGCTTGGTATGAAAAGTTGAGTAAGTTCCTTTTAGAAAATGGTTTTTCAAGAGAAAAAGTCGATACTACCCTCTTCATTAAAAATAAAAAGCATGATATTCTTCTTATGGAAGTATACGTGGATGATATCATTTTTGGTGCTACTAATGAATCCCCGTGTAAAGAATTTGCTAAGACAATGCATAATGAATTTGAAATGTCAATAATGGGAGAGCTGAACTTCTTCCTCGGACTTCAAATCAAAAAAACGAACGAAGGGACATTCATAAGTCAAACCAAATACTGTAAGGAATTGCTCAAGAGATTCGAAATGGAAAAAGCTAAACACATGACCACTCCAATGGGTACTTCCTGCTATTTGGACAAAGATGAAGGAGGTAAATCAGTAGAAATAACGAAATATAGACGTATGATTGGATCTCTCCTTTATCTTACTACTAGTAGAGATATTATGTTTAGTGTATGCATGTGTGTTAGATATCAGGCAAACCCTAAGGAATCTCATTTGAGTGCTGTTAAACGAATAATGAAATATCTAGTAGGCACTTCACAAATGGGCTTGTGGTACCGTAAGGGTGCCTCTTGTAGCCTAATAGGCTATTCTGACTCTGATTTTGCTGGGTGCAAATTAGACAGAAAGAGTACTAGTGGGACATGCCACTTGCTTGGTAGTTCTTTAGTTTCTTGGCATAGCAAGAAACAAAATAGTTTGGCCTAATCTACCGCTGAGGCTGAATATGTTGCAGCCGGGAGTTGTTGTGCTCAAATCCTATGGATGAAGCAATAACTTTTAAACTACGGTCTTCAACTTGATCACATCCCGATAAGATGTGATAACACTAGTGCAATAAATATCTCTAAGAATCTCATTCTGCATTCCAGAACAAAGCATATAGAGATAAGACATCACTTTATCAGAGGTCATGCACAAAAAGGGGATTGCATTCTTGAGTTTGTTGAAACAACTAAGCAACTTGTAGATATTTTCACTAAACCCTTAGCAAAAGAAGCATTCTTTTATATTCGAGGAGAATTGGGCATAATTGATTAATCCAATATATGATTACATGTTTTATTACTGAATATTATCTCTCTTTAAATCACAGGAATATATACTTTGTCTTAAATTCTTAAACATATGTTTTTCTGTGTTTTTTTGTTAGTTTAATTCGAATAAACAGGTTTTTTATTCGAATAAAATTCTTTACAGCTTGTCAATTAATGTGTTGAATATCAGCTTTATTTAAATAATACTTAGTTTATTCGAATAAACTAGCTTCTGTGTTAATCCTGTGTTTGATATGCTCTCTGTCTATTTGAATAAATCTCCTTCTATTCGAATAACTAGAATCATTAGTTTATCAGTCTCAATCTTTGCCCTATGTCTATTCGAATACAACTCAGGCTATTCGAATAATCAGAGCCTTGGTTTATCAGCCTTGACTGATGGCCTTCAGTCTATTCGAATAACCCCTACAGTTATTCGAATAAATCCTATAAGTTTGCAAAATGCTTGGCTTTCCCAGATGATTTATTCAAATAGAAACTCCCTCTATTCGAATAAACCCTAGCAGAAATACTCTTTCAACGCCTGTCCTTTCAGTTTCCAAGCAAGGTTTATTCGAATAAACCTCTGTTTATTTGAATAAACATGGGCCTCTCTTTAAATAGCTCCTGCACGCCCAACCGTTTCACTCCCTCTTTTCTTTTCTGCTCTTCACCTTCTCTGCCCATTGTTTCTTTCTCTCCTACTCTCCTCCACCTTTTTCCTACCATCTTTCTTTCTTCCACACCTCTAATCACCATGGCCTCCTCCTCCAGCAAGCGCCCACGCACGAAGACGGCTCTATGCAACAATCCACTAGACTTAAGAAGGCTCTCATCCAACGAAGAGCACCGTGCCCGCTTCATTACGCACTTCTGGGAGCATAACCTTGTCCAGCCCAAGTATCTTGACCTCTTCTTCTTCCAACAACACAGAGGTTTCGACTTTCTGACCCTGCTGTAAAACCAGGGAGTTCTACAGCTCTGCTCTCACCGGGCCACTCTCTACCTAGTTCTGGTGAAGATGTTCTTCTGTAATCTGGCATTTGATGGCCAGAACCTTCTCTCCGAGGAATGTGATCAGAACATTGTGATCACCCCGCAGGACAAGCAGACTCTGTTTGGGTTGTAGTTCACCGGCGTACTTATTGAAGATGGTGACAACCCTTTCCTTGAAAAGTTCAACAAGTTTCAGGCAATTGAGGACCTGCTGAAGCCTGGTCTAGCCTTGCCTGACAAGGGTCTCAAGGGTGGCATGCTGAAGAGCTAAGATAGGCTTCTGTATTACGCTTTTGCTCATATCTTGGCTCCCCGCGGTGGAAATTACGCCTACCTCAGTGAAGATGACATCTTCATGCTTTGGATTCTGAAGAATGACCATCAGATCAACTGGCCTGTGTTTATCATGAAACACATGATGAGGGCCAAAGGCAAGGAAAAATCTAACTTGCCTTATGGTATTCTCGTCACTACCTTGCTCAGCAAGTATCCTCAGGTCTTGGAGACTGAGCGAGCCATTGCCCTGACTCATCACAATGTCTTTGGCTCCCACACCTTACGCAAAATGAAGATGATCCAAACCGATGAAGGCTGGGTGTACCCAGATGAGGTTGCTGAGGATGAGCTAGACCCTACTGACGCTCCTGCTGCCCCTACTGATGTACCTGCTGCTGCTCCTGCTCTAGTTATCTTAGAGCAGATCATGGCTACCTTGTATGATAACAGAGCCTATATGGAACATACCTTCTCTATTCTTTTTGATAGAATAGAAGGCGTTGAACGTGAGGTTGCTGCTCTCCGATCTGCTTCACCTGCTCCTGCACTAGCTTCTTCACCACCACCTTCGGATACCTATTTCTAGGAACCTTAGTTCTTAAGATCTCTGTTTTGCCCTTATGTTATTTATTTTTGGCTTTTGTAATTGAATCCTTTTTGGTTAATGCATAAATACAGTTTCTTGATGATCTATTCTTGTATTGATATGAGTATGCTTCCTTTTATGCACTTATACTTGAATATATGGGACTTACCCCTCCTTTTTGCTCATGACAAAAAGGGGAGAAAAATTTGAATTTAATTGAATTTAATTGAGAAAAGACAGATAAACTTAAAACGAGATTGGATTCAAATTGAAAAGACAAGTTAATGCGTAAATTGATATGAGTATACTTCCTTTTATGCTTCAAATTGGACTTACCCCTCCTTTAGGAACAATGTTATTCGAATAACATGTTAAGCTATTCGAATAAACACGTTGCTCACGAACACTGATATGGAAACAAACAGGTTTTTAATTTGGTTTAAATGGCTTTTAATTCTACCCAAGGACTATTTCTTCTAATTTTCTCTATAAATAGGAGCCTTGGGTCACGTCTAAAATTGCCCAAAACTTTGAATTGTTTTCTGCTTGCTCTAATCTATGAAATTATTTTCTACGCTATATTTTTGATTAAAAGCTTTGAGATATTTTTGTGAGAGCTCCTTTAGCACTTCAATTTGTATTATTTGCTCTGAGTGAGAGTCTCTCTTCATCTACTTTCTATTATTCTGTATCAAGGGTGAGGTATCCCTCAAGGTTTGTATAAGGGTGAGGTATCCCTGTAGGCTGAGACTTTAGCACAAGGGTAGAGTTTCCCTGTGTGTGAAAAGTGCTCTATTTTGTAAACGGTAGCAAGTACCTATTGAAGCTTGTATACATAGTGAAAAATCTCGGCTTTTGTTTCGAGGACTGGACGTAGACCACAAGTAAGTTAGTGGTTGAATCAGGATAAATACTGTGCCTGCTTCTCTCTTCTTAATCTCTTTATTTTATGCAATTTTGATTTACTGCACTTTTATTTTCCGCTGTTCTTATTGTTTCTTTTCTTCTTCTCATTCCTTCTGTACATTTATTTATTAAGTTTTAATATTTGTTTTTTTTTTAAAAAAGAGGTTTTGAGAAAAAGTTTTATACTTAATTCACCCCCCTCTTGAGTACTGGAAGCCACTTGGTAACATGGGCCTTCCCCATTACGTTTAGCTTTCCTTCCTATGTGTTTCACCTTCCAATTGCTACTTTACTCAAGATGAGGTCCCTCACTTTGAACAACCATGGAGAGACTCACTTTTTGTATCTTTAGGTAGCCTGAGGTTTGAAAACAAACTTTCTAACATAGGCAATATCACATTGCTCCTAGGTGAGGTCAAACTCTTCATACAGTAATCTATCATTTTGCTCCTCAAAGAAATGTTCATGCCTTTAGCTTAGTTCCCCTATCTTGACGAGAATGTTTCCTTCACAACCATAAGTGAGTTTGAAGGGGGTCTTTACTATGGCTAAGTGAGGCATGGTTCAATGTACCCACATCACATGCCCTAACTGTTCATCCCATTCTTCTTTGGCATCTTCAAGCATCCTCTTCAAACCTTGGAGAATCACCCTATTTGCCACTACAGCTTGCCCATTAGCTTGGAGGTGCTCTACTGAAGTGAGGTGTTGCTTGATGTGGAGGTCAAAGCATGTTTTCCTAAACTTCTTGTCTGTGAATTGGGTTCCATTATTCGTGAAAATGAACTTGGAAATCCTAAACCTATAAATAATACTTTTTTTCAAGAACTTCTTCACCCTTTCTATGGTGATGGTTGCTAGTTGCTTTGCCTCAATCCACTTCGTGAAGTGATCAATAGCCACTATCAAGTATTTTAGCTAGCTAAATGCTTAGGGAAAAGGCCCTAATAGGTCCATACCCTATTTACAACAGGCCTTGGAACTGATATGGTGGAGAGTTCTTCAAGTAGAGCAGTCTGGATATCAAACAACCTTTGACACTTGTCATAGTTTTGGACATAAGCCATTGCATCTGCTGTCATAGTAGGCAAATAGTACCTTAGTCACAGGGCTTTTCTAGACAAAGCCCTTCCCCCCAAATGTCAAGGGTATTATCCTTCATGGATTTCAACTAAGACATATTGGACCTCCTTAGGGGTAAGGCACTTGAGCAAAAGAAATGAAAAGCCTCAATGGTAAGGTATATTGTTTGCTAAGACATGCCACACAAATGTTGTAATAACCTTCCTGGCTTCTTTTTTATTTTTGGGGAGCATTCCATCACGGAGATAGTCTACAACTGGTCTTATCCAAACATTCTCCTCATTCACTAGCATCATGGTCTCAAGCTCTGATATGTCGGGAGTGGATAAGATTTCTTGTATAACAGACCTATTATTCCCAAGACTTTTTGTGCTTGCCAGTTTAAATAGGATATCCGCCTTGGAGTTTTTCTATTAGGGAATATGGTCTATCATAACCTCGGAGAACCCTTCCATCAACTATTTCACCTTTGTCAAGTACCTTTGAAGTTGCGGATCCTTGGCCTGTTATTCTACTCAAACCTGGGATGTCACCAACTAGGAATTACTGCAAAGTCTAACTTTCGATGCTTCGAGATCTTTTGCCATGAGGAGCCCTACTAGCATTGCTTCATATTTAGCTTGAATGTTCAATGTAGGGAACTCAAACCTCAAGAACTGCTCAATTGTTACTCCGTTTGTATTCTCTAGGATGATTCCTACTCTATTTCCTTTCGAGTTCGAGGCTCCATCAAATTAGGTTGTCCATCGTTGTACTTTGATGGAGGTTGAGCAATAGGTGAATTCTACCTCAAAATCAAATAGAGCTTGCGCCTTTATAACTTGGTGAGGCTCATATCCTATTCTGAACTGTAGTAACAATAGTGGAAATGTGGTCAAATATGTTAACACAAAGTAATAAGATGGTAACAAAATTTACTAAGAAATATGAAAAGAGAATACAAAAGATGGTCACAACACTTAGAATTCAAACTCTCAAATACACCCAAAACCTCACAAGTGCATACTCTCAAATTGCTCTCTCTAAGAACTACTCTCTATAAATTAAGAACTCTAAATAGAGAGCAAGTAGAATACAAAGTGAGTAGAGAGAATGAAAAATGGGATGCTTTAGAATGACTTCTACGATATATATTTATAGGTGAGGAAAGCTTGCCTTGATGCTTCTCAACCACACAATTGCTTGGTTAATAATGAACCCACGAAGCACTTATGTACATAGTCAAAAGTCAAATCACCATACAAAAAGAGTACTTGGCTACAAGGTGATAATCAAGACACTTCAACAAATCTCCACCTTGGCTTGAATATCACCAAGCTTCAATATACATGTATAAATAGAATTAGGCACGTCACTTCTAACATATAATATCATACTACTTACATAATAACTAAACACATTAAATATATAGAGCCTTGAGAGGGAATTGTAAACTATACAAGATAACGATACATCTAAAAAGAACTACTCTTCACTGACATATCAAGTATAAATAACTAGCACACCAGTATCTGTATATATACAAACTAAGCCTCTGAGGCATATGTACAATATACACAAGTCAAGAGTAAATAGCTTACTCTAAGTCACCAACTTCACTTCCTCTCCTTAAAAGGATCTCGAGCTGGAATTATCATGGAAACAAACAAATGAGTGAGAATTCAAAAAACCTCAGTAGTTTAACACATAAAGAGATATCATAATAACTCCAGCTATTTCGGGGATTAAATCAATAATATAAAAACCATATAGAAATGTGGTAAGAGCCAAAACTGTTCTTTTCTCTTCCTAAGGTAGAAAATTCAATTATTGATATAGTTTAATTCCTTTCAACTAACCTTTTATATCAATTTATCATGATAGCATTAGATCATAACAATATCAAGTATGAGTCACAAAAGAGCTTAACTCACTATCACTTGAGCACATATGCATCCTCTTTGTGTACCTTTCCATAATACAATTCTATGATCTTTATACACAGTTAATGTCTTCATAATGATAGAACATTTGCCTATACAATTTTAATTTATATGTTAATGCTTATGTAATGTCATATGCTCATGCCTATGAAATGTCGTATGATAATGCTTATGACATGTTTCATGATTATGCTTATGAAATGTTATGCCTCTTGCTTATTCCTAAGAACCTGGGTCCTTGTATTATCTGGGTAGAGAAGGAAAATGATCTCCTCACACTACCAGTAACCCTAGCCTATTGATGGAGACCCTATTGGGAAGTAGGAAGGGAAAATGACCTCCTCGCACTACTTGGTAGAGAAGGAAAATGACCTCTCACACTACCAGTAACCCTGGCCAATTGATTGTGCACATCATATAAGGTTACAATACTTAGGAATAATAAGTATGAATGACTCCATCAAGAGGTCCACATCATGTAGTGTTATGTATATTAAGTACGCACCACATCCATTCATCATAAGGTCAACTTCAACTAAGTAAAGGAACAAAACATAGAAAACATACAATTTTGGCTCAACTTTAGCAAATAAAGGAGCAATTCATGTTTCTAGCACACCTTATGAACATGACAAGCATACAAGTCAAATTCACCTCATTATGTATTTATCTAGTGCATAATGTCCCACTTCTCAAGTGAACTTAGTACACGCAAGCATCATTTCACATATGAATTAAATACATAACATTATCACTTCTCAAGTGAATTAAATGTACTATTTAATCATCAAACATCATATTCTAAGTGTATAAAAGATTACCCCCATAAGTAACTAATACACACATTCATCATTGCGTAAGTGTACAAAATGCTCATTCCTAGATTAAGTCACTTATCTTAGTGAAAACCTTTGAATCCCATCATTTTGTACCTTATGGAATCTCTAATTTCTTAAAACAAGATACTACTATTCGAATAATACTTCTTGCTATTTGAATAGTGCACAAAAAATTGCATTCTAGAAGAGCCTATTCGAATAGATCCTATGGTCTATTCAAAGAGCCTTCAAAAAGCCTTATTTTGATGCATTCTGCTAAGGCATATTCAAATAGATCCCTGATTTATCAGAATAGGAGCCTCAAAAATGCATTTTGGTGCATTCCATGATGTTCTATTCGAATAGCCTCTTGGCCTATTCAAATAGGACAATGCAGAAATGTATTGTGGTGCATTAGAACAACACTTTCTTGTTTTATCCCATTATCATTTCAACATTTATACTACAAACATCATCCAATACCAAAAACCATGTTGTAAAGCATTAAAAAATCATCAATAATAGACACTTTTAGTTGTGTTCATTCATATACACATATCCATACTAAAGTCTCAACAAATCACAACTCTATATACTTACGACCATGTTTTCATAGAGTTCATGAAAGACTTCATTCAGAACCATTCCATGCAAGGTTTCAAGAAGTAAAGAATGATAAAGCATAGAAAAGAAACACAACAACCCCTACCTAAACTCTTTAAAGTGATGGTAGGCTGTGGTTCTTCCTTGTTTCCTTTTCCTTTTCCTTCTTCCTATTCCTTCTTTCTTTTTCCCTTTCTTTCTTCCCTTTCATGTTCTACTGCTCTTTCTCTTTCTCTTCTTCTCTCTGTTTTTCCTTTCTTTCTTTCTTTTGGTTGTTGAACCGTGAGAGAGAAAGTGAGATGATAATGAAAGAAAGTCAAAAGAATAGAAGATAGGAACGGTGGAAAAGCTAGAGAGATAAGGACGTTGGACTTTCATGCACAAATGAAAGTATTATATCTCTTAGGAATACTTTGATATTTAAATATCAAGTTTTCTAACTTTCATAAGTGTTATAGAAATTCTATGACTCCATTTAGTCCTTAAACTCATTTTTCAATAATTTTCTATACACTACTAATTGTCACTTAAGCTCTATTACTCTTCCTTAAGTTAAGTTAAACCTAAGGAATTAAGCTAATAGGCTTATAGGCCTCTGCCTTAACCTGCACTCATTTCTAGAAAACTCTCTATCCTCTATTTGATATTTTCACAAATTTTCATAATTTTTCAAGCTACCTGCCTATTTAATTTGGCCTTTAAACACCCATCTTGTGTTATTAAAAAGACTAAACTAGCTCAATTAATTCTTTAAAATTAACCATATCACATTCTATTCATTTGTGACTTAGAAATAAATTCTTCATATTTATTTCCATCATCTAAACAGTTTATGCTAGATTCTAAGCTATTTTTCACATTCAGTGTTATAGTAACATACCTAAACTAACTCAGAAGGTCAATAAATTTAAACAGGTAACTCATACAAGTATTATAGCACCTCTATAACCATAATTAAAACTAATAAGTTAGGGAAGATGTTACATCTGTTATAGCCATGTATTCTGGCTCAATGGTGGATAATGCTACAGTAGGTTATAGAGTAGCTTTCCAACTAACTGAACAACCACTAATTGAGAAAATGTAACCAATAAGAGATCTTTGTCGATCTAAGTCATTTGCATAATCTAAATCAACAAATCCTTGAAGATTATCTGAGCTTTGACCAAACTCTAAGCCATAATTAGTTTTACCTTTAAGATACCTTAAAATCCACTTTACTACTTCCTAGTGTGATTTTCTAGGGCTTGCCATAAAACTACTAACAACACTAATTGCATATGCTATGTCTGGATGAGTACAGACCATAGCATACATAATGTTGCCAACTGCACTGAAGTATGGAACTCTAGACACACACTATGAATCTTCTTCAGTTTGTGGTGACATCGTGGCTAATAGTTTGAAATGTGTAGCTAAAGGAGTTTTGACGGCCTTTGCATTTGTCATCGAAAATGCTCCAAAACCTTTTCAATATATTTCTGTTGGGACAAAAATAATCTGTTGGCATGTCGATCTCTCATAATCTCTATCCCTAAAACTTTCTTTGTTATACTAAGATCCTTCATATCAAATTCACCACTTAATTGGCTTTCAAATTGTTGATCTCAGATTTGTCACTTGCTACTATCAACATATCATCAATATATAGTAGAAAGTATACTAAAGAATCATTAGCAAGTCTTTTGAAATAAACGCAGTTGTCAAACTTGTTTCTGGAATAACCAATGTTAATCATAAAAGAATCAAACCTCTTTTACCATTGTTGAGGTGATTGCTTAAGTCCATATAAGGACTTCTTCAACAAACAGACATAATCTTATTTTCCTTCCACCTCGGATCCTTGTGGTTGTTGCATGTAAATATTTTCCCTAAGATCACCATGAAGAAATGTAGTTTTGACATCTAGTTGACCAAGTTCCAAATTTGACATGGCAACTATGGATAGAAGAACACAAATGGAGGTTTGCTTCACAATTGGAGAGAAGACAATAGTGAAGTCCACTTCTTCAACTTGATTGCAGCCTTTAGCTACTTATCGTGCCTTGTATTTGAAATCTTCAATCCCTGGAGCAATCTCTTTTTGCTTGAATACCCACTTGGAACTAATTATTCTCTTACTAGTAGGTCTTTTCACGAGCTCCTAAGTGTTGTTTTTATGGAGAGACTCCATCTCTTCTTGCATTACAACCAACCACTTTTCTGCATCTGTAGAACTAATTGCCTTGGAGTATGAAGTAGCTTCTACTACATTTATTGATTCAGCTATAGATGGAGCATAAGTTGCCATATCCTCAAAACCATATCTCATAGGCAGTTTAATAGTTCTATGCTATTTGTCCCTTGCTATGGGGTATAGTGCATCCTCCCCACGTTCTAGATCTGGTGCTTCTTCTACCATTGAGGGGGAACCTAATTCAAAAGATGGATTTGAGATTTCTAACTCCACCTTTTTCATCACAGTCTCATCTTCTATTTTACAGAGAAACTCTTTCCTTGAGTGTATCGTGTAAAGTCCCAAATCTAATACTAGTATTATATCTAGAATTATACAAAAGTAATTAGGTTTAGGAATGTCATTATCTACTATTAACATTCTATAATACTGAAATAACACATATGAGCCTTGTGAGGGGTGAATAATATATATATAATTGGAAATTCCCTTTTATACAAATTTGTACTTCATCGTACAATATATACAAACTAGGCCATTAAGGTACAAATACTTATAAAACTATATACAACCCTTGTACAAAGTAGAAACAAAACTATAATCCAAAAGAGTAGACTATGCATTCTACTTCCATATTCTTTCATCTTACTTTGCAGAAGATTCATTCCCTAGAATTATTATGGAAATACAAATACATAGGGTGAGAATCATATAATTCTCAGTAGTTCTAACATATACAATGATATCACAATAATTCTAGCTGCTTCAAGGAAATAATTTCAATATTTAAAATATAACATAGAAATGTGGCAAAAGCCAAAACAAGTCTTTTCTCTTCTCAAGGCAGAAATTCAATTATTACCATTACTAAATAATTTATTACATTCATCATCAATAGATCATAAGTTATATTCTCAATAAACAATTCAGATATAAGTTACAACTCAATATCACTATAATAATCTCAAATTCTCATGCTGATTCACTCAGATATAATTCTATTGCTAGTGCTCATTTAATTATCTTTCTAAGCTCATTCCCAAAACTCGTATCAATGTACTTTAATAGGTAGGGTCACCTCATATAACCCAAGGTTCTTTATTCTCAAGGTTGGTAGTGAATTTGGATCTCACACTACCAATATACTGTTTGATAGTCTGCTTTCAGGTTGATGCACTTCAACCTATTTGTAACAATCTCTTTTTGTTACACAGAACAATACCGAGTAACCCTAATTCTAAATAATGAGGAAACTATGGTTAAGGAAACTAATGAGGAATTTATATGAATTAAGGATCACCTTCCTCATAGAGGGCCATTTCCATTATTCATAACTAGAATTTTGGATCCCTTCCCCCCATGTAGGATAATTTCCAAAACTCACTAATGCCAATATTGATTATTCAATTCAAAGGGTTACTCTTCATGTGGGAATAACAAATAAGGATCATTTCCCTCCATTTTTCAAGGAAAAATGTCCAATTTGTCTTATTCCTGGATCACTTGTAATTCTAGATTCAAATATTAGCTCAACGTTAATAATTTAAAGGAGCAATTCTCAATTCATTATTTAATTCTAGATTAACTTCAATATTTCAAAGGAGCAATACATTTCTAGTACACCTTATAATCATAACAAGTGTACATTCAATTATATTAAGTGCACAAGTGAACTAAGTGCACAATATCTTCAATTCATCATTTACTAAGTGCATAAAATGGTTACTCTATCCCACAAGTAACTAAATGCACAAAACCATCATTCTTAAAGAAACTATGTGCACAAAATCATCATTTCTCTAAGTCAATAAGTGCATATTCATAGAAAACATTGATCTAGTTAAAAATCTCATTCAATTTGATTCATATGACACCATATAGGACTCTGTTTTATGTCCTGCTAACTGATTAGACTACTCTTCTAATCGATTAGCATAAAAAATCATGGCATTATGGAAGTGTCTAACCAATTATCACCCTCATTTTAATCAATTAATACTCAAAACTTGGCAATTTTGGAAGAGCCTAATTGATTAGACTTTTTGGTCTAATCGATTAGCTCACTAAAAAATACATTCTGGAAGTGCCTAATCGATTAGCCCTCTTGGTCTAATCAATTAGCACTAATGAATTGGCCATTCTAGAAAGCTCTAATTGATTAGACCTCTCAGTCTAATCGATTAGCAGCTATGAAATTACACCAAATACACCAGTAACTGTCATTTTCTGCCATTTTTTCATTCACCTTACCAATAAAATCACTATATACATCTATTCAAACTATAAACCATGTAGTAAAACAATAAAATCCTCACATGGTATTCTATACATCATCAATATCAAACTCTAATGGTTGTATACATATGTATATATACCCAAACCTATATCTCATCAACCACACATCCACACATATAATATAAATGTACAACCATTTTCTTATAAAGATTCAAGAGAAACTTTCATTTAATCATTCCATGTAAAAATTCAAGAAAAATAAAGAAGGATAAAGTTTAGTAAAACTAAACAACAACCCCTACCTCAACTCCTTTTGTGAAGCTATTTCTTTCCTATTATTTGTTCCTCCTTGATGAGTGTAAAATACACTCATCTTTTGGATTTATTTATTAGGCTTTTAATTTATTTTTATTTAGTTTTTGTTTATTTTTATTTATTTTTAATTTATAATTATTTTTTCACCTAGTCATATTTGAATTTTCATGATAAATCATCAAATTTTGTGCAAAAATAAGAAATTCCTAAAGATACATATTTGAAGGATTCTTATCCTATTCTTAGATGCTAATTATAATTCTAATTGGATACAAAATCTTAGATTGGAGATTGGATAAGGATTCACAAAGAGATTTGATTTAGAGCAAAATTCGGATTCCTGCATTAATGTCCTGACCATTCCTCATTAATTGAGTCATATCTTGGGTTACAGAGATCAGATCAATGCACTGTTTATGACATTGAAAAGCTAATAGAAAATCCTACAACTTCTCTGTTGAGATTGAGGGTGAATTTGATCATCTGGAGGATGAGAAAATTATGCAAATTAGATACGAAAAGCTGTAAGCTTTTCGATAAAAAGGAAAAAATGAGTTTAACAAAGGATCTCTCTTTTGGTCTAGAAAATTTAGCAGCCGTCGTGGAACATAGTAGAGACACAAACCCTAATATGGTGTGGGCACATCTAGGCTTAAAGATTAGGAATTTTCTTCAACCTTCCCTCCTATCTTCCATGGAGTTTATCGAATTCTTCTATTTATTTTCTTATTTCTTCATGTGTAACTAAACTTTTTGCGTTAGGGTGATGATGAATCTTGATTCTTGGATGATGTAAACTATTTTTTGTGTTTAATCTATGTTTTTATTTCGTAATTTACGTGTTTATCTCTTCCCTTAATGCTTTTCTAAATCTGATCAATTTGAGACTAATTTTTGGGTTTATATATGATTTGGGGAAATTGTGCATAGACCTAGAACTTGTGATAAACACCTCAATTTCCACAATCACTAGGAATAGACATTGTGGGTTGAGTGATCTTTCTTTTAATTCTCTCATTTTTTTATAAAGTCTTCTCTATTTGGGATTATACTAAGGGATTGATTAATTCTAAATACTGTGAAGAAGATTAATATATTAAGGGATTGAATATTAATTAATTTTAGGAATTGATCATAAATCATTGAAATAGAACTTGATTAGACTAATATTTGAAATTGCATCAAAAGAGTTTAAGTGAAATCTAAACTCTAACACTTTGTTATCATTGTCTTTCACCCTTACTTTCATTATTGATATTTTTAATTATTTTCTTGATAGTGTTTATCTTTTATGTATAATTTTTACTAACTCTCTTTTTCGATAGCTTGAATAGTGTCAATTTAGCAAATTTTAGTAATTGGAAACATAATCCTCGAGGGAATGATACTCTACTCATTTTTATTATTTTTGTGATTTGGTGCACTTGCCAATTCCACAACATGTTTTTGGCACCTTACTGGGGATTATTGTTGTCAAAATTAAATAGTAGTTGAAAAGACACTAATTTAGGCACTTATTTTTCTTTATTTAATTTTATTTTTCTTTATTTAATTTTCTTTTTAATTTAGTTCTTTTTATTCACTCTTGTTTTCTTTACTTATTTTTATTTTTAATTGCTTTTCTTTACTTCACTCTAGTTTACTTGTTTGTTTGTTTATGTGAGGTATAGTGAATTCGAAAAAACTACTTTTTGATTTGGAGATAGCGAGAATAGAAAGAGTAAACAGGAAAGCAGCTAGAGAAAGAAAAATAATCGAAGGAGACAAAATGGCTGAAAATACTACTGAAAAAAGAAAGTGCACGTTGGCTGACTATGTAACTTCATCTGCCAAAAGGGTTGCCACTAGTATATTGCAACTTGCCATATAGGCTAACAATTTTGAGATTAAACCAACGCTTCTACAGTTGGTACAACAAGATTAGTTTGGGAGAAAACAGTCAAAAGACCTCAATTTGCACATTAACAATTTCTTGCTGTTGTGCGACACCATCAAATACAATGGAGTAAGTGATGATGCCATTAGGCTAAGGCTTTTCCCATTATCTTTAAGGGATAAAGCAAAGAGCTGGATATAAGCCCAGCCTCAAGGAAGCATCTCTACTTGGAATGATTTGGTGAGCAAGTTCCTGACTCGTTACTTTTCTCCATCGATGTTTGTGAAAATTAGGAGTGAGATTGCTTGTTTCACTCAGAATTAAGGGGAATCTCTATACGAAGTGTGGGAAAGATTCAAAGAATTGTTGAGAAGATGTCCTCATCACGCTTTTGAAGTTTGGCAATAGGTTCAAATCTTTTATAATGGTTTGAATCATTTTACTAGACTTATGGTTGATGTATCTGTGAATGCTTATGTCTTGAAGCACATCAATGAAGTTTTTTATGATAACAAAGTCAAGATGAAGACCAAGTTCAAAGAGGCATATTTGGTATAGTTTATAGGACTTAAATCTAAATTTAAAATGCTTTCAATATATCTTAACTATCTCAAAATAGTTTTTGAAAGATCCCTTTTAAATCAACTTGAAGTTGAAAGTTCATATTTTAAAGAAAGGTTGATTTTAATCTTGGATTATGTAAATTATGTTTAAATCTTGTCAAATCCAAGTATCTTCTAAGTTGGAAATGGCCATCAAGTTTAATTGAACTTGAAAAATATGTTTAAGGGTCATTGTAATCGATTACACAAGTGTTGTAATCGATTATAAGTTAAACAGAGGCCTTGTAATAAATTACATTGAGCTTGTAATTGATTACAAGTCTGACAGAGGCCACGTAATCGATTACACAAGGGTTATAATTGATTACATATCTGGCAGAAGTTTTGTAATTGATTACATCTTTTCCAGAAAGCCAAGAACGTGTTCTAAGAGCCATGTAATCGACTACATGGACTATGTAATCGATTACATCAAGTTTGACAATAGCCAACGACTATTTTCTTGGCATTTTATGTTGCCCTTTAATGCACCCAACGACTCCTTTAATATGAAACACTATAAATACATGTCTTGGGTCATCATTAATGGCTAACTAACAACTTGAAACATATTTTCTATCACTCTAATTCGTGAATCAATTTCAAACCCTTATTGCTCTATTTTTGCAAATCACTTAAGATATTCTTGAAAAGCATTGTAGGACTTCAATTTGTATCAACTAATCTTGTGAAAGTTCATCTTTTATACACTTCAATTCTTTGTAAAAAGGGTGAGACATCCCTCCAAATTGTAAAGGGTGAGGCATCCCTTGAAGTTGAGGATCAAACATAAAGGTGAGGTATCCCAAGGTGTGGTGAGTGCTCTATTATGTAAAGTTTACAAGCACATGTTGAAGCTTGAAGATATAGTGAAAATCTCGATTGATTGCTTGAGGACTGGATGTAGGTCACAAGTGGGTTAGTGACTGAACTAGGATAAACCTTGTGTTTGATCTTCTAAACTCATCTCTTTTACATTTGTGTTTATTTTATATGCATGCTTGAATACTCTCTGTTTTGGTTGGTTCAATTGTGAGTGAAAGCATTCAATCCTCTCTATCCATTCATCTCTATCAATCAATAACTTTAACAAAAATTGATAAACAAGTGTTTTGCGAAAGATTTGTAAAAATATTTTATAAACTCAATTCACCCCCTCTTGAGTATTGAGGTCACTTGGTAACAGTATTTGTAGGTGGGTCTCTATATACTATAACTCTTGAAGAGGCTCAAGAATTGTTTGAAACAATGGCTACTAATGAATATCATATGCCCAATGGAAGAGCATTAATTAAACAGGGAGTTATGGAGCTTGGCACTCTCGATGTCATACTTGCACAGAATAAGTATTTCACAGCAAATCGCCAACCTCACTAAGCAACTTGGTAATATGTAGGCAAGCTCTGTAAACCATCAAGTTTTAAATTACGATTTTTGTGGAGGTAATCATGCTAATGGTGAGTGCAAGGAAAACAACTCTGGTTTCATTTTTCAAGAGTAGGTCAATTATATGGGTAATCCTTCAAGACCTCAAGGCAATCCGTACTCAAATAAATATAATCCGGGGTGGAGGAATCATCCCAATTTCTCTTGAAGTAATCCTATGATACCACTAAATGCTCAACCAGAGAAGAAGTCTCCTCTTGAAATTGCACTTGAAAAATTATCCCAACAGACGTCCTCTTTTTTGCAACAGACTTCTTCTTTCATGCAACAGAGTTCAAATTTCATGGGGCAATCAAAAGCCAATTTCAAAAACCAAGAGGCAGCCATCTAAAGTCTGGAGAATCAAGTAGGTTAGATTTCAAAATAGATTGCAGAGAGACCCCCAAGCAGCTTACCTAGCGACACTGTGGTCAATCCAAGGGAACAATATTTGGTGATTACTTTGTGTAGAGGTAAAACTTTGGAAGAACACATAAAAGAAGCACTTGGCTCCTCAAGAATTGAGAAGGAGAAAAATGATGCTCCTATTAAAGATACTTAAAAGCAAGATAGCAATAAAGATGAAAAAGTTAAAGATAAACAACTAAAGTGGTGGAGAAAGAATAAGGAGCATGAGCAAAGCATAGTATTTGAACCATCACCGGATGCCAAGATCTTATTCCCGTAGAGGTTTAAAAAGGACAATCAGGAGTGGCAATTCTTAAAGTTCTTAGATGTCCTCAGGAAGCTTCAAATAAATATTCCCTTTGCTGAAGCACTAGAATAGATGCCTTCTTACGCTAAAATCATAAATGACTTGCTCTCAAAGAAGAGAAAGCTCAAGCAAGAAGAGATTGTGACACTTATTGAAGAGTGCAGTGCTATTATTTAGAGGAAGATGCCACCTAAATTAAAAGGTCCAGGTAGTTTCACCATTCCTTGCATTATTTGGGAGCTAAATATTAGGAAAGCTTTATGTGATCTTCGGGTAAGTATCAATCTGATGTCGAAATCTATGATGTATAAGCTGGGAATTGAGAAAGTAAAGTCAACAATGATCTCCCTCCAACTAGTAGATCGATCTCTCAAGCACCCTTACTGTATAGTCGAAGATATATTAGTTAAGGGGGATAAATTTATTTTTCCAGTTGATTTTGTGGTACTGAATATGGATAAGGATGCTGATACCCTTCTCATTCTGGGAAGACCATTTTTAGTAACTTCAAGAGCTTTGATTGATGTTCCTAGGGGTGAACTTATTTTGAGGGTGGATGGAGATAAGGTGACCATTAATGTCTTTAATAAGTCTTCCCCAATGTCAGATCTCTATGCCCTTGTCAATATCATTCCAGCTAAGAAGCAGGAAGCATTGGCTATCATAGAACCCCCACCATTAATTAATGTCAATCTTCCTACTTCTAAGCATGTTGAAACAGAGAAAGGTCCTCCCATGATCAATAATTCTCTACAAATTGATTCTTCATCTTCTGATTGATTGAAGCCACTATGGTCTAATGGAATCTATCATGCCAAAACACACTTAGGACAACCAGTCTCAAGTCGAGTTCAAGATGCCTTTGGAGGCATCTCTAGAATCATTGACCAAGGATGGAAGCACTGCTTGGAAAAAGGGAAGGCGTCATCCCATTGCTCTTGCTTTAAGTCACCCTAAACAAAAGGCAATGTCGAGCTAATGACGTTAAACAAGTGCTTCTTAGGAGGCAACCCAAGTGTTTTTTCTTTTTCTTTACTCTTTTATCTTTTCGATTTTGGTTAGTTAATTGTTTTTACTATTATTTTGTTAGTTCTTATTTTATTAATTAATATTTTTCTATTTTTGTTTTGAAGTTCACTAATGTTGAGTTAGTTTATGTGCTTCCCTGAGTTCGGAGACTTTGTAGGGAGATGTATATAGTTGTCGGCAGCCAAAAATATTTTTCTTCTTTTTCCTTTAGCATTTTATTTCTGCATTTATTTATTTTTTCTTATTGATTTTACTTTGTCATCATCACCTTATTGTGTTTTAAGTCATTTTGTTGAAACTATGCATACCAATTTGTTGAGCTGAGTATCTGATGACTGCATAAACTGTGAATTAATCTATTTTCTTAGAAAATCACATGAGAATTCGAGAGTTATGTTTATCTCTATTGTTTCAATTATGTATGAATGTATTTCCCTTCTTTATGTTTGATAGATCTTGGAATATAAATGCATATCAAGTTTAGAGAAAGTTTATAGGATTGCATTTGTGTGGATGACTTGTATTTAGAAGCTGTTAGATTCTCTCTTGAGGCGAAATCCTAGACAATGCATGATCAAGGAAATGATAAAGGTCTTTTTTGGACCGTTTGAGCATTTCAAGCTAACTTGTAAGCATAATATATCTCTAGGTCCCTTTTGCAGCCTTGTTTATGTTTAGCCTTTATTTCTTTCCTTTACCCATATTTTTATTTCCCATAATTATATATAAAAAAATCCCTCACACACACCCTTTGTTGAGTACATATCTTGTATTATTTTATTATTCAAACTTTAGTTATTTTTGTGCATGAAGTATTTAAACAACTATAAAAAAAAGTCCACCCAAAATGTGTTGCAAATAAATAAGTATGGGGGTGGAGGTTATAAAAAAAAGAAAGAAAGAAGAAAAGTAAAGAAAATTAAAAGCGAAAAAATAAAGAAATAAAGTGTTGATTCTTATGCTTCATTTTGCACTTGTTCATATTTTTGTGGGTAGAATTTTGAAATGTTCTTGATTTTATATTTCAACTTTTGTTTTATTTATCTTATCCATTCTTTCTTAACCCTTACCATTACCCTTACATTACAAGCTTTGTAAAGTCTATTTTGATCATTGGTTATGTGCTGTTTATATTAGTAGAGAGAGAGATGAAAAATAACCCTATGGATGTGGGTCTAATGTGTATTTGCATTTTTATAAATCTATTTGGACTTGTACTTTATGAGTAGATTTGGTCTTACATTTATGTTTATAGGAAGTCATTTATGTATGAAAGTTACATGTGAGAGTCGATATAATAATTGGATTGTACATGTGTGACATCTTGAAATGAGATTGTGAAGTAGTTTATGAGAATATGAATGATTTTCAATAACTGGTATTGCCATTTTTGAGTCTACATGTTTTGAGTTTTAGTTGTTTCCTTTTCTTTTCTTGTTTTTAATTCTTCTTTTTCTTTATTGCTTGAGTAGAAGCAATATTTAAGTTTGGGCATATTTGATGAGTGTAAAATACATTCATCTTTTACATTTATTTATTAGGATTTTTAATTTATTTTTATTTATCTTTTGTTTATTTTTATTTATTTTTAATTTATAATTATTTCTTCACCTAGTTATATTTGAATTAATAAGATAATTTATCAGATTTTGTGCAAAAATAAGAAATTCTTAAGATAAATATTTAAAAGACTCTTATCTTATTGTTAGATGTTAATTAGAGTTCTAATTGGATATAAAATCTTAGATTTGAGATTGGATAAAGATTCTCATAGAGATTTGATTTGGAGCAAAAATCGGATTCCTGCATTATCGTGGCCACTCCTCATTAATTGAGCCATATTTTGGGCTACAATGATCCGATTGATGCACCGTTTGTGGAATTAAAAATCCAATAAAAAATCCTACAACTTCTCAGAGTAGATAGAGGGCAAATTCGGTCATCTGGAGGGTGAGAAAAATTGTGCAAGTTAGATATGAAAAGCTATAAGCTTTTCTATAAAAAGGGAAAAAACGAGTTTAGCGAATGAACTCTCTTTTAGTCCAAAAAATTCAGCAGCCGTCAAGGAACAAAGTGGAGACACAAACCCTAATTTGGTGTGGGCGCATCCAAGCTTGAAGATTAAGAATTTTCTTCAACCTTCCCACCTATCTTCTATGGAGTTTGTCGAATTCTTCTCTTTGCTTTCTTCTTTCTTCATGTGTAACCAAACATTTTTCGTTAGGGTGATGATGGATCTTGATTCTTGGATAATATAAACTCTTTTATGTGTTTAATCTATGTTTTTATTTCATGATTTACGTGTTTATCTCTTCTCTTAATATTTTTTTAAATCTGATCAATTTGGGAATGATTTTTGGGTTTATGTATAATTTGGAAAAATTATGCACTAACCTAGAACTTGTGATAAACATCTTAGTTTCCGTAATCGCTAGGAATAGATGTTGTGGGTTGACTGGTCTTGTTTTTAATTTTCTAGTTTTTTAATAAAGCCTTCTCTATTTGGGGTTATACTAAGGGATTGACTAATTCTAAATAGTGTGAAGAGGATTAATATACTAAGGGATTGGATATTGATTAATTTTGGGAATTGACCATAAATTATTGAAATAGAACTTGATTAAACTAATATTTAAAATTGCATCAAAAGGGTTCAAGTGAAATCTGAACTCTAACACTTTGTTACTATTGTCTTTTACCCTTACTTTCATTATTGATATTTTTAATTATTTTCTTGATATTGCTTATTTTTTATTTATTATTAGTACTAACTCTCTTTTTCGATAAGTTGAATAACGTCAATTTAGCGAATTTTAGTGATTGGAAACATGATCCTCGAGGGAACGATACACTACTCATTGTTTATTACTTTGCGATTTGATGCACTTGCCAATATCACAACTCTCCTTCTCATTCTTTATTTATTCTTCTTTTCTTTTTGTTATTCTTTCTCTCATTATGTTATTTCACTCTCTCTCTCTCTCTTTTCTTTTTCCTTCTTTCTTCTTTCTTTCTCTCATATCCTTATCTCTTTTCTACTGCTAACCCAGCATGAAAAGGATGTGAGTATGTGTGTGATGGTCAAGGGCAGTGGAAATTTTCGATGGAGAGATAAGGATGGTTTGACTTTCACATTTTAATAGAGATGTTGTATCTCTTAGGGATACTTTAATCTTTCATTAATGAGTTTTTCAACTTTTATAAGTGTTACAGAAAATTCTAGGATTTCATTTAGTCCTTAAACTCATCATTTAATAATTTTTATACACTATTATTTGTCACTTAAGATCTATTACTCTTCCTTATATCAAGTTAAACCTAAGGAATTATGCTAATAGACTTATAGGTATCTGTCTTAACCTGTATTCATTTTTAAAATATTCTCCATCCTTTAGTTGACATTTCTACAAAATCTCATAATTTTCTGAGTTGCCTTCCTATTTAATTTGACCTTTAAACACTTATCCAGTATTCTTAAAAATACCAAACTAATTCGGTTAATTCTCCTAAATTTACCGTAACTCATTCTATTTATTTGTGGCCCAGAAATAAAAATTTTCATATTTATTTCCCTTGTCTAGACAATTTACGTTAAATTCTGAACTAATATGAGTTATTTTGTCACGTCTAATGTTATAGCATTATACCTAAACTAGCTCAGAAAATTACCAAACTCCACAGATAATTAGCATAATTATTAAGAATATTAGGCTAAGGAGGATGTTGCATATCGTACTAGCTTCATTAAAGGTAACATCTTTACTATTTTTGAATTTTCTCTCCTCAGGACACCATTACCTATAACCTTTGACTCCAGAGTCATAGCCAATGAAAATACATTTCTTGGCTCAAGGTTCTAACTGTCCTTTATTTATATGTGCATAAGCAACATAACCAAAGATCTATAAATTTGAAAAATTAACTAGTTTATTAAACCATACTTCTTCAAGTATTTTTCCTTCAATGGATCTACATGGAGAGCAATTTATGAAGATATGTAACACCCTAGATAATCATGATAAACTTGTAAAAAGTTACAGAAGTAGCCTAGTACTAGTTTGTCATGCTTGTGAAATTTTGTGATCGTCCAAGCGCGTTTAGTTACCTTGTTGTAACACTTTCTGTGAAATATAACTGCTTTTAGCCCTGGTTTGGCTTAAACTATTTAGTTAATGGAAATAAGTGTGGAGAACTTGTTTCTAGGTCACAAATATATGGAAGTAGATGTGGTTAAACTTTGAGAATTATCGGAGTTAGTTTGACATTTTTAAGCATACTGGTTGTGTGTTTTAGTGCCAGATTGATCCCCAGCAGATACAAAAATTATGAAAATGGTGAAACAAATTTTTTAATGAATCTTACGATTTATTTTAAGTTTGTTGAAAGTTAAGAAACTTGGTTTAGTGAAATCCAAGCGTTCTTAACAAATCGGAATAAAGCAGTATAGTCACTTAAGGGAGAACCAACTAAGGAGCCATAGGAAATCCATCTTCAAGCAAAGGGAAAGAAGAGTTTAGTGGAGGAGAGGAGCTGGTTTCAAACTTCTTTTCTGGCCTTTGAGGTAAGGGGAAGCTTAGTTTGATAGCTTGTATTCATTTCTTGCATGTTTGGTTCTTGAGGGACTTAATGAAGAAATGGAGGTTTGAGAGTGATTTTGTGATTCTTGAGTGGAATCTTGATGTGGTTAGTATAGTTGAGATAGAAACTGAATTGTGGATGTGTTAAGATGAATTTTTCATTAATTGAAAGCCTTAATTCCCTTTTGGTTTGTTTTGGTTTAGGTTAGATGTGAGGATTTGATTCCCAAAGTGGTTGAATTAAATGAAATTGAAGTGGATTAAGAGTTGATTTGTGTAATTAAACCATGTTTGAGGTTAGAAAATCACTTATTCCTAATGAAACAATGATCGTTTCTGTAAAATTATGTAGAAACTAATTTTGTGTGTGAGCGCTTAACCATTGAAGAGTAGGGCGCTCAAGCGCCAGTGCTCAGGAAGAATCTGTTATGCGCGTAGCGCGCTTGAGCGCACAGAAGTTCAACGCTTGAGTGCCTAGTGTTGGACAGAACAAAACAGAGCCCTTATTTAGGGAAATTGAAGGGGATCACTTGTGTGATTCTTTCTTCTATACTTCTTCATGAGTAGTGAGACTCTTTTAGGAGTATTTGATGAAGTGTGTGAGTGAAATAAGTTTGATATGCATATAAATCAATTGTGATGCTAATTATGGAAGGTAATTAGTGATTGTTTTGCATGAGATGTTTGTGAAGCAAATTGAGGTGAGTAATATCCTCTTTGTGTTGTTTGAAGCATAGATTGGTGAGCAATATCCTTTCTATGTGCTTGTTGAATAGATTGGTGAGTAATATCCTCTCTATTATTTGTGAAGCACATTTAGGTGAGTAATATCCTCTTTGTGTTGTTTGAAGCATATTGGGGTGTGTAATATCCTCTCTATGTTATGTGTAATAAGGTGAGTAATATTCTTATTACATTATTGAGTAAGGAGGTGAGTAATATCCTCTTTTCTTTGTTTGACCAGTGGAGGTGAGTAATATCTTCTATTTGTTTTGATGGATGTTGGTGAGTCATATCCTTACTATGCCTGATAAATCATAACATATCCTAGAGTAGTTGAGATGAGTAATATCCTCAATATGTCTGAGGGCTCATTGCATCTTGAAATTGCATTCATTCCTAAGACTTGCATAGACATACACATGAGACATAATTAAGCATAGTATGATAATTGTATGGGCGATTGCTAATCATAACATAATCATATAATGAAATTGTGTACTTCTATGATTGAAGTGTTAACTTTATGGTTGAATAATCTATATGATTGTATAATTGCTGGTATTAGAATACTTCTGCTAAGATATGTTTTCTCACCCCGATTGTTTTGCCATATAAATCCAGGTACAAGTTCTTCGAAAGGGAAGAAGAAGATGTATGAGGACTAGCATAGTATTGATGCTATTTTGAGATGAGCTTATATATGTTTTATATTTTCTTAGTTGTGTTGAGTTATGTATAACAGTTATATATATATAACTTTTGTTATCGTGACTCTCCATATTTACTCATTGTGTATGAATGATATGGGTTTAGTTCGTTTTTATATGTTAGAAGTAGCATGGTCAATATTGATTATTCTTTTATATGATGATATATCTGAATAGTAAATATTGGGATATTACAAGATACATCCCATATTAACTGCTTCAACCCAAAACTACTTGCCAAGTCCTGTGTGTGACAATAAACATCGTGCTTTTTCTAATAGGCTTCTATTCATGTGTTCTGCAACTCCATTTCGTTAGGGTGTTCCAGCAACAATCTAGTGTCATACAATGCCCTGGTCTTTTCAAAATTGATTGAATTCAGCAATGTAGAACTTGAGGCCATTGTCAGTCCTCAACCTCTTTATTTGTTTCTCCATCTGCTTCTCCAATAGTGTCTTCCACTACTTGAATGTTGTGAACACATTATTTTTTGTTTGAGAAAGTATACATAAACTTTTTCTAGAGAAAAGGTAAGCATATATCTAGAACCACCCTTGGAAAGTTCATATGAGGGCTCCCATAAGTCAAAATAAATGTAGTCCAAAGTACTTTTAGTTATGTGTTCGACAATTCTGAAGTTAACTCACTTTTGATTTCCAAAAACACAATATTCACATAAATCAACTTTGTGAGTACTTTGTCCTCCTAACAGACCTCGTTTGCTTAATATTGCCAATCCCCTTTCACTTATATAGCCAAGTTGTATATGCCATAGTTGAGTGAATTTTGATTCTAAAATAGATGAGCTGACTGTAGCTAAGCCTTGATGAACCTTTAAAATCTTATAGTTTTGCGGTTTAATTTCTTGGTTTTTATCATCTTCTGATATTTTTTATTTGAACTTTGTTCTTAAGTTTTATTATGTTTTTATTATTTTTAATTGTATTCTTATTACGAGTTTTAATTGCTTTTGATGGGTAAATTTACATGGAAGAAGACTAGACAATTTTTATAAGAAAGAAAACCACAAATTCTCTCTAGTGGTTCAGCGCCTGAGCGGCCAAGAGTCAGCGCTGACATGGCAGAAAGCTTCTATTCTCTCTAGTGTCCCAATGCCTAGCATTGGGAAGGCAATGTCTAAGCGCGTAACGCATTACTCAGTGCATTTTTGGTTTAATGACTCAGCGCTTGAGCGCCCAGAAGCCAGCGCCTAGACGCTGGTCGCGTAACAGCACACATTATTTTTCATAAATAGCAATTATGCCATAATTCAAGGAGAGGACAGAAAATCCCTAATCTTGAGACACTTTTGTGACGACAGACTTTGAAAGGCAGATTAGAAGAAAGAATTGCTATGAATTCTTAGAGGACTTGAAGGCTTGAAGATCATAATCACTGTAAAAGGGGTTTTGATTTCTCTTTCCCTCTAGTTTTTCCTTTTCTTTGGGTTTTTTTTCTATGGATTTGTATTATGATATGAGTTTGTTTGTTTTGAACATGAGTATCTAAACTCATAGGTAGGGTTATGGGGGATCTTGTTTTATTAATTAATTGGGTTTGATCTCAAATTTGATTAAGATCATTTCTTTTAGAATTTATTATATTGTTTGTATTCTTGTCAGAACTTAATCTCTTTTGGCATGTTTTAATTTATTGTTTGACCGGTGACTATCCGCACTCAATGAATTGACCTATATGATAAACTTAGGATTAGATTGGTGAATGACTAAACATCAATTTATTCTACCAATGGAATTAATGATTTTGTTAGTTCATCTCTTGAATTGAGGCTTAATACATTCTTAATTAATTCAACTAAATGACCAAATAAGTGTTTTAATTTAGGAATAGAATATTGTTTCATCCATGATCATTGGGATTCAATAGTAATTAAGAGAATATTGACAAAAGAATTACCTTATATCATAAATGAGTGAAAATCTAATTAATTGGATACAAGTGAACCTTGCGCCCTGATTTCTCTCTATTTGATTATCTCTACATTGTTTAACTGTCTATTATTCTTCTTAATTTGTTTTCTGATTTTACTTTGAATTTCTTTTACCCTTTCGATTGTCTAAATAACTAAGAATTTTATGAATTTAGTAATTACCACTTATTCCTCGTGGGATCGATAACTAGGACTCAAGTCCTTTATTACTTTGCGATAAAGTGCACTTGCTCTTAGTGTATTTTACGTGTATCAAGTTTTTGGAGCCATTGTTAGGAAATAAGTTTGGTAATATTAGAGATGAAAAGTTCTTGTTAATTTAGACGCATTTTTATTTTATTTTTTATATTATTTATTTTTAATTAATTTGTCACTTCATCTATCTGCTCTTATTTCTTGTTTATGCTTACTTGTGCTTAATTTTCTAATCTAACATTTGATCTAGAAATTGAGAAAACAGCTCGTAGGTTGAGGAAGCAATCTCATATTGAAGTTGTGACTGAAGAAGCTATAATAAGGATGGAGAGAGAGATAATAGTTGGAGGGAATCATGAAGAACAAGCTACCCTAGCAGAGCGGACCATGCTCGAATATTCCATACCCACGGCTAGAGGATACCAAGGGAGTATTACAAGACCAGCCATGGCAGCCAATAACTTCGAGATCAAACTAACATTGATCTCCATGATTCAAACTTATGTTCAATTTGGTGGATTACCTTTGGATGATCTAAATCAATATTTGGCTAAGTTCTTACAATTGTGTGACACTATAAAGTATAATGGGATGATAGAAGATGCAATCCGATTGCGACTATTTCCTTTCTCTCTTAGGGACAGGGTGAGTCAATGGTTAATGTCACTACCAAGGGATTCCATCACCACATGGGATCAATTGACACAACAGTTTCTAGCTAAGTATTTTCCTCCTTCTAAATTTGCTAAGCTAAGGAATGACATTTCTTCTTTTATGCAGTTTGATATAGATACTCTCTATGAAGCTTTGGAACATTTTCAAGAGTTGATAAGGAGATGTCCACATCACGGATTACCCTTATGGCAGTAGGTACAAACTTTTTTAAATGGTTTGTTGCCTACTAACCGTTCACTCATTGATGCCGCTGTAGGAGGTACAATATAGAGGAAAACATCAACTGAGATCCATGCATTGATTGAAGAAATGACACTAAACAGTTATCAATGGCAAAATGAGCTCCAGATGCCAAAAAAATAAGCCGGTGTGCATGCTATTGACTCCTCTACTGCCATTTTGAGTCAATTGGAAGTATTGACAAAGAAAGTGGAGACTTTAATGATAGCAAACAGTGCAGCCCTACCAATCATTATGAAGCATGTGGCGGACAGGGACATAACAATTTAAATTGCCAAGTTGGTCCCTTTGCCCCTGAGCTCGAAGGAGAAAATTTTGTTGTCAACTTCAACTGGTCGCAGTACAATCCATATTCCAATACGTACAATCCCGGTTGGAGGGATCACCCTAATTTCAAATGGACAAATCAATAAGGTAATCAACAGAGCCATTAGAGAGCTCCGCAACTACCCCTAAGTTTTTAAGCACCTGAAGAGAAGCCAAGCTTTGAAAATGTGGTAATAAAATATATTCAGAATTCAAAGGCCCGAATGAAGAGCATGGAAACTCAAATTAGCCAATTAGCCACCTTGATGTCAGAAAGGGTACTAAGGTGATTGCTTGGTACTACTGAGCCTAATATGAAGGAACATGTCAATGCAATTACCCTGAGAAGTGGTAAGACTTTAGAAGGACAAATAAACGAAGCACCTAGCTCGTCAGGAATTGAGAAAAAGAAAAATGATATTCTTACTAAAGATGTCTCAATTCAAGATGGTAATAAAGAAAGAGAGGTTAAGAAAGAACAACCAAAGTGGCGGAGAGTGAAGAAGGATCGTGAACAGAGCACAGTATATGAACCATCTTCATATGACAAGATCTCATTCCCTTAGAGGCTCAAGAACACTCAGGAAGATAAACAATTTGCTAAATTCTTGGAGATATTCAAGAAATTACAAATTAACATTCCATTTGTTGAAGTCATCTCCCAAATGCCCAAGTATGCAAAGTTCTTAAAGGAAATACTTACAAATAAGCACAAGCTTGAGGAATTTGAGACTGTAAGGTTAAATGAAGAATGTTCTGCTATTCTCTTAAAGAAGTTACCACCAAAATTAAAAGATCCAAGGAGTTTTACTATTCCTTACTTTATTGGTAACTCTTATTTTGAGAAAGCATTATATGATTTAGGTGCCAATATTAATTTGATGTCTTTCTCTGTTTTTAAGAAATTGGGAATGCGGGAACCAAAGCCCACAACATTTCATTACAGTTGGCCGATAGATCCATCATTTACCCTCGCGGTGTGGTGGAGGATGTTTTGGTGAAGGTGGACAAATTCATTTTCCCAGTTAATTTTGTGGTGTTGGATATGTAAGAGGACACTGATATTCTTCTCATTCTTGGAAGACCATTTTTGACAATTTCAGGAGCCGTGATTGATGTACCTTAGGGTGAGCTCATCTTGAGAGTGGATGAAGATTATATGACCATCAATGTCTTTAGGGAAGCTAAATCTTCCCCAATGTCAAATCTCTATGCCCCTATCAATATCGTTCAAGCTAAGAAGTAGGAAGCCTTAGCTACCAAAGACCCCCACCATCATACAATGTCGATGTTGACCTTCTTAAAACCCAAGTTGTTGAACTACAGAAAAGTCCTCTTCTGATCCATGCTCCATTACAAATTGGTCCTTCATCTGTTGACCGATTGAAACCACTGTGGCCTATCGGAGCCAAGGCACTTTTGGTACAATCAAGTCCTTATCAACTTCAAAATGCTATTGGAAACATTCCCAAGGCCATTGACGAAGGGAGGAAGCACTATTTTGAAAAGAAGAAAGCATCATCCTATTTTTGTTGCTTTAAGCCACCTTGATCAACCTGAACAAAAGGCAATATCGAGCAAATGACGTTAAACAAGCGCTTCATAGGAGGCAACCTGTATTTCTATCCTTGCATTTTTTTTTTCAATTTTTGTTTTGTTTTTCCTAAAAAAAAATTTAACCCTTTTTGTTTTTCTTGTGCAATTTTCACTAACATGTCACTGCTCAGTTAGACAGATATTTGAGCTCATGGCTACACGCCTCCACCTCTTCCATCACCTTCGTGATCTTGTGCTTAATTTTCAGGGAAGTTTCATTATCCTCTATTCTATTATTGTTATTATTTTTCTACATTGAGGACAATGTTTATCTTAAGTGTGGGGGGTACTTTTAAAATTTTTGTGAAATCAATGAACACTTGAGTATTGCTAGTAATCAAGTAGGAATTGTGTGTTAATTTCTTGAATAAATACTAAGCTGATAGAAATAAGTTTAAGAGGGGATTCCACTACTTATGAGCTGATATTGTGTGAAACAATCTTGTTCAATTAAGTTGAGTGACATTTAGCATCTTAGTTGAAAATTAGCAAATTCTACTTGCATTTATTCTCTCTATCAACTTAGTCAGATAGTGAGTTTTGAGCTTTAATGATTGGATTTTTCATAAACGAAATCCTATTTTTCTTCTAGAGTGAGATTTCTCTTGATTAATGTGTGTTAGAAATTGCTTTGATATCTTATTGAGACTTTAATGATTCACATACAAACTTGAATATGATTAAGGCAATTAGGCTTAATTCTTTCTTGATTTCCAAAGTTGCATTGAGAAAATAATCCATTAGTTGCCCCATTTGAGTTTGAAATTGATTTCTTTGAATACCCAATTGAATAATCAGGTTGAATTCTTTGGAGCATCTAATGTGTTGATTGAAAAGTCATTAAGGGTTGCTTTTGTCTTCAAGGGTTTATTGCTGAAAAAAATTAAAAAAAAAGAAGAAGAAAAAAATTAAAAAAAAGAAAAAATAGAAAAAGAAGAAGAAAGAAAAGGATTGTTGGTAAAGAATAATAAAAATATTTGGTTGTGTAACATCCCAGATTTTAGGTTATTTTATAGTAATGACTGAATTTCACTGTTTTATACTTTCTGTGTTATATAAAATTATTTTGACTGTTCTGAGACTATTTTTGATCTTTGTGGACGATTTGCTTCGGGACAGGAAAATAATAATTTTCGGGCTGGGGAAAACCTTATTTGATTTACTCGGAGACGGGGGATCTTACTAAACCTGAATCTGAGAGACACAGAAAGGAATCTTTTAATTTTTGTGATTTAACTGTGAAATAAAAATATTTCCCAGATAATTATTTGCTGTATTATTTATAGCAGCTACTGCTATTAATTATTGGACCTGGTAAAGTTTATTTGACAAGAAGGGTGCTTAGAATATTTTCTGTAGCCTACTTTAAAATGAACCAATAAAAACAAGTCAAAAGTGATAATTGGACTTTTCTAACTAATAGGAATTGGTCAAATATAGTGGCATGGACTTTATTGTGGACCGTTAGATGAAAACTTGATTAAGAAGCTTTTGATCATCACCATTGATTTGATCAATGATATGAGAACAATCTTGATAAAGCAACTTATGATATCCACCTTAGATTAAATCAATGGTTAGGGAATGAAGTTAGTTTTAATGGTTAGGATTTAGTCAATAATAATGGCTTGACTAGTTACAAAGTAACTAAATAAACCTACTTTAGTTATCTAAATTACCTAATTAAGAAACTAAGTGAACTAACCTAGTTACTAATTAGTTAGGATCTAGTTACTAGTTAAATATCCTAATTACATCTAGAAGTCATGACATATGCAATGACCTATATAATTTGTTAGCTATGTAACTAGATGGTAATCATGTAACTAGAAAACCTAATCTAGTTAGTTGTTAAATTGCTTGGAGGGTAACTAGAACTAAACAAGAAACAAACTTGGTTAGCTTTCCCTATGGAGTCCCACGGCCAAAGAGGCTTCTCCAAGCTTCTTGAACACTCTTGTGTGACACTTTGCTAACCAATTGATGACCAAGCCATGTGATGCTTCCATGTGAACACAAATGTGATATTTTAATATCACAATTAGTCTCCTATTTCCCTACACTACCTCACGGCTGCACACACTCACTTGTTACTATCCATTTACATTTTCTCTCACCTAAAAGCTAAGCATTCATCTTTTCTCTCCAAACTCTCAAGAACACAAGAACTTTTCCTCTCCTTTTTCTTTCTTTAGAGTTTCGGCCAGCACCCAAAGTCACACTCCCAAGCTTCTATAATTTTATTTCTCTACATTTTCTAAACTTAAATCATATCCTAAACACTTCCCTTTTAGAATGTTTAGTGAAAATCCTTCTCCAAGTGTCTCAAAATCGAAGCTTTAGCTTACTACCTTCAAGGTAAACTTTTGATTTTATGGTTCAAAGTTAAGTTTTTGATTTTTTAGACCATGTTTGATCCATGGTTCCTTAGCTTTAAGCTTTGTTTGTGACTTTTAGAATTGTTTAAGATTTATAGGGATTTGTTTGTATGTCACATGAAATCAAAGAAGGAGGGAGCTTGAGGATTTTTGTCTTCCTTAAGGTAAGAGGGAGATTAACCTCATCAACTAAGTACTGGTGGTGAGGAAATGGTTTTGTGTGTGGTGAAAAACCCATAAGGGTTTATTCACTTGTTGTTTTATGCTTCTTTGTTTGTGGTTGTGGTATTTATGATTTATGATTTTGAATTTATAATTGCATGTGTGATTGTATGTTTATAGTTTTGATAATATGATTTCATATGTAATTTTGGAAGCATGCAAATGTATGTGTAATTTATGATGTGAACAATATGTTGGGAAAATTACATGAGAGCTCCAAAGAGCTTGAGAGGCACACGGCCTCACCACTTTTAAAAAGGGCCAAGGAATTCTTAATTAACGTTTCAAAATGAGGATTTAAGGTTTTGTACAATAAGATTAATTAAGAGATCCTTATAATGATTTAAAATGATAGAAAATAAATTACAATGAATTATAAAGCAAGGTGGAAATTCGGCTAACATGCTATGTTTTATCATTCAAGATCCAAAAATACTCTTCTAAGTATAACCTTAAGTGTTTTTAACAATGAGAAGTCATGTTGGTAAGTTTGGTAATTGACTATGTTTTTAGAAATAAAATTAGCCTACTAAGTTATGTGGTAAAATAAATGCGAGTACTTGAAACTTACTGACGTATAGCTCACCCTATGGGTTTTGAAGCGCGTTAGAAAGCTTTGAGCTGTAAAATACTAAGTGAAGTAAAGAAATACAATTTTTTGGGAAACAGTAGAATTATTAAATTTTATAGGGGTCATACTGCAAATATTATTTTTATAGGGACTATGTTACAAATATTTTTTAAAAGAGGGACTATATTATAAATATTATTTTAGAAGGGACTAAAATGAAAATATTATTTAAATAAGGATTATTATGTAAATATTATTTAAATGAAGTGGCTATTGTGCAAATAAAAGAAATAAAGTCAAATTTTTGAGAAAAATTTTATTTTTGGTTTAAATATGTTAGAAATATTTTACATAGTTGAAAATACATTGAAAAATATTTATGTTACCCAAAAACAGTAGTTTTAGGCTATGCGATTAAGAAAATGCGATAAAATATTTATGCAATTTGAGAAATCCTTACACGATTTGAAAACGTAAAAAAAAAATGTTCTGCGATTTCAAAAATGTGATAATATCGCTACGCGATTGAGCTTAAACAGCAGTTTACTGTCGAGCAGTTGTGGTGGGGTCGATTGTGGTAAAACATATATCATTACATAGATAAGCATATTTGCTTGATTGGTTAAGGCTGTATGCCTAGGAGATGAAATACACCTAAGTGCGGGTGCGAGTAGACAAGTGTAGGTCACTTGTTGACCTTGGGGGCATTGGGGTGCGGGTACCTCACAAAGGATGGTTGGTAGCTCTTCTGTCTGTGGGGCAGACCGATGCAAACACACCAATGATCCGGACCGAGACACTGTCCTATATCGTGATCTTGTAAAGAATGTCTTGTCCAATGCCTGATTACACTATTGACAAAATTGATATAATATAGCACTTTTGGCCACGGTAGCCTAGTGACAAATATGTCTTCTGGATCTTCTCTCCGAATTTGTGTCTAGCTCCATGGAGTAGGATTTGGTCGTCGTGCATATGCATAGTTGGTTAGCATATTGATTGGTTATTTATGCTTACTAATTTTATTATCTGCTTTATGATAACATGATTTACTATTAAGATATTATTTACTGTTTGTCTGCTATCATTTCCTTTACTGTCATACTAGTATTGATGTAGGGGATCTCACCTCTTTGTTATACTATGTCTATTTTATTGTATGTGTTTATTGAAGATCAAGGAAACGAGGAGGCAAACGATTCTGTGTATCATCAGTAGCTGTTTATGTATTTATGAGTAGTTATGTCGGTTAGACGACAAATACTAGGTTTTGTAAGGCTACAGTTCCATGGGGGAACTGATGCATGGAGATTTGATTTTAATAATGAACGTTTTGTATACACGGGAGATCTAACTATGACTCTGAGTGGGAACCTAGATGGTATCCCTCTGTTGACACAATATGCAACAGTACGTCTAGAGTTCACCATACCTATACGTGAGCTTTGGGGTGGTAATGTGTCTTTTTATACGCCACAAGAGGATACAGTGGTGTCTTCTGCTAGACCCCCCATGAGACAACTGTCTCCACCTGTGGCTTATGTTGACTGTGTTGGGGATGGTGAGGAGGAGGTTCCTTTCGAGGAACCAAATCCTTAGGTCTGCTAGGGTTTAGTTAGAGTGCTGTTTAGCTTTATGTCATTACTTTGCTTTTGAACAAATATGTATTTTACTTTTTGAACTGGTTTGTACCTATGTAAATTATTTCAGAACAAAGTTGCAATATATATATATATATATATGGTTTGGTGTGTTTATTATGAGTTCTACTAATGTTTTAATTCAGTTTATTTATTTTATTTTATTCCGCAAACGAAATTTTAAATTTGATCTTTTTACAAGATTAATTCTTTTACAACTTGGGTAAGTTCTAATGGGATTAGTCTTAAATGTGATACCCTACGGTGGGTGTTACATTAGTTAGTATCAGAGCTCCCGGTTAGAGTCCTTTGGGTTTTTGTGGTTAGGTTTGTTTTGGCTTGTGTTGTGTGATTCTCTGAGTTTGATTTTCAATGGATGATATCTGACTTTTATTGGAATTTGTTTGATTGTTTGTAAAGAATACTATGTCTCGTGGTAGAGGTGCACGCGCAAATATGGAACGTGACAATGACCCAATAATTGCTGCTGTTGAAGCAATGCAGAGAATGGCTGAAGTGATGGCACAACAGAATCAACGGGCTATGCAACAACAAGAGGCAAATGCAGAGGTTCAGCATTTGTCAGAATTCTGTAGGAATAATCCGCCACACTTTAGAGGCGAATTTGACCCCGAGAAAGCAGAGCTATGGATTCAAGACTTAGAGAAGATTTTTGAGGCAATAGGATGTAACGACGATCGACGAGTGACGTACGCTACTTTTATGCTAAAGGCTGATGGTGAGAATTGGTGGAAAGCCACCAGAAGGGTGCCAATAGCTGAAGGGACAGAAATTACTTGGGAGGTGTTTTGTGAGGTGTTTCTTGAAAAGTACTTCCCTTAGAGTGCGAGGCATGCGAAGGAAATAAAATTTTTAAGTTTACGCCAAGGTGGTATGATGGTGAGCGACTATGCTGCGAGGTTTGAGAGCTTGTCTAATTTCTTGCGGTACCTTCAGATCCAGCTGAATGAGGTTTGGAAGTGCCGTAAGTTTGAAGAAGGACTACGTTTTGAGCTGAAGAAGGGGTGATATCAATGCGTGTAAATCAGTTTTCGACACTGATGGACATGTGTTGTAGGTTGGAAGCATTAGAGTCGTCAAGGGACACGAGAAACCGCAACTTTGGACTGAATAGGCTCCAAAGAGGAGGCAACAACAACAGCAATCGGTTTCAACGAAAGTCGTATTCTCGACCTTCGGGAAGTCAGCCGCAACAACAACATCATCAACCTCGGGGAGGTGGTCTAAGTGGGAATCGATTCAATCAGACTGCATCACCGCCAATGAAATGTTTAAAGTGCGGGAAGGGTCATCTGACGATAGATTGTTTGATTAGAGGCATAATTTGTTTCAGATGCGGAAAGCCTGGTCACGTCTCTAAAGATTGTGATCAAGCGAAGATGGAGCCTTCGGTGAGTAATGTTCGAGCCGCGAAGCCGCAACCTGGAGGAAGAGTGTATACCATGAGTGGAGCTGAGGCCTCCCAGTCTGAGAATCTCATTCAGGGAGAAGGTGTCATTTCAGGTAATTTTTTAACTGTACTATATGATTCAGGTGCAACTCATTCATTCATTGCATATGACTGTGCGGATCGTTTGGGATTACTTGTGTCTTCTTTAGATTTCTAATTGATTGTTTCCACTCCTACTGCCAAACCAGTTAGTACTACAAAAATATGCTTGAATTGTTCTATTACTATCAAAAATCGAGTCTTCTCTGTTAATTTGATTTGTTTACCCCTTGTTGATATTGATATAATCTTAGGGATGGATTAGTTATCTTCTAACCATATCCTATTAGATTGTTCTAGAAAGACCTTAGTTTTTCCTGACGAGGTTTCTGGATTTGTAACTGCCAAACAAGTCAAATCTTTATTGAGGGATGGAGCTCAAGGATACATGCTACTATCTTCTTTAGAAGTTAAGAGTGAGAAGGATGTGAATGCTATTTCTGTAGTGAATGAGTTTCTTGAGGTTTTCCCTGATGAGGTACCTGGATTACCACCAGAAAGAGAGATAGAGTTTTCTATCGATCTTGTACCAGAAGCGGGTCCCATATCGATTGCACCGTATCGTATATCACCATCAGAATTGGGAGAGCTGAAAAAGCAGTTAGAGGAGTTATTGGAAAAGTAATTTGTGAGACCTAGTGTTTCACCTTGGGGAGCTCCAGTGTTGCTAGTCAAGAATAAGGATGGAACTTCAAGGTTATGTGTTGACTACCGCCAGCTGAACAAGGTCACGATAAAGAACAAGTACCCACTACCAAGGATCGATGATCTGATGGACTAATTGAAGGGGGCAGCTGTCTTTTCAAAGATAGATCTGCGATCAGGATATCACCAGATTCGTGTTAAGGTAGAGGATGTACCTAAAACAACTTTTAAGATGCGTTATGGTCATTATGAATATCTCGTAATGCCATTCGGTGTGACGAATGCTCCTGCCATATTCATGGATTACATGAATAGGATCTTTCGTCCATACCTAGACCAGTTCGTCATTGTTTTTATTAATGACATTCTGATCTATTCTCGAAGTCAAGAAGAGCATGCCGAACACCTCAGTATAGTTCTTCAGATTTTGAAAGAGAAAAAGTTCTACGCAAAATTGTCAAAATGCGAGTTTTGGTTGAATGAACTTCAGTTTCTGGATCATGTAATTTCTAAGGATGGAATTGCAATGGATCTAGCTAAGGTGGAGACGGTTCTTCAATGGAAGAGACCAAAGACTGTGATGGAGATCTAGAGTTTTGTTGGATTAGCTAGATATTATCGAAGATTTATTGAAGGTTTTTCCAAGATCGCCGGACCTCTTACGTAACTTACAAGGAAGAACCAAGCTTTCGATTGGATGGATAAGTGTGAAGAAAGTTTCGAAGAGTTGAAGAAGAAGTTGACTACTGCATCAGTGCTAATCCTACCAAATCCAAATGGGTCTTTTGAGGTGTATTGTGACGCTTCTTATCAAGGGTTAGGATGCATGCTGATGCAAAATAGGAATGTTGTAGCATATGCTTCTAGACAGTTGAATGTTCATGAAAGGAATTATCCAACACATGATTTAGAATTGGCTGCAGTTGTTTTTGCACTGAAGATTTGGAGACACTTTTTGTATGGAGCTACGTTCAATGTCTTCAGCAACCACAAAAGTTTAAAGTACTTGTTTAACCAAAAAGAATTGAACATGAGGTAGAGAAAGTGGTTGGAATTCTTAAAGGATTATGATTTTTAACTCCAATATCACCCTAGGAAAGCAAACGTTGTAGTAGATGCTTTGAGTCAAAAAATGCTTAGTGTTTCTGCTATGATGGTTGAAGAGGAAAAATTGATTGAACAATTTAGAGATATGTGGTTGTCAGTGGAATTGGCACCTGGAAGGATGCGTCTGAATACGGTTACTATTTTAAATGATTTGTTGGAAAAAATTCGTGAGAAACAAGAAGTGACGAGTTTTTGCAGAATGAGAGAATTTTTGAAGGAAGGTCATAAAGCGACTGTTGAGGAAGGATCTGATGGGGTTTTAAGGTTTAAGGGCAGGATTTGTATACCCGATGATCCCGATCTTAAGAAAGCAATTCTTGGTGAAGCTCATACTAGTAGATTGATTATACATCCTGGGATGACCAAGATGTATCAAGATCTGAAACGTTTGTTTTGGTGGCCTAGGATGAAGAGAGATGTAGCTGAGTACGTGGCATCTTGTCTATTATGCCAAAAAGCAAAAGTTGAGTATCAGAGACCGGCAGGCATGTTACAGCCTCTTACTATTCCACAATGGAAATGAGATGGTATTGCAATAGATTTTGTTACGGCGTTGCCAAAGATTAGGAAAGGTTATGATTCTATTTGGGTTATTATTGATCGACTTACAAAATCTGCTCACTTTTTGCCAATCAATGTCAAGTATCCAATGGAGAAGTTGACACAGTTGTACATTGGTGAAATAGTCAAACTTCATGGTGTACCTGCTAGTATCATATTCGACAGAGATCCGAGATTTACATCAAGGTTCTAGCAGAGCTTGCATGAGGCAATGCGGACTAAACTATATTTGAGTTCAGCTTATCATCCTTAGACAGATGGGCAAACGGAGAGAACTATATAATCTCTAGAAGACTTGCTGAGAGCTTGTGTGTTAGAACAATGAGGGAGTTGGGATGAATTCTTACCTTTGGTGGAATTCACCTATAATAATAGTTTTCACTCAAGCATAGGGATGGCACCCTATGAGGCTTTTTATGGACGACGATGCTGAACACCTTTGTGTTGGTATCAAGATGGGGAAAGTATGACTATCGGATCCGAAATGGTGCAGCAAACTACAAAAAAGGTAAAGATGATTCAAGAGAAAATGCGAGCAACTCAGAGCAGATAGAAAAGCTATATTGATAAACGAAGAAGACCTCTTGAATTTGAGGAAGGTGAGCATGTGTTTTTGTGAATAACATCTACGACTGGTGTTGGCAGAGTTATAAAGTCCAGAAAAATCACTCCAAAATTCATTGGACCTTATCAAATTCTTCGTCGGATAGGTCCAGTTGCATACCAAATAGCCTTACCGCATTTTCTTTCCAATCTCCATAATTCTTCCATGTGTCTCAGTTGAGAAAATATATTCCTGATTCTTCATATGTCATACAGCCCGATGAAGTGCAATTGAAAGAAAATTTGACATATGAGGCACTTCCTGTTAAGATTGAAGTAAGGAGGGTGAAGCAACTTAGAGGTAAAGCGATTTCGTTAATGAAGGTGATTTGGAATGAGACTACCGGTGATGCTACTTGGGAAATGGAGGGGAAAATGAGAGAGCAGTATCCTCAATTGTTTTAATGTATGATGAATTTCGGGGACGAAATTCTTTTTAGAGGGAGAGAGTTGTAACATCCCAGATTTTGGGTTATTTTATAGTAATGACTGAATTTTACTATTTTATACTTTCTGTGTTATATAAAATTATTTTGACTATTCCAAGACTGTTTTTGATCTTTATGGAAGATTTGCTCCAAGATAGGAAAATAATAATTTTCAGGCCGGGAAAAACCTTATTTGATTTATTCGGAGACGGGAGATCTTATTAAACCTGAATCTGAGAGACACAGAAAGAAATCTTTTAATTTTTGTGATTTAACTATGAAATAAAAATATTTCTAGGATAATTATTTGCTGTATTATTTATAGCAGCTACTGCTATCAATTATTGGACCCGGTAAAGTTTATTTGACAGGAAGGGTACTTAGAATATTTTCTGTAGCCTACTTTAAAATGAACCAATAGAAACAAGTCAAAAGTGATAGTTGGACTTTTCTAACCAATAGGAATTGGTCAAATACAGTGGCATGGATTTTATTATGGACCGTTAGATGAAAACTTGATTAAGAAGCTTTTGATCATCACCATTGATCTGATCAATGGAATGAGAACAATCTTGATAAAGTAACTTATGATATCCACCTTAGATTAAATCAATGGTTAGGGAATGAAGTTAGTTTTAATGGTTAGGATTTAGTCAATAATAATAGCTTGACTAGTTACAAAGTAACTAAATAAACCTACTTTAGTTATCTAAATTGCCTAATTAAGAAACTAAGTGAACTAACCTAGTTACTAATTAGTTAGGATCTAGTTACTAGTTAAATATCCTAATTACATCTAGAAGCCATGACATATGCAATGACCTATATAATTAGTTAGCTATGTAACTAGATGATAATCATATAACTAGAAAACCTAATCTAGTTAGTTGTTAAATTTCTTGGAGGGTAACTAGAACTAAATGAGAAACAAACTTGGTTAGCTTTCCCTATGGAGTCCCACGGCCAAAGAGACTTCTCCAAGCTTCTTGAACACTGTTGTGTGACACTTTGATGACCAATTGATGACTAAGCCATGTGATGCTTCCATGTGAACACAAATGTGATATTTTAATATCACAATTAGTCTCCTATTTACCTACACTACCTCATGGCTGCACACACTCACTTGTTACTATCCATTTACATTTTCTCTCACCTAAAAGCTAAGCATTCATCTTTTCTCTCCAAACTCTCAAGAACACAAGAACTTTTCCTCTCCTTTTTCTTTCTTTGGATTTTCGGCCAGCACCCAAAGTCACACTCCCAAGCTTCTATAATTTTATTTCTCTACATTTTCTAAACTTAAATCATATCCTAAACACTTCCCTTTTAGAATGTTTAGTGAAAATCCTTCTCTAAGTGTCTCAAAATCCAAGCTTTAGCTTACTACCTTCAAGGTAAACTTTTGATTTTATGGTTCAAAGTTAAGTTTTTGATTTTCTAGACCATGTTTGATCCATGGTTCCTTAGCTTTAAGCTTTGTTTGTGACTTTTAGAATTGTTTAAGATTTATAGGGATTTATTTGTGTGTCTCACGAAATCAAAGAAGGAGGGAGCTTGAGGATTTTTGTCTTCCTTAAGGTAAGAGGGAGATTAACCTCATCAACTAAGTGTTGGTGGTGAGGAAATGGTTTTGTGTGTGGTGAAAAACCCATAAGGATTTATTCACTTGTTGTTTTATGCTTCTTTGTTTGTGGTTGTGGTATTTATAATTTATGATTTTGAATTTATAATTGCATGTGTGATTGTATGTTTATAGCTTTGATAATATGATTGCATATGTAATTTTGGAAGCATGCAAATGTATGTGTAATTTAGGATGTGAACAATATGTTGGGAAAATTACATGAGAGCTCTAAAGAGCTTGAGAGGCACACGGCCTCACCACTTTTAAAAAGGGCCAAGGAATTTTAAATTAGGGTTTCAAAATGAGGATTTAAGGTTTTGTACAATAAGATTAATTAAGAGATCCTTATAATGATTTAAAGTGATAGAAAATAAATTACAATGAATTATAAAGCAAGGTGAAAATTCGGCCAACATGCTAAGTTTTATCATTCAAGATCCAAAAATACTCTTCTAAGTATAACCTTAAGTATTTTTAACAATAGGAAGTCATGTTGGTAAGTTTGGTAATTGACTATGTTTTTAGAAATAAAATTAGCCTACTAAGCTATGTGGTAAAATAAATGCGAGTACTTGAAACTTATTGACATATAGCTCACCCTATGGGTTTAGAAGCGCGTTAGAAAGCTTTGAGCTGTAAAATACTAAGTGAAGTAAAGAAATACAATTTTCTGGGAAATAGTAGAATTATTGAATTTTATAGCGGTCATACTGCAAATATTATTTTTATAGGGACTATGTTGCAAATGTTTTCTAAAAGAGGGACTATATTGTAAATATTATTTTAGAAGGGACTAAAATGAAAATATTATTTAAATAAGGATTATTATGTAAATATTATTTAAATGAGGGGCTATTGTGCAAATAAAAGAAATAAAGTCAAATTTTTGAGAAAAATGTTATTTTTGGTTTAAATATGTTAGAAATATTTTACGTAGTTGAAAATACGTTGAAAAATTTTTATGCGACCCAAAAATAGTAGTTTTAGGCTACGCGATTAAGAAAATGCGATAAAATATTTACCCGATTTGAGAAATCCTTACACGATTTGAAAACGTTAAAAAAATGTTCTGCGATTTTAAAAATGTGATAATATAGCTACGCGATTGAGCGTAAACAGCAATTTGCTGTCGGGCAGTTGTGGTGGGCCCGATTGTGGTAAAACATATATCATTGCATAGATAAGCATATTTGCTTGATTGGTTAAGGCTGTATGCCTAGGAGATGAAGTACATCTAAGTGCGGGTGCGAGTAGACAAGTATAGGTCACTTGTTGACCTTAGGGGCATTGGGGTGCGGGTACCTCACAATGGATGGTTGGTAGCTCTTCTGTCTGTGGGGCAGACTGATGCAAACACACCGATGATCCGGACCAAGACACTGTCCTATATCGTGATCTTGTAAAGAATGTCTTGTCCAATGCCTGATTGCACTGTTGACAAAATTGATATAATACAGCACTTTTGACCACGGCAGCCTTGTGACAGACATGTCTTCTGGATCTTCTCTCCGAATTTGTGTCTAACTCCATGGAGTAGGATTTGGTCGTCATGCATATGCATAGTTGGTCAGCATATTGATTGGTTATTTATGCTTACTAATTTTATTATCTGCTTTATGATAACATGATTTACTATTATGATATTATTTACTGTTTGTTTGCTATCATTTCCTTTACTGTCATACTAGTATTGATGTAGGGGATCTCACCTCTTTATTATACTATGTCTGTTTTCTTGTATGTGTTTATTGAAGATCAAGGAAACGAGGAGGCAAACGATTCTATGTATCATCAGTAGCGGTTTATCTGTTTGTGAGTAGTCATGTCGGTTAAACGACAAATACTAGGTTTTGTGAGGGTACAGTTCCATGGGGGAACTGATGCATGGAGATTTGATTTTAATAATGAGCGTTTTGCATACACGGGAGATCTAACTATGACTCTGAGTGGGAACCTAGATGGTATCCCTCTGTTGACACAACATGCAACAGTACATCTAGAGTTCACCATACCTATACGTGAGCTTTGGGGTGGTAATGTGTCTTTTTATACGCCACAAGAGGATACAGTGGTGTCTTCTGCTAGAGCCCCCATGAGACAACTATCTCCACCTGGGGCTTATGTTGACTGTGTTGGGGATGGTGAGGATGATGAGGAGGAAGATCATTCCGAGGAACCAAATCCTTAGGTCTACTAGGGTTTAGTTAGAGTGTTGTTTAGCTTTATGTCTTTACTTTGCCTTTGAACAAATATGTATTTTACTTTTCGAACTGGTTTGTACCTATGTAAATTATTTCAGAACAAAGTTGCAGTATATATATATATGGTTTGGTGTGTTTATTATGAGTTTTACTAATGTTTTAATTCAGTTTATTTATTTTATTTTATTCCCTAAATGAAATTTTAAATTTGATCTTTTTACAAGATTAATTCTTTTACAACTTGGGTAAGTTCTAACGGGATTAGTCTTAAATGTGATACCCTACAGTGGGTGTTACAGGTTGAAAGTGAAAATTTGTTATACTCTTGTGGATTATGCTCTATTTATCATCTTTTCAACCTGATTCTATTTTACTCGAATTATCCATGAACATTCTTTATTCTTTTTTTTTTTTATCTTTTTCTTGCCTTTCTTTATACCCTTGGCACTGTTACAACCAAAGGAAGACTTTTTGATTTTTGTGTTGTATGTGAACTTAGGAGTGGAGATGAGATTGATAAACAAGCCTATGGTGTTACATTATCAAGAGAAATTTGAGTGATCTCTTTGTCCTTAAACACTTGAACGATGGAAAGATGAGTGACCTCAATTGGTTGGTAAAGAGAATAGATGCAAGATAGACCCAAGCCTCTAATTATATTAAGTGCTAAATGATCTTGCTGGATTGGATTTGATTGCTGAACTTGATTGAACTATTAAATTGTAGAATTTCCCTTGATTCTTGTTTCTGGATGTTGAGTTTAATCTTGATTTTGATTCCTATTCTTTGTTTGAGGACAAGCAAAAGCTCAAGTTTGGGGAGTTAATGAACCTTTAAAATCTCATATTTTTGCAGTTCAATTTCTTGGTTTTTCATCCTCTTCTGATATTTTTTATTAAACTTTGTTCTTAAATTTCATTATATTTTTATTATTTTTAATTGTTTTCTTACTACGGGTTTTAATTACTTTTGATAAGTAAATTTACATGGAAGAAGACTGAAAAACTTTTACTAGGGGTGTCCAACGGGTCGGGTCAACCCATGAACTCGCAGATCCAACCCATAAAATGCAGGTTGGGTTGGGTTGGGTTGGGTTCGCGGGTTAGGTTGGGTTGAAAAATGCTTTAACTCACAGTATGTGCGTCGAGTAGTAGGTTGGAACACTTCTAACCCAATCCACCCACCCACCCACCTTTAAAAAAAAAAGTAGCCCAGATAGAGTGTGCGTTTTGCTTGAAAAATGTCTTTAAAGTTCGTAAATATCCTTTTTGATATAGCTAGGAACAACGTTAGACCATGTAAATATGCTAACAAGTAGAGGCCAAAGTGGGAAGAGAAAAAGACATCAAAATCCTATTCGTCTACTCTCTCTCAACTGGCCCCAGCGCAGCTAGTTGTTCTCTCTTCTCTGTAACTAGTCTCTACAACTAGTTCTTCGTAGTGCAGCCATTCTCCCAAGCTCCCAACGTTTGTACCTTGAGTCCATGACCATTGCTTCTCCTCCCACCCGATCTCCTAGTCTTATTTTGTGTCAGCACATCGACCAGTCTAATCTGCCAAAGAGTAAAGGTGGCAAAACGGCCAACTCGCCCCACCCCGCCCCGCCTTCAACCCGTCAAAATGTGGGGCGGGGCGGGATGGCCCATTTTGGAAAATGGATTGGAAGAGCCAACCCATCCCGTTTTAGGGTGAGTTGGCGGGTTGACCCGCATAAAAGAAAAAATGAGAAAAAAGTAGGTGAGTTGGTAGGTCAACCCGCCTAACCCACCTAAAAAATAAAAAAAAATGTATAAAAACAAAAAAAATCCACAAAAATTTAAAAAAATAAAAAAATAATAATTTATAGAGACTAAAAAATAAAGAAATAAAATAAAATTAGTATCATACCTATAAAAATACCACATACACAAATAAAAAGATCCATTTATAACACTTTAAAAAAAAACTCAACCCAACGGGCTAACCCGCCCCCGCCCCGCTTAACCTGCGGGTTATGCGGGGCGGGTTATGCGGGTTGAAAATTTAAAGTGGGTTGAAAACTTGAACCCAACCCGTTAAAAAATGACGGGTTGGCGGGTTAACCCAGCGGGTTGAACCCGTTTTGCCACCTCTACCAAAGAGTAAAACTCATGTTTCCATCAAATTTCTCTATATCAAACTTTGTAGTTGACATCTTTGATGCAGTACTAGAAAGCTAGAAAGCTCTTATACTAGTTTGTAGTAACAATAGCAGAAACGTGGTAAAAGATGTTAACACAAAGTAATAAGATGATAACAAAATTTACTAAAAAATGCAAAAGGAGATTATAAAAGATAGTCACAACACTCAGAACCCAAAATCCCAAAGATACACCCAAAACCTCACAAGTGTATTATAGCATACTCTTAAACATATTAGACTTTTATATAGTCACAGAAGTAGCATATTACTTGCTTAGTATACTTGTTTAATTTTGTAACTTTCTGAGTTAGTTTAGTCACTTTGCTGTAACATAATATGTGAAAAATAGCTGTTATTAGCTCAGGAAATGACTTAAACTGCTTAGTTAATGGAAATAAATATGGAGAATTTGTTTCTAGGTCACAAATGTATAGAATGTGATATGGTTAATTTTTTTAGAATTAACTGAGTTAATTTAGTATTTTTAAGTACACTGAGTGAGTGTTTAAGTACTGAATTGATGAATCACAGATATGGAAACTTTTGAAAATGGTAAAATTAGGATTGAGATGAATCTTAGGATTTATTTTAATACTTATGGAAGTTAGGAAACTTAATTTTGATAGATAGAAATATGTTTAAGAGGGAAATCCACTACTTATGAGCTGATATTGTGTGAAATAATCTTGTTCAATTAAGTTGCATGACATTTAGCATCTTAGTTGAAAATTAGCAAATTCTGCTTGCATTTATTCTCTCTATCAATTTAGTTAGATAGTGAGTTTTGAGCTTTAATAATTGGATTTTTCATAAACGAAATCCTATTTTTCTTCTGGAGTGAGATTTCTCTTGATTAATGTGCGCTAGAACTTGCTTTGATATCTTATTGAGACTTTAATGATTCACATACAAACTTGAATATGATTAAGACAATTAGGCTTAATTCTTTCTTGATTTCCAGAGTTGCATTGAGAAAATAATCCATTAGTTGCCCCATTTGAGCCTGAAATTGATTTCTTTGAATAACCAATTGAATAATCAGGTTGAATTCTTTGGAGCATCTGATGTGTTGATTGAAAAGTCATTAAGGGTTGCTTTTGTCTTCAAGGGTTTATTGTTGAAAAAAATTTAAAAAAAAAGAAGAAAAAGAAAAGGAAGAAAAAATTTGAAAAAAAATAAAAAATGGAAAAAGAAGAAGAAAGAAAAGGATTGTTGGTGAAGAATAATAAAAATATTTGGTTGAAAGTGAAAATTTGTTATACTCTTATGCATTATGCTCTATTTATCATTTTTTCAACCTGATTCTGTTTTATCTTAAATTATCCATGAACATTCTTTACTTTTTTTTATCTTTTTCTTACCATTCTTTATACCCTTGGCACTATTACAACCAAAGGAATACTTTTTGATTCTTGTGCTGTATGTAAACTTCAGAGTGGAGGTGAGATTGATAAACAAGCCTATGGTATTGCATTATCAAAAGAAATTTGAGTGATCTCTTTGTCCTTAAACACTTGAACGATGGAAAGATGAGTGACCTCAATTAGTTGGTAAAGAGAAAAGATGCAAGATAGACCCAAGCCTCTAATTGTATTAAGTGCTAAATGATATTGCTTGATTGGATTTAATTGCTGAACTTGATTGAATTATTAAATTGTAGAATTTCCCTTGATTCTTATTTCTGGATGTTGAGTTTAATCTTGATTTTGATTCCTATTCTTTGTTTGAGGACAAGCAAAAGTTCAAGTTTGGGGGAGTTGATGAACCTTTAAAATCTCATATTTTTGCGGTTCAATTTCTTGGTTTTTCATCCTCTTTTGATACTTTTTATTGAACTTTGTTCTTAAGTTTCATTATATTTTTATTATTTTTAATTGTGTTCTTACAACGGGTTTTAATTACTTTTGATAGGTAAATTTACATGGAAGAAGACTGAAAAACTTTTACTAGGGGTGTCCAGCGGGTCGGGTCAACCCACGAACTTGCGGGTTTTGACCCAATCCAACCCATAAAATACGGGTTGGGTTGGGTTCGCGGGTTGGGTTAGGTTGAAAAATGCTTCAACCCATAATGTGTGGGTCGGGTAATAGGTTGGAACACTTCCAACCCAACCTACCCACCCACCTTTAAAAAAAAAAAAATGGCCCAGATAGAGTGTGCATTTTGCTTGAAAAATGCCTTTAAGGTTCGTAAATATCCTTTCTGATATAGCTAGGAATAACGTTAGACCATGTAAATATGCTAACAAGTAGAGGCCAAAGTGGGAAGAGAAAAAGATATCAAAACCTTATTTATCTACTCTCTCTCCACTGGCCCTAGTGCAGCTAGTTGTTCTCTCTTCTCTGTAACTAGTCTCTGCAACTAGTTCTTCGTAGTGCAGCCATTCTCCCAAGCTCCCAACGTTTGTACCTTGAGTCAATGATCATTGCTTCTTCTCCTACCCGATCTCCTAGTCTTAGTGATTGTGCTATCGCTGTGAGTCCATGACCATTGCTTCTTCTCCCACCCGATCTTCCAGTTGTTCTTTATAACTAGTCATGCCCCTCTTCCCTCTTGTGGCCTTCTTAGTTTTCTGGAAACAGGTAAGCCTTCTTCCTCTGCTCTTTTCATATAAATATGGAACATAAGAGGGAGTGCAGTTGGATATAGTGCAGTTGCACTGTATGGGCAAGGAAGCTACAAGGGGCAGAGCGGGAAGTAGAGCTATGGATACGAGCAGAGTGGGTAGGCGATGAATGTAGTATCGCTGGAGAAGAAGAAGAACAATCTTGGAGTGTAGGGTTATACTTGCTAAAATGATTATCATTAATGATGTTCCATTTAAATTTGTTGAAAATGAAGGCTTTAAAAGTTTTGGTCAAGTTATACAACCTCAATTCTAAGTTCTTTCTAGACAAACTGTTGGTAGAGATGTTATGTAATTGTGTGTTTGAGACTAATTTATTATTTGAGTTATAACTAACTTTGTTTAATTTATTCCAAACGTAGTAAGACTTGTTAGTTGTTAGTTTGTTATGCACTTATTGACTTCTGGTGTTTACTTTATTTGAGATTGAGACTTATGATATTAATTTTTTAGATTTTATATTTTGAATTTTTTTTTCAAGAATTGTTTTTTCAAAAAAACAAGCCAGACCTACAGGTTCGACCCAACCCAACCCATTCTTGAGCGGGTCGGGTTGAGTGAAAAAATCTTTTTGACCTCACCTAACCCAACCCACTGCTTTGATGAGTGGGTCGGGTCCAAAAACACTACTGAACCCGCCTAACTCAACCCACGGAACCCTAATTTTTACAAGGAAGAAAAGCACAAATTCTCTCTGGTGGTTCAGCACCTCAGCGCCCAAGAAAAGCACAAATTCCCTTGAGCACTAGCACGTTAGAAAGCTTCAATTCTCTTTAGTGTCCCAATGCCTAGGCGCTGGGAAGGCAGTGCCTGAGCGCGGAATGCATGACGCAATGCATTTTTGGTTTAATAACTAAGCGCTTGAGCGCTTATAAGCTAGTGCCTAGGTGCTGGTCGGGTAACAACACATGTTATTTTTCATAAATAGGATAGTTATGCCATAATTTAAGGAGAACAAAGAAGATCGCCAATCATGAGAGACATTTTTGTGATGACAGACTCTGAGAGGAAAATCAGAAGAAAGAATTCCTACGAATCCTTGGGGGACTTGAAGGATTGAAGATCATAATCACCGTAAAAAGGGATTCTGATTTCTCTTTCTCTCTAATTTTTCCCTTTCTTTGAGTTTTCTTTCTATGGATTTGTATTGTGATATGAGTTTGTTTGTTTTGAACATAAGTAGCTAAATCTATAGTTAGGGCTATGAGTGATCTTGTTTCCCTAATTAATTAGGTTTGATCTCAAATTTGATTAAGGTAATTTCTTTTAGGGTTTATTATATTGCTTGTATTCTTGTTAGAACTAGATCTCTTTTGGCATGTTTTAATTCATTGTTTGATCGGTGACCATCCGCCCTCAATGAGTGGACCTATATGATAAACCTAGGATTATATTGGTGAATAACTAAACATTAATTGATTCTACCAATAGAATTAATGATTATGTTAGTTCATCTATTGGATTTGGGCTTAATGCATTTCTAATTAATTCAACTAAATGACCAAATAGGTGATTTAATTTAAGAATAGAATATTGTTTCATCCATAATCATTAGGATTCGATAGTAATTAAGAGAATATTGTCAAAAGAATTACCTTACATCATAAATGAGTGAAAATCTGATTTATTGAATACAAATGAACTTTGCGCCCTAGTTTCTCCCTATTTGATTATCTCTACATTGTTTAACTATCCATTATTATTCTTGATTTATCTTCTGATTTTACTTTGAATTTCTCTTACCCTTTCGATTGTTTAAATAATCAAGAGTTTTAAGAATCTAGTAATTACCACTTATTCGTCGTGGGATCTACAACTAGGTCTCAAGTCCTTTATTACTTTGGGATAAAGTGTACTTACTCTTAGTGTATTTTACGTATATCAAGCTTATAATAGTACATCCCAAAAGGATGTATAAATTTCTAGGAAGTCTTCTGGCTTTCATTACAAGAAGAGTGCCTCAAGAAATCTTCATAAAGCCATTTTCTAAAATGATTTTACATCCTTGATTTTCTAGAACACCAAGAGATATGAGATTCTTAAAGAAGTTAGGTATGTGCCTAAAATCTATTAATGTTCTTATGACCCTATCATGCATCTTGATTTGAACAGTGCCTTTGCCAACAATCTTGTATGGCTTATTATTTACCATCAAGACAATTCCACTTGATGATGATTTGTAAATGGAAAACCAATCTTTGCTATAACATATATGGAAAGAGCACCTAGAATCCAAGAGCCATTCTTTGTCAGTTCTGAATCGATCATTAGTAACTAATCTATAGGATTAACCTTCATCTTCTGCAAAATTGGCTTATGCATAATGATCTTGTTGCCTTTGATCTTTCTTATTTTTCTGCTCACTCTCCTTCTTTAACCTCCAGCATTTAGTCTTAACATGCCATCTTTATTTGCAATAGTTATAGGTCTTATCTTTATTTCAAGATCTAGATCTACCTTTCTTACCACTATAACTGCTCAAACCTCGTTCATAACTACTCCCTCTTGTAAACAAACCAGAACCTTGTTCTTCGCAATTTGAGAAATTTAGCTCATTATTAAGCTTTTCTTTACTGATCAAAGATGTCTTGACTTTTTCAATATCAACATCTTCATGGCTACCATAAATGATAATCTCCCTAAAGGTTCTATAAGAGGGCAGGAGCGAGCTTAACAATAATATGCCTTGATCTTCACTTGAAATCTTGACGTCCATTTTAGACAAATTAGTATCAAGTGAGTTGAACATATTAACATGTGCCTTGATGGATGTGCCTCACCAATCAATTTGCGACAAATTTTTTCAAATATAATTCTTCTAGCTTGAGCCAAAGAGCCGTAGTTGTATCTATGCTCAACACTTCTTGAAGAACATCATTAGTTAAGCTCAATCAAATGGTGGATAAGGATTTCTCATCCAATTGTTCCCAATCTTCATCGGACATGGTTAGGGACTTTTTCTCCTTCCAAAAGATAGCCTTTTTCAAATTATTTTGTGTCAGCACATCGAGCAGTCTAATCTGCCAAAGAGTAAAACTCATGTTTCCATCGAATTTCTCTATATCAAACTTTGTAGTTGACATCTTTGATGCAGTACTAGAAAGCTAGAAACCTTTTATACCAGTTTGTAGTAACAATAGCAGAAACATGGTAAAAGATGTTACATGGTAAAAGATGTTAACACGAAGTAATAAGATGATAACAAAATTTACTAAGAAATGTAAAAGGAGATTATAAAAGATGGTCACAACACTCAGAACCCAAAATCCCAAAGATACACCCAAAACCTCACAAGTGTATTATAACATACTCTTAAACATATTAGACTTATATATAGTTACAGAAGTAGCATATTACTTACTTAGCATGCTTGTTTAATTTTGTAATTTTTTGAGTTAGTTTATTCACTTAGTAACATAATATGTGAAAAATAGTTGTTATTAGCTCAAGAAATGACTTAAACTGCTTAGTTAGTGGAAATAAATATAAAAAATTTGTCTCTAGGTCACAAATGTATAGAATGCGATATGGTTAATTTTTTAGAGTTAATTTGGTATTTTTAAGTAAACTGAGTGAGTGTTTAAGTATTGAATTGATGAATCACAGATATGGAAACTTATGAAATGGTGAAATTAGGATTGAGATGAATTTTAAGATTTATTTTAATGCTTATAGAAGTTAGGAAACTTAATTTCGATAGATAGAAATATATTTAAGAGGGGAATCCACTACTCATGAGATGATATTGTGTGAAGTAATGTTGTTCAATTAAGTTGAGTGACATTTAGCATCTTAGTTGAAAATTAGCAAATTCTACTTGCATTTATTCTCTCTATCAACTTAGTCAGATAGTGAGTTTTGAGTTTTAATAATTGGATTTTTCATAGACGAAATCTTATTTTTCTTCTAGAGTGAGATTTCTCTTGATTAATGTGCACTAGAACTTGCTTTGATATCTTATTGAGACTTTAATGATTCACATACAAACTTGAATATAATTTAGGCAATTAGGCTTAATTCTTTCTTGATTTCCAGAGTTGCATTGAGAAAATAATCCATTAGTTGTCCCATTTGAACCTGAAATTAATTTCTTTGAATACCCAATTGAATAATCAGGTTGAATTCTTTGGAGCATCTGATGTGTTGATTGAAAAGTCATTAAAGGTTGCTTTTGTCTTCAAGGGTTTATTGTTGAAAAAAATTTAAAAAAAAAGAAAAGAAAAGAAAGAAAAAAAATGAAAAAAAAGAAAAAATAGAAAAAGAAGAAGTAAGAAAAGGATTGTTGGTGAAGAATAATAAAAATAATTAGTTAAAAGTGAAAATTTGTTATACTTTTGTACATTATGCTCTATTTATCATCTTTTCAACCTAATTCTGTTTTATCTCGAATTATCCATGAACATTCTTTACTTTTTTTAATCTTTTTCTTACATTTCTTTATACCCTTGGCACTATTACAACCAAAGGAAGACTTTTTGATTCTTGTGTTGTATGTGAACTTAGGAGTGTAGATGAGATTGATAAACAAACTTATAGTATTGCACTATCAAGAGAAATTTGAGTGATCTCTTTGTCCTTAAAAACTTGAACGATGGAAAGATGAGTGACCACAATTGGTTGGTAAAGAGAAAAGATGCAAGATAGACCCAAGCCTCTAATTGTATTAAGTGCTAAATGATCTTATTTGATTGGATTTAATTGCTGAAATTGATTGAATTATTAAATTGTAGAATTTCCCTTAATTCTTGTTTCTGGATGTTGAGTTTAATCTTGATTTTGATTCCTATTCTTTGTTTGAGGACAAGCAAATGTTCAAGTTTGGGGGAGTTGATGAGCCTTTAAAATCTCATATTTTTGCAGTTCAATTTCATAGTTTTTCATCATCTTCTAATATTTTTTATTGAATTTTGTTCTTAAGTTTCATTATATTTTTATTATTTATAATTGTGTTCTTACTATGGGTTTTAATTACTTTTGATAGGTAAATTTTCATGGAAGAAGACTGGAAAACTTTTACTAGGGGTGTCCAGTGGGTTTGGTCAACCCACGAACTCGCGGGTTTTGACCCAATCCAACCCTTAAAATGGGGGTTGTGTTCGCGGGTTAGGTTGGGTTGAAAAATGCTTCAACTCACAGTGTGAGTCAGGTAGTAGGTTGGAACACTTCCAACCTAACCCACCCACCCACCTTTAAAAAAAGAAGTGGCACTAATAGAGTGTGCGTTTTGCTTGAAAAATGTCTTTAAGGTTCGTAAATATCATTTTTGATATAGCTAGGAACAACGTTAGACTGTGTAAATATGCTAACAAGTAGAGGCCAAAGTGGGAAGAGAAAAAGACATCAAAACCCTATTTATCTACTCTCTCTCAACTGGCCCCAGCGTAGCTAGTTGTTCTCTCTTCTCTGCAACTAGTCTCTGCAACTAGTTCTTCGCAGTGCAGCAATTCTCCCATGCTCCCAATGTTTGTACCTTGAGTCAATGACCATTGCTTCTTCTCCCACCTGATCTCCTAGTCTTAGTGATTGTGCTATCGCTGTGAGTCCATGACCATTGCTTCTTCTCCTACCCGATCTCGCAGTTGTTCTTTGTAACTAGTCACGCCCTCTTCCCTCTTGCGGCCTTTTCAGTTTTCTGCCAGCAGGTATACCTTCTTCCTCTGCTATTTTCATATAAATATGGAACATAAGAGTGAGTGCAGTTGGGTATAGTGCAATTGCACTGTACGGGCAAGGAAGCTACAGGGGGCAGAGCGGGATGTAGAGCTATGGGTATGAGCAGAGTGGGTAGGCGATGAATGTAGTATCGCTAAAGAAGAAGAAGAGCAAGCTTGGAGTGTACGATTACACTTGCTAAATTGATTATCATTAATGATGTTCCATTTAAATTTGTTGAAAATAAAGGCTTTAAAAGTTTTGGTCAAGTTATGCAACCTCAATTCTAAGTTCTTTCTAGATAAACTATTGGTAGAGATGTTATGCAATTGTATGTGTTTGAGACTAATTTGTTATTTGAGTTATGACTAATTTTGTTTAATTTATTCCAAACTTAGTAAGACTTGTTAGTTGTTAATTTGTTATGCACTTATTGACTTATGGTGTTTACTTTATTTGAGATTGAAACTTATGATATTAATTTGTTAGATTTTATATTTTGAATTTTTTTTCAAGAATTATTTTTTCAAAATAACAAGCCAGACCCACAGGTTCGACCCAACCCAACCTATTCTTGAGTGGGTCGGGTTGAGTGAAAAAATCTTTTTGACCTCACCCAACCCAACCTACTACTTTGATGAGTGGGTCGGGTCCAAAAACACTACTGAACCCGCCTAACTCAACCCACGGAACCCCAAATTTTACAAGGAAGAAAAGCACAAATTCTCTCTGGTGGTTCAGCACCTCAGCGCCCAAGAAAAGCACAAATTCCCTTGAGCACTAGCACTTCAGAAAGCTTCAATTCTCTTTAATGTCCCAATGCCTAGGCATTGGGAAGGCAGTGCCTGAGCACGGAATGCATGATGCAATGCATTTTTGGTTTAATAACTCAGCGCTTGAGTGCTTATAAGCCAGTGCCTAGGCGCTGGTCGGGTAACAACACACATTATTTTTCATAAATAGGATAGTTATGCCATAATTTAAGGAGAGCAAAGAAAGTCGCCAATCATGAGAGACATTTTTGTGATGACAGACTTTGAGAGGCAAATCAGAAGAAAGAATTCCTACGAATCCTTAGAGGACTTAAAGGATTGAAGATCATAATCACCGTAAAAAGGGGTTTTGATTTCTCTTTCTCTCTAGTTTTTCCCTTTCGTTGAGTTTTCTTTCTATGGATTTGTACTGTGATATGAGTTTGTTTATTTTGAACATGAGTAGCTAAATCCATAGTTAGGGCTATGAGTGATCTTGTTTTCTTAATTAATTAGGTTTGATCTTGAATTTGATTTTAGGGTTTATTATATTGCTTGTATTCTTGTCAGAACTTGATCTCTTTTGACATGTTTTAATTCATTGTTTGACCGGTGACCATCCGTACTCAATGAGTGGACCTATATGATAAACCTAGGATTATAGTGGTGAATAACCAAACATTAATTCATTCTACCAGTAGAATTAATGATTATGTTAGTTCATCTATTGAATTGAGGGTTAATGCATTTCTAATTAATTCAACTAAATGACCAAATATGTGATTTAATTTAGGAATAGAATATTGTTTCATCCATGATCATTGGGATTCGATAGCAATTAAGATAATATTGTCAAAAGAATTACTTTACATCATAAATGAGTGAAATTTTGATTTATTGGATACAAGTGAACCTTGCGCTCTAGTTTCTCCCTATTTGATTATCTCTACATTGTTTAACTATCCATTATTCTTCTTAATTTGTTTTCTGATTTTACTTTTGAATTTCTCTTACCCTTTCGATTGTCCAAATAACCAAGAGTTTTAAGAATCTAGTAATTACCACTTATTCCTCGTGGGATCTACAACTAGGTCTTAAGTCCTTTATTACTTTGGGATAGATTACACTTGCTCTTAGTGTATTTTACACATATCAAGCCTATAATAGTACATCCCAAAAGGATGTATAAATTTGTAGGAAGTCTTTTGGCTTTCATTACAAGAAGAGCACCTCAAGAAATCTTCATAAAGCCATTTTCTAAAATGATTTTGCATCTTTGATTTTCTAAGACACCAAGAGATATGAGATTCTTAAAGAAGTTAGGTATGTGCCTAAAATCTCTTAATGTTCTGATGACCCTATCATGCATCTTGATTTGAACAGTACCTTTGCCAACAATCTTGTATGGCTCATTATTTACCATTGAGACAATCCCACTTGATGATGATTTATAAATGGAAAACCAATCTTTGCTATGACATATATGGAAAGAGCACCCATAATCCAAGAGCCATTCTTTGTCAGTTCTGAATCAATCATCAGTAACTAATCCATAGGATTAACCTTCATCCTCTGCAAAATTAGCTTATGCATAATGATCTTGTTGCTTTTGATCTTTCTTATTTTTCTGCTCACTCTCCTTCTTTAACCTCCAACATTTAGTCTTGACATGCCATCTTTGTTTGCAATAGTTATAGGTCTTATCTTTATTTCAAGATCTAGATCTACCTTTCTTGCCACTATAACTGCTCAAACCTCATTCATAACTACTCCCTCTTGTAAATAAACCAGAACCTTATTCTTCGCAATTTGAGAAATTTAGCTCAATATCAAGCTTTTCTTTACTAGTCAAAGATGTCTTGACCTTTTCAATATCAATATCTTCATGGCTACCATAAATGATAATCTCCCTAAAGGTTCTATAAGAGGGCAGGAGTGAGCTTAACAATAATATGGCTTGATCTTCACTTGAAACCTTGACGTCCATTTTGGACAAATCAGTATCAAGTGAGTTGAACATATTAACATGTGCCTTAATGGATGTGCCTCACCAATCGATTTGCGACAAATTTTGTCAAATATAATTCTTCTAGCTTGAGCCAGAGAGTAATAGTTGTATCTATGCTCAATACTTCTTGAAGAACATCATTAGTTATGCTCAATCGAATGGTGGATAAGGATTTCTCATCCAATTGTTCCCAATCTTCATCGGACATGGTTGGGGACTTTTTCTTCTTCCAAAATATAGCCTTTTTCAAATTATTTTGTGTCAACACATCGAGCAGTCTAATCTGCCAAAGAGTAAAACTCATGTTTCCATTGAATTTCTCTATATCAAACTTTGTAGTTGACATCTTTGATGCAGTACTAGAAAGCTAGAAAGCTCTTATACCAGTTTGTAGTAACAATAGCAGAAACGTGGTAAAAGACATTAACACGAAGTAATAAGATAGTAACAAAATTTACTAAGAAATGTAAAAGGAGATTATAAAAGATGGTCACAACACTCAGAACCCAAAATCCCAAAGATACACCCAAAACCTCACAAGTGTATTATAGCATATTCTTAAAATATTAGACTTATATAAAGTTACAGAAGTAGCATATTACTTGCTTAGCATACTTGTTTATTTTTGTAACTTTCTGAGTTAGTTTAGTCACTTTGCTGTAACATAATATGTGAAAAATAGCTGTTATTAGCTCAGGAAATGACTTAAACTGCTTAGTTAATGGAAATAAATATGGAGAATTTGTCTCTAGGTCACAAATGTATAGAATGTGATATGATTAATTTTTTAGAATTAACTGAGTTAATTTGGTATTTTTAAGTGCACTGAGTGAGTGTTTAAATACTGGATTGATGAATCACAGATATGAAAACTTTTGAAAATGGTGAAATTAGGATTGAGATGAATCTTAAGATTTATTTTAATGCTTATGGAAGTTAGGAAACTTAATTCTGATAGATTAAAGTATTCCTAAGAAATATAATGTTTCTGTAAAAATATCTCATGGCCTTAAGTCTTCTACGGTTCCAGCCTACGTCTTTGACCTTTTTTTTTATATTTTCTCTTGTTCTCACTCTCATCTCTCATGTTTCAGCAACAAAGAGAGAAAGGAAAGCTAAGAAAAAGAAAAAAAAGGAAGAGGAGGAGAAGGAGGAAGAGGAAAGGAAGAGGAAAGCTAAAGGCAAATCACAAGCTTGATCATCATCCTTACTACAAGAGGTAGGGGTTCTTGTTCTTAACTCTAAACTTTGCTTTTCCTTCACTTCATGCTTGAGTGAATGCATGTTGGGTTAGAAAAATGGGGTTTTTTTTTTATTATTATGGTTTATCCATGATTTGGGATGGTAGAATTGGTTGAGAACATATATGGTGGCTATTTTAAAACTTGGTTGCATCCTTGAAACCTCATATCCATGGGTTGAGAAAATAGGTATTTGTGAATGATTGGTTTGGATCATTTCCTATGAGATGATGTGTTGATAGGGTGTATGATAGTTTCCTTGTGCTAGTTACCATGAATAGTGTTGGGGAACACTTAGAACCTGATTTTGGGGGTTCAAATCTGGTTTAGAAGCCAACAGAATAGTAGATGAAGTTCCAAGTACTGGGCGCCTAGATTTTGGCCGCTTAATTACTGATGGGTAGAGAGTTTCTGCATGTAGGGCGCTCAAGCGACCAGGTTATGAGTGCCTAAGCGCCCAAGGCCAGGAGGTTCTGGAGGTCAGCGATTAGTCGCTCAAGCGATGACAGATGAAACAGGGAAGTGTTTCTGACATGGAGCACCTAGGCTGAGAAAGTGAGCGCCTAAGCACCCAAACACATAAGCTTCCAAGGTTTTTATCTTGGGAAATTGGAGTTCCCTACTCATTGGGATCCCCTATATATGCCTTTTAAAGTGTGTTAAGACACTATTAGAGGTATTTCATAGAAGAAATAACTGCCTTGCATATATGGGATTTTTGGGTGAAACCCTGGGCATCCAAAGTGTTGTGGAATGCCATAAGATAGTGTCAAGAACCTTAAGTAACATGAGGTTGTTTGAAATCACTTGAGAAGTGATAGGGTGAGGTACTAGATACAAGAATGCTATTGACATGGATTTTGTTACTTATGTGATAAGTTGAGCTAGAGTCTTAAGTTACTAGTGTTACTTTTTCACTTGGTTGTTGTGAACCTTGTGATGTTTCAAATATGATTTGAAAATATCTTTGTATGTTTTTAAACTTGCTATTCCTACATATTGTGACTTTATATAGTGTGCACAACTATTTGGCCAGAGAATAAGGATTAGTCCTAAATTCTCATAGCTAAAGAGCTATTATGGTCAGGGTTACCGGTACATGGGGCGGTAACAGTACTCTTACTATTGTAAGAGGAAGGAATCCACCGATGACCAGGTAGTGTAAGGCTCTTGTGCCTATCTTACTCAGATAAATACAAGGGAACACGGTTCCCAGGAATAAGTGAGTATCATGTGTTTTCTAAAACAAAAACCTGCACAAGCATTGTACAAGCATACTTTTAGGACATTTCTTAGGCATAATCATATGACATATTATACATTGCATTATTGGACAATTGTATGGGCAGTTGTCTCTCTTATGAGGATCGAAGTGTGATAGGGTTATGCTTTGCTTTATGAGTATTACATATTGAGTATGTATATATTCTTATAGTGATGAGTAGAGTCTCATTTATCTATTGCAAACATAATATGTTGTTGTTGATAGTTCTATTCATAGAATTTGGTTAATGGTGTGATGATTAAACCTTATTTTGTAATTGAATGAACTTACTGCCTCAGGAAGAGAAATGACTATTTTTGGCTTATGCCACCTTTCTAATTATTTTGTGAATAACTTGTTTCCCCCCCAAAGTAGCTGGACTTATTATGATGGCATGTTTTAAAATGATTATTGAGAATTGTGAATTCTCACCCCGTTTACTTGTTTCCATGATAAATCTAGTTCAAAAATCTTTCAAGAGGAAGAAGAAGAAGCAAAAGACTTAGATTAGTTTATTATGTTTCTTTTGACACCAAGCATGTATTTACTTATATTGCTTTGAGTTTATGTAAAGTTTGTATATAACAATGAGCCCTTTGGTCGCCAATGATGTATATATTTAACTTTTCTTCCATCTTGGCTCTCTACAATAACATGTGTAGTTATTATGGATTACTTCATCATATTCTTAAAGTGGAAGTGACATACTTAACTTTCTTTACTCTGGTATACTACGAATATAATTAGGGTTAGGGTGTTACATGTATACTCTCAAAGTACTCTTTCTATGAGCAACTCTTTATAAACTCAGAACTCCAAATAGAGAGCAAGTAGAATACAAAGTTAGTGGAGAGATTGAAAAATGGGATGCTTTAGAATGAATTCTATGACATATATTTATAGGTGAGGAAAGCTTGCCTTGATATTTCTTAACCACACAATTGCTTGGTTAATAATGAACCCATGTAACACTAATGTACATGGTCAAAAGTCAAATCACCACACAAGAAAAATTACTTGGCTACAAGGTGATAATCAAGACACATCAACATGAACTAAAAAAGCTCCACAGACCATGCTATCATTCTCCTAACAAGCTCGAGTTTATGTAATACTTGTTTGATAGGTTGGTTTATCCTCACCATAATGGGGTGGCATTGAAAGTATTGTCTCAACCTCCTAGCCAACATAAGTTGTGCAAAGGCTAGTAGCTTCTCAATTTTCTGTTAGTAGAGTTCAGGTCCTTGCAATACTTCACTCACAAAGTAAATGGGCTTTTGGCCTTTCTCTATTTGCCAAATAAGGATCGAACTAACAGCTTCTTCCCCAATCAATAAATAAAGGTACAAAAATTATCTAACATTCATCCTGGTCAAAATGGGATAAGTGCAGAGTGCAAGCTTCAAGTTCTGGAAAGCTTCTTCACACTTTGATTTCCACACGTAGTATTTTCCCTTCTTTAAGAGTTTGAAGAAGGGTAGAGCTTTCTGTGCTAGTTTGGAGACGAATCTAGGGAGCACCACCATCTGTCCTTTAAGCTGCTGAATTTTCTTTATTATGGTGGGGCCCTACATGTCAATGATGGCCTATCATTTGTTTGGGTTGGCCTTTGTCCCCTATGGGCTAGCATGAACTCCAAGAATTTTCAAGCTTGGACCTCGAATGAACATTTTTCTTGATTTAGTCTCATGTAATGCTTCTGCAACTACGCAAAGACCTCTATGAGGTCGGAGGCATGATCACTCATGGTTAGGGTCTTGAAAATCATATCATCTATATACACTTCTATCACCTTTTCAATTTGCCTTTTAAAAACCTTGTTCATTATCCTTTGGTAAGTGGCCCCTGCATTCTTTAACCGAAAGGGCATCACCTTGTAGCAATAACTCGCCCTCTTTGTGATAAAATTTATTTTTTCCTCATCTTTCAGGTGCATTAAGATTTGGTCGTATCTTGAGTATACATCCATGAAAGATAAGTACTTGTAGCTAGAAGTGTCATCTACTAACTTGTTAATATTTGGCAAAGGATAAGGGTCCTTGAGGTGGGCTTTATTGAGGTCCATGTAGTCAACACACATTCGCCATTTCCCCCAAGACTTCTTAACTAAGACCGCATTTGAGAGCCAAGTGGTGTAGGTCACTTCCATTACGAATCTAGCACTGAGAAGTTCTTTGACCTACTCTTCTATAGCCTTTTGGCATTCTAACCTTATATTTCATTTTTTCTGTGATACTAGTTTTTGGGAGAGATTGATAACCAGTGACAGATAAAATTGTAGTCTAGGCTAGGTATGTCCTCCGTAGTCTAGGTGAAAACATCTTTATTATCCTGCATGAAGGATGTCATCTTTCTCCTTTCCTCATCTAAGAGGCCCAACCCAATCTTAGAGACTTAGTTTGGACTTGGTCCAAGTTGGACTTCAATTAGCTGACCATTAGGTTGTGGCCTCTTTTCCCTTATCTCACTATGAACGTCAAGTTTAGCCATCATCGTGAGTTGGGATTCTTTCCCATGAGGTGTTTTCCCTTATCTTAATGTATCCCTATGGTTGCATTTTTCCTCCTGAAAAACCTATCAAGTTAGTATCAAAGGACTTCAAGTCGGGCAAAGGGAGCTCGTGGTTACGAAAGTAATCTGTGAGCAAGATGTCCATGAAACTACTTTGGTCCACAAAGATCCTTTTGACCCTTGTGGTGGCCATTATCCCTATGATGACCATTGGATCATCATGGCCTAGGATTACCTTTTAGCGTCTTCATCTGTGAAACTTATGATTGGGTTGCTCTGGCATCCGTTGCTTTTCTTGAAGGCTAGGCAAGAAGATACGTTGAGCACCTCCCTCAATTGCTTTTTCGTTGTAGACTTTGACTACTCACCACTAGCGAAACCTCCTAAGATGGTATTGATTCTCCTTTTGACCTCATTATCATGCCTTTCTTGTCGAGAACCCTACCATACAAGATGGGAATGCTCTCGAGGTGGTGAGTGGTCCTTCGAAGATAGTGTCCATCTAGACAGGCTATTACTTCTTTTTCTTTCCTCTCTCCTCTGATTCCTTAGGGGTTATTGTCTCTGGACCTTTGAACATAGTTCTTAAAGTAACCCATAATATCAAAGTCTTGATGGCATCTCAGAGATCGACGCACTTCTCCATGCTATATCCGTATGCATGATGGTAATGTCAACATTTGGACTTGTCAATCTATCCTCGAGGCCTTAGTGTCTTAGGCTTGGAGAGTTCAGAGATATCCGTATAATATACCTCCTCAAGAATTTTACTTTGGGAAGCCTTGAGAGGGGTGTAGTCATTGAATTTTTCCTATGGTGGTCCCCTTAGTGCATTCCTAGGGCCTTTTACCTCAGACTCCTTTTCCTTCCTCTGAGGTGTCTCTGACTCTCGATGTGCTTCACTCTTCGCATTCAACACCTCCTCCATGTTAATATGCTTCTCCAAATGGCTTTTCAGCTCATCAAGGGTCTTTTTGCAAGCAATTTGGTGAAATCTCCAAGACGGAGTCCTCCTAAATTGTGTGCATGGCTATTGCAGGGTTCAAGTCTCGAATCTCTAGGGATTCCTTGTTGAATCTGGTCATGTAGTTCCAAAGTGACTCATCCTTATTCTGCCTAAAATTCAGGAGGCTCGTCGAGGTCTTAGGCTGAGCCTTGCTTGTAGTGAAGTGAGACAAGAAACTCGAGGCAAACTTAGAGGTATCATTTATGGATTGGGGAGGAAGAGAAAGGACCATTTTAGGGCCACATTCTTTTGCGTTCTAGTGAAAGCTTGACATATTATGAAGTCGATTTCCCCCACAAGCAACATGGATGATCTGAAGGCATCCAAGTGCTCGCGAGGATCCATAATCCCATCATATGCCTCAATGGCGGGAACCTTAAATCCTTTTAGCAACTCCCATAATGAAGTCGAAGAACAAATGATTGAATTAGTAATGGGCCCTTTCGTGCAAGGAGTCTAAAGCCATGGAAGGTTCATGACTTCTTTGCAGTTCCCGGATAACTGGGGCTGTCTTTACAATCGAGGTCCGAAATCCATGCATGCTTCTAGCTTATTCTCAGCCACTTGCTCCCAGTTCATCATGTAGATAAGGTTTGTGATCTATTGCTATTGCGTGGTCAGCATATGATACAACTCCTAGTTGGTTGGGTTTGGACGTATTGAAGTTCCTGCACCTTCAGGGGGAGGAACTGATGTTAGAACTGGTGGAAGTTGTTGAATGGCATGTTGCACGCTTAGTCACAAAATGCATACCAAGGGTGGATTGTGACCTATTGTGAGCTTGGATTACTATCACGGAGGTTTCTACTCCATCTCGCAGCTATTCTTGATTGGTGGTTGCTGCTAATCTTGATTGGTGGTTGCTCTTCAACGTGTATTTACCTTAGAGAATGTGGGAATAACAATTTATTGTATTCCCACTTACTGGGCCAATATTCTGTCTTGTTGGAAGAGAAGGTTGCAATACCAACCTACTTCCATATTTTTAAAATCTAAAATTTATTAGTATTTGAGTTATGAAATTTTTTATTCTTTAGAAATTATCGTCACTTAAAAAACATGTACAGAGCATTTCTTTTCTCTTCTACATGTATTTACCTTAGAGAATGTGGGAATAACAATTTATCGTATTCCCACTTACTGCGCCAATATTCTGTCTTGTTGGAAGAGAAGGTTGCAATACCTACCTACTTCCATATTTTTAAAATCTAAAATTTATTAGTATTTGAGTTATGAAATTTTTTATTCTTTAGAAATTATCGTCACTTAAAAAACATGTACAGAACATTTCTTTTCTCTATCTTTTATTTTTTTCCTTTTCGAGTGTTTGACGTTTCAATGAATTTCCTGAATGGCTCTATTTTCTTTTAACTGTTTGAATGGCTCAATATATTCAAACAAAAAAGACATTTATTTCATTATTTCAAAATTATGAATCAATTAAGTAGCAGTTATAAACTTTGAAGTACATTCATCTGCAATCTATTTCCTTGTGTTCAGACCATGTGCTTCTATTTTGAATTTTTTTTAGAAGAAATTATATTCAAAATTAAAATTATCCACTGCATTTTAAATCTTAAAAAATATTGCAATTGCTCTAATTCCATTTTACAAAGAGGAATTCCATTGTGGAAACTGGAAAAACAAGCAAGCTCATGATCCTCCTCACACTAACAAAGTAAACAATAGAGGAAGACACGTATAACTATCTCCAAATTTTCATATTACAAGCTACACATTTAAAGTAGCATTAACAAGTTTCCTATGTAGAAACCATTGCGCTACGAAGTTCAACTAGTGCCACTGCTTCATTAATCGCATCCATCACTTCTAGCTTTCCCCTACTCACAGCTTCATCCACTGGAGTCCTCTCGTGACTGAAAAGTTGCATTGTTAAAATAGGTGCAGTATAAGAAACTCCAGACACATTTTAAAATGCTTCAGACTCAAGTAATATAACATACCTGTTTAAAACACTGACATTAGCTCCAGCCATGATTAATTTCTTCACAACCTGAACAGTAATTGCCTGTTAAAGAAAACCATGACCTGTGAAATAATAAGGGATTTCCTTAGAAGAACACAGTATTTACCTCAACATGCCCATTGAGACAAGCCCAATGAAGAGGCGTATTCTTTTCCTCATTTGGTGCATTAAGATCCTGTTCACACAAAGACAAGCTTTAAAACCCCTATGCTATGTTTGGATGTGTTTTTAAGTGAGCCAGGAGTGATGAAAACGGAAAGAAAGGAGAGGGAAAGGGTGGAAGGAAGTGGAGGGGAGTTATTTCCCCTCGTTTCGATGTATAAGTGAGGGAGGGGGCAAATGAGAGTTATCTTCCTCTATTTAATTTAAAATAAAACCTTTTTCCTCTTCTTTTCCCCCAATTTGATTCACTTTTCGCAATGGAGTCTCTATATTGGTCTACTTCTCCCTTGATCAAACCACCTTGAGCGAATTTCCATCATCTTCTCCTCAATAGGTTTTGCTCCAAGTTCCTTTTGGATACACTTGTCCCTAATCTTATCTTTTTCTTATATGTCCACTCACACGTCGGCGTTAGTACTGCCACCAAAATGTTTTTAAGAGTTGATGCAGTCTTATATGTGCATCTCTAACTGATGATCTAACTTATCTAACTTCACGGTTCAATATTTTTTTCTAAATATTGCTTTTAGGTCCAAAAACTACAAACTATTTCCTTACCCAAGAAATACCAATACAATTAATATCCATGGTTTGGAATAACCACACTCACTAGTGCTTGTGCCACCCGGGTGGGAAAAAAAGGAAGGGGGGGGGGGGGGGAGGCAGGGAGCAAGGAAAACCACCTCTTGGTTCAATGTGCTAAGAGAAGAAACCTAGGTATATATACGAACTGAAGAACATAATTGTTGCTCCCATCCACAGCTCGGTCTTAAAACTTAATTTTTCAAGCAATGTAGATAAATGCTATAGCAACATGCCATAAAGGAGTGACCTTCAAATCAATCAAAGATGGATGCTCCAAAGTTATCCAGCTGTAAACATGATAATTTTCTAGTTTATATAGGATGGATGATATGGATTTATCAAAATACTAAATAAGATGACTGTATAAAGAGTGCGTGACTACTGTCAAATAGAGTAAAATATATAAAAATAATAATAATAATAACAGTAATAAAATTAGAAAGCAAATCATGTCCCGTGAAGTGGAACCTTTACTCTTATCAAAAGTTCTTCAGTTTCTCCTACACCAAAAGCCTACACAAGTCATAAGGTATGAACTATGGCTTGAGTCAATAGGAAATACACTGTAATTTAAGTCAACAGTTAAAGCCTTCAGTGATTTTATGTGTGGTACAGATATTGAAATTCTTTTAACTCCAGCAATTAAGTATATATATGTGATATCTACCCTGTTTGGACGATTGGCCGGTTGGTTCATGTATCATTGCTTTTAGAGTTTTAACTCTTGTTTATTTTCTAAGACTTGATTAGCTTGGTTTCTAAGCCTAAATTAATGTACTATTAGTGTACAATTGTTCCCTAATCCCTTATATATACTACCATGTTGTAATCATTCAAAAAGAGGAAAAATACAATATTTTCTACATGGTATCAGAGCGGTTCTTTCTTGTGATCGCCTTTGTTTCTCCTTCACTCTGAAACCTCTATATTTTTACTCTGCCTTGCCCTGTTAATCATTTGGCCTTACATTGTCAACGATACCAACCTTCATCGTTGGATATTTCTGTTTGAAATACTTTAGGCCTTAATTGCCTAGAGAGCAAAGATATGGAGATTATTCGATCTCAACAGTCTAGAGGGTCACAAGGTGCATCAACATAACAAGAACTAGCCAGTCTCAACCAAGAAGAGATTGAGAGGGTGAGATCACTCATTAGCAACCTTGAGAAGCCTTTAGGTACTTGTTATTTGACATATTCAGGTAAGTTTCCTCTTTCAATTGGACTACGTGTCTCGAGTATAACCTTTACCAATTCCTGGATTTTAGACTCAGAAGCTACTGATCATATGACCCACACATCCAATAATTTTTCCACCTATTCTCCTTGTCCAAGCAGTAAGAAAATAGCCACTGCTATTGGGTCTTTGACCACTATTGCAGGCATAGGGGACGTCAAAATTAGTCCATTAGTAATATCTTAAAAAATGTTCTTTATGTCCCTAGACTATCCACAAACCTTGTCTCTATACACAAACTCACTCAAGACTTAGGCTGCACTGTGATTTTTCACAACAATTATTGTGTTTTTTCAGAACAAGGATTCGGGTAGGATGATTGGATGTACTAGGGAACATGACGGCCTCTACTATCATGAAACACCAATGGAGAACAGATTGCACCATTCCTTCAATTCAAAATTTGTTTCAATCAATAAAGAAAAGATTTGGTTTCACCACAACAGACTTGGACATCCATCCTTTAGAATTATTAAAATCCATTTCCCCTCTTTATTTAGAGGTCTAGGTATTGAAAATTTCCATTGTGAAGTGTGTGAGCTTGCTAAACACAAACGTGTAGCCTTTCCAATTGGTAATAAATGCAATTTTGTTCCGTTTTACCTCATTCACAGTGACATTTAAGGTCCATCTACCATTCCTAATGTTTCTGAGGCAAGATGGTTTGTCTCCTTTATTGATGAATGCACTCGTGTTACTTGGATTTTCGTGATCAAACACAAATTTGATGTCAGTACTGTCCTTCCAAATTTCCGTTGTATGAAAAAAATCAATTTGGGGTTACTGTCAAAAGATTTAGATCAGATCATGCAAGGAATTATTTAATCAAACCCTTAACCCTTTTTTCCAAAAAGAAGGAATTGTACATGAATCATCTTGTGTCAATACCCCACAACAAAACGAGGTAGCAGAAATTAAAAATAGTGATCTCCTTGAAAAAACCCGAGCCCTTATGTTCTAGAAAAATATCCCAAAGTCCTTTTGGGGGGAAGTCGTTCTCACAGCCACCCATCTCATAAATCGTTTACCTACCCAAGTTTTGGGATTCAATAGCCCGATGGACATACTCTCAACTTTTTACCCTGACCTACACACTTCATATAACCTTGTCCCTAGGATTTTTGGATGTGTTTCTTTTGTTCATGTCTACAGTCAAATCAGGGGGAAACTTGACCCAAGGGCCCTAAAATGTGTCTTTGTGGGTTATTCTGCAACCCAAAAAAGGTATAAGTGCTATCATCCTCCATCCAAAAGATTCTATGTATCAATGGATGTCACATTACATGAACAAGAGCCTTATTTCACTCAACCTTATCTTCAAGGGGAGAATTCAAGAAAAGATAAGGAGAATTTTTTGTTGGATGTGGACTTGTCATTGCTGCCAGTATCTAAAGATCCTCCTTGCACATCTATGTCCAACCATACCCCTGAAAATTCACTTGAATTTGTACCTAGACCTGAACCTGCGCCTGTTGCACCTGTTCCTAAAACCACACTTGAACCCGTGCTTGAAAGACCACAAACACCAATGCCTGAACCCGTGCTTGAAAGACCACAATCAGACCCTGTTCTTGAAAATCAGAGATTTGGCAAAGGCAAAGTGTTCACAAGGAAGAAGATGGTCATCCCAGAACCTGAGCACATCCAAGAGTCCAACTCAAATCCTTTGAATGAAGTAATAATTTCTAATTCTTCATTACAAAATGAAACTAAACTTCATGTGGATAATGATGATCAAAACCTGCCCATAGCCATCAGAAAAGGAACAAGAGAGTGCACTATACCCTCTTGCACACTTCATGTCCTTCAAAAAATTTTCACAATCACATAGGACCTTTCTAATAAGCCCAAATACCATTACCATCCCTACCACCCTATCCGAGGCTTTGCCCGATGAAAAATGGAAACAAGCTATGAATGTGAAAAAGGAGGCATTAGAAAAGAAAACAACTTGGGAGTTGGTGCAGTTACTAGTAGGAAAGAAACTTGTGGGGTGTAAATGGGTGTATACAGTGAAGTATAGAGCAAATGGGTCAATAGAAAGATATAAGGCACGGTTGGTTGCCAAAGGGTATATCCAAACCTATGGAATTGATTACCTAGAACCTTTGTTCCAGTTGCAAAGATGAACACAATCAAAGTTTTATTAGCATTAGCAGCTAATTATGGTTGGGACTTACAGTAGTTTGATATAAAAAATGCATTCTTGCATGGAGATCTAGAGGAAGAAATCTACATGGAGGTTCACTAGGCTACAGGAAAACTCTGAATGCCAATACCGTGTGCCTTGTATGGCCTTAAGCAATCACCACGGGCGTGGTTTGGAAGATTTGCAAGAGCTTTGTTGGTTAAGGGATACAGACAAAGCCAAGGGGATCACACACTGTTTATTAAGCACTCTCCTTCAAGAGGAGTCACGACCCTCTTAGTGTATGTGGATGACAGAATAGTGACGAGAGATGATGTTAAGAAGAAACAGGTTCTAAGTCAGAGTTTGGATAAGGAATTTGAGATCAAATCACTAGGAATATTGAAATACTTCTTTGGAATTGAGGTTGCTCATTCTAGGTAGGGTATTTTTATCTCCCAACAAAAATATGTTAAAGATTTGCTCAAAGAAACAGGTAAGACAACCTGCACACCAACAAGCACACTCATAGATCCGATTATGAAACTTGAAACAACAGAAGGAGATGCTGCAGTTGATAGAGAAATGGTTCAACATCTGATCGGAAGATTAATTTATTTATCTCACACACGACCAGATATTGCATATGCAGTAAGTGTAATAAGCCAATTCATGCATAGCCCGAAATAAGTTCACCTACAAGCAGCTCATCGAGTACTACAATATCTCAAGGGAACACCCAAGAAAAGTATTCTATTTAAGATAAATGGAGGTTTAGTACTTGTGGCATATACTGATGCTGACTATGCTAGATCACTGATTGATAGAAGATCAAACTCTGGGTATTGTACCTTCCTAGGCGGGAATCTTGTGACATGGAAGAGTAAAAAACAAAATGTGGTAGCACGGTCTAGTGTAGAGGTAGAATTTCAAGCTATGGCGCAAGGTGTGTGCAAACTACTTTGGTTAAAGATCATTCTCGAAGATTTGAAGATCAAGTAGGATGGACCAATGAGACTCTATTGTGACAACAAGTCTTCAATCAGTATTGCTCATAACCCGATACAACATGACAGAACAAAGCATATTGAAGTTGACAAACATTTTATCAAAGAGAAGCTAAAAAGTGGATGATCTGTCGATTATTTCCATATCTTGAGTGTCTTATGTTTGATCTAATTGGACTCCATATGTGCTTAATTGTTAACATTTAGCTAAGTTTCTGATATAAAGCTTAATCAAATATTTATTGTGAAACTATGCTTAACTGTGATTACAAGCACTCATACTTGAATTGTATTTTTCAGGAGATCTTTGAGTGTTAGAATCCATTAGCTTCAAACCAAACTTGTTAACCACTTGAAGAGAGAGAGAGAGAGAGCTAAAGGCTCAAAGAGATCAATATCAACCTTAGAAGCAAAAGAAAAGAGAACATGTGAAGAAGAAATTAAGTGACACAGCCCGTGTCCTCAGACACAGGGTGGGCCATGTCCTTCTCTGGTACTTCAACAGGATTCTGCACTGGGCCTGATAAAAAACACGGCCCGTGTCCTCAAACACGGGATAAGCCGTGTCCTCCACTGGTATCACAAATTGGATCAAATTCTGAGTGCTCTCGAGAACACGGTCTGTGTCCCCAGACACGGGGTAGGCCGTGTTCCTCTCTGCCTTTAAATCCTTTTGGAATTGTGTTGACGGACTCAAACACGAGGTTGGCCATGTCATTAGACACGGCTCGTATTTGCATATCAGAATTTTAATTTTAAGTTTGGACGAGGAGCTAGGTTTGGAGGGTTATAAATATGGCTGTTTAGGGTTCCAAAATGGATATCTCTAGACTGGAAGCCGTCAAGGAACTAAGGGAAATACGAAGAACAAGAAAGAGGGAGATTCGATCAAAGATTGGAGACTCGGGTTCGAGCGATCGAAGACCAATCAACCTCAATACTTAGAAACTAGTTTGATCTTTAGTTTTCTTTGTTCACTTATTCTGAACGATGTTTTTCTTCTGTTTTTCTTGTGATTTTGAATTTGCCATGTGTGGCTAAACTTCTTGTTTGGTTAAGGGAATATGAAACCTTAGTTTTGATTTTGTGAATCCTACATACCTCTTTATTTCCATACAGTTATGTTTTTATTCATATGTTTCTGTTCTTAATTTGATATAAAGGTTTTTATACTCTTTGCTATTTTTGAAAGTGGTAAAACTAAGATTGCTATGCGCGGTTGCGGTGGTAGGACTAGTGAGACATATTATCTAAGTAATTCAATCCCGATGTGTGGTTGGACCTTTGTGTAATTGATTTTCTAAATCTTAATGCTGTCATTAGATGGATATAAGAGCGGTTGCTTTATAGCTAACTAGTGATTAGGGTTTAATTTGAGCGGTTGCTAAATTAACCAAAACCTAAGGAAAACAAAGAATTAATCTCACAATTGCATAAAGACATAATTGATCATGTTGGGATAAAGGGTATGTAAGTTAGCACTATCATGTAAATCTAATGGTGGATTCCATCTCTTAACCAATCTCTTTAAATTGGTAAATCAAATCGTATTTATTGTTGCTGCTTTCAATTTAATTCCTTCTTATAGTTTTAACAAACAAAACCCCATTTTTACTGTTTATTATTTTTAGAGTTTGAATTAGGATTCAATTTTAGTGTCAATTGAATTAGTTTTCTGTGGATCGACCCTTGCTAACTACAACTGGTTGCAAGGTTTTTATATTTTTTGTGGAACTTGGCAACTGATTTTGTTCTTAATTTTAAATCATAATTCGTAGCACCAGTGGATTGATTTGTACACCCTATGTAACTATACAAGGTCAACTTGTTGATGTACTCACCAAAGGGTTAAGCAGTACATTATTCTAGAATATTGTATCCAAGTTAGGAATAGAGAATACCTATTCACCAGCTTGAGGAGGAGTGTTGCGATATCTACACTGTTTGTACGGTTGGCCAGTTGGCCGGTTGGTTCATGTATCATTGTTTTAGAGATTTAACTCTTGTTTATTTTCTAGGACTTAGATTAGCTTGTTTTCTAGGCCTAGATTAGTGTACTATTAGTGTATAGTTGTTCCCTAATCCCCTATATATACTACCACGTTGTAATCATTCAAAAAGAGGAAAAATACAATATTTTCTACATACAATATTTTCTACAATATATATACAGAGAGAGAGAGAGAGAGAGAGAGAGAGAGAGAGAGATGATTACTAAGAGATACGACAAAAAAGGGAATAAGTTGGGGAAAATGTGACGTATAACACAGAAACATCTTTTTTATTTTCACCCAGACAACTCAATTCAGTTAATCTTCTGGTATGCATGTTAAACATGATGAAACCTTAGACAGAAAATGATTAGTGCATCATCATATAGCATCGAATTACCCAAAAGAAAAAAAGGTGGTAATGGTAAATGAAATGATTTGCTATCGGACAGAAAATGTTTTCTCTAATTCTAGTAATCAACCAATGACTTATTCAGAGTATAAAGTCAGAAAATCGAAAGAAGAATATTTGTGAAAAAGTCACTCACCACTCCTCTACTGATTAGATACTCCACAATGTCAATATGTCCATTAGCTGCAGCCATATGAAGAGCTGCATGCATACATTAGAGAAGCAAAGTCAAGGACATATGAAAAACGTAGTGGGTCAAAGCTAATTTTTTTATTTTTCTGAATTTGGTCATCTGACAATTATATTCTTCTTTGAAAACTTTATTATCTCTAGGTTGGTTCTTAATTCTCTTCCTTCTTAATTTAAGTCAAGTCATTCAATCAATAAGACCCTAAAAAATGGGCTCTTTCCATACAAGCCCCTATATCTCATGATCGCATCAATAACAAGCTTTAAAATAAAAATTATAAACAATATCTACCTTACCATCTCTATAACATCTCGCTTTAAGCACTCAGATAATATGCTCGAGTTTATTCAAAATTGAATTGAACTGAAAATATATATTTCTTAGTACATCAAAATAAGTGTATTTTCTAGTAAGCAATATAAAAAGTTATAACCAAAATCCACCTTACCATGGGAGAGTGGCACTTCACAGCAAAGTGCAGTATGCTAATGAAGGAGAGTTGTACTTCACTCCAACATCAGTTGATCCTAATGATGAGATGAAGAGAATGCTAAGGTGAAGAAAGGTATGTCTGATTCCATCAATTTCTAGTAAAGGAAGTAAAGTGAATCCATCCAGAAGAAGGGTGGGACGAAGTTAATACTAATCGAGCTTGCAGGAACTACAAAGAATTCTGGTATGACAGGATAGGGGGTCTGATAGGGGACTGCTTGGGGCAATTGATCAAAGGGTTCACTCAACCTGGGAAGCTCAGATGTTTTAATTGATGAGATTTGGGGAGCTTGGGAAGGTTTGAAATTAACCAGGAGCTTGCGATACAGCAGAGTTTGGCTTGAATTGGACTCTCTAGCTGTGATCCTTGTTCTGAAAGGAAATGGTGAAAGCAGCTTGGCAGCTAGACAGATTATCAGGAACTTGAAGAATAGGGTTAAGTAGGATTGGGAAGTTAAAGTCAGCCATACTTGGAGAGAGGGAAACAAGTGTGCCGATAGGCTTGCCAAATAAAGCCTGAAGCATGATCCTGTATTGAGGATTATGGAAGCCCCTACAGCTGAGCTTAGAACCTTGGCTCTTTGTCATGGTCTAGCAGTTTCTACTCCCCATTTATGTGCTGTGTAGAGTTGGTTTGCTTTGGACTTTTGCCCCTTTGATTCACCCAAAAAAAAATAAAAAAAATCCACCTTACCATCTCAATCTCACCATCTCTATAACATTTTGATTTTACGTGATCAGATAATCTGCTCTAATTTTATTCAGATTGAATTTAACTGAAAACATCCATTCTTTATTATATCAAATAATCAAACTAAATGTGCTTTTCTAGTAAGGTCTACCTTGACTCATCAAGTGTCCTTGTAAACAACACTATCAAACCCAAAAATAACAAGAATCCCAGACTCTAAACCCAATAAAATAAAAATTAAAAAAAATGAAACTTTTCACTGAATCCAACCACTTATGAGTTAATTCCACATTTAAAATTATACCTGTCCTCCCCTGTTCATCCTTGGAATCAAGAGGAACACCACTGGAGGCTAAGCTCACAACATCATCCATGTCATCATACCTTGCAGCCTGTCAAAGCATGTCGCAGTTCAAATCATCACATTCAGTGCCAACCAATGAGTTAGCAAAACGCAAAAAGAGAGAGAATGAGAGAAAGAGCAGGGAAAAATGGTAGAAATAGCTTACCTCCAGCAAGGCTTCTACGTTCTCCGGCGTCGTTTCAGGTGGAGCCTGTGCTGCTGTGTTTGCCTCCGCCGCACCCATTTGCTAGTTGTTACCCCCGTCCACGCTGCTCATGTCAGACTGTTTTGCTCTTTGATGGGTTTTTCTATTTTACTTGGGCTTGGGCTTGGGCTTGGATTTGTGTTTTGGGTCTGAAAAATTTTAATAATATTGGATTGAACAAAAATTTCATTTGAGAAACTTATGTTTCAATCAATCAATTTCTTCAGTCCCTCTCAACGATGAGGAATTTCATTTGAGAGTAGGGTAATGCAAGAAGCAAAGAGAAAAAGTATGTCTAAGCTATATTTGAACCCTTCAAAACGCAGAGCAGAGAGTGATCGGATCTATGGATGCACCGTTTAACTGACTTGATATTAGAAGGACTCTTTAGTTTTTAAACAGTTTTACCTTATTTAGAGTTTAACCCCGTGAGTTTTGTAATTTTCAAATAGTGGGTTCGTGTAACAAAATCAATGGCAGAAGGCCATTGTGGAGAGAAATGTTGTTTATGGGGTTAAACACACAAATAAAAAACCAGAGGCTTTTATACTCATGCTTCAGCTATACTTTTGCTCAACGAAAGTTTCAACCTTGGGCCTCAAAAGAAGGACCAAGACTACCCCTTTGGCTTTATCATTGAGCTTTGTCACATTCCACCATCCCAGGAAGAACTCTTGCGTCGTGGCACTTCTGATGGAGAGTCCGATGATAAACCGTCTCCGAGTTTCGCTGTATTCCCGGTGGCCTCCGCCGCCGGCATTCTCGCGGTGTTCTATCGGAGACCCAGGATTCCCAAAAAAAAGCCAGTGGTTCTGGCCCTCAAGATCAAGACGTTTTCCTAATGGCGTGGCCGATTGAGCTTCCACCATAGTAACTACTCATGGCATTTCGAAAAATTTTAGCACAGTAAACCTCAGCCACAAATCAATAATCCACACGAACAAAACACTTTCCGCCATATAAAGATGCAAAAATTTCACAAATTCACTCGCAAAAGCACACGACCTTTGTCGGGAATTGCATTATCCCAAAGAAAACCACCGACAACAGATATTAATCTCATTATCTTTTCTTAATTGTTCTAGCCGGTGATCCAAGATCCCGTTATCCACCTGACATACGTATAATCTGACTCCATCTTGGATGACGTAACTAGGGCTTTGAAGGCAGTCTGGACCTTAGAGTTGTGCACATTGAGCGACGTTAGGCCATAATATCAATATTGCAATATATAAGCTGAGGATACATCCCTAAATATCCGTAACTATCAATCATCTACTTACGATATTATAGAACTCATAATTGTCTTAGATTGATAAGTAGATCTCGTATTAAGAGTTCCTAACTTATAGGGGTTCACCCCAATAATAATGAGAAGGTAATTCTTGCTAGGATGCTAATCTTAAATACTTACATTCAATACAGATGGCATGAGGATTTTATACACGCTCTATAAATATTAGGCTAAGTAGCCTTAATCAAGTATCAGTAAATTACTCACCATATATTATCTTATTTGTGCACAGCCGGACTTGAGCATTGGAGTCTCTTTGTAGGTACTCATCCCTTGTTTCAACACGCTTAGTTACTGTTGTTCGAGGAGGAAACTACTGTTACGTGCCTATCTCAGATACCATCTAAATCCACTTCAGAACATTGGCGTCATGTGTGGGAATCCCTAAACTTCTAATTCCACACAATCATGGTAAACACACGTTAACACTCAAAAAGGGATGCTGCACAACCTCTTGTGGAACAGAGACAAGAGCCAGCAGTGCAGCCCCCTCCTCATCCAGCTCCACCACCTGCAGTCGAAGCTTCAGCCGTAAGAGACCTAGTACACATCTCAGAACGATTGTGCGATGAACATGAGACTTCACTTTCCGACGAAAGTCCACTCCCGTCGCGCAGAAGGTCTGTCATGGATAGGCTTGCCTGCCCTGGAATAAGGGCTAACAATGATGTCCAGGTATCTAGGGGTCCAGTGCAATCGGACCTAGGCCCTCTGAACAACGATGCTGCTAACCATGCTTGTAACACCCTCCTTAGGGCGCCACACTTGATGTTGTTTAATTACCAAATTATCCCTTTATTAGAAGTCGCGCTTGTAATATAAATACGAGTTATAAAATTTCTTGATGATAATAAGATAAACTTAACAGAAAATAAAAACATAACAACATTGTCACAAATAATTTACATCATATATACATACAAGCCTTTAGTATTGTTAAACTTAAATAAGTACAAACTAGACTTTCAAAATATTTAAACTTTAAACTTTAATTTAAACTATTATACTGCCCACGTCCTACAAGACATCAGAACCCTCAGACGGGTCCTCCTCAGATTCCTCAGCATATAGGAATCTGTCATGATGTGCAGTCCTATAGACAGGTGTCCGAGCAGACGACACAATACTAATCGCACTAGGAGTACCATAGTAAGCTCCCCAATACTGCCTAATAGATATTGGGAACTCTAGTTATACAAAAAGATTAACAGAAAAGTAAGGGTGTCCTAAATGTTGCCTACTCAGTCTAATATTTAGGTCTCCCATATAGTAAATACTCTCTCTCTCTAAATCTACAGTCCATGCCTCATCTCCTCCAATGAATGTCAGCTTCAGGTAGCCAAGGAAACTAGGCATCTCCATCTCTTCAAAACTCAACGTCCTAAGCAGGAATCTGCTCCTCCTCAGCTTCTCGCTCTACCTCTTGCTCGACGTCTTTACAAATATAAATATAATACAGAACATGCATACAAAGAGGTGAGATCACCTACGCCAATACTAGTATGGTAGCAATGAAGATAAACACATACAATATTTCATACAACTATCATACCATAATTACAATTATGCCATCGATATCATTTATCAATAAAACACATGAAATAAACAATATTTACAATCATGCCACTAACAATAATCAAATGTTCAATAAATCAATTATCATAAACATAATTACGATAATACCCTCTATCATTATATGTATGCACACAGACTCAATTTCCTACTCCATGGAGCTACAACTCAGGTTGGAGAGAGTGATCGAAAAGATTTGTCGGTACTATCATGTCTCGGACCACGTGCTAAATCTTGCACGTCTAGCATATACACGACAGTCTTTATCAGATCTTGATTAAGGATAGTGTCTCAGTTAGGATCATTGGTGTGTTGCGTCGGTCTAACCTACGTCACAGAAGAGCTACCAACTGCCCATTGTAGGCAACCTGCACCCCAATGCCCCCAAGGTCACAAGTGACTTATACTACGCATATCGCACCCACTCAAGAGGTGTAGTCTCTCCTAGGCAACTAGCCTCATACAGTCCATCGGACCTTTCCAATGCATGTACTATGCACTACTCACATTTCCAATTCATATCACATATTCGGGGTCCACTCAATAATCTAACAGTATTATTACTGTATTTTAATCGCGAAGTCATATTTTCACATTTTCTTAATCGCGACTCAATTCTGTCACCTTTTCAAAATCGCGTAGCGATTTTTCAACGTTTTAAAATCGCGTAAATATTTTTCTTACATTTTAAATCCAAAAATACTATTTTCCTCATTTAATACTAAAAATTCACTTTATTTTTCATATTTGCATAATAGTCCCCCAAAAACTCATATTTACAAAATAGCCCCTCATAAAATTTATATTTATAAAATAGTCCCTCAAAAATTAATATTTATGAAATAGTCCCTCAAAAATTAATATTTACAATATGACCCCTCTAAAAATAAGTATTTATATAATGGCCCATTATTTACATAATATTTACAATTTAGTCCCTCTTTTATAAAAATTTACGGTATAACCCCTCTAAAAGTCAGTAATTGTATTGTTTCTAAAAAATTATTATTTCTTTTCTTTAATTCATACAAAAATTATTTTACTTTTCCATACTCAATTTTTTTCTAAATTCATTTAAATCGCTCAGTTCTCATTTTAATTCATCAGTGTAAGGACTTTGGTCCTTTTTCCATGGTATGGCCGTGAGCCTCAGTGCTCTTTGGAGCACTCATACAATCGATTCATCATGTTGTTCACATCCTAAATTATACATACATTCTCATACTTTCATAATTATATATACACACATAATATCAAAGCTTTAAGCACTTTATCACACATGCAAACATAGAAACACAATCATACACAACACAAATACAATCAAATAGCATCAAACAATCAGTGAAGAACCCTTATGGATTTTTCACCGTACAAAATCATCCCCACACCACCAAAACTTGGTTGGTGAGGTTAAATCTCCCTCTTTCCTCTTGAAGACAAGCTTTTCAAGCTCCTCTCCTTCTCCTTGTTTTCGTACAAGCCACAAACAATTCCTAACAATTCTAAAACAATTAGTAAAATCACAAACAAAGCTTAATAATAACAAACCATGGAACAAACATGGTTTAGAAAATCACAAACATGAATTTAAACCATAAAAACCAAAGTTTACCTCTAGGGAAGTAAGGTAGAAGTTGGATTTTGAAGCACTTAGAGTGTGATTTTGGGAAAACTTTCTAAATGGAAAGTGTTTAGAATGTTGTTTAGCTTTAGGAAATGATGAGAGTGAAAATTATAGGTGATGGTGTATATAGGTGTGTTGGCCGAACCTATTGGGAGAAAATGGAAGGAAAGTTTGCTTAAGTGTTCTTGAATTTTTGAGAGGAAAAGTTGAATGCTTTTTGATGTGAGAGAAAAGTGAAATGGTCAGAGTGAAATTAGGAGGGCTGCTGCTGTGGGAGTGTAGGGAAAAATTAGGATTTACTTGGATCAAAATATCACCACTTGAGTGCACATGCAACTTCACATGGCTTATGTCATTATCTTGACTTGCATGGCTATTTGGATGGTTCAAGAATCATGGAGAAGCCTCCCAAGGCTGTTGCAAAACCGTGTGACTCTTTGGGGTTTTAGAGACTTAATTGTTTTCAATTTAAGCCTAATCACATTCTAGTTAAATAGCTAATTAATTAGGTTAAATTTCCTAACCACTCTTAATTAATTATCCAATTACATAACTAATTAGTTTAATATATTTTAGCATATATCATGACCTTTAATTAAAATTAGAATATTTAATTAGTAATTACTTTATAACTAATTAATTATTAAGTTAGTTTACTTAGCTTGTTAATTAGGCCATTAGATTAACCAAATTAGGTTTAATTAGTTACTAATCAAATTCAAGTCACCATTATTGACTTCATCTTAGCCATTGAAAATCAACTTGGTTTCCTATCCATTGATCTCATCTACGGTGGATATTACTTAGTAGTTTTATCAGGATTCGTTTTACACCATTGATCGGATCAACGGTTATGATCAAAAGCATCTAAATCATGCTTTTTATCCAAGGGTCCATATTGAAGTCTATGCTTCTTTATTTGATTACATCCTATTGGTTTAAAATAGTCAAGCCACCTATTTCGACTTGATCCTATTGGTTTAGATTTTGGTCCAGTCAGAATTGTTGACTGCTACTCTAAACGCGGGCCCCACAAACTTTTCAGGTCCATGTTAAGTAGATTTCTACTATTTTTAAGACAGTAGATACTGTCACATAAAATAATATTATAATAATATAAAATTACTTTATTGCACGCTTAAATCCTAAAAAATAAAAAGATATATATATATATATATATATATATATATATATATCAATCAAAATTGGGTTTAGTAAGATCCCCAAATTTAATTAATTATAATAAGATTTTTCTTGGTCAGAAAATTATTATTTTCTTGACTCGAAGCAAATCACATAAAATGATCAAAAATGATCTCAGAACAGTCAAACTATTTTTTATAACACATTGAAAATGTAAAACAATGTAATTCTACTATTACTATTAACATAGTTAGAATTTGAAGTGTTACAACTCTCCCCCTCTAAAAATAAGTTTCGTCCTTGAAACTTGACATACATATTCAAAATAAAAACGGATACTGCTCTCTTATCTTTTCTTCCAACTCCCATGTGGCTTCACCACTTACATCGTTCCATATCACTTTAACCAATGTGATATCTTTTCCTCGAAGTTGCTTAATCCTTTGATCTTCAATCTTGATCGAAAATGTCTCATAGGTTAGATTCTCCTTCAGTTGTACGGTGTCTGGCTCAATAACATGAGTCAGATCAGAAATATATTTTTGTAGCTGTGATACGTGAAATATATTATGAAGATTTGATAAGAACGGTGGTAGTGCAATCTGATAAGCTACCGGACCTACCCGACATAGTATCTGATACGGTCCAATAAACTTCGGAGTGAGCTTCCTCGACTTGATTACTTGTCCAACTCCAGTCATAGGTGTCACACGTAGAAATACATGGTCACCTTCTTCAAACTCAATCGGTCTTCGTCTTTTATCTGTATAACTCTTTTGCCGCATCTGAGTTGTTCTCATCTTGTCTTGGATCATCTTCACTTTCTCAGTAGTCTGCTGTACGAATTCTGGTCCTACCACAGTACTTTCACCATCATGGTACTAACACAATGGCGTTTTACATCTTCTCTCATATAATGCCTCATAGGGTGCTATCCCTATGCTCGAATAGAAACTATTGTTGTAGGTGAACTCTATTAACGGTAGAAATTCATCCCAACAACCAGTTTGCTCTAGAACACAAGCCCTCAACAAGTCCTCCAATGACTGAATCGTCCTTTCTGACTGACCATCTGTTTGTGGATGGTAAGCAAAACTCAAACGTAGCTTTGTTCCCATCGCTTCTTGCAAATTGTTCCAGAATCTTGATGTAAATCACGGATCTCGATCAGAAATTATACTGGATGGTACACCATGAAGTCTAACGATTTCTTTGATGTACACTTGAGCCAACTTCTCCATTGAGTACTTAATATTAATCGGTAAAAAGTGCACCGACTTTGTAAGCCGATCAATAATTACCCATATAGAATCGTGACTCTTTCGAGTTTTCAGTAGTCCTTAGTAGTCCCGTGACGAAATCCATTGCTATGTCATCCCATTTCCATTCAAGAATAAGCAAAGGTTGCAACATTCCTGATGGTCTCTGATGTTCCACTTTGGCCTTCTGACAAATCAAACAGGATGATACATATTCAGCTACATCCCTCTTCATTCCTTGCCACCAATACAACTGTTTCAAATCTTGGTACATCTTCGTGGCTCCTGGATGCATACTCAACTTACTTCTATGAGCTTCATCCAAAATCGATCTTCTCAGTTCTGAATCATTAGGCACACAAACTCTTCCTTTGAACTTCAAAATTCCATCAACACCTTCGCTGAATTCTAAGTCTGCTCCTTGACTTCTTGTTTCCTTTGCTTCTTGTAAATACTGATCACTGTGTTGTCCTTCTCGTATTCTACTCATCAAGTCATTCGAAATAGTGATCAGGTTCAAGCACATCTTTTCCGGTGTCAACTTCACAGATAATCGCATATCCCGAAACTCTTCTATCAGTTCTTTCTCCTTCATCATCATAACAGAAGCATTAAGCGTTTTCCTACTTAAGGCATCCGCTACGACATTCGCCTTTCTGGGATGATACTGTAACTGAAAGTCATAGTCTTTCAGAAACTTGAGCCAACGTCTTTGTCTCATGTTCAACTCTTTCTGGTTAAACAGATACTTCAAACTTTTATGGTCACTAAAAATAGTGAACGTTGCCCCATAGAGAAAATGTCTCCATACCTTCAATGCAAACACTACTGCTACCAACTCCAAGTCATGAGTCAGATAATTCCTCTCATGCACTTTTAACTGCCTCGATGCATACGCCACAACCTTATGGTTCTGCATAAGTACACAACCCAATTCTTGATATGAAGCATCACAATATACCTCGAAAGGTTCATTCGGATCAGGCAGAATCAAAACCGGTGAAGTAGTCAGTCGTTGTTTCAACTCTTGAAAACTTTCCTCACATGCTTCAGTCCATGCAAACGGTTGATTCTTTCGTGTAAGTTGGGTAAGAGGTCCTGTAATCTTTGAAAACCCCTCTATAAATCGTCGATAGTAACCGGCCAATCAGATGAAACTACGGATCTCCGATACAGTCTTCGGTCTCTCCCATTCAACAACTGTCTCCACCTTTGAAGCATCAACTTCAATTCCATCCGCCGATATGACATGCCCTAAAAATTGTACTTCGCTCAACCAAAATTCACATTTAGACAACTTGGCATACAACTTATTCTCCTTCAAAATCTGGAGAACCACTCTGAGATGTTCAGCATGCTCCTCCTGACTTCGAGAATAAATCAAGATGTCATCAATAAAGACAACAATAAACTTATCCAAGTATGAACGGAAAATTCGGTTTATGAAGTCCATAAATATCGCAGGTGCATTAGTCACACCAAAAGGCATCACTTGATACTCGTAATGCCCATATCGTGTTCGAAATGCAGTCTTTGGGATATCCTCCACCTTCACACGTATCTAGTGATAACCAGAACATAAATCAATCTTAGAAAATATTGCGGCTCCTCGCAATTGGTCCATCAGATCATTAATTCTTGGTAACGGATATTTGTTCTTGATTGTAATCTTGTTCAATTACCGGTAGTCTACACATAGACGAGAAGTCCCATCCTTCTTCTTTACCAACAACACTAGAGCTCCCCAAGGTGATACACTTGGTCTCACAAATTGCTTCTCCAACAAATCCTCCAATTGTTTCTTAAGCTCTGCCAACTCTACTGGCGACATCCGATAAGGCGCCATAGATATAGGTCCAGCTCCAGGCATTAAATCAATAGAGAATTCAATATCTCTTTTTGGCGGTATTCCAAGTATATATTCAGGAAACAATTTAGGAAACTCATTCACTATGAAAATATCCTTCAGAACGTCTTCACATTGAACCTCCAAAGATGACATCAACAAGTACCCTTGATCTCCTTCCTTCAAACAAGCTTCCACTTGAGTAGCCGTTAGGAATCTAGAATCCTTAACCTCGGGAAAAACTAATGTTTTATTCAAACAGTCTATCAAGATATGGTTGGAAGACAACCAATCCATTCCTAAGATTACATTAATCTTGGAAAGAGGCAAACAGATGAAATCCACATGAAAGATCCTATCTTTAATAGATAAAAGGCAATTCAAACATACTTTTGTAGTTATCACTAGTTTATCAGTAGGAGTACTAACACTCAAATCATACGGCAATGTAGTCACAGTTAATCCCAAACGCTCCACACAATCACATGCAATGAAAGAATATGTTGCTCCCGAATCATATAATACTGTTAAAGGATTACCTTTAATAGCACACTCCTCCATTATCAAGTCCTCGGATTTAGCAGCTTCCTCCCCGCTCATAGTATACACTCAACCACCTGCCTATGGCCTTGCTGTGCGAACACTGCCCACTGATGGCTCCGCCTTCTACTGATCACACTCCTTAGAGAAATGTTCAGGCTTCCCACATCGATAACAAATCACCCCCTTATGCTGACAGTCCCTGGTGAGATGTCCTTTCCCACACTTAAAACATTTAAGTGCAGAAGTTCTAGTCGAAACTGCTCTACTACCACTTGAACTTCCTCCAAATGATTGTTGCCGATTCTGACTTACTGTTGGTTTAGTAAATGGCTTCTGTTGGTAACAGTTGCCACCGCTACTCTTTCCCCTTTGGAATCGTGCTGGTCCAAAGTTCTTATTTCTAGCCTCTCGCAGATGATCAATTTCTTCGACATTGCGACATTTGTCCAAAAATACTAGAAACTGATCGATATCTACAGTTGCTAAAGCTCGCTTGATATCAAGCCTCAGCCCCTCTTCGAACTTCCTACACTTCCACTCCTCATCTGGATGCATCTGGAAGTACCTCGAAAACTTAGACAAGCTTTCGAACCTTGCTGCGTACTCACTCACAGTCATCGCTCCTTGTCTCAGACTAAGGAACTCCTGATGTTCACATATTTGATGCATTAATAAGCCTTCATTTTTAGTCATTTACACTCTCCGTGCACTTAATAAATTAAGTTTGGTTATGTTTTGTATGTTTTGAACTCAAAATGGATTTAATTGAATTTTTCAGCATGATTTACGTCTTACACTAATCCTGTATTTGGGTCATTTCTTGGGCTGTAGGTGGATGTTTAAGGTGAATCTTATGTCATTTTAAAGATAAGAGAGAGCTCTACAATCTTCATGAAGACATCAAAGACTCAATCACACGTTTGGATGGCTCAAATTGGCATTGAATCAAGAACTAAAGTGTTGCTCCTGGCAGAATGACCTATGCGTACTGTTCATTATACTGCTCGTGGTGAAAGTTGTAGAATGGGCTGAAATTTTGATGGTTGATAGTTAAGACTCAAATCTACAACTTTCATGTTGTACACTTTTCCCGATTCAGACTCCTTGGAAGTGATATTGGGCTTGGAAGTCAGAACAGAGGAGCTGCGTTTGGACCTGAGCAGTGTGCAGTAATTTGAACATATCTGGAGCTATGGAAGTGATATTGGGCTCAAACCAAAGCCATTTGAAAGCTAAGATCCAGACCTAAAATCTTCATGAAGACCACTTGGCTCAAAAATGACGAATGCAATGACTTCAGAGCTGCATGATTTCGGAGACAAAGAATCTCCATAATTTTCCACTCACCAAAAGTCATTCAACATTTTCCACTCATCCACCTACTCCACTCATCCACCTACTCCACTCAACCACCATGACTCAGCCCCCTTTTGACATTTTGTACCTCTAAACTCTCTATAAAAGGGAGGCTATGCAGATCATTGTATTATGTAGAGCTTTTATGTAGTAGTGTTGTTATAATTAAAGTTTTAGTGTTTCATTTTGGAGAATTCTCTTCTTCTCTTCCTCTCCTCCTCTCTCTTTGTTATTTTCATTTTTGTATGGTTCTTGAAGGTTCTCCAATGGTGATGGCTATGGAGAGCTAAAGTTCTTTAATCAATCCAAGAGATTGACAAGCTTGATGATTAATCCTGAGATCTCGTTTTAATCGTTATACGTTCATCTATTAATCAAGTTTCTCTTTCTTTTCTTCTCTTGTTTAAATTCTGATTTAATGCTTAATTTGATTGGGATTTGCATATGTTAATTGCGTAATTATCATATGCCAAGAAATGAATTCAGAGGTTATATAATTTATCAAAGATGTTTGATGAAATATTTAGCTTGGTTGGATCTTGGTTTTTAAGTTAATTTGGGTTTTGGATGGATGCTTAATTTGTCTAACCTTAATTAATTGAATTTTAGAAGCGTTTCTAATAGAAGATCCATGGATCATTGAGAGGCGTCTTGATGTGATCTAAGACCAAAGATTTGGTTGATAGTTGAATGGATTTATAAAGATCAAGGATGGATTAAAATCAAGATTTGTTAATTCTCTTGGATTGGTTGTTTTCTCAATCTTGTTTACTCATTTTAATTGTTCTTTGTTATTTAATCTTGCAAAACTCTTTCCCCCTATTTATTAACCTCTTAATCTGACTTCATAATTTGAGTGATCTACGGGCTCGACCCGGTGTTACCTTATGCTACAAGCAGTTTTGGTAAATCGGTTATAAATTGATTTAAATTTGATAATCTCGACAAGTGTCAAATTTTTGGCGCCGTTGCCGGGGATCATTCTGATTTTGTTCAATCTTATTAAGAGTTTATTTAACTACTAATCTCTCACTAACCTTTATGTTGCTGTGTTTTGGTGGATTTCAGGCGAAAACGGGTGATTACGGGTCATTTTACAAGAATTTCGTATTGACAGAAAATGTGCCCAGAATGAGCTGAAACTTGGTCAGTTGAAGGAAAACGGCCTAATAAACAAGACTCACAGTAAACTGTGAGGTCACCCCTGGTTTTTCCAAAATCCATCGTTTAGACCAGTTTTTCAATTTTTTAATATTTTTTATTGTATTTTTTAGTTTCATTTTTGTGTAGTTTTTATGTACAAGTCTCATAATTTTTAAAAATATTTAGATAGGTGAATTATATTTATTTTGGTATATTTTTAGAGTTGTCTAGTGTATTTTACTTGTTTACTTATTTTTATTTTATTTTTGTGTTTTTGCATGACTAGGTCTAATCTTGATATCTTGCTTGAATTTGATCCCGAGATTGATAGAACATTGCATAGGTTGAATAGAACTCGTAGGCTAAGTGAAAGAATTGAGTCTGAATTTAGTTGTGACATTGAATCTGAAAGTGCACTTGAGATCTTAAGTGATTCTAAAATCATGGCGATAACAGCAAAATAGGACCCTTAAAGAACTTCTTGCGCTCCCGATGTAACTTACGGTCTTTGTGCATTCAATATCCTAATCTTGATGCCGACTTCGAGTTAAAATCTGGATTGATACACTTGTTGCCCAAGTTTCATGGTCTTACTGGTGAAGATCCCCATAAGCACTTAAAGGAGTTCCATGTGGTCCTGTTCAACCATGAAGCCACATGGAATCTCCGAGGAGCATATCAAGTTGAGGGCATTCCCTTTCTCTCTTCTTTGATGTAGCCAAGGATTGGCTATTCTACCTTTCACCAGGTTCGTCACGAGTTGGGATGATATGAAGAAATTATTCTTGGAGAGGTTCTTCCTCGCATCCAGAGCATTTGCCATTAGAAAAGACATTTGTGGTATAAGGCAAATGACTGGTGAGACCTTGCATGAGTATTGGGAGAGATTCAAAAGTCGTGTTCGAGTTGTCCCCACCATCAAATTAGTGATCGCTCTTGATTCAATATTTCTATGAGGGCTTGCTGTCGATGGATAGAAGTATGGTGGATGCCGCATCTGGAGGTGCATTGGTGGATAAAACCCCTACTGCAGCAAGAGATTTGATAGCAAATATGGCAGCCAATGCTCAACAATTTGGCACAAGAGTCCTTACCTCAACCAGAGGAGTTAATGAAGTTCAATCGTCTCATGTAGATCAACAGAGAATGGAACATAGACTTGATGAATTGACTTCTTTGGTGAGGCAATTAGCAGTGGGACAACATGTACCAGGTTCTGTACAAGAGCCTGCAAGGGTGTGTGGCATTTGCTCTTGCTCATCTCATCCTACTGATTCATGCCCCACACTTCAGGATGGTGGTTCCGCGTTTCCAGAAACATCGGTTACTGGCAACAGCTGGCATTTTTCCTAGTAGACCTCAATATCAAAGCCCCAAGAAGCCCAAGATATGATCCATTTTCTAATACTTATAACCCTGGCTGGAGGGACCATCCTAACTTGAGATATGGGAATTCTAGTCAACAGCAACAACCCCAACAAAGAAGAATTTAGATACCAAGTGTAGGTCCTAGCAACAAATACCAACCACCTGCATTCAGACAACAACAAACTGTGCAGCCACCATACAGCAGCCCCTCATGTTGCCAAGTCCAGCAACCACTCCATCCGAGCCATCATTGGAAGATTTGATGAAACAGATGGCTACAAATAATGTTCAGTTCCAACAAAATGTCAATGCCACCATTCAGAACCTGCAAACTCAGATTGGGCAGCTGGCCACCACCGTGAGTGAATTGAAAAGCCAAGGATCGAACCAATTGCCTTCACAAACAATTAACAACCCAAGAGGCAATGTAAGTGCCATTACCTTGAGAAGTGGCAAAGAAATTGATGGTCCTAGTCTGCCACAACCAGAGCTCCCATTGCAGCAGCCAGAGATTGATCAGACACAACAAAATTCGCATGATGCCCCAGTCCAGAAGAAATGTGCAGAGAATTCAGACTTGAACATTCCACTACCCTTCCCAAACAGAGTGACACAATCCAAGCGAGATAGCGCAAGCGTAAATGGAAAGGAAGTCATGGAGACATTCGGGAAGGTGGAAATCAATATTCCCCTCCTAGATGCAATCAAACAAATTCCCAAGTATGCCAAATTTCTCAAGGAGTTGTGTACTCACAAGAGAAGACTTAAGGGTACTGAGAAAGTCAGTATGGGCAGAAATGTTTCTGCGATGATTCACCCAAGCATGCCAAAGAAATGTAAAGATCCTGGAACTTTCACAATCCCTTGCACTATAGGTAATTCCAGGTTTGACTATGCAATGCTAGATTTGGGTGCTTCTATTAATGTCATGCCTACGTCAGTATATAAGTCTTTGAACATTGGCACCTTACACCCCACTGGTATAGTGATTCAGCTGGCAAACAAGACTACTGCTCACCCTGCAGAGGCCTTGGAAGATGTGTTGGTGCGAGTAAATGAGCTAATTTTTCCAGCGGACTTCTACATTCTGGACATGGAAGATGAGTCTTCAACAAATCATGCTCCATTGATTCTAGGAAGACCATTCCTCAAAACAACCAAAACCAAGATAGACGTGCATGCTGGCACCCTTTCTATGGAATTTGGTGGAGATGTGGTACAGTTTAACATTTTTGATGCCATGAGACATCCCCTTGAGGAGCATTCAGTTTTTCATGTTGATGTGATTGAAATGCTGGTTGATGATACTTATGCTGATATGAGTGTTGAATTCCCTGATATTGCTAACTTTCTGGATTCTGTCACTTGTGATATATGTGTTAACTGTGATACTGAACCATGTGCTGCATGTGTTGAGATTTATGCGTTGTGAGTGATGATGTAGTCTGCTGACTTGAATGATGCAACATGTGAAAATGAGAGTCAGGAGTATGTCGAATTTAATGCTGCTGAGTTGCTTGTTTCAAATAGCTTGCTGCCTTCTATTGTGCATCCCCCATCCTTAGAGCTAAAGACTTTGCCAGACCATCTTAAATATGCATATTTGGAAGATGGTGAGAAGCTGCCAGTGATTGTCGCTAAGAATCTGCAACCTGAACAAGAAGAAAAATTGCTGCAGGTTTTGAGGCAACATAAGCGTGCTATTGGATGGACACTTGCAGACATTCCTGGTATTAGTCCTTCCACATGTATGCATAGGATTTTATTGGAGGAAGATACCAAGCCAGTGAGGCAACCCCAAAGGAGACTAAATCCCCGATTCGGATGTGGTGAAGAAGGAAGTGACCAAGCTGCTACAAGCTGGCATTATTTATCCCATATCTGACAGTAAATGGGTGAGCCCAGTGCAAGTGGTTCCAAAGAAATCTGGAGTCACAGTAATTGCAAATCAGAACAATGAGCTCCTACCCACAAGAATCCACAACAGTTGGCGGGTGTGCATTGATTATAGGCGCTTAACCAGGCCACTAGGAAAGATCATTTTCCATTGCCTTTCATTGATCAGATGTTGGAGAGACTGGCTGGCAAGTCGCATTACTGTTTCTTGGATGGATATTCGGGCTATTTTCAGATTCATATAGCCCCAGAAGACCAAGAGAAGACCACTTTCACTTGTCCATTTGGAACATTTGCATACAGAAGAATGCCCTTTGGTCTGTGCAACGCTCCGGGAACCTTTCAAAGGTGTATGGTCAGTATCTTCTCTGAATTTTTAGAGAGTTGCATGGATGTGTTTATGGATGATTTTACTGTCTATGGCTCTTCCTTTGATGCATGTTTAGATAGTCTGGATAGAGTCTTGCATCGATGCATTGAGACTAATCTTGTTCTTAATTATGAGAAGTGTCATTTTATGGTAGAACAGGCATAGTCTTAGGCCATATCATCTCTCGAAGGGTATAGAAGTAGATCCGCTAAAATTGATGTTATTTCCCAATTGCCTTACCCCTCTTGCGTGCGAGAGGTTCGTTCTTTTCTTGGCCATGCAGGTTTCTACAGCGGTTCATTCAGATTTCAAAGAAAAAGGCCCTTCCCCCTGTCTAACTTGTTGCGAGAAAGATGTTGCTTTTGATTTTGATGGCAAGTGCGAGAGAGGCTTTTGATTTCCTTAAAGGAGCTTTGACCACCACTCCTATCATCCAACCACCAGATTGGACACTCCCATTTGAACTCATGTGTGATGCCTCTAATTATGCATTGGGAGTGTCCTTGCACGCAGAGTCGGCAAAGTACCTCATGTCATTTCCTATGCTTCGAGGACTTTAGATGCTGCACAAGCCAACTACACTACAACCGAAAAGGAACTTTTAGCAATTGTTTTTGCTTTAGATAAATTTCGATCATATTTGCTTGGTTCTAGAGTGGTTGTATTTTCAGATCATGCAGCCTTTGAAGTTTCTCCTGAAAAAGTCCGATGCAAAGCCAAGGTTGATTCGGTGGATGTTGCTCTTACAGAGTTTGATATTGATATCGAGATAAGAGTGGAGCGAGAGAACCCGGTGCGCAGATCACTTGAGTCGGATTGAAAGAGAGGCGATTCTTCTCCTATCCATGATGCCTTCCCCGATGAACAACTTTTCAAGATGCAAGGTAACATCCCTTGGTTTGCAAATTTGGTTAATTTCTTGGTTGCTAGAGCACTACCTGCACATTTTACTAAGGCACAGATTGATAAACCGAAAAAGTGAGTCAAAATATTATGTGTGGGATGACCCTTATTTGTGGAGATTTTGTAGTGACCAAGTCATTAGGAGATGTATTCTGATCATGAGTTTGATTCTGTTCTTAGTTTTTGTCATGCACTTGCTCGTGGGGGACATTTTGGACCTACTCGTGACACTAGGAAAGTTTTGGACTCGGATTATATTGGCCCACTCTATTTCGAGATGCATATTTGTTTTGTAAATCTTGTGAACAATGCCGAGAACAGGGAATATTTCTCGTAGGAATGAGATGCCCCAACAACCTTTGTTGTTTCGTGAAATATTTGATGTTTGGGGTATTGATTTTATGGGTCCTTTTCCGTGTCATTTGGTTTTGTTTACATTTTGCTTCTTGTGGATTATGTATCTAAATGGGTGGAGGCAAAAGCCACTCTGACCGATGATTCCAAGGTTGTTGTGGATTTTGTTAGATCACATATTTTTCTGCAGTTTGGAGTCCCAAAAGCCATCATTAGTGATCAGGGTTCACATTTCTGTAATCGAAGCATGGAAGCCTTGATGAAAAAGTATGGAGTCTTGCATAGAGTTTCTACACCTTATCATCCCCAGACTAATGGGCAAGCCGAGGTTTCCAACAGAGAGATCAAGCAGATACTTCAGAAAATAGTTCAACCTAACAGAAAGGACTGGAGCAAAAGGCTTGAGGATGCTTTATGGGCTTATAGGACCGCCTATAAGACTCCGATTGGGATGTCTCCTTATCGGATTGTTTTTGGCAAAGCATGCCACTTGCCAGTGGAAATTGAGCATCGTGCATTTTGGGCAGTAAAAAGGTGTAACTTGGACCTCAATCAAGCAGGCATGGAGCGGAAGCTACAGTTGCAGGAATTGGAGGAGATCCGCCTGGAGGCTTATGAGAATTCCAAACTTTATAAAGAGAAGACTAAAGCCTTCCATGATAAGAAGATCATGAGAAAAACATTTAAGATTGGTCAAAAGTTCTCCTTTATAACTCCCGCCTCAAACTCATGCCAGGAAAGCTCAGATCTAGGTGGCTTGGTCCATTTGTTGTTACTAAGATTTTTCCTTATGTGTCTTTGTGCAGTTACAAGTGAGACTACTACAAAAGCTTTCACAATCAATGGACATCGCCTCAAACCATTTTATGAGGGAGCTCAAGAAGATATTTTGGAGGAGGTCCACTTGCAAGAAGTCGTCTACCCCACTTGATGAGTAAGATGCCGCCTCAATGGACAAAAAAAAAAAAAATTTGATTGAGTTAAAAAAAAAAAATTTCTATTGTGCTGACCCATATTTGTTCAATTATTGTCCTGATCAAATCTTTTGGAGATTTGTACCCGACAATGAGGTAAGTAGTGTCATTGAATTTTGTCATTAGAAGCATGTGGAGGTCATTTTTCTTCAAAGAAAAACAATTTGCAAAATCTTTAAAGATGGATTTTATTGGCCATATTATTCAAGGGCAGTTATACTTTTTACAAAAGTTGCGAACATTGTCAAAAAATTGGGGTCCATTTCTGAAAGAAAAATGATGCTCCTAAGTTACGCAAATTGCACTTGCATGACTTGCGGAATCAATAAATGATGCATAAAAAAAATATAAAAAAAAATATAAAAAAATTTTATAAAGCAAAAAGACTCAAACCATTTCTAGAACATCAAGCTGTTGAGGTAGAATCCATATTCCTTTCTAATCCTTGTTATGAGTAGAATTTATTTTAATTTGTTTTTTCTTTTTGCAGTTCTTTCAGTTCCCGGTTAAACGGCGGATAACGGTACTCCGTGACTCTTGAGTCGGTTTGTCTTTCAATTTCCCATAATAATTGATTTCTTCTCTTTCAAAATGGATGTCATTCTTTCAAATCTAAAAAATTATTTCCTTCTGTTCATAAAAATGTTCTAACCAAAATTTACAAAGCTAGGTGTGAGAGATTGAGACTGTTAATGTACAAGGGCATCCCGTAAGATATATTTGGATAATCGAAGCAAAGGTTCGTTTAGTGGTGAATCTTCCGATTCATTTGTCCGATACATGCCTGGTCTCGGTAAAAGTTCATTTTCAAAAAGAGAAGAGCAAAAAGAATGCACGTTTGTTACAAGTGTGCACGATGGAATTGCAACACGCAATGTCGTTCTTTGGGAATGGTTTTCGTAACAGAGAAGATAAAATATTCTTCATCAAGAATGGATCGAGTAAGGAGTCATTAGATAATATCTTATTGACTCTTGAGACGCATTCTTGTGGAATTGTGCAGCGTGAACTTCTTCGTTTGTGGAATCTCTTCAAGGACGAGCAAGAGCGTTATAGTCTTGAATCGACTCAAAAAGACCGTGTTTGCCAATTTATAAGAAAATTGGATGGGAAGCCTATCCCCGACTCATAGAAGGCGTTTAAGCCGTTTCGGGACGTAAAACAGAGGAAGATGTGAGCCACAATCACAACAATCAGTATATATTATCTTATGCATTTATTATTTAAAAAAACAAAACAAAACATTAAAAAAATAAAAAAAAAAAAAAATAAAAAAAAAAAAAAAAGAGAAAAAAAAATTCAAAAGTTTTTCGACAACAACCAACCTACTCATATAGGAGCTATTATTTTTTTTTTTTCTATTCTCTTCCCTATTTAAACACTCCATTTTCTTCACTTTCCCGCAACTCTTAATCATTCACAGAGAGTGTGAGTGTAGAGATGGAGGGAGCTTCTTCTTCTTCTCGTTCGTAGACTTGTTAGTATCTCGTGTATTTTGTGGGACACATTATGGGAAGAGTTTAGAGTTTGTCAACGCAAAGCAACCACTCTTGGTAGAACACTTACTGCGAGGAACATTCGTGTAGTATATGGGGGAGGTTGCCTTGGGTTAATGGGGGCTGTATCACTGTCTGCATTTCTAAGAGGTGGTCAAGTTTTAGGTGTCATTCCTGAACCTTTAACTCGAAGGAACTTCGTTGGAAAGACAATTGGACAGAAATTCAAGTATCATCTATGCATGAACGAATGAAGGCAATGCTTGACAACTCGATGCCTTCATAGCCTTACCCGGTGGTTTTGGTACTTTGGAAGAAGTCTTTCAAGTTGTTTCTTGGGCCCTAACCGAACATCCACCATAAACCCATAGGTTTGTTGAATGTTAATAATTTCTTTGATAATTTGTTATCTTTTGTTGACCATGTGGAACGTAAATTTGTCACACCTTCCGAAAGACAACTCCTTATCTCGGCTTCCACCGTTGATGAGTTAATTGATAAATTGGAAGCCTTTGTTTATGAACTGATCCAAAGTGATGTACCAGATAGATTGGTCGAGAGACAAGAAGAAGCGAGACAACAACAAGGGAGGCAAAGAAGAAACAACAAGTGTGACGACACTTCATCTATGACTTTCCTTTTTCTTTAGTTTTATTCATCGTACTTTGTTTTTGTTTATATTTGTGTAAGGTTTCTCTTTTCCGTAATTGCAAAGAATGTGTACTATCCTCTATCTTTTTCCTTTCTATTTTTTTTTAACATTGAGGACAATGTTATGATCTAGTTGGGGGAAGGATAGTTGTGTGACTAAAAAAAAAAAAAAATTTTAGTAAGTGTGTTTATGTTTGTCGTGTGTAGAGTTGTGAAAAAAAAAAAATGTGTGTATATATTAATATGTTTATTGTGTTTATATGTTTGTCAGTAATTTTCTAACCAGTTAAGGATGGCAGAGTAAGGAGTAATTCTACTCTTGAGACGCATCTTAATTGGTGGCAGAGGTCTGATGTGGCACTGACAGTGTGCTTCTTTTCCTGCTTGGCGTTGATTCACTTCTTATCAGGTTGTGTTGCTCTTTTCTATCTCTCTCTTTCACATTAAGGACAATGTTATATTAAGTGTGGGGAAGAGATTTTAGCATTTTTTGTTTTGTTTTATTGTTAAAAAAAAACAAAAACAAAACAAAAACAAAAAAAACAAAAAAAAACACAAAAAAAGGGGTTCATTACATGATTGAATAACTTTTCTTCCTTCTTGAACTGATATGCTTGGTTATGGATGATTGAATTGATGAATTGAGTTTGATAGATGCATACCTTGTGAGATTTTGAGCCTAATGGATGGATTCAACATTTATGCCATTCTCTTCTTTCTTGTGTGATTTTCACTCATGTTAATGATCACTCTAGAACTTGCTTTGACTCTTTTTGAGGCTACGTTTCACTTGCATGCATGAACATGATTGAGGCCCTCTTTCTTAATCACTAGTTTAACCAAATGTACCAACCTTGCATATTTCCCCTTGCTTAACCCCTTTGAGCTTATTTGATTATTCTTTGTCTCGAACTCATTATGTTTCTTAAAAAAAAAAAAAAAACCATGTTCGTACTTAGTCTTAGGGAATAAGAGAACATTAGCTTTGCCATTGGATGAGTTCATGAACAAGTGTGGGGGTGTGTATGCAGAATGGTTGAAAAATGTATTTATGATGTTCTTTTTGTAAAAAAAAAAAAAAAAAGAAAAAAAAAAAATATATACATATAAAAAAATTCAAAAAAAAAAAAATATATATATATATGTAAAAAAAAAAAAAAAAAGGGTCAACAAGGTAATAAAGGAATGGAAAATAATATGTAAAGGGAATTTGTATTAGATGAAGTTGGGATGAACTTTCATGATCGATAATTGAACTCGAACTTTCATGCTCTTTTATTCTCTTTGGTGTTTAACTTGTCATATCCATATTACCTTCTCCTTTACCTTGACCCCATTACAACCTTGAATAAAGTCCTCATGATTTGTGTGTGCATGTGTTCTCGAGTAGTGGAGAAGTAGAAGATAAGCAAGCTTATGGTAGTGCAATTTTCATGAGTTGAATTGAGTGTAATACCTACCTTTTAAACACTTGAGAGATTGAGAGTGAATTTTGTGAGGATCTATCATTCTTTACTCATGCTTTTCAATTGAAGTATCCCTGCTTGTTGATTTAAGATGTGAAGATGTGTTACCTCATAAATGTTTTGATCACTTGAATTATCAATTGCTCTTCATTCTTAAATATTATTAGAAATTGAGTCTTTTAGAATGTTTAACTTTTGAGTCTGTTTTATTTTGTTTTTGTGTGTTTTGCCTAGGAGTGCAAAAAGCTAAGTGTGGGGAATTTGATGTTCACATATTTGATGCATTAATAAGCCTTCATTTTTAGTCATTTACACTCTCCGTGCACTTAATAAATTAAGTTTGGTTATGTTTTGTATGTTTTGAACTCAAAATGGATTTAATTGAATTTTTCAGCATGATTTACGTCTTACACTAATCCTGTATTTGGGTCATTTCTTGGGCTGTAGGTGGATGTTTAAGGTGAATCTTATGTCATTTTAAAGATAAGAGAGAGCTCTACAATCTTCATGAAGACATCAAAGACTCAATCACACGTTTGGATGGCTCAAATTGGCATTGAATCAAGAACTAAAGTGTTGCTCCTGGCAGAATGACCTATGCGTACTGTTCATTATACTGCTCGTGGTGAAAGTTGTAGAATGGGCTGAAATTTTGATGGTTGATAGTTAAGACTCAAATCTACAACTTTCATGTTGTACACTTTTCCCGATTCAGACTCCTTGGAAGTGATATTGGGCTTGGAAGTCAGAACAGAGGAGCTGCGTTTGGACCTGAGCAGTGTGCAGTAATTTGAACATATCTGGAGCTATGGAAGTGATATTGGGCTCAAACTAAAGCCATTTGAAAGCTAAGATCCAGACCTAAAATCTTCATGAAGACCACTTGGCTCAAAAATGACGAATGCAATGACTTCAAGAGCTGCATGATTTCGGAGACAAAGAATCTCCATAATTTTCCACTCACCAAAAGTCATTCAACATTTTCCACTCATCCACCTACTCCACTCATCCACCTACTCCACTCAACCACCATGACTCAGCCCCTTTTGACATTTTGTACCTCTAAACTCTCTATAAAAGGGAGGCTATGCAGATCATTGTATTATGTAGAGCTTTTATGTAGTAGTGTTGTTATAATTAAAGTTTTAGTGTTTCATTTTGGAGAATTCTCTTCTTCTCTTCCTCTCCTCTCTCTCTTTGTTATTTTCATTTTTGTATGGTTCTTGAAGGTTCTCCAATGGTGATGGCTATGGAGAGCTAAAGTTCTTTAATCAATCCAAGAGATTGACAAGCTTGATGATTAATCCTGAGATCTCGTTTTAATCGTTATACGTTCATCTATTAATCAAGTTTCTCTTTCTTTTCTTCTCTTGTTTAAATTTGATTTAATGCTTAATTTGATTGGGATTTGCATATGTTAATTGCGTAATTATCATATGCCAAGAAATGAATTTAGAGGTTATATAATTTATCAAAGATGTTTGATGAAATATTTAGCTTGGTTGGATCTTGGTTTTTAAGTTAATTTGGGTTTTGGATGGATGCTTAATTTGTCTAACCTTAATTAATTGAATTTTAGAAGCGTTTCTAATAGAAGATCCATGGATCATTGAGAGGCGTCTTGATGTGATCTAAGACCAAAGATTTGGTTGATAGTTGAACGGATTTATAAAGATCAAGGATGGATTAAAATCAAGATTTGTTAATTCTCTTGGATTGGTTGTTTTCTCAATCTTGTTTACTCATTTTAATTGTTCTTTGTTATTTAATCTTGCAAAACTCTTTCCCCCTATTTATTAACCTCTTAATCTGACTTCATAATTTGAGTGATCTACGGGCTCGACCCGGTGTTACCTTATGCTACAAGCAGTTTTGGTAAATCGGTTATAAATTGATTTAAATTTGATAATCTTGACAAGTGTCAACTCCATCTCCTTAGCGTGTCGAACACTGGCTGGGAAATACTTTCCCAGAAATTTCTGCCTAAAGAGCTGCCATGTCACAACTCTCCCTTCAGCTTGTATTAACCTCCGGGCTCCTGCCCACCAAGCCTCTCCATCACCGACTAAAACGAACGTCGCGAAAGTAAGCTTCTGCTCATCAGTACATCCCATGCCGTCAAATATCTTCTCCAGTTCCTTGATCCACATATTAGCTTTCTCTGAGTCGAACTCTCCATGAAATTTCGGTGGATTGTTCCTCCGAAATTCCGACAAGCTGTGAGCATCATCATTTGCTCGTTGGTTCTGCTGTGCAACAACCTCAGTCATTCGTTGTATTGCTGCTACAGCTGCAGCCATATTCTGATTGTCGTCGCCGGCATTTCCAACTGTTGCCCTCGCATTCATGCGTCCTCTTCCGCGTCCAGCCATTTCGTTCTATCGATCAGACTGAACAACACAAAGAAAAGTAAGGGTCAGTCTTCAAACAATATTATTTTTCTTTCGAAAAACAATTACAGAGAATCACACAACTTAGACAAGACAGACCTAACCACAAACCCAAAAGACTCTAACTTGGGCTCTGATACCAACTAATGTAACACCCTCCTTAGGGCGCCACACTTGATGTTGCTTAATTACCAATTACTCCTTCATTAGAAGTCGCGCTTGTAATATAAATACGAGTTATAAAATTTCTTGATGATAATAAGATAAACTTAACAGAAAATAAAAACATAACAACATTGTCACAAATAATTTACATCATATATACATACAAGCCTTTAGTATTGTTAAACTTAAATAAGTACAAACTAGACTTTCAAAATATTTAAACTTTAAACTTTAATTTAAACTATTATACTGCCCAAGTCCTACTAGACAGCAGAACCCTCAGACGGGTCCTCCTCAGATTCCTCAAAGATATAGGAATCATCATGATCTTGATCCTACGGACAGGTGTCCGAGCAGATGACACAATACTAATCACACTGGGAGTACGATAGTAAGCTCCCCAATACTGCCTAATAGATATTGGGAACTCTAGTTGTACAAAAAGATTAACAGAAAAGTAAGGGTGTCCTAAATATTGCCTACTTAGTCTAATATTTAGATCTCTCATATAGTAAATACTCTCTCTCTCTAAATCTACAGTCCATGCCTCATCTCCTCCAATGAATGTCAGCTTCAGGTAGCCAAGGAAACTAGGCATCTCCATCTCTTCAAAACTCAACGTCCTCAGCAGGAATCTGCTCCTCCTCAGCTTCTCGCTCTACCTCTTGCTCGACGTCTTTACAAATATAAATATAGTACAGAATATGCATACAAAGAGGTGAGATCACCTACGCCAATACCAGTATGGTAACAATGAAGATAAACACATACAATATTTCATACAACTATCATACCATAATTACAGTTATGCCATCGATATCATTTATCAATAAAACACATGAAATAAACAATATTTACAATCATGCCACTAACAATAATCAAATGTTCAATAAATCAATTATCATAAACATAATTACGATAATACCCTCTATCATTATATGTATGCACACAGACTCAATTTCTTACTCCATGAAGCTACAACTCAGGTCGGAGAGAGTGATTGAAAAGATTTATCGGTACTATCATGCCTCGGACCACGTGTTCAATCTTGCACGTCTAGCATATACATGATAGTCTTTATTAGATCTTGATTAAGGATAGTGTCTCGGTTAGGATCATTGGTGTGTTGCGTCGGTCTAACCTATGGCACAAAAGAGCTACCAACTGCTCATTGTAGGCAACCCACACCCCAATGCCCCCAAGGTCACAAGTGATTTACACTACGCATATCGCACTCACTCAAGAGATGTAGTCTCTCCTAGGCAACTAGCCTCATACAGTCCATCAGACCTTTCCAATGCATGTACTATGCACTACTCACATTTTCAATTCATATCACATATTTGGAGTCCACTCAATAATCTAGTAGTATTATTACTGTATTTTAATCGCGTAGTCATATTTTCACATTTTCTTAATCGCGACTCAATTCTGTCGCCTTTTCAAAATCGTGTAGCGATTTTTCAACATTTTAAAATTGCGTAAATATTTTTCTTACGTTTTAAATCCAAAAATACTATTTTTCTCATTTAATACTAAAAATTCACTTTATTTTTCATATTTGCATAATAGTCCCTTAAAAACTCATATTTACGAAATAGTCCCTCATAAAATTCATATTTACAAAATAGTCTCTCAAAAATTAATATTTACAAAGTAGTCTCTTAAAAATTAATATTTACGAAATTGTCTCTCAAAAATTAATATTTACGAAATAGTCCTTTAAAAATTAGTATTTACAATATGGCCCCTCTAAAAATAAGTATTTATACAATGGCCCATTATTTACATAATATTTATAATTTAGTCCCTATTTTATAAAAATTTACGGTATAACCCCTCTAAAAGTCAGTAATTGTATTGTTTCTCAAAAATTGTTATTTCTTTTCTTTAATTCTTACAAAAATTATTTTACTTTTCCATACTCAATTTTTTTTCAAATTCATTTAAATCGCTCAGTTCTCATTTTAATTCATCAGTGTAAGGACTTTGGTCCTTTTTCCATGGTATGGCCGTGAGCCTCAATGCTCTTTGGAGCACTCATTCAATCGATTCATCATGTTGTTCACATCCTAAATTATACATACATTCTAATGTTTTCATAATTATACATACACACATAATATCAAAGCTTCAAGCACTTTATCACACATGCAAACATAGAAACACAATCATACACAACACAAACACAATCAAATAGCATTAAACAATCGGTGAAGAACCCTTACGAATTTTTCACCGTACAAAACCATCCCCACACCACCAAGACTTGGTTGGTGAGGTTAAATCTCCCTCTTACCTCTTGAAGACAAGCTTTTCAAGCTCCTCTCCTTCTCCTTGTTTTTGTACAAGCCATAAACAATTCCTAACAATTCTAAAACAATTAGTAAAATCACAAACAAAGCTTAATAATAACAAACCATGGAACAAACATAGTTTAGAAAATCACAAACATGAATTTAAACCATAAAAACCAAAGTTTACCTCTAGGGAAGTAAGGTAGAAGTTGGATTTTGAAGCACTTAGAGTGTGATTTTGGGAAAACTTTCTAAATGGAAAGTGTTTAGAATGTTGTTTAGCTTTAGGAAATGATGAGAGTGAAAATTATAGGTGAGTGATGGTGTATATAGGTGTGTTGGCCGAACCTATTGGGAGAAAATGGAAGGAAAGTTTGCTTAAGTGTTCTTGAATTTTTGAGAGGAAAAGTTGAATGCTTTTTGATGTGAGAGAAAAGTGAAATGGTCAGAGTGAAATTAGGAGGGCTGCTGCCGTGGGAGTGTAGGGAAAAATTAGGATTTACTTGGATCAAAATATCACCACTTGAGTGCACATGCAACTTCACATGGCTTATGTCATTATCTTGACTTGCATGGCTATTTGGATGGTTCAAGAATCATGGAGAAGCCTCCCAAGGCTGCTGCAAAATCGTGTGACTCTTTGGGGTTTTAGAGACTTAATTGTTTTCAATTTAAGCCTAATCACATTCTAGTTAAATAGCTAATTAATTAGGTTAAATTTCCTAACCACTCTTAATTAATTATCCAATTACATAACTAATTAGTTTAATATATTTTAGCATATATCATGACCTCTAATTAAAATTAGAATATTTAATTAGTAATTACTTTATAACTAATTAATTATTAAGTTAGTTTACTTAGCTTGTTAATTAGGCCATTAGATTAACCAAATTAGGTTTAATTAGTTACTAATCAAATTCAAGCCACTATTGTTGACTTCATCTTAGCCATTGAAAATCAACTTGGTTTCCTATCCATTGATCTCATCTACGGTGGATATTACTTAGTAGTTTTATCAGGATTCGTTTTACACCATTAATCGGATCAATGGTTATGATCAAAAGCATCTAAATCATGCTTTTTATCCAAGAGTCCATATTGAAGTCTATGCTTCTTTATTTGACTACATCCTATTGGTTTAAAATAGTCAAGCCACCTATTTTGACTTGTTCCTATTGGTTTAGATTTTGGTCCAGTCAGAATTGTTGACTGCTACTCTAAACACGGGCCTCACAGACTTTTCGGGTCCATGTTAAGCAGATTTCTACTGTTTTTAAGACGGTAGGTACTGTCACATAAAATAATATTATAATAATATAAAATTATTTTATTACACAGTTAAATCCTAAAAAATAAAAGATTAATATATATATCAATCAGAATTGGGTTTAGTAAGATCCCCCAGCTCCAATTAATTATAATAAGATTTTTTCCGGTCAGAAAATTATTATTTTCTTGACTCGATGCAAATGACATAAAATGATTAAAAATGATCTCAGAACAGTCAAACTATTTTTTATAACACACAGAAAATGTAAAACAGTGTAATTCTGCTATTACTATTAACATAGTCAGAATTTAGGATGTTACAATGCTTCCAACTGAGCCCTTGCCTGTTCTGAGATGACCAGAAACTGCCTCCAAGAATTGGTAGCCCAACAAATGCAATAGCTTGGCAAGCAATGCCGCCAGTTGGACAACCAACGACATTAAATTGACGAGTTAGAGCGATCAGTGCACGTGGAGAACAACCACGGGAGGCGGAATGTGGCTAACAACCAGAGGAGGTCACCGCGCGACGAAGATAGCCATGTCATTGGAAACAACACTCCAATTCCTGGCATCCAACAATAGCCCCTCTCGGATGAACTAATGGCGTACAGGATCCCTAGAGGATTCAAGCCCCCCTCCAATTTTGAACAATATGACGGTACAACAGACCCATAAGAATACCTAAGTGCCTACATTCACTCTATGCAGTTCCACGGGAGATCCCTAGAATTGCTATATCACGCCTTCCCCCTCTTCCTAAAGAAGGGTGTTATCCACTGGTTCTCAACCTTACAACCGAGGTCTATCGTCAGATGGGATGATCTTATGCAATGCTTCCTGTCGCATTATACCACTGCTAAGGAGCAACCCAAGTTCGTTGACTCCCTTTCCGGGATTCGTCAAGGGAGTAATGAGTCCCTTCGCGAATATATCAAGAGGTTCAACACCGCCCTTACTCGTGTGGCCAGTCCAGATGACTGGATCACCCTTCACTATGCTCGGAGTGGCCTCCAGACTGATTCTGACTTTTTTCGGTCCTTAGCAAAGAAGAAGACGGAGACTATGAGTGAGTTCCATGCTCGCTCTGCAAAATACATTGAATTGGAGGAAACTATTAATGATAAAGAGACTTTGGAAAAAGGTGAGTCTACTCACCAGAAAAATAACTGAAGCTCTAACCAACCTCGGAACTCCTCCAAAGGCGATGCTTATCGGCCTAAATATTCTGACTACACCCCTCTAAATGCCCCACGAGAAACAATTCTCGAAGAAATACTTCAAATTGAGCTCCGAAATATTAAAAGGCTACCACCTCTGAAAAAAGTGAAGGATCACTCTAAGTACTGTAAGTGGCATAAAAGCTATGGCCACGAAACAGAAGAATGTTACCAGCTCTGGGATGTCATCGAATCCTTTATTAAGGAAGGCTGGATTCAAAAGTACATTACCAGGATCCGGAACAATGATAACCCCAGATGGTGGGGGGAACAAAGATGTAGTTGTAGTCTTAGGTGAAGTTCGACCCCACGACAAAGGAGGAGGACGCATAGCCCAGCCAAAAAATCCCGGACTCCATCCCACCGTGATGCAGACAACTAGCAGGATAGGAACTAGGGTACTCAAAATGGGGCTAACAGGATTGATCGATTAGTTAACACAATCTCTGTAGGATTTACAGGAGGAGGTTCATCCAGTAATTCCCGGAAGAAAGCACTACGGACTGCGGTATTTGAGCATTTCTGGCTCTATGCACAAACCCCATGCTGATGCCAGGGAAGAACCACCGATCTCTTTCACCACTAAGGACTACGGTGATGTTGTCCGAGATCATGATGATCCACTCGTCATCTCTGGAATAATATCTAATGCCGAAGTCTTACGTATTTTTGTAGACCAAGGTAGCTTTACATATATAATGTTCATGGACGCTTTCCAAAAGCTAGACCCCATGTCAGCCTTAACCCCCCATGAAGGTGAGTTCATTAGGTTCTCTAGTGAGAAAATCACCCTAGTGGGCTATTTTGAAACATTCTTGACCCTCGGGGATAATAAAATTTACAAAACCGTCAAAGTCAAAATTTTAGTTGTAAACTGCCCATCTGCTTACAACATTATTCTGGGGCAACCTACCCTGAACGGTATTACCACTATAGTGGCCACCGCTCACCTGACCATGAAATTCCTTAACAAAAGTAATGAGGTAGTTATGGTCAAGGGCAACCAAATTGCAGCATATAAGTGTTATAATAAGAGCCTCAATATCTGCAACATTCCTAAGAAAGCAAGAGTACGTACATTTAGCCCGGCCTTGGATCAAGTTAATATCCTTATGACTGAGTTGGATGTTAAAGAAAAGATTTGGGGCACCAGACCCCATCCAGAAGGAGAATTACTTCCACTTCAACTAGGTGACAAGCCTGATCAAGTCACCCAAATAGGCACAAATCTAGAAGAACAGGAGAAACGACAACTGATGGAGCTCCTTCAACGAAATAAGGACCTATTTGCATGGACGTCCTCCAACATGCCTGGGCTTCACCCTGCTTTCATCTGCCATCATTTATCTATTAAATGGGATGCGAAGCTGGTCTCCCAAAAGAAGAGGAAAGTCGACCTTGAAAGACAGCAAATCATTGAGGAGCAAGTCAAAGAACTACTCAATGTTGGACTCATCAGGGAGATCTCTTACACCACATGGCTTTCCAATGTAGTCTTAGTGAAAAAGTCAAACAGAAAATGGAGGATGTGTGTGGACTACATAGACCTGAATAAGGCGTGCCCTAAAGATACATACCCCTTCCCCAATGTTGACAAGTTGGTTGATAACTCATCTGGTTTTTGGATACTATCGTTTATGGATGCCTACTCTGGGTATAATTATATTCTGATGTACCCTGAAGAAAAAGATAAAACCACTTTCATCACCAAAAAAGTAAGCTACTGCTATAGGGTCATACCCTTCGGCTTGAAGAATACAGGAGGCACCTATTAGCAGATGATGAATAGAGTCTTTGAGGGTCAAGTGGGGAGAATGCTTGAAGTATACATTGGCAATATGATTATTAAGACCCCAGAGTCTAGATCCCACGCATCTGACCTCGAAGAGGTATTTACAGAAGTCAGAAAGCACAACTTGAGACTCAACTCAGAAAAATGTGCATTCGGGGTCTGAGCCGGGAAGTTCTTGGGCTTCATATTGACTCATCGTAGGATTGAAGCAAATCTAGATAAATTCCAAGCGGTACTCGACATGCACAGCCCCCAGAATGTTAAAGAGGTTCAACAACTTACAGGGTGGATTGCAACTCTCATACGCTTTCTCGCTAAAGCCACCCATAAATCCCTCCCCATCTTCAAACTGTTAAAAAAGAGGACGGATTTTGAGTGGACCCAAGAGTGCGAGGACGCCTTCAAGTCTCTTAAGCACTTGTTATCATCTCCCCCTATCTTGACTAGGCCGGAACCCAGAGATACTTTATACGTATACCTTTCTGTTTATGAAAAAGCCATTAGTTCGATTCTCATCTAGGAAATGGTCGAAGGCCAAAAGCCAGTCTATTTCGTGAGCAAGGTGCTGCAAGGCCCCAAACTCCATTATCAGAAGATTGAAAAGGTCACACTTGCCCTTGTCATCACAGCTAGGAGACTAAGGCAATACTTCCAGTATCATCTAGTTGTAGTAAGGATGGATAAACTAATCTACCAAATATTGTATAAACCGGACCTAGCAGGAAGGATGATTGCTTAGTCCATCGAGCTTTCTGAGTTCAGAATCTCATATGAGCCCAGACTAGCAGTAAAGACACAATCACTTTCAGACTTCCTTGCCAAAGTTACATCGGACCCCAGTGACCCTGAGGAAGTGTCATGGACAGTGTTTGTTTATGGATCCTCTAACCCTAAGAAAAATGGCACCGGAGTAATCCTTGAAAATCCAGAAGGCATGACAATCGAAAGTTCCCTGAAGTTTGAATTCCCCACTTTGAACAACCAGGCAGAATACAAAACGTGCATTACTGGATTGATGATGGCCAAGGAACAAGGTGCAACAAGGATCACACTCTGCAGTGACTCTCAACTCATGACATCCTAGATCTAGGGCGACTACTAGGCTAAACAACCCCTCTTATAGAGATATCTAGCTAAGGTACAAGGACTCCTTAAGGGCTTTCAAATAGTGAAGGTGGAGCACATCCCTCGGGAATAAAACTCAAGGGCCGACCTCCTATTTAAGTTGGCCAGCACGAAGAGCCCGGGGAATAATCGTTTAGTGGTCCAAGATACCTTAGTCCAGCCCTCAATCATGGTTTCAACTATTTTCCAGATTGAAGATTCAGAATCCATATGGATCACCCCCATTGTAAAGTATTTACAGTTCGACATCCGACCCGAGGACCCAAAGGAAGCTTCTAAGCTAATAAAAACTGTTGTCCGGTACACCATCTACGATGAGCAGTTATACCGACAGGGATTCTCTTCACCCCTTCTCAAATGTCTGACCTCTAAAGAAGCAGAGTATGTATTAGCAGAGGTCCAGGAGGGGAGTTGTGGATACCATTTGGGAGGTAAAGCCTTAGCGTTGAAAGCTCTCAAGGCTGGTTATTATTAGTCCACAATGGAGGCCAATGCAATAGCACACGTCCAAGTTTGTGACAAGTGCCAGTACCACTTAGACTATTACCATGCTCCACCCGAGGAACTCTCCACAACATCTGTAACCTGGCCATTCTATAGGTGGGGTATGGACATTTTGGGTCTGTTCCCTCAAGCACCTGGACAATTGAAGTTTCTAGTGATAGCGGTGGACTACTTCACTAAATGGATAGAGACCGAACCTCTGGTAACCATTACCTTGGCTAGAATCTAAAAGTTCACATGGTGCCACATTATTACAAGGTTTGGAATCCCGGAGTACATTGTGATGGATAACGGGATGTAGTTTGAAGACAAGGGATATGAAGAACTACTTACTAGTTTAAAAATCAAACATTTCTGCAACACTATAGAAAAACCCCAGACAAATAGGCAAGCTAAAGCTACTAACTGAGTTATTGTTCGCAGACTTAAAAGGAGCTTGGATGAAGTCAAAGGAAACTGAGCCGAATATCTCAACCATGTCCTTTGGGCCTACCGGACCACGCCCCACTCTACGATAGGTGAGACTCCCTTTAAGCTCACTTACGGGTGCGAGGCAATGATCTTAATAGAAATAGGAGAACCCAACTGGTGCCTTCAACATTTCTCAGCAGACAGTAACCCCGAACTGATCAGCGAGGACCTAGACCTCTTAGAAGAAAGAAGGTGCATCACCTATATATGCGCAGCTGCCATCAAACCAAAGACGGCAGCACACTACAACCTAAAAGTTATCCCCAAAAGATTCCAGCCAGGTGACCTTGTACTCCGCAGGGCTGACATTGAAGGAAAGAACATCTCCCAGGGGAAGTTAGCCCCTAATTGGGAAGGCCCTTACTGCATTGTGATCAGCACCAGCAAATGAGCTTACACCTTGGAGCACTAACAGGCAAGATAGTGAAGAACTTCTAGAATATAGACAAACTTATAAAGTACTACAGCTCAGTGTCTTTTAAGGCTTAGTCTTAGTTTACTTCATGTCTAATCTGCCCAATTACTATGGGAATACTTTGTATGGACCTTAGTCCTTTCTTGAATTAATAAAACAAAGTGGTATTTTACTTTATTTTATGGTCGTTTCCAGTATGGACAAATTATCATGGTACCCCCCCAAGTGCGTCTTATGTTAAAAAGGTTGTGCAGTAGAAAAATCGTAAGTCTTTGGAAATTTCTCTATCTAAACCATAAACACAAAAGAGCCCAGTAAGGACCACTTATGCCAAGATCAAGAGGTATCCTAAACACCCAAATATATGGTGATGGACCACAGACAATGCTTTACTAATACCTAAGTCCAATGGGGATCCCCAAGCCTTTAAAGGGTGTCAGACCTTGGATAAGGTCTTACTTGAACCAAAGTCACGCGAGATCCTAAAAGCCACGATAATTGGCAAAGGACCCAGAGCAAGGTCCTTTTTACTATAATACCCAGGTCCCAAAGGGAATCACAAGTCCATAAAAGGGTGTTAGACCCTGGACAATAGTTTATAACGATTGGAAAATACACAAGCCCTAAAGGGAACCACAAGTCCATAAAAGGGTGTTGGACCCCAGACCATGGAAGTTTCCTAAGTCATGAAAAAGTTTGCAAAACAAACACCACGATGGGCGTTGCACCTAGAAAGGTTGATCGTGAAAATAAACAAGCATGCAAGGCAAGGCAAGGCAAAATAAAGGTGAAGGAAAATAAATTAAAAACCCTGGGAACCAAGACAATTCTCTATACAAAGTCAATAAGCCCCGCGCAAGGGGTAAGCTAATGGTTAAAGAAAAAGGAAGGAGCAGCAGGCTATTCTTTGGCTTCATTCCTCTCTATTCTCTGCTAATTCGCACCCAAATCCCTCTCAGTTAAATCCACCACGGGAGCAGGCACCTCCTCTACAGGGGTAGGGGCGGCTGATCCATCAACTAGCCCTGCATCAACCAGATTTCTATCTCGAAAAATCTTGTTTGGACTAATCTCCCCCAAAGCTAGCTCTACGTCAGGATTAAAGTACTGAACTTGAGCAACCGCGTTGTAAAACTAATCAACGCCTATATTGGTGCTTATGGTGAGCAGATCATCACCTTCTTTCTTTAGTTTCGTTATTTTATCTTGAAGTGTGGCATTGGCGGCACCAAATCCCCTCTTTTCCTTGGCAAGCAGAGCCTGAGAGTTAGCAAGTTCCTTTTCCACCCTAGCAAGCCTTGCCTCCAGCTCCTTTATGCCCTTAAGGGCCTCATCCAGTCACCGTTTTCCTTTGGCCTCCATTGCCCTCAGTTCATTCTCAGCCCTTTTTTCAAAATCCGCTACTGACCTTTCCAAGAGCCGGGCCTCAGCGGTAGTCTGGAGAGCGAAAGTTTGAAATAATGATAGGGCCTCAAGAATCTTACGCCGAGTAATGAGTTTGACAACATTATCACTCAAAAGGATCTCATCGATGAATTCTGCAAGCACCCTGTCCTCGGTTATTAGGGGCAAAGAGTTTACCCTTTGACCGCCATCTCCTTCCACGACCATGATTTTACCTTGCCCCCCTGTCGTGACACCTTCCACGACCTTCTTCTTCTTCCGTTGTTAAGATTGAGCTATGACATCGAGACCTAGTTCCTGGATCACCAGAGGTCGGGCAATGGCAAGCTGAGAGTGAGACGATCCAGCCTAATTCCTCCTCGCCTTAAACGCTTGGAGCACTTCTATTGAAGACCCAGCACCCTTGTTGGTAGCTATGTTATCTGTGATAAGAAAAAGAAAAAGGGCCAGGAACTCAGAAAAATCAAATGCAAAAAAGTAAAAAGTAACAAGAGGAGCAACAATATACATAAACAAATTCAATCCCCTACTGAGCATAGCCTAAAGGAATTCATCATTGGAAATGTTCAAAACATCCTTGCACTTGATCTGGTCGACCTTTGACCCTTATTCAATTATAAAATTGACACATTCAACGTCTCCTTCATCCAAATCCTCCTTCTCCTTTTCAATGGACTCAATGGGGATGCCCCAAGCATGCTAGTTCAAGTAGAAGCAAAATTTTGCTTCCCCATTAGCCTTTAGGTAAAAAGGCCAGGTACTCGATGCTGTAGTCAATTTGAAAAACTTATGCTTCCACTCTTTGTAGTTGTCCTGGAAAATTTCAAATACTCTCCTCCCGAACCTTGATTTGACGGACATCCAAGACTGTTGCAATGCACTCCCCCCTGGATACTCCATCGCGTGAAGAAATAGAAAAAGGCTCTCTCAGAGCATCGGAGCCCGACCACTCAACAAAATCTCTCAAAGGCTAAGATATTACCCCAGCCATTAGGGTGGATCTAGATCAAGGTAGTTTAAAGGGTTTGGAGAATTGATATTTGAAAATCGGTGAACGGAAGCCGAAGACCATAGTCAAGAAAGAGGCCCTCGTACAAGAACATGAAGTCTTGACCCTCGTCCCGTTGCATGCATACTCTGTCATCATGCTCTGGGCACAGAACTTGGAACTCTCAGTACCTCGAACCTCTCTTCTTTTACTCTAGATAGCCCAAAAGTTCCCCGAGTCTCGCCTCATAGGAATATACAGACGTATGGTCCCAAACATCATTAGTAAGCTAAGGGTAAGTGGGCCTCATAGAGGTAAGAACCAGAGGTTCCTCTTCAGCCACTCTCTGTTGTCTCACAGCCCTTTTCCTCACCATTGAACAACTGGAAAACACTCGTCGAGACTGTTAAGCTAATGTCAAAATCAAGGGCTCCTGTCGATTCAGATAAAGAATGGGTGGATCCAGAGGGATTCACATCCACCCTCAAGCCCTAGGGCTGCGGCCTCGAAGCCCATAAAGGTACAAACTTTATTAGGACTCCCCTGCCACCCTTGGTATGACTGGGTGGGTGTTTCATAGGGGGCATAATCTAGAAATGGGAGTAAAAAGTGAATACAAATGAAAAATGATAAAGAGAGTACCTTTAGAATTTGGAAAAATAGGAGACTGTGAAGTTGTTGGATTGAAGCAAGTGAACCGCTGCAAGCTGCTCAAAATCACACGACCTTATTCGTAAAACTTATAAAAGAGAAACTCTCTCAGAAGGTCACTTATGTTTAGGAATAGTAAAATCTAGTGAAGATGATCTTAACCCCAACTTAAAGGGGCGCGACAGTTTAGGGACATTTTTGTCAAATTCGCTCCAATTTTGAAAGGCACTCATTATGGCGCGCGAAATACTAGGCACGTCCACCTAATTAAAGTGTACCATGTGGCTTTTATAGCCGTCATGACAGTTGAGAGGATGGTTGCACAGCAAGCCAAGGGACATGCAACCTCAGCAAACTAATTCTATAAATGATCCACGAACCTCGGGTGAGTCTGTAGTGCCCACAAATGTGAGATACTAACGTGGACAACGGTACCCCTAAGAAAGGTCGGCAGACTTTGAAAGGCTATGCAAAACTCTTCACCCTATGAGGGACACGGACCCCGGGGATAAGAGCTAAAACTCGCCATTTCATTGTACCAACAACCAAAGGCTGAGCTAGGGGCAACTTAATATAGCTCCAGGGTAAGCGTTGGACTCACCCCGAATAATGTAAAGTAAAAAACAGAAGCACAAAGTTTTAGAGACACAAGACAAATTCTCGAAAAGAAAAATTTTATTAATTTCATTCCATACATCGTCAACCTCCATGAAAGGAGAAGTGATACGAATTAAAAGTTACAAACCCAAGTGCAGGTTATCTCAAGTAATAAATTCTCGGTGAGTTCGAGGTCGAACCACAGAGACTTAATGAAGAAAAATTAATTAAGGTAAAGTAAATATTTTATCACAACAAATAAAAAAGATTTACTTGGGTTAGGAGATCCACTCTTGGTAAATAAAATAAGAACAAGATTAATTCTTTTTATAACTCAATTAGAATCCACATATAACGGAGGTTCCAATCAGAAAATACATCGTTTAAAGTTCATTAAAAATTATATATGTAATTATATTATGCCTCCTTTAATCATCTATTAACACCACCACTCATAAATAGGATCAAGCATTCATTGTGCCAAAATCTTGTCTACAACAAATCAAGATCTTCAATTTACATGGAGAGTTTCTAACACCAACACTTGTAAATGAGTTCAAGCATTCATTGTGCCAATCTCTTGTCTACAACAAATCAAGAACTCCATTTTACAAGGAGGGTTTCTAAATTGATTGAAAACAAAATACAACACTTATAATGACTACTTGAAAATATATCATTTAAGTACAAGAAAGAAATGAATCTAACCTTATTTCATTACCAAGAGCTTCACCCTTTCACCCAAGTAAAATGAAACTTAGTTACTCATAGACAAGAAGAAAGAAAAAGAGAAGAAGAAGAAGAAGAAGAACATAACTTCAATTTAGAACAAAGGAAAACTACAACAACATAATAGCATGATCTTGACCTCTAGGACCAAGACCCTTAAATGAGCAGTCAATGGTGCCTTTTATAGAGGATTAGGGATACAAAATGATAAGGGGGCTGATGAGTGAGTGGGTGGATGAGTAGAAAATGAGTGAAAAATGCCAAATAACTTTTGATGAGTAGAAAATTATGGAGATTCTTTGTCTCCCAAAATCATTTAGCTCTGAAGTCATTGTATTCATCATTTTCTCATCAAGTGGTCTCATGAAAGTTGTAGTCCTGGATATTAGCTTTCAAATGACATTAGTTTCAGTCCAAAAACATTTCTACAACTCACGATATGGTCTTATTACTACATACTACTTAGGTCCAGTCACAACTCCTCTTTTTTGACTTCCAAGCAAAATATGACCTATTAGACCTCCGATTCTGAAAAAGTGTTCAATATAAAAGTTGTAGATTTGGGTCGTAGCTATCAACCATCAAAATTTTAGCCCATTTGACATCTTATAACCCAAGCTATGTCATGAACAGTACACATAGGTCAAGCTGTCAAGATCAGCACCTTAGTTCTTGCTTCAACTCCAATTTGAGTTATCCAAACGTATGATTTGACCTTTGAGGTCTTATGAAAGTTGTAGGGAATTGTCTTAGATTTCCTATAAGACTAAAATCACATCAATCAGATATTTACAACTCAAGTTATAACCATTTTACTGAACACTGTCAAAAGGATAAATTAAGGCTAATTCATGCAATAATTCTTTCAATGGTCCAATAAGGTCAAATATCATAAAATGTGTCAAAACCAACTAAATTAAGCTTAATTGAACCTTAAGAAACCTAGTGAGAGGTTTATAAAATGTATAAAATATAGTGTTATAAAATTTCTCCACACTTAACTTTTGCACTCCTGGACAAAACATAAGAAACAAAAACTAGGGAACAAAGAAAAATGACACAGACTCAAAAACTAAAAACTCTAAAGGATTAAATGAATCAAGAAGAGCAACTAGACAATCAATGGATCAAAACAGTCATGAGGTAAAATTTCTTCACATCTCAAACCAACAAGTAAGGAAACTTCAGTTGAAAAGAATGAATCAAGAATGATAGATCTTCACAGAATTCACTCTCAATCTCTCAAGTGTTTAAAAGGTAAGTATTTCACTTTATTCAACTCATGAATAATTGTACTACCATAAGCTTGCTTATCTTCTACTTATTCGCTACTCAAAAATAACATATATACACAAATTATAAGGACTTTATTCAAGGTTGTAATGGGGTTAAGGTAAAGGAGGAAGTAATATAGATATGACAAGTTAAATACCAAAGAGAATAGAAGAGCATTATGTTACAGTTAGAGTGGAGAAGATGTTTGAGAACAATCAGTTTAACTTTCCCAAGATTTTCTTAATTCTTTCTCTATTTGTTTCCTTCTTATAAAGGACAATGACCAATATTTGACTAATGTTTTGTTGAAGATCAATTAGTAGGTTGAATTCATTATTAGGCTTGAAGATTCTCCTTCTATTCCTGTTATTTTCAAACATCCACTAGTCAGCTTTTTTTTTTCTTTTTTTTAGAAATACTTGCACATATACCCCCACACTTATTCAAGAAACTCATCCGACAATAAAGCCAATACTCTTTTATTCCCTAAGGTCAGGTAAGAACATGGTTTTTCATTTAAGGCACATAATGAGTTCGAAATAAAGAATGATCAAATAAGCTCAAAAGGGTTAAGCAAATGAAAATATGCAAGGTTGGCTATTTGGTCAAAGTAGTTAATTCAAGAAAATTGGCTCAATCATGTTTATGTATCCATGTAAAAAAGTAGTCTAAAAAAGAATCAAAGTAAGTTCTAGAGTAACAATTCCATGAAAAAAAATCACACAAGAAAGAAGAGAATGGTATAGATGTTCAATACATTCATCGATAGGCTCAAAATCTCACAAGGCATATTCCATCATTCTTAGTCCACAAAAATTTCAACATCCATAACCAAGCATGTGGTGTTTAAGAAAGAAGATAATTTACTCAATCATGCAAATTTCCCTGAATCCATTTGCTACTTCCACACAACAAAGTTATCTACCCCAATTTAGATGCATCTCAAGAGTAAAATTACCTTCACAGCAAAATTTACTCCTTATTCTATCATCCTTAATTGGTTTAACTATTAGAAAATTGCTGACAAACATATAAACACGACAAACATAAACACACTTCCTAAATTTTTTTTCACATAACTATCCTTCCCCCCAACCAGATTACAACATTGTCCTCAATGTTAAAATATAGAAAGGTAAAGGATAGAAGATAGTACCTGTTGTTACAATTACTAAAAAGAGAAACCTCATATAAATTTAAACAAAGCCAAAATATATACATGTAGTTGTAATTGTGGCTCACATCTTCCTCTAGTTTTACGTCCAGTAACGGCTTAAACGCCTTCTATGAGTCGAGGATAAGCTTCCCATCTAATTTTCTTATAAATTGGCAAACAATGTCTTTTTGAGTTAGATTCCTAAGACTGAAGAACAAGTTAAAACATATAAAATTAAAATACTAGGGATTTGACTTCACTTGCTTCAATAATCTATCATAGACAATATAGTAGCTTTGGGATCTTCCTTCTAATCAATTTCTAATTATTCAATTGATGGGGAGAATCAGTAATTAATTTTCATTTAATTCATTAGTCTAAACCTTAACTCTTAAAGACATGACCCTTACTCTTTGGATTCTCATGGAAAAATACCACAGTTCTTTCACACTGCCTATAACCTCCATTCCTAGACAATTATAAATCATGGCACTTTATTATTTATGGTCTAGGTCATATGCAAACCTTCCTATTTTACATACACCCACTAGATTAATTTATGAGTGACTAATTCATAAAAGCATTATGAACCATAAGAAGCACTCAAATTGAATAGAAAAGAGTTAATTAGAATTCCAATCTTAATACATGTCAATTGAATCAAGTTACGTTTTCACCCTAAAAACACACAAATTTAACTACACATGACAAAAGAGAAAAAGAAATAAGAAGAATAAAATAAAAATATATACAGAGCTCAACCTAAAAAAAAATATTAACAAGTAGGCGGTATAAACCTGCCATGGTAAAAAGAAAAAAAAAATAAAATTAATATTAACAAGTAGGCGGTATAGACTTGCCATGATAACTACTAATAATAATATTAACAAGTAGGTGGTATAAACCGCCATTAAATATTAATAAAGATGTGGTATAAACCAATCACCAAATATATATTTACAAAGGTGTGGTAATAAATCAACCACCAAATAAAAAAAATAACAAAGGTGTGGTATGAACCAACCACCAAATAAAAAAAATAACATACAGAAAATAAAATACGAAAAGTAAATTATAGAAAAGTAAAAGGGAAAGTTTCCCCCACTATTAGTATGTATAAAAAAATAAAAAGAGAGATTTCCCCAATCGAGTTAAGATGTACAAAAAGTAAAAGGGAGAGTTCCCCATTGTTAGTATGAGCAAGAAACTAAAAGGAGAGTTTCCTTTGTTAGAATGTACAATAAAATAAAAGGCTTAACTTTTTTATATTATTATTTTTTATTTATTTTTTATTTTTTTATTTTTCATTTTCATTTTTTTATTATTTATTATTTCATTTTTTTTACTTTTTTTTGGGTGGTCACACCCGTGACCACTTTTTTTTTTTCATTTTTCAACGGAGACAAGCGTTGTCCCCCATTTCTATTATTATTTTTTTTGTAAAATACTATTCACTTAATTTTTTTTATTATTCACATACTATTCATGCACTATTCATATACTATTTACACACTATTCATGCACTATTCACTCAAATTAGTGTGGTAGTATGTACAAAAATATTTACACTAGAAATTTGTTCTTCAAATTAAGTCCCCGACAACAATGCCAAAAACTTGATGCGAATCAAAAGTTACAAACCCAAGTGCAGGTTATCTCAAGTAATAAATTCTCGGTGAGTCCGAGGTCGAACCACAGAGACTTGATGAAGAAAAATTAATTAAGGTAAAGTAAATATTTTGTCACAACAAATAAAAAAGATTTACTTGGGTTAGGAGATCCACTCTTGGTAAATCAAATAAGAATAAGATTAATTCTTTTTATAACTCAATTAGAATCCACACATAACGGAGGTTCCAATCGGAAAATACATCGTTCAAAGTTCATTAAAAATTATATACGTAATTATATTATGCCTCCTTTAATCATCTATTAACACCACCACTTGTAAATGGGATCAAGCATTCATTGTGTCAAAATCTTGTTTACAATAAATCAAGATCTTCACTTTACATGGAGAGTTTCTAACACCAACACTTGTAAATGAGTTCAAGCATTCATTGTGCCAATCTCTTGTCTACAACAAATCAAAAACTCCATTTTACAAGGAGGGTTTCTAAATTGATTGAAAACAAAATACAATACGTATAATGACTACTTGAAAATATATCATTTAAGCACAAGAAAGAAATGAATCTAACCTTATTTCATTAGCAAGAGCTTCACCATTTCACCTAAGTAAAATGAAACTTAGTTACTCATAGACAAGAAGAAAGAAAAAGAGAAGAAGAAGAAGAAGAAGAAGAAGAAGAACATAACTTCAATTTAGAACAAAGGAAAACTACAACAACATAATAGCATGATCTTGACCTCTAGGACCAAGACCCCTAAATGAGTAGTCAATGGTGCCTTTTATAGAGGATTATGGATAAAAAATGACAAGGGGGATGATTAGTGAGTGGGTGGATGAGTGAAAAATGAGTGAAAAATACCAAATGACTTTTGATGCGTAGAAAATTATGGAGATTTTTTGTCTCTCGAAATCATTTAGCTCTGAAGTCATTGAATTCATCATTTTCTTACCAAGTGTTCATAAAAGTTGTAGGCCTGGATCTTAGCTTTCAAATGCCATTGGTTTCAGTCCAAAATCATTCCTACAACTCAAGATATGGTTTGATTACTGCATACTGCTCAGGTCTAGCCACAGCTCCTCTTTTCTGACTTTCAAACCCAATATGACCCATTAGACCTCAGGTTCTGGAAAAGTGTTCAACATTAAAGTTGTATATTTGGGTCTTAGATATCAACCAGCAAAATTTCAGCCCATTTAACATCTTATACCCTGAGCTATGTCATGAACAGTACACATAGGTCAAGCTTTCAGGATCAACACCTTAGTTCTTGCTTCAACTCCAATTTGAGTTATCCAAATGTGTGATTTGGCCTTTGAGGTCTTATGAAAGTCGTAGGGAATTATCTTAACTTTCCTACAAGGCTAGAATCACATCAATCAGATATTCACAACTCAAGTTATAGTCATTTTACTGAACACTACCAAATAAATAAATTAAGGCTAATTTATGCAATAATTCTTTCAATGGTCCAATAAGGTCCAATATCATAAAATGTGTCAAAACTAACTAAATTAAGCTTAATTGAACCTTAAAAAACCTAGTGAGAGGTTTATAAAATGTATAAAATACAATTTTATTAAGAAGGAAAAAGTATATTAAAAGGAAATTGAAAATAGTGTCTGTAGAAGAGTTTAATGACGGAGCCAACATCATTGCAAAGGCACCCTGCTGCATTATCACATCCACAGTTCCTCTAGTCTCTTCACCAGAACAGGCTAAAGCCACTCCATTTCTTCTTCCCTTCCTCCTTTATAGTGATAATAAAGGCCAGCACCGACTACCTCTTCGCAAAGCAAGTCCAAGAAAACAGTTTACCCCAAGTTACTCCCAAAGGATTTTCCTTTTCGCTGGGTTAGCATTCTTGTATATCCAACCGCACTACGAAGAAGACCGGCTTGCTGCCTCTAAATCACTCAGGAAAGAGGCAGAGAGAGAGAGACAGAGTTCTCTCTAGTATCCCCATGCACTGGTTGGCAAAAGCAGCATTCCATCCTAATAACACGTTAGGTTAGAAACCCCCATGTACGCTAGGAGAGAAAGACTTCCACTTCCCTAAATGCATAGCGACTTAACTTTACGCCAAGAAAGAAAAGTCTCTATGAAAAAAAGGAAGTTGCTTGCAGAAAGTCAAACACCTTCAGGAATTTTGAAAATATTAAGAGAATAACCCTCATAGGGGACAAAACCCTCCATATAAGTGCAAAAAATAAAAGGGAAACTACTCTATCAAAGAGGATCATTCTCAAACAGAATTACATAATGAAAAGAATACAACGAAAGCAATATCAGCTTTAGTACAGACATTCTCTCTTTATAGAGAGAATGAAGCACTCTGATTGGCCCCGTAAATGGTGAACTAATCACGTAATGGCAACCACATTTAATGTTCCCAGTTTCTGATTAGTCACGGGAGCAGCGGTAGTTGGAGAGCAGTACGAAATTGAGATCCTTTATAAAGGATATTTAATTCCTAATAAAGTCAAAGCAATAGTTTCCCAAAGAATCGTAAACTATTACCACTTGCAGTTTCAGAGATTATATACAGAGTTTACACAAAGAACGCCAAAGGAAATCCCAAGAATTAATACTTGGGGGCAATGAATTTGCGGGACGTAATAGCATATCACCGACACCAACATTTCTCGTAAAACCTCTGAGGTCTGATGTTAATTTTATGGACTCTTGTGTTAACCGTATACCCAAATGATCCTATTAAAACTTGACACTTGGTTGTCCTTCCAAGTGTCAAACTGGGGCAACTGTTCTAGACCGTGATCCAGGACCTCGTCTAGTTGGATCAACCCAGCACGCGTATAATCGGACTCCACCCTAGACGATGTAGCTAAGGCCTTGAAGGCAATCCGTACCTTGGAGCCATGTACATTAAGCAACGTTGGGCCACAATATCAAGATTGCTAGATATATGTTGAGAATATATCCCTAAATATCCACAACTGTCAATCATCCACTTACGATATTATAGGACCCATAATTATCTTAGATTGATAAGTAATTCTCGTATTAAGTGTTCCTAACTTATAGGGGTTCACCCTAATAATAATGGGAAGGTAATCCTTACCAAGATACTAATCTTAAATACCTGCATTCAATACAGATGACATGAGGATTTTGTTGGTGTATACCTTAGAGGCCAATATATTTTCTGTATTTACATACATTCTATTATGCTATTTTATATATGTGGCATTTCATTTATTGTGTTCTTTTTTGATAAACATAATAAATTCCTTAGAATAGTAAGTTTGATGCCATAGGACATCAAGTGGATGACTTGATCGTGAGATCATTTTGGTTACAACATTATTCTTAAATGTCCCTAATCAAGTATTATTGTTAATTAGGACAACAATAATACATTGAGACTAGTATGTGCATAGACTGATGACCACACCTCAAGGGTCATGGATATGAGATATTAAGTCTTCACATGGGTACACATTAGAGTAATGATGTACTGGACTGACCCACCATGAGAACGCTACATGGATCGTTACGTGAGTGTCATAAGCGATTCTCATAGTAACAATGGTGTCTGTGGTCCTTTGACCTGAAATCACTACGATTCCTACATGAGGAGTTGTGTGTTTTAATACCATCAAACGTCATCTGTAACAAGGTGATTATAAAGTTGGTTATTGGACATACCGCAAATCATGCAGAGGGATGTGAGTGACCTAGATGGGATTTGTCACTCCTACATAACAGGAGCCATATCTTCGGGCCCCCTGATTGAGTGAGATTACGAAATGCATGGCCATGCTCAAATGAGTCAATATGAGATATTGATCTCATTTGTTGTTACAAAGTCTACTCGAGTATCAGGAAATGAATGATTGGACTATACAAGGGTGACGCATTCCATGCCTTGTGTTCAATCAAGATATCTTGACAAAGGGACTAAACGACATGGAAACATTAGTCACAGAAATGTTATATCAAATCACTGACATTCTTATTACTTGGATAGCAACGATGTGTTGCTAGATACCGCTCACTACTTGTAATATTAAAATGGGATTTTAATATTACTGCCAACGGAATAAGAACCTGTAGGGTCACACACATAGAGTAGACTAAAATTGGAGCAATGGATCCAAGTTGGACTCGGATTCAAATATGGGTCAGACTCATAATAGATGGGTCTAGGGTTGCACAGCTTACCTTGCTGCTGCTTACACTCACTTAAGGCAGTCACTATTATAAATAGTAATGCTAAGGGGCTGCTAAAATATACAATTTCAGAACCCTAGCCGCACCTACAGAAAAAGTGAGTGAGAGAGCGACAGGTTTCTTCTCTTCTCTTCGTAGCTAGCACTGTGTGAGAGACGTGAGGTTTCTCTTTGTGGACGTTGGACGTTCGTGAGTCTGTTCGTGTGGATACCGCAGAGACATCGTTTCTATTACGGTGTTGGTGATTCACGCCCTTCCTTTTGATCACGCTTCAAGAGGTAAATCTTTTAAAAACTCGGATTATGACTTTTTCGCACGGATCCTCGGTGGGAATCCCTGTTTTCTGCTGCATGATGTATCCGCAATTCCCAACAGATTCTATACACGCTCTATAAATATCAGACTAAGTAGCCTTAATGAGGTATCAGTAAATTACTCACCATATACTGCCTTACTTGTGCACAGCCTGACTTGAGCGTTGGAGTCCCTTTGCAGGTACCCACCCTCCTGTTTCAACACACTCAGCTGCTATTGCTCAAGGAGGAAACCATCGTTACATGCTTATGATAACCCTCTGAATCCACTTCAGAACAGTAATTATCATACTTCCAGGGACCAACTTTATATTTTGCCCATTTACATGTTTAGTGAGTTGCAAGTTATTTCATGCTACCGTTGATCTCTTTTATAGCAAAGTTAAACTTTGAAGGTGCATGGAAGACGCAACATAGGTTTGGTAGTCAAGTTTTTGGTTTCGTAAAACAAACACAAAATTGATCGGGTTTTGCTAGATTTGATACGATCTGACTCATTGATCCAATTTGAACTATACTAATTTAGTTAATTTGGATTGGTTACTTAACATCCTCAGCACTAAAAAATAAGTAAAAATAAATAAGACAAAACTAAAATAAAAAAATATAAAAGCAAAAAAGTCAAGTAAGTAAAATATAATTAATTAAGGATAATATTAACAAAATTAACCAAGAATATTAAATTGTAAACCTTAGCACCAAAAAATAAGTATGAAAAAACAAAATAAAAGAACATATTAACCTAAAAATTAAATAAATAAAATATAACTAATGAAGGTTAATGCTAACAAAATTAATTAAGAATATTCAATTGGGATTGGGGCATATAAATCAAATAAACAAAATATAGTAATTAATAAAGTATAATAAAATTCTTAAATGAAGAAAGTGATACATATTAGGTTGAGAAATCAAGCAAGAAGAAAATGCAACATATAGTAAGAAAAATTAAGCAAGAAGAAATGAGAAAAACATAAAATAAGAAAAATGTAAGAGCTTAAAACTCAAGTAAATAAGATAACATCAATCAAGATTATTCGATTGGAATTAGAGCTTAAAAATCAACTAAATAAAATATAATTAATGAAGGATGTTGAAGTGCTCAAATGAAGAAAGTGACATGTAAGTGATTTCTTATTATTTTGGTTCAAGAGAGAACAAAAGCAATAATAAAACACCTAGCCTCTCAAAATAGAACATCCATGGCATCTGTCAGTATCATTGGATAAAAAGCAATAATATAACTTTTGTTCTCTCAAAGGATTTCAACATGCATCTTAGAAGAATTGGTGCATAGATGCACCCTTAACTTTACATGTTGTAATAGGTTTTTTTTGGCTTTTAGAACCAATTTTCAACATTTATTAAAAAGCTTATTGTGTTATTTACGTTCACACCCCTTATCTTTTTTTTTTTACTTCTATTATTTATTGTTTAACCCATATCTCATCTTTTTTTTTCTTTCATTTTAGTCCTTGCCACCCTAGGATCACATTCACAACTCTAGTCACCACCCTTTTCAAGCATCCTAATCCTGAAACCCCTTCGGTGGGACTCACCAGCACCTGGATTGGAGTCGATGATGATCATCTAGGATGCTCACACGTCGTGAATGCTAGACTAATTGAATGTGTTTATGATCTTTACGGGCATCTAGGAGGCGTGTAGGCATTCACTATTAGTAATTCTGCAACGAAAATCTTTGAGTCTTTTTGTGCTCACTAGAATTTTTGGTAGGATGGAGGATCTGATTCCTATCTTATTACACTACGTTTGAAGCTGTCAGAAACATTGTTTGTAAATGTTAACTTATTATTCTCAATAAAATATATTATTATTATTATGTAGCAATTTATTGAAGCTTTTCCTTCATTGTGAGAATTACATATCTGGTTTTAGTGGAAAGCATCATAGTAAAAATAGGTTACTAATGTTTGGGATGCCTGCGTATGTTTTAGTGGAAAGCATTGAAATTGGCAAATGCACAAAGAGGGAGGACAAATTGTGCACTATGAGAACTTTGAGTTTCACTACAAGATAAATTGAGTCTACCTAATCTGCCTCAAGCAACTTACTTGGAGTTGAGTATGAAGTTGGAAAAAGCACAAGAGGAGGAGTTGAATTGTGCACCCCAAGAACTTTGGTTTTCTCTGCAAAACAGACTAAGTTTACTCAACCTTTCTCAAGGACTACTCAGAGTTGAGTAGATTCACAACAGACACATAATAAAGATGAGTATATTCACTTACCACTCTACCCAACTATGTTAGCAAGAACTGGACTATCAAACCAAGATGAAATCTTTATGAAATATTTTTCAGAACTATTCCTCTAAACTTTTAACACTAATGTTAAAACCTTTAATATAAGTGATGAACAAGAATGAAACAATTCTAGTGAGAATCCTTTAATAAAATGTCTTTTAAATAAAATCAACATAGCTTATGATTTCTTTCAGAATATCAGTTTAATCACTTCAACAATGAGTTTAAAATAAAGTAAGGAGAAAATAAGAGAAAGAACAACTTAACATAGTAATTTATCCTGATTCACCCCTAACCACTTGGGGCTACGTCCAGTCCCCAACATTTCATTGGGATTTTCTTCACTATGAATAAGTAATTTTGTACTCCATTTCTGCTTCTAGCTACAAACGAGTATTCTTTGCTCCTACAGCCACTATTAACTTCTTTTCTCACTTCTCATAATGGCTAGTACAGTCCACTTGCTCACCAACACTCAACCTTATAGGTTAAAGTATTTGGGATAAATCTAAGGTTGAGTAATTCTCTAAAATACTCAAAGAATGGATAAACTAGTTACAATACAAGAGAAGCACCTATAACAGAATTTTCAACTAGGAAAGTGTAGGTAAGAATAGATGAGTAAAGTCTGAAGGCTTGAGTAGAGTGAAATAACGTGTAACCACTGTTAGATTAATACTCCACAATTCTAATCCTTCATCTCTCAAGTTTGAACCTATTTATAGACTTACCAGGCCTAGCCATTGAGTTTCAAACCTTCCTAACATAACAAGAACAGAACTAGCTGTTAGACACAACTTCCTGATGCAGCTCATACTAATTTATCTTGTAACAACTTGAGTAGGGTCTTCATGTGACTATGCTCAACTTCTGCTTTGCTATTCTTCAACTCTGCTCATTAATTCCTTTTGCTTCTTCAAAAGAATTCCTATGATTTGATGATATCTTCATGTTGATTAGCAAAGGAACTCAAGCTCTCCTAGAATTCATCACAAATGTTTTGGTCATGTGGGAAATTTCTTCATTGAAGTTCATGCTAACCCTACTCATATTTATTTCCTAGCTTTGATCACTCTGGTCATCTTTGTCTTTTTTCTTCTCAAGTACTTTGTGACTCATCTCTTAAGAAATGGTGATCAGCCATCCACCCATATGATCTTTCTCAGTAATTAGAGAGGGTCTGCAAGTAAAAATTAAGCATAATCTCACAAACCAATTTAGTCCATTTTAATATTATGAGAGCAAACATACATAATTTCAATATAGATTATCAATTATGAAAACTTTCCATTAAAGCACTCATCTCAAAGGGCTTTGGAGCCTTAACTCCAACAACCTCTACCGAATTGTAGGTTGTCTATTTGTTGAAGCTCCTTCTGCAATAAACATTCCTCCATGTTGGTTAGTCATTCCCCTTTTCAGATCTTTTTCCTCTCACATGGTTATGTGTGTTCAAACCAAAAGCTGAGCTCTGATACTAACTAAAGTTAGCAAATGCACACAAAAAAAGGGTTAAATTATGTATCCTAAGAACTTTGGTTTTCTTTCCAAAACAAATTGAGTCTACCCAACCTTTCTCAAGGTAGTCACTCAAAGTTGAGTACATTGACAACAGACACACAATGGAGTTGAGTATATTCATTTACCATTCTACTTAACTATAGTAGCAGGAATTGAACTATCAAACCATGATGAAATCTTTATGAAATAATTTTCAGAACTATTCCTCTAAACTAGTAAAATTGATATTAAACCTTTAATATAGGTTATGAACAAGAATGAAATAATTCAAGCTGCCCAATTCATCACGAATCTTTTGGTTATATAGGAGATTTCTTCGTTGAAGTTAATGGTAACCCTACTCATGTTTAGATCTTGGCTTTGATCACTCAGCCTATCTTGTATGCTCCAAAGCTCTTTTGTACTTTATATTGCATATTATGTTTTGATGATAAAAATTATATTGAAAATCATGTTTGAATCTTCCTAATGCTTTTAATAAGTTTAACATGATCTTTGTGAAGTGTTTTTGGGTGTTATAAAGTCTTACAAGACTAAACAAGATTCAAAGAAGCTTTCTTGGTAATTAGAGAAGACTAAGAAGATTAATTTCTAACTTAAGAAAGTAAGTGTAACCTAAGAAAGTTCCTAAAGAACATAAGAAAGTTCAGCATAATAAGGTCCTGAGATGACTATGAGAAAGTTCAGCAAAATGAAGAACTCCCACAAAAGTTGAACTCAAGAAGAATTCAAACATACAAGAAAAACATTTACCATCCGAATCATTAAGAAGAATTAGAAAGAAGATGGTGAAATAAGAAGATAAGAAGATTGAAGTTATTTAAGTTTGAGAAAGTTGAATGAGAAAGTTAGCTGAGAGAGTTTAGTGAAAAACTTATTGTTGAGAAAGTTCATGGGAAGGTTGCTTATGAGAAAGTTGCTTAACCTTCTTACTTAAAAGACTGACATGCTGATTCAACAAAAAAGGACAAAATAATGGTCACCTATAACAAGCAAGTATAATTATCATTTGAATAATCCAATAGTCATATTTTTGAAGCCTATAAAAGGATCCAAGCTTGAAGATTAGAAGATTGATGAACTTTGAAGCAAATTTGACTAAGAACACCATGAACTGAATTTTTTTATCTTTGGCTACTATTCTGAAATTTGCAAAATCTTTAGTTGGTGTATTGTTACCTATGGTTAAGTGTTTGTATCCACTCTTAGAGTGTTTTCGAGTACTACTAAGTTGAAACAAACACTTCTATTCATCTCTGATTCTTGTACTTTGATAAACACATTTCTTATATATTAGTTAATCCTCATATTTAGTCTCCTAGACCTCTTATGTGCTTAATTAATTGGTCTTGATTACATTTTATTAGTTTCGGTTCCAATTGGGTTTAATTGTGTTTTTCAACATTATTGAGAATTTTACATTATTTCTATATTTTGGGCATAACTTGAGTTATAAACATCTAAAAATTATGCATTTTACCTTGTAGGAAAACTGAGAGAAAGCTCTACAACTTTGATGAAGAGCTCGAGGCTGAATTAGATGTCTAGAGGGTTAGATTGGGCCTGAAAGTTAGAATAGAGATGTTTTCACTAGAACCTAGACAATATGCAGAGATTTAGCCATAATTTGGGCTGTAGGAATCATATGGAGCTGAGATTCGAGACACAGATCTTTAACTCTTATAAAGACCACTTATCAAAACGATGATGTTTTCATGGTATTCTTGCCCTTTGAAATTAGCTAATGGGTCTAGAGAGTTGTTAAGAATATTTTGGGCATAATTATCTTATCTTAAGCCTAAATTAGGCAAATTAGGTGTCCAATTAAAATTAAGAGAAAGATGATTAATCCTAATCTAAGGGCAAACTTAGATTTTTAATTTCAGAGATAGTTATTTAAGTAGTAGCAGCAACTATGAGCATAACCCTAATTTTCTCTTTGCCATTCTTGCTTGCACTTTCTCTTTTCATCTCTCTTCCTCTCCCTTCTCTTTAGGTTTTTTTTTTCTATTTGTCTTTCCTTCCATCCATGGAGGGCTAGAACCATTTAATCAATCCTAGGCATTGACATTCTTGTTGTTTAATTCTAAGATCTTGTTTTGATTTTTTTACATTTAATTGTTAATCAAGTTTCTCTTTTACTTATTAATCACGTTTCTCTTTTACCTCTTTTGATTATGTTAAATTTGGATTGAATTACTTAATTTAATTTAGATGTTAATGTAATTGCATAATTACCATGTGGTTAATAAGGATTACAAAGACTAAACAATGCATCAAAGGTGTTTGATGGATTGTTAAGCATGATTGAATTCTAGGTTTTAGGTTAATTTAGGATTAGATAGGTGCTTAATTCATTTAACCTTGATTAATTAAATTCTGGATGCTTATCTAGTAGAGAATTCATGGATCATCTTAAGGCTTCTTGAAGTGATCTAAGACCTACTGGCCATTAAAGATTTGTTTTTGATGATAACAAACATGAAGATGATGTCAAGATCAAGTTCAAGACCTTTAAGAATAGTTTTAGGAATTAGATCTTTGTGTAAAGGTAAAAAAAGATTCACACTTAAGTTTTAAACTTGTTTTTCAAAGAATCCAAATAGCACACATGTTTTCAAGGCTTCAAAATGGTTTTTGGTTTCTTAAGAAATAGCATTTAAGTGCTCAAAAGCTTTTTGGAACATTTGAAAATAATTCGCAAGGTTTAAAGTTGTTTAAAATATTTTTCAAACAGGTTTATTCAAATAAAAGGTTCTTATTCGAATAACCAAAGTCAGAATGCTAAGTTTCCCTTTTTCATGAAGCTTAATTTGAATAACACAGGGTATTAATAAAGGTTTAAACTAAGCCTATGCACCTTCTGTTTTAAAGGGTTTATTCGAATAATAATATTTTTCAGAAACTATTTTAAAAAGGCTTTATTCAAATAACAATATGGTTATTCGAATAACGAATTACAGAACCAAATTGCAGTGTGTTATTTAAAGATTTATTCGAATAACATATATGTTATTCAAATAAACATGAATACTAGAACATTTAATGCTCTAACCACCCCCCAAACAACTCTTAAATGCATTAGGCTATAAATACAAGTCTTTGGGCATTAAAGAGAAGTTGGAAATCAATATGAAAAGTCTTGTAGAGCATTAATACGAGTTCATTCAGCCTTAATTTTTATTTCTCTGTTTATAAGTTAAAAGTGTGAATATCCTTCTACCCATTAAGCTTCAACTTGTGTAATCCACTCTTTTGAGAGTTTATCTTTCTTATACACTTTGATTTCCTGTAAAGAGGATGAGGTATCCCTCTAGAGAAAAGAGTGAGGTATCCCTCAAAGGTTGTAAAGGGTTAGGTATCCTTGTTTTGAGACTCAAGCACAAAGGGTGAGGCACCTCAGAAGTGTGTTGAGTGCTTTGTGTTGTAAAGGTTTGAAGCACTTGTTCAAGCTTGAAGGTTTATTAAAAAATATCAGGTGGTTCACTTGAGGATTAGACGTAGGTCACAAGGGGTGACTAAACCAAGATAAATCCTTGTGTTTTCTCTTCTCAACTCTATTTTTTTACTTTGATACTTTACTGTTATTTGCTTACTTGAATATTATTCAACTTGGCTTGTTTATTTGTGAGTGATTTATTCAATTTCATTTATCTATTCACTTCAATTAATCAATAGCTTCATTGAAAATTGATATTCAAGTGTTTTGTGAAAGATTTGTGAAAATATTTTATAAACTCAGTTTATCCCCCTTTTTGAGTTTGAAGCCACTTGATAACAAGTGGTATCAAAGTTAGACTCTTGTGTAAAGATCTTAGTAGCTTCAAGAGAAAGTGATGACTTCTTCAAATGATTTTTCGGAAGATTCTTCTCTCTATAGATTTTTTTTTCAATGGGGATGGTTGTACTTATTGGAAAGAACGAATGAAAATTTTTGTTGAAGCTATTAATCTAGATGTGTGGGATACTATTGAAAATGCTCTTTTTGTCCCCACACAAGTTATAAATGGTGTAAGCGTTAATACACTAAGAAGTGAATAGATCGATGATGATAAGAAAAAGGTCCTATACAATTTGAGAGTCAAAAACATCATTACCACAACTTTAGGGTATGATGAGTTCTTTAGAGTCTCAAATTATAAATTTGCCCAAGAAATGTGAGACATTTTACAAGTGACCCATGAGGGTGCTAGTGAAGTGAAAATATCAAGGATAAATATCTCACTCATGAGTATGAGCTTTTTAAAATGAACCAAGGTGAAAACATTCAAGAAATGCCAAAATGGTTTACACATATTATAAATCATCTTGCTTCATTAGGAAAGACTTTTCCTAATTACAATCTTATTAACAAAGTTTTGAGATGTTTGAGCAGACATTGGCAGATGGCTATTACGGAGTCAAGAAATCTCTCAACCATGACTCTAGCCACACTATTTGGCAAGCTCCAAGAACATGAATTGGAGTTGAATAGACTTAACCAAAATGAGGAGCTTGACAAGAAAAAGAAAGGAATTTCTCTCAAGGCCACCTCCTCCATGGTCAATGATGATAATGATGAAGATGATGGAGATGATCTAGAAATAAATGAGGAGAATATTGGTCTTCTAGTAAAGAAATTTGGAAGACTCTTCAAGAAGAATAGCGCTCAAAGAAGACCTCCCTCCTCCCCAAAAGAATGTCTATCACAAAGGGGAAGGAACTTCATCCACTCCTAAATGGTATGAATGTGGAAACCTAGGATACATGAAGATGGAGTGTCTAATCTATCAAAGAAAGTGGAAAAATACGAGAAGAGGTCCTCAAAGGAGAAGAAAAAAAGGAAGAGCCTATATAGCTTGAGATGATAATGACATGGATTCAACTGATAGCTTGGACAATGAGAAAGCTAATCTATGTCTCATGGTTAGAGGAGAAGAGGAAGAAGAAGATGATGCAGAGGTAACATCTTCAAACTTTGACTCTTCCCCTTCCTATGATGAATTGCAAGATGCATTTGAAGAATTGCATAGTGAATCTATATGGCCTCCAAAACTTGTTTCATCATCCAAGAAAACAATTTCCTCTTTTGAAAACAAAATCTCTATTTTAAACAAGGAAATTAAGGAATTAAAAATTAAAAATGAAACTCTTGGACTTATTGATGCAAATTCTTTATACATGACATGTTCTTCACTTGATAATGCTTCTACATCCTTTTCTTGCTCATCATGCAAAACTTTTGAAAAAGAAATTGAATATTTGAAAAATACTCTTTCAAAATTTACATTTTTGAAGAGATAATTTGAACGTATTGCTTGGGAAGCAAAGATGCATTTTTCAAAAGGTTGGTTTAGGGTACAATCCCAAAAACTAATAAAAAACTTTACAATAATTTCTTTGTTCCCTCAAACACATTAACAAGTCCTTTCATAATTTGTTGGAAAATGGTTTAACAAGCACTTTGTGTCCTTATACAATGATTTAACATTTCCCTTATTATTTAATGAGACACTAGCAAGTAACAACTCCTTAATTCCTTTTTTTTTTGCTTATCATATTACACTGTCATCGTGATTATGGCTGTCAGCATTTTATAAATGGGAAGGAGTTGTTTTCTTGTGCCAAATTGCAGCAATAAGCAGAGGATAGATAGGAAGATTCAAATCTTTATTCAATTGACATATATTGCATTCAATCAAAACATTGCTCTTCATTATTCTGAAACCAAAGTGCCTAATTATGTACTTAAGATACGAAGCAAAGCAAACGCCATTTAGTTCTAAAAGGTTCATGTATATTGGTCTCCATATATATGTCAATTAGCTATTCGCCATTAAACTTTTCATTTGGTTTTGAAGTGGATTTTTCATGTCCTGATTATAAACTTGATTACATAAAACAATAGGTTCTAGTAATGGAAAGTCTCATTGGCATGAAGTACACTAAATAACAATCCATGTATAGTAAGTTATCAATAATCTAATTTGGAGCTTTGCTTATTTAGTTTAGAACATACCTATTATAAAGAAGGAAATTATAATGATATTCCAGAATTTGTGCTCAGTGTTTTTATAATATATAAGCTGATAAGCATATGGTAAGGAAACGCAGATGACCTGTTGTTTCTTCTCAGAGATATGTATTAATATTTTAAGACTAAATTTAGTGTTTTATATAAATATAAATTTTATATTGAAGATACTAACACTTCCATAGTTCCACTTCTTCCGCTCATTGGAAGCCTTCTTAACTCCCCTATTTCATTTAATTTGATGCATTTTCTTCTTTTTTTTTTTGGGGGGGGGGGGGGGGGGGGCACATTTTTGCATCACCACTGCATCACTTTAACATATTTTTGGGTACATCTTTCAGTGTACCAGAAAACACAGTAATTTGTTGAGTGCTCCATGTTTGCTGCCCTCACTGGCTTGGTCTACTTCTTGAGCAATTCTTTTGCCATTGAGGTTTGTTAATGTGAATCAAAAATTGGGTCTCTGTTTGTCTATAACGTTTGGTTAAGAAAGTAGAATAATGGGTCTGATCTTTTTTTGTTCAGAATTGGTTTGTTCTAATAAAAATTGGCTTATTTGTATACAATGTTTGGTTAATAAAAATTGTTTAGCCAAGGGTTGCAAAGAGATTGGCAACCTTTGCTTGGTTGATGAGCTTGTATTTTCTTCATTTTGTATTTTTATTTTCTCTAAGGATTTTTAGATTTTTTACCGTTTGTTCTTTTACTTCTTTCTTTCTCTCATCTAATAATTTTTTTGCTTATATACCCAAAAAAAATTATCTGCTTTAGTTGAATCATTACCATGGAAAGGTCAAAAGTAACACTGCTTATTTGTTATTACTGTGTTGCTTATTCTTGTGTTCTTTCTTTTATATAATTATTCAGCCTATGTTGACTCTGCACTTTGTTGAGTGGTGTGCACTTAACCCAATTTCAGTTAGCATTTCAAATGTTGAGACAAAACTTAGTGTTATATTTGACGTAACTTGAATTTTTGTTTTGCTAGTAGTATTAGTATTTCAAGGTATTATAGTTAGTTCATAATATGCAAAGCTAGCTAACATTAACTATACACTTTCTGAATTTTTGCTATGATCATGGAATTGGGATCAGTGAGAGTTATCTCTACGAAAAGGGTGCCTTGTAAGGACTATGATGCTATCTTATAAGGATTCCTGATACTGCTGTTCTATTTTTTTCCAGCTTCTTCAATAATCTGGCTCTTTTTTCCAACTAGTTTTTAAGGTTTCCTTTTGTTTCTAATTTTAAATCTCTGTTAAAGCAATGTGGAATACAATCTGGACTTGCTTTATGTTGATTTATTATTTAAAAATGATATTCTAAAGATATATCTCTTCTAATTGCACACAAGCATCAAATGAAAAAGAACTTCAATGAACAACTAATGTCAATCACAATTATTCACACCCACACACTTCAACTAGTATATGAATAATTGTTTGGTCTTAATTTTATATTAAACTACAACAACATCTATTTTCATCTTCATTAATCAACATTTTGGATATCATGAATTGAGCGTCTGCATCTGGGTACTTTAGATTTAGGTGAATATGTTTCCTTTTAAAGGTTAGATGATTCGTGATTACTCTATAGTTTTATTGTTATTTCTTTGATATTTCAGCAAATTTGTCTACATTTTCTGTGAATTCTTCAAAATTTTATTGAGATCGAGTGCTTTGCTTTGTTTATAAAAAATGTGTAGATGAATCCCCAATTATATTCTGATTATTGTAGAAATAAGTTTATCCCAATGGTTTAATATGTCAAGTTTTGATGATGACAAATACAAGACAAAAAGAATGATACTTATGCTTGATAGATGTGCTTAATAGATGATAAATGTATTACAAAAGAATATTGATCATGTTACATAGATGTGCTTAATGAGATATATTGTATCATGCATGATTATGTACTTTATCTAGCTATATTTCACTTAATAATCATGCAATGAGATATGTGTAACATTCTTCATATAATATATCCAATAAAGCTTTATATGAGTTGTATTAAATTAATATTGGATTTGACTCTATTTAAATGAAAATGTGCAAAGTGTTCTTTGTTGAATCCTATATTGAGCATATCTATCAGTAATTGATAAATGTCTTATTTGTATGTGTCTATAAAAGTCTTATATGCATGTTAGACTAATTAGAGTTATACATTTATGAATCATGCATATAAAGATATTGAATTATGAATTTGGACTAACTATGTTTGTTTAAGTGAGCAATACTTTGTAGGATAGTCCAAGCAAGTACCAAGAGTGAGCATTGCAACAAGAAAGCAAAAGATCACAACTATGCTCAACTCAAGAAGAATGAAAATGATAAAGATGTTCCAAGCATTTGCAAGATTTGAAGAGACGAAATTTTTGGAAGCTTGGATTACATCAAAAAACGTAAGGACTAGAATTGATGATGGCAAGATCAAGTCCAAGATCTTCAAGAATCGCTTATAAGACTTAGAACTTATGTAAAAGTAAATAAGAATCACACTAAGCTCAAATAGGTTTTAACATCTTTACAAATGATTCTTACATGCTAAAATACCCAATAAACATGTTTTGAAAAGCTAGTCTTGGTGGTAGTTCAAATCAATGAAAAATAGCTAAGTTTGTGTTCTGTCAAACTAATCTTTGGTTACTCTTTTGATCGTAACTTTCAAAATATTTTGAGTCTTGATCTGAAACTTATTTCATATGAAAGTAGACTCAATGATCTTTTCAATGAGTAGTCAGTTGTTTTAAACGGATAAGTATTAAAGAAGTTATGATTTTTCAAAGTCAGTTTGGTCAAAAACAAGGCAAATAACCGATTATGGAATTCCCATAATCGGTTATTCACTAAGTCAGGAGCCAATTCTTATGTTTTTCTGAAGGCTGCTAACCGATTAGGTCATTCTCCTAATTGGTTATTATGTAAGTTAGGAGCCAATTTCTAAAACTCCTAACCGATTAGGTCATTCCCCTAATTAGTTATTTGATAAGTCAGGAGTCAATTTCTAAGGCTCCTAACCGATTAGGACAATCCCCTAATTGGTTATTTGGGCAACTAGAAAACATGACCAATAACTCTATTAAGAGCATTTAATGCTCCCAACCACCATTAATGGCTTTAAAATGCTTTGGGCTATAAATGAAAGTGTTTGGGCATTAAAAAAATTTGGGAATCATTCTGACTAAGCTTCTTGATCATTAAATACGAGTTTCAACTCTCTTTTGTCAAAAGCCTTTGTTTTGAGCTTTAGTGTGTGATTCCTTGATACCCATTGAGCTTCAATTTGTAATATCCACCATTTTGAGAGTTTATCATTCAATCTTTATTTGATTTCCTATAAAAGATAGTGAGGTATCCCTCAAGAGATAAAAGGGTGAGGTATCCCTTGTTAGTAAAGAGGGTGAGGTATCCCTATTTTGAGGCTCAAGCACAAGGGTGAGGCATCCCAATGTGTGTTGAGTGCTATTGGTTGTAAAGGTTTTCAAGCACCTGTGAAACTTGAATAGTTGGAGGCTCTAGCACAATGGTGAGGTATCCTAAGGTGTGAGGAGTGCTCTTGTTTGTACAAAAGTTTTCCTACCACCCGTGAAGTCTAGGAGATAGTGAAGAAAATCTCCAGTTAGGTTTGGGGACTGGATGTAGGCCACAAGTGGTTGGTGGCTGAACTAGGATAAATTCTTGAGTTTGATTCTCTATTCCCTACACTCTTTAATTTTAATATTTGGTGTAACATATTTATTTATTGCACATCTTGTCATCTTGATGTTTAGATTCTATGAACTTGATATCTTACTTATTTGCTTGATTTATCTTATAAATCAAGTTATATTTGAGTAATTTATAATAGTTCTATCTTTGTTAGACTTATTCCGCTGCATGTGTTAATTGAAAATATCAAAATACATAATTTTTCAAAGTTGCTTTAAAAATTTATAGTCACCCAATTCACCCCCTCTTAGGTGATGGCTGCCATGGCTAACAAGTGGTATCAGAGCTTTGTACTCTGTTGAAAGCTTAGTCGCTTAGAGTTAAAGATCCTTGTTGTTGGCAACTATTGAAAGCTTTTCAAAATAGAGGATTTTGAAATTGATAAACCATCATTCTTTGATGGTGTGCATTTTGTTTATTGGAAAGATAAAATGAAATTTTATATGCAATCTATTAATATTGATTTGTGGGATATTGTGCTTGATGGATTTACTTGCAAATCTAAACAAACTTGGAATGCTTATGAAAAGAAGTGTTTTTCCTTGAACATTAGGGCAATGCAAATCTTGAGTAGTAGTTTGAATGATGATGCTTATGCCAGAATTAATAATTGCTCTAGTGCCAAAGAAATTTTGGACACCCTTGATGTTCTTTAGCTAAAAATGATTTTGTGTATAAAGTTATACGTAGAAAGCAAGAAGAGAAAAATCCATTGAAGGAAGCTTGTCATGAAAAATGTCCTCAAGAAGATGTTCAAAGCAAGAAAATGAGTTTAATGTCTCTTGGTGATGATGGTGCTCAATTTGGAGAAGAGGCAAAATAAAACAAAATTGAGAAGGAAGATGTTCTTGAATCCTTGATGGACAACAATGAGGAAGATGATGATTCTCTTAAAGAGCCAAGTATGCTAGAAATTAAGACTACTTCCTATATGGCTAAAAAGGACTTTGAGGTAAATAATTCTAAACTAGATTACAATCCTTCCTATTATGAGCTACAATGTGCATATGATGAATTGTATGATGGTTTGTTGAATTTAGAAAAGAAAAACTTATCTTGTTTAGAAAACATTTCCTCCATTGAAAATGAAAACGAAATCTTGAAAAATGAATATGTTTTTCTTGATGAGGAAATGCCTTTGAAATGTGAAACATCAACTTCTTGTGAAAAGTATATTGATTTAGAAAATCAAGTTGAGGACATATTCTGAATTTACCAAAGCTAATGATTCTAATTGCCTACATTTCATGCTTGTTAATGATATTCCACACAAAAATTCTAGCAAAGCTTATGGCAAAAATAGTATAGAATGTGATAATAACAAAAGGCTTAAGTTTTTCATAGATGATCTTCAAAGGACCAAGTCATCATTAAATTCAATTGTTTGTAATTTTTGTGGTCATCTAGGACATATTTCTCATTCATGCAATTATAGAAGAAATCCTTATATGAGAAATAGTATGGTATGAGTTCCTAAAGATCTTAAAGGCCCTAGTACTAACATTCAAGGACTCAAGATGAAGTAAGTACCAAAATGTCCATCTAGTGTTTCAATTATGTAGAAATTTTCTCAAAATGATAGACAAATTGGTCAAGTGAAGAAGGAATCATGAAGGGGAATGTTTCTAGTGCCCAGTGGTAGAAGTTTTGGTCAAAGAAGTAAGATGACTTCAACCAAAGATTCTCAAGTACAAAATGTAGAACTTGTTAAGTTTAAGACTCCAAAAGAGAAGCAATGGGTAAGAAAAAGTATTTCCTTGATTACCAAGGGCAAGGTTTCAAATGCTTTTAACTCTTATACACATTCACTTAAAAAGACAATGAATATGAGGTATATTTCTTGTAGGCCTTAAGTGATTGATAGAATCATGGGTATTTAGTAAAATTTGAATATTATATTTAGCACATGATTATGTTCATTCTTATTGTACCATAGCTCATTAATTTGTTATATATCTTGATACATAAGGTTCTACGATGCCTAGGTATGTTTGCTATGTTTTGAATTGTCAATATATATACATATATATATATATATATATATATATATATATATATATATATATATATATCATAAAAGTAAGCATGTTATTGGCTATGTGCTTAATGGTAATTGATTATTTAATTTGTTGTGCTCAATTTACATACTATGAAAAAAATTAATTTTTATGAGAGCATAATGGATTAATAATCAATGACTAACCTCTATAGATCCAAAATTAGTTGATATCAAAGAAAGTACTTTGAATTGTGCTATAAGGTGACTATTAGCTCAAGTACACATTGAGGTGAAATACAACTATGCTACTTGAGGTTGAAAAATTTTGAAATGTCCAAGTTCTCCAAGAGTTATGAAAAACATCATGGAGAACTACATCATTCTCAAGGAGCCTTAAGGCATGGAAGTTGGAGTTACCTACAAAAAACTCAGAGTACATTTTTGGTGATATCAATCTCTTATCCTTATTTATACTTTAAGTTGAATATCATGTGATATTTGGAGAAGTAAAGAGTTGTGTTATGCCTTAACATGCCTTAAGTTGTGCTTTTCTAGCATTGTGTCTCGAAAGTGTCTTTCCTTATGCTAGCATGCTAGATATGCACATATTTTGCTTGGAATGACATGTTTTATGGTAATATCTTTGTTCTTGAGCTTGTGACCATTTCTCTTTGTTCAAATATGAAAATTCATATGCTCATAAGTAGTTCTTATCCTTTCTTTTTTATGCTTAATTGTCTTATGTACTTGCTTAGATATTGGAAAGTTAAAGGTTATATGTTTTCTTGTATGAAATTGATTGATATGTTCATATCTTGAAAACAAGAAGTAAATGATTCTTTTTGTGCCTTGAACTTGTCTTTGAACTTCAATGATTCTTACATCGAAGTATATCTTGAAATAAATCAAAAATAGTTTTAAAAGTTATAATTCTATGACTTTTCAATTCTTGCATTACAATAAAAGACTTTTTGATCTTGATTTGCATGTGTACATACTAGTATTCCTTACTTGATATTACATGCTTTACATGATCATTGTTTGCTCCAAAATGCTTATATATGTTTTGATAATGATCAAGTTTTTCTTGATAAACTTGAATCTTGCTTTGAAAATGCTTAAATTATGCTTTTGGATTCAAGTGCATATGTTCTTCTTTTATTCTTGTTAGAGCTAACATCACATGGTTGATAATGTGGTACATGTTTTAGATTATATATCAACATAAATTATGCTTGTAAATGAGCTTAAATGATATTTGATGCTAACCTTTATTTTAGAGAACTTTTAGATTTAGCTTTGCAAGTATCTCTATGTACTTCAAATATAGTTATCAAATATTGAAATGTCAAGCTTATGTGGATAAATGAGAAGAGTTGAATGAAGAAGGACACGAGGAGACTTTCTTTAAGTGTAATGGAATGAAATACTCAATGGAAGAAAGTCTAAACTCAAAGGACCAATAAACGAAGAACATTCTAAAGATGCATCACTCTCTATCTAACTCAATAAGTGTCCCTATCCCTAAACTATTGTGGTATTCTATATCCTATGGATTGTATGATACTTGTTAATAATTTGATCTTAAATGATTAGATGATTTCTTTACATGAGAAGTATGCGTAACATTGACAAAGTGCCTAATTGGATATTAACTTGCTAATTTTGTCATTACATATAGGGTGGATGATATTAGTTCTATACATGCTTTGATCCCTATAGCATATTTCATCAAGATGAGTGTTTGATATCTATGATTCTCTTGATTTATGGTTTCTTAGTGGTATAACACCTATGAGAATCATGCTCTTATTTTGAAAAAAATTTGTGGTTTGACTAAAATGTTTTTTTTTAAAGCAAAATCTCTTATCATATTTGAAAGGAGCTTTTAAAGTTCCATATCCTTGAGAATCATTTAAACTTGTCTTAAGACCTTGAAAGTATTTTCACCTCTTAATTGTCTTAAAAATTTGGAAATCATTGAATATGTGTTATAAATATAGTATTCTCTTCATTTGCTTTGAAATGTTTTATTAAATCTTGAGAGAATTCTTAAGAAAGTTTATAAATATATCTTTTGAAATGTTCTATAGAGCTCATCTTGATACTTCAAAAGATAAGCTTTATTTTTCAAATTATTTTATTTTCTCAAGGCTCTTGTTCAATGAGAAAGAGAGGAGATGTACTTTCATGTGCTCTTTTGACTTGGGTTTGATCATTCTCAAGAACTATGTGGTTTTAATATAAAACCTCTCTACCCTTCTAAAATGCTTTTGAAAATGTAATGTAATCTTGAAAAATTCTTTTTGAAAGGGCGAGAAGTTTTAAAATGATTTTTGATTGATGGATTAAGAATATGTATCTTTTGCCTTGCTTTAATTTATGATAATATGCTTACATGGTCTTGGCATACATATTTCTCTTTATCCGTCTTGTGCTTTAATAAGGGGGAGCCTAGCTCTCAAGTTGTTTATATCTCTTGGCTTATATCCTTGTTTGACATAAAGTATTTTATTACTATCATATGCGAAATATTGATGTACCAAAATATGACAAGCATTACATGAATAATCTTTTATATTTTGAAATAATGCTTGTTTCATCTCTCTATTCTTGAATCATATGTAGAATCAAATAGGGAGAGATAGTTATGTTTTGAATAACTTGAAAAAGTTTTTCGTTTTGATGATCCTACTCTTTTTGGAAACATAGGGGGAGAGAAAATATTATCTTTCCTTCCTAACCTTTTTTGTTGATGTCAAATAGGGGGGGTGAGAATTGGAAAGAAAAATATATTCTTGTACTTATTATTTGATATGCTAACATGAATATCTACTCTTGTATATTACGTAACATATTTTTCTTTGGTGATTTGTCATCATAGAAAAGGGAGAGATTGTGGAAATAAGTTTGCCCCAATGGTTTAATATGTTAAGTTTTGATGATAACAAATACAAGATAAAAAGAATGATGCTTATGCTTAATAGGTGTGATTAATAGATGACAAATGCATTACAAAAGAATATTGATCATGTTACATATATGTGCTTAATGAGATATATTGTATCATGCATGATTATATACTTTATCTAGTTATATTTTACTTAATAATCATGCAATGAGATATGTGTAACATTCTTCATATAATATATCCAATAATACTTTATATGAGTTGTATTAAATTAATATTGGATTTGACTCTATTTAAATGAAAATGTGCAAAGTGTTCTTTGTTGAATCCTATATTGAGCATATCTATTAGTAATTGATAAATGTCTTATTTAGATGTGTCTATAAAAGTCTTATATGCATGTTAGACTAACTAGAGTTATCCATTTATGAATCATGCATATAAAGATATTAAATTATGAATTTGGACTAACTATGTTTGTTTAAGTGAGCAATATTTTGTAAGATAGTCTAAGTACCAAGTGTAACACTCTCCTTAGGGCGCCACACTTGGAGTTGCTTAATTACTAAATTACCCCTTCATTGGAAAATCGTACTTTGTGATGGAAATACGAGTTGTAAATTTTCTTAATAATAATAAGATAAACTTAGCGGAAAATAAAAACATTACAACATCATCACAAATTATTTACATCATATATACACAAGTCATAGTACTATCATATTTTAATATTTGCAAACTAAACTCTCAAAATATTTAAACTTTAATTTAAATTAACATACTGCCCAAGTATTACTACACAGCAGAACCCTCAGACGGGTCCTTCTCAGACTCCTCAGAAGATAGAAGTCCGACTTGACGCGAAGTCCTACGGACAGGTGTCCGCGCAGACAACACTATACTAATCGCACTAGGAGTACGATAGTATACTCCCCAATACTGTCTAATTGACAATGGAAACTCTAGGTGTACATTAATATTCACCCTAATTTTCAAGATATAGCCTACTTAAAATAATGTTTAAGTCTCCTATGTAGCAAATACGCTATCTTTTCAGGTCAACGTGCCACGCCTCCAATCCTCCATGAAACGTCAATCTCGTATACCCAAGGAAACAAGGCACCTCCATTTTCTAGAACTCAGCATCCTTTACTGGAATCTACTCTTCCTCAGCTTCTTGCTCAAGTTCTCACTCAACGTCTTTAAAATTATAAATACAATATAGAATAGACATAGAAAGAGGTGAGATCACCTACGCCAATACCAGTATGGTAGCAATGAAGATAAACACATACAATATCTCATACCGGCACATCATACATAATTATAATTATGCCACCAACATCATTTATCATCATAACTCATGCAATAAGCAATAATTACAATCATGCCATTATCAATAATCAAATATTCAATAAATCAATTATCATAAATCATAATTACGATAATGCCCTCATTAACTACATGTATGCATACAGACACAATTTCCTACTCCATGGAGCTAAAACTCATATCGGAAAGAGTGATCGAAAAGATCTGTCTGCACTAACATGCCTCAGACCACGTGCTCAATTTTTATACATCTAGCATATGCACCACAGTCATTATCAAATCTTGATTAGGGATAGTGTCTCGGTCCGAATCATCGGTGTGTTGCATCGGTCTAACCTATGGTACAGAAGCGCTGCCATCTGCCCATTGTAGGCAACCCGCACCTCGATGCCCCCAAGGTCAACGAGTGACCTACACTACGCATATCACACCCACTCAGGAGGTGTATTCTTTCCTAGGCAATCAGCCTTATTCAGTCCATCGGACCTTTCCAATGCATGTACTATGCACCTTCACAATTTCAATTCATTATATCATATTCTCAATTCAATTTTCTTTATCTCATGTTCGAGGTCCTTATATTGGCCCAATAGTATCATTATTGTAATTTCATCGTGAAACCATATTTTCACATTTTCTCAATCGTGTAAAATATTTTTCACACATTTTAAATCAAAAATACTATTTTTCTCATTTAACACCAAAATTTGACTTTATTTTTCATATTTGCATAATAACCCCTCAAAACATAATATTTACATTTTAGTCCTCATTAAAATAATATTTTCACAATGAGTTCCTCATAAAATTCATATTTATGAAATAGTCTCTCATAAAATTTATATTTATAAAATAATCCCTCATAAAATTTATATTTATGAAATAGTCCTTCCAAAATATAATATTTACATTTTAGTCCTTTTTTAAATAATAATTTCATTATAATTCCTCATAAAATAATATTTACGAGATAGTCCATCTTTTATAAAATATTTGCAATGTAGTCCCTCTAAAATCAATAATTACAATATAGCCCCATTAAAAATGAAAAATTACTATATTACCCCTCTAAAAATTATAATTACAATATGGCCCCTTTTAAAAATGAGAATTACAATATAACCCCTCTAAAAATCAGTATTTGTACTGTTTCCCAAAAATTTATAATTCTTTCTTTTACTTCCAATAATACAACTCAAATATTACCAATGCGCTTCAAAACCCATAGGGTGAGCGATATATCAATAAACTTCAAGTATTGACCCTCATTTTATTTCATAACTCATTCATGTAATTATATCAAATTGTTTTTCTCAAAATCATTATACTTTGCTATACTCAAACTTTTCCAAATTCAATTCCTTTTCATTTCAATCTTTAGTTCTCATCTGAATCCATTATTTTTCAGGACTTTGGTCCTCTTGACCTTAGTAAGGCCGTAAGCCTTAAGCTCTTTGGAGCTCTCATAAAATCAATTCATCATGTTATTCACATCTTAAATTACTCATACACTTGCATGCATTCAAAATTATCCATACAAGCATATTATCAAAGCTTTAGACATATTATCACACATGCAATCACAAATATAAAATCATAAACACCACAATCACACACAAAGAGACATCAAACAAAAAGTGAATAAACCCTTATGGGTTTTTCACCATACACAACCATCTTCTCACCACCAAAACTTGGTTGGTGAGGTAAATCTCCCTCTTACCTCTTGAAGACAAGTCTTTCAAGCTTCTCTCCTTCTCCTTGATTTCGTTTAAACCACAAATAATTCCTAAAAATTCTTAAACAATTAATAAAATTATAACCAAAGGTTAATAATGATAAACCATGGAAGAAACATGGTTTAGAAAATCCAAACTTGAATTAAAATCAAAGAATCACAAATTTACCTCAAGGAAAGGAAGATAGAAGTTGGATTTTGAAGTACTTAGAGTGGGATTTTGGGAAAACTTCCTAAATGGAAAGTGTTTAGGAGGTTGTCTAGCTTTAGGACATGATGAGAGTGAAAATTATAGATGATGGATGGTGTATTTGGTGTTGGGGCCGAACCACAAGGAAGGAAAAAGGAAGGAAAATGTTCTGTGTTCTTGGAATTTTTTAGAGGAAATGAGTCTAAGTCTTTAGGTGAGAGAAAAAGTAATTATTGAGAGAGTGAATGGAGTGGGCTACCGTGTGAAGCTTGTAGGAGAGGTTGAAGGGATTTGCATGAAGTAAAATATCCTATTTTGTGTTCACACTTGAAGCACATGGCTTGGTCATCTTTTAATTATTAAATTGCCATGCTAGATAATTCAAGAACCTTGGAGAAGCTTTCCAAGGCTGCTAGCCGTGTGGCTCTATTAGGATTAGAGGCTTAATTTGTTTTTAATTAAAGTCTAATTACTTGCTAATTGATTAGTTAATTAATTAGGTTAAGTTTCCTAATCAATCTTAATTAATTATCCAATTACATAACTAATTAATTAGACATATAATTATATATATCATAGTCTCTAAATAAAATTAGGATGTCTAATTAGTAATTAGATTATAACTAATTAATAATTAGGTTAGTTTACTTAGTTTGTTAATTAGGCCATTAAGATGACTTAATTAAGTTTAATTAGTTACTAAGTAAAGTCAAGTCACTATTGTTGACTTCATGTTAGCCATTGAATTCAACTTGGTTTCCTATCCATTGATCTCATCTACGGTGGATATTACTTAGTGATTTTATCAGGATTCGTTTCACACCATTGATCGGATCAACGGTTATGATCAAAAGCATCTAAATTATGCTTTTTATCCAATGGTCCTTAATGAAGTCTATGCTTCTTTAATTGACTAATTCTTATTGATTAGAATTTTCAAGCCACCTATTTTGATTTGTTCCTATTGGTTTAGAATTTGGTCCAGTCAGAATCGTTGACTGCTACTCTAAACGCGGGTCCCATAGACTTTTTCGGGTCCATGATCATTTTGAAGCAGATTTCTACTGTTTTTAAGACAGTAGGTACTGTCAAATAAAATAATATTATAATAATATAAAATTATTTTATTGCATAGTTAAATCCTAAAAATTAAAAGATTAATATATATATCAATCAAAATTGGGTTTAGTAGGATCCCCCAGCTCCGAATAATTAAAATAAGATTTTTTTCGGCCCAAAAATTATTATTTTCCTGACCTGGAGCAAATCACACAAAACAATCAAAAATAGTATCAAAATAATCGAATTATTTTTATATTGCACAGAAAAACACAAAATAGTGTAATTCTGTCAGTTCTGTAACATAGTCTAAAATTTGGGGTGTTACAATACTCCCCCTCTAAAAAGAAGTTTCGTCCTCGAAACTTAACATACACTTACAACAAAAACAGATACTGCTATCTTATCTTCTCTTCCAACTCCCATGTGGCTTCACCACTTACATCGTTCTAAACCACTTAACCAATGTGATTTCTTTACCTCGAAGTTACTTTGTCCTTCGATCTTCAATCTTGACTGGAAACGTCTCGTAGGTTAAATTTTCCTTCAATTGTACAGTTCCTGGTTCGATGACATGAATCAGATCAAAAATATATTTTATGATACTAACACAACGGCGTTCTACATCTTCTTCTATATAATACCTCATAGGGTGCTATCCCATACTCGAATGAAAACTATTATTGTATGTGAACTCTATCAATAGTAGAAATTCATTCCAACAACCAGTTTGTTCTAGATCACAAACTGTCAACAAGTCCTTTGAAAATTCTAGCTATCGTCTCTTCCTTATATCCAAGCTCCTCTTGATTGAACAGGTACTTCAAGCCCTTGAAATTATTGTAGACTTTATAGGAAAGAAAATGTCTTCAGATTTTTCTTACAAAACAACTATCGCATATCCTAAACGTAAATCAAATAATTCTTCTCATGCACATTTCACTGCCTTGTAGTATACGCCACAACCTTTCTATTTGATCCCTATACTCAATCTAAATCTATGAGTTGAACTTCTTTTAACAGAATTTGCGTTTGACTAGTTTTACGCATAACTCCTTCTTCTTTAGAAATTGAAGAACTGCATCGAGATCTTCATCATGTTCCTTCAAATTTCAAAAATAAGTCAAAATATCGTTAATAAGAATAACGACAAATTTGCCTAGATGGGAAAGAAAGATCTTATTTATATAACTTCTGAATATCGCAAAAAAACATTCTTTACTCTGAATGGTAATACTAAATATTCATAGTACCCATAATGCGTCCGAAAATCTATCTTGGACTATTCTCTATTTTTACACGAACCAGATAATAACCAGCACACAAATCGATTTTGGAGCAAACATCGATTTCCTTCGTTTGGTCTTCTAGTTCCCCTGTTGTCACATCATTCCAGATTTTCTTCATCAAGATAAGTTGTTCTACTTGCCTATTTTTAATCTTAACAGAAAATGTCTCATAGATCAAGTTTTCTTTTAATCGCACTGTATTTGGTTCTATGACATAAATTGAATCAAGAATAATCCTTCTAAATTGAGATACATGAAATACACCATGAAGGTTATAGGAAAAAGTAATAAGACTATTCGGTAGGTTACTAGATTAGTCTAACAAAGAATTTGAAATGGTCTAATAGATTTTCAAAATGAACATGGTCCAATAATTTTAGAAATGAACTTTCTGGATTCAAATTCAAAAATCTCAGGTCAAGGAAACACTAAAGTTACATTGTAACAATCTAGTAGGATATGGTTGGAAAATAACCAATCCATTTATAAAGTCAGGCTCTCAAATAAATGTAATTTTAGATAAACAAATCAAATTAACAGAAAAGATTTGATATTCAATAGATATAGGGTAAAGTTAGAAAACTTGAGTATAAACAACAAGTTTAACAAGAAGAATAGAAATACTCAAATCACACTATAACGAAGACATGGATAAGTCAAAATGATTTACTCAGTCTATTTGAAAAAGAAATAGACAAACCAAATCAATAGAAAAGTTTCAAACTCCAATAATAATAGGATAGTTTCAAATAGACTCGAGTAGTAATAACAAGTTTAGAAGTTGAAATAGTATTATGAAAAGAACAAAACACAGATAACCCAAAAAGATTTACATAGTCACAAATCACAATAGACTGGGTTACCTTACGCATTATACAGTACAGTTTTAAGATTACTCTCTAAGGCACAACTTCCTCGCTCCTTAAGTTTTTTTATTTGAACGTTCTCATTACACTCTTTGCACCAGCTCTTTCTTCTTCTTGAGATTTTGAAATACGTGTCTCACTAATGGAAAGTTCCATCTTCAGTTGATCACATTTCTTGAAAAAATGTCCAGGCTTCCCACATCCATAACAAATAATCCTTTTATGCTGACAATCTTTGGTGAGATGATTTTTCCCACACTTGAAACATTTCATTGATGATGCCACAGTCTGACCAAAATCATTATCACTAGTACTCCCTCTCTTTGTTCGTTGTTGCTTCCCCAGTGGTCGTACACACGGCTTTTGTTGAACATGATCGACCTTACGCTTCCTTCCATCTTGGATTATCGAAGGCTCTAAATTACAACTTCTCGCATCTAGTGGTAGCTCCAATCCTAATAAGCTATGAAGTTCGATTATCAGTTCCTGCTGCTGAACGATCATCCGTCTCTGTTGTACTGCTGCTTTAATCATCTTTTGCATCACTCATCTAGCTGCGGTTATACGATTTTCATCACGTCTCATGTCCACATGCTCATGTTCGCTACGTTCCATTCTCTTTCTTCAAAGACGAACAAAATCAAAACACGACGAACTAAACATAACTATTTCACACAATATCGTCTTCTTTCGGAAACCAAAATATATCTCTATGTTCAATATCAGAGATTCACACAGTACAAACAAGACAAACCTATCCACAAACCCAAAAGACTCTAACTTGGGCTCTGATACCAACTAATGTAACACTCTCCTTAGGGCGCCACACTTGGAGTTACTTAATTACTAAATTACCCCTTCATTGGAAAATCGTACTTTGTGATGGAAATACGAGTTATAAATTTTCTTAATAATAATAAGATAAACTTAGCGAAAAATAAAAATATTACAACATCTTCACAAATTATTTACATCATATATACACAAGTCATAGTACTGTCATATTTTAATATTTGCAAACTAAACTCTCAAAATATTTAAACTTTAATTTAAACTAACATACTGCCCAAGTATTACTACACAACAGAACCCTCAGACGGGTCCTTCTCAGACTCCTCAGAAGATAGAAGTCTGACTTGACACAAAGCCCTACGGACAAGTGTCAGCGCAGACGACACTATACTAATCGCACTATGAGTACGATAGTATACTCCCCAATACTGTCTAATTGACAATGGAAACTCTAGGTGTACATTAATATTCACCCTAATTTTCAAGATATAGCCTACTTAAAATAATGTTTAAGTCTCCTATGTAGCAAATACGCTCTCTTTTCAGGTCAACGTGCCACGCCTCCAATCTTCCACGAAACGTCAATCTCGTATACCCAAGGAAACAAGGCACCTCCATTTTCTAGAACTCAGCGTCCTTTAATGGAATCTACTCTTCCTCAGCTTCTTGCTCAAGTTCTCGCTCAACGTCTTTAAAATTATAAATACAATATAGAATAGACATAGAAAGAGGTGAGATCACCTACGCCAATACCAGTATGGTAGTAATGAAGATAAACACATACAATATCTCATATCAGCACATCATACATAATTACAATTATGGCACCAACATTATTTATCATCATAACTCATGCAATAAGCAATAATTACAATCATACCATTATCAATAATCAAATATTCAATAAATCAATTATCATAAATTATAATTACGATAATGCCCTTATTAACTAAATGTATGCATACAGACTTAATTTCCTACTCCATGGAGCTAAAACTCATATTGGAAAGAATGATCGAAAAGATCTGTCTGCACTAACATGCCTCAAACCACGTGCTCAATTTTTACACATCTAGCATATGCACCACAGTCTTTATCAAATCTTGATTAAGGATAGTGTCTTGGTCCGGATCATCGGTGTGTTGCATCGGTCTAACCTACGGTACAGAAGCGCTGCTATCTGCCAATTGTAGGCAACCTGCACCCCGATGCCCCCAAGGTCAACGAGTGACCTACACTACGCATATCACACCCACTCAGGAGGTGTATTCTTTCCTAGGCAATCAGCCTTATTCAGTCCATCGGACCTTTCCAATGCATGTACTATGCACCTTTCACAATTTCAATTCATTATATCATATTCTCAATTCAATATTCTTTATCTCATGGTCGGGGTCCTCATATTGGCCCAACAGTATCATTATTGTAATTTCATCGCAAAACCATATTTTCACATTTTCTTAGTCGCGTAAAATATTTTTCACACGTTTTAAATCAAAAATACTATTTTTCTCATTTAACACCAAAATTTGACTTTATTTTTCATATTTGCATAATAACCCCTCAAAACATAATATTTGCATTTTAGTCCTCATTTAAATAATATTTTCACAACAGTCCCTCATAAAATTCATATTTATGAAATAGTCCCTCATAAAATTTATATTTATGAAATAGTCCAGTATAAAATTTATATTTATGAAATAGTCCTTTCAAAATATAATATTTACGTTTTAGTCCTTTTTTAAATAACAATTTCATAATAATTCCTCATAAAATAATATTTACGAGATAGTCCCTCTTTTGTAAAATATTTGCAATATAGTCCCTCTAAAATCAATAATTGTAATATGGCCCCATTAAAAATGAAAAATTAATATATTGCCCCTCTAAAAATCATAATTACAATATGGCCCCTTTTAAAAATGAGAATTACAATATAACCCCTCTAAAAATCAGTATTTGTACTATTTCCCAAAAATTTATAATTCTTTCTTTTACTTCCAATAATACAGCTCAAATTTTACCAATGCGCTTCAAAACCCATAGGGTGAGCGATACATCAATAAACTTCAAGTATTGACCCTCATTTTATTTCATAACTCATTCATTTAATTATATCAAATTGTTTTTCTCAAAATCATTATACTTTGCGATACTCAAACTTTTCCAAATTCAATTCCTTTTCATTTCAATCTTTAATTCTCATCTGAATCCATCATTTTTTGAGACTTTGGTCCTCTTGACCCTAGTAAGGCCGTAAGCCTCAAGCTCTTTGGAGCTCTCATAAAATCGGTTCATCATGTTATTCACATCCTAAATTACTCATACACTTGCATGCATTCAAAATTATCCATACAAGCATATTATCAAAGCTTTAGACATATTATCACACATGCAATCACAAATATAAAACCATAAACACCACAATCACACACAAAGAGACATCAAACAATAAGTGAATAAACCCTTATGGGTTTTTCACCATACACAACCATCTTCTCACCACCAAAACTTGGTTGGTGAGGTAAATCTCCCTCTTACCTCTTGAAGACAAGTCTTTCAAGCTCCTCTCCTTCTCCTTGATTTCGTATAAACCACAAACAATTCCTAAAAATTCTTAAACAATTAAAAAAATTATAACCAAAGCTTAATAATGATAAACCATGGAAGAAACATGGTTTAGAAAATCACAAACTTGAATTAAAATCAAAGAATCACAAATTTACCTCTAAGAAAGGAAGATAGAAGTTGGATTTTGAAGTACTTAGAGTGGGATTTTGGGAAAACTTCCTAAATGGAAAGTGTTTAGGAGGTTGTCTAGCTTTAAGAAATGATGAAAGTGAAAATTATAGATGATGGATGGTGTATTTGGTGTTGGGGCCGAACCACAAGGAAGGAAAAAGGAAGGAAAATATTCTATGTGTTCTTGGAATTTTTGAGAGCAAATGAATCTAAGTCTTTAGGTGAGAGAAAAAGTAATTATTGAGAGAGTGAATGGAGTGGGCTACCATGTGAAGCTTGTAAGAGAGGTTGAAGGGATGTGCATGAAGTAAAATATCCTATTTTGTGTTCACACTTGAAGCACATGACTTGGTCATCTTTTAATTATTAAATTGCCATGCTAGATAATTCAAGAACCTTGGAGAAGCTTTCCAAGGCTGCTAGCCGTGTGGCTCTATTAGGATTAGAGGCTTAATTTGTTTTTAATTAAAGTCTAATTACTTGCTAATTGATTAGTTAATTAATTAGGTTAAGTTTCCTAATCAATCTTAATTAATTATCCAATTACATAACTAATTAATTAGACATATAATTATATATATCATAGTCTCTAAATAAAATTAGGATGTCTAATTAGTAATTAGATTATAACTAATTAATAATTAGGTTAGTTTACTTAGTTTGTTAATTAGGCCATTAAGATGACTTAATTAAGTTTAATTAGTTACTAAGTAAAGTCAAGCCACTATTGTTGACTTCATCTTAGCCATTGAATTCAACTTGGTTTCCTATCCATTGATCTCATCTACGGTGGATATTACTTAGTGGTTTTATCAGGATTCGTTTCACACCATTGATCGGATAAACGGTTATGATCAAAAGCATCTAAATCATGCTTTTTATCCAATGGTCCTTAATGAAGTCTATGCTTCTTTAATTGACAAATTCTTATTGGTTAGAATTTTCAAGCCACCTATTTTGACTTGTTCCTATTAGTTTAGAATTTGGTCCAGTCAGAATCATTGATTGCTACTCTAAACACGGGTCCCATAGACTTTTTCGGGTCCATGATCATTTTGAAGCAGATTTCTATTATTTTTAAGACAGTAGGTACTGTTAAATAAAATAATATTATAATAATATAAAATTATTTTATTACACAGTTAAATCCTAAAAATTAAAAGATTAATATATATATATCAATTGAAATTGGGTTTAGTAAGATCCCCCAGTTCCGAATAATTAAAATAAGAATTTTCTCAGTCCGAAAATTATTATTTTCCTGACCCAGAGTAAATCACACAAAACAATCAAAAATAGTATTGGAATAATCAAATTATTTTTATATTGCACAGAAAACACAAAATAGTGTAATTTTGTCAGTTCTGTAACATAGTCTAAAATTTGGGGTGTTACACCAAGAGTGAGCATTGCAACAAGATAGTAAAAGATCACAACTTTGCCCAACTCAAGAAAAATGAAAATGATAAAGATGCTCCAAGCATTTGTAGGATTTGAAGAGAAGAAATTTTTAGAAGCTTGGATTGCATCAAGAAGCCTAATGACTAAAATTGATGATGGCAAGATCAAGTCCAAGATCTTCATGAATAGCTTATAGGACTTAGATCTTATGTAAAGGTAAATGAGAATCACACTAAGCTCAAATAAGTTTTAACATCTTTACAAATGATTCTTACATGCTAAAATGCCCAACAAACATGTTTTGAAAAGCTAGTCTTGGTGGTAGTTCAAATCTATGAAAAATAGCTAAGTTTGTGTTTTGTAAAATTGAACTTTGGTTACTCTTTCAATCATAACTTTTAAAATATTTTGAGTCTTGATCTAAAACTTATTTTATATGAAAATAGACTCAATAATCTTTCCAATGAGTGGTCATTTGTTTTAAACAGATAAGTATCAAAGAAGTTTTGGTCTTTCAAAGTCAGTTTGGTAAAAAATAGGGCAAATAACTGATTATGGAATTCCCATAACCAGTTATTCACTAAGTCAAGAGCCAATTTCTAAAGCTCCTAACCGATTAGGTCATTCCCCTAATTGGTTATTGTGTAAGTCAGGAGCCAATTTCTAAAGTTCCTAACCGATTAGGACATTCCCTTAATTGGTTATTTGATAAGTTAGGAGCCAATTTCTAAGGCTCCTAACCGATTAGGACAATCCCCTAATTAGTTATTTAGGTAACCAGAAAATGCAACCAACGGTTCTATTAAGAGCATTTAATGCTCCCAACCACCGCCAACGACTCTAAAATGCTTTAGGCTATTAATGAAAGTGTTTGGGCATTAAAGAAAAGTTAGGAATCAATCTGAACGAGCTTCTTGATAATTAAATACAAGTTTTAACTTTCTTTTCTCAAAAACCTCTATTTTGAGCTTTAGTGTGCGATTCCTTGATATCTATTGAGCTTCAATTTGTAATATCCATTCTTTTAAGAGTTTATCATTCAATCTTTCTTTGATTTCCTATAGAAGATGGTGAGGTATCCCTCAAGAGATAAAAGGGTGAGGTATCCCTCTAAAGTTGTAAAGGGTGAGGTATCCCTGTTTTGAGGCCCAAGCATAAGGGTAAGACATCCCAAGGTGTGTTGAGTGCTCTTGGTTGTAATAAAGGTTTTTCAAATACCTGTGAAGCTTGAAGAGTTGGAGGCTCTAGCACAAAGGTGAAGTATCCCAAGGTGTGAGGAATACTCTTGTTTGTACAAAGGTTTTCCTCGTACCCGTGAAGTCTAGGAGATAGTGAAGAAAATCTCAAGTTAGGCTTAGGGACTGGATGTAGGTCACAAGTGGTTGGTGGCTGAATCAAGATAAATTCTTGAGTTTGATTCTCTTTTCCCTACACTATTTAATTTCAGTATTTGGTGCAGTATATTTTTTTATTGCACTTCTTGTCATCTTGATGTTTTGATTCTATGAACTTGATATCTAGCTTATTTGGTTGATTTATCTCATAACTCAAGTTATATTTAAGTAATCTACAATAGTTGTATCTTTGTTAGACTTATTCCGCTACATGTCTTGATTGAAAATATCAAAATGCATAATTTCTCAAAGTTGCTTTAAAAATTTGTAATTACCCAATTCACCACCCTCTTAGGTGATGGTTGTCATGACTAACAATTATTAGAATAATAGAGAATTTTTCACAAAATTTCAAAATCTTGGACTTGATTGAGACTTGAATAAATCTTATTGTTAGGCATAATTAACTTGTATATTTCTTTCTTTATCATAGTACTCTGAGCCTGAGGTACTGATTAAGAATTTAAGATTTATCTTTGAACTTTGGTTTTTGTCTTCTATCTTTATGCCATAGGAATTAAATACAATGCTGATGAAGATCTAATTTGCAAAATTTCTGAATTTCAGGATATTAGAATAAGTCTTTGTCCTCAAATATGGCGTCAAAATCATTCAAGGCAAACCGATCAAATCTGTCACAAGCATCTAATGCACCTGAAATCTAGAAGCCTACTTTACCTCCAACTATAACATCCTCGGTTCGCTACATCATGACTTCATGAATTATACAATGCATATGCCACTAACCCCTGATAACCAACCTATGGATCCATCAATCTCACAGAAAGTTAAAGAGCAATATGTGTCAAATTCATTATTCACAAGTGGATTCAATAGTGTTACTAGAGCCCATCTAATGGATAAGGTGATAGAATCTGAAGCAAACTATCCACAGATGGCTAGTGCAAAAGGGTCTTCATGTGCAATTCCTAGTTGTGATTCTAAGGTGATGAGTGATGAACGTGGTGTGGATATTCTTCCTTGTGAGTATGATTTCAAGATATGTAGAGACTGCTATATAGATGCAGTAAAAATAGGAGGTGGAATATGCCCAAGATGCAAGGAGCCATATAAGAACATAGAATTAGATGAAGTGGTTGTCGATAATGGAAGACCATTTCCACTTCCTCTACCAAGTGGAGTGTCTAAAACAGCGAGGAGATTGTCCTTGATGAAGTCAACAAAGTCAGCTTTAATGAAAAGCCAAACTGGAGATTTTGATCACAACCAGTGGCTCTCTGAAACAAGGGGTACCTATGGCTATGGCAATGCTTGGCAACCTTTAAAATGGAGAGGAGATTGTCCTTCATGTTTGTTTTGATAAGGAACTTGTATAACTTAATTATCTTGATCTTTTGAATTATACTTTTAGTTTGATCTTTTAAAATACTTTGTGGTATGACATGATAATGATATTTTTAAATTTTGAAAATTTGTTACTGGATTTTGGATTGGATTGTTGTACTATTGTGTTGCATATAGGTTTAAATTGTATAAATAGAATGTTTAAAAATTAAAAAAAAATAATGATTTAAAAAGTTTAGGTCATCAGTGACGAAAATATTTCCTTCGCGACAAAGCACAGATTTATACTTCAATTTTAGCGATGGAATATTTATCATCACTAAAACAGTTGCTAAATAATATCATTTTAATAATTAAGGAACTTTTGCTACAGATGTTAGCGATGGAATTTTATTAATTAGTGATGGAATTCTATTTTCATCGCTAAGAAATTAGCCACCAAGGATTACGTGACAAAAAATTTTTCGTGACAGATTCCTTCGCTAATCATTAAAGCAATGGAATTTAATGGATTAGCAACGAATTTTTTTTCGCTATTTAAGAATTTTTTAGTAGTGTATGTGGAATCTCTTGGTTAGTTGATCTATATCAAGTGAATTTGTTTATACTCATTTGATATTTAATTAAAGAATGAATGAAATTTGGAAATTATTCATTTGAAGAGAATTTATGGAATATGATAAAAATTGATAGTATGAGGAAGGATGATTCCCTCCCTATCTTGAAAGAAAGGTATAACAAGGAAGGATTATTCCCTCTATACTGTAGATGATCGATAGTGTGAGGAAGGATGATTCCCTGCCTATTAAAGTAGTTGAGGAAGGATGATTAGCATTCTGTTTTTGTTGTTGTTTGCAATTTTAATATTGTTGTTTTATTTTTCTATTTCTATTTTGTTGTTTACTTTTCTATTTTGCTATTTTTTGTTTTTAGCATTTAAATTCGTTTCTATTTTTAATTTACTATTTTTATTTATGCTATTTTGATGTTTCGATATTTTTGTATCCGCTATTACTATTTTGTTGTTCATGTTTTTATTTCTATCGTTTATGTTTTTATTGTTGTATCTGTTAAATTTCATTTTCTATTTTTTTGTTTTTTGTTTCTATTTTCTATTGTTGCTAAATTTTGCTATTTCTAATTAATTCTATTTTAGCATTCTGTTTTTGATTTTTGTTGTTTACTATTTCGATTTTGTTTTTCTATTTTTGTTGTTAATTTTATGTTATTTTTTGTTTCTTTCTATTGTTATTATTTCTGTTTCTATTTATGCTATTCATGTTATTTTTCTATTTTTGTTTCTATTTTTTGTTTTTAATTCTATTTTCTGTTTTAAAGAAAAAAATTCTATTTTTAATTCTTTTCTAATGATGTTTTGATATTTGTAAAGTTTATGAGTTTGAAGTAATTGAAATTCAAAGTACATAGCATGATTGAATAAATTTTCTTCCTTCTTAAATTTGACATGCTTGGTTTTGGATGTTTGATTAGCGAATTGAGTTTGATAGATGCATACCTTGTGAGATTTTGAGCCTATTGGTGGATTTAACATGTGCACCATTCTTCTCTTTCTTGTGTGATTTTCACTCATGTCAATTGATCACTCTAGAACTTGCTTCGATTCTTTTTCAGGCTACATTTTCACTTGCATACATGAACATGATTGAGGCCTTCTTTCTTTAATTAACTTCTTTAGCCAAATAGCCAACCTTGCATCATTTCCCTTTAATTAACCCCTCTTGAGCCTATTTGCCTATTATTTGTCTTAGCTCATTATATGCCTTATGTGAAAAATCATGTTTTTATCTTACCTTAGAGAATAGGAGAGCATTAATTCATTTTTCATTGGAAGAAACTCTTTTGCTTATGGATAATTAATAGCTCAAGTGTGGAGGTTGTGCAAATTGGTGTGCAATATGCAAAGTGTTTGGTATAAAAAGAAAGAAAGAAAAAAAAACCAAATGAAAAAAAAAAAAAAAGAAAAAAAAAGAAACAGAATGTAAAAAAAAAAGAAAAAAGAAAAGGTTGTGAAAGGAAAGAAAAAAATAAAAAAAGAAAGAAGTATGTAAAGAGAATGTGCATTATATAGAATTGGGGATAAAATTTCATGTTTTGTCAATTGAGTTCCTTCCCAATGCTCTTCTATTCTCTTTAGTATTTTCCTTGCCATATCCATATTGTTTTCTTCCCTTACCTTGGCCCCATTACAACCTTGAATAAAGTCCTTTTGATTTGTGTGTGCATATGTTTGAGCAGTGGAGAAGTAGAAGATAAGCAAGCTTATGGTAGTGCAATTTTCATGAGTTGAATTGAGTGAAATACTTACCTTTTAAACACTTGAGGGATTGAGAGTGTATCTTGTGAGGATCTATTATTCTTGATTCATGTTTTTCAAATTGAAGATACCTTGCTTGTTTGTTTGAGATGTGAAGAATTTGTCCCTCATGAATGCTTTGTTTCCTTAAATCTTTGGTTCTCTTCTTGCTTGTGAACTTTTGCATTCTTGATAGAGCTGGCAAAGCGGGCTCAACCTGTTGGGTTGGCCCGCTAACCCGCATTTTTTAAGCGGGTTGGGTTTAATATTTGAACACATTTTCTTCAACCCGCATGTTAAGTGGGTCGGGTGCGGGTTAACCTATTGGGTTACTCTTTTTTTTCCCTAAATTCTACTATTCATTTCATTCTAGCTCTCGATTTACCGTGAGTTCGTGAGGTCCGTGACCGTCTACGTACATTTAACATTTCATATTTTCTCATTTACAGATTTACTCTTTTCTTTCTTACTTTTCTTGATTTTTCCCCAAACGGCTAAACCCCAATCCTCCATTCCTCCTGCTCACTCAGAATCTCATATCTGAGATCCACCGGGCACCGTCCCCTCTCTCTGCGTGCGCCGAATTTGAGATCCATCGGCTGCTGCGCGTGCACCGGCCGCCGTCCCATTCCAACTCTCTCTCTCCATCGCTGTTCTGTTCTTCTGTTCGTGATTTGCTCTCCTTCAGCTGCGCCGGCCTCCATCTGGTTCCATCTCTCTCTCTCTCCGTCGCTGTTCTGCTCCATGATCGTGACTTCGTGAGACCGTGACTTCTGTCACTCTTTCTCTCTGTCCCGTTGTCCGTTGGTCGTCTCGTCGCTGCTCTGTTCCATTCCAGCTTGCACTCTCTCTCCATCACTCTCTCTCTCCGTCGCTCTATTTCGGCTCTGTCAGTGACTCAGTGGTATGTATATGTATGATGCATGTTTGATATTTGCTATCATATTTGGTTGAGGTTGAAGGGTCAGAAATATGAAATGGCTGCTGCCTGTTAAGTGTTTGCTCATTTGGATCCGAGGGACAGAGACCAACTCAAACAATTGTTTCTTTTTCTTTATTGTTTCTGTGGGTATATTACTATATTACTATATTGTTTCTGGGTTTGAAAAGAAAAAGAAAAGAATAGTCAATTGTTTGATTAGGATCATGTCATTAGACTTGACCATTTAGGTTGGGGTTTTGTCCATACAAAGAAGCAATCTAAGATTGACAATGAAAACAGAAAAAAAAGAAGTTCCTTTTCTAACATTACAAGTAACATTGTAAAATTTGCATTTATGCACCCTATTTATTTATATTTAGAAGTTCAGGAGCTTAAACCAAGAATTTATGCACTAATACTATTGATAAAGGCATAAAGCTAAGATGTGATATTGCTAACAACTTTGGCACACCATTTATGATTCTTTGATGTATCTATGAAGAGGGTGTTTGAAAATAATTAGATTTTTTAAATAATTGGATTCTGTTGTGTGCTGCCTGAATTGTTATGGATGAATTGTTAATCATTGTGCACATTTTTTTATTGCAAATTTTGTAGTGATTTTATTTGAGTGTTTGTCTGAAACTGAAAAATAGACTCTGTTAATAACGACCCTCTTGATCTTGAAGAAGTGGATCTTACTATTTATGAGTCTCATTTCGATCCTCCAAAGAAAAAGGCTAAAGCAACAACATTTGATTGTTGGAAGTTTTTCACAAAGATAGGAGTGGGTGACGATGGAGTAGAAAGGGCAGAATGCAATGCTTGTAAAAAAAAGTATAAAGTTGGGGGTAGAGTATATGGGACGTCATCTTTAAATCGTCACATCTCAAATTGTAAAGAAGTTAAATTTGACGATGTTGGTCAAATGATGATAGACATGCAAGGAAAACTAAAGTCTCAAAAGATAGATCAAATGGTATCACGTGAGATGTGTGCCGCTGCAATCATTGAACATGATTTGCCATTTAACTTTGTTGAGTATAAGAAGATTAGAAGTTGGATAAAGTACTTGAATCCTGATGCAAATGTTATTTCAAGGAATACAGCAAAAGCCGATGTCTTAAATATTCACAACAGAGAGAAAGAGAAGCTTAAACAAACAATGGCTAGCATTCCGAATAAGATATGTCTAACTTCTGATTTATGGACAGCTTGTACAATAGAGGGTTACATATGCTTAACCGCTCATTTTGTTGATACAAATTGGAAGTTAAATAGCAAGATTCTCAATTTTTGTCACATGCCTCCTCCTTACACCGGATTTGAATTGGCTTCAAAGTTTTTGATTTTTTGAAGGAATGGGAAATAGAGAAAAAGATTTTTTCCCTTACTTTAGATAATTCATCCGCTAATGACAACATGCAAGACATTTTGAAAAATAACCTTGCTATGAGTGATTGGTTGTTATGTGATGGGGAATTTTTTCATGTTCATTGTTCTGCCCACATTTTAAACCTCATTGTTCAAGAGGGGTTGAAAGTGGCTAGTGATGCCTTGCACAAAATTAGAGAGAGTGTGAAATATGTGAAGGGATCGGAGGGTAGAATGAGAAAATTTCAAGAATGTGTTGCACAACTTGGTCTTTAGTCTATTGGCACAGGGAAAGGATTGCGTCTAGATGTTCCTACTAGATGGAATTCAACCTATATCATGCTTGAAAGCGCTCTCAAATACAAATGGGCATTTGGCAATTTCCAAACAAAAGATGCAAATTATAAATATTGCGTTGATGAGTGGAAAAGAGGAGAACAAATTTGTGAATTTTTGTTACCATTTTATGATACTACCAATTTGATTTCCGGCACATCCTACCCTACTTCCAACTTGTATTTTTTGCAAGTTTGGAAAATCCAATGTATTCTTCAAGAAAGTCTAAGTAGTGAAGATGATGTTATAAGGAGCATGGGGGAAAATATGCTGAAGAAGTTTGAGAAATATTGGGATGAGTATAGTATAGTGCTTGCACTAGGAGCGGTTCTTGAGCCACGGATTAAGTTTTCTTCATTGAGTTATTGTTACTCAAAAATTGATGAATTTACTTGTGAACAAAAGCTAGAACATGTGAGGAGAAAATTATTCATGCTCTTTGAAAAGTATTCAAATTCAATTAACAATGCCTCCACTTCTAATGTCATAAGTGTTGTCCCTACTCAATCTTCATGTTTGCCGAAGGAACTCAAGGAAATAAAAAAGAGGATGTTTGGTGTAAGTATATATATATTTTAAATTGATAAATTACTTTCTTTCTATTGTGCATTTTTTTAAACAAATCTTATTTTTCTTTTCATGTATTTCACTTGTCAAATATGATAGGAATTGAAAATGCACAAGGATTAACTTGCTTCTAGAATTGGAAGGTCACAACTTGAGCTTTATTTGGATGAACCAACTTTAGATTTTGATATTTATGAAGATTTAGATGTGTTACAATGGTGGAGGGACACTGCGAACCACCGCTTCCCAAATCTATCCATAATGGCTCGTGACATGTTGAGCATTCCTATTACAACTGTGGCATCCAAATCTGCATTTAGTATTGGTGCACGTGTTTTAAACAAGTATAGAAGCAGTCTCTTGCCACAAAATGTCCAAGCTTTGATTTGTACTCGTAGTTGGTTGCATGGTTTTTTTAATGATGGTAATTTCTTTAATTTGAATGTATAACATTGCAATTGTTATTTTATTTAGAATCATCATCATAATATCATTTGTCAATTATTTATTTATTTATTTATTGTGATTTGTAGATGAGGATGTTGATGATGATGCCAATGCTACAACCTCAAGAGTGGAGTCATCTTTATCCAAGGGAGCATCAAATTCAAATGTTCTTTATCTAGAAGATTATTGATTTAGTTGTTTATGTAACCTTGGTCTTTGAACTTTAATTTGTGTTTGATGGTTATCAATTTATGTTTATGGTTTGATGGAATTTGAACACTATTATGAAAATCGGAACTATCGAGTTATGTTATGGTTATGGTCTTATGGATATGGATAATGGATTAGACTTAGTATTTGTGTTATAAAATATTAGATTTGAGTATTTGTGTTATGAAATATGGTTCATTGGTTATGGACTTTTGATCTATTATTCAAGGATAGGACTTCGTGCTTATTAGTTATAACTTTATTAACTTATAAAGGATAGGACTATTTCTTATAGTTTGTTTATTAATATTATTTGAATTTCTGAACAGGAATTGACATCCTTGCATGAGTTGCATCTCACTATTGACTATTGAGAAACATAGAGCCACAAATGAAAGCTTAAACAGAATGAAGGTGACCTTCCTTTGATCCTTTCTCTTCTAGCTTTTTTGCTTTTTAAATGCTAGCTTAAACATTGTTGTCTCACTATTTTTGTGTCTCCTTTTATAGTATTTTTTTATACAATTTTTTTTATTTTTTAGGCAGGTTAGGCGGGTTGACCCGTCAATCTGCTCACTTTTTCTCATTATATCCTTTATGCGGGTCAACCCGCCAACCCACCTTAAAACGGGGTGGGTTAGTTTTTTCAACCCATTTCTCAAAACGGGCCAACCCACCCCGCCCTACATTTTTGCGGGTTGAAGCGGGTCGGGGTGGGTCGGGGCGGGTTAGCCCATTTTGCCAACTCTAATTCTTGAATGTCATTGGACATTAAGTCTTTTAGAGATTTTAGCTTTTGAGATTGTTTTGTTTTTCTTTGTTTCCTAGTTTTGGTCTTACGTATTTTGCCCAGGAGTGCAAAAAGTTAAGTGTGAGAAAATTTGATAATCACATATTTTATACATTAATAAACCCTCTTTTTTAGTCATTTACACTCTCCATGTACTTAATTGATTGGGCTTAGTCATGTTTTGTAAGTTTGAGTTCAAATTGGGCTTAATTGATTTTTCCAGCATCATTGTGGTTTAACACTGTTTCTATATTTCAGTCATATCTTAAGTTCTAGATGTCCAAAAATTATGTATTTTGCCTTGTAGGAAAGATGAGAGAGAGTCTACAACTTTCATGAAGAGCTCTAGGGAGAATCAGACATCTACTAGAGCTAATTAGGCCTAGAATTCAGAATATGAGTTTTATTACTGGAACCAGAGCAGTGTACACCAATCAGGGCATAACTTGGGCTGTAGATGTGATATGGGCCTGAAGCCAGTTACATTTAAAAGTTAAGACATATATCTTCAATTAGTATGAAGACTACTTTTCCAAAATACATCATTTTGGTGTGTAATTGTAGCTGGAAAATAGAGACAAGTTGCTGATGAGTTTATGTCACTTAAATGGGCATAACTTGAGTTGTAGACCTCCAAATGGCATGGGGTTTGGGCCCAATTGTTAGTGTATGCCCTAGAGGTCGATACATTTTCTATATTTACATACATTCTATTATGCTATTTTAATATATGAGGCATTTCATTTATTGTGTTCTTTTTAATAAATAAACATAATAAAGTCCTTAGAATAGTAAGTTTGATGCCATAGGACATCAAGTGGATGACTTGATCGTGATATTCTTTTAGTTATAACACTATTCTTAAATGTCCCTAGTCAAGTTTTATTGTTAACTAGGACAACAATAATGCATTGAGACTAGTATGTACATAGACTGAGGACCACATCTCACGGGTCATGGATATGAGATATCAAGTCTTCACATGAGTACATATTAGAGTAATTATGTACTGGACTGACCCGCCATGAGAACGCTACATGGATCCTTACGTGAGTGTCATAAGCGATTCTCATAGTGATAATGGTGTCTGTGGTCCTTTGACCTGAAATCACTATGATTCCTACATGAGGAGTTATGTGTTTTAATGCCATCAAACGTCATCTTAACAAGGTGATTATAAAGTTAGTTATTGGATATACTGCAAATCATGCAGAGGGATGTGAATGACCTAGATGGAATTTGTCACTCCCACATAATAGGAGCGATATCTTCGGGCCCCCTGATTGAGTGAGACTGCGAAATGCATAGCCATGCTCAAATGAGTCAATATGAGATATTGATTTCATTTGTTGTTATAAAGTTTACTCGAGTATCAGGAAACGAATGATTGGACTATACAAGGGTGACACATTCCATGCCTTATGTTCAATCTAGATATCTTGACAAAGGGGCTAAATGACACGAAAACATTAGTCACGAAATGGTTATGTCAAATCACTGACATTCTTATTACTTGGGTAGCAGCGATGTGTTGCTAGATACCGCTCACTGCTTGTAATATTAAAATAGAATTTTAATATTACTGCCAACGTAATGAGAACCTGCAGGGTCACACACATAGAGCAAATTAAAATTGGAGTAATAAATCTAAGTTAGACTCGGATTCAAATATGGGCCAGACTTATAACAATTAAGTCTAGGGTTGCACAGCTTACCTTGCTGCTGCTCACGCTCACTTAAGGCAGTCACTATTATAAATAGTACTGCTAAGGGACTGCTAAGACACACATATTACAGAACCCTAGCCACACCTACAGAAAAGTGAGTGAGAGAGTGATAAGTTTCTTCTCTTCTCTTTGCAGCTAGCATTGTGTGAGAGACGTGAGGCTCCTCTTTGCGGACGTTGGACGTTCGTGAGTCTATTCGTGTGGATACCACAGAGACATCGTTTCTATTACGGTGTTGGTGATTCACGTCGCTTCCTTTTGATCACGCTTCAAGAGGTAAATTATTTTAAAACTCGGATTATGGCTTTTCACATGGATCCTTGGTGGGAATCTTGTTTTTCTGCTGCGTGATGTATTCTCAATTCCCAACAGTGGTATCAAAGAGTCTTGCGAAACCATGATTCAATTTTCTATTTTCATTTTGCATGAGATAACATGTTTGTTGTTCTTATTTTTTGATAAAAGATATGATCTTTAATATGTTATTTCAGAAAATGAATGAAACCCTTTTGCGAAAACATATTCTGTTTTATGTGTTGTATGCAAAACTTTGATATTGTTTTCAAAAACCCATGAAGATGTTCGTATGTTCTGTGAAAACTGTTTTGTATCAAGATGTATGTTTTTGTGAAGTTTTTTGGTATGTATATAATACGTACAATGTTATGGAAACCTTGTTCTTGGTTTGTGGCAGCAAGGATTATGGAATCCTTGTTTCTGCACAAGCGGCGCGATTCAAGTGTTGAGCAACGGTACAAGGGTTCCCTGCGGTGCGTGAAGTGTTCGTGTGTTTTCGGGTTTAGGGTTCAAGTGTTCACTCCTGCCCACTGACCAAGCAGCAGGACCCCCGTGCTACCTCTGCGTAGTGTGTTATTCGAAAGCGCGATATTTTCTATCCAATTTTATGACTCATAAAAATAATAATGTATTATTGTTTTGAGTTTGTATGTTCTTTGTGATGCATGGTGCATGGTTATGGCCTTAGTCCTCCTTTTATGCTTTTTGGCTTTTATAAATACGACCTACGTGTCATGCCTTTCTCTCTACATTTTGATTGTACATTCTCTTCTCACCTAACTCCCCTCGAATGTAAAAGAGGTTTCTATATAATGTAATCTTGATGTGGAGGCAAGAAGACGACATCAAGTGAGGACGTTGGTGGGAGATTCTTGGTGAAGCTAGCTTAGTTAATGCTACTCTCTTAGGGGGCCATAACCATGTCACTTTTATTATATGCTTTATATGTATGAGATGCATGGATAATGTTTATGGTATGATAAACAGTTTAATATATGGTGAGATCTAATAATAATAATAATAAAAATTCCCTCAAAGTAAATATTAAGTCATTATATGATGCCTTCCAATGTGTGGCACTCGTCAAGACTAGTATCGATCAAGTGCAGGTCTACCAAAGTAGGATGCTTTTATCTATATTAGTAAGACACGATGGGATAAGGGTAATATCCAACTGCCAACCATTGGGTCTGACTTAACTAGGCCATTTCAATAGGATTGAAGGCTTAGAGGCATGGAGTTGGGCTTTAGTCCATTAGATGGATTTGAATAAGTGTTATTCACCCAAATATCCAAGAGTTACATGTGATGTAATTGGAAAGTGTTTCCTACCTAAATAACTGAATTTTGGGTGATCAGCCAAAGCTGACTCAAAACTAGGTGAAATATGGATCTTAGCCCACTAGGAAATCTTACGATAGAATTTTTCGAGTCAATGCTGAGAGTCATTGACTTGAATAAAATAGTGGGAGACATATTTAATTAAAAGACCTCATTAAATATGTTTATGGCATGATACTTATATTTGCATATTTCTGTTGATAGATTACCATGGCAACAAACACATCAAGTAACTTATCACTGCGATCCGTGTAACACCCTCCTTAGGGCGCCACATTTTATGTTACTTAATTACCAAATTACCCATTCATTAGAAATCGTGCTTGTAATATAAATACGAGTTATAAAATTTCTTGATGATAATAAGATAAACTTAGCAGAAGATAAAAATAGAACAATATTGTCACAAATAATTAACATCATATATACATACAAGCCTTTAGTATTGTCATACTTAAATAATTACAAACTAGACTTTCAAAATACTTAAACTTTAACTTAAACTAACATATTGCCCAAGTTCTACTAGATAGCAGAACCCTCAGACGGGTCCTCCTCAGATTCCTCAGCATATAGGAATCCATCATGATGTGAAGTCCTACGGACAGGTGTCCGAGCAGATGACACAATACTAGCCTCACTAGGGGTACGATAGTAAGCCCCCCCAGTACTGCCTAATAAAAATTGGAAACTCTAAATGTACATATATATTAACACTAAAGTACGGATGTCCAAGATGTAATCTACTCAATCTAATATTTAAGTCCCCCATATAGTAAATACTCTCTCTATCGAAGTCGACATGCTATGCCTCCTCTCCTCCAAGAAATGTCAACCTCATATAGCCAAGGAAACTAGGCATCTCCATCGTCTCAAAACTCAGCGTCCTCAACTGGAATCTGTTCTTCCTCTCTTGCTCGACGTCTTTACAAATATAAATATAATACAGAACAGGCATACAAAGAGGTGAGATCACGTACGCCATTACCAGTATGGTAGCAATGAAGATAAACACATACAATATTTCACACAACTATCATACCATAATTACAATTATGTCACTAACATCATTATCATCACAAAACATGTAATATACAATAATTACAATCATGCCATTACCAATAATCAAATATTCAATAAATTAATTATCATAAATAATATTTATGATAATGCCCTTAATGACTATATGTATGCACACAGACTCAATTTCCTACTCCATGGAGCTACAACTTAGGTCAGAGAGAGTGATCGAAAAGATTTATCGGTACCAACATGCCTCGGACCACGTGCTCATCTTGCACATCTAGCATATACACGACAGTCTTTATCAGATCTTGATTAAGAATAGTGTCTCGGTTAGGATCATTGGTGTGTTGCGTCGGTCTAATCTACGGCACAGAAGAGCTACCAACTGCCCATTGTAGGCAACCTGCACCCCAATGCCCCCAAGGTCAATGAGTGACTTACACTACGCATATCGTACCCACGCAAGAGGTGTAGTCTCTCTTAGGCAACTAGTCTCATATATTCCATTGGACCTTTCCAATGCATGTATTATGCACTAATCACATTTCTAATTATTATTACATATTCGGGGTCCACTCAACAACCTAACAGTATTATTACTGTATTTTCATCGCATAGTCATATTTTCGCATTTTCTTAATTGTGGCTCAATTCTATCGCCTTTTCAAATCGCGTAGCGATTTTTCAATGTTTCTCAATCGCGTAAATATTTTTCATGTGTTTTAAATCCAAAAATATTATTTTTCTCATTTAATACTAAAAATTCACTTTATTTTTTCATATTTGCATAATAGCCCCTTAAACTTAATATTTACATTATAGTCCTTATTTAAATAATACTTTCATAATAGTCCCTTATAAAATTCATATTTATAAAATATCCTCATAAATTTTATATTTATGAAATAGTCTCTTATAAATTTCATATTTATGAAATAACCCTTATTTTATAAAATATTTACAATATGACCCCTCATTTATAAAATATTCACAATATGACCCCTCTTTTAAATAAAAATTACATTATGGTCCTTCTTAAAATATTAATTACAATTTTGACCCTCTTTTATAAAAATTTATAGTATAACCCCTCTAAAAATCGGTATTTGTATTATTTCCCCAAAAATGATATTTCTTTCTTTTTCTTCACACATTATAGCTCAAATTTTACCAACGCGCTTCAAAACCCGTAAGGTGAGCTATACGTCAATAAACTTCAAGTATTAACACTCATTTTATTTCATAACCCATTTATTTAATTATATCAGATTATTTTCTCAAAACCATTTTGCTTGCTACATTCAAACTTGTTCAAATTCATTTCCTTTTCATTTAAATCCTTCATTCTTATTTGAATCCCTCATTTTCAAGACTTTGGTCCTCTAATCCCTAGTATGGCCGTGAGCCTCATTGCTCTTTGGAGCATTCATATAATCGTTTAATCATGTTGTTCACATCTTAAATTACACATACACTTACATGCTCACACAAACACATACAGATAAACATATATCAAAGCAGTAATCATATATCACACATGCAAATCACAGAAACATAATCACAAACACCATAAACAAAATCAAAGAAGCATTAAACACTAGTGAATAAACCCTTATGGGTTTTTCACCATACAAAACCATCCTCACACCACCAAAACTTGATTGGTGAGGTAAAATCTCCCTCTTACCTCTTGAAGACAAGTCCTTCAAGCTCCTCTCCTTCTCCTTGATTTCGTATAAATCACAAACAATTCCTAAAAATTCTTAAACAATTAATAAAATCACATATGAAGCCTAATAATGGAAAACCATGGAACAATCATGGTATATAAAATCAAAAACTTAATTTTAAACCAAGAAATCAAAAGTTCACCTTTAGGAAGTAGGATAGAACTTGGATTTTGAAGCACTTAGAGTAGGATTTTGACAAAATCTCCTAAATGAAAAGTGTTTAGGAGGTTGTCTAGCTTTAGGAAATGATAAGAGTAAAAATTATAGAAGAGTGATGGTGTGTTTGGGTGTGTGGGCCGAATCACTTGTGAGAAAATGGAAGGAAAATGGCTTCTATGTGTTCTTGAAATTTTGAGAGAAAATGATGCTTGGTCTTTAGTGAGAGAAAAGTGAAATTATGAGAGTGAATGAAAGTGGGCTGCCATGTGAAGCTTGTAGGAGAAAATTTAGAGATTGACATGAAGTAGAAATATCACATTTTGGGTTCACACTTGAAGCACATGGCTTGGTCATCTTTTAGTCATGCTTTGGTCATACAAGATGGTTCAAGAACCTTGGAGAAGCCTTCTGAGGCTGCATGGCTGTGTGGCTCAAGGGTGTTTAGGGACCTAATTTGTTTTCAAACAAAGCCTAATTGCATGCTAATTAATTAGTTAATTAATTAGGTTAAATTTCCTAACCACTCTTAATTAATTATCTAATTATATAGCTAATTAATTAAACATATTATTACATATATCATAGCTCCTAAATAAAATTAGATATCTAATTAGTAATTAGATTATAACTAATTAATAATTAGGTTACTTTACTTAGTTTGTTAATTAGGCCCTTAAGATGACTTAATTAAGTTTAATTAGTTACTAAGTAAAAGTCAAGCCACTATATTTGACTTCATCTTAGCCATTGAAATCAACTTGGTTTCCTATCCATTGATCTCATCTACGGTGGATATTACTTAATGATTTTATCAGGATTCATTTTACACCATTGATCGAATCAACGGTTATGATTAAAAGCATCTAAATCAAGCTTTTCATCCGATGGTCCACAACAAAGTCTATGCTCCTTTGTTTGACCACTTCCTATTGGATAGAAAAGTCCAGCGACTTATTTTGACTGATTCCTATTGGTTCGTTTTGATTTAGGCTACATAAAATATTCTAAGCATATTTTCTGTCAACTAAAATTTATCGGGTCAAATAAATTATAGCAGAAACTGCTATAAATAAAATAACAGATATTTATTCATGAAATATTTTTATTTCACAAATAAATTCTAAAAATTAAAAGAATCTTTTTTGTCTCTCTCAGATTCGAGTTTAGTAAGATCCCCCGTCTCCAAAATAATCAGATAAGATTTTTCCCGGCCTGAAAATTATTATTTTCCTGACCAGGAGCAAATCACACAAAATGATCAAAAATGATCTCAGAACAGTCAAATTATTTTTATAACATACAGAAAATACAAAATAGTGTAATTTTGCTGTTACTATTAATGTAGTCAGAATTTGAGGTGTTACAACTCTCCCCCTCTAAAATTAAGTTTCGTCCTCGAAACTTGACATATACTCAAAATAAAAATGGGTACTGCTCTCTTATCTTCTCTTCGAACTTCCATGTGGCTTCGCCACTTACATCGTTCCAAACTACTTTAACCAATGTGATCTCCTTTCCTCGAAGTTGCTTTATCCTTCGATCTTCAATCTTAACCTGAAACGTCTCATAGGTTAGATTCTCCTTCAATTGTACGGTGTCTGGTTCGATAACATGAGTCAGATCAGAAATATATTTCCGTAGTTATGATATGTGAAATACATTATGAAGATTCGATAAGAATGGTGGTAGTGCAATTTGATAAGCTACCGGACCTACCCGACGGAGTATCTGATACGGCCTGATAAACTTTAGAGTGAGCTTCCTCGACTTGATTACTCGTCCAACTCCAGTCATCGGTGTCACACGTAGAAATACATGGTCACCTTCTTCAAATTTAAGCGGTCTTCGTCTTTTATCTGCATAACTCTTTTGTCGCGTTTGAGTTGTCCTCATTTTGTCTTGGATCATCTTCACTTTCTCAGTTGTCTGCTGCACAAATTCTGGTCCTACCACGGTATTTTCACCATCATGGTACCAACAAAATGGCGTTCTACATCTTCTCCCATATAATGCCTCATAGGGTGTCATCCCTATGCTAAAAATGAAAACTATTGTTGTAGGTGAACTCTATCAATGGTAGAAATTCATCCCAACAACCAGTTTGCTCTAGAACACAAGCCCTCAACAAGTCCTCCAATGACTGAATCATCCTTTTTGACTGACCATCTGTTTGTGGATGATAAGCAGAACTCAAACGTAGCTTTGTTCCCATCGCCTCTTGTAAACTATTCTAGAATCTTGACGTAAATCTCAGATCTCGATAAGATATAATACTGGATGGTACACCATGAAGTCTAACAATTTCATTGATGTACACTTGAGCCAAATTTTCCATTGAGTACTTAATATTAATTGGTAAAATGTGCACTAACTTTGTAAGCTGATCAATAATTACCCATATAGAATCGTGACCCTTCCGAGTCTTCGGTAGTGCAGTTATGAAATCCATTGCTATGTCATCCCATTTCTATTCAGGAATAGGCAAAGGTTGCAACATTCTTGATGGTCTCTGATGTTCCACTTTGGCCTTTTGACATATCAAACAGGATGATACATATTCAGCTACATCCCTCTTCATTCCTTGCCACCAATATAACTGTTTCAAATCTTGGTACATCTTCGTGGCTCCTGGATGTATACTCAACTTACTTCTATGAGCTTCATCCAAAATTGATCTCCTCAGTTCTGGGTTGTTTGGTACACAAACTCTTCCCTTGAACTTCAGAATTCCATCAACACCTTCACTGAATTCCAATTCTGCTCCTTGACTTCTTGCTTCTTTTGCTTCTTACAAATACTGATCACTATTTTGTCCTTTTCGTATTCTACTCATCAAATCATTCGAAATAGTGATCATGCTCAAACACATCTTCCCCAATGTCAACTTCACAGATAGACGCATATCCTGAAACTCTCCTATCAGTTCCTTCTCCTTAATCATCATAACAGAAGCATTAAGCACTTTCCTACTTAAAGCATCCATTACGACATTCACTTTTTCGGGATGATACTGTAACTAAAAGTCGTAGTCTTTCAGAAACTCTAGCCAACGCCTTTGTCTCATGTTCAACTCTTTTTGGTCAAATAGATACTTCAAACTTTTATGGTCACTAAAAATAGTGAACGTTGCCTCATAGAGAAAATGTCTCCATACCTTCAATGCAAACACTACTGCTGCCAACTCCAAGTCATGAGTCAGATAATTCCTCTCATGCACCTTCAACTGTCTTGACGCGTATGCCACAACTTACGGTTCTGCATAAGTACACAACCTAACCCTTGATATGAAGCATCACAATACACTTTGAAAGATTCGTTCGGATCAGGCAGAATCAAAATCAGTGAAGTAGTCAGTCGTCTTTTCAACTCCTGAAAACTTTCCTCACATGCTTCAGTCCATGCAAATGGTTGATTCTTTCGTATAAGTTGGGTAAGAGGTCCTGCAATCTTCGAAAACCCCTCAATAAATCGTTGATAGTAACCGGCCAATCTGATAAAACTACGGATCTCTGATGCAGTCTTTGGTCTTTCCCATTCTACAATTGTCTCCACCTTTGCAGCATCAACTTCAATTCCATCTGCCGATATAACGTGTCCCAAAAATTGAACTTCACTCAACCAAAATTCACATTTGGATAACTTAGCATACGACTTATTCTCTTTCAAAATCTGGAGAACCACTTTGAGATGTTCAGCATGCTCCTCCTGACTTCGAGAATAAATTAAGATGTCATCAATAAAGACGACGATAAACTTGTCCAAGTATGAACGGAAAATTCGGTTCATGAAGTCCATAAATATCGCAGGTGCATTAGTCACACCAAAAGGCATCACTTGATACTCGTAATGCCCATATCGTGTCTGAAACACAGTCTTTGGAATATCCTCCACTTTCACACGTATCTGGTGATAACCAAAACGTAAATCAATCTTAGAAAATATTGCGGCTCCTCGCAATTGGTCCATCAAATCATCGATCCTTGGTAATGGATACTTATTCTTGATTATAACCTTATTCAATTACTGGTAGTCTACACATAGACGAGAAGTCTCATCCTTCTTCTTTACCAACAATACTAGAGCTCCCCATGGTGATACACTTGGTCTTACAAACTGCTTCTCCAATAAATCCTCCAGCTATCTCTTAAGCTCTGCCAACTCTATTGGTGACATTCTGTAAGGCGCCATAGATATAGGTCCAGCTCCAGGTACCAAATCAATAGAGAATTCAATCTCTCTTTTCGGCAGTATTCTAGGTATATCTTCAGGAAACACTTCAGGAAACTCATTCACTACAAAAATATACTTCAGAACGTCTTCACACTGAACCTCCATAGAAGACATCAACAAGTACCCCTGATCTCCTTCCTTCAAACAAGCTTCCACTTGAGTAGCAGTTAGGAATTTAGAATCCTTAACCTTGGGAAAAACCAATGTCTTATTCGAACAATCTATCAGGATATGGTTAGAGGATAACCAATCCATTCCTAAGATTATATTAATCTTGGAAAGAGGCAAACAAACCAACACTAGTCTTTTCAGCGTGCTTTGTCCTCACTCACACGCATCCTAGGAAACTTCCCAGGAGGTCACCTATCCCACAATTGCTCCAAGTCAAGCACGCTTAACCATGGAGTTCTTATGTTCTAGGCTTTGAAAAGAAGTTACAACTTATTGATATGGATACACTAAATCAATTCCTTTAAGCCATCCTCAACTATGTAGTCCCATACCTGCACAGTCTCTGAATCCCTCTCATTCCGGTGCATATTCAGTTCATTCATGCAGACCCTCCGCTTAGAAGCCTGCCAGGAGCCGCTCCTTGTCCGTGTTTCATTGCACCGGCGATCACTCCCCACCCTCGTCGGCTCCAGGACGCCACATGCCCACCAACTTCCGCTTAGTTCGTCCCCGAACCACACCATACTAGGAGAGGTCCCGACTCTGATTGTTGGGAATTACGGATACATCACGCAGTGAAAAATAGGGATTCCCACCGAGGATCCATGCGAAAAAGCCATAATCCGAGTTTTTGAATGATTTGCCTCTTGAAGCGTGAATCACGAACACCGTAATAGAAATGATGTCTCTGCGGTATCCACACGAACAGACTCACAAACGTCCAATGTCCGCAAGAGGAGCCTCATGTCTCTCACACAGTGCTAGCTGCGAAGAGAAGAGAAGAAACCTGTCGCTCTCTCACTCACTTTTCTGTAGGTGTGGCTAGGGTTCTGAAATTATCTCTCTTAGCAGCCCCTTAGCAGTACTATTTATAATAGTGACTGCCTTAAGTGAGTGTGAGCAGCAACAAGGTAAGCTGTGCAACCCTAGACCCATCTGTTATAAGTCTGGCCCATATTTGAATTCGAGTCCAACTTAGATCCATTGCTCCAATTTTAGTCTGCTCTATGTGTGTGACCCTGCAGATTCTTATTACGTTGGCAGTAATATTAAAATCCCATTTTAATATTACAAGTAGTGAGCAGTATCTAGAAACACATCGCTGCTACCCAAGTAATAAGAATGTCAGTGATTTGATATAACCTTTCCATGGCCAACGTTTCCGTGTTGTTTAGTCCCTTTGTCAAGATATCTAGATTGAACACAAGGCATGGAATGCATCACCCTTGTATAGTCCAATCATTCATTTCCTGATACTCGAGTAGACTTTGTAACAACAAATGAGATCAATATCTCATATTGACTCATTTGAGCATGGCCATACATTTCGCAGTCTTACTCAATCAAGGGGCCCGAAGATATCGCTCCTGTTATGTAGGAGTGACAAATCCCATCTAGGTCACTCACATCCCTCTGCATGATTCGCGGTATGTCTAATAACCAAATTTATAATCACCTTGTTACAGATGACGTTTGATGGCATTAAAACACACAACTCCTCATGTAGGAATCATAGTGATTTCAGGTCAAAGGACCACAAACACCATTGTCACTATGAGAATCGCTTATGACACTCATGTAACGATCCACGTAGCGTTCTCATGGTGGGTCAGTCCAGTACATCATTACTCTAATATGTACCCATGTGAAGACTTGATATCTCATATCCATGACCCGTGAGATGTGGTCATCAGTCTTTGCACATACTAGTCTCAATGTATTATTATTGTCCTAATTAACAATAATACTTGACTAGGGACATTTAAGAAAAGTGTTGTAACCAAAAGGATCTCACGATCAAGTCATCCACTTGATGTCATATGGCATCAAACTTACTATTCTAAGGACTTTATTATGTTTATAAAAAAAGAACACAATAAATGAAATGCCTCATATATAAAAATAGCATAATAGAATGTATGTAAATACAGAAAATGTATTGGCTTCTAGGGCATACACTAACACTGATACCATTAATGTAACGACCCGGGACTGCCTGTAGGATTGATGAATATCTCCACAAACTGACACGGGTATTTTCAGCGTGCTTTGTCCTCACTCACACGCATCCTAGGAAACTTCCCAGGAGGTCACCCATCCCATAATTGCTCCAGGTCAAGCACGCTTAACCATGAAGTTCTTATGTTCTAGGCTCCCGAAAAGAAGTTACAACTTGTTGATATGGCTACACTAAATCAATTCCTTTAAGCCATCCTCAACTATGCAGTCCCATACCTGCACAGTCTCTGAATCCCTCTCATTCCGGTGCGTATTTAGTTCATTCATGTAGACCCTCCGCCTAGAAGCTTTCCAGGAGCCGCTCCTTGTCCGTGCTTCATTGCACCGGCGATCACTCCCCGCCCTCGTCGGCCCTGGGATGCCACATGCTGTAACACCCCAAATTATGACTACGTTAATAGTAATAGCAGAATTACACTATTTTGTATTTTCTGTATGTTATAAAAATAATTTGACTGTTCTGAGATCATTTTTTTCTGAGATCATTTTTGATCATTTTGTGTGATTTGCTCCTGGTTAAGAAAATAATAATTTTTGGGTCAGGAAAAATCTTATCTCATTATTTTAAAGACGGGGGATCTTACTAAACCCGAATCTGAGAGAGACAGAAAAGATTCTTTTAATTTTTAGAATTTATCAGTAAAAAAAAATATTTCACGAATAAATATCTGTTATTTTATTTATAGCAGCTTTTGCTATAATTTATTTGACCCAATAAATTTTAGTTGACAGAAAATGTGCTTAGAATATTTTCTGTAGCCTAAATCAAAACGAACCAATAGGAATCAGTCGAAATAGGTAGCTGGACTTTTCTATCCAATAGGAAGTGGTCAAACAAAGGAGCATAGACTTTGTTGTGGACCATCGGATGAAAAGCTTGATTTAGATGCTTTTAATCATAACTGTTGATCCGATCAATGGTATAAAATGAATCCTAATAAAATCACTAAGTAATATCCATCGTAGATGAGATCAATGGATAGGAAACTAAGTTGATTTCAATGGCTAAGATGAAGTCAAATATAGTGGCTTGACTTTTACTTAGTAACTAATTAAACTTAATTAAGTCATCTTAATGGCCTAATTAACAAACTAAGTAAACTAACCTAATTATTAATTAGTCATAATCGAATTACTAATTAGATATCCTAATTTTATTTAGGAGCTATGATATATGTAATAATATGTTTAATTAATTAGCTATGTAATTAGATAATTAATTAAGAGTGGTTAAGAAATTTAACCTAATTAATTAACTAATTAATTAGCATGCAATTAGGCTTTGTTTGAAAACAAATTAGGTCCCTAAACACCCTTGAGCCACACGGCCATGCAGCCTTGGAAGGCTTCTCCAAGGTTCAAGTGTGAACCCAAAATGTGATATTTCTACTTCATGTCAATCTCTAAATTTCTCCTACAAGCTTTACACGGTAGCCCACTTTCATTCACTCTCACAATTTCACTTTTCTCTCACCAAAGACCAAGCATCATTTTCTCTCAAAATTTCAAGAACACATAGAAGCCATTTTCCTTCCATTTTCTCACAAGTGTTTCGGCCCACACATCCAAACACACCATCACTCTTCTATAATTTTTACTCTCATCATTTCCTAAAGCTAGACAACCTCCTAAACACTTTTCATTTAGGAGATTTTGTCAAAATCCTACTCTAAGTGCTTCAAAATCCAAGTTCTATCCTACTTCCTAAAGGTGAACTTTTGATTTCTTGGTTTAAAATTAAGTTTTTGATTTTATATACCATGATTGTTTCATGGTTTTCCATTATTAGGCTTCGTATGTGATTTTATTAATTGTTTAAGAATTTTTAGGAATTGTTTGTGATTTATACGAAATCAAGGAGAAGGAGAGGAGCTTGAAGGACTTGTCTTCAAGAGGTAAGAGGGAGATTTTACCTCACCAATCAAGTTTTGGTGGTGTGAGGATGGTTTTGTACGGTGAAAAACCCATAAGGGTTTATTCACTAATGTTTAATGCTTCTTTGATTTTGTTTGTGGTGTTTGTGATTATGTTTTTGTGATTTGCATGTGTGATATATGATTACTGCTTTGATATATGTTTATCTGTATGTGTTTGTGTGAGCATGTAAGTGTATGTGTAATTTAGAATGTGAACAACATGATTAAACGATTGTATGAATGCTCCAAAGAGCAATGAGGCTCACTACCATACTAGGGATTAGAGGACCAAAGTCTTAAAAATGAGGGATTCAAATAACAATGAAGGATTTAAATAAAAAAGAAATGAATTTGAACAAGTTTGAATGTAGCAAGCAAAATGGTTTTGAGAAAATAATCTGATATAATTAAATAAATGGGTTATGAAATAAAATGAGTGTCAATACTTGAAGTTTACTGATGTATAGCTCACCCTACGGGTTTTGAAGTGCGTTGGTAAAATTTGAGCTGTAATGTGTGAAGAAAAAGAAAGAAATATCATTTTTGGGGAAACAATACAAATACCAATTTTTAGAGGGGTTATACTGCAAATTTTTATAAAAGAGGGACAAAATTATAATTAATATTTTAAGAAGGACCATAATGTGATTTTTATTTAAAAGAGGGGTCATATTGTGAATATTTTATAAATGAGGGATCATATTATAAATATTTTATAAAATAGGGGTTATTTCATCAATATGAAATTTATGAGGGACTATTTCATAAATATGAATTTTATGAGGGGCTATTGTGAAAATATTATTTAAATAAGGACTATAATGTAAATATTAAGTTTTAAGGGGCTATTATGCAAATATGAAAAAATAAAGTGAATTTTTAGTATTAAATGAGAAAAATAGTATTTTTGGATATAAAACATATGAAAAATATTTACGCGATTGAGAAACGTTGAAAAATCGCTACACGATTTGAAAAGGTGATAGAATTGAGTCGCGATTAAGAAAATGTAAAAATATGACTACGCGATGAAAATATAGTAATAATACTGTTGGGTTATTGAGTGGACCCCAAATATGTGATATGAATTGGAACTGTGAATGGTGCATAGAACTTGCAATGGAAAGTCTAAATGGACTGTATGAGGCTAGTTGCCTAGGAGAAACTACACCTCTTGAGTGGGTGCGATATGCGTAGTGTAAGTCACTCGTTGACCTTGGGGGCATTGGGGTGCAGGTTTGCTACAATGGGCAGTTGGTAGCTCTTCTGTGCCGTAGGTTAGACTGATGCAACACACCAATGATCCTAACCGAGACACTATTCTTAATCAAGATCTGATAAAGACTATCGTGTATATGCTAAATGTGCAAGATGAGCACGTGGTCCGAGGCATGTTGGTACCGACAAATCATTTTGATCACTCTTTCCGACTTGAGTTGTAGCTCCATGGAGTAGAAAATTGAGTCTGTGCGCATACATGTAGTTATTGAGGGTATTATCGTAATTATGTTTATGATAATTGATTTATTAAATATTTGATTAATGGTAATGGCATGACTGTAATTATTGCATATTACATGTGTTATGATGATAATGATGTTAGTGGCATAATTGTAATTATGGTATGATAGCTGTATGAAATATTACATGTGTTTATCTTCATTGCTACCATACTGGTAATGGCGTAGGTGATCTCACCTCTTTGTATGCCTGTTCTGTATTATATTTATATTTATAAAGATGTCGAGCAAGAAGTGGAGCGAGAAGCTGAGGAAGAACAGATTCCAGTTGAGGACGCTGAGTTTTGAGACGATGGAGATGCCTAGTTTCCTTGGCTATATGAGGTTAACATTTCTTGGAGGAGAGAAGGCGTGGCATGTCGACTTAGATAGAGAGAGTATTTACTATATGGGGAACTTAAATATTAGATTGAGTAGATTACATCTTGGACATCCGTACTTTAGTGTTAACATATATGTACATTTAGAGTTTCCAATTTCTATTAGGCAGTACTGGGAGGCTTACTATTGTACCCCTAGTGAGGCTAGTATTGTGTCGTCTGCTCGGACACTTGTCCGTAGGACTTCACATCATGATGGATTCCTATATGCTGAGAAATCTGAGGAGGACCCGTTTGAGAATTCTGCTGTCTAGTAGGACTTGGGCAATATGTTAGTTTAAGTTAAAGTTTAAGTATTTTGAAAGTCTAGTTTGTAATTATTTAAGTATGATAATACTAAAGGCTTGCATGTATATATGATGTAAATTATTTGTGACAATGTTGTTATGTTTTTATTTTCTGCTAAGTTTATCTTATTATTATTATGAAATTTTACAACTCGTATTTATATTATAAGCACGATTTCTAATGAAAGATTAATTTGGTAATTAAGTAATATAAAATGTGGCACCCTACGGTGGGTGTTACATTAGTTGGTATCAGAGCCCAAGTTAGAGTCTTTTGGGTTTGTGGCTAGGTCTGTCTTGTTTAAGTTGTGTGATTCTCTGGTTAAGCGTGCTTGACCTGGAGCAATTGTAGGATGGGTGACCTCCTGGGAAGTTTCCTAGGATGCGTGTGAGTGAGGACAAAGCATGCTGAAAAGACCCGTGTTGGTTTGTGGAGACATTCATCAATCCTGCAGGCAGTCCCGGGTCGTTACATTAATGGTATCAGAGCCGGGACCTCTCCTAGTATGGTGTGGTTCGGGGACGAACCAAGCGGAAGTTGGTGGGCATGTGGCGTCCCGGGGCCGACGAGGGTGGGGAGTGATCGTCGGTGCAATGAAGCACGGACAAGGAGCGGCTCCTGGCAGGCTTCTAGGTGGAGGGTCTGCATGAATGAACTGAATACGCACTGGAATGAGAGGGATTAAGAGACTGTGCAGGTATGGGACTGCATAATTGAGGATGGCTTAAAGGAATTGATTGAGTGTAGCCATATCAACAAGTTACAACTTCTTTTTGGGAGCCTAGAACATAATAACTCCATGGTTAATCGTGCTTGACCTAAAGCAATTGTGGGATGGGTGACCTCCTGGGAAGTTTCCTAGGATGCGTGTGAGTGAGGACAAAGCACGCTGAAAAGACCCGTGTTGGTTTGTGGAGACCTTCATCAATCCTGCAGGCAGTCCCGGGTCGTTACAATCCGTCCTTGAGAAAGACAAGTTGTCTGGAACAAATTTTCTAGACTGGTACAGGAATTTGAGAATTGTCCTCAAGTAAGAGAAAAAATTGTATGTACTAGAACAGCCTATTCCTGAGCCACCTGCTACTAATGCCCCTAGAATTGAAAAGGATGCTTATAAGAAGCATCAAGATGATGCCTTGGACATCGGGTGTCTTATGCTGGCCACCATGAACTCTGAGCTCCAAAAGCAACACTAGAACATGGATGCCTACGATATGATCATACACCTTAAGAAGCTCTATCAAGAGCAGGCCAGACATGAGAGATACGAGGTCTCTAAAGCATTGTTTCAGTGCAAGCTGGTAGAAGGAAGCCCTATTGGTGCTTATGTACTCAAGATGATTGGGTATATTGAAAACCTAGAGAGACTTGGTTTTCCTTTGGGCCAAGAGTTGGCCATTGACTTAGTCCTGTAATCGTTGCTGGAAAGTTTTAGTCAATTTGTTATGAACTACAACATGAATGAAATTGACAAATCACTACCAGAATTGCTAGGCATGTTGAGAACTGCTGAGCAAAACATAAACAAAGACAAAGGAAAGGCCATAATGATGGTCCAAAAGAATAAGGGTAAGAAACAGCAGAAAAAGCCCAAGGACAACTGGAAGGGCAAGGGCAAGGATAAGTCCAAGCCTAGCACTTCTGGCTTGAAACCAGTGGGTGGAATGGCTAAGGAAGGTACATGATTCCACTGTGGTCAGACCAGGACATTAGAAGAGGAACTGTGCCAAGTTCCTAGAAGAGCTCAAGAAAAAGAAGGGAAGTAAGACTTCCACTTCAGGTATTTTTGTTATTGAAGTCAATTTATCTACTTCTGCATCATGGGTATTAGATACTAGATGTGGATCTCACATTTATGTAAATGTGCAGGATCTAAAAAGCGAGAGACCATTGATGAAGGGCGAAGTTGACCTACGAGTAGGAAATGGAGCAAAGGTTCTTTGCAATTTGTAGGGACTTATTTATTATCTTTGCCCACTGGGCTTGTAATAGAGTTAGAGAACTGCTATTTTGTGCCTGCTATTAGCAAGAATATCATTTCTGTTTCTTATTTGGACAAGAAAGGTTTTTCTTTTATTATAAGAGATAAATGTTGTTCCATTTATATGAATGATATTTTATATGGTAGTGCACAATTGAGTAATAGACTTTATATCCTTGATCTCAAAATGCCCGTCTATAACATAAATACAAAGATATTTAAATTAAACGATATGAACTAAACTTTTCTCTAGCATTGTCGTTTAGGCCATATAAATGAGAAACGCATCTCCAAACTCTATAAAGATGGATTCTTGGACTCGTTTGATTTCGAATCATATGAGATATATGAATCTTGTTTATTGGGGAAGATGACAAAGGCCCCATTCACTGGACAAGGTGAAAGGGCTAGTGATCTTTTAGGCCTCATACATAGTGATGTATGTGGGCCACTAAACACACTGGCTAAAGGCAGTTTTCAATACTTCATTACATTTACTGATGATTTCAGTAGATATGGATTTGTATATCTTATGAAGCACAAATCAGAATTCTTTGAAAAGTTCAAAGAATTCAAGAATGAAGTAGAAAACCAACTTGGCAAGAGTATTAAAATCCTTCGATTAGATCGAGGAGAAGAATACTTAAGCCAACAGTTTGATGATCATCTGAAAGAGTGTGGGATAATATCTCAACTCACTCCACCAAGAATACCACAATGGAATGGTGTCTCTGAAAGGAGGAACCAGACCTTGTTGGACATGGTCCAATCCATGATGAGTCATGCAGACCTTCTAGGCTCCTTCTGGGGACATACTCTGTTAACAGCAGCTTTTACACTTAACTGTGTTCCATCTAAAATGGTTCAGAAGATACCATATGAGATATGGACTGGGAGATGACCCAGTATGTCTTTCATGAAGATTTGGGGCTGCGAAGCTTATGTGAAACGTCAAGTTTCTGATAAGCTTGGACCCAAATCAGATAAATGCTTCTTTGTGGGTTATCCCAAGAAAACCAAAGGATACTATTTCTATAATCCTACTGAGGGCAAAGTGTTTGTCGCACGAACAACTGTGTTTCTAGAAAGGGAGTTTATCTCCAAAGGAACCAGTGGGAGAAAAGTAGAACTTGAAGAAGTTCAAGGTTCACAAAGTAGCAACGAACCGATGATGGAAATAGAGCAGCCTCCACAAAATGTTATGGAACAGCAACCTGCTCTAGTAGCACAAGACCTGCGTAGGTCTAACAGGATACGTCATCAACCAGAGAGATATGGATTTCTCATGACCCAACAAGGTGATGTATTGCTCATGGATCAAGATGAGCCTGTGACTTACCAGGAAGCCAATATTGGCCCAGAATTTGAGAAATGGCTTGAACCCATGAGATATGAAATGGATTCCATGTATGCCAACCAGGTATGGACCTTGGTTGACCCACCTGAAGGGCTAAAACCCATTAGGTTTTCAAGAAGAAAACTGACATGGATGGTAATGTGCATACCTTTAAGGCGCGATTGGTGGCTAAAGGTTTCAAACAAATTCATAGTGTAGACTATGATGAGACTTTTTCCTCAGTTGCAATGCTTAAATCTGTTCGGATCTTGCTTGCTATTGCAGCATACCATGATTATGAAATCTGGCAAATGGATGTCAAAACTACTTTCCTTAATGAAAATCTTCTCAAGGATGTGTACATGACACAACCTGAGGGTTTTGCCACTCCAGAGGATGCTGGAAAGGTGTGCAAGTTGCAATGATCTATTTATGAATTGAAGCAAGCTTCCAGAAGCTGGAATCTTTGTTTTGATGATACAATAAAACAGTTTGGTTTCATCAAGAATGAAGAAGAATCTTGTGTCTACAAGAAGGTTAGTGGGAGCACTATTATCTTTCTGGTATTGTATGTAGATGACATACTACTTATCAGAAATGACATCCCTACCCTACAGTCCATAAAGACTTGGTTAGGGAACTACTTCTCTATGAAGGACTTGGACGAAGTCACCTATGTGTTAGGTATCAGGATCTATAGAGATAGATCATTGAGACTGCTTGGCCTAAGTCAGAGCACATACATAGACAAAGTGTTAAAATGGTTTAACATGCATGAATCCAAGAAAGGACTCTTGCCTATGTCGTATGGTGTAAGCCTATCTAAGGCTCAATCCCCTTCCACCCAGGATGAGAGGCATCACATGAGCAAGATTCCATATGCATCTGTAATTAGATCTATCATGTATGTCATGTTATGTACTTGACCAGACATCTCGTATGCTTTGAGTATGACGAGCAGGTACCAGTCTGATCCCGGTGAGAGTCACTGGACTGTTGTCAAGAACATCCTTAAGTACTTGAGAAGGACTAAGGATTCGTTCTTAGTATATGGAGGCGAGGAAGAGCTAGTTGTAAAAGGTTACACTGATGCTAGCTTCTAAACCGATAAGGACGACTCCATATCGTAATCAGGTTATGTTTTTTGCCTAAATGGTGGGACTGTGAGCTGGAAGAGTTCAAAATAGGAGCCAGTCACCGATTCTACCACAGAGGCTGAGTATATTGCTACCTCCAATGCAACAAAGGAAGCCGTTTGGATCAGAAAGTTCATTACTGAACTTGGCCTATTCCTAGCATTGTGGACCCAGTGGACCTCTATTGTGATAATAATGGATCCATTGCACAAGCTAAGGAACCTAGATCTCACAAGTGATCCAAACATATACTTAGGCGCTTCCATCTCATTCGAGAGATCATCGATAGAGGAGATGTGAAGATATGCAGAGTACCAACAGATGATAACATTGCTGATCCACTAACGAAGCCTCTTGCACAGCAGAAGCATGAGGGTCACACTAGGTCTTTAGGCATTAGACATATGCCTGATTGGCTCTAGTGCAAGTGGGAGATTGTTGGTGTATGCCCTAGAGGCCGATACATTTTCTATATTTATATACATTCTATGATGCTATTTTAATATATGAGGCATTTCATTTATTGTGTTCTTTTTAATAAATAAACATAATAAAGTCCTTAGATTAGTAAGTTTGATGCCATAGGATATCAAGTGGATGACTTGATCATGAGATCCTTTTGGTTATATCACTATTCTTAAATGTCCCTAGTCAAGTATTATTGTTAACTAGGACAATAATAATGCATTGAGACTAGTATGTGCATAGACTGATGATCACACCTCACGGGTCATGGATATGAGATATTAAGTCTTCACATGGGTACATATTAGAGTAATTATGTACTGGACTGACCCGCCATGAGAACACTACATGGATCGTTAGGTGAGTGTCATAAACGATTCTCATAGTGACAATGGTGTCTGTGGTCCCTTGACCTGAAATCACTACGATTCCTACATGAGGAGTTATATGTTTTAATGCCATCAAACGTCATCTGTAACAAGGTGATTATAAAGTTAGTTATTGGACATACTGCATATCATGTAGAGGGATGTGAGTGACCTAGATGAGATTTGTCACTCCTACATAATAGGAATGATATCTTCGGGCCCCCTGATTGAGTGAGACTGCGAAATGTATGGCCATGCTCAAATGAGTCAATATGAGATATTGATTTCATTTGTTGTTACAAAGTCTACTCGAGTATTAGGAAATGAATGATTGGACTATACAAGGGTATATCTTGACAAAGGGACTAAACGACATGGAAACATTGGTCACAGAAAGGTTATGTCAAATCACTGACATTCTTATTACTTAGGTAGCAGCGATGTGTTGCTAGATACTGCTCACTGCTTGTAATATTAAAATGAGATTTTAATATTACCGCCAACGTAATGAGAACCTACAGGGTCACATACATAGAGCAGACTAAAATTAGAGCAATAAATCCAAGTTGGACTCAGATTCAAATATAGGCCAGACTCATAATAGATGAGTCTAGGGTTACACAGCTTACCTTGCTGCTACTCATGTAACACCCCAAATTTCGTATCTCTTAAACAGTAATTTTGACAGTTAACAGAATTTTACTATTTAGTAATTTTTGGATACTGTAAAATTATTTTGTTTATTCCATCAGCGTATTTGATCGTTTTGAGTGATTTACTCCGTGTCAGGAAAATAATAATTTTCGGGCCGGGGAAAACTTTACGTAATTTAATTTTTACCATTAGGTTTTAATTATTTTACGTGATTTGATTTGATATTTGTGCGTTTTCTAATATTTGTGATTTTTGTGGATGATTATGAATTTTTTTGACTGTATGTGGGCCCAGGTGGTCCTAGGTGGGCCCAGGTGGCCATACGTGGGCCCAGGTGGGTCCCGCAAAGTGAAAATTTTTCTACGCATAAAAAAATTTGTACTGTTTAGATGGAGACAAGGGATCTTACTAAACCTGAATCCGGAAATAGTTTTAGAAATTTTCTTGTATTGTGTTTGGCACTGTATTTAATTATCGGATGATAAAAATACAGTAAATATATTCTTTCGTGGGGTTTTTAGTAGATAAAAATAGAAATTATATTGCTTAAGTTAACATTGGTGGTTTGGATATCCACCATTGATTTAATTAACGGTGGAGACTTGATCTTGATTTAATCAACGGTTGAGAAATAAATTTAATAAAGAAACATTGGATGTTAACCATTGATCTAATCAATGGTAGAGATTTAATCTAGACAAGCTTAATAAGAAAGGCTTCAATATCAACCGTAGATTTAATCAACGGTGTAGAATTGGTCTTGTAAAGTAACAAGGACCATTTATAACCATTGGATTTAGATTAAATTAAGGGTGGAGATTTAGTCTTAAAAAGTGAAAAAGACTATTTATGACCATTGGATGAAAAATTAATTAAGGGTGGAAATTTGGCCATAAAAAGTAGCAAAGACTAATCATGACCCTTGGATTAAAAGTAAGAAGGAGTAATCTTGACCCTTTATTTTGAAGACACATCTAATGGCTAGGATTTAAAGGAGAAAGATCCAATGGCCTAGATTAAGTCTTCTAAATCAAAAGTCTACCTAAATCCTAACCATTGAATTAATCAATGGCTAGAAATGCTCTAGATGGTGACTAATAATGATGACAACTTCATGAATGCATTAGGAAGAGGGGGGACGATTTTGGAGAATGCATAGGAAGGAGGAGACAATTTTGAGTAGCCTTTTTAGGCCAAAGAAAAAGATGAGGTCAATAATAGTAGCTTTAATTTGATTAGTCACTAATTAATCCTAATTTGGTTAATCTAATGGCCTAATTAACAAGCTAAGTAAATTAAATTAAATGTTAAATTGTTATAATTTAATTCTTAATTAGATATCTTAATTTTAATTAGAGGTTATAATATATGTAATTATATGTCTAATTAATTAGTTATGTAATTGAATAATTAATTAAGATTGGTTAGGAAATTAAACCTAATTAGTTAGCTATTTAATTAGCATACAATTAACCTTTAATTGAAAATAATTAAGTCCCTAATTCCATGAAGAGTCACACAGTTATGCAGCTTGGAGAGCTTCTCCAAGGTTCTTGAATAATCTTGCATGAACATTAGGTGATCAAAAGGTGACCAAGCCATGTGCTTCAAGTGTGAACACAATTATGATCTTTTATTTCAAGTATATCTCCTATTATTTCCTACACAATTCACCTCACGGCTGCACCACTCAATATTACTCTCAATATTTGCTTTTCTCTCACCTAAAGACTTAGCTATTTTCTCTCTAAATTTCAAGAACACCAAAGCATATTTTCCTTCCATTTTCACACCATATGGTTCTGCCCTAGCACCCTTGAGCACCCTCACTCACCTATAATTTTCACTCTCATCATTTTCTAAAGCTAAACACCATTCTAAACACTTTTTATTTAGAAAGTTTTTCCAAAATCCCACTCTAAGTGCTTCAAAATCCCACTTTTAGCTTACTTCCTTGGAGGTAAACTTTGATTTCTATGGTTTAAATTCATGTTTATGATTTTCTAAGCCATGTTTGTTCCATGGTTTGTTATTATTAAGCTTTGTTTGTGATTTTACTAATTGTTTTAGAATTGTTAGGAACTTCTCAAAATTCTATCATCTACAACCTTGTCCTTCAAGTTAAAAATCAAAAAGCTTATGTTTTCCTTCTTGTGAGGAATTCGGTCAACCACCCTAAGACCACCCTTCAAGTTTGTTTAATTTAATCCAACCATAGATCTTGAATCTACATGATATTCTAAGCAACTTTCATGTTGGAGATTTTCTCTAAATCATTCATCTTCATGGACTTTCTTCAAGATCAAAGTTATTGGATTTTTGAGGTGAAGTATAAGAAGACTTCATTTCTTCTCTTCTTTTTTATGTTCTAAACCATGTTTGATCCATGGTTCCTCTTAATCAAACTTAATATACTAATTTCTATGTATTTTGTTTTGTATTTGAGAAGCCTTTGGTGGTGAAGGACTTGGAACAAGAAGCAATCAAGAAGTTTTTGAGGATCTTCAAGAGGTAAGAGGGAGATCCATCTCACCAACCAAGCATGGTGGTGAGAGATGGTCTTATATTTGATGGATGGTGAATCCATGTGAGGATTCATATCCATGGTCATGTAATAATTTATATGTGTTTATGAGCTTTGATTAATTGCCTATGCTTAATATATACTTTGCATGAGTTTATGATTTTGATGGTATGCTTATACTATGCATGATGATAATATGGCATGCTTTTGATATATATATATGATGTGTATGTATGTGTATGCCATGATTTGGTGATGGAAAGAAAATTAATTTTTAGTCCCAATGGCCAAGGAAGGACTACGGTTTTGATGCCCTTGATTTGGGTTCATATTAAAAAAATTTCAAGAACAAGGGAATTAATTTTTGGTCCCTAGAAACATGGTGAATATCGGTTAAGACACCTCAAGATAGGTGTTCATAAATGAATATTTTCATGAATGATGAAAATGGATGTTTAGAAAAATAAGAAAAATAAACAAAGAGTTTATTTTTCAAAGAGTACAAGAACATGGTTTTTGAGGAATTTTTATTGATTTATTTTGTGTAAAAAGTTTCTAAGTGTTTTACAAAACATGAGATTTAAATGAAAATAGCAATGATGATTTTAAGAATTTGTAAAGAAAGTGAAAAGGGATTTGCAAAGAAAGTGAAAAAAAAAAGATTTACAAAGAAAATAAAAATGAATTTGAACAAATGGGTTTGGTTTTATAACCATAAGTCTTGCGGTTTTGAAAACAAAATTTTTAATGGTTTTGTTTGTGTAAAACCATATCAATTTAGAAGGAAAAATATTTGATGGTTTCAATAGTCATGTCCACGTTTTTTAAGGCTTGTAATGCCTTGATTTTGGAAATACCGTAAAATATTTTTATGCGATTTGAAATATGATAAAATATTACTACATGATTGGAGATGCATTGAAACATTTTTTAAGTGATTTGAATTATGTTTAAATATTTTACGTAATTTGAACTACTATTGAAAAATTACTACGTGATTAAATAATGAGAGAATATTTTTACGTGATTGTGAAAATGATGGAAAATCATTATGTGATTTGGAAAGTGTTTTAAATATTTTAAGAATGATGAAAAATGATTTACACAACTTAAAAGAATGATTTTTAAGCTACGCAATTTTGAAAATGATGAAAAATCATTACACAATTTGAGAAACGTATATTTTTATGCGATTGAGAAAAATGTAAAAAAAATTAATACGTGATTTAAAGGTGCAACAGAAGAGTTACAGTATTGTGAAAACATAACAGAAATGTTTTAGAATTGTGAAAATGAAATGAAAATGTTGCGCAATTTTGTGAAAACATGACGAAAGAATTTTATAACTATGAAAATGTGATAATATGATTTTCCTATTGAAAATACAGTATAAATACTGTAGAACCAGTATATGGATGCTGTGTGAGAAAATGACATGTTTTGCCTGTGATTGGCATTTGGTGCATTCTACATGCATTGGAAAGATATGCCTGTGATTGGATTTGGTGCATTATACGTGTATTGAAAAAAATATGCATTGAAGCATATGATTACATTGAACAAATGAAATTGAAAAGATTTGGCCCTTTGGGGTTGGACTTGCACTGATATATTCGTGCATTGTATAAAATATGCGTTGAAGTATATGATTACATTGAACAAATGAAATTGAAAAGATTTGGCCCTTTGCGGTTGGACTTGCACTGATATATTCGTGCATTGTATAAAATATAGTAAAATATTTTCAAGTGTTTGGAAATACAGTAAAATATTTTTATGCGATTTGAAATATAATAAAATATTACTACGCGATTGGAGATGCATTGAAACATTTTTTAAGTGATTTGAATTATGTTTAAATATTTTACTTAATTTGAACTACTGTTAAAAAATTACTACGTGATTAAATAATGAGAGAATATTTTTACATGATTGTGAAAATGACAAAAAATCATTATGTGATTTGGAAAGTGTTTTAAATATTTTAAGAATGATGGAAAATGATTTACGCAACTTAAAAGAATGATTTTTAAGCTACACGATTTTGAAAATGATGAAAAATTATGACACAATTTGAGAAACATATATTTTTATGCGATTGAGAAAAATGTTAAAAAATTTAATACGTGATTTAAAGGTGCAACAGAAGAGTTACAGTATTGTGAAAACATAACAAAAATGTTTTGGAATTATGAAAATGAAATGAAAATGTTGCGCAATTTTGTGAAAACATGACGAAAGAATTTTATTACTTTGAAAATGTGATAATATGATTTTCCTATTGAAAATACAGTATAAATACTGTAGAACCAGTATATGGATGTTGTGTGAGAAAACGACAAGTTTTTCCTGTGATTGGCATTTGGTGCATTATACGTGCATTGGAAAGATATGTCTGTGATTGGATTTGGTGCATTATACGTGCATTGAAAAAAATATGCATTGAAGCATATGATTACATTGAACAAATGAAATTAAAAAGATTTGGCCCTTTGGGGTTGGACTTGCACTGATATATTCGTGCATAGTATAAAATATGCGTTGAAGCATATGATTACATTGAACAAATGAAATTGAAAAGATTTGGCCCTTTGGGGTTGGACTTGCACTGATATATTCGTGCATTGTATAAAATATAGTAAATTATTTCCAAGTGTTTGGAAATACAATAAAATATTTTTATGCGATTTGAAATATGATAAAATATTACTACGCGATTGGAGACGCATTGAAACATTTTTTAAGTGATTTGAATTATGTTTAAATATTTTATGTAATTTGAACTACTGTTGAAAAATTACTACATTATTAAATAATGAGAGAATATTTTTACGTGATTGTGAAAATGACAAAACATCATTATGTGATTTGGAAAGTGTTTTAAATATTTCAAGAATGATGGAAAATGATTTACGCAACTTAATAGAATGATTTTTATGCTACACGATTTTGAAAATGATGAAAAATCATTACGTAATTTGAGAAACGTATATTTTTATGTGATTGAGATAAATATTAAAAAATTTAATACGTGATTTAAAGGTGCAACAGAAGACTTACAGTATTGCAAAAACATAACAGAAATGTTTTGGAATTGTGAAAATGAAATGAAAATATTGCGCAATTTTGTGAAAATATGACGAAAGAATTTTATAACTACAAAAATGTGATAATATGATTTTCCTGTTGAAAATACAGTATAAATACTGTAGAACCAGTATATGGATGCTGTGGAGAAAATGACATGTTTTGCCTGTGATTGGCATTTGGTGCATTATACATGCATTGGAAAGATATGTCTGTGATTGAATTTGGTGCATTATACGTGCATTGAAAAAAATATGCATTGAAGCATATGATTACATTGAACAAATGAAATTGAAAAGATTTGGCCCTTTGGGGTTGGACTTGCACTGATATATTCGTGTATTGTATAAAATATGCGTTGAAGCATACGATTATATTGAACAAATGAAATTGAAAAGTTTTGGCCCTTTGGGGTTGGACTTGCACTGATATATTCGTGCATTATATAAAATATAGTAAAATATTTCCAAGAGTTTGGAAATATAGTAAAATATTTTTATGCGATTTGAAATATGATAAAATATTACTACGCAATTGGAGATGCGTTGAAACATTTTTTAAGTGATTTGAATTATGTTTAAATATTTTACGTAATTTGAACAACTATTGAAAAATTACAACATGATTAAATAATGAGAATATTTTTATGTGATTGTGAAAACGATAGAAAATCATTATCTGATTTGGAAAGTGTTTTAAATATTTTAAGAATGATGAAAAATGATTTACGCGACTTAAAAGAATGATTTTTATGCTACGCAATTTTGAAAATGATGAAAAATCATTACACAATTTGAGAAATGTATATTTTTATGCGATTAAGAAAAATGTTAAAAAATTTAATACGTGATTTAAAGGTGCAACAGAAGAGTTACTGTATTGTGAAAACATAACAGAAATGTTTTGGAATTGTGAAAATGAAATGAAAATATTGCGCAATTTTGTGAAAACATGACGAAAGAATTTTATAACCATGAAAATGTGATAATATGATTTTTCTGTTGAAAATATAGTATAAATACTGTAGAACCTGTATATAGATGCTGTATGAGAAAATGACATGTTTTGCCTGTGATTGGCATTTGGTGCATTATAGATGCATTGGAAAGATATGTCTGTGATTGGATTTGGTGCATTATACGTGCATTGAAAAAAATATGCATTGAAGCATATGATTACATTGAACAAATGAAATTGAAAAGATTTGGCCCTTTGGGGTTGGACTTGCACTGATATATTCGTGCATTGTATAAAATATGCGTTGAAGTATATGATTACTTTGAACAAATGAAATTGAAAAGATTTGGCCCTTTGGGGTTGGACTTGCACTGATATATTCGTGCATTGTATAAAATATAGTAAAATATTTTCAAGTGTTTGGAAATACAGTAAAATATTTTTATGCGATTTGAAATATAATAAAATATTACTACGCGATTGGAGATGCGTTGAAACATTTTTTAAGTGATTTGAATTATGTTTAAATATTTTACGTAATTTGAACTACTGTTAAAAAATTACTACATGATTAAATAATGAGAGAATATTTTTATGTGATTGTGAAAATGACAAAAAATCATTATGTGATTTGAAAAGTGTTTTAAATATTTTAAGAATGATGAAAAATGATTTACGCAACTTAAAAGAATGATTTTTATGCTATGCGATTTTGAAAATGATGAAAAATCATTACGCAATTTGAGAAACGTATATTTTTATGCAATTGAAAAAAATGTTAAATAATTTAATACGTGATTTAAAGGTGCAACAGAAGAGTTACAGTATTGTGAAAACATAACAGAAATATTTTGGAATTGTGAAAATGAAATGAAAATGTTGCGCAATTTTGTGAAAACATGATGAAAGAATTTTATAACTATGAAAATGTGATAATATGATTTTCCTATTGAAAATACAGTATAAATACTGTAGAACCAGTATATGGATGCTGTGTGAGAAAATGACATGTTTTGCCTGTGATTGGCATTTGGTGCATTATACATGCATTGGAAAGATATGTCTATGATTGGATTTGGTGCATTATACGTGCATTGAAAAAAATATGCATTGAAGCATATGATTACATTGAACAAATGAAATTGAAAAGATTTGGCCTTTTGGGGTTGGACTTGCACTGATATACTCGTACATTGTATAAAATATGCGTTGAAGCATATGATTACATTGAACAAATGAAATTGAAAAGATTTGGCCCTTTGGGGTTGGACTTCCACTGATATATTCATGCATTGTATAAAATATAGTAAAATATTTCTAAGTGTTTGGAAATACATTAAAATATTTTTATGCGATTTGAAATATGATAAAATATTACTAAGCGATTGGAGATGCGTTGAAACATTTTTTAAGTAATTTGAATTATGTTTAAATATTTTACATAATTTGAACTACTGTTGAAAAATTACTACGTGATTAAATAATGAGAGAATATTTTTACGTGATTGTGAAAATGACAGAAAATCATTATGTGATTTGGAAAGTGTTTTAAATATTTTAAGAATGAGGGAAAATGATTTACGCAACTTAAAAGAATGATTTTTAAGCTATGCAATTTGGAAAATGATGAAAAATCATTACGCAATTTGAGAAACGTATATTTTTATGCGATTGAGAAAAATGTTAAAAAATTTAATACGTGATTTAAAGGTGCAACAGAAAAGTTACAGTATTGTGAAAACGTAACAGAAATGTTTTGGAATTGTGAAAATGAAATGAAAATGTTGTGCAATTTTGTGAAAACACGATGAAAGAATTTTATAACTATGAAAATGTGATAATATGATTTTCCTGTTGAAAATATAGTATAAATCTTGTAGAACCAATATATGGATCTTTGTGTGAGAAAATGACATGTTTTGCCTGTGATTGGCATTTGGTGCATTATACATACATTGGAAAGATATGTCGTGATTGGATTTGATGCATTATACGTGCATTGAAAAAAATATGCATTGAAGCATATGATTACATTGAACAAATGAAATTGAAAAGATTTGGCCCTTTGGGGTTGGACTTGCACTGATATATTCGTGCATTGTATAAAATATGTGTTGAAGCATATGATTACATTGAACAAATGAAATTGAAAAGATTTGGCCCTTTGGGGTTGGACTTGCACTGATATATTCGTGCATTGTATAAAATATAGCTAATAGCTATTATGGCCCCTTGTGGTTGAAGAGGGAATGAGAATTGATAGTGAGGTCTATGATGGATCTTGGGGGCGTCGAGGCGCGGCGGTCGACCAGTGGGACGTTTAGCGAGTACCTGTGCCACTTGGCGATGCTGATCCATTGCAACGCATTGTCAATACCCGACAAGAACACGATTCTTCTCAACGACTGGGAGATTGTCTTTGGGCTAAGGCTGACAATTAACCAGAGCATTCTTCTCGAAATTGTGAAAACCTCCATGGAGTTGTTTTTGATAAAATGAGTCTTTGTGCATATGCATAAATCGAGCATTTATATCTGTGTGATATATTAATTGAGGAATATTGGTTATTGGTTATGACAATTGTTTTGAATACTTGGATGATAATTGAATTGATAAATGATTGGATGATGATAGTTGATTAATGTTGATGGCATGATCATAATTGCGGTATGATCTATCTGTATGATATTACTATTTGTGTTATCTCTGTGCTGCCATGTTGGTATTGGTGTAGGTGATCTCACCTCTTTGTTATATTATTTTGCTTTGTCTGTATTGTTAAAATTATACAGCAAAAGGAATGAGTTGTCTTAGACATAACGAGTGGTAGATACTCAGAGATTGATGGAAACATTGAAAAGTGGCTGTCTCAAGTTCGAAGATGTGCCGGGTAGATAAGGAGTAAAGTTCTGATGCATCAAGATGGACAGAAAAAGGAATAAGTATGTTAAAGTTTCTCGTTAGTGTTGTACCGTGCTATTAAGTAGGACCCGTCATGGGGTTTGCTACTATCAAAAAAATAAAAATAAAATAAGTTTGTTAATTTTATATTTCTCTTTAAATTGTGATATTAATTGGTGTCAATATTGCATAATGAATAGTTGAAATATGATTTTCAATATTACCTAATATTTTCAGTAAATTTACGTTTTAGTAAAGAAGAAATTTTGAAACCCATCTTTTATAACTCAAACTTTGTGCGAACTTCTTTTCAGATTATGAGTCAGGAGTCAGAAATGTGATGCCCTAAGGAGGGTGTTACATTAGTTGGTATCAGAGCACGGTTTGAGTCTTTTGGGGTTTGTGGTTAGGTCTATTTTGCTTGTGTTGTGTTCTCTGTGTTTCGAAAGGAAATAATGTTGTTTATAATGGATATTAGATCCATTGTATTTCGATCCGCACGCCTTAAAAAAAAGGGGGGGAATGGCTCGAGATAGTTATACTTGTGTGGAAGTGGAACATGTTACTAGTAATGCAGTTGCAGCTACGGGAGCAATGTGAAAAGATGACTACACGAACAAAGGACCGCTGTTCAGTGGAAACTGGAAGTTGAAGTTCAGGATCTGATGGAAGAGAATCAGTCTTGGAATATAAGATATCGTAATTTTGGAACCTAAAATTTCTTTTTAGAATATTGAGAAAGTAATTGATTTCGACGGAAGATGTATTTATAACCATTGAGGAAACCAAAAACTGTAAAGAATGTGAAAGAAAGTACTTAAATGAAGGAATGTACGTCAAGGAAACAAATTGCGGAAAACTTGGACACATTTTCCCAGAGATTATGCTCTTTGAAAACAGAGTTTTCTATTAGTAAATTTTTTTTTTTGATAGTAAGGGAAGTTGTTACTCTGAATGGAACGGGAGTGTTCTGAGCGAAAGATTTAATCAATGGAGATTGCGTCATTGGAGCTAATCCTATAAACCATACTGAATATTTCTGTGAGTGACCTATTCTTTATGACATATGATTGAGTAGATCAATTATAGGTTAGAGTTATTCATTATCCTCTGATTTATTTACTTCTGTTTCTATTCTTAGCTAATCGAGCTATTCAAGTTATTCAAATTGTTGTTATAGATCAAAACTTTGTATTAATTTGATTTGTTGTTCAAAATTTGTGTTAGTTTGATCTGTTTCATAAACAGACGTGGTCTTTGAAAATGGATTGGTTATTTTCCAACCATATCCAATGAGATTATTTCAACAGAGTGTGAGTAATCCAAAGAAAATTTATTCTTGAAAAATTGGGTTACATCCAATTCCTTGCTGGATATGTTCGATAACAGGTTCGATTCGTTTTGTTATCTTCCATGATGTTTACTTTCATCTCCTGCAATTGAAGGAATATCTTGCAAGAAAATATATTTCTATATTTGTATCCGTGTTAACGTATCTAAGTGACGCAGTAGAAGCGTGATGAATTCTTTAAAAGATTAGAACAATTCTTCTATGGGAAAATTTAAGATGGTAATGGAAAACCATAGAAAAAAAATTTTTACGGAAGTATCTGGTAACGTACTGTGGAAAGGAGAATTCGGTTAGTGAGACATTTCCTATTAAAAGCAAAAATCTAGAATATGTAGTGATATGAGAATAAGGAAATTTTAAGTAATACATTACATAAGTTGGAAGTTATCTGACAAAAACTATTCTAGGCATGAATGAAGATTGGTTGTCATTATGCTGGTATCAGAAATATGGAAATTCTTTCTTTCTGGAGTAACATTCAACATCTTCAGTAATTATAGGAGTCTGAGATATTTGTTTGATTAGGAGAAGTTGAACATCAGCAAAAAGATTTTGTTGGTTAGAATAGTATAGCAAGATGTAAGAGAGTAAGCTTCATGGGAATTGAAAAATAGGATAAATAAGGAATAATGTCATTATTTATTCCGAGGGTGTGAAATCATGGTCATGAAATTTCGAGGACGAAATTTCTATAAAGAGGGGGAGTATTGTAACACCCCAAATTTCATATCTCTTAAACAGTAATTTTGACAGTTAACAGAATTTTACTGTTTAGTAATTTCTAGAGACTATAAAATTATTTTGTTTATTCCATTAGCGCATTTGATCATTTTGAGTGATTTGCTCCGTGTCAGGAAAATAATAATTTTCGGGCCAGGGAAAACTTTACGTAATTTAATTTTTACCATTAGGTTTTAATTATTTTACGTGATTTGATTTGATATTTGTGCGTTTTCTAATATTTGTGATTTTTGTGGATGATTATGAATTTTTTTGACTGTATGTGGGCCCAGGTGGTCCTAAGTGGGTCCAAGTGGCCATACGTGGGTCCCGCAAAATGAAAATTTTTCTACGCATAGAAAAATTTGTACTGTTTAGATGGAGACAGGGGATCTTACTAAACCTGAATTCGGAAACAGTTTTAGAAATTTTCTTGTATTGTGTTTGACACTGTATTGAATTATCAGACGATAAAAATACAGTAAATATATTCTTTCATGGGGTTTTTAGTAGATAAAAATAGAAATTATATTGCTTAAGTCAACATTGGTGATTTGGATATCCACCATTGATTTAATTATCGGTGGAGACTTGATCTTGATTTAATCAACGGTTGAGAAATAAATTTAATAAAGAAACATTGGATGTTAACCATTGATCTAATCAATGGTAGAGATTTAATCTAGACAAGCTTAATAAGAAAGGCTTCAATATCAACCGTAGATTTAATCAACGGTGTAGAACTGGTCTTGTAAAGTAACAAGGACCATTTATAACCATTGGATTTAGATTAAATTAAGGGTGGAGATTTAGTCTTAAAAAGTGAAAAAGACTATTTATGACCATTGGATGAAGAATTAATCAAGGGTGGAGATTTGGTCTTAAAAAGTAGCAAAGACTAATTATGACCCTTGGATTAAAAGTAAGAAGGAGTAATCTTGACCCTTTATTTTGGAGACACATCTAATGGCTAGGATTTAAAGGAGAAAGATCCAATGGCCTAGATTAAGTCTTCTAAATCAAAAGTCTACCTAAATCCTAACCATTGAATTAATCAATGGCTAGAAATGCTCTAGATGGTGACTAATAATGATGACAACTTCATGAATGCATTAGGAAGAGGGGGGACGGTTTTGGAGAATGCATAGGAAGGAGGAGACAATTTTGAGTAGCCTTTTTAGGCCAAAGAAAAAGATGAAGTCAATAATAGTAGCTTTAATTTGATTAGTCACTAATTAATCCTAATTTGGTTAATCTAATGGCCTAATTAACAAGCTAAGTAAACTAAATTAAATGTTAAATTGTTATAATTTAATTCTTAATTAGATATCCTAATTTTAATTAGAGGTTATAATATATGTAATTATATATCTAATTAATTAGTTATGTAATTGAATAATTAATTAAGATTGGTTAGAAATTAAACCTAATTAGTTAGCTATTTAATTAGCATACAATTAACCTTTAATTGAAAACAATTAAGTCCCTAATTCCATGAAGAGTCACATTATGGTTATGCAGCTTGGAGAGCTTCTCCAAGGTTCTTGAATAATCTTGCATGAACATTAGGTGGTCAAAAGGTGACCAAGCCATGTGCTTCAAGTGTGAACACAATTATGATCTTTTATTTCAAGTATATCTCCTATTATTTCCTACACAATTCACCTCACGGCTGCTCCACTCAATATTACTCTCAATATTTGCTTTTCTCTCACCTAAAGACTTAGCCATTTTATCTCTAAATTTTAAGAACACCAAAGCATATTTTCCTTCCATTTTCACACCATATGGTTCTGCCCTAGCACCCTTGAGCACCCTCACTCACCTATAATTTTCACTCTCATCATTTCCTAAAGCTAAACACCATTCAAAACACTTTTCATTTAGAAAGTTTTCCCAAAATACCACTCTAAGTGCTTCAAAATCCCACTTTTAGTTTACTTCCTTGGAGGTAAACTTTGATTTCTATGGTTTAAATTCATGTTTATAATTTTCTAAGCCATGTTTGTTCCATGGTTTGTTATTATTAAGCTTTGTTTGTGATTTTACTAATTGTTTTAGAATTGTTAGGAACTTCTCAAAATTCTATCATCTACAACCTTGTCCTTCAAGTTAAAAATCAAAAAGCTTATATTTTCCTTCTTGTGAGGAATTTGGTCAACCACCCTAAGACCACCCTTCAAGTTTGTTTAATTTAATCCAACCATAGATCTTGAATCTACATGATATTCTAAGCAACTTTCATGTTGGAGATTTTCTCTAAATCATTCATCTTCATGGACTTTCTTCAAGATCAAAGTTATTAGATTTTTGAGGTGAAGTATAAGAAGACTTCATTTCTTCTCTTCTTTTCCATGTTCTAAACCATGTTTGATACATGGTTCCTCTTAATCAAACTTAATATACTAATTTCTATGTATTTTATTTTATATTTGAGAAGCCTTTGGTGGTGAAGGACTTGGAAAAGAAGCAAATCAAGAAGTTTTTGAGGATCTTCATGAGGTAAGAGGAGATCCATCTCACCAACCAAGCATGGTGGTGAGAGATGGTCTTATATTTGATGGATGGTGAATCCATGTGAGGATTCATATCCATGGTCATGTAATAATTTATATGTGTTTATGAGCTTTGATTAATTGCCTATGCTTAATATATACTTTGCATGAGTTTATGATTTTAGTGGTATGCTTATACTATGCATGATGATAATATGGCATGCTTTTGATATATATATATGATGTGTATATATGTGTATGCCATGATTTGGTGATAGAAAGAAAATTAATTTTTGGTCCCAATGGCCAAGGAAGGACTACGATTTTGATGCCCTTGAATTGGGTTCATATTAAAAAAATTTCAAGAACAAGGGAATTAATTTTTGGTCCCTAGAAACATGGTGAATATCGGTTAAGACACCTCAAGATAGGTGTTCATAAATGAATATTTTCATGAATGATGAAAATGGATGTTTAGAAAAACAAGGAAAATAAACAAAGAGTTTATTTTTCAAAAGTACAAGAACATGGTTTTTGAGGAATTTTTTTGATTTATTTTGTGTAAAAAGTTTCTAAGTGTTTTACAAAACATGAGATTTAAATGAAAATAGAAATGATGATTTTAAGAATTTGCAAAGAAAGTGAAAAGGGATTTGTAAAGAAAGTGAAAAAAAAAAGATTTGCAAAGAAAATAAAAATGAATTTGAACATATGAGTTTGGTTTTATAACCATAAGTCTTGCGGTTTTGAAAACAAAATTTTTAATGGTTTTGTTTGTGTAAAACCATATCAATTTAGAAGGAAAAATATTTGATAGTTTCAATAGTCATGTCCACGTTTTTGAAGGCTTGTAATGCCTTGATTTTTGTGAACAAAGTGATTTTCAAAGTGGAAACGTAACTTGATTTAATACAAGAATTTGAAAAGGGAATCAGAGCATTTTAATCACTTGAGAAATTAAGTTTTTGTAAACAAGAATGTTTTCGAACTTCAATTTATTTTGAAGAAGATTATGTTTGGAAATGATTTGGGAAAAATGAAGAATATAGTGGTATTATGAAAATCTACTAACGTATAACTTATTTTTGAGTTTTGAAGTACGTTAGAAAATGTTAAGTTTTGAAACGTTGATTTATATCAATGGAAAAGTGATTTTGTGAATTATATTTTGGAAAAAGATTTCTTGAGTAAAGAAATGTGGAAAAAGATTTTCTTGAGTAAAGAAAATGTGTTAAATAAAGTATAAAGTTATATTATTTTGAGGAAAGTTGAAATGGAATTTTTGAAGAAATGAAAAATATTTTTTGTAATGGAATTGTGGTGAAAAGCAGTTATTTACGTATCTTAAAAATGTAATTTTTAAAGTACGTGATTTGAAATATAGTAAAATATTTCCAAGTGTTTGGAAATACATTAAAATATTTTTATGCGATTTGAAATATGATAAAATATTACTACGCGATTGGAGATGCATTGAAACATTTTTTAAGTGATTTGAATTATGTTTAAATATTTTATGTAATTTGAACTACTGTTAAAAAATCACTACGTGATTAAATAATGAGAGAATATTTTTACATGATTGTGAAAATGACAAAAAATCATTATGTGATTTGGAAAGTGTTTTAAATATTTTAAGAATGATGGAAAATGATTTACGCAACTTAAAAGAATGATTTTTAAGCTACATGATTTTGAAAATGATGAAAAATCATTACGCGATTTGAGAAACGTATATTTTTATGCGATTGAGAAAAATGTTAAAAAATTTAATACATGATTTAAAGGTGCAACAGAAGAGTTACAGTATTGTGAAAACGTAACAGAAATGTTTTGGAATTATGAAAATAAAATGGAAATGTTGCACAATTTTGTGAAAACATGACGAAAGAGTTTTATAACTATGAAAATGTGATAATATGATTTTCCTGTTGAAAATACAGTATAAATACTGTAGAACCAGTATATGGATGCTGTGTGAGAAAATGACATGTTTTGTCTGTGATTGGCATTTGATGCATTATACATGCATTGGAAAGATATGTCTGTGATTGGATTTAGTACATTATACGTGCATTGGAAAAATATGCGTTGAAGCATATGATTACATTGAACAAATGAAATTGAAAAGATTTGGCCCTTTGGGGTTGGACTTGCACTGATATATTCGTGCATTGTATAAAATATGTGTTGAAGCATATGATTACATTGAACAAATGAAATTGAAAAGATTTGGCCCTTTGGGGTTGGACTTGCACTGATATATTCGTGCATTGTATAAAATATAGCTAATAGCTATTATGGCCCTTGTGGTTGAAGAGGGAATGAGAATTGATAGTGAGGTCTATGATGGATCTTGGGGGCGTCGAGGCGCGGCGGTCGGCCAGTGGACAGTTGGCGAGTACCCTGTGCCACTTGGCGATGCAGTCCGTTGCAACGCATTGACGATACCCGAGAAGACCATGATTCTTTTCAACGATTGAGAGATTGTCTTTGGGCTAAGTCTGACAATTAACTAGAGCATTCTTCTCGAAATTGTGAAAACCTCCATGGAGTTGTTTTTGATAAAATGAGTCTTTGTGCATATGCATAAATCTGAGCATTTATATCTGTGTGATATATTAATTGAGGAATATTAGTTATTGGTTATGACAATTGTTTTGAATACTTGGATGATAATTGAATTGATAAATGATTGGATGATGATAGTTGATTAATGTTGATGGCATGATCATAATTGCGGTATGATCTATCTGTATGATATTACTATTTGTGTTATCTCTGTGCTGCCATGTTGGTATTGGTGTAGGTGATCTCACCTCTTTGTTATATTGTTTTGCTTTGTCTGTATTGTTAAAATTATACTGTAGAAGGAATGAGTTATCTTAGACATAACGAGTGGTAGATACTCAGAGATTGATGGAAACATTGAAAAGTGGCTGTCTCAAGTTCAAGAAGATGTCTTAGGGTAGATAAGGAGTAAAGTTCTGATGCATCAAGATGGATAGAAAAAGGAATAAGTATGTTAAAGTTTCTCGTTAATGTTGTACCATGCTATTAAGTAGGACCCGTCATGGGGTTTGCTACTGTAAAAAAACTAAAAATAAAATAAGTTTGTTAATTTTATATTTCTCTTTAAATTGTGATATTAATTGGTGTCAATATTGCATAATGAATAGTTGAAATATGATTTTCAATATTACCTAATATTTTTAGTAAATTTACGTGTTAGTAAAGAAGAAATTTTGAAACCCATCTTTTATATCTCAAACTTTGTGCAAACTTCTTTTCAGATTATGAGTCAGGAGTCAGAAATGTGATGCCCTAAGGAGGGTGTTACATTAGTTGGTATCAGAGCACAGTTTGAGTCTTTTGGGGTTTGTGGTTAGGTCTATTTTGCTTGTGTTGTGTTCTCTGTGTTTGTTTTTCGAAAGGAAATAATGTTGTTTATAATGGATATTAGATCCATTGTATTTCGATCTGCACGCCTTAAAAAAAAGGGGAATGGCTCGGGATAGTTATACTTGTGTGGAAGTGGAACATGTTACTAGTAATGCAGTTGCAGCTACGGGAGCTACAGGAGCAATGTGAAAAGACGACTGCACGAACAAAGGACCCATTGTTCAGTGGAAACTGGAAGTTGAAGTTCAGGATCTGATGGAAGAGAATCAGTCTTGGAATATAAGATTTCGTAATTTTGGAACCTGAAATTTATTTTTAGAATATTGAGAAAGTAATTGATTTCGACGGAAGATGTATTTATAACCATTGAGGAAACCAAAAACTGTAAAGAATGTGAAAGAAAGTACTTAAATGAAGGAATGTACGTCAAGGAAACAAATTGCGGAAAAGTTGGACACATTTTCCCAGAGATTATGCTCTTTGAAAACAGAGTTTTCTATTAGTAAATATTTTTTTTTGATAGTAAGGGAAGTTGTTACTCTGAATGGAATGGGAGTGTTCTAAGCGGAAGATTTAATCAATGGAGATTGCGTCATTGGAGCTAATCCTATAAACCATACTGAATATTTCTGTGAGTGACCTATTCTTTATGACATATGATTGAGTAGATCAATTATATGTTAGAGTTATTCATTATCCTCTGATTTGTTTACTTCTGTTTCTATTCTTAGCTAATCGAGTTATTCAAGTTATTCAAATTGTTGTTATAGATCAAAACTTTGTATTAATTTGATCTGTTGTTCAAAATTTTTGTGTTAGTTTGATCTGTTTCATAAACAGACGTGGTCTTTGAAAATGGATTGGTTATTTTCCAACCATATCCAATGAGATTATTTCAACAGAGTGTGAGTAATCCAAAGAAAATTTATTCTTGAAAAATTGGGTTACATCCAATTCCTTGCTGGATATGTTCGATAACAGGTTCGATTTGTTTTGTTATCTTCCATGATGTTTTCTTTCATCTCCTGCAATTGAAGGAATATCTTGCAAGAAAAGATATTTCTATATTTGTATCTGTGTCAACGTATCTAAGTGACGCAGTTGAAGCGTGGTGAATTCTTCAAAAGATTAGAACAATTATTCTATGGGAAAATTTAAGACGGTAATGGAAAACCATAGAAAATTTTTTTTTTACGGAAGTATCTGGTATCGTACTGTGGAAAAGAGAATTCGGTTAGTGAGACATTTCCTATTAAAAGCAAAAATCTAGAATATGTAGTGATATGAGAATAAGAAAATTTTAAGTAATACATTACATAAGTTAGAAGTTATCTGAGAAAAACTATTCTAGGCATGAATGAAGATTGGTTGTCGTTATGCTGGTATCAGAAATATGGAAATTCTTTCTTTCTGGAGTAACATTCAACATCTTCAGTAATTATAGGAGTCTGAGATATTTGTTTGATTAGGAGAAGTTGAACATCAGCAAAAAGATTTTGTTGGTTAGAATAGTATAGCAAGATGTAAGAGAGGAAGCTTCATGGGAATTGGAAAATAGGATAAATAAGGAATAATGTCATTATTTATTTCGAGGGTGTGAAATCATGGTCATGAAATTTCGAGGACGAAATTTCTATAAAGAGGGGGAGTATTGTAACACCCCAAATTTCGTATATCTTAAATAGTAATTTTGACAGTTAACAGAATTTTACTATTTAGTAATTTCTGGATACTGTAAAATTATTTTGTTTATTCCATTAGCGTATTTGATCGTTTTGAGTGATTTACTCCGTGTCAGAAAAATAATAATTTTTGGGCCAGGGAAAACTTTACGTAATTTAATTTTTACCATTAGGTTTTAATTATTTTACGTGATTTGATTTGATAATTATGCGTTTTCTAATATTTGTGATTTTTGTGGATGATTATGAATTTTTTTGACTGTATGTGGGCCCAGGTTGTCCTAGGTGGGCCCAGGTGGGTCCCGCAAAGTGAAAATTTTTCTACGCATAGAAAAATTTGTACTATTTAGAAGGAGACAGGGGATCTTACTAAACCTGAATCCGGAATTAGTTTTAGAAATTTTCTTGTATTGTGTTTGGCACTGTATTTAATTATCGGATGATAAAAATACAGTAAATATATTCTTTCGTGGGGTTTTTAGTAGATAAAAATAGAAATTATATTGCTTAAGTCAACATTGGTGGTTTGGATATCCACCATTGATTTAATTAACAATGGAGACTTGATCTTGATTTAATCAACGGTTGAGAAATAAATTTAATATAGAAACATTGGATGTTAACCATTGATCTAATCAATGGTAGAGATTTAATCTAGACAAGCTTAATAAGAAAGGCTTCAATATCAACCATAGATTTAATCAACGGTGTAGAATTGGTCTTGTAAAGTAACAAGGACCATTTATAACCATTGGATTTAGATTAAATTAAGGGTGGAGATTTAGTCTTAAAAAGTGAAAAAGACTATTTATGACCATTGGATGAAGAATTAATCAAGGGTGGAGATTTGGTCTTAAAAAGTAGTAAAGACTAATTATGACCCTTGGATTAAAAGTAAGAAGGAGTAATCTTGACCCTTTAATTTGGAGACACATCTAATGGCTAGGATTTAAAGGAAAAAGATCCAATGGCCTAGATTAAGTCTTCTAAATCAAAAGTCTACCTAAATCCTAACCATTGAATTAATCAATGGCTAGAAATGCTCTAGATGGTGACTAATAATGATGACAACTTCATGAATGCATTAGGAAGAGGGGGGACAGTTTTGGAGAATGCATAGGAAGGAGGAGACAATTTTGAGTAGCCTTTTTAGGCCAAAGAAAAAGATGAAGTCAACAATAGTAGCTTTAATTTGATTAGTCATTAATTAATCCTAATTTGGTTAATCTAATGGCCTAATTAACAAGCTAAGTAAACTAAATTAAATGTTAAATTGTTATAATTTAATTCTTAATTAGATATCCTAATTTTAATTAGAGGTTATAATATATGTAATTATATGTCTAATTAATTAGTTATGTAATTGAATAATTAATTAAGATTGGTTAGAAATTAAACCTAATTAGTTAGCTATTTAATTAGCATACAATTAACCTTTAATTGAAAACAATTAAGTCCCTAATTCCATGAAGAGTCACACGGTTATGCAGCTTGGAGAGCTTCTCCAAGGTTCTTGAATAATCTTGCATGAACATTAGGTGGTCAAAAGGTGACCAAGCCATGTGCTTCAAGTGTGAACACAATTATGATCTTTTATTTCAAGTATATCTCCTATTATTTCCTACACAATTCACCTCACGGCTGCACCACTCAATATTACTCTCAATATTTGCTTTTCTCTCACCTAAAGACTTAGCCATTTTCTCTCTAAATTTTAAGAACACCAAAGCATATTTTCCTTCCATTTTCACACCATATGGTTCTGCCCTAGCACCCTTGAGCACCCTCACTCACCTATAATTTTCACTCTCATCATTTCCTAAAGCTAAACACCATTCAAAACACTTTTCATTTAGAAAGTTTTTCCAAAATACCACTCTAAGTGCTTCAAAATCCCACTTTTAGTTTACTTCCTTGGAGGTAAACTTTGATTTCTATGGTTTAAATTCATGTTTATAATTTTCTAAGCCATGTTTGTTCCATGGTTTGTTATTATTAAGCTTTGTTTGTGATTTTACTAATTGTTTTAGAATTGTTAGGAACTTCTCAAAATTCTATCATCTACAACCTTGTCCTTCAAGTTAAAAATCAAAAAGCTTATATTTTCCTTCTTGTGAGGAATTTGGTCAACCACCCTAAGACCACCCTTCAAGTTTGTTTAATTTAATCCAACCATAGATCTTGAATCTACATGATATTCTAAGCAACTTTCATGTTGGAGATTTTCTCTAAATCATTCATCTTCATGGACTTTCTTCAAGATCAAAGTTATTAGATTTTTGAGGTGAAGTATAAGAAGACTTCATTTCTTCTCTTCTTTTCCATGTTCTAAACCATGTTTGATACATGGTTCCTCTTAATCAAACTTAATATACTAATTTCTATGTATTTTATTTTATATTTGAGAAGCCTTTGGTGGTGAAGGACTTGGAAAAAGAAGCAAATCAAGAAGTTTTTGAGGATCTTCATGAGGTAAGAGGGAGATCCATCTCACCAACCAAGCATGGTGGTGAGAGATGGTCTTATATTTGATGGATGGTGAATCCATGTGAGGATTCATATCCATGGTCATGTAATAATTTATATGTGTTTATGAGCTTTGATTAATTGCCTATGCTTAATATATACTTTGCATGAGTTTATGATTTTGGTGGTATGCTTATACTATGCATGATGATAATATGGCATGCTTTTGATATATATATATGATGTGTATATATGTGTATGCCATGATTTGGTGATAGAAAGAAAATTAATTTTTGGTCCCAATGGCCAAGGAAGGACTACGATTTTGATGCCCTTGAATTGGGTTCATATTAAAAAAATTTCAAGAACAAGGGAATTAATTTTTGGTCCCTAGAAACATGGTGAATATCGGTTAAGACACCTCAAGATAGGTGTTCATAAATGAATATTTTCATGAATGATGAAAATGGATGTTTAGAAAAACAAGGAAAATAAACAAAGAGTTTATTTTTCAAAGAGTACAAGAACATGGTTTTTGAGGAATTTTTTTTGATTTATTTTGTGTAAAAAGTTTCTAAGTGTTTTACAAAACATGAGATTTAAATGAAAATAGCAATGATGATTTTAAGAATTTGCAAAGAAAGTGAAAAGGGATTTGTAAAGAAAGTGAAAAAAAAAAGATTTGCAAAGAAAATAAAAATGAATTTGAACATATGAGTTTGGTTTTATAACCATAAGTCTTGCGGTTTTGAAAACAAAATTTTTAATGGTTTTGTTTGTGTAAAACCATATCAATTTAGAAGGAAAAATATTTGATAGTTTCAATAGTCATGTCCACGTTTTTGAAGGCTTGTAATGCCTTGATTTTTGTGAACAAAGTGATTTTCAAAGTGGAAACGTAACTTGATTTAATACAAGAATTTGAAAAGGGAATCAGAGCATTTTAATCACTTGAGAAATTAAGTTTTTGTAAACAAGAATGTTTTCGAACTTCAATTTATTTTGAAGAAGGTTGTGTTTGGAAATGATTTGGGAAAAATGAAGAATATAGTGGTATTATGAAAATCTACTAACGTATAACTTATTTTTGAGTTTTGAAACGTTAGAAAATGTTAAGTTTTGAAACGTTGATTTATATCAATGGAAAAGTGATTTTGTGAATTATATTTTGGAAAAAGATTTCTTTACTAAAGAAATGTGAAAAAGATTTTCTTGAGTAAAGAAAATGTGTTAAATAACGTATAAAGTCATATTATTTTGAGGAAAGTTGAAATGAAATTTTTGAAGAAATGAGAAATATTTTCTGTAATGGAATTGTGGTGAAAAACAATTATTTACGTATCTTAAAAATGTAATTTTTAAAGTACGTGATTTGAAATATAGTAAAATATTTCCAAGTGTTTGGAAATACAGTAAAATATTTTTATGCGATTTGAAATATGATAAAATATTACTACGCGATTGGAGATGCGTTGAAACATTTTTTAAGTGATTTGAATTATGTTTAAATATTTTTGCATAATTTGAACTACTGTTGAAAAATCACTACGTGATTAAATAATGAGAGAATATTTTTACGTGATTGTGAAAATGATGAAAAATCATTATGTGATTTGGAAAGTGTTTTAAATATTTTAAGAATGATGGAAAATGATTTACGCAACTTAAAAGAATGATTTTTAAGCTACGTGATTTTGAAAATGATGAAAAATCATTACGAGATTTGAGAAACGTATAATTTTATGCGATTGAGAAAAATGTTGAAAAATTTAATACGTGATTTAAAGGTGCAACAAAAGAGTTACAGTATTGTGAAAACGTAACAGAAACGTTTTGAAATTGTGAAAATGAAATGAAAATGTTGCGCAATTGTGTGAAAACACGACGAAAGAATTTTATAACTATGAAAATGTGATAATATGATTTTCCTGTTGAAAATACAATATAAATACTGTAGAACCAGTATATAGATGCTGTGTGAGAAAATGACATGTTTTGCCTGTGATTGGCATTTGGTGCATTATACATGCATTGGAAAGATATGTCTGTGATTGGATTTGATGCATTATACGTGCATTGAAAAAAATATGCATTGAAGCATATGATTACATTGAACAAATGAAATTGAAAAGATTTGGCCCTTTGGGGTTGGACTTGCACTGATATATTCGTGCATTGTATAAAATATGTGTTGAAGCATATGATTACATTGAACAAATGAAATTGAAAAGATTTGGCCCTTTGGGGTTGGACTTGCACTGATATATTCGTGCATTGTATAAAATATAGCTAATAGCTATTATGGCCCTTTGTGGTTGAAGAAGGAATGAGAATTGATAGTGAGGTCTATGATGGATCTTGGGGGCGTCGAGGCGCGGCGGTCGACCAGTGGACAGTTGGCGAGTACCCTGTGCCACTTGGCGATGCAGTCCGTTGCAACGCATTGATGATACCCGACAAGAACACGATTCTTTTCAACGACTGGGAGATTATCTTTGGGCTAAGGCTGACAATTAACCAGAGCATTCTTCTCGAAATTGTGAAAACCTCCATGGAGTTGTTTTTGATAAAATGAGTCTTTGTGCATATGCATAAATCTGAGCATTTATATCTGTGTGATATATTAATTGAGGAATATTAGTTATTGGTTATGACAATTATTTTGAATACTTGGATGATAATTGAATTGATAAATGATTTGATGATGATAGTTGATTAATGTTGATGGCATGATCATAATTGCGGTATGATCTATCTGTATGATATTAATATTTGTGTTATCTCTGTGCTGCCATGTTGGTATTGGTGCAGGTGATCTCACCTCTTTGTTATATTGTTTTGCTTTGTCTGTATTGTTAAAATTATACAGTAGAAGGAATGAGTTGTCTTAGACATAACGAGTGGTAGATACTCAGAGATTGATGGAAACATTGAAAAGTGGCTGTCTCAAGTTCAAAGATGTGCCGGGTAGATAAGGAGTAAAGTTCTGATGCATCAAGATGGACAGAAAAAGGAATAAGTATGTTAAAGTTTCTCGTTAGTGTTGTACCGTGCTATTAAGTAGGAACCGTCATGGGGTTTGCTACTGTAAAAAAAATAAAATAAAATAAGTTTGTTAATTTTATATTTCTCTTTAAATTGTGATATTAATTGGTGTCAATATTGCATAATGAATAGTTGAAATATGATTTTCAATATTACCTAATATTTTCAGTAAATTTACGTGTTAGTAAAGAAGAAATTTTGAAACCCATCTTTTATAACTCAAACTTTGTGCGAACTTCTTTTCAGATTATGAGTCAGGAGTCAGAAATGTGATGCCCTAAGGAGGGTGTTACAACTCACACTCACTTAAGGCAGTCACTATTATAAATAGTACTACTAAAGGGCTTCTAAGACACACATATTACAGAACCCTAGCCACACCTACAGGAAAGTGAGTGAGTGAGCGACAGATTTCTTCTCTTCTCTTCGTAGCTAGCACTGTGTGAGAGACGTGAGGCTCCTCTTTACGAATGTTGGACGTTCGTGAGTCTGTTCATGTGGATACAGCAGAGACATCATTTCTATTACAATGTTAGTGATTCACGTCACTTCCTTTTGATCACGCTTCAAGAGGTAAATTATTTTAAAACTTGGATTATGGCTTTTTGCATAGATCCTTTGTGGGAATCCTATTTTTCCACTGCGTGATGTATCCGTAATTCCCAACACCAATTACTCATAATATACCTAGCTTTGTAACTAATGAGATTCTAATTATATGAGGCTAAAATAGGAGTTAGTTTATAGCTGTAGAAAGAGAAATCCGAGATCAGTTTTTCATTCCACACTTTTCTCACCATCTCATTCTAGATCTATATTTTTCTCTCTTCTTCCTTCTTTTCCCTCAAGCTCCTTTGTGGTGATGGCCATGGAGGGTTAAACTTTTGTAATCAATTCAGAGATCCTTGAAGAAATTGTAATTCAAATTCTTGAGATCTTTGTTCTGTTTTTGTATTTAAATTGTAATTGGATTCCTCTTCTTCTTCCTTTTCTTCTTGATCTTAAATGCATGAATAGTGATTCTGTTTACATTTGATCTGATTGGATCTTGACTTAAGATTGAGAATTATGATGAATTTAGGTTGATTCATCTAAATTAATCATGGAATTAAAGAGGTTAGGTTACTGATTTGTGCCTAAGTTAATTGAATTCAGAGATCAAATTAACATAGATCCTAACATGAATTATGCAATTGTGAATTTGTGTGTCAATTGTTAATTGAATTCTAGATGATTGTCTAGATGAATTCTAGATTTAATGCAAAGATTTCGGTTGAATCCAAATTAACCGTTCAATTGCACTTCAAATGTTTGTTAAAAGATCTATGATAGAATCAACCTAATTTCGGATAGGTTTCTGAATTGATTATTATTTTAATAGAATTTCTTTCACTTTAATTCTATTATTTTTATATTTTGAATTCTCAAATCCTTTTCCCTAATCTTGGCTTAATTTGATTAAATTGTAATTACAATCCTTGAGAGATAATCCGATGTTGTTTCCTATGCTACAAGTCATAGGCATAACTCGGTTATAATTTTAATTGAGTTCGGCGCTCATCAAAATTTGGGTGCCATTGCCAGAGATCGAACCCGAGTCACCCGCATGACAGAAGGGAATACTCACCACTATATAACGATGCCAAAATTTTGACGAGCGCCGAACTCAATTAAAATTGTAACCAAGTTATGCCTATGGCTTGTAGCATAGGAAACAACACCGGATCGTCTCTCAAGGATTATAAATTCTATTTCATCAAATCAAGACAAGAATGGGGAAAAGGATTTGAAAATTCAAAATATGAAAATAACATAATTAAAGTGAAAGAAATTCAATTAAAAGAATAATCAATTCAGAAACCTATTCGACATTGGGTTGATTCTATCATAGATCTTTCAACAAACATTTGAAGTGCAATTGAATGGTTAATTTGGATCCAACCGAAATTTCTGCATCAAATCCAAAATTCATACTAGATAATCATCTAGAATTCAATTAACAATTGACACATAAATTCGCAATCATATAATTTATGTTAGGATCTATGTTAATTTGATCTCCGAATTCAATTAACCTAGGTACAAATCAGTAACATAACCTCTTTAATTCTATGATTAATTCAAATCAATAAACCTAAATTCATCACAATTTTTAATCTTAAATCAAGATCCAATTAGATCAAATATAAATAGAATCACCATTCATGCATTCAAGATCAAGAAGAAGAGGAATAAGAAGAGGAATCCAATTGCAATTCAAATACAAAAAAAGAACAAAGATCTCAAGAATTCAAACCATAATTTCTTCAAGAATCTTCAAATTAATTATAGAACTTTATCTCTCCAAGGCCATCACCATAAAGGAGCTTGAAGAAGAAGAAGGAAGAAGAGAGAAAAATCTAGATCTAGAAAGAGAAAGTGAGAAAAGTATGGAATAAAAAATTGATTCTCATATTTTATCTTTCTATAGATATAAACTGCCCCTAAATTGGCTTCTAGTACCTCATTTTACTTCCCAAACATATATAGGCCTTGTAGGAATGTAATGGCCCAAGTCTCATCTAAATTAGATTTGAATTGACCAAGATATGCTCACTTTAATGCCATATGTTCTCCAAACCTGAGTCTGAACTTCCAGGCCCAATTAGGTTTATTCAATATCTGATTGAGACTTTAAACTCTTCATCAAAGTTGTAGAGTTTCCTCTCAGCTTTCCTACAAGGTAAAATGCATAAATTTTAGATATCTAGAACTTAAGTTATGGCCGAAATACAGAAACAGCGTCAAAACTCAATAATGTTGGAAAAAATCAATTAGGCCCAATTTGAGCCCAAACTTATAAAACATGACCAAGTATCAATTAATTAAGTACATGTAGAGTGTAAATGACTAAAAATAAGCATTTATTAATATATAAAATATGTGATTATCAAAATTTCACACACTCAACATTTTGCAGTCCTGGGCAAATCACATAGGACCAAAACTAGGGAACAAAGAAAAACAAAACAAACTCAAAATCTAAAAACTCTAAAAGACTCAAATTCCAATGACATTCAAGAATGTAAAAACTATAAGCAAGAAAAGCAGTTAAAGATTTAAGTGAACAAAGCATTCATGAGGTAACATTTATTCATATCTCAAACCAATAAACAAGGTCTCTTCAATTTAAAAAACATGAATCAAGAATGATAGATCCTTACAAGATACACTCTCAATCCCTCAAGTATTCAAAAGGTAAGTATTTCATTTAATTCAACCTATGAAAATTGCACTACCATAGTTATAATCGAGTTATAACCGAACTCAATCAAAATTATAACCGAGTTATGCCTATGGCTTGTAGCATAGGTAACAACACTAGATCGTCTCTCAAGGATTGTAAATGCAATTTAATCCAATCAAGCTGAGATTGGGGAAAAGGATTTGAGAATTCAAAATATGAAAATAATAGAAGTAAAGTGAAAGAAATTCTATTAAAAGAATAATCAATTCAAAAACCTATCCGAAATTAGGTTAATTCTATCATAGATCTTTCAACAAACATTTGAAGTGCAATTGAATGGTTAATTTGGATCCAATTGAAATCTCTGCATCAAATCCAGAATTCATACTAGACAATCATCTAGAATTCAATTAACAATTGACACACAAATTCATAATCGCATAATTCATGTTAGGATTTATGTTAATTTCATCTCTAAATTCAATTAACCTAAGCACAAATCAGTAACCTAACCTCTTTAATTCCGTGATTAATTCAAATCAATCAACCTAAATTCATCACAATTCTCAATCTTAAATTAAGATCCAATCATATCAAACATAAACAGAATAACTATTCATGCATTCAAGATTAAGAAGAAGAGGAAGAAGAAGAGAAATCCAATTGTAATTCAAATATAAAAATAGAACAAAGACTTCAAGAATTCAAACCACAATTTCTTCAAGGATCTCTGAATTAATTACCAAAGTTTAGCCCTCCATGGCCATCACCACGAAGGAGCTTGAGGAAGAAGAAGGAAGAAGAGAGAAAAATCTAGACCTAGAGAGAGAAGGTGAGAAAAGTGTGGAATGAAAACTTGATCTCAGATTTCTCTTTCTATAGCTATAAACTAACTTTTATTTTGGCTTCACATAATTAGAATCCATTAATTACAAATCTGGGTCCATTATGAGTAATTGGGCCCAAACCCCATGTCATTTGGAGGTATACAACTCAAGTTATGCCTATTTAAGTGACATAAACTGGTCAGTAATTCGTCTCTATTTTCCAGCTGCAATTGAACACCCAAAATGACGTATTTTGGAAAAGTGGTCTTCGTATGAATTGAAGATATATGTCTTAACTTTCAAATTTCACTAGTTTCAATCATATCTACAGTCCAAGTTATGCCCTGATTGGTGCACACTGCTCGGGTTCTAGTAATAGAACCCGTGTTCTGACTTCTAGGCCTAATTAGCTCCACTAGATGTCCGATTCTGCCTTGAATCTCTCATGAAAGTTGTAGATCTCTCTCTCATATATCCTACAAGGTAAAATACATAATTCTTAGACATCTAGAACTCAAGATATGGCTAAAATACAAAAATAGTGTCAAACCTCAATGATGCTAAAAAAATCAATTAAGCCCAATTTGAACTCAAACTTAAAAAACATGACAAAGCTCAATCAATTAAGTATATAGATAGTGTAAATGACTAAAAATGAGAGTTTATTAATATATAAAATATGTGATTATCAATGATTCCCTCACTATACTTGAATTGAGATAAGAAGGATGATTCCCTTATTATACTTGGATTGAGATATATTAAATGACGAAGGATGATTCCCTCATTAATGTGGTGAATAATAAGGAATGATGAATAATGACATTTGAGTATGATATGATTGATATTTGATGAATGGTTAGGTGTGATGCATGATTTGAATTATTTGATTGTATAAATGATTGTTTTTATAAAATTATAAATTGGTTTTGTGCCTCAGGATGAGGAAGGACTGAATTTAGCTTTTGTCAGTTTCCTACTTTATAAAATAAGTTTTGAAATGACTCTTCCCCGAAGCAGCTGAAAGTATTATAATGACACATATTTTTAATTAGTATTACTGAGAATTTTTAGAATTATCACCCCTATTTTATTATAATTCTGTAATATTTCCAGGAGCGCATAATACAACAAGTAGGCAAAGGAGGAAGACTTAGAATAGGACTTGATACTACTTTTGTATTTTGAGATGTATATTTAGAATTTTGTAATACATTTTGTAATTTCTGAGTACTATAATATAAATTGTATCCTTGTATAAACTTTCCTTTTTAGTAATATGTGCATTATGTGAAAAAATTTAACCACAAAAGGCTCATATTTTATATATCTCTTATATTTATTTTCAAAAATATTAAATTAGTATTATGTGCCATGCTTAATTTTGATTACTAATATGTAATTCTGGATAAGTTATTAGTAATAGAGTTAAGGATGTTACAAAATAGATTCTTGGGTTAGTTTGATTTGAATTTTGCTTCTTTTGTTAATCTTTTGACTTGCTTAGTTTACTTGCTTGTTTGATTGGCATGTTACTTGATCATAATTGAATCTTTGTTAAACAATTTTTTTTTCTTTGAATACTTTATTTCTTTGTTAATTAAAATTAACTAACTCACAATCATTTTCTAAAGAATGACGTGGTTTTGAGTTCCTCATTGCACCCGAGGATACATAGGAGTAGAACTCTTATTTCGTCAAAGGTAAAATTAAATTTTCATAATTTATTTGTCTATTTAGTTTATCTTTTAACAAAAGGAGTAAAACGAATATTTTCAAGAGTTATACAAAATTTGCACAACTGACTTAGGGTAACCATCTTAGGACGAATCTAATAGGTGTACTGTGGAATTAATTTTTCACCCTTCCCTATACATAATCGACTCCCGAATCCAATATGGTTTCAAAGATTATTTTCTAAGAAAGGTTTTCTAATTTTCCTAATTCAAATAAAATTGGTGGCAACTCTGTTTTCTATTTTTATATATATTTTTAAAATTCCATTTTTGTTCACCGCTCCCGTCGTAGATCTCAGTCGTGACATATAGAGAATACACTGGGGATACTTGGAGAGTCAGGCTTATTGTTGTTATTTGTGCAAATTATTAATAACCTCTATTTATTTATTTTACCCATTTTTGTCTTTGTTTTTGTTTTCTTATTTGTTTGTAAATAGATCTTTTTTTATCTAGTACTTTTATGTAAATTTCCGATGGTATTATCTTGTGTTAACTTTGATGTTCATGATCTACTTGTATATATTATATTGCTTTAATATTTTGTGCTTGGCTGAACCTAGGGTAGATAATTGCTGGCTGGCTATTGTATGTATATTTTGTTTGACTATTATTTTTGCAGGTTGGAGGGGATAATTTTATCTTTTAAAATTTTTGTACAGATTTGTGTGCTCCGTCTCACACATCACCATCACTTACCTCACACACTTTTTGGGTTCTATACCTGATTTTGTGCGAACCCAAGGAGTAGGAGGGGTCTCGACTTTTGCTACTAAGGGGCCTTATGCTCACTTGACATTTGTATTATTACCAGTATCATGGATTAGTCATATTGAGAGGGTTTATCCTTACTTGTGATTAATTCATGAGTTAGGTCGTTGTCTTTTGAGATAAGGGCAATCTGGGGACCATGCCTCTTTAGAAGTTTAGGATTGTCATTAAAAACTTTGCAATGATAGATTGAACATAATGACTGCCAAAATTAGACTCATGACCTTAAGGAGATCCAACCCTTAGGTTCCACCTAACTAGGACATGAAGGGAGTGTACTTCGTCTTTATCTATCTATTCCCCATGTCATTCATTCTTGCATTCTTTTTAAAAAAAATCAGCTTAAAAAAAAGAAGAAAGGATACATCATCTTGCATTTGTATTCCTAGCATTCTTTTTTTTAAAGAGAGAGAGAGGGGGGGAAAGATAGACAAATGCATTAGCAAATTATATGTCACCCTTTGGGTTTACGACCCTACAAGGGTTTATCCATGTAGGTTGTTAGGATACATTCTTTAGAGTTACCTCGATAAGAGGTACCCTTAGGGTGCATTATTCCTTTTTCTAGTTTGCGTATATATTTTATTACTCTTTGAAGGAACCATTGTGTGGCCTATGAAAGAAGAGACCAATTAAACCCGAGTTCACAATACTAGATATCGGACTAGAATGGTTGCTAGTAATCCTGAGGTAGGGAGAAATCTAATAAGGGAAGTTAATGAAATGACAGGGTGGATGAATAATATCTCTGAGACCCAAGCAAGGTTAGAAGCAATATTGTAAGATATGAGGGAGTCTTTCAGCTTATTCAGTGGAAATAGCGGTGCAAATAGGGTTGAAACTTAAGTGAGTGTGCCACCGATCTCCTCTATATGATAACAACTCTGACATTCTCGATTATAACCTCGGACATCACTGTGGGGATGAGCAACTTTCATGAGCAACCACATCAAATACCATCGATAGTAAAGCCCATTGGGGAGGGGTATTGCACCTTGGAATGTGCTTATAATGAAATTCCTGGTTATGCTAGACCTACTTAGGAATAGCTTCATGTGTCCATTCCGAGGCAGGCAATAATGCCTCACTCTGGGAATAGTCACACAAAGACTGAGAAAGACAAGATGAAGGAAGAATGGATGGAGAAATTAGAAGAGCATATCAAGGCAATCAAGGGTTCTAGTGCTTATGGACCTCTCAAAATAAAAGAACTGTGCCCTACCACAGATGTCGTGATCCATAAAGACTTTAAGATTCCTGAATTTGCTAACAATGATGGGAGTGGCAACCCTCGATTTCACTTGATCAGTTATGGAACCAAGATGACTATTTGGTCTAAGGATGATAAGTTCCTTATCAGCTTTTTCCATGAGTGTAACATTTGCTCCAACCCAATGTACTTAATCAAGGTTATAGAAGCTTAATAACACTGGTATAGGACACTAGTTAATTCTGATAACTAGCTAGCATTGTTTGAGCATAAATTTATACAAGTGAATATGAGACATAGTTCCTATAAAATTTGGACTTTTTGTGAAAATGGCTGAGAAAATAGAAATAAATAAGGAAAATTTATTTCTAAGCTACGAACAATTAAAATGGATATCTGAAAGTTTCTCAACTCAATTCCATAGGTTTAATTTAACCTAGGAAAGAATAATGAAGCTTAGAGACTGATATTGTAGTATAAGAAAAGTGATGGAATAGTAATATTGGAAAATAGAATGAAATCCTAGAATTTTCTATGATGCCTACGAAGATTAGAAATTTCATTTTTGAAAGATTAAAGTATTCTTAGCAGATATGAGATTTCCAGTTGGATTTCAATTTGAAACTCACCTCATATTCTTTACTGTTGCTTTCTTCCAACTCTTATCATATTGTTGACTTTTGTCATTGCTTCTCCACAATTCTTTCCCACTCTCTCATGTCTCCCTTTCTTATTTTCCTCACTCTCTCGTTCTCACACCATCAAATGAAGGAAAAAACAAAGCAAGAAGAACAAGAATCAAAAGGGGAAAAGGAAGGAAGAGGAAGGGGGAAGAAAATATAAAGGGAAGGAGAAAGTGACTTCAAGTTAAGGTAGAGGGTTTTCTTTACCTTTTCTATTCTTCCTTTGTTTTCTAAGGTTTTGGAAACTTGTGATCTGGATGATGATTTTGAAATGTTAAAGATGATTGTGTGCTGATTATGATTTGGGAACTTGATTCCTTGGTTTAATTCATGATGAGTTTTAAGATTTGAAAAAATAGATTTCATACCCATATTGAGATTTGCTGTTTTATGAGTGATTTGGATACATATTTATGTTGGTTTGATGTTGATGTTTATTTGTTTAGTTTAGGTAGGAATGGCTTAAAAGCTCTATTTTTTGCAAGATTTGAAGTGGTAATCAATTACTATGAGTTGATAATCGATTACAAAGCTTCTGGATGTGTGGTAATCATTTACCATATCCTAGAAATTGGTAATCGATTACTACGGTTCTGCTAAGCTAGTAATCGATTACCAAGGCCTGGTAATAAATTACCAGGCCCCTAAATGGAGGTTTTTGGTCTAAAAATAATGAAAATAGAGTTCTTTACCCCATGTAACCTAAATATAAACCCTAAATCTTAGATTGAAAGATTATGATTCAATTAAATGTGATATGATTATGCATCCAAACAAATTTGAGAAATGATTTTTATGATGCTATTGCATAAAATAAGATTGAATGATGGATTTGATTATTGATGATAAGGAAAATCTTCATATGCATATCATTGTATGTTTGATGAATTGATGGATGAGATGAATGACTTAAAATGATATTTGATTTTCATGAGTAACCCATTATCTAGGATATCCTTGGTCCTAGGGTGAGACTTAGAAATACTGGATGAGGATGGACATTCCCTTACCACTTAAGTAAATGAGGTTGAGGACAGATAATTCCCTCCATCTTTACTTGAGCTCTCCTTTGATGAAATTTAGTTGAGGATGGATAATTCCCTCTCTACTTAAGGTATTTTTGGATTAGATATAGTGTGATGAAGGATTATACCCCCCTATCAGAGTAGTTGAGGACGAATAATTTCATCTCTACTCATAACTCTGTAATGAGGATGGATAATTCCCTCATTTGTTATGTGTAACACCCCGAAAATTGTTTGTTCACGATAAATACTCATTTTTATAATATTTATGAATTTTTTTAGAATTATTTGAATTATTTGATTATCTTAATATATTTCTCGATTTACGTGTACATCGAACGGAGCTGAAAAAATAAAATATTTTTTTCGAGGCTAAAAAACCTTGGACTGTGAAAACGGTGATAAAGGATCTTACTAAACCTAGGGTCGGACACAGTTTACGAAGTTTTTATTTTTTGAGATTTTATTAGAGGGATAAAATTTGGGTGCGCCCTATTGTCCATTGGATAATAGATACCGCCATTGTTAACTGTAACTTTTATCCATTGGGTAATAGCTTATAGTAAAAATCTAGTAAATTATTTCTATCTAGTCACTTTTATGATATCATCTAAGTGACATCGTCATATCACTACATGACAACATGATTTGATCTTTTTGGGGAAACGTGCGAAGCTTCTCAAAGAAGCTTTAGGAGAAACTTGCAAAAGAAGTTTTGCTCCTTTCTCCTAGGTGTACACGATTTTTGGGGAGGGAAAAAAGATGACAAGATGTCATCTTTTCACAGGCCATCACCTTTCACATATTCACCAAAAGTCATCATTTTTTCTTTTCCCAAAACTTTTTATCACTTTCTCTCTCTACCCTAAAGATTCTATCTCATTCTCTCTCATCATTTTCTCTCTTCCATTTTCTTTCAACCTCACAACAATCACATCCCATTTTCATCTTCCATTTTCTCTCCTTCACCTCACGGCTACCACCCTTCATCTTCCTCTTCCATTTTGTTTTCTACATTCAATCACATTTCTAAGATCTACACACTTTATAGATGATTTTCTATGTTGTGATCATCATCAAGTTCTCTCATCTTCATCATTTTCTTTCAAACCCTAACTTGAAGATCTTAGGGTGAGATTCTTGATTTCTATTTTCTCTTCTCTCATTTTCCTCTATACCTCACGACCACCCTCACCAAAACCCATATCTCATTTTCTTTGATTTCACTCATTTATATTCTTGAATCTACACTTCCTTCTAAGACCATTTGGATAAAGGTTTTGGCTTATTCAAGTGATTCTACAATCTAAGATTTGAAAGCTTCTAAGGTAAAGTTTTCATCTTTCCTAAGCTTTCCTTGTTTGTTTATGAATGACTATCTATCAAATATTTTATTCCACCTTTTTCTCCCAAGGCTCATGGCCAAGACTACTTTGAAGGATCAAAGAGTTGATTTTTATGCTATCACCTAGTTCATTTCCATTTTTCTACCAATAATCAAGAAAACAAAGTATAAAACTCTCTTCTTTTCTCTTGGAAAGCCTCAAGGCCACACCCTCAATGATGATCACATATTTGATACATTAATAAGCCTTCATTTTTAGTCATTTACACTCTCTATGTACTTAATTGATTGAGTTTTATTATGTTTTGTAAGTTTGGACTCAAATTGGACTTAACTGAATTTTTTAGCATAATTTACGTCTTACATTGTTTCTGTATTTGGGCTATATCTTGGGATGTAGGTGGTCAAATGAGATGAATCTACTGGAATTTTAAAGATAAGAGAGAGCTCTATAACTTTCATGAGACCTTAAAGGCCCAATCACACGAGTAGATAACTCAAATTGGGGTTGAAACAAGAACTAGAGTGCTATTCCTGACAGCTTGACCTATGTGTATTGTTTATACTATTTTTCGGGATAGAAGTTGTCAAATGGGCTGAAATTTGGTGCTAAATAGTTAAGACCCATATCTACAACTTTCATGTTGAACACTTTTCCAGAATCAGACTCATTGAAGGTGATATTGGACTTGGAAGTCAGAATAGAGGAGCTGTGACTGGGCCTGAGCAGTGTGCAATAATTTGAACGTATCTGGAGTTATAGAAATGATATTGGACTCAAACTAAAGCCATTTGAAAGCTAAGATCCAGGCCTACAACTTTAATGAAGACTACTTAGTTCAAAAATGACGAATGCAATGACTTCAGGGCTGCATGATTTCGGAGACAAAGAATCTCCATAATTTTCCACTCACCAAAAGTCTTTTGGCATTTTCCACTCATCCACCCACTAATGACTCACCCCCTTGTCATTTTGTATCTTTAATCATCTATAAAAGGGGGCCTTGACAAATCATTAAATGTGTTAGGTGTTAGGTACTAAAATGATGTTAGTTTGTTACTAGATTTTCTTGTAGTAACTTTTCTTTGTTCTAAATTAAAGTCATGTTCTTCTTCTTCTTCTTCTCTCTTTCTTTCTTCTTATCTATGAGTAACTAAGTTTCATTTTACTTGGGTGAAGGGGTGAAGCTCTTGGTAATGAAATAAGGTTAGATTAATTTCTCTCTTGTGCTTAAATGATATATTTTCAAGCAGTCATTATACGTATTGTATTTTGTTTCCAATTAATTTAGAAACCCTCCTTGTAAAGTGGAGTTCTTGATTTGTTGTAGACAAGAGATTGACACAATGAATGCTTTAACCCATTTACAAGTGGTGGTGTTAGAAACTCTCCTTATAAAGTGGAGTTCTTGATTTGTTGTAAACAAAATATTGGCACAATGAATGCTTTAACCCATTTATAAGTGGTGGTAATATTTTTCGGAAACATAATATAAATACGTATATTATTTTAAATGGACTTTTAATGTTGTATTTTCAGATTGGAACCTCCATGTTGCGAGGATTCTAATTGAGTTATAAAAGGAATTAATCTTACCTTTACTTTATTTATCAAGAGTGGATCTTTTAACCCAAGTAAATAATTTTTACCATAGTAACAAAATATTTACTTCACCTTAATTAATCTTCAACAATTCCCTGTGGATCGATCTCGGACTCCCGAGAAATTTATTACTTGAGACAACCTGCACTTGGGTTCACAATGCAATAATTAATCCCGCATCAAGTTTGTAGACTTGTTTGAAACTAAAAATTGTGCATCAAGTTTTTGACGTCGTTGCCGGAGACTTGATTTGAAGACTGAATTTTTGGTGTAAAAATTTTGTATATATACTAACATACTAACTAGTGGGGAACCTCTCCTTTTTAATTTCTCGTGCATACTAACTGTGGGGAAACTCTCCCTAATTTCTTTATAATCTTTAATCATTAATGAAATAATCTTTCTTCTTTTCTCTCTCTCATTTGGAGCAAAAAATTGGCTTGCCGATTCTCCGATTTTCATGTTTTAAATTTACTTTCTATACTTTATTTTCTGCATTTTAATTTTAAAGGTAAATGGGGTAATTCTCTATTTTATTTTCTTGTACATATTAACTTAGTGGGGGTAACTCTCCCTTTTATTTTTTTTTTTCGTACTTTATTTTCTCGTATTTATTTTTGTCATTTTTTTGTTATTTATTTTCTGTCATTTTTTTTGTGTACTAACTTACTAACTCTTTTACTAACTATCTAACTTTTTACTTTATCAGCTATCTAACTTTTTACTTTTTCTGCTTCTAACATTTTAATTTATCTGTATACTAACTTTTTAATGTTTATGCTTTTTAACTTATTTGGTGGTTGGTTTATACCACACCTTTGTTAATATTTAATGGAAGATTTATACTGCTAGCTTGTACATTTTATTTTATACTGTAAGTTACTTGTTTATGCTTAATTGGTATCTTGATTTAAATTCTGGTCGTTTGGTTAGAGTTAATCTAGGTACTTTACGTATTGATTTGTTTGAATCACAATCACACACATTAAGCACAATGACTAAAAACGAAAGTGTGCATGATGAACATGAAAATCAACCGTTGCGAACCATGCGTGAGTATTTGCAACCATCTCAAAATTCTAGTCCATTATGTTTTATCTTTCCACTCAATGCCAACAATTTTAGATTCAAGTCAGGTATGATTTATTTACTTCCTAATTTCCATGGTTTAGAATCTGAAAGCCCATATTTACATCTAAAAGAATTTGAGGAAGTATGTACTGCTTTTCATGATCAAACTTGTACTGAAGAGGTTGTTAAGCTTAAATTATTTCCTTTTTCTTTGAAAGATAAAGCAAAAACTTGGCTTAACACTTTGAAACCAAGATCAATTGGCACATGGCAAGAAATGCAACGTGAGTTTTTGATGAAATTTTTTCCAACACATAAAACCAATACTTTGAAAAGACAAATCCAAAAATTTTCCCAAAATTCAAATGAAGCATATTTTCAAAGTTGGGAACGTTTTAAAGATTTGTTGAATTCTTGCCCACATCATGGTTTTGAAAAATGGCGCACTATAAGCTTCTTTTATGAAGGGTTAATACCCAAAACTAAATAATTTGTGGAAATAATGTGCAATGGTGAATTTCTTGATAAAGAACCTGAAGAAGCTTTAAACTATTAAGACCATTTAGCTGAAAATTCTCAATCTTGGCATGGTACTAATCCTTTTGAAAATTCAATTAGATTTAACTTTGCAAATTCTAGTAAAGGAAAATATCATCTTAGTCAAGAAGAAGATCTAAATGCAAGGTTTGCTAGTTTGGCTAGAAAGATTGAAGCTATGGAATCAGGGAAAGTAAAAGAAATCAAATCTGTGCAAAATGAAGAAATTTATGGCATTTGTGATGAATTAGGACACTAAACAAAATGAATGTCCAAAACTTCCTGTTTTTAAAGAAGTTGTGCATGAGCAAGTAAATGCAATGAATAATTTTAAAAAGTCATTCACTTCTTCTTTTTCAGATGCATACAATCCGGGATGGAGAAATCACCCGAATTTCAGTTGGAGGAACAACAACTAGGCATAATTCATGCAACCACCACCTCCTCAGGCACAACAGGGCTCTCAAAATTTTCAAGGATATGCACCTTTTGTCCCACCATACAGGAATAACCTTGAAGAAACATTGCATGCATTCATGAAAAAGCAAGATGTCATTATTAATCAAAACACTCAAGCCATGATTGACATAAAAGACACTTTTGCTAAACTTTCTTCTGCACTCACCATTCACGAGAAAGAAAAATTTCCTTCTCAACCTCAACTAAATCCCAAGGGTCAATACAGTCTAAATGATGGTAATTCAGAAAACCAACAAATAGATCAAGTCAAGTCAATGATAACCCTTAGGAATGGAAATGTTGTTGAAGAAAGTAAGGAGAGAAAGAGCCAAGTGTCCAAAGTGATGAACTCCTTGAGTGTGAATGAGCTAGGGGATGTGGAAAAGAATCAAGATAGTAGTGATGCTGAGCTACCCAAGGAACCTGAGGTGACAAAAAGTCTTGTTAAGCCAGAAAATGATGACGAGGGCCACCAGATATACATGATTGACTCAATCATGGATAGGGGAGTTTCTACAACCTATGATTTTGATCCCCTTGAGAATTTTCTTGTCAATTCTGAGTTTGATTCTATCAGTAATCCCTCTGATGTAGTTGATATTTCTACTATTTTTGATAAAACTCAAGATCATGACACTCAGGCATGGCAACCAAAGTTTAAGGAGTTTCTTAAGAAAGGTTGGAGCATTACTGATAAAAAAGGTGTTCGTCCATTGGTCTGTTCTTATAAAATTAATTTGGAAGAAGGTAAATGGTCAGCGGTTGAAGCTATAACTTGAGTTGAAGGATCTAGATGTAGCAGAGACTTTGATAGACGATCCTGTCTACCAAAGCTGAGGTAAGTTTTTAGTATTTCGTGTTTTTATTGAGTCGGCTTAAGTGCTTCCCAAATTTCGGAGCCTTTGTATGGGGATGTAAATAGTGTCGGCCAACAAAAAAAAATATAAAACAAAAGAACCTAAAAAAAAATGTTTGCATGTTTGTTTATTTCATTTTATTTAATTTTTTTTGTCATTGCTAACCACTGTCAAGATATAGTTATTCTCTTCTCGTCTAAGCATTTCGGGTATGTGACTTCTCCCCATTACTTTATTTAATTTTGTCCCAATAATTTCTTTGATGTATATTGATGATTATTTCTTCAGTCTGGATTTAATTGTTAACATTGAGGACAATGTTGTGATCTGGTTGGGAGGAAGGATAGTTGTGTAAAGAAGAAAAAAAAACCAAAAAAAAAAAATATTAGGAAGTGTGTGTATTAATATGTTTGTTGTGTTTATATGTTTGTTAGTAACTTACTAAACCAGTTTAGGATGGCAGAGTAAGGAGTAAATTTTGCTCTAGAAGTAATTTTACTCTTGAGACGCATCTTAGTTGGGGTAGACAACTAGTTTGTGTGGAAGTAGCAATTCAAATTCAAGGAAATTTGCATGATTGAGTAAATTGTCTTCTTTCTTAAAATTCACATGCTTGGTTGTAGATGTTGAATTGGTGGACTGAGAATGATAGAATTATGCCTTGTGAGATTTTGAGCCTATTGATGAATGGATGGAACATTTGTACCATTCTTTTCTTTTTTGTGTGAATTTCACTCATGGAATTGTTACTCTATAACTTGCTTTGATTCTTTTTGAGACTACATTTTCATATGCATAGATAAATATGATTGAGACATTTTTCTTGAAATAGCTACTTTAATCAAATAGCCAGCCTTATTTAGCAGCATGTTGTCTCAATATGATATCAAGCACTCTTATGACTTCTTGGAAATTCTCTGATTCCTACCAACATAAAGCATTAGAAATGACCTATTTCCCCTTACTTAACCCCTTTGAGCTTATTTGACTATTCTTTGTTTCGAACTCATTATGTGCCTTAAATGAAAAATCATGTTCTTACTTGACCTTAGGGAATAAGAGAACATTAGTTTTGTCATTTGATGAGTTCTTGAACAAGTGTGGGGGTGTGTGTGCAGAATGGTTAAAAAAAATGTATATATGATGTTCTTTTTGTAAAAAAATAATAATAATAAAAAATTCAATAAAAAATATCAATAAAAAAAATGTAAAAAGAATAGGGTCAACAAGGTAATAAAGGAAAGAAAAAGAATATGTAAAGGAAATTTGTATTAGGTGGAGTTGGGATGAACTTTCATACTTGTTAATTGAACTCAGCTCTCATGCTCTTTTATTCTCTGGTATTTAACTTGTCATATCCATATTACCTCCTCCTTTACCTTGACCCTATTACAACCTTGAATAAAGTCCTCATGATTTGTGTGTGCATGTGTTCTGAGTAGTGGAGAAGTAGAAGATAAGCAAGCTTATGGTAGTGCAATTTTCATGGGTTGAATTGAGTGAAATACCTACCTTTTAAACACTTGAGGGATTGAGAGTGAATATTGTGAAAATCTATCATTCTTGACTCATGCTTTTCAATTGAAATATCATTGCTTGTTGATTTGAGATGTAAAGATATGTCACCTCATGAATGTTTTGATTACTTGAATGATTAATTACTCTTCATTTTTAAATATTATTAGAAATTGAGTCTTTTAGAGCGTTTAACTTTTGAGTCTGTTTCGTTTTTTTTAGTTTTGGTCTTGTGTTTTGCCCAGGAGTGCAAAAAGCTAAGTGTGGGGGAATTTGATGATCACATATTTGATACATTAATAAGCCTTCATTTTTAGTCATTTACACTCTCTATGTACTTAATTGATTGAGTTTTATTATGTTTTGTAAGTTTGGACTCAAATTGGACTTAATTGAATTTTTCAGCATAATTTACGTCTTACATTGTTTCTGTATTTGGGCTATATCTTGGGATGTAGGTGGTCAAATAAGGTGAATCTGATGGCATTTTAAAGATAAGAGAGAGTTCTATAACTTTTATGAAGACCTTAAAGGCCCAATCATACGAGTAGATAACTCAAATTGGGGTTGAAGCAAGAACTAGAGTGTTGTTCTTGATAGCTTGACCTATGTATACTATTTATGATATATTTCGGGATAGAAGTTGTTAAATGAGCTGAAATTTGGATGCTAAATAGGTAAGATCTATATCTACAACTTTCATGTTGAACACTTTTCCAGAATCGGACTCCTTGAAGGTGATATTGGGCTTGGAAGTCAGAATAGAGGAGCTGTGACTGGGCCTGAGCAGTGTGTAGTAATTTGAACGTATCTAGAGTTATAGAAATGATATTAGACTCAAACTAAATCCATTTGAAATCTAAGATCTAGGCCTACAACTTTCATGAAGACCACTTGGTTCAAAAATGACGAATGCAATAACTTCAGGGCTGCATGATTTCAGAGACAAGGAATCTCTATAATTTTTCACTCACCAAAAGTCTTTTGGCATTTTCCACTCATTTTCCACTCATCCACCCACTAATGACTCACCCCCCTTGTCATTTTGTATCTTTAATCTTCTATAAAAGGGGGCCTTGGTAGATCATTGAGTGTGTTAGGTGTTAGGTACTAAAATGATGTTAGTTTTTTACTAGATTTTCTTGTAGTAACTTTTCTTTGTTCTAAATTAAAGTCATGTTCTTCTTCTTCTTCTTCTCTCTTTCTTTCTTCTTATCTATGAGTAACTAAGTTTCATTTTACTTGGGTGAAGGGGTGAAGCTCTTGGTAATGAAATAAGGTTAGATTAATTTCTCTCTTGTGCTTAAATGATATATTTTCAAGCGGTCATTATACGTATTGTATTTTGTTTCCAATTAATTTAGAAACCCACCTTGTAAAGTGGAGTTCTTGATTTGTTGTAGACAAGAGATTGGCACAATGAATGCTTTAACCCATTTACAAGTGGTGGTGTTAGAAACTCTCCTTATAAAGTGGAATTCTTGATTTGTTGTAGACAAAATATTGGTACAATGAATGCTTTAACCCATTTATAAGTGGTGGTAATATTTTTCGGAAACATAATATAAATACGTATATTATTTTAAATGGACTTTTAACATTGTATTTTCTGATTGGAACCTCCATGTTGCGAGGATTCTAATTGAGTTATAAAAGGAATTAATCTTACCTTTACTTTATTTACCAAGAGTGGATCTTTTAACCCAAGTAAATAATTTTTACCATAGTAACAAAATATTTACTTCACCTTAATTAATCTTCATCAATTCCCTGTGGATCGACCTCGGACTCCCGAGAAATTTATTACTTGAGACAACCTGCACTTGGGTTCACAATGCAACAATTAATCCCACATTAAGTTTGTAGACTTGTTTGAAACTAAAAATTGTGCATCACTCAACCCACTCTCTTAATCTTTTTTAATTTTATCCATCCACATCTCTTGAAGTAAAACCCCATACTAAGACATTTTGTTGTTGTGGGTTCTTTCAAAATCATCTTATTTTCAAAACTCTAAATGTTGATGTTTGTGTGTTGTTTTGTTTTAAGGATCTTCTTGGAAGGAGAAGCTTTTTCAAGAGGACTTACAAGGAGCTAGGAGGCTACACCTAAGGTAAGAGGGAGATTAACCTCATCAATCATACTATGATGGTAAGGAATGAATGGTTGTGTTGGGAATGAAGAGTCCACGTGAGGATTCATCCACTTGATTGCGTGATTTTGATTTATGTTTTGTTTGATTTGGTATGATTATATGATGTTGATGTATGCAAATATGATTTTGATGACTTAATGGATATTGTGTGATTTTGATAGTAAGCATGAATTTAATTGATTGTGATGATTTAAGTAAGTAGCATACTATGATTGTGTTGAGAAAGAATAATTTATTTAGTTTTCTTTGACCCTTGAGGCTCACGGCCACTTTGGCCTAAGAAGAGATATCTATGAGAAAAATATTTGGTTATCAAGGACTTAGGTGATTAGGTGATAAAGACATGATCTATAAGGTTATAAGTTAAATGAGAGAAGAAACAAAACTTTTACCATTGAAAAGAAATTGATTTTGGTCATGATACTTGATAATTAGAAGTAAGAGTGAATTGGAGACCTAAATTATTTGATAATAAAGTGGAAGAGTAATTAGGATGGAAAGAATTTTATTTAGAAGTTGAATAATGGAAGTTTTAGAAAGAATGTTAGGAAATATCATGTAGGTGATTTGGAAGACAGATTAGGGTTTAAGGATTTATAAGTAAGATTGAAGATAATTATAATGTCACGATTTGAGGAGTAATAACTTTTGAATGTACCAATGGAAACAATTTGGGAGACAATGGGGATAATAGAAAGTGACTTATTAGTAGTGGATCTAGATGATATGTTAACCGATGAATTTAATTAAGAATTTATAAGATAAAGATGGAAAAGAACAAATTTTATTATTTAGCAAAAAAGTGACTTTCGGTTTTGAGAGGAAAAAAAACAAGCTTGAGAAAGAACTAGAGAAAATTTGAAAGACTTAGATGAAAAAGAAAGGAATGGTGAGGTAAGGACATTGTAGTTTCTTTTTTTTAGGTTTTGATAAATGATATGAGGATAAGTTATCCAAGCAACCGAGTTAGAAGCAGCTAGTGATTTGGATTAATTTCTATCTTCATTCTTGAGAGCATGATAATTAAAGACTAAAGAAGACAAAATGTTTCTATATACTAGAGAAATTTGTGAAAATGCTCCATGTGACTTGATAGTAATGATTCTTGAATTTGTACAACTGAAATCCTTTGTGATTGCATGCATTAACATTGTGTCTTGGGCCGACGTACTAGACCCAAGTGGATTATGAATTTGACATTGTGCCTTGAGCTGACGTACTGGACCCAAGTGGATTATGAATTTGACATTGTGCCTTGGGCTAACGTATTGGACCCAAGTGGATTATAGTTTTAGCTTTGTGCTTTTGGGCCGAAGTGCTGGACCTGCGTGGATCATTGGTATTATGTAATTGTATGGGCGGCTATATAATATCATTGATACTAATGGTATTGGACAATCGTATGAGCAGTTGCCTTAATATTGTTGGGAATGGTACAATGGTGGTTTGTTTTCTTTGAGCATGCACTTGAGCATTAGACTATCGGCTTGTGATGCCTAAGAGTGAGCGAGAATTTGGATAAGTGTGATCCCGAATGGATCTCAGGGTGCGTCAAGGCGAGATGATCCACCCAGTGACCACTGTCACATTGTATACCTCTGGCCGTAGAAAACTGTTGCAACGCACGACGAGGACTCGACAAGCATTATCCTTTTCATGATCCAGCGTAGGCTGTCTTTTGAGGGGGGACAGATATTCTGGAATGCTCATATCCGAAACTTAACTCCATGGAGTAGGAATTGGTTGCATTGTGTATAAGGATGGTTAACATACACATCATGCATATGCATAGTCAGCATATCTGTTTTTGTGACATGATCCATACATATATATAAGTCTTGATGTATATTGTTGATTTACTTATCAGTTGATAACATGATTATGTTTATTATTCTATGAATATTCCTGTATTGACATGATTATATCTACTATTACTTGATGTTGTTGTGTATGAAAGGCACTACTGCCTTTCATTGTGTTTCTTGCTACCATGATGGTATTGATGTAGGGGATCTCACCTCTTCTACTGTATTATTCTGTCTACTTCTTTTTTTTATATATTTATATTGGGAAAGATTGTGATGGTGGCAAGGCAAGACCTGCGAGGTTTCACTAGGCTATGGTTCCATGGAGGCACCGGAGCATAGAGTGTTTAGTAGGACACGGGGCACGTTCGGTATGACGGTGTCACTGTGAGTTAGAGTAGGACTAGGCATGAGGGGGTCACATTTACTATGGACGCAGATGTTCACTTGGAGTTCTACATTCCCTTGGGGAGTTGTGGGATGATCAGAGAGCTTCCTATAAGCAGGGTTTAGGGGAGTCGACTGCTCGGACTCCTGTCCGTAGTGATATGCCCTAACTGGGGGCTTTGTCTATTGGGGATCCCAAAAGGGATTTGGACCAAGATCGGGTGCCAGAGCCCGTTCTTTAGGTGTTTGGTCTTGGACAAGGCTTAATTTTCATTTAGTAGTTATATGTATAGGTATGATTATTTTGGAGTACTTAAGTTTTATGTTTTGGAACATGATGTAATGTAATAATGGATATAACAAACTTCATTTTATGAAAAGTCTATTTTATGGTTCTTATGTTTTGTGTTTCTAAAATTTGACCAGTTTATGTTATCCATGAAAAGAAGCTTTTGAAACTAATATTTTATACCATTAACTTTTATAACTTGAGTAAAGAATTTTAAAGAAGTCGGTCTTAAATGTAATGCCTCCCGGAGGGGGGTGTTACACTAGGTGGTATCAGAGCAGTTCATCCTGTTGAGTCGGGGTATTGATTGGCTATGCTGGGCAGGTAGAAATTCCTGCATATGTGTATTGTGCATTTCCTTGTCTCTTGTTTAATATGTTAAAAGAAGATTGCATAGTTTGCTTAGGTTAGATGTTAGTAGTTACCATTACAGAGTTTAGGAAGACCAACCCTCCATCATTCCAAGGAGAGTATGATCCAACTAAGGCGGAGGGATGGTTGAGAGAGTTGGAGAAGATCTTTACAGTGATGAGATGCACTGATGACCAGAAGGTGCCTTTTGCTTCCTTCATGTTGCAAGGGGAAGCTAAATATTGGTGGAATGACGTGAGAAAGATAAAGGAAGTAGCTGGAATACAAATAAATTGGGAAATATTTAAGATGGCTTTTGTAACACCCTCCTTAGGGCATCACATTTCTGACTCCTGACTCATAATCTGAAAAGAAGTTTACACAAAGTTTGAGTTATAAAAGATGGGTTTCAAAATTTCTTCTTTACTGAAATGTAAATTTACTGAAAATATTAGGTAATATTGAAAAATCATATTTCAACTATTCATTATGCAATATTGACACCAATTAATATCACAATTTAAAGAGAAATATAAAATTAACAGACTTATTTTTTTTAACAGTAGCAAACCCCATGACGAGTCCTACTTAATAGCATGGTACAACACTAACATTAAATCTTAACATACTCGTTCCTTCTCTTGTATTAACTTGATGCATTAGAACTTTACTCCTTGTCTACCTGGCACATCTTCGAACTTGAGACAACCACTTTTCAATGTTTCCATCAATCTCTGAGTATCTACCACTCGTTATGTCTAAGACAACTCATTTCTTCTACTGTATAATTTTAACAATACAGACAAAGCAAAACAATATAACAAAGAGGTGAGATCACTTACACCAATACCAACATGGTAGTACAGAGATAACATAAACAGCAATATCATACAGATAGATCATACCATAATCATGCTATCAGCATTAATCAACTATCATCATCTAATCATTTATCAGTTCAATCATCATCCAAGTACTCAAAACAATTGTCATAACCAATATTCCTCAATTAATATATCTCACAAATATAAATGCTCAAATTTATGCATATGCACAAAGACTCAGTTTATCAAAAACAACTCCATGGAGGTTTTCACAATTTCGAGAAGAATGCTCTGGTTAATTGTCAGCCTTAGCCCAAAGACAATCTCCCAGTCGTTGAAAAGAATCATGTTCTTGTCGGGTATCGTCAATATGTTGCAACGGACTGCATTGCCAAGTGGCATAGGGTACTCGCCAACTGTCCACTGGTCGACCGCCGCGCCTCGACGCCCCCAAAATCCAATATAGACCTCACTATCAATTCTCATTCCCTCTTCAACCACAACGGCCATAATAGCTATTAGCTATATTTTATACAATGCACGAATATATCAGTGCAAGTCCAACCCCAAAGGGCCAAATCTTTTCAATTTCATTTGTTCAATGTAATCATATGCTTCAACGCATATTTTTCCAATGCACGTATAATGTACTAAATCCAATCACAGACATATCTTTCCAATGCATGTATAATGCATCAAATGTCAATCACAGACAAAACATGTCATTTTCTCACACAGCATCCATATACTGGTTCTACAGTATTTATACTGTATTTTCAATAGGAAAATCATATTATCACATTTTCATAGTTATAAAACTCTTTCGTCATGTTTTCACAAAATTGCGCAACATTTCCATTTCATTTTCACAATTCCAAAACGTTTCTGTTACGTTTTCACAATACTGCAACTCTTCTGTTGCACCTTTAAATCACGTATTAAATTTTTCAATATTTTTCTCAATCGCATAAAAATATACATTTCTCAAATCGTGTAAAAATATTTTACTGTATTTCCAAACACTTAGAAATATTTTATTGTATTTCAAACCACATACTTTAAAAATTACGTTTTTAAGATACGTAAATAATTTTTTTCACCATAATTCCATTACAGAAAATATTTCTCATTTCTTCAAAAATTCCATTTCCACTTTTCTCAAAATAATATGACTTTATACTTTATTTGACATATTTTCTTTACTCAAGAAAATCTTTTTCCACATTTCTTTACTTAAGAAATCATTTTTCAAAATATAATTCACAAAATCACTTTTCCATTGATATAAATCAACGTTTCAAAAACTTAACATTTTCTAACGTACTTCAAAACTCAAAAATAAATTATACGTTAGTAAATTTTCAAAATACCATTATATTCTCCATTTTTCCTAAATCATTTCCAAATCAACCTTCCTCAAAATAATATAACTTTATACTTCATTTAATATATCTTCTTATTCAAGAAAATCCTTTTTCACAGTATATTTCACAAATTCACAATTCCATTGAATTAAATAAATGTTTCTAACTTTAAAAATTACTAACGCTTTCCAAAATCCAACGGATGAGTTACACGTTAGAAAATACCAAATCACTGTTGTATTCTTCATTTTTTTAAAATCAATTTTAACAAAAATAAATTCTTTTTAAAACAAATTGAGGCTCACTTGCAACCTCTCTTTTCCATTTACATAAAAATTCATTTCTCAAGTGCTAAAATACTCTGATTCCCTTTTCAAATTCCTTGTATTAAATTAATTATATTTTCACTTGGAAAATCACTTTGTTTCATCAAAATCAATGCATTATAAGCCTTCGAAAACGTGGACATGACTATTGAAAATTATCAAAATATTTTTCCTTCTAAATTGATATGATTTTACACAAACAAAACCATTAAAATTTTATTTTCAAAACAAAATACCGATGGTTATAAAAACTAAACTTATTTGTTCAAATCCTTTTTCACTTTCTTTACAAATCCTTTTTCACTTTCTTTGCAAATCCTTGTTCACTTTCTTTGCAAATCCTTAAAATCAATGTTTGTCTATTTCATTCAAAACTCATATTTAGAAAAACACTTAGGATCTTTTTACACAAAATAAATTAATAAAAATTCCTCAAAGACCGTATTCTTGTTTTCTTGAAAAATAAACCTTTTGTTTATTTTTCATACTCTTCAAATTATCCATTTTCATTTTTCATGAAAATATTAATTTGCGAACACCTATTTTGAGGTGTCTTGGCTGAAATTCTCATTGTTCTAGAGACCCAAAAATCAATTCCCTTGTTCTTGAAAAATTTCAACATGAATCCTAATCAAGGGCATCAAAAACCGAACCCTCTCCTTTGGCTATTGGAGCCAAAAATTGAATTCCTTTTCATCACCACATCATGATATACATATATATATATATTTCATCATAAATACTATAAGCATGCCATATACTTATCATGCATAATATAAGCATATCATCAAAGCCATAAAATCATGCAAAGCATATCAAGCATAAGCAAATAAATCAAAGCTCATAAACACACATAAATTATTACATGACCATGGATTAGAATCCTCATATGGATTCACCATCCATCAAATATAAGACCATCTCTCACCACCATACTTGGTTGGTGAGATGGATCTCCCTCTTACCTCTTGAAGACAAGCTTTTCAAGTTCTCCTCCTTCTCCTTAATTTTCGTGTGGCTCACAACAATTCCTAACAATTCTAAAATAATTAGTAAAATCACAAACAAAGCTTAATAATAACAAACCATGGAACAAACATGGCTTAGAAAATCATAAACATGAATTTAAACCATAGAAATCAAAGTTTACCTCCAAGGAAGTAAGCTAAAAGTGGGATTTTGAAGCACTTAGAGTGTGATTTTGGGAAAACTTTCTAAATGGAAAGTGATTAGAATGTTGTTTAGCTTTAGGAAATGATGTGAGTGAAAATTATAGGTGAGTGATAGTATATTTGGTGGTGGAGGCCGAACCAAATGGAGAGAAAAGAAAGAAAAATGGTGCTTTGGTTCTTGGAATTTTTGAGAGGAAAAGATGAATGCTTTTTTATGTGAGAGAAAAATGAAATTGTGAGAGTAAAGTTAAATGTGCTGCTATCGTGGGATTCATGGAGACTTAAGTGATATACTTGACTCAAAATATCACCAATTGGATGCACATGGATGTGCACATGGCTTATGTCATCCACTTGACTTGCATGGCTTTATTGGATTGTTCAAGAATCATGTAGAATTCTCCTCCAAGCTGCTGAAAAACCGTGGGACTCCTTGAGTGTTTAGGGAATTAATTGTTTTCAATTTACACCTAATTGCATGCTAATTAATTAAGTAATTAGTTAGGTTAAATTTCCTAATCAATCTTAATTAACATTCTAACTATATAACTAATTAATTAAACATATTATTTCATATATTATAACCTCTAATTAAAATTAGAATATTTAATTAAGAATTAAATTATAACAATTTAACATTTAATTTAGTTTACTTAGCTTGTTAATTAGGTCATTAGATTAACCAAATTAGGATTAATTAGTTACTAATCAAATTCAAGCTACTATTGTTGACTTCATCTTTTTCTTTGGCTTAAAAAGCCTATTCAAAGTTGTCTCCCCTCTCCCTTGCATCTCCAAACCGCCCCCCCTTCCATGCTTCATAAAATGTGACAAATTTCATAGCCATCATCCTAAGCCATCCTAACCCTTGATTAAAAGAATGGTTTGGATTAAAATAGCTATTAGGTTTAGGTTATAGATGGAAGACTTTATTTGAGCCATTGGATCATTTTTGGCTTGCAATCCTAACCATTGAATGTGTCTCCAAAATGAAGGGCCAAGATTACACCTTTAAACTTTACATCCAAGGGTCTAAAATGGTTGTAGTCATTTTTGATGACCAATTCTCCACCATTGATCTAAATCTAAATCCAATGGTCATTAATGATCCATCTCCACCATTGATTAAACCTACATCCAAGGGTTGATAATGCTCATAGCCATTTATAAGACTAAATCTCTACCCTTGATTTAATTTCCATCCAACGGTTATAATTGATCATATTCACTTTTAAGATCAAATCTCCACCGTTGATTAAATCAAGATTAAATCTCCAACGGTGATTAAATCGATGGTGGATATCCAAACCACCAATGTTGACTTAACAGTATAGAATTTTATTTTTATCTGTTATAACCCCACGAAAGAATATATTTACTGTATTTTTATCATCCGATAATTAAATACAAGTACAAAAATCTGATAAAAGAAATTTTCTAAAAGCTGTTTCCAGATTCAGGTTTAGTAAGATCCCCTGACTCCGTCTAAACAGTACAAATTTTTCTATCCGTAGAATATTTTTTCACTTTGCGGGACCCACCTGGGCCCACATAGGACCACCTGGGTTCACATACAGTAAAAAAATTCATAATCATCCACAAAAATCATAAATATTAGAAAACACACAAATATCAAATCAGATCACGTAAAATAATTAAAACCTAATGGTAAAAATTAAATTACGTAAAGTTTTTCTCGGCCCAAAATTTTTTTATTTTCCTGACTAGGAGTAAATCACTCAAAACGATCAAATACGCTGACGGAATAATCAAAATAATTTTACAGTATCTAGAAATTACTAAACAGTAAAATTCTATTAACTGTCAAAATTACTGTTTAAGAGATAGAAAATTTTGGGGTGTTACAGCTTTCATGGATAAATACTTTCCAAGGAACCTGCAAAAAGCAAAAGAGTTGGAATTTTTGAAGTTTGAGCAAGGAAACATGATAGTAGGATAATATGTGGTGATATTTGAGGAGTTGTCAAAGTTTTCTTCGTACTTTCGACATAATTCAGATGAGAGCTGGAAGTGTGTAAAGTTTGAGTCCGGATTAAGGGATAAGGTTATGAAGATGGTGAGGCCTCTTGAGATTAGAGATTTCCATACTCTAGTGAATAAATGCAAAATAATAGAGTCGGATAGCTCGAGACCAGCACCGCTAAAGCCACAATAGGAGCAGAAGCCTCAAGGCTTTCAGAAAAGAAAGAAGAAAAAAGAGGACTCTAAGAAGAAGTTCTCCAAGTTCATGAACCAACAAGGAAAAGGGAAACAACTCTAGATAGAAGATGAAGGACCTCAGTGTCCAAAATGTGAGGGGTACCATGATGACAGAGCTTGCAAGATTGATCAGATGGAGTACCTTAATTATGGCAAGAAAAGACACTATGCCAAGAACTATCTCCAGAGATAAGAAAGAGTAACTCCCAGACCCCTGACCCAAGGAAGAGTTTTCGCTTTGAGTGGCAAGGAAGCAACCCAATCTCCTGATCTAATACAGGATAAGTGCATTGTTAAAAATACACTTTTAACTGTATTGTATCATTCTAGAGCTTCTCACTCTTTCATTTCTTATGATTGTGTGAGGATGTTGGATTTTCTTATTTCTGACCTCCCATATAACTTGATAGTTTCTATTCCTACAAGAAAATCTATAACAACTTCCAAAATATATCTAAATTATGGTGTAATTGTTGAAGATAGAAACTTCCTGGTAGATCTAATATGCTTACCCCTTGTTGCTTTAGACATTATTTTGGGCATGGACTAGTTGTTAGTAAACCATATTATTTTGAACTAGTCAGATAAAACCTTACTGTTTATGTCTGACCTTCCTTCTACAAACACCTCTTTTGAGTTAATGTATCTAAGTGTCAATCAAGTGGTCAACCACCTAGTAAAAGGAGCTCAAGGTTATGTTCTCCTATTTTCGTTGAATTTTGAAAAGGAACAGAGTTTAGAGAGCATACCTATTGTGAGAGAGTACTTGAAGGTTTTCCCAAATGAAGTGAGTGAACTACCACCTGAGAGAGAGAGATTGAGTTTATTATAGACCTAGTGCCAGGAACAGGGCCTTTCTCCATAGCACCCTATAAGATGTCTCCTATAGAACTCTTTGAGCTTAAGAAACTGATAGAAGAGCTATTGGATAAAAAATTTATTCAACCTAGTATCTCACCTTAGGGAGCCCCTGTGCTCTTAGTGAAGAAGAAGGATGGCAGCATAAGATTATGTGTGGATATAGATAATTGAATAAGGTCACAATTAAGAATAAATACCTACTACCCAGTATAGATGATTTAATGGACTAATTAAGAGGAGCTGTAGTGTTTTCAAATATTGACTTAAGGTCAGGATACCATCAAATCAGAGTCAGAGAAGAAGATATTCCTAAGACTGCCTTTAGGACCAGGTATAGGCACTATGAGTACCTTATAATGTCCTTTAGTCTGACAAATGCACCTGCCATTTTTAAGGATTATATGAACAAGATTTTTAGACCATACCTTGATAAATTGTGGTTGTCTTTATAGATGACATTCTCACTTATTCAAAGACAATTGAGGAACATGAGGAACATCTTAGGGTGGTTCTAGAAATCTTAAAGGAAAAGAAATTGTTTATCAAGTTTTCAAAATGTGAGTTTTTGTTGAAAGAGGTGCAGTTTTTGGGGCATGTTATCTCTAGAGTGGGGATATCTATAGACCCCAGTAAGATAGAGGCAGTGTTGCGATGGGAGAGACCTACCACCGTAACTGAGATTAAGAGTTTCTTGTGTTTAGCTGGGTATTATAGAAGATTCATAAAGGGATTCTCCCAGATAGCTTTGCCTTTAACTAGGTTAACTAGGAAGGGCAGCACTTTTGAGTGGACCCAGAAATGTGAAAATACCTTTGAAGAGTTGAAAGAGAAATTGACCACCACACCTGTGCTAGTAATTCCAAACTTATAAGAAAACTTTGAGGTTTATTGTGATGCGTTGAAAAATGGGTTAGGTTGTGTCTTGATGCAAAACGGACGAGTAGTTGCTTATGCTTCTAGGTAGCTAAGACCCCATAAAGAAAACTATCTAACCCATGACTTGGAATAAGTGGCAGTTGTGTTTGGTTTGAAGATTTGGAGGCATTATCTGTTTGGGGTCAAGTTTGAGGTCTTTAGTGATCATAAAAGTTTGAAATACCTGTTTGATAAAAAAGAGTTGAATATAAGATAAAGGAGGTGGATGGAGTTTCTAAAAGATTATGACTTTGAATTAAAGTATCATCCGGGAAAGGCCAATGTGGTGGCTGATGCACTTAGCAGAAAACTTCTGCATGCATCCCGAATGATGGTACAAGAGATGGAGCTCCTTGAGAACTTCAAAAATTTGGGCCTGGCAATGACTGTGTTACCACATGGTCTTTGTTTGTAGAGATTAGAGATTCAGAATGATTTGAGGGCTCAAATTAAAGAAGCTCAAGAGGATGTTAAAGCTTTAAAGCTAATAGATGAACAGATACAATTAGGAAATAAAAAGGATTTCAAGAGGGCTTATGATGGGACACTTATGTTTTGAGATAGACTTTGTGTTCCAAGAGAAAATGAAATTAAAGAGAAGATTTTAGAGGAAGCCTATAGAAGCAGATACACCATCCATCTTGGAGTCATAAAGATGTATCAAGACCTCAAAAAGATGTTTTGGTGGCCAAACCTAAAAGGATATATAGCTGATTTTGTGTCCAAATGCTTAGTTTATGAAAGGTAAAAATAGAACACCAAAGATCTTCAGGACTTCTTCAATCCTTGGAAAATCCTGAGTGGAAATGAGAAAGTATATCAATGGATTTTGTGATGGGATTGGCAAGGACATAGTCAGGCCATGATGCCATATAGGTTATAGTGGACAGATTGACAAAATATACACATTTTTTAGCCATAAAGGCTAATTGGCCATTAAATAGATTAGCCCAATTGTATCTCTAAGATATTGTCAGATTGTATGGAATCTTCTTTGGTATAATATCAGATAGAGTTCCTAGATTCACCTCTAGATTTTGGGGAGCCTTGCTAAAAGCTTTTGGCACAAGTTGAGGTTTAGCACAGCCTACCATCCAAAGATAGATGGCCAAACTGAGAGAACTATCCAAACTTTAGAAGATATGCTGAGGGCATGTATGCTAGACCAATAGGGAAGTTGGGATAGGTTTTTACCCCTAATAGAATTTTCCTATAGCAACAGTTATCATACCAACATAGGAATGACACCCTATGAGGTCTTGTATGACAGAAAATGTAGATCACCCTTATGTTGGTATGAAGCAAGGGAACAAACTATCCTAGGACCAGACTTAGTACAGAAAACCACAGAGTAGATCAAAATGATCTGGGATAAGATGTTAACAGCCCAAAGTAGGCAAAAAAGTTATGTAGATAACAGAAGAAAACCTTTGGAATTTAATGAAGGAGAACATATGTTCCTCAGAGTCACTCCTACTATGGGAGTTGGTAGGGCTATCAAAACCAAAAAGTTGAGCCCTCAATTTCTTGGTCCCTTCCAGATCTTGAAAAGAGTCGAACCTATTACTACCAAATAACCTTGTCCCCCAGTTTGTCAAACCTCTATGATGTTTTCCATGTTTTCCAATTTCGAAAGTATAATCTAAATCCTTCACACATTTTGGAAAATAAATCAATATAGTTAAAAGATGATTTAACTTATGTGGTTAAACCTATAAGGATCATGGATAGGGTGATGAAAGAACTCAAAAGGAAACAAACTCCTTTGGTAAAAGTGTTATGGGAAAGAGGTGACTCGGAAGATGTCACATGGGAACTTGAATCCCACATGATGAAAGATTATCCGGAGCTTTTTGAATGAGGTCAGCAAATTTTGAGGATAAAATTTATAAAAAAAAGGGGGGGATAATTGTAATATTCTTTCCAACCCAACGTACTTAATCAAGGTTATAGAAGCTCAATAACACTAATATAGGACATTAGTTTTCTGGTAACTAGCTGGAGTTGTTTGAGCATAAATCTATAACACCGAATATGAGAATTAGTTCCTATAAAATTTGGACTTTTGTGAAAATGGTTGAGAAAATAGAAATAAATAAGGAAGATTTATTTATAAGTGATGAACAATTAAAATGGATATCAGAAAGCTTCTTCATTCAATTTCATAGGTTTAATTTAACCTAGGAAATAATAATGAAGCTTAGAGACTGATATTGCAGTATAAGAAAAGTGGTGGAATAGTAATATAGAAAAATAGTATGAAATCCTAGAATTTTCTATGATGCCTATGAAGGTTAGAAAATTCATTTCTGAAAGATTAAAGTGCTCCTAGTAGATATGAGATTTCCAGATTGATTTCTTTTTGAAACTCATCTCATGTTCTTTACTGTTGCTTTCTACCAACTCTTATCATAGTGTTGACTTTTGTCATTGCTTCTCCATCATTCTTTCCCACTCTCTCACGTTTCCCTTTCTCATTTTCCTCACTCTCTTGTTCTCACACCATCAAAGGAAGGAGGAAACCAAAGCAAGAAGAACAAGAATCAAAAGGGGAAAAAGAAGGAAGAGGAAGGGGGAAGGAAGGATAAAGGGAAGAAGAAAGTGACTTGGTGTAGTATGGATTGTGATTAAAAATTAAGATCAAAATAAGTTGTTAAGTTTCACCAAAAATATAAAAACCTTATAACCAGTTATAGTTAATAAGGGTCGATCCACAGAGAACCAATTCAATTGACACTATAAATTGATTCCTAATTTAAACTCTAAAGAACAATAAACAGTAAAATGGGGTTTTGTTTATTAAAACTAATAAAAGAAATTAAATTTAAAGCAACAACAATAAACACGATTTGAATTACCAATTAAGAGATATTGGTTAAGAGATGGAATCCACCACTATATTTATATGATAATGCTAACCTACATATCCTTTATACCAACATAGTCAATTATGTTCTTATGTGATTGTGAGATTAATTCTTTGTTTTCCTTAATTTAGCAACCGCTCAAATCAAGCCCTAATCATTAGTTAATTGTAAAGCAATCGTTCTTACACCTACCTAATGATTGCATTAAGATTTAGAAAACCAATCATACATCGGGATTGAATTACTTAGATCATAAATCTCACTAGTTCTACTACCACAACCGCGCATAACAATCCTAGTTTTACCACTTTTGAAAATAGCAAAGAGTATAAAAACTTTTATACCGAATTAAGAACATAAACATATGAATAAAAACATAATTGTATTAAAATAGAGAACTATGTAGGATTCACATGATCAAAACTAGGGTTTCATCTTCCCTTAACTAAATAACAACTTAGTCACATATGGCAAATTCAGAGTCAAAAGAAAAATAAAAGAAAGACATCGTCATGAATACAAATTTTAAAGAAAACTAAAGATTAAACTAGTTTTCAATAAAGAAAACTAAAGATTAAACTAGTTTTCAATAAAGAAAACTAAAGATTAAACTAGTTTTCAATGATCAAGGTTGATGGATCTCTGATGGCTCGAACCCGAACCTCAATCTTTAATCGAATCTCTCTCTCTCTCTTGTTCTTCCTATTATCCTCAATTCCTTAGTAGCTTCCAGCCCAAACTCTCTCTTTTTTAACCTTAAGTAATCTTATTTATAACTTTGGATACCTAGCTCCTCATCCAAATTCAAAACTAATTTCATGATACATAGACACGGGCTGTGTCTGGTTACACCCCCCCCCCCCCGTGTTTGAGTCTGCCAGCATAAGTTCCATAGAATTGGAAGCTAGAGAGGAACATGGCCTACCCCATGTCTTAAGACACGGGCAGTGACTTTGGCCATACTCAAAACTGGATCCAATTTGTGATGCTAGAGAAGGACACGACCTCCTTTGTGTCTAGGGACACGAGCCGTGTCACTTAATTTCTTCATATTCAACCCTGATTCTTCACATATTATTTCTCCCTTTACTTCTAAGGGTGATGTTGATCTCCTTGAGTCTTTAGCTCTCTACGAAAGTGGATAGCAAGCTTAGTTTGATGCTAATGGACTTTGTCACTCAAAAATCTTTTGAAAAACACAATGCAATTATGAGTGCTTATAAACACACCTAAGCATAATTTCACAATAAGGATCCAATTAATCTTCATATCTAGAAACTTAGCTAAAAGTTAAAAATTTAGCATATATGGAGTCCAATTAGATCAAAGACAAGACATTTAAGATATAGAAATAATTAATAAATTATGACTTTAAGTTAAGGTAGGGGGTTTTCTTTACCTTTTCTATTCTTCCTTTGTTTTCCAAGGTTTTGGAAAATTGTGGTTTGGATGTTGATTTTTAAATGATAAAGATGATTGTGTGCTAATTATGATTTAGGAACTTAATTCCTTGGTTTAATTCATGATGAGTTTTAACATTTGAAAAAAATAGGTTTCATACCCATATTGAGATTTGTTGTTTTATGAGTGATTTGGATGCATATTTATGTTGGTTTGATGTTGATGTTGATGTTTATTGGTTTAATTTGGGTTAGAATGGCTTAAAAGCTCTACTTTCTGCAAGATTCAAAGTGGTAATCAATTACCACGAGTTAGTAATCGATTACCAAGCTTCTGGAGTTAAGAAATGAGTTTCTGGGCAATTAGTAATCGATTACCAAGGCCTGGTAATTGATTACTAAGCTTTTGGATGTGTGGTAATCGATTACCACACCTTGTTAATGGATTACTAGGGTTCTGCCAAGCTGGTAATCGATTACTAAGGCCTGATAATCGATTACCAGGCCCCTAAATTGAGGCTTTTGGTCTGGAAATGATGGAAACAGAGTTCTTTACCCCATGTAACCTAAATACAAACCCTAAACCTTAAATTGAAAGATTATGATTCAATTAAATGTGATATGATTATGCATCTAAATAAATTTGAGAAATGATTTTTATGATGTTATTGCATCAAATGAGATTGAATTATGGATTTGATTATTAATGATAAGGAAAATCTTCATATGCATATGATTGCATGTTTGATGAATTGATGGACGAGATGAATGACTCAAAATGATATTTGATTTTCATGAGTAACCCATTATCTAGGATATCCTTAGTCCAAGGGTTAGACTTAGAAATGGTGGATGAGGATGGACATTCCCTTACCACCTAAGTAAATGAGGTTGAGGACGGATAATTCCCTCCCTCTTTACCTGAGCTCTCCCTAGATGAAATGTAATTGAGGACAAATAATTCCTTCTCTACTTGATGTGGAAATAAGTTTGTCCTAAATGGTTTAATATGTTAAGTTTTGATGATGACAAACACAAGACAAAAAGTACACTTTGCATATGTTCTTTGTTGCATCCTATATAGAGCATATCCATTAGTAATTGATAAATATCTTATTTGGATGTGTCTATAAAAGTCTTATATGCATGTTAAACTAACTAGAGTTATACATTTATGAATCATGCATATGAAGATATTGAATTATGAATTTAGACTAACTATGCTTGTTTAAGTGAGTAATACTTTGTAGGATAATCCAAGTACCAAGAGTGAGCATTGTAACAAGAAAGCAAAAGATCTCAATTAAGCTCAACACAAGGAGAATGTGAATGCCTATTTCATGAAGGTATTGATAACATCAAAGTCATGTCAAAGACCAAGTCCGAAGGAAGATTAAATGGTATAGCTTATAGGACTTGGGGTCTTTATGTAAAAAGCCTTATGGATATCTCAAATATGTTTTTACAAATAGTTTTCCTATGTTAAAATACCCAACAAACAAGTTTTGAAAAGTTATTTATGGTGGTAGTTTAAATTTATGAAAAATAGCCAAGTTTGAGTTTTGCAAAACTGACATTTGATCACTCTTTTGATCATATCTTTCAAAATAGTTTGAGTTTTGTTTTGAAACTTATTTCATTTGAAAATAGACTCAAATATCTTTCCAATGACTGGTCATTTACTTTAAACGGATAAAAAATGAAGAAGTTATGACCATTTAAAGTCAATTTTCGAAAGCAGAGTGGTTTATTCGAATAAAGGATATGTTATTCAAATAACACACCACAGAAATCATACCAGAACGAGTTTTTAAAGGTTTATTCGAATAACCAAAGGGTTATTTGAATAACATGACCCAAAAAACATTCCAAAACATGATTTTGAAGGTTTATTCGAATAATAGACTTGTTATTCGAATAAAGGCGTTAAGGAACGTAACTTTTGAAGGATTTATTCGAATAATACTTGGCTTATTCGAATAAACATGCCTAGAATCACGCAACGACTATTTTCAGAGGTTTTAATGCTGAAATAAATTATACCCAACAACTCTTTTTCTTATAATACTATAAATACATATTTTTGAGACATCTTTTAGTAACACTCATTTATCTAAAATAATTCTTTCTTGCTTTATTTTATGATAAATATTTTACCAAACTTCAGTGGTCTTTTTCACCAAAGTTTGAGATATCCTTAGAGAGCTTCATAGAGCTTCAATTTGTATTATTTGCTCTGAGTGAGAGTTTCTCTTCATCTATATTTTTGTTTTTCTGTATTGAGGGTGAGGTATCCTTCAAGATTTGTATAAGGGTGAGGTATCCCTTCAAGGTTTGTATAAGGGTGAGGTATCCCTACAGGCTGAGACTTTAGCATAAGGGTAGAGTTTCCCTGTGTGTGAAAAGTGCTCTTTTATGTAATGGTTGCAAGTACCTATTGAAGCTTGTATACATAGTGAAAAATCTCGGATTGTTTTCGAGGACTGGACGTTGACCATAAGTGGGTTAGTGGTCGAATCAAGATAAATATTGTGTCTGCTTCTCTCTTCTCAATCTCTTTATTTTATGTAATTTTATATTATTACACATTTATTTATTTGTTGTTCTTAAAAGTTTTTTTTCTTCATCTCACAATTTCTTTTCTTTTATTTAATAGCTTAAATATTTGTGTTTATTTTAAGAGCATTTGTGAAAAAGTTTTTATACCAAATTCATCCCCTCTCTTGGGTAATGGTTGCCATGACTAACAAGTGGTATCAGAGCTTTGTGCTCTGGTGAAAGTTTAACCGCTTAGAGTTAAAGATCCTTGTTTATTAGCAACCTTGAAAGTTTTTTTTTTAAATGAAAAGTTTTGAAATTGATAAACCACCATTCTTTGATGGTGTGCATTTTGTTTATTAGAAAGCTAGAATAGAGTTTTATATTCAATCTATTGATTTAGATTTGTGGGATGTTGTGCTAAATGGATTTATTTACAAACCAAAACAAACTTGGAATACCTTTGACAAGAAATGCTTTTCTTTGAATATTAGAGTTATGCAAATTTTGAGAAGTAATTTGAATGATGATACTTATTGTAAAGTTAAAAGTTGTTCTAGTGCCAAAGAAATTTTGGACACTCTTGATGCTATTTATCTTGCTAACAATGATTTTGTGCATAAAATTGTATATAAAAAGCAAGAAGAGCAAAAGTCATTGAAGGAAGCTTGTCATGAAAAATATTCTCAAAGAGATGCTCAAACTATTGAAGGGAGTCAAATGCCTCTTGGTGACGATGGTGCTCAATTTGAAGAAGAGGCAAAGCAAAATAAAATTGATGAGGAAGAAGGTGATTCCCTTCAAGAGCCAAGTGTGTTAGAAATTGAGACTACTTCCTATATGGCTAAAAAGGACTTTGAGGTAAATAATTCTAAACTATATTATAGTCCTTCGTATGATGAGTTGCAAAGTGCATATAATGAATTGTATGATGGTTTATTGAATTTAGAAAAGAAAAACTTATCGTGTTTAGAAAACATTTCCTTTATTGAAAATGAAATTGAAACTTTGAAAAATGAGTATGCCTTTCTTGATGAGGAAATGTCTTTAAAATTTAAAACCTAAACTTCTTGTGAAAAGTGCAGTGATTTAGAAAATCGAGTTGAGGACTTATATTCTAAATTTACCAAAGCTAATGATTGTAATTGCTTAAATTCTATTCTTGTTAATGAGAATAAAATTAGTGTTATTCCATATGAAAATTCAAGCAAGACTTATGGCAAAAATAATTTAGAATATAAAAATAACAAAAAGCTTAAGTTTTTCAAAAATGATATTCAAATGATTAAGCCATCATTAAATTCAATTGTTTATAATTTTTGTAGTCATCTAGGACATATTTATCATTTATGCAATTATAGAAGAAATCTTTATTTGAGAAATTGTATGGTATAGGTTCCTAAAAATCCTAAAGGCCCTAATACTAACATTCAAGGACCCAAAATGAAGTGGGAACCAAAATATCCTCTTAGTATTTCAATTTTGCAGAATATTTCTCAAAAGGATGGACAAATTGGTCAAAAGAAAGAGGAGTCATCAAGGAAAATGCTTCCAAAGCCCAATGGTAGAAACTTTGGTCAAAGAAGGAAGATGACTTCAACCAAAGCTTCTCAAATACAAAATGTAGAGCTTGCAAAGTTCAAGACTTCAAAAGAGAAGCAATGGGTAAGAAAAAGCATTTCCTTGATTGCCAAAGTCAAGGTATCAAAAGTTTTTACCTCTTATGCACATTCACTTAAAAATGATAATAATGAATATGAGGTATATTCCTTCTAGGCCTTAGGTAGAGGATAGAATCATGTGTACTTGATAAAATTTGAATATTATGTTTAACACATAATTATGTTCATTCTTATTGTATCACAATTCATTAATTTATTATATATCTTAGTACATAAGGTTCTATAATGCTTAGGTATGTTTGCTATGCTTTAAAATTGTCTATATATCATGAAAGTAAGTATGTCATTAACTATGTGCTTAATGGTATTTAATTATTTAATTTATTATGCTCAATTTACATACTATGAAAATTAATCTTTATGAGAGCATAATAGATTAATTTTTGAAAACTAACACGCAAGGACCTAATAAAATTTGGGTATCAAAAGTCAAAAATTGAAGTGTGTTGTAGGTGTGCTTGAAGGCCAAGAAGTGACTTTGGCATCTTGAAAATGGCTGCTCCAAATACAAATATCATAAATAACTTCAAGCTCTCTTCCTTGTCTCCATGAAGCATAGACTTGCAATCATTGGATAAGTGAAACTTGTGTTATGCTTTTCTAGCTTTATGTCTTGATAATGTTTCTACACATTAATATGCTAGATAAAAGTATGCTCATTGTTTGAAATGACATGATTGATGATAATATCCTTAAGCATGAGTTTTTGTTTAATCATGACTTAAAATGAGTATTTGTGTTAGATGGTTTTATCTTGTTTTATCCATTTTCAACATAATCCTTGGTTATTTCAAAATGCTTTTGTAAGAATCAAGAATTTGGTTTTATTGTGATGAATGCATGTTAACATGAGTGCTAAATTGCTTGGTTGTTTTTAATCTTTGCACTTATTGGTTTTAATCCACTGATGCTGTTCTGATATATTTATTTGAATAGAAAAGTTTTTTATTCGGATAAACCCTTTCTGTAGCCACTAAAATATGTTTTCGAATGCCTTATTAATAAGAGCAAGTCTTATTCAAATAAGTCTTTTTGGTTGGCTACTAGTTCTGAACGTATGCCTCATTGTGTTCCTGATAGTTTTATTCGAATAAATCTTGGTTTATTCAAATAAAGATCAAATTAAGTGATCAAAAATTATGTTGCACATCAGCGTTATTCGAATAACATTCCATTTATTCGAATAAACTGATCCTTAAGCAACCACACTTTCTCTGCTTATTCGAATAAAGACAAGTTTATTCGAATAAACTGACTTCCATGTCAGTTCTGCTCTTGCTGTGGTCTCTGTCTATTCGAATAAAATTCATTCTATTCGAATAACCTGAGATTTGTTTTATTAGTCTCTTATGTTTGCTCTCTGTCTATTCGAATAACCCATAGGTTATTCAAATAAAATCTATTAAATGGCCACAACGCTTGGCCTTCCCAGATCCTCTATTCGAATAAGATCTTCTTCTATTCGAATAAAACCCATTTTATTCCAATAAATACAATCTGCATGAAAGGTTCTGTTGCTTGTTTTCTTAAGAACTTGCTGTGCATGTTAAATTCTTTTTAATTAGACTAAAAATGCAAATGCTTAATCAAATGTAATTGACTATTCTTTTGATAAATATATGTACTTGGCTAAATTGATCAATGAAATAAAATTTCTTTTGCCTTTGTGAACTCATTTGTTGTTTTATTATTTTGAATGCTTATTTGCTTATGAGTTTGACATAATGACTAACCTCTATGGATCCAAAATTGATGGATACCAAAGAAAGTACTTTTGAATTATTTTGTAAGATGTCAACTACCTCAAGCAAGCATTTAAATGGAATAAGTTCATTTAACTTGAGGATAGTAAAGTTTAAAAGGATTCAACTTTTAAAAGGAGTGCAAAAAATTTCTATTCCCTCATGAAAGCTTGAAGCTTGGAAGTTGGTGGAAGTAATAGTCATCTACAAAAACTCAAAGAGTATATTTTTTGTGATATCAAACTATTATCCTTTTTTTATATACTTTAAATTTGATATCATATGCTATTTGGCGAAGTAGAGAGTTGCATTATACCTTTACATACCTTACATGATAATTATTTTTTTTCTAAAAAATGCCTAAATAAGTTTTGATGATGATCATATGTTTCTTGATAAACTTGAATTATGCCTTAAAATGCTTAAACTATTTTTTTATTTATTCAAGTTCATATGTACTTCATACATTCTTGTTAGAGTTAACATTGCATGATTGATAATGTGATACATGCTTTAAAATTATACATCAACCTGAATTATGCTTATAAATGGGCTTACATGATATTTGATGCTAACCTATGTTTTAGAGAACTTTTAAAATTAGCTTTGCAAGTCTCTCTATGTTTTTAAAATATAGCCATCAGATTTTGTACATACAAGCATATATGGATAAATGAGAAAAGTTGAATGGAATTCAAATAAAGAGGAAGATAAAGAAGACTTTCTTCTAGTGCAATGGAATGGAGAATTCAAAGGAAGAAAGCTCAAAGTTAAAGGACCAATAAAGAAGGATCATCACTCTTTATCTATCTCAATAAGTATCTCTATCCCTAAGCTATTGTGGTACTTTATATGATATGGATTGTATGATACTTGTTAATAAATTGATCTTAAATGATTATATGCTTTCTTTACATGAGCAGTATGCGCAGCATTGACAAAGTGCCTAATTGGATATTAACTTGCTATTTTGTCATTGCATTTAGAGTGAATGATATTAGTTCTATACATGCTTTGATCCCTATAGCATATTTCATCAAGGATATGTACTTATATTCTTTTGACTTGGATTGATCTGTCTCAATGAATATGTGTTTTTTTAATATAAAATATACCCTTCTAAAATGCTTTTGAAAATATAATGTGCTCTTGTAAAATTCTTTTTGAAATAGGGATAATTTTTAAAATGGTTTTTGTTTGAGGAATTAAGAAGATGTATATTTGCCTTGCTTTTCTTTAAGGTAATGTGCTTACATGGTCTTCGCATACATATTTCTTTTATCTATTATTTTGATAATATGCATATTTTGAGGGAGAGCCTAACTCTTAAGTTATTTATATCTCTTGCCTTACATCTTTGTTTGATTACATAAAGTGTTTTACTGCTATCATATGCGAAATGTTGACATACAAAAATATGACAAGCATTGCATGAATAATCTTCTATATCTTGAAAAGCATGCTTATTTCATCTCTCTATTCTTGGATCATATATAGAATCTACATATTTTTTTTTCTTTCTAAGCCCTTTTGTTGATGTCAAATAGGGGGAGTGAAAATTGGAAAGAAAAATATATTCTTGTACTTATTGTTTGATATGCTTACATGAATATCCATTCTTGTATATTGCTCAACATATTTTTCTTTGGTGATTTGTCATCATCAAAAAGGGGGAGTTTGTGAAAATAAGTTTATCCCAAATGATTTAATATGTTAAGTTTTGATGATGACAAATACAAGACAAAAAGTACACTTTGCATATGTTCTTTGTTGCATCCTATATAGAGCATATCCATTAGTAATTGATAAATATCTTATTTGGATGTGTCTATAAAAGTCTTATATGCATGTTAAACTAACTAGAGTTATACATTTATGAATCATGCATATGAATATATTGAATTATGAATTTAGACTAACTATGCTTATTTAAGTGAGCAATACTTTGTAGGATAGTCCAAGTACCAAGAGTGAGCATTGTAACAAGAAAGCAAAAAATCTCAATTAAGCTCAACATAAGGAGAATGTGAATGCCTATTTCATGAAGGTATTGATAACATCAAAGTCATGTCAAAGACCAAGTCCGAAGGAAGATTAAATGGTATAACTTATAGGACTTAGGGTCTTTATGTAAAAAGCCTTATGGATATCTCAAATATGTTTTTATAAATGGTTTTCCTATGTTAAAATATCCAACAAACAAGTTTTGAAAAGTTATTTATGGTGGTAATTCAAATTTATGAAAAATAGCCAAGTTTGAGTTTTGCAAAACTGACCATTGGTCACTCTTTTAATCATATCTTTCAAAATAGTTTGAGCTTTTTTTTTAAACTTATTTTATTTGAGAATAGACTCAAAAGATCTTTCCAATGACTGGTCATTTGCTTTAAACGGATAAGAAATGAAGAAGTTATGACCATTTACAGTCAGTTTTTGAAAGCATAGTGGTTTATTCGAATAAAGGATATGTTATTCGAATAACACACCACAGAAATCATACCAGAACGAGTTTTTAAAGGTTTATTCAAATAACCAAAGGGTTATTCGAATAACATGACCCAGAAAATATTCCAAAACATGATTTTGAAGGTTTATTTGAATAATAGACTTGTTATTCGAATAGAGGCATTAAGGAACGTAACTTTTGAAGGATTTATTCGAATAATACTTGGCTTATTCGAATAAACATGCCCAGAATCATGCAACGACTATTTTTAGAGGTTTTAATGCTGAAATAAATTATACCCAACAACTCTTTTTCTTAAAATACTATAAATACATATTTTTGGGACATCTTTTAGTAACACCTATTTATCTGAAACAATTCTTTCTTGCTTTATTTTGTAATACATATTTTACCAAACTTCAGTGCTCTTTTTCACCAAAATTTGAGATATCCTTAGAGAGCTTCATAGAGCTTCAATTTGTATTATTTGCTCTGAGTGAGAGTTTCTCTTCATCTATATTTCTGTTCTTCTATATTGAGGGTAAGGTATCCTTCAAGATTTGTATAAGGGTGAGGTATCCCTTCAAGGTTTGTATAAAGGTGAGGTATCCCTGCAGGCTGAGACTTTAGCACAAGGGTAGAGTTTCCCTGTGTGTGAAAAGTGCTCTTTTATGTAACAGTTGCAAGCACGTATTGAAACTTGTATACATAGTAAAAAATCTCGGATTGTTTTCGAGGAGTGGACGTAGACCACAAGTGGGTTAGTGGTCGAATCAAGATAAATATTGTGTCTTTAAAAAAATTGACTTTTAAATTTAGATTGGATTATTTGTTAAAATTTAAGTTGACCAGTAGGCTTCTCTCTTCTCAATCTCTTTATTTTACATAATTTTATATTATTACACATTTAATTATTTGCTGTTCTTAAAACTTTTTTTTCTTCATCTCACAATTTTTTTCTTTTATTTAATAGCTTAAATATTTGTGTTTATTTTAAGAGCATTTGTGAAAAGTTTTTATACCCAATTCACCCCCCCTCTTGGGTAATGGTTGCCATGACTAACACTTGAGGTATTCTTAGATTAGAGATAGTGTAAGGAAGGATGATACCCTCCTTATCAAAGTAGTTAAGGACGAATAATTCCCTCTCTTCTCACAACTCTGTAATGAGGACAGATAATTCCTTCATTTGTTATGGATTGATTGGGTTACTCAGAGTAGTTCTGTGTGACAAATAGATCATCATAAATAAGTTGATGTGCACTAACTTGAAAGCAGCCTACTACCAAGTAAACAGTATTGTGAGGACAGATAATTCCCTTCATACCACTTTAATAAAAAGATGATTGATGATTTATTGATGATTAATGATAATGATTGATAGATGACCATTATTAGATAGCTGATTGCATAAGTTTATCTTGAATGAATTTTTAAAATATGATTTTGAGATTTTGATAAGATCTGATGATTGACTTGATTACTCAAAGGATTTTTTTTTATAAATGATATAAAATGAACCTCTGTTTCGAGAAGAGAAAGGACTTGATTTGGCTTTAACCACCTTTCTACTGATTATACATTAATTATTTGAAATGATTTTTCCCAAAAACACCTGGAATGATTATGATGACACAATTTTAAAATGATTACTAAGAATTGTAAGATTCTCACCCCATTTCTTTAATTTCCATAATGATTCCAAGAAGTCTTGTGCAGATTATAGAGGTGAAGAAGAACCTGATCTTTAGATCTTTTGCTTCTTTTTTATTTGATAGATGTCGCGACCGGAGATCGCGGCGAGATATAGCAACTCGTAAGATTTAGAAAATGGAAATGGAAAAATGGAGTCGCCACCAATTTTATTTGAATTTGGAAAAATTGGAAAACCTCTCTTTGAAAATGGTCTTTGAAACTAGATTGGATTCGGGAGTCGGTTATGCTTAGGGAAGGGTGGAAACTTAATCCCACTGCACCCCTAACACACCGAATCTAAGACGGTACCTTAGGTTAATTGTGCAAATTATTAATAATCCTTGGAAATATTTATTTTACCTCTTTTACAAAACATTGTAACCATTTATAAAAAAATCACAAAATTATGAAAATTTAATTTTGGCTTGACAGAAATGAAATTCTGCTCCTACGTATCCCCTGGTGCAATGGGGAACTCAAAGTTACGTAGTTCTTTAAAAAAAAAAAAACTTGTAGTTTGATTGATTTTATATAAATAACTTAATATTAAAAAATCTAATTAACAAGTCATCGTGACTCAGTTAATCAAATTAGGATTTGAATAGGTGAAACTCGGCGTCACGCTAGAGACATCACCCATTGAATCATCAAGTTATCACAACTTAGATGATTATGAAAATTATAGAACTAGCAAGCTGTCGCAACTCAGCTACTTCCATTTTTTATTTTTTAAAAGAAACACACCCTCTGCTAGCCTACTAATAAGCAAGCAAAAGCTCATTTCAAAAAAAAAGAAAAAAAAAATTAGCTCTAGCACTGTTAACACAAACCCAGACAATCTTTGACCCATTTTAGAAACAAGTACCATTGGTACGAAACTGGGGGTTTTGTTTTGGGCTGTCGGTGAGGGGGTGGAATTCACGATTTGGAGGTGGAAATGTAGTGATCCGGTTTCTGAGATACCCGTCGGTCGGTGAGGGGATTTTGGTATGGTGAAATTCGACGGTCGGTGAAGGGATTTGGTTTGGTGAGGTCCGTCTGTCGGTGAGGGGATTTGATATGGTGAGATTCGACGGTTGATGGAAAGGATGTGGCTTCTGTAATATTCGACGGTCGGGTGAGGATGATTTGGTCGAGTTTCGACGGTCGATAAAGAGGTTTGGTTTGGTGAGGTCCGTCGGTTGGTGAGGGGATTTTGGTTTTGTAATGTTCGACGGTCGACGGGAAGGATGTGGCTTCGGTGATGTTCGACGGTCGGTGAAGGTGAGGATGGGATGGATTCGACGGTCGGTTGGGAAGGGGTGATTCCGTTTGGGAGGTGTGGAGGATTGAGGGGTAGGTGGTCTAGTTTCGACGGTCGATTGGGAAGGGGTGATGGATTCGACGGTCGGGTGCAATTGATGAAGATGGTGGAGGACACAGTTTTGGGGTCCGACGGTCGGATTGATGGAGTTTGGGGTGGATGGGTTATCGGTGATGTGATGGAGTGTGGTTTGGTTAATGGTATTTTGTGAAGTGGGTTGAGGTGTACAATGGTGTTAGTTCGAGTGGGTTGAGGGTACGGTTCGACGGTCGGTCGGTCATGATGGTATTATTTGGTGATGAAGGATTGTTAAGAGTGGACACTTGGTGATAAAATAGGAGTGAATGCTGACTGTGGGATGATGGTGATGGGGCAAAATGGTAAGGGCCACATAATGGTGGAATGGGTCACGGACCGACGGTCGATTATGGTGAGGTCTTGAGTTAATGATCCGACGGTCGATCGAGGAAGGCTGGTAGTTGAAATGGTTGGTAGCAGAGTCTAGTTTTTGGGAGGTTGGGTGAGTAGGCATCCCATTTTCACATTTTTAGTTATTATTGTCACTACTTACACCTTTTTATTCTATAGACCCAGGCACCAAAGAAAAAAAAATGTCATGTAACTTTAAACTCACAGCAGCAAAAAAAACAGAAGCAGGATAACTTTCAAATTATCAAATAAGTAAAAAAAAAAAACAGGGTAGAGGCCTTATGAAGAGAACCTGGATCGCGCACCTCACCGACGGTTCTTGGCCCCGACGGTCGAAGGTGGAGTGGGAAACTAATGACTTATTCTTTTGAAAGTGAATCTCCCAGTAATTGAAGCAGAAGGTGGTAAAAACAAAAGAAAAGATGAAGAGATAGTGTGTGATCAGTGGTGGTGAAAATGAGAGAAGAAGGTTGTGGCTGGAGAGTTCACGTGGAGACGGAGATGAAGAAAGCTGTCTGGAGAGTATGGTTGGGGTTTTTCGTGGAAGAGTGGAATGATAGTGAAGGTGGAAGAGGAAAAGAACGCTTGGAGGGTGAAGCTCATTCTCTTCCGGATAGTTGAAGGAGAGCAGAAGTGAAAATGGAGATCCAAGAGTTGGTCCGGATCCTTTCTTCTCTCCCCAAAAAAAAAAAAACCCCTCGTCTGATGCCCCTTCTTCCTTTTATATCCTCTTTTTCATCATTTCTTCCCTGACATTTTCGTCTCCTTTTCTTTACGTAACCTCCTTTTTTTATATCTTGAGCCCCTCCCCTGAGCCCCTTTTTTTCCTTTTGCAGGCCTAATGCATTTAATGCATTGTTCCTCCTTTTACGTGTACGGGCATCCAACATTAAATGCCTTGCTCCTTTATTTATTTATATATATATATATATATATATATTTTTTTTATTTTTTTTGTTAAACGAGCCATTCTTTGCTACGTTGCTTCTTCTTTGTTGCTTCTTTTTTTTTTTTTTTTTTTAAAACGAGCTCACATTTGGGCTAAGGTGGGGGATTTGAATTTTTCTCTATTGGGTTGGGCTTGTCTGGATCAGGAAGTAGTGTAATTATGATTATTATTATTATTTTTTAATTAAAGGTTTTAAGGATCCGGACAAAATTGGGTGTTCACAATAGATGTAGATGGTTGTACACCATTTTTGTGCCTTAGAGGCATATGATGTATTTGATATATTTTGATGTATCTTGATGTACCATTTGTATATAACATAGTTCTATTTTTATGTAATATGTACTTCCACTTTAGGCTCATATTTTGTATATTAAAAGTATATTTCTTTAGAAAAATTTGATATTGACCTAAGTGACATTCTCTAATATGATTGTTAATGCATAATTCCGAATATGTCATTAGTAGTAGTATTAGGACTTTACAACAAGAGTCTTACATGCCCCGCTTTAGAGTGGTATCTTCAATTAGACCACTCTAGGATTTCTTGTTGGACAGAATTAGCTGATCTATTCATGGATCAGTACATGTTTTATCTAGATGCAGCTCTTACTCGGGAACAGTTGAACTCAATGTAGAAAAGAAATGAGGAATCTTTCAAACAATATGCATAAAGGTGGAGAGCCTTGGCAGCTCAAGTTCAACCCCCATTGACACTGTCTGAGATGTGTTCATATTTCTTGGGAACCCTGGGAACTCCTTTCATAAGGGCAATGGTCGAAGCAGCCTATAAAAAGTTTTCTGACTTGATTACTACGAGAGAAAGAATCGAGATTTTAGCTAAAGCTAAAAGTTTCCAGTGAGCAATGCAGAGAATACCACACCTAAGAAGGGATTCCATCCAAAAAAGAAAAAACCTTAAGTGAATTATGTCCAACACCAACAAACTTTTAAACCTTGATATTCACCACAATACCAAAGGCGTCAACCTCTATATAACCCTAACCTTCACTTTACATACCAAACACCTATACCTCTATATTACCCACCCCACCAAATTGTGCCAACCATAAATATTACCCCAACACTACAATTCCAAATCAACAATGTTCCCACACCATAAGCATATGTACCAACTTGCCTAACTAATACTCGATATCCACCTGTACCTCCACAAAATTAACCAAGCACCCACAACTTCGGCCAGACTTCTAAAATCAAGGTTGTTTCCGCCCCCAAAACCTACCCCTTTCCCAAGATTATCTATTTCAAACATAGACTTATTCCAAAGGCTATTTGATGTTCATCTCATCTCAAGAAATCATGTACATCCCCTAGAACTACCATTCCCAACGAGGTATAACCTGAATTTAACTTGCAAATACCACATGGATGTCCCAGGGCACTTAATAGAAGATCGTGAATCTTTTAAAACTATAGTAAGGAAGCTAATTTCCTATAGTAGGCTTGACATTCAAGAAGAAGTTAGACCTAGTATTGTCAACAACCAATTCCTAATCATAGTGGAAGGAATAGGGTAAATGCTTTGGAGATGGAGGGATCACTAATAAGAAAGGTCATGAGCTTGTATACGTTGATGGCTAAAATATTTGAGGGGTTGAAGAAAGCAGGTTATAGTATCACTGCACCAACTGCAATAATGAAAGAAGAGGAGAAGTACGACGAAGAGTCAAGTTGTGCTTATCATTGTGGGGAAATAGGTCATGATATCAAGAACTGTTGGGACTTTAAGGTTCGAATCCAGGGATTGCTCACTTTAGGTGTAATACAATCTAGAAAAGGGGTAGCTTCCTCTAAAGAAGTCATTCACCCCCGATGTCATCTCACTATCAATGCATTGCATAAAGAAGGCATAGAAGAATGCAAGGCAATCCGTCCTTTTACTGATGAGGAGCCACTAAGGAATTGGCAATCTAATCTAATGATTAATGTGATTGTTTCTAAATAATTATCTGGTTATCCAGTACTAAGCAGATATTTAAGACAAGCTATGCTTTGAGCTTATATTTATATTACCTGAGACATTAATTAAATAAATTTGCATGAATATTCAACATTTTTCCTTGTTGCACTTTTTGGCTTGTCCTTTTACAGTTATCTTTTTTATATTTCTATATAATATCTTGTTGGTTCATTTATATAATTCTTGATTTGTTATTTCTACTTTATTTTACATTTTCCAACTCCATACAAATTACTTTCTAGGAATTTGAGTCTTGTAGAAAGTTCACATCATGAAAGGAACCTCGAAAACTTATCTATTGATTCCCCTACATTGTTTAATGAAAAAGAACCTGGATCTGGTGAAGAGGAGGAAGTTTTCAAAAAATTTACAAAACTATTGCAATATTCAGAGAAGGGATTTAACTTGAATGACGAAGTAGCAGAGGTGATCAACATAGGGATAAAAGAAGAAAAAAATGAGTTAAAAATGGTGGAAAACCCTAAGCGTGAAGAAATGATCATACTATTCAAAAAGTATATGGATGTCTTTGCTTGGTCTCATCGGGATATGCCTGGATTAGATCTGGAGATAGCGTCATATAAAATCCAATTATACCCAAATGTTGAGGAAAAGAAGTAGAAGTTAAAGAGGATGCATCCTAGTATGTCCTTAAAGATCAAGAAGGAGGTGACTAAACAGCTAGAAGTAAGATTTGTGGAAGTGTCAAGACACCCAGATTGGGTAGCCAATGTTGTGCCCGTGCCTAAGAAGGATGGAAAAGTCAAAATGTGTGTGGACTACAAGGATCTGAATAAGGCTAGTCTGAAGGATGATTGCCCACTCCCCCATATCGATGTTCTAGTTAATAACACTGCTAAGAATCACAGGTTTTCATTCATGGATAGATACTTAGGGTACAATCAAATCCCCATGGATATCAATGACAAATAAAAAACCATTTTTATCACTCCTTGGGGAGCATTTTGCTACACAATGATGTCGTTTAAACTAAAGAATGTTGGGACTACTTACCAACATGCTATGTTTACGTTGTTTCATGAAATGATGCATAAGGAGAATGAGGTGTATGTGGATGATATAGTTTCCAAGTCTAAAGAAGGGGAAAGTTATATGGTAATTATGTGTAAGTTGTTTGAAAGATTCATAAAGTACAAGTTGAGGTTGAATATTGGTAAATGTGTTTTTGGAGCATCTACTAGAAAACTACTCAAGTTCATTATTTATAGAGAAGGAATAAAGGTGGATTCAGATAAAGTGAAAGCAATGCAAGAGATACTTGCTCCTAAGATGAGGCGTGAAGTAAGAAGTTTTCTCAGCATACTTAACCACATTGCTAAATTTATTGCTAACTTGAACAGCACTTGTGAGCCTATATTCAAGCTATTGAAGAAGCATAAGCCAGGTGAATGGGATGAAGAATGTCAAGGAGTTTTTGATAAGATAAAGACTTATTTAATGAATCCTCCTATGTTGGTACCACCTACATCGGATCATCTTTTGATATTGTACCTAATCGTACTGCCAACCTCAATGGGAGCAATATTGGGGTAACATGATGCATCAGGAAGGATAGACTAGACAATTTATTATTTGAGTAAGAAGTTTAATGATAGTGAAGCCTTTTACATGGTAATTGAGAAGACTTGTTGTGCTCTAGTATGGAGTTCAAAAAGGCTAAGGCAGTATATATCGTATTACATCACTTGGTTGATCTCCCGAATGGGCCCTCTAAAGTACATATTTGAAAGCCCTCATGTTTCATTAAGGGTTTCAAAATGGCAGGTGATGTTATTAGAATTCAACATCAAGTACATAACTCAGAAATCTATCAAAGGAAGTGTGATTTCTAATCATTTAGCTTAATACCCACTTAAGGGTGGACAACTAGTAACATCTGAGTTCCTTGATGAAGAAATATTGACAATGGAAGGATAAAAAGAAGAAGAGGATGAGCCTATTTGGAAGATGTATTTTGATGGAGCAATCAACATGTATGGTAGTGGCATAGGAGCGTAGTTGTTTCACCAACTAGAAAGCAATACTCAGTTGCTATCAAGCTAGATTTTGAATGCACCAATAATATTATGGAATATGAGGTCTGTGCTAGTGGATTACAAGTTGTAATCGACTTAGGGATCAAGCAGCTAAGGGTATTTGGAGATTTAGCACTCATTATTTATTAGGTGAATGATAAATGGCAAACCAATGATCCAAAGTTGGTACCCTATCAAAAGTACTTGAAGTATGACCACATTTCAATTTTTAATGTTAATACAAGTGTCATAAACCTCTCAAATCTACCCATTCAGTTTTTAAGATATATAAACATTGATATATTACATTCTTTTATTTGTGATCATATTTTTAAAAAAAGGGTTGCCAAACTTAATTTCGTTAAATGCTAAGCATTAATGGAAGAATTTTTTTTAATCTATTAATGGAGAAAAGTTTTATTTTATAAAAGAAAAATTTGATCATATTTGTTCTTAAGTTATTAATCTGAAATTTGAATCTTTATATATGTTCTCTTTATGCATTAGATGTTGTTATATGCTTAACTATATGTTATTTGAGAACATATATTGAGTTTGGATAATTGAGCATGGTGAAGTATAATAGTTAAGAAAGGTAATGAGAAAGCTATCTATGATCCTTCTCAACTACCCTTCTCAAATCTACTACTATTCAAAACAATAAATGCTAACCATTAATGGAAGATTTTTTTAAAGCTATTAAAGGAGAAAAGTTTTATTTTATAAAAGAAAAATTTTATCATATTTGTTCTTAAGTGATTAATTTGAAATTTGAATCTTTATATATGTTCTCTTTATGCATTAGATGTTGTTATATGCTTAACTATTTGTTATTTGAGAACATATATTGAGTTTGGATACTTGAGCATGGTGAACTATAATAGCTGAGAAAGGTGATGAGAAAGTTGCCTACGATCCTTCTCAACTTCCCTTCTCAAATCTACTACTATTCAAAACAATGTGAATGTTGATGCTTTGGCTGAAATTACTGGCGTGTAGAGAAAGGTAGAATGATTGTTTAATCATGATAGTTGGTGAAGAGCTATGGCATGTTAAAAGAAAACATGCTTGAATCTTTGTTCAAGAAAATGATCCACTTGACACAATTGATAAGTTACACTTTATGATTAAGTTTCTACTCCATTTCAAGTCACAATATGCTGCCTAAGGCTAGAAGTACTGAGAAAATCCTATATCCTAACTTAGTTATCAAGAATCACATTAAAGAGATGAAGCAACTCAAGCTTCATTATCAATTTCTCAAATACATGGTTGCTGCTATTGAAAATCCTAAGAAGTATGCAAATTTGCCTTATAGGATGTTGATAAATAAAGTCTTCAAGAGTTTCAACCTAGACTCAAACTAAGAAAGACATGAGAAGAAATGCTCTATTTTCTTAAAGAATAATATGATGTTGAATCATGAGAATAAGTATGAGAAAAAGAAAAAGAACCAGTGGATAAAAGTTTAGAACTGAGAATACCAGATAGGCATGACAAAGCTCTAAAGCCTTAGAAATAAAAATAGAAAGATGCACAGAAGAAGAAGTAAAGCAAGCCACTTGAAAAGAGTGTTAGTGAACTTTCTCAAGGCATTCTTGATCATGTTGAACTAATGCTAGACCCTACTGAAGTGTCTGTCGATCATTGTCATTCCTATTGTTCAACATGATGTCCTTGTAAGAAAAGAAGTTGCTAACAAAGTTGAAAGGCCTGAAGATTAACCCTTCTCAACATTGATCCTATTTTAGCCATTGTAACTATCATGCAAACTCAAGGGAGTGAAGATCACTATTGATGAAGAGTTTTGGTAGAGGTAACTAAAGACAAAAGCAAAAGAGTAAGGTTGATAAGCACGATGAAGAAAAATTTGCTCAAGTCAAAGTAGAGTCTACTCAGTAACTAGACAAATTTGATCAACCTGTTGATAAGCCTACTCAAGTAGAAAAATGACATAATCCCATGTCTCTAAAAACATCATAACATTTCTTTGATTCTGGTGAAGTCCTTCCTGACCCTACTAATGATGAAGTAGCAGAAAATGGAGAAAGTTTTGATAGATCATAACATATTTAGTTGTTCTCTTTTTGGTCTGTTTATGTGTTGTATGAAATAACATGTTTAATTGTTCTATTTTTGGTAAAATGTATATTCTTTAACATGTTATTTCAGAAAACATATGAATCCTTTACGAAAATATATTTTGTTTGACATATTGTATGCAAAACCACGATGATGTTTTCAAAACTGTGAATATGTGTTTATATGTTTGTATATCTTTGTGAAGTTTTCTAGTATACATATGTGTCATATACAGCGGCGCGGCATAAGGAATCTGGAAACCTTATTTATGGTTTGTGGTAGCATCGAACGTTGATGTCAAGAAAACCTTGTTTCTAGACAGTGACGCGGCGCAAGGGTTCTGGAAACCTTGTCTTGGTCTGTAGTGGCATCAAGTGTTGATGTCAAGCAAACCTAGTTTCTAGACAGCACAGCAGTGGCGTTAGGGGTATTCCTATAACATGAAGTGTTCATGTCCTCGCAGCTATAAGGATTCAAGAGTTGATACCCTAGCTGTTAAGGAGGCGCAAGGACATTATGATGGTCCAAAAGGAAAGGAAAGACCATTATGATGATCTAAAAGGCTAAGGGAAAAAACCAGCTGAAGAAGCTCAAGGACAAATGGAAGGGAAAGGGTAAGGAAAAATCCAAGCCCAATACTTCCAACTTGAAACCTACGAGTGGAGTGGCTAAGGAAGGCATGTGCTTCCACTGTGGTCAAATTGGACAATGGAAGAGGAACTGCGCTAGGTACCTGGAGGAGCTTAAGAAGAAGAAGGGAAGTAAGACTTCCACTTTAGGTATTTTTGTTATAGAAGTCAATTTATCTACTTCTATATCTTGGGTATTAGATACTGGATGTGGGTCTCACATTTGTGTAAATGTGCAATATCTAAATAATAGTAGAACATTGGCTAAGGGTTAAGTCGACCTACTAGTTAGAAATGGAGTAAAAGTTACTGTTTTAGTCGTAGGGACTTATTTATTATCTTTTCCTACTGGCTTATTATTGAGTTGGAGAACTGTTATTTTGTGCTTGCTATTAGTAAGAATATCATTTTTGTTTCTTGTTTAGACAAGAAAGGTTTTACTTTATAATAAAGGCCAAAAGTTTTTCGATTTATTTGAATGATATTTTTTATGGTAGTGCACAACTAAGTAATGGGCTTTATGTCCTCAATCTTGAAATGCTTGTTTATAACATAAATACTAAGAAGTTCAAATCTAATGATATGAACCCCACTTATCTTTAGCATTGTTGTTTGGGCCACATAAATGAGAAACACATCTCCAAACTCCATAAAGATGGATTTTTGGGCCTCATACATAGTGATGTATGTGGACCCCTAAACACACTGGGAAGAGATGGTTTTCAATACTTCATTGCATTTACTGATAATTTCAATAGATATGGGTTTGTGTATCTTATGAAACACAAATTAGAATCCTTTGAAAAATTTAAGGAATTCAAGAATAAGGAACAAAATCAACTTGGCAAGAGTATTAAAGTCCTTCGATCAGATCGAGGTGGTGAATACTTAAGCTAACTGTTTGATGATCATCTAAAAGAGTGTGGGATAATCTCTCAACTCATTCCTCTTGGAATGCCACAATGGAATAGTATTTCTAAAAGAAGGAACCAAACCTTATTGGACATGATCTGATCCATGATGAGTCATGCAAACCTTTCAGACTCCTTCTGGGGACATGCTCTATTAACAGCAGCTTTTACACTTAACTGTGTTCTATCTAAGATGGTTTAAAAGACACCATAGGAGATATGGACTAGGAGACAACCTAGAATGTCTTTCATGAAGATTTGAGGTTGCGAAGCTTATGTGAAACGTCAAGTTTTTGATAAGCTTGGACCCAAATCAGATAAATGCTTCTTTGTAGGGGTATCCCAAGGAAACCGAGGGATACTATGTCTATAGTTCTACTAAGGGCAAAGTGTTTATCGCACGAACTGTTGTGTTTCTAGCAAATGAGTTTATCTCCAAAGCAACCAGTGGGAGAAAATTAGAACTTGAAGAAATTCAAAATTCACATAGTAGCAATGAATCAATGGTGGACCCAACTAAAGGGGTAAAACCCATTGGGTGCAAGTGGGTTTTCAAGAAGAAAACTGACATGGATGGTAACATGCATACCTTTAAGGCGCGACTAGTGGCTAAGGGTTTCAAGCAAATCCATGGTGTAGATTATTATAAGACTTTTTCCCTAGTTATGATGCTTATATAAGTCGGATCTTGCTTGTTATTGCAACATACCACAATTATGAAATCTAGCAAATGGATGTCAAACCTGCTTTCCTTAATAAAAATCTTCTTGAGGATGTGTACATGACACAAACTGAAAGTTTTGCCACTCCATAGGATGCTGGAAAGGTGTGCAAGTTGTAACAATCTATTTATGAATTGAAGCAACCTTCCAAAAGTTGGAATCTTCGTTTTGATGATATAATAAAATAATTTGGTTTTATCAAGAATGAAGAAGAATATTGTGTCTATAAGAAGGTTTATGGGAGCATAATTATCTTTCTGGTGTTGTATGTAGATGACATACTACTCATCAAAAATGACATCCCTACCCTACAATCTGTAAAGACTTAGTTAGGGAAATGTTTTTCCATGAAGGACTTGGGCAAAGCCACCTATGTATTAGGAATCAAGATCTATAGAGATAGATCACAGTCACAGTACATACATTGACAAAGTGTTAAGACAGTTTAACATACATGAATTCAAGAATGGATTCATGCCTATGTCACATGGTGTAAGCCTATCTAAGGCTCAATCCCCTTCCACCCAGGATGAGAGGCATCACATGAGCAAGATTCCATATGTATCTGTAATTAGATCTATTATGTATGTCATGTTATGTACTTGACCAAACATCTCGTATACTTTAAGCATGACGAGTAGGTACCAGTCTGATCCCAGTAAGAGTCACTGGACTGCTGTCAAGAACATCCTTAAGTACTTGAGAAGGACTAAGAATTTGTTCTTAGTATATGGAGCCGAGGAAGAGTTAGTTGTAAAAGGTTACACTAATGCTAGCTTCCAGACCGATAAGGATGACTCCAGATTGCAATCGAGTTTTGTATATTGCTTGAATAGTGGGGCTGTGACCTGAAGAAGCTCAAAGTAGGAGGTAGTCACCGACTCTACCACAAAGGTTGAGTATGTTGCTGCCTCCATGGCAGCAAAGGAGGTTGTTTGGATCAGGAAGTTCATTACCGAGCTTGGTAAAGTACCTAGCATTATGGACCCAGTGGACCTCAGTTGTGATAATAATGGATCTATTGCACAAGCTAAGGAGCCTATATCTCACCAGTGATCTAAACATATACTTAGGTGCTTCCATCTCATTCGTGAGATCATCGATAAAGGAGATGTGAAGATATGCAAAGTACCAACAGATGAAAATATCGCAGATCCAGTGACAAAGCCTCTTGCACAACAAAAGCATGAGGGTCACTCTAGATCTTTAGACATTAGACACATGCTTGATTGGCTCTAGTGCAAGTGGGAGATTGTTGGTGTATGCCCTACAGGCCAATTTATTTTGACCGTACTAGCTTACATTGTATTATGCTATTTATTTAACATATGAGGCATTTTATTTATTATGTTATTTATGATATACATAATAAAGTCCTTAGAATAGTAAGTTTTATGTCATAGGACATCAAGTGGATGACTTGATCGTGAGATCCTATTGGATAGAAACAGAACACTATTCTTAGATGTCCCTAGTCAAGTATTATTGTTAATTAGGATGATAATAATGCATTGCGGCTAGTATGTGCATATATTGATGGCCACATATCACGGGTCATGGATATAAGATATCAAGTCTTCGCATGGGTATATGTTAGAGTAATGATGTATTGGACTGACCCGCCATGTGAACGCTGTGTGGATTGTTATGTGAGTATCATAAGCGATTCTTATAGTGATAATGGTGTATATGGTCCTTTGATCAGAAATCACTATGATTCCTACATGAGGAGTTGTATGTTTTAATGTCATCAAACGTCATCTGTAATAAGGTGGTTATAAAGTTAGTTATTGGACATACTGCGAATCATGTAGAGGGATGTGAGTGACCTAGATGGGATTTGTCCCTCTTACATAACAGAAGTGATATCTTTGGGGCCCTTGATTGAGTGAGACTACGAAATGCATGACCATGCTCAAATGAGTCAATATTAGATATTGATCTTATTTGTTGTTAATACATCTACTCGAGTATCAGGAAACAAAAGATTGAACTATACAAGGGTGACACATTCTATGCCTTGTGTTCAATCTAGATATCTGGACAAAGGGACTAAACTACACAGTAACATTGATCACGAAAAGGTTATGTTAAATCACTGATATTCTCATTACTTGGGTAGCAGTAATGTGTTGCTAGATATTGCTCACTGCTTGTAATATTAAAATGAGATTTTAATATTACTGCCAACGTCATGAGAACCTATAGGGTTGCACACTTAGAACAGACTTAGTTAGAGCAATAAGGATCTAAGTTAGACTAGGATTCAATTGTGGGCCAAACTCATAATAGATGAGTCTAGGGTTGCACGACTTAACTTGCTGCTGCTCTCACTTGCTTTAGGCAACAGCTATTATAAATAGAACTACTAAGGGGGTTGTCAAGACATACACAAAAAAACCCTAGCCGCACTTGACAGAAACAGTGAGTGAGAGAGTGACAGGTTTCTCTTCTCTTTGCAGCTAGCACTTTAGCAGAGATGTTAAACTCCAAGATTGCGGACGTTGGACATTTTACAAGTATGTTTATGTGGATAACGTAGAGGCATCGTTGTTGTTGTGGTGCTTGTGATTTGCTTGATCGTTTTTCATCTCGCTTCAAGAGATAAACTCAAAAAACACGGATTATGGTCCTCTTTTTGCATGGATCCTTAGTCGGAATTTTGTTTTTTCGCTACATGATGTATTTGTAATTCCCAACATAAATGAATATTTATGTTTATGGGGAGTATATCTTATTCTGTTCATAACTTGCAAATTGTTCTTTAAATGTTTGTTGCTATTTTTGCTAATGTTCTTCAATGAGTGATAAGTTAAGGGGGAGCACTTGAACTTTCTTAAGTAAGAAGCTCTAACCCTTCTCATCTTACAAGTTGAAATAGTAAACATTATCAATCTTTGCAAGTTTGTAGTAAAATTTTCAAATATCAAAAAAGGGGAGAATGTAAGCTCCAAAGCCCTTAGATGAGTGTTTTGATTTGGGATTTAATAATTAACAAACTATTTGAAAATATGTCATTATTGCTCTTACATTCTTAAAAGTGCATTAACATGGTTTTTATGAGTTTTTATTAAGTGTTTATATGCAGACCTATGCTCTACACATGATAAAGATCAAATGGATGGTTGGTTGATCACTAATTGTGATGAGAAGAGTCACAAAAGACTTGAGAAGAGTGATCAAGGCCTCTATTTTTAAAGCTAGTAGTTGAGCAAGGTCAATTCAAGCCATAAAATGTGAAGAACTCATAAGAACATATCAAATGAGTGAATAACAATATAAGAGCAAGTCTTTCTCATGAGGAACAACAAGATCCAGTCATCTTTGCATGAGAAAATCAACCAGAGAAGAACCAAGACTTCAAAAGGTCATCTCTAGCTATAAAGTTTTAATAATTCACAATACCTTATCAAAAGATGAAGAGTTCTGGAAGAGCAAGGTTTCTCAGGGAAAACAAGAAGGAAAAATCATCTACACATAAGAAAATGAGTCATGAAGAGCTGAAGTTAGTTAAGCAAAGTTGAAGATAAGCAAAACTGAAGTTGAGTAGACTCGCCTTACACAATTCTAGGAAAATGCACCATGAACAAAAGGCATCTCTGTAACACCCTTGTGAGGATGTCACATTTATGATGCAATAAAATAAAATAAAATAAAATTCTTACCCAAGTTGTAAAACGTTTGGTACATAAATAATGTTAGTGGTAAATTTTTTTCCTTTTTATATTCATAACATTAAATAAAATAATATGGAACACAAAATAAAACAAACATAAACACACCATAATATACATATGATTTTTGTCTTAATTATACAAATAATTTACAACTACAAATATTTAATAAAGCAGTAGAAAGTCAGTATACTACTAAAAACATAACATTGCCCAAGTGCACCTCAAAAGATTTCTAACCCTCTGATGGATCATCTTCAGAGAGATCATCGAATGACAGAAATCCTGGAGGTCCCACAGCTCTACGGACACGAGTCCGGGCTGTTGACTCACTACTAAGCTCATTGGGCGCATGGAAAATCCCTTCCCAATAACACCTAATAGTTAGAGGTAACTCAAGATGTAAATATAAAGTAGTAGTAAATATAATATCTCCATCAAACTCTCTATGCAGGGACACAGTCAGACGTCCCACGTAGACAACTGTTCCTCTATCCTAACATATACGCCAGGCCTCCGAACCTCCGTGAAACTCAAGTCTCACAAAACCTAAGAATCCTAGCAACGCCATGATCTCAAGATCAGTCCTGATGGTGGGAGTGATCTATCGGCTCGCCTTCCTCGTACAGTTCGCTCGGCTGTCGATCTTCTGGATACTGGATCTCAAGAGGCTGTTCCTCCTCCTCTTCCTCAAACTCTTTATGAAAATATAATAATAATATAGAGAAAAGCATATAGAGAGGTGAGACAATCTACATCATTACCATCATGGCAATAAAGAAAATGACAATACAAACAAATGTTACAATAACACATACCATTATATCATATACAGTATAGCAAATTAATACATCATGCATTTTATCACAGATTATAATAAACATTAAAATGCAGATAATGAATGATACATACACTGACTCGTTCCTACTCCATGGAGCTAAACATAAATATTTGAGAGAATGATCCGAAAAAAACTAATAGTACCTCAGGCTGCCCAACCAAACTATTACACTGTCAAACGTTGTGTCTATAGCCCACAGTCCAAAACATCATGTACTACAGGCATTGTACATAATAGTCTTCTCAAGATCTCGATTAAGAACAGTGCTTATCGAGATCATTAGTGTGTTGCCCATTACCACGGCCCAGAGGAGCAACCCACTGTCCATATGTGGAATTCTCCACACACTAATGCCTCCAAGTTCATATAATGAACCACACTACGCCTATCACACCACAACACGGTGTAATTCATCTCATCAACTAATCGCCAATTATCAACCAAATTGACACAACTCTCTAAGCATGATCAAGAATTACTAAAATACCCTTAGTTCCAATATATCACCATATTTACAAAAATACCCTCAGTCTCAATTTACTAAAATATAGTATGTCTCCACTTGACAGTACTATATCACAACATGTTTGGGTTTACCACTTTGGCCCGACAGTAAAACTTGCTGTTCCATTTAGTCGTGTAAAAATTTTATCGCATTTTCACAATCGCATCGCTTTTACAAATGTTTTTAAATCGCATAAATATATTTTGACGTTTTTGAACATCGCGTAATGTTTTTAAATCATTTTCTCAATCGCGTAGGATTTTTAAATCATTTTCTTAACCATATAGCTTAAAATCATTATTTTAAATATGTGTAGACTATTTCTAGTACTTTTAAATTACGTAAAGTATTTTCCTTACATTGTAAATATATTATGGAATCTTTTCATTTTATTTATCTGATTTTAGTAAATTTCGACAGCATTTTGCCTAAAAAATCAGTATATGGTATTTTGATGTTTTCCTCTAAATATTGTTCATTTTAACCTTACCCATCATTTACATCTTGAAACTTGCTAACGCACTTCAAAACTCAAAGAGTGAGCTCTACGTTAGTATTTTTCAAGCATTTCTTTATTTCTTACTTAATACAAATCCTTCTAAAATTAAATTGTAAAACTAAGTTCTTTTCATTTTATTTCCCAAAAACTCATTTAGATTGAATTCTTGTGTAAATTAGCTACGTGACCTACCTTAGAAAATAAAATGGCATGTTGGCCAAAATCAATCTAAATCATTCTCAAATTTATTATTTTACCTAGATTCTTTAAATCATTGATTTAGAAAATGGTTGAGAACATTTTGGTTCTCTATTTCTTCGAGAAGCCATGAGCTCCTTTGTGTTCTTTGGAACACTCATGCAAATCATTACATGTTATTCATTTCCTACATTAATAGTCATATAATTATAACACATGCAATATATAAACACATGCAATATTTTTCAAAGCTATAAACATGCTTGCAAATAAAATCAATCACAAATAAGAAAAACAAAAAACAACCACACAAATGAATCATTATGGATTCTTCACGCACATACAATTCATTTTCTTATCACCATACAAGGTTGATGAGATTAAATCTCCCTTTTACCTCTTGAAGACAAGGATCTCCTAGTCTCCTCCTTCTCCTTGCTTTCTTGAAAACTAACACAAAACCCTAATAATTCTTAAATAATTAGTAAAATCACATACAAGGCTCAATATTGAAAAACCATGGAACAATCATGGTTAAGAAAATCAAAAGTCAAACTTTAAACCAAAGAATAAAAAACTTACCCTTAGGGAAGTGAACAAAAGCTTTGATTTTGAACTAGAAGGAGTAGGTTTTTGACAAAACATTGTAAAGGAAAAGTGTTTAAGATGTTGTTTGGGTTTAAGAAAAACTAAGAGATAAAATTATGGAAGATTGGTGGTGGGTTTGAGGGTGAAGGCTGAATTTGAGAGAGAAAATAGAAGAGAAAAGTTGCTTGGTGTTCTTGGTATTTTGAGAGAAAATAGGCTAAGTCTTTAGATGTGTGAAAAGTGAATATCAAGAGTGAAATAAAGAGTGGGCTGCCATGTGAGTGACTTGTAGGAAAATTAAAGGATTAACTTGAACACAAATATCACAATTGCATGGCACATGGCCTATGTCATCAACTTGTCATGCATGGTCACTTGGATGGTTCAAGAACAATGGAGAACATGGTGAATTGGCTCTCTTTGGCTGTGGGGTTCAAGGGAATTTAGAGACTTAATTTGACTTCCATTAAAGTCTAATTACATGCTAATTAGATAGGTAATTAATTAGATTAAGTTTCCTAATTTCACTTAATTAACATTCTAATTACATAACTAATTAATTAAACATATAATTACATATATCATAGCCTCTAAATAAAATTAGGATATCTAATTAATAATTAGATTATAACTAATTGATAACTAGGTTAGTTTACTTAGTTCCTTAATTAGGTAATTAAATTAACTAAATTAGGTTTAATTAGTTTACTAAATAAAGTCAAGCCACTATGTTTGACTCAATCTCAACCTTTGATTTTAACTTTAATTTCTAGCCCTGATTTGATCTAAGGTGGATATTGCTTAGTGATTAAACTAGAATTGTTCTTACGCCATTCATTTGATCAACAGTTATGATCAAAAGCATCTAAATCATGCTTTTCATCCAATGGTCCACAAAGAAGTCTTTGCCTCTTTATTTGACCACTTCTCATTTGTTTAAAATAGTCAAGCCACTTTCGTTGACTTGTTCCTATTGGTTCAAAATTTAGTCCAGTCAGAATCGTTGACTGCTACTTTAAATGCGGGTCCCACAGACTTTTTCGGGTCCATGGTCATTTTAAAGCAAATTTATACTATTTTTGAGATAGTAAGTACTGTCAAATAAAATAATATTATAATAATATAAAATTATTTTATTACACAGTTAAATCTTAAAAATTAAAAGATTAATATATATATCAATCAAAATTGGGTTTAGTAAGATCCCCCAGCTCCAATTAATTAAAATAAGATTTTTCTGGCCAGAAAATTATTATTTCCTTGGCTCGGAGCAAATCACATACAACAGTCAAATACACTCACGAAACAGTCAAATTCATTTTACTACTCACAGAAAATATAAAACAGTACATTTAGGACTATATTGTAATTAACCCAAAAGTTGGGGTGTTACAATCTCCAAGGACTCTCTTTCTAAGTGCATTCATAATGGACAATCCATCATTCTATGATGTTAAACCAAAAAGAGTCACGTGCAAAGTTCGGAGAAGTTTGATAAAGTAACAAGAGTTGAGCAGACTTGTAAAACTCAATCTACTCATGGCGCTACAAGACAAAACTACACCAGATATGTAAAAGTTGCATCAGTAATGGCTAGCTTTGCTTTTGAAGCTTTAGGACCATTTGAAACACAGCAACTAGTTTTGGGAAGCTTATAAAAAGGTCCAAACTTGAAGAATGAAGAGTTAGAGGAGCTGAACTTGAAAAAACCAGTGATTTTCACTACTGCACTTTACTCAACTCTACTATTCTCCACCTACCAGTGTTATCTTGTGAAATATCTTGTTGTAAGTGTATGATCTCGAGCTTAAACTGTGTGTATCCATTCTTGGAGTGATTTTTTAGAGTTACCCATCTTTTCTCTTATATTATATTTAGTGTTGGGAAATCTATGAACAAAAGCACAGCGGAAAAAGGATTCCCACCAAGGATTCATGCGAAAAAAAGAGCTTTGAAATGTGATTTTTTAGTTTACCTCTTGAAGACAGATGAAAAATGATCAAACAAATCATAAGCACTGAAGTAACGATAGTGCCTCTACGTTGTCCACATGAACAAAATTACAAACATCCAATGTCTGCAATCTTGGAGTCTCACATCGCCTGCACAGTGCTAGCTATGAAGATAAGAGAAACTTGTCACTTTCTCACTCACTATTTCTGTTAGGGTGCAGCTAGGGTTTAAAACTGATGTCCTTGATAGCCCTTTAGCAGTACTATTTATAATAATGGATGCCTTATGTGAGTGAGAGTAGTAGTAGGTTTAGCAGTGCAACCTTGGACTCATTTGTTATGAGTCTGGCCCACAATAGAACCCTAGTCCAACTTGGGTTCTAATTGCTCCAACTTAATCTGTTCTAAGTGTGTGACCCTACAGGTTCTCATGACGTTGGTTGTAATATTAAAATCTCATTTTAATATTATAAGCAATGAGAAATATCTAGCAACACATCACTGCTACCTAAGTAATGAGAATGTCAGTGATTTGACATAATCTTTTCGTGACCAATGTTTTCGTATATTTTAGTCCTTTTGTCCAAATATCTAGATTGAACACAAGGTATAGAATGTGTCACACTTGTATTGTTTAATCTTTCATTTCCTGATGCTCGAGTAGACTTTGTAATAACAAATGAGATCAATATCTCATATTGATTCATTTAAGCATGACCATGCATTTCGTAGTCTCACTCAATCAAGGGGTTCGAAGATATCCCTCCTGTTAGTAGGAGGGACAAATCCCATTTAGGTCACTCACATCCCTTTGCATGATTCACGGTATGTCCAATATCCAACTTTATAATCACCTTATTACAGTTGATGTTTGATGCTATTAAAACATACAACTCTACATGTAAGAATCATAGTGATTTTATATCAAAGGACTACATATACCATTGTCACTTCGAGAATCGCTTATGACACTCATGCAATGATCCACGTAGTGTTCTTATGGTGGGTCAATCCAATACATCATTACTCTAATATATATCCATGTGAAGACTTGATATCTTATATCCATGACCTGTGAGATAAGGCCATCAGTCTACACACATACTAGTCTTAATACATTATTGTTGTCCTAATTAACAATAATACTTGACTAGGGACATTTGAGAATAGTGTTTTGATTCTATCCAATAGGATCTCATGATCAAGTCATCTACTTGATGTCCTATGGCATTAAACTTACTATTCTAAGGACTTTATAATAAACAACACAATAATGAAATGCCTCATGTATTAAATAAATAGCATAATACAATATATATAAAGACGGTCAAAATAAAATGGCCTCTAGGGCATACACCAATATGTAGTTTATCTACTCTTAGAGTGTTTTATGAAAGGTAACCAAACCTTTAATCTATCCCCAAACACTTGTACTATAGTGATGAGTGTTGGTAAGCTAGTGGTGTATGCCAGCCACAGTGAGAAGTAAGTTTAGAAGCCAGGAGTGGCTGTTGTAAACAAAGAATACTCAGATTATAGCTAGGAGTGACTATTGTAAACAAAGAGTACTCAAGTTATAGCCAGGAGTGGCTATGTGAACAAAGAATAGTCGATTTGTAGTTGGGAGCAATTGTGGTGTACAAAGACTACTCGTTATTATGAAAAAAATCCTAGCTGTGGTTGGGGACTAGATGTAGCCTCTAGTGGTTGGAGGTGAACCAGGATAAATCATGGTGTTGATCTTCTCTTTCCCTTATCTCTTCTATATACTTTGTTCTTAAGTTGTTTTATACTAGTTAAAACTGATTTCAAAAGGTAAACATAATTTTTTGGATTGAAACTGATTTGAGGAACTAAGTCTTATAAAGAATGCATGTTAAAAATTTCTTGAATCTTTGCAACATTCATTCTTAATGTGATAAAATCAGTTTTTAAACTCAAGAGAACATTTATAGAATAATAAGTTTTTAAACCAGGATAAATCTTTATGTTAAGCTTTCCTTTCCTTACTTCTCTTATTTAAGTTTTTGCAATTGTCTCAACACTAGAGTTAGAAGAATCAGTTTATTTTTCATCTTTAACAAATCTTTTGATAACACCTCTAAAGTACTCCAAAGAAAAGCCACTAAAGAAACCCTTTCTTACAAACCCAACTTGAAGTGATTTACATACACATAGACCTTATCATCATTAAACCATTATCACATTTTACTTTGTTGTTGCACTGAATCATGTATGATTTAATCTCACTTAAAGTTTGAAACATTCATTTTTGAATATAATATTGATTACTGTTATCAGAATTCTATCTATCACAATCATTGATTTCATATATCTACATTGGTACTAAGTCTATTTATCATCTTTGAGAAACTATTATGAGTCTACTTAGTGCTAAGTTCTAAACTTGAGTAAGAGTTAAGTAGACTCAGTCTCTTAATTTTAGGAACTACTTAGTCTGCAAAAAGAAGACCATAATTCATCCCCCTTTCTTGTGGCTGGTGCTAACTTTAGCCTCTCCAGGTTCACTCAAAAACCTCCCAAATCACTACTAAGTCAAGGTTATAAGTGTTAAAAGGTTTGGGTATGTATTTACACACTCATACATTCATTGAGTAGATTACAACACTTAAGATCATAGCAAAAGAACTCTACTTTACAAGAGATAAGTATAAAATACAAGTAGGGATTAACTTTTGCTGTGAGAGAGAAATGTAACAGTAACAGATATAATAGGAAAGCCCTTTGCCAGAGAGTTGGAAATTGAAAAATTTTAATGTACTTCAACAACCATGAACTCCTTCCTTTAATATGCTCCAACAGCTCCAATTTATGGGCCTCAAGGAGATTATAGACGTTGGCCTTCATTAAATGTAGTTACACCATGTCAGAAACTAGTTAAAGAGATGTAACTATTATTTTGTCTTCTTATGATAACTTTTGCAGCTTTCTTAGAGTTGGTACAGTAGCTTTTGTACTTTCTTAGGAGAATATTCCATGTTAGTTAACTTTCTGAAAAGGATTCCTAAGAGACTTTGATCCTCGAAGTTGAAGTGTTATGATCATAGCTTTATAATGGAGAGCTTTCGTGACAAATTGCTTTCTGATGGAGAGCTTTTTGAGCATTACCTTTCTGACCACTGTACGTTCTTTGAGTTTCTTTGAAGTCAAGTTTTATCTTCAAAATAAAATTTTTATTATAACATTCTCTCTAACCAAATAAACTTAATCAGGGTTATAGAAGCTCATTAATATTGGCACAGGTTGCCTGTTAATTTTGGTAATAAATTTAGATTCATTTGAACATGAAACTATAACATTGAATATGAGAAATAGCTAAACTTGGATTTTTGAGTAAATAGTTGAAGAAATAGAAATAAATATGGAAGATTTATTTCTAAGTTATGAGTAATTAGAATGGATATCTGAAGGCTTCTTAATTTTATTCCATAAGTGTAATTCAACCCAAGATAGAATATTGAAGCTTAGAGACTAATATTGCAGTATAAGAAAAATGGTGGAATGATAATATAGAGAATAGAATGAAATCCTAGAATTTTCTACTATACCTATGAAGGTTATAAAATTCATTTCTAAAATATTAAAGTGTTCCTAGTAGATAAAAGGTTACCATTTAGATTTCATTTTTTGGAAACATTCCCCATGTCCTCTACTATTTCATTCTGATGAAACCACCTAATATGTTGACACTTTGTTACTTTTTCCTTCACTTTTTCCACTCTTTCATGCTTCCCTCTTCTCATTTTTCATTCTCTCACTTTTCACTCTCATTTCCTCTCTATTCTCTTGCATTTCTATGTGCTGGCACAGGGGAGAAAAGGGAACAAGAAAAACAAGAAAGAAACAAGGGAAGAAGAAGGAGGAAGCAGCTAAGAAAGGAGAAAGGGACAAGGGAAGAAGAATGTGTCAAGTTAAGGTAGGGGTTTTTCTTCACTTTGTTCATCTTTTTCTACATTTTGAGAATGATGGATTGATGACTTTGTTGAGATTTTGAGTTGATAAATAAAGATGATAATCTTTTATTTTGATTATGAGTTTAAGATTCAAACTTTGATTTTGATTCTTAAGGAACCTTGAGATTGAAAATGGGTTTCAAACCCATATTTGGTTTATTGCTTACAAGTGTCTTGGATGCTTGAATATGAAGAATTTGATGTCGTTGTTGATGTTTATTAGGTTGGAATCTAGTTTTAAACCAGAGGAACTAAGATTTTTTGCTTTTGTTGTTCTGGCACCTAGGCGGCAGAGTTTTGGTCTTCTGGTTCCCAAGATGATTATTTTGATAAAATGAAGCTCCCTACTTGTTAGATTTGTATATACATACTTTTCAAAAAGTGTTAAGTCCCTAGTAAGGGTATTTCATAAAAGAATTGATTACTTTGGATTTGTGAAATTTTAATTACGAGATCTTTACTATGAAATGCATGATACCATAACATGAAATGATATGAGGGAATATTTTATTGCATGATTGATGAGATATTGATGCATTATGCTATGATATGAGTTGATATGATGAAATATTTTATTATATGCATGATGAGAATGATGATTGAGATAATGACTAATCTTCATGAGTAACCCATTATTTGGGATATCCTTGAACCTAGGGTAAGACTTGGATAATGGTGGATGAGGATGGACATTCCCTTACCACTTAGTAATTGAGGTTAATGATGGACATTCATTTCCTCTTTACCTGAGTCCTCCCTAGTGTAATGTAGTTCAGGATGAACATTTTCTCTCTACTTGATGCATTCCTAGATCAGAGATAGTGTGAGAAAAGATGATACCTTCCTTATTAAAGTAGTTAAGGATGGATAATTCTCTCTCTACTCACAACTCTAAAATGAGGACGAATAATTCCCCCATATGTTGTGGATTAATTGGGTTACTCAGAGTAGTTCTATGTAACAAGAAAAATTATTATAAATAGGTTGAGGTGCACTAACCTGAAAGTAGACTACTACCAAGTGAACGGTATTGTGAGGATGGACATTATGTCCATACCACTTTGATCAAAGATGATTGGTGATTATTGATGATTTATAAATGATGATTTTTTATAGATGACCATTATGAGATAGCTTATTGCATAAGTCTATCATGGATGGAATTCTTGATATGATATTGAGATTATGATGAGATTTGATGACTTCTTTGGTTATACAAATGGTTTTGTTAAACACATAAAATGAACCTCTGTTTTGGGAAGAGAAATGACTTATTTTGGATTTAGCCACCTTTCTACTAAATATATATTGATGATTTGAAATGATTTTTCCCTCAAACAGTTGGAATGATTATGATAACATGTTTTTAAAATGATTATTGAGAATTGTGACATTCTCACCCCATTTGTTTAATTTTGATAATGATTCCAGGATGTCCCCGTGCTGACCATAGAGGCGAAGAAGGACTTGATCTTATAGATCTTTTATTCCTTTTTGTTTTGATATTTGTACATGATTGTATATCATTTTGTGCCTTAGTGGCCTATGATGTATTTGATGTACTTTGATGTATTATTTGTATATAACTCAGTTCTACATATATATATTATGTACTTCTGCTTCAGGCTCATATTTTGTATAACATACATATATTTCTTTAGAAAATTTGATATTGATCTAAGTGATGTACTCTAATATGATCACTAATGCACAATATTGGATATGTCATTAGTTTAAATATTAGGATGTTACATTTTGGTATCAGAGCAATTCATCTTGTTAAGCCCAAGTATGAACTAGCTATGCTTTTAGCATGAATTTTATACATTTTCTTATCTTGATACTAGATGTATTAATAGGATTGTGTAACACCCCAAAAATTATTTGTTTTATCATAAATAATCATTTTATAATATTTATGATTTTTTAGAATTTTTTTGAATTTTTTTGGAAACGTCGAATATTTTAATATATTCCTCGTTTTGCATGCACACTGAGCAGAGTCAGTATAACACCCCAAAAATTATTTGTTTCATGATGAACAGTCATTTTTTAATATTTGTGATTTTAAAAAAAAATTGGATTTTTCCTGAGTTATCGATTATTTTAATATATTTCTCGATTTGCATGCGCGATGAGTGAAGCCAGGAAAATGAAATATTTTCCCCGAGGCTGGTAAACTTTGGACTATGGAAACGTTGACGAGGGTTCTTACTAAACTCGAGGCCGGACATAATTTATGAAGTTTATGTTTTTCGAGATTTTATCTGATAAATAAAATCGTTGTACCGTAAAATTATCTGATGGAAATAAATACTATTTTCATTAACTGTAACTTTTGTTTACTAGATAATAGCTCTAGCAGAGTGTTAATTATCTGTTCTAGAATATTCACTTTGTGTAGCCACATCACTTTTTACTTTATCGATAAACGTGTGAAGCTTCTCAAGGAAGCTTCAAGGAAGTTTCCTACCAAGCTTCTCAAGGAAGCTACACATTCTCTCTCTCCTCCCCTCACCACACGACTGCATGCTTTTCTTGGAGCCAAAAATTATGCTTTCACTTAATTAAGTTACCTATTCTAATTTCAAAAATCAAAAGTCATCATCTTTTCTACTATCAACTTCTCTCTTTACCATTTTCTTCTCTCAATTTCTCCTCCTTCTCTCTAATACCACACCACACGGCCAACCATCTCTATGCCTTCCACCATCACAAAAATTTCAACCAACCACATTTTCTTCATCTCCACTACATTCTAAACACCTTTCTAGTTGAAGATTTCTTGAAAAGCTTCCAGCTTCATCATCTTCTTCAAGCTTCAAGTTTGAAGCTTTAGGGTAAGATTCATGATCTCTTATCTTTTCTTCTTCATTTTCATTTTCATGGCCTTCACCATGACCATGGATCCATTCTTTTTCAAGCCTTAGTGTTGATTTGATGAAGTTGTAATTTCTAGGGTTTTGGAGGATTGAAAACCGAATTTCACTAGGAGCTTGAAGGGAGTTCTTGACTTGTTTTCTCCCTTAGGTAAGAGGAAGATTATCCACTTCAACCTCTATTGGTAGTAGGAGACTTGCATTGTGTGTTGGTTGTGAGAAACCCTTGTTAGGGTTACTCTTTGTGATGTGTAATTTTGATGACTATGTATTGACTTTATCATGTATGATTTATTTGATTGAATGTATATATATATTGATGATCTTGGATTAGTTTTGATTGATTGGAATCATGAAATAGAAATAAAAGTTACTTGCTTTCCTCATGGAGGCTCACGGCCATAACCCCCAATTGGTGGGATCATGATTGAAATTTTCTGATCAAGATGGAAACACAATTAATCAAGTGAATAAGATGTAATGGAGTTAAGAAAAATTTTAGGGTTACTACCCTTGAGAGGCCATGGACTCTAGGCCATTTTAGGTCCAAAAGATGTAATTTTTAGTTAACTTTGGGAATTCAATAATCAAGTAATAAGTAGTGGATAAGGTAATGGAAAGAAATTAAATTGATAACCTAAAAGTGAATCTTTTGACCTAACTAAAGAATAAGAGTGAGACTTGGAAGAGCCTAGAATAATTCTCTAAGTGAGTTTGAATAAAAATTAAAGTAAGGAACTTAACAATCAAGAGAATTCCTCTAGAGAAGAATTTAATAAGAAATGTTAAATTGAAGTGAAGCTTAATTAATAGAATAATTAGGAATTAATTAGGGATTCATAAAATGGAAAGAACCAAGAGTGAAGTTTTATCCAAAACTTAGAATAATTTTTAATTAAAATAAGACCATGAATGTAAGTAAGAATGTCAAATAATTCCATAATGTACCTTAAAAGCGTAATGTATTATTTAAAGGCTTAATAATATTTATTGTGGGTCCATGAGTTTGAGCAAGAATATGTTGATGCTTATCTTAGCGAAATTGTGGCATGTTATGGAAAGTATATTTTGTTGAATATAAATGATATATGCATTGAGTCATCATGCAATGTGGAAGTCCGATGGACTGTTGTTAAGGCCATGTTGCCTAGAAGATTGAACACACCTTAGTGCGAGTACGAGTAGACTAATGTAGGTCATAATGTTAACCTTGGGGGCGTCGAGGTGTGGGTACCTCGCAATGGACAGTTGGTAGCTCTTCTGTCCATGGGGCAGACCGATGCAAACGTACCGATGATCCGGACCAAGACACTGTCCTATATCGCAATCTAGTGAAGAGTGTCTTGTACAATGCCTTGATGTGCACGTGGATAATTTGATGATTATAGCACTTTGGCCACGGCAGCTGAGTTACAGACATGTCTCCTGATCTTTCTCTCTGAATGTTTGTGTCTAGCTCCATGGAGTAGGATATTGAAAACATGCGTACATGCATTGTGGGTCTACATATTATTTCGGCATTTAATTATTTATATAATGATTATGACTTTTGCCTTATTGATATCATGACTGTCTGGAACTGCTTAATTGTTTACCGTTATTAGTTAATGCTGATTACTATTACTTTTGAAATGCTATGTGGGCGCTTCGCGCCGTTCTATTTCTTTACTGCCATAATTGGTAATGATGGTAAGATATCTTACCTCTTTCCTGTATTTCTATTATTTTTGTCTATATTTATGTTCCATCAAAGACGTCGGTGAAGGGGTGAAGTACACGAGTTCCCTGACTTTTGGCCTAACTTTGACTAGTACTGCTTTTGATCATAACGGCACGTCCACGAGGATTTTTGGGTTATGTGAGGTTGGCTTTCCTTGGGGGTCCAGACTGCTGGCACATTAACTTTAGCTTAGATCGTTGTGTCTACTTGGGAGACGTGACATTGTCATTAGCGTGGGGGCGTTATGATCCGCCCATCTTTACCTGTAGTGTTAGGTTGAATTTAGAATTTTACATGCCCATTAGGGACATGTGGGGTGATCGTTATTACACCCCACAAGAGGATTCATTCATCTCTACTACCCGAGCCTCGACCCATAATTCAGTAGCTCTGATGAGGGTTTCCTCATATGAGGAAGACCCTGAGGAGGATCCTGACATGGTTCCTTCTCTTTCTTCTTAAGGGCTAATACTGTCAATAGCTACTGATGGCTATTTGTCTTCTTTTTGGGGCCTGATGTTTATCTTTTTGGTGGGCTGTACATGTATAATCTTTTGGGGCATGCATAATTTTGCTTTTTGTATATCAGGTGTTATAAACTAACAAGTTTGATATGATTATATATATATATATATATATATATATATATATATATATATATATATATATATATATATATATATATATATATATATATATGTATGTCGTTCGAATGTATGGTTTACTTTTATTTTATCCTTTACTGTAACTACGTCTCGCCATTATATTTTATTATTATAACAAAAAAAAATAGATTCACTAATTTAATCATACGATTTCAATCAAGCAAGTTTATATTTATATAATGAACCGGGTCTTAATTTATTATTTATTTTCAGCATGGTTTATTTTTAATGTGATGTTCCCTTCCAAAAAGGGGCGTTACACTAAGTTGGTGTCAGAGCCCTGGTTTATGTTTCCTTGGGTCTTTGTGGTTAGGTCTGACTTGTTTGTGCTGTGTGATTCTCTATGATTGGTATTCTGAAAGGATATACCTAATTCTTCCTTGTGTGTTTCAGTTAGTATTACTTGAAAGAGCGAAATGGCACAAGGCGGAGATATGGCAGCAGCGATTGAAGCGATGCAAAAAATGGCGGAAGTTATCGCCCAACAAATTGAGAGAGCTGCCCAACAACAGGAGAGGGCTGCTCAACAGCTCGAAGCTATGGTTGATGCACAAAATTTAGCAAAGTTCCGTCGCCACAACCCTCCTTAGTTCAAAGGAGAATTTGATTCGGAGAAAGCTAGTCTGTGGATTAAGGAACTGGAGAAAATCTTCAGAGGCATGAACTATGCCAACGACAAGAAAGTGAGTTACACTACTTTCATGCTGATTGGGGATGCTAAAGACTGGTGGAACAGGGCACAGAGAGTGTTAGAAGCTGAAGGTCACGTAATCACTTGGGAGGTATTCAAGAATAAGTTCTTAGAAAAATATTTCCCCGTGAGCACCAACCATGCAAAAGAAATGGAGTTCCTCAGCTTGAGGTAAGGAAACTTATCTGTCGGCGAATACGCCACAAAGTTCGAAAGCTTATCCAAGTTTTCGACATATTTCCAGCACCATCCAGATGAGGTGTGGAAATGTCAAAATTTTAAGGAAGGACTGAGGCACAAAGTGAAAAGAGCAGTTATCACCTTAAAGATCAACTAATTCTCGGAGCTGCTAGATACATGTTGCCAAGTGGAAGCTCTGGATCAAGCTCGAGACACAAGAAATCAAAACTTTGGACCTATCAGGTTCCAAAGAGGAGGCGATAACAACGCAAACTATTTCCAAAAGAAGCCTTATTCCCCACCATCGGGAAATCAGCAGCAGACATCTGGTGGAGGTACTAGTGGAGGCTCTGGTGGGAACTAAAGCGGACAGATTGTGGCATTTTCTTCGAAAAGCTTGAAGTGCAGGAAGGATCACGTAACTCAAGACTGCACCATCAAGGGGATCATCTGTTTTCGATGTAGGAAGCCTGGACATGTCTCTAGAGACTGCAACCAAGCTAAGGCTGAGCCTTCAGTTAACGCCGCATGAGCTACAAAGTCGCAGGCAGGAGGCCGAGTCTATACCATGAGTGGAGCTGAAGCCTCCAAATTTGAAGATCTGATACAGGGAGAAGGTGCCATAAGAGGTAATCTTTTAACTGTACTGTATAACTCTGGGGTAACCCACTCTTTCATTTCTTATGACTGTGTGCGACGACTTGGTTTACCTATGTTATCCTTACCTTTTGACTTGACTGGTTCTACTCCCACTAATAGACCTATTGTTACTACCAAAGTCTGTTTGAATTGTCCATTGATTTTTAAGGGTCGAATCTTTTTTGTTGATTTGATCTGTTTACCCCTTTCTCAGTTAGATGTAATTTTAGGAATGGATTGGTTGTCTTCCAACCATATTCTGTTGGATTGTTCTAGTAAAACCATAGTTTTTCCCATGGATGAGGATTCTAGATTTTTGACAGCCAAACAAGTTCAAGTTTTCTTGAAAGAAGGGGCTCAGGGATACATGCTATTGTCTTCCTTGAAGGTCGAGAGCGAGGCTGATGTGGATGCAATTTCAGTGGTGAATGAGTTCCTCAAAGTCTTTCCTGAGGATGTACCTGGTTTATTGCTAGAGCGGGAGATAGAGTTTGTTATTGATCGTGTACCAGGATCTGGTCCTGTACCAGGATCTGGTCCTGTATCTATAGTGCCTTACAGAATGTCACCATCGGAGCTAGCAGAACTTAAGAAGCAGTTGGAAGAGCTCTTGGAGAAGCAATTGTTAGACCCAGTGTGTCACCCTGGGGAGCACCAGTGTTGCTAGTCCGGAAGAAGGATGGTACTTCGCGGTTGTGTGTGGACTATCGCCAACTAAATAAGGTCACGATCAAGAATAAGTATCCACTTCTGAGGATAAACGACTTAATGGATCAACTAAAAGGAGCAGCAGTGTTCTTTAAGATCGATTTGCGATCAGGATACCATCAGATTCGAGTAAAGCTGGAGGATATTCCCAAGACAGCTTTTCGTACCCGTTACGGTCATTATGAGTACCCTGTGATGCCGTTTGGTGTGACGAATGCACCAACCATCTTCATGGACTACATGAACAGAATCTTTCATCCTTACTTAGACAGATTCGTTGTTGTCTTCATTGACGACATCCTGATCTACTCTCAAAATCAGGAGGATCATGCTGAACAACTCAGTATAGTTCTTTAGATTCTAAAGGATAAGAAGCTGTATGCCAAATTGTCAAAATGTGAATTTTGGCTGGACGAAGTCAAGTTTTTGGGCCACGTAATCTCGAAGAAAGGGATTGCAATGATACGTCGAAGCTGGAAGCAGTTCTACAATGGGAAAGACCAAAGATGGTGATAGAAATCTGAAGCTTTGTGGGATTGGCTGGATACTATCGGAAGTTCATCGATGGATTCTCTAATATAGCAAGACCTCTCACTCAGCTCACAAGAAAGAACCAAGCCTTTGAATAGACTGAGGCTTGCAAAGAAGGTTTCCAAGAATTGAAGATACGACTAATTACTTTACCAGTATTAGTTCTACCTGATCCAAATGAACCCTTCGAAGTGTACTGTGATGCTTCGTGTCAAGGATTAGGAGCCGTGCTTATGCAAAATGGAAAAGTGGTGGCTTATGCTTCGAGATAGTTCCGAATGCATGAGAAGAACTATCTAACCCATGACTTGGAGTTAGCAGCTATAGTTTTTGCTTTGAAGATATGGAGACACTTCCTTTATGGGGCAACGTTCAACATCTTTAGTAATCACAAGAGCCTAAAGTACTTATATGATAAAAGGAGTTAAATATGAGACAATGCAGGTGGTTGGAATTTCTAAAGGATTATGATTTCTGACTTCTGTATCACCCTGGAAAGGCAAATGTTGTAGCAGACACATTGAGTAAGAAGATGCTCAGTATCTCAGCCATGATGATTAAGGAAAAAGATTTGATAGAGCAATTTAGGGATGTGTGGTCTTTCGTGGAATTAGCACCGGGAAAAATTTGCATGAACAAGGTCACTATTTCAAGCGAATTAATGGAAGACATCCGAGAAAAATAGAAAGTTGATAAGTTCTTACAAGAGGAAAGAGAGCTAACGAAGCAAGGCAGTTCGACAACATTCGAGGAAGGAACAGATGGGATTCTAAGGTTCCGAAGTAGGGTTTGTATACTTAGGGATCAAGAGTTAAGGAAGTATATTCTTGAGCATGCTCACACAAGCAAGTTAAGTATGCACCCGGGGATAACAAAAATGTACCAAGACCTGAAGAAGTTATTATGGTGGCATGGAATGAAGAGCGATATTACCAGATGTGTGTCTTCTTGTTTGGTTTGCTAGAAAGCAAAGGTGGAACATCAAAGACTGTCAGGACTATTACAACCCCTATCCATTCCCGAATGGAAGTAGGATAGTATAGCGATGGACTTTGTGGTTGGATTATCGAAGACCAGAAAAAGTTATGACTCAATATGGGTAATCGTTGATCGACTCACGAAGTCAGCACACTTTCTACCAATCAACATAAGATACAACATGAAGAAGTTAACGCAGCTTTACATCGGTGAGATTGTTAGGCTACATGGTGTGCCTACCAGTATTGTTTCAGATAGAGATCCAAGGTTCACCTCAAAGTTTTGGCAAAGTTTGTAGGAAGCGTTGGGAACAAAGCTACGATTGAGCTTCGCTTACCATCCGCAAACCGATGGGCAATCAGAAAGGACGATTCAATCGTTGGAGGATTTGCTCAGGGCTTGCGCTTTAGAAAAGACTGAAAGTTAGGATGAGGTTTTACCATTGGTAGAGTTCACCTACAACAACAGTTTTCATTCAAGCATAGGGATGGCACCCTATGAAGCTCTGTATGGACGACAGTGCCGAACACCTTTGTGTTGGTACCAAGACAGAGAGCTCCTTACTGTTGGACCTAATATTATACAGCAGATGGTTGAGAAGGTCAAGATGATTCAGGAAAAGATGAGGATGGCTCAAAGTCGACAAAAGAGTTATGCCGATAAAAGAAGAAAGCCTCTTGAATTTGAGGAAGGCGAGCATGTATTTTTGAAAGTCACGCCAATGACTAGGGTAGGCTGAGTTCTGAAATCTAGAAAACTCACTCCCAAATTCCTTGGACCTTACCAAATTTTTCACCGGATAGGTCAGTAGCTTACCAGATAGCCTTACCACCTTTTCTTTCAAACCTTCACAACGTCTTTCACGTGTCACAACTATGAAAATATATTCCTAACCCGAACTATGTCTTAGCATCGGACACAGTACAATTGAAAGATAACTTAACCTATGAGGCTCCTCCTGTAAGGATTGAAGATAGGAGAGTAAAGCAACTTAGAGGAAAAGAAATCTCATTGGTGAAAGTGATTTGGAATGAGACAACTGGAGATGCAACATGCGAGTTGGAAGACAAGATGAAGGAGTAACACCCACAACTATTCTAAGGTATGAAAATTTCGAGGATGAAATTTCTTTTTAGAAGGGGAGAGTTGTAACACCCTGAAAATTATTTGTTTCATCATAAATAATCATTTTATAATATTTATGATTTTTGAGAATTTTTTTGAATTTTTCTGGAAATGTCGAATATTTTAATATATTTCTCATTTTACGTGCATACTGAGCAGAGTTAGTGTAACACCCTAGAAATTATTTTTTTCATGATGAATAGTCATTTTCTAATATTTGTGATTTTTAAGAATTTTTTAGGATTTTTCCAAAATTGTCAATTATTTTAACATATTTCTCAATTTACGTGCGCGATGAGCGGAGCCGGGAAAATGAAATATTTTCCCCGAGGCTGGTAAACTTTGGACTGTGGAAACATCGATGGGGGATCTTACTAAACCCGAGGTTGAGCACAGTTTACGAGGTTTACATTTTTTGAGATTTTATCTGATAAATAAAATCATTGTATCGTAAAATTATCTGATGGACAATAAATACTATTTTCATTAACTGTAACTTTTGTTCACTAGATAATAGCTCTAGCAGAGTGTTAATTATCTGTTCTAGAATATTCACTTTGTGTAGCTACATCACTTTTTACTTTATCAAGAAGCGTGCGAAATTTCTCAAAGAAGCCTCAAGGAAGCTTCAAGGAAGTTTCCTCCCAAGCTTCTCAAGGAAGCTACACATTCTCTCTCTCCTCCCCTCACCACATGGCTGCATGCTTTTCTTGGAGCCAAAAATTATGCTTTCACTTAATTAAGTTACCTATTTTAATTTCAAAAATCAAAAGTCATTATTTTTTCTACTATTAACTTCTCTCTCTACCCTTTTCTTCTCTCAAGTTCTCCTCCTTCTCTCTAACACCACACCACACGGCCAACCATCTCCATGCCCTCCACCAGCACAAAAATTTCAAGTAACCACGTTTTCTTAATCTCCACTACATTCTAAACACCTTTCTAGTTGAAGATTTCTTGAAAAGCTTCCATCTTCATCATCTTCTTCAAGCTTCAAGTTTGAAGCTTTATGGTAAGATTCATGATCTCTTATCTTTTATTCTTCATTTTCATTTTCATGACCTTCACCATGACCATGGATCCATTCTTTTTCAAGTCTTAGTGTTGATTTGATGAAGTTGTAATGTCTAGGGTTTTGGAGGAGTGAAAACCAAATTTCACTAGGAGCTTTGTAACACCCCTTTTTGGGAGGAAACATCACATTGCCATTTATAATGCGGAAAATAAAAATTATAAGTTAAGACCTGGTTCTTTATATAAATGTAAAATTTAATTAGTTGTAATTATGTGATTAAATTAGCGAGTATATTTTTTTTTTGTTATAATCAATAAAAATAGTGATAAGACATAATTGCAATGAAGAGTAAAATAGAAATAAGGCATACATCAGGTCAACATACATGAACAATGATATATCATTATATTTAACTTGTTTGATTATAGCGCCTGAACATACAAAAAGCAAAATCATACATATATGCCCCAAGAGATCATAAATATATAGCCCACCAAAATAATGACACATCAGGCCCCCAAAATGTACACTGATAGCCATCAGTAGCTATCGACAGTGTCAGTCCCTACGATGAGGAGGAATCGTGTCAGGATCCTCCTCGAGATCCTCCTCAAGATCTTCCTCATCCGAGGAAACCTCCATCGGAGCCACCGAGTTATAGGCCGGAACTCGAGCAGTGGAATCAAAAGAATCCTCCTGTGGGGTGTAAGTGAAGATCGGTGGTTCATGATGCCCCCAAGCCAGTGAAATCGACACATCCCCCAAGTAGACACAGCGATCAGAATTTAGATTGATGTGCCAGCAGTCTGGCCCTCCAAGGAAGGTCAAATGCACATCAACTAAAAATCCGTGTGGGCGTGCCACCATGATCCAACAACAGGTGCTAGTCGCGGTTGGGCCAAAAGTCAGGAAATTCATGAGCTTCACCCTCCTTGCCGATGTCTTCGATGAAACATATTTATAAATAGACAGAAATAATAGAAACACAGGAAAGAGGTAAGACATCCTACCATCATTATCAATTATGGCAATAGAGAAACAAAACGGCACAGAGCGCCCACATAGCATTTCAAGATCAATAATAATAATAATAAGCATTAAATAACAGCAATTAAACAATTAAGCAGTTCTAGGCAATTATACATCAGTAAAGTAACAGTTCCAATATATAATAAGAATTAAATGCCAGATAATAAATGGACTCATTATGCACATGCATACAACATCAAGATCCTACTCCATGGAGCTAGACACAAACAGTTGGAGAGAAAGATCATGAGACATGTCTACAACTCGGCTACTGCGGCCAAAGTGCTATAACTCATCAGTTTATCCACGTGCACATCAAGGCATTGTACAGACATTCTACACTAGATCACGACATAGGATAGTGTCTCGGTTCGGATCATCGGTGCGTTTGCATCGGTCTGCCCCACAGACAGAAGAGCTACCAACTGTCCCTTGCGAGGTACCCTCACCCTGACGTCCCCAAGGTCAACAATATGACCTAACTAGTCTACTCGCACCCGCACAAAGGTGTATTCAATCTCCTTGGCAACATGGCCATAACAACAGTCCAACGGACTTTCACAGTGCATGACGACTCAATGCATAATCATGTATGTATATCATTTCATACTTTTCCACAATATGCCACAATTGGCCAAAGTGAGCATCATAATATTCTTGGTCCCACACATGGACCTACATTAAATAGTCTAAAGTCTTCCAATGATACATTACTTTTTTGGTACATTATGGAATTATTTAGTGTTCTCACTTACACTTATGTTCTTACTTTAGTTGAAAATCATTTTAAGTCTTTTAGGTAAAGTTCCATTCTTGGATCTTTCAATTTTATGAAATCTTAAATAATTCCTAATTGTCCAAATTAGTTAAGTTCTACTTCAATGTGATGTCTCTTATGAAATTCTTTTCATAATTAGGTTTCTTACTTTAAACTTAGTCTTATTCACTTAAAGAATTATTTCTAAGTTTTACCGAGTCTCACACATCCTTATTTGTTCTTAAGGTCCAAAGAATTCCTTTAGGTTACTAAATTTATTTCCTTCCATTACATAATCCTCTTATTTATTTACTTGATTAATTAAATGTCATAGTTTTATGAAGTTACATAATTAGGCCATTATTAACCCTAGAGATCGTGAGCCTCACTAAGTCTTAGGATTCCAAATTTTCATTCCATTAATTACATATTGTCTACTTGATTAGCTAAGTCTTCCACTTGTTATAAATTTTCACCAAGAACCCTAATTTTGGGCTCCAAAACCGTGAGCCTCCTAGAGGGAGTCTAGATCATTTTCTTCCATTTTAAGTCTCCTAATCCATCCAAGTATATCCATATACATAACCAATCAATCAAATAACTCTAACAAATTAAAAACAATATGTAATCATACAAATCATACAAACAAAGAATAACCCTCAATAGGGTTTTCTCACAATCAATCACAAAACAAGGTTCCTTACTACCAATAGAGGTTAAGGATGAGTATCTTCCTCTTACCAAAGAGAAGAAAACAAGAGAACCCCCTTTTAAGCTCCTTGCAATTTTCGGATTTGACACCTCCAAGAGCCCTAAAATTTACAACTTCATTAAATCAACAAGATGACTTGAAAAAGAATGGATTAATGGTCATAGGAAAGACCTTGAACATGAAAATGAAGAGAAAAGGGTGAGGAGTCAAGAACCTTATCCAAAACTTGAAGCTTGAAGCTTGAAGAAAGTGGTAAAGATGAAAGCTTTTCAAGAAACCACCAACTAGAGAAGTGTTTAGATGATGGAGGTGATTAAGAAAATGTGTTTAGATGAAATTTTTGTGATGGTTGAGGCTTGAGAGAGGGGCTGGCTATGAGGTGCTCTAGAGAGAAGGAGGAGAGAAAGTTTGAGAAAGATGAAGGTGGAGAGAGAAGTGAATAGAAAAGTGAAATGTGTTTTTAGGGTTTTCTTTTTGAAATTTGAATAGGTTAATTAATTAAATTGAAGTACAAATTTTGGCTCCCAAATTAGTGCAGCAGCTGTGTGAGTGTGGGGAGGAGGAGAGAGAAATGGTTAGCTTCCTTGAGAAGCTTGGGTGCATTTTCAATAAAGGAGATGAGATTAGACATAAAGGAGATTGCCTTTAGATAAGATAATGTGATTTAATAGTTAAAATAATATGGTAATTAGGATTTTACTACAAGCTATTACCCAATGGATAACTGTTATAGTGCACAAGGCCAGTATTAATTATCCAATGAATAATAGAGTGTACCGTAAAATTTTAATTAACAATGCGTACAGAGATTTTATTTATCAGATAAAACCTCAAAAAAAACAAACCTCGCAAACTGTGCTCGACCTCAGGTTTAGTAAGATCCCCCGTCGACACGTTGACGTCGACACGTCAATGCGCACGTAAAACGAAGAATATACTAAAATAGATGTTTTATAGAAAAATCAAAAATCACAAATATTAAAAAATGACTATTCATCACAAAACAAACAATTTTTGGAGTGTTTCACTGACTCTGCTCAGTGTGTACGTAAAACGAAAAATATATTAAAATATTTGACATTTCCAGAAAATTCCAGAAAAATTCCCAAAAATCATAAATATTATAAAATGATTATTTATGATGAAATAAAAAATTTTCAGGGTATTACAAGCTTCAAGGGAGTTCTTGGCTTGTTTTCTCCCTTAGGTAAGAGGAAGATTATCCACTTCAACCTCTATTGGTAGTAGAAGACTTGTATTGTGTGTTGGTTGTGAGAAACCCTTGTTAGGGTTACTCTTTGTGATGTGTAATTTTGATGACTATGTACTGACTTTATCATGTATGATTTATTTGATTGAATGTATATATATATTGATGATCTTGGATTAGTTTTGATTGATTGGAATCATGAAATGGAAATAAAAGTCACTTGCTTTCCTCATGGAGGCTCACGACCATGACCCCCAATTGGTGGGATCATGATTGAAATTTTCTGATCAAGATGGAAACACAATTAATCATGTAAATAAAATGTAATGGAGTTAAGAAAAATTTTAGGATTACTACTCTTGAGAGGCCATGGCCTCTAGGCCATTTTAGGTCCAAAAGATGTAATTTTTAGTTAACTTTGGGAATTCAATAATCAAGTAATAAGTAGTGGATAAGGTAATGGAGAGAAATTAAATTGATAACCTAAAAGTGAATATTTGACCTAACTAAAGAATAAGAGTGTGAGACTTGGAAGACCCTAAAATAATTCTCTAAGTGAGTTTGAATAAAAATTAAAGTAAGGACCTTAACAATCAAGAGATTCCTCTAGAGAAGAATTTAATAAGAAATGTTAAATTAAAGTGAAGCTTAATTAATTGGATAATTAGGAATTAATTAGGGATTCATAAAATAGAAAGAACCAAGAGTGAAGTTTTATCCAAAAATTAGAATAATTTTTAATTAAAATAAGATCATGAGTGTAAGTTAGAATGTTAAATAATTCCATAATGTACCTTAAAAGCGTAATGTATTATTTAAGGGCTTAATAATATTTATTGTGGGTCCATGAGTTTGACCAAGAATATGTTGATGTTTATCTTAGCCGAATTGTGGCATGTTATGGAAAGTATATTTTGCTGAATATACATGATATATGCATTGAGTCATTATGCATTGTGGAAGTCTGATGGACTGTTGTTAAGGTCATGTTGCCTAGGAGATTGAACACACCTTAGTGTAGGTGCGAGTAGACTAGTGTAGGTCATAATGTTGACCTTGGGGGCGTCAGGGTGCGAGTACCTTGCAATGAACAGTTGGTAGCTCTTTTGTCCGTGGGGCAGACCGATGCAAACGCACTGACGATCCGAACCAAGACACTACCCTATATCGCGATCTAGTGAAGAGTGTCTTGTACAATGCCTTGATGTGCACGTGGATAATTTGATGATTATAGCACTTTGGCCACGGCAGCTAAGTTACAGGGATGTCTCCTGATCTTTCTCTCTGAATGTTTGTGTCTAGCTCCATGGAGTAGGATGTTGAAATCATGCGTACATGCATTGTGGGTCTACATATTATTTTGGCATTTAATTATTTATATAATGATTATGACTATTGCCTTGCTGATATCATGACTGCCTGGAACTGCTTAATTGTTTACTGTTGTTAGTTAATGTTGATTACTATTGCTTTTGAAATGCTATGTGGGCACTTCGCGCCGTTCTATTTCTTTACTGCCATAATTGGTAATGATGGTAGGATGTCTTACCTCTTTCCTAAATTTGTAACACCCACCGTAGGGTATCACATTTATGTTACTTAATTACCAAATTACCCATTCATTATAAAATATGCTTTGTAATGTAAATACGAGTTGTAAAATTTCTTAATAACAATAAGATAAACTTAGCGAAAAATAAAAATATTACCACAACATCACAAATAATTTACATCATATATATACAAGTCTTAGTATTGTCATACTTAAATATTTACAGACCTTGTTCTCAAAGTATTTGAATATTATTCAAAACTAACATACTGCCCAAGTACTACTAAACAGCAGAACCCTCAGACGGGTCCTCATCAGATTCCTCAGCAGGTAAGAATCTGACTTGACGCGAAGTCTTATGGACAGGTGTCCGTGCAGATGACACGATACTAATCTCACTATGAGTACGGTAGTAAGTTCCCCAGTACTGCCTAATGGACAACAGAAACTCTAAGTGTACATTGATATTTACACTGAAATAAGGGTTTCCTTGATAAAGCCTACTTAGGATAATGTTCAAGTCTCTTATATAGTAAATACACGCTCTGTCTAGGTTAACATGCCACGCTTCCGGTCCTCTACGAAACTGCAACCTCATATATCCTAGGAAACTGGGCATTGCCATCTTCTCAGAATTCAGCTTCCTCCACAGGAATCTGCTCCTCTTCACCTTCTTGTTCAATTCCTTGCTCAACGTCTTTACAAATATAAATACAGTACAAGTAGGCATACAAAGAGGTGAGATCACCTACGTCAATACCGACATGGTAGCATGGAGATAACACATATAATATATCATACAGATACATCATACAATAATTACAAATATGCCATCAGCATTATTTATTATCACAATAGATATAATAAATAATAATTACGATCATGCCCTCAACAATATCCAATTATTCAACAATTTAATCATCATAAACAATAATTACGATAATGCCCTCAGTACTTTTCACATATTCAACCGCCTAGGCCCACGTACAGCCCCTTGGGCCCACAACAGCCCAGAATAATATTAAAATAATCAAAAAAATATAAAAATCTCATAATAATCCACAAAATCACAAAAATTATAAAACTTATGAAAATTAAATCAGATTAGCAAAAAGAATTAAGAATTAACAGTAATAAATAAATTACTATAAATTTTTTCCAGCCCGAAAATTATTATTTTCCTGACACGGAGTAAATCACACAAAACGATCAAATACATTCACGGAATATTCAAAATAACTTTATAGTACACAGAAATCACTAAATAGTAGAATTCTGTTATTACTGTCAATAGTTAAAAAATTTGGGGTGTTACAACTCTCCCCCTCTAAAAAGAAGTTTCGTCCTCGAAACTTGACTTTACACCCTCAAAATAAATATGGATATTGCTCTTTTATCTTATCTTCTAACTCCCATGTAGCTTCACCACTTACATCGTTCCAAACTACTTTAACCAATGCAATTTCCTTACCTCGAAGTTGCTTTGTCCTTCGATCCTCAATCTTGACTAGAAACGTTTCATAGGTTAAATTTTTCTTCAGTTGTACTGTGTCTGGTTCGATAACATGTGTAGGATCAAAAATATATTTCCGTAGTTGTGATACGTGAAATACATTGTGAAGATTTGATAGTAAATGTGGTAATGCAATCTGATTAGCTACCGAACCTACCCAATGAAGTATCTAATACGGCCCGATAAACTTTAGAGTGAGTTTCCTTGACTTAATCACTCGTCCAACTCCAGTCATAGGTGTCACACGTAGAAACACATTGTCACCTTCTTCAAACTCAAGCGGTCTTCGTCTTTGATCAACATAACTCTTTTATTGAGTCTAAGTTGTCCTCATCTTGTCTTGAATCATCTTCACTTTCTCAGTTGTCTGTTGTACAAATTCTGGTCCTACAACAACACTTTCACCATCATGATACCAACATAATAGTGTTCTGCATCGTCTTCCACACAATGCCTCATAGGATGCCATCCCTATGCTCGAATGAAAACTATTGTTGTATGTGAACTCTATCAATGGCAAGAATTCATCCCAACAACCAATTTGTTCTAGAACACTAGCTCTCAACAAGTCTTCCAATGATTGAATCGTCCTTTCTGACTAACCATCTGTTTGTGGATGGTAAGCAGAACTTAGACGTAGCTTTGTTCCCATCGCTTCTTGCAAACTATTCCAAAACCTTGATGTAAATCATGGATCTCGATCAGAAATAATACTAGATGGTACACCATGAAGTCTAACAATTTCATTGGTGTACACTTGAGCCAACTTTTCCATTGAGTACTTAATATTAATCGGCAAAAAGTGCACCAACTTTGTAAGCCAATCAACAATTACCCAGATAGAATCGTGACCTTTTTGAGTCTTTGGAAGTCCTGTTACGAAATCCATTGCTATGTCATCCTATTTCCATTCAGGAATAGGCAAAGGTTGTAACATTCCCGATAGTCTTTGATGTTCCACCTTGGCCTTCTGACAAACTAAACAAGATGATACATATTCAGTGACATCCTTCTTCATTCCTTGCCACTAATATAACTTTTTCAAATCTTGATACATCTTTATGGCTCCTAGATGCATACTCAACTTACTCCTATGAGCTTCATCCAAAATCAATTTTCTAAGTTCTGGATCGTTTGACACACAAACTCTTCCTTTAAACTTTAGAATTCCATCAGCACCTTCGCTAAATTCCAATACCGCTCCTTGGCTTCTTACTTCCTTTGCTTCTTGTAAGTACTGATCACTATTTTGTCCTACTCGTATTCTTTCCATTAAATCATTTGAAATGGTGATCATGTTTAAACATATCTTTCCCGGTGTCAATTTCACAAACAAATGCATATCTTGAAATTGTTCTATCAGATCCTTCTCCTTAATCATCATAACAGAAGCATTAAGCATTTTCCTACTTAAAGCATCCGCTACAACATTCGCTTTTCTGGGATGATACTGTAACTAAAAGTTATAGTCCTTCAGAAACTCTAGCCAACGTCTTTGTCTCATGTTCAACTCTTTTTGATCAAACAGATACTTTAAACTTTTATGATCACTAAAGACAGTGAATGTTGTCCCATAAAGAAAATGTCTCCACACTTTCAATGCAAACACTATGGCTGCTAACTCCAAATCATGAGTCGGATAATTCCTCTCATGCACTTTCAACTGCCTTGACGCATATGCTATAACCTTACGGTTCTGCATAAGTACACAACCTAATCCTTGGTACGAAGCATCACAATATACCTCGAAAGGTTCATTCAGATCAGGTAGAATTAAAACTGGTGAAGTAGTCAGTCGTCTTTTCAACTCCTGAAAACTTTCTTCCCATGCATCAGACCATACAAACGGTTGATTCTTTCGTGTAAGTTGGGTAAGAGGTCCTGCTATCTTCGAAAACCCCTCAATAAACCGTCGATAGTAACCAACTAATCCAATAAAACTACAGATTTCGGATACAGTCTTCAGTCTTTCCCATTCAACAATTGTTTCCACTTTTGAAGTATCAACTTCAATTCCTTCCTCTGATATGACGTGTCCCAAAAATTGAACTTCACTTAACCAAAATTCACATTTGGACAACTTGGCATACAACTTATTCTCCTTTAGAATCTGGAGAACCACTCTAAGATGCTCAGCATGTTCCTCCTGACTTCGAGAATAAATCAAAATGTCATCAATAAAGACAACAACAAACTTATCCAAGTACAAACGAAAAATCCTGTTCATAAAGTCCATGAATATGGCAGGTGCATTAGTCACACCAAACGGCATCACTTGATATTCATAATGCCCATAACGTGTTCGAAACGCAATTTTGGGAATATCCTCCGCTTTCGCATGTATCTGGTGATAACCAGAACGTAAGTCAATCTTGCAAAATATTGCGGCTCCTTGCAATTAGTCCATCAGATCATCGATTCTTGGAAGTGGATATTTATTATTAATCGTGATCTTGTTCAATTGTCGGTAGTCTACACATAGACGAGAAGTCCCATCCTTCTTCTTTACTAACAACACTGGAGCTCCCCAAGGTGATACACTTGGTCTCACAAATTGCTTTTCCAATAAATCCTCCAGCTATTTCTTAAGCTCTGCCAACTCCACTGACGATATCCTGTAAGGCGCCATAGATATAGGTCTAGCTCTAGGTACTAAATCAATAGAAAACTCAATTTCTCTTTCCGGTGGTAGTTCAGGTATATCTTCAGGAAACAAATCAGGAAATTCATTAACTATGAAAATATCCTTCAAGACATCTTCACACTAACCTCCAAAGAAAATATTAATAAATATCCCTGATCTCCTTCCTTCAAACAAGCTTCTACTTGAGTAGCCGTTAGGAATCTAGAATCCTTAACCTTAGGAAAAACTAACATCATATTGGAACAGTCTATCAGGATATAGTTAGAAGATAACCAATCCATTCCTAAGATTACATTAATCTTGGAAAGAGGCAAACAAATCAAGTCCACATAAAAGATTCTATCCCTAACACATACAGGGCAATTCAAACATACTTTTGTAGTTATCACAGGCTTATTAATAGGAGTAGTAACACTTAAATCATAAGGCAAACGCTCCACATAATCACATGCAATGAAAGAATGTGTTGCTTCCGAATCATATAACACTGTGAAAGGATTACCTTCGATGGCACACTCCTCTATAATCAAGTCCTCAGATTTTGCGGTTTCTTCCCTGCTTATGGTATACACACGACCACCCGCCTGTGGCCTCGCAGTACGAACACTCCTCACCGATGGTTCTGCTTTCAACTGATCACAATCTCTGGAGAAATGTCCAGGCTTTCCACATCTAAAATAGATAACCCCTTTATGTTGACAATCTTTGGTGAGATGATCTTTCACATACTTGAAGCATTTAAGTGTAGAGGTTCCAGCTTGACTCGCCTTACTGCCACTAGAACTTCCTCCAAAAGATTGTTGTCAATTCTGACCTCCTACTGGTTTGGTATACGGTTTCTGCTGATAACGGTTACCACCGCTACCCTTTCCTCTTTGGAACCGTGTAGGTCCAAAGTTCCTATTCCTTGTCTCTCGTTGATGATCAATTTCTTCAACCTTTCGACATTGTCCAATAATACTGGAAACTGATCAATGTCCAAGGTTGTTACAGCTCGCTTAATATCAAATCTCAATCCTTTTTCAAATTTTTTGCACTTCTATTCCTCATCCGGGTGCATCTGAAAATACCTCGAAAACTTAGACAAGCTTTTGAATTTTGTAGCATAATCACTTATAGAACCCCTTGTCTCAAACTAAGAAATTCCATCTCCTTAGCATGACGAACACTAGCTAGAAAATACTTCCCAAGAAATTTCTGCTTAACGAACTGCCATGTCACAACTCTTCCTTCAGCTTGAATCAATCTTCGAGCTCCTGCCACCAAGCTTCTCCATCTCCTACTAACATGAAAGTCACAAAAGTAAGCTTCTGCTCATCAGTACAACCCATACCTTCAAATATTTTTTCTAATTCTTTGATCCACAGATCAGCTTTCTCTGGGTCAAATTCTCCATGAAACTTTGGTGGATTATTTCTATGAAATTCTGACAAACTTTGAGCATCCTCAGTTGCTCTTTGGTTTTGCTGCACCACAACATCAGTCATCCGTTGCATTGCTGCTACAGTTGCAGCCATGTTTTGGTCATCGTCGCCAACATTTCCAAATCCTGCTCTAGTATTCACGCGTCCTCTTCCTCGTCTAGCCATTACGTTTTCTCAAATCAGACTGAACAACACAAAGAAGAGTGAAAGTCAATCTTCAAACAATATTATTTTCTTGCGAAAAACAAACATACAGAATCACACAACTTAAACAAGACAGACCTAACCACAAACCCAGAAAGACTCTAACTTGGACTCTGATACTAACTAATGTAACACTCACCGTATGGTATCGCATTTATATTACTTAATTACCAAATTACCCCTTCATTATAAAATATGCTTTGTAATGTAAATTCAAGTTGTAAAATTTCTTAATAACAATAAGATAAACTTAGCGAAAAATAAAAATATTACCACAGCATCACAAATAATTTACATCATATATATACAAGTCTTAGTACTGTCACACTTAAATATTTACAGACCTTGTTCTCAAAGTATTTGAATATTATTCAAAACTAACATACCACTCAAGCACTACTAAACAGCAGAACCCTCAGATAGGTCCTCATCAGATTCCTCAGCAGGTAGGAATCTGACTTGATGCGAAGTCCTACGGATAGGTGTCCGTGCAGACGACACGATACTAATCTCACTAAGAGTACAGTAGTAAGTTCCCCAGTACTGCCTAATGGACAACGAAAACTCTAAGTGTACATTGATATTTACATTGAAATAAGGGTTTCCTTGATAAAGCCTACCTAGGATAATGTTCAAGTCTCCTATATAGTAAATACATGCTCTGTCTAGGTCAACATGCCACGCTTCCAGTCCTCCACGAAACTGCAACCTCATATATCCTAGGAAACTAGGCACCGCCATCTTCTCAGAATTCAGCTTCCTCTACAGGAATTTGCTCCTCTTCACCTTTTTGTTCAATTCCTTACTCAACGTCTTTACAAATATAAATACAGTACAAGTAGGCATACAAAGAGGTGAGATCACCTACGCCAATACTAACATGGTAGCATGGAGATAACATATACAATGTATCATACAGATACATGATACAATAATTACAAATATGCCATCAACATTATTTATTATCACAATAGATGTAATAAATAATAATTACGATCATGCCCTCAATAATATCCAATTATTTAATAATTTAATTATCATAAACAATAATTATGATAATACCCTCAGTATTTTTCACAGATTCAACAGTTCAAATATCACACTGATATCAATACCCAATAATTATGCATGCGCACATAGACTCAATTTCCTACTCCATAGAGCTAAAACTTAGGTCGGAGAGAGTGATCAAAAAGATCTATCTGTACCAACATGCCGCAGACCACGTGCTACATTTCTCATATGTATTTGCACATCTAGCATATACAATACAATCTTTATCATATCTTGATTAAGAATAGTGTCTCGGTCAAGATCATCGGTGTGTTGCATCGGTCAAATTCACGGTACAGAAGAGCTACCAACTGCCCACTGTAGGCAATCCGCACCCCAACGCCCCCAAAGTTAACAAGTGACTTACACTACACATATCGCACCCACTCAAGAGGTGTATTCTCTCCTAGGCAATTAGCCTCATATAGTCCATCGGACCTTTCCAATGCATGTACAAATGCACCATTCTCAGTTCAAATTCATTATCTCATATTCCGGGTTCACACATTTGCCCAATAGTATCTTTATTGTATTTTCATCACATAATCATATTTTCACGTTTTCTCAATCGCGCAAGATTTCTGTCACATTTTCAAATCACATATTGATTTTTCAACCTACCAAAAATTTCATTTCAACCTTATTTTCATTATTTGCATATTAGTCCTCTTATGAAATAATATTTACATAATAGCCCCTCTTCAAATAATATTTCCAAAATAGCCCTTCATTAAATAATATTTACAATAAACTCCATTTTTAAAGAATATTTTCAATATAGTCCCTTTAAAAATCACTATTTCTACTATTTTCCAGAAAATTTAAATATTTGTAATTTAGTCCCTCTAAAAATCAATATTTCTATTGTTTCCCAGAACATTTTGTTTCTTACAGTTACTGGAGATATTACAGCTCAAAATTTCCTAACGCGCTTCAAAACCCAGAAGGTGAGCTATACGTCAGTAAATTTCAAGTTACTAATGTATTCTCCTTAATTCTCGAAACAATTCTAAAAATCAGTCCTCTTTAAAGTAAATTGAGGTTCAAACACTTTCAACCTCTCTTTTCCATTTATATACTAAAATTTCATTTTTCAAGTGACAAAACAATTTGTTTCCATTTCTTTAATTCTTGTACTAAATTAATTATATTTACATTTTGAAATTACTTTGTCTCACAAAACTAAGGCAATACAAGCCTTCGAAACCCATGGTACATGGCCATTGAAACCATCATACATTTTTCCTTCAAAATCAACTAAGTTCCATTAATATTTTTACACAAACAAAATCATTAAAATTCCTCCACAAAACCGTGAACTCTATAGGTCTTGGAAACTAACCTATCTTTTCTTTTTCCTTTCCTTTCTAATCATTCAATTTTACCATTCATAAAAAATTTTGTTTAGAAACACCTATTTTGAGGTGTTATGACCGAAACCCTCATGGTCATTGGAACCAAAAATTCATTTTCCTTTCATCATCAAATCATAATATACATGTATATATTCATCATATCATATAATCAAGCATACCTTAAAGCAATAAAAATCACATAAAGCATGCAAACACAAATAAATAATTAAAACGCATAAACACCCATAAATAATTACACAACCAAGGATATGAATCCTCACATGGATTCACCATCCATCAAATACAAAATTCATCTCCCACCACCATACTTGGTTGGTGAGATGGATCTCCCTCTTACCTCTTGAAGAACCTCCCAAGCTCCTTGGTTTGCTCCTTGAGTAGTGATTTACCACCAAAAGAATTCTTAAATACAAAATAAAACACAAGTTTATTAACATATTAAGCTTGAACAAGGATAATCATGGATCAAACATGGCTTAGAACATGAAAATAAGACAAGTAGTGAAGTTTCCTTACACTTCACCTCAAAAACCTAGAACTTGATCTTGAAGAAAGTCCTTGAAGATGAAAGATTTAGAGCTTGGGTTTAACTACAAAGGTTCTTGGATTGATGTAAGGATGCAAGATATGTGGTTGGTTAAAATTATAGAGTGATGGAAGGTTTCTTGGGTGCCTTGGCCAAAACATGCATGGAGAGAGAGGAGGGGAAATTTTTTGTAAAAGCTTTATGTTTTGGAGAAGATGAAGTGGTCTTGAAAATTCCCTATGGCCTTAAGCCTCCTAAAACCCATCCCCACTCTTGTACACTCAATGAGTGCAGCCACCATTTTGGGCATTGTTAACCACTGATTAGATCAATGGTTAACATTAATGTAGCTTCTAAGTATAGGTTCTATATTGATAAGACCAAATCTAGGCCATTAGATCTTTCTCCTTGTAATCCTAGCCATTAGATGTATCTCCAAAATGAAGGGTCAAGATCTCCTCTTCATACTTTACATCTAATGGTCACAAATTGTCATAGCCACTTTGTAAGACCAAATCTCCATCCTTGATTAAATCAATGGTGGATATCCAAAGGCTTCAACATTAAGCTTGCTTCCTATTGGTCTATCATAAAGACGTCATAACCACTAATGTTGACTAAGCAGTACAATATTTATTTTTATCTGTTATTACCCTATGAACACAATTAACTGTAGTTTTTATCACCCGATAATTAAATACAGTACAAAACAAAGTAAAAGAAAATTTTCAAAACTGTTTTCAGTTTCGGGTTTAGTAAGATCCCTCATCCCCATCTCAACAGTATATAATTTTCTAGCTCCAAAAATTTTTTTACTTTTTCGGCCCCGCCTGAGCCCACGTACAGCCCCCTAGGCCCACAACCTAGAATAATATTAAAATAATCAAAAAAATATAAAAATATCATAATAATCCACAAAATCACAAAAATTATAAAACTTATGAAAATCAAATCAGATTAGCAAAAAGAATTAAGAATTAACAGTAATAAATAAATTACTGTAAATTTTTCCTGGCCTAAAAATTATTATTTTCCTGACATGGAGTAAATCACACAAAACGATCAAATACATTCACGAAATATTCAAAATAACTTTACAGTACACAAAAATCACTAAACAGTAGAATTCGGTTATTACTGTTAATAGTTAGAAAATTTGGGGTGTTACAGTATTTCTATTATTTCTGTCTATATTTATGATCCATCGAAGACGTCGGTGAAAGGGATGAAGTAGACGAGTTCCCCGACTTTTGGCCTGACTTCTACTAGTACTGCTTTTGATCATGACGGCACATCCATGAGGATTTTTGGGTTATGTGCGGTTGGCTTTCCTCGGGGGTCTGGACTGCTGGCACATTAACTTTAGCTAGGATCACTGTGTCTACTTGGGAGACGTGACGGTGTCATTATCGTGGGGACGTTATGATCCGCCCATCTTTACCTGTAGTGTTAGGTTGCATTTAGAATTTTACATGCCCATTAGGGACATGTGGAGTGATCGTTATTACACTCCACAGGAGGATTCATTCCTCTCTACTACCCCGGCCCCGGCCCGTGATTCAGTGGCTCCGATGAGGGTTTCCATAGATGAGGAAGACCTTGAGGAGGATCTTGACACAGTTCCTTCTCTTTCTTCTTAGGGGCTGATACTGTCGATAGTTGTTGATGGCTATCTGTCTTCTTTTTGGAGCCTAATGTTTATCTTTTTGGTGGGCTGTACATGTATAATCTTTTAGGCATACATAGTTTTGCTTTTTGTATATCAGGTGTTGTAACTAAACAAGTTTGATATATATATATATATATATATATATATATATATATATATATATATGTCGTTCGAATGTATGATTTACTTTTATTTTACCCATTGTTGTAACTACGTCTCGCCACTATATTTTATTATTATAACAAAAAAAATTCACTAATTTAATCATACGATTTCAATCAAGCAAGTTTATATTTATATAATGAACTGGGTCTTGATTTATTATTCATTTTTCGCATGGTTTATTTTTAATATGACTTTTCCTCCTAAAAAAGGGCGTTACAGATTGCATGACAACCTTGTGTTTGTATGTTAATGGTTTCTATTGAACTGTTACATGAATACTGAGCCTGATTAACTCAATCTGTAATGCTTTGTGTGTACAGGAGACTATGGCATCATCCAAGTGAATGCGAAGAGATAGAGCATCTGCCAGTGATAGCACGACAGATATGATGGAGATGTTTAGAGAAATGACAGTTGACATGAGATAGCAAAGCGAGATGGCCGCCACCATGAAAGAATAGACGGCCATCACAAATAGAGTTCTGGAAAGAATGGGTAATAACCTATTTCCGCAACAAGAAAATAAAGTAACAGTTGTGAGAAATCAGGGTTTCCATGACCTTTCAGTGTTTAGGAAGACCAACCATCCATCATTCCAAGGAGAGTATGATCCAGCTAAGGCAGAGGGATGGTTGAGAGAGTTGGGGAAAATATTTGCTATGATGAGATGTTCGGATGACCAAAAGGTGTCCTTTGCTTCCTTTATGTTGCAGGGGAAACTGAATAATGGTGGAATTATGCCAGGAAAATAAAGGAAACGACTGGAATTGAGATGATTTGGGAAATATTTAAGATGGCCTTCTTGGATAAATATTTTCCAAGGAACTTACAGGAAGAGAAAGAGTTGGAATTCTTGAAGTAAGAGCATGGAAACATGATAGTGGGGCAATATGTGGCGAGATTTGAGGAACTGTCAAGTTCTCTTTGTACTTTCAGTAAATTCTAAATGAGGGCTAGAAATGCGCAAAGTTTGAGTTCAGATTAAGAAACGAGATGAGGAAAATAGTGAGGCCTCTTAAGATCAGATATTTCTATACTCTAGTGAATAAATGCATAATAGTATAGTCGGATAACTTGAGACCAGCACCGCTAAAGCCACAATAGGAGCAAAAGCCCCGAGGCTTTCAAAAGAGAAAAAAGACAGATGAGGACTCCAAGAACAAGTTCTCCAAGTTCAAGAATCAACAAGGGAAAGGGAAACAACTCCAAATAGAAGATAGAGGACCTCAGTATCATAAGTGTGAGTGGTACCATGGTGACAGAGCTTGCAAGATTAATCAGATGGAATGTTTCAACTATGGCAAAAAGGGATAATATGCCAGGAACTGTCCTCAAAGGAAAGAAGCAGCAACAACCAGACCCTTGACCCAAGGAAAAATTTTCACCTTGACTGGCAAAGAAGCAGCCCAGTCTCTTGATCTAATACAAGGTAAGTGCATTGTTAAAAATACACTTTTAATTGTATTGTATGATTTTGGAGCCTTTTACTCCTTCATTTCTTATAACTACGTGAGGATGTTGGATTTGCCTATTTATGACCTCCCTTATAACTTGGTAGTTTCTATTCCTACGGAAAAAACCTGTAACAACTTCCAAAGTATGTCTAAATTATGGTGTAATTGTTGAAAATAGAAACTTCCTGGTAAATCTTATATGTTTACCCCTTATTGATTTAGACATCATTTTGGACATTGATTGGTTGCCAACAAATCATGTTATTCTGAACTGTTCAGATAAAACCTTAGTGTTTATGTCTGACCTTCCTTCTACAAACACCTCTTTTGAATCAATGTATCTGAGTGCCAACCAAGTTGTCAACCACCTAATTTCGAAAGGGAACAGAGTTTGGAGAGTATACCTATTGTGAGTGAGTACCCAGAGGTTTTCCCAAATGAAGTGAGTGAACTGCCACTTGAGAGAGAGATTGAGTTTGCTATAGACCTAGTTCTAGAAATAAGGCCTATATCCATAGCACCCTATAGGATGTCCCCTATAGAACTTTCTAAACTTAAGAAACAGATAGAAGAGTTGTTGGATAGAAAGTTTATTCGACCTAGTGTCTCACCTTGGGGAGCCCCTGTACTTTTGGTGAAGAAGAAAAATGGTAGTGTGAGATTATGTATTGATTATAGGCAATTGAATAAGGTCACAATTAAGAATAAATACCCACTACCTATGATAGATGATTTGATGGTCCAGTTGAGAGGAGCTGTAGTGTTTTCAAAAATTGACTTAAGACCCAAATACCATCAAATCAGGGTCAGAGAAGAAGATATTCCTAAGACTGCCTTTAGGACCAGATATGGGCATTATGAGTACCTTGTAATGTCCTTTGGTCTGACAAATGCACTTGTCATTTTTATATATTACATGAATAGGATTTTTAGGCCATAGCTTAATAAATTTGTTGTTGTCTTTATAGATGATATTCTCATTTATTCAAAGACAACTAAGGAACATCTTAGGGTAGTTCTAGAAATCCTAAAGGAAAAGAAATTGTTTGTCAAGTTGTCAAAATGTGAGTTTTGGATGACGGATGTGCAGTTTTTGGGATATGTGATATCTGGAGATGGGATATCTGTGGATCTCAGTAAGATAGAGCTAGTGTTGCGATAGGAGAGACCTACCATCCTAGCTTAAATTAGGAGTCTCTTGGATTTATCTGGGTATTATAGGAGATTCATATAGAGTTTTTCTCATATAGCTTTGCCTTTAACTAGGTGTAGCACTTTTGAGTGGACCTAGAAATATGAGAATAGCTTCCAAGAATTGAAAGAGAAATTGACCACCACACCTGTGTTAGTGATTCCATACCCACAAGAAAACTTTGAAGTTTATTGTGATGCTTCAAAAATGGGTTAGGTTGTGTGTTCATGCAAAATGGATGAGTAGTTGCTTATGCTTCTAGGCAGCTAAGACCCCATGAAGAAAACTACCCAACCCACGACTTGGAGCTAGCAGTCGTTGTGTTTTCTTTGAAGATTTGGAGGCATTATCGGTATGGGGTCAAATTTGAGGTCTTTAGTGATCACAAAAGTTTGAAATACTTATTTAATCAAAAAGAGTTGAATATGAGACAAAGGAGGTGGATGGAGTTTCTAAAGGATTATGACTTTGAATTAAAGTATCATCACGATAAGGCCAGTATTATGGTTGATGCACTTAACAAAAAACTTCTGCATGTGTCCCGAATAATAGTACAAGATATGGAACTCCTTGAGAGCTTCAGAAATTTGAGTTTGGCAACTACTATGTTACCATATGGTCTTTGTTCGAAAAGATTAGAGATTTAGAATGATTTGAGGGCTCAAATTAAAGAAGCTCATGAAGAAGATGAAGCTTTAAAGCAAATAGATGAATGGATTCAATTAGGAAAAAAAAAGATTTTAAGAGGGCTCAAGATGGGACGCTTATGTTTAGAAATAGACTTTGTGTTTCAAGAAAAGATGAAATCAAAGAAAAGATTTTAGAAGAAGCCCATAAGAGTAGATACACCACTCATCCCGGAGCCACAAAGATATATCAAGACCTCAAAAAGATGTTTTGGTGGCCAAATATGAAAGGAGATATAGCTGAATATGTGTCCAAATGCTTAGTTTGTCAAAAAGTGAAAATAGAACACCAAAGACTTTCAAGACTTCTTCAATCCTTGGAAACTTTTGAGTGGAAATGGGAGAGTATATCAATGGATTTTATGATGGGGTTGCCAATGACTCAGTCAGGTCATGATGTCATTTACGTTATAGTGGACAGATTGACAAAATCTACACACTTTTTAACCATAAAGGCTAATTGACCATTAGATAGATTAGCTCAATTGTATCTCCAAGAAATAGTCAGATTGCATAGAATCTCCTCTAGTACAATATCTGATAGAGATCTTTGATTCACATCTTAATTTTGGCAAGCCTTGCAAAAAGCATTTGGCACTAAATTGAAGTTTAGCACAATCTATCATCCGTAAACAGATGGTCAAACTAAGAGAACCATCCAGACTCTAGAAGATATGCTAAGAGCATGTGTGCTACACCAACAGGGAAGTTGGGATAGGTTTTTACCCCTAATAAAATTTACCTACAACAACAGTTATCATATCTGCATAGGAATGACATCCTATGAAGCCTTATATGGTAGAAAATGTAGATCACCCTTATGTTGGTATGAAGCAGGGGAACAAACTATCCTAGGGCCAGATTTGGTGCAACAGACCACAAAACATATTAAGATAATTAAGGATAGGATATTAACAGCCCAAAGTAGGCATAAAAGTTATGTGGATGAGAGAATAAGACCTTTAGAATTCAATGAAGGAGAACATGTGTTCCTCAGAGTCACTCCTACTACGGGAGTTGGTAGAGCTATTAAAACTAGAAAGTTAACTCGTCGGTTTTTCGGTCCCTTCCAAATTCTGAAAAGAATCAGACTAGTTGCTTACCAAATAGCTTTACCCCCTAGTTTGTTAAACCTCCATGATGTTTTCCATGTTTCCTAACTTCGAAAGTATAATCTGGATGCTTCACACATTTTGGAAAATGAATCAATACAGTTAAAAAATTATTTAACTTATGTGGTTAAACCTATAAGGATCATGGATAGAGCTGTGAAAGAACTCAAAGAGAAACAAATTCTGTTGTGATGTGGGCAAGTGCACCAAATCGCAAAAGTAATAAAGAGTGAGTTGAGCATCGTTCCCACGAGAATTATGTTGTCAATTACTAAATTCGCCAAATCAACACTATTGAAGCTATCGAAAAGAGAGTTAATAAAAACAATAATAAGAAAGAATAATAAAAAATAATGAGTAAAATTTAATCAATTAGGTAAAGATGAAATACAATGAAATGAAAGTGTTAAGGATCAAATTTCATTTGAATTCTTTTAATGCAAAATCAAATATTAGTTTAATCAAGTTTTATTCGAATGATTTATATTCAATTCCCAAAATTAATCAATATTCAATCCATTAGTATATTAATTCTCTTCACACTATTTAGAATTAATTAATTCTTTAGTCTAACCTAAAATAGAGAAGGCATTATTAAAAACGAGGGAAGTAAGAGAAAGATCATACAACCCACAACGTATATTCCTAGCAATTGCAGAAATTATGGTATTTGTCATAAGTTCTAAGTTTGTGCACAATTTTCTCAAATCATACATAAACCAAAAATCATTCCCAAATTGATCAGGTTTAGAAAAGCATTAAGAGAATAGATAAATACATAAATCATGAAATGAAAACATAGATTAAACCCTTAAAAAAATTAACATCATCTAAGTATCAAGATCCATCATCACCCTAACAAAAGAGATTTAGTTACACATGAAAAAAGAAGAAAACAAAGAAAAGGATTCAACAAACTCTATAGAAAACATGTGGGAATGTTGAAGAAAATTCCTAATCTTCAAGAATGGATGTGCCCACACCAAGCTAGGGTTCGTGCCTCCACTTTGCTCCTTAACAATTGTGAAATTTTGTGGACGTATACCACTCAATGGCATAACTTTTCTATTTAAAATAAAAGTAACATGTTCTGTTATGCGACCAGCGCTTAGGCACTGGACGTCATTTCTAAATTTTACTGATACGTGATGCGCACTGAAGACTGCTGAAGCACTGGGTCTTCAGCGCTCAGGCGCTGAATGATCAGAGAAAAACTTCACTTTTTGCCCCTAAGCACTGGCTCTCGGATGCCTGGGCACTGGACGCGGGAAACATTATTTTCAATTTGTTTCTTCATCATTCAAGTGTCCAATCTTCTCCATGTGCAATTACCTAACAAAGACATATAAAACACGTAATAATAACATAATTTAAAATAATAAAAACATTATAAAACTTGAGAAAAAAAACTCTATCAAAGAGATTAAAAGAGAATGAAAACCTAAGATTTTGAACTGTAAAAATATAAATTTTTAAAGGTTCATCAAATTCTTTTAGTAAATGTGTTATGGGAGGGAGGTGACTTAGAAGAGGCCACATGAGAGCTTGAATCCCACATGATGAAAGATCATCTAGAGCTTTTTGAATAATGTAAGCAAATTTTGAGGACAAATTTTATAAAAAAAAAAAAGGGAATTGTAACATTCTCTCTAGCCCAATAGACTTAATCAGTGTTATAGAAGCTCATTAATATTGGTACAGGTTACTTGTTAATTTTGGTAATAATTTGGATTTGTTTGAGCATAAAACTATAACACTGAATGTGAGAAATAGTTCATTTAAACTTGGATTTTTGAGTAAATGGTTGAAGAAATAGAAATAAATATGAAAAATTTATTTCTAAATTATTAATAATTAGAATAGATATCTGAAAGCTTCTTAATTCTATTCCATAGGTGTAATTCAACCCAGGAAAGAATATTGAAGCTTAGAGACTGATATTGCAATATAAGAAAAATTATGAAATGATATTATAGAGAATAGAATGAAATCCTAGAATTTTCTACGATACCTATGAAGGTTAGAAAATTCATTTCTGAAAGATTAAAGTATTCCTAGCAGATAAAAGTTTACCAGTTGGATTTCATTTTTTGCAAACATTCCCCACGTCCTCTACTATTTCATTCTTATGAAACCACCTAATATGTTGACATTTTGTTACATTTTCCTTCACTCTTTCCACTCTCTCACAATTCCCTCTTCTCATTTCTTATTTTCTCACTTTTCACTCTTATTTTCTCTCTGTTCTCTTCCATTTCTATGTGCTGGTAGAGGGGAGAAAGGGGAACAAGAAAGAAACAAGGTAAGAAGATGGAGGAAGCAGCCAAGAAAGGAGAAAGGGAAAAGGGAAGAAGAAATGTCAATTTGAGGTAGGGTTTTTCTTCATTTTGTTCATCTTTTCCTACTTTTTGAGAATGATGGATTAATGACTTTGTTGAGATTTTGAGTTAATAAATAAATATGATGCTCTTTTGTTTTGATTATGAGTTTAAGATTCAAACTTTGATTTTGATTCTTGAGGAACCTTGAGATTGAAAATGGGTTTCAAAGCTATATTTGGTTTGTTGCTTGCAAGTGTCTTAGATGCTTGAATATGAAGAATTTGATGTTGTTGTTGATGTTTGTTGGGTTGGAATGTGGTTTCAAAATAGAGGAACTGAGATTTTTGGTTTCTGGTGTTCTAGTGCCTAGGCGCCCAAAGCCCAGAAGCCTGCTATTTCAGGATGCACGCAGGGTGCCTAGGCATCAGGTGAGGAACGCCTGAGCACCCAAGGAGCGCTTGAGCGCCTAAGGAGGGCTTGAGTGCCAAGAGTTGAGCGCTTAAGCGCCACCATTTGGAAGAAACAAAGTAAGTCTCTGGTGTCTGGGCGCCTGAGTGGTCAATGTCCATCAACCAGGCGCCAACAACCAGGAAGATTTGGGTAACACTTTGCCATCCCAATGCTTAGGCGCTGGAAAATGGGCGCCTAGGGGCCTAGAGCATATTTTTTCAAGGTGATTATTTTGATAAAATGAAGCTCCCTACTTGTTGGATTTGTTTATACATGCTTTTCAAAAAGTGTCAAGTCCCTAGTAGGGGTATTTCATAGAAAAATTAATTACTTTGGATTTGTGAAATTCTAATTATGAGATCTTTACTATGAAATGCATGATGCCATGACATGAAATGATATGATGGATTATTCTATCCCATGATTGATGAGACATTGATGCATTATGCTATGATATGAGTTAATATGATGAAATATTTTATTATATGCATGATGAGAATGATGATTGAGATAATGATTGATCTTCATGAGTAACTCATTATCTGAGATATCCTTGAACCTAGGGTGAGACTTGGATAATGGTGGTTGAGGATGGACATTCCCTTACCATCTAGTAATTAAGGTTGAGGATGGATATTCTCTCCCTCTTTACCTGAGTCCTCCCTAGTGTAATGTAGTTGAGGATGGAAATTTCCACTCTACTTGAGGCATTCCTAGATCAGAGATAGTGTAAGGAGGATAATACCCTCCCTATCAAAGTAGTTGAGGGCGGATAATTCTCTCTCTACTCACAACTCTAAAATGAGGATGGATAATTCTCTCATATGTTATGTATTGATTGGGTTACTTAGAGTAGTTCTGTGCACCAAGAAAGGCTGTTATAAGTAGGTTGAAGTGCACTAACTTGAAAGCAGACTACTGCCAAGTGAACGGTATTGTGAGGATGGACATTCCCTCCATTCTACTTTGATCAAAGATGATTAATGATTATTGATGATTTATAAATGATGATTTTGATAGATGACCATTATGTGATAGCTTATTGCATAAGTCTATCTCGATGGAATTCTTGATATGATATTGAGATTATGATGAAATTTGATGACTTCTTTGGGTATACAAATGGTTTTGTTAAACTCATAAAATGAACCTCTGTTTCGGGAAGAGAAAGGACTTGTTTTGGCTTTAGCCACCTTTCTATTGATTATATGTTGATGATTTGAAATGATTTTTTCCTGAAATATTAGAATGATTATGATGACATGTTTTTAAAATGATTACTGAGAATTGTGAGATTCTCACCCTATTTGTTTGATTTTGATAATGATTCTAGGATGTCCCTGTGCTGACCATAGAAGTGAAGAAGGACTTGATCTTATAGATCTTTTGTTCTTTTTTGTTTTGATATTTGTACATGATTGTATATCATTTTGTGCCGTAGTAGCCTACGATGTATTTAATGTACTTTGATGTATTATTTGTATATAATTCATTTCTACAGATATGTATTATGTACTTCCGCTTCAAGCTTATATTTTGTATAACATATGTATATTTCTTTAGAAATTTTGATATTGGTCTAAGTGACATACTCTAATATAATCGCTAATGCATAATTCCAGATATGTCATTAGTTTAAATATTAGGACGTTATATTTATGACGTTAACATGCCTCAACAAACTATTAGAATAGCTCATGCAATTTAGAATTATTAAAACTCAATCAAAAGATAGAATCCATTAAGAGTGTAGAGCAACTAATTAGGAGCTTTATGATGTAAACATTTAGAACACAACAGTTTGTTATCATCAAAACGTTATAAAATTAAAAAGATTAAAAACATAGGCATGTGTCTTAAGTCTTCGGAGCTTACAGATGGCCGACTTACTTTTGCAATCACACTTTTCTTTTTGAATGTCTTTTTCTCCCAATGTACACACAATATATCCCACACATGGTCTCCAAGCCAACTTGGTTTTTCCATTTTCTTGTGAACTTTTTCCAGAACATTCTTCTACACTGTGCACCTTATTCCTCAAAATTTGCTCGGGCCCAATAATGATCTGGTGGAGTTATAGAGTACTTTCTTTGCAATAAATACGAGTAAACAAATTAAATAAGACTAAAAAAACTATAAAGTTTTGAATTTTAGTAATAAAATTTTAGAAATTGTCATAAACTCTTAAAAGCATATATTTCTTGTAGTTTTAGATATCTTTTTCCATTATGTACATGGCTCAAGATAATGGCTTCTAAAGATATCAGTAATACTATTTGCTGCAAGGTGCGAAGGCAAGAGTCTACAAACATTACAAGTGATTAGTTACAATATATCAAACATACTCATGTAATTTTAAAAATTATTATATACCACCTCCATCAAGATATAAAACTTGTTTGTTGCCACTCATTTGTGTCTTTGATGCATCCTCATGAGTTTGACTAGATCCAGGAGCAAATCTTGCATCTGTTGGAAGGATAAATGATCCAATAGTGTGAGGAAACTCTTGTGTTGGAGGCATTACATGATGAGATGATGGGCTAAAACGAGATGGTTGTGTAAGAGGTGGTGAATGTGTAGTTGGTATAGAAGGTGTGTTAGTCATGGCATCCATCACCCAAGAAGGGGTATGAATTGGATGATTACAAGTTTTTAACAAAACATTAAGAAATTAAGCATTTTGAAGTACTCAATTAATAAATGTAGTAAAACATGCAAACAAAGGTACAACTATTAGAGATTACTCAAATACAACTTGAATTATAGGATAAATCAAGCAAATAAGCTAGATATCAAGTTTAACTCAAGCATATATAAGTAAAGCACAAATGTAAAGGAGACAGAGTTGAGAAAAGCAAACAAAATGATTTATCCTAGTTCAGCCACCCCTTGTGACCTATGTCCAGTCCTTAAGTAAACTCACCTGAGATTTTCTACTAAACTTTCAAGCTTAAATAAGTCCTTGAAAACCTTTACAACTGAGAGCACTCAGCACACCTTTGGAATACCTCACCCTTTGTGCTTGAGCCTCAAAACAGGGATACCTCACTCTTTACAACTTTAGAGGGATACCTCACTCTCTTTATAAATAAGGGATACCTCACCATTTTCTCTAAAAGGATGGATACATCACCTTCTTTACAAGAAATCAAAAAAAGATTAAATGATAAGCTCTCTCAAAGAGCAAATAAACAAATTGAAGTTCTATGAAGGTCTCAAAGATAGCTTAAGACTTGTCAAAAACAGAGCACAAAGAATGAAAGAATTGATTCATGAATTAAATGGTTGAGAAAGGTTTTTCAGAATGTTAGCTCTGTGTAAAAAGATGTCCCAAAGACTTGTATTTGTAGTATTCTAAGAAAAAGATCTGTTGGGGCGTATTTATTTGATGCATTAAATACTCTGAAACTAGTCATTACTGGTTTCAAGCTCATAGTAATCAATTACCAACATATGATAATTGATTACCAAGCTTTTAAAACGTGTTCTTGGCTATCTAGGAAAATGGTAATCGATTACCAAGCTTTGGTAATCGATTACCAATCTTCTGTGAGCAGTGGTAATTGATTACCGAGGTTTGTTAATCGATTAACAAGCTTCTGACTTTTGAAAAACAAGTTCCTGTATGTCTATAATCAATTACAAGGTCTTGGTAATTGATTACCAGCTTTCTAAAAAGTTGTTAATTGATGACTAAGCCATTGGATGAGATTACAATCATCTTAGAACCTATTTTTGAGCCCAAATCAACTTGGTAGACATTTCCAAATTAGAACACTTGGATTTTTCAAAGATGAAAACTTGTTTTTCATGATCCAAGGTTAAAACATCATTTAGTTTAAAACTACCCACCAACTAAAATAATTTTCAAGAGAAACTCCTTTAAAAATAATATAAAATATTTTGAGATATCTAGGAAGCTTCTCACATAAAGACTCTAAGTCCTATAAACTATATCATTTAAGCTTCCTTGGTCTTTGGCTTGGCTTTGTTATCATCAAAATCTTCATGATCTTCATGACATAAGCATTCACATTCTCCCCTTTTTTTTATGATGACAAACCAAAAGAGGTAAAGAGCAATATATATATATATATATATATACATCAGAGATTAAAGTGCAACTCTCCTCCTTAAGCCATGCATGAGGTTCAAGCATAAAAAGATTAAGCAAGGTTCAATGACAAATAAGTTTTCATGCAAAACTCTCCTTTACTCATGCAATTCATACTCTCCCTTTTTTGGCATTATCAACAAGATATAAGCATTCATCGTTATTAGCTCATATATATATAATCATTTCATCAAAACAGATTAACCAACAACATGCCAAAAAGAATATTCAATAAGCGCTTCATCAACAAGCTATTCATTTCAGTATTATATCCAAAGACAGAGTATCCAAAAACAACAACATATGTAATATTCATTAAAACCAGTCATGCAAGTCAAAAGTAACATAAGCTAAGATAATTAACATCATGCCCAAAAGATAAACTCACTATGGTTAGATGAGCATTAAAGGATCATAAACACTAAGAAGACAACATTGTTCAAAATAACCTGAAACATAAAAATATAGCTAAAGCATAGTTAGATTATCTAAAAGTTATAATATATGCCTAAGCCCTATCATCCTTCGTTGGTGGAAGGCGACGCTCAATCCTATCCAAGCGATCATAGATAGCTCTATTGCTATACTATGCATAGACTCAAAAGTCCGTAAGGTAGGCTTGAAGTTTCATAAGCTGGGCTTGAAGACTTGTAATGGCAGCTTGAATCTGATCTTCATTTGTAGCAGAGGCCTCTTCTATGACCACATCAACAGGGGCAGCAGGCACTCCTCCTTCTAGTGCCACTGTATCATTCCCAACACTATATACCCAAACACCATCTTCTTTCTTCATTTTCATACAGTTGAGAGTGGACTTCGTGACCTTGTTATGACCAGTGAAACATATAAATCCTTCATCACTCAGGCTCATCTTGTATTCATTGAGAATCTTGGCAACGATCATGGCATAAGGGAGGTCATCATAAGCTTTCCTTTTGCCTTCATCATATAGTGCATGATGTAAAAAGGCTAGTTGGTGTGCATCCTCTATTTCATGGCCCAAAGCAAGAAGATGTCCTCTTCCTCAAGTAAGGCATAGTTGCTTGCTCTAGGAATAAGGATGCATGCCAAGACATAATGAAGAAGGCAATCCTTATAATTCAGAATCCCAGCAGTGAAAGACCCCTCCAGAATCTAAATGCCCAGTTTAATCATGCTTTAGACAACCACTATTCTATCATATCCTTCCCAACTTTTGTGATTATGTTCCGTCAAAGCTTGCCCAGAATGAGTTAGACTAAAAAGATGAATCCAATCGCTAAGTTTCACAATGATTCAGTGTCTCTTGATCTCAGTGACTACATTTACTCTACTTATAGCCAAATTGCAGGAAAAAAAAACTTTAGTGGGGTCAAGCTAATACTCAGAATAGGTGGTGATGAAAATTCTCGTCCCATGGTGCTCCAGGAGCTCGGTGAGAGAAGTGAACCATTCTTTAACAAAGAAATCAAAGTCCATGTATTTGGGTTGAATCAGGTTGCAAGCTTGAAACTCAAGGAGATAGTTGTTCATTTGAGCCACATAGGAGAAGTACCTTCTGTGGTCCAAGCTCAATGGAAAATCTAGGTCATAGGTTAGCGCAAGAGCTTGCTTAGCAACCAAGGGATTCTTGGTTCGTGACTTCTTTAGGTGAGAGCTACTGGCCATGGTGAAAAGGAGGTTTAGGGCATAGTTTAAGAGAGAAAAGAAATGAAAAGAGTGGAATTTAGGGGAAAAATTGGGTTTTAATTAGTGGGAAGAGATGGGTTTGAGTGGAAAGGGTGTTTAAATGGTCGATTTTGGTTAGATTTGAAGTGATTGTTTGAGGGAGTGGATCTGAGAAGGGTTGAGAGGAAGAAAAAGATGAGAGGGGGTTGCATGTATGGCAAGAAGCACCCTTGTTTTCTATTTTCAAGAGACCCATAATCGATTGTTGGGAGTTCCATAATCAGTTATAGTGAAAAATAATGGAATCACGTTTTGCTGGAACACATGAATAACCGGTTACACCATATCTGTAATTGATTATTTACATTTAATCTAGAGCAGTTGGTATAGTTTTTGCCTTCAAAAATCGATTATCCTCCTTTAGTAATCAGTTATTTTCATTTTGAAAGAGAAAGACACCATTTTGACTTGATTGAATAACCGATTATGCACTTCTTCTAACAAATTATTGGATCTTCTCAAAACACTTTAGGACACCACCAAAAGCAAATAATAGGTTATTTGCTTGCCATAATAGATTATTCCAGTATCAGAAACAGATTTTTCTCATAAATTTAGCCCTTTAAACAAAACCTCATGTCTTTTAGAATATCATTTTAGCTTGACCTCATTTCGCCATTCACTCTAAACACCAAATAACAGGTTATTTCAGCCCAATAACAGATTATTCTTCTTCAAAAACACCAGAGAACATTTTTCATCACTAGGAACTTGAGATTTGAGATTGGGGGACTTAAACATGGATCAAGTACCTGCAAAACAAATTTTAGGAGAACCTCTGACGCTCAAGTCAGTAATGGATTTATGAACATAAAAAAAAAAGATAAAATGTATTTAACACAAGCATTCATTTTTATGCAAGATTGATAAAAAAATCAAGTTCAAGGATATTGTCATCAAACATGTCATTTAAAACAAGGAGTATACTTTATCTAGCATATTAGCATATAGAAATATTTTCAAGATATAAAGCTAGAAAAGTACAACTTTATAGCAAGTTAAAGTATAAAACAAGTCTCCACTTATCCAAAAGTTGCAAGTCCAAGCTTCATGGAGACAAGGAATGGAACTTGGAGTTATTTATGGTCTTATGTTTACAACAGCCACTTTCAAAATACCAAGGTCAGCTCTTAGCCTTCAAGTACACCTACAACATACTTCAATTTTTGACTTTTGGTACTTAAATTTTCTTGGGTCCTTGTGTGTTAGTCTTTAGCTATTAATCCAATATGCTCTTATAAATATTAATTTTTCCATAGAATGTAAATTGAGCACAAGTTAAATAACTAATTGCCATTAAGCACATAACCAATAGCATGCTTACTTTCATAATATATAAACAATTTAAAGTATAGAAAGTATACATAGTCATAGAATACATTATGATCAAGAAATATGCAAAATAGTGAGCAAATAGTGTAACAAAAATGAACATAATCATGTGCTAAATATAATATTTAAATTTTACTAAGTACACATGATTCTATCAATCACTTAAGGCCTACAAGTAATATACCTCAAATTCATTGACTTTACAAGTGAATGAGCATAAGAGGTAAAAGCTTTTAATACCTTGGCCTTGGTAATCAAGGAAATACATTTTCTTACCCATTACTTCTCTTTTGGAGTCTTGAACTTTACAAGTTCTACATTTTGTACTTGAAAAGCTTTGGTTGAATTCATATTCCTTCTTTGACCAAAACTTCTACCATTGGGCTTTGGAAGCATTTTCATTGATGATTCCTCTTTCCTTTGACCAATTAGTCCATTCTTTTGAGAAATTTTTTGCATAATTGAAACACTAGGAGAACATTTTGGTACCCACTTCATCTTGGGTCCTTGAATGTTAGTACTAGGGCCTTTAAGATCTTTAGAATCTCATACCATACTATTTCTCATATAAGGATTTCTTCTATAATTGCATAAATGAGAAATATGTCTTAGATTATCACAAAAATTGCAAACGATTGAATTTAATGATGATTTGGTCCTTTGAAGATCATTTTTAGAAAACTTAAGCCTTTTGTTATTTTTACATTCTAAATTATTTTTGTCATAAATCTCGCTTGAATTTTCATGTGGAATAACATTAATTTATTCTCACTAACAAGCATAGAATGTAAGCAAATAGAATCATTAGCTTTGGCAAACTCAGAATATAAATCCTCAACTTGATTTTCTAAATTAACACATTTTTCATAAGAAGTTGAGGTTTTACATTTCAAAAGCATTTCCTCATCAAGAAAAGCATGTTCATTTTGTGATTGTCTATGCTACAGTGAAGACTAGTTTTGATGATAACAAACATGAAGATGATGAGAAGACCAAGTCCAAGAACTTCAAGATTAGCTTTAGGACTTAGAGTCTTTTTGTACGGAGACTTTTTGGATATCTCATTATTTTTACAAGATAAGAACGGTTTTAAACTAAAATCCCAAAACTAAAAATGGTCTTGAAAAATAAATTAAAAGGTTTTGGTGTTTTGAAAATCATCTGGGCAATTTTCTAAAAGTATTTACAAATATTCTTTTAACAAGGTTATTCGAATAAAGGTCTCTTTATTCGAATAAACCAAGCCTAGAAAAACTATCTTTTAATTAGTTATTTGAATAACCCAAGAGTTATTCAAATAACGTTTTCAAAATCCTACTGCACGCCTCTGTTTTCATAAGTGCTATTGAAATAGTACCTCTGCTATTCGAATAAAAGGTTTTTAGAAATGGCTTCTTTTAAATAAGCTATTCGAATAACCCCAAAGTTATTCGAATAGACCTGTTTCTCAAAAAAATGTTTTAAAACAGCGTTATTCGAATAACCCTCATGTTATTCGAATAACCCTTATCAGAACTGGTTATTTGAAAACGTGTTATTCGAATAACACAAGAGTTATTTGAATAAACATGGGTTACTGATTTAGAAAGAAATAGCCATATTCATATTAATTACGATATTTAATTCTGTCAACAACTATTTTCTTCAAAGACTCTATAAATAGTGACCTTGGGTCACCTTTGAACAATGCCCAACTATTTGAATTATTCTTTGCTTGCTTTAAAACGTGATTTACAATTTTTTCATATTTTCTATGCTCTTTTCACCAAAACTTTGAGATATCCTTAAAGAGCTTCCTAGTGCTTCAATTTGTGATATTTACTCTTTGTGAGAGTTTCTCTACATCTATTTTCTACTTCTTTGTAACAAGGGTGAGCCCTCAAGATTTGTATAAGGGTGAGATATCCCTGAAAGTTGAGGCTTTAGCACAAGGGTATAGCTTTCCTATGTATGAAAAGTGCTCTAGTTTGTAACGGTAGCAAGCACCTATTTAAGCTTGTATTCATAGTGAAAAATCTTGGATAAGTTTTCGAGGACTGGACATAGGCCACAAGTGGTTTGGTGGCTGAACCAGAATAAATATTATGTCTGCTCTTCTCATCTTAATCTCTTTCTTTACTGTAATTTATTCATTATTGCTTAACTATTTATTTTCTATTCCTAAGGCTTTTTATCCTCTCTTTGTATTCACATCTTTTATTAAATAGCGTCAACGAATTTTGTTTTAAAAGCATTTGCGAAAAATTTTCTATACTCAATTCACCCCCCTCTTGAGTACTGGAGTCACTTGGTAACAAGTGGTATCAGAGTTAGACTCTTATTTAAAGAGCGTAGTAGCTTCAAAGGATGTAATCGATTATAAGCATGGCAGAAGCCTAGTAATCGATTACACTAAAGCTGTAATCAATTACAAGTCTGGCAGAGGCCATGTAATCGATTACACAAGGCTGGTAATCGATTACATCCTGCCCAGAAGGCCAAGAACACGCCCTAAGAGTCATGTAATCGATTACAACTAGTTTGACATTGCCTAATGACTATTTTATCAGCATTTAGTGCTACCCATTAATGCACCCAACAGCTCATTTAATATGAAAACTTATAAATACATGTCTTGGGTCTTCATTAATGACTAACCAACAACTTGAAACATATTTTTATCACTCTAATCCAAAAATCAATCTTTCAAACCCTTATTGCTCTGTTTTTGCAAATCACTTGATATTCTTGAAGAGTATTCTAGAGCTTTAATTTGTACCAGCTACTCTTGTGAGAGTTTCATCTTGTATATACTTTAATTCTTTGTGAAGAGGGTGAGACATCCCTCGAAATTGTAAAAGATAAGCTATCCCTAGTTGGTAAAGAGGGTGAGGTATCCCTTATTAGTAAAGAAGGTGAGGTATCCCTTAAGGTTGTAAAGGGTGAGGTATCCCTTGAAGTTGAGGCTCAAGCACAAAGGGTGAGGTATCCCAATGTGTGGTGAGTGCTCTATTGTGTAAAGGTTACAAGCACATGTTGAAGCTTGAAGATATAGTGAAAATCTTGAGTGATTGCTTGAGAATTGGACGTAAGCCATAAGTGGATTAGTGGCTGAACTAGGATAAATCTTGTGTTTGATCTTCTCAACTCTATCTCTTTACATTTATGCTTTAATCTTATATGCTTACTTGAATACTTTCTATCTTATCTTATTTATTTGTGAGTGATTTATTCAATCTCATCTATCTATTTACTTTAATCAATCAATAGCTTCAACAAAAATTAGTAAAGTGCTTTGCGAAAGATTTTCTAAAGGGTGAGGTATCCCTCAAGGTTGTAAAGGGTGAGGTATCCCTTGAAGTTGAGGCTCAAGCACAAAGGGTGACGTATCCCAAGGTGTGGTGAGTGCTCTATTGTGTAAAGGTTTGAAGCACATGTTGAAGCTTGAAGATAAAATGAAAATCTCGAGTGATTGCTTGAGGACTGGACGTAAGCCACAAGTGGATTGGTGGTTGAACTAAGATAAATCTTGTGTTTGATCTTCTCAACTCTATCTCTTTACATTTATGCTTTAATCTTATATGCTTGCTTGAATACTTTCTTGTCTTATTTATTTGTGAGTGATTTATTCAATCTCATCTATCTATTCACTTTAATCAATCAATAACTTCAACAAAAATTGATAATCAAGTGTTTTACGAAAGATTTGCTAAAATATTTTACAAACTCAATTCACTCCCCTCTTGAGTATTGAGGCCACTTGGTAACAAATAGTATCAGAGCTAGGCTCTTGTTTAAAGAGTTTAGAAGCTTCAAGAGAAAGTGATGGTCTCCTTAAATAGTTTTTCAGAAAGTTGTTCTCTTTATATACCTCCCTTTTTCAATGGGGATGGGTATGCTTATTGGAAAGAACGAATGAAAATTTTTATTGAAGCTATTAACTTAGATGTGTGGGATGCTATTAAAAATGATCCTTTTGTCCCCACACAAGTTATTAATGGTGTAAGAGTTAACACACCAAGAAGTGAATGGACTGATGATGATAAGAAAAAGGTCCAATACAATTTTAGAGCCAAAAACATCATTACCACGGCCTTGGGGTATAATGAGTTCTTTAGAATCTCAAATTATAAATCTACCCAAGAAATATGGGACACTCTACAAGTAACCCCTGAGGGTACTAGTGAAGTGAAAAGATCCAGGATAAATACTCTCACTCGAGAGTATGAGCTTTTTAGAATGAACCAAGGTGAAAACATTCAAGAACTGCAAAAATGGTTCACACATATTACTAATCATCTTCCTTCATTGGGAAATACTTTTCCTAATGAAGATCTTATTAACAAAGTGTTGAGATATTTAAGCAGGTATTGGCAACCTAAAGTGACGGCTATTGCGGAGTCAATAAATCTTTCAACTATAACCTTAGACACACTTTTTGGCAAGCTCGAAGAATATGAATTAGAATTGAATAGACTCAACCAAAGTGAGGAGCTTGACAAGAAAAAGAGGGGAATAGTTCTCAAGGCCACTTGCTTCATGATCAACGATGATGATGATAAAGATGATGGAGATGACTTGGAAATAAATGAAGAGAATCTTGTTCTTCTAGTAAAGAAATTTTGAAGATTCTTCAAGAAGAATAAAGCTCAAAGAAGACCTCCCTTTCTCCAAAAGAATATCTATCACAGAGGGGAAGGAACCTCATCCACTCCTAAATGCTATGAATGTGGAGAAATTGGGATACATAAAGATGGAGTGCCTAATTTATCACGGGAAAGTGGAAAAGTATGAGAAGAGGTCCTCAAAGGAGAAGAAAGAAAGAAGAGCCTACATAGCTTGGGATGATAATAACATGGATTCAACCGATAGCTCAGACAATGAGAAAGTCACTTTATGTTTTATGACTAGAGGAGAAGAGGAAGATGAAGATGACATACAGGTAACATCCTCAAATTCTGAATCAAACTTTTTCCCTTCCTATGATGAATTGCAAGATGCATTTGAAGAATTGTATAATAAATCTATGAGCCTTGCAAATATGATTTCATGTTCAAAGAAAACGATTTCCTCATTTGAAAATCAAATTTCTACTTTAAACAAAGAAATTAAGGAATTGAAATTAGAAAATGAAACTCTTGGGTTAATGATGCACACTTTTTCATTGTCGCATTTGCAAACCCAAGTGTAGGTTGTCTCAAGTAATAAATTTCTCGGTGAGTCCGAGGTCGATCCACAGGGAATTGTTGAAGATTAAGGTAAAGTAAATATTTTGTTGCTATGATAAAAAATTATTTACTTGAGTAAAAAGATCCACTCTTGGTAAATAAAAGAAAAATAAGATTAATTCCTTTTATAACTCAATTAGAATCCTCGCAACATGGAGGTTCCAATCAGAAAATACAACGTTAAAAGTCCATTAAAATAATATACGTAATTATATTTTGTTTCCTTTGATCATCTATTAACATCACCACTCATAAATGGGATCAAGCATTCACTGTGCCAATATTTTTTCTACAATAAATCAAGATCTCCACTTTATAAGGAGAATTTCTAACACTACCACTTGTAAATGGGTTAAAACATTCACTGTGCTAATATTTTGTTTACAATAAATCAAGAACTCCTCTTTACAAAAGTAGTTTCTAAATTATCAGAAACAAAATATAACACGTATAATAATTACTTGAAAATATAAATCATTAAAGCACAAGAGAGGAATAAATCTAACCTTATTTTATTACCAAGAGCTTCACACTTTAACCCAAGTAGACTGGAACTTATTTACACATAAACTAGAAAAGAGAAAAAGAGAAAGAGAAAAGAAAGGAAAAGTGAATGGAGACTGAGGAGAGGAGTGAATTCCTCCTCTCCTCCTCTGGAAATAAGCCCAGAGGCTCCTCTTCGTAACATGCAATTCAATTCTTCAATTGCCTTTATATAGGCAAATTTGGCCACTGTAACTACAGTGAAAACTTAGTGGCTAAGTTTGTGACGTATTTTCTCCTTTTTTTTTCTTTTCTTTTTAATAATAATTAAGCAAACGTGTACAGCTGTGTCTCCTTTTTTTTTCATTTTTGAGAGAAGTGGTCTTCATGAAAGTTGTAGGCATGGATATTTACTTTAAAATGGCTTTAGTTTGAGTCTAAAATCATGCCTAGAACTCAAGATATGGTCCAATTACTACACACTATTTAGGCCCAATTTCAGCTTCTCTATTTTGATTTCAAATCCCAATATCACCTCCAAGGAGTCCGATTCTGGAAAAGTGTTCAACATCAAAGTTGTAGGGGATTGTCTTAACTTTCTTACAAGACCCAGATCACATTAATCAGATATTTGCAACTCAAGTTATAGCCAGTTTACTAAACATTACCCCACACTTAACTTTTGCACTCCTGGGCAAAACACAATAGACAAAAACCAAGGAATAAAGAAAAACAATACAAACTCAAAAACTAAAAACTCCAAAGAATTTAATGACTTAAGAAGAGCAACTAGACATTCAACGATCAAAACATTCATGAGGTAACATGTCTTCACATCTCAAACCAACAAGCAAGGAAACTTCAGTTGAAAAGAATGAATCAAGAATGATAGATCCTTACAGAATTCACTCTCAATCTCTCAAGTGTTTAAAAGGTAGGTATTTCACTAAATTCAACCCATGAAAATTGCACTACCATAAGCTTGCTTATCTTCTACTTTTTCGCTACTCAAAAACAACATATATACACAAATCATGAAGACTTAATTCAATGTTATAATGGGGTCAAGGTAAAGATGGAAGTAATATAGATATGTCAAGTTAAATACCAAAGAGAATAGAAGAGCATTACGTTACAGTTAGAGTGGAGAAGATGTTTGAGAACATTCAGTCTAACTTTTCCTAAGATTTTCTTAATTCTTTCTCTGTTTGTTTCTTTCTCATAAAGGGCATTGACCAATATTTGACTAATGTTTTGTTAAAAATCAATTGGTAAGTTGAATTCATTGTTAGGCTTGAACATTCTCCTTCTATTCCTGTTATTTCCAATCATCCACCCTCATTCTAGTTATGAATATATCACATGGTGCATTCTTTTGATTGTAGCAATAATCAGCTCTCTTTTTTTTATATAGAAACATTTTTCCTTTTTTTTTCTTTTTTATATAACCAATCTGCACATGCACCGCCACACTTGTTCAAAAACTCATCAAATAACAAAGTCAATGCTCTCTTATTCCCTAAGGTTAGGTTAGAACATGGTTTTTCATTTAAGGTACGTAATGAGTTAGAAACAAAGAATGGTCAAATAAGCTCAAAGGGTTTAAGCAAAGAAAAATATGTAAGGTTAGCTATTTGGTCAAAGTAGTTAATTCAAGAAAATTGCCTCAATCATGTTTATGTATGCATGTGAAAATGTAACCTCAAAAAGAATCAAAGCAAGTTCTAGAGTAACAATTCCATGAGAAAAAATCACACAAGAAAGAAGAGAATGGTACAGATGTTCAATCCATTCATCGATAGGCTCAAAATCTCACAAGGCATATATCCATCATTCTCAATCCACAAAAATTTTAGCATTCATAACCAAGCATGTGATATTTAAGAAAGAAGACAATTAACTCAATCATGCAAATTTTCCTGAATCCATTTGCTACTTCTACACAACAAAGTTATCTACCCTAATCTAGATGCGTCTCAAGAGTAAAATTACAATCACAGTAAAATTTACTCCTTACTCTGACATCCTTAACTGGTTTAGGTTAGAAAATTGCTAACAAACATATAAACACAACAAACATAAACACACTTTCAATTTTTTTTAAGCATTTTTTATACACAACTCTACACATGACAAAAAGAAACACACTCACTAATTTTTTTTTATACATTTTTTTTACACAACTAGTCACACAACTATCCTTCCCCCCAACTAGATCAAAACATTGTCCTCAATGTTAAAAAATAGAAAGGAAAAAGATAGAAGATAGTACCTATTACCGCAATTACTGAAAAGAGCAACATCACACAAATATAAACAGAAACAAAGTATGACCAAAGATTGAAATTATTTATACAGATGGAGTGTCTTGACTGGCTTCATTTTCTTACTGCTTCACACAACATTTCCTTCGGACCACTTCTTGCTCTTTTTTTTTTTAATCTATACAAGAAAATATATACATGCAGTTGTGATTGTGGCTCACATCTTCCTCTGGTTTTACGTCCAGTAATGGCTTACACGCCTTCTATGAGTCGATGATAAGCTTCCCATCCAATTTTCTTATAAATTGACAAACAGGGTATTTTTGAGTCAGATTCCCAAGACTATAGTGCACTTACTAGTCCTTGAAGAGATTCTTTGATAGGTGCACCGAATTGTTAAAGTGATTAAAGAGAAAAAGAAAAAAAAATACAAACACTAAGATACAAGAAATTAAAACACTAAGGATCAAACTTCACTTGATTAAAAGAGAAAAATAAATAAGAAAATAAAATAAAAATTTATACAAAACTCCACTCTTTTTTTAAATATATATATATATTTACAAGTAGGCTGTATAAACTGCCATGATAAAAAAAATATTAAAAAGTAGGCGGTATAAACCGCCATTAAAAAATATTAAAAAATAGGTGGTATAAATCTGCCATTAAATATTAACAAAGATGTGGAATAAACTAACCACCAAATAAAAATTAAAAATGTGTGGTAGAAACCAACCACCAAATAAGACTTAAAAATGGTGTGGTAGAAACCAACCACCAAAAATAAAAATAAAAATAAAATAAAGGTGTGGTATTAAACCAACCACCAAATAAAATAAAAAAAATAACATACAAAAAATAAAATACGAAAAGTAAATTACAGAAAAGAAAAAGGGAGAGTTTCCCCCACTGTTAGTATGTACAAAAATAAAAAATAAAAGGAAGAGTTATCCCCACTAAAAATTTATTATGTACAAAAAATAAAAGGGAGAGTTTCCCCCACTAATTAGTAAGGACAAAAAATAAATAAATAAAAATAAAAGGGAGAGAATCCTCCCACTGTTAGTGCGGAAAATAAAAGGGAGAGTTTCCCCCACTGTTAATATTTACAAAAATTAAAAGGGAGAATTACTTTCACTGAGTTAATATGTACAAAGAAAATAAAAGGGAGAGGTTCCCCTACTAAATTAGTATATACAGAAAATAAAAGGGAGAATTACCCCCACTATATAAGAAAATAAAAGGGAGAATTACTCCCACTGAGTTAATATGTACAAAGAAAATAAAAGGGAGATGTTCTCCCACTAAATTAGTATATACAAAAAATAAAAAGGAGAGTTACCCCCACTAAGTTAATATGTACAAGAAAATAAAAGGCTTAACTTTTTTTAATTATTTTTATTTTATTTTATTATTTTATTATATATATACATTTTTATTTATTTATTTTTGTGGTCACGGGTGTGACCTTTTTCCTTCAATTTTCAAAGGGGGACAACCTTGTCCCCATTATTAATTTGTTTTTCGTTTTTTATTATTATTGTGGGACCTTTATTATTTTTCATTTTTTAGTTTTTTTTTTTTTGGGTGGTCACGGGTGTGACTGCCTCTCTCTCTCTTTTTTTTTTGGTTTTTTAATTTTTTTAATTTTTTTAAATATATAAACTTTTTTTTTACTTTTTACTTTTTTACTTTTTTACTATTCACACTATTCACACATCTTTTTGTTAATTTTATTATTATTTTTTATATTATTATTATAAATTTTTTTTTTTACTTTTTTACTATTTATACTATTCACATATTATTTACCATATTCACACTATTCACCTAATTTTTTTATTTTTTTTACTATTCATACTATTCACATTACTATTAACACACTATTAACACACTATTCACTTTTTACTATGTACAAAAATATTTACACCAGAAATTTATTCTTCAAAACAAGTCCCCGACAACGACGCCAAAAACTTGATGCACACTTTTTAATTGTCGCATTTGGAAACCCAAGTGCAGATTGTCTCAAGTAATAAATTTCTCGGTGAGTCCGAGGTCGATCCATAGGGAATTGTTGAAGATTAAGGTAAAGTAAATATTTTGTTACTATGGTAAAAAATTATTTACTTGAGTAAAAATATTCACTCTTGGTAAATAAAAGAAAAGTAAGATTAATTCCTTTTATAACTCAATTAGAATCCTCGCAACATGGAGGTTCCAATCGAAAAATACAACGTTAAAAGTCCATTAAAATAATATACGTAATTATATTTTGTTTCCTTTGATCATCTATTAACATCATCACTCATAAATGGGATCAAACATTCACTGTGCCAATATTTTGTCTACAATAAATCAAGATCTCCACTTTACAAGGAGAATTTCTAATACTACCACTTGTAAATAGGTTAAAGCATTCACTATACCAATATTTTGTCTACAATAAATCAAGAACTCCTCTTTACAAAAGTAGTTTCTAAATTACCAGAAACAAAATATAACACGTATAATAATTACTTAAAAATATAAATCATTAAAGTACAAGAGAGGAATAAATCTAACCTTATTTTATTACCAAGAGCTTCACACTTTAACCTAAGTAGACTGGAACTTATTTACACATAAACTAGAAAAAAGAAAAAGAGAAAAGAGAAAAGAAAGGAAAAGTGAATGGAGATTGAGGAAAGGAGGGAATTCCTCCTCTCCTCCTCTGGAAATAAGCCCAGAGGCTCCTCTTCGTAACATGCAATTCAATTCTTCAATTGCCTTTATATAGGCAAATTTGGCCACTGTAGCTACAGTGGAAACTTAGTGGCTAAGTTTGTGACGTATTTTCTCCTTTTTTTTCTTTTCTTTTTAATAATAATTTAGCAAACGTGTACAGCTGTGTCTCCTTTTTTTTTTCATTTTTGAGAGAAGTGGTCTTCATGAAAGTTGTAGGTCTGGATATTTACTTTAAAATGGCTTTAGTTTGAGTCCAAAATCATGCCTAGAACTCAAGATATGGTCCAATTACTGCACACTATCTAGGCCCGATTTTAGCTTCTCTATTTTGACTTCAAAGCCCAATATCACCTCTAAGGAGTCCGATTCTGGAAAAGTGTTCAACATCAAAGTTGTAGGGGATTGTCTTAGCTTTCCTACAAGACCAAAATCAAATTAATCAGATATTTGTAACTCAAGTTATAGCCAGTTTACTAAACATTACCAAAGAGATAATTACAGCTAATTTATGCAATAATTTATTTAATTGTCCAATTCGGCTTAAAATCATAAAATATGTCAAAACTAACTTAATTAAGCCTAATTGAACCTTAAAAAAACTAGTGAGAAGATTACAAAATGTATAAAATACAGTGTTATCAGTTAATAGATACAAATTCTTCATACATAACATGCTCTTTACATGAAAATGCACCTATATCCTTTTCTTGTTCATCATGCAAAACTTTTGAAAAGGAAATTAAAATTTTAAAAATTACTCTTTCAAAATTTACCTTTGGAAGAGATAATTTGAACATATTACTTGGGAAGTATAGATATGTTTTTCAAAAGGTTGGTTTAAGGTACAATTCCAAAAACCAATAAAAAACTTTACAAGAATTTCTTTGTTCCCACAAACACATCAACAAGTCCTTTCATAAAGTGTTTTCATTGTGGCAAGAAAGGACATAGTGCATTAACTTGCAATGTAAGGAAGAATATCAATAACAAGTTAGGGACTAAAATGGTTTGGGTTCCCAAAGGCACTTTGCCAAAAGTTAACACACAAGAACCCAAGAAAATTTGGGTACCAAAAGCCAAAAATTGAAGTGTGTTGTAGGTGTGCTTGAAGGCCAAGAGTTGACTTTGGAATCTTACAAGTGGCTGCTCCAAGTACAAGACCAGAAAATACTTTAAGTTCTTTTCCTTGTCTCCAAGAAGCTTGAACTTGCAATCTTTGGATAAGTTGTTCTATGCTTTAATTTGCTTCTAGCTTCATATCCTGAAAAATATCTCTACATGTAATAATATAATAGATAAGTTCACTTCTTGTTTAAAATAGCATATTTGATGAAAATATCTATGAACTTTTTTTTTTGGATCTTTCATGCACAAATTCATTCTACTGCATAACTTCATTTGCTGTACCATTTGATGTTTGTTGCATAATCCTCTTTTGCTGCATAATGTGTCATCTGCTATATAATCTATCATTTTAATGCATAATTTGTTACTTTTGCTACATAAAGTTACAATCTTCTACAAAATCTAAAATTTATTGCAAAAGTTGATTGATTTGCTGCATAATATGTCATTTCTGCTGCAAAATTACTTTGCTTCAATCACTTTTGAATCCAATACTAACTTGAGCGTCGGAGGTTTTCCCTAAGTTTGTTTTGCAGGTACTCCATCATGACTAAGTCCTCCAAGTAGCTCAAAATTCACCAATCCTAATAAAATGGCTTGATCATTGACAAAAAATGGTAAGTTTGTAAGAACATGTGTTTTGATCAAGAACTGGTCAATTTTTATGCTTGCCTGATGTTTGGAATTGTTTTGGAAAATTTTGGAACTAATTTGAAAGCTTTTGAGTTTGGTTCTTTACTGTTTGAAGTGCAAAAATTGAATTCAACAAGCTTGTAATTGATTACAAAACCTTTGTAATCGATTATAAAGGCTCTGCCAAGTGTCCCAAGCAAAGTTAGAGAGCGTGTAATTGATTACATATACTATGTAATCAATTACAACGTTTCTAGAACTCATGTAATCGATTACACTCACCATGTAATTGATTATAAAGTCCACAAAAAGCGTGTAATCGATCACACACCCATTATAATCGATTACACAAAGGTTTAAAAGGGTTCTAGACGCGTGAACAGCCATTTTTGGCCTGTAACTAATCCTTTCTTTTTTATACTTAATTGTCTTATATACTTATTTGAAGATTGAAAAGTTAAAAGTTATGTGTCTTTTTGTTTGAAATTGCTTGATATGTTCATATCTTGAAAACAAGAAGTAATTCATTCATTTTGTTCCTTGAACTTGTCTTTAAACTTCAATGGTTTTTACAATGAAGTATATCTTGAAATGAATCATAAGTGTTCAAAAGTTATAGTTCCATAGTTTTTCAATTCTTTCATTACAATAAGTGACTTTTTGTTCTTGATTGGCATGTGTATACACTAGAATTCCTTACTTGATATTACATGCCTTACATGATCATTATTTGCCTTAAAATGCTTATATAAGTTTTGATGTTAATCACGTGTTTCTTGATAAACTTGAATCATGCCTTAAATTGCTTAAACCATATTTTTCAAGGTCATATGTCCTTCTTTTGTTCTCGTTAGAACTAACTTTGCATGGTTAATAATATAGTATATGTTTTACATTATATATTAACCTAAATTACACTTGTAAATAGGCTTAAATGATATTTGATACTAACCTATGTTTTAGAAAACTTTTAAAGTTAGCTTTGCAAGTATTTCTATATGTTTCAAACATAGCCATCAAATATTGAAATGTCAACCATAAATGGATAAAGATAAGAGTTGAATGAAGAAGGACATGAGGAGACTTTCTTCAAGTGCAACGGAATGAAATACACAATAGAAGAAAGCTCAAACTCAAAGGACCCATAAACGAATAACATTCTAAAGAAGCATCACGCACTCAATAAGTATCTCTATCCCTAAGCTATTATGATATTCTATATGCTATGGATTGTATGCTACTTGTTAATAAAATTGATCTTAAATGATTAAATGTTTTCCTTACGTGAGAAGTATGCTTAGCATTGACAAAGTGCCTAGTTGGATAGTAACTTGCTAATTTTTGTCATTGCATATAAGGTGGATGATATTAATTTTATACATGTTTTGATCCTAATAGCATATTTCATCAAGTGAATGTTTGATATCTATGATTCTCTTGATCTATAGTTTCTTAGTGGTATAAAAACTATGAGAATCATGCTCTTGTTTTGAAAAAAAAAGTTTCTGGTTTGATTAAAAAGATTTTTAAAGCAAAATCTCTTATCATATTTGAAAGAAGCTTTTTAAGTTCCTATCCTTGAGAATCATTTGAACTTGTCTTAAGACCTTGAAAGTTTTTTCACCTCCTAATTGTCTTGAAAAATTGGAAATCTTTGGATATATGTTATAAATGCAGTACTCTCTTCATTTGCTTTGAAAATTTTTATTAAATCTTGAGAGAATGTTTAAGAAAGCTTCCAAATAAATCTTTTAAAATGTTCTATAGAGCCCATCTTGTTTCTTCAAAAGATAAACCTTGTTCTTCTGAGTGTTTTATTTTATTAAGGTTCTTGTTCAATGAGAAAGAGAGGATATGTACTTTCAGATATTCTTTTGACTTGGGTTTGATCACTCTCAAGGAATATGTGGCTTTAATATAAAACATCTTTGCCCTTCTAAAATGCTTTTGAAAATGTAATGTATTCTTATAAAATTCATTTTGAAATAAAGGAGAAGTTTAAAAATGGTTTTTAGTTGATGAATGAAGAATAAGTATCTTTTGCCTTGCTTCACTTTATGGTAATGTTCTTATCTAATCTTGACATACATATTTCACTTTATCCATCTTGTGCTTCAATGAGGGGGAGTCTAACTCATTGCATCTTATCACTTTTATAATTTTGTATATGACTTTGAATCTTTTGGTATTAATGTTTATTCAATCTGATTTTTTTTTGCTGGTTCATATACATCTGTTGTTGCTTTGATCTGTTTGGGATAATTATACTCTAGTTTTGCTTTGATTGTATGAGGAAATCATGAAAAATGCTATTGAAATGCTGCTAAAATTTTATTGGTATTATTGACAAATTGTTGAATGCTTATGTCTTTTTGATAATGCCAACGGGGGAGATATTAGAGAGTTTATTTGACATATGCTTTGCATGAGTACGAGGGAGTTTTTACATGCAAAATTGTTTATCCTATCTCATGCATAAACTACAGGGTCTAATAGCGCTTAAATCGATATATATATATATATATATATATATATATATATATATATATATATATATATATATATATATATATATATATATATATATATATATATATATATATATATACATGCTTTGCTCTTTTCCTGTGTTATTTTGTCATTATCAAAAAGGGGGAGAATGTGAATGCTTATGTCATGAAGTATATCAAATGAAGTTTTTGATGATAACAAAGTCAAGATGAAGATTAAGATAAAAAGAAGTGACCAAGGTCAAAAGAGATCAAAAGAGGTATATTTGGTATAGGTCATAGGCCTTAGAATCTAAATGTAAAATGCTCTCAAGTATCTCAACAATCTCTAAATGGTTTTTCAAATATCCTTTTAAATCAACTTATAATTCAAAGTTCATCTTTTTAAGGTTATGTTGATTTCAATTTTGGATTTCGTAATTCAAATGTAAATTTTGTCAAAATCCAAGCTTCTATAAGTAAGAATTGACCAATACACTTAATTGGGCTTGAAAAATATGTTCAAAGGATAATGTAATCGATTACACATGTGTTATAATCGATTACAAGCTAAACAGAGGCCTTGTAATCGATTACATTGAGCATGTAATCGATTACAAGCATGGCAGAAGCCTTGTAATTTATTATACTGAAGCTGTAATTGATCACAAGTCTGGTAGGGGCCATGTAATCGATTACACAAGGCTGGTAATCGATTACATCCTGCCTAGAAGGCTAAGAACACGTTCTAAGAGCCATGTAATTAATTACATGGACTATGTAATAGATTATAACTGGTCTGACACTGCCCGACGACTATTTTATCAACATTTAATGTTGCCCATTAATGCACCCAATGACTCCTTTAATCTAAAAACTTATAAATACATGTCTTGGGTCTTCATTAATGGCTAAACTAACAACTTGAAACATATTTCTATCACTCTAATCCAAAAATCAATCTTTCAAACCCTTATTACTTTGTTTTTGCAAATTACTTGAGATATTCTTCAAGAGCATTCTAGAGCTTCAATTTGTATCAACTACTCTTGTGAGAGTTTTATCTTGTATATACTTCAATTCTTTGTGAAGAGAGTGAGACATCCCTCCAAATTGTAAAGGGGGAGGTATCCCTAGTTAGTAAAGAGGGTGAGGTATCCCTAGTTAGTAAAGAGGGTGAGGTATCCCTTGTTGGTAAAGAAGGTGAGGTATCCCTCAAGGTTGTAAAGGGTGAGGTATCTTTTGAAGTTGAGACTCAAGCACAAAGAATGAGGTATCCCAAAGTGTGGTGAGTGTTCATTGTGTAAATGTTGTAAGCACCTGTTGAAGCTTAAAGATATAGTGAAAATCTTGAGTAATTGCTTGAGGACTGAATGTAGGCCACAAGTGGATTGGTGGCTGAACCAAGATAAATCTTGTGTAACTCTATCTCTTTACATTTGTGCTTTAATCTTATATGTTTACTTGAATACTTTCTATCTTGTCTTATTTATTTGTGAGTGAGTTATTCAATCTCATCTATTTATTCACTTCAATCAATCAATAACTTCAACAAAAATTGATAATCAAGTATTTTACGAAAGATTTGTTAAAATATTTTACAAACTCAATTCACCATTCCCTTTTGAGTATTGAGGTTACTTGGTAACAATTTTATATCACTTAATTCCCTTAAGTTTGATTTTAAATAAAAAAAGTTACCATTTACATTAAATCAAACAGAACATAATGTACTAACACATCACATTATCTCTTTCTTACAAAAGTAAAAAAAAATTATCAATAATTCAATAAAGTTTGTTTTTATGTGTTTGGAGGTTAATTGGTTTTGAAAGCTAGCTCTGCTAGGGTTTGCATGGATTTTTAGGGTTCTGCATGACTGCCGCCATGGCCTCCATTTGCCCATGGAAAATCTTGTTCCCTGAATGTTCTTCTCCACCGCCTCCTCCTTTGCTTGACCTCACTCCTCCTCCTCCTCCTTCTCCTCCTCCTTCTCTTCTCTCTTCATCTCCTCCTCTCCCTCATAAGAAAACGTTTGCACAGGCACTGAATAATGCCTGTGATATTCCTCTTAGCCAATTGCCGGTTCCATGCTTGAAGGGGGATAGGATCTCAGTCTCTATTCCAGAAGATGAGTACTTAGCAGGCCTTGAGGCATCCAAGAACAATTTGCGTGCAGGCTTCGTTAACAAAAGGGGATTCTCCTATGAAAATTGCTGACTTGAGACAGAAGTTATCAAGATTGTGGCAGCCTTTAGCCCAATGGAAAGTGGTTCCAATTGGAAAAGGTTATTTTGAATTTTCCTTTTCCTCCATTGAAGATATGAGAAGGGTTTTATCAGTGGGATCATGGAGCCTGAATCCGAGAACCTTGAGACTTTTTTCTTGGACCCCTGATTTCAAACCAGAATTGGATAGACACACCAATGTTCAATGCTGGATTCGAATTCTTGGTCTACCACAAGAATATTGGAGGCCCAAAATTCTGTTTGCTATTGCAAGAGGTGTTGGCATTCCTCTTTCTTTGGATGATGCCACGATTAACAAAACACTGGGACATTATGCAAGAATCTTGGTTGACTTGGATCTGGCAAACCCAATTCGTGATAAAATCCTTGTGGAAAGGAAAGACTTTGCCTTCTTTGTTAACATTGAATATGAAAGGCTTCCCAATTTCTGCTCCATCTGTAATTTAATTGGCCATTCGTTGAGAGTTGCGAGAAAAAAGTTTCAAATCCGGATGATGGTTTTAAAAAGGCAAGTGCATACTAGGAAAAATGGTATGGCCAGGAAAGTTTATGTGCCTAAAGTGGCGGCTCCTGATGACGCTCATTTTGGTGGTGATCAAGAAAAGTCAGTTGAGATCCTTGATGACTTGAATGGCAATAATGATCATGATCAGCCAAGCCATCTAGAAGGTAATCCTGTAATTCATGAATCTACTAATGAATTCCCTGCCAATGTAGAGGGACTTGGCAGAAGAGATGATCCTGTTATGTATAGAATAGATGGCATTGAGCAGGTTAATGAAAACTTACAGAATTTGAATGTTGAAGAGGATGACACTGACTCTATAGAAACTGTCTTTGATGAAGCTGTGACCCACTGCAACTTCAGAGAGGACTTGGTGGTTGAATCTTCTCATGTTTCAGATACTGTGTTTGCTGATAGTGGGCATGATACAATGATTAATAGAACTCCTCAGTTTCTCCCTCCAATTGTGCAGAATGATGTGAACATAGTTTCAACACTGTGGAGTGATCAGGTTAATGCAGAAGTGGTTAAAGACACTCCTTTAGCCGCTGCGAATACGATTAATGAAAAATCTCCTTCCTTCACTGTTGTACTGTCGAAATCCCAAAGAAAGAAGTTAAAAAAACAGACCAAACAACATAATGTGGTCAGGAAACAGGCCCATTCAAGGGCAGGCCCAAAACAATTTTTTTAATGAAGGTCCTCTATTGGAATGCTAGAGGAATTGCTAATCTTGATACAAGATTGGTGCTGAAAAAATTATGTTCTGTTCATAAGCCTGACATGGTTTTTATATCTGAGCCTTGGACAGTTTTTAAGCAAGTTCCTGGTAGTTTTTGGAAGAGTTTACATTTAAAGCTCTTTGCTGAGAATAATAGGCCCCCTCTTGCTCCTAATCTCTGGTGTCTTTGTTCTGAGACCCTTTCTCCTTTTGTTTTGTCAACTTCCCCACAGCAAGTGGCTTTCTCTTTAGTCATTCATCAGCAACAAATTTTCTTCTCTACTGTTTATGCCTCCACCTCTTATTTATCTAGGAGACAACTTTGGTCTGAGTTATCCTCTTTGCAGTTACAGCATCCTGGGCCATGGTGCTTTTTTGGAGACTTTAATGTCATTCTAGGAGCCCATGAATATAAAGGAACAAATCTGCCATCCAGGATTCCTTGTGGCGATTTTAAAGAATGAACTGACACTGGCAATTTAATCCACATCAACACTAGAGGAGCTGAGTTTACTTGGCATAATTCTAGAAGAGGGGTTGCTCGTGTTGAGAAGAGATTAGATAGAGCTATCTGCAATGACAGTTGGCTTTTTTTCTGGGATTCCACTTCTTGTTGTACTCTGACAAGGAGTAAATCTGATCACTACCCAATCTTGTTGGTTTTAAACAAAGGTGCTAGTCCTCATCCTTCTCCTTTTAAATATTTCAGCATGTGGGCTGATCATCCTGATTGTGGGAGGCTAGTTACTGAGGTGTGGAATAAGTCTTATGTTGGCTGCCCTATGTCAATCCTCTTCCAGAAGCTTAAAACCTTGAAAAAGGAATTCAAGACTTGGAATAAGTCAGTTTTTGGGAATGTTCATAAGAAGGTTGATGATGCTTTAGCTACAGTAGATTCAATCCAAGCCAATATTCATTCAGGTAATGCAGATCCTGCTATTCTAGAAGAGCTGTATATTCAAGAAGCCAAAGCACAATTTGATCTTCAGCAAGCTCTCTCTTTCCAAGAGCAGTTTTGGAAAGAAAAAGCCCAGATTAATTGGCATTCCCATGGTGACAGAAATACTTCCTATTTTCATAGAGTTGCTAGAATTAGAAGTGCATCCAAACTAATGTCTGTTCTGAAACATGGTGATTCTGTTTTAACTGATGCATCTCAGATTGAGCAGCATGTTATCTCATATTATTCAGATCTTTATGCCTCAGATAATACCTGCCTTGCTAATGATCTTATTGCTCAAACTGTTCCTAAGCTGGTCTCTGATGTGGATAACTTTATGCTGATCAGTATTCCTTCCAGAGAGGAAATCAAATCTGCTGTCTTTGCAATGAATGGAGCTGGAGCTCCTGGCCCGGATGGGTTTAGTGGTTCCTTTTATCAGAGATTCTGGGATATAGTTGGTATGGATGTCTGTAATTCTGTTCTGCAATTCTTTGACAAAAAATGGCTGCTTCCTAACATGAATTCCAACCTAGTTATTTTGATCCCTAAGTTCCCTCATGCTGATAAAATAGAAGACTATAGGCCTATTTCTCTGGCTAACTTCCAATTTAAGATCATAACCAAAATTCTTGCGGATAGGCTGGCCATCATTGCTCCCAAGGTAATTTCTGAGCAGGAGAGAAGCTTTATCAGAGATAGGCACATTGCTGATTGTGTTTGTCTTGCTTCTGAGTCTATCAATCTGCTAGACTATAAGACTTTTGGCAGTAATATTGCTCTAAAGTTTGACATTAGGAAAGCTTTTGACACCATTGATTGGAAGTTCCTACTTGATGTATTAATGGCTTTTGGATTTGATCCTAAGTTTTGTGGTTGGGTTGGAACAATCCTTCACTCAGCCAAGCTCTCCTTTTCTGTTAATGGCAAGGCTACTGGTTTCATCTCTTGTAAGAGAGGAGTAAGGCAAAGAGACCCTCTATCTCCTCTCTTATTCTGTCTTGCTGAAGATGTGCTCAGTAGAGGTCTCTCTCTATTGGTTAATCAGGGCTTGTTACAACCAAGGGCAGGTCCTAAGGGCTTTAAAACTCCCTCTCATATTCTCTATGCAGATGATATAATGGTTTTTTGCAAAGCAACCAAAACTAATCTGGAAGCTCTTATGTCTCTTTTCCATGCTTATGGGCAAGCCTCTGGTCAGCTTTTTAGTCTAAATAAGTGCAAGTTCTATGTTGGTAATTTACATCCTAGCAGAATTTCTTCTCTCTCAGCTATCCTTGGTTTTAATCTGGGTCAGCTTCCATTCACATATCTTGGTGTGCCTTTGTTCAAAGGTAAGCCAAAGAGTTCTCATCTTGAGCCTATAGCAGATAGGATTAAATCTAAACTTGCTTCTTGGAAAGGATCTCTCTTATCTGCTATGGGTAGGGTCCAGCTTGTTAAAACCATTGTTCATGGCATGATTTCTTACAGCTTTCATGTCTATGCTTGGCCTCTTGGACTCTTGAAAATGCTTGACAAATGCATTAGAAACTTTGTATGGTCTGGTGACATTAATGTCAGGAAGCTGGTCACTGTCCCTTGGAAAACAGTTTGCTCCCCTCTAAATGAAGGTGGCCTAGACTTGAGGTCTCTTAAGTCTATCAATGATACTACCCTGCTGAAACTTAGCTGGGATGTTCTGTCTTCTAACAATGAATGGGCAAGGTTTGTCAGAAACAAATTCTTTAAGCATAATAGACCTATAGTCAGTTATATAAAATCTGCTATATGGCCAGGTATTAAGGCCCACTTGCATACTGTTATGTCTTCTTCTTTGTGGCAAATTGGAGATGGGAGGAGAATTAACTTTTGGAAGGATGTTTGGCTTGACCAACCTATAGTTGACATCCTAAACATTCCCCATCACTTACATACTTCTCTAAAAGCTTCAGTTGCAGACTTTATTCATGACAATAAGTGGCTCATTCCTTTTGAAATTGCTGATAGATATCCTCTTCTTAATGCTGCAATTCTTAAGACTGAAATCCCTTTGTATACTGATCAGGATCACTTAGTTTGGACAGGTAATGACTCAGGCTTTCTTACTTTTAAAGAAGCCTATCTGTATCTATTCCTCAAAGATAATTCGGCTAGTTGGAGTAAGCTGATTTGGTCAGTCTCATTCCTCCCTCAAGATCTTTTTTGCTTTGGCGTGTCATTCATAATAAGCTCCCTGCAGATGATAACCTCATGAAACGTGGGTGCATATCAGTCTCCATTTGCTGTCTTTGTATAGCTGCTGCAGAAAGCTCAGAGCATCTTTTCCTCACTTGCAGCTTTGCAAGGCAAATTTGGAATTGGTTTAGTGGCATCATCAAATCATCAATTGACCTGTCCTCATTCATTTCAATCCTTTCAGTTTGCAATCTAAATTGGTCTGCTCAAGCTAAAGACCTTATTCTAGCCATGATTGTCAACATTTTCTGGTTCATTTGGCTTTGTAGAAATAAGTGCAGATTTGACAATATCTCTATTCCTATCAAATCTGCTATTAGCATGATCAAATCCTCAGCTGCTCTCTCAGGTTGTTTATCCAAAGGCTCTGCATCAAGCTCCATGGATGATTTCCTCGCCTTTGAAATCCTTTAATGTTCCAACCCATCTTAACAGGGCTCCTAAAATTATTCAAGTTGACGGCACCCTCCCCCATGTCATTGGGTTAAGTGTAATTCTGATGGTGCAGCTAAGGGATCCCCGGGCCATGCTAGAGGTGGTGGTATTTTCAGAGATAGGAGTGCAGCAGTGCTTGGCTATTTTGCTTCTTATTATGGAATTGCTTCATCACTTGAGGCTGAGCTTTTGGCTGCCAAGTTTGGTATTGAGATGGCATACAATAAAGGTTGGCATAGTCTTTGGTTGGAATGTGACTCTATTTTGGTGATTCTTGCTTTCACCTTTCCGGAGCTTGTCCCTTGGAAGATTAGGACCAGGTGGAAGAATTGCATTCATCTAACTAAGAAGATGAGATTCAAAGCCTCTCACATTTTCAGAGAAGGAAATATTTGTGCCGACAGGCTTGCTAATTTTGGTGTTTCATCTAAATTAGATTCTTGGTGGGACCTTACACCTAGCTTCATTACTGTTGATTTTTTCAAAAATAGGTTTGGGCTTCCAAATTACAGATTTACATAATTTGTTCTCTTTCATGGGTTCTGGTTTATGTCCCCCCATGGTTCTGTATTCCTTATTTTTTATTAATAATACTTATTGGTGTGCTGCAAATGACGGTTAGGTAGTGGGGTGCCAACCTAGTTGGGATACCTCTTCCTATTGTGATGCCTTTGCATGCCAATGCCTTTTATAAAAAAAAAAAAAGTGTTTGGAGGTTAATATTCAATAATTTAACTGTAAAAATAACATAATTTTACTAAATATACTTTTTTATTAATTTAGTTTTTTTGTGCTTAATATCAATTCTTTTAGACTATTATTTTATAATTTAACCAAACATGCCTTGAATAGGTATACCAAACTTTTTGAGCACTTGAAGCTTCCGCATAAGTATAGTAAAAGACAGTATTGGGTAAATTACACAATATAAATTTATGATAAAAGTATTTATTTTGTAACATTATAACCCCTTACTCCTTAAAATATAGTAAAAAGTATAAATTTATATTTTCTATCAATTTTAATTGTGAAAATTTGCATATAAGAAGCATGTGATCTATTTTAATGTAATTCTCAAATATTCAACTATTAAACACATATAAACTATCATTGTTAAATTTAACATAAAAATATAAGTTTATAATTTTTATCATAATTTTATGCTACAAAATAAAATTTACACATAAAAAATGAAAATTGATTGAAACTTAAGGAATTAAGCGTAATTTACCGGAAATTATATGAAGAATAATATTTGTTCTGTCACCGTGAATAGGAGTGTCCATTGGGCGGGTTTAGCAACGTTTTTGGACCCGACTCATTCACCAGATAAGAGGGTTGAGTTGGGTTAGGTTGGGTCGAACCCATGAGTCTGATATGTTTTCTTAAAAAAAAATCCTAAAAAAAATTAAAATACAAAATCTAACAAATTAATATCATAAGTCTCAATGTCAAACATAATAAGTCTCAATCTAACAAATTATCATCATAAGTCTCAACCGACCTTATTCAAACATAATATGTTTCAATCTTAAATAAACTAAACATCATAATTCAATAAGTGCATAAAAATTAACAACTCACAAATATTACTAAGTATGAAATAAACTAAACAAAGTTATTTATAACTCAAATATTTGTAAGAAAATTTCTTTTACCCTGCTTATATTCTCTAATTTTTTTTAAATGCATTATAGGTTTATTACCATGTAAATTTTCCTTATAAGTATAAAATCTCTTCTAAGATCATTCATCCAATTATGAAATATTGGTAAAACAAGCATATTATTTTGTTTGAGTTATTTATTCCCTTTAATTGGTTTATAAACATAAATGTATGCAATCTACAATTTTGATTCTATGTTTGTTGTGTTCTTTTAATCATTTAAAGAGTTTATTTTCAAGAACACGAGTCAATGTTATAAATAAATTTAATAAGTCTTATTAAGCTAACATAAATCTAAAATAAATTAAAGCAAATTAACATGTCCTAAAAGTTATAAATAACAAATCACATTAACTAATTGAAGTCAATGTCATCACATATAGAATATGGATTGACATAATCATTTACTTCATTGTCAATTTTCTTATGATACTTTTTGTCATCCAAACAATCAGTTAGATTTTCATCGTATTAATTTGTCAAACGCTTTATAAGTTTCTAATCATTATTTTCTTAGTTACATTCTTAATGTAATTATAGTACTTACACCTAAACTTAATTGAATGTATAGAAAAGTTGTGAAAAAAAAATATAAATTATCACTATGACTAAATGACTTTAAAAAAAAATTTACTTAGATAAGTTGAGTTTGTGTGAATTGATATTTTTTAAACCTGTCATTCAATTAATACCTTATGAGTTTAAATATTTTTTAATCCGAATCAATCTAACCTTTATTTTGTGAGTTAAGGTGAGTGAAAACTTATAAGGTTATGGATTGGTACAATCCGTTGGATACCGAAAACTGTGATGTTAGTTTCGTTTCTTGGTTTTCAATAATAAAAAAAGCAGAAAAAAAAACTAGAGCATAGGAAATAGCGGAAAATAGATCAAAGAGTGGAGAGAAGTGTACATTTTTCTATGGTGGTAAGAGCAAGATAGAAGAAGCGGGAACTAACTAACAAACGTGTGCTCAGAGTTTGGCTCCACATGTTTAGCAAGCTCGTGCTGTCAACAAGTCAGACCATACCCTAAAAAAGTTTGTCTTTTTTATATTAAAATATTAATAAATTAATTAACAAATAGAAAACAACTTGTGTCTGCAAAATGTCTGAAAATGAAAAATTATGTAAACATTCCATGCTTTAAATTTCAATCGCATTTGGTCCTTTCTTTGGCGTTGGAAACTTGGAATTGGCAATTTCAACCTTTACTGTTTCCTTCTTCTCACTCGCATCTAAGAATCATTCTTCAGCATCTCTTTTTCTCTCTGTTATATTCCCTCTGCTTCTCTTTCTCTCTGTCCATTTCCCTTCTTCAGCTTTTGTATGCTTCTGCAGATACACCACTAGTTTTGCAATATTACCTTCTGGATCACTATGACTTCTTCACTTGTGAAGATCCAAGGCGAACAGGTCCTGGCCAACGATTTTCAGGATCATTCAATCAAAGATCTGGTATTGTTTTTTTCATCCTTCTTGTTAATGGGTATGCATTCTTCTTCCTTCTTGTTAATGGCTATACTTTTTTTTTCTTTTAAATATTTGTGTTTGGAATCTGGCTTATTTGGATGTTCTTGGGGGTACTCAATCGGGTTTTCATATTGAAGTTTCAAAATTTGGATTCTGGGTCTAATATTTTTTTGATGAATTATTGATTTCTGTTTTGTTGTTGTCTTTTTGGGATCTTCTTGTGGTAAAAGTTGTGTTGTGAATGGAAATGTTAGACATTGTGCTCATATTGTTGTTCATTGAAAAGCAGAGTGAAGTAGAGATTCACCGGGTGGGATTTGGAGACCATGGGGTAATCTGTGCTATTTGTTTGGATAAGATAGTGCTGCAGGAAACTGCTCTTGTAAAAGGTTGCGAGCATGCTTACTGGTTTGTCTCTTGCTGTTACCTTTGGAAATTATGATATGTTCATGTTCCAATTCCAATGGCTTTTGGATATTGATGCAGCTGGTGCTAGATTACTTTTGCATCCTTGGATTAGTGTCATTTTCTACTTGATGATGCCTTTTCTTCCTTGAAACTAAATAAAACATAAACATCACTCTTAATGTTACTTATTATTGATACTCTGTCGTTATCCTGATGAGTTAGGATAGGACTGATTCATTTAATTGGGGATGGAGTATGTTTCATTGTTATGTCTGAGCTTGAAACATTACTTATGTTTGCAAGTTTTTGATAACTTTTGTGCTTGAGATTTAAGAATCTTTAAGAGTCAAGGGTAAACTTGCGGCTTTATTTCCCTCTAGTATGTAACTTGAATTAGTGTATAACATCAAGTTATGAGTTTGTTATCAATGTGTCACAAGTCAAAAAGCATTAAACTGCATGTGATGGACTCCCACAAGGTATTGAGAGACTCAAATGATTGCAATTTGCATGTATAATCTAAGTTCACATGGTGTGTAAATTGTTGGAACTCAACTCGTCCACATCTGGTCTTTGAGGTAGCATGCTGTTAACTTACCCAGTATTTCTTTTACATGCTTGTCAAGGCTGAAGTCTCCACAGTTGGGGTGACTATGTTAGCATTTCGGCTTTATACCAAACATTTGCTCAATGCTGAAATGGCAATATATCTAGGTTTTCTCCATCACGTACTTGATGTTGAAAACATACTTATGAATGTCATCATCTTTATGAGTATCAGCTGGTTTGGCACTTTAGCTAGTAAAGATTCTTGCAGTTGCAAGGATTTGGGATTGGAATTGAATCTTACCTTTACTTGGGAGGCGAGGTTAGTGAAGGGAGAAGGTTATCTCACGTTGTCTAACCTATATTGATGGATAAAAGGATTTTTCATATTTACTTTCAGTCATCATATCATTTGAATCATATCATTTGACCATGTCTAGTCTCGAGTAATCACAATTAGTGTGATCAGTGATCATAGGTAGCATGGCATGTGGGGTTTCATTGAAATTATGGAGGATATCAAACTCATAGGGTGGGAAAGTGTCACGGATGTCTGCAACTGATTGGGATCTTACGTTCCTTTCAATCAGTAATGGACTAGAGCTCATCATTATTCATTACATCAAGTTGATCTGGTTCATAGTGGTGGAATTGGAGGACTTATAGGTCAGAAATCTGGATTGACTGTTAATACATTTTAGCTACTGAGTTGTGATGGCACTAATTTACGTATTATTTAATTATTTAATGCTTTTGACCCTACTCACTGTGTGTGTTTGGAGTGATCCAGATTTAGGAGTTTTATGAGTTTTGGGTTATTACTTTTCTGTTCTAAATGTATGATTAACCTTTTGACTGATTATAGGTCAGTAGATCTTTTTGTTCTATTGTGCAATATTTTTTTACCTTTGGTTCATGCTACATATCTTCTGAAGAAGTGGAAACCAGTTGGCAATTGCAGCCATTATTTTAGAATGTATTTTCATAAAGTAATTGTTTATTTTATTCACACACATTATTATTGTGTCAATTACCTCTACTCTGAACGCTTCTTTTACATCATATTAAAGTATCTAGCTGTATATTTACCTTTTCTGATGTGCATCAAGTTATATTAAAATTATTTTTTTTCTTTTGATATAACTGATGTATATTTGTTGATTTCAATTAAACTATACTGTTTTTTTAAGCTAGATGCACTACTAATTAAATGACTATTTGGAGTTTTGGAGAAATTGAAAATTAACGTTTTGCGATGTGTGTTATGTACTTTTTACTCATGGGTTTACTTTATTTTGTGTAGTGTAACATGCATCCTTCGTTGGGTCACATATAGTCAGAAAGTTACTTGCCCTCAGTGTAAGCATCCATTTGAGTTTCTCAATGTCCATCGCTCACTTGATGGCAGGTAATAATTGCCGTCTTTGTTTTTTTTTTTTTTTCCTCACCTTTTACTTCTAATTTAGTCCATGGTACTTTGTTGAAATGTGAAGGGGAAGAAGTCATGCTACACTTCTTATTTTTGGGGATAGTTTTAGTAGTATAACAACAACCAACCAACCCTTATCCCACTAAATACACTGATCAATTGACGCCATCGGGTTCTGTCAAAAATTAAATTTTTAGGTTTAATAGTCAACTGAAGAACATTAGTGAATGTATCCAATGATTTGGATCTAAGGGCACTTTCTCATCCTTTAGTATGAAAATCTTGTATTATAATTGACAATGAAAGGTAGTAAAAGATGGATTAGAAATTTATGATTTTATTTTAGAAATATCTGGGCAATTAATATCTGGTTGTTGAATATGGAAGTTTTAATTTTATCTGGTTGAGATTGTATTACTCAGTGTTCTCAAGCTAACTTATCAGTTATCATTAAATATAGTGGGGACCAATTAAGTTTTAGTTAGATTCCTGAATTAATTTGGAATCTAGAAAGCTAAATATGATTATGAAATTGATAGGAGGCCCATTATGCCTAATTCGGGCCATCAGATGGCTGAGACAGAAGATGATATGTTAGTGGGCTTTAAGCATGATAAGCCCAAGGTTTGGAGAGTTTATGAGAGAAAGAAAAATAAAGGGAAGAGGGGAGAGAATGAGGTAGCAGCTGCCTAGCTGGAAGTTAGTTAGGATTTGCTTTATAGGGAGAGGGAGAATAATGAAACGGACATGACAGAAGAATTTCGTTGGTACCCTAGGGGTTAGGCAGACTAAGAGTATCTCTTCTCTGAGGAGCATTGCTCTGATTTTACATTGTAGAGAGCTTTGTCTCTTATTTTCAGTATATATTCTGCATTACCTTTCCTTTAATTCTTCTCTGCTCTATCAGAAATGATATTCTGGATTTTGAGAAACTAGCAATCTTGTTTTTAACATTGAACTTATAACTTAATAATATTAGCTAGTCTTTGGTTTGTCAAATTTATCATCTCCTTCAGTTATGTACTATACCGTGTCTCTCTTGGTACAGGAACTTTTATCAATTTATCAATTTTAAAGTACAAGAAACTAGGATGTAACTAAATTTCAAAATTATGTAGTATGTGAAATTCTTAATTTGTACCACGTAATAAGATTGAGTGAACTATACATTTTACAGGAGAAATGTTGCATTACAATTTCTCTTTGACTATCATTTCTACAAATACATAATTCAAAGGAATGGCTGAAATTTTGTACTTACTGCTTAACCTACCCTGTAACAGTATTGAAGATTTCATGTTTGAGGAAAGTGTTTGCCTACTACTTAGGGCCTCATGGTTCAAACCTTTAACTGTTGAAGATCACGTGGATCATGAGGATACCTATGATGACATTGAAGACTATTATCAGTATGAGGACGAGGATGATGATGATCTTGATGAAGTTTACTATAGTGGCTCATCAAGTTTTCGCATTGGCAACCGTAGATGGGGAGACAATGGTTATGTCAGGGCTGGGCGTCAAGAAGCTAGGCCGGTCCATCGACCAAACTTCCAGGATTCAGGAGCAAGTTCATCCCGCGAGCCAAAGAAGAAAGAGGCTGGGAAAAGTACAACCGGCAGACGAGCAAAGAGGGCACTGAAAAGGGAAGCTGCTGATAAGGGAGCTGAAGCAAAGCATCAGCAGCATTTGCTAAGGTTGGGAAGGAAGTGATTCTATTTTATGTCAAGCTAGGCCTTCAACTCCCCTTCCAAAAGTTACATACTTTTCTTTTTCTTTCTTTACTTCACGTTTTTTTTTTTTGGTACAGTGTTTCTATGCTTTTCTGTCAATGTAACAGAATGGGAAAGATGTTTTAGAATAATGGCTTGGTAGGACGTTGGATCTTTGGGTGTATGGTGGATGGAATTCCTACGTCACTATAGCATTGAACAATTTAGGTTTCTAATTAGTTGTCATACTCTTAATGCAGCTCAAAGTTGTACATAATTTCATGTGATGATCTTGACGTCTCAACGATGTTGGTGCCTGTTTCTCTCTTTGCAATGTTAAGAATTTGAAACATATGAATGGAACGATGAAATTTGGTTGCGTAGATAGTAAGAAAGTTGTGCTGAAATTTCTAAACGCGTTGCCTACATTGTCACGTTATACTACAATACATTTGAGTGTTTAACACGGCTAATTTTCAAATGAATATTTATTTGTGACTACATTTGGCCAAAAAGAATTAAGTATTCTCCAATGTGTCAACAATTAACAACAAAAATCTTCAGGTTTTTAGGAGTTGTCCAAACAATTCCATTCTTGATTTTTTAATTCTGACTCATGATTCAAGAAAAAACCTTTTTAAGTTTTAATTTTATATACTGTGGCATTTTTCTCAAGAAAATTAACCATGATATGAATGAAGTAGTATAAATTTCTAACCAAGTTGAAGAGGTAAGCTCCTATTATTTGAGTTGTCATTATACCTATAACTATGAATATGAAATCAACCTCGCTTTTGTTCAAAGGAATGAAAAAACTAGGGTTATTTTTAAAGGGAAAACAAAGTTGAGAATTGAGCATGCTTCTTTTAAGGTTAAATATTCAAATTTTATAAAAATGGGTGGAATAAAATTATTGAAAGAGAGAGATTGATAATAGTGTCTAATCTATAATAAATCAAATAGAAAGGAAAAGAAGTAAGTACCAGAAATAAATTGTAATTTTTCCACAAAAGGAAGAATAAAAAGTTTGCAATATTCACAAGGCACTGAGGACTAAAAGGGTGGGTGTTGATAGGTTGTGAGTTTAATAACTCAGAATATAGTTAGGAAGGAATAAAATGAGAAATTAAAAAAAAAAAAAAAAGAGAACAGTTGTGCTCCATTATCACCATGAAATATTGAAATGGAGAAGTCATCTTTCACTGAATCTGTCTGCATTATCTTTCCATGCATACATGGTGTTGACAGTGATGTGCACCTATTTTCCACTTGTTCTTGTTTCTTTACTCTTTCGTTCTTCTCTTGAAACTTGCATCATTGTTGTTGAAGTGGTGGATGCATGTGATAAAGTAATTGCATCAAAATTAATTTCTGATGTTACCCCATTGCATGCCACTGATTACTACGAGATATATTTTCACTGAAAAAGTCCAAACATGAATTGATTGCATTATCTGCACGGCTTCGGATTTAATTATAGGATATATTTGTATGAAAAAGATATTTCCAGGTAGTATGTTTACAATTAGAATTGAATACACTCCTCATTTTAACATTTATTTAATTATTAATTTAAAAATAAATGATGTTAGTATCTCTTTTAATAATTTTTTTAAATTATGAGGTGAATTAATAATAAAATAAATAATAAAAAATATCTAAAAAATATATATTATTAGCATTCTTCTTATAGTCGTAATTAGAGACATATGCAATGATTCAGTTTTAAATATTGTTATTAAACTTTATTTCCTTTTAAGTATTATTTTTAGATCCCGTACTAAACTATTACATATTAATAATTAATTTTATTTATTTTTATATAATTTTGAGTCTTATCGGTGGTATATAATTTTGAGTCTTATCGGTGGTATCATTACCAATTTTTTTTAGCAAAGCTCATACTTATTTATACAAATTATTGCATCGCAAATTGTTTATCAAATCAACGACATGTAGTGGTGGTACTTGGTAGGTGTGAGTTCCATTTCTATCATTACTCTATTTATTATATAATTTAAAAATAAGAAAAAAATGATTTAACAGCCTTTATATTTCTATTTATTTTTTAATATTATTTTTTATACTTGATTAATGGCATATAAATTTATAATTAATTATGTGTATTAATTAATTAATGAATAAGTATAAACTTTAACTTTAAACTATAAATTTATTTATTAATTAACTAATATATATGATTAATTATAAATTTATACATTATTAATTAAATATAAAAAATGATATTAAAAAATAATAAAAGGTAATTATTTCTCGTGATTTAGTGCAAAAGAGTTGTAATTATTTGTCAAAAAAAAAAAATCCTATACATAGACAATGTCCTTTTCGCTTACCGTAGAATCCCCTTAATTTCAATTTTCAAGCGCGTGATTTACAAATTATATATTAAACGATTAGGTTCTTCGACTGAATTTTCAACATAGTGAGTTGGATATGACAGAGAACTTCAATCTTAGTTGATAGACTTCATTGTAACCCGCTGAGTCTTTCAATACAATAACTTATGCTTTATGGAAAATATTTGCCTAATACTTCTTTTTAGGGGTGTAAAATTATTTATATTTTTTTAAAAATATGATTGAATAAAAAAAATAATAAAAAATATATAATAAATAATATTAAATAAGATATAAAAAATATATATATTATTTAATATAAAAATATAAAAATTGATGCTTTATGGTCCCTTTTGTCACAAATCAACTTTTTTTAATCGATTGTCACAAATCAAAATTGATAAAAAACAAAGGGGAAAAACCTATTTAACAATACAAAATGACTTTGATGTGATTGGATTATAGTTTTTAAACTTGATTTTATAAAGTCGAATTTGATCAAAAGTGAATTTACAGTAATATAATTTATATTTAAAATTTTTTATTTCAAAAGTAATTTTAATAAAATAAATATTATTTAAATGACATTAACTAAAATCACTTTTAGATGTATAATTATTAAAAAGAATACAAGTTTCATACTCCATTCACTCTCTTACTTTATTTCATTATTTTTAAGTATACTTAAACAAATTACATAAATATTGTTATATATTTTTTTAAAACTTTTGGTGCCAGTATTAATTTAAAATTTCTAATTATTTGTAAAATTTAAACTTTTTTAATAACTAGACAATACAAGATTGAAGAGTAGTATAAAACAAATTTCACACTAAACATACATTAAAATTAAATCTTAAAAATATACAGTATGTATGGTATTTTGATTTTTTTTAAAGTTAATGTGATTTTAAAAGTTACACTTTAAATAATTTTATGTATTAGATAATAAATTACATAAAATTATTTTTTCATATGAAATTATATAAAAAAATTTATATGAAATTATATAAAATCTTTAAACACTCAAATAAGCTTTATCAATACCCATGAATCCAATTAAAATAAGTTATAAAATAAACATTTAAAAATATAAATTAAAAAAAATAAAGACAGGCAATGCATATTTTAAATCCCCATACCAAAACCCCACCGTCGCAAGAACCTCACTTTCCATAAGCCTTCTCTTGCCACTTGCTGTTACAAGTGGCTTCAAACTCAAATGAGGTGAATTGAATTTGTGTAAAAGTATTTTCAAAAACCTTTCGCAAATAGTTTATGATTCAATTTTTATTAAAACTATTAATTATAATATTTGAATGGATAGAAGAAGAAGAACATTTCTCACACAAATTTCAGCAACCAACAACCAAAGATGAAAGTGTATAAGATACAACAATGAAATAAATTGCTAGATATAAAAGAGATAAGGAAAAGAGAGTGCAAACAATAATTTTATACTAGTTCAGCCACTCCTTACGACCTACGTCCAGTCTTCAAGTTGTATATCTGAGATTTTTCATTTAATCTTCCAAGTTTCAACAAATGCTTGTAACCTTTATAACAAAAGAGCACTCCTCACATTCTTGGGATACCTCACCCTTAATGTTTGAGTCTAACTCACAAAGGATATCTCACTCTCTTACAAGAATTACAAGATAAAAAGAAGAATTTAAACTCTTCCAAGAATAGATGATACAAATTGAAATCCAATGGGTATAAGGATTTTACACACTTAAGCTAAAATATAGAGGAATCAGAGAAAGAGTGATTCAATCTCGTAATAAATACTCAAGAGTGATTTTTATATATTTTTCCAACTGTGTTTAAGTCCCCAAACCTCTACATTCAAAGCTCATGAGTTATTAGAGTTATTAGAGGTAGTTGAAGTGCATTAAATGCAAAAACTAGCCATTGGAATCTAGTTTTTTTGAACCCTAATAATCAATTATTTCAATACCATAACCAACTTTTTGTGTTTTTGAATAAAACATGAGTTTCGTATATAAACTAATAATTTATTATTCTTGAGTGGTAATCGATTATTGCTTTTAAGACTTGAAAGCATGGCATTTTGTTTTGAGTGAATAATCAATTATGGACAAGCCTCTAATCGATTATTTGCAAGGAAGAAAAAAGACTAGCTATTGTCAAGCTGAAATAGTTGATTATGTTAAATTCATAATCTATTATTTGGCTTGGGCAAAAATTAATACAAAGTCAAGATCAAATAAATGATTATTTTCTGTTTGGCATCCAAGTCTATGTCTTGGTTAAAGCCATGTGAACCCAAAGATCTCAAAAGATTTTCAATCTTTCTAAAACCATTTTCCTTGATTTAGAAAACATTTTCAAGACCATAAATCAAGATTTTTCACAAAGGCATGAATTGAATGAAAAACTCATAAATTTTGAAGAGTGAGCTTAAGTATCGTTACCCTTATGCCCTTAAAAAAGATCTAAATCCTATATATGCTATTCTCGAAGGTTGAGGAACATGATCTTTGCCATTTTGATCCTTATTTGTTATCATCTAAACCATTGCTAATATGTACCAAGGTGAGAGGTTGGTGGATTCTTCCTTAAATAAATCTAATCTCACTCTAGTAGCCTCTTGAATGCGTTGGAGAAGGGGGTTGGGTATTTGCAAGACACTCCAACGCTCAAGTAAGTAAGGGTGTGATAGAGTAGAGAATAAGGGAGAAGATCCTTACCCTAGAGGTTGTTGTAGTTATTTATAGAGGAGAGTGTCTTGGAGACCAAGTATAACTTAGGGACAAATTGGTCTCTCTAGGTGCCTTGTAAATATCTTGGAGGAAGTTTCCTAAGATTATCCTCATATGGTGTACTAGCCAATGATTGGCATTTAAAAAGGAATATTCTCTTAATGAATAAAGATGGTGACATCACCTACTGATTGGGTGTCACACTTAGAAGGCTGTTGGGCTTAGCCTAATTTAGCCTAAATCTCTAGCCCGGGTCAATTGCCATTTGCCATCCACTATGATGTGCATTCACACTTGCCAACAAGTAACATAATAATAAATGGAAGAACAAAAAAATAGAGCTAATTTAAAAAATAGAGACACAAGCTTAAGAATTCCAAGTGTAACATCCTAATACCATTATTCTAGTATATCCAAGATATATTCAGAGATAAATAATATTAGTCATATCACTTCTAAACTAGAAACAATAAACTAGATTGCATGTTAGTTATGCTACTTCTAACTTAAACATCAAACTAACTCATAATATTTATATAGATAATTATTGAGAGCCATAAAAGAAGAAAAGATTATATATATACAACCTCAACCTCAGTGGGGCATATTGTAAATACACAAAACTTTATACAAACCAAAGCAAATATAATATCAATATACAAGCTTTTTTCTAAAAGCAGTAAAAACTACATTAGTTTTTCCACTTTGTCTTCTTTCCCTTTGAAGAGTCTTAACCTGAATTTACATGAAAATACAATGGGGGTGAGAATTCACAAATTCTCAGTATAAGTATTCCAAAACCAACATTTATACATTGACAATGAATAAATGAACTCATTTAAGTTAGATTATGTTTGCAATAGATAAATAAGACTTTACTTATTACTATAAGAATATACACATACTCACTATGTAATATTCATAAAACAAGCATAATCCTAAATACACTTCATTACTAACAAGAGAGACAACTGCCCATACAATTGTCATTGAAAGGCAAAATGCAATGTTTATGTCGAATGAAGATGCCTAAGAGAATATCCTAAAAGTATGCTTATGTAATGCTTGTGTAGGTTTTTGTTTTAGAAAACCATGATACTCACATATTCCTAAGAACCATGCTCCCTTATATTTGTCTGAGAAGGATAGGCAAAAGAGCTTTACACTACCTGGTCATCGGTGGATTTCTTCCCCTCACAAAAGTAAGAGTATTGCTACTACCCCATGCACCGATAACCCTGACCATAATAGCTCTCTAGCTGCGAGAACTTAGGATCTCATATCCCATTCTCTGGCCAAATGGTTGTGCACACTATATAAGGTCACAATACGTAGGAATAGGAAGGATAAAAACAAACAAAATTATATTTCAAATCACATTTGAAAATCACAAGGTTCACAACAACCAAGCGAAAAAACAATACTAGCAACTTAAGATTCTAGCTCAACTTGTCACACAAGGCAGCAAGATTCATGTCACTAGCATTCTTGTATCTAGTACCTCACTCCTGTCACTTCACAAGTGAGTTCAAGGCAACCTCATGTTATTCAAGGTTCTAGACACTAACCTATGGCATTCCATAACACTTTGGATGGCTAAGGTTTCACCAAATAAAACATCATAAGGTCCATACTAACCAAGTGAACTAATAAAATCTAACAAACATGCACTCTCTTCTCAATATATCCCACAAAAGAGCATTTCCATGCTTATAGCATTTCTCATAACTCAACCTTAATAATCAAGTGATTAAGGTATGGTACACTTACCAAATAAGCTCAACTTTACATCAAAGGAGAAAAACTTAGTCACTTCTCAAGTGAAATAAGCAAGCAACCCTCAACAAGTGCATAACAATCTACTTTCACTAATACTAATGCACAAAGGACTAATTCGTAGGTAAAATCACTCTCCCTAGTGAAAAACTTTGAAAATCCATTATTTGATTCCTAATAGAACCCTCAAATTCTATTTTCAGGAAGGGTTTATTCGAATAGCCCCTGAGGTTATTCGAATAACACCTCAAAATCACTAATTTTTATAGTTCCTGACTTGTGTTATTCGAATAACACCCACAAGTTTGTAAAATTTTGCAGGATCATGTGATGCTTTGTTCGAATAACCATCCTGTTATTCAAATAAGGCATTGCAGAATAATATTTTTTGGGCATGAAACAACCGTAACACTGTTCCATCAATCCTCATATCATATCCCAAACCTCAAACATGAATTCTAAGTGATTTTCAATCACAACTAAGGTCCCTAATTATATAGAAACTCTCAAACAAACTCTTAACTCATCTAGCATGGATTTAAGACTAAGAACCTCAACTCAAATACCTATTTCTCAACCTCTATCACAAGGAGTTTCATGGACATTCCTAGGATTCAAACTATCCACCATGCCTAGACTAGCTCGACTTGAATCACAAACTAGACTTCCAACTAGTTCATCCAACCCAAACATAAAAAACCATACAAAAACCCATTTTTCTATCCAAATCTGTAACACCCTCCTTAGGGCATCACATTTCCGACTCCCGACTCATAATCTGAAAAGAAGTTCGCACAAAGTTTGAGTTATAAAAGATGGGTTTCAAAATTTCTTCTTTACTAAAACGTAAATTTACTGAAAATATTAGGTAATATTGAAAATCATATTTCAACTATTCATTATGCAATATTGACACCAATTAATATCACAATTTAAAGAGAAATATAAAATTAACAGACTTATTTTTTTTTTGACAGTAGCAAACCCCATGACGGGTTTTACTTAATAGCACGGTACAACACTAACAGTAAATCTTAACATACTCGTTCCTTCTTTTGTATCAACTTGATGCATCAGAACTTTACTCATTGTCTACCCGGCACATCTTCGAACTTGAGACAGCCACTTTTCAATGTTTCCATCAATCTCTGAGTATCTACCACTCGTTATGTCTAAGACAACTCATTCCTTTTACTGCATAATTTTAACAATACAGACAAAACAAAACAATATAACAAAGAGGTGAGATCACCTACACCAATACCAACATGGCAACACAAAGATAACACAAACAGCAATATCATACAGATAGATCATACCATAATCATGCTATCAGCATTAATCAACTATCATCATCTAATCATTTATCAGTTCAATCATCATCCAAGTACTCAAAATAATTGTCATAACCAATATTCCTCAATTAATATATCACACAGATATAAATGCTTAGATTTATGCATATGCACAAAGACTCAGTTTATCAAAAACAACTCCATGGAGGTTTTCACAATTTCGAGAAGAATGCTCTGGTTAATTGTCAGTCTTAGCCCAAAGACAATCTCCCAGTCGTTGAAAAGAATCGTGTTCTTGTCGAGTATCATCAATGCGTTGCAAAGGACTGCATCGCCAAGTGGCACAGGGTACTCGCCAACTGTCCAGTAGTCGACCGCCGCGCCTCGACGTCCCCAAGATCCATCATAGACCTCACTATCAATTCTCATTCCCTCTTCAACCACAAGGGCCATAATAGCTATTAGCTATATTTTATACAATGCACGAATATATCAGTGCAAGTCCAACCCCAAAGGGCCAAATCTTTTCAATTTCATTTGTTTAATGTAATCATATGCTTCAACGCATATTTTTTCAATGTACGTATAATGCACCAAATCCAATCACAGACATATTTTTCAAATGCATGTATAATGCACCAAATGCCAATCACAGGCAAAACATGTCATTTTCTCACACAGCATCCATATACTGATTTTACAGTATTTATACTATATTTTCAACACGAAAATCATATTATCACATTTTCATAGTTATAAAACTCTTTCGTCGTGTTTTCACAAAATTGCGCAACATTTCCATTTTGTTTCCAAAATGTTTCTGTTACGTTTTCACAATACTGCAACTCTTCTGTTGCACCTTTAAATCACGTATTAAAATTTTTTAACATTTTTCTCAATCACATAAAAATATACGTTTCTCAAATTGCATAATGATTTTCTATCATTTTCAAAATCGCGTAACTTAAAAATCATTCTTTTAAGTCGCATAAAACATTTCCCATCATTCTCAAAATATTTAAAACACTTTCTAAATCACATAATGATTTTTCATCATTTTCACAATCATGTAAAAATATTCTATCACTTTTAAATCATATAGTGATTTTTTAAAGTAGTTCAAATTACATAAAATATTTAAACGTAATTCAAATCACTTAAAATATTTCAACGCATCTCCAATTGCGTAGTAATATTTTATCATATTTTAAAACGCGTAAAAATATTTTACTATATTTCCAAACACTTAGAAATATTTTACTATATTTCAAACCATGTACTTTAAAAATTACATTTTTAAGATACGTAAATAATTTTTTTCACCACAATTTCATTACAGAAAATATTTCTCATTTCTTCAAAAATTCCATTTCCACTTTTCTCAAAATAATATGACTTTATACTTTATTTAACACATTTTCTTATCCAAGAAAATCTTTTTTCACAGTATATTTCACAAATTCACAATTCCATTGAATTAAATCAATGTTTCTAATTTTAAAAATTACTAACGCTTTCCAAAATCCAACGAGATTTTAACAAAAATAAATTCTTTTTAAAACAAATTGAGGTTCACTTGTAACCTCTCTTTTTCATTTACATAAAAACTCATTTCTCAAGTGCTAAAATACTCTGATTCCCTTTTCAAATTTCTTGTATTAAATTAATTATATTTTCACTTGGAAGATTACTTTGTTTCATCAAAATCAAAGCATTACAAGCCTTCGAAAATGTGGACATGACTATTGAAAATTATCAAAACATTTTTCCTTCTAAATTGATATGGTTTTACACAAACAAAACCATTAAAATTTTATTTTTAAAATCGAAATACTGATGGTTATAAAAAAAACCAAACTCATTTGTTCAAATCCTTTTTCACTTTCTTTACAAATCCTTTTTCACTTTCTTTGCAAATCCTTGTTCACTTTCTTTGCAAATCCTTAAAATCAATGTTTGCCTGTTTCATTCAAAACTCATATTTAGAAAAACACTTAGGATCTTTTTACACAAAATAAATCAATAAAAATTCCTCAAAGACCGTATTCTTGTTCACAAAATCACTTTTTATTGATCTAGTCTTACAAAATTACATTTAGTTGGTTTAATTATTGTTTCTAACTTTAAATTTCTTAACGTTTTCCAAAACCCAATAAATAAATTCTACGTTAGTAAATTTAAGTTACAAACGTTTTCTTTTATATTTCTAAATCACTTCTAAAATTAATTCTCTTTAAAATAATTTGAAGTTCAACACCTTCGATCTCCCTTTTTCTTTTATTTATGAAAATTTCACTTGATAACACTTTAATTCCCTTTTCAAAAATCCTTATTGAAAAATTCTTATATTTTATAACATCAAAACATTTTTCTAAATTATCAAAACCTTATAGATGGCCATTGGAACCATGAAATATTTTTCTTCTAACTTAAATAAATTCCATTCTTGTTTCTACACAAAATAAATTCATGAAAACTCAACTCCAAAAATCGTGTGCATTCTTTTTACAAAACAAATTCTTTTGTTTATTTTCTTTACTTCTTAAATCATTCAATTTTATTATTTATGAAAATATAATTTTGTGAACACCAAATTGGTTGATGTCTTATCCGAAATTTACTTTAGTTCAAGGACTAAAAATGAACTCCATAGTTCTTGAAAAATTTCAATAATAACTTTAGTCTTGGAAGTTCAAAACCATGACCTCCTCTATGGCCTTTGGAGCTAAAATTTTGCTTATTTCAACATACATCCATCATAATATATTCAACATATATCATCATGCATATTATAAGCATACCATATAAACAAATAAAAATCATACTAAGCATGCATACACAAGTAAATCATGCAAAGCATATCAAGCATAGGCAAAAATAATTAAAGCACATAACACACATAACTTATTACATGACCATGGATATGAATCCTCACATGAATTCACAATCCATCAAATATAAAACCATCTCTCACTACCATGCTTGGTTGGTGAGATGGATCTCCCTCTTACCTCTTGAAGAACCTCAAAAGCTTGATTTGCTTCTTTTTCCAAGTCCTTCACCACCAAGGGCTTCTCAAATACAAAATAAAATACATAGAAATTAGTATACTAAACTTGATTAAGAGGAATCATAGATCAAACATGGTTTAGATCATGAAAAAGAGAAAAGAAATGAAGTTTTCTTACACTTCACCTCAAAAAACCCAATAACTTTGATCTTGAAGAAAGTCCATGAAGATGAATGATTTAGAGGAAATCTTCAACATGAAAGTTGCTTAGAATATCATGTAGATTTAAGATCTATGGTTGGATGAAATTAAAAGAGATTGGATGGTAGTTTTGGGTGTCTTGACTGAATGGTTCTCTTGAAGCACAAAGATGAAATTTTTGATTTTTGATAGAAACTTGAAGCTTGGATTTGAAGCCCAAGATGAATGATTTTGGAAAAACTCATAACTAGAGATGTTCTTAGAATGGTGTTTAGGTTTAGGAAATGTGTTTAGATGAAATTTTAGAAGCTTGGAGACATGGTTTCTAGGTGTTGACCGAATGGTATTTCTTGGAGAAGAAAATAGTTTTTTTTTTTGTATTTTGCTTTGGAGAAGATGATGAATAGAAAGCAATTATGATACAAATGATAGAAACCAAAAATTTTGGTCTTCTTTGGAGTGCATGGCCGTAGCTCATATGGAGAGAAAGAAAAGAATATATTTTGCTAAGTCTTGCTTTTGGAAAATCAATGAATGATGAAGATTGATCAAGATAGGAAAGTAATGGTATTCAAACTTTTTCTTTGGCCTAAAAAGGCTACTCAAAATTGTCTCCTCCTTCCTATGCATTCTCCAAAACCGTCCCCCCTCTTCCTAATGCATTCATGAAGTTGTCATCATTATTAGTTACCATCTAGAGCATTTCTAGCCATTGATTAATTCAATGGTTAGGATTTAGGTAGACTTTTGATTTAGAAGACTTAATCTAAACCATTGGATCTTTTTCCTTTAAATTCTAACCATTAGATGTGTCTCCAAAAATGAAGGGTCAAGATTACTCCTTCTTACTTTTAATCCAAGGGTCATAATTAGTCTTTGCTACTTTTTAAGACCAAATCTTCACCCTTGATTAATTCTTCATCTAATGGTCATAAATGGTTTTTTTCACTTTTTAAGACTAAATCTCCACCCTTGATTTAATCTAAATCCAATGGTTATAAATGGTCATTGTTACTTTACAAGACCAATTCTACACCGTTGATTAAATCTACGGTTGATATTGAAGCCTTTCTTATTAAGTTTGTCTAGATTAAATCTCTACCATTGATTAGATCAATGGTTAACATCCAATGTTTCTTTATTAAATTTATTTCTCAACCGTTGATTAAATCAAGATCAAGTCTCCACCGTTAATTAAATCAATGGTGGATATCCAAACCACCAATGTTGACTTAAGCAATATAATTTCTATTTTTATCTACTAAAAACCTCACGAAAGAATATATTTACTGTATTTTTATCGCCCGATAATTAAATACAATACCAAACACAATACAAGAAAATTTCTAAAACTGTTTCCGGATTCAGGTTTAGTAAGATCCCCTGTCGTCTAAACAGTACAAATTTTTCTATCCGTAGAAAATTTTTTCACTTTGCGGGACCCACCTGGGCCCACATATGGCCACCTGGGCCCACATACAGTCAAAAAAATTTCATAATCATCCACAAAAATCACAAATATTAGAAAACATATGAAAATCAAGTCAGATTGTTAAAAATAATTAACAGTCAAGAGAAATAAATACAGAAAGATTTTCTCCTACCAAAAATTATTATTTTCCGACACGGAGTAAATCACTCAAAACGATCAAATATGCTGACGGAATAATCAAAATAATTTTACAGTATCCAGAAATTACTAAATAGTAAAATTCTGTTAACTGTTAAAATTACTGTTTAAGAGATATGAAATTTGGGGTGTTACAAAATCTACATGCATCATACATGAAGAAGGGAGTAGGAAATGGAGGAACTAAGTATCAAACACCCCTACCTCTTGTTCAAGATAATGATCAAGCTTTAACTTTTCCCTTTGCCTTCCTCTTTCTCTTCTCTTTTTTCTCCTCCTTTTCCTCTTCCTTTCCTTCTCTGTTTTCTCCTCTTTTTTCTGCTGAAAGAAACATGATAAAGGAGAAGAAAAGATCAAAGAAAGTCAAGAAAAGAAGATGAACATGATGACTCAAAAGTCACTTAGATATTTTGCTGAAACTTCATATCTGTTAAGAGCACTTAGATTTCTCCAAATCTAGTTTCCTAACTTTCATAGGCATTAAAATAAATCCTAAGATTCATCTCAATCCTAATTTCACCATTTCTAAAACTTTCCATGTCTGTGATTCACTAATCTAGTACTTGAACACTCATTCAGTGTACGTAAAAATACCAAACTGACTCAGTTAACTCTCAAAATTTAACCATATCACATTCCACACATTTATGACCTAGAAACAAATTCTCCATATTTATTTCTATTAACTAAGCAGTTTAGGTCATTTCCTAAGCTAATAACAATTATTTTCCTCATATAGTATTATAGTAAAGTGACTAAACTAACTTTGAAAGTCACAAGATTAATCAGTCATGTTAAGCAAGTATTATGTTACTTCTGTAATCATATACAAGTCTAACATGTCAAAAAAAAAAAGATGTTACACTAAGAACCAAGAACCATCTCCATCGCTCAAGAACTATGATACTAGGAACTCAGGTGGGTTGTTTCTTCCCTTTCATGCAATGCTGTCAATATGGAAATTTTTATCATTGTAAGAACTTGAACAAGGGTAAAATGCATTAGGAGAAACTTGTATTCTAGTAAATGGGACTTTGTGGACGTTGATCTTGCTTCAGACTAAACCTTAGTTTAGAGCTAAAAGTGAGTATGAAACCATGACTAAATGTGTAACCAAACAAGATGTTTTTCTAAGAAAAAGCTGGTTTGATGTTACAAACCCATGTTTAAGTGGTTCCAACGTGCAACCAAACACACACTTAAAATGATTACAATAAAACTTAAGCGGATTAGTGCGTAGGTTCAATAAATCACAACTTAGCTATTCATGGCTAGACATTATCATATGCTTAAGTGGAAATTAGTTTTATACTCAACAATATAGAAACACTTTTATGAGAGAACAAAAAGAAAATTATGATTTTGGCTATTTTATTTATTTATTTTTTTACATACTCTTCGTGTTTGGTTGTGTTCTTGCAAACAATAATTTAATCTTAAAACCATGATATAGCAAAAACAACATTTTGTTGCAAATTTATTTACTAAATATATTTTATTAAAATGCACTTACTTTTTATTTACAATATAAATTAAACATAGAAACTAACACATCTTTTTGTGATTATATTTCAGGAAGATAGGATCATGGCATAACTCAACAATCGTGGAGAAAATATGCATAAAACAGAAAGAATAGATCAAAAATTTTGAACAAAGAGATATATTGAAATTACAATACTTACACATGATGATACAAATTATAGAATTCTTGATTAAGAAGCTTTACAAAGCTGTTACAAATTCTAGAACAAGGGAACTAATTTTGGAGCAAAGATAAAATATAGTGTTTGAAATTCAATGCAAAAATAGCAACAAAAAATGTATGTATATTTTTCGATGCCTTATGATCTTCAACCATCTTCTATTTATAGAAGAATCTTCTAGTTTTGGGTGGATTTCACTTTCATCTGAATCCGCAATTACTGTTGATGATTAATGAGGTTGAGAAACTGAAGGAATCTCTTTCTAAATGGTAGGGAAAACAATGTTGCAAAATATCCTTTAAAGATGATGATGATTAATGTCCTTTTTTGACCAACGAGAAACATAATGAATCTCATGGTTATCACATGTTGTCCTTTCCTGATTAGATGTTGGAGAGGTCGACTCCATAGCAATCATCTTTGTTTAGAGGATAATTACTTTTGTTGTCTTTGCTAGGACGAGATTGTGTTAATTCGGTGGTAGACATGGTTGTCTTGAGCTTTAGGAGGAGATCTTGTTTTAATGATGAACTTACTAATTCTTCAATTTTTGCTTTAATTTTTCATATTCTGAAACTTTCTTGTGATTTTTTTTATACAAGGTAGGATTTGCTTTGCAACATTTATTAACAACATTAATATTGACCAAAGTAAGATTAAAACTAGACCATCATTTTATGTTGAATACTTGGTAATCCAAATGGGATGTTGAATTGGAGATTTGTTGAAAAAATTATAATCATATGTGTTTATCCATGCTATTCCAAACTGAGCTACAAATTGTAACAATCTGGAGCCTTCAGGGAAATCTGTCCTTTCTCTAAACAGATTATATGATTCCTTAATTAGTTGAGGAAGCATTTCAATACATGGTCCTATTATACATAACCAATTTAGCAATCAGGCTAGAAAAGTTTTTAATCCTTTATGAAACTAGAAGAACCATGAGTGGGAATAAGGCCGATTACATAGAAATTTGTACAAAGCTTGTTGATAATCCCAATAAGTATAGGTTTATAGATTATGTAGAATAGACAAAGTCTTCAAAGTGTGGAGCTCCTGATTCTATTCTTGAGGACTAAGTACTCTAAGGATCTTTACTTTTGAGAACTCTATGTAGTCAGGGTTCTCAGAGCTATAATGATGTTCAAGATCTATTGATTTTGTGTCCAAAAGGATTAATTCAAAAAAGGTTCTATCTTTTTTTAGGGAGCCTGTGGGAACAAAATGCCAATTTTTTGGCAAGACATCTTGAGCGATTTTGCTAGGGGTTGCGCTGGGATGGAAGGATTCTGGTTCTATAGTGAATAATGGTTCCATAATGTTCTTTTTGATATATTTGCATTCTTCAGTGGTTGGGCTATTGGTTAACAAAGGGGATAATTGTTTTGATTTTGAGACTTGCTTTGGAGGGGTGTTGATAAGTTAATGCTTTAAATTTATTTTGTATAGGAAGTTAGGAGGAATGTCTAATTTGTTGAACAAGGTTTGGAGAAGAAAGAGCCAGGATAGATGATCCGGCCTGGGTGGATGACCTGCTTTTCTTTTGGGTGGATGCCAGTGTTGATCTTAGTGTTGAACTTTGAATAATGATCTAGGATAGTTTTTATACCCTTGGATTTTGATCGAGATGATGAGGAACTAGGATTCACTACTTCCCTGCAAAAACTCTCTAGTTAGAAAATCAAGGAGACGATTATCTTTTCCTTTAATATGTTGAATATCAAATTCAAAATAGGATAATAAAGATTTCTATATGGTGAATATTTATTTTGAAACCAAATTCTTAACATCCTTTTGAATAATGCTTTAGGTGGCTTTGCAATAAGTTTTAATTAAAAAAAATTTGTTGAACAAATCTTCTTGAAACTTTGTGATACATAGCACTATAGATTAAATTTCTTTCTTAACAGTACTATACTTTTGTTGAGCCAGTTGCCATATTCCTGAATAGTACCTAACAATTTGTTCCTTCGAAGAACATGCGTAATTATCCCTCTATACCCCAAATTAGAGGCATCTGTTTCTACCACTAAAGAAGCTTTTGATCATTTTCTTAACTTGTTTGACTGCTTTTGTCATAATAAGATCCCCTGATGGGGATTTTCCCTTAATGTTCTAAACAATGGTCCACAAACTATCCTAATATTATGAATAAAATCTAGTACATAATTAACACACCCTAAAAATCTTTATAGTTGTTTCTTATCTTTGAGTTCGTCTAGAAATTTATCAACAAATTCTATTGATCTTTCTATAGGAATGATGATTCCCTGGTGTATTTCAAACCCTAAGAACCTTATTTTAACTTGGAACAACTTCATTTTCTTATTTGAGATTACTAGACCATTTTCTTTAATAATATTGAAGAATTGCTCTAAATGGTTAAAATGTTGATATATTAAGTTAGAGAATACTAGTACATCATTAACATATACTATTATGAATTTTGTATAGGGATTCTGTATACTATTCATTATGTTTTGGAATTCACTTGATGCATTCTTTAGACCTTGGGGCATTACATTTCATTCGTAATAACCAAAAGGAACTACAGACATAGTTTTATACCTATCTTCTTTAGCTACTTCACTATGATAGTAGCTAGATTTCATATCAAATTTTGAAAATATAGTAGCATTATGAACCATGTTGACCAAGTCATTTTTATTAGGAATTGAATATCTTAACCATTTAAGACCTTCTTTAAAGGTTTTGATTAATTACCAATCTTGGAGTATCTCTTTCTATTTTCGAAGCATTCATAACATAAAATCCTACATAGCTCCAGGGAGATTTACTTAGTCTTATTAATTTCTTATCAAGATATTCTTGAATTTCTTTTTTGAAAAATTCTAAATATTGTTGATTCATTTGAATTGGTTTGGCCTTAGTTGGTATGTTGACCTCTTGAAATCCTTCTTCGTAAGGTAATGATACTATATGCTTATTTCTATTTTGAAAGACATTTGGGTATTCACTACAAACTTCATTTATGAATTTTTCTTGTAAAATTTTTATTTTTTCATGGAATCAAGGTTTCTTAATTTATTCTTCTTTCCTTTTATATTGAGCTTCTTTACTTAACATATTAATTTGTTTATGTTTCCTTTGTATGAGGTTTATTTTTGAAATCATCAATTCTTGAACCATATTTAGTTTTTTGATTTGGGGAGCTTTTAAAAATTCAAAACAAATTTCTTTTCCTAGAGCTTATGTAACTAATACTTTTTTTGTTATAGAGAATGGATAAAGTGATGATAACAAAGGAGTTTTGACAATTATTTGTTCAGAAATATTCTTAACTAACAAGAAGTATGTTTTATAACAAACCTTTTCTTTGCATATATTTGCATTAGGTAGTTTGTAATTAATGAACAATTTTGATCTGCTAACACTGCTTAAAAATTCTTTAGTTTTTTCATAATACTTTGTAGGTACTAATCCTTCTTGAACATAATTCATATCTGCTCTTGAATCAATTAATGTTACGTGATTAAATCTTTCATTTTGTACTATTATTTCTATGGGGTAATGCCATTTATGAACAAGTACTTGACTTAACAAATTAATATGGATTTTCTTTTGATGTTTCTGCTCTTGAGGAGCTTGCAAGTTGTTCCTGAACAATTATTTGTCCTTGTAGATTTAACATTTTGAACAAAATTTCAATATCTTTTTGTTTTAGTTGATTAACTTCTTCTTTTAAATTTTAAATTTCTTGTTGAAGATCTATTAAGGTAATTATTTATTTTTGAGGTTTTTTAAATCTATCTAATACTTCTTTCATATCAATTTTTTGAATTTGATTCTTTTGTTAATCTTTTTCTAAAAATTCTCTTATTTGTTAGATGAATTCTTGCTTAACAGGAGATTCTTCCATTTTTTCTATAATATCTATTAGGGTTGATTCTTGGTCTTTTGTGATGACATTTATACTTTTAAAACATTTTGAATACTCACATAATTATGGTTCTAAACATTCTTTTTCTTCTTGTTCACTTTCAAAGTCTGAGGAGCTTTCTTTAATTTGATTTATTAATTCTTCATCTAATGAACTGTACTCACTTTCTGAATAGGATTCAGATTCATTTATTAGAATGTTGATCAAACTATTTTTTAAATCATTGTCTATGTTTAAACTATTGATCTTTTGCTTAACCTTGCATTCCTTTTTGTAATGTCTTATGCTTCTTCATTTGTAAAAGATTACATTTCTTTTTGATTTAGAGGTTTTATGTTTTGACCTTTTTGATGAACTAGGTTGATTCGTAGATTCTTGTTTTTGATGTTTTTTGTAATACTTTCTAGACTTTTTGGTTCTTTTGGAAAAATATTCTTTTGATTTAGATCTTCTTCTACTAAGAGCTTTAACTCCTTTTATCCCCTATTGTTGAAAAAATGAACCTATTTTTTTTCTTCCATTTTTGGATTTAGATTTGATCTTATGTTGAAGCTTAAAATCAAAGCATATTTGGTGACTAGTTTCTATTATGTAACTAGATATTTGTCCAAAGGTTAGTTGGCTGTATGGAATGTTACCATCATTTTGCCTTTCAATGTTGATTTTGACTTTTTTCTACAAATAACTTTGGAAGTCCATCAATGAATCGCTTTTTCTAGTAATCTGCAGATGCATTGCTTCTTAAACAAAGTTTTGATAAAAACATATCCCTATACCATCTATAATTAGACATAGAGGGATAATATAAATTAACAATTTGATTTGTCATTCTTTGCAAAAACTTCAAGGGTTGACCTATAAAGTGTTTTGTGATTGTATATAGAAGCATTGCTACAACATCTTCTACAACTGAACCATTTTTATTAATTTTTATTGCATTTAATATTCTATTTTACTCTGCTAAAGATAGTATGTTATCCCACTAACCTTTTAATTGCCATGTGAATCTCATTATTATTACTAATGCAACCTTTTTATTTGAGTTTCCTCTTTCACTAAAAGTTGTTGCAACCATGGTCATTTGTTGAACTATATCTAATATATGTTGTTCACTTGCACCATCTATATTCCACTCAACTATGGATTCTCTTGAGTAAGAGTTTTCTACATGATACATTCTTTCTTTATATTGAACATCTAGATATGTTGGTCTTAGGTAATAGTTTCTTGTTTCAGGTAGGGGCGCAAGTCCTCTTTTTAATTTATTGATATCAAGTTTTGCATACCTAATAGTTCATTTTCTAATTCCTTTATTTCTGATGAAGTTTGGATCTTTGGTTCAAATGTTGACCCTAAAGATAGCATTTCTAATTTTTTTTCTTGATTTCTTCTATAGAGTGTTTAGATTTTGATCCAAGGTTTATTTCTTTTAAGTTTGATTCTGGGACATTTGTGATCTTGTATATAGGCCTTTTTGGATATAATTTTTTATTGATATTTTGTGGAGTTGATTTTTTCTTTTTCTTTTACTTGGCATTCTATTCTTTCCAAATGTTGAGACATCGTATGGTATATTTGATTGGAATAATTAAGTTATTGATGAACTCAATGGATGTCACTTTTTTCTAATGATTAAGTTAATGATTTTGTAGATATGGTTTTGAATGGGGACAGATCTATTTCTACCCCTTCTTTGGTCATGACCTTAACTGTTTCTAAGGGAGGATATTCTGAAGTGATTACCTTTTCTTTATCTACCTTCCAATTGGTAGTAGTTTTAATGTTTACTAGAATTTCTTTAGGTTTTATGTAATGATTTTCTATATTGTTTTTGTAACATTCTTCTTAGAGCATCACATTTCTTGTTACTTAATTACCAAATTACCCCTTCATTAGAAAACGTGCTTGTAATATAAATACGAGTTGTAAAATTTCATAATAATAATAAGATAAACTTAGCAGAAAATAAAAACATAACAACATTGTCACAAATAATTTACATCACATATACATACAAGTCTTTAGTATTGTCATACTTAGATATTTACAAACTAGATTTTCAAAATATTTAAACTTTAAATTAAACTAACATATTGCCCAAGTCCTACTAGATAGTAGAACCCTCAGATGAGTCCTCCTCAAATTCCTCCGCAAGTAGGAATCCAACTTGACATGAAGTCCTACGGACAGGTGTCCGAGCAGACGACACAATACTGACCTCGCTAGGGGTACGATAGTAAGTTCCCCAGTACTGTCTAATAGATATTGAAAACTCTAGTTGTACATAAATATTAACACTAAAGTAATGATGTCCAAGATGTTGTCTACTCAATGTAATATTTAAGTCTCCCATATAGTAAATACTCTCTCTATCCAAATCAACATGTCAGGCCTCCGATCCTCCTAAAAACGTCATTCTCATATACCCAAGGAAATAAGGCATCTCCATCTCTTCAAAACTCAGCGTCTTCAATAGAAGTCTACTCCTCCTCAGCCTCTTGCTCAAGTCCTTGCTCAACGTCTTTAAAATTATGAATACAATACAAATAGGCATACAAAGAGGTGAGGTCACCTACGCCAATACCAGTATGGTAGCAATGAAGATAAACACATACAATATCTCATACCAACACATCATACATAATTACAATAATGCCACCGACATCATTTATCATCATAAATTATACAATAAGCAATAATTACAATCATGCCCTCATCAATATTCAATTATTCAATAATTCGATTATCATAAATCATAATTACGATAATACCCTTAATAACTATGCATATGCACTTAGACTCAATTTCCCACTCCATGGAGCTAAAACTCATATTAGAGAGAGTGATCGAAAAGATCTGTCTGCACCAACATGCTTCAGACCACGTGCTCAATTTTTGCACATCTAGCATATGCACAACAGTCTTTATCAGGCCTTGATTAAGAATAATGTCTCGGTCCGAATCATTGATGTGTTACGTCGGTCTAACCCACGGTACAGAAGAGCTACCAACTGCCCATTGTAGGCAACTCGCACCCCAATGCCCCTAAGGTCAACGAGTGACTTACACTACGCATATCGCACCCACTCAAGAGGTGTATTCTCTCCTAGGCAATTAGCCTTATACAGTCCATCGAACCTTTCCAATGCATGTACTATACACCATTTACAGTTCTAATTCATTATCACATATTTGGGGTCCACTCAATAACCCAACAGTATTATTACTGTATTTTCATCGCGTAAACATATTTTTGCATTTTCTTAATCGTGCAACAATTCTGTCGCATTTTCAAATTGCGTATCAATTTTTTCAACGTTTTCTCAATCGCATAAAATATTTTTCATACGTTTTAAATAAAAAATACTATTTTTCTCATTTAATACCAAAATTTGACTTTATTTTTCATATTTACATAATAGTCCCTCAAAAACATAATATTTATATTATAGTCCTCATTTAAATAATATTTTCACAATAGTCCCTCATAAAAATCATATTTACGAAATAGTTCCTCTTTTATAAAATATTTAAAATATAACCCCTCTTTATAAAATATTTATAATATGACCCTCTTTAAATAATATTTACACAATGGCCCCTCATCTAAATAATATTTATGATTTAGTCCCTTCTTTTAAAATATTTGTAATATAACCCCTCTAAAAATTAATATTTGTACTGTTTCCCAAAAATTGGTAATTCTTTCTATTACTCCAAATAATACAGCTCAAAGTTTCTGGATGCGCTTCAAAACCCATAGGGTGAGCTATACGTCAGTAAACTCAAAGTATTGACCCTCATTTTATTTCATAACTCATTTATTTAATTCTATCAATTTGCTTTCCCAAAAACCATTTAGCTTACTACTAATTTCCAATTCTTCCAAAATCATTCCTTTCTCATTTAAACTTCCATTCTTCAATTTAAATCCATCATTTTAGGACTTTGGTCCTCTTTTCCATGGTAAGGCCGTGAGCCTCATTGCTCTTTGGAGCATTCATACAATCGTTCCATCATGTTGTTCACATCCTAAATTACACATACACTTGCATGCATTCAAAATTATCCATACAAGCATATTATCAAAGCTTTAGACATATTATCACACATGCAATCATAATCACAAAGCTATAAACATCACAATCACAAACAAAGAGACATCAAACAATAAGTGAATAAACCCTTATGGGTTTTTCACCATACACAACCATCCCCACACCACCAAAACTTAGTTGGTGAGGTAAAATCTCCCTCTTACCTCTTGAAGACAAGATCTTCAAGCTCCTCCTCCTTCTTTGATTTCATGTGGAATCACAAACAATTTCCTAAAAATTTCTAAACAATTAATAAATCACAAACAAAGCTTAATAATAAAAAACCATGGAACAATCATGGTTTAGAAAATCAAAAAACTAAATTTAAACTCAAAGAATCAATAGTTTACCTTTAGGGAATTAGGATAAAACTTGGATTTTGAAGCACTTAGGATAGAATTTTCACAAAACTTTCTAAATGAAAAGTGTTTAGAAGGCTATTTAGGTTTAGGAAATGTAAAGAGAAAAAATTATAGAAGATGGGTGGTGGTTCAAGGTGCTTGGGCCAAAAATTCAAAGAGAAAAGGAAAGGAAAATAACTTGGTGTTCTTAGGAATTTTGAGAGAAATAGATGCTTAGCTTTTTAAGTGAGAGAAAATGAAATTTGAGAGTGAATTGTGAAGGGTGCTGCCGTGTGATAGTGTAAGGAAATTAGATGATAACTATGATGTTAAAATATCACAATTGTGTTCACATTGGGAGCACATGGCTTATGGTCATCATGTGGTCATCAAATGGTCACAAAGACCATTCAAGAAGCTTGGAGAAGCCCACTTGGACTCCTTGGCCGTGTGGCCTCCATGAAATTAGGGACTTAATTTGACTTCAATTAAAGTCTAATTGCATGCTAATTAATTAGGTTAAGTTTTCTAATTACACTTAATTAACATTCTAATTACATAACTAATTAATTAAATATATAATTACATATATCATAGCCTCTAAATAAAATTAGGATATCCAATTAGAATTAGATTATAACTAATTAATAACTAGGTTAGTTTACTTAGTTTCTTAATTAGGCAATTAAGATGACTAAATTAGGTTTAATTAATTACTAAGTAAAAGTCAAGCCACTATATTTGATCAATCCTAGCCATTGAATTTAACTTTGTTTCCTAACCATTGATCTAATCTAAGGTGGATATCACTTAGTGATTTTATCAGGATTCATTTCACACCATTGATATGATCAACGGTTATGATCAAAAATATCTTAATCAAGCTTTTCATCCGATGATCCACAATAAAGTCCATGCCCCTTTATTTGACCACTTCCTATTGGATAGAAAAAGTCCAGCCACCTATTTTGACTGGTTCCTATTGGTTCACTCTACTTTAGCTTACAAAAAATATTCTAAGCACATTTTTTGTCAACTAAAATTTATCGGGTCAAATAATTTATAGCAATTACTGTTATAAATAAAACAATAGATATTTATCCGTGAAATATTTTTATTTCACAGATAAATTTTAAAAATTAAAAGATTCTTTTCTGTGTCACTCAGATTTGGGTTTAGTAAGATCCCCCGCCTCTGAATAAATCAGATAAGAATTTTCCAGGTCAAGAAAATTATTATTTTCTTGACCCGGAGCAAATCACGCAAAATAATAAAAAACAATCTTGAAACAGTCAAATTATTTTTATAACACACAGAAAACATAAAATAGTGTAATTCTGCTATTACTATTCACATAGTCAGAATTTGAGGTGTTACAACTCTCCCCTTCTAAAAATAAGTTTCATCCTCGAAACTTGACAGACACTTAAAACAAAAATGGATACTGCTCTTTTATCTTCTCTTCCAACTCCCATGTGGCTTCACCACTTATATCGTTCTAAACCACTTTAACCAATACAATTTCTTTACCTCAAAGTTGTTTTGTCCTTCGATCTTCAATCTTGACTGAAAAAGTCTCATAGGTTAAATTCTCCTTCAATTGTATGGTGTCTGGTTTGATAACATGAGTCGGATCAAAATATATTTTCGTAGTTGTATTATGTGAAATACATTATGAAGATTTGATAAGAATGGTGATAATGCAATCTGATAAGTTACCGGACCTACCTAACGGAGTATCTGATACGGTCCGATAAACTTCGAAGTGAGTTTCCTCGACTTAATCATTTGTCCAACTCCAGTCATAGGTGTCACACGTAGAAACACATGATCACCTTCTTCAAATTCAAGTGGTCTTCGTCTTTTATCAGTATAACTCTTTTGTCGCGTTTGAGTTGTCCTCATCTTATCTTGAATCATCTTCACTTTCTCAGTTGTCTACTGCACAAATTCTGGTCCTACAACAGTACTTTCACCTTCATGATACCAACACAATGGCGTTCTACATCTTCTCCTATACAATACCTCATAGGGTACCATCCCTATACTCGAACGAAAACTATTGTTGTATATGAACTCTATCAATGGTAGAAATTCATCCTAACAACCAGTTTGTTCTAGAACACAAGCTTCCAACAAGTCCTTTGAAAATCCTAACTATCGTCTCTTCCTTATATCCAAGCCCCTCTTGATTGAACAGGTACTTCAAGCCCTTGAATTTACTGTAGACTTTATAGAAAAGAAAATATCTTCAAATTTTCCTTGCAAAATGACTATCGCATATCCTAAAACGTAAATTGAATAATTCTTCTCATGCACGTTCCACTGCCTTGAAGTATACGCCACAACCTTTCTATTTGATCTCAACACTCAATCTAAATCTACGAGTTGAACTTCTTCTAACAAAATTTGCATTTGACTAGTTTTACGCATAACTCCTTCTTCTTCTTCAGAAATTGAAGAACTGTATTGAGATCTTCAGCATGTTCCTTCGAATTTCGAGAATAGATCAAAATATCGCCAATAAGGATAATGACAAATTTTCCTAGATGGGAAAGAAAGATCCTATTTATATAATTCGTGAATATCGCAAAAACACCCTTTACCCCGAATGGTAGTACTAAATACTCATAGTTCCTGTAATGCATCTGAAAAATTATTTTGGAACATTCTCTACTTTTACGCGAATTTGATAATAACCAACACGCAAATCGATCTTGGAGCAAACAGTGATTTCCTTCATTTGGTCTTCTAGTTCCCCCATTGTCACATCATTCTAGATTTTCTTCATCAAAATAAGTTATTCTACTTGCCTATTTTTAATCTTAACAGAAAATGTCTCATAGATCAAGTTTTCTTCTAATTGCACTGTATTTGGTACTATGACCTAAGTTGAATCAAGAATAATCCTTCTTAATTAAGATACATGAAAGACACTATGAAGGTTATAAGGAAACGTAATAAGACTATTCGGTAGATTACTAGATTAGTCCAACAAAGAATTTGAGATGGTCTAATAGATTTTGAAATGAACATGGTCCAAAAATTTTTGAAATGAACTTTCTGGATTCAAATCCAAAAATCTCAGGTCAAGGAAACACTAAAGTTGCATTGTAACAATCTAGTAGGATATGGTTGGAAAATAACCAATCCATTTATAGAGTCAGGCTCCTAAATAAATGTGATTTTAGATAAACAAATCAAATCAACAGAAACGATTTGATATTCAATAGACATAAGATAAAGTTAGAAAACTTGAGTATAAACAACAAGTTTAACAAGAAGAGTAAAAATACTCAGATCACATTATAACAAAGACACGGATAAGTTAAATTGATTTACTCAGTCTATTTGAGAAAGAAATAGACAAATCAGATCAATAGAAAAGTTTCAAACTCCAATAATAATGGGATAGTTTTAAACAGGCTCGAGTAGTAATAACAAGTTTAGAAGTTGGAGTAGCATTATGAAAAGAAGCAAAACACAGATAAACCTAAAAGATTTATACAGTCACAGATCACAAGAGAATGGGTTACCTTGCGAATTATACAGCATAGTTTTAAGATTACCCTCTATGGCACAACTTCCTCGCTTCTTAAATTTTTGTATTTGAACGTTCTTATTACACTCTTTGCACCGGCTCTATCTTCTTCTTGAGATTTTAAAACACTTGTATTACTAATAGAAGGTTCCATCTTCAGTTGATCACATTCCCTGGAGAAATATCCAGGCTTCCCACATCCATAACAAATAATCCCTTTATGCTGACAATCTTTGGTGAGATGATCTTTTCCACACTTGAAACATTTCATTGGTGATGCCACAGTCTGACCAAAATCGTTGCCACTAGTATTTCCTCTCTTTGTTCGTTGTTGCTTCCCCAGTGATCGTACATACGACTTTTGCTGAACACGATTGACCTTACGCTTCCTTCTATTTTGGATTATCAAAGATTCTAAGTTACAGCTTCTCGCATCCGGTGGCTGCTCCAATCCTAATAAGCTATGAAGTTCGATTATCAGTTCTTGCTGCTGAGCGATCATCTGTCTCTGTTGTACTGCTACTTCAATCATCTTTTGCATCACACTTCTAGCTGCGGCTATACGATCTTCATCACGTCTCGCGTCCACATGCTCATATTCACTACATTCCATTATCTTTCTTCAAAGACAAACAAAATCAAAACACAACGAACTAAACGTAACTATTTCACACAACATCGTCTCATTTCGGAAACCAAAATATATCTTCGTGTTTAGTGTCAGAGATTCACACAGTACAAACAAGACAAACCTACCCATAAACCCAAAAGATTCTAACTTGGACTCTGATACCAACTAATGTAACACCCTCCTTAGGGCATCACATTTCTTGTTACTTAATTACCAAATTACAACTTCGTTAGAAAATGTGCTTGTAATATAAATACGAGTTATAAAATTTCATAATAATAATAAGATAAACTTAGCAGAAAATAAAAACATAACAACATTGTCATAAATAATTTACATCATATATACATACAAGTCTTTAGTATTGTCATACTTAGATATTTACAAACTAGACTTTCAAAATATTTAAACTTTAATTTAAACTAACATATTGCCCAAGTCCTACTAGACAGTAGAACCCTCAGACGGGTCCTCCTCAGATTCCTCCGCCGGTAGGAATCCAGCTTGACGTGAAGTCCTATGGACAGGTGTTTGAGCAGACGACACAATACTGACCTCGCTAGGGGTACGATAGTAAGTCCCCCAGTACTGCCTAATAGATATTGGAAACTCTAGTTGTACATAAATATTAACACTAAAGTAATGATGTCCAATATGTTGTCTAATCAATCTAATATTTAAGTCTCCCATATAGTAAATACTCTCTATCCAAATCAATATGCTAGGCCTCCGATCCTCCTAAAAACGTCATTCTTATATAACCAAGGAAACAAGGCATCTCCATCTCTTCAAAACTCAGCGTCTTCAATAGGAGTCTACTCCTCCTCAGCCCTTTGCTCAAGTCCTTGCTCAACGTCTTTAAAATTATGAATACAATACAAATAGGCATACAAAGATGTGAGATCACCTACGCCAATACCAGTATGGTAGCAATGAAGATAAACACATACAATATCTCATACCAACACATCATACATAATTACAATAATGCCACCAACATCATTTATCATCATAACTCATGCAATAAGCAATAATTACAATCATGCCCTCATCAATATTCAATTATTCAATAATTCGATTATCATAAACCATAATTACGATAATACCCTCAATAACTATGCATATGCACCTAAACTCAATTTCCCACTCCATGGAGCTAAAACTCAGATCGGAGAGAGTGATCGAAAAGATCTGTCTGCACCAACATGCTTCAGACCACGTACTCAATTTTTGCACATCTAGCATATGCACGGCAGTCTTTATCAGGTCTTGATTAAGAATAGTGTCTCGGTTCGGATCATTGGTGTGTTACGTCGGTCTAACCCACGGTACAGAAGAGCTACCAACTGCTCATTGTAGGCAACCCGCACCCCAATACCCCCAAGGTCAACGAGTGACCTACACTACGCATATCGCACCCACTCAGGAGGTGTATTCTCTCCTAGGCAATTAGCCATATACAATCCATCGGACCTTTTCAATGCATGTATTATACACCATTTACAGTTCCAATTCAATATCACACATTCGGGGTCCACTCAATAACCCAATAGTATTATTACTGTATTTTCATCGCGTAAACATATTTTCACATTTTCTCAATCATGCAACAATTCTGTCATATTTTCAAATCACGTATCGATTTTTTCAACGTTTTCTCAATCGCGTAAAATAATTTTCATATGTTTTAAATCAAAAATACTAATTTTCTCATTTAATACCAAAATTTGACTTTATTTTCCATATTTGCATAATAGTCTCTCAAAAACATAATATTTACATTATAGTCCTCTTTTGAATAATATTTTTATAATAGTCCCTCATAAAAATCATATTTATGAAATAGTCATTCTTTTATAAAATATTTATAATATGACCCCTCTTTATAAAATATTTACAATATGACCCCTCTTTAAATAATATTTACGCAATGGCCCCTCATCTAAATAATATTTATGATTTAGTCCCTTCTTTAAAAATATTTGCAATAAAACCCCTCTAAAATCAATATTTGTACTGTTTCCCAAAAATTGGTAATTCTTTCTTTTACTCCAAATAATACAACTCAAATTTTTCGAATGCGCTTCAAAACCCATAGGGTGAGCTATACGTCAGTAAACTTCAAGTATTGACCCTCATTTTATTTCATAACTCATTTATTTAATTCTATTAATTTGCTTTCCCAAAAGCCATTTAGCTTACTATTAATTTCCAATTCTTCCAAAATCATTCCTTTCTTATTTAAACTTCCAATCTTCAATTTAAATCCATCATTTTAGGACTTTGGTCCTCTTTTCCATGGTAAGGCCGTGAGCCTCATTGCTCTTTGAAACATTCATACAATCGTTCCATCATGTTGTTCACATCCTAAATTACATATACACTTGCATGCATTCAAAATTATCTATACAAGCATATTATCAAAGCTTTAGACATATTATCACACATGCAATCATAATCACAAAGCTATAAACATCACAATCACAAACAAAGAGACATCAAACAATAAGTGAATAAACCCTTATGGGTTTTTCACCATACACAACCATCCCCACACCACCAAAACTTGGTTGGTGAGGTAAAATCTCTCTCTTACCTCTTGAAGACAAGATCTTCAAGCTCCTCCTCCTTCTTTGATTTCGTGTGGAATCACAAACAATTCCCTAAAAATTTCTAAACAATTAATAAATCACAAACAAAACTTAATAATGAAAAACCATGGAACAATCATGGTTTAGAAAATCAAAAAACTAAATTTAAACTCAAAGAATCAATAGTTTACCTTTAGGAAAGTAGGATAAAACTTGGATTTTGAGGTACTTAGGATAGGATTTTCACAAAACTTTCTAAATGAAAAGTGTTTAGAAGGTTGTTTAGGTTTAGGAAATGTAAAGAGAAAAAATTATAGAAGATGGGTGGTGGTTCAAGGTGCTTGGGCCGAAAATTCAACGAGAAAATGAAAGGAAAATAACTTGGTGTTCTTGGAAATTTTGAGAGAAATAGATGCTTAGCTTTTTAAGTGAGAGAAAATGAAATTTGAGAGTGAATTGTGAAGGGTGCTGCCGTGTGATAGTGTAGGGAAATTAGATGATAACTATGATATTAAAATATCACAATTGTGTTCACATTGGGAGCACATGGCTTATGGTCATCATGTGGTCATCAAATGGTCACAAAGACCATTCAAGAAGCTTGGAGAAGCCCACTTGGACTCTTTGGCCGTGTGGCCTCCATAAAATTAGGGACTTAATTTGACTTCAATTAAAGCCTAATTGCATGCTAATTAATTAGCTAATTAATTAGGTTAAGTTTTCTAATTACACTTAATTAACATTCTAATTACATAACTAATTAATTAAATATATAATTGCATATATCATAGCCTCTAAATAAAATTAGGATATCTAATTAGAATTAGATTATAACTAATTAATAACTAGGTTAGTTTACTTAGTTTCTTAATTAGGCAATTAAGATGATTAAATTAGGTTTAATTAATTACTAAGTAAAAGTCAAGCCACTATATTTGACTCAATCCTAGCCATTGAAATTAACTTTATTTCCTATCCATTGATCTAAACTAAGGTGAATATCACTTAGTGATTTTATCAGGATTCATTTCACACCATTGATTTGATCAACGGTTATGATTGAAAATATCTTAATCAAGCTTTTCATCCGATGGTCCACAATAAAGTCCATGCCCCTTTATTTGACCACTTCCTATTGGATAGAAAAAGTCCAGCCACCTATTTCGACTGGTTCCTATTGGTTCACTCTAATTTAGCTTATAGAAAATATTCTAAGCACATTTTCTGTCAACTAAAATTTATTGGGTCAAATAATTTATAGCAATTTGTTTGCTATAAATAAAATAAAGATATATTTATCCGTTGAGATAAATTCTAAAAATTAAAAGATTCTTTTTTGTGTCACTCAGATTTGGATTTAGTAAGATCCTCTGCCTCCGAATAAATCATATAAGAATTTCCCAGTCCAAAATTACTATTTTCCTAACCCGGAGCAAATCACACAAAACAATCAAAAATAGTCTCAGAACAGTCAAATTATTTTTATAACACACAGAAAACACAAAACAGTGTAATTCTGCTATTACTATTCACATATCAGAATTTGGGGTGTTACAGTTTTGTTGACGATGCATTTCGAACCAGGTGAAAAAGTGTTTATCTTTTTATCTTCTAGAAAAGAATAAAATTACTTTCTAAAGTTAACTATCTGTTCTTTACTAAATGCTTCGAAGTACCAATCCCTCTTTTCTTTATTATAAGGAGCTTCAAAGTCCTCTCTTATCCATTTATTATCTATTTTGAATGATTGATATTTGATTATGATATTAATTACTTGGGATCTAGTTGGTGAGTACTCTAAAGAGTAAGATTTATGGGTCTCTTGATAAACGAGTTGTGGAACATTAGGTTCAAAATTTACCCCTGTTAAATTTATGTTGATTGAGGAACCATCTACTAAATGCTTAGATGAGGTTACTATATAAGGTGTTTACCTTGTAATTATGGATATGAATCTTGTCATACCTGTCCTAATGCTTTCACCATCTTGAATTATAAATCTAATTTTTGTATATTTAATAGGTTAAGGAGCTATTATTTCTAGAAAAACCCAATGTTCTGGTATTATGGCCAGAACTTCTTCATGAGTTAGTCTTTTTGGAGTTAAAATTGATGATCTTTGATGATTAGCTTCCATGATTATTATTTCATGTCTAGAGGATTGTCTTAAAGCTTTAAGTTTTGATTTATTGTTGACACTTCATAATAAACTCTATATCTTATTAACATGTGAGTAACTCCTTAATGAAAAATGTAACGTCCCAATACTAAAACCATAGTATATCCAGAGTATACATGAGTAAACAAAATTAGGTACATCACTTCTATCATATAAACATCATACTACTTTCATTATAACCATACATGTTATTATAAAGAGTCTTGTGAGGGAAATATAATCTTTACATGAACATTATACATCTGAAAACTAGTCCTTTACTGATAAAACAAGTACAAGTATCTAGTATTTTAGTATCTAAAAATGTAAAAACTAAGCCCCAAAGGTATATGTACAACACATAAAACTTCATACAATCCAATGCTAATACTATAATATAAAAGGTATTGAACAAAAGAGTAAATAAAACTACTCTAGGTCATCATCTTAATTTTTTATTCTTGGAAGAATCTTGTGTTGGATTTATCATAGAAATAAAGGGGTGAGAATTCAAAAATCCTCAGTAATTCAATCACATTTAATGGCATCATAATAACTCCAGCTACTTCAAATAGATCAAATCTTTTACTAACATCTAGAAATATGGTAAATGTGAAAATTGTTCATTCCTTTTCCTGAGGCAGAAAATTCAACTATTGCTATGGTTAAATTCCTCATAATTAACCATTTATAACAATTTATCATAACATCCATAGACAATAGGAATCACAAGTATATGAGTCATAATTTATTACCATTCAACATTTAAATATTTTCTTTATGTAAACATTCATAACTCAAATCCATGATCTATACATAGCTAACATCTCATGTAAAGTCATATGTTAATGCTCATAAAATGTCAAATGTTAATGCTATGAAATGTAGTATGTTAATGCTTATGAAATGTAAAAATATAAATGCTTATGAAATGAAAAATACTAATGCTTGTGAAATGCCATGCCTCCTTGCTTATTCTCAAGAACTTAGTTCCTTGTATCTTGATAGGGAGAAAATATGTTACCTCATTAACCTATCGATAACCTTGACCACTGTTGATGAGGACCTTTTTGGGAAGTCTCATACTAGGAATTTAGGATACCCTTCCTCATCAAGGATCATCTCCTACCTTTCCCATATATGATTAGGATCTGTTGAGAAATCCTACCTTGAGAATTTAGGATCTCTTTCCTTATCAAGGATCATTTCCTACAATTCTCTGACCAAATGATTTTACACATCATATAAGGTTACAATACTTAAGGAATATCAAGTAATGAAACACTTCCTTTTAAGGTCCATTTCATGTAGTACCATGTAGAATGAGTACACACCATATCATTTCATCATAAGCTCAATTTCAACAATGTAAAGGAGCCATTCATAATAAACATGCAATTTTGGCTCAACTTTAGCAAATAAAGGAGCAAATCATGTTTCTAATACCCTTTCACAGCTCAACTTTAGTAAATAAAGGAGCAAATCTCAATACACATACATTACTAGTTTAACTTTAGAAAATAAAGGAGCAAATTATGTTTTTAATACCCTTTCATAAGATATGGTAAATGTATTTTGCAAATGAATCTCATTAAACTTTTATCTAGTGCACTATATCTTCACCTCACAAGTGAACTTAATGCATAATTTCATTACTCTTCAATGAACTAGATACATACCATTTTCAACTCCCAACTAATTGAATGCACAATGATTTCATCTTTCATAGATATACTAGGTGGATATTACCTTCATAAAATACCCCTAATAGTGTCTTAACTTACACTATATAGCATAAATATGTAATCCAATCAAGTAGAGAACTCTGTTTTCTCAAAATAGGAAACAAGGGAATTCATATCCTTGGGCAATTAATCACCCAAAAGCCACCGATTAATTGCCCAATGACAACAGAAATCTCATTGATTTTCTATCATTGACCGATTAATCGCCCACTTTTTGAATGATTAATTGCTCAATGCTGGGCATGGCTACCACTGACCGATTAAAAGGTCATATTTTGGGTGCCTAGTCACCTAGCCTTTTTTCCTCTCTGCCTTTGACCGATTAAACAATTAGCTTCTGGGCGCTAAATTGCCAGAGGCAAACTTCCAGACTCAGTTTCTTTGAGTTGGTAACCTATTTTTGACCTCTATAATCAAGTTCTAAATGGTTTTCAACATCATACATGGTCTCTGTACATGATAAAACTCACATATACAATTTCAAATAATCAACATATAGATTTAGGAACCAAGAATAGCTCATCCAAACCCATTTTTACAATCTTAAGTATATGGAGTTATATGGATGCAAACAAGTTTAAAATTCATAACCATGCATGTATCAACTACTTAAAATATCATTTCTTAATTTCTAACTAAGTTTACTATCTCAAACCATTGGAAACAAGGGTAGAAAGACATGGAACTCCAAACCCATTTTTCTTATGCATTCTTCATGCACCAAGCAAAATCAACATGTAGAAAAAGAAAAGAACCATGCATAAACAAGCACCCCTACCTTAACTCTCTTGGATGATGCTTAAGCTTTGGTCTTCTTGCTTTTTCCTTGGTCCTTCTCTCATTCCTTCTTCTTTCTCTTCTTTCTTTTCTTTCCTTTTCTCTTCTCTGTTGCTGAATCGTGTGAGAGAGTGAGAGAAATGAGAGAAAAGTCAAAAGCAGAAGGATAGAGGTGAAGGGGGCCGTGGAGAGAAAGTGAAGGATAAGTTCCTTTGACTTTCAAGGCTTCTTGGAACTTTTGTATCTCTTAAAGATATTTTGATCTTTCTTTGATGATTTTTCTACTTTCCATAAGCATTAGGAAAATTTTTAGGACTTATTCCAATTTCTATACTCGTCCTTTAATGATTATCCTTATACATTATTAACAGCCACTAAGCAATATTATACTTCCGGTGTAGGTAAAAATACCAAACCAGTTTAGTTAATTCTTAAAATTTTACCATATTTCATTCTAAGTATTTATAACCTAGAAATAAAATCTCCACATTTACTTCTATCATCTAAGCAAATTATGCTAAGTTCTGAGCTAATATGAGTTATTTTTCACATTCGGTGTTATAGCAACATATGCAAACTAACTCATAAAATCACTAGAATTAACAGGTAACTTATACATGTGCTACTAAACTTCTATAACCATGATTAAGACTAATAGGTTAAGGAGGATGTCAACAAAAATATCATCCAATATTTTTACATTTACTTATAATGCTTTTCTAGTCATGGGACTATTGAGTTCTAGAGTATTGTTTGGATAGCAACTGAAGAATACTGGTCAATCATGAGGATTTGATTCTAATATTGCTATTATGTATTCATTAAGTTTTTTGAGTCTTTTATCTCTTAGTAATACTGATACAGGATTATTAATTCATAATCTTTAATGACCTTTGGCTGTAACATCCACGTCAACATGTTAGACTTGTAATTAGTTACAGAGGTAGCTTAATACTTGCTCAATATGTCTATTTAATTTTGTGACAGTCTAAGTTAGTTTAGGCACTTTGCTACAAGTCGAAAGGTAAAAAGTAGCTTAAAATGACCCAGATATTAGTTTAAATGGTTTAGCTAATGGAAGTAGATGTGGATAATTTATTTCTAAGTCACAAATAGGTATTATGTGATGTGGTTAAAGTTTAAGAATAATCAGAGTCTGTTTGGTATTTTTTGGCATACTGGTTGTGTTTTTAATGCCAGATTGACTAGTCATAGATATGAAAAATAATGGTTTTGGTGCAACAAGATTTTTGATGAATCCTATGATTTATTTTAAACTTGTTGGCGTTAAGAAAATCGAATTTGAGGAAATCTAAGTATTCTTAGCAGATCGGGAGTAGCATTTGGTCACTTAAGTGACCAAGCCATTCACGTTCATGTGCCTTATATTGGTTTCCATTTCTTTTCTTCATTTCTCACTTGTTTCTTGCTCATTCTCACTGCTGAAAATAGAGGCAGCAGAGAAAGAAGAACTTGGAGGAAAATGGGAAAGGAAAAAAGGGGAAATCAAGAAGGAAAGGCAAACTTGTGGTCATCTAGCCATCATCATCTTCTTTGCTTCACAAGGTAGGGGTTCTTGTGCTTTTTAACTCTTTTTCTTCCATTTTCACCATTGTTGCACATGTAGTGCATAATAGGTTAGTTTGGTTTTTAGAGGTGTTTGAAGTGTTTTTCTTGCTTGAATGAGTTTTCTTGGTTGTTTATGACTTGTTCACGGTTTCAGTTTGAGTTAGAAACTAAGAATTTGTCATTTGAACCTTTGAATCCTAAAAGTGAAAAAGTTAGGTCATGGATGAGTGTTTTGGTCTTTAGATCCAAATTAAAGATTTTTGTTGGTGGTTAATGATTCTTATGTGTTAGTGAACTTATTAGGAACCTTAAATCACCTAAAAACTAGTTTGCAATGACCAAAATTCGTGAATTGTCCCAATGGAATAGTACCGATTCTGCAAAATTCTGTAGAACCTGAGTTTTGCTTCTCACGCCTGGCACAAGGTGTGCATGCTGCAATGCACGAGTCTTGAGTTTTTAGTTTTCAGCAGACAGAGAGTAGCACGCCGCAGCGTGGGGGTGTCACGTTGAGGCATGACCTCCAAGATTTTTTAACATTGTGATTTTGATGTTTTAAAATTTCCTAAGTGATGGGATCACTCATATATACTTTTCTAAGTGTGTTGAGGCACAAATGAGGGTGATTCTTGGAGAGAATAACCACTTAGCATATATAAGAAGTTGTGGAACCTTAGGCAAATCATTGAGTTTAGAATACCTTAGGGTTATCTCTAAAATCTTGCACAACGTGAGGTTGTCTTGGAAATCACTTATGAAGTGATGATGTGTGTAACACCCCAACTTTTGGGATAATTATAATATAGTCCCGAATTGTACTATTTTGTGAATTCTGTGAGCAGTAAATTTAATTTGACTGTTTCGTGAGTGTACTTGACTGTTTTATGTGATTTGCTCGACTTGGGAAATAAAAATTTTTAATTTAGGATAAATCTTATTTTAATTAATTGGAGTGGGGGATCTTACTAAACCCAATTCGATCGATATATATATTAATCTCGTTATTTTTTGGATTTAAGCGTGCAATAAAATAATTTTATATTATTATAATATTATTTTATATTACAGTACCTACTGTCTCAAAAACAATAAAAATCTGCTTCGATTTGACCACAGATCTTTAAAAGTACTGTGGGACCCGCGTTTAGGAAAAACAGTCAACTGTGCTGACTGTACAAATTCTAGCCAATGAGAGCAAGTCAACAAAAGTGACTTGACTTTCTAAACCAATAGGAATTGGTCAACGAAGGGAGCATAGACTTTCGTTTGGACCGTTGGATGAAGACTTAGTTAGGAAGCCTTTAACCTAAGCCGTTGATCTAATCAATGGTGAGATTAGAATGATAGTTTTATGACTAATTGATATCTACGGAGATGCACTTGGGCAGTACTATGTTTTAGCTTTGTGTCAACTCTTTACTACTTTATTAAATATATGTAGTTATAAATTATGTGTGTACTAAAAGAGAATCATATGTATATTATGGTGAATTTATGTTTGTTATGTTTTGTGTTTCATGTTATTTTATTTAATGTTATAATTATAAAAAGGAAAAAAAAAATACTACCACAAATATTACGTAAGTATCTAATGTTTTACAAAGTATCTAATGTTTTACAACTTGGGTAAGAGTTTTATTTTTATTTTATTTCATTGCATTCATAAATGTGACATCCCCACTAGGGTGTTACATTAGTTGGTATCAGAGCCCAAGTTAGAGTCTTTTGGGGTTGTGGTTAGGTCTGTTTTTGCTTGTGTTGTGTGAATCTCTGTGTTTTGTTTCCGAAAGGTTACATCTGACATTGTTTTGTCTTGTTGAAGAAAGAAGATGTCTGGAGGAAGAGGAACGCGTGCAAATACGGCACGTAATGTAGACCCGATGATTGCTGTTGCTAAGGCTATGCAACAAATGGCTGAAGCGATTACCCAGCAAAATCGAAGAGCAGCTTAACATCAAGATGCAACTGCTGATGCTTTGAATTTGTCTGAGTTCAGACGCAACAATCCGCCACAGTTTAGAGGCGAGTTTGACCCTGAGAAGGCAAGTCTTTGGATTCAAGACTTGGAGCGAGTATTCGAAGGAATGGGGTGCGCGGAAAATAAGAAGGTAACATATGCTGTGTACATGTTGAGAGGAGATGCTGAGAACTGGTGGAGAAATACCCGCCAATTATTGCAAGTGGAAGGAACTGAGATCACCTGGGAGGTGTTTTGTGAAGTATTTCTGGAGAAGTACTTTCCCAGTACTGCTCGACATGCCAAGGAGATGGAATTTCTTGGTCTGCGTCAAGGGAATATGACTGTTGGAGAATATGCTGCAAAGTTTGAGAGTTTGTCGTAATTCTCAAGGTATTTCCAAAACCGACCAAATGAGGTATGGAAGTGCCAGAAGTTTGAAGATGGGTTAAGGTTAGAGCTGAGGCGTGCAGTTCTACCAATGCGAATGAGGGAGTTTCCTGTGTTGATGGATACTTGTAGACGACTTGAAGCATTGGAGCCGTCCAGAGATCAGAGAAATCGTAATTTTGGACCGACTAGGTTCCTAAGAGGAGGTAGTAGCAGTAGTGGTCGATTTCAGAGAAAGCCTTATGCGAGACCGTCAGGGAGTCAACCTCAACGTCCATCTGTTGGGGGAAGTTCTAGTGGAAACCGAGCTGGTCAGAATGTGGCGTTTACGCCGACATGTTTTAAATGTGGCAAGAGTGGCCATATCTCTACAAATTGCCCGATCAGAGGAACGATCTGTTTCAACTGCAGAAAACCTGGACATGTTTCTAGGGATTGCACTCAGCCGGAGAGGAAGCCTGCTGTAAGGAATGTCCGTGCTACTCAGCCGAGATCTGGAGGGCGAGTGTATACGATGACCGGAACCGAAGCTTCTCAGTCTGAGGATCTTATTCAAGGAGAAGGTGTCATTGAAGGTAATCACCTGACTTTGCTATATGATTCGGGTGCAACACACTCATTTATTGCATATGATTGTGTGGAATGTTTGAAACTGCCTGTGTCTTCTCTGAGTTTTCAACTGATTGTTTCTACACCGACTGCTAAGCCTGTTGTTACATCCAAGATGTGTATGAACTGTCCTGTTGTTATAAAGGATCGTATGTTTTCGGTCAACTTGATTTGTTTACCTCTTGTTGAGATAGACATAATACTAGGAATGGACTGGTTATCTTCTAACCATATCCTTATAGACTGTGCGAGCAAAACCATAGTTTTTCCTAAGGAAGAAAGTTCTGGATTCTTGACTGCTGTTAAGGTCAAGTCATTATTGAGGGATGAAGCTCAAGGGTTTATGTTTTGTCTTCTTTGGAAGTCAAGGGTGAGAAGGATGTGAGCACTATTCTTGTCGTCAATGAGTTGCCAGAGATTTTTCCTGACGATGTACCTGGTTTGCCACCGGAAAGGGAGATTGAATTCTCTATCGACTTAGTACCAGGAGCTAGTCCTATTTCGATTGCACCGTACCGAATGTCGCCTATAGAGTTAGCAGAGCTGAAGAAGCAATTGGAGGAACTGTTGGAGAAGCAGTTTGTGCGACCTAGTGTTTCACCATGGGGAGCACCAGTGCTGCTAGTCAAGGAGAAGGATGGAACTTCGCGTCTTTGTATTGATTATCGACAGCTGAACAAGGTTACTATAAAGAATAAATATCCACTACCGAGGATTGATGACTTGATGGATCAATTGAAGGGAGCCGCTGTATTCTCTAAGATAGATCTGCGATCAGGTTATCATCAGATTCGTGTCAAGGACGACGATGTACCTAAAATAGCTTTCTGAACTCGTTATGGGCATTATGAGTATCAAGTGATGCCGTTCGGAGTGACGAATGCTCCTGCGATATTCATGGACTATATGAATAGGATTTTTCATCCGTACTTAGACAGATTTGTCGTTGTCTTTATCGATGACATTCTGATCTATTCTCAAAGTCAAGAAGAGCATGTTGAACATCTCAGTATAGTTCTCCAGATTTTGAAGGAGAAGAAGCTGTATGCGAAGTTGGCAAAGTGCGAGTTTTGGTTGGAAGAAGTTCAATTCTTAGGTCACGTAATTTCTAAGGAAGGTATTGCGGTAGACCCATCGAAGGTGGAAACTGTTTTATAGTGGGAAAGGCCTAAGACTGTGACTGAGGTTCGAAGTTTTGTTGGATTAGCCGGATATTACCGAAGGTTTATTGAAGGTTTTTCCAAAATAGTTGGACCACTTACACAACTCACGAGGAAGAGCCAAGCTTTTGATTGGACGGAGGAACGTGAAGCGAGTTTTCAAGAGCTGAAGAAGAGATTAACGACTGCACCAATGTTAATTTTTCCAGATCCTAACAAATCTTTTGAGGTGTATTGTGATGCATCTTATCAAGGGTTAGGATGTGTGTTGATGCAGGATCGGAATGTAGTAGCTTATGCTTCAAGATAGTTGAAGGTTCATGAAAGGAACTACCCAATGCACAATTTGGAGCTAGCTGCAGTAGTTTTTGCGTTGAAAGTGTGGAGGCATTTTCTGTATGGAGCTATGTTCAATATCTTTAGCGATCACAAGAGCTTAAAATACTTGTTCGATAAAAAAGAATTGAATATGAGACAGAGGCGATGGTTGGAATTTTTGAAGGACTATGATTTTCAGCTTCAATACCATCCAGGAAAAGCGAATGTGGTGGCAGATGCCTTGAGTAGAAAGGTGGTTAGCGTTTCTACTATGATGATAAAGGAGGAAGAGCTGATGAATCAATTCAGAGATCTATGGTTATCGATAGAATTGGTACCTGGAAAGATTCGTCTAAGTAGAGTGGTGGTTTTGAATGATTTGTTGGAGGTAATAAAAGAGAAACAAGATGAAGATGCGTTTTTATAGAATGAGAAGGAGTTGTTGAAGTAAGGTCATAAAGCGACGGTGGAGGAAGGATCTGATGGAATCTTGAGGTTTGAAGGAAGAGTTTGTATACCTGATGATCCCGAACTCAAGAGAGCAATTTTGGATGAAGCTCATACAAGTAATTTGAGTATGCATCCGGGGATGACGAAGATGTATCAAGACTTGAAACGACTGTTTTGGTGGCCAAGAATGAAGAGAGATGTAGCAGAACGCGTGGCGTCTTGTCTTGTCTGTCAGAAGGCAAAGGTGGAACATCAAAGGCCTGCTGGTATGTTACAACCTTTGACTATTCCAGAGTGGAAGTGGGATAGTATCTCGATGGATTTCGTTATTGGATTTCCGAGGACAAGGAAGGGCATGATTCGATATGGGTTATAGTTGATAGGCTTACGAAATCGGCCGCATTTCTTGCCGATCAATATTAAGTACTCGTTGGAACGCTTAACCCAGATATATATCGACGAAATTGTTAGACTACATGGTGTGCCTGTAAGTATAGTTTCTGATAGAGATCCGAGGTTTACGTCAAGACTCTGGCAAAGCTTGCAAGAAGCAATGGGGACTAAATTGCGATTGAGTTCTGCATATCATCCGCAGACTGATGGTCAGACAGAGAGAACGATTCAGTCATTGGAAGATCTGTTGCGTGCTTGTGTGTTAGAACAGCAAGGGAGTTGGGATGAATTTCTGTCTTTGATAGAATTCACTTACAACAATAGTTTTTACTCGAGCATAGGGATGGCACCCTATGAAGCACTTTATGGACGACGATGCCGAACACCTTTATGTTGGTATCAGGATGGGGAGAGTATGACTATTGGTCCTGATCTTGTGCAGCAGACTACAGAAAAGGTGAAGATGATACAAGAAAAGATGCGAACGACTCAGAGCCGTCAGAAAAGTTATGCTGATAAACGAAGACGACCTCTAGAATTTGAAGAAGGCGATCATGTGTTCTTGAGGGTTACACCTACGACTGGTGTCGGAAGAGTTCTTAAATCAAGGAAGCTTACACCTAAGTTTATAGGGCCTTATCAGATTATTCGTCGGATTGGTCCTGTAGCTTACCAAATAGCTTTACCGACTTTTCTATCCAATCTCCATAATGTATTTCATGTGTCTCAGTTGAGGAAATACATTCCCGATCCAACTCATGTGATACAACCTGATGAAGTACAGCTGAAGGATAATTTGACATATGAAACACTTCCTGTTAGAATCGAGGACAGGATAGTGAAACAACTTCGAGGGAAGATGATTGAACTGGTGAAGGTAGTGTGGAACGATGTAACGGGAGATGCTACATGGGAATTAGAGGATAGAATGAGGGAGCAATACCCTCAATTGTTTGATGTATGATGAATTTCGGGGACGAAATTCTTATTAGTAGGGGAGAGTTGTAACACCTCAACTTTTGAGATAATTACAATATAGTCCCGAATTGTACTATTTTGTGAATTCTGTGAGCAGTAAATTTAATTTGACTGTTTCGTGAGTGTACTTGACTGTTTTATGTGATTTGCTCCGACCTGGGGAAATAAAAATTTTCTGGCCGGATAAATCTTATTTTAATTAATTGAGAGTGGGGATCTTACTAAACCCAATTGATTGATATATATATTAATCTCGTAATTTTTGGATTTAAGCGTGTAATAAAATAATTTTATATTATTATAATATTATTTTATATTACGATATTCTACCGCTTGTCTCAAAAACAGTAAAAATCTGCTTCGATTTGACCACAAATCTTTAAAAGTACTGTGGGACCCGCGTTTAGGAAAAACAGTCAACTATGCTGACTGTACAAATTCTAGCCAATGAGAGCAAGTCAACAAAAGTGGCTTGACTTTCTAAACCAATAGGAATTGGTCGACGAAGGGAGCATAGACTTTCGTTTGGATCGTTGGATGAAGACTTAGTTAGGAAGCCTTTAACCTAAGCCGTTGATCTAATCAATGGTGAGATTAGAATGATAGTTTTATGACTAATTGATATCTACGGAGATGCACTTGGGCAGTACTATGTTTTAGCTTTGTGTCAACTCTTTACTACTTTATTAAATACATGTAGTTGTAAATTATGTGTGTACTAAAAGAGAATCATATGTATATTATGGTGAATTTACGTTTGTTATATTTTGTGTTTCATGTTATTTTATTTAATGTTATAATTATAAAAAGGAAAAAAAATACTACCACAAATATTACGTAAGTATCTAATGTTTTACAAAGTATCTAATGTTTTACAACTTGGGTAAGAGTTTTATTTTTATTTTATTTCATTGCATTCATAAATGTGACATCCCCACTAGGGTGTTACAATGTGAGGTTCTAGGTATGAGAATGCTAGTGACATGGTTCTTGCTACTTTATTGGATAAGTGAAACCAAGATTCCTATGTGCTAGTATTTAAATATGTTGTTTGAATTTTTTATTTTTAAACCTGATATTTGCTTTTTCCTATGTATTGTGACCTTTGATGGTGTGCACAACCATATGACCCGAGAATGAGTGTTGGATTTGAGTTCTCCTTATATTTATGCTTGCATTGTTAGGGTTACCGGTATGGGGGTGGCAATAGTACTCTTACATTGGTGAGAGGAAAGTGTCTGCCTATTACCAAGTAAGTTTATGCTTTTAGGCTTACCTTGCTTTATATATACAATAAATAAAGGTTTCTGGGAAATAAGTAAGTAGCTTGTATTTTTCAAACTTTAAAACTTGCATTAGTATTGCATAATCATTCTATTAGGACTTTGTTTGAGCATAATCATATCTCATAACATAAAGCATTTCATGGTTAACAATTGTATGAGCAGTTTTCATTTCTTGATCGATTGATTACTTAGTTGCTTGTCGATGATATCTTAGGGTTGTATGAGCAATTCTTTGATGTTATTGATTTTTGGATATTTTATTTCATAGGGTGTTTATATGTGTTCAGTTGATTTATTTGTTGTAAATGATTAATTGTTGGTCTTGGTATACAAATATTAAGAAATTTGTGATTTCTCACCCCTGTGTGTTCCATGTAAATCTAGGTGAAGATCTTTTAAAGGGAAAAGGAAAAGAAAAGAAGAAGCAAAATGCTTAGTTTAGTGGCTTTATTTTTTTTTACATCAGCTTGTATTTATTTACTTTGCTAATTTGTTTGCAAAAGTTTATGTATTATAGTGTGACTTTTTAGCCAGTGATGTATATATATGACCTTTTCATCTTTGTGGCTCTCTATAATGACTATATAGGTTATTATGGATTTATCTTTTTATGCATTTTAGAAAGTGGCATGCTTAATATACTTTATCCTAAAATATATTGCTTATTTTACAATAATTTGTATTAGGGTGTTACATTATGGTATCAGAGTAGTTCATCCTGTTGAGCCGGAGTGTGGACTGATTATGCTTAGGCATGTTTAGGAGTTCCACTTGTGTTGTACATTTCTTTGTCTCTTGTGTGAGATGTTTTATTGAATTGTATGACCTACCTTTGGTATGATTGTTTTAGCTACTATTGCATGATTACATGATATTGGGATTAGCTACCTCAATATATATTATTTTGTATTCACAGGAAACTATGGCATCACGAGGGTGACCTTGTGGGAGTAGGAACTCTGGAAGTGAAGACCTGGACATAGTTGGAGCCTTTATGGCAATGGTTGAGGCTTTGAGGGACCAAACAACTGCTACTGCCACTGCTATGTGAGAGCAAACAATCGCAACAACTGAAGCTATAAGAGAGCAAGCAGCTGCGATAACAAGGATGTTTGAGAGAATGAGTACTACTCAACATCAACCACCTACACCATCACCACACCACCAGGGGCAACCAAACCAAGAGGTAGATGGGAGGAATCAGACTTTCCAGGACCTCTCAGAGTTCAAGAAATCAAATCCGTCTTCCTTCAAAGGGGAGTACAACCCAGTCAGAGTTGAGGATTAGCTCAAAAAGATGGAGAATATTTTTATTGTCATGGCTTGCTTACACGAGCATAAAGTGCTCTTTGCTTCATACATGCTAGAGGGTGAGGTAGAGGATTGGTGGGTGGATACCAAGAGAGCTCTTGAGGCGTCAAGGACTCATGTGACATGAGAGATCTTTAGAAGTTCATTTCTAAGAAATTTTTTTTCACAAAACCTTCAAAATGCCAAAGAGATGGAATTTCTCAAGTTGGAATAGGGGGACATATCTGTTGGCCAATACGTGGTCAAATTCAATGAATTATTTAAGTTCTATTCTTGCATTTGACTTAACCCAGATGAATCATGGAAGTGTGTTAAGTTTGAGGAAGGACTGTCAGAAGATATTCGAAATGTCATCCAACTGTTTGAAATTCGAGTCTTTGAAACTTTGATTAACAAGTGTCAGATAATCGAAGGGCGTTCTAAGAAGCTTTCAGTGGAGCCTAAGTCACAAGACCTTCAAAAGAGGAAGCGAGGTGACGACAAGTTCAAGAAGGGATCTTCTAAGTCTAGCTTTACTCAGGACAAAGGTAAGCAAATTCATAATGAGTTTGTGGGACCTAAATGTCCCAAGTGTGGGAAACAACATGGAGACCGACCTTGCTTAGTGTGCTTTGTATGTGGACAAACTAGGTATTTTGCTAAGGAATGTCCATCAAAGAAGGAACCTGCACCTACCCAGAAACCACAAGCCAGAGGGAAAGTTTACAATCTAGGTAGTGAACAAGTGACTTAGTCTTCTAATCTTATCGAGGGTAAATGCATTATTCACAATCATCTTTTAACTGTGTTGTATGATTTGGGAGCATCCCACTCCTTTGTTTCGAATGATGGTGTGAATGAGCTGGATTTACCTGTGTCTGAACTGTCATATGACTTATCTGTATCTACGCCTACTAATAAACTAGTTACAACATCCAAACTGTGTCTTGATTGTTATGTAAAGGTAGAAGATAGGATTTTTCGTGTAAACCTTATATGTTTGCCTCTTGTAGATATTGATGTCATCCTTGGCTTGGATTGGTTGTCTGCCAACCATGTAGTGTTGAACTGTTCAGATAAATCCTTGGTTTTCTTGTCAGATATACCTACTAGAGTCTTTCCATCCAAGTTTGTGTATCTCAATGCGAATCAGGTTAATCTCTATTTGGAGGAGGGATCTCTAGGATATGTTCTCTTGTTTTCACTAAGTGCTGAGGTTGAGCAAAGCCTAGATGAAATACCTGTGGCGAGTGAATATCTTGAATTTTTCCCAAGTGACATAGTGGAGTTGCCACCCAAGCGAGAAATAGAATTTTCTATAGACTTAGTGCCTGACACGAGACCTATCTCTATAGCACCCTATAGGATGGCGCCACTGGAGTTAGCGATACTCAATAAGCAAATCGAGGATTTGTTAGATAAGTAATTCATTAAGCCGAGTGTTTCTCCGTGGGGATCACCTATGTTACTAGTGAAGAAAAAGGATGTACCATGAGGCTCTGTGTGGATTACAGATAGCTGAATAAGGTGACAATTAAGAATAAGTATCTGTTACCAAGGATAGATGATCTAATGGATCAACTGAGAGGAGCTGCAGTTTTCTCAAAGATTGATCTTAAGTCTAGTTATCATTAGATACAGGTTAGAGAAGAGGATATCCCTAAGACAACTTTTAGAACTAGGTATGAGCATTGTGAGTATTTCGTGATGTCCTTTGGGTTGACGAATGCTCTAACACCCTGATTTTTTATTTTTCTTGATATAAATAAGTTTTCAAATATTTGTGAATTTTTGTGAATTTCTAAGAATTTTTAATTAATTTAATTATTTTGAGCTGTATGCTTAAAGTTCACTTTTTTTTTCTGAATATATATAAGTTTTATAATTTTTATATTTTTTTGAAATTTTGTAGATTTCTTTGAAATTTTGATTATTTTAATATTATTTTGAGTTATGTATGGGCCCAGGGTGGACCCGAGGCGGGCCTGGAAAAAAAAAATTCAAACTAGAAAGTTTCGGACTATCAAGGCTGGACTGGGGGATCTTACTAAACCCGAAACTGGGAACAGTTTACGAAAATTCTGTATTTGAGTTTTTTATTATCCATTGGACAATGATTAGCAGTAGCTATTATTCTTTGGGTAATAGTTTCTGAAAAATATCTTGAGATTAGTCAATTAAAGAGGCTATGACTTTTGTGATGGACTAATAAAAAAAAAGTTTGGAGGAGAAGCTTTGCATATTAACCATTAATCTAATCAATGGTTAAGATACCTTTGGGAAGGACTAATAGAAAGGAAGCTTACAAGTGAAGAAAGATGGAGTCAACAATAGTGGCGTGGACTTTGATTTGCACCCTTGGATGACAAGACTTAGTGGAGAAGTTTTGAACATCAACCATTGATCTAATCAACAGTTGAGAAGCAAGACATAGTGGAGAAGTTTTGGGTATCAACCATTGATCTAATCAATGGATATGAAAGCAAACTTAATGAGGAAGCCTTGGATGATCACCATTGATCCAATCAATGGTTTGAGAGCAAACTTAGTAAGGAAGCTTTGGATGTTCACCATTGATCTCATCAACGATTATGGGAGTAAGCTTAACGTAGAAGTCTTGGATATCCACCATTGATCAAATCAATGGTTTAGGAAGCAAGCTTGCTTGCTTAGTTGTTTAATAGTCAACAAAAATGTCTGACCAATAGAAATTGGTCAAGCTTAGTGGCTAGCCAACGGGAGGAGAGCAAGTTTTGACTTTCACAAAGTTTCTTGGAGAAGCATTGACCTCTCCTTTGAGATGCACTCCACGGCCAAGCACCATTTTGAGGAAAACCTTCACATTTCATTTCATAAATCAATATCACAAAGTAATCTATCATTTTCTCTTCAAAGAGGCCCACGTCTAAGACCCATTGAAACACCTTCCAAGTTTCAATAATTCTAAATAATCTTAGATCTAGAATCTATATACAATTTTAAAATACTTTGTAGTTGGGATCTTAGCCTAGATCATCCATCTTCAATCTTGTTCTTTAAGTTGAAAATCAAAAAGTTCTCACCTTGTTCATCCAAGGAAGCTCACGGCTATGCCCCCTCCACCAATATTCAACCACTTTTGATTCAATCCAACCCCACTTCTTGAATCCTCACATCATTCTAAGACTCTTTGGTATTGAGACTTTAGTCTAAATCAATCATCTTCTATCACTTTCATCAAAGCTCTAATCAAGAGTTTTAAGGTAAAGGTTATTAATCTTTACTTTTCTATTCATTTTAAAGTTCTAGACTATGTTTTGATCCATAGTCATCTTAGATAAGCTTTAAATGTTAACTTGTACGTTGTCTTTGATTTTAAGTAAATCTTGGAGGTGGTGCATGAAATCTTCAAGAAAGACAATCAAGAAGAGTTTTTGATCTTCCTTTGAGGTAAGAGAGATGTTAACCTCATCAGCCATATGTGGTGGTGAGGGAATGAATTTATTTGTGTTTGTGAGTAAAAAATCTCTTAAAGGATTTATTCATTTGATTGTTTATGTTTAAGTGCTATGCATTGTTATATGTGATTTATTGCTTTGATAGTTATGCATGATTTTTATTAAGTGATTACTATGTGAGATGGTATGATTTTGATTGAATTGTAACTAGATGCTTAATATGATTAGTAGAAATATCATGAGTGATATGTTGTATATGATAAGAATCATGTAGAAAGGAAAACTATTTTGGTTTCAAAGAACCAAAAAGGTCACGACCTCCATGAGTGTTTTGGAGCAAATCACTTAAAATATTTTACTAAGTATGGATTTTAGATGATTATGTAGCAAGTAAGTGGATTAAAGATTTTTACAAAGAAAAATGAGATAGGAAATGAATAAATATTTGATTATGGAATATAAATTGATTTTCAGCCAACATGCCAAGAATTGGTATTTTAGATCAAAAATGTTTTCTTAAGTGTAGTCTTAAAGGATTAATTAACAAGAACTCAATTTAGTGAATTTTGAGATGTAAAAAGAAAGTAAACTAATTTTTGGAATTAATTAAATTAACGAATTGAGGTTATGATGGGAAGTAAATTTCAAAGTTAAAGTTTACTGACGTATAGCTCACCCTTTAGGTTTTGAAGCACGTTAGAAAACTTTGAGCTATAATATTTGATTAAATCAGGGAAGTGTAAAATTTTGTGAAGAAAATATTAGAAAGTATTATTAAGAGGAAATTTATTGGAAAATGTTTTATTTAATTAAAATAAACGTAAGTTTTGGAAAGGATATTAGAAAATATTATTTAGAGGATTTTTAGCAAGACAATAATTTTTAATGATAGTTTGGAGTTTAAAATATTTTATTTAAGAAAGTTTTATTAAGAGTAAAGAACAAAGATTTTGAGATATCTTGAATTAATATGGATAATATATGTTTTTGTGGAAAACATTAGGAAATATTATTTGGAGGAGGTTTATAAAAATATTAGAAATATTATTTAAAGGTGATTTATTAAGGAAATATTGGAATTAAAGTCCAATTTTGATATTAAATAAGAAAAGTTTTAATTTAAGCTTAGAATATGATTAAAATATTTTACGTGATTGAAAATACACAGAAAAACTCTTACGCAATTTACAAATGGTGATTTTTAGTGATGCAATTGAGAAAACATTTTTAAATCTTTATGCAATTGAGAAAACGTTGAAAAATTATTACGCGATTTGAAAACGTAACAGAGGTTTTCAGCGATTGTGAAAATGCTATAATATCGCTACGCGATTGAGAGGAACGACGAGTTTTGCTGTAGGACCGACATACTGGACCCATGTGAATTATGGAACCGAAGTACTAGACCCGAGTGGATCATTGGTATTATGTAATTGTACGAGCGGTTATGTAATATCATTGATACTAATGGTATTAGACAATTGTATGGGCGGTTGCTTTAATGTCATCGGGAACAGTTCAACGGTGGTTTGATTTCATTGAATATGCATTTGAGCATTATACAGTTGGTGGCTGTTGTGGCGTTTTATGCCTAGGAGTGAACGAGAACTTACAGAATAGTGTGATCTATGATAGATCTTAGGGGACGTCAGAGTGTGGTGATTCACTTGGTGACCATGTTGTCACATTGTTAACCCCTGGCCGTGAAAAACCGTTCGAATGCACTAACAGCCCGACAAACATTATTTCTTTTTGTCCAGCGTAGACTATCTTTTGAGGGGGGACAGATCTTCTGGAATGTTCATCTCTGAGTTTGTGTTTAGCTCCATGGAGTAGGAAATGGGTGCATTGTGCATAAAGGATGGTTAGTATACGCATTGTGCATGCGCACGGTCAGTGTACATATTGTTTATATGCATAGTCAGCATTTATATTGTTGTGATATAGTATTATTGTAGTATTATCATTATGCCAGATATTATGTTGCAAGTTTATTGGATTATTTATTTATTAAATATCATGAATATATATGCTAATTTTATGTTATTTTATACATTGTATGTTGAACTGTATTGTCATGTTTATCGTTTCTTTGCTGTCATATTGGTATGCGATGTAGGAGATCTCACCTTTTTGTTGTATTGTTTGTTTATTATGTTTTTATGATTATGTTTGATAAAGACCATAAGAAGGACGAAGTTGGATCGCCTAGGTTTGAGTTGGATTGACTTTGTTTGATTGGTTTGCAATGGATGCAAGGAGGAATTTCTCTAATTACGTGCAAGAGCAGTTTTGAGGAGGCACTGATGCATGGCGCTATGATACTGATGTTGAACGTGTTGTTTATTTTGGGATTTTTGTCTGTTAGGGATCCCAAGGAGGATTTGGAAGAAGATCGGGTGCAGGACCCTACTCTTCTAGTGTTTGGACTTGGGCTAGGTTCAGTTTTTATATGGTAATTATATATTTTTTTGAGTATGTAAGTTTTATGTAATTAAGTTGTTACTAATCTATGTTATGTACGAGAGATGTATATCATTCAGTTTTTGTGTTTTGTGTTTTCTAAAATTCGGTAAGTTTATGTTATCTGCGAAAAAAAAATTTTGAAACCCATATTAAAATTATATTAAATACTTTACAACTTAGGTAAAGATTTATAAGGAGTTGGTCTGAAATGTAATGCCCTAAGGAGGGTGTTACATTAGTTGGTATCAGAGCCCAAGTTAGAGTCTTTTGGGTTAGTGGGTAGGTTTGTCTTGTTTGTGCTGTGTTTCTTTGACACCGAACACAGAGATGTATTGTTTGGTTTCTGAAATGAGACAACAATTTTTGAAATGGTTACTTCTTGTTCCCATTGTGTTTTGATTTGTCTATAAGAAAAGACAATGATTCGCAGTAGACGTACGCGTGTGAATGTGGAACGTGACAATGATGGGATGGCTGCGACTGCAGAAGCAATGTAAGGAATGGTTGGCGTAACAGTACAATAGAATCAGAGGGTCACTCAGCAGTAGGAATTGATAGCCGAGGCTCAGATTTTGTTAGAGTTAAATCAATCTCAAGATATAGGACCCCATAACGTTAGACCATATTGGTTTTGAAAAAGGAGAAATCGTAAAGTCAAACAGTTCCAGTGAAAATTGTATTTATGATCACCAGGAAATCAACGACAACAATGAACAAATGAAGAAAGTACTAGTGGCAGTAGTGTTAGGTAGATCGTGAAGTTTTCACCATATTGTAAGAAGTGTGGAAACGACCATTTGACGAAGGAGTGCAGGAGTAAGGAAAGAATTTGTTTCAAGTGCGGGAAGCCCAGACATGTTACTAGAGGTTGTACTGAATTAAAAATGGAACTTTCCATGAGTAACAAACGTGCGGCAAGATCTTAAGCAAGAGGAAGAGTCTATACGTTGAGTGGAGCAGAAGCCTCCCAATCTAAAGATCTTATTGAGGGAGATTGTGCAATAGCAAGAAATCCTTTAACTGTACTTTGTAACTCAGGAGGTAACCCATTCTTTTATGGCCTGTGACTGTGTGAAGCATTTGGGTTAGTTGTGTTTTCATTTCCTTTTAACTTGAATATTGCTACTTCAATTGCTAAACTTGTTATTACTACTCAAGCATGTTTAAAATTATCCTATTATTATTCGAGATTGAAACTTTTTTGTTGATCTAATTTGTCTACTTCTTTTACAAATAGACAAAATATTAGGGATGGATTAGTTACTTTCTAACCATATCCTGTTATATTATTTCAATAAAACTTTAGTGTTCCCTGAAACTGAGATTTTTGGATTTGAATCCAGAAAGTTCACTTCTAAATTTATTAGACCATATAAAATTCTTTGTTGGGTAGATCCGGTAATCTACCGAATAGCCTTATCACTTTGCTTTCTAACCTTCATAGTGTCTTCCATATATCTCAATTGAGAAAATATATTCCTGATTCAACCCATGTTACAGCACCAGATACAGTACGATTAAAAAGAGAACTCAATCTATAAGACATTTCCTATTAAGATTAAGGATAAGTGAGTGAAACAACTTACCTTGGTGAAGTTAATCTAGAACGATGTGATGGGAGAAACAACATAACTAGAAGGCCAAATGAAGGGAACCTCTATTTTCTCCAAGATCGATTTGCGTTCTGGTTATCATCAGATTCGCGTGAAAGTAGAAGATATTTCAAGACAATTTTTTGGACGTGTTATGGGCATTACGAGTATTTAGTAATACCATTCAGGTTAACGAATGCTTCTATGATGTTCACGAATTACATGAATAGGATCTTTCGTCCCTATGTAGACAAATTTTTCATTATCCTTATTGACGATATTCTGATCTATTCTCGAAGTCCGGAGGAACATGCTAAACATTTCAGTGTAGTTCTTCAAATTCTAAAGAAGAAGAAGAAGTTATATGCGAAGCTGTCTAAGTGCAAATTCTGGTTAAAGGAAGTTCAACTTTTGGGTTTAGATTGTGTGTTACTGTAGAATAGAAAGGTTGTGGCGTATGCTTCAAGGCAGTTGAAAGTGCATGAGGAGAATTATCCTACTGATGATTTGGAATTTGCGATAGTCATTTTTGCGTTAAAATTCTAGAGACGTTTTCTTTATGGAGCAACCAACAATATTTATAGTGATCACAAGAGCCTGAAGTACCTGTTCAATTAAAAGGAGTTGAATATGAGGCAGAGACGATAGTTAGAATTTTTGAAAGACTATGATTTTCAACTTCAGTGTCATTCCGGAAAGGTGAATATCGTGGCGGATGTCTTGAGTAGAAAAGTACTTAGTATATCGGCTATGATGATCAAGTAGAGTGAATTGATAAAATAATTCAGGGATATGCGATTATCTGTGGATTTGACACTAGGGAGAATCTGTTTGAATATGATTACTGTTTCGAATAGTCTGGTGGAAAAAATTTGAGAGAAGCAGAAAGGTAATTTGGGACGATGAAACTGGAGTTGCTATATGGGAGCTTGAAGACAAGATAAAGGAGCAATATCCTCATTTGTTTTAAACGTAAGAGAAATTTCGAGGACAAAATTCTTTTTAGAGGGGGAGAGTTGTAACACCCCGATTTTTCGTTTGTCTTGATATAAATAAGTTTTCAAATATTTGTGAATTTTTGTGAATTTCTGAGAATTTTTAATTAATTTGATTATTTTAATATTGTTTTGAGTTATATGCTCAAAGTTCTTTTTTTCTGAATATATGAGTTTTATAATTTTTATGAATTTTTTGAATTTTTATAGATTTCTTTGAAAATTTGATTATTTTAATATTATTTTGAGCTATGTGTGGGCCTAGGGTGGACCCGAGGCGGGCCCGAAAAAATAAAAAATTTTCTAAATTAGAAAGTTTTGGACTGTCAAGGCAGGACCGGGGAATCTTACTAAACTTGAAACTGGTAACAGTTGACGAAAATTTTCTATATCTGAGTTTTTTATTATCCTTTGGACAATGACTAGCAGTAGCTATTATTCTTTGGATAATAGTTTCTGAAAAATATCTTGAGATTAGTCAACTAAAGAGGCTATGACTTTTGTGATGGACCAATAGAAAATAAGCTTGGAGGAGAAGCTTTGCATATTAACCCTTGATCTAATCAATGGTTAAGATACCTTTGGGAAGAACCAATAGAAAGGAAGCTTACAAGTGAACAAAGATGGAGTCAACAATAGTGGCGTGGACTTTGATTTGCACCCTTGGATGACAAGACTTAGTGGAGAAGTTTTGAACATCAACCATTGATCTAATCAACAGTTGAGAAGCAAGACTTAGTGGAGAAGTTTTGGGTATCAACCATTGATCTAATCAATGGATATGAAAGCAAATTTAATGAGGAAGCCTTGGATGATCACCATTGATCCAATCAATGATGTGAGAGCAAACTTAGTAAGGAAGCTTTGGATGTTCATCATTGATCTCATCAACGGTTGTGGGAGTAAGCTTAATGTAGAAGTCTTGGATATCCACCATTGATCAAATCAATGGTTTAGGAAGCAAGCTTGCTAGCTTAGTTGTTTAATAGTCAACAAAAATGTCTAACCAATAGAAATTGGTCACGCTTAGTGGCTAGTCAATGGGAGGAGAGCTTGGAGAGCAAGTTTTGACTTTCACAAAGCTTCTTGGAGAAGCTTTGACCTCTCCTTTGAGATGCACTCCACGGCCAAGCACCATTTTGAGGAAAACCTTCATATTTCATTTCATAAATCAATATCACAAAGTAATCTATCCTTTTCTCTTCAAAGAGGCCCACGGCCAAGACCCATTGAAACACCTTCCAAGCTTCAATAATTCTAAACAATCTTAGATTTAGAATCTATACACAATTTTAAAATACTTTGTAGTTGAGATCTTAGCCTAGATCATCCATCTTCAATCTTGTTCTTTAAGTTGAAAATCAAAAAGTTCTCACCTTGTTCATCCAAGGAAGCTCATGGCTATGCCCCCTCCACTAAAATTTAACCACTTTTGATTCAATCCAACCCCAATTCTTGAATCGTCACATCATTCTATGACTGTTTGGTGTTAAGACTTTAGTCTAAATCAATCATCTTCTATCACTTTCATCAAAGCTCTAATCAAGAGTTTTAAGGTAAATGTTATTAATCTTTGCTTTTCTATTCATTTTAAAGTTCTAAACTATGTTTTGATCCATAGTCATCTTAGATAAGCTTTAAATGTTAACTTGTATGTTGTCTTTGATTTTAAGTAAATCTTGGAGGTGGTGCATGAAATCTTCAAGAAAGATAATCAAGAAGAGTTTTTTTATCTTCCTTTGAGGTAAGAGAGAGATTAACCTCATCGGCCATATGTGATAGTGAGGAAATGTATTTGTTTGTGTTTGTGAGTGAAAAATCCCTTAAAGGATGTATTCATTTGATTGTGTATGTTTAAGTGCTATGTGTTGTTATATGTGATTTTATTGCTTTGATAGTTATGCATGATTTTTATTAAGTGATTACTATGTGAGATGGTATGATTTTGATTGAATTATAATTAGATGCTTAATATGATTAGTAGAAATATCATGAGTGATATGTTGTATATGATAAGAATCATGTGGAAGGGAAAACTATTTTGGTTTCAAAGAACCAAGAGGGTCACGGCCTCCATGAGTGTTTTGGAACAAATCACTTAAAATATTTTACTAAGTGTGGATTTTAGATGATTATGTAGCAAGTAATTGGATTAAAGATTTTTACAAAGAAAAATGAGATAGGAAATGAATAAATATTTGATTATGGAATATAAATTGATTTTCAGCCAACATGCTAAGAATTGGTGTTTTAGACTAAAAATATTTTCTCAAGTGTAGTCTTAAAGGATTAATTAATAAGAACTCAATTTAGTGAAATTTGAGATGTAAAAAGAAAATAAACTAATTTTTGGAATTAATTAAATTAATGAATTGAGGTTATGATGGGAAATAAATTTATAAGTTAAAGTTTACTGACGTATAGCTCACTCTTTGGGTTTTGAAGCGCGTTAGAAAACTTTGAACTATAATATTTGATTAAATCAGGGAAGTGTAAAATTTTGTGAAGAAAATATTAGAATGTATTATTAAGAGGAAATTTATTGGAAAAGGTTTTATTTAATTAAAATAAACGTAAGTTTTGGAAAGGATATTAGAAAATATTATTTAGAGGATTTTTAGCAAGAAAATAATTTTTAATGATAGTTTGGAGTTTAAAATATTTTAATTAAGAAAGTTTTATTAAAAGTAAAGAACAAAGATTTTGAGATATCTTGAATTAATATGGATAATATAAGTTTTTGTGAAAAACGTTAGGAAATATTATTTGGAGGAGGTTTATTATAAAAATGTTAGAAATATTATTTAAAGGTGACTTATTAAGGAAATATTAGAATTAAAGTCCTATTTTGATATTAAATAAGAAAAGTTTTAATTCAAGCTTAGAATATGATTAAAATGTTTTACAGGATTGAAAATATGCAAAAAACCTCTTACACGAAATATTAGAATTAAAGTCCTATTTCTGTGATTATGAAAATGTGATAATATCGCTACGCGATTGATAGGAACAACGAGTTTTGCTGTAGGGCCGACGTACTGAACCTATGTGAATTGTGAAACCGAAGTACTGGACCCCAGTGGATTATTAGTATTATGTAATTGTATGAGTGGTTATATAATATCATTGATACTAATGATATTAGACAATTGTATGGGCGGTTGCTTTGCTATCATTGGGAACAGTTCAACGGTGGTTTGATTTCATTGAATATGCATTTGAGCATTATACAGTTGGTGGCTGCTGTGGTGTTTTATGCCTAGGAGTGAACGAGAACTTACAGGATAGTGTGATCTATGATAGATCTTAGGGGACGCCAGGGTGTGGTGATTCACTTGGTGACCATGTTGTCACATTGTATACCGCTGGCCGTGAAAAAACCGTTGCAACGCACTGACAGCCCGACAAACACTATTTGTTTTCATGATCCAACGTAGACTATCTTTTGAGGGGGGACAAATCTTCTAGAACATTCATCTTTGAGTTTGTATTTAATTCCATGGAGTAGGAAATGAGTGCATTGTGCATAAAGGATGGTTAGTATACACATTGCGCATGCGCATGGTCAGTGTACATATTGTTCATATGCATAGTCATCATTTATATTGTTATGATATAGTATTATTGTGGTATTATCATTATGCCAGATATTATGTTGCAAGTTTATTGGATTATTTATTTATTAAATATCATGAATATGTGCTGATTTTATGTTATTCTATGGATTGTATGTTGAACTGTGTTGTCATGTTTATCGTTTCTTTGCTGCCATATTGGTATGCAATGTAGGGGATCTCACCTCTTTGCTGTATTGTTTGTCTGTTATGTTTTTATGATTATGTTTGATAAAGACCGTAAGAAGGATGAAGTTGGATCGCCTAAGTTTGAGTTGGATTGACTTTGTTTGATTGGTTTATAATGGTTGCAAGGAGGAATTTCTTTAATTATGTGCAAGAGTAGTTTCGAGGAGGCACTGATGTATGATGCTATGATACTGATGTTGAACGTGTTGTTTATTTTGGGATTTTTGTCTGTTAGGGATCCCGAGGAGGATTTAGAAGAAGATCGGGTGTAGGACCCTACTCTTTAAGTGTTTGGACTTGGGCTAGGTTCAGTTTTTATATGGTAATTATATATTATTTAGAGTACGTAAGTTTTATGTAATTAAGTTATTACCAATCTATGTTATGTATGAGAGATGTATGTCATTCAGTTCTTGTGTTTTGTATTTTCTAAAATTTGGTAAGTTTATGTTATTCGCAAAAAAAAATTTTGAAACCCGTATTAAAATAATATTAAATACTTTACAACTTGGATAAAGATTTATAAGGAGTTGGTCTGAAATGTAATGCCCTAAGGAGGGTGTTACAAATGCACCAGAAGTGTTCATGGATTACATGAACAAGATTTATAGACCTTACCTGGATCAGTTCATTGTGGTGTTTATCGATGATATCTTGATATATTCTAACACTGTGGAGGAGCATGAATAACATCCAAGGATAGTGTTAGAAACCCTTAAAGAGAATAGCTTGTTTGCTAAGATATCTAAATGTGAGTTCTGGCTTTTGCAAGTGCAGTTCTTAGGACATATGATATCTCAGGGTGAGATTTCTGTGGACCCAAGCAAAGTTAATGCAGTATTGCAATGAGAGAGACTTACCACTGTGACTGAGATAAGAAGTTTCATAGGCCTAGCGGGGTACTATAGAAGGTTCATAAAGGGTTTTTCTCAATTAGCACTATCCTTGACTAGATTGACTAGGAAAGGTAGTTCTTTTGAATGGACTCAGGTTTGTGAGAGTAGTTTCCAAGAGCTAAAAATGAGGTTGACTACTGCATCGGTGTTGGTAATTCTGGATCCTTTGGAGAACTTTGAGGTATACTGTGATGCTTCAAAGATGGGTTTGGATTGTGTTTTGATGCAATATAGGAGAGTTGTTGCCTACGCATCAAGGCAGTTGAGGCCTCATGAGGAGAATTACCCTACTCATGATTTGGAGTTAGCTGTAGTAGTGTTTGCCCTAAAGGTTTGGAGACATTACTTGTGTGGAGTTCAGTTTGAGGTGTTCAGTGATCACAAGAGTTTGAAGTACTTATTTGATCAGAAGGAGCTGAACATGAGACAATGAAGATGGATGGAGTTTTTGAAAGACTACGAATTTGAGTTAAAGTACCATTCGGGTAAAGCCAATGTGGTGGCTGATGCACTGAGTAGGAATTCCCTACATGCGTCCCAGATAATGATCCAAGAGAGTGAACATCTTGAGAGCTTTAGAGACATGAGCCTTTCAATAACAGTGTTACCACATAGTCTCAGTGTAAGTTGAGTAGACATAGTGAGTGACTTTAGGACTCAGATCTTGGAAGCTCAAAAGGAAGATGAGACTCTTAGTGATGTAAGTGAGCAGATCCTTTTAGGTAATCCTAGAGAATTTAATATGCCAGATGATAGGATGATCAAGTTTAGAGGTAGACTTTGTATTCCCTGTGAATCTGGAATCAAGGAAAGGATCCTTGAAGAAGCTCGCTATAGTCAGTACATTATCCATCCTAGGGCCACTAAGATGTATCAAGACTTGAAGAAGTTGTTTTGGTGGTTTGGTATGAAGAGGGACATAGCTAAGTTTGTGTCTAGGTGCCTAACTTGTCAGAAAGTCAAGATAGAACACCAATAACCCTCTGGACCTCTTCAATTTTTGGGAATCCCTGAGTGGAAGTAGGATCCCATCACAATGGATTTTGTGATGGGCTTGCCCAAAACTCAGTTAGGATTTGATGCAATATGGGTTGTAGTGGATAGACTAACAAAGTCTGCCCATTTTATACCTATTAGGGTCCACTACTCCATGGATAGACTTGCCCAGTTATACCCTCAAGAGATACTTAGGATGCACAGTATTCCTTTTAGTATAGTTTCTGATAGAGAGCCTAGATTTACATCTAGATTTTAGGGAGCCTTGTAGAAAGCTTTTAGGACAAAGCTTAGTTTGAGTACAACATATCATCCACAGACTGACAGTCAATTAGAAAGGACTACTCAAACCCTTGAGGATATGCTAAGAGCATGTGTGCTAGAGCAAAAAGGGAGTTTGGATAAGTTCTTACCCTTGTGGAGTTTGCCCATAACTATAGTTTTCATACTAGTATAGGTATGGCACCGTATAAAACACTTTATGGTAGAAAGTGTAGGCCCCTTTGTGTTGGTATGAGGTTGGAGAGAGAACCATTCTAGGTCCTAAGTTAGTGTAGTAAACCATAGATCAGATTAAAATGATCTGGGATAGGTTGGTTATGGCTCAGAGTAGGCAGAAGAGCTATGCTGATAAAAGGAGAAGACTTCTAGAGTTCAGTGAGGTAGATCATGTATTCTTGAAAGTCACTCTTACAACAGGGATTGGTAGAGCATTGAGAACATGGAAGTTGAACCCTAGTTTCATTGGTCCCTATCGAATCCTAAAGAGAATTGGACTCGTATCCTACCAAATTGCCCTTCCTCCCAGTTTGTCAAACCTTCATTATGTCTTCCATGTGTCACAGCTTAGGAAGTACAATCCAGATCCTTCACATGTCATAAGAAATGAATTTGTACAGTTAAGAGAGGATTTGTTTTATGCTATACGGCCGATGAGGATCGTGGATGGAGGGGTCAAAGAGCTTAGAGGTAAGCAGATTCCTCTGGTGAATATGCTTTGGGATGGTGCTGGTTTTGAGGAGGCGACTTGGGAGTTGGAGTCCCACATGTAGCAAGACTACCCGCAGTTGTTTATATGAGGTAAACAATTTTGAGGACACAATTTAAAAAAAAAAGGTAGGAAAGAGAAATGTAACATCCTTTTCAACATGTTAGACTTGTAATTAGTTACAGAGGTAGCTTAATACTTGCTTAACATGTCTATTTAATTTTGTGATAGTCTGAGTTAATTTAGACACTTTGTTGCAAGTCAAAAAGTGAAAAGTAGCTTAAAATGACCTAGATATTAGCTTAAATGGTTTAGCTAATGGAAATAGATGTGGATAATTTATTTCTAAGTCACTAAGAAGTATTTTGTGATGTGGTTAAAGTTTAAGAATAATCAGAATCTGTTTGATATTTTTAGGCATACTAGTTGTGTTTTTAATGCCAGATTGACTAGTCACAGATATAAAAAATGATGGTTTTGGTGCAACAAGATTTTTGATGAATCTTGTAATTTATTTTAAACTTGTTGGATTTAAGAAAATTGGATTTGGGAAAATCTAATTGTTCTTAGCAGATGTGACCAAGTCATTCACGTTCCCATGCCTTATATTGGTTTCCATTTCTTTTCTTCATTTCTCACTTATTTCTTGCTCACTCTCACAGCTAAAAGTAGAGGCAGCAAAGAAAGAAGAACAAGGAGGAAAAGGGGAAAGGAAGAAGAGGAAATCAAGAAGGAAAGGCAAGCTTATGGTCATCTAGCCATCATCATCTTCTTTGCTTCACAAGGTAGGGGTGCTTGTGCTTTTTAACTCATTTTCTTCCATTTTCACCATTGTTGCACATGTGGTGCATAATAGGTCAATTTGGTTTCTAGAGGTGTTTGAAGTGTTTTTCTTGCTTGAATGAATTTCCTTGGTTGTTTATGACTTGTTCATGGTTTTAGTTTGAGTTAGAAACTAAGAATTTGTCATTTGAACCTTTGATTCCTAAAAGAGAGAAAGTTAGGTCATGAATGAGTGTTTTGGTCTTTGGATCCAAATTAGAGGTTTTTATAGGTGGTTAATGATTCTTATGTGTTAGTGAACTTATTAAGAACCTTAAATCACCTATAAACTAGTTAGGAATTACCAAAATCCGTGAATTATCCCAATGGAACAGTATTGGTTTTGTAAAATTCAGCAGAACTTGGGTTTTGCTTCTCACGCCTGGCATAAGGTGTGCACACCGCGACACACGAGTATCAAGTTTTTAGTTTTCAGTAGACAGAGAGCAACACGCCGCTGCATAGGGGTGTCATGCCAAGGCGTGAGCTCTAGGATTTTTCAACATTGTGATTTTGATGTTTTAGAATTTCCTAAGTAATGGGATCACTCATATATGCTTTCCTAAGTGTGTTGAGGCACAAATGAGGGTGATTCTTGGAGAGAATAATCACTTAGCATATATAAGAAGTTGTAGAACCTTAGGAAAATCTTTGAGTTTAGAATGCCTTAGGGTTGTCTGTAAAATCTTGCACAACGTGAGGTTGTCTTGGAAATCACTTGTGAAGTGATGATGTGAGGTTGTAGGTATGAGAATGCTAGTGACATGGTTCTTGCTACTTTGTTGGATAAGTGAGACCTAGATTCCTATGTACTAGTATTTAAACATGTGGCTTAAATTTTTTGTTTTTAAACCTAATATTTGATTTTTCCTATGTATTGTGACCTTTGATGGTGTGCACAACTATATGACCCGAGAATAAGGTGTTAGATCTGAATTCTCCTTGCATTTATGCTTGCATGGTTAGGGTTATCGATATAGGGGTGGTAATAGTACTCTTACATTGGTGAGAGGAAAGTGTCTGCCTATTACTAAGTGAGTTTATGCTTTTAGGCTTATCTTGCTTTGTATATATAAGAAACAGAGGTTTCTAAGAAATAAGTAAGTAGCTTGTGTTTTTCAAACTTTAAAACCTGCATTAGCATTGTATAATCATTCTATTAGGACTTTGTTTAAGTATAATCATACCTCATAACATAAAGTATTGCATGGTTGACAATTGTATAGGTAGTTATCATTGCTTAATCGGTTGATTGCTTAGTTGCTTGTCGGTGGTATCTTAGGATTGTATGGGCAATTCTTCGATGTTATTGATTTTTGAATATTTTATTGCATAGGGAGTTTATATGTGTTCAGTTGATTTATTTGTTGTAAATGATTAATTGCTAGTCTTGGTATGCAAATACTGAGAAATTTGTGATTTCTCACCCCTGCGTTCCATGTAAATCTAGGTGAAGACCCTTCAAAGGGAAAGGACAATAAAAGAAGAAACAGAAGGCTTAGTTTAGTGGTTTTATTCCTTTTTGCATCAGCTTGTATTTATTTATTTTGCTGGTTTATTTGTAAAAGTGTATGTATTACAGTGTGGCCTTTTAGCCAGTGATGTATATATATGACCTTTTTAATCTTCGTGGCTCTCTATAATGATTATACAGGTTATTATGAATTTATGTTTTTATGCATTTTAGAAAGTGGCATGCTTAATATACTTTATCTTAAAATATACTACTTATTTTATGATAATTTGTGTTAGGGTGTTACATTCGCTGCTGCCTGAATTAGACCTATGTGCATATATCTGTATCCATTCTTTGTGTGATGATCTATTAATTCATCTGCTAAAAGATTTATTGATTCACATGTTTGTTTAAGATCATAAGTAGCTTCAAAAGTTTGAACATATTCTCTAAGTCTAAAAGAGAAAGGATTAGACCTGTAGATTTCTTTTGATTGAACATGAGGTATTGACCAATTTTAAAGAGAATTTTCTATATTTGCTATGATTATCTCATTATTTTGAACCTGATCTTGATATATTTTTAAGTTTGAAGAAGTAGAATGGAATGATGTTGAAGCTAAGTTAGGAGCCTTGCTCCGGTGATGGAGATCACTCAAAGTTTTGAGTATCCTAGACATAGTTGAGATATCTACTTATAGGGACCACCAACCTATGTACGGGACCACCTATAACGCCTTCTCCGGCAAAATCCCAGTTGACCAACGCACGGACCGTTGATTAACCAACAATAAGTATCTAATCCCTCCTAAGCTTTCAGAACTCAGAACCTCTTGCGAGGCTTTAATACCAGGAAGACAGTATCGCGACATAGCTCAACCATAGTGAGGAAAATATGCATAAAATAGAAAGAATAGATAAGAGAATTTGAACAAAGAGATACATTGACGTAGGAAAGGCTTTGAGTGGTTGGGCTTAAGAAAGAAGAGCTCAAAGAGATAGAGAAAGGGGAATGGGATGTTCCATCATCTAAAGCAAGCAAATGTCTTAACCAAGTGAGCTAGGCTCACAGGACTACATCTAAAAATAATTTTAATTAATATTATCTAAATAACCTAAATTACTTTATTACAAACTCCTAAAATTTAATTTATGCAAAGTTAAATTTGCAAAATGTAATCCAAATATATACTTTAATTTTACTATTTAAAAGTGTTTGGAAATAAATAAAATAATAATTATTAGTATAAAATATGACTTTAAGATTGAAAGAAAAGAAAATTGAAAGTGACAGTACTGTATTAAGCAAATTAAGACATTGAAATTTCTTATTTTACAAAATCCATTTTATTATCTATGCTATATTTTTTTTAAATGCACAAAATGTCTCCATATCATTTGGAATAATTCTTATTTGGACATTGGTTTGGCCTTAGTTAGGGGTGTTTATAAGACAAGTTGGATCGAGTTTAACTTATAATGAACTCGACCCAACATTTTGATCATACCAAATGCTTTGGACCCAGATCCGGCCTATTCATGGTCTGGCTAATACCAAGCTGGGGCTAGGTCAATCTAATATTTTCACAAATTGTACAGATGTGGATATTATGCATAAATGAATCATTTGATTTTAAAAATAGGAAACTAAAACTAATAGGTATTTTACAATACATATTTTGAAACAAATTGTACCAACATAAACATATTATCATGTTATGCAAAAAGTATTAATTTAAATTAAGAAGTTTTATTATTTATCACTAATTGTCAAAAAAATATAAATTTTTTAAATATTGTGTGACATTAGGCTAGGTTGGGTCAACCCAAAGTGTGACCCAAACTTGACCTGAAAATATAGCAAGCCTAATTTCTAAAACCTAAACTTGTTCTAATTAGCTTTGGCTCGAGATAGGTTATCGAGTCAGTCCAAATTTGAACACCCCTAGCTTTAGCCTCAAGGTGCTTTCCATGGGTTTTAAACTTCTACACTATAGATAAAAGTCTATTTATGTGAAACTTAGTTTGTTGTTGTGCTACTTTTTATAAAAAAAATTATGACAATGATACATCTGATTCATCTAATTTATATATATTTTTATAGTATTCATGTATTTGAAATATTCATTTGGAGAAAGAAAAACAATACTTGTGTTGATATGAAAAAAGCTAAGTTAGCTTTTGCCGTTGTCCCAATATAAACTAAGTTTTGCCTTAGGAAACTCCCAAAGGGGGAAACTATGCCATATTGTCTTTTGGTGTAAGTCCTTGAGATAACGAAAGAAAGCGCTCAACTATGGATTTAAAGTAAACTACACTTGTAAATGTAAATAAACTAAAATGTCATTAAATGATTTCAAAGAAGAAAAAGTACATAGAATTGAAATTGAAGTACAAGAACTTGAAATTGAAATGCAATACAAAGTGTTGATACCTAATTTTGTCCATAAAATTTTGTCATTTAATCAAGGATTAATGTTTAATTGCAGTGTTGTGAGCATTTTATTTTCTTGGTCAGTTTTCATTTTAGTTTATTTTATTGGTCCAAACAAAAAACAAACACAAACAAAATAAAATAAAATAAAAAAATATAAATAATAAAATACGTTTCCCTTATGTTGTTACAAGGAAAAATGAATGATAATAAAAAAAAAACAACAAGCCGAAACGTAGCTTTCTCCTATTGTGATTTAAGTCTGGCTCCTGAGCATGCTGCATTCCTTGGGAGCTGCTGTCATGGAAGGGGAAAGGGCAGTAAGCATTGGGGAAGGAGGAGCTTGGAACAGAGAGCAGCAAGCACAAATGAGGGAATGCCATGGTGACCCAGTGGGTCAACCACAGCGGCACCTCTCCACCTCGAACAGGGAGGCCTCTGTGTTTTCAGATACAAAGGAAAAGGGGGGGGCTCTCAGAAGAAAAAATCTTCAATCTCCATAGCCAACATCACAGCATCACCTCAACAGGCCAACCCTTCATCCCCATCAACTCCATTCACGTAACCCCCCATCTGCCAAACCCAACCCCCAACACCTGATTACCTTCTTCAAGCCTCTGCCACAAACTTTCGACAGCCCAGCCAACAGCAACCCATTACCATCTTCACCATCTCTTTCCCTCAACCACCAAAACACCACCCAAACCGTAACCACCATTTCCTAACCTTCAACACAACCCAAAACAGAATCATCAACCATTCATCCTCACCCAAACCAAACCAAAACGCCTCCCATTCCACCACCTCCGTGAGTTAACTCACCATCCTCCACTATTCATCATCTTCAACCTCCAACACCACCACCCATAAACCTTCAACTGAGTCAACTCACTCACTCTCACCAACCCTCACCCAAGCAACCACCGTGGGGCCTCCCCACTGAGCCACGAACGGCGTCGCAGATCTGCCACCGGAACGAGAGCCTCCGTCCGAGCCGCTCCACCGCACGAACCCGGCAGCCTCCGTCCCAGCCGCTCCACGGCACGAACCCGGCAGCCTCCGTCCGAGCCGCTCCACCGCACGAACCCGACAGCCTCCGTCCGAGCCGCCCCACTGCACGAACCGCGTGGTTCGACCCCGCACCAGCAGCCGTCCGACGCGCGCCAGATCCGGCCCTATCGCGACCCAAGCTCGCCCAAACCAGGCCACCGCCCGCACGCCGGCGCCGCAAGCCCGCCACCGTCGAGCTCCCCGCTGCCTCTCCTGGTCTGTGCTCTGGTGATTTCTCTAGAGCATTCTTTGTCCTTTTTGCTTTTCAAATGCATTGGCTTTGGGATTTTCCTTTCTTCTTTGCTAAAAGCTTGCTGCAGCATGTGGGCTAGAAGCCTATTGTTTTTGATCAATCCAAAAGGGAATTTGTCCCTTCTGCTAAAAAAAATGAAAATAAAACATTAAAAATAAAAAAGGAGAAAAATCTGAAAACTGTTAATAATAATAATAATAATAATAATAATAATAATAATAATAATAATAATAAAATTACTTTGTGGTTATTGTGATTAAATCGGCTCTTACTCTATTCTTATGGTATTCACTTAGCTCATGACATGATAATGTATTACTTGTGTAATCACTTGTTTGTCTTTAAGCATTCATTAAAATAAAAAATAAAAAAAAATAGTTTTAATCAATGCGATGACCATTAATGTTGACTGAATAATGAATGTTATCTTCAACGTTAGTTGGATCATAGGGGTTTATTGAGTAGCCTTGTGCTGCCTTGAATCCTGTGCGATGATTTTATTTTCAAACCAAAAAAAAAACTTCTTTTCAAAAATCTATTTCTTAATTAAAATTAACCAACTCGCAATCATTTTCTAAAGAACTACGTGACTTTGAGTTCTCCATTGCACCAGGAGATACGTAGGAGCAGAAACCCATTTCTGTCAAGCCAAAAAAAATAAATTTTCATAATTTGGTTGTTTCTTTTATTTCTTTTCAAAAATAAAAAATGAAAAAATAATAAATAATTACAAAGTCTTTTGTTTAGAGGGTTAAAATAAATATATTTGATATTATTAAAATTTGCACAACTAACATAAGGTACCGTTCTTGGAACGGGCAGTATAGGGTGCTAACACCTTCCCTATCTGTAATCGACTCCCGGACTCAAACTCATTTTCAAAAGACCAGTTTTCCTGATTAAAGGGTTTTTCTGATGTTTTCCCAATTTAAATAAACATTGGTGGCGACTCCATTGATTTTTATATTTTTCGGTCGTCCCGTCGCGATCCCGTTGCGGCAGTGGCGACTCATCGGGATATTTAGAGAGTCGGGAACTGTTGTTGTTAGTTGTGCAAATTTTTAATAATCTTTTATTTATTTATTTTACCCTCTTTGTCTTTGTTTTTGTTTTCTTATTTGTTTGTAAATGTATTTTATTTAGTACTTTTACGTAAATATCTGATAGCATTTTATGTATATTGTGACTTGTATATATATTTTGTGCTTAATTGTTAAAACCTTAGGGTAGGCGATTCTTTGGTTGGTTGTTGTATATATGTTTTGCAGGTTGGGGGTAGTTTTGTCTTTTAAGTTTTTGTACAGGTTTGTATGCTCCTTCACACACGTCACTATCACTTACCTCACACACTTTTGGGCTCTATACCCGAGTCTGTGCGAACCCGAGGAGTAGGAGGGGTCTCGACTTTTGTTATTGAGGAGCTTTATGCTCACTTGACATTTATCGAGACACCACTCAGATTGTTACCAGTATCATGAACTAGTCATATTGAGAGGGTTTATCCCTACTTGTGATTAATTCATGAATTGGGTCCTTATTTTTCGAGATGAGGGCAATCTGAGGACCATGACTTTTTAGAAGATAGATCTGTCCTAAAAACCTTGCACTAGTGGATTGAACATAATGACATAAAAAAGTTTAGAGTCATCCATCTCCTTAGGTTACACCTGATTAGGACACAAATGGAGCATACTTTTTCCTTATCTTTTCCTCATGTCATTCATCCATGCATTTTTTTGGTTAAAAAAAAAAGGAAAAGAGAAAAAGATACATTATATTGCATTTTCATTCCTAGTTTTTTTTTCTTTGTTCATTATCCATCTATTCCCCATGACATTCATTCATGCATCCTTTTAGTTTTTTTAAAAAAAAAAATTCAACAAAAAGAAAAAAGATACATGATATTGCATTTTCACTCTTAGCCTTTTTTATTTATCCATCTATTCCTCATGTCATTCATCCATGCATTCCTTTGGTTAAAAAAAAAAGAAAAAAGAAAAAAAACATATGATATTGCATTGTCATTCTTAGTTTTTTATTTTTTCATCATCCATCTATCTCATGTCATTCATTCTTGTCTAAAAAAAGATCATCTTGCATTTTCATGGCTGGCATTTTCATTCATTCTTGCGTCTTCATAAAAAAATTCAGCAGAACAAAACACACATCATCTTGCATTTTCATAGTCTCAGCGTTTTAGAAGAAAAAAGAAAAAGAGACAAGGCACCCTTTGGGTTTATGACCCTGTGCGGGTTTCTCCACTTAGACTGTTAATACATTTTCTTTAGAGTTACCTCGATGAGAGGTATCCTTAGGGTGTATTCCTTTTTTTTTTTTTTTTGTTTGGCTTACATGTTCCCTTCATTACTTCCTTTTTAGGGTGAGTTTTCTTGGCAAAGTGGAAAGGTTATTACTCATCAATAGCAAGGAATGGAAGAAACATATCAAGGAGAGAACTCCAACAATGCGATCGACCTCAAGAGGAGTATAAGGGTTACAGTAAATGGCAGTGATCTAAGCTATGTGAGGGACATTACCCAACAAATGACTCCTAAGGCTCGATCTGAGTTCTCAAGCAGTTACGGGCAGATTTTGGATTTGTTGCGCATTACAGTTGAGGAGCCCGTCTTGAGAGGCCTTACCCAATTTTGGAACCATTCTCTCAAATGTTTTGAGCTGCCTAACTTGGACATTACACCAACCATAGAGGAGTATGCGATCATGTTGAGACTTCCAATGAACAAGCACCCGAATGTTTATCTTTATGGAGGGTATTACGTATCAGTAGGGAAGATAGCGGAGTTGATAGGGGCTCCAACAAGTCAATTGGGCATGGAAAAGAGGGGAGGAACAGAAGGCTTGAAGAAAAGTTACTTAGAAGCACATCTTCAATATCTAGCACAACAAGGAAAATGGGATTTCTTCAACAAAACACTGGCCTTAACCATCTTTGGATTAGTGTTATTCCCATTCACCTCAGATATGGTAGATCAAGCAGCAATGGATGTATTCTTCAAGTTTGAGAAATATAAAGCAAATCCAGTCCCTGCTATTCTTGCTGATACTTTCTTGACGATGGAAATCTGTCATCAAAAGGGTGGTGGAAAGATTCGATGCTGTACACATATGTTGTACGTTTGGATCATGACGCATATGGATGTACAGAATCGTCTGGGACTCCTACCTGACCCGTTAAGGAATTTTGGGCGCATACCGGTGAAGTCACAAAAAGCTTATGAATGGAAGAATGATTTCGTGAGTATGGGGCCAGATTCTTTTAAATGGGTATGCCCGTGGTATCATGGAGAAGAGATAGTTTTCAGCTGGGGTGACTTTCCTAATGTTCCTTTGATGAGCCCTAGAGGTGGTGTATCATACGCGCCAATCCTTGTGCTTAGGCAACTCCGATGGACTCAATATGTGCCCAACGAAAAGCAACTTGAAGGGTTCAGCTTCTTATACCAGCAAGATGGAAGCACTACTAAACAAGAAAAAGAGATTAGAGATGCCTGGAAGAATATTCGTATGGCAGGAACAAAGGAATTAGGGAAGCACGTGGTGGTTTGTACCTCTGAATACTTGCAATGGAGAGAGGCAAGAAGGGCACAAAATAGTATCCCCAAGACAGTTTCAGGCGATAAGAGTCATCCTCAAATCATACCTCAAATGGCCACCGAGGTTGAAAGACTGAAAGCACAAATGAAAGTCTTGGAACAAGGAAAGGAAGCCGTGAGTTAAAAGTAGTCATCCACCGAGTCGATGCGAAGCTAGGCGATGAAGTTGAATATCTAAAAGATGCGTGTGCGAGACATGGTGGGACCCCAAGCCTAGCAAAAGGGCAAGGAAAGGAAAGGAGGTAGAATGTGAAAAGACCCCACAGAGGTTCATGAATTACGAGCAAAGATAAGTGCTCGGGAAGAGACAATGGCATTAGTTTTACAAGAGAAAGGAAAGTTGGAAGCAAGTGCTAGGGTACAAGATCGTAGAATGCAAGCTTTACAAGAAGCTCTGACTGAAGCGAAGTGCCGCTCGACCAAGGGCGAGCATTAGCTACCAAATATCACGATGCACTCGTGGAGGCAAACCAAAAGAATGAGCATTTGAAGCTGAAAATTCAAGAGTTGGGCGAGACCATGAGCAAGTGGAGACTTGAAGCCCAAAGATTATTGAGGCAAAAAAAAAAGAAGAATGGGCAGAAGTGTGGCAATTAGTAGCACAAGACCAAAGGCGGAAAAAGAGGAATGGAAGAAGAAATTTGAAGACATATCGATAGCTTACGATATCACACCACACAACCGATTACTCATTTTGAAGAAGCAGACATTCAAGCTCACATAAACCCACAGTTACGACTACTAGTCAAAGATTGCTTGATTTTATGAATTATTGTCGAGGTCTTGCTAAGGGTTTTAGAAAAAAGCAAATGAAGTTGTTGATGTAATTGTGCTACATTTTGTGAGAACTAAATCTTGTATTTCTGAAGTTTGAAATGAAAATGGATGCCTATGGCTGTGTTTTGCTTCAAGTATCGATCTTGTTATCAAGACATTGTTCATTGATGTGTGAATTCTTCCTAGAATAAATTGTCAACCATATTTCCGCCTCGAGACGATTTGTCCTTGAGTATGGAGAGTTTGGTTCTACGTCTGCATTGCCAGTGAATGGTGTCCATTGAGGAATGAATATTCCCTTGGATTTACCATCAACTACATTTTGCCTAAGGAGCGATATGCCCTAGTGCTAAATGTAGGGATTTTGCCTTGCTATCGAATGTTTGTACAAACCTTTCCACGGTCACCAAGTATCCTCACAGGGCACAAACTTGTTCCCTTCGCTAACAAGGGAATCATATTTATCTGTCAAAATAAAAAAAAAACACCGGCATAAATAGTCATTGCTCTGCATACATGCATTTTGTCATTTTGGTTTAGTCAATACTAATAATCGCATCATATTTCCTCGTTCAGAAAAGTAGACACTATAGCAGGAAAACAGCTTCCACGACACCCTTACAGGACTCGTTCCCAAGCAAAGATCATGGATGAGATAGAGCAGACGCAAGATTTGAGGGATGAAGTGAACCAGCTCAGGGAGCAAATGTCCAAGATGTTGGAAATGTTACAGTCTATGGAGAGTAGAAGGAGCACAGATGGGAATCCATCAGTAACAAATGAAGGACATCCGGCCACACCTCCTTGCCCGCCTGGTTTTGCTGCATTCCCCCTGCAATACCAAGGCTTTAATCCTCAAGGATTACGATGCCGCTCACCATTTGCCCAAACGGCACCACTCAACCTTCGGTCGCCAGTTCACAGGGTAACCAAGGGACGTCCTTCCCCCCGTATGGCCTCCCTCCAGGTTATATACCACCATTAGCCACTAATTCCCTCAATAATGACATGCCGATAGTGTCCCCAACTTCAAATCCCTCGAACCTTACCCAAAATCAAGTCACTCAGTCAAATGACAACGAATCCCCGCCAACACAACACCCATACCCTTTCTTCATCCCGCCATATGGTCTCCATCCCGGTTCGTACCACGCGCAACCGCCAATCCTCAGGGCAGCGGTATGCCCGCTTCAAACTCCTTAAGTGCGGCTCAACCACATGCCGGTGGAACCCCACTAGGGCAACATTCTGTTCCCACCATCGTGCCACAATACCGTTGAATTCCTGCGTGGAAAACCCCCGGTCCAGGGAGAAGTGGGAAATCCTTGAAGAAAGACTACGAGCCATTGAAGGGGCAAGTGGCTATGGTCTTTTGGATGCTTGAGCTCTGTCTTGTCCCGAATGTGGTGATTCCTCCCAAGTTTAAAGTCCCAGATTTCGACAAGTACAGGGGAACTACTTGTCCAAAGAACCACCTAACCATGTACATCCGCAAAATGGCTTCGCATGCTCACGATGACAAGTTGTTAATCCACTTCTTTCAAGACAGCCTAACTGGGGCAGCCTCGAATTGGTACACGCATCTTGAGCGTGCCCATATACGATGTTTCAAAGACTTGATTGACGCTTTCTTGAAGCAGTATAAGTATAACATCGATATGGCACCGGATAGACTACAATTGCAGAATATGACTAAGAAGGATGCTAAGACCTTTAAGGAATACGCTCAGAGGTGGAGGGAAATGGCTGCTCAAGTAGAGCCCCCATTGACGGAAAGAGAGATGGTGGCTACGTTCATTGACACACTGCAATCACCCTTTTATGACAAAATGATAGGGAGTGTATCATCAAATTTCTCAGACATGGTCATCATTGAAGAAAGAGTTGAGAGGGGAATGAGAAGTGGGAAGATCGTTGAAAGTTCAAGCTGGAACATTTAACGCCAAGAGGCCCCCGATGGGGAAGAAAAGAGAAGGAGAAACGCATGCTATTACCTTTGACCAGAGAAACTTCACCCAAGGCAGATATAGCCAAACACCTGTGAACCATCAACCATCCTTCTAGACTCCTTTCGCACCTTACCACCCGTACTTTCCCACTACTCCACCGATTCCATATCCCCAGCCTTACCACCCTTATGTCGCCAACGCTTCACACGTTTCCCATCCTCAACCTCACAACTCAATGAGGCCTCACCAAACGCCACTTCCTACTCAATACCCGGCACCCTCTACCTTACCACCGCAAATAGCTCAACCATGGACCCAAAATCCAAACACAAACCAAAGAAGGCCACCAAATAACCAAGAAAGGAAGTTTGTCCACTTCGACCCAATTCCTATGACCTACACCGAATTACTACCTCAACTCATCCGTAACTCTCTTTTGGCTCCTTGTCCGATGAAGCCATTAGAACCTCCATACCCTAAAGGTTTTGACCCAAATGCCAAGTGTGATTACCATGCGGGGCCGCGGGCATTCTACAGAGAATTGCAAAGCACTAAAATTTAAGGTGCAAGATCTAATCAATGCTAAGTGGTTGAATTTCAAGACAAATACTCCCAATGTGGGTCACAATCCTTTACCAAACCATGGGAATCCCACAGTAAATGCTATAGAGGGGTATTCAGCCCTGCAGCTCATAAGACAAGCGACAGATGTCAAGACCCCTATGAGGGTTATCCTTAAAGAACTGTGCAAATCTGGGATGATGGAAGCTCATATTGAGAAGAAAGGGGGCGATGAAGGTGAAATAATGTGCAATCTCCATGGGAATGTGGGGCATTCTATTGAGGAATGTGGTGAGTTTAGACAAATCCTTCAAGATCTAATGGATATGCATTTAGTGCAAATAGGTCATCTATGGGATAATGGTGGTGTAAACATGGTGGATAAGTGTGCTATTCCACAATTGCAAGAAGGTCAGGAAGCCATAAACTCTCTGGTCCCTTCCATTGCAAATCCGGTTATCAAACCGTTGGTTATCTATTATACTGAAGCTGCATATGCGCCATCCCCTTGTGGCCCGAAACCTATCACCATTCAAGTTCCCAGTCCTTTTCCCTTCAAGGACACTCGAGCCGTGCCATGGAATTATGATGTGCAAGTCCTTAGAAGCAATCCCACGAATGATCAGTCGGAAGTTGCGTCTGGTTCGACTTCTATTGTTACCAATATATCAGGGATTGGGGGAGTGACCCGGAGTGGCCGCGTCTACACTCCTGAGGAGCTGCGAAGGGACCCAGAAGAAGAAGAAAAGGGGAACCGTAAAGGCAAAGTCAAGATAGGGGAGACTTCCATTGGGAACGAAGCAAAAGAAAAAGAAAGGTCGGAAAAGGTGAAGGAGTACAAAAAAGAGGTATCAGATGAAGAAGCTTGTGAGTTCTTGAAGTTTATCAAGCAAAGTGAATACAGAGTGGTAGATCAGCTGAATCGCACCCCTGCAAGGATATCACTTTTGTCCTTATTGATGAATTCGAATCGCATAGAAAAGTGTTGATGAAAATACTGAATCGGGCTCATGTTTCTCATGACATTACGGTGACAAATTAGGTGGTATTATTGGCAACATTACTGGCGATAATTATGTCACTTTCACCGATGATGAGATACCAACTGAAGGAATGGGGCCTGACAAGGCCTTTGCACATTTTCGTCAAATGTCAAAAGCATATAATGGCTAGAGTGCTCATTGACAATGGTTCCTCCTTGAATGTGTTACCAAAATCAACCCTTTCCAAGCTGCCTTTTGATGGAACTTGCATGAAACCAAGTACGATGATAGTAAGGGCATTCGATGGCACCAGAAGAGAGGTCATGGGAGAAATTGAAATACCAGTTCAAATTGGTCCCTGCACTTTCAATATACTCTTCCAAGTGATGGACATTACGCCATCCTACAATTGTCTCTTAGGACGACCAGTGGATTCATTCTCTTTGGAGTTTGTGCCTTCTACCTTGCACCAAAAAGTAAAATTCATAGTTAATAATAAGGTGATTCTTGTATTTGGCGAAGAAGACCTCTTGGTGAGCAAGCCTTTAGACACTCCTTATATTGAAGCTGCGGAAGAAGCTCTTGAAACCGCGTTCCAAGCGCTAGAGATTGTCAATGCCACCTATGTGGAAGAAGGAGCTCAAGGTCGAAGCCCAGGCCATCTAATGCATCCATGATGATGGCTAAGGTAATGCTTGGAAAAGGATACCAATATGGAAGAGGACTAGGAATGAATGGACAAGGCATCGTGAATTTACGGGTACCCTGCGAAAACAAAGACAGATTTGGGTTAGGATATAAACCCACCAAAGCGAGACAAAAGAAGGGTCCTAGAAGAGAAAAGGGAGAGGAGGTTGGCTAGGTTGGAAAATCGGGAGCCTAAAGTGAGAGGATCCCCATCTCGTGACATCCGACGAAACTTTCGAAGTGCGGGATTAGTGTTTCGAACCAAGTGACCGCCATCGAAGACGATCAACTCATCAATCATGGTGTCAACTTGGTGTACCCTTGCTCCCCGATGATGAGAACTCAACAATTGGGAGAGCGTTGATTTTCCCATGACTTGTGAAATTGATTCAAAGTAATTTTGTAATGCTAATCCTTTAGCTCTGCCCAAGGCTTTAGGATAATGTGTTGTGAAAGCGGGCTCACATGTTTTCATTTCAATATTTACTATCAATAAATGCATTTTCAGATTATCTTGCTATTTCTCTTTTTCAGCTTTTTGCTCAACCATTTCATTAACCTTTATTCATTACCCTTTTTTTTTTTACTTGTGTTGACACCAATAAATGCAGATCTGAAAGTGACTCTCTTGAAAATGATAGTGCTATGACCCCATTATATGATTTTGACCATCCCGTTAATCATGTTGATGAGGATAATGATGACAATTGGGAACCCTCTCCTGAGCTAATGAGATTAATGGAACAAGAGGCCAAGGAAATTCAGCCCCATGAAGAGCCAACCGAACTGATTAATTTGGGGACGAGAGGATGATAAAAAAGAAGTTAAAATTGGCACTACCATGAAAGAAAATGAGCGAAGCAAGTTGGTTAAGCTCTTATCGATTATTGTGATGTTTTTGCTGGTCATACCAAGATATGCCTGGCCTAGATCTTGGCATAGTTGAGCACAAATTGCCATTAAAACCGAGAATGTCCTCCGGTCAAGCAAAAGTTGAGACGAATGAAGCGAGAGATGTCACTAAAAATTAGAGAAGAGGTTAAAAAGCGGTTTGATGCGGGTTTCCTCGTTGTTGCAAAGTACCCTCAATGGGTTGCTAACATCGTCCCTGTCCCAAAGAAAGATGGGAAGGTGCGAATGTGCGTTGACTATAGAGATTTGAATAGGGCCACCCTAAAGACAACTTCCTCTACCTCACATTGACGTTTTGGTGGACAACAACCTTGCTCAACATGCATTTTTCTCCTTCATGGATGGTTTCTCGGGATATAACCAAATCAAGATGGCGCCTGAAGATATGGAGAAGACCACATTCATCACTCTGTGGGGAACCTTTTGCTATAAGGTGATGCCATTTGGATTGAAGAACGTCGGAGCAACTTATCAAAGGGCGATGGTGGCATTGTTCCACGACATGATGCACAAAGAAATAGAAGTTTACGTGGATGACATGATTGCAAAGTCAAAAACAGAAGAAGATCACTTAACCGATTTGCAAAAGCTCTTTGGACGATTGAGAAAGTTCAGGCTCAGACTGAATCCTACTAAGTGCACTTTCGGGGTAAAATCAGGCAAGCTCTTGGGGTTTGTGGTTAGCGAGAAAGGGATAGAAGTTGATCCAGAAAAAGTTCGAGCAATCATAGAGATGCCAGCTCCTCGCACTGAAAAGGAAGTTCGTGGGTTTTTGGGAAGGCTGAACTATATTGCCAGGTTTATATCCCAGTTGACAGCAACATGTGAGCCGATCTTCAAGTTGTTACGTAAAAACCAAACAGTAGAGTGGAATGAGGATTGTCAGGTGGCATTTGAGAAGATCAAGCAGTATTTGCAAGAACCCCTAGTTTTGGTACCTCCAGTGCCAGGAAGGCCTCTCATCATGTACTTGACTGTGTTGGATGAATCCATGGGTTGTGTACTGGGACAACACGATGGCGGCAAAAAAAGCAGGCCATCTATTACTTGAGTAAGAAGTTTACCAACTATGAGGCAAAATACTCATTGTTGGAACGCACATGCTGCGCCTTGGCATGGGCAGCCCACCGGTTAAGGCAGTACATGTTGTGTTGTACCACTTGGTTAGTGTCCAAAATGGACCGATCAAGTACATCTTTGAAAAACCCGCCCTCACTGGGAGGATTGCACTCTGGCAAGTTTTGCTATCAGAATATGACATTGTCTATGTCACGCAAAAAGCGATCAAAGCGGCGCTCTGCAGCGATTTCTTGGCTAGTCAACCGGTGGAAGATTATGGGTCTATGCGGTGTGAGTTCCCTGATGAAGATGTAATGGCTTTGTTCAGAGAAGAAAAACCCTCGGAAAAGACAAATGGACTTTGTTGTTCGATGGAGCTTCCAATTCACTAGGGCATGGAGTTGGGGCCATACCGATTTCCCCGAAAATAATTTCATCCCAATCAACTTGCTAGGTTGTGCTTGCCCATTTGTACAAACAACATAGCCGAGTATGAAGCGTGTGCCATGGGAATCCAAGCAGCAGTAGACTCAAAGGTAAAAGTTCTTGAGGTATATGGGGACTCTGCCTTGGTCATCCATCAGCTAAAGGGAGAATGGGAAACTCGAGATGCCAAATTAATCCCTTATCATGCCTACATCAAGAAGTTGATTGAACAACTTGACGAAGTTACATTCCATCACATCCCTCGAGAAGATAATCAGTTGGCTGATGCCCTAGCCACGTTGTCGTCAATGTTCAAAGCAAGTCAGGATAGGGACTTGCCGCTTATAAAAATGGAAAGTCGTGACCAACCGGCATATTGTCAAATGATAGAAGTGGAACCAGATGGGAAACCATGGTATCATGACATCAAATGCTTTATCAAGAGCAGAGAGTACCCTCCACATGCTTCAGAAAATGACAAAAGGACCCTTAGAAGACTCGCAATGGGTTTCTTTCTAAATGAGGAAGTGCTTTACAAGAGGAACCATGATATGGTGCTACTAAGATGCGTTGATGCAACAGAGGCAAAGAAAATCATCAAAGATGTTCATGAAGGTTCTTTCGGAACTCATGCAAATGGGCATGCAATGGCAAGAAAGATACTAAGAGCGGGGTACTATTGGTTGACAATGGAGACTGATTGTTTCAACTATGTGAAAAAGTGTCATAAATGCCAGACATACGCTGATAGGGTTCATATGCCACCAGCACCTTTGAATGTTTTAACGGCACCTTGGCCGTTCTCGATGTGGGGAATGGATGTCATAGGACCCATTGAGCCAAAGGCCTCAAATGGACATCGCTTCATTTCAGGTTGCAATTAATTACTTCACAAAATGGGTCGAAGCCGCTTCTTATGCCAATGTCACCGGGAGTGTAGTGGTCGGGTTTGTCAAAAGGAGCGATTTGTCGTTATGGTTTGCCGGGCAAGATTATTACGAGATAATGCCACTAATCGAATAATAAGATGATGAAAGAGATGTGTGAGAATTTTAAAATTGAGCACCACAATTCCTCACCCTACCGCCCGAAGATGAATGGGACAGTTGAGGCAGCAAACAAGAATATCAAGAAGATCATCCAGAAGATGGTTGTAACATACAAAGCGGCACGAAATGCTACCATTTGCACTTGCATGGTTATCGCACATCCGTTCGTACTTTCAACTGGGGCAACCCCTTTCTCTTTGGTTTATGGGATGGAAGCGGTACTCCCTTTTGAAGTGGAAATCCCATCATTAAGGGTACTGATGGAGGCAGGACTAGAAGAAGCCGGATGGGTCTAGACTCGACTTGATCAGTTGAACCTCATTGAAGGAAAAAGATTAGCGCACTATGTCATGGTCAGCTTTACCAAAAGAGAATGATGAAGGCCTATGCGAAAAAGGTGCGTCCTCGACAGTTTCAAGAAGGAGACTTAGTACTCAAAAAGATCCTTCCCATTCAAAAGGATTTTCGAGGAAAATGGACTCCAAACTATGAGGGACCTTATGTCGTAAAAAAGGCCTTCTTAGGAGGAGCTTTGATTCTCACAAACATGGATGGCGAAGATCTACCACTTCCTATAAATTCAGATGCAGTCAAAATGTACTATGCTTAAAAAAAAAAAAAAAAAAAAAAAAGGAAAGAAAAATGGCTTGCTAGGCTGAAAACCTGAAAAGGCGACCTAGGCAAAAGTTGGAGCGACCCGCTAGGTTGAAAACTCGGAAGAGCGACCTAGGCAAAAGTTAGGGTTAAAAAAAAAAGGTACTTGACATATCCGGAGAAGTGAACATACCTCAAGTCCTAAATTGGGGCGTTTTAGAGTATCGGGCCAAACCCAAGGCGGTTTGAATATACGAAGTCTTATCGGGAGACACTCCCAATATGTAAAAGTGGGTCGAATCATATTCAAATGCAGACAAGGGGATGTTCAAGGTTGCACACATGGGAAATTAGCACTTGTTCATTCAAGAGAGCATCACTCGAAGAGCTGGAAAATTCTGCTCCAACATTTCTTTTGTAAACCTTTTCAATTCGAGTTCCATTTGTACTGCCTTTCTTGTACTTTTTCTGTCTATAATGATAATCCCTTTTTGTTGCAACCCATTGTTGATTTAATATGTATTTTTTATAGTTTTATATTGAGATGTGAAACATGTGACAATATGATAAAAGCATTTAGATTTGCTTTAACAATCTCGAAGGTCATGGGAAACGCAATGAAATCCTAACAAGAGTTGATGAGAAAAGTAAGAATCATCAGGCAAATCATAAGGCCAATCAACGAATGTTACTGTTCAATCTCATTTCTGCTGTGGATAAAGTCCTTAAGGGTTGTGGAATTAAGAGTGACTCAATCAAAGCTCTGAAAAATAAATAAATAAATAAAAAATTGCTTACTCAATTTGTTCATGAGAATCCCTACAATAGGGCATTCATTGCATCATGCATCATTTCTAGCATCACATGCACTGTCCCTAAACATCACATCCATTGCATTATTATGCATCCATTCCATTATGCATCGCCTCTGGCATCACATGCATTGTCCTCAAGTGTCACATTCATTGTATCTATTGCATCATGCACCATCTCTGGCATCAAATTCAAAACCATTGTCTTTTAATTCTCGGGTCCTCGCACCCATTGTTTTTAATTCTCGGGTCCTCGCACCCATTGTCTTTAATTCTCGGGTCCTCGCACCCATTATCTTTTAATTCCCGGGTCCCTGCGCCCATTGTCTTTTTTTCTTTTCTGTTAAGCTTCAGTGGATACCCGACTCCGCAAGCTTTTTATCTTTTTGCTTTAAGTTTTCCGTTAAGCTTCAGCGGATACCCGACTCCGTAAGCTTTTTTCTTTTCTGTTAGGCTTCAGCGGATACCCGACTCCGTAAGCCTTTTCTTTTCTGTTAGGCTTCAGCGGATACCCTGACTCCGCAAGCTTTTTATCTTTTTGCTTTAAGTTTTCCGTTAAGTTTCGGCGGATACAGACTCGTAAGCTTTTTTTCTTTTCTGTTAGGCTTCAGCGGATGCGACTCCAGTAAGCTTTTTCTTTTCTGTTAGGCTTCAGCGGATACCCGACTCCGCAAGCTTTTTATCTTTTTGCTTTAAGTTTTCTGTTAAGCTTCAGCGGATACCCGACTCCGTAAGCTTTTTTCTTTTCTGTTAAGCTTCAGCGGATACCCGACTCCGTAAGCTTTTTTCTTTTCCGTCAAGCTTCAGTGGATACCCGACTCCGCAAGCTTTGTGTCTTTTCTGTTTTAAGTTTTCTGTCAAGCTTCAGTGGACACCCGACTCCGCAAGCTTTTTATCTTTTTGCTTTAAGTTTTCTGTTAAGCTTCAGCGGATACCCGACTCCGTAAGCTTTTTTCTTTTCTGTTAAGTTTCAGCGGATACCCGACTCCGCAAGCTTTTTATCTTTTTGCTTTAAGTTTTCTGTCAAGCCTCCGCAGATGCCCGACTCCGCGAACTTTCTCCCTCGTTTAATGTCCTTCGCTTTTGCGTCATTTTGCTTTCTAAAAAAAAAAAAAAAGAAGAATAAAAGGAGCAAGAAATGAAAGTTTTCATGGACAAAATTAAATCAATTCATTTGCTTCCCATTTATTTTAAATATGAAGCAAATGGGGGCAGCTGTTGATACCTAATTTTGTCCATAAAATTTTGTCATTTAATCAAGGATTAATGTTTAATTGCAGTGTTGTGAGCATTTTATTTTCTTGGTCAGTTTTCATTTTAGTTTATTTTATTGGTCCAAACAAAAAAAAACACAAACAAAACAAAATAAAATAAAAAAATATAAATAATAAAATACGTTTCCCTTATGTTGTTACAAGGAAAAATGAATGATAATAAAAAAAAACAACAAGCTGAAACGTAGCTTTCTCCTATTGTGATTTAAGTCTGGCTCCTGAGCATGCTGCATTCCTTGGGAGCTGCTGTCATGGAAGGGGAAAGGGCAGCAAGCATTGGGGAAGGAGGAGCTTGGAACAGAGAGCAGCAAGCACAAATGAGGGAATGCCATGGTGACCCAAGCTGGGTCAACCCTGGCAGCCTCTCCACCTCGAACAAGGAGGCCTCTGTGTTTTCAGATACAAAGGAAAAGGGGGGGCTCTCAGAAGAAAAAATCTTCAATCTCCATAGCCAACATCACAGCATCACCTCAACAGGCCAACCCTTCATCCCCATCAACTCCATTCACGTAACCCCCCATCTGCCAAACCCAACCCCCAACACCTGATTACCTTCTTCAAGCCTCTGCCACAAACTTTCGACAAATTTCACCCCAACAAAGAACCCATTACCATCTTCACCATCTCTTTCCCTCAACCACCAAAACACCACCCAAACCGTAACCACCATTTCCTAACCTTCAACACAACCCAAAACAGAATCATCAACCATTCATCCTCACCCAAACCAAACCAGAAAACGCCTCCCATTCCACCACCTCCGCTGAGTTAACTCACCATCCTCCACTATTCATCATCTTCAACCTCCAACACCACCACCCATAAACCTTCAACTGAGTCAACTCACTCACTCTCACCAACCCTCACCCAAGCAACCACCGTGGGGCCTCCCCACTGAGCCACGAACGGCGTCGCAGATCTGCCACCGGAACGGAGCCTCCGTCCGAGCCGCTCCACCGCACGAACCCGGCAGCCTCCGTCCCAGCCGCTCCACGGCACGAACCCGGCAGCCTCCGTCCGAGCCGCTCCACCGCACGAACCCGACAGCCTCCGTCCGAGCCGCCCCACTGCACGAACCGCGTGGTTCGACCCCGCACCAGCAGCCGTCCGACGCGCGCTGAGATCCGGCCCTATCGCGACCAAGCTCGCCCAAACCAGGCCACCGCCCGCACGCCGCGCCGCCGAAGCCCGCCACCGTCGAGCTCCCCATTGCCTCTCGGTGCGTGCTCTGGTGATTTCTCTAGAGCATTCTTTGTCCTTTTGCTTTTCAAATGCATTGGCTTTGGGATTTTCCTTTCTTCTTTGCTAAAAGCTTTTATGACATGTGGGCTAGAAGCCCATTGTTTTTATCAATCCAAAAGGGAATTTGTCCCCATACGCTAAAAAAAATGAAAATAAAACATTAAAAATAAAAAAGGAGAAAAATCTGAAAAGCTGTAATAATAATAATAATAATAATAATAATAATAATAATAATAATAATAATAATAATAATAATAATAAAATTACTTTGTGGTTATTGTGATTAAATCGGCTCTTACTCTATTCTTATGGTATTCACTTAGCTCATGACATGATAATGTATTACTTGTGTAATCACTTGTTTGTCTTTAAGCATTCATTAAAATAAAAAATAAAAAAAATAGTTTTAATCAATGCGATGACCATTAATGTTGACTGAATAATGAATGTTATCTTCAACGTTAGTTGGATCATAGGGGTTTATTGAGTAGCCTTGTGCTGCCTTGAATCCTGTGCGATGATTTTATTTTCAAACCAAAAAAAACTTCTTTTCAAAAATCTATTTCTTAATTAAAATTAACCAACTCGCAATCATTTTCTAAAGAACTACGTGACTTTGAGTTCTCCATTGCACCAGGAGATACGTAGGAGCAGAAACCCATTTCTGTCAAGCCAAAAAAAATAAATTTTCATAATTTGGTTGTTTCTTTTATTTCTTTTCAAAAATAAAAAATGAAAAAATAATAAATAATTACAAAGTCTTTTGTTTAGAGGGTTAAAATAAATATATTTGATATTATTAAAATTTGCACAACTAACATAAGGTACTGTTCTTGGAACGGACAGTATAGGGTGCTAACACCTTCCCTATCTGTCGACTCCCGGACTCAAACTCATTTTCAAAAGACCAGTTTTCCTAATTAAAGGGTTTTTTTGATGTTTTCCCAATTTAAATAAACATTGGTGGCGACTCCAATGATTTTTATATTTTTCGGTCGTCCCGTCGCGATCCCGGTTGCGACAGCTGGCGACTCCACTGGGGATATTTAGAGAGTCAGGCCTGTTGTTGTTAGTTGTGCAAATTTTTAATAATCTTTTATTTATTTATTTTACCCTCTTTGTCTTTGTTTTTGTTTTCTTATTTGTTTGTAAATGTATTTTATTTAGTACTTTTACGTAAATATCTGATAGCATTTTATGTATATTGTGACTTGTATATATATTTTGTGCTTAATTGTTAAAACCTTAGGGTAGGCGATTCTTTGGTTGGTTGTTGTATATATGTTTTGCGGGTTGGGGTAGTTTTGTCTTTTAAATTTTTGTACAGTTTGTATGCTCCTTCACTCACGTCACTATCACTTACCTCACACACTTTTGGGCTCTATACCCGAGTCGGCGAACCCGAGGAGTAGGAGGGTCTCGACTTTTGTTATTGAGGAGCTTTATGCTCACTTGACATTTATCGAGACACCACTCAGTTGTTACCAAGTATCATGAACTAGTCATATTGAGAGGGTTTATCCCTACTTGTGATTAATTCATGAATTGGGTCCTTATTTTTCAAGATGAGGGCAATCTGAGGACCATGACTTTTTAGAAGATAGATCTGTCCTAAAAACCTTGCACTAGTGGATTGAACATAATGACATAAAAAAGTTTAGAGTCATCCATCTCCTTAGGTTACACCTGATTAGGACACAAATGGAGCATACTTTTTCCTTATCTTTTCCTCATGTCATTCATCCATGCATTTTTTGGTTAAAAAAAAAAAGGAAAAGAGAAAAAGATACATTATATTGCATTTTCATTCCTAGTTTTTTTTCTTTGTTCATTATCCATCTATTCCTCATGACATTCATTCATGCATCCTTTTGGTTTTTAAAAAAAATTCAATTCAACAAAAAGAAAAAAGATACATGATATTGCATTTTCACTCTTAGCCTTTTTTATTTATCCATCTATTCCTCATGTCATTCATCCATGCATTCCTTTGGTTAAAAAAAAAAAAAGAAAAAGAAAAAAGAAAAAAACATATGATATTGCATTGTCATTCTTAGTTTTTTATTTTTTCATCATCCATCTATCTCATGTCATTCATTCTTGTCTAAAAAAAGATCATCTTGCATTTTCATGGCTGGCATTTTCATTCATTCTTGCGTCTTCATAAAAAAAATTCAGCAGAACAAAACACACATCATCTTGCATTTTCATAACAGTCTCAGCGTTTTAGAAGAAAAAAGAAAAAGAGACAAGGCACCCTTTGGGTTTATGACCCTGTGCGGGTTTCTCCACTTAGACTGTTAATACATTTTCTTTAGAGTTACTTCGATGAGAGGTATCCTTAGGGTGCATTCCTTTTTTTTGTTTGGCTCACATGTTCCCTTCATTACTTCCTTTTTAGGGTGAGTTTTCTTGGCAAAGTGGAAAGGTTATTACTCATCAATAGCAAGGAATGGAAGAAACATATCAAGGACAGAACTCCAGCAGTGCAGTCGACCTCAAGAGGAGTATAAGGGTTACAGTAAATGGCAGTGATCTAAGCTATGTGAGGGACATTACCCAACAAATGACCCCTAAGGCTCGATCTGAGTTCTCAAGCAGTTACGGGCAGATTCTGGATTTGTTGCGCATTACAGTTGAGGAGCCCGTCTTGAGTGGCCTTACCCAATTTTGGAACCATTCTCTCAAATGTTTTGAGCTGCCTAACTTGGACATTACACCAACCATAGAGGAGTATGCGATCATGTTGAGACTTCCAAATAAATGATTAAGTAAATTGACTAAATAAACTTACACGATCATGTTGAGACTTCCAAATAAATTGCATAAAATAAACTATAAAGCTATAAAGAAATGTTGTAAATTGACTAAAACTTACACGAAAGTTGTAAATGGCTGAAATTTAAAGGCAGAAATTATTAGAAAAATAAATGATTTTTATGTGTGATGGTTCAGACCCTTCTTCGATGCTTTAATTAGATGCCTATTTACAGACTTGGAGTAGGAAAAAGACCCTACTTCAGCACTCAGTTCGCCCTAATGGTCTTGTTCCTTGAATTTAGGGACCGTTTATCCCTCTAATATGATGCCTTCATGCCATTATCAGTTTGTGAGGCCTTCATTCAATTGTTTGCAAAGTGTTTCATCTCCAAAAACTGTAAAAAAGAATGGCTCTACATACACTTCCTCCATGTTTGAATGTGGAGATAACTACTATGATATTCTATTCCTATTTTTTTAGGAGCCTTATCCTTATCTTAACTAATCAACTGCAGTCCTTGCTGAAGACTTGGTCAAAATAGGTTTTTCCTTAATATTATGGAAATAAATATGAGACATTTATTTCTAAGTCATAAAAGATTGAAATAAGTTGTATAATGTAACACCCTTCTTTGGGCATTACATTTTCGACCAACTACCTTCAATACTTTACCCAAGTTATAAAACATTTGATATTATAAAGTATAAATTACAAAGTTATGGTTTCTCCTTTCTTGAAAACATATGTAACGTAGTAAAATAAGGATTTCAATTCTCCCTTTCTTAAGGTCATAAACTTTAAAATAAACATCACAACACAAGATATAGCTACTTAATATTACACACCAAAAATATATATATATATACATATCAGTGGCATGGATCACAATCCACCCAAAATATAGTAAAGTTCATACTCAAAATACATTACAACCAACTAACACAAAATATGTACTGGCCGTAGTCTAGACATCTAGGGAGCAGGGTCCTCCGCTGGAGGCTCCGATGGATCCTCCTCCTCGTCAGACTCCTCATCGACTAGAAACCTTAGTTGAGGCAAAAGTCCACGAAATGGTGTCCTAGCAGATGACACCACAGGGTCTAGATCCTCCCTAGGGGTGTAATGTAAGTCACCCTATAGCTCCCTAATAGGCATGAAAAACTCTAAATGTACAGAAGCACTAAGAGAAAAGAACGGTTCCCCATCACGGGTCCTATGAACAGTCAAAGTTAAATCCCCTACATATTTAATCTGTTCATTTCCCCAGTCGATGCGCCATGCATCCACACCACCGTGAAACTGAACTCTGACAAAACCAATAGAAGCTCTCCTAGCAGCCATCCAAAATAAAATAATAGAAAAGAGCAAGTCTTCCTCTTCTTCCTCTCAGTCTTTATCAACAGGAACACATAAAGTAGAAACAGACAGAGTAATAAAACCAAGAGGTGAGATCCTCTACACCAATACCAGCATGGCAGCAAGAAACAGCAATACCAATAAAATCACAGCATATAGATATATCAAATTTAAAGTCTTAAGGTTTCTCAACAGATATTTCAATAATATAACAACAAGCAAATCCACAATGTAATGACAGGTAATTTCATAGTATAGATATATCGCAATAAAATGCTCAATGATTTTGTGGATGCACAATGGACTGACACCTACTCCATGGAGCTAAAACCAACATCGGAGAGAATGATCGGAGAGTCATGTCTATATATCGTTACCCTCAATTCATGTGCTTTCTCAATATTAATCAATATGCGTAACATGGCTTATACAAGACACTCTCAATCAGATCGGGAATAGGATAGTGCCTGGTCGAGATCGTCGGTGCGTTGTACAGTCACCATAGCTCAGTGGATCTATCTACTAGTCACATGTGGGATACCCGCGCCTCGACGCCTCCAAGTTCAACCACAAGTGAACTATACTATGCAATTCACACCCGCACAAAGGTGTAATTCATCTCCTAGGCATATAGCGTTCACAACAAGTCATTCTGACTTTTACAATGCATGATTTCATGACAAAGATAAACAACATTCATTAACACATAGATTCCATCAAAAGAGCCACAATAGACTTAAGTCAAACACTGACATTTTCGGGTCCAGTACGTTGGCCCGATAGTACAAGGCTATTACATATAGTCACAAAGCACTTCCATTGTGCCAATTCAGGAATCGTCATTCTCAACTTCATGGAACATTCTCACAAGTCCTTCTTTTTATAAAACTTTTAGGAATTAACATGAAAGTTCACTTTAAATTAAGACTCTCCTAGTTAAGTTCCTCCAGGTGATATTTCCTCACGTTTCTCACAAAGGCCTTAAAAGAAGACTACATTGTATTAATTTCACAAATTCGTTTCTTTTTCTCCCTAAGCCCTAAAAATACTCTAACTTATTATGAGTTCTCTTCCTAACCTATTTTTCCTTCTCAAGGCCGAAACCTCTCTCTAACTAAGTAGCCAAGATTTTGTTTTTACCATTCCTTCTTGGTTATGAAGTCTCTAATTTAATCTTATTTCTATTTAAATTTCCACTTTCCAATTCAACACAAATTTTTATCTTGGATACCCTTTTTATGGCCTATTGACCATGAGCTCTCTAGGGTCTCAAAATTTTTAACTCCCATAAAGAATTTCAAGCAATAAATTTATATCAACCATCAAGAATTTCGTTTTCCACCAAAATCATAAATATCACCAAGTCACAAAATCATATAGGGCAAAAATGACAACAAAATCACCAAGAGTCAAACACAAATCAAGTAAAGAATCCTCACATGGATTCCCCACTCTCAACATAACAAATGTCTCTCACCACCATGGAAGGATGAAAAGAGAAATCTTCTTCTTACCTTAGAAGATATCCAACCTCTTCTTGAAGAACTTTTTGAAGCAAATCGCCACTTCCAAGAGCCTCTTAAAAATGAAAATGATATAGCCAAGAATCAACATTTTAAGCTTGGAAAAGAATAACTATAGATGAAAGTCAAGGTCTTGGAAGGAAGAAAAGAAAGAAGGATGAAAAAGGTGAAATCTTTACCTTAGAAATCTTCAAACCTTAACTTGAAGGATGCTTGAAAATGATGAATAAACCAAGATCTCCTTACCAAAATGCCTTAGGATGGTGGTCTAGATTCAAAGATGTAGATAGTTGAGATTTAAGAAATGAATGGATGGTTGAGGGGAGGGTGGCCATGAGGTGAAGGAGAGAAAATGGAAGAAGAAAAATGAGAGAAAATGAGAGAAGAAAATGTATAGCTTTTGGTGATGAGAGAGAAAGTGATAGAAAGTTATGAATTGGAGAAGTTGAAAAGAAACTTACCCAAGAAGCCTTTCTCTCTCTCTATGGTCGTGCACTAGTTGGGAGAAAGGAGCCAAGCTTATCATGCAAGCTTCTCCCAAAGCTTCCTCAAGAAGCTTCTCCTTTTACCCAAAAAGTCAAATATGATGTCATTGGGTGATGTCACTTGGATGATATCATAAAAGTAACTATATGGAAATAATCTATTAGATTTTATTACAAACTATTATCTAATGGATAAAAGTCACAGTTAACAAAGCTGGTATCTTTTATTCGATGGATAATAGAGTGTACCTAGATTTTATCGGTATGATAAAATCTCAAAAAATAAAAACTTTGTAAACTGTGTTCGGCCTCGAGTTTAGTAATATCCCCCAATACGCTTCCACAGTCCAAAGCTTTCCAGCCATAGAAAAATATTTTATTCTTCCAACCCTGCCCGATGTACATGCAAATCGAGAAATATAATAAAATAATCAAAGTTACCCAATTAATTCACAAAAATACACAAAAATCATAAATATTATAACAAACATATATAACAGAAAACAAAGAATTTCCGAGGTGTTACATATAAAATTCTGGAAAATCAAATGAATTAGTTTGGCATTTTAATAACACTAAGATAGTGTTCAAAGACCAAACTAAACGGACAAGTAGCTCAAAAAATCATGAGAATATGAGTAAATGTCAAATAGTGAATGAAGATTAAAATGAGAGGGTGGAAACAGATTAAAATGATTACCTGAAAGCTTCTTAAATTCAATTCCATAGGTTTAACTTAACCCAGGGATGAATAGTAAATTTTAGTGACTGACGAAGGTGTATAAAAAAAGATAATGAATCAAGAAACTGAGAATAGGATGAAATCCTAAAATTTTCTATGGGGCCTATGAAGGTTAGAAATTTTATTTCTGATAGACTAAAGTATTCTTAGTAGATAAAAGCTTAACAATTGAATTTCCTTTTTGGAAAGTTTTCTCGTGTCTCCACTATTTCATTCTGAAGCCTTCTCACCTGATGTTAGATATTTTGAGACTTTTCCTTTCTCCTTTTCCACTCATTCTCGTTTCCTCTTCTCATTCTTCACTTTCTCACTTTTCACTCACACTCACTCTCTATTCTCTCAATCTCACGCTTAGCAGAAGAGAAAAAAAAAGAACAAGGAAAGAACAAGAAAATGAGAAAGAGGAAGCAACCAAGAAAGGAGAAAGGGAAAAAGGAAAGAAGAAAGTGGCAAGTTGAGGTAAGGGGTTTTCTTTACCTTTTCTATTCATCTTTTGTTTTCTAAAGATCTGGAAACTGATGATTTGAATGATGACTTTGAAATGGAAAGATGAAATGATGAATATGAATTTGATTATGATATGAGAACTTGATTTCTTGTTTAGATTTATGATGAAACTTGAGATTTGAAAAATGGGTTTGATACCCATATTGAGATTGGCCATTTTATGAGTATTTGAAAACATATAATTGTATGTGCTAAGTTGATGATTTCTTCTTGTTTTCTTGCTTATTTGAAAGTATGCATATACATTGATAGAAGGAGACTTGATTAAAATGAGGAAAATGGAGAAAACAACAAGAAAACGATGCAGAAATCTGATTTTACATCTTGTTATTTGAATAACAGGCTTGTTATTCAAATAACAAGCATTAGGAATGATAGAATATTGGTGTGTTATTTGAATAAGGAGAGACTTATTTGAATAACAAGTTATAGAGAGCACAAAAATATAGGTTGTTATTCGAATAACATCATATGTTATTTGTTATTCAAATAACAAAGTCCTATTTTTAGATTTTGAACTTTTTAAGAGTTCTAAATGATGCATTTTCAAATGTTTTCACTATGATTAGTGATTTTAATTATGAATGGACACTTTGAGTCAAGATTATGCATTGAGAAAATTTCGAAACTCAAAATTATAAAATGATATGATGGATGACTATCTTGCATGCTTGATTGGATATGGATGCATAATGTTATGAGATGAGATGATGTGATGAAATGTTTTATTACATGCAAGATCAGATTGATGATTGATTTTTATGAGTAATCCATTATCTAGGATATCCTTGATCCTAGGGTGATACTTAGAAAAGGTGGTTAAGGAGGAATATTCCCTTACCACCTAAGTGATTGAGGTTGAGGATAAATAATTTTCTCTTTCTTTACCTGATTTTTTCCTAGATGAAATGTAGTTGAAGACGGATAATTCCCTCTCTACTTGAGACATTCCTCGATTATAGATAGTGTGATGAAGGAAGATACCCTCCCTATCTAAGTAGTTGAGGGGATAGTGTGATGAAGGAAGATACCCTCCCTATCAAAGTAGTTGAGGACAAATAATTCATTCTCTACCCATAACTCTGGAATAAGGATGAATATTCCCTCATAAGTTATGTTCCCTTTCTACTCGCAACTCTGTATGAGAACAAATAATTCCCTCATTTGTTGTGGATTAATTTGGGTTACGCTGACTTCGGAGTAGCTCTGTGTGACAAATAGATCGTCATAAATAGGTTGATGTGCACTAACCTAAAAGCAAACTACTACCAAGTGAATGGTATTATGAGACTAGTACACCCTCCATGCAATGATTTGAGATGGCACATGTGTCCTGATGATTTGAAATATGAACTTTAAGAATGAGATTTTCTTGATATGATTTTCATAATTGATAATATAAATGTGTTTTCATATGAAAATTGATGAAATGAGTTATGACTTGATGACTCAAGAATTGATTATTTGGATCATGATTTGAAACTTGATGATTTGATGACTTGAGATTTGATAAAATGATTTACAATTTGATGACTCGAGATTTGATGATATGAATCAAGATTCAATTTCATGAGATTTGATGAAATGAACTATGATTTGAGATATGAATTTTGATAAGTGAAACTCCTTGACATGAATTCGAGATTTTGATAAGATTTGATGACTGATTTAATCATTCAAATGATTTTGATAAAGGATATAAAGTGAACCTCTGTTTTAAGAAGAGGAAGGACTTAATTTGACTTTAGCCACCTTCCTACGGATTATACATTAATGATTTGAAATGATTTTTTCCTTAAACAACTGGGATTATTGTGATGACACAATTTTTTTATATAAACTACTGAGAATTTCACAATTCTCACCAAGTTACTTATATGATTTTCTATGATAATTCCAAGTGAGATCGAGGTAGCCAAGCAAGATGGAGCTTCGGCATGAAGAACTAGTTATACCGATTTTGGTGCCATGAGGCAATCTATGTATATAATGTACAATGATGTACAGTTTGTATAAACTTCATTTCTTGATATATGTATATTATGTTTCTGCAAAAGGCTCATATTTTGATATTCATTAAAATTATGTATTTGAAAAATTGATGATATTCGTAAGTAATGTACCAATTCTAATTACTAATATGTAAATTGGATATGTCATTAGTACGAGTATTTGGAGATGTTACACGGACCATTTCTCCCTCTAATATGGTGCCTTCATGCCATTATTAGTTTGTGAGGCCTTCATTCAATTGTTTACAAAGTGTTTCACCTCCAAAAATAGTAAAAAAGAGTGGCTCTACATACACTTCCTCCATGTTTGAATGTGGAGATAACTACTATGATCTTCTATTCCTATTTTTTTTAGGAGCCTCATCCTTATCTTAACTAACCAACTGCAGCCCTTGCTCAAGACTTGGTCAAAATATGTTTTTCCTCAATTTTATGGACTGTAACTAGTGGAAATGAGCCAACCTTGCACTAGGCTACTCTCCTCTTCCTTTTGCACAAGCTTAGTAAGTTAGTTGCATATGATTCTGGATCGTTGGCCCAACTTGAAACTTTCTAGGTGCCAACAACTTGTATAGACTTTGTTCACACAAATTGTTCATAGATTCCTATATAAGTCATTAGATAACACCTTAGTCTTATAATTTTTTGTGAATGATCTATATGAATCAATCTCAGAGTTTGTATAGGGGTCATGTGATTAAAATCTATGTAAATATATTTTTTTTGGGCAACAAAAGAAAATAAAGTTAACTTCTTACAAAGAAGACCCCCAAAGTCTGCAAGTAGCAAAGTACCCAACCCAAAAGAATGAGATATGATAATTACAAGGCTTCCATCAAAAGAAGAATCAATCTTGGCTAAGAGATATAAACACCCATTTCCCTCATGCAAAGCATGAAGTATGAACTAGGTACAAATCCCAGCTCATCTTCAGCAAAAGTCTTTAATGATAATACAAAAAATAAGGAAGATAAGAAGGAGTGGGCGCTGGTAATGAGTCTCAATGAATCCAAGGAGTTACATTCATAATTAAGTAATAACAGTGTGAAACCCATTATCCAAGTGAGTTGGAGCACATGTCTAATGGCTTAGAGTTCAGCAACCAAACTAGTAGAAACAAATGTGTAAGTATGATTACTCTATAACCTGATCCCCATTTCAAATTCTTTTAAAATAGGGAAAAAATAGTAATTAAAGACTTAGGGGGCTTTTGGTTCAGGGGTTAGTTTTTCATTCTTGGGAATAGGATGCTTGAGAATGATATTTCAAGGAATGGTATTCCTGGGATTCTATCAAACTTATGTTTCATTGACTTTGATCATTCCTAGGAATGTTATAAACTATTCTCATGAATCTTATATTCCTATGTTTGGTTTCAGATAATTTTGTTAGGAATATGTGATAATATTCCAAAAATATCCCACTTTGCATGTTTATCATAGTGAGAGGAAAATTCTCCATTACATATCAGAATTAGATCCATAAAGCTAACAAAAGGAAAACCTTATGATGTGAGAATTTCATTTTGCCAAATAGAACAAATAATTTCCAAACGTCATCTACAAAATTTGAAATTTGATATGCGCAAACACAGAAATCAATAAAAAAAACCCTATCTTCATTTGTTCTCCACCAACCCCATCTTGTGCAGTATTGGGGACCTAGCAAAAATTATGATTCGCTGAGCATGAGAGGGTGGGTGGCTGGGTGGGGTGAACATGTCCCAGAAATCGAGACAATGCAACACCATTGATGGAAACGTGATGGAGTGTACATCGTCTTGAACCTCAGTCATATGATGAACACCCATCATCTTGAATCCTAACGGCATGTTGGCCATTTCCTTTGTGGTGCTCTAGCTGTACAGCAACGACGAACACGTTGTGGCCTCTGAAGCCTATACGACGGGGTTTAGAAAAAGGAGATGGGGTGAGTTTCTGAAATGTGGGTTTGATATTGCAAAATTACAGATGAACCTGAACTTAAACTTGAATCCAAATCAATTATGAGGTGGGCCTTGATGGACTCCATCGATGGGGAAGACGGTTGAAGAAGATGAAGAAAGATGGTTGAGGAAGATGAAGTTTAAGAAAAAAATTTGGGTGGGAATATTTTTTTACATCTTATATCAAACATGAGAATGTTTCTTTCCAACCTTAACACTATGTTTAGATGATAGGTAATAAAGGGAATGAAAAGGAAATGAGGGGAAGGGAATTAACTTCCCTTATTTGGGAGTTTAAAATACATAGAAATTAAACGGAACACATAAGAAACCATTTCTCCTCTATTCTCTTCAAATGTCTAACTTTTGTTCCCCCCAAAATTGAAGTGAAATGAGGAAAATACATGGGTAATGAAGTTCTATTTCGTTCTGTTAATGAAACTTCTAAACAAAGAGAATGATAACTATGTTCCATTTTTTCCCTTTCTTATTTGGTGCATCCTCATCTATTCCATTTCGTTTCATTAATAAAAAAACATCTAAATACAGTATAAGATTTTGGAGAATGCAAAATAACTCATGAATCGAACGCCACTTAACGTAACAAGGAAGTTGACACCTAACACTTTTTTTCATTTTAGTTTAATGTGCTTAATTTTTCTTTGAATTTTCTTATTATTGAATGAAAGTTGAATTAAAAAAGAAAACAGTAGTTAAAGTGAAAGGGACGTTAACATATAACCCTTTTTCACATTAATTTAATGTGCTTCATTTTTCTTCGAATTTACTAATTACTTCAAGTCATCATAAAAATTCTTTTCCTCCTTTTAGCAACAGATATCATTTATTGAATGGAAACTTAAAATTGATAAATTATATAAATTCAGAGCATTAAACACGTATAAATATCATCCAAGTCAAAAGAAAAAAAACGTATAAATATCATAATTTAAGTAACATTAAACTTTGTTCAACCATCAATTCTCATTATAACTAGTTTGAGTTGAGAAGTTTTATTATAAGATTTTTTTAAATTACCATTATTATGTTCAATTAAATTTTTTTTTTCTTTTGTAGTTCTAAAAGGGCTGGCATGGGTTAGACGGGTGACAAGGAATAAGGGGACTTCTTCTTTAAGAGGTAAATAACAACTTTAATCCTATATATATCGATCACATCAATTTAGTTCTTTAAAACAAGCTAACATTAATATTTAGTTTCTGAACAATAAAAAGTGATATTAATTTAATTCTTGAAAGAAAGTTGATATTTTTTTAGTCCTTCAATCATAGAAAATAATAATTTAATTTTTCAATTATAAAAAGTGATATTAATTTAATCCATCAATAATAGAAAGTGACATCAATTTAATTTGCCAATCAAATGTCTCATTAAAAGTGTTCTCAAGGTCCGTAACAAAAGTACAATTTTAATGTCACTTGTATCACTTGTATTTTTGGTGGTCTAAAATTATTGTTTACTCAAATTAATTTATTAAAAAATATATTTCTATTTAGGGAACGGTTTTAAAATATAAAAATGTTTTTATACAAAGTGTAAGTTTTTTTTTTGTTATATTATCATATAATTACATGTTATTATATTATTAAAATAAAGGAGCATTTATTGTCACTCCTATTTGTGTATTATTATTTCTCTTCAACTAACTTTTTTATTATCATTTTTCTAAAATATTCTTTATTAAATATATAGTTGAATCTAATGCATTCACTATCTAATAAAAGGCATTTTAGAAAAATAGTAAAAAAAAAATTAATTAGAAAGAATTGAAAATTGATAAATAAAAGTAGTACACTCTCTTAAAAGAAACATTTATTGATTATAATAAATGTCTTAATTGCTTAAACTCTTTTAATTATATAGTAATATAAACGATTCAAGGATAGTGTAAAAAATTTATAATGATAACGTGTGTATTAAAATTAAACTAATATAAGGGGAATTAGAAATCTATTCTCTATCACATTTTTTTTAATATGTTTTTTTTTATTGAGTCACATTATATATTAAAATAACATTCAAATTTAATTAGCATATAATTAAGTTTGATTGACATTTAGTCAAGTTTAAATATTATTTAGTATATAATATGACTCAATAAAAGAAATTATGTTAAAAAATATGATAGATAATATGTTCATAACAATTTTCAACTAATATATACACGTAAAAAAAAAACTAAAATAAAAAAATATGAAAAACAACTCACTTTATAGACATGGCTCAAGCTAGGCCTGTATATCGAGTTCTTTTACCTGGAGCAACAACTAAAAAGCAACAACTAATGAAGGGCAAACCCAAATCTATCTCAAAGGGCTGGTACAAGCTCAAGCTCAAAGTTGATGGCGCAGTGAAGGGATATCCATGACCCATTAAGGCATCAGAGGGGACAAGCAGAAATGGATTCTCTTACTACTTTGAATTTGATCAATGGGCAATGCTATGATGATGATTGCAGAGTTACGCAGTGCTTTTGTCTCTGGTTTTGTAGGCTTTGGTGTTCCTCCAACGTTTGTTTGTATTCTAGCTCTCTTCGGTGAACTCCATAACACTGTCTTCAACCTTATTTCTAATTTAATTTAAGCACTGTTTGATAAAGTTAAAATAAAGGGGACTAATGCCACCTGAGTTTATAGAAGTAGTGAGAACAAATTGTTTCTACGGTATCATCATGCAAAGTAGCCTAAATGGGTTCAAGTGGGTCCTCCAATACCAATGCCCTCGGTGAGTGGAGCAAGTGAGTCACTGAAATTGGAAGCTGCAATGCCAAGCAAAGCAAAAACCCTCTATCCCCCACCAAACCCCAAAGGAAAGAGCAGCAACCGAAGAAAAAAAAGTGGCATCCAACCAACCAATTACGTCATCATCATCTTCCCTATTCATTTTCATGCTTCATCTATCAATTTTCACCTACTACCACAACAAGCTCCTTAACCACATCTCCATTTCCTTGCAACACACTTCATTGTACCTCAAGTTTCTCCCTCTCTCTCTCTCTCACTCACTTTTCTTTCCATGCTTGTGCCTGAATTCATGGATTGATGTGACCGTCTTGAACCTACAAGATCATCCGGAATACATTTAGAACCAGGTTTTCCAACGCTCTTAAACTACTCATTCTACTAGGTGAGAAAAATCTGTTCAAGTTCTGTTTAACCCTTTAATTATTTCCTCTCTTTCCAACTTTCCACTTCAAATCAAGTCAGTGTTTTGATCGCTTCATATTATCCAAAAAGGTAGCAGGAAATTGGATAAATACCCTCAATGTATGATCATTGATCAACTAAATATCTCTACCAACTCTGCTTCTGTTAGATTTCCTTATTCTTGTGACCGTCTGGCAAGTTATAAAACAAAGTTTCAAGCCGTAACAACAGGTTAGAATGGATTCATTCAATCAGAGCCATCAAACTACCAGCTTCAGATACAATCCAAATTCAAACACGACGAACCGTGCAGATGATGATGCTGAGTTCTCAGGGATTCTTGATATATATGTTCATCATGCTAGGAATATTCATAACATATGCATCTATGATAATCAGGATGTGTATGCTAAATTCTCTCTTACTTACAACCCAGATGAGACTCTCTCTACCAGAATCATCAATGGAGGTGGAAAAAACCCAATATTCAATGAAAACTTGAGGATGAAGATTACCCAGATGGATGCTGTCCTGAAATGTGAAATTTGGATGTTTAGCAGGTCAAGAAATCACTTGGAAGACCAGCTTTTGGGATTTGCTTTGGTCCCAATTTCGCAAGTTGTTGGCAAAGGAAAGGTGACTGAAGATTACAGCCTTTCCTCCACTGATCTTTTCCATTCTCCTGCTGGAACTGTCCAATTAACTCTCTCTTTGAACACATCTTTTCCAATCAATTCCTCTGTGAATTCAATATCACAATCAGCTACTAATTCATCCATATCTTCAGAAGTTGTTTTGCTTGATCGAAAAATCTCAGAAGTTATGTTAGACCCGGTTGAGTATTCTAGAATTGAATTTCCTGATATCAGTGTGGTGAAGGAGAACCAGAAAATGGTTTCTGAGTTCTTCAATTTGGAAGCTCGTGGTTCGGCTTCAAGGCCCAACTCAGTAGGACTACTACCATTTCTTCGCCTTGGTGCATCTCCTCAAGTTGATGATTATGAAATGACTGTGAATTCACCAGATGAGAATCATGAGTCCATTTCTCCAAATGAGAGCATTCAGAATTCTGGGTTCCCAACCTCTACTACTACAAGCTTAAGTGATGATAGAAACTCAGCAGATTCAGTTGAGAAAAAGAGTAATTTGGGGGGTGACTCATCAAATTCTTTCAATGTGTCAATCATAGTTGAAGGCAGTCAGAATTCTGGTGCTAGTCCAGATACCCCAACTTCGAAGAAAGAAAGTGATGCCAGAGATGACAAGGAGTCAAAGTTCTCAAGCAAGGAAAAAGAGATCAATAGTGGTAGGAATATAGAAGCTGCAAAATTTGGTCCAGTTTTCTCTGCTCCACTAGGGAACATCAATATGGAGGCTGAGCAATCTGCTATGCAGCAGCAAATAGTGGACATGTATATGAGAAGCATGCAACAGTTCACTGAGTCTTTGGCAAAAATGAAGCTCCCAATGGACCTTGACAAACCTGACAGTGAAGATCGCGGTGATGTGATCCAAAATCATAACAACAGCGAATTAGAAATTGATAAGAAGAAAAAGGATGGATCACGTGTGTTTTATGGTAGTCGAGCATTCTTCTAGTTACCTCTTGATGTAGCAGCCATGGCAATAGTTTTCTTATAGCAAGACATGAGAGTTTTATTTATTGTAACATCCAGTACCTGAGTTTCCTTAGTCATGTTTATGACAGATTTTAACTAATTCTGTGTTGTTTAGTCTCCCTTTTTGTAGATGGAAACAATCTTCTATTTTAGATGTGCCTTCATTGTTCAACTTCATGATTATGTGTACCCCCAAAAAAACACCTTCATGACCATATGTATACGGTCCTGTCTAAGTGTGATGTAATCATGGGAATGCTTTTGTCAATTTCCTATGCCATTGAAATCAAGGAGCATTTTGAGATGTGTTTATGTACTACGTAGTAAAAATTGTAAATTCATTCTGTGCGTTGTTATGATAGCAATAGTCACAATCGTTGTGCTGAATTAAATTGCAAGAAATTGTCTGTCGTTAAACTGTAATGAAGGTTTAGAGTTGAAACGGTATTCATCATTTTGCTACAAGCATGATTAACGGGGATATAGAGTGTATTTGAAGGCTTTGATATGTTTTGGAAATCTGCTTTCTATAATAAGGTTGGCAATACCAAGCACAAAGTGACTTTGATGAAGCCAGACTGCAGAGTTTTTCTAGAAAGCAGATGAATGGTTTTAATAAAACTACATTAGCATGCTGGCTCATCAAATAATCTGTTCAACCTGTCTCAATCTCTTTATGTTTGAGATTGGTATCACCATCCTCAAGTCATATATATAGCTACAAAAATCTTACCTGCTTTTTGAAAGTTTTTTTTGGATGCATTTGACAACACTGGGAAGGTTTTGATGCTTTGTTTTGTAATGATTGGTATACCTTGTTAGAGAAAACCTTCTTGTAACGCTTCACCAATCTAATATTGGCATCTCTTATTAATTCTTTTTCAGTCAATTCTAGAATTAAATAAATTTGTCTTTTGAAGTATTATTTTATCTACACAAGTCTTAAATATGTGATTTGTTTTACTTTTGGGAAGAAAGAGGTCCCATGTCATGATCAAAGGTTGAGAAATCAGAGCCGAAATTTGTTGATTACATTGTAGTTCTGGTGGGTGGTGGGACAGCTTTACACCAATTTTGTCAACACAATGTGCAGCACATTCTGAAAGGAGTGAAAGAAATGTACTTAATTAAAGGAGGAAAAGGAAACCGAATATGAGGAATCCTAAGAGCCACGTCCATATTGTTTAGTTAGGTAAATATTTATTTATTTATTTTTGGTAGAACAAAGTTTAGGATGAGGAAAGTTTGTGCAAAACATTTTTATCAGCGTTATTCGATGTTACCGGTTAAGCCAACTCTCGTTAACTAGAGAAATGTTATTTATGCAATCACAATCCATCACAATTGTAATTACAAAGTGTGGCCCAATTGAAGTACATGTGGGTAGACTTTATCTATAATGCATGGGTTTGAATTTTACTAAAAGTACTAGTAATTAGGGCCACACCTTAGCATTCTTGGGTAGGTATTAGTCTTGCAGCCAAAGGATATGGAGCACCTCGTGAGGGGAAAAAAATATCGGTTGCAATTGTTCATATATATGACTTAAAATCTAAATTTTAATAGAAAAATAATCAATGAAATTTTTGAATGAGTATTATTAATCAAATCCAGCCACATCATCAATTATATATAATCTTTGTTGAGATAATTATGTATTTTATGTTAGAATCAACTTAGCTAAAGATATTTATTTCTGCAGTTTAAAAGGAAGTCTAAATCTAGTAGGAAGAAATATAGGGTAGGCTAAAATTCAAGTAGCTTAGTATCTTGGATGAGTTAACAAGCTTCTAACTCAATTAAACATCAGTCTGATATTTAAGGAATAATGATCATTTTACCTTAAATAATATTCATATCTATTTTAACATCACATAAAAATTGATTAGTGAAGTATAAATTATTAGTTAATAAATATGTGCAAATATATAGTCATTTTAATCTAATTCCGTTAATCAACTTATATACGTTATAAACTATTTTTTTGTTCTTTATTAATTAACTATTTATATACTCATTAATTAATTTTTATGTTATTAATCACGAATTTATACTTCATTAATAAATTTTATGTGGTATAAAAAGTAATGTTGTTAAAAATAGATAAGATTATCGAAATTGATATTTAATACTTATGTGTGATGTTGACTTTGAAAGTTCTATTCTTTATATTAAAACCAAAAAAAAAACTTGAATAAAATTCATTTATGAAATCAATAATTCCTAAAGTAATTTAGTGTTATTTAAGTTATAACTTCAAGAGATATTATATTCATGTGAATGTGTTCTAATTGCAAACTGAGATACTTTGTTTGGTTTGGATGATCTTTTACTCATTAGAATTGCTTGATTTGAATTTGAATTTAAGAATTTTTTTGATAGGAAATTTATAATTTCACTTTAAATATTTACTAAAGTTTGCTGTTTGTCTTAGCCTAAAAATATGGAGGATTTTTCCTTCACCTTAATTTTTTTTTAATAAATGACATGTTCCTTTCTTGTAAGAACAATTATACCCAATTAGACTTGGGTATGGCCCATAACAACTTTATGGAGTTGTTTTTGTTGACTATAATAATTTTGTTTCAAACATTTTGTTGTGTTAATTGATTACACCTTTCACATGATATGTGGGTCCAACACTAAGTGGGTCTCATGCTATAAAGTAAAAGAAAAAATGAATAAATGTGTATGTTTTTTTTTTTTTTTTTATGTTTGGCACGTGACAACACCTTTAGGTAGTAGAGAGGGATTTCAAAAATTTTAGAATCTCATTATTTCTTCTTCCCTAGAGAGCAGCCCTCGTGAGGGAGAAATGGAGAAAGTTTTGTGAGCTGATGTTGTGTGTTCAGGTGAGGTGGTTATTTATGGTCCGATTTAGATGATTTTTTAGTATGTTGTTCTTCGCACTGTGGGCTTCTACTTTTATGGTCAGAATTTTATTTTTCTATCTCTACTTGTTGTGCTATTTGTAACCCTTTGTGGGTTTTGATCTTTGTTACTTTGTTGATTTTAACTTTGTTGGTAGTGAGTAGAGGCTGTTGTGATATTATTGTTTATTGGGAGACACTTTGTTGTACTCATTGATTTGTTATAGTGGAGATTTTTTTAGACTAGATCCTAGGGTTTTTACCACTCACATTGAGGGGGTTTTTCCAGGTTAAAATTGTGTGTGTTCTCTTTGTCTATTTATTTTTATGTGTTCTTGGATGTATCTTTTGATGTATATTTTGGTTGACTGTATATTTTGCTCCTCATAGGTTCTTTCAAGCGGGAAAGGTTTTATTGCTTATTTGTGTGTTATTGCTTCCACTATGTACACACACTCCTTTCTTTCCCAATAACTAGTATAAGAGATATTTACTTGTTTGTTTGCTTGATTGAATGATGGAGCCTAATTACAGTTGAATGATTAATTTGAATGACACAAATTACCATAAGTAGAAAAGAAAGATGAAAGATTTATTATTTGTGAAAACTGTAACATCCTAACCCTAGCACAGTAGTATATTTGCAATATACCAAAATAAAGAGAGTTAAGTATGTCACTTTCTAATCTAAAAACATTAAACTAGATTCATAATAACCTTACATGTTATTATAAAGAGCCAAGAGGGAAAGAAAAGATTATATATATACAACCTCAACCGCAACAGGACATTATTGTAATACATAAACTTTATACAAACCAAAACAAATATAAATAATTCATAAGCCTTGTCTCTAAAAGCAAAAGAACTACACTAGTCTTTCTACTTCGTCTTCTTTTCCTTTGAAGGACTACAACCTAGATTTATCATAGATACATTAGCAAATGGGGTAAGAATTCGCAATTCTCAGAAATCAGTTTTGTAAAACATGGCATCATGATACCTCTAACTGCTTCAGGGAAAACTCAAGTTATTAAACAATAATTAATAACATCTAGAAAGGTGGCCAAAATCCAAAAATGTTCCTTTCTCTTCCCGAGGCAGATAGTTCATTCATTTACGAAACATGATATAATTATCACATAATTATCCATTCACAATGAATAAATAATCCATTTACATTAGAATATGTTTGCAACAGGTATATGAGCCACTACTCATGACTAAAGGAACCTTTACATACTCACTTTATGTATTATTCCCATGCAAACCATAATCCAAACCCACATCTCATTCCATAAAGGAAAGACAACTGCTCATACAATTGTCATCGAAAGGCAAATGGTTATGTTATGTTGTATGATTATGCCTAAAGTAAGACCTAAGAGTACGCTTGTGAAATGCTTGTGCAGATTTTTGGTTTAGAAAACCATGATACTTGCTCATTCCTAAGAACCGCATTCCTTTGTATCTTTATAGGTAGTAAGGCTACGACCACTTAACACTACCTGGTAATCGGTGGATTCCTTCCCCTCACAATAGTAAGAGTACTATTACCACCCCATATACCTGTAACCTTAACCATAATAACATTGCCTGCTACAAGAATTTAGCATCTCATATCCCATTCTCTGGCCAAATGGTTGTGCACACCATATAAGATCACAATACATAGGAATATCAAGTTTAAAAACATGCAAAGTTATTTTCAAATCACATTTGAACACCACAACGGATACTCTCCTACATGAGTTTATATCTCATGTTCAAACATGAAGGATACTCTCATACACGAGTTTATATTCAACATTCATAAATAAAGGATACTCTCCTACATGAGTTTATATCCTTCACTCAAACACGAGTCCATCCTCCTTCATGAGGTTACTACTCATTATTATAGGAATATTTGTAACACCCCTCGATCTAGTAATCATGACACAATCGTCATTATATCACGGTCACTAAATTTTTGACGTGCTACAACTTAAATAACAGGTTTTAAAAATTTAATCATTGTGCAAAAAAAGAAAATATGAGCCACGAATGAAATATGTTTATTACATAGCTCCCAAAATTATAATCATTGAACGAAAAACATTTATATATATATATATATAATGAACACAATGTACTATTAACATAAAAACGTAGCACTTACATACCCAAATAACAAAAGATATGTACCAAAGCACTAAAGGGTAAGTAGCAACCCTGGGATAGGTACTACCTGTGGACACAACCATTACCCCTATACACAAAGAAACGTTCGATGTCCCGGTCGACACGCCAGGCACCAATGCCCCCATGAAGCTGCACCCGCATGTAACGAAGGGAATCTCGTGTCAACGCCATCACAGGAATTAGAAAGTCAACTCAACCAAAACCAGCCAATTCAACTGTGTCCCCTTCACAGCCTTTATCGAACATAAAATAAAATGGGACAATACAACAAAGAGGTGAGATATCACCAGAAAGCATATCCCACAATAATATAAATATTAACAGCATTATAACAATAGATATCCACCATAGATATATTAATCATAATTATGCCACCACAATATGCATATTGACCATGCCATGACAATATGTATAATGACTATGCATATGCACAATGCGTATGCTGATCATCTTTGTGCACAATGTACCCATTTCTTACTCCATAGAACTAGACTCAAAATTCAGAGATGAACGTCCTAGAAGATCTGTCCCCCCTCAAAAGACAGTCTATGTCAGGCCACGAAAAGTAATAGTGTTTGTCGGGTCCTCGTCGTGCGTTACAACGGATCACCACGACCATGGGTATACAATGTGACAAACAGGTCACTAAGTGGATCACCACACATAGAAGCCCCCTGAGATTCATCATGGATCGCACTGTCTTGTAAGTTCTCGTTCACTCTTTAGGCATAAAAAGCTACAACAGTCATAAACTGTATAATGCTCATCATGTTGGACTTTCTCAATGCATGCCTCAATGCACGTGGATTCAATGCATACATATCTATACGTATATAGATTCACAATAATACCATAACTCATCCAAAATCACATGGCATATCAAGCCCCATCATTTATCAATAATTCTTGATCCCATTCATGGACCCACAATAATATATTATCCGATTTTTAATTGTGAAAACATACCTTTAAGGTTTATTATGAAAACATACCGATGTTTGGTTTTAACTCCATGGAGTAGATGTCAGTCCATTGTGCATTCACATAGTCATTGAACATTTTATTGGGATACATTTATACTGTGAAATTATCTGCTGTTATACTGTGGAATTACCTGTTGATATATTATTGAAATACCGGCAGAGAAATCTTATGATTGTAATTTGCTACTTCTGTACTCTATGACTTTATTGATATTGCTGTTTCTTACTGTCATGCTGGTATTGATGTAGAGAATCTCACTTCTTTGTATTGTTATTCTGTCTGTTTTCTATTTTATGTGTTCTTGTTGATAAAGACTAAGAGAAGAAGAAGAAGTTCTGTAATTTTTTGTTGTTTTTGTTTTTGGATAATTGCTAGAAGGGATTATGTTAGTTTTGTTAAAGTTCAATTCCACGAAGCTGCGGACGCATGGCGTATTGACTGAGACATTGAACAGATTAGATAGGTAAGAGACATGACTTTGCCTATTCGTAGGACTCGTGATGGGGCTCCTTTCTTTTCTCTAGACGTCACAGTGCGTCTGAAGTTCTTTATGCCTATTAGGGAGTTATGGGGTGATTTGCATTACACCCCGAGGGAGGACCCGGACCCTGTGGTGTCATCTGATAGAACACCTGTCCGCAAACTTTTGCCTCGACTGAGGGATCTGACTGGGGAGGAGTCCGAAGAGGAAGACCCAACGGAGGATTCAGAGGAGGATCCAATGAAGGGTCCAAGGGGAGACCCTACTTCTTAGGTATATAGACTTGGGCTAGTTATATTTTGTTAAACAGTTGTTTATGTCCTTTGTGTATAAACTTTGTAAATTTTGGGTGGACTGTGATCTATGCCACTGATGTATATATTCTTTTTAGTGTGTAATATTTAGGAAGTTATATTGTATTATTTATGTTTTGTTTAAGTTTATGCTTTGAAAAGAAAATTTGAAATTCGTATTTTCCAATATTAAACCTTTTTTTGTGTTTTGTTAAGTTTTTGATGTTTTGATGTATAAATGTGACACCCTAGGGAGGGTATTACATTAGTTGGTATCAGAGCCTAAGTTTGAGTCTTTTGGGGTTTGTGGTTTGTGGTTTGATCTGTCTTGCTTGAGTTGTGTGATTCTTTGTGTTTGGTTTTCGAAAGGAGATAAAATTGTTTGAAATGACTTCACCTAACTTTCCTTGTGTATTGTTTAGTTTAACTTTAGAGGAATATGATGGCATGAGGTGGAGCTGTACATGTGAACTCTGAACGAGATAGCGAGAGTATAGTCGCAGTAGCTGAGGTGATGCAAAGGATGGTGGAGGTTATAATGCAATAGAATTAAAGAGCTACCCAACAACAAGAAGCTACCTCTAAAACTCAGAATCTATTGGAGTTTCGCCATAACAATCCACCACAATTCAAAGGAAAATTCGATCTGGAGAAAGCAAGCCTTTGGATCAAAGAGTTGGAGAAGATATTCAGAGGAATGAGATGTACTAATGCTCAGAAGGTAACCTATGCTACCTTTATGCTTGTTGGAGATGCTGAAGACTGGTGGGCAGGAGCCCATCGGTTGATGGAAGCTAAGGGAACAATGATCACTTGGGAAGCCTTCAAGAACAAATTCCTAGAGAAGTATTTTCCAGCTAATGCGAGGCATGCGAAGGAAATGGAGTTCCTAGGCTTGTAATAAGGAAGCATGTCAATTAGTGAGTATGCTTCTAAGTTTGAAAGCTTGTCAAAGTTCTCAAGGTATTTCCAACTACAGCCTGATGAGGAGTGGAAATGCCGCAAGTTCGAAGAAGGATTGAGACATGACTTGAAAAGAACGGTGTTGCCTTTGGGAATTGATTAGTTCCTAGCTCTTTTGGACAAGTGTCATAGGATTGAGGAATTGCATCAATCACGTGAAACAAGGAACCATAACTTTGGACCCTCTTGGTTCTAAAGAGGGAAGAATGGCGGTAGCAATCGTTTTCAGCAAAAGCCGTATTCGAGGCCACCGGGGAATCAAGCTCAGCAACAATCACATGGAGAAGGTTCTAGTAGCCACAAGTTTGGTCAAACCATGGCATCGTCGCCAAGATGCCTCAAGTGTGGAAAGGACCACTTGATGAGGGAATGCACAATCAATGGGATCCTCTATTCAAATATAAGAAGCCCAGACACATTGCGAAGGATTGCAATCAACCCAAGGTGGAGCTCACTTTAACAATGTATGTGTCGTAAGACCTCAGGCGGGAGGAAGGGTTTACACTATGAATGGAGCGGAGGCCTCCCAATCTGAAGATCTGATTAAGGGATATTGTGCCATAGGAGGTAATCTTTTAACTGTACTGTATGACTCAGGGGCGACCTATTCTTTTATTGCCTATGATTGTGTGCACCGATTAGGATTATATGTGTCTTCCTTACCTTTTGATTTGATTATTTCTACTCCCACTGCTAGACCCGTTGTTACTACTCAAGTTTGTTTGAACTGTCTTATTTTTGTCGAAGGTCAAATCTTTTCAGTTGATTTGATTTATTTACCTCTTTCTCAATTAGTCATTATTCTAGGAATGATTGGTTATCTTCTAACCATATCCTTCTTGACTGTTCCAATAAAACCTTAATATTTCCTGATTCTGAGATTTCTAGATTTATAATTACTAACCAAGTCAAAATTTTCTTGAGGAAAGGAGCTCAAGAATACATGCTTTTATCTTTCTTGGAGGTCAAAAATGAGACCAATGTGAATGCTATTCTTGTGGCCAATGAGTTTCCTGAAGTCTTTTCTGATGATATACTTAGGTTTCCATTGGAAAGAGAGGTAGAATTTTCTATCGATCTTGTGCCAGGATCTGGTCCTATATCCATGGCACCATATCGGATGTTGCCATCAGAATTAGTCAAACTCAAGAAGTAGTTGGAGGAACTATTGGAGAAAAAGTTTGTGAGACCTAGTGTTTCACCGTGAGGAGCTCCAGTGCTATTGGTTAAAAAGAAGGATGGAACTTCTTAATTTTGTATGGGCTATCATCAATTAAACAAGATTACAATCAAGAACAAGTACCCGCTTTTGAGGATAGATGATTTGATGGATCTGCTGAAGGGAGCTGCTATTTTCTCCAAGATTGATCTACATTCTAGCTATCATTAGTTTCGTGTGAAAGTAGAGGATGTACCTAAGACGGCTTTTCAAACCCGTTATGGGCATTATGAGTACCTTGTGATGCCGTTCGGAGTAACAAATGCTCTTGCTGTATTCATGGATAACATGAATCAGATCTTTCGTCCTTATCTGGATAGATTTGTTGTTATCTTTATTGATGACATTTTGGTCTATTCATGAAGTCAGGAGGAACATGTCGAACATCTCACTGTGGTTCTTCAGATTCTAAAGGAGAAGAAGTTATATGCTAAGCTATCTAAATGCGGGTTCTGGTTGGAGGAGGTTCAGTTTCTGGGTCATGTGATTTCAAAGGAAGGAATTGCAGTAGATTGATCAAAAGTGGAGGCAGTTCTTCAATGGGAAAGGCTAAAGACTGTAACAGAAATTCATAGCTTCATGGGTTTAGCTGGCTATTATCGAAGATTTATCGAAGGATTCTCTAAGATAGCAGGACCTCTCACTCAGCTTATAAGAAAGAATCAAACTTTCATATGGACTAATGTATGTGAAGAGAGTTTTTAAGAGTTGAAGAGACGATTGACTACTTTGTCAGTATTAATCCTACCCGATCCCAATGAACCTTTTGAAGTGTATTGTGATGCTTCATATCAGGGTCTAGGATGTGTCCTTATGTAGAATGGAAGACTGGTAGCGTATGCTTCAAGGCAATTGAAGGTACATGAGAAGAACTATCCTACGCATGACTTGAAGTTAGCTACTGTTGTGTTTGCGTTGAAGATCTGGAGGCATTTTCTTTATAGAGCAACAATTAACGTCTATAGTGACCACAAGAGTCTGAAATACCTATTTGATCAGAAGGAGCTGAATATGAGGCAAAGGTGATTGTTAGAGCTTTTGAAAGACTATGACTTCCAACTTCAATATCATCCTGGGAAGGCAAACGTCGTAGCGGATGCTTTGAGTCAGAATATACTTAATGTTTCTTTTATGATACTCAAAGAAAATGAGCTAATAGAATAGTTTAGGGATATGCAATTATTTGTGGAGTTGACATCGGGGAGAATGTGCTTAAACATGATCACTATTTCGAGTGGATTGATGGAAGAAATCCGAGAGAAGCAGGGAAGTGACCTACACTTACAAAATGAGAAGGAGCTGGGGAAGCAAGGTGCTGTATCTGAATTCATAGAAGGACCAGATGGAATCTTAAGATTCAGAGATAGAGTTTGTACACCGAGTGATTCCAAGCTCAGAAAGATGATTCTTGATGAAGCCCATAAGAGCAAGTTGAGCATGCACCCCAGAATTATAAAGATGTACCAGGATCTGAAACGATTATATTGGTGGCAAGGAATGAAAAAGGATGTTGCCAAGTATGTGTCATCTTGTTTAGTTTGCCAAAAGGCCAAAGTGGAACACCAAAAACCTTCTGCAATACTTCAATCTTTGACTATTCTAGAATGGAAATGGGATAGCATTGTAATGGATTTTGTGACTAGATTGCCAAGGACTAGAAAGGGGTATGATTCAATATGGGCAATTGTTGATCGACTTACGAAGTAAGCACACTTCTTGCTAATTAATATAAGGTATTCGATAGAGAGATTGGCTCGAGTATATGTTGATGAGATTGTCAAACTACATGGTGTGCCCTCGAGCATTGTTTCTGATAGAGACCCAAGGTTTAGATCAAGATTTTGGCAGAGTTTGCAAGGAGCAATAGGAACAAAGCTTCATCTAAGTTCTGCGTTTCACTCGCAAACGGATGGTCAGTCAAAGAGAACAATCCAATCATTAGAAGATCTGTTAAGAGCTTGTGTCTCAGAACAGACTGGGAGTTGTCCATGGTCTTGGTAGAATAGAAAGTTTGATGATTGATATATATTGTTTGTTTGGAGTCCTTTTGTGGAAGCCAAAAATTTTGAGGCCCAAGGACCTTAGAGCTGATGACCATGATGCTTAATTTAGGGTTTTCAAGATGAAATTATTTTATTATTTGAAAACTTGAATGATTAGGAGACTAGGATGGGATTTGAGGATTCACAAAAAAAAAAGAAAAAAGAACAAAAATTTATTGTTTAAAAAGAAATAAATTTTGATAATGGAGATGTGCTTTGAGGGATATTTTGAAAATTTAAGTATTTAGTTTAAGTGAGTTCTTAGTAAAAATGATGGAAAGTGCCTTAAATGTTTAGGCAATTGAAAAAATGTTTTAAAGTGTTTATGCGTTTGAAAAATTTATGAAAAGGTGTTTTATGGCTTTGTAATGTGACAAAATTGTTGCAAGCATGCGAAAATGTTACAAGTATGAGAAAAATAGCAGTTTATTGTTGGGCCGACTTACTGGACCCAGAGATGTCAGTGGTTGACTTAAGCACTGTTGTAGCTCTTTTTGGTGAAACTTATGCTATTTATGAATATTGTTTCATCCTTGTCATGTGATCATGCATTGTGAAAGTCGAAATGACTTGTTGACAAGGCTGTATGCCTAGGAGATGAATTACACCTTTGTGCAGGTGCTAATTGTGTAGTGTGGTTCACTTGTTGAACTTGGAGGTGTCAGGGCGCGAGTATCCCACATGTGGCCAGTTGGTAGCTCCACTAGGCCGTGGTGACTGTGCAACGCACCGACGATCTCGACCAGATACTATTCCTATTCCCAATCTGATTGAGAGTGTCTTGTATAAGCCATGTTGCGCATATTGATTATATTTGAGAAACACATGATTTGAGGCTAACGATATACAAACATAACTCCCCGATCATTCTCTCCGATGTTTGGTTTTAACTCCATATAGTAGATGTCGGTCCATTGTGCATTCACATAGTCATTGAACATTTTATTGGGATATATTTATACTATGAAATTATCTGTTGTTATACTGTGGAATTGCCTGTTGGTATATTATTATAATACTTGCCGAGAAATCCTATGACTATAATTTGCTACTTCTATACTCTGTGACTTTATTGATATTGATGTTTCTTGCTACCATGCTGGTATTGATATAGAGAATCTCACCTCTTTGTATTGTTATTCTGTCTATTTTCTGTTTTATGTGTTCTTGTTGATAAAGACTAAGAGAAGAAGAAGAAGAAGATCTGTAGTTTTCTGTTGTTTTTGTTTTTGGATGGTTGGTAGAAGGGATTCTGTTGGTTTTGTTAGAGTTCAATTCCACGAAGGTACGGACGCATGGCGTATCGACTGGGACATTGAATGGATTAGATATGTAGGAGATGTGACTTTATCTATTCGTAGGACCTATGATGGGGCTCCTTTCTTTTCTCTAGATGTCACAGTGCGTCTGGAGTTCTTTATGCCTATTAGGGAGTTGTGAGGTGATTTGCATTACACCCCGAGGGAGGACCCGGACCCTGTGGTGTCATCTACTAGGACACCTGTCTACGAACTTTTGCCCCGGCTAAGGGATTTGACTGGGGAGGAGTCCGAGGAGAAGGACTTAACAGAGGATTCAGAGGAGGATCCAATGGAGGGTCCAAGGGGAGACCCTACTTCCTAGGTATATAGACTTAGGCTAGTTACGTTTTGTTAAATAGTTATTTATATCTTTTGTGTATAAACTTTGTAAATTTTGGGTGGACTATGATCCATGCCACTGATGTATATATTCTTTTTGGTGTGTAATATTTAGTAAGTTATCCTGTGTTGTTTATATTTCGTTTAAGCTTATGCTTTGAAAAGAAAATTTGAAATTCATTTTTCAATATTAAACCTTTTTCTGCATTTTGTTAAGTTTTTGATGTTTTGATGTATAAATGTGACACCTAAGGATGGTGTTACACTTACTGTTGGTTTATGTGCTAGATTCCAAGCTTGTCCTGAAGAATCTCACCTTAAAGCTGTAAAAAGAATCTTTAGGTACTTACTTGGAACCTCTAATTATGGTTTATGGTATAAGGCTCTAGTTTTGATCTGGTACGATACTATGATGCTGACTTTGCTGGAGATAGAGTTGAAAGGAAGAGCACAATTGGTGCATGTCACTTCCTTGGCAATGCATTGGTAACATGATCAAGTACGAAGCAAAATTTCATAGCTCTCTTAACTGTAGAAGCTGAATATATATCAGCATCTAGCTGCTGCTCACAATTATTATGGATCAAACATTAGTTAGAGGATTACTCTATGAGGTATGATAATATCCCAATACTTTGTGATAACACAAGTGCTATAAACTTGTCCAAAAATCCCATTCAACACTTAAGATAAAATCACATTGAGATAAAGCGTAATTTTATTCATGATCATGTCCAAAAGGGTGACTTTGAACTTAAATTTGTTGATACTGGCCATCAATGGGAAAATATTATCACAAAACCCCTTAGTGAGGACAAATTCTATCTCATAAAAGAAAACCTAAACATGATGCCTTTCATGTGATTGAATATGATTTTTGAATTGTGAAATTTTGGTATACAATGTGAATAGTATTATTAGATCATGAAAAATTGCATAAAATGATTATTCATATCTAGTTATTAAGTATTGGGAGTGTATAGTTTTGTTGGGAATCATGATAAAGTTGACATATCAAGAAGTGAGAAGGTTCATGAGAAAGTTGGTGAGAATGTTCTCAACCCAACCTTCTCTCCCCAACCTTCTCACCTTAGATTTGGGTTTCCTAACAATTACCCCAATGACTAGATTTTAAACTAATCATTCTCTCTCTTCATCAATGGACATTTATTGATGTCTAATGGTAATTTCTGACTCCAAACATGAAAAAATCACCTTTAATAAATACCGGTTGAGAATCACTCATGATTCTCACTGTGCTACCAAATTCCTGCTCTCCTTCTCTTTCTCGTTCTATCCTTCTCTCTTTCACCCTCTATAACTTTCTCATTTTCATTTCCCCACTTTTATCTCCCTTAACTTGTTATTTCTAGAACACATACCAATCATGAGAGTGAAACATATTTCAATGAGAACCAAAAACCCAATCGTTAGACCTTTGTCCCTAACTCCAAGTATGGAACCCACTTCATCTTCCTTAACCTCTCCTGAACTTCACCAAAATAAATTCCCCAAGACATTCTTGCTCCTTCTCAACCACAAAAAAAAAAGCATAATCTATGAATATTTACAGAAGAAGATTTTTACATGTTATGTTTAGTGTAGTAAAGTCCACTGCATGAAATAAAAAGGCCAAATTAAAAGAAGCCATTATTTTGGATGAAGAAGAGGAAGAGAAGAAGGATACGACCAGTAGCAGTGAGAGTGAACTGGAACCTTCTCAACCTGATCTGAAGCCTCTTAGTGACAAAGAGATCGAGAAAGAATTCAATGAGTGGTATATGAAGATTCTCGAATGGGACAATTTCTTCATTATATCTGAGAAGGTATACCCTGTCTTATGCCAGAAATTTTATGTTGGGGCTATCTACACCCTTCACTCTCCTACCCTCATCACCAATGTCGAATGTGTAGAAATCAAACTGGATATGGCCACTCTCTCTACCATCACCATTGCTCCATACAAAGGACTCTAAACCTATGATCAAAGAGGATGGCGCATAGGTTATGAAAATTATGAAGATATCCTAGACACCCTCTTCTTGGATGGAGAAGAGTCCAAGCTTTCTAGCAAACTCAATTCCACGGACAAATTCATCCATTCTCTATCCTGCCACTTTATGATGCCTCGAATAGGTAGCATAGAGAAAATTCATGAGGCAAATAAATTAGTCATGTAATACATCAACCTATATTTCATTATTCTGAGATATATGATCTCAGCTATAAAAAACACTAAAATAGCAACTAGTTTGCCATATGGGATGCTGTTGACTAAAATATTTCAACATTTCAATGTTGATTTGTCCCAGGAGAAAGTTAAGAAAGAATAACCTATCTTTTCCAAGAGGAATCTCAAACAAATGCATCTGGAGAAAAGAGAACCAGAAGACAAAGGTTCTGAACTGAGAAGTAAGATGAGGCATGATCACCCATCTAAGGCCAAAAGTCCACAAAAAGTGAAAAAAAGATTACTAAGGAAGAACCTGAGAAAGTTAAGTCTGAAAAGGACTCAGAGTAGATAATTATTGATAAGGTTGAAAGTAAAAGGGAAAAGAGAAAAAAAAGGGAAAAGAAGGAAAGAGTAAAGAAAGAAAAGAAGGAAAATAAGAAAAAAAATACTGAGAAAGAGGGTGAAAAGGTTACAAGAATCAAACCTTCTCACCAGGCTGAGGAACCCTCTCAGGGAATGAAGGAACTTTCTTAGCCCTATGAGAAGGAACCTATCATTAAAGAAAGTGTTGTTGCTGAGGTATATCATTCTGCTGAAAGTTCTCCAGGATGTGAAGTAGTTGCAACATCAAAGCCAGAGAATGATCCTGCACTACATTATTCCACAGTTGACCCATGAGTCACAGTTGAAAGGATCCTAACCTAACTCTCTCAATAAGGCCACTTGGAGCCTGAAAATTCTTCAATTTTACACGACCAAGCTTAGATTCATAAAGAAGGAGAAAAGAATCAAGAAGAAGAACAAAGAAGAGAAGACATAGGACAAGGAAGAGAAGAAGGAGAAAAGGAGCAAGAGGTAGAAGACAAAGAAGCCTCTTAGCACACTAAGAAGGTTGATGATGAACCTTCTCAACATATTGAGAAACTTCCCTCTTCATAATCTTCTTACCAGGACAATGATGTAGCTATCTCTCAGCCTACAAGGATTGAGCAACCTAAGGACATCCATTCACCAATTGCCTACACGTCCTCTCAATTTTCTTCACCAATCTATGATACTACTGCTCCTCAAGTTGAAAGGGAAGCAAGTCCTAAAACTCCTCCAATACCTACTACACCTACTGAGATTCTTAAGTCTTTAGGGAGATTGGTCTCTCTTGGATCCTATGTGAATGTGCTTGCTAAAAAGTAAGCTAGAGGGAAGACTAATCTTACTCAGGGAGCTAGGATGGAAGGGAGTGAAAATCATCGTGGTCATTATAACATCCCAATACTAATACTATGATATATCTAGAATATACATAAGTAAACAATATTAGGCACGTCACTTCTAACATATCAACATCATACTACTTTTATAATAACCATACATGTTATTATACAGAGTCTTAAAACGGAAATGCAATCTTTACATGAACATTATGCATCTGAAAACTTATCCTTTATTGATAAAGCAAGTACAAGTGTCTAGTACATTAGTATTTGAAAATGTACAAACTAAACCTAGAGGCATATGTACAATATATAAAACTTTATACAATCCAATGCAAATACTATATAATACAAAGCATTAGACAAATGAGTAAGTAAGTCTACTCTAGGTCACTATCTTCATTTCTTCTCCTTAGAAGTATCTCGTGCTAGATTTATCATGGAAACAAACAAAGGGGTTAGAATTTAAAAATCCTCAGTAGTTTAATCATATCTAATGACATCACAATAACTCCAGCTACTTTAGGGAAATCAAGTCTTTTAATAACACATAGAAAGGTGAAAAAAGCCAAAACTGTTCCTTTTTCTTCCCGAGGCAGAACAATTCATTTATTGTTATGGTTCAATTTCTTATAATCAACCATTTATAGCAATTTATCATAACATCCATAGACCATAGAAATCACAAGTATATGAGTCATAACTTATTACCATTCAACATTTACATATTGTCTTTATGTAACATTCATAACTTAAGTTCATGATCTACTCATAGCAAATATCTCATGTAAAGTCATATGTTAATGCTCATAAAATGTCAAATAATAATGTTTATGAAATGTAGTATGTTAATGCTTATGAAATGTCAAATACTAATGCTTTTAAAATGTCATGCCTCCTTGCATATTCCCAGGAACTTGGTTCTTTGTATTTCTTGATAGGGAGGGAATGTTACCTCCTCAACTTACTAGTGACCCTAGCCCTATTGATGGGGACCCTATTTGGAAAGACTCATATTAGGAATTTAGGATCCCCTTCCCTATCAAGGATCATCTCCTACAATTCGTATCTTTGATAACAACTTTTTGAGAAATCCCACCTTGAGAATTTAGGATCTCCTTCTTTATCAAGGATCATTTCCTACAATTCTCTGACCAAATGATTGTGCACATCATATAAGGTTACAATACTTAAGGAACAACAAGTAATGGAACACTTCTTTTCAAGGCCCATTTCATCTTGTGCCAAATATCTTGAGCACATATCACATTGACTTCACATAAGCTCAACTTCAACAATGTAAAGGATAACTCATAATGAACACTCCATACTAGCTAAACTTTAACAAATAAAGGAGCAAAACATACTAAACATGCAAAGTCTGGCTCAAATTTAGCAATTAAAGGAGCAATTCATGTTTCTAGTACACTTTATGAACATGACAAGCATACAAGCCAAATTCATCTCATTGTGTATTTATCTAGTGCACAATGTTTCACCTCTCAAGTGAACTCAGTGCACATTGTAGACATCATTATATAATTCTACAATAACATCCATCCTCCAATGACTAGGCACACACACTTATCACTTCACAAGTATAATGAGTGTACAATGTCATTACCCTTCATAGATATGCTAGATGAGTGTTAACATTATAAAATACTCTAATACATAGCATAAATATGAGTTACATTTGGTCCCACAAAGCAGAAAACTTTGTTTTGTCAAAACAAAGGACTGGTAATCGATTGCCCACTCATGGTAATTAATTACCACATGCTAAATCTCAAAACACAAGCTTGGTAATCTATTACCCACTTATGATAATCGATTACCAGCTAAAAATTTACAAGTCAGTGGCCTGGTAATCAATTACCAACTTGTGGTAATCAATTACCACATGCAAATTTCGTTTTCCAGAATTTTGGTAATTGATTGCCCTCTTATGGTAATTGATTACCACCTGAAATCCTCATTTCACATAAGCTTGGCAATCAATTAGTCACTCACGGTAATCGATTACTAGTTGTAGTAAATCAGAAAACAAAGATTTTCAAGCATAAAAACCTATAACCAACCACTTTTAAACTAAACTGCAACCCTAATCATCATATATTCTCAACCAACAACAAGTAAGGTTTGTCAACAATGACCAAATAATGAAACCATATTCAAAATATTCTTTGTTTATAAAATTTCAAAGCTATTCCTAAGCTTAATATATATAAATATAAATATTCATATATCGTCAATACTTCATCTATCACAAATCTATGCCAAGTTCATCAGCACAATCTCTTGGTTACAAAAGGAAAAGATAAAAGTAAATGAATATCTCAAAACCCCTACCACAACTCTATCTTGATGAAGTTCCTTTCCCTTTTCTTTCTTCCTTTTCTTTCTCATATTCTCTTTTTTGCTAGACATGTGAAAATGAGTGAAAAACGAGAGAAGTCAAAGATGAAAGAGATAACTGGGTGTGGAGAGAAAATGGAGGGATAAGGATGGATTTTTTCTACATTAACTAGAAATGTTGTATCTCTTAGGGATACTTTGATCTTCCATTAACAAGTTTTCTAACCTTCATAGGTGTTATAGAAAATTATAGGATTCCATCTCATTCCTAGATTCATCATTCCATAATTTTTCATACACTATTAACTATCCCTTAAGCTCTATTACTATTCCTTAAGTTAAGTTAAACATAAGGAATTAAACTAATAAGCTCACATGTATTTGCCTTAACTTGTATTCATTTCTAGAAAAAAATTCATCCTCTACTTGATATCTCTACAAATTCTCATAATTTTTTGAAGATATCTGCCTATTTAATTTGGTCCTTAAACACTCACTCTGTGTTATTAAAAATACCAAATTAATTCAATTAATTCTCCAAAATTAACTACAGCTAGTTCTAACCATAAATGACCAAAAAATAAATTCTTCATATTTATTTCCATTATCTAAGTAATTTATGTTTATTTCTGAGCTATTATAAGCTATTTTTCACATTTCGTGTTATAGCAATATATCTAAGCTCGATGATGGCCTTTAATTTCCCCCTCTTTTTTTTTTGTTGATGACAAAAGGGATAGATAGGAAAAATGTTGAAATCTTTTTCCCTTTTGTATTTTTTTTATTAGAAGCATATATTTAGGGGGAGTTTGTAGTAAAAATACTATATTATGCATGCAAGTATTATGATTAATGAATGATTATGAATTTTTAGTTTCATATCCTATCTATACTCTATCTCTTTACTTGCAATACTTTGAATTATATTAAGGTTATTATTTCTACTAACATTTTGAAATGAGTGATAAGTTGAGGGGGAGCTATCTGAACCTTCTCACCATTTAAGCAGAATTGGTAATGATTCACAAACCTTACAAAGTTCCCCCTTAAAATTTTCAAAAATAGTTTGTCATCATCAAAAATGGAAAAAATGTAAGCTCTAAAGCCCTTTTATGCTTTATAATGCATATTATGTTTTGATGATAACAAATATATTGAAAATTATGTTTGAATCCTCTTAATGCTTAAATGTTTTAAGATAATCTTTGTGGAGTGGTTTATGCTATTATTAAGCTTTTTCAAAACCAAACAAGTTTCAAGGAAGCTGTTTGGGTAATTAGAAAGGGCTAAGAAGATCAAATTTTGACTTGAAAAAGTTCAGGTGCAACTTGAGAAAGTTCCTGAAGAATAAGAGAAAGTTCAGCTTAAGAAGGTCCTAAGAAGACTCTGAAAAAAGTTCAAGAAACTAAAGAACTTCCACATTGATTGATCATAAGAAGGTGTCAAACCAGTAAGAGAAGAGTTTACCATCAGAATTCTCATGAAGAATCAACAAGTAGATGGTGAATGCTAAAACATAAGAAGATTGAAGTCCATCAAGCTTGAGAAGGTTAGATAAGAAAGTTAGTTACCTCTATTTTATCAGTTAAAATTAAGTTAAGAAATTAAAATTGAAATTTGAATTTGTTTTGACTAAACCTTCACTAGAAGTCTCAAAAATCGCAAGTGTAATATGAAGTTTTGAACTAATTTCTGAGCTTGTTGATTCTGAGTTTCCGTCAAATAAAGTTCTTGAGTTTAGATTTGACTGAAAAAAGCAATTTTCAGTGGTGAGAATGTTATTTTGACTCAACCAGTTAACCTTCTCACAAACCTTCTCGCATTTGTCTGATAACTATCTTCTGAATTTTCTCACTAATATTTTGTTTAAGTCTAAACCTTCTCACCTCCAAGTTTGAGTAGGTTGAGAAAGTTGAGAGAAAGTTGATTTTAAGAAAAAGAGGAACACAATTCAACCCCGTTCTTGTGTTACTACCAACTTCACAAACTTCCAGTCTTCTACAATTTATAGAGCTTCAAAAACTAGTCGTTTGAGCCTTCAACTGTTACTATTCAAAGCCAAGTTACTATTTTCTTGTCCTATAGGAGTTAGTCATATTTTCCTTATTGGTTTTTGTCCTTTTTCAGCAATATCAGAAGTTTCAAACTTCTAAGGCTTTCCGACTTTGACTTTGCTGCTAAGCAGTAGTTAACTTCTGAACTTGTTTATTTTTGAAAGACTTAATTCTTCTGATGCTTGATGTTTCTAATAGATTAGTCTTTCGATAAAGTTGGCTTTTAAACTTAGTCTTTTGATGCACTTGACTTCTGAAGTTTGCCTTTTGAAGAATTTAGTCTGATTTTCATTTTAAGAAGCAAGTGTGCTTTATAAGTTCTTTTTCATACTTAGTCCAATTTCAATGATTCTCTATGAAGACTTTGATGAAGTTAAGACTTCCTCAAAGTGAATTTTTAAGAAATTCATGAAATTCATGTTGATTGTCCTAGAGTCTTCTTAACTATGCTTTGATAAACTTAGATGAAATATTACTAAAAATAAGATTCTAACTTTTTGTTAATCATCAAACCTCAGAAAGTTCTAAAGAGCTTCAACAGTGTACATGCTTCTAAAGGGCTTTGGAGTTACAAGCTCCCCCTTTTTGATGATGACAAACTAAACTTAGATCTTTTTAAGTATAATCAAGAATTTAAAGAATTCTGAATTAAAGAATCAAATAAGAAAGACAAGTGCTATAAGCATAAGATATCAAAAGTATAAGAGTCAAATATGAAACATTATAATTTCAAAGGCAACATTCATACATTTATCTTATAAATTTTTTAAACATAGTACCAAATATGAGTATGAATGTAAAATGAGTCTTAAACTTATGCATTAAGATCTAAATATTTTTCTCCTTCTTTTGGCATTAGCAAAAAAGATCGGGAAAGAAAAATGTACTAACACTGAGTTCTTAGAAGTGATGAAGATCATAAGGGTTTATCCTTTTTCTCTGGGTCTTTAGGAAGTACAACATCTTCAAATTTCTGAACCCACTAATCTTCAAAGCAAGCAAACTTCTGTAGGAGGGTAGAAAGTTTAGAATTTACTTCAATTAAGCCAATCTGGACTTCAGTTCACATCTATTGAACTTCATTGGCTAAGGTGTTCAAATGATCTTCAATAGATCCAAGTTTCTTTTCTTTCCAATAGCCCGAATGCAAAGTAAATTACCGAGTAATGGTTTTGGAAGAAGCTGTAGATTGAAGTTGAGTAATTCTTTGCGATTCCATTGACTTCTGAAGGAGAACATCATCTCTAGCAGCAGCAACCCTCTCTTGATTCTCAACATTTTTCCTTCTAAACTAAATTCAAGGACCTTGGAGTGTTCAACAAAGGTGGTGTGAGTTTTTGGAATAAGTTCTAGTTTTTGAGGCGCAGACTGATCGAAAAGAGGCTTTCCTATGGTTGGAGGAGTATGAGATTCATCTTTGCTTTTCTTAGGGGATGAGGTCATTAGGTCAGAAGGCTTTTCTTCACATAAGCCTTTTTTTTCTCTTATTCAGAAGGTTTTGGTTCTAAAAGAGTTGGTAGAGTCTTTTTAGATGCATGAATGATTTTATGAGCTTCTGAAATTAGATGGGTAGTTAGTACAGAACCTTGACTGATTCTAATGATATGAATGGGGTTCTCTTCAATAGCAAGTCTATATAGCTTCACAAGCTAACTGGTAACAACTTGAATTATCTTGTCACTTTCTTCTAGAATTATCAAGAGTTCGAAGTTGAAAACCCTTGAGCTGCCAACTTCTTTCTCTTCTTTTTTTCTTGTTAATTCAACTGTAGCAACGATTTTTGCAACTTCTTCAACAATATTTTCTTCATTGTCTTCTTCTATTGACCTTATTTCTTCTTCTTCTTCAACAATCTTCTTTCCATTTCTTAGTTTTTCTTTTTTTTTCCTTCTTCTTTCTCTTTTTCCTTTTCTTCTTCCTCTTCTTCAATCTTTTCTTTTTCTTTAGCTTTAGCTTCTTCTTTTTCTGTTTCCTTTTCTATTTCCTTCTTAGTTTTATACTCGTTTATTTTGTTTGTGAGTTCTCTATTAGAGACTTCAATTATTTCTTTCTCTATGGTTTCTTTTTCCTTTTTTTATTTAGCTTCCTTTTCTTTTTCCAGTTCCTCAATAGTTTGGATTTTTATTTCTTTTTCTTCCATTTTCCTCCTTCTTCTTAGAAACAGAGGCTTTGGAGCGAAACCCTTTTATTTAGGAACAACAACAACTTCTTTCTTCTTCCTTCTTCTTTCGAGTTGATCAGTAACTGACTCAAGAACTTCCTCTTTATCTTTGTTTTTTTCTTCTGTTTCTTCTGGGGATTCACCTTTATCCCTATTGTAGTCAGATTCTTGTGTAAGAACTCTAGCCCAGCATCCCAAGTCTTTTGTCCTTCAAGACTAAGTGTTTGGTGATTTTTGAGGTTTAGAAGGAAAGATCATTTGAAAGCTTGTGAAAAGAAAGATGAATTTCGATTTGAGAGAGTGAAATAGTGATTTTCTAGTTCATATTTGGGGGTTAAGTAGAAGGTGAAAAGTGTCTATTGGAAAGGAGATGGAGATTGACGCTTGAACAATCTCATCACATTTACTGACCAATAATGACTATATTATTGTTGGATAGCTGAGTCAGTAGCAATAAATTTCCTTGATTTTCTCAACAGACTTGTCACCCGATTTCTAAAAATAACTTCTTATTGAGCTTTTGAGACACCTTATGAAGAACTCTTATTAATGTAACTTCAGAACATAACTTCTGATAATTGTCAGTTTCATAACTTGCTTTTGATTTCCATTTTTTTGAGCAAGACTCTCTTAGACAGAAACTTATACAGTTATGCAATATGTTAAAAAATAAACCTTGATAAGATGATTTATAATTAGACAAAATCTATCTTCTGAAAGTGGTTTAGCAAAGAAATTAACCCATTGTTCTTCAGTATTAATAAACTTAAGTTCAAAGTTACCTTTCTAAATATGATCCTTAATAAAATTATGTTTGATGTCTATATTCTTTGACCTAGAATGCTGAATATGATTTTTAGCTAGATTTATAATAGAATTATTATCACCGAATATAGGGTATTTGGTGTACTAAAGGTTGTAGTCTTCCAATTGATGTTTTATCCACAAAAGTTGGGAACAACAATTTGATGCAAAGACATATTCAACTTCAGTAGGTGATAAGGCAATTAAATGTTGCTTTCTGCATCACTAGGTGATTTAAGCCTTCTCAAGAAAGCTACAACATCCACTAGTGCTTTTCCTTTCAATACAGTCTCCAGCAAAATCAGCATCATAGTAGCATATGAGATCAAGATTTGTATCTTTCTTATACCAAAGACCAAGACTAGATGTTCCAATTAAATATCTAAAGATTCTCTTAACAACTTGTAAATGAGATTCTTTACGATTTGTTTGGAATCTAACACATATTCTAACACTTAATTGAATGTCTAGTCTACTAGCAGTCGGGTATAGAAGAGAGCCTATCATACCTCTGTATAGTTTTTCACTAACATGTATACCTTTCTCGTATGAGTCTAGAACTTGAGAAAGATGCATAGGTGTGCTCATCTTCTTTTTTGAATCCATTTTGAATCTTCTGAGAAGATCCTTAGTATATTTTTCTCGATGAATCAGAACTCCATTCTTTTGTTGCTTAATTTGCAATCCCAAGAAGAATTTTATTTCTCCCATCATGCTCATTTCAAATTCTCCTTCCATAAGCTTAGAAAATTCCTTGCACAGAAGTTCATTAGTAGATCCAAAGACAATATCATCCACATAAATTTGAATAAGCAAGAAATCTATCTTCTAATGTTTTGTAAACAAAGTTGTATAAATTTTGCTCTTACAAAATCATTTTTCAGGAGAAAAGAGCTAAGCCTTTCATACTAAGCTCGAGGATCTTGCTTTAAACAATATAGCATTTTTTTCTTTTGATCTGTAAACTATATAAAGCTTTTGAGAGTTTAAAAACATGATTAGTATATTTTTTATTTTCAAAACCAGGGGGTTATTTTACATTATAGAATTAGAGAGAATTTGAGGAATAGTGTATCTACTCACACACAAATAAACTAGATTATATATATAACTTTGGTAGATGAATGATACATGAATGAAGTAAATACAAACACTAATTCCTTGTAAGTGGCGACTACAATATCTAGTATTCCTATGAAATAGTAATTACAATATCTAGTAATCACCACTTTGTGTCAGCTATGAAAGATATTTTTCATGTTTAACTTGAGGCCCTCTGAGGGACTTAGTAAATATATTTGTTAACTGTTTATTAGAGTTGACAAAACTAGTCGTGATCTCGCCTAAAAGAACCTTCTCTAACAAAATGGTAGTCAATCTCTATATGTTTGGTCCTTTCATGAAAAATTAGGTCAGAAGCAATATGCTGAGTAGCTTGGCTGTCACAAATTAGTTTCATTTCATTGATGTCTCCTAATTTTAATTACTGAAGCAATAGTTTTAAGTTTGTTAGTTCATAAGTTGTTGCTGCCATAGCCCGATACTCGACCTTTATGCTAGATCTAGCAACTATGTTTTACTTCTTAATCCTCCATGAGATTAAGTTACCTCTAACATAGACACAATACCCTAATGTTGATCATCTATTCGATGGGGAACTTGCCTAATCAACATTAGAATATCCAATAACTTGAGCATTGCCTTTATTTTCATAAAATAGCCCTTTTCTTGGTTCACTCTTGATGTATCTAAGAATGTTAACCACGGCATCCCAATAAATATCATAAGGAGCATTCAGAAACTATCTTACCACACTTATAACAAAAGTAATGTCTAGTCTAGTTACTGTAAGATAGTTAAGCTTATCGACTAGACGTTTATATCTGTCAAAGTCTGCTGGTGGCTCCTACTGACCCGATAGCAGTTTAACGTTAGGATCCATCGGAGTACCATTAGAGTAGCAATCCAACATACTACTTTCCTCAAGAATGTCAAAAGCATACTTTCTATGAGTGATGGCAACACCTGTATTAGACTGAGTAACCTTGATCTCCAAAATATATTTGAGGGTTCCAAAATCTTTTGTCTGAAAGTGATTAGACAGATGGCGCTTAAGATTGTGAATATCATCCTGATCATTGCCTATGATGACAATGTCATCAACATAAACAACAACATAGATGTAAAGGCCAGGTGAAGAGTGTCAGAAGAATATAGTGTGATTAGCCTCGCATCTAGTCATATTGAATTAATGGATGATAGAACTAAATCTCCCAAACCAAGCATAAGGAGATTATTTCAAACCACAAAGTGATCTGCACAGTTGACATACTAAGTCAGGTGATCCTTAAGTAGTAAAACCCGAAGGCTATTGCATATAGACCTCTTCTTGTAATTCACCACGCAAGAAGGTATTCTTGATGTCTAGCCATTGAAGCCACCAATGGTGAATGGTAGCCATAGAAAGAAAGAGGCGAACAGGAGTAATCTTGGCCATAGGAGAAAAAGTATCTCCATAATCGAGGTTGAATATCTGTGTGTATCCTTTTGTCACTAGCAGGCTTTTAGATAGTTAACTTTTCCATCAAGACCAATCTTGACAGTATTGATCTATCGATAACCAACAGTCATTTTTCTAGGAGGTAAACGGATAAGTTCCCAAGTACCATTGGAATGTAAAACAATCATTTCGTCATCCATACCTTGTCACCATCCAAGGAAAGATAAGGTTTTACCTGTAGTTTTGGGAATAGAAACATAGGACAAAAAGGGCACAATGGCATAATAGGAAGGAGATAAACTATGATAACTTAAATGATAGGCATAAAGGGGGTTAGGGTTACGAGTAAACTTGATACCTTTGTATAATGCGATGGGCAATTTCAGTGTAAGAGACGAAGTAGAAGAGTCTGATGGAATAGAAGATGAATCATGAGGTGGGTTTGAAGCTAGTTCTATTAGCGAGGCATCAAAGGATGGCTCTATTGGTGAGGCAATAGCAGGAATGATTACTTGATCACATTAGTTTGAGGAGGCATCAATTTGTTGTGGGCATGGTCTCCGTTGATTTGTGAGTAATGGAGGAGTCGATAAAAGGTATGGGATCAACCTGAAGGGTATAAGAACCAATTGGGAGCTAAATATCTATGTCAGGATGCTCATCAGAAGTAGACAAGAAGAAATGATGGGTCTCAAAGAAGCTGACATCAGTAGAGACAAGATATCTTTTGAGGTCAGGAGAGTAGCTTTGATAGCCTTTCTGCAACTAAGAGTAGCCTACAAAAAGACAGTTCAGGGATTTTACGACCAAAGTGAGTTTATGTGCAAACAAGTGCACCCGAAGACTTGAAAAGGAAGAGAATAGAGATCCTGTTTAGGAAACAAGAGGGAATGTGGCACTTGATTTTTGAGAACAGAAGAAAGCATACAATTGATTAGGTAGCATGCAGTAAGGATTATGTCACCCAAAAAATGAAGTGCCACATGGAAGTATAGGAGTAAGGCACAAGTTGTTTCAACTAGATGTCAAATTTTCTTTTCGAGGACACCATTCTATTGTGGGGTATGAGCACATGATGTTTAGTGTAAAATCTCTTGTGAATTTAAAAAGATTAAAATGAAGTAGAAAAATATTCACGTGTATTATCACTTCATAAAATTTTAATAAGACTACTATATTGAGTCTAAATTTTTGAACAAAAAACCCAAGTACAATAGGAAAAATTGTCAATGAAGGTAACGAAGTATTGGTAACCCAAAGTAGAAGTGATATGACTAGGACCCTAAGTATCTGAATGAACTAAAGCAAAATGCGACATAGCTCGTGACTCTTTCAAGAAAAGAACTATGTACATGTTTTCCTAATTGACAAGACGCACATTCTAGGGTTGACACTTTAGAAAGGATAGGGATCATGACATGTAATTTTTGTAGGCTAGGATGTCCCAAGCATTGATGAATGATTTCTGGTGACTTAATGATAGAACATGCAGTAGGAGATGCAGGTAAGATAAGGTGATACAAGCCTCGAGACTCAAGTCCTACTCCAATCATCTGTCCGGTACCCTGATCCTGCACAAGAATGGAATCATTAGCAAAGATAATAAAGCAATGCAGGGTATAAGTTAGTTTGATAATGGAAATCAAATTAAAAGGACAACCAAGCACAAAAAAAAAAGGAATTTATAGGTAGTGTGGGAAGGGGATTAGCTTGACTAATGCCTTGAACTTTAGTTTGTGAACCATTGGCTAAACTGACACTAGGAAATGTATTGTATAGGTAAAATGCAAGAAAAAGGATTTGTTACTAGACATATGATCAAAAGCACTTCAATCAAGAATATAAGGTCCTAAAGATGAATACTATGAAAGAAAAGCTACAAGATTACTAGTCTGAGTGATAGGTGTAGTGGACTGCATGGCTGCCTTGATCTATATATACTCATTATACTCAATGGTAGAGAGGGAAACTTCGTTAGATGAGTCAGATAGGACAACCTGAGCAACATTCACAATTTTAGACCATTGGTTGGCCTTGGTTCTATACTGTTCCTTATTATGACTAAATTTTTTACAAAAGTTACACTATTGGTTGGCCTTGGTTTTGCACTATTCCTCAATATGACCAAATTTTTTGCAAAAGGTGTAGTGAGGACGAGGACGATTACCACCACGACCTCCTCCCCGTTCATTCTGATTGCTGGATTAGGAAATCAGTGTAGATGATTCAGCAAGTGTAGGGGATAGAACAAAAGTTATAGGATTGTAAAGACATAACTGTTTTTCCAAGCCTGTATCATATGAAGAAATAGTATGGCTTAAGAGTATCTGATTGTAGGCTGAGTCAAGCTTAGGTGGCAAACCAGTAAAGGCAAGGACCATGAAGAATTTTCACGTTGTTCGGCATGTTTGTCTACATTATTAGTGAAGGGCATAAGTGCATCAAACTCAATAATCAAAGTATCAACCTTACTCAGATAGGCCTGCATATCCATGTCTTGTTTTTTAGTGGCGATCAAGTTAGAAACAATGTTATAGCGATGGTTGACATCATTGGAGTATAATTTCTTAGCCTTGGCCCAAACATCATAGCATATCCAAAAAGTGCAGTATTGAGGTTGAAACTTGGCATCAATGGACAACCATAACACACTACAAAGAGAAGCATCAATTTGTTTCCACTTGGCTTGGTCCTTGTCAGGATTGTCCTTGGCTTGTTTGACTTGGTGTTCATGACAATCTTACCCTTCAAACCATAAGTCCACAGTAGCAGCCCATGATGTGTAATTGGCAGCGCCCCCCAATTTGTCATATGGGATCAATGGGACAATGGTGAAACTGATGACAAAAGGTGAGTTAGAGGTAGTAGTAAAGGTAGACATACTAGGGTAGGTGAGAGTAGGTTAGGGTGAGAGAAGGTGGTGAGGCACTCAAAGGTTTAGGTGGTTGGACACGTTTAGGTCATGTGAACAGTATTCAAAATAGTGAGTGAGATGGGGTTGGTGGTTAAACTTGGCTAGGAACAGGGTAAAGAGAGGTCTGGTGGGGTCATTGAAGAAAATGGGTGGCCATATAACCACGTATGTGCTCACATGTGCCAACTCATGGAATGACGCATAGAGAACAAAGAGCACACATGAATGCGCGTGGGACTCCGAGTAGCATTGGGTATGCTGGCATTAATCTGATCAGCAATCTCTGCCTTGGATCTGAGATCATCAGCGATGAAATAGTGTCACCAGAAAAATTGCAACAGACAGAGGCACATCTATTTGCATAGGGAAAGGCATTGGAAAACCACTTGAGATGCACAATGGTGTAAGGATCGTTAACCTACTACCGATACCATATAGACTTAAAGAGAATTTGAGGAATTGTGTATCCGTTCACACATAAATAAACTGCATTATATATATAAATTACATATATGAATGAAGTAATTACAAATACTAATTCCTAGGATGTGGTGACTTCAATATCTAATATTCGTACGAAGTGGAGATTGCAATATCTAGTAATCACCACTATGAGTCAACTATGAAACATGTTTTATATGTTTAACATGTTAAACACGGGCATAATTCTAACATACATAAACTTCTTCAGAAATGTAACCATTCAAAAAGTAGATTTTGTATCTATTTGATATAAGATGAAATCTTTGTAAGCAACATAAGTAAGTAAAATTTTGATATCTTGAAGTCTAGCAACAAGGGCAAAAGTTTCATTAAAATCAATACCTTCTTGCTAATTATAACTCTAAGCTACCAAACTTGCCTTGTTTCTGATTATATTTCCTAATTCTTCTACCTTATTTTTGAACACCCTGCGAGTTCCAATGATTGCATGATCTTTAGGTTTAGGAACCAGCATCTAGACTTTGTTTCTTTCGAACTAATTTAGTTCTTCTTGCATGGCTTCTTAATAATCACATTTTTTATATATTAGTTAACCCTCATATTTAGTCTCTTAGACCTCTTATATGCTTCAATGATTAGTTTTGGTCACATTTTATAACTTTGGGTTCAAATTGAGTTTAATTGTATTTTTCAACATTATTAGAAATTTTACACTATTTATGTATTTTGGGCATAACTTGAGTTACAGAAATTTAAAAATTAATAACTTTACCTTTCAGGAAAGATGAGAGAAATATCTACAACTTTGATGAAGAACCTAAAGTTTGAATCAGATGTCTAGTAGGTCAAATTGGGCCACGAAGTCAGAATAGAGATGTTGTCACTGGAACTTGGATGATGTGCAAAGATTGGGTCATAATTTAGGCTGTAGATGTGATATGAACCTTAAACTAGGCTATTTAAAAGATAAGACATATATATTCACTTATTATAAAGACTACTTATCAAAAATGTGATGTTTTAATGACTTTTTACCCTTTGAAGTTGGATGATGGGTTCAAAGAGTTGTTAAGAATGTTTATGGGCATAACACTCTTATCCTAAGCCTAAATTATGCAAATTAGGTATCCAATTAAAGATAAAAGAAAGAGGATTAACCTTAAGCTGAGGTCAAACTTGAATTTTTAATTTTAGATATAGTTATTTAAGTAGCATCTTTAACCACGAAACTCAACCCTAATTTTCTCTTAGCCGCTCTTGCTTGTATTTTCTTTCTTTCTCTCTCTTCTCTCTAGGTTTCCTTCTTTTATGTTTCTCTTCCCTATCATATGAGAGGGAAGAATCTTTTAATCAATCTTAAGGGTTGATAATATTGATGTTTAATTTTGAGATCTTATTTTAATTATTTTACATTTAATTGTTGATCAAGTTTCTCTTTTACCTCTTTTGATTTTGTCAAATCTGAATTGAATTACTTCATTTGATTTGGATGTTAATGTGATAATTACATAATTACCCTCCATTAATGAGGATTATAGAGACTAAACAATGCATCAAAGGTTTCTTGGATGTTGATTGTTAAGCTTGGTTGAATTCTGAGTTTTAGATTAATTTATAATTAGATGGATGCTTAATTCTTTTTACCTTGATTAATTAAATTCTAGATGCTTATCTAGTATAGAATTCATGGATCATATTAAAGTTTCTTCATATGATCTAAGACCAAGAATCTGATTAGCAATTGAATGGAAGAGATTAACCAATGCATCAAAGGTGTTTAATGGATTGTTTAGCTTGATTGAATTATAGATTTTAAGTTAATTGGTTAGTAATTGAATGGATTCTTAGTCATTAAGGATAGATTAAACTCAAGAATAGTTAATTTACTTAGATCGATTGTTTACTTAATTATGTTTATAGTTTTTAATTACTTTCTGTTAGTTAATTTCACAACTTTTTTCTCTCTGTTAACCTCTTAATTTGATTGCTTGATTAGAGTCATCTAAGTGTTCGACCTGGTTGTGTCTTATACTACAATTATTTTATTGAATTGGTTTATAAATTGATTTAATTTGATAATCTCGACAACTATCAAATTTTGGCGTCGTTGCTGGGTATCATTCTAAGTTTAATCAATCATATTAGGAGTGTAATTAACTAATAACCTTTCACAAACCCTTGTTTCCCTTGTTTTAGGTAGTTTTCAACACAATTGTGTTCTTCAAGTGCATGAACAAGCAACCATTTAAATTAGTTGATAAAGATGTTTCTTCATTCTCTCCTTTATTTTACTTGTGCTAGATTTGTTGATGATATTTATGAGATATTAATGATTTAATGATTTTTAAGCTTTACACTGAGGACAATATAGAATTTAAGTGTAGCATAGGAATTTACATTCTATTTACTGTTTTTGTTTTAAATTCTATCTTTTTATTTTTCTGTTTTACTATTTTTGTTTTAATTTGACTATTTCTATTTTTAATTTTACTATTTTTATTTTATTTTTTTTGTTGTTTTCTATTTCTATTTTTTTTTTGTTTTCTATTTTCAAATTTTGTTTCTATTTTATCTTTTTCTTAAAAATCTATTTTCTATTTTTTTAAAAGAAAAATATAAGAAATTGTGTTTTTAATTATTTTCTAATCAAATTTTGAGATTTGTGAAAGTTATGAGCATACATTAATTGAAGTTAAAAGTTTATTACATAAGTAGATAAATTGTTTTTTATCTTGATATTAACTAGTTTGGTAATGGAAATTAAATTAGTAGATTAAATTTGATAGAAGCTCACTTTGTGAGACTTTAAGCCTTTTAATGAATGGATTGAGCATTTGTGTCATTCTTTTCTTTCTTGTGTGATTTTCACTCATGAAATTTGTTACTCTAGAACTTGCTTTGATTCTTTTTAGGCTATATTTTCACATGCATACATGAATATGATTGATGCATTTTTCTTGAATTAGCTATTTTAGCAAAATAGTCAACATTGTATATTTTTCCTTGATTAACACCCTTGAGCTTATTTGACCATTTCTTATTTTTAGCTCATTACATGTCTTAAATGAAAAATCATGTTTTTACCTAACCTAAAGGAATAGAAGAGCATTGTCATTGTCATTAGAAGAGTTCTTAAACAAATGTGGGGGTGTGTTAATTAGTATGCAAAATATTTGGTGAAAAAGGAAAGAGTGACCAATTGAAAAAAAAAAAAGAAGAAGAAAATAAAATAAAATTTAAAAAAGGAGAAAGAAAAAATAAAAGAAGAAAAAAAAAAGAAAGGAAAAAAGAATATGTAAAGAGAATTTGCATTACATGGATTTGGGTTAAACTTTCAAGCTTGTTATTTGAACTCATCCCCAATGTCCTTTTATTCTCTTTGATATTTAACTTGTCATCCCTCCCTTACCTTGACCCCATGACAACCTAGCATAAAGTCCTCTTAATTTGTGTGTGCATGTGTTTTGAGTAGTGGAGAAGTAAAAAATAAGAAAGCTTATGGTAGTGCAAATATTAATGGGTTGAATTGAGTGAAACACTTACCTTCTAAATACTTGAGGGATTGAGAGTGTATCTTATAAGGTTCTATCATTCTTGATTTATGCTTTTCAATTGAAGTTACCTTACTTTTTGATTTGAGATGTAAATAAATGTTTTTTCATGAATGTTTTAATTCCTTGAAGCTTTGGTTGCTCTTCTTGCTTATAGACTTTTGTGTTCTTGAACATCATTGGAAAATGAGTCTTTTAGAGTTTTTAACTTTTGAGTTTGTGTTGTTGTTCCTTGTTCTCTATGTTGAATTTCTAGTCTTGCTTGGGAGTGCAAAAGCTAAGTTTGGGAGAATTTGATAAACATAATTTTTATATATTAGTTAACCCTCATATTTAGTCTCTTAGACCTCTTATATGCTTAATTTATTAGTTTTGGCCACATTTTATAAGTTTGTGTTCAAACTGGGCTTAATTGTATATTTCAGCATTATTGAAAATTTTACACTGTTTCTGTATTTTAGTCATAACTTGAGTTTTAGACATCTAAAAATTATTAATTTAGCTTATAGGAATGATGAGAGAAATCTCTACAACTTTGATGAAGAGCTTGAAGGATGAATAAGATGTCCAATATGTCAGATTGGGCCACAAAGTCAGAACAGAGATGCTATCATTGAAACTTGGATGATGTGTAAAGATTGGGTCATAATTTGGGTTGTAGATGTGATATGGACCTGAAACTGATGTCATTTGAAATCTAAGACATATATATTCACTTATTATGAAGACACTTATAAAAATGTGATGTTTTGATGGTGGTTTCACACTTTGAAGTCAGCTGAGGGGTTCAGAGAACTATTAAGAATGTTTTGGGCATAACTCTCTCATTCTATGCTCAAATTATACAAATTAAGTGTCCAATTAAAGTTAAGAGGAAGAGGATTAACCCTAAGTTGAGGAAAAACTTAGATTTTTAATTTTAGAGATAGTTATTCAAGAAGCAACTACAACCACAAAACTTAATTCTAATTTTCTCTTAGCCACTCTTGCTTACACTTCCTCTCTTCCTCTCCCTTCTCTCTAGGTTTCTTTCTTTTATGTTTCTCTTCCCTCTCGTCCATGGATGAAATGGAATAACCTTTTAATCAATCTTAGGGATTGACAATCTTGATGTTTAATTTTGATATCTTTTTAATTATTTTACATTTAATTGTTGATCAAGTTTCTCTTTACTTGTTAATCAAGTTTCGCTTTTACTTGTTAATCAAGTTTCTCTTTCTCTTTTGATTTTGTTATATCTGAATTGAATTGTTTAATTTGATTTGAATGTTAATGTGATAATTACATAATTACCATGTGTTAATGAGGATTACAAAGACTAAACAATGCATCAAAGGCTTCTTAGATGTTGATTGTTAAGCATGGTTGAATTTTGGGTTTTAGATTAATTTAAGATTAGATGAGTGCTTAGTTCATTTAACCTTAATTAATTAAATTCTATATGCTTATCTAGTAGAGAATTCATGGATTATTTTAAGGCTTCTTGATGCGATCTAAGACCAAGAATCTGATTAACAATTGAATGGAAGAGATTAAACAAAGCATCAAAAGTGTTCGATGGATTGTTTAGCTTGATCGAATTATGAATTTTAAGTTAATTTAGGATTAAATGGGTGCATAATTTATTTAACTTTGATTAATTAAATTCTATATACTTATCTAGTAGATAATTCATTGATCATATTAAGGCTTCTTGATGTGATCTAAAGTCAAGAACTTGGTTAGCAATTGAATGGATTCTTAGTGATCAAGGATGGATTAAACTCAAGAATAGTTGATTTCCTTAAATTGATTGTTTACTTAATTATGTTTACAGTTTTTAATTACTTTCTATTAGTTAATTTTGTAACTTTTCCCCCTATTAACCTCTTAATTTGATTGCTTGTTTAGAGTGATCTAAGGGCTTGACCCGGTTGTGCCTTATACTATAAGTATTTTGGTGAATCGGCTTATAAATTGATTTAATTTGATAGTCTCGATAGCTATCACTTCTATCCAACTTTCATCTTGAAAAGCTTTATCTACTTCATTTAGTTCGATTTGTGAGATGAGAGCCATGTTCACATTATTTCTAAATGAAGATATGGTTCTCACACCTTAAGAAGGTTCTCCAATGATTTGATTTTTTTGATGAGATGTGAGATGTCTCCATTCTCTTAGCATTAGAGTTTGACTTCTGATGTTGCTTCCAGATGGAGTCTTCTTATGGTTATTAGAAGAATTATCAGTAGAGTCATGAGTTTTCTTCTTTGGAGTGGGTGGATCAAAAACCAGCTTAGGAGTATCTTTCTGAGTAATGTTCTCAAATTCTTCTTTTAGATCAAAAACCTTAACTTTAGAAGAGTGGTTAGTGTAGAGTTATCTTTGCCCTAATAGTTTAATGTGTTAAGTTTTGATGATGACAAATACATTACAAAAGGATATTGATAATGTTACATAGATGTGCTCAACGAGATATATTATATCATGCATGTTTATATACTTTATTTAGTTATATTTCACTTAATAATCATGCAATGAGATATATGTGAATGCTTATGTCATGAAACATATCAAATGAAGTTTTTGATGATAACAAAGTTAAGATGAAGATCAAGAGAAGTGACCAAGATCAAAAGAGGTATATTTGGTATAGGTCATGTAACACCCCAACTTTTAGGATAATTACAATACTGTCCTGAAATGTACTGTTTTATAATTTCTGTGAGTAGTAAATTAAATTTGATTGTTTCGTGAGTGTATTTGACTGTTGTATGTGATTTGCTCTGAGCCAGGGAAATAATAATTTTCTGACCGAAAAAATCTTATTTTAATTAATTAGAGCTGAGGGATCTTACTAAACCCAATTCTGATTGATATATATATTAATCTTTTAATTTTTAGGATTTAACTATACAATAAAATAATTTTATATTATTATAATATTATTTATTTTAACAATACCTACTGTCTTAAAAACAGTAGAAATCTGCTTCAAAATGACCATGGACCCTTAAAAGTCTGTGGGACCCGCGTTTAGAAAAACAGTCAACGATTCTGATTGGACAAATTTCTAAGCCAATAAGAGCAAGTCAACGAAAGTGGCTTGAAAAATTCTAACTAATAGGAATAGGTTAAAGAAAGAAGCATGGACTTTAATATGGACCATTGGATGAAAACTTGGTTAGGAAGCATTTAATTATAACCGTTGATCAAATCAATGGTAAGATAAGAATTCAAGTTTTATCACTAAGCAATATCCACCTTAGATTACATCAAGGGCTAGGAATTAAAGTTGAAATCAAAGGTTGAGAATTAGTCAACAATAGTGGCATGATTAATTAGCTAATTAAACCTAATTTGGTTAATCTAATTGCCTAATTAACAAACTAAGTAAGCTAACCTAATTGTTGATTAGTTATAATCTAATTATTAATTAGATATCCTAATTTTGTTTAGAGGTTATAATATATGCTAATATATATTAAACTAATTAGTTATATAATTAGAATGTTAATTAAATATTATTAGGAGATTTAACCTAATTAATTACCTATTTAATTAGCATGGAATTAGTCTTTAATTGAAACAAATTAAGCCCCCTAAACCCCAAGGAGTCCTACGACCAAAGGAGGCTAAATGGCCAAGTTCTCACAAGTTCTACATAGTTCTTGAACCATCCAAGTGACATAAGCCATGTGATTCAAAGTGTGAACACAAATGGATATTTACTATCCAAATTAAACACTCAATCTCACCCACAATACTCACACGGCAGCCCCTCCATTTTACACTCTCAAATTTCATTTTGACACTTCTCTAAATCTAAGCCTTTATTTTCTCTCAAATTCTCAAGAACACCAAGAAACATTTCTCTTCCATTTTCTTTCCAATTTTCGGCCCTACACCCAAATACCACCACCAATCTTCTATAAATTTTCTTTCTTACTTTTCCTAAACCACAACTATCTCCTAAACACTTTTTCTTCACAAGGTTTTGTCAAAAACCCACTTTTTCTAGTTCAAAATCAAAGCTTTTGTTCACTTCCCTAAGGGTAAGTTTTTGATTTTATGGTTTAAAGTTTGATTTTTTATTTTCTAAACCATGTTTGTTCCATGGTTTTTCATTAGGAAGTCTTGCATGTGATTTTACTAATTATTTAAGAATTATTAGGGTTTTGTGTTGGTTTTCAAGAGAGCAAGGAGAAGGAGGATACTAGAGGATCCTTGTCTTCAAGAGGTAAGAGGGAGATTTAATCTCATCAACCTTGTATGGTGATGAGGAAGATGGATTGTTTGTGTGTTAAGAATCCATAAGGATTCATTTATGTGTTTGTTTAATGTTTTTCTAATTGTGATTTATTTTGTTTTCAAGTATGTCTATAGCTTTAAAATATATTGCATGTGTTTATATATTGCATGTGTTTATAATTATATGATTATTAAAGTAGGATGTGAATAACATGTAACGATTTGCATGAGTGTTCCAAAGAACACTATGAGGCTCACGACCTTACCAATAAACAGAGAACTAAAATGTTCTCAACCATTTTCTAAAATAATGATTTAATGAATCTAGGTAAAATAATAAATTTGAGAATGATTTAGATTGATTTTGGCCAACATGCCATTTTATTTTCTAAGATAGCTTAAGTAATTAATTTACAAAATAATTTGATTCCAATTAATCTTTGAGAAAATAAAATGAATGAACTTAGTTCTAGAATTCTAAAATTAATAGAATTTATTTTAAGCACGAATCAAAGAGAACGCCTAAAAAATACTAATGTAGAGCTCACTCTTTAAGTTTTGAAGCGCGTTAGCAAGTTTCAAGATGTAAAGGATGGGTAAGGTTAAAATGAATAATATTTAGAGGAAAATGTTAAAAATACCATATACTTATTTTATAGGCAAAATGCTGCCAAAATTTACTAAAATCAGATAAATAAAATGAAAAGATTCCATAATATATTTATAATTTAAGGAATATATTCTACGTAGTTTAAAAGTACTAGATATAGTCTACACATATTTAAAATGATGATTTTAAGCTATTCGGTTAAGAAAATAATTTAAAAATCTTACGCGATTGAGAAAATGATTTAAAAACATTACGCGAAGTTCAAAAATGTCAAAATATATTTACGCGATTTTAAAACGTTTGTAAAAGTGACGCGATTGTGAAAATGTGATAAAATTTCTATGCAATTAAATGATACAATGAGTTTTGCTATCGGGCCAAAGTGGTGGACCCGGACATGTTGTGAGATAGTACTGTCAAGTGGAGACATATTATATCTTGGTATATTGAGACTAAGGGTATTTTCGTAAATATGGTAAAATATTGAGAATAAGGGTATTTTGGTAATTTTTTATCATACTTAGAGTGTTGTGTCAATTTGATTGATAATTTGCGATTGGTTGACGAGATGAATTACACCGGGTTGTGGTGTGATAAACATAGTGTGGTTCATTATATGAACTTAGAGGCATTAGTGTGCGGAGAATTCCACATATGGATAGTGGGTTGCTCCTGTAGGCCGTGGTAACGAGCAACACACTAATGATCTCGACAAGCATTATTCTTAATCGAGATCTTGAGGGACTATTATGTACTATGCCTGTAGTACACGATGTATGGACTGTGTACTGCTACACGATGTTTCGACTGTGGGCTATAGACACGACGTTAGACAGTGCAATAGTTTGGTTAGGCAGCCTGAAGTACTATTAGTTCTATTCGGATCATTCTCTCAGATATCCGTGTTTAGCTCCATGGAGTAAGAACGAGTTAGTGTGTGTATCATTCATTATCTGCATTTTAATGTTTATTATAATCTGTGATAAAATGCATGATGTATTAATTTGCTATACTGTATATGATATAATGGTATGTGTTATTGTGATATCTTTTGTATTGTCATTTTCTTTATTGTTATGCTGGTAATGATGTAGATTGTCTCACTTCTCTATATGCTTTTCTCTATATTATTATTATACTTCCGTAAAGAATTTGGGGAAGAGGAGGAAGAACAGCCTCTTGAGATATAGTATTCGGACGAGCGATAACCGGGCGAGCTGTACGAGGACGGTGAACCGATAGACCACCCTTACCATCAAGATTGATCTTGAGATCATGACGTTGCCGGGATTCTTCGGTTTTGTGAGACTTGAGTTTCACGGAGGTTCAGAGGCCTGGCGTATGCGAGAGGAGAGAGGATCTGTTATCTACGTGGGACGTTTGACTGTGTCCCTGAGTAGAGAGTTCGATGGAGATATTATATTTACTACTAAGTTGTATTTACATCTAGAGTTGCCTCTGACTCTTAGGTGTTACTAGGAAGGAATTTTTCATGCGCCTAGCGCTCAGTAGTGAGTCAACAGCCCAGACTCGTGTCCGTAGAGCTGTGAGACCTCCAGGAGTTCTGTCATTCGATGATTTCTCTGAAAATGATCCATCGGAGGATTAGAAATCTTTCGAGGTGCACTTGGGCAATGTTATGTTTTAGCTTTAGGATGACACTTTACAGCTTTGATAAATATTTGTAGTTGTAAATATTTGTACATTTAAGACAAAAGATCATATGTATATTATGGTGTGTTTATGTTTGTTTTTATTTTGTGTTCTGTGTTATTTTATTTAATGTTACAAGTATAAAAGGAAAAAAAATTTACCATTAATATTATTTATGTACCAAATGTTTTACAACTTGGGTAAGAATTTTATTTTATTTTATTTTATTACATCATAAATGTGATATCCCCACAAGGGTGTTATAGGTCATAGGTCTTAGAATCTAAATGTAAGATGCTCTCAAGTATCTTAACTATCCCCAAATGGTTTTTCAAAGATCTTTTAAATTAACTTGATATTCAATGCTCATATTTTAAAGAAATGTTGATTTCAATCTTAGATTTTGTAAATCATGTTTATATATAAACTAATCCATGTTTTTCTATGTTGGGCATGGCCATCAAGCTTGATTGAACAAAAAATTTGTGTTTAAGGGCCATATTATTGATTACACAAGTGTTGTAATCGATTACAAGCAAACCAGAGGCCTTGTAGTTGATTACATTAAGGTTGTAATCGATTACAAGCATGAAAGAAGCCTTGTAATTGATTACATTGAGGTTGTAATCGATTACAAGTCTAGCAGAGGCCATGTAATTGATTACATGAAGGTTGTAATCGATTGCATCCTGCCCAGAAGGCCAAGAACACGTTCTCAGAGCCATGTAATCGATTACATGGACTATGTAATCGATTACAACTAATCTGACATTGCCCACTGGCTATTTTATCAGCATTTAATGCTACCCATTAATACACCCAATGGCTCCTTTGATCTAAAAACTTATAAATACTTGTCTTGGGTCTTCATTAATAGCTAACCAACAACTGAGAAATATATTATAATCATTCTAATCTATGATCATTTTTGAAACACTTATGCTCTGTTTTTGAATCAATTTGAGATATTCTTGAAGAGCATTTTAGGGCTTCAATTTGTATTACATACACTTATGAGAGTTTCATTTATTAACCACTTTGAATCTTTGTAAAGAGGGTGAAGTATCCCTCAATCAACTTGTAAGGGTGAGGCATCCTTGGGATTTGAGGCTCAAGCACAAAGGGTGAGGTATCCCAAAGGTGTTGTGAGTGCTCTATTGTGTAAAGGTAATAAGCATCTGTTTGAAGCTTGAAGTTGTAGTGGAAATCTCGGGTGTTTACTTGAGGACTGGACATAAGTCACAAGTGGATTAGTGGCTGAACCATGATAAAGCTTTGTGTTTGTTCTCGCTAAACTCTACTCTTTACTTGTGCACTATTTTATTACATTATTTGAATTCTATCTTTCTTGGTCGATTCAATTAAGAGTGAAAGGTCTCTATCTTCTCTATCCATTCATTTCTAACAAACAATAACTTCAACAAAAAATGATAATCAAGGTTTTTGCAAAAGAATTACGAAAATATTTTTAACACTCAATTCACCCCCTCTTGAGTTTTGAGGCCAATTGGTAACAAGTGGTATCAGAGTTAGACTCTTGTGTAAAGAGCTTAGCAGCTTCAAGAGAAGTGATGACTTCAAATGGTTTTTCTAATGAAGGTTCTTCTATAAATTGACCTCCCTATTTCAATGGTGATGGTTATGCCTATTAGAAAGAAAGAATGAAAATTTTTATTGAAACTATTGATATTGATGTGTAGGATGCCATTGAAAATTGTGCCTTTGTTCCCACACGTATAGTTGATGGTGCAAGAACTAACACACCTAGAAGTGAATGGACGGATTAAGACAAAAAGAAGGTTCAATACAACTTAAGAGCCAAGAGCATCATTACCACTTCCTTGGGGTATGATGAATTCTTTAGAGTGTCAAATTGTAAGATTGCCCAAGAAATGTGGGATACCCTACAAGTAACTCATGAAGGCATAAGTGAAGTTAAAAGATCAAGAATAAACACTCTCACTCATGAATATGAATTGTTTAGAATGAATCAAGGATAAAGCATTCAAGAAATACAAAAGAGATTTACACACATTATAAATCATCTTGCTTCATTGGGAAAGTCCTTTCCTGATCTTATTAATAAAGTCTTGAGGTGTTTGAGTAGAAATTGGCAACCCAAGGTGACAGCTATTGCGGAGTCAAGGAACCTATCAATAATGACATTGGCCACCTTGTTCGGGAAGCTCCATGAGCATGAATTGGAGCTAAATAGGCTCAATCAAAATAAGGAGCGTGCCAAAAAGAAAAAGAGAATTGCACTCAAAGCCACCTCTTCCACAATTCAAGATGATGATGAAGATGGTAGAGAAAACCTAGATTTAAGTGAAGAGAATCTTAGTCTCCTTGTAAAAAAATTTGGAAGATTTCTCAAGAAGAAAAAATTTCAAAGAAGGTCACCTTTCCCTCAAAAGAAGACGTATCACAAAGAGGAAGGAACCTCAACCCCTCCAACATGCTATGAATGCGAAAAATCGGGACATGTGAAGATGGAATGTCCCACATACCTTAAGAAGACAGAGAAATTTAAGAAAAGACCTTCTAAAGAGAGGAAAGGAAGAAGGGCTTACATAGTATGGGAGGATAATGACATGGATTCCACTGATAGCTCAGAAAATGAAGAAGCTTATCTATGTCTCATGGCTCAAGGAGAAGAAGGAGATGAGAGTGACACCGAGATGTGCTTGAAGACTAAAATCTCAAGTTAGTATCTTAATAGTGGTTGCTCTAAGCACATGACAGGTGATGGATCCAAGTTCTCATTCCTTGCACCAAAGAAGCATCAACATGTCACATATAGGGACAATAACAAAGGAAGGATCCTTGAAGTTGGAAAAGTTAGTAAGAATCCTTCCTCTTCAATTGAAAATGTCTTGTATGTAGAAGGAGTCAAACATAACTTGCTTAGCATAAGTCAATGTGTGATAAAGGAAATAGAATTATCTATGACTCAAATTATTACATAATTGAAGGCAAAAATGATAAGCAAGTTAAATTTGTTGGTCATAGAGTTGATAACATATATATGATTAATCTTGATGATATTACCTCTCAAAATACAAAATGTCTTATGAGTAAAGAAAGTGATTCATGGCTATGGCATAGAAGAATTGCTTACATTCATATGGATCACCTAAACAAACTTGTTTCTAAAAAATTTAGTAATTGGTTTACCAAATCTTAATTTTGAGAAAAATAGACTTTGTGATGTATTTTAAAATGGTAAACAAGTAAAGGTCTCTTTCAAAGATAAAAATATTATTTCCACTACTAGACCCTTATAACTTTTGCATATGAATCTTTTTAGACCATCAAGAACTATGAGTTTTGGGGGTAATTACTATGCTCTTGTGATTGTGGATGATTACTCTAGATATACATGGACTCTATTCCTTGCTCATAAGAATGATGCCTTTCATGCATTTAGAAAACTTGTAAAAGTTATTCAAAATAAGACAAATTGTAGCATCGTATCCATAAGAAGTGATCAAGGTGGAGAATTTAAAAATCAAGATTTTGAAATGTTTTGCAATGAAAATGGCATTGAGCATAATTTTTCTACTCCTAGAACTCCATAACAAAATGGGGTGGTTGAAAGGGAAAATAGATCTTTAGAGGAGTTAGCAAGAACTATGCTCAATGAAACAAATCTTCCTAAGTATTTTTGGGTAGATGCGGTAAGTACCACTTGTTATATTATGAATAGGGCTTTGATAAGGCCAATTTTAAAGAAAACCCCCTATGAACTATACAAAGGAAGGAAACCAAGCATTTCCCACTTTCATGTCTTTGGTTGCAAGTTCTTTGCTTTAAACAATGGAAAAGATAACCTAGACAAGTTTGATGCTAAATCCGATGAGGGAATATTTTTTGGTTATTCTCTTGGTAGTAAATCCTTTAGAATTTATAATAAGAGAACAATGACCATTGAGAAATCAATTCGTGTTGCATTTGATAAAACTAACCCAAATGATTTGAGAAAAGATTTAGTTGATGATGTTTCAAAAATCCTATTAAAAACTCACTTGGAGAATTAAGAGAAGGAAGCCAAGAAGAAAGAAGAAAGCTTATTTGATCCCCCAAGGCAAGAGGATTCATCAATCATGGACTTTCCCAAGGAATGGAGGACATCAAGATATCATCCTCTTGACAAAGTGATAAGTGATGTATCAAAATGGGTAATCACTCAAACTCTCTTAGAGATGCATGTAACCTATGACTTTTGTTTCTCAAGTTGAACCTAAAGACATAGATGAACCATAAATGATGAACATTAGATCTTGGCTATGCAAGATGAACTAAACCAATTTGAGATAAATCAAGTTTGGGAATTAGTTCCAAGGCCCAATGATCATCCCATAATTAGCACCAAATGGGTCTTTAGGAATAAACTTAATGAAACAGACTTAATAATAAGAAATAAAGTTAGGTTGGTTGCAAAAGGCTATAATCATGAAGAAGGAATATATTATGAAGAAACATATGCTCCTGTAGCTAGATTAGAAGTCATAAGAATGCTACTTGCATATGCATGCATCATGGATTTTAAACTTTTTCAAATGGATGTTAAAAGTGCCTTCTTAAATGGTTTTATACAAGAAGAGGTGTACGTAGAACAACCTCCTAGTTTTGAAAACTTTGAACTGCCTAACCATGTCTTTAAGTTGAAAAATGCCTTATATGGTTTAAAACAAGCTCCTAGAGTTTGGTATGAAAGGTTGAGCAAATTTTTTTTTAGAAAAAGGCTTCTCTAGAGGCAAGGTTGACACTACTCTCCTCAGCAAGCATAAAATGCATGACATACTTCTTGTTCAAATTTATGTTGATGACATAATATTTGGTGCTACTAATAACTCTTTATGTAAGGAATTTGCCCATATTATGCAAAATGAATTTGAGATGTCTATGATGGGTGGGCTCAACTTCTTCCTTAGTCTCCAAATCAAGTAAACAAGGGATGAGACTTTCATAAGTCAATCCAAGTATTGCAAGGAGCTGCTCAAGAAATTTAGAATGGACAATACTAAGCATATGGCTACACCAATGGGCACTTCTTGCTATTTGGACAATGATGAAGAAGGTAAATCTGTAGAAATCACAAAATATAGAGGTATCATTGGCTTACTCCTTTATATTACGATAAGTATGCCTGATATTATGTTTAGTGTGTGCATATGTGTTAGATTTCAAGTAAATCCTAAAGAATCACACCTAAGTGCTGTAAAAAGAATTATGAAATATCTAATAGGCACTTCACAAATGGGATCGTGGTACCCTAAAGGTGTCTCATGTAGTCTAATTGGTTATTTCAATTCTGATTTTGCTAGACGCAAAATGGATAGGAATAGCACTAGTGGGACATGTCACTTGCTTGGAAGCTCACTAGTTTCTTGGCATAGTAAGAAATAAACTAGTGTGACATTGTCTACAGCTGAAATTGAATATGTTACAGCTAGGAATTGTTGTGCTCTATGGTATAGAACTCGATCACACCCCTATAAGGTGTAACAACACTAATGTAATTAATTTGTCTAAAAATTCCATTTTGCACTCAAGAACAAAACATATAGAGATAAGACACCATTTCATAATGGATCATATTCAAAAAGGTGATTGTATGCTTGAGTTTGTTGAAACCGCTAAACAACTTGTTGACATATTCACTAAGCCTTTGAATAAAGAAGCATTCTTTTTTTATAAGAAGTAAACTTGGCATATTGGATCAATCATGCATCTAAACTCTTACTGCACAACTTTTATTGCACAATTGACCACTTTGTTGCATAATGTGTCTTTTTCTGCATAATTTACTTTCTTACTGCATAATCTCAAAATTTACTGCATAAAAATATTAGTTTGCTACATAAAAAGTCATTTTGCTGCACAAATTATCTTGTTTCAATCATTTTTGAATTCAATACTGACTTGAGCATCGGAGGTTCCCCCAAATTTGTTTTGCAGGTACTCCATCATGACTAAGTCCTCCAAGTAGCTCAAAATTCACCAATCTTGGTAAAATAGTTTGATCTTTGACAAAGATGGTAATTTTGTAAGAACATGTGTTTTGGATCAAGAACTGGTCAGTTTTGATATTTACATGATGTTTGGAATTGATTTGGGAAAATTTAGAACAAATTTGAAAGCTTTGAGTTTGGTCCTTTACTGTTTAAAGTGCAAAAACTAATTTTAGCAAGCTTGTAATCGATTACAGATGCTCTGCCAAGCGTCCCAAGCAAAGTCAAAGAGCGTGTAATCGATTACACACACTATGTAATCAATTACAACATTTCCATAAATCATGTAATCAATTACAATGTGAGTGTAATTGATTACACACCCAATGTAATTAATTACACAGGGGTTTAAAAACGAGTTCCAGTGCGCGAGAAGCCATTTTTATCTAAAACTCACCTTTCTTTCTCTTCTTTCACGCCACCCCTCACCCCTAATCTTTGATTTCTCTATCATTTCTTAGTCAAATCACCTCATTTAACCACCATTCTACACGATTTTCCCTTCTCCACCAAACCTCCACATCAATTTCAATCAAAATCACCCTAATTTCTTCCCCCATTTTCCCTCACAAACATTTTCTCTCTCTAAGACCTAACCCATAAATTCCTCCACCCTCTCACCTGTTTCTACCCTCCTTCAACACTAAACACCACACATCCTCCTTCCTTTCACCTTCCTCACACCTTTTTTCCCTATTTCCTCTCAATGGCTGAATCCTCCAAGCGTACTAAGAGACCAAGAGCAGGGGTCTCCATGGAAACCTCCACCAGCGCTCCTTCACTCACCATTCTAGGATTGGACCTCACTCAACACTTCCAAACCACCAAAGAAGCAGACTTCTTCAAGAAAAATTTCTAATTGCGGAAGATTATTTCACCAAGGTATCTCACTAAGGACTTTAGCTCTAGTGAACTTTTAGAGAGTTTCAAAATTGTTGAGAGACTTGATTTACTTGAATTTCTGAGTATAAAAAAGGATCTATACCTAGATATAGTCAAAGTATTTTATGCCAACTTGAAATATGAGAATGCATGTTTAGTCTTTGAAATGAAAAAGAAACCGAGACGAGTGGATAGGGAATTATGGTATAGGTTGACTAAATTGTCATATGATGGTGCTAATGTATCGGGAGATGAATACGAGTATAAGGATGCCTTAATTTCATTGCTAAGGGCTGGATATAACATTCCTAGAGAAAAATAGAGAGTGATGACAACTGGTCTAACCATGGAGAATAGGGTGTTACATTACCTTGTGGCTAAGGGATTGGTCCCCAGGGGAGACAACTACTCGCAGGTTCTCAAAGATGATGTGCTGACCTTGTGGGCCATGAACACTGGACGGTTAATCAATTGGGCCCACTATGTTATTCAACATATGTTGGAAGCCAAAAAGAAACACCATCCCCTGCCCTATGCTATGCTTATTACAGCAATTATGGAGCACTTTCATATCCCTCTGGCTGGGGAAGCCAAAGATACTAGCTCTAAAGGGCCTCAGTCTATTGGACTGTATACCCTGCAAAAGCTTCAGTTGAGGAAGATTGATAATAGATGGTACTATCTCCTTCATGGGAGCTATGGTCACATTCCTCATGAGGCTGATGATAATGAAGAAGAACAGTAGCTTGCTACTGCTCCTGCTACCTTAGACTTCTTGCTATAAGAGATGTGCAGCTTGAGAACGGAAATGGATCGCATCGAGTAGAAGGTCGATCATCAAGGATTGGAGTTAGCTTATATTCGTTCCTTGCTGGAGGGATCTAGTTCTACACAAAGGAGAGATGCCAGTGCTCCTACCTCCTCTACTGCCCCTCTTGCTCCTCTATTATATATTGCTCCTTCTAGTGCTGCAGCTGCTGCTTCTGATGATAACATGGAGATTCTTGGGTCTGAGGATGATCTCGTCACAGATGATAATGATGTAGACCTCGATGATGTGACAGCTGATTCCGACAGTGACAGCGAGGCAATAGAGTGACATGGGACTTAGTATTGATGATCTATCCCTTCATTGCCTAACCATTAGCTATCTTTACTTTTATAATTTTGTATATGACTCTGGATGATTTTTTATCTTTATGTTTATAAAATCTGATCAATTGATGTATTTTCTAGTGGTTTGTTGTTTATACTCTAATATTGATCTAAATGAGCTGAAATGATTATATATTGATTTTCTCTGATTAATGGTATGACTGGTTTTATGGGCTAACCTTGCTAAATGCTACTAAAATGCTGCTGAAATTTTATTGGTATTATTGAAAAATTGAATACTTATGTCTTTTTTATAATGCCAATGAGGGAGAGATTAGAGAGATTATTAGTCATATACCTTGCATGAGCACGGGAGAGTTTTTACATGCAAAATTGTTTATCCTATCTTATGCATAAATTACAGGGGAGAGTAGCGCTTAAATCTATATATATATATATATATATATATATATATATATATATATATATATATATATATATATATATATATATATATATATGCTTTGCTCTTTTCCTATGTTCTTTTATCATCATCAAAAGGGGGGAGAATATGAATGCTTATGCCATGAAGCATATCAAATGAAGTTTTTGATGATAACAAAGTCAAGATGAAGATCAAGAGAGGTGACCAAGATCAAAAGAGGTATATTTGGTATAGGTCATAGGTCTTAGAATCTAAATGTAAGATGTTGTCAAGTATCTCAACTATCTCCAAATGGTTTTTAAAGATCTTTTAAATCAACTTGATAGTCAATGCTCATATTTTAAAGAAATGTTGATTTCAATCTTGGATTTTGTAAATTATGTTTATATATCAACTAATCCATGTTTTTCTATGTTGGGCACAGTCATCAAGCTTGATTGAACAAAAAATTTGTGTTTAAGGGCCATGTAATTGATTACATAAGTGTTGTACTTGATTACAAACAAACCAGAGGCCTTGTAATCGATTACATTGAGGTTGTAATTAATTACAAGCATGGCAAAAGCCTTATAATTGATTACAAGTCTAGAAGATGCCATGTAATCAATTACATGAAGGTTGTAATCGATTACATCCTGCCCAGAAGGCCAATAACACGTTCTAAGAACCATGTAATCGATTACATGGACTATGTGATCGATTACAACTAATCTGACATTACCCAATGACTATTTTATCAGCATTTAATGCTGCCCATTAATGCACCCAATGACTCCTTTGATCTGAAAACTCATAAATACTTGTCTTGGGTCTTCATTAATAGCTAACCAACAACTGAGAAACATATTACAATCATTCTAATCTGTGAATCATCTTTGAAACACTTATGCTCTATTTTTTAATCAATTTAAGATATTCTTGAAGAACATTCTAGGGCTTCAATTTGTATTATATACTCTTGTGAGAGTTTCATTTATTAAATACTTTGATTCTTTGTAAAGAGGGTGAGGTATCCCTCAATCAACTTATAAAGGTGAGGCATCCCTTGGATTTGAGGCTCAAGCACAAAGGGTGAGGTATCCCAAAGGTGTTATGAGTGCTCTATTGTGTAAAGGTAACAAGCATCTGCTTGAAGCTTGAAGTTATAGTGGAAATCTCGGGTGTTTACTTGAGGACTGGACGTAAACCACAAGTGGATTAGTGGCTGAACCAAGATTAAGCTTTGTGTTTGTTCTCTCTAAACTCTACTCTTTACTTTGTGCATTGTTTTATTGCATTATTTGAATTCTATGTTTCTTGGTTGATTCAATTAAGAGTGAAAGGTCTCTATCTTCTTTATCCATTCATCTCTAACAAACAATAGCTTCAACAAAAATTAATAATCAAGGCTTTTGCGAAAGAATTGTAAAAATATTTTTAAAACTCATTTCACCCCTCCTTGAGTTTTGAGGCCACTTGGTAACAATATATATAGCATTTTTCATAGAATATATCTAACAATGCTTTATATGAGTTATAATGAACTAATATCGGATTTGTTTCTATGTAAATGAATATATGCATGATGCGCGTTCTAGTGTTTTATACTTAGAAATCATGCATATTATGTAAAGTGTTGCATGTTACATACTTTATAGAATATATCTAATGGAAATTGATAATATCTGAAATGGATATGTGTCTATAAGAGTCTTATGTGCATGTTAGATTAACTAAAGTTATATAATATTGAATCATGTATATAAAGATATTGAATTGTGAATTTGGACTAACTATGTTTGTTTTAAGTAAGCAATACTTTGTAGGATAGTCCAAGTACCAATAGTGAGCATTACAACAAGAAAATAAAAGATCACAATTATGCTCAACTCAAGAAGAAGGGGAATGAAGAAATGATCCAAGATTTTGGAAGAATTGAATAAAATAATTATTGAAAGCTTAGATTGCATCTAGATGCCTAAGGATAAGATTTTGTTTTTTTTCTCTTTTAGGCTTTTCTCCTATGTAAAAATAGAGGTTTTACAAGAAGAGATCCCAAATAATATTTTCAAAATTCATAAATGTTTTTAAACACGTTAAGATGCCTAACAAACAAGTTTTTAAAAGCTAATCTCGGTGGTAATTCAAAACTATGAAAAATAGCTAAGTTTGAGTTTTGAAAACTAACCTCTAATCACTAATTTTATTGCATCTCTAAAATTACTTTGAGTATGGATTTTAAACTTATTTCATATAAAACTACACTCAAAGAGCTTTCCAAAGAATGATCATTTGCTTAAATCGGATGATAAATGAAGAAGTTATGACAATTTAAAGTTAGTTTTCAAAAATAGAGTGCAATAATCGATTATCCACTTCAATAACTGATTATTACATGTCAATAATCAATTATCCACACAAATAATTGATGCCTGAAATCCGCAAGTGTACGGTTTCGTCGTCAAGTAATAAAAAGATCGAATCCATAAAGACTGTGTCTATGAATACTAATTAATTAATTAATTAAATTAAATTAAACAAAAGGGAATATGATTGTTGGTTAAGAAGAACGTAGTAACAAAGCAATTAAATAAAATCAAAGTGCAGAATTTAGAATAAAAACAGCAAGTTATCAAGAAGGGGATTTTCAAATTCAAGAAAGCTTCCAAGATTGGGATACCACAATGATACAAGATAAATCCTAATTGACAACCCTTTTATTAAATCTGAAATTCAATTGAAGGTGAATTACCCTAAATTAGTTAATGTTCTTTCTCAAGATACAAGATCGGTGCCCAATTAAACCAATTCCTACTCTCGTGGTAATTGAATTTAAATTGAACCCATTACGCTTTGTGGTAATTCATTGAATCCTCAAAAGGCTAAAACTACTCTCGTGATTTAAACCTTAAGTTCAATTCTTATGGTTCCAACACTTAAGTTCACCTCTCAGTACGTCCCTAAATGCCTATGAGATGCACATAAGTGGCCAGCAAATTCACATGAATAAAAGCAATAAGGATTGAATCAATGAATAATCAAGATTAATAAAAGGGAAAACAAAGTCAATTAATCATTATCAAAGTATCAAAGGGCATTGCCTAATCCTAAAAACAAAGGAAACTACTCAGACATAGAGAAGAGGAGACAAGAAATCAAACTTAAAAACATCTCAAACCCGTAACAACGGAAGAAGAAGGGAGAAAGATGAAGATCCAAAGCCAAAGCCTCCAATGTGCCTCCTCCCAAAACCAAAATTAGAACTCCCTAATTCTATTCAGAACATCTATTTATAACTTAGGATTTTAATTGGCTAAAAAGCCCTCAAAAGAAACAAAAAGAAAAACATAAAAACTGCTGCGCACTGCGATCCACGGCCGTGGATCATTCCACGGCCAGGCCGTGGATGTCTCTGTCAACAGGCTAATTTCTGGTCCTTTGAGTTCCACGGCCGTGGATGGTTCCACGGCCAGGCCGTGGAACTCTCTGGAATTCCCTTTTTCCTTCTTTAAGTTACCCCTCGATCCATGGCCGTGGTTTGATCCACGGGCAGGCCGTGGATCCCTCTGAAATGGCCTTTTTGCACCTTTATTGCTATCCATTAAGCTCCAGCTTCAAACATGCAAGCTTTCCATCCATTCCAAGGCCAATTTAGCACCAATCCTGCACAGGAACACCAAAAACACCGCAGTTATCCAAACTAAGGGAAAAACTAACTAAAAAGGAAAACTAAAATGCCTAAAATGCTCAAGAATGCATGTAAAACAAGAACAAAACATGATGTTATTTCACACACATCAAATCCCCCCAAGCTTAAGACTTTGCTTGTCCCCAACCAATAATTAATGTCAAACCAAGATGTGGAATCAGGAGACAATAATGAATAAGGAACCCGAGAAAACAATATCCAAGCAATAGGCTAAGGCAAACCAAGTATCTGAGAGGTAATCAAAATCAAGTCCAATTAGAGGCTAAGTTCTCAGAAATCATGCATTCTCACTGATTGAATTAAGTTCACTCCACTAATCACACTCAGAGTGTTTAAGGGTGAAGACAATGCGCTCAAAATCCTTCAAAGAAAATGCACTTCCATATGCTTGATAAGAAACCAGATTTTCACTAATAATCAGCATGCATGCAAGAATCAAAAGGTCTTTCAAGAGTTGTAATGGGGCCATGGGAATGATGATAGGTAAGGTAGAGAAAGGAAGGTATGACAAGGGCTAACCAAATTTTCAATAAGCACCAGAAATACAATAGAACATAAATGGAGCAAAGGTAATTCATTTTTGTTTTCATTCAAAAACATAACTCCACAATTCCAAACATTTTTTTTCTTAACTTTTCTTTCTCTTTCTCTTAATCCTTTTCAACCTTTTATCTCATGATTTTCTCTTCTTCTTTTTTTCACTTGAGAAAGGAAAAGGTCAAAAACATATGATTCCCAACACAACTTCACAACTTTCAAACCCAATTCGCTCCATTTAATATTCTAAATGATAACCAGCAATGTTTCAGCATAGGCATCAAGAAAACAAGTATGCAATAGGCTCAAAATGGGCAACTAGAGGATGAAAGTGTAACAATTTCAGAAGGCCAGAAAAATACCTAAAATGCCTTAATCATATTCAAGCATGCAACCAAAAATTTCGCCTCAAAAAGGTTTCAAATCAAGTTCTAGAGCACAAGATCAAAGAGGAATATCACTCAACACAAAAAATGGAAACAAAAATCATACAGTGCATAGGTCCCAAATAGGCTCAAAACTCACATTTAGAGGTTGTAAAAATTCAATAAGAAGCAAAAATTCAGAGAACATTATGCTAATTATCAACTATCAAGAGATCACCTCCACCAACAATTAAAACAATGCTGTAGCCTACCACAAGAATCAACAATTGGGTTCCAAATTAATACCATCTCAAAATCCTCAAAAGAGAGGGGCACAAGTTCAACCAAAAACCCAAGAGATATGATGGTGTGAAAATGCAACATGAAAATGTAATGCATAACAAGACATGAAAATGCATGAAACTAATGATCTAAAATGAAAATAAGAAAATGAAAATGAAAATACCCCCCAAGCTTAGAACCTACATTGTCCCCAATGTAAAAATCCAAAAACTAGAGAAGGGAGAAAAGAAATAAACTCACTGCGATGGTGGAAAATGGTTTTGACTCAAATGCCAATCATGAATGGCCCGCATCATGCTCTCCATACTCTGAACTGTCCCTTCCAAGGTCTGCGCAGCGGCCATCGAGCCAGGACCTGCCGATGAAGCTCCTCTAGCATGTGGCGCGCTACGCGCCCGTCAGCATGAAGTGCCTCCAGAGAAGAATAAATCTGTGTGAGACCATCCTCAGAAGGACCTGCAAAAGAAGAAGAAGAAGGACGAGAGGTGCCTGCCCTTGGTGGGGGGCGAAGAGGGCGCTGAACATCAATTGGATCATCTACCACACTCCCAGGAGTGCACCAATTTGCACGGTTGCGCACAGTGATAGCAGGAGGGTTAGGAAGGGGTAGGGGTTTAGCTCTATCATTCAAACGGAGGCAGTAAATTCCGTCCTCTTTAATAATCATCTTAATAGCTAAACAGGACTCAATATCAATCTTAGAATTACCTCTAACTGCCTCCAGACCATCTAAATCATATTCAAAGAAATTGGCAATCATTGTGATTAAACCACCAATAACAATTGTCCCAGATTGGGCTCTACCCACCCTAAGCAGATGCCTTACAAGAAAAGATCCAGTATCCATTTTAACATCATTAAGAATAGCCTACATAAAAACAAATTCATCAGCACGGACATTGCCATCACTATCCCCACGTCCAAATAAAGTATGAGCCATGATACGGTGGAGATAGCGAAGGTAAGGATTTGGCAGAAAAGATGCCTTACAGTTTGAAGAATCATATGTACCCATCCCAGAAGAAACATCAGCCCAAAAAGAAATTACAAAAAAACCACTTGGGTGCCTCCTTTCCCCCCCAGCAGGCAATCCAAAAATCTCATTAAACTCTTCTAAATTTAAGCAATGTTCATTATTGAACAGCCGGAAAGTGATCCGGCCTTCAAAGCAACCTTCCCCCTGAAGGATATGAGCCTCAACAGAACTAAGAAACTCCAAGGTAAGCTCAGTGTAAGTGGGACACTTTAAATTCAAAAAATAAGTCCATCCAGCCCTATCAAGCATCCAATCAAAGTCATCACGCAAGCCTAAGGTATCAAGAACAACATCATCCATGTACCTAGTGCTAACTATCCTCCTATTCACTAACACATTGTAACGATCTCTCTGCTCATTATCCCTAAAATTAAACCATGGGGATTAGGGGGGTTACCTCTTGGAGCAACATTGCTTCTTCCCCGTGTCCTTGAACTTGAACTAACTTCTCCCCTCTGACGCTTGTTCGTCATCCTTCCAATCCCACACTAACTCATAGTCAAGCACAAAGCAAAAATTCTCTCTTTTTTTTTTTTTTTGAATCAGATCACGTATGGGGTTTTTTCAAAATTTGGGGATTTCTAAATCAGAAGGAGAGATCGGTTAGGGAGAGAGTAGGGAGGTGAGCAAGAGTAGAAAAAATGGAAGAAAAAGGGAGTTTGTGGAGAAAACTTATGGTTTTGAAGGTATGGTTATAGTGGTTATGGTAGAGAAAAAGAAGGAGAAGGAGGGGGAATAGGGGTGAAGGGTTGTCTTTGAGAGAGGGAAAGAAGAAGGTGAACGTGTGGTTATGAGGGAAAGAAGGTGTATTGGAGGTTTGGAAGGATGGGTATGGAGATTGAGGGAGAGAAGAAGAAGAAGAAGAAAAGAGGAAAACGGTGAAATGAAAGAGGGGGAGAAGGGACCGTGGTTTTTGAAACTGGGCAGTAGCGATCCACTACCGTGGATCATTCCACAGCCTGGCCGTGGACGCTGCTGACTTCTGAGATTTTTTTTTTTTGAACAGAGAGTTCCACGGCCGTGGAATTCTCTGACTTTTCATCTTTTTTTTTTTTTGCAAACTGAGGTCCATGGCCATGGATTGATCCACGTCTTGGCCGTGGATCTCTCTGACTTATACCTTCTCCGTGGTTTGCATTTCAAGGTCATGGAAATTCCCATGGACGGGGTGTGGAACCTTCTGATCTCTCTCTCTTCTTCTAAATAAGTCTTCAAAAAGGGGTCAAACCTAAACAAAATCCAAAAGACAAACATCAAAACAATAATCTAACACACAAAATTAAAAGAAAAAGATGAAATAAAATAGAAAAACAAGAAAACATGGGTTGCCTCCCAAGAAGCACTTGTTTAAAGTCATAAGCTCGACTCCTATCCTCTCATCACTCTGCATTTGGGTCACGGAAGGCAATGTTCATCCTCTTCTTTAGTTGCTCCTCCGCTAGATAGTGCTTCAACCTCTGACCATTAACTTTGAAAGTCCCTCGCTCTTCATTCCAAACTTCCACAGCACCATAGGGAAACACTTTCTTCACCAAAAATGGTCCTGACCATCTTGACTTAAGTTTTCTCGGAAAGAGTTTCAATCTAGAATTGAAAAGAAGCACCAGCTCTCCCTCACGAAACTCTCTACGAAGAATATGCTTGTCATGCCACCTCTTGGTTCTTTCCTTGTATGACTTGGCAGTCTCATAAGCATCTAATCTCAGCTCATCAAGCTCATGAAGTTGAAGCTTTCTCTTTTCTCCTGCCGCTTTTAAGTCAAAATTCAGAAGCTTAATAGCCTAAAAGGTTTTATGTTCAAGCTCAACGGGTAGATGACAGGGCTTCCCATAAATCAGTCGAAAGGGTGTCATCCCAATGGGAGTCTTGTAAGCAGTACGGTAAGCCCAAAGAGCGTCATCAAGCTTCAAAGACCAATCATTTCTTGAGCTAGACACCGTCTTTTCCAGAATACTCTTTATCTCTCGATTAGATACCTCCACTTGGCCAGAAGTCTGAGGATGATAAGGTGTAGCAACCTTATGAGTGACTCCATATTTCCTCAAGAGGTTCTCAAATTGTCTCTCTATGAAATGTGAACCTCCATCACTTATCACAGCCCTAGGAACTCCAAACCTTAGAAAAATAATCTTCTTGAATAGCTTGATCACGGTCTTTGCATCACTTGTTGGAGACGGAATGGCCTCCACCCACTTAGATACGTAATCAACAGCTACCAGAATGAACTTATTGTTGCAGGAGGATGGAAAAGGGCCCATGTAGTCAACTCCCCAAACATCAAATATTTCCACCTCAAGAATAGTATTCATTGGCATCTCATGCCTCTTGGAGATACTTCCAGCTCTCTAACATGGATCACATGATAGCACATAATTCCTAGCATATCTGAAAATATGAGGCCAAAAGAAACCAGACTGAAGAACTTTGGCTGCTGTCTTGGAAGCACTAGCATGTCCTCCATAGGATGCAGAGTGACAACAACTCAATATATTCGGAGCCTCTTCCTCGGAGACACATCTCCTATAAATACCATCAGCACACCTCCGGTATATGTATGGGTTATCCCACACAAAATTTTTCAGATCGGAGAAGAACTTCTTCCTTTGCTGATAGTTAAGCTCAGGAGGTAAAACCTTGCTAACCAAATAATTCACATAGTCAGCATACCAAGGAGCACTCTCCGCAAAAACTGCAAACAATTGCTCATCCGGGAAAGAATCATCAATAGGCAATTCGCTCTCCCCAATCACCGATTGCTCAAGCCTTGATAAATAATCTGCCACTTGATTTTCTGTCCCTTTTCTATCCAAAATCTCCAAATCAAATTCTTGGAGAAGTAGAATCCAACGGATTAGTCGAGGCTTTGCTTCCTTCTTACTCATGAGATACCTAAGTGCAGAATGATCAGTGTATACGGTCACCTTTGAACCCACTAGATAGGACCTGAACTTCTCAAAAGTGAAAACTACCGCTAGCAACTCTTTCTCTGTAGTGGCATAGTTTGCTTGAGCTCCATCAAGTGTCTTGCTAGCATAGTAAATTACATGCACTTTCTTGTCCTTTCTTTGCCCCAACACAGCTCCTACGGCATAGTCACTGGCATCACACATGACCTTGAAAGGTAAATTCCAATCCGGTGTTTGCAAAACGGGAGCAGTGATCAAGGCCTCTTTCAACCTGCAAAAGGCATTCAAACAGTCACTATCAAAATTAAATGGAACATCATTCACTAAGAGATTAGACAAAGGTTTAGCAATTTTAGAAAAATCTCTAATGAATCTTTAGTAAAAACCAACATGTCCCGAGAAACTTCGCACTCCCTTCACATTCACTGGTGGAGGTAACTTCTCAATCACTTCAATTTTTGCCTTATCCACCTCAATTCCTTTCCCAGAGATCAGATGTCCAAGCACTATCCCCTCTTGTACCATAAAATGGCACTTCTCCTAATTCAAGACAAGATTAACCTCCTCGCATCTCTGTAAAATCTTAGACAAATTAAACAAACAATCATCAAAGTTAGTACCATATACTGAAAAATCATCCATAAAAACTTCCATGATGTTTTCAATAAATTCAGAAAATATTGCAGTCATGCATCTCTGGAAAGTAGCAAGGGCATTACATAAACCAAATGGCATTCTCCTATAGGCAAAAGTGCCGTAAGGGCAAGTAAATGTAGTTTTCTCCTGGTCACTAGGATGAATAGGAATTTGGTGGAATCCTGAATAACCATCTGAGTAACAAAAGTGTGTATGCCTAGCTAGCCTCTCAAGCATCTGATCAATGAAGGGAAGAGGGAAGTGATCTTTCCTAGTTGCATTATTCAACTTTCTATAATCAATGCACATCCTCCAACCTGTGACTGTCCTAGTGGGAATCGATTGATTTTTCTCATTTTCAATTACAGTCATACCCCCTTTCTTAGGAACCACATGCACAGGACTAACCCATTCACTATCAGAAATTGGGTAAATTACCCCAGCATCAAGCAACTTAAGTACCTCTTTTTTAACAACCTCTTTCATATTAGGATTCAACCTACGTTGATGCTCTATAGAGGGTTTATGCTCAGGTTCCATCAAAATTCTATGCATGCAAAAAGAAGGATTTATGCCTTTAATATCATCAAGAGTATAACCTATGACCTTTTTATGCATCTTAAGAGCCCTTAGCAATTTCTCAGTCTCTAACTCATTCAAGCTAGCACTAACAATAACAGGATAAGAAGAGTTGGGACCAAGAAACTCATACCTGAGAGTGGAAGGAAGAGTTTTTAGTTCTACCTTAGGAGCCTTTTCCTCTTCCCAATCTTCAGACTTAGGCTTTGGTTCAAGCCTTTCCACCTTGGCTTTGCTAGGAAGAATTTTTGAGGTTGCCTCCAACAAGCGGGCATACTCAGCTACCTTTCCTCCAGAATCAAGAGAACCGCCACCAACCAAGCATCTTTCCAATGGATCTGCCAAATGAATTATGGTGGACTCTTCCTCCACCACTTGGTGCAATAAATCAACCCTGTAACAAGAGTCCTCAAAAGAAGGTTGTTTAATAGATTTAGAAATATCAAACTCAACCTTATTATCACCAACAGTTAAAGACAATTTGCCATTCTTAACATCAATTATAGCACCAGCAGTAGCTAAGAAAAGCCTACCAAGAATAATGGGGATTTGGGAATCCTCCTCCATTTCAAGCACAACAAAATCAGCAGGTATGAAAAACTTACCAACACGGATAGGAACATCCTCCAAGATGCCTACAGGATATTTGATGGACCGATCCGCCAATTGAAGTGAGATAGTTGTGGATTTTAGCTCACCCACCTCCAACTTCTTACATACAGAAAGGGGCATAAGACTAACACTAGCCCCCAAATCACACAGAGCTTTATCAAAGTTAGTATTGCCAATCAAACAGGGAATAGAGAAGCTACCTGGATCCTTTAACTTAGGAGGCAATTTATTTTGAATTAAGGCACTACACTCCTCAGTTAAAGCTACTGTCTCATAGTCTTCTAGCTTCCTCTTATTAGACAAGATGTCTTTAAGAAACTTAGCATAGGTAGGCATTTGTTTTAACACCTCAGTGAAGGGTACATTTATGTACAATTTCTTAAGAACCTCTAAGAACTTCCCAAACTACTTATCTAACTTTGCCTTAGCCAATCTTTAAGGGAGGGGAACTGGGGATTCGTAAGGTTCAGGGGGTACATACTTAGACACCTTCTTTAGTGATTTCCTCCTCTTCTAAGGGTTGTGCCTTAGTCTCTTTTTCCTCATTACCCACATCTTTGTTACTCTCCCCATTACCCCTAGGATCCTCTAACCTCTTTCCACTCCTCAAACTCACAGCCTTACAATGTTCATTGTCTTGGTTGACTTCAGGTTGACTAGGAAACTTACCTTATTGCCTAAGAGAAGTGCTTGCTTGTTGGGCAATTTGGGTTTCCAACATCTTATTATGAATGGCTAAATTGTCAACCTTAGCTGACAACTCTTTGATTGCCTCAGTCACAACTTGCCCATGGTGCCTAAACTCCTCATTCTGCTTAGACTGGCTCTCAACAAAATTCTCTAGAAGGGACTCAAGTCTAGATTTCTGTACCTGTGGGACTCCAGAAGAGGGTTTAGCATTACCTTGCCTAGCTTGGTACTGACTATTCCGGTAAGAGAAATTAGGATGTGACCTCCAACCGGGGTTGTAAGTTTGGGAATACGGATCATTCCTCCCCTTTTGGTTGAAGTCGTAGAAATTGTGGCATGATTCCACTTGCTCTACCGGTGCACCATGTGAGGGTCCCATTCCAACTTGGCATTCAGCACCAACATGTCCCTGTGCTCCACAAATCTCACAAAAATTGTTAGAGGCACCTATGGCATTAACATGAGCTTTCTCAAGCATGTCAAAACATTTATTCAAAGAATCAAACTTTGACATAATTAAATCAACACCATCTACCTCAAACTTACCTCCCGAGAGCTTTCTCGGGTTGTGCCCTCTTTCATTGGCCCATTGGTGATGATTTGAAGCTACGCTCTCAATTATCTCATAAGCCTCTGTGAGCCTTCTATTCATCAGAGCTCCACCCAGCTGCAGAGTCAAAAGACACCTTCGAAGAATATTTTAAACCATTGTAGAAGGTGTGGACGATCAACCACTTTTCTAACCCGTGGTGTGGGTAGGCTTCCAGCAAAGCCTTATATCTATCCCAAGCTTCTGATAATGACTTGCCATCTTTCTGAACAAAGCTTGTGATTTAGGTCCTTAGGTGAGTAGTCTTGGAAGGTGGAAAGAATTTATCCAAAAAGGCTTGCTCCAATTGGTCCCAAGTAGTTATCGTCTCAGCAGGAACAGACTTCAGCCAAGCTCTAGCTCTATCTCTCAATGATAGAGGAAACAAGCGGAGACGAATAGCATCAACAGAGGCGCCTTCGATCTTGAGGGTCTCACAGAACTCCAAGAACATGTCCACATGATCATTAGGATCCTCTGACGGCAATCCTCCAAACTGGTTCTGCCTTATCATAGACAGTAAGGCAGGAGGTATGGTGAAGTGCCTAGCTTCAATGTCTGGCCGAGCAATTCCAGATCGCAAACCCCGAGCGTTAGGGGCTGCATACTCCTTTAAAGGTTTATTATCTTCAGCTGCTGCCATGACAAGTGTTGGTTCAGATATTTTCCTTACTCTTTGCCTTTGTTGTCTTCTCCTTCTACGTAAAGTCCTTTCAATTTCAGGATCTGCTTCAATGAGAATCCCAGAACGTCTAGTACTTTGCATAAACAAGAGAAATTACCTGCAGAGAGTCAAAGAGAAATCAAAAACGTAAAAACCAAATATAAAGAAAAAGGTTTAAAATAATTAAATTAAAAATTAAATTAATATTCAAGAAAAAAATAGTCCCCGGCAACGGCACAAAAAACTTGATGCGTGAAATCCGCAAGTGTACGGTTTCGTCGTCAAGTAATAAAAAGATCGAATCCACAGAGACTATGTCTATGAATACCAATTAATTAATTAATTCAATTAAATTAAACAAAAGGGAATATGATTGTTGGTTAAGAAGAACGTAGTAACAAAGCAATTAAATAAAATCAAAGTGCAGAATTTAGAATAAAAATAGCAAGTTATCAAGAAGGGGATTTTCAAATTCAAGAAAGCTTCCAAGATTGGGATACCACAATGATACAAAATAAATCCTAATTGACAACACTTTTATTAAATCTGAAATTCAATTGAAGGTGAATTACCCTAAATTAGTTAATGTTCTTTCTCAAGATACAAGATCCATGCCCAATTAAACCAATTCCTACTCTCGTGGTAATTGAATTTAAATTGAACCCATTACGCTTTGTGGTAATTCATTGAATCCTCAAAAGGCTAAAACTACTCTCGTGATTTAAACCTTAAGTTCAATTCTTATGGTTCCAACACTTAGGTTCACCTCTCAGTACGTCCCTAAATGCCTATGAGATACAAATAAGTGGCCAGCAAATTCACATGAATAAAAGCAATAAGGATTGAATCAATGAACAATCAAGATTAATAAAAGGGGAAACAAAGTCAATTAATCATTATCAAAGTATCAAAGGGCATTGCCCAATCCTAGAAACAAAAGAAACTACTCAGACATAGAGAAGAGGAGACAAGAAATCAAACTTAAAAACATCTCAAACCCGTAACAGCGGAAGAAGAAGGGAGAAAGATGAAGATCCAAAGCCAAAGCCTCCAATGTGCCTCCTCCCAAAACCAAAATTAGAACTCCCTAATTCTATTCAGAACATCTATTTATAACTTAGGGTTTTAATTGGCTAAAAAGCCCTTAAAAGAAACAAAAAGAAAAACATAAAAACTACTGCACACTACGATCCACGGCCGTGGATCATTCCACGGCCAGGCCGTGGATGTCTCTGTCAACAGGCTAATTTCTGGTCCTTTGAGTTCCACGGCCGTGGATGGTTCCACGGCCAGGCCGTGGAACTCTCTGGAATTCCCTTTTTCCTTCTTTAAGTTACCCCTCGATCCATGGCCGTGGTTTGATCCACGGGCAGGCCGTGGATCCCTCTAGAATGGCTTTTTTGCACCTTTATTGCTATCCATTAAGCTCCAGCTTCAAACATGCAAGCTTTCCATCCATTCCAAGGCCAATTTAGCACCAATCCTGCACAGGAACACCAAAAACATCGCAGTTATCCGAACTAAAGGAAAAACTAACTAAAAAGGAAAACTAAAATGCCTAAAATGCTCAAGAATGCATGTAAAATAAGAACAAAATATGATGTTGTTTCACACACATCAATAATCGATTAACACGCATCAGAATGTGCTCCCAACGACTATAAATGGTTATTTTTCATAAGAAATCATTTCTAAACACTACCTACGATTATTTTATCACTTGGGCTCTATAAATAAGTAGAGATTGACACTTTTACAGCTCTTGAATACTTGATTTAATCCTTGAATCAATGAAAATCATATTTTGAGCATTTTATTGTAAAATCCTTATATTCCTTTATTCTTCAAGTTGTATATTGTCGATAAGGCATTAAATCAGTATTAATGCGACATTGAAAGACATTAAATTAGTATTAATGCCTTGTTATTAAAGTTGAGAATCAATAGCATCAAACTTGTAGTCAACTGTGTTTAATGCTGTGTTAATGCTATAGATAGAGTTTATGATGTAAATATTTACTTTCTTTTTTTGTTTAGCTTGTTATGGTAGTTTTCTATTTGTTTACTGAATTGTAACCAGTTTGTCTCCTACACTCCTTCTATAAAAGGAGCCTATTGTAACATTTGATTATATATTAATAAAAATACATAAAACACAATTTTCAAGTTAGTATCAAAGGAGTGTTCTCGTAGCACTACTGCCTCTAATTTTGTGTCATGGCTGACAGTTCCTCAACCACCCAACACGACTCGAGTGGTGAGCAAAGTACCACTATGTCCATGATAGTCCATCCAAAATCGGAGTAGAAGATGTTGTTCAGAGACTCCCACTCTATCCAGATCACCACCATTCATCTCAATGTGGCAGACTACCTCCGATGGTCATAGTCAATCCAGATGTACATCTGTGGCAGAGGTAAGCTTTGATATCTGATCGGTGAGTGACTTTAACTTGATGTCACCGACCCACGGTATGCAGTGTGGGATGCTAAAAATTCCATGGTGATGACGTGGCTAGTGAACTCAATGGAAGAAGATATCAACTGCAATTACATGTGTTATCCTATAGCCAAGGAATTATGGGATAGTGTCATTGAGATGTACTCTGACCTGGGGAATAAGTCACAAATCTATGAACTCACCCTGCAAGCTAGAAAGATTCGGCAAGAAGGGAATAGTGTGACAAAATACTTCCATTCTTTAAAGTGGGTATGGCAGGATCTTGATCTCTTCAATACATACAAATGGAAGTCAATCGAGGATGCAAAACTCCACTAGCAGATAATGGAAGAAGGCAGAATATTCCAATTTCTTGCTGGTCTCAATGAAGAACTTATTGAAGTTCGTGGCAGAATTATTGGAAGGTCAAGACTACCTTCACTTGGTGAGGTCTTTGCAGAGGTTCACAGAGAAAAAACTTGAAGAAGTGTAATGATGGGGGGAAATAAGATAGATTCAGCTCCTACTAAGACCAGTGCTTTTGTTGTATAAGCCACTGCCCATGAAAGCTCCACAAACCAAAGGAGTCCTTCAAATTTGTAGTGTGATTACTGCAATAAATCTCGTCATACCTAAGAAACCTATTAGAAAATCCATGGGAAACCAGCACACTTGAAGGATAACAAGCCTGGTTTTAAGCCTTTTCAAGCACCTCCCACAGACCATGAAGCAGAGAAGACCTCTCTGAGCAAGGATCAACTTGAATAGCTCCAAGGTTGCTAAAAACTAGTTCCTTGTCTAGTACTCCTAGTGGTTCTTTGGCATAAACAGGTAATTTTAGTATTCCTAGTTCTCTTACCTGCACATCAAAGTTATATGTGTAACATCATGAATTTAATGACCATAGTATAATCTATATTATACTATAGTGATTAGATCCAAGAATGCTACTTACTACAACTAAGCATTTTTCAATATAATTATTATGCATATACAGAAAATATGAGTCACGAATGAATATATTTATCACACAACACTTGTATTTTTCATAAATACATTACGTACATAATTACAAAAAGAAACTACAAGCTACACTAAGCTAAGTCTTCCAGCTCCTTCTTTGTCTTCACTTTTCATATGTCTTCCTCCTTGGAACCACCATGGAAACACACACACATGGGGTGAGAATTATACATTCTCAATAGTAAAATCCATAAAATATGTCATCATAATAGTTCCAGCTATTTCGGGAAAAAACACTTTTAGTTCTCAAAACTTATAAATAAACACACTAGAAAGGTGGCAAAAGTCAAAACTGTTTCCTTTCTCTTCCCGAAATGGAATCCCAATTTTATAAGTTTGTATAAAATCCCATTTTCACAAGTTACAACTCACATATCAACCTTTCAAAGTATAGCAATTGCCCATACAATTGCCATGTATGATTATGTTATGATTAGCAACTGCCCATACAATTATCATGCACATGCTTAGTGATGCCTTATGTTCATACCTATGCAATAACCTAAAATGAATGTGGATAATGTCATGATTCCTTAGACTTAGCGAAGAAACTCATCTTCAGTCCCTTAGGAAATGTATGGTATGCATGAGCCTTGAATAGAACAAAGGAACCCAGTTCCACAAGTCTTGAACAACCACTGGAACCCAGTTCCAGTCATTTCATAGGGTGTGAGGGAATAAACCATCCCCAGCTCATCACTATGATATGGAAGGAATATTACCTCTTTACTTACAATCATGTATGATCACCCAAAACACATGAATATGGAAAACAATGATGCTAATTACTACAATAACTAGCATACTAATTAGTTTACAATCCATAATCATTAATAATTAGCACTTCACCTTCCTCAACATGTGCCAATTAAGACTAACTAGCATACCAATTGATTTACACTCATAATCATTAACAATGAGGACTCCATCCTCAGCAACATAATTATGAGATACAATGATGCCAACTAAGACTAACTAGGATACCAATCAATTTACCCTCATAATCATATGTGTGAATTACAATGATGTCAATCACGACATAAATAGCATACCAATTGATTTACATCCATTATCTCAAAATTGGATCATAATGATACTAAATATCTTCATAATTGACATACTAATTGATTTACATTCACTACATAAACAATTTTTGAAAAACCTCCTATTAGAATCTCATCAATCAAGCATGAAGGTATCCCATAATATCACCTCATGCCAAGACATCATCCATTCCCTAGCTATGGCACTCACTTTCGCCAGCTAGCCACTTTGGCCCTTAACTCTTGGCAACTACCATAAAAAACACCTCAAATCTTACCTAAAATAGCTATTTTTCATGAGTGCACCAAATACATATACTAACTTTAGAAATTCTGAGATTTTACAATCATATAGCCTTATGTGTTAGCTTTCAAATGCCACTATTTTTAGGTAAATCCGATAACTACAGCTCAAGTTACACTACAATCACTACATGTTGTCCAGCATTTCTGTTCTAGGCACCTAGACGCCCGTTATTCAGCGCCTAGGCGCTCATTGGGCAGTGCCTAGTAATTTCTTTCAGGCCATTGGGTGCCTAAATGCCCAAGTGATGGCGCCTGAGCGCCCGTGGATCAGAAAAGATTTTGCAGAATCGTTTTCTACAGAACCTTAAATCCAAAACAAGATTTCTTCTTCAAACTAAATTTCTACTTAATTTATATGATCACTAAGAGTCTCTAAACATGTTATAAACTTCAAACTACCTTTTGATTCAACAAAGCATGGATCAAAACTCAAATTTTAAATTAAGACCCTATTTCTTAACTTTAAACCCAATAAAAAACTATGGATTCCATGGACTCCAATCCATCATCCAAGCTTCAACTAAGAGAAAAGATCTAACAACTATTCTCACTATACTCACCCAAATCCTACTCTTTCCTCGTCAATTTCAACTAAGAAACAAGATAAATATAGAAGGAAAAAGATAAAAACAACACCCCTTCCTCAAGATCTTGAAAATGAAGACAACATCCACTTGATTCCTCTTCCTTGGTGGTTGATCAACCTCTTTGGTCTTCTTTCTTTCTTCTTTTTCTTCTTCCTTTGGTTCCCTTTTGCTTTCTTTATTTCTTCCAGTAGAAACCCCACGAGAGAGAGAGGAGAGTAAAGTGAGATGAATCTCACTTTAAAGGTACACATTAAGGGTAGTTTGGTCTTTTGCTAAAACTTTGTATCTGTTAACAACACTTAGATTTTACCAAATCTAATTTCCTAACTTCCAACAAGCTTCAAATAAATTTTAAGACTTGCTAAAAATCTAGTTTCACCATTTTCATATTTTTCCGTATCTGCTGGTAGTCAATCCAGCATTAAACCACACACTCAGTATGCTTAAAAATGCCGAATTGACTCTAATTGATCTCAAATTTTAACTATAACATATTCCATACATTTGTGACCTAGAAAAAAATTCTCCATATTTATTTCTATTAACTAAGTAATTTAAGTCACTTCCAGAGCTAATACAGCTATATTTGTCACATAGTGTTATAGCAAAGTGCCTAAATGTGCTCAGACAGTCACAAAACTTCACAAGCATGTTAAGTATGCATTAGGCTACCTTCGTAACCATGTACAGGCCTAACATGTTTTTCCAGGATGTTACAATATGTATCTTATATTATTGATTCAGGATCATCTGATCATATGACAAGCCTTTCTTATCTGTTTAAGACCTATTTTCCTTGTTCTAGAAGTGAAAAAATTAGAATTGTAGATGGTAGTTTTTCACCAATTGCAGGTAAAGGCAGTATTGCACTATCCAAAATTATTGACTTAAAAAATGTCTTGCATGTTCCCAAGTTATCCTACAACCTTCTATTTGTTAGTAAAATCAAAGATTCTAATTGCCATGTAAAATTCTTAGCCTCTCATTGTGTGTTTCAAGACTAAACTTCAGGGAGGACGATTGGTAGTGCTAGACTGATAGATGGACTCTACTACTTTGAGGATAACTCTGAGAATAAAATAGCTCAAGGTCTTAGTGGTATAAGTTCTCAACCTGTACGGGCCTAACTAATGCTCTGGCATAATAGACCAGGACATCCTAGCTTTCAGTACCTTAAACATTTGTTTCCAAATTTATTTAGAAATGTTGATTGTTCCTCCTTTGAATGTGAAAGTTGTGTTCTTGTAAAAAGTCATTGTTTCTCTTATCTTTCACAACCTTATCATGCATCCAAACCCTTTCATCTAATTCACAGTGATGCATGGGGTCCTTCAAAAATCACAACACAGTTTGAAAAACAGTGGTTTGTATGTTTTATTGATGATCACACACAACTACATTGGATTTATCTAATGCATGAAAAATCTGAGGTTCCCAATGTGTTTAAAATTTTTTCAAACATGGTTGAAGCCCAATTTGACACAAAGATCAATATTTTAAGAACTGATAATGACACTGAATATTTTAATAAAACCTTGAATGATTTTTTTTCTAACCAAAAGCATTCAACATCAATCTACATGTCCAAACAACCCTCAACAAAATGACATTGCTGAAAGGAAAAATAAACATATACTTGAAGTAGCTCGAGCTATTATGTTTGAACGAAATATCCCCAAATACTTGTGGGGGGACGCTATCCTGACTGCAACATACCTCATAAATAGGATGCCCATACATGTGTTAAATTATCACACTCTTTTAGACAACTTTAAGATGATTTTTCCAACTTATAGATTGCATACTAATCTGCCTTTAAAAGTTTTTGGTTGTATAGCTTTTGTGCATATACACTCTATATCTCGGTCTAAACTTGACCCCAGGGTTGAAAAATACATTTTCATTAGATATGCCTCTCACAAAAGAGGGTACAAATGTTTTAATTCTAGCACAAAAAAACTACATGTCAGCATGGATGTTAACTTCTTGGAACATCAAATTTTTTTTCAAAAAAATTCTCTTTAGGGGGAGAACAATAGTAAAGGCATTTTTTTTGTATAACAATGTCTCTTTGCATGAACCTCTACCCAAACCTATTTTACACACTAAAGAAAGAGAACCAAAAAATGAAACTAGTAAAAAAGAACAAGTGTTAGACTTAGGTGGTGCCCAAATAAGAAAAGAAATATCATAGTTAAATGAGGAGCTTTATGTTTATACTTAGAAAAATCTAAAATGAAGCAGAGATCAACCTATCATTCCTGCATAAGACCAACTAGATCTCCTAGAAGGCGGCCCAACAAATGAATCACCTAATCTTCCAGGTAACACTAAGCTCCCTGTTTTAAATTCTGACCTACCTATAACTCTTAGGAGAAGTACAAGAAACAGCACTAAGAAAAAACCCAAAAATAGGATAAGTCATCCTATTTCCAAGTATGTCTCCTATAAAAATCTTTCCTAAAACCATCGAGCCTTCACCTCTAAAATTACAAATTTGTTTATGCCTAGAAACATTGAGGAAGCACTAGATGATCCAAACTGGAAATTAGGAGTTTTTGAAGAGATGAATGCTCTTAAGAAAAATGGAACTTGGGAAATTGTTGACCTGCCATGATAAAAAGAGAGCAGAATGTAATTGGGTCTTTACCATTAAACGCACGACAGATAGGAGTGTAGAAAGGTATAAAGCTAGGTTAGTAGCCAAGGGATTCATTCAAACCTATGTGGTAGATTATCAAGAGACTTTTGCTCCAGTAGCTAAACTTAATTTCATTCGGATCCTACTATCTCTTGTTGTCAATTCTAATTGGCCCCTACACTAATTGGATGTAAAAAATGCCTTTCTAAATGGAGATTTAGAGGAAGAAGTGTTTGTGAGCCTTTCGCCAGGATTTGAAGGAGATCTTGGAAGGAATAAGGTGTGCAGCATAAAGAAATCCCTGTATGGCCTAGAGCAATCTCCAAGAACATGGTTTGAACGTTTTGGAATAGTGGTAAAACACCTTGGCTATACTCAAAGCCAAAATGATCACACATTGTTCTACAAACACTCAATAGATGGCAAAATTACAACTCTGATTGTGTATATAGATGATATTATTTTGACAGGTGATGATGGTGTTGAGCTCAAAAACTTGAAGGAGAGACTTACTAAAGTGTTTGAAATCAAGGAACTTAGTCCATTGAAATACTTTCTTAGAATTGAGTGCGCTAGGTCCAAAGAAGGCATATTTGTTAATCAGCGGAAGTATAGTCTAAATCTCTTAAAAGAAACAGGTCTTTTGGGATGTAAAGCTATTGAAACACCTATTGAGCCTAACATCAAATTGTAACCAACCAAACCCGAGGATATGGTAGACAATGGAAGGTATTAGCGACTGGTCGAGAGGTTAATCTATTTATCCCATACCTGTTCGGATATAGCATTTGTTGTGTGCATAGTAAGTTCGTTTATGCATTCACCAGAACTTGAACACTTTGAGGTAGTAAATAGGATCCTAAAGTATTTGAAGGGATCACCTGGAAGAGGACTTCTCTTTAAAAGGCGTGGACACTTATAAGTGGAAGCATACACTGATGCAGATTGGGTTGGGATTATAACGTGTCGAAAATCAACATCAGGCTATTGCACCTTTGTTGGAGGAAATCTGGTTAGTTGGAGAAGCAAGAAGAAAAATGTTGTGGCAAGAAGTAGTGTAGAAGCTGAATTTAGAGCAATGGCTCATGGAATATGTGAAGTATTGTGGGTTGAAAAAATTCTATAAGAATTAAGAACCTATAATTCTCCACTAATAAAATTGTATTGTGACAACAAGTCAGCAAACTCCATTGCTCACAATCCAGTCTTACATGATAGAACAAAACATGTGGAAGTTGATAAACACTTCATCAGGGAGAAGATATAAAGTGAAAAGATCTGCATCTCATATGTCCCCATAGCAGAACAGTCTACAGACATTCTAACTAAGGGACTACCTAAGAAGTTGTTTGATAATATAACAAGCAAGTTGTCTATGGAGGACATTTTCAAGCCAACTTGAGGGGGAGTATAAACAGGGTATTAAAAGGCATTAAATCAGTATTAATGCAGATATTTAATAAGGCATTAAATCAATATTAATGCAGCATTGAAAGACATTAAATTATTATTAATGCCTTGTTATTAAAGCTGAGAATCAATAGCATTAAACAGGTAGTCAACCATGTTTAATGTTGTGTTAATGCTATAAATAGAGTTTATGATGTAAATATTTAGTTTCCTTCTTTGTTTAGCATGTTATGGTAGTTTTCTATTTGTTTCCTGAATAGTCTCCTACACTCTTTCTATAAAAGGAGTCTCTTGTACCATTTGATTATGTATCAATAAAAATATAGAAAACACAATTTTTAAGTTATATCTACTCTTGTGAAAGTTTCTAATTTTTCTCTTCATCTTAAAATCATTGTAAGAGGGTGAGGTATCCCTCAAGAGAGAAAAAATGTGAGACATCCCTTATTGTGAGGCTCAAACACTAAGGGTGAGGTATCCTAAAGGTGTTGTGAGTGCTCTTGAATGTAAAGGTTATCAACCACCTAGTTGAAGCTTGAAGATAGTGAAAAAAATCTTAAGTTAAGTTTGGGGACTGGATGTAGGCTACAAGTGGTAGGTGATTGAGCTAAGATAAATTCTTGAGTTTGATTCTCTCTTCTCTGCACTCTTTAATTTTAATATTTAGTGTAATATATTTATTTATTGTATATCTTGTCATCTTGATGTTTTGATTTTAAGAACTTGATATCTAGATTATTTGCTTGATTTATCTTATAACTCGAGTTGTATTTGAGCAATTTACAATAGTTATATCTTGATTAGACTTATTCCTCTACATGTATTGATTGAGTATATCAAAATGTATAATCTCTTAAAGTTGCTTTAAAATTTGTGATCACCCAATACACCTCCCTCTTAGGTGATAGTTGCCATGACTAATAATTTGCGTCATTAAAAGAAATATGTATGGATTCTTCTACAATGAGAGTTCTTGTATTGTAGATTCTATAGGATTTAGAAAAGGTTGAGCATCCAAGAAATATGCATTTATCTACCTTAAAATCAAACTTACCAAGTTAATCCTTCTTGTTCAAGATGAAGTATTCAGATCTAAAAGTATGAACATAACATATGTTGTGTCTCCTACCCTTCCACAATCATATGGTGTTTTCTTGATTATTCGCCTTACAAAAACTCTATTCTAAACGTAACATAAAGTGTTTATAGCTTCTACTCAAAAATATTTTAGCAAGCCACTATCATAAAGGAAAGTCCTTACCATTTCTTGCAAGAATATGTTCTTTCGCTCTTCAACACCATTCTGTTGAGGTGTTCTAGGAGAAAAGAAGTTATGAGAAATTCCATTTTCTTCACAAAATTATCTAAAAACTTGATTTTCAAACTCTCCTCCCTGATCGCTTCTGATGGCAACTATGCAAAACCCTTTTTCAATTTGTATTTTCTTACAAAAGATCTTAAAAGGCCTCACAAGATTCATCCTTTTGGATTAGGTATAACACCCACATGAATCTAGAGAAGTCATCCACAATGACAAAGCCATATCTCTTACCACCCAAGCTTGTGGTTCTAGTTGGTCCAAACAAATCAATGTAAGAGTTCAAGTGGCCTTGTGGTTTAAACAATATCTTTCACTTTAAAAGAAGCTTTGGTCTATTTTCCTCTTTAGCAAGATTCGCAAACAAAATCTTTTTCAAATATGATTTTAGGCAAGTCCCTTGACCAAGTTATTTTTCGAAAGTTTTGAAATATTTCTCATGTTGCCATGACCAAGCCTTTGATGCCAAAACCATTTCTTATCTTTAAAAGATGTTAAACACATTACATTTTGATTTGAGTGGTCATCTACATACACGATATAGGTACTATATGTTAGTCATGGCAACTATTACCCAAGAGGGGGGGTGAATTGGGTATAAAAACTTTTTCACAAATGCTCTTAAAATAAATACAAATATTTAAGCTATTTAAATAAAAGCACAGAAGGAACGTGATGAAGAAAAGAAACTTTAAGAACAGCGGAAAGTAATAAATAAATGTGTAATAATATAAATTGCATAAAATAAAGAGATAAAGAGAAGAAGAGCAGGCACGATATTTATCCTGGTTCGACCACTAACCACTTGTGGTCTACGTCCAGTCCCCGAAACACAGTTCGAGATTTTTCACTATATGTACAAGCTTCAATAGGTGCTTGCTACCGTTACATAAAAGAGCACTTTTCACACACAGGGAAACTCTACCCTTGTGCTAAATGCCCGCAGCGATACCTCACCCTTATACAAACCTTGAAGGGATACCTCACCCTTATACAAATCTTGAAGGATACCTCACCCTCAATACAGAAGAATAGAAATTATAGATGGATAGAAACTCTCACTCAGAGCAAATTATACAATTTGAAGTGCTAAGAGGCTCTCAAAGGATATCTCAAAGTTTTAGCAAAAAGAGCACAGAAAATAGGCGTAAAATATAAATCACATTTTATCAGAGCAAGCGCAAATTAAACAAATAGCTGGGCTGCTTACAGATGAGACCCACGATCTCTATTTGTAGTATTTTTCTTTTAGGAAATTAAGGTTACCGGTAAGGGGCCTCTTAATACCTAAGTTTCGACACCCCAACCGAACCATTGTTGTACAAGAGTCATCTCGAAGGAATTTTGGATATGGTCCCAACCAATCAGCCTCAATTCTCTGTAGGCAACAATTATAATATAGTACAAGCCAAAGCACTCAAGAATAACAAGCCGTGAAATCACTTTGATATGAAACAACCAGCTGCTTTGATAGAAAAATAGTCGTTGTAAGAATTAATTGCGTGATTAATATAAAAAAGTGTCTGTTACATACCATATCCAGAATTTGTACTACCGTGTTTATTCGAATAAGCCTTCTGCTATTCGAATAATACGTTCGTTTTAAAAACATTTCTGAAATTGTTTATTCGAATAACCTTTGTGTTATTTGAATAACGATGCCACAAAAGCTTTCTTTTAAACACTGGTTATTCGAATAACCTTCGTGTTATTCGAATAACGCTGCCATAAAAACTTCCTTTAGAAAACTGGTTATTCGAATAAAGATAGCTTTATTCGAATAACATTAGTTAAAACATATCTCTGGGAAAGGTCCTATTCGAATAACAGGAGTGTTATTCGAATAGCTGATGTGAAAACAAGCTATTTAGAAAACTTTTATTCGAATAACAGAAGTGTTATTCGAATAACACTTTAAAGCACTCGAAGCTTTCCATATTGTTACTCGCAAGCTATTTTTACGATGTGCAAGTGTACACAAGTCCCAAGTAAAACAAGGGAGTAAGACTCGGCACCGAGCCTTACGGTGCTTGCCGCGTTTAGGTTTCCTTGAGTCATGCTATAGTCACGATCACCTCTAAAGATCCAAAATAAAAAGCTTTATTCGAATAACTAATGAGTTATTCGAATAACTCAGTTTGTAAAACAGTTATAAAAGCTTGAAAAACATCCCAGAAAGTTTATCAAAAACACCAAAACATTTTTAAGTTATTTTCAAGATCAAAACAGTTTTAGTATAAGTTTAAGAAAAACATTTTTGTTTTATCTTCATGCACTAGGAGATATCCAAAGAGATCCTCGAACAAAGAGACTCTAAGTCCTAAAGCTATCCTTAAAAGATCTTGGACTAGGTCTTCCCATCATCTTCATTTTGTCTTCATATTTGTTATCATTAAAAACAATATTCTTCTAAGACATATGCTTAGTCGCATTCTCCTTGTGTTGAGCTTAATAGATATCTTTTGCTTTCTTGTTGCAAGCTCACTCTTGGTACTTGAACTATCCTACAAAGTATCACTCACTTAAACAAGCATAATTAGTCCAAAAACATAATTTAATATCTTCATATGCATGAATCATAAATATATAGCTTTAGTTAGTTTAACATGCATATAAGACATTCATAGACACATCCAAATAAGATATTTATTAAATATTAATGGATATGCTCTATATAGAATGCAACAAAGAGTATAAGCAAGATATTCTTTTTATCTTGTATTTGTCATCATCAAAACTTAACATATAAAATCATTTGGGGCAAACTTATTTCCACACTATAGTACCTTTTGGAAGTAAGAAGGACATTATTAGATTTGGGATTCTTTACTGTGTAACATCCTAATATCAATACATTAGTATATTCTAAATATACAATAGTAATCAGTATTAGCCACATAACTTCTAACTTAAAAATAACATTCTAGTTTCATAATAACCATACACATTATTATAAAGAGTCACGAAGGAAAGAAAAGATAATATATATACAACCTTAGCCTCAAAAGGGCATATTATAATACGTAAACTTTATACAAACCAAAGCAAATAAAAACAATCTATTTTATTCGCTTTTCCTTTTTTCCCTTGGAAGGGTCTTAACCTAAATTTATCATGGAAAACAACAAACGAAGTGAGAATTCACAATTCTCAGTAGTAAATACTTATATATGATATCATGATAACTCTAGCTGCTTTGGGGAAAAACAAATCATTTAAAACTCTTGTAGAAAGGTGGAAAAAGACAAAAACTATTCCTTTCTCTTCCTGAGGAAAAACGTTCAATTTTATCATATCTATGGTACAATTATCACATAATTAACCATTCACAATGAATAAATTGAACAATAATAGATTAAGATTACAACAAGTGATTGAGTCACTACTCAACACCGTAAGAATATTAACATACTCTCTCTATGTAACATTCCACAAAGCAATCTATAATCCTTAACTCACATCATTCCACAAGGAAAACAACTGCCCATACAATTGTTAATTGAGTGCAATGCTTATGTTATGCCACATGCTTATGCCTATACAATGTCCTAAAAATATGCTTGTGCAGTGTTTTGTGCAATGTCATAAGACTTGACGATTCCCAAGAACCCGATTCCTTGTATTTTTCTAAGTAGGGAGGAAATTGGTTACCTTCTTAACCTACCTGGTAGGGAGGGAATGTGCTACCTCCTTAACCTACCAATAACCCTAACCCTAAGGACCTCCACACTCTGAGAATTTAGGACTAGTCCCCAGGACTAATTACCTACAATTCTCTAGCCAAATGATTATACACATCATATAAGGTTACATTACATAAGAATAACAAGTGTGTGAAACTATGCAATGTTATATTCAAATCACATATACACACCACAAAAACTCATCACAAGGTCCACTCTGACCAAGTGAAAGAGCAAAACTAGTAAACATGGAATTCCCAGCTCAATTTATGGCACAAAGGAGAAAATTCATGTCCCTAACTTTTCTCATAGTTCAACCTTAATAAACAAGGGAGCAATCATCATTCATGCACGTTAAGCTCAACTTTCACCATAAAGGAGCAACTCATACATAATGATAGGTAAACCATGCTAAACAAACTTAGTATACTTACATTTAGTAAACTGCATCATCACATCACAAATGATATCAAGTGCAACATCATTGCTCTTCAATGATTAGCACCCTACCTATGTCAATCCACTACCATTGGATGCATAAAGGCTTATTATTTTACAAATATGCTAGGTGGTTATTTCCTTCATGAAATATCTCTATTAGTGTCTTAACTCACACTAAAAAATATGCATAAATGATTATAACAAGTAAGGAACTCAAATTCCTTGACATAAAAAAAGCCTAGGAAGTTCTGTTTATAGGCGCTTAGGCCCTCACTTTCCCAGCACGTAGGTGCTCCATGATTTCTTCTGTCATTGGGCGCTTAGGTGCCCAAACTCTAAGCAATTAAGCACTCAGCACCAGAGCCTTCTGGTCTTGCGCGTTTAGGTGCTCACTCCTTGGTCACTTGAGCGCCCATCACGTTTTTGCTTTCTAGGCTTGGGCACTTAGCCGCTCCCTTTCTTGGGCACTTAGGCGCTCATCACCAAACTCACAAGCTTTGTTCTACTGAGTTTCTAACCAATCCTTGACTCTCAAACACAAGTCTTGGATGGTTTTCAACCTCAACAGAGTATTTAAACATACTGTAATCTTCATGCACAATCTCAACTCATATAAGCATCAATTTAAGAACAAAAACCATAATCTCAATTACCCATTTCTCAACTTCTATCTCAAGAAGTTTCATAGATATTCCTATGATTAAAACCATCAACCATGCATACATCAACACAAGTTGAATCACAAAATAGGTTTCCAACAAGTTTATCCAACCTAAACCATGGAAAAACCACTCAAAACCCATTTTCAAACTGAAGCATGCAACTCACAAGCATGAAGATAAAATAGAAAGAAAACAATCACCTCTACTCAAGAATATGTGGTTGATACCCAAGCTTTCCTCTTGTTCTTCCTTCTTATCTCTTCTTTCTCCTTCTTCATTTCCTTCTTCTCTTCTTTCCCTTTTCTTTTCTCTACCTTTTTCTCTACTGCCTAATGAAGTCTCAATTTTTCCTCCAATTGAAGTGAATGCAAACATATTATTGTAGAAACGAACATTATCAAGGAAATAAGCACTTCGAGATTCCATATTCATGAATAAATTCCTTAATAAATTAGGAGGCCTAGTTAGTAGTAGAAGTTACATCTTCCTTTTCATACATCAGATTGAAAAATTTGGGTTCACAGGCTGAATTGATTCTTCTGACCACTCCTCATGCCAAACCAAAGCACCACATTGCATGCAAGAATTATTATAATAACCAAAATCCAACAGAACTACAAATGGAGGAGCAAAATCGATAACTAAGATAGTGAAAAAAAAATAGAATGAAAAAACATTTTGCTTTATAAAGTAGGATATATCTTTACGAACCTTCATTTTCACTTTCAGCAAATAACTCATGCTCTAAAATAACATTAGTTTGATCATCGTTATTATCTATGAATTGACTGTTGGCATACTCTTTAAATAATGAAGTAACATCTACATCCAAAAACCAAAAGGGTAACTTAAAATAATGATATTAACATGTAGTAAAGAAGCCGATACCACAATTTTTAAAAGATTAAGATCATGGAATATAAAACTGAAACTGCAATTGACGATCTGAAGTATGAAAGTTAGAGGTATATGGAGTAAGTATAGTTTGATTAAGTCCAAGAAAAGAATAATATGATGAGACTATAAAACTAAAAAAGGAAAAAATGCAAAAAAATGAGTAAAAAAGAAAAGAAGGAATTTGATATAAGGTCAAGTTGATATATGACAAATGTGGCATTTGATGAACAAATATTACATTTCAAAGTTAGTTAGCAGTACCAAGTCATGATAGAACTGAAGAAAAATTAATAGAAAAAAGCAATAAAACATAAAAAGTCACATGGATGGTGTTAGGTACATATAAAATAGATTTACGAAGTTATGAAAACAATTAAATCAATTGAGTATGAAACTTGAGGAAGAACGTAGTGGAGCAATTTTAACTTTAATTCCATTAGTCGCACGTAGGACATTCCCTTGTCTCATTGCATAGAGACTCTACATTCTCATTACTTTTGAAGTAGATATAAACAAATGGGGGAATATTGAAGTTCACAATTGGAAATACAATTTCAAGGAGCAACTCACTTTGTCGAATTTGGGTTGGAGGTAGAATAGAAAACCAGCTGAGATTTTCCTCATTTTCATCACACGTGGGCAAACCTATGTGGTTCAAGTACTAATTAGTGGACTATATTTTGTTAAGTATAGTAGGTGAAAATAATGCTAGATATATAACGTATAGTAATACGTGAAAAGATTATAAAGCACCATGAATTACATGCCTTTAGAAGGATGAGCTTTTCTTTTACCCTTACTATCAACATGACTTTTCCTCTCTGCTTGTGCTTGTCTAGCATCATTGGTTCTTTCAATATTCATGATATTTCTACTTATTTTTCAAATTCAACAATAACCTGACACACAAACTAGATTTTTCTGAACATAATCACCTTCACAAGACAAAGAGTGCGTTAGTACAATAATGACCTTACTGACATGTGTGTCTTGCAAGGTTTATGGGACCTGGCATTGTAGATGCACTATACTGTCTCATGAGGATAATATTCCAGTTATTGTCTCATGTTTGACAGAATTCCATAAAAAAATCATGGATGAGATTATAAACTGTAGAACCGTGGAACTATGGAATTAGAGAAACCAAGAGAATTGGTTTGTATAATTGTAGATTATGGCTGTGAAGTATATTAGAAGTGGCATATAGGTGGGACATGCAAGGTATCTCTCTTTGGTGGGGTGAGAGAGAAATTAAAAGAAAAATGATAATGCTTGATTAGTCCATGAAAGTCTTTGTCTAAGAATAAATGAGGAAGGCATAATCTCTTCAAAATACTAAAGAAGTGATATAAGTAATATCTAAACCCATGTTGAAAAAATAACAAAATTTCATATAAAAAAGAAATAGTAACATCTTGAAGCATACAAACTTGCAATCTTATTGTTACGAGTAGAAGTAATATAAGAAGAGATAAGGCGTGGATAGAATCAAGGAATACAACCTTTAAAATCTTCTTATCGATGAACCATCATCTACATCAAGTTGCATAACAGTAAACATACAACTACAACATGCTGAGATTTTTTTCAAGAAAGGTAGTTTTTTTTAATAAAAATTTAAAACACTCTGAAATCATGTATTATTATTATTATTATTATTATCATACGATTTATTAAATATAATAAATAATACATGATTTTAACAGGAATTTCATGTATTGTTTGCGTGGTATCAAGATCAATTTCACTCATCATTGATACAGAATCCTGAATTCATAATGGGTTCACCATTTATTATTTAAGTTCCCTCAAGTTGAGGTTCATGAAACATGTTTCTTGTACGACAAAAATCAGCTTAACATAAAAAAAATCATTCTCAAAACCTGAACTTTCCAATTTTCGTTGAGCTCTAGATCATAGGTGGGCATGTCAACACAATACTTAACTTTAAGGTGTAAGTCATAAGACTTATAACAATTTGGTGGAATAATCATGTGTAGACAATAAGACGAACAAAATAATTTCAAAGACCTGAGGCGTTTCAAGATTTGCCTTACAGTTTTTGATCATTTGCTCATTGTCATGCTTTATTTGGGCTGTAAAGCCCTTAGAGATCCTACCATTCTGGCTAAACTCAGACTTCATCTTGAATAGGGAAGTGTTGCCCAAAAAGATGTCAAAGTCAGCAGGGGATATACTAGGCAATTTTCCAGCCTATGAAAGTTTGCCAATGTAATAATTTAATATCTGTTTATTTATCATCCTGTTTCTTTAAATAATTTTTTCAATGTATTTAGTTTTTATTTTATAGTCTTTGTTATTACACAAATTAAAGTGAAGCAGTTGAGCACCTACAACAGATGTGTAACATATTCACTTTGAAGAAACTCTAGACATAATGTAATATTGAAAAATAATGTCAACACACATTCTATAATGCTTACACAGTTGTAGACCTTTTCTGCCTCTTGTTTAACATATTGCACATTCTATAATAGTCTTTCTTGTTTGATTGTTGATATGGTTATGAATTGATGCTTATGTTATCTTCTTTTCTATTCTCAGTTATGTTTTTTAGACCACTATCTTTTGGATATTATCTTCGTTCAAGAGTTTCACAATACTATTGTCATATGTGACTCTAATGCTCCTATTCTTGCATCAAATATCTAAAAAGTATCTTAAAAAATTCTGGTTAAAATGTAGGAAGATTATGATTAAGGGAGAGTAGTGGTAAGACTTACTAATAGAAGTTTTCTATTTATACATAAGAAGTGATACCTCTTTTTCATTTCTTTTGGCGTCAAGTAGGAGTTATATGAGCAATATGTTTTAGGCTGCAGTGTGCAACACAAATGCTTGAGATTGTAAATAAGTTATGAGAAGTCTAGCATATAAATAGTGGAGAGAGTTGGACCAATCATGTTTGAAAATATTTTCAGCAAGAAAAAAATCCAAAAAAAAGGAGTTCCAGGAGAGCAAATTAAGTCAACCATGAAATTAAGCTATAAAAAAGAATGTACACTAAAAGAAAAAATAGAGTACTAACACTGGCTACTGCCCTCTACACTCAGCAATAAATTTTGGCTAGAGACTTTTTCTTACAAAAGAAAAATCTGTTAAGAGAAATTGAGTAATAACAAATGAGTGAAAATCAATTAAGAACTCTACTGCAACCATATCTTGTAGTCCGTGTAAACCCCCCTGACATAAGGATGATTTATAACATTAAAAGGGAAAATGATTACCATTCGCAAAACCACTGAGATTAATGAAGAGAATAACTTATTTAATTAAATCTTCTTTTGTGATAGTGATTCTGAGGGGGGGGGGGAATACAGAAAAAGTATGAGCAAAGCAACAAAATAAGAATAACTAATAATAACATTATCTTGGGATTTTTTATGAATAGTTGGTCCTTATGGTGAAGATGTAGTAGACAAACCTGCAGAATCAAGTCTAATTCAGGCACCCCATGGAAATTACGGTTGCTGGTGGTGTGTCAGAGGGAGAGAGGAGTTTACTGATTTTCTTCTCACACGTTACACTTTCAAAAGTTTTGCGTTTTGAAACCAAATGAGAAGAAAAGATCTGATTTTTGAAACCAAAAGGGAGAGGAAAGTAGAGGTTGATAGCCAGAGAAGAAGAAATCTAAAAATAAGAAAGAGTAAAGAAAACCAGGAACATTCTATTAACTTGTAAAATCAATTAGTGAATATTGATTAAATGTGGCTCACCAAGGAAGATGCAGGTGACTAACTTGTACACTTTAATTTAAGAAAGAGTAAAATAAATAACCCCCTCTATATACGAATCATATGTAGGAAAATTTCTTGTACTTCAAAATTCACCAATACGCCCCCTTAAACTATCCAAATAGTGCATATTAGTGTATATTGACCCCTTCAAACATTTGCAGAAAACCCCCTTGTAAGGAATCAATATGCATAGTTTAATGAGGTCAAGAAATCATGTTTGTGAGTTTCAAAGCATAAGGTGGTTTCTGCACATGACTCATAGTTGTAGAGAATTTATTGCATTTTGCCCTTTAAAAAAATAGTAAGTTAACCAAAACTTCCAAAATGCACCATGTGTCACAAATAATAAATTTACCTTATCAAAGGACAAATTTTGTCTTCCTTCATTAAAAAAATATTTTATGTTAATTCTTACTATCTAGGAATAACAAAATTTGATAATGGTTTTTTAGAACTATACGATATAAATCCTTTTACGTCATTGTTCTTCTCACGTTGTCGTGAGGTATAGAAAGAGTTAAACAAAAGATATTTAAATGAGTTCACAAATTTGAATTGGACATCACACATCTTTTTTTGTTTTGAATCTATCTCAATACTCCATATCATCATTTAAAAGGAAAAATGATATAACAATCTAAATCCATTAAAATTATTATTCATTTATAGTAAAAAAAGAAAGCTAACTTTTGTGATAGCTAAACAAAATATAAACACTTTATGAAGTTTATTTTGTAACTTTCAATATGTAAAGCAGGGAATATGTAACAGGCATCCTTTTAATTGATGTGTAATTCATTGCACCTTTTATTACCAATGTGACCTAACAAAAATTAGAATAAACTTCAATGGCAGCTTTATCATGACATCGTGAAGCACATATTTTGACAAACTGCAACATTCCCAGGTGGATAGGTATGTTCTCTAAATAGGGAAGGGGAATAGAAGATTACATGTGGGGGACTTTTAACATACCGCATAAGTAATCATTACAATGCATAATTATGAGAGATAGTGGCAGACAAATTATAAGGAAGGAAAACATATAGGATAGGCAATTATTTTTACGGTAGGAGTGCAGGATAGGCAAATAATTTTACTATAGGTTTTAAATAAATGAGTTATGATAACCTGATTGAGTAGAGCAAAATGCATATAAAAAATCTAGGTAAATATTAAATGTATTAAGAACTACATTTATATGACAAAATATGAAATCCATATATAAAATGGCAGGTACTTGAAACCTTTTTTAATTCATCAAAAAAATGTTTACATTTAATTACGACCATAACCTTTCCTATTTGATGTATAAGCTTATAACCAAAAAGTCTTGCATAGCAAAAAAAATAGCATTTGAACTAATTAATCAACATCAAGGGATGAGAGCACGAAGCAAATTCTACTGTCCATCAATAACTTCAAAAAATATCATGTTTCTTCCTTTCAACCGCAAATCAGAGTAGAAAGTGTTCCATCCTGCAGTGATCCTTGCTTCGTTACTTTAGAAAGGTAAAGTCCACATTCCTACTTCCTTCCATCCTTTAACATCACAGTGATCGAATTCAAGTTAACATTGAGGCACATTTGAACAAATCCACTGGTACATGCTGCAAAAATACAGAAACAGAAAAATATTATAACAACTAATATGTGAAGGATAATGTACAATACAAATCTACTTATAATATAACAACAATTACAATTTTTTAAAAAAGTATCCAACTTGCTAGTTCTTAGCACTATAAGGGCTTATAAGTATTTCCAACATCAATGGAGGTGTCTCTGAAAATTCAGATGAATTATCCATTTCTTCATTATAGTCATTGCTTTTTGCTTCTTGGTCACTTGACTTAATCAAAACGTAGGATTCTCCAACATAATGTAGAATAACCTTACTTTTTGCAATCAAATTATGTTGCTGAACAAAGAGAGACCAGCCAGTTGTTAGCAACCCTCCATCTGAAGTTTTTTCAAATCGGACACGATAGATTTGTCCATTAGCAGCACTAATGGTTAGTTTACGACCTACCTAAGAACCAAATTCATATGTGATGCTCATAGAACACTGTAACCCTTGAAAATAATAAAGAATTTTAACAGAATTATAGTGTATACAATGTAAATCTTCAAATAAGGGGAAAATTTGAAATGACTTTACAGTTAGTACCTTTGCAACCTCATTATAGACCTCAACAGTTATTGGAAACCTTCTCCGATGGGATGTTGAAGCACCATAAGCCAATTTTTATATAAAGCTGTGTTTAATAGAGTCCCTCATCAAAACATATCACATAATATTTTTTAAAAAATAATAGTCATACCATACAAACATTTAATATAAGAAGAAAAATAATTTAATCAAACAAAATAACATATTGTCAACATATAAGCAAAGTAATTAATGCTGAAAATTGCTCAAAAGAAATTAGTAAGTGTAACAAAAAACTAATTTAATTAAGCAAACAAATAAGAACATCAAACACAATATTGAAGAAAGACAACAACATATTAATAGTGGGTGTGAATCACAAACAAACTACGATGAATGCAATAGAAGCATTATTCAGTAAACACCATTCTTATTAACTTTGTTATGTATTTGCTATAAATAATTTATAAGAATCACAGCAGGGGTAAATAAATAAGAAAGATAAAATAAAATTCAGTTGCTCTTTAAACTTGTGGAAATAAGCTTGCTCCGAATGGTTTAATATGTTAAGTTTTGATGATGACAAATACAAGACAAAAACAATGATGCTTATGCTTGATAGATGTGCTTTATAGATGACAAATGTATCACAAAAGATTATTGATCATATTACATAAAGATGCTTAATGAGATATATTGTATCATGCATGATTATGTACTTTATCTAGTTATATTTCACATAATAATCATGCAATGAGATATGTGTAACATTCTTCATATAATATATCCAATAATGCTTTATATGAGTTATAAATGAATAAATATTAGATTTGACTTGGTTTAAATAAAAATGTGCAAAATGTTCTTTGTTGCATCCTACATAGAGCATATCCATTAGTAATTAATAAATATCTTATTTGGATGTGTCTATGAAAGTCTTATATGCATGTTAGACTAATTAGAGCTATATATTTATGAATCATGCATATGAAGATATTGAATTATGAATTTGGACTAACTATGTTTGTTTAAGTGAGCAATACTTTATAGGATCGTCCAAGTACTAAGAGTGAGCATTGCAACAAGAAAGCAAAAGATCACAACTATGCTCAACTCAAGAACAATAAGAATGAAAAGATGTTCTAAGCATTCACAAGCCTTCAAGAGAAGATTTTCTTTGGAAGTTGGATTACATCAAGAATTGATGGTGGCAAAAGATCAAGTCCAACATCTTCAAGAATAGCTTATAGGACTTAGATCTTATGTAAAGGTAAATAGGGATCACACTAAGCTCAAACAAATTTTAAACATCTTTAAAAGTGTTTTTAAAATGTTTAAATGCCCAACAAACCATTTTTTGAAAGTTAATCATGGTGGTAGTTCATTTCTATGAAAAATAGTCAAGTTTGTGTTTTACAAAACTGACCTTTGGTTACTGTTTTGATAATATATTTCAAAATACTTTGAGTTTTACTTTGAAACTTATTTCATATGAAAATAGACTCAAAAATCTTTCCAATGAGTTGCGATTTGCTTTAAATGGATAAGAAACGAAGAAGTTATGATCATTTAAAGTTAGTTTTCAAAATTAGAGTGTCCTAACCGATTAGGGATTTTCCCTAACCGATTATTCACCCTGTCAGAAGCTATTTCCAAGTTTTGAAATGTCCTAACCGATTAGGCAATTGGCCTAACCGATTAGCATGATGAAAAAAGAGCATATTTCAAGTTTCTAAAGCTCCTAACCGATTAGGTAATTCACCTAATCGGTTAGCACAAGTAAAAGGAGCATTTTCCATGCTTAATATGACCTCCTAACCGATTAGGAAGTTTTCCTAACCGGTTAGTAGTGTTTTTAAAACACACGGGAAAGGAGGCCTAACCGATTATGTAACACCCACCGTAGGGTGCCACATTTTATGTTACTTAATTACCAAATTACCTCTTCATTAGAAATCGTGCTTGTAATATAAATACGAGTTGTAAAATTTCATAATAATAATAAGATAAACTTAGCAGAAAATAAAAGCATAACAACATTGTCACAAATAATTTATATCATATATACATACAAGCCTTTAGTATTGTCATACCTAAATAATTACAAACTAGACTTTCAAAATATTTAAACTTTAACTTAAACTAACATATTGCCCAAGTCCTACTAGACAGCAGAACCCTCAGACGGGTCCTCCTCAGATTCCTCAGCATATAGGAATCCAGCTTGACGTGAAGTCCTACAGACAGATGTTCGAGCAGACGACACTATACTGACCTCACTAGGGGTACGGTAGTAAGTCCCCTAATACTGCCTAATAGACATTGGAAACTCTAGTTGTACATAAATATTAACACTAAAGTAATGATGTCCAAGTTGTTATCTACTCAATCTAATATTTAGGTCGCCCAAGTAGTAAATATGCTCTCTATCCAAATCAACGTTCCATGACTCTGATCCTCCAAGAAACGTCAACCTCATATAACCAAGGAAACAAGGCATCTCCATTGTCTAGAACTCAGCTTCTTCTACTGGAATCTGCTCTTCCTTGGCTTCTCGCTCAACTTCTTGCTTAGCGTCTTTTAAATTATAAATACAATACAGAATTGACATATAAAGAGGTGAGATCACCTATGCCATTACAAGTATGGTAGCAATGAAGATAACACATACAATATTTCATGCAGCTATCATACCACAATTACAGTTATGCCACTAACATCATTATCATCACAAAACATATAATATACAATAATTACAATTATGCCATTACCAATAACCAAATATTCAATAATTCAATTATCATAAATCATAATTATGATAATACCCTTAATCGCTATATGTATGCATACAGACTCGATTTTCTACTCCATGGAGCTACAACTCAGGTTGGAGAGAGTGAGCGAAAAGATCTGTCTGCACCAACATGTCTCAGACCACGTGTTCAGTTTTACACATCTAGCATATGCACGACAATCTTTATTAGGTCTTAATTAAGAATAGTGTCTCGGTCCGGATCATCGGTGTGTTGCGTCGGTCTAACCCATAGTATAGAAGAGCTACCAACTGCCCATTGTAGGCAACCCGTACCCCAATGCCCCCAAGGTCAATGAGTGACTTACACTACGCATATCGCACCCACTCAAGAGGTGTAGTCTCTCCTAGGCAAATAGCCTCATACAGTCCATCGGACCTTTCCAATGCATGCACTATGCACCATTCACAGTTTCCAATTTATATCACATATCCGGGGTCTACTCAATAACCCAACAGTATTATTCCTATATTTTCATTGCGTAATCATATTTTCGCATATTCTCAATTGCGCAACCATTTTGTCGCATTTTCAAATCGCGTATCAATTTTTCAACGTTTTCCAATCGCGTAAAATATTTTTCATACGTTTTAAATCAAAAATACTATTTTTCTCATTTAACACCAAAATTTGACTTTATTTTTCATATTTGCATAATAACCCCTCAAAATATGAAATAATCCCTCATAAAACTAATATTTATGAAATAGTCCCTCATAAAACTAATATTTAGGAAATGACCCCTCTTTTATAAAATATTTATAATATGACCTCTCTTTTAATAAAAATTTCAATATGGTCCTTCTTCAAATATTAATTACAATTTTGTCCTTCTTTTATAAAAATTTACAGTATAACCCCTCTAAAAATCAGTATTTATAATGTTTCCCCAAAAATGATATTTTTTTCTTTTACGTTACATATTACAGCTCAAATTTTATAGACACGCTTCAAAACCCGTAGGGTGAGTCATACGTCAGTAAACTTCAAGTATTTGACACTTACTTTATTTGATTATATCAAATTATTTTCCCAAAACCATTTTGCTTGCTACATTCAAACTTGTTCAAATTCATTTTCTTTTCATTTAAATTCTTAATTCTCATTTGAATTCATCATTTTCAGGACTTTGGTCCTCTAAACCCTAGTATGGCCGTGAGCCTCATTGCTCTTTGGAGCATTCATACAATCGTTTCATCATGTTGTTCACATCCTAAATTACACATACACTTACATGCATTCAAAATAATACATACAAGCATATATCAAAGCTATAATAATATATCACACATGCAAAACAAAATTATAAAACCATAAACACTACAATCACAAATAAAGACACATCAAACAATAGGTAAATAAACCTTTATAGGTTTTTCACCGTACAAAACCATCCCCACACCACCAAAACTTGGTTGGTGAGGTAAAATCTCTCTCTTGCCTCTTGAAGACAAGATCTTCAAGCTCCTTTCCTTCTCCTTGATTTCGTATAAACCACAAACAATTCCTAAAAATTCTTAAACAATTAATAAAATCACATACAAAGCTTAATAATGATAAATCATGGAACAAACATGGTTTAGAAAATCACAAACTAAATTTTAAACCATAAAAACCAAAGTTTACCTTTAGGGAAGTAAACCAAACTTGGATTTTGAAGCACTTAGGGTAGGATTTTGATGAAACTTTCTAAATGAAAAGTGTTTAGGAGGTTGTTTAGGTTTAGGATATTATGAGAACAAAAATGATAGAAGATGGATGGTGTATTTGGGTGAGAGGGCTGAAATACTAGAGAGAAAAAGAAAAGAAAATAGCTTGGTGTTCTTGAGAATTTGAGAGAAAAATGAAATTGTGAGAGTGAAAAATGATAAAGGTGCTGTCGTGAGTGTGTAGGGAAATATTAGGATTTACTTGAACCAAAATATCACAATTTGAGTACACATGCAATTGCACATGGCTTGGTCATCTTTTGGTCATGCTATGGTCATGCAAGATGGTTCAAGAACCTTGAAGAAGCCTCCCAAGGCTGCATGGCCGTGTGGCCTTAATGGGATTAGGGACTTTATTTGTTTTCAATTCAAATCTAATTGCATGCTAATTAAATAGCTAATTAATTAGGTTAGGTTTCCTAATTACACTTAATTAACATTCTAATTACATAACTAATTAATTAAATATATAATTGCATATATCATAGCCTCTAAATAAAATTAGGATGTCTAATTAGAAATTAGATTATAACTAATTAATAACTAAGTTAGTTTACTTAGTTTCTTAATTAGGCCATTAAGATGACTAAATTAAGTTTAATTAGTTACTAAGTGAAAGTCAAGCCACTATATTTGACTCAATCTTAGCCATTGAATTTAACTTTGTTTCATATCCATTGATCTAATCTAAGGTGGATATCACTTAGTGATTTTATCAGGATTCATTTCACACCATTGATCTGATCAACGGTTATGATCGAAAGCATCTTAATCAAGCTTTTCATCCGATGGTCCACAATAAAGTCCATGCCCCTTTATTTGACCACTTCCTATTGGATAGAAAAGTCCAGCCACCTATTTTGACTGATTTCTATTGGTTCATTTTGATTTAGGTTACAGAAAATATTCTAAGCACATTTTTTGTCAATTAAACTATACCGGGTCAAATAAATTATAGCAGAAGCTGCTATAAATAAAATAGCTGATATTTATTCATGAAATATTTTTATTTCATAGATAAATTCTAAAAATTAAAAGATTCTCTTCTGTATCACTCAGATTTGGGTTTAGTAAGATCCTCCGCCTCCGAATAAATCAGATAAGAATTTCCCCGGCCCGAAAATTATTATTTTCCTGACCAGGAGCAAATCACACAAAACGATCAAAAATGATCTCGGAACAGTCAAATTATTTTTATAACCTACAGAAAATGCAAAACAGTGTAATTCTGCTATTACTATTAACATAGTCAGAATTTGGGGTATTACAACTCTCCCCCTCTAAAATTAAGTTTCGTCCTCGAAACTTGACATATACTTAAAATAAAAATGGATACTGCTCTTTTATCTTCTCTTCCAGCTCCCATGTAGCTTCACCACTTACATCGTTCCAAACCACTTTAACCAATGCGATCTTCTTTCCTCGAAGTTGCTTTGTCCTTCGATCTTCAATCTTGACTGGAAATGTCTCATAGGTTAAATTCTCCTTCAGTTGTACGGTGTCTGGTTCGATAATGTGAGTCGGATCAGAAATATATTTTTCGTAGTTATGATACGTGAAATACATTATGAAGATTTGATAAGAATGGTGGTAGTGCAATCTGATAAGCTACCGGACCTACCCGATGAAGTATCTGATATGGCCCGATAAACTTCGGAGTGAGTTTCCTCGACTTAATTACTCGTCCAACTCCAGTCATAGGTGTCACACGTAGAAACACATGATCACCTTCTTCAAATTCAAGCGGTCTTCGTCTTTTATCAGCATAGCTCTTTTGTCGCGTCTGAGTTATCCTCATCTTGTCTTGGATCATCTTCACTTTCTCAGTTGTCTGCTGCATAAATTCTAGTCCTACCACAGTACTTTCACCATCATGGTACCAACACAACGGCGTTCTACATCTTCTCCCATATAATGTCTCATAGGGTGCCATCCCTATGCTCGAATGAAAACTATTGTTGTATGTGAACTCTATCAATGGTAGAAATTCATCCCAACAACCAGTTTACTCTAGAACACAAGCTCTCAACAAGTCCTCCAAAGACTGAATCATCCTTTCTGACTGACCATCTGTTTGTGGATGGTAAGCAGAACTTAAACGTAGCTTTGTTCCCATCGCTTCTTGCAAACTGTTCCAAAATCTTGACGTGAATCGCGGATCTCGATTAGAAATAATACTAGATGGTACACCATCAAGTCTAACAATTTCATTAATGTACACTTGAGCCAACTTTTCCATTGAGTACTTAATATTAATCGGTAAAAAGTGTGCCAACTTTGTAAGCCGATCAATAATTACCCATATAGAATCGTGACCCTTCCGAGTTCTTGGTAATCCAGTTACGAAATCCATTGCTATGTCATCCCATTTCCATTCAGGAATAGGCAAATGTTGCAACATTCCTGATGGCCTCTGATGTTCCACCTTGGCCTTTTGACAAATCAAACAGGATGATACATACTCAGTGACATCCCTCTTCATTCCTTGCCACCAATACAACTATTTCAAGTCTTGGTACATCTTCGTGGCTCCTGGATGCATACTCAACTTACTTCTGTGAGCTTCATCCAAAATCGATCTCCTCAGTTCTGAATCGTTTGGCACACAAACTCTTCCCTTGAACTTCAGAATTCCATCAACACCCTTGCTGAATTCCAATTATGCTCCTTGACTTCTTGCTTCTTTTGCTTCTTGCAAATACTGATCACTGTTTTACCCTACTCGTATTCTACCCATCAAGTCATTCGAAATAGTGATCATGTTCAAACACATCTTCCCTGGTGTCAACTTCACAGATAATCGCATATCCCAAAATTCTTCTATAAGTTCTTTCTCCTTAATCATCATAACAGAAGCATTAAATGCTTTCCTACTTAAAGCATTCGCTATGACATTCGCTTTCCCGGGATGATACTGTAACTGAAAGTCATAGTCCATCAGAAATTCTAGCCAACGCCTTTGTCTCATGTTCAACTCTTTCTAGTCAAACAGATACTTCAAACTTCTATGGTCACTAAAAACAGTGAATGTTGCCCCATAGAGAAAATGTCTCCATATTTTCAATGCAAACACTACTGCTGCCAACTCTAAGTCATGAGTCGGATAATTCCTCTCATGCACTTTCAATTGTCTCGACGCGTATGCCACAACCTTACGGTTCTGCATAAGTACACAACTCAATCCTTGATACGAAGCATCACAATACACTTCGAAAGATTCGTTCGGATCAGACAGAATCAAAATTAGTGAAGTAGTCAGTCATCGTTTCAACTCCTGAAAACTTTCCTTGCATGCTTTAGTCCATACAAACAGTTGATTCTTTCGTGTAAGTTGGGTAAGAGGTCTTGCAATCTTCAAAAACCCCTCAATAAAACGTCGATAGTAACCGGCCAATTTGATGAAACTATGAATCTCCGATACAGTCTTCAGTCTTTCCCATTCTACAACTGTCTCCACCTTTGCAGCATCAACTTCAATTCCATTCGCCGATATAACGTGTCCCAAAAATTGAACTTCGCTTAACCAAAACTCACATTTGGACAACTTGGCATACAACTTATTCTCCCTCAAAATCTGGAGAACCACTCTGAGATGTTCAGCATGTTCCTCCTGACTTCGAGAATAAATCAAGATGTCATCAATAAAGACAACAATAAACTTATCCAAGTACAAACGAAAAATCTGGTTCATGAAGTCCATAAATATTGCAGGTGCATTAGTCACACCAAACGGCATCACTTGATACTCATAATGCCCATATCGAGTCTGAAACGCAATCTTTGGGATATCCTCCACTTTCACACATATCTGGTGATAACCAAAACGTAAATCAATTTTAGAAAATATTGCGGCTCCTCACAATTGGTCCATCAGATCATCAATCCTTGGTAGTGGATACTTGTTTTTTATCGTAATCTTGTTTAATTGTCAGTAATCTACACATAAACGAGAAGTCCCATCCTTCTTCTTTACCAATAATATCGGAGCTCCCCAAGGTGATACACTTGGTCTCACAAATTACTTCTCCAATAAATCCTCCAGCTGCTTCTTAAGCTCTGCCAATTCTACTGGCGACATTCAATAAGGCGCCATAAATATAGGTCCAGCTCCAGGCACTAAATCAATAGAAAATTCAATTTCTCTTTTCGGTGGTAGTCCAGATATATCTTCAGGAAATTCATTCACAACGAAAATATCCTTCAGAACATCTTCACACTGAACCTCCAAAGAAGACATCAACAAGTACCATTGATCTCCTTCCTTCAAACAAGCTTCCACTTGAGTAGCCGGTAGGAATCTAGAATCCTTAACCTCAGGAAAAACCAATGTCTTATTCGAACAGTCTATCAGGATATGGTTTAAAGATAACCAATCCATTCCTAAGTTACATTAATCTTGGAAAGAGGCAAACAGATCAAATCCACATGAAAGATTCTATCCCTAACACATACTGGGCAATTCAAACATACTTTTGTAGTTATCATAGGCTTATCAGTAGGAGTAACAACACTCAAATCATATGGCAATGTAGTCACAATTAACCCCAAACGCTCCACACAATCACATGCAATGAAAGAATATGTTGCTCCCGAATCATATAATACTGTTAAAGGATTACCTTCAATGGCACACTCCTCCATGATCAAGTCCTTGGATTTAGCGGCTTCCTCCCCGCTCATAGTATACACTCGACCACCCGCCTGTGGCCTTGCAGTGCAAACACTTCCCACAGATGGTTCCGCCTTCTGCTGATCACACTCTCTAGAAAAATGTCCAGGCTTCCCACTTTGATAACAAATCACCCCCTTATGCTGACAGTCCTTGGTGAGATGTCCTTTTCCAACACTTAAAACATTTAAGTGCAGAAGTTCCAGTTGAAACTGCCCTACTGCCACTAGAGCTTCCTCCAAACGATTGTTGCCGATTCTAACTTCCAACTAGTTTAGTATATGGTTTCTGTTAATAACTGTTGCCACCGCTACCCCTTCGTCTTTGGAACCTTGCTGGTCCAAAGTTCTTATTCCTCGCTTCATGGAGATGATCAATTTCTTCCACCTTTCGGCACTTATCCAACAATACCGGAAACTGATCAATATCCATAGTTGCTAAAGCTCGCTTAATGTCAAGCCTCAACCCCTCTTCAAACTTCTTGCACTTCCACTCCACATCTGGGTGCATTTGGAAATACCTCGAAAACTTTGACAAGCTTTCGAACCTTACTGCATACTCACTTACAGTCATCGCTCCTTGTCTCAAACTAAGGAATTTCATCTCCTTAGTATATTGAACACTGGCTGGAAAATACTTTCCCATAAACTTCTATTTAAAGAGCTGCCATGTCACAACTCTCCCTTCAGCTTGAATTAATCTCCGGGCTCCTGCCCACCAAGCCTCTCCATCACCGACTAGCACAAATGTTGCGAAAGTAAGCTTCCTCTCATCAGTGCAACCCATGTCGTCAAATATCTTCTCCAGTTCTTTAATCCACAGATCAGCTTTCTCTGGATCAAACTCTCCATGAAACTTTAGTGGATTGTTCCTCCGAAATTCTGACAAGCTGTGAGCATCATCAGTTGCTCTTTGGTTTTGTTGTGCAACAACCTTAGCCATTCGTTGTATTACTGCTACAGCTGCAGCCATGTTCTGATTGTCGTCGCTGACATTTCCAGCTCCTGCCCTCGCATTCATACGTCCTCTTCCTCGTCCAGCCATTTCGTATTCTCAAATAGACTAAACAACACAAAGAAGAGTTGAAGTTAGTTTTCCAAACACTATTGTTTTCTTCCAGAAAACAAACACAGAGAATCATACAACCTAAACAAGACAGACCTAACCACAAACCCAAAAGACTCTAACTTGGGCTCTAATACCAACTAATGTAACACCCACCGTAGGGTGCCACATTTTATGTTACTTAATTACCAAATTACCCTTCATTAGAAATCGTGCTTGTAATATAAATACGAGTTGTAAAATTTCATAATAATAATAAGATAAACTTAGCAGAAAATAAAAACATAACAACATTGTCACAAATAATTTACATCATATATACATACAAGCCTTTAGTATTGTCATACCTAAATAATTACAAATTAGACTTTCAAAATATTTAAACTTTAACTTAAACTAACATATTACCCAAGTCTTACTAGACAGCAGAACCCTCAGACGAGTCCTCCTCAGATTCCTCAGCATATAGGAATCCAGCTTGACGTGAAGTCTTACAGACAGGTGTCTGAGCAGACAACACTATACTGACCTCACTAGGGGTACGGTAGTAAGTCCCCCAATACTGCCTAATAGATATTGGAAACTCTAGTTGTACATAAATATTAACACTAAAGTAATGATGTCCAAGTTGTTGTCTACTCAATCTAATATTTAGGTCGCCCAAGTAGTAAATACGCTCTCTATCCAAATCAAAGTTCCATGACTCTGATCCTCCAAGAAACGTCAACCTCATATAACCAAGGAAACAAGGCATCTCCATCGTCTAGAACTCAGCTTCTTCTACTAGAATCTGCTTTTCCTCGGCTTCTCGCTCAGCGTCTTTTAAATTATAAATACAATACATAATAGACATACAAAGAAGTGAGATCACCTACGACATTACCAGTATGATAGCAATGAAGATAACACATACAATATTTCATGCAGCTATTATACCACAATTACAGTTATGCCACTAACATCATTATCATCACAAAACATGTAATATACAATAATTATAATCATGCCATTACCAATAACCAAATATTCAATAATTCAATTATCATAAATCATAATTACGATAATACCCTCAATCACTATATGTATGCATACAAACTCGATTTCCTACTCCATGGAGCTACAACTCAGTTTAGAGAGAGTGACCGAAAAGATCTGTCTGCACCAACATGCCTCAGACCACGTGCTCAATTTTACACATCTAGCATATGCATGACAGTCTTTATCAGGTCTTGATTAAGAATAGTGTCTCGGTTCGGATCATCGGTGTGTTGCATCGGTCTAACCCACGGTACAGAAGAGCTACCAACTGCTTATTGTAGGTAACCCGCACCCCAATGCCCCCAAGGTCAACGAGTAACTTACACTACGCATATCGCACCCAATCAAGAGTTGTAGTCTCTCCTAGGCAAATAGCCTCATATAGTCCATCGGACCTTTCCAATGCATGTACTATGCACCATTCACAGTTTCCAATTTATATCATATCTGGGGTCCACTCAATAACCCAATAGTATTATTATTGTATTTTCATCGTGTAATCATATTTTCGTATTTTCTTTATTGCGCAACCATTTTGTCGCATTTTCAAATCGCGTATCGATTTTTCAACATTTTCCAATCGCGTAAAATATTTTTCATACGTTTTAAATCAAAAATACTATTTTTCTCATTTAACACCAAAATTTAACTTTATTTTTCATATTTGCATAATAACCTCTCAAAATATAATATTTACATTTTTGTCTTTACTTAAATAATATTTTCACAATAGTCCCTCATAAAACTAATATTTATGAAAAGCAGTCCTTTATAAATTAATATTTATGAAATAGTCTCTCATAAAACTAATATTTATGAAATAGTCCCTCATAAAACTAATATTTATGAAATGACCCCTCTTTTATAAAATATTTACAATATGACCTCTCTTTTAATAAAAATTTCAATATGGTCCTTCTTCAAATATTAATTATAATTTTGTCCTTCTTTTATAAAAATTTACAATATAACCCCTCTAAAAATCAGTATTTGTAATGTTTCCCCAAAAATGATATTTCTTTCTTTTACTTCACATATTATAGCTCAAATTTTACAGACACACTTTAAAACCCGTAGGGTGAGCTATACGTCAGTAAACTTCAAGTGCTTAACACTTACTTTATTTGATTATATCAGATTATTTTCCCAAAACTATTTTGCTTGCTACATTCAAACTTGTTCAAATTCATTTCCTTTTTATTTAAATCCTTGATTCTCATTTGAATTCATCATTTTTAGGACTTTGGTCCTCTAAACCCTAGTATGGCCGTGAGCCTCATTGCTCTTTGGAGCATTCATACAATCGTTTCTTCATAATGTTCATATCCTAAATTACACATACACTTACATGCATTCAAAATCATACATACAAGCATATATCAAAGCTATAATCATATATCACACATGCAAAACACAATTATAAAACCATAAACACCACAATCACAAATAAAGACACATCAAACAATAGGTAGATAAACCCTTATGAGTTTTTCACCATACAAAACCATCCCCACACCACCAAAACTTGGTTGGTGAGGTAAAATCTCCCTCTTACCTCTTGAAGACAAGATCTTCAAGCTCTTCTCATTCTCTTTGATTTCGTATAAACCACAAACAATTCCTAAAAATTCTTAAACAATTAATAAAATCACATACAAAGCTTAATAATGATAAACCATGGAACAAACATAGTTTAGAAAATCACAAACTAAATTTTAAATCATAAAAACCAAAGTTTACCTTTAGGGAAGTAAACCAAACTTGGATTTTGAAGCACTTAGGGTAGGATTTTGATGAAACTTCCTAAATGAAAAGTGTTTAGGAGGTTGTTTAGGTTTAGAAAATGATGAGAACAAAAATCATAGAAGATGGATGGTGTATTTGGGTGAGAGGGCTTAAATACTACAGAGAAAAAGAAAGGAAAAAAGCTTGGTGTTCTTGAGAATTTGAGAGAAAATAAGACTAAGTCTTTAGGTGAGAGAAAAATGAAATTGTGAGAGTGAAAAATGAGAGAGGTGCTGCCATGAGTGTGTAGGGAAATATTAGGATTTACTTGAACCAAAATATCACAATTTGAGTGCACATGCAATTGCACATGGTTTGGTCATCTTTTGGTCATGCTATGGTTATGCAAGATGGTTCAAGAACCTTGGAGAAGCCTCCTAAGGCTGCATGGCCGTGTGGCCTTAATGGTATTAGGGACTGTATTTGTTTTCAATTCAAATCTAATTGCATGCTAATTAAATAGCTAATTAATTAGGTTAGGTTTCCTAATTACACTTAATTAACATTCTAATTACATAACTAATTAATTAAATATATAATTGCACATATCATAGCCTGTAAATAAAATTAGGATGTCTAATTAGAAATTAGATTATAACTAATTAATAACTAGGTTAGTTTACTTAGTTTCTTAATTAGACCATTAAGATGACTAAATTAGGTTTAATTAGTTACTAAGTGAAAGTCAAGCCACTATATTTGACTCAATCTTAGCCATTGAATTTAACTTTGTTTCCTATCCAATGATCTAATCTAAGGTGGATATCACTTAGTGATTTTATCAGGATTCATTTCACACCATTGATCTGATTAACGGTCATGATCGAAAGTATCTTAATCAAGCTTTTCATCCGATGGTCCACAATAAAGTCCATGCCCCTTTATTTGACCACTTCCTATTGGATAAAAAAGTCTAGCCACCTATTTTGACTGATTCCTATTGGTTCGTTTTGATTTAGGTTACAGAAAATATTCTAAGCACATTTTCTGTTAATTAAACTATACCGGGTCAAATAAATTATAGCAGAAGCTGCTATAAATAAAATAGCAGATATTTATTAGTGAAATATTTTTATTTCACAGATAAATTCTAAAAATTAAAAGATTCTCTTCTGTATCACTCAAATTTGGGTTTAGTAAGATCTCCCGCCTCCGAATAAATTAGATAAGAATTTCCCTGGCCTGAAAATTATTATTTTCGTAACCAGGAGCAAATCACACAAAACGATCAAAAATGATCTCGGAACAGTCAAATTATTTTTATAACCTATAGAAAATGCAAAACAGTGTAATTTTACTATTACTATTAACATAGTCAAAATTTGGGGTGTTACAGATTAGACCAAATGCCTAACCGGTTATTTGATTAGTCAGAAGGCTTTTCCTAAAAGGCCTAACCGATTGGGACAATGTCCTAACTGATTAGTTGCAAACTAGAAACGCTCCTAATGGTCATAAAACGACTAGTTTTCTTAATTAATCATTTCCAAAATTTACCCAACGACTCTAAATTTTAATGGACTATAAATACAAGTGTTGGGTATCAAAGAAATGTGGGGAAACAATCAGAAAATGATTCTTGGGCATTGAATACGAGTTTTACCATTATTTAATCAATTACTCTATTTTTGAGCTATAAGTGTGTGAATCCTTGATACCCATAGTGCTTCAATTTGTATTATCTACTCTTTGAGAGAGTTTCTATCTTCTACATCTTTGTATAATCTGTGAAAAGAGGGTGAGGTATCCCTCTAGAGAAAAAGGTGAGGTATCCCTTCAGGGTGAGGCATCTCTCAAAAGTTGTAAAAGGTGAGGTATCCCTGTTTGAGGCTCAAGCACAAGGGTGAGGTATCCCAAGGTGTGTTGAGTGCTCTCAATTGTAAAGATTTTCAAGCACCCGTTCAAACTTGAAGGTTTAGTGAAAAAATCTCAGGTGGTTCACTTGAGGACTAAACGTAGACCACAAGTGGTTGGTGGCTGAACTAGGATAAATCTTAGTGTTTGCTATTCTCAACTCTATCTATTTATATTTGTGCTTTAACTATATATGCTTGAGTTAAATTTGATATCTAGCTTATTTGCATGATTTATCCTATAACCCAAGTTATATTTGAGTAATCCTTAATAGTTATGCCTTTGTTATGCATGTTCTACTGCACTTATTAATTGAGTTATTCAAAATGTATAATTTGTCAAAATTGCATTAAAATTAGTCATCACCCAATTCATCCCCCCTCTTGGGTAATGGTTGCCATGGCTAACAAGTGGTATCAGAGCTTCGTGCTCTGGTAAAAGCTTAATTGCTTGGAGTTAAAGATCCTTATTTGTTTGGCAATCATTAAAGCTTTTCAAAATGAATGGTTTTGAAATTGATAAACCACCATTCTTTGATGGTGTGAATTTCATTTATTGGAAAGTTAGAATGGAAATTTATATGCAATCTATTGATCTTGATTTGTGGGATATTATACTTGATAGATTTACTTGCAAATCAAAACAAACTTGGAATGCCTATGAAAAGAAATGCTTTTCTTTGAACATTAGAGCTATGCAAAATTTGAGAAGTGATTTAAATGATGATGCTTATGCTAAAATTAAGAATTGCTCTAGTGCTAAAGATATATGGGATGCTCTTGATTCTATCCATCTTGCTAATAATGATTTTGTATATAAAGTTGTATATAGAGAGCAAAAAGAGCAAAATCCTCTAGAGGAAGACAACATTGAAAAATGTCCTCAAGATCATGTTCAAAGCAAGAACATGAGCTCAATGCCTCTTGGTGATGATGGTGTTCAATTTGAAGAAGAGACAAAGCAAAACAAAATTGAGAAGGAAGATATTCTCGAATTCTTGATGGACAACAATGAGGAAGATAATGATTCCCTTAAAAAGGACTTTGAGGTAAATAATACTAAATCATATTATAGTCATTTCTTATGAGCTACAATGTGAATATGATGAGTTGTATGATGGTTTGTCGAATTTAGAAAATAAAAATTTATCTTGTTTGAAAAACATTTCCTCCATTGAAAATGAAATTAAGATTTTGAAAAATGATTATACTTTTCTTGATGAGGAAATGCCTTTGAAATGTGAAACCTCAACTTCTTGTGAAAAATGCATTAATTTAAAAAATCAAGTTGAGAACTTATATTGTGAATTTGCCAAGCTAATGATTCTATTTACTTACAATCCATGGTTATTGATAAGAATGAAATTGATATTATTCCACATGAAAATTCAAGTAAGGCTTATGGCAAAAATAGTTTAGAATATAAAAATAATGAAAGCCTTAAGTTTTCTAAAGATGATCTTCAAAAGACCAAGCCATCACTAAATTCAATTGTTCACTATTTTTGTGGTTATATAGAACATATTTCTCATTTATGCAATTATAGAAGAAATTCTTATATGAGAAATAGTATGATATGGGTTCCTAAAAGTCATAAAGGTTCTAGTACTAACATTCAAGGACCCAAGATGAAGTGGGTACCAAAATGTCCTCCTAGTGTTTCAGTTATGCAGAAAATTTCTCAAAAGGATGGACAAATTGGTCAAGTGAAAAATGAATCATCAAGGGAAATGCTTTCAAAGCCCAATGGTATAAGTTTTGGTCGAAGAAGGAAGATGACTTCAATCAAAACTTCTCAAGTACAAAATGTAGAACTTGCAAAGTTCAAAACACTAAAAGAGAAGCAATGGGTAAGAAAAAGTATTTCCTTGATTACCATGGCTAAGGTATTAAAAGTATTTACTTCTCATGAACATTCACTTGTAAAGTCAATAAATTTGAGGTATATTCCTTGTAGGCCTTAGGTAAAGGATAGAATCATGTGTACTTGGTAAAATCTGAATATTTTGTTTAGCACATGATTATATTCATTCTCATTGTACCATAGCTAATTAGTTTGCTATATATCTTGGTACATTAGGTTCTACAATGCTTAGGTATTTTTGCTATGATTTGAATTGTCTATATATCATGAAAGTAAGCTTGCTTTTGGTTATGTGTTTAATGATAATTGATTATTTATTTTATTGTCCTCAATTTATATACTATGAAAAAATTAATCGTTATGAGAGCACAATGGATTAATATTCAAAAACTAACACACAAGGACCCAAGAAAATTTGGGTACCAAAAGTCAAAAATTAAAGTGTGTTGTAGGTATGCTTGAAGGCCAAAAATTGACTTTGGTATCATGAAATTTGGCAACTACAAGCAGAAGACCAGAAAAATATTCCAAGTTCCTTTCCTTGTCTCTAAGAAGCTTGGACTTGCAATCTTTGGATAAGTAGAGACTTGTTTTAAGCTTTTCTAACCTTATATCTTGAAAAATATCTCTACATACTAGATAAGTATGCTTCCTATATGAAAAGACATGTTTGATAATGATATACTTGTTCGTAAAAGCCTTGATCAATCATGTCTTGAAATGAATGTGTTTTATCTTATTTGTATATCTTTCTAACATGATCCTTGGTTAATTTAAAATATCTTTAAAGAATTGGGATTTAGTGAACATTTGTTTCTGTTCCTAGTTGGTTTAATTGTCATGAATGAATTTAACTTAGTTAAATTGCTTTGCTGCATAATGTCTTGCTATTTCGTGTATCAATTATTTGGTTGTTCATAGCAAACAGAGGTTGTGCTCTTTCTAAACCAATAATCGGTTATCACATCCCCCTAATCGGCTATTTCCTCATAACAGAGGCATTGCCTCTTTATGTTTTATATGTCTAACTAAGTATGAACCTAGTCTAATTAGTTATTTGCTTAAACAGAGGCCATTTCATTTAATTCCTAACCGGTTAGAATATAGCTCTAACCGATTAGCTGCTTTCACAGAAGGCAAAATACTTAAGTCCTAACCGATTAGAGACTTATTCTAATCGGTTATTTGCCTTAACAGAGGCATTTGTACTCATTTGAAAATAAGGTCTAATCGATTAGGATATGGCCCTAATCGGTTATTCATTAAAACAGAAGCTTGAAATTTCTTAACCCATGCTCATAATCGATTATATCCACATCCTAACCGGTTAACTAAAACATCTAACAGATTATTTGCTCAATCTATGGCCGTCCATTTCTAATTTTCTATACCATAATCGATTACCACACTTCACTAACCGATTATTGAGCCACTTAAAATATAAAAACTATGACCCTTCCTCATTCTTCACGAAGCCTAAACTCCATTATTCCTCTCAAATCTTACCAATACCCACTCACTCTACACCTTGAAATGAATCATAAATGGTTTTTGAAATTTACAGTTTCATGGTTTTTCAATTCTTACATTACAATAATGGATTTTTTATTTTTGATTGGCATGTGTGCATACTAGAATTCTCTATTTGATATTACATGCCTTACATAATCATTATTTGCCCTAAAATGCTTATTTATGTTTTGATGATGATCAATCTTTTCTTGATAAACTTAAATCATGCCTTAAAATGCTTAAATCATATTTATGGATTCAAGTACATATGTGCTTCTTGCATTCTTGTTAGAGCTAACATTGTATGATTAATAATGTGATACATGCTTTACATTATATATCAACCTAAATTATGCTTGTAAATAGACTTGAATGATATTTGATGCTAACCTATGTTTTAGAGAACTTTTAAAGTTGGCTTTACAAGTTTCTCTATGTGCTTCAACTATAACCATCAAATATCAAAGTGTCAAACATATGTGGATAAATGAGAAGAGTTGAATGAAGAGAGACATGATGAGACTTTCTTCAAGTGCAATGGAATAGAATACTCAATGGAAGAAAGTATAAACTCAAAGGACTTATAAATGAAGAACATTTTAAAAGAGCATCACTCTTTATCTAACTCAATAAGTATCTCTATCCTTAAACTATTGTGGTATTCTATATGCTATAGATTATATAATACTTATTGATAAATTAATCTTAAATGATTAGATGCTTTCCTTATATGAGAAGTATGCTTAGCATTGACAAAATACTTAATTGGATATGAACTTACTAATTTTGTCATTGCATATAGGGTGAATGATATTAGTCTATACATGATTTGATCTCTATAGCATATTTCATCACGATGAATGCTTGATATCTATGATTCTCTTGATCTATGGTTTCTTAATGGTATAACACTTATGAGAATCATGCTCTTTTTAAAAATAATTTCTTATTTGATTAATTAAAAAAAAAACACTTATCATATTTGAAAGAAGCTTTTCAAGTTCCACATCATTGAGAATCTTTTGAACTTGTCTTAAGAACTTACAAGTATTTTCACCTCCTAATTATTTTTAAAATTTAAAAATCATTTGATTTGTGCTATAAATGTAGCATTCTCTTCTTTTACTTTGAAAAGTATTATTAAATCTTGAGAGAATGCTTAAGTTTCCAAATAAATCTTTTGAAATACTCTATAGAGCCCATCTTAATACTTCAAAAGATAAGTCTTGTTCTTCAAAGTGTTTTATTTTGTCAAGGCTCTGTTTAATGAGAAAGAGAAGAAATGTACTTTCAAATGTTCCTTTGACTTGAGTTTGATCATTCTCAAGGAATATGTGGTTTTAACATAAAACCTATCTACTCTTCTAAAATGCTTTTGAAAATATAATGTGCTCTTGTAAAATTCTTTTTGAAATGGAGAGAAGTCTTAAAAATGGTTTTTGATTGATGGATGAAGAATATGTATCTTTGCTTTGCTTTTCTTTATGGTAATGTGCTTACATAGTCTTGACATGCATGTTTCCCTTTATCTATCTTGTGCTTCAATAAGGGAGAGCTTATCTTACTTATCTTACATAGCTTTTTTCCATGTCCTTATTGACTAAAAATATATGCATGACTATGTTGAACTATTATGTTTTATATTTTGATAATATGCATATTCTGAGGGGGAGCCTAGCTTTTAAATTGTTGCTCATATCCCATGGCTAACAACTAGTATATCTCTTGGCTAACAAGTGGCAAACATGTTATATCTCTTGACTTACATCCTTGTTTGACATGAAATGTTTTATTGTTAATACTATCAACATGTCAACAAAGATCATCTCTTATTTTTTTCCCTCTATCAATGAAAGAAGGTAAACATTCTTAAATTTCATATTTTTTTGATTCTTTCATTAAGAAATGCTTTATATGTGACAAGTTGTATGATCTTTCATTTGAAAATAGTAATTTCATGATCTTACATGGATATTTTGTAACTCTTAATAAGTGATATAAAGTGATACTTTTTTATCATGTGGTATGCAAGATATTGACTAGACATAATTACTTAAGCTTATTGCTATCATATGCTAAATATTGATGTACCAAAATGTGACAAGCATTATATGAATAATCTTTTATATATTGAAAACATGCTTGTTTCATCTCTATATCATGCGTAGAATCAAATAAGGGGAGATAGTTTTGATTTGATTAACTTAAATAAGTTTTTGCTTTTGATGATCCTACTCTTTATGACAACATGAGTTTTATCTATAAAGGGAGTGAAAATATTATCTTTCCTTCCTAAGCCGTTTTGTTGATGTCAAATAGGGGAAGAGAAAATTGGAAAGAAAAATATGTTCTTGTACTTAATTGTTTGATATACTTACATGAATATCTATTATTCTATATTGTTCAACATATTTTTCTTTGGTGATTTGTCATCATCAAAAAGGGGGAGATTGTGGAAATAAGCTTGTTTCAAATGGTTTAATATGTTAAGTTTTGGTGATGACAAATATAAGACAAAAAGAATGATGCTTATGCTTGATAGATGTACTTTATAGATGACAAATGCATCACAAAAGATTATTGATCATGTTACATAAAGATGCTTAATGAGATATATTGTATCATACATGATTATGTAATTTATTTAGTTATATTTCACATAATAATCATGCAATGAGATATGTGTAACATTCTTCATATAATATATCCAATAATGATTTATATGAGTTATAAATGAATTAATATTGGATTTGACTCGGTTTAAATAAAAATGTGCAAAATGTTCTTTGTTGTATCCTACATAGAGTATAGCCATTAATAATTGATAAATATTTTATTTGGATGTATCTATGAAAGTCTTATATGCATGTTAGACCAACTAGAGTTATACATTTATGAATCATGCATATGAATATATTGAATTATGATTTTGGACTAACTATATTTGTTTAAGTGAGTAATACTTTATAGGATAGTCCAAGTACTAAGAGTGAGCATTGTAACAAGAAAGCAAAAGATCACAACTATGCTCAACTCAAGAACAATGAGAATGAAAAGATGTTCCAAGCATTCACAAGTCTTGAAGAGAAGATTTTCTTTGGAAGCTTGGATTACATTGTGAACACCCAATTTTGTCCGGGGCATTGTGTTAAAAAAATGAAAATCTAAAAAAATAAAAAAAGAGAAAAATTGAAAAAAACTAATTGTATCACTAAGTCCCACATTGAAGAGGTCTTGCTCATTCTTTCCCCCATTCTCCTATATATAGAGGTGGTTCTCAATTGTTTTAGACATTCAAAAATTTTCACACTTGGGCTTAATACTAAGTATAGGAGCCCGAGAACTTTAGTAATTTTTTTACTTGGGCTTAATACTAAGTATAAGAGCCCGAGACTTTAGTAATTTTTTTTCTTGCAAGTGAGTTACTTTTCAAGACTTGATTTGAAGAGAACGCGTGGGGCTCTGTGCAATAGCTTCTTTGAGCATAACAATTTTTTTGTTTTACGCCTTAGAGGTAAGCTTGCTTATTCTATTTTTTTTTTTTTTTATTATTTTTTATATATATGTGTTGTTCATTTTAGCTTATTCATTTATTAGTTTGATTTGCTTATTTATTTATTTATTTATTCATTTTTTGTACATTTTTTTAAAAAAATTATTCATTAAAATTTTATTTAATTGTAATAAATTTAATAATCGTGGGTGACGTCTACAGCGACGCTTGAGCTTCAACTATTCAATCCTTAATTTGATTAATGAGTCATGACGACTTGTTAATTCATTTTAAAAAAATAATTAAATTGTTTCTTTTAAAAAATACAAAATAAAATAAACCAATTCTTTTTTTTCTAGATAATTTTAAATAAAAATTTTGTAATAAATTTGATAATTAGTGGGTGACGTCTCTAGCGTGACGCGAGCTTCACCTATTCAATTCTTAATTTGAATAACTGAGTCGCGACGGCTTGTTAATTCAAATTTTTAAAATTTTTATAAAATCAACTAACCCACAAGTATTTTCTAGAGAACTACGTGACTTTGAGTTCCTTATTGCACCAGGGGATACGTAGGAGCGGGACTCCAATTCTGTCAAGCCAAAAATTAAATTTTCATAATTTATTTATTTATTTTATATTTTTTACAAAAGGGGTAAAACAAATATTTGAGATTATCAAGAATTTACACAATTGACTTAAGGTATTGTCTTATGACGGGTGCGTTAGGGGTGCTGTGGGATTAAGTTTTCACCCTTCCCTAAGCATAACCGACTCCCGAATCCAATCTGGTTCTCAAAAACCATTTTCAAAGAAAGGTTTTCCAATTTTTCCTAAGTTAAAATAAAATTAGTGGTGACTCCATTTTTCATATTTTGAAATCCTACGAGTTACTATTTTTCACCGCGATCCACGGTCGCGATAGATGGCGACTCCACTGGAAGAAGAAAAAGAGAAAAAGAAGAAAAATCTTTTTGGATCAAGATGCCTATTGCCTTTTTAAATTTCTTTTTTTTGGGAGCACAGTAGCCCGCCTGTCTTTTAAATTTTCAGGAGCACAGTTGCCCATTGTCTTTTAAGTTTTTGGGAGCACAGTTGCCCATTGTCTTTTAAGTTTTTGGGAGCACAGTTGCCTATTGTCTTTTAAATTTCAGGGACTCAATTGCCCGTTGTCTTTTAAATTCAGAAACTCAGTTGCCCATTGTCATTTAAATTTCTAGGACTCAGTTGCCCATTGTCATTTAAATTTCGGGACTCAGTTGCCCATTGCTTTTAAATTCTGGGACTCAGTTGCCCATTGTCATTTTACTTTCTGTTGAGTGCATCGGCTCCATGCATTTTACTTTCTGTTGAGCGCATCGGCTTCATGTATTTTACTTTCTGTTGAGCGCATCGGCTCCACGCATTCTATGCATTTTTTTTCTGTCATTTACCCTTGAGCGCATCAGCTCTTCGCAGTTCACTATTCTTGCATTGTTTTGTTTTTCTTTTTGTATCATCGTATGTATTTCTAGACAAAATATGAGCTCATATCTTTACTCATTCCTTATTACGAAATATGAAAAACTGTGGTTATTCATATCCTCTAATAAGAAACAAGTAAAGAGAGACAACTATGAACACCATATTTTGACCGAACTTTTTTTTTATTTTTTTTATTTCTTTTTTTTAAAAAAGGAGTAAAAATAAAAAATAATAATAAAAAATCAAAGAATTGTTGTCCACATTTTTAGCCCATCTTTCTAACCCAAATACATAAGCCCACAAAAAAAATAGAAACAGAAAAAAATAAATAAAATAAATAAATAAAAAAAAATAAGAAAATAAAAAGAAATGATGAAAAAGATTTGCAGCTTATTTGTTTTTCTTGTTTTGGTAAAAAGTTATTTTTTTTCCTTTTCTGGTCCATTATCTGTTTCCTTTTTTGGATAGACATTTTTCACATACACGTCCTCACCTGCATTGCAGCACACACACATACCCACCACTCATGTCCTCACCTGCACTGCAGCACACACACACTGACAGCCCAACATAACAGAAAGAAAAGAAAGAGATTGAGGGGGAGAGCAAAAGAAAGAAAGAAAAAGAGGGATAGGCAGAAGCAAAAACAAAGGGGAAGAGAGACAAAGGCATATAAAAATTGAGGAGTTTTGTTGGGACCAGGAGGGATTATTTTCTGAGCTGATCTCTTGTGGTAGTTGGGAAGAAATAAAAGGGAGAGGAAAGGAAAAACAAAAGGATAGAGACGGTAAGGAATCGAGAAAGCAAGAATCAAGGAAAAAGGCAGAGATACTGGGGAGGCCTTTTACGGAAGATTTTGGTTTTTTTGAATTTGCAATTGATAACGCAGAAGAGGTAAGCTTTTTCCTACCACTATCCTTGCACTGTTATGAATGAATATATAGTGTTCAATGCATGCTTTAATCCTAGCCTATTAGTTATGTTGTTCATTTTCTCTTCCTATTCAATTTCGCACTCCTCTTATTCTGCAACACAGTTCTCAAATCACCAAAAGAAATGAAACAAGATCACAAACACTCAAATAACCCCCTCTCATCTCTAACAGAAATGTAACAGCAATAACCCCACCCAAAATTTCATTTCCAACACCACCCAAGCCTCCTTCATCAGAACCCAAATGCCTTCAAGCCTCAATCTCACCATCAACCAAACTTGAGAACACCAAAAATCAAGCCAGAAACAACAACCACCAGAAAATCCAACATAAAAATCAAATCCCAAAGCAAGCATTCTATTAAATAGAACACCACGGCAGCAGCTCCCTCTTCGCCGCACGTTCACGGCCTCCTTCGCGCTGCCCCTCCCTTCGTCCACCACGAGCCAACCACCGTCCTCACCCACGAAACCACCGGCCACCACCACGTGAAGCTCTCTCACCATCCCCTGCAACCACCCAAACGCCCCTCTCAACCGCGAATCCCATTCAACTCCGTCCTCACCCAAGAAAAACCAGATCTGGCCATCTTCTCCACCCACTGCCGCGCCTCTATTTTCCTGTCTCTCAACGCCGTAACCTCCCATCTGCAGCACCACCGCACGCTACCCACAAGGACTCAGATCCGCTGCTGTCCACGTCGCACGCCACTGCGCCGCCATCGCCCTTCACCATGCGCCGTTCACCACCCCCACGATACCCCTCTCTCTTTGTTTCGTTCCCTTGTTTCAGAGGCTAAGAGCCTCTTTCGTTTTTTTTCTTTCAGAGGCTAAAAGCCTCTTTTGTTTTTACTTTTTCTTTTCTTTTCTTTGGACTTGTTGTTTTAAAAAAAAGTTAATAATAGTAAGAATGAAGGGGTTCTGTTGGGTAGGCTTCTAGTAACTTTTGTGTTGGGCTGGGTAGAGTGGTGTAATAAAAAAAAATTTTCTTTTTAAGTTGTGCATTAGTTTTTTTTTTAAAAATACAAAACTACAAAAATATATACATAAAATAAAAAATAATCTTAAATTTCTTTTGTTAATTTTATTGAAATCTTGTTCATTTTATTGTGTTTATACTTGTTTTACTCATCAACATGTATATTTTAGTCGTGTTACTAACTTTCTCTTTTCTTAATTATTGATTTTATAAATTTTCTTTAAAATAAAAATAAATTAATTAAGTTATCTTAAGAAAAAATAAAATAGGATTAAGCGAGTTGCGGATGAAATTGTTAATCCTATAATTTTATAATTATCTGAGTTGTGACAGCTTGATGATTCAAACATTTTTAAAAAAAAAAAATAAGTGATAAAAAAATATTTCAATTCTTTTTAAAAAAAATAAACATAGGATTAGCTGAGTTGTGACAACTTATTAATCCTGTAATTTTATAATCATCTGAGTTGTGACAACTTGATGATTCAATGAGTAAGTTTCTAGCGTGACGCCGAGCTTTACCTATTCAAATCTTAATTTGATTAATAGAGTCGCGACGACCTGTTAATTCAAATTTTTATAAAATATAGTTTTTTTTAATATAAAATCAACCAAATCCACAATTATTTTTTTAAAGAACTACGTGACTTTGAGTTCCTCATTGCACCTGAGGATACGTAGGAGCAGAATCTTTATTCTGTCAAGCCAAAAATTAAATTTTCACAAATTATTTGGTTTTTTTAGTGTTGTTTTAATAAAAGAGGTAAAGTAAATATATTTGAGATTATCAAGAATTTGCACAATTGACTTAAGGTATCGTTTTAGGACGAGTGCGTTAGGGGTGCTGTGGGATTAAGTTTTCACCTTTCCCTAAGCATAACCGACTCCCGAATCCAATCTGGTTTTCAAAGACCATTTTCCAATAAGGGTTTTTCAATTTTTCCTAATTTAAATAAAATTGGTGGCGACTCCTTTATCATTCTAGAATATCGTACGAGTTACTATTTTTCGCCGCGATCCACGGTCGCGACATACATCAAGAATTGATGGTGACAAAAGATCAAGTGCAACATCTTTAAGAATAGCTTATAGGACTTAAATCTTATGTAAAGGTAAATGGGGATCACACTAAACTCAATCAAGTTTTAAACATCTTTAAAAGTGTTTCTAAAATGTTTAAATGCCCAACAAACTGTTTTTAAAAAGTTAGTCATGGTTGTAGTTCATTTTTATGAAAAATAACCAAGTTTGTGTTTTGCAAAACTAACCTTTGATTACTCTTTTGATCATATATTTCAAAATACTTTGAGTTTTGCTTTGAAATATATGAAAATAGACTCAAAAATCTTTCCAATGAGTGATCATTCGCTTTAAACGGATAAGAAACGAAGAAGTTATGATCATTTAAAGTCAGTTTTCAAAATCAGAGTGTCTTAATCGATTAAGGATTTTTCCTAACCGATTATTCACTCTATCAGAAGCCATTTTCACGTTCTAAAATGTCCTGACCGATTAGGCAATTGGCCTAACCGATTAGCATGATAAAAAGGAGCATATTTCAAGTTTCTAAAGCTCCTAACCGATTAGGTAATTCACCTAATCAGTTAGCACAAGTAAAAAGAGCATTTTCCATGCTTAATATGACTTCCTAACCAATTAGGAAGTTTTCCTAATCGGTTAGTAGTGTTTTTAAAACACATGGGAAAGGAGGCATAACCGATTAGGCCAAATGCCTAACCGGTTATTTGATAAGTCAGAAGGCTTTTCCTAAAAGACCTAACCAATTAGGATAATGTCCTAATCGATTAGTTGCAAACCAGAAACGCTCCTAATGGTCATAAAATAGCTAGTTTTCTTAATTTATCATTTTCAAACTTTACCCAACGACTCTAAATTTTAATGGACTATAAATACAAGTGTTGGACATCAAAGAAATGTGGGGAAACTATCAGAAAATGATTCTTGAGCATTGAATACGAGTTTTACCATTATTTCATCAATTACTCTGTTTTTGAGTTATAAGTGTGTGAATCCTTGATACCCATAGTGCTTCAATTTGTATTATCTACTCTTTGAGAGAGTTTCTATCTTCTACATCTTTGTATAATCTGTAAAAAGGGGATGATGTATCCCTCTAGAGAAAATGGTGAGGTATCCCTTCAAGGTGAGACATCCCTCAAAAGTTGTAAAGGGTGAGGTATCCCTGTTTGAGGCTCAAGCACAAGGATGAGGTATTCCAAGGTGTGTTGAGTGCTCTCAATTGTAAAGGTTTTTAAGCACCCGTTCAAGTTTGAAGGTTTAGTGAAAAAATCTCGGATGGTTCACTTGATGACTAGACGTAGGCCACAAGTGGTTGGTAGCTGAACCAGGATAAATCTTAGTGTTTGCTACTCTCAACTCTATCTCTTTATATTTGTGCTTTAACTATATATACTTGAGTTAAATTTGATATCTAACTTATTTGCATGATTTATCTCATAACCAAAATTATATTTGAATAATCCTTAATAGTTGTGGCTTTGCTATGCATGTTCCGCTGCACTTATTAATTGAGTTATTCAAAATGTATAATTTGTCAAAATTACATTAAAATTAGTCATCACCTAATTCACCCTCCCTCTTGAGTAATGGTTGCCATGACTAATAAAACTATAATTTCAAAACTGTTACTAAAGTAGTAAGAGAAGTTGTTTGCTATTTGAGAGAGCCAAAAAATGAAACCCATAATTCCATGATATGATATTGCATTGTGCGCAAGCCAACCAAGATAGCATAAATCCTATTTAGTAAGTGATAGTGTATTTACATTTCAATTATTTAGTGGATTTAGATCTCAATGCACCTTATGAAATCATTGGTAAATATTAGTTCAAAGGAGGATGAACATTGGTTTTTGTACATGGAAGGTAAGTTTGTTTGTACCATACACTAGTTTATAATTACACAGCAACACCAGACATTTTACTACACTATATTTACATTACGTACACTCTCTCAAAATTATATAAAAGTTGCAGTCTCATATAAGAACTTAAGTTCCTGTATTCATACTAGAACTTCAGCTATTTCCCTCCCTTATCAAAGTTTTCCAATGTACAATCTTCCTGCCAGCTTCCTATTTACTCTGGAGTGAAAAAAAAAATCCACCAAAATGAGATTTGCTTGATCTAAGTAGAAACTAGTAAGTTTAGATTGTAATATTTTCTCAAACATTTAACCATTTTCCTGTGATAAAAGAAACTAAAGAATAATTTATATGAGCACAATTGTATGATCTGAGGTTAATACATTTCCAAAATGTAACTCTGGCCCAAAAGTTTCATAACAAAAGTTCAGTCCTAAATTGGATCTCCATACTTCTATAGCAAGCTTGCAAGGCATCATTAATAACATGTCTAGTGCCAAAGTTGTGAAAACTCAGTCGATATTGGATTCTGACCTTTCGTTGCATGTTCTCATGCAACCGCAGTCCAAAAATATTACAATCACAGCAATCTTGTTTTAATATTATCAAACATAACAATTACACAACACAATTTGCACTATAATTTCATAAATGATAAATCACAAGAGTGACATTTTAAATAAATAATTTACGTGCATCTCCATACTCGTTTTCTACCTGAATTATGTATTGAATCATGCCAATCTTCCTACTATCTCGAGATAAGTTGACTAAGAATGTCCTTTTAGCCTTGCCTACCTTCATTGTACGTTCAAAACTACTCATGCAACTATCATTTCTTTTGGTAAGAAAGAAAGAAAGAAGTTCAGTTGAAAAATATTAGTTTATGATCCGTTAAGCTGGAGATGTCTTGGGCTAGTGGGATAGGTTTCATTAGAAGGTTTATGGGGTAGCACTACTTCATTTTCCCCTATGATATTGTCCTATGGACATAGTTCGTTTTGATCATGGTTTAGTAGTCCTTGTAATTTATAATGGTGGATGCGCTACAGAGCATTAATGTGTTATACTACAATATAATGATGTCCGTAAGAGACCATATTTTGAGAGTCCTACACTTATCTTAATAACAGAGAAACAGTGAAATGTACAGCTTTTGGTTAAATCGTTTTGGAATTGAAAGCATTTTATATTTTACATTTGATTGGATTTGGGATTTGTTTTAAGGAACTACCCAAGACAGATAACCCAATATATATATATAATATATTGCCACCACTTTTTGCAAGGATTACAATTAATTCCTCTTAATGGGAAGAAGTAGCATCATGCCTCATAGGTCGATACATTTCAGTTTTTATTCTGGTGCATAGGTTTAGGTGGCAATGGTGTCGGACTCTTGCCTATAAATTTGGTTATTATTGTTGTAGGTGTTTTTGGAAAATTGAAGTTCTGTAGCTTTCGAATAAACAGATATTTGGTATGTGAACACAGACAAAATCGTGATTCTAAAAAAACACCAAATTTTCAACATTCATTCTATGATGATCAAACAATAAAATTCCAACCGATGTATACCTGGAGGAAGAACTTGTGGGTGAGTTGGAACTCGCGAGAGGGAAGATTGGAATGTAGCCTTGATTCGGAGGAGGTCTGCTGCCAGCAGATGACGGTGCAAATGATAGAGGAAAAAGGAAATTACCTTGAAGAAGCAAACACCAGAATGACTGTGAATCTTTTCGATAATACTGTTGTGGGAGGATAGGAAAATGAGGCACCTAGATTTTTAGAGGAGTATGACCGTGTGCATCTCGATTGGACCTCCTAAAATCCTTTTTGTTATATCTTATTTTGTGTCAGTTTTTTTTAGTTTTAATTGGGAAGAAATATGATCTTTAAGTTTTGGGTAAAAGTAAGTTATTTGTGTACACTTTTTGTTTTTAGTCCAGTCCATGTTAATTTTTTGTTTGTTTATGAAAGAATGGTATCCTTTTTTCAGTTCTGAACACAACAACGTGCAGGCTTGTAATAGAAATGTAGGCTATAGTTTACATCTCAGACTGGGTTTGATAGATGAAAAATAAGAAAAACAAATGTGGACTTCTAATATAAGATATTATCTAGATTGTTAAAAAAGTAATGTAATATACTACCTAATAATAAATTCATATTTATTGTTAAAAAAAATTCAATTATAAAATTGTAGTTTTGGTAATTATAAAAAAATTGATGGAAAGGTTTTTCTAGGGTCAATAAGGATATTACTTCATTAATGAATAAAAATTGAAAACCTCAGTTTGAAAATTATGCTTTATATCTAGAGTTTGGCATATCACAACAAAAAAAAAGGAAGGCAAATGAAATGGAAATTTTATATTATTTATAAAAAATTGAAATGATGGCATACATTATTTAAATAAGTTTGTACGTGTTTTTGAATCTCCTTTTTTTAGTAAGAGAAAAAGAAAGGGAGAATATGATAATGGAGTGATTGTTCTGTGGTAATTTTTGGGAAAATTGGGAAATATTAAACCATTCATGATGGATACCCAACAGAACGAAACCTTTAATGTTCATTGAGCACTTTGATATTATACAACACAGAAGCTATTTATAGTAATCAGTTGATGTTTCGATAAACAAACTTAAATTTTAATCTGAATTCTTGACAACACATTAATCCTTTCAAGGTATATTATCAAAGTAAACCTATGCAATGTGGTCAATCTTCATTGATTGAAGCTTTTATTTTGATAACAGCTTTATTGAAGCAATGATTGCCCAAGTCTTGAATAATGACTTCCATAGATGGCCTCTCCAAATAAGATTCATGGTAGCAAACCAAAGCAGTTTTAACCATTTTAGCAGTATGATATTCGAAGAATCTGCCATGGAGGTTTGAATCAATAAATTTTTGGAATAGGTATGATTCTACAGAATGCTTTATTGAGGTAGTGAGGTGCTACTTCCCTGAGAGGATATGGAAAAGCAGAACCCCAAAAGCATAAACATCACTTGTCTCAAGAGCCATGTAACCCTTTGGTGAACCTGCCGTAAGTGTAGAGAACAGAATATTATTAGCAAGAAGATTGTACACGCCAGAATGTGTGAGCAATAGGTGGTACCATTATCAATGAGCACTTTATCAGCTTCCACATCAAATTTAAATGGCACTTTGTCCTCACTAATGAATCATAAAATGAGCACAGAACACAGTGGATTAGCTCAAAACACATATGGTGCTTGATAGACCCTACCACAACATAAACATTTTACAATGCTGTATATATTCGATTTCACGCATAAATATAAATATATATATATATATATAGACACACACACACATTTGTGAATCTTTGCTCTAATATCTCTAGTCAAATTTTTGCTAGCTTGATCATGAGTCCACCTAAGGTTGACTCTTTGTCTCTAAAAGTCACATTGGGGAAATTTTTTGTTTAAGTTTATGAACTGAAAGAACATTAAACCTAATGCTATCCATGATAGGATGCGTTCATGAGTGACAACCTAATGAACCTATAAATAAAATCTCAGGAAGAGAGGTTAAATTAGAGGGGACATCCTAAAATGCAAGTTATGTAATCTTAGTGTATTGGTCAATAATAATTATGCATTTACTTTAGAATATTTTGTACCACGCCTATTGGACACTTGGTTTGTAGATATTATATGCATTTGCTTGTTAAAAACAAAATTAAACTAAAAACCCTTTTTTAACTAATCAACAAAATTAGCAAGTTGATTATGTTAAATAAAAAGGCATGACATAGTGGCAGCACCCCATTTGAATTTATAGTAAACAAAATGTGATACAACAACAATTGAATTGTAGGTTATAAGTTATTTTAAACATAATAATTCTTTCTGTTCATGAGAATATAGATGTGGTTGGTGATTTTAACTGCTCACAGTAGACATTCAATTATTTCAATGAATTTCTGCTGTTGGAAATGAGTTATATGAGTCATACTGTGCTGAGAGGGTTGGAATGGTTGTCATCCCTTGGAAGGCGTGCAAAGGTTGGTTACCTGAAAAAAGGAGTTTGAGCTAGTAAACACAACCAATAGTGTGTTTAATTGGTTGATGAATAATAATATTTTAGAGTATTTCTAAGGTTCTCCTCCCACTTTGCCCCAAAAGGACTCATTATAAGCTTAACTTGGGGTACTTCTTTAATTGTATTCAATAGACTTCTCTATCCAAGTTCCTTTTGAAGGGCTTGTACACTATGAAGTGACCACCATCTATACATTCATCTTTACAAATATTACTACCCCTACTCCATCTACTAAACATAGATCTTTCCCAATTTGTTGTTTAGTTCTTATTCCCTATTTATGCTATTGACTCAAACACTGGAAGAAGCTGTTAACAACTTAGAGGGTGTAACATGCAACAAAGTAGAAGGTGCAATTTATCCGTTTCCCCACCTCCTTGAAAAGCCTATCAAAGCTGCAGAGGGTGCAAATATAGTTCCTGATGCCTTCTACTGTCGATGCTTACTGAATGCCATGGGAGTAGTTGTTGTTCCTAGTGCTTGTATTGGACAGGTTACTTTATATATTGATTTATTATATTGTAAATGCCTTTTCTTCTTAATTTTACATATGAGTTAGTCTCTGATTGGCCAATAATACTACCGGTTTTGGTTCCAACTAAGTTGCATTTTCCATCCCTAGTGACCATAAACTGATGGTATTGTTAAATACTTGTGTGTCTTGCAAGATTCCTAGGGCCTGGCATTTGAGGTGCACCATACTGCCTAATGAATATAATATTCCAGCTATTGTCTCACGCTTGTCACCAATTCTCTAAAAAATTCGTGGATGCGATTATGAACTCTAGAACTGTGGAACTATGGAATTAGAGAAACCAAGAGAATTGGTTTACATGATTGTAGATTATGGCTGTGAAGTATGTTGGGAATGGCATGTTTTTTTACATGGGTAGTAGGGAATATATAAAAGGCAAATACATGGGACATGCAAGGTATATCTCTTTGGAGGTGAGAGAGAAATAAAAGCAAAATGATATTGCTTGAGTGGTACATGAAAGTCTTTGTCTAAGAATAAATGATGAAGGAATAATCTCTTCAAAATACTTAAGAAGTGATTTCAGTAATATCTAAGCCCACATAGAAACTACAAATTTTCACATAAAAAAGAAATAGTAATATCTTGAAGAATACAAACTTACAATCTTATTGTTACTAGTAGAAGTAATATAAGAGGGGATAAGGCATAGATAGAATCAAGGAATACAACCTTTAAAATCTCTGTATCAATTAACCATTATGTACATCAGGTTACAGAACAACAAACATACAACTACAACATGTTGAGATTTTTTTTAGGAAAAATAGTTTTTCTTAATAAAATTTTAAAACACTCTGAAATCATGTATTATGATTATTATTATTATCGTATAATTAATTAAATATAATAAATAATACATGATTTTGACAGGAGTTTCATGTATCGTCAGCATGGTATAAGGATCAATTTCACTGATCATTCATACAGAATCCTAAAAGCATAACAGTTTCACCAGTTATTATTTAAGTTTCCTCAAGTTAAGGTTCATGAAACATATTTCTTGTATGACGACAATCAGCTTAATGGTAAGAAAAAAACTTACATTCTCAAAAGCTGGACTTTCCAATTTTTGTTGACCTCTGGATAATAGTTGGGCATCTCAAAAGAATCCTTAAATTTAAGGTGTAAATCATAAGACTTATAACAACTTGGTGGAATAATCATGTGTAGACAATAAGACGAACAAAATAATTTCAAATACCTGAGGCATTTGAAGATTTGTGTTAAAGTTCTTCCTCTATTACTCATTGTCATCCATTTTTGGGGTTGTAAAGCCCTTAGAGATCCTGGCATTTTGGCTTGACTCAGTCTTAATCTTAAACAGGAAAGTGTTGCCTAAAAAGATGTCAAGGGCAACAAGGAGTATACCAAGCAACTCTCCAGCATTTGAAAGTTTGCCAATGTAATAATTAAATATCTATTTATTTATCATCCTTTTTCTTCAAATAATCTTTTCAATGTATTTACTTTTTATTTTAGTCTTTGCCGTTACACTAATGAAAGTGAAACAATTGAGCACCTATAACAGATGTGGAGAGATTCTTGCTTACACATAATTGTACCACGTCATTCTTACACATACTCACAAAAAATTGAAGAGGGAGAAAAAATGAGTCCCTCTAAACCCACTCATCATAAAAAATTATTTTCTCTCTTTAATTTTTTGTGAGTGTGTGTAAGAATGACATAGTAAAATTGTGTGTAACCAAAAATTTCTCAACAGATGTGTTACAGATTCAATTTGAAGTAACTCTAGACACAATACAGTATTCGAAAATAATGTCAACACACATTCTATGATGCTTAAATAGTTGTATACATGTTCTGCCTCTTGTTAACATCTACTGCAGACTTGCTAATGAACCTAAAAGCTTCATGATCCCACTAAACAAACTCATCTATGTCAGTGTGATCTTTAACCTCAAACTAAACACAATACCCGTAGATATGTGATGATTAAATCTGTCCTTCGATCTTACATATAAATAGATTATATAAAATAGAAAATCTTCAAAATGCATATATGGATAATATAAATCAATGTTAAATTATTGTAATACAAAATGTAAGCTAATGTTGGACATCACAAACATTTGATATCTTAGTATTTTGGTTAAATTATTAATGTAACCTAATGTTTAGAAATACTAATGAATACTAAGATATTGTAGTATTTTAGTAAAACTATAAATGTGTATAAAAAATACCTATATTTAGGCAAAATCATAGCCTAACAATGAAGAGGAAGTCAGCCAGCTATCCATTAAACTCAATCTGCATGTGAAAACCAAATCTTTCCTAATATGGACACCATTTTTTTAAAAAACCACATATTATTTCCATTGATGAAGTTTAAACTTTAAAGTACTAACAATGAAATGTAGGTTGATGAAAGTCATACTCATAATGCAAGTTGCCAAACATGTTGCAAACATGAACCAACAGCTTTTATGAGAAAAAAAAACTGTTGGATGCCCAAAACAATCTGAAATAAACAGGCTTATATATTGTTAAAACACAAATCATATTCTTCTGTAACAAATCATTGACCCACCAAGTACTTTACTTTAACAATTCTTCTTTTTGTTAAGAAAATGCTCATATTAGACATAAATCAATAATCTCTCTCCTGACATTTGGAAAAGTGTATCAGGATCAGAATTTCACAAAACTATTTTATGATTTGCTCACAAATTCTTATTGACCATAGTATCAGTAGTTTAAAACTAAACTATTTTGTCATATTAATACTTTTAGGTGCTTCAGTAAACAATTATTTCCTAGAAGTTTGGAGTGTTGAAACTGATATATAATATAGGTGAGTGTTGAGAGTTGGAAATGTATTATTCAGGGAGTGATGGAAAAGAACACCATCCATTTAATCATGTAGTTAATTGAGTACACAGGTTGAAATCTAACATTTAAAAAATCTCTAAACTCAAGTCCATAAATCACCAAAGTCCCAAAACAACAAAGAAGACCGCCATAATTATATATCATTACCAAAATGGACTTTCACAACACATTTGGAATATTTGGTTGCTAAAAAAATGTAAGAACTAGAAACAATTTTTATCAAAGTCGTTGTTATAATACAATAAATAAGACCATCATGTGTCACTGTAATAATACAAACAATAAGACCATCATACCCTGCTGAACCTATTAAATAATACAAACAATATGCAACACACTCCAATGTCAGCAAGGTGAATTCGTGGGAGAACTTACATGAAAATTATAGTTCTATAGACACTTATACATCTAGCTTACTTTAGCCAAATGACTTTTATAATTGAACACAAATTTTTGGAATCATGGTCGTTAATATTAGTGAGTATTAACAGAAAGAGAATAAAAGCAATAATAATATACATTCAAACATCCAAGGAGAGGAAATCTTCTAAGAGATATGCTGTCAAGAAGCTTTGATGAGTTTGATCATTTAAAATAATAGAATCCAATTAAACTATTTTTATTCTCACTTCTCATCAAGAAGGGATTGACTGAATTTGGGAGCAAAAACACAAATTTGTGGCTAATTTTGTGCCTCACTTACGGATCTAGCACAAGTGTAATGGAGATAATTGTGTTATATCAAACAGGAAGGATTTTATGTTATCATATTAATAGAAATAGTAAATAAATGTGTTTCACTAAACAAAAGAAACTTCATATAGCTTCACATTGTATGCATAAAGCCATATATCCATTTGCTTACCTTAGTCTCTTAAGCAATATTGTAATTCATTCTTGATTCACAAGATATTTTGTTTTCATAATAATTTCATGAAGCAAACCCAATGAGTATCATAAAGGAAATTACTTGTGACCAATCATGAGTCTAATAACAATCCCCTTTTTTGTGCTGATTGAAGAAGTTCCCCTGATCGAGTGGGAGAGCCAAAAACACAGTTGATTATAAATAAATCATGCATCACAATAGTATGGATACAACATTCAAAGGAGTGAAGTAGAACTCCTATGAAATGAAGATTAAATGAAGATCTTGAGCCATGCATACAACTTACCTTAATGATCAGTAGAACTCTATTTGAGGAATAGATTAAATGAAGATCATGAGTTAGGTGGTTGACTCTCTTCCCATGAACATGTAAGTCGGGAGAAGGTAGAAATCTTCCTCAGAGATATTATGCTCTTGAGAACCAACATTCTAAAAGGATTAAAATAACATACCAAAAATATAATCAGAATCATGAATTGCATATATTTATGTTTATATACTAATGGAATTGTAATAAATAACTAAAACAATATATTTATATCACACGTAGTTAAAAAGAAGTACAATCAAGTTTATGCAAGAGGGAAGCTTATTAAAAGGTTATCAACTGGACTAAGCTTAAGTAATTGGAAAATTAGATTCTAAATCCTAACTTAAGGTAGTTTGTAGTGTGTAACACACAATAGATTCAAACAACCCTATATCTGATTATTTAGAATTGAAAGTGAAAGACTAATGATCAACTGCAAAAAAAAAAGGAAAAAAAATTCTAGCAGTTAGTGGTACTAACTAAAAACACAAATAGCACTAAACACTAGCATTTGCATTATGGATGGAGAATAAGTGTTCTTTACAAATGTTGCAAAAAATTACAGTCAAAGTGCCTTATTGTAATACAAAAGAGTGGGTCATTGCAATATGAAAGAGTGCATCAAACTCATATACACATTTCAGATGCAACTGACATGAACATGCATATCCTTTACAAAAGATGAGCCCACCCAATAGAAAGCAAAAGAGAAACATTAAGATATATAAGCTGATAAGTACATTTGTATGAGCATGTAGGAATAAACTGATTAAGATATGGATATATGTGATTTAAAATTATGTAATATATTTCCAATAATTACCTATATTAATCTTAAGCTAGCAGAAAGAATGCTTAGAAGTCATAAACAAAATCAATCAGAAGACATAAGACATGAACTTGTTCGAAGCACATAAATATGTAGAGGACCATACAAATCTTGTCATCTAACCCTCCACATATAACAGAATCAACAACATGGGGTTTTCAGTTATAGTTAATTTGAAGTTCAACAAAGTTCGAGTCATAAGAAGTTATAATAAGAATGCATAAGCAATATTGCAAGAATGGGGTTATTAGTTTTCATAAACTCTTGAAGAAATGGGTTAAACACTTCCTCATTAAGATGGTCCACAGTTTCATAACCACAATAACCATCATTCACTATGCCACTATATTATGGTGTACCTTGCAACAAAGAGGAACAAAATTAAGCATATACTTGTGAGGACATGATAATTGTAATTATTTTGGGCTCAATGAGCAGAAAATAACCATTTTGCCATGGTCGGTATAGCAGTTAATAAAATTCATTTGTTCATTATCAACAGGTAGGCATTCTCTTCTTAGAAATGGAATGCATGATACCAAAAATAAAAAAACTAAAAATATATATATGCTTTGTCAAAAAGAATGTAATTTGTTAATCTATGAATATGAGGAGGGGAGAGTACTTTATAATTCATGAAAGATATATGCTTTATCACACAGAATTTTAGTTTTCTATGAGATTTAGAATTTCATAATTCTAGTTAAGGGAAAAAAATTAATCTTTATTTATCAAACATAGGAACTTGTAGTTTGGAAAATGAAACTCAGATGGATGGAAGAAAAATTACCCAACATAATGCCCATCATTTTAAACAGTCAATAGATGTCAACTATGCAACAAACATGTTATTAGTATTCTTATTACATTCTAAGTATCGATAGATCCAAGAATCACAAACATGTTGAAGCAACCTACCTTACAAAGTTGAGGATTGGGTAGGATGTACCAAATAAAATCTCAGCCTGTGAATACAAATTTCTTAGGAAAAAATTAAAATTATACATACCCGATATCTTAGCACATCAGCACTTAAACTTTTCTAATGTAAAAACACATATACAGATATGAGAATATCAATATAAGATCACAATCGCCAGGTCTTGTATGTAGACAACCCAATTTTGTTTTTCCTATAACTCATTTCCATTTTTTCCTTAGTAAGCTTTAAAGCAAAATAACATAGCAAAGAATGGTCCTAGCAGAAATGTGTCAGCCATCAATCCAAATACCACCATAAGCAATATAATCTACTATTTAAAACAGAACATAGAAGATAACAGAAGAGATTCATGGCCTCTGGTTTAGTAGAAGAAATAAAGAGACCTACAGGCTAGTGGAGATGGAGAAGTATATAGCCTTAAAATTAAAATTGCATAAAACAAATCAAAGAGATTGTTGTGTATACATACTAAAGCATCATTGTAAGACACCAAGCACAACTTAAATGCATGACTTGTGCGTTTTCATTTTAGCAAGCACTTACTGTAGCCTGAGTCTTCATTAGAAAGTCATTTTCAAAGACAAACAAAATAACAACTCAAGTACATAGTCTTTAATCAATTTTAATTAATAAATACTTCTTATGAATACCTTTCATTATGAGCTTCAACTCACAGTAGAACACACTTGTAAGATAGTCATAATACCAAATCTACCAAATGTAATAATTAGTTGGTTCCTAATGAGTACCTTTAAAATTCAACTTCAATTCACATTAGAAAACATTTCTAGGGTGTCCATAAATTAGCAAATGTAATAAAGAGATCATTGTTAGATGTTTGTCAAACTATGACTTTTGTAGATATAGTAGATAAACGAAACCAACTAATAAATATGTGTACATAAACTGATTTAACAGACTGGTATTTCATTATCAAACATTTTTGTTACTTACAATCACCATCTTTACAAAGTAATTGTGCTGATCATGTCCAAATTACAAAATGAGTGAATGTTTGACTATTCCCCTAATTTCTCTAGACATGTACAAATCCTCCACAAAAAACTAAAATGCTAAAAAATAAAGGCATAATCTGTGCAAAGACCCAATCACCAGTCACTATTCACACCCTAGTTATCACTATTATATGTTAGTTTAAAAGAAGAGACAAAAAAAAAAAAAAACCTTGCAGTATCCCAAGTCCAGCTATTCACAGATTCCCTAACATAGGGGTCAATCCTTTTCAATCTTGACAGCTTTCAAAGGAGGTCCAATAATGCCATCCCTGTTTGCCTCAATGGTGCCGTAGAGTTTCCTTTTTGCAAGGGTTGCCTGACCCCCCAGAAAAGCTACTATCTAATGACAATGGAATAGGGCTCACAATCATTTGAGAAAGAAATGGCTGGAGAAACAAATTTAAAACACATATATCAATCATAACATTAGAAAACAATATAACATATTTTTATATTATATATTGTCTTCTTCATGTTAAAAATAAACACTGCAAAAAAATAATTATAACAAACAATAAACATATGAGAATCATATGCTACCTTGCTAGGAATGATTTCAACGTCTGCCACATAATCTCCAAGTTTTACAATGTTTGGGAAAGATAGACTGAAAATAGCCTTCAAAAAAATATAGAATCCCATGTTAGACGACTAGGAACACATTCAACAACAAAAAATAAGATGAGGTACAAACCTTTGTAGGGGTGTTGTTAGCGCCTTGTAGCATGAGCATACCCAAGATATGTTCATCATTACATACCCTCCTTACACAGAAAGAGCCATCATAATGAGAAGATGGAGCTGATTTTGTTTGAACCTTGAAAAGTAGTTTTTGCCTAACCAATCTAGAAATAATATATGGCACATGACAACCACCTCCCAACTATAAAAACAAACATGGATGGCACCAAAAAAAAAAAAAGAAAAACATGGTCAAATATCAGAAACTGAGGCAGGTGTAATGGTTTTTTTCTATAAAATAATGATCAAAACAACCTAACAACTTAAATTTGGAAGATAAAGTATAACCTTGTTACACTCAGCCAACAATTGAGCACATAGGGTCTAAAATAAATTCTATGAATCACAGTCAAAAAGCAAGAAGACAGTAGTACCAATTCCATCACAAACCTTTAGCTCTATCCTATACCTATTTCATTAGCCACAAAAAACAACTTGACATAAACTCCATTGGGTTTTCCGTAAGCAAATTGGGAAATCAAACAATTGATGAACATAGGGAGATATACCTTGGTGTCATAGAGATCACATGACAAAGGCACACGTCATAATAGTACATGCCAGAGTCTAGAGAAACAGACCTTTGGCATTTGCAGGCACTATACCACCAATCCACATTATCCATAATTGCCTTCACAGTTTCCAAAACTATGAAGAACCCATCCTTCCAATATAAACCAAATAAAATTAGATTTAAGTGTAACTAGAAAAGGAATACAACATCTTATATTATCTGACAAACTAAATGAAAAAAGGAACAGGGGAAAAAAGCAAGTTTCAGAATACACCAAAAGGCTAAGGCCCCAAATAGCAACCAAATAGAGAAATGAAATATTCCACAATGACAATGGAAAGAACATAGATAGATAATCATTTGACTTAGCCACACATTTGAGTAGTTTTAGCAACTATCTAAGCCAAAAGACCGACTTTAGTTGAGGACGTACAGCATGCAACAGATATATGTCTTTTAATAAACAAAAAAAAAATTGGAGGAAAAAAAAAGACCAATAGGAAATGATACAAACAATAAGAAATTTGGCAATGTGAGTTAATTTAACAAATATAATGTAAGGAAATTGTACAAACAATGTGGAATTTAAAAGAAAATTAACCAATAGGCAAAATTAGAATAGTAAAAAATATGTTCGAAGAGCAATTAGCAAGTGGAGTGAAGAACTCCAATTAACATAACAGGATGACCTGCAAACCTATTTACACTCAGTGATCTGATCTATAGACTTCTTTTGATGGAGTTGCATGAAGTCATCTTCCATGGAAGTTGTCTGAAGATCAGGAATGACAGCTAATGGTTGACACCTACTTGGGCTATCTTCAGCAAGCCTATAATTAAAAATAGGCAGCATATGTAAGCTAAGTAAAATGGTTGGCAGAAATAAATTACTGGATAACTGAAACCATAAACAATAACTTTTTATAAAATAACTTCAAACCCAAAACGTACCATTGTCTAAAAGAAATGACTTCAGCAATAGAAGGATTGAACATTATCTTGGATGAATACATGACGGTTTGGATAACAATTTTTCCCGAGAAAAGAAAAATGAAAACATGAACAGAAAAACAAATGGAGGAAAAGAAAAGTGAAGTAAAAATGAGAAATAAAGAAAAAAAAGGAAAGAAGGAAATAATCAAGAACACCAATGGAGGTCAGAACAAATAGGAAAAAAACAGGGAAAAAAAGGCCAAAGAAGGAATAAACAAATGCTTACCTCTGAAAAGCTTAACTTTAGTAAGTTGGATGATAACAACAGGAAGGTCAGCATTACCTTCTGTTAGAAAAGCATTCAATTAATTGACGTATTCAGCAAACAAAGCACACTTAAGCTTGACATTAAGATAAGGAAGGAAACATGTTACTCATAAATAAAAACAAATAAGGAAGGAGATAGTAAGATGTTAACAAAAGGATTTAATTTTAAAACGTTTATGGAAGACCATGTATTAGGAAAATAGAGCACCCACTTGTAGTCAGAAAGCTTTATAACAACCATCTTGGTTGGCTTTCTATCTTGGTCATATTCCTTTTGGCTAGAAGTGCCTACCAACAGACCCATGACATTTGCAAAGGCTATAAAATGTAAGCAAACAAACAAATTTGAAGACAACGAAGGACAAATCAGATAATTAAAGAAATGTTATGTAGAGAATAGTTGGACTAATAAGGAAGTCAGAATCTCCTCCATTTCCTAATACATCACCAAATGCCACAAATGACAACCCATATTGTGGAATAATGATAGAATCAGATGGAGAAATCTTAGTCCTAAGTTGAAAAATAAGACGAAACTCGTGGTCTATAGCACGACCCTACATTTGGAATCACAGTGAAGTAACACATCTTGTACACATTACCCTCTGTAAGGACATTTAAGAACTTGTAAACCAAATTTTTTCTCACACTTGCTTGAATCTTACCACCCTAACAACAAAACCACAATTGCAAAGATAAAGGAATTTAGAAGAAGAAATCAAATGTAGCACAAATTGAACAAATGCAACATAGATAAGATTTTCATACAAACTCATCCATCAGTAACATCTCAATAGAGCTTGGTAGTTAGGGGTTGTTGAATGAAGGCATTTTCCAAAGTCTCAAAATCCTAACCCTCAACCTCCAAGCCTCTCTCTCAAGAACAACTTTACTCAATGCATCAGACGGTGGAGCCATAGGAAATAGGCAAGAGCACTCAATCAGAAATCAGAAATCAGAAATCAAAAAAATAATACAAAAACTGAGTAGCAAAACGAAATCAGTAAGTGAAGAAGTTTGAGGGTTATGAACGCACAATTGAAGAATGCAATAGGAACTATATAAATAAGGACCACAGGATGACAATTCGAATTTTAAATTCATAAAAAGAAGAGGGAAAAATAAGGTCAAATCAACCACCAAAACCCTAACCATACACACCACCCACACCCATACTAATCAAAGAATGGGACAATAAAAAGTAGAATAACCTAGAGGAGTGGACGTATAGTCTACTGATTTATAGACCCTGCTCTTGCTACAGTTATACGGATCGATGATATTGCCCTTTATACGGACATGCCATCTACACGACAACACCAGCTCCTATGCATGGTATCATCTCTACTCCTCTCCCTGCTGATGACATGATAGGATATTGGTTACGTTGGAGAAGTCCACTTGTGTGTGCTAGTTTGAGGATTTGACACTACTTACTCACCTGCACAAATTATAACTCTTTCTGAACTAACAGCAGAGAGAAGAAGGAGACGAATAGAGGAAAAAATGTGATGACCACTCAGTCTCGGTAAGGAGCAGTTCGAGAGAAGGAGAGAGATAATGAGGATGTACAAAATGACTAATGAACCCCCAATTTTAAGGACAACATATGATCAGCCAACAAAAAGCAAGGACATAAGTGTAAATGACACATCTATCCTCCATCCAACTGCCCACATATGATCAGAATTTAAAGCTTTGGACAAAATGGTAATTTGACGTGTACATGCATTGGTCCTGCACGGTGAGTTTGACACGTGCAAATGAATAGGACCTAAATAGTAAGATTTATGGTTCTGCTTTTGTATCGTGTAATATTATTTTTTTGGACTGTAGTACAAGGTGACTTAAAACTCTAACATATTGGAATTTGTGATGATAAATTGAAGCCAAAGATGAGTGTTTTAAAGTAGAATAAGTGTCACTTGTTTGTTGAATTTTATATGCATGTCAATACTTTGATTTATGAACTTTCTACCATGTTTTTCTTGAGCATTCTCCATTATTTGTATTGGGTACCATTTGACCAGCAAGTATTGTGCATGAAGTCCTTCTTTTTATCATGATATATGACTAAAATATTTGTGAATCTATGCTGTCATCTTGGCTTGAAAGCAAAGAAAATGTGAACAACTTGATTCTAGGCCATGCGGCCAACTATATGTGTGTAGCTATAAAATTCTATTTTGATGATTTAATGCATTTCATGTATTAAGTTCATAAAGTGAAGTAATAAGAGGCTTGAAAAGCAAGTAATCGCCAAGAAAATGATGAAGGATATCCTTTTTCCATGTGCAAGGAAGTAAGTTCCGTGTACGGCCAAGAGAGAATGGGCAAAGGTTGAGCTCAATTTTTAGGTACATGAGGGGCATTAAGGCCCTAGGTAACCACATGAGGGGTAAGGAATGAAGCCCTAAAGGATAAGAGATCATTGAGTTAAGGTTTCTGTCCTATCAAGAAAGAAAAAAGAAAATTTCATAAAAAACTTATGAGGCTTGAAATAGTAACTTTTTTATTATGTTTGTGACTAAAGTATGTTCGTGTAGTAGTATTTCTCTCCTTGTTTTCAAATCTATACCTTGTTACAACTAGGGACACCACCCTTAAATTGATATTCTAATTCGATTATGATGCTACTAAGTATTTGTGTTCTCACCCTATGGTGGTGTTGTCAGATTTAGGTACTTTCAACTAGACATGGTGCGTGTTACAATTGTCATTACACTCCACTATGCTTGGGTTTTCTTCCCTGAAGAGGGATGATTTGTGAAGAAGCTTCAAAAGGTGGACGTGAATGTCTTTGAGGAAGACTATCACAATCCATATAGCTGCTAGTATGGATTAATATATATAACTATAAAAGCACCATGCTATAGCTTAGTTTGTTGGCGAATATGTGATTTCAAAATGTAAGCTCTAGTGTTTTGTTTTTTTGTAAGTTTGGTGCTTTACTAGCTAACTTATGGTTATAATTATGGAACTCTTTTAGCTTTTGGGATGAATTATGTAATATGGACATTATGGTAGTTGGCTTGAAGCCATATGGTACTTATGATATTTCTTTAAGTTAATACTTCGGTATGCTATTTTCGCCTTGTAACCAATTAAGTGTAAGCATTACTTGCTCTGGATACAATTTTCGCCTAGTATAGTATAAACAAATTACAAGTGTCTTACTATCTTAAGCAAAATTATCATCCATCTCTAAATTAATAAAAAGAAAACCTCTTCTAAAGGTATAAGTCTAGAAAGTTAATGATTGATCAACTTGGGGAAGTAACAAATAAGAAAAAGGGATATGTTTTCCAAATCAAGGAAACCTTTTAGCAAGATTCTAAGTAAGTTGAACTAAAAGAAACTTTATAAGCTAAAAGGGAAAATTTGACTCTCTATCACCTAGACCACACCTAAGGTTTAGTCACCAAGTTTCCAAATTTATCTTCTAAATAAAGTCCCAAGTTAGAAAAAAAATTTACTACTCCCTCAAACACATAGGTCATGCCTAAGTACTAGCTAAAAGTAATCAAGAAAGACCCTCTAGGATAAGGCTAAGGATCTTGAGTAACTAAAAGTAGTATTCTAACTATTGTTGCTAAGGCACTGGTGGGATGCTACACTTCATGTTTATGTCCATATCCTCTTCTATATGTTATTCTTTTGCATGTTATATATCTCATAGAACTCCTTTTTGTACATATAATATTCACATTTTATACTTTTGATTGGGATGAGACTATTGTTTGTAGTTAGTTTAGTGGTATAGAGAGTCGACTTAAGTTCCTATATATATATATATATATAACCTACACAAATTCCTTTTGAGTCTTTTTACAGGTCATTGGTCATGGTTGGAATCACTATTGTGCATAAGAAAAGGGAACTTCATACCCTTCACCATTCAAGCCACCTTGACTGCACCATCAAATAAACTCCAACCAATACTATAAATATAGCACTTTGTGGGAGGTAGCCCAAGTTTTCTAACCCCTCTTTCTCTCTCTATGTTTTGGGGTGTTTTTATTGAGTTTCCATTTTGCTTATTTGTGCTATGTGGTGTGTGTGATCAATTTTTGTTTAGAGCATGTTTTCTTATGTTAAAATGGTTTAATGGTGTTTCTGGTGTATTAGTACAAGTGTGGTGGCATTGCAGGGTGACATAGTAGCTAGAACAGGTCTTTTGGAGTTTTGAATCATGGATTGTTGATTAGCTTGGATGCTCCTACTCTTGCCCACTTGATCCTCACCGCGTGACTCTTTTTTGCCTTTGTTCTTGTATTTCTTTCATTGTTTTTCTTGTGTTGTTGTTTGTTAAATAGTAAGGACACTGTTCCTCTTATGTTTAAGGGGGATAATAATCATTTTGAATGTTATAACTCTTCATTTCTCATGTGATGCTTGATCATACCTACTGCCCCTTTGCTTTACACTGTCGACGTTTGTGGTTATTGTTCATGTTTCTTATTTCGTTACATGTGATTTAGGGTCAGAAAGCTTGGTTTTGCGTGATTTTGAGAATCCTTTTTCTTGTCCAATCATGAAATAAATTTAGATCTCAATAAAGTAAGTGTCTAAGATGTAATGCCCCAAGTACAACTACCTCACAATACCCAGGCTTATATTGAGGCAGTCATGCTTAGACCCATCACATATCACTATCCCATTCCTTTGAAAATTAAAATCCAAGTCTATGATAGACCAATACTTCATAACATATTATTTTATCTGTATTTCATACCCAAGCCTTTTGAAGGAAAAGGTTTTGCTCAACTTGGTGAGAAAGGACGATTGCCTATTAACCATTATCCAAGTTATAATTTACCATTCCATTATTTGTTTCATTTGTGCAAGTGGGTCCTCGTTGGAAGAATCCTAGCCATTAAATTTAATATTTGGTCAACTCATTCTTAAAACACCTCACAATATAATGTACATACAGAGACTTATTCATCATATAGATAGTATTATATCCAAGGTGCAGACATCAATATCTGCACTACATCAGTGTGCATTAAGCCTTAGGCTCATATATACATACCAAAATAAAAACAACAAAGCATCATAAGGGCGTTAGTACCCTATACAGTATTCAAGTACAAGTCATACATCATTAGAGTCAATGTTAGAGTCATCTCTACATACATACTAATAAGCATATCTATATCTGGTATACATCCAAGCTTAACTTTGATATACAAAAATAACTACAACTAACCACATTCTACACTATGCCTATTAGAAAAATCAGTCACACATCAGTAGTCCATCGGATGAAGGTAGAATCACTACTGAGGAAAGAGAATGACGACCCCAAGAGAATAGCATAAGTACAACCTCATGTTCATATAGATCGTATAGGCGCCAAACTGTAGGTCATACATCCACTAACTCTCAACAGGCTCCCAATAGAAGTATTAGGCGTTAGAATACCATGGAATAAACAATAGGGTGAGAATTCTAAGAATTTCAAGTAATACTAACAAGCAAGTGTCATTGTGATAGTTTCAACTGCTTTGAGATTTTTGCAAACAATTAATAATAATTAATTAAGTGGCAGAAGCCAAAATTGTTTAATTATCCCCGAGTCAGAGGTTCATTTTAATAGTCCAATTCCATATATTAAGTCATACCATTTTTCTAGAGGATTATCAAAATACAAATATAACAACCAAACATCATATAAAGATAAACAAAGCATTCATAAGGTCATAGAAAAATCATAATCCATTGCAAATATCTCATAGTGCTAACACTCAATAATAATATATCAATAATATATGGCAATATGCATAGAGTAATGACATATACATTATATGCTATGCAAATGCAATGCAATTTATATTAATTGCCTTATAGTACTCTTTATTAATGCAATGCAATCTCCTTTAATTGCCTTACAATGCTCATTATGTTTATTTATTTGATTGTAAGCTAATCCCTAGACCCCAAGTCCTCATCATAATAAGTTGAGAGTCTCATGCTCAACCTACACATATACACTTGGTGATCAACTCACTCTATACATGATCGTACTTCGTCACACAGCTCTATCCCCTAATAACTAGGGCCTCGCCTTGTAGTTCTCATCATAAGGGAATAGTAAATCATCTTTTAAGTTTGAGCACTTAAGGATGCATATTATCATGTTAATGCTTTATTTATCTATCTTTCATGAGCTTTTCTAATCTTTATCTCATATTCAGGAAGAAATTACTCATCCTTAACCATTCATAAATAGAGAGGGAGTTACTTATCCTCAACTTATTTTTAACAAAGTACTTTTTTCATTCCTTTGCCCTCGACAGAATGCTTTTCTCACTCCTCTGTCTAACTTTGGGAGGAATCATTCTCATTCATCATGCCAATATCACATTTCACATATCAATATGTAACTCATGTGATTCTCACAGTAACTTGGCATGCAAACAATGTCATATACATGAGATGAAAATCAAATCATCAAGCTCATACATCAACTATCTCATCTTATTCATGTCTTTTCATCAAAACATGGAACATTCATTCAAATAGTAGTTAGCCATCAATTCACCAGCTAACTCATATCATAAAAAATTATCAGATTACCCTTAATCACTTATGAGTTAGCTCATACACATAAAAAATTATCAGTCAACTATCAATCACTCCCAGTCAGCTAGTAACTTTGATGGAACAATTGATAACTTTCTTACCAGACAGCTTGTAACTAGATTAAATAGTTGATAATTAGTACAATTTAATAGCTAATATCCATATACTGATTTTGTAGTGTCTCTAATTAATTTACTTAATCTAATCCAAACTAATTGATGCGATTAAGAGAACTCAATGCGACTTAATTATACCCTTAACCCCCATTGGACACAAAATCATAAATTGGTTTCCTATATTCAATTTCATCCTTAATCTTCCCAAATACCATTAATTAACACCTTTGTATACTAATTACACATGAATCAACCCCTTGGTTCCAAACTTCATGAACCTGAAACCTACACCAATATCTCATCATCCAATTCATCATAAAATTAACTTAATGTTTAGGTTTTAAGCATCAACACCTAATTAGGTTTACAAGTGCAAACCCCTTGGTGCAAGAACACCTCAAAATCGTGACCATGGCCTCATAAGGACAACACCAAATTTCAACCAAACTCCACGTGCAACCATGGATTTATACTCATGCAAGCTCAAGGATTCAACGATTCAACGATTTACTGAGGATTTAAGAGAACACACACACACACACACACACACACACACACACATATATATATACCCCTCACCCTTCAAACTCGTGACCAACCTCCATGGAAACATCACAAAATTTGCATCCAAATCAACATGCAATCATAGGTTGATCATATAAGAGCAAAAGAAATAGGAAGCAAAAAGCCCTAATTGGTCGCTTATTGCTAGCAGGTTGGAGGAGAAAATGGTGATGAAAGTGCTTAATTTGAGAATCCAACTAGATGAAGAGAAAGAGGAGGTGATGAGGAACAAGTTTGCTTCTTGGTGCAAGTTGAGATAAGGTGGTTTAGTACCTCATGCAAGAGCTTCAATCTCTCCTTCCATGGATTCCTTGCAATGCCCAACCAAAAGAGAAATGAGAGTAATTGTGTGTTTGTGAGGCTGGAGCAACATGAGAGAGATAGGTAGTCATAAAGAAGGAATTAGACAACTTAATCACTAAGTTGTTTGGCTAAAAAGGCGGTTCCTTGAGCTTTGATGCTCTTAGGGATGTTTTGATCTTCAATCCTATGTTTCAAGCATCCAATTATGTCTTAGGAATTTCTAGAATTCATATAAGATCTTGGTTTAGGTCATTTGATATCAATTAGGTCATAATTCTTACCAATAGATGGGTAACTTAAGGTGCAAGTAACCTCCATGCATGGAATTCTGTTGGTTTAATACTAAGTAAGCTCTAACCAATTAAAAGCATGACTTGAAATTAGGCCAATGATAGCTAAGCTAAATAGGATTCATTTTTGCGCATGAATTCCTATTGGCTCTAGCGTAATGATGACTCTAATTTCTTTTATTCTAATTTTATTTCTAAGCTTGAATAATTAATCTAATTTATCCTTACTCAATTTATTAAGTTATATGGTGATGATAAAATTACAACCATCATCTAACCATTTTCCTAAATTTATAAAATTATTTTCATAATTTTATCCAATTTATTCTAATTTCTACGCTATTTTCAATGATAAGAAAATCACTAAAATTACTAAATTAAATTATTTAGAAAAATAAAAATTACCATAATTCATTTTATTTATTTATGGCTCAATTATAAATTTTTCATATTTATTTTGGTTAATTTACTAATTTTTCTTATTTTTTAGGTTATTCTAGTGAAATTACTTCTTGCATAATTGTAATTATAACCAAACTAATACAGACATACACAAAAATAACTAAATAATCCTAGTAATAATTCTAAATATATTTATATAGTCTATATATGTAATTTGGAGTGGAGGATGTTACAATTCTCTCATTCTTTTAAAACTTTTGCCCTTAAAATTAAATTACATGATGCAAACAACTCCAGATAATCCTGCCTCGTGTTGGACTCCAGCTCCTAAGTAATCTCTTCGGATTCCACCCCTGCCTATACAACTTTCACTAAAGGAATTTGCTTTCCTCTAAACTCTTTAACTCCTCTATCCATAATTCGTACAAGTTTTATCTGGTACGTTAAATCGTCTCTTAACTGCACATACTTATTTTCTAAGATATAGGAAGGATGTGGATTATATTTTCTAAGTTGAGAAACGTGAAAGACATTATGAAGATTGGACAAATTTGGTGGAAAAGCTATATAATAAGCAACAGGCAGAGCCATCAAAATGGACCAAGTCCGATGGGCCATCTCAAATAACCTGACAAAAGAGGTGGACTCGGCTAACAAAAGTGAACACAAAATTAAAAATAGCCAAAATTAGCCCAGGCCGAATAGACTAGCCCGCTACATTACATAGGGCCAGACTGGGTTAACAAAATGCCAGCCCAAAACTCACGTAGCCCGATCTAGCCCAACTTGAAAAATGGCCTGGGTAGAGCTAGCCCATCCCGAATAGGCCGGCCTGACCCATTTTGACAGCTATAGCAACAAGTCCAATTCTTTTCAAAATTTGGAAATGACGAGAAATTGAGAAGTCTACTTTCTAGACTTTATGGCTCTACCAATACTGGTAACAAGAGTAACTCTTAAAAATACATATTCTCATTCCTTGAACTCTAGAGGTGTCCTTTTGTCAGCATAACTTTTTTGTTAACTTTGGGCAACTACTAGTTCGTCTTTAATCATTATCTTTTTTGTGGTCTGCTATACTAGTTCTGGCCCTAGAATTGTCTTCTCTCATACTTTATACCAACACTGAGGTGATATGCATTTCCTACAATATAGTGCCTCATAAGGTGCCATTCCTAAGCTAGTGTGGTAACTGTTGTTATAGGAAAATTCTACCAAAAGCAAATACCTATCCTAACTACCCTATTGTTCCAAGGCACACGCTCTAAGCATATCCTTTAGGGTCTGAATGGTTTTCTCAATTTGTCCATCAGTTTGTGGGTGATAGGTTGTACTAAAGCACAACTTAGTTCTAAAAGCTTCCTGTAAAGCTCCCCAAAACCTAGAGGTAAACCTAGGATCTCAATCTGATACTATACTTAAAGGTATTCCATGCATCCTTACTATCTCTTGTATATAAAATTGAGATAATTTATGCAATGAATAGTTAGCTCTAACTGGTAGAAAGTGAGCGAACTTGGTTAACCTATCCACAATAACCCATATAGAATCATATGTTAATTGAGTTCTCGGCAATCCCATCATAAAATCCATTGAAATATTACCCCATTTCCACTCTGGGATCTCTAAAGGTTGCAAAATCCTTGAAGGTTTATGGTGTTCTATCTTAACTTTCTAGAAAACTAAGCACTTAGACATATATTGTGCAATATCCACTTTAATCTTAGTCCACCAAAAAATTTCCCTAAGATCTTGGTACATCTTTGTTGCACCTAGATGAACAGTATAACTACTTCTATGAGCTCCCTCCAAAATTCCATTCCTTAATTCAACATCCTCTGGGATGCACAACTTCCTTTGTACAAGATCGTGCCATCCTCTACCCTACTAAACCCCTTTAATTTTCCTTATTGGATTTATTCTCTTATTTTCTGCAAAGCTTGATCTCTTTCCTAAACTTCTCTAATCCAAGCTCTAAAATCACTGGCTATTCTTATTTTGCTCATACAACGACTATGTGGCAGCACAGTCATTGCCAAACTTAAATTCCTAAACTTCACTAAGAGTTCCATCTCTTAAATCATCATTCAGGACATGTGTTGGAATTTCTTACTAAGTGTATCAGCTACTACATTAGCTTTACCAGGATGATACTTTAATTCATAATCATAATCTTTTAAAAATTCCATCCATCTTCTCTATCTCATGTTCAACTCCATCTGATCAAGCAAGTATTTCAAACTCTTATAGTCATTAAACACTTCAAACTTAACTCCATACAAATAATGCCTCTAAATCTTTAAGGCAAAAACTACTACTGTAAGGTCTAAGTCATGGGTAGGATAATTTTCTTTATGTGGTCTCAATTGTCTAGCTGCACAAGCAACTACTCCTTTGTTCTGTATCAATACACACCCTAACCCTTTCCTTGAGGCATCACAATATACCTCAAAGTTGTCCTGAGGGTCTGGAATTACTAACACAGGTGTAGTGGTCAGTCTACGCTTCAATTCCTGAAAACTTTTCTCACATTCACGGATCCACTCAAAAGGATTTCCTTTTCTTGTTAACCTAGTTAAGGGCAATGCTATATATGAAATGTAACACCCCAAATTCTGACTAAGTTAATAGTAATAGCAAAATTATACTGTTTTACATTTTCTGTGTGTTATAAAAATAATCTGTCTGTTCTGAGATCATTTTTGATCATTTTGTGTGATTTGCTCCGAGTCAAGAAAATAATAATTTTTTGACCGGAAAAAATCTTATTTTAATTAATTAGAGCTAGGGGATCTTACTAAACCCAATTCTGATTGATATATATATTAATCTTGTAATTTTTAAGATTTAACTGTGTAATAAAATAATTTTATATTATTATAATATTATTTTATTCAACAGTACTTACTATCTTAAAAATAGTAGAAAATCTGCTTGTGGACCCAAAAAAGTTCGTGGGGCCCACGTTTAGTGTAGCAGTCAACGATTCTGACTGAATAGAATTCTGAACCAACAAGAACAAGTCAAAATAGGAGGCTTGACTTTTTAAACCAATGAGAATGAGTCAAACAAAGAAGCATAGACTTCAATGTGGACCCTTGGATAAAAAGCATAATTTGGATGCTTTTGATCATAACCGTTGATCCGATCAATGGTGTAAAAAACGAATCCTGATAAAACCACTAAGTAGTATCCACCGTAGATGAGATCAATGGATAGGAAACCAAGTTGATTTTCAATGGCTAAGATGAAGTCAACAATAGTGGCTTGAATTTGATTAGTAACTAATTAAACCTAATTTGGTTAATCTAATGGCCTAATTAGCAAGTTAAGTAAACTAACTTAATAATTAACTAGTTATAAACTAATTACTAATTAAATATCCTAATTTTAATTAGAGGTTATGATATATGCTAAAATATATTAAACTAATTAGTTATGTAATTGGATAATTACTTAAGATTGGTTAGGAAACTAAACCTAATTAACTAGTTATTTGATTAGCAAGTAATTAGGCTTGGATTAAAAGAAAATGGAATCCCTAGATGCCCTTGAGCCCCACGATTTTTGCAGCAGCTTGGGGAGGGTTCTACATGGTTCTTGAACAATCCAAATAGCCATGAAAGTTAAGTGAATGACATATGCCATGTGCTAGTCCATGTGCACTCAAAATAGGATATTTTCTTCATGCAAATCTCCTAATTTTCTCTATACTCCCACACGGCAGCAGCACTCATAATTTTACTCTCACAAATTTCATTTTCTCTCACATCAAAAAGCTTACAACACTTTCTCTCAAAAATCCCAAGAACCTAAGCAACCATTTCCTTCCTTTTTCCTCCATAGGTTCGGCCTCCACCACCAAATACACTATCACTCACCTATAATTTTCACTCACATCATTTCCTAAAGCTAAACAACATTCTAAACACTTTCCATTTAGAAAGTTTTCCCAAAATCACATCCAAAGTGCTTCAAAATTCCACTTTTACCTTACTTCCTTAGAGGTAAACTTGAATTTCTATGGTTTAAATTCATGTTTATGATTTTCTAAACCATGTTTGTTCCATGGTTTGTTATTATTAAGCTTTGTTTGTGATTTTATTAATTGTTTTAGAATTGTTAGGAATTGTTTGTAGCTTGTACGAAAACAAGGAGAAGGAGAGGAGCTTGAAAAGCTTGTCTTCAAGAGGTAAGAGGGAGATTTAACCTCACCAACCAAGTTTTGGTGGTGTAAGGATGGTTTTGTACGGTGAAAAATCCATAAGGGTTCTTCACCGATTATTTGATTGTGTTTGTGTTGTGTTTGATTGTGTTTCTATGCTTGCATGTGTGATAAAATGCTTAAAGCTTTGATATTATGTGTGTATGTATAATTATGAAAGCATGAGAATGTATGTGTAATTTTAGGATGTGAACAACATGATGAATCGATTGTATGAGTACTCCAAAGAGTACTGAGGCTTACGGCCATATCATGGAAAAAGGACCAAAGTCCTTACACTGAAGAATTAAAATGAGAATTGAGCGATTTAAATGAATTTGGAAAAAAAAATTGAGTATGGAAAAGTAAAATAATTTTTGTAAGAATTAAAGAAAAGAAATAACAATTTTTGAGAAACAATACAATTACTGACTTTTTAGAGGGGTTATACTGTAAATTTTTATAAAAAAGATAGACTAAATTGTAAATAGTATGTAAATAAAGGGCCATTGTATAAATACTTATTTTTAGAGGGGTCATATTACAAATATTATTTTTCAAGGGGTCAAATTGAAAATATTTTATAAGAGAGGGACAATTTTATAAATATGAATTTTATGAGGGACCATTTCGTAAATATTAATTTTTGAGGGACTATTTTATAAATATGAATTTTATGAGGGACTATTTCGTAAATATGAGTTTTTGAGGGACTAGTGTTTAAATATGGAAAATAAAGCTAATTTTAGTATTAAAATGAGAAAAATAGTATTTTTGATTTAAAACGTAAGAAAAATATTTACGCGATTTGAAAACGTTGAAAAATCGCTATGCGATTTTGAAAAGATGGCAGAATTAAGTCGCAATTGAGAAAACGCGAAAATATGACTACGCGATTGAAATACAGTGATTATACTATTAGATTATTGTGTGGGATCCGAATATGTGATATGAAATAAAATTGTGAATAGTACATAGTACATGCATTGGAAAGGTCCGATGGACTGTATGAGGCTAGTTGCCTAGGAGAGACTACACCTCTTGAGTGGGTGCGATATGCGTAGTGTAAGTCACTCGTTGACTTGGAGGCATTGGGGTGTGGGTTGCTTACAATGGGCAGTTGGTAGCTCTTCTGTGCCGTAGGTTAGACCGACGCAACACACCAATGATCCTAACCGAGACACTATCCTTAATCAAGATCTGATAAAGACTGTAGTGTATATGCTGGATGTGCAAGACTGAGCATGTGGTCCGAGGCATGTTGGTATCGACAAATCTTTTCGATCACTCTCTCTAACCTGAGTTGTAGCTCCATGGAGTAGGAAATTGAGTCTGTGTGCATACATATAATGATAGAGGGTATTATCATAATTTTTGTTTATGATAATTGATTTATTGGTTATTTGATTATTTATAATGGCATGATTGTAATTATTGTGTATTACATGTTTTGTGATGATAATGATGTTAGTGGCATAACTGTAATTATGGTATGATAGCTGTATGAAATATTGTATGTGTTTATCTTCATTGCTGCCATGCTGGTATTGGCGTAGGTGATCTCACATCTTTGTATGCATGTTCTGTGTTATGTTTATAATTGTTAAGACGTCGAGCAAGAGATAGAGCGAGAAGTTGAGGAGGAGCAGATTCTTGCTGAGGATGTCGAGTTTTGAAGAGATGGAGATGCCTAGTTTCCTTGGCTACTTGAAGCTAACATTGATTGGAGGAGATGAGGCATGGACTGTAGATTTAGAGAGAGAGAGTATTTACTATATGGGAGACCTAAATATTAGACTGAGTAGACAACATTTAGGACACCCATACTTTTCTGTCAATATTTATGTACAACTAGAGTTCCCAATATCTATTAGGCAGTATTGGGGAGCTTACTATCGTACTCCCAGTGCGATTAGTATTGTGTTGTCTGCTCGGACACCTATCCGTAGGACTGCACCTCATGATGGATTCCTATATGCTGAGGAATCTGAGGAGGACCGGTCTGAGGGTTCTGCTGTCTAGTAGGACTTGGGTAATATGTTAGTTTTAAATTAAAGTTTAAATATTTTGAAAGTCTAGTTTGTAAAATATTTAAGTACGACAGTACTAAAGGCTTGTATGTATATATATGATGTAAATTATTTGTGACACTGTTGTTATGTTTTTATTTTTTGTTAAGTTTATCTTATTATCATCAAGAAATTTTATAACTTGTATTTATAATACAAGCACGATTTCTAATTGAAGGGTAATTTGGTAATTAAGCAACACCAAGTGTGACGCCCTAAGGAGGGTGTTACATGAAAACCCTTTTATAAATCTTCTGTAGTATCTTGTCAATCTTAGGAAACTCCTAATATCAGTCACAGTATTAGGTCTCTCCCAATACACTACTGCTTCTATTTTACTAGGACCAACTGACATTACTTCTTGGGATACTACATGTCCCAATAATTGCACTTCTTTCATCCAAAACTCACATTTCGCTAACGTAGCAAACAATTGTTTTTCTCTCAGAATTTCCAAAACTACCCTAAGGTGTAGCTCATGTTCTTCAATTGTCTTTGAATAAATAAGAATGTCATCTATAAAGACAACCACAAATTTATCCAGGTAGGGCCTAAAGATTCTGTTCATATAATCCATGATATGAACACTGCTGGTGCGTTGGTCAACCCAAATGACATCACTAGGTACTCATAATGTCCATACCTAGTCCTAAAAGCAATCATGAGAATGTCTTCTTCTCTAACCCTAATATGGTGATGCCCTGTCCTTAAATTTATTTTAAAGAAGACAGTGGCTTCTCTCAACTAGTCCATCAAATCATCTATTATAGGCAAATGGTACATATTCTTGACTATCACTTTGTTCCACTGTCTATAATCAACACACAACCCCATACTACTATCTTTCAATTTCACCAGGAGCACTAGTGCTCCCAAAGGTAAGACACTGGATTTGATAAATTGCTTATCTAGGAACTCTTCTATTTATTTCTTAAGTTCTGACAGCTTCAAAGGTGACATTCTATAGGGTGCTATAGATATGGGTCTAGTTCCTGACACTAAGTTTGTAGTAAACTATGTTTCTCTTTTAAGTGGCAAACTAGTTTATCTCCTCCAAAAATACCTCTGTTTGACACCACAAGTATGTTTTCTGTAACATCCTTAACACTATTACTAATGGCATATCTAGAATTATGCATTAGTAACTAGAATTAGTATGTTACGTATGTTGGTGTATGCCCTAGAGGCCATCTTATTTTGATCGTATTTACATATATTATATTATACTATTTATTTAATATATGAGGCATCTCATTTATTATTTATTAATGTCATAGGACATCAAGTGGATGACTTGATCGTGAGATTCTATTGGATAGAATCAAAACACTATTCTTAAATGTTCCTAGTCAAATATTATCGTTAATTAGGACAATAGTAATGCATTGAGACTAGTATGTGCGTCGACTGATGGCCACATCTCACGGGTCATGGATATGAGATATCAAGTCTTCACATGGATACATATTAGAGTAATTATGTATTAGACTGACCCACCATGAGAATGCTATGTGGATCGTTTCATGAGTGTCATAAACGATTCTCAAAGTGACAATGGTATATGTGGTCCTTTGACCTGAAATCACTATGATTCCTATATGAGGACTAATATGTTTTAATGCCATCAAACATCATCTGTAACAAGGTGATTATAAAGTTAGTTATTGGACATACTATGAATCATATAGAGGGATGTGAGTAACCTAGATGAGATTTATCCCTCCTACATAACAGGAGCGATATCTTCGGGCCCCCTGATTGAGTGAGACTGTAAAATGCATGGCCATGCTCGGATGAATCAATATGAGATATTGATCTCATTTGTTATTACTAAGTCTACTCGAGCATCAGGAAACAGAAGATTGAACAATACAAGGGTGACACATTCCATGCCTTGTGTTCAATCTAGATATCTGGACAAAGGGAGAAAAATATACAGAAATATTATTCACAGAAAGGTTATGTCAAATCACTGACATTCTCATTACTTGTGTATCAGTGATGTGTTGCTAGATACTGCTCACTGCTTGTAATATTAAAATCAGATTTTAATATTACTGCCAACGTCATGAGACTCTAAGATCGCAGACATTGGATATTTGTGAGTCTGTTTGTGTGGACAACGTAGAGGCGTCGTCGTTACTTCAGTGCTTGTGATTTGTTTTATCATTTTTCGTCTATCTTCTAGAGGTAAACTCAAAAATCATGTTTCATGGCTCTTTTTTTCGCATGGATCCTTGGTGGGAATTCTTTTTCCACTGTGCTTTTGTTCACAGATTTCCTAACATGGACTTCTTCACTAGGACCACGTTGGAGAACCATGTGGTATAGGGTATTTCCCTTATGAAGTCGCCACTAAGCAATTCCTTTTCCTGCTCTTCAATAACTTGTTATCTTTCAAGGCTAACTTTTCTTTTCTTCTGGGCAACCAGTCTCATGTCTTCTCTTATAGACAAGTGGTGATAGATGAAGGCAGGGTTAAGCCTAGGCTTATCAGATGACATCCAAGTGAAGAGATCTTTGTTTTTAAGCAAAAGTTCAATCAGTTGACATCTCTCATCCTCTTCCAAGTGAACTCCAATCTTGGTAACCTGGTCTGGCTTGGCACCAAGTTGGATAGGCTGTAATTCGCCCTCCGGCTGGGGTCTGGTATCTTGGATTTCCTCTCTAACATCCAGCTCAGTCAAAAGGAGATTTACCTGATCCAAGACTAGACCAGATGTAGTAGCTTTTGCTTTTCTAGGGACCCTGCAAATTCTTAGGCTCTCATTATAGCACTTTAGGGCAGCAACTCGATCACCTTTTACAGTGACAACCTCATTGTTCTTGTTAAGAAATTTCATGACTAAGTCAGTAGTGGACACCACCGTGCCAAGTGCATTTAAAGCATGGTGGCCCAAAATGATGTTGTAGGCTGAAGGACAGTTCACCACCATAAACCTTACCTTGATTGTCCTGAAGAGTTAGAGGACCTTAAGGTTAAGTGGGTTTCATAATATCCTGCTGAAGTGATCTTTTCACCAGTGAATCTTATAAGTTCTCCATCGTAGGGAGTCAAATCTATACGTGGAAGATCTAGCTTCTGATAGAGGTCCATGAACATGATGTATGTCGAATTCCTTTGATCCACAAAGATACGCCGAACCTCGACATTGGAGATTATTCCCGAGATAACTAATGGATCATCGTGATCCAGGATAATCCTGTTGTAGTCCTCATCTAAAAAGTTGATGGAGGGCATCTTCCTTTCTTTAGCTCGTGATCTAAACTCGGGAGTGGGAGACACTGAATACCGTCATCCTAAGGGCTTTCTTACGAGCGCCATTAGACGAGCCACCACTAATAAATCCACTAGCAATTGCGTTGATGGTTCTTTTTGGCTTGGAGCAGCGGTCCTCATTATCATTAGGTGGAGCATCCCTTTTCCTATCTTGTTGATCATTTGTATCACGGTGTGGTGGACTCTGAGATCTTCTCCTAGAGCTCTAAGTTTTCTTATATTGCATGGAAACAAGCTTCGTCAAGGGCTACACCTTTCCTCCCTCTGCTTTCCATAGCATTCATTATTTTGGACTCTGACTATATATTTTTCTAGTCGTCCTGCCCTGATTAAGAACTCTATTATGTCGCAGAGTTGATAGCAATCCTCGATTTTGTGGCCATAGCTTTTATGACATGAGCAGTGTTTGGAGTGGTCTTTCTACTTGTGCTTCTTTATAGGGCATGACCTCATGATTTCCTGAAACTCGGTTTGCAACATTTCCCTCAAGATTGTTTCTCGATTGGTGTTCAGATAAGTATATTTAGAGTACTTACCTCGAGTGGACTACCCTTGGAACACCGAGACCATGAGGAATTGTGGTTAGATTTCTAATGAGAGGACTCACCTTTGTCTCATCTCCTCTGGCCTTCTGTTGCTTCCTCAAGGCTCATATATTTCTAAGACTGTTTCTTAAATTCCTGTAAGTTCTCCAGCTTCTTCTTTGCCAGGGATGCAAAGAACTCAGATCCAACTCGAAGACCACTTTTGGCATAATGGAGGGCTATTCTATCATCGAAGTTTTCTATGTTAGTGTATGCAACCATGAATCTTCTACGTAGTCACGGAGGGGTTCATCATGCCCTTAGCAAATTTTTGAAAGATATTCAATGGACCTGGGTTGTTTCTTGCTAGTAGTACACTAAAGCAAGAAACATTGTTTGAGTCTGACCAATTAGCGACAGACCTTCGTGGCAAGGTCATAAACCACTTCAAGGCTCTGATGTGTGGATAAAATACACATATCTTGTGCTTGATTTGAGGTGGATTTAAGTATGCTTTGATTGATTTATGTTAGAATTTATGTCACTTTTAATCTAATTATCTATGGTATCTCATGATTAGTCTTTATTTGTGTTTTTATGTTCAAAAGAGGTGTTTTGACGTGGTTTTATGAAGCTCTAGATAGATTCATTGCAATGGAGTTGGACTCGGAATTTATATGGCCAAGATTCATAGAGTTTTTGACCTTTGCGCAATAAAATAAGCATAACTTGAGCTAAGGAAGTCAAAATGAGGTGATTTCGATGACATTGGAAAGCTAAGGTAAAAATATTTAATATCATGAATACCATTTTTCCAAACGGTGACGTTTTGATAGGGTTTCTAACATTTGAAGTTAGATACGGTCATGTCTAACTTAGGAAACATTTCTGTCATGCTCACACGACCCTATCTAACTTGAATGAAGCTTCTAACTTGGAGACATGGTCGTGTGTCTTGGTCACAAAGTCGTGTCTCCCTTCTACGTTGACATTATGCTATTTTTTAAGCTCACACGGTCGTGTTGAGCTTAGACACGGCCGTGTGAGGTCTCCTAAGCGTAAAAATGGCAGTTTTCCACCCCAAACATTATAAATAGAAGCACATCCCTAAACTTGAAGCAGACTTTTATGACTGCAAACTTTGAGAGGCAGATCAGAAGAGAGAATTACGATGAATCCTTGGAGGACGGCTTCAAATAGAGGAGTCAATTCCTGAAGGCTTGAAGATCATAATCACCGTAAAAGGGGTTTTGATTTCTCTTTCCTTCTAGTTTTTTCCTTTCCTTGGGTTTTCTTTCCATGGGTTTGTATTTCGATATGGGTTTGTTTGTATTGAACATTAGTACCTAAACCCATAGTTAGGGTTATGGGGGATCTTGTTTTCCTAATTATTTGGGTTTAATTTCTAATTTGATTAAGGTAATTTCTTTTAGGGTTTGTCATATTGCTTGCATTCTTGTCATAACTTGATCACTTTTGAGATATGTTAATTCATTGTTTGACCGGTAACCATCCGCATTCTATAAATGGATCTATATGATAAGCCTAGGATCAGATTGGTGAATGACCAAACATCAATTTATCCTACTAATAGAATTGATAGGTATGTTAGTTCATCTCTTGAATTGAAGCTTAATGCATTCCTAATTAATTCAACTAAATGACCAAATAGGTGATTAAATTTAGGAATAGAATATTATTTCATCATGACCATTGGGATTCAATAGCAGGTAAGAGAATATTGGCAAAATAATTACCTTACATCATAAATGAAAGAAAATTTGAATAATTGGATTCAAGTGAACCTTGTGCTCTAGTTTCTCTCTCATTAATTATCTATTCTTTGCTTGATTGTCCATCTTTCTTTTTTATTTATTTTCTATTTTTAATTTGAATTTCTCTTCACTTCTGATTGCCTAAATAACAAAGGCTTTTACGAATTTGGTAATTACCACTTATTCCTCGTGGGATCGATAACTAAGACTCAAGCCTATATTACTTGGCGATATAGTGCACTTACTCTTAGTGTATTTTATACGTATCAAGCTTTTGGTGCCATTGTTAGAGAATAAGTTTGGTAATATTAGAAGTGAAAAGCTCTAGTTAATTTAGACTCACTTTTTTTATTTTATTTCTTGCTTTATTTTTATTTGTTATTTTTTAATTAATTTATCATTTTGTCTTTCTGCTCATATTTCTTGTTTATACTTACTCAATCTCAATTTCCTAATTTGACATTTGATCCAAAGATTGAGAAAACAACTTGCAGGTTAAGGAAGCAATCTAACACTGAAGTTGTGGCTGAAGAAGAAATAAGGAAGATGGAGAGGCAAACAATTGAGGGGAATCATGAAGAACGAGCTACCCTAGCAGAGTGAGCTATGCTTGAGTATTCCATGCCAATGGTTGGAGAATATGAAGGGAGCATTACAAGACCAATCATGGCGGCTAACAACTTTGAGATCAAACCAACATTGATCTCCATGATTCATAATTTCTGTCTAGTTTGGTAGATTGCCTTTGGATGATCCAAATCAGCATTTGGCCAGGTTATTATAATTGTGTGATACTATAAAGTACAATGGGATGATAGATGATGCAATCCAATTATGACTCTTTCCGTTCTCTCTTAGGGACAGAGCAAGTCAATAGTTAACATCACTACCAAGGGGTTCCATTACTATATGGGATCAGTTGACACAACAATTTCTAGCTAAATATTTTCCTCTCTCTAAATCTGCTAAGTTAAGGAATGACATTTTTTCTTTTATGCAGTTTGATATGGACACTCTCTATGAAGCTTGGAAGCGCTTTCAAGAGTTATTGAGAAGATGTCCACATCATGGATTTCCTATATGGCAACAGGTACAAACCTTTTACAATGGTTTATCACGTACCAACCGTTCACTCATTGATGTTGCTACTGGAGGTACAATTTTGAAGAAAACACCTACTGAAAGCCAAGCACTGATTGAAGAAATAGTGCTAAACAATTATCAATGGCAGAGTGAGCGCCAGGTTCCTAAGAAACAAGCAGGTGTACTTGCTGTTGATTCCTCTACTGCTATTCTGAGTCAATTGGAAGCATTGACAAAGAAGGTGGATAATTTGATGATAACAAATAATGCAGGCCCACTAATCATTTATGAAACATGTGGAGGACAGGGTCATAGAAGTTCAAACTGTTAAGTTGGTAGTCCTTTTGCCCCTAAACCTAAAGTAGCAAATTTTATTAGTAATTCCAACAATCCGCATTCTAATACATATAATTCTGGTTGGAGGGACCACCCTAATTTCAAATGAGGAAATCAATAGGGTAATCAGCAGTGTTAACAGAAAGCTGCACAACCACTGGCAGGTTTCCAAGCATCTGAAGAGAAGCAAAGTTTTGAAAACTTTGTAATGAAGTACATGCAAAATTCAGAGGCTAGAATGAAGATCATGGACTCAGGTTAGCCAGTTAGCTACATTGATGACAACAAGGGCACCAGGGACATTGCCTAGTACTACTGAGACTAATCCAAAAGAACAGGTCAATGTAATTATCCTAAAAAGTGGTAAGATTTTGGAAGAACAAATGAATAAAGCACCTAGCTTATTAGGAATTGAGAACAAGAAAAATGATGTTCTTACTGATGATGTCTTAATTCAAGATGACAATAAAGAAAAAGAGGTTAAGAAAGAACAGCCAAAGTGGCGCAAAGCCAAGAAGGATCGTGAGTAGATCATAGTATATGAACCATCACTATATGCAAGATCTTATTCCCTCAGAGGCTCAAGAACAATTAGCTAGATAAGGAATTTGCAAAATTCTTAGAAAATTTCAAGAAATTTCAAATTAACATTCTGTTTATTGAAGCCATCTTTCAAATGCCCAAGTAGGCAAAATTCTTGAAGGAAATACTTATAAAGAAACACAAACTTGAGGAATTTGAGAAGATTTGTCTAAATAAGGAGTGCTCTGACATTCTTTTTAAAGAAGCCACCACCAAAATTAAAAGATCTAGGGAGTTTCACTATTTATTGCTTTATTGGTAACTCTTATTTTGAGAAGACATTATGTGATTGGGTGCTAGTATAAATTTGATGTCTTTATCTATTTTTAAGAAATTGAGAATGCAGGAACCAAAGCCCACTAACATTTCATTACAATTGGTTGATAGATCCATCACTTACCCTCACGGTGTAGTGGAAGATGTTTTCGTGAAGGTGGACAAATTCATTTTTCCAGTTGATTTTGTGGTGCTGGTTGTAGAAGAGGATGCTGATATTTCTCTCATTCTTGGAAGACCATTTTTGGTAACTTTAGGAGCCATGATTGATGTATCTCAGGGTGAGCTTATCTTAAGAATGGATGAAGATTTTGTGACCATTAATGTCTTTAGGGAGGCTAAATCTTTCCCAATGTCAAATCTTCATGCCCCTATCAATATCCTTTAAGCTAAGAAGCAGGAAGCCTTAGTTATTAAAGACCCCCCGCCATCGTACAATGTTAATGTCGACCATCCTAAAACCTAAGTTGTTGAACTAGAGAAAGGTCCTCCTATGATCAATGCTACATTGCAAATTAGTCCTTCATATGTTAATCAATTGAAAGCACCATGGCCAAGTGAATTCTCTTACGCCAAGGCACTTCCAGAACAACCAAGTCCTTATTAAGCTCAAAATGTTATTGGAAGCATTCCTAAGGTCATTGACAAAGGAAGGAGCCACTGCTTTGAAAAGAAGAAGACGTTATCCTATTTCTCTTGCTTTAAGCCACCTTGATTTATCTGAAAAAGGCAAAGTCGAGCTAATGATATTAAACAAGCACTTCATAGGAGGCAACCTGTGTTACTTCTTTTATTTCTTATTTTAATTACTTTTGTTATTTTTATTGTTATTTTCTAGATGCTACTCATTTGTTTTGGTACAACTATTGTGATTTTTCAGATTTTGTTGCGGCGTTGACTCTTGTGTTTCTCCTCTGCCTAACATTGTATCACTGTTCATCAGGTTGTGTTGCTCTTTTCTTTAACCCCTTTATTTCTTTTTCTTCCACATTGAGGACAATGTTCATCTTAAGTGTGGGGAGTACTTTAAAAAAAATTAATGATCATTTGAGTTTTGTTGGTAATCCAGCAACAAGAATTGTGTGTTGATTTCTTGATTAATACTAAACCAATAAAGATATGTTTTATAGGAGAATCCATTGATCATGAGCTGATGTTTTGTGAAGCAATCTTGTTCAATTAAGTATTGAAATTTAGCATCTTATTTAGAAATTAGTCATGTCTTCTTGCTTTTGTTCTCTTTATTAACTTTAGCCAGAAAGTGAGTTTTGAGCTTTAATGATTGGATTCATAAACAAAATCCTATTTTTTCTTCTAGAGTGAGTTTCTCTTGATTGACGTGCACTAAAACTTTCTTTGATATCTTGTTGAGGCTTTAATGATTCACATACATACTTGAATATGATTAAGGCAATTAGGATTTATTCTTTCTTGACTTTCAGAGTTGCATTGATAAAATAATCCCTTAGTTACCCCATTTGAGCCTGAAATTGATTTCTTTGAATATCCAATTGAATAATTAGGTTGAATTATTTAGAGCATCTAATGTGTTAATTGAAAGGTTTTGAAAGGTTACTTTTTTCTTCAAGGGAAAAAAAGAAAAGAAAAGAATAAAGAAGAATAAAGAAAATGATTGTTAGTGAAGAATAAGAAGAATATTAGGTTGAAAGTGAGAATTTGTTATATCCTTGTGTAGTATGCTCTATTTATCCTTATTTATCTTTTTCTTATCTTTCATTATACCCTTGGCCTCATTACAACCAAAGAAAGCCTTTTTGATTTTTGTTATGTATGTGAACTTAGAAGTGGAGATGAGATTGATAACCAAGCCTATAGTATTGTAATTTTCAAGAGAAATTTAAGTGATCTCTTTGTCCTTAAACACTTGAGCGATGGAAAGATGAGTGACCTCAATTAGTTGGTAAAGAGAAAAGTTACAAGCTAGACTCAAGCCTCTAATTGTTTTAAGTGTTAAATGATCTTGCTTGATTGGATTTGATTGCTAAACTTGAAATTTTAAATTGTGGAATTTTCCTTGATCCATGTTTTTTAATGTTGAGTTTAATCTTTTTTTTATTCTTATTCTTTGCTTGAGGACAAGAAAAGCTCAAGTATAGGGGGATTTGATGTGCGGATAAAATACACACATCTTGTTAAGTGTGCTTTGATTGATTTATGTTACAATTTATGTCACTTTTAATCTAATTATCCTTGGTATCTCATGATTGGTCTTTCTTTATGTTTTTAGGTCCAAAATATGTGTTTTGACATGGTTCGATGAAGCTCTGAATAGATTCATTGCAATGGAGTTGAACTTGGAATTTATATGGCAAAGATTTGTAGAGTTTTTGACCTTTGCGCAATAAAATGAGCATAACTTAAGTTACGGAGGTTGAAATGAGGTGATTCTAATGGCACTGGAAAGCTAAGACAAAAACCTTCAACTTTCATGCAGACTAATTTTCCAAACGATAACGTTTTGATAAGTTTTTTAATGTTTGAAGTTAGATACAGTCGTGTCTAACTTGGGAAACATTTATGCCATGCTCACATAGCCCTGTCTACTTGAATGAAGCTTCTGATTTGGAGACACGGTCGTGTCTCTTGGTCACATGGTCGTGTCTCCCTTCTACGTTGATGTTACGTTATTTTTTAAGCTCACACGGCCGTGTCGAGCTTAGACACAGCCGTGTGAGGTCTCTTGAGCATAAAAACGATAGTTTTTCACCCCAAACATTATAAATAGAAGTACATCCCTAAACCTGAAGCAGACTTTTGTGATGGTAAACTTTGAGAGGCAAATCAGAAGAGAGAATTGCCACGAATCCTTGGAGGATGGCTTCAAAGGGAGGATTCAATTCTTGAGGGCTTGAAGATCATAATCACCGTAAAAGGGGTTTTGATTTCTCTTTCCTTCTCGTTTTTCCCTTTCTTTGGGTTTTCTTTCCATGGGTTTGTATTTTGATGTGGGTTGGTTTGTATTGAACACGAGTAGCTAAACCCATAGCTAAGGCTATGGGGGATCTTGTTTTCCTAATTATTTGGGTTTAATTTCTAATTTGATTAAGGTAATATCTTTTAGGGTTTGTCATATTACTTGCATTCTTGTCATAACTTGACCACTTTTGGCATGTGTTAATTCATTATTTAACTGGTGACCATTCGCATTCAATGAGTGGCTCTATATGATAAGCCTAGGATTAGATTGGTGAATGACCAAACATCAATTAACCTACCAATGGAATTGATAGGTATATTAGTTCATTTCTTGAATTGAATCTTAATGCATTCCTAATTAATTCAACTAAATGACCAAACAAGTGATTTAATTTAGGAATAGAATATTGTTTCATCCATGACCATTGGGATTCAATAGCAGGTGAGAAAATATTGGCAAAAGAATTACCTTACATCATAAATGAAAGAAAATCTGAATAATTGGATTCAAGTGAACCTTACGCCCTAGTTTCTCTCTCATTGATTATCTATTCTTTGCTTGATTGTCCATCTTTCTTCTTTATTTATTTTCTGTTTTTAATTTGAATTTCTCTTCACTTCTGATTGTCAAAATAACAAAAGGTTTTACAAATCTAGTAATTACCACTTATTCCTCGTGGGATCGATTACTGGGACTCAAGTCCTATATTACTTGGCGATAGAGTGCAGTTACTCTTAGTGTATCCTGAGGTCTCCTTTCTTCAGGGAAAGGGGAAAGCATAGCATAGCAACGTTCGTGGGTCCTCCGTGGAAGCACATAGACTGTTCATAAGCATCTACGTGTTCTTGGGGGTCCGTGGTCCCATCGTATAGCTGCACATTCGCTGGGAATTAGAAGTTTCTTGGGACTCGATACTCTAAAAGTTGAGCAGTAAAAGGTTGTTCCTAAATGCCACGATCCAGGTTGTTATTGACAACATTGGACTTTGTGGCATTGGGACATAATTTCCTCTATTATTGCCCACATTCCATCTTCTGGCATAACGTTGTAGTCCAGGCTAATCTTCATGAACAGCCCGCACCGCATATTCTCCTGTCTGCGGTATTGTTCATCTAGCATCATCATATGTTGTTGCAACATATCCAGGAACTGGTTTTTGGATACATGGGATTGATTCGTGCGTTCTGGGTGAGACATACATTCATCAGCTTCATTGTTCGTGGTTCCCAAGCGCTAGTGCACTACTATTCTGTGTCCTTGAACATTAGGGTTGGCTCTTTGCATAGAGATTCGAAGTCTATCTCTCACAAAAATCATGCATGATGGGTGGGGGCTTTCGTCAGAAAGTGAGGTTTCATGCCCATCGCATAGAGGTTCTACATTGAGTGCCTGGTTTCTCACAATGGAGGCCACCACAATAGTTGGTGGGACAAGATGGGGAGGGCGCTGTGTCGCTGGTCCTTGCCTCTAGTTTACAGAGGTTTGCGCAACGTCTCTTCTCGAGTTTTGTCTCATGTTTACCATGGTTGAGTGGGAATAGAAGTTTATCATTTCCCATAGATGGGGCCAATGTTCTAAAGTGAATTCAGAGGGGAACCTGAGATAGGAACGTCATGGTGGTTTCCTCCTTACGTAGCAGCAGTAGAGCATGTTGAGACAGGAGAGTTGGTACCTACAAAGGGACTCTAACGTTCAAGTCAGGTTGTGCATAAGTAGGATTATACAATGAGTGTTAATTTACTGATACTTGTTTAAGGTTACTTAGCTTGGTATTTATAAAGGTTGGATATATATGTTCTCATAATAGAGAAATACATTCCTGTAATAGTAGCAGGATGAGATATGTTCCTTATTTACTTGCAGGGGATCCCTATATTATCATAATACTAATATGGTAGTTATAGTGCTATTATTTCATAAGATCATGATTGGCAATAACAGATATCGTAAAGATTTATCCATTGCGTAGATCTCGTAGTAAAGCTGTTACCATCCAGTGTCAGGGTCCGACATATATTATCGGGGTCTCATAATAAGCAAACTTCTACTATGGGCATTGATGTCAGATTATAGCATATTGCATGTCGGGTCGACCTATGGGTCATGAGCCCAGATCACGGTCCAAAACAGGTATTTTTATCGATTTGGAATTTGCTTGGGAAGCTAGTTGTAGAAAGCTCATTGTTGTGAGCGATTCTGCAATAGTTATTTAAGTGATTAGTAAGCCTTTCTCGAGCAATAAACATCCATATAAGATGCTTCAAAGAATTATTTATCGAAAGACTATGTAGTGGGAAATATCTTTTGTTCATACCTATATAGAAGGAGTTTCTTGGGCAAATTGGTTAGCAAATAAGAGTATGACTCAAGCTTTTGGCATTCATGAAATTTTTTATCCTGCTAGAGATATTCAAAGATTAGCTTATGCATAGTTTAGTAGGGCTTCCTAACCCCATGTGATTTCCAAGTAGTAGTTTTGCCTTTCTATTGGGCTTTTGCCCACATCTTATACTAAAAAAAAAAAACTAGAGAATGCTGACGTGGTGTTTCCAACCCCACAAAAGGTGGGGGATTTGGAATTCAATTCCTCCCTCCAACCCCTGTCCAAATATCCCTAGTTTAAATTATCAAGCCAATTTCCTTACTAACTACGCCTAAGAAAAAAATAGAGAATTGACTTACCTATAAATGAAAAAACTACAAAAGGCTATTCAATTACAAGTGACTATAATACTTATAAAGAAAACTCTAATAGTCTCTAAGAATCATTAATGTTATGGTAAAGCTCAAACAATTTATAAAAATATTTGATAGTCAAGGCATAGACTATTGCTCAATTACACTAACTCTACATAAAGTTGCACAACCTACAAGTAATAAAAAAAATAACTTTAAAAATAACTCATACACAAAAGAAAAAAAAAACCTAACCTATTTTCTTTATTTGAGTTAAGAGTCTCATAAAATGGAAAATCAATAACCCTATTTGTAATTTGGCTCCAAATTGTGAGCTTTTCAAAGCTTATGGAATTTAATTCCACACACCATGAAAACTGGTTCACAAAATCCAACCTTACAGTGGACTTTAGCATTCAGCATGATAACAAGTAGCATGACCTTTTCTCAATGCTTGCTAGAAGCATTGGATTTGACAAAACAAGCAGTGTTTTGAAGTTATATCAAACTAGGGAATAAAGCAACTATGGTAAAAGAGATGGCCGACAAGATTTCAAAGACGATTAATGGGCAAACAGGTGTAATATGTAACAATTACCCATCTAAAGTGAACTATGTGGTCTGAACTTTTCATCCACCTAAGTGCTTTAAATCGAGTATGGATGAGGTTGTGAAAGGAGATTCAAGAGAGGTGGGTTGTCGAGGAATCTTCAGAAAAGACGATGGTTCTTGGCTAAATGGCCACATATATTGTACAAACTTTTTATATAGAAACGTGGGGTATTATGATAGGTTTTGAATTTGCTAAGGAAGTTGGTTATAGAAAGCACATTGTAGAGAATGATTCTGCAGCGGTGACTCAACCCATTAATAAACATTTCTCGAGCATTAAACATCCATATAAGATGCTTCAAAGAATTATTTGTCGAAAGACTATGCAGTCGGAAATTTCTTTTGTTCATACCTATATAGAAGGAATTTGTTGCACTGATTGTTTAGCGAACAAGAGTAACTCAAGCTGTTGGCATTCAACAAATTTTTTATCTTCATAGAGAAATTCAAAGATAAGCTCATACTTATTTTAGTGGGGGATTCCAAACACCGTACTATTTTTTAGTAGTAGTCTTGACTTTTTATTACGCTTTTGCCCCCGTTATGTAGTAAAAAATAAAAAAATAATAATAAAAACAAGAGAATGCTCAAGTGGTGTTCTCCACCCTACCATAGGTGGGGGTCTTGGGATTCAATTCCCATCCAGCCTCCCATGCCCAAATATCCCAAGTTCCAACTATCAAGATAACTTTTTTACTAACTATGCCAAAAAACAAAAAATAGAGAACGAACTTACCTATTTATGACAAAACTACAAGAGGCTCTTCCAATATGGGTAACTAATGGACTTATAAAAAAAGCCCTAATTATCTTTAAGAGTCATTAATGCTATAGTAAAATTCAAACAATTTATAAAAACAATTGTTAGTCAAGGCATAAACTATTGCTCAATTACACTAATTCAACAAAAAATTGCACAGCCTACTAGGAATAAATTATTAAAATAACTTTTACACACAAAAGAAAATCCAAATAGAGAATGCACACGTGGTGCTTCCTATAACATCCTCTCTAACCTATTAGTATTAGTTTATGGTTAAAGATTTATATTAATATTAGTATTAGTTAGTCAAGCATTCTCGACTAACATAGAGGACTATAATGTCTAAAGAGGTATAATTTTTCCCAAAGTCAAACAAACTTATCCCCTAAATCTTTCATTCCATCATCTTTGACCTTACGGCATAAATATCCCACTTTTTTCTTATTTTATACGACTGTTAGCAATAGAAGAAGAGATTAAAAATAAAGAAAGAGCAATAGGAAGAAAAAGAAAGCAGAACGTGAGAAAGAAAGAAGAGGAAGTAAGAATCAAAGGAAGAATTAGAAAAGAGAATCGAACACCATAATAGGAAGCTGAGGTAAGGGGTTGTTGTGTTTATTACTATGCTATAACATTCTTTGCTTGTCGAGAAGCTGTCAAGGAAAAAACAACATGGAGTTTTCATGATACTCAAAGAAAAATCATGATTGTGTGTGTGTGTGGGTGTGTGGGTGTGTGTGTGTGTGTGTGTGTATATATATATATATATATATATTTGATGAAGATTTGATTTTGCTTTTTGATTTGTTCGATTGATGATATTTGAGTATACATGTGTTTGAACATGTATAATCATGAATACATCCACAAGAACTTGATGATTTTCCAAATTTTTACATGATATATGGATATAAAAGTGATGTTCTGATGCACCAGAAGACATTTTTCAGTGTTCTGTTCGAATAGGCCAAGAGGCTACTCGAATAGAACATTATAGAATGTTTTAGTTTTTGTATCAGCTATTCGAACTGCATGATTTTGATGTTAAACTGAGTATATTAAGTAAGCAATTCAAATGGTATGATTTTCGAGGCTGATCGAATAGACTAGGTGAGCTATTTGATCGGCATAATGCAAAAGGGCATTGTTAGAGCTAATTGAGTAGACTAAGTGTGCTATTCAATTGGCAAGATTTGATGTTAATCAAAAGATTATGATAGTTATTTGAACATATATTTATGATAATCGAATACACTAAGAGCTATTCGAGAAGGCAATTCATGAATGGTAGGTTTTTGGAGGCCTCTCGAATAGACTATGAGAGCTATATGAAGAGCCTATTTTTAAAGTTAAATGAATATTGAGAGCATTCGAAGAGTATGTTTTTCAATTACTGTAACACCCCAAAATTTGTTATTTTACAATAATGTCTGAATTGTACTGTTTGGTATTTTCTGTGAGCTGTAAATTTATTTTGATTATTCTGAGACTATTTTTTATCGTTGTATATGATTTACTCTGAGTAAGGAAAATAATAATTTTCGGGCCGGGGAAAATCTTTACTGATTTATTCGGAGCCGGGGGATCTCACTAAACTCGAATCCGAGAGATACGTTACCCGATCTTTTAATTTTTAGAATTTATCTGTGAAATAAAAATATTTTATATTTTATTATCTGTTGGATAATATCTGCTATTTTGGAAATAGTAGCTTCTGCTCAATGAGTAATAGACCTGGTATCTTTTATCCGTCGAAAATAGATTGTGATCATTTCTAAATGAACCAATAAGAAATGGTCAACAGTAATGGCTTGACTTTTTCTTAACCAATAGGAAGTAGTCAACAAAAGTGATTGGACTAGTTACTAAGTAACTAGATAAACTAACTAAGTTACCCTAATAGCCTAAGTAGCAACTAAATGGAACTAACTTAGTTACTAGTACTTAGAAGCCATAGTTACTAGGAAAATATCTAGGGTTTTCTAGAAACATGACAAATGCATGATCTAATTAAGTAACTAGATAGTTAGTTATGTAACTAAATAACCTAACTAAGTTAGCTTAAGTGAACTAACTACCTAAACTAAGCGTAACTAGAATCTAATTGAAAATCAAACTTAGTTAGCTCCCCCTTTGAGCCACACGGCCACTTGGTGTACTAGGAGGTTCTTGAATGATCTATTATGACCAATTGATGACCATTTGATTACATAGGTTATGTGAATCCATGTGATCAAATCCAAACATGCTAAACAAGTCTTAACATTCCTACTCACTCAACCACACGGCCAATCACTTGGAAATAGCTATTCTATTTCATTTTACTACACTTTGTGACAAGAAAATCTCTTTCATCTTTTCTCTCACTTCAAGAACAACCAAGAACACTCAAAGCTCCATTTCTTTTCTTTTCTTGGAAGCTCACAGCCTCCACCCCTAAACCCTACCTCAAAGCTTCCATAATTTTATCCAATCCTACTTTCTAAACCTCGATACAATCCTAAACACTTTTCATCTTAAGAGTTTTGTATAAATCATCTTCTAAGTGCTTCAAAAATTAAGCTTTGATTCTCTACTCCTAAGGTAACTTCTTGATTTCTTGATCCTAAGTTGGATTCTTGAATTTCTAAACCATGATTGATCCATCGTTTCTTATTTTTAAGCTTAGTTTATGACTTTAAGATTTGTTTAAGATTGTTAGGGTTTTCTTTGGTGCTTCACGAAATCAAGAGGAGGAGGAACTTGGAGAGTTTTTGTCTTCCTAGAGGTAAGAGGGAGATTAACCTCATCAACCATGTGTTGGTGGTGAGGAAATGGAATTATTTGTGATGAAAAATCCATAAGGATTTATTCACTTGATTGTTTAAGCTTTTTTTATTTGTGATTGGTATGTTTATAGCTTTAAAAGTATGCTTGAATATGTGATTTAGAAAGCATGTTGATTCTTGTGTAAAGTAAGATGTGATTCACACGATGGGAAATTGTATAATGGTTCCAAAGAACCTAGAGGCTCACGGCCTCAACACCACTAAGGGAACCAAGTGTTCTAAATTATTTTCCTAATTAAGAATTAAGTGATTTTGTGACAAGAAATTAAATTAAGTGTTTTTGCAAGGAATAAAGTAATAGAAAATAATTAAATATGATTTATGGATAATAGTATAAAATTTGGCCAACAAACTCATTTTTAATATCCTAGATCCAAAATTATTTTATTAAGTGTAGGATTAAGTATTTGAATGATAGGGAATTAATTTGATAGGTTTTTAGGCCTAAAAAGAAAATAAACTAATTTTTAATTAAATTAGTGTGATTAGGTTATTAATTGAAATAAAAGTTAAAACTTGAAATTTACTAACGTATAGCTCACCCTTTGGGTTTTGAAGCGCGTTAGGAAATTTTGAACTGTAATATCACAACTTAATTAAAGAAATGTTATTTTGTGGAAAATACTATTTTTAGTGAGAAAATATTGGAATTATTATTTATAAATGAAATTATTAAAGAAATATTGGAATTAAAGTCAGATTTTGAAAATAAATGAGAAAAGAGTTAATTTGAGCTTAGAATATGTTAGAAATATTTTACGCCATTTAAAAATAGTAATTTTTGGCTACGCGAATAAGAAAATGTAATAAAATATTTATGCGGTTGAGAAAATGTTAGAAAATCTTTACGCGATTTGAAAACATAAGAAAAATGTTATGCGATTGTAAAAATGCGATAATATCGCTATGCGATTGAAAGTAACAGTATTTGTTGTTGGGCTGTTGTGGTGGGCCCAGTTATGTTGAATAATGATACCGCCAAGAGGAGGGTATGTGAAATATTTTAATAATAATGATTGTGTGCGTGTTTGGATCATACATCATGCATTGAAAAGCATGTCAACTTATTTGGTTAAGGCTGCATGCCTAGGAGATGAATCACACCTATGTGCAGGTGTGAGTAGACAAGTGTAGGTTACATGTTGACCTTGGGGGCGTCGGGGTGCGGGTACCTCGCAATGGAGATTTGGTAGCTCTTCTGTCTGTGAGGCAGATCGATGCAAACACACCCACCCACGATCCGGACCGAGACACTGTCCTATATCACAATCTGGTGTAGAATGTCTTGTATAATGCCTTGATGTACACGTTGATAAATTGATAGCACTTTTGGCTACGAAAGTCGAGTTATAGATATGTCTTCTGGATCATTCTCTCTGAAAATATGTTTAGCTCCATGGAGTAGGAATTGGTCGTTGTGCATATGCATAGTTGGTCAGCATATTGATATGATAATTATACTTATCTGATTTATTTTATTTGATATGTGATAATATGATTTACTGTCTTGATGTTATATTCTGTTTATTTGCTGTTGTTTTCTCTACTACCATACTGGTATTGATGTTGGGGATCTCACCTCTTTGTTGTATTATATTTGTTTTACTATGTATGTCTGATGAAGATCGGGAAGACGGAGGAGCTGATAACTCTTTTTACTATCAGTGATATTACTCTTTGTTTGTTGAGATGGCGGCAAGGCGCCAAGTCTTCGGTTTTGTCCAAGTAAATTTCCATGGTGAGATTGATGCTTAGAGGGTTAATTTTAATAATGAACGCTTTGTATATACTGGGGACTTGACTCTGAGTCTGAGTGGAACCCACGATGGGATTCCTGTTTTGACGCAACATGCATCTGTGCGCCTAGTTTTGCACTCCTGGGCAAAACATAAAAGACAAAAACTAGGGTACAAAGAAAAATGACACAGACTCAAAAACTAAAAACTCTTAAAGATTCAATTTCCAATAATAATAATGAAGAGCAACCAAACATTCAAGGGATCAAAACATTCATGAGATAACATTTCTTCACATCTCAAAGCAACAAACAAGGAAACTTCAGTTGAAAAGAATGAATCAAGAATGATAGATCCTCACAGAATTCACTCTCAATCTCTCAAGTGTTTAAAAAGGTAAATATTTCACTCTAATCAACTTATAAATAATTGCACTACCATAAGCTTGCTTGTCTTCTACTTCTCCGCTACTCAAAAATAACATGCACACAAAAATCAAGAGGACTTTATTCAAGGTTATAATGGGGTTAAGGTAAAGGAGGAAGAAATATAGATATGACAAGTTAAATACTAAAGAGAATAGAAGAGCATTATGTTACAGTTAAAGTGAAGAAGATGTTTGAGAACATTCAGTTTAAATTTCCTAAGGGTTTCTTAGTTCCTTCTCTATTTGCTTCCTTCTCATAAAGGATAATGACCAATATTTGACTAATGTTTTGTTAAAGATCAATGCCAATATGGTAGATTGAATTCATTGTTAGGCTTGAACATTCTTCTTCTATTCCTGTTATTTCCAAACATCCATTGGTCAGCTCTTTTTTTTTTTTAGAAATACTTGCACATATACCCCCACACTTATTCAAGAAACTCATCCGACAACAAAGCCAATGCTCTCTTATTTCCTAAGGTCAGATAAGAACATGATTTTTCATTTAAGGCACATAATGAGTTTGAAACAAAGAATGGTCAAATAAGCTCAAAGGGGTTAAGTAAAGGAAAATATGCAAGGTTAGCCATTTGGTCAAAGTAGTTAATTCAAGAAAATTGCCTCAATCATGTTTATGCATCCATGTGAAAAAGTAGTCTAAAAAAGAATCAAAGCAAGTTCTAGAGTAATAATTCTATGAGAAAAAATCACACAAGAAAAAAGAGAATGGTACAAATGTTTAATCCATTCATCAATAGGCACAAAATCTCACAAGGCATATTTCTATCATTCTCAGTCCAAAAAAATTTAACATCCATAACTAAGCATGTGATGTTTAAGAAAGAAGACAATTTACTCAATCATGCAAATTTTCTTGAATTTGAATTGCTATTTTCACACAAATTCGTTAACTATCCCAATCTAGATGCGTCTCAAAAGTAAAATTACCTCCACAGTAAAATTTACTCCTTACTCTGTCATCCTTAATTAGTTTAGATGTTAGTAAACACGATAAATATATTAATAAACGCACTTCTTAATTTTTTTTAAATATATTTTTTACACAATTATTCACACAACTATACATAATTATTCACATAACTATTGACACAACTATCCTTCCTTCAACCAGATCACAACATTATCCTTAATGTTAAAACATAAAAAGGTAAAGGATAGAAGAAAATACCTATTGTTGTAATTATTGAAAAGAGAAAGCTCACACAAATTTAAACAGAAACAAAGTATGATAAATAAAACCAAAGCTTATAATTATTTAAATAATTGGAGTGTCTGATCTGACTTGCTTTTCATACTGCTTCCCTCACTGCTTCCTTCTGACCAATCTATTTGAGCTGTTACTGGATCAGGTTCATAAACAAAAGCTTCTAATTTATCAATCAACTCATCAATAGTGGAAGCAAAGATAAGGAGTCGTCTTGCCAATGATGTGATAAAGTTTTGTTCCACAGCATGGTCAACAAAAGATAACAAATTATCAAAGAAATTATTAACATTCAATAAACCTATGGGTTTACGGTGGATGTTCAGTTAGGCCCAAGAGACAATTTGAAATTTTTTTTCCAAAGTACCAAAACTACCTAGTAAGGCAATGAATGCATTAGAGTTTTCAAGCATTTTAGCCATTCGTTCATGCAAAGTTGATACTTGAAGTTCTTGCCCAATTATTTTTTCAGTGATATTCTTTCGAGTTAAAAGTTCAGGAATGATACCTAAAACTTGGGCAACCTCCCCCATATATTACACAAATGTTCATTGCAGTAAGTGTTCGACCAAGAGTGTTTGCGACTTGTACAAACTCTAAACTCTTCCCATTAGTTGTCCCATAAAATACATAGATACTGGTAAGTTTATCAACAGAAGAATAAGAAGCTCCCTCCATTTTGACACTCACACTTTCTTTGAATGATTTTGAGTTTAAGGAAATAAATAAAATGAAGTGTTTAAATAGGAAAGAGAATAGAAAAAAGTAATAATAGCACCTATATGGGTAGATTGGCTTGTCAGAAAAGTTTAAAATTGAGAAACACGCATTTTTTACATTTTTTTTAAAGAAGAAGATATAAAAGAAAATATGTACACGTAGTTGTGATTGTGGCTCACATCTTCCTCTGGTTTTACGTTCAGTAACAGCTTAAACGTCTTCTATGAGTTGATGATAAGCTTCCCATCCAATTTTCTTATAAATTGACAAACAGAGTTTTTTTAAGTCATATTCCCAAGACTGTAACACACTTACTTGCCCTTGAAAAGATTCCATAAATTAATAAATTCACTATACACAACTCCACAAAAATGCGTCTCAAGAGTCAATAAGATATCTCTTAATAACTCCTTACTCAGACCATTCTTAATGAAGAATATTTTATCTTTTTTGTTTGCGAAAATCATCCCCAAAGAACAACTTCGCTTGTTACAAGAAAATTGACAATATTAACAAATCAAACCATAAAATTAAAAATTAAAAATTCATTGGGAAAAGGATCATTGATAGGTGTGATTTCAAAAGGTGAGCCTATTGTAAGTATGGATAAATGATCAACAACAAAATTTTTGGCTCATTTTGAATTTTTAAAGTAACAAAATCCATCGTATCAACCTAAATTTGCAAAAACTTGTTGAGAAAATTGACAAGTGCACAAAATTGTCAAATAAAGTTAACAATTAAGAGGAAAAAGAAAAATAAACACAGACACACAAAATAAAGAGGAAAAAAAATGAAATTAAAATATTAGGGATCTGACGTCATTGATTCAATAATCTATCATAGACAATATAATAGCTTTGGGACCTTCTTTCTAATCAATTTCTAGTTATTCAATAGATGGGAAGAATCTAGTAATTAATTAAAACTCAATTTCTTAGTCAAAACCTTAACTCTTAAAGGCATGACTTTTACTCTTTGGATTCCCATGAAAAATATCACAATTCTCCCACACAACCTATAACCTCCATTCCTAGACAATTATAAATCATGACACTTATTATTTATGGTCTAGGTCATATGTAAACCTTCTGATTCTACATATACCTTACTAAATCAATTTATGAGTGACTAATTTATAAAAGCATTAAGAATCATAATAAGCACTCAAATTGAATAGAAAAGAAACTGATTAAAATTTCAATCTTAATACATGTCGATTGAATCAAGTTACGTTTTCACCCTAAAAACACACAAACTAATTACACATGACAAAATAGAAGAAGAAATAGAAAAATAAAAAAATAAAAAATATATACAAAGGTGTGGTATAAATGACAAATAAATATTTACAAAAGTAAGAAATCAACCAAAAATATATATTAATACGTAATAAATAAATATACAAGGTGTGGTAACAAATGTGTGGTATAAACCAACCACCAAATAAAAATTAACAAATATGTGGTATGAACCAGTCACCAAATAAAAATTAACAAAGGTGTGGTAATAAACTAACCACCAAATACAGAAAATAAAATAAATAAAATAAAGTGTAAAAAAGAAATTACAGAATTTAAAGTGCAGAAAGTAAAGTACAAAAAATAAAAGGGAGAGTTTTCCTCCACTAAGTTAGTATGAACAGAAAATAAAAAGGAGAGTTTCCCCACTGTGTTAGTATGTACAGAAATTAAAAGGGAGAGTTTCCCCCACTAATATATACAGAAAATAAAAAGGAGATTTTCTCCCACTGTTAATATGTACAAAAAAATAAAAAGGAGAATTATCTCCATTGTTAATATCTACAAAAATTAAAAGGGAGAGTTCCCCCACCGTTAATATGTACAAGAAAATAAAAAGGAGAATTACCCCCACTGTACAGAAATTAAAAGGGAGAATTACCCCCACTGTTAATTGTACAGAAATTAAAAGGGAGAGTTTTCTCCATTGTTAATATGTTAAAAAAAATAAAACACTTAACTTCTTTATATTTTTTTTTAGCTTTTCGTTTGCTTTTATTTTTTATTTTTTATGTTTCTCTTTCTTCATTATTATGTTCCCTCTCTCTTTTCTTTATTTAATTGCTAGTTTTTTTATTATTATTTTCATTTTTTTTGTGGTCACGGGTGTGACCACCCTCCCCTTCCCTTTTCTTTTTTTTTTTCTACTCACGGAGACAACCTTGTGTAACACCCCAAATTTTAGACTATGTTCTGTAACCGATGTAATTACACTGTTTTGTGTTTTTCGTGCAATATAAAAATAATTTGATTATTCCGATACTATTTTTGATTGTTTTGTGTGATTTGCTCCGGGTCAGGAAAATAATAATTTTTGGGCCGGAGAAATTCTTATTTTAATTAATTGGAGCTAGGGGATCTTACTAAACCCAATTCTGATTGATATATATATTAATCTTATAATTTTTAGGATTTAACTGTGTAATAAAATAATTTTATATTATTATAATATTATTTTATTCAACAAGACTCTTGTCTCAAAAATAGTAGAAAAATTATTTGTGGACCTGAAAAAGTTCGTGGGGCCCACGTTTAGCGTAGCAGTCAACGATTCTGACTGAACAGAATTCTGAACCAATAAGAACAAGTCAAAATAGGTAGCTTGACTTTTTAAACCAATTAGAATGAGTCAACAAAAGAAGCATAGACTTTATTTAGGACCGTTGGATGAAAAGCATAATTTAGATGCTTTTAATCTTAACCGTTGATCCGATCAATGGTGTAAAATGAATCTAGATAAAATCACTAAGCAATATCCACCTTAGATTACATTAAGGGCTAGAAATTAAAGTTAAAATCAAGGGTTGAGATTAAGTCAAACTTAGTGGCTTGGACTTTAGTATGAACCGTTGGATGAAGACTTAGTTAGGAAGCCTTTAACCTTAGCCGTTGATCTAATCAATGGTGAGATTAGAATGCTAGTTTTATGACTAATTGATATCTACCTTAAATCTAATCTATGGCTAGGAATTAAAGATGAAATCAATGGTTAGAATTAAGTCAAAAATAGTAGGCTTGAATTTGGTTAGTAGCTAATTAAGCTTAATTTGACTAATCTAATTACCTAATTAGCAAACTAAGTGAACTAGTTTAGTTCTTAATTAATTATGACCTAAATATTAATTAGATATCTTAATATTGATTAAAGGTTATAATATATGCTAATATATATTAAATTAATTAGTTATATGATTAGTATGTTAATTAAAATTGGTTAGGATATTTAACCTAACTAATTCCCTAATTAATTAGCATGCAATTAGGAGTAAATTGGAAACAATTAAGCTCCTAAATACCTAAAGGGCTGCACGGTTTTGGGCTGCAACAAGGAGGCTTGGATGGCTTGATTCTACAAGGTTCTTGAAGCCTCCAACATGACATAAGCCATGTGCACCAATGTGAACACTCTAGGATATTTTAACATGCAAATTCAATCACTCAACCTCACTAAAGTTCACTCACGGCAGCAGCATGTATTTTTACATTTCACTTTCATTTATTACACTTATCATAAATCAATCTATCCATTTTCTCTCCAAAAACTACCAAGAACCAAGCACACTTTTCTTTTCTTTCTTTCTCTCCATATTCGGCCAAGCTCACTACCTACACTACCAAATCTCTATAATTTTATCTCATCATATTTCCTAAACCCAAATCCTATTCTAAACACTTTTCATTCACAAAGTTTTTCCAAAATCCTACTCTAGCTTGTCCAAAATCCAACCTTTTGCTTACTTACTTAAGGGTAAGTCTTGATTCTATGGTTCAAAATTGGATTTTTAATTTTTATAACCATGATTGTTCCATGGTTTTTCAATATTAAACCTTGTTTGTGTTTTTACTAATTGTTTAAGAATTTTAGGGATTTGTTTGGTGGATTGCACGAATTTGAAGGAAAGGAGGAAAACTAACAGATTAAATTGTCTTCAAGAGGTAAGAGGGAGATTTAACCTCACCAACCAAGTTTTGGTGGTGTGGGGATGGTTTTGTACGGTGGAAAAATCCATAAGGGTTCTTCACCGATTGTTTGATGCTATTTGATTGTGTTTGTGTTGTGTATGATTGTGTTTTTGTGCTTGCATGTGTGATATTATGTCTATTGCTTTGATATATGTTTGTATGTATGAAATTGTGTGCATGAAAATATATGAGTAAAGTAAGATGTGAATAATGTGATGAACCGATTTTATGAGAGCTCCAAAGAGCTTGAGGCTTACGGCCATACTCGGCTAGAAAGGACCAAAGTCCTGAAAATGAGAGATTCAATTGAAAATGAAGGATGTAGATGATAAAGAAATGAATTTGAACAAGTTTGAAGGTTGTGGGAAAATAATCGGATATAATTAAACTGATGAATTAAAATGAGAACTGAGAGATTTAAATGAATTTGGGACAAATTTGAGTATAGCAAAATAAAATGATTTTTGGGAAAATGAATTATTATAAATATGATTTTTAGAGGGGCAATACTGTAAATATGATTTGTGAGGGGCAATATTATACTGTAATTATGATTTTTAGAGGGGCAATATTATAATTTTCATTTTTAAAAAGGGCCATACTGTAATTATGATTTTTAGAGGGTCAATATTGTAATTATGATTTTTAGAGGGGCAAAATAGTAATTTTCATTTTTAATAGGGCCATATTGTAAATAACAATTTTTGAGGGCCTAAAATGTAAATATTATGTTTTGGAAGGACTATTTTGGAAATATGAATTTTATGAGGGACTATTTTAGAAATATGAATTTTATGAGGGACTATTTTGGAAATATGAATTTTATGAGGGAGAATTTCGTAAATATGAATTTTACGAGGGACTATTTCGTAAATGTGAATTTTATGAAGGACTGTTGTGAAAATATTATTTAAATGAGGATTATAAAGCAAATATTATGTTTCGAGGGGTTATTATGCATATATGAAAAATGAAGTTGAATTTTGGTGTTAAATGAGGAAAATAGTATTTTTGATTTAAAACGTGTGAAAAATACTTTACACGATTGAGAAACGATGAAAAATTGATACGTGATTGAGAAAGTGCGAAAAATATGGTTTTGCGATGAAATTACAGTAATGACACTGTTGGGCCAATATGAGGACCTCGAACTTGAGATAAAGAAAATTTAATTGAGAATATGATAGAATGAATTGAACTGAGAATGGTGCATTTGTACATGCATTGAAAAGGTCTGATGGATTAGATAAGGCTATTTGCCTAGGAAGGAGAGAATACACCTCTTGAGTGGGTGCGATATGCGTAGTGTAGGTCTTTCGTTGACCTTGGGGGCATCGGGGTGCGGGTTGCCTATAATGGATAGTTAACAGAGCTTCTGTACCGTAGGTTAGACCGATGCAACACACCGATGATCTGGACCGAGACACTATCCTTAATCAAGATCTGATAAAGACTATCGAGTATGTGCTAGATATGTAAAACTAAGCACGTGGTCTGAGGCACCTTTGTACCGACATGATCTTTATGATCACTCTTTCCGATCTGAGTTGTAGCTCCATGGAGTAAGAAATTGAGTCTAGGTGCATATGCAGAGATACTGAGAGTATTATCGTAATTATTGTTTATGATAATTGAATTATTGAACAATTGAATGTTCATAAGGACATGATCGTAATTATGGCTTATTGTATGAATTATGAGGATAAATGATATTGTTGGCATAAGTGTAATTCTGTATGATGTGTTGATATGAGATATGATATGTGTTAGATAAATGATAATGGTGACATAATTGTAATAATGTATGATGTGTTGGTATGAGAATTTGTATGTGTTTATCTTCATCGCTACCATACTGGTATTGGCGTAGGTGATCTCACCTCTTTGTATGTCTATTCTGTATTGTATTTATAATTTTAAAGACATTGAGCGAGAACTTGAGCAAGAAGCTGAGGAAGAGCAGATTCCTGTTGAGGACGCTGAGTTTTGAAATGATGGAGGAGTCTCGTTTCCTTGTGTATATGAGATTGAGTAGACTACATCTTGGACATTAGTGTGAATATTAATACTTAGAGTTCCCATTGTCAATTAGACAGTATTGGGAAGTATACTATCGTACTCCGAATGCGACTAGTATAGTGTCATTTGCGCGGACACTTGTCCGTAGGACTTCGCGTCAAGTCGGACTTCCATCTTCTGAGGAGTCTGAGGAGGACCCGTCTGAGGGTTCTGATGTGTAGTAATACTTGGGCAGTATGTTAGTTTAAATTAAAGTTTAAATATTTTGAGAGTCTAGTTTGTAAATATTAAAATATGACAATACTATGATTTGTGTACATACGATGTAAATAATTTGTGACAATGTTGTTATGTTTTTATTTTTCGCTAAGTTTATCTTACTATTATCAAGAAATTTTATAACTCGTATTTACATCACAAAGCACGATTTTCCAATGAAGGGGTAATTTGGTAATTGAGTAACACGAAGTGTGACGCCCTAAGGAGGGTGTTACACCTTGTCCCCCACTTTTTTGTATATATATAAAATACCATTCACACATTATTCACATACTATTCACTCAAAAGTGTGGGGGAATTAAAAGGGAGAATTACTCCCACTAGTTAGTGCGTTAGTATGTACGAAAATATTTTCACCAAAAATTTGTTCTTCAAATCAAGTTCTCTGGTAACAGCGCCAAAAACTTGATGCACAAATTTTTCAACCAAGTCCAAAAACTTGATGCGGGATTAATTATTGTGAACTCAAATGCAGATTGTCTCAAGTAATAAATTTCTTAGGAGTTAGAGGTCGATCCACAGGAAATTGATGAAGATTAATTAAGGTAAGGTAAATATTTTATTACTGCAGTAAAAATTATTTACTTGGGTTAAAAGATCCACTCTTGGTAAATAAAGTAAAAGTAATATTAATTCCTTTTATAACTCAATTAGAATCCTCACAACATGGAGGTTCCAATCTGAAAATACAACGTTAAAAGTCTATTTAAAATAATATACATAATTATATTATGTTTCCTTCAATTATTTCCATCACTTGTAAATGGGTTAAAGCATTCACTATGCCAAAATCTTGTCTACAATAAATCAAGAACTCCTCTTTATAAGGATGATTTCTAAATTATCAGAAACAAAATATAACACGTATAATGATTACTAGAAAAATAAATCATTAAAGCACAAGAGAGGAATAAATCTAACCTTATTTTATTACCAAGAACTTCACACTTTGACCCAAGTAGAAGGAAACTTATTTACGCATAGGCTAGAAGAGAGAAAAAGAGAAAAGGAAAGAGAAAGAAAAGTGAAGAGAGATTGAGGAGAGGAGGGAATTCCTCCTCTCCTCCTCTGGAAATAAGCCCAGAGTTTCCCCCTTCCCGTCTCTATATGTTTTCATTCATTCTGATGCCTATTTATAAGAAAATTGAGCTACAGGGTAGCTATAGGAGAAACTTAGTGATTAAGTTTTTTCTTTTTTGGAATAATTGAGCAAATGCACGGCCTTGTGTCCAAGAGACACAGTCATGTCTCTTATTTTTTTCATTTTTGAGAAAAGTGGTCTTCATGAAAGTTGTAGGCCTGGATCTTAACTTTAAAATGGCTTAAGTTTGAGTCCAAAATCATTCATGGAACTCAATATATGATCCAATTACTGCACACTGCTCAGGCCTAGTCACAGCTTCTCTGTTCTAACTTGCAAGTCCAATATCACCTCCAAGGAGTCCGATATGAGTTTTGTGTTCTTCATGAAAGTTGTAGGGAATTGTCTAAGCTTTTCTACAAGACCAAAATCACATCAATCAAATATTTGCAACTCAAGTTATAGCCAGTTTACTAAACACTGCCAAAGAGATAATTAAGGCTAATTTATGTAATAATTCGTTTAATGATCCAATAAGGTTCAATATCATAAAATGTGTCAAAACCAACTTAATTAAACTTAATTGAACCTTAAGAAGCCTAGTGAGAGGATTATAAAATGTATAAAATACAATGTTATCACCTAGAGTTCACAATGCCTATCCGAGAACTCTAGGGCAGCACTATCTACACACCACAGGAGGACTCAATGGTGTCTTCTGCCAGAACCCCCGTTAGGCAAGTGATGTATCCACCCGGGTTCTTTGATGATACATAGGAGGAAGATCCTTCCGAGGGCCCAAATCCTTAGTTTTTAAAAGTTTAGTAAAACAATTTATGTTTTAATGTACATGTTGTACATGTGTCTTTTTGGAGTGTAGTGTATTTATGTATATTATTTGAGGACAAGGGTTGTAATGTTAATGTATTTTATGGTGTGTTTATTTCACTTTCAATTTGTATTTATAGTTTTAATTTATTTTATTTACGTTCATTTATTCCGCAAAAGAAATTTTAAAAAAATTATTTAAATTAATGTTTTTATAGGATTAATTCTTTTACAACTTGGGTAAGTCATATTAGGATTAGTCTTAAATGTGATATCCTACGGTGGGTGTTACAATTACAGTCGAAAAGGGAATGGACTTTTTTTTAAAAGGTATGAGGATTTCGAACTATTTTTCAAGGATAGTCAAAGGCTAAGTTGAATACAGGCACTTGTTTGAAAGCAAAAATTGTGTAAGGCATGATGAATTCTTTCGATGTTGGTTGAAGGCTAAAGTTGCATATAGGCACTTTGTCAAAAGCTAAAGTTGTGTACGAGCACTTTATCAAAAATCATGACATTCCATAAGTATGTCAAAGTTGCGAACGGACACTTTGATAAAGGATAAGACATTTCATGAGCATTAACATAATACATTTCATAAACATCATCATATTATATTTCATAAACTGAGACATTGATCATTTCATAAACATCAATACATAATTGCACATGAGATGTTATTTATTTGTATGGAATTATGTTGAAGTGTCACTGATTGTGTTATGCTATTGAGAATTTTTTCATTCTCATCCCTTTGTTTGTATGTAAATTTACAGATCGAAATCAAAATCCTTCCAAGGAGAGGAAGTGAAGACAATGGCTTCGAGTAGAATAGCTAATTTCGACTAATGTATTAGTTATTTATGTTTGGTGTTTCTATAGAAAATGGAAAATATGTTCCATAAAGAATCAATATTATCAGTAATATAATTAGGTTGTATTAATCAAAGGATGTTTAGTTCGATTACTTCCTTTTTGAGGCTTTACTTTTGACGTTATTCGAATTTATATTTTCAATACATATAGTTATTACAAAGCTTTTATGAAATTTAAAAGTTAGAAGTAACGAGTCTAATCCTGTTTACTATAATATTTCAAATATATTGTAGTAATTCGAATTAGGACGTTACAATATGGTATCAAAGCAGTTCATCTTGTTGAGTCGGCGTATGGACTGACTATGCTTTAGGCATAATTTGAAATTTTTGTTTTATGTTGTACATTTTCTTGTCTTGAAGCGAGATGTAAGGATAGAACTATATGACAGCCTTAGGAATGGATGTTAATAGTTACTGACACATTGTTATATGATATTGAGACCGATCAACTCAATATATATTATTCTGTGTGTACAAAAAATTATTGTAACGTCCTACTCCTTATTTAATTTTAAAATTTATAATTTTAGACAAACACATGTTACTACTTTTACTAAAAAATATAATATATTACGTTAAGGGGTTAAATTTGTTAAAAGATAGTATTTTACACATTGATATTTTCTAAACTAAACACTATTTATAAAAAATGAGGCTTTCAAAAGTCTTTACATAGTGCTACAAATTTACGTATTTATAACTTCAATACTATATCTATTCAAGAATCCCCAAAAATAGTAGTAAAGACGTAATCTTCTAGCTTTGAAGATTTATATAACTTGTCACTCACGACTTTCATTCGAAACTCTTACTGCTGGAATTATCTGAAATGTTATACCACAAAAGTAGTGAGATAAAAATCTCAGTAGGAAGATGCAAAAATAGGTAGACATTTACCAACCACTCTTTGTCATTCTCTATTTCAAAAACTATAACTGAAAGTTCATAAATAGATGAATCAATATTAGAGAAATAAATTAGATGGGTAATAAGTGATACAAAATTAAAAATATAAGAGTAAACACTTTCTAAAAATAAAACTATAATTAAAGAGTAAGGAATAGTAAAGCTCATAATTTCTCTGTTCTTTATATCAATAAAATAGAGTGGAAAAAGAGTAAATAACATACAAATGAGTATTATCATAATTCAATAAGTAATTCATAGCTTTAAAAAAATAAGAAACTGGATATTCTCTTCATATCATTACTTAAAAACTTTATTTTATCATCTCTTTATCATCCCATTTCAATACTCTTAATCAAATGTGCCTTTTTCTCTACATTAGAGCATCCCCTAATGCTCTCATCATGACCATAATAATTTAATCAGGGCATCCACTAATTCTCTCATCATGACCACAATAATTTGATTAAGGCATCCTCCAATCCTCTCATCATGACCACAATCATTAAAAATGATTAAGGCGTCCCTTAATCCTCTCATCATGGCTGTAATAATTTGATCAAGGCTTCTCTTGATCCTCTCATCATGATCACAATAATTTGACTAAGGCGTCCATTGTTCCTCTCATCATGGTCACAATAATAATCTCTAATTGATTAAGATATCCCTTAATCCTCTCATCACGGCTGCAATAATTCTCTTTTGCACATTAATTTATTTTTATCCATGAGATAATATTTCTCTTAAAACTTTTTCATAGAAATTTACTTTTGATTTAAAATAATTAAATTTAGTAAAGATATCTTGATAAATAATGTAAACAAGTATTAAAATGGTATAATAGTAATACAAGTATAATAATATAATAGCATTACTAAAGAATTCTACAAGTCCAAGTAACTAAATATTTGTAAAGTTTTAAATAAATAATAAAAATGGAATTTAAAAATTATAAGAGAATAAGTTAATATCATGCTTGAATAAAATATTAGTAAATACATGATGATGTAACGTGATGCACATGATGTAATAGAAATAGTTATTCTTTAAGGATCAGGATCGCCTCCTATTCCTAAGGAACAGGAGGGTGTGTTGTTGGAGTGGAGACCATGGGATGCATGGAAGGTAAAAAAAAAAAAAACAACAACAATGAATGGAGTGGATTGCCAATAGCACACCCTTCTGTTCCTAAGGAACATGAGGTGATCCTGATCCATTCTTTAAAAGATAACTATTTAAGAATAGTAAAAGTATTGACATATGAAAATAAGAAGAAGAAAAAAGTGCGTTACGTAGCTATCACGTGGAAGTTTTAAAGAATGAGTTTCGTTTGAAATCATTTGCATATTCGAATAAAAATTTCCAATTCAAATAATTCGTTGATAAAACTTTAGCTTTTTGTCCACTGTAAAACTTTATTCGAATAAATGTTGATTTATTCAAATAAAGTGATCTGCAAACATATATTTACAATGCTTTCATTAGAATTATTCGAATAATATAACTTTTATTCAAATAATACAATAAAAACGTCATTTTGTAGAAAATAGTGTTACTGTTATATTAGTATATAAAACATGGCTACGTAAATGGATAGAAAATATTGGACAAGGAAACATGAGTGATAGAAATAAAGAGTAAAGAATGGTATTTTTGACACTTCCTACCTCTAAAACAGAGTTCAAATCAAATTTGAAGTAGTGGTTGGGGGTGGGAAGTATGGTTGCAGAAAACAGGGGCTGACTTTATGGCTTTGGTAGGATGTGTTTCTGACGAGTTGGGGTACTTAAAGAGGTATTTATAGAGCTTTTTCTGCTCCTATCTTACGTATGGGAGTGAGGTAGGGATGATGTCACATGGTTTGCTTGGCAAAACAGGGTTCATTCTTCATAAAAATCCTTCCCCGTAATCATGCATTTAATCTGATTTTTATGCATGTATGGACACTTGTCTCCTCTTCATCCTTCAAATCCATAATTTTCTAAGTTCTATGATGTTCCTGTTTTGCCATTTGTCTTTGTTGATCATTTCCATGATTTTCTTAAGCTTCCCGTAAGAACACTTGTCCCAGCTGAGGTTATATGTTGAGTTCATCTTCATTTAATGCATTAGAAACTTATTCCTCGAAGTATCTGGATATTTTACAACCTGTTCAATTATTTTCTTGCACTTATCATTATTACTGCCAACCATTGACTACTTGGTCAAGTGCTTTCTTATCCTATCACATATGTATGTATAGAGTTTCTTAAGTATAATTTATTTCCTTCCTAAATCTATATTTACATATTTAACTACATTATTCAAGTATTTAATATTTTATTCAAATAACTCATATAACATTCTATTCTTGAATTCACATTATCAGCTTTCTTATCATTACATGGGTTTATTCGAATAGCTTGCATAGCTATTCGAATAACTCTTATTTTCCTTCAATTCCAAATTCAAGTTTTACAGATTTTGTTTAAGTTATTCGAATAACATTTTAGTTATTCAAATAACCTTCATGTTATTTTTGTTTTATTTTTATTTTTATTTTTATTTTTATTTTTGTCTTCAATTTTTTGGGATGTTACATTCTTTCTCTCTTATAAAAATTTTGTCCTCAAAATTTTGTTTACCTGCTTAAAAGAGTTTTGGATATTTTATCTTAAAATCTTCCTCTGCCTCCTATGTAGCTTCTTCCACTTCATGTCCTTGCCATAGTGCTTTAACCATAGGAATAGTTATATTCCTTAACTATCTATAATTCTATCTATTATTTGTACAAGTTGTACCTCATATGTCAAATTATCATTTAACTATATCGATTCTACCTCAATGATGTGTGAAGAATCAGGATAATACTTCCGGAGTTGAGACATATGAAATACATCATGTAGGTTTGATAAGTTAGGAGGTAAGGCTATTTGGTAAGCTATGGTACCGACTCTTTTAAGAATTTGGAAAGGCCCATTATATCTGGGACTTAATCTCTAGACCTACCAATTCTAGTTATCGTGGTAGCTTGAAGAAATACATATTCTCCTTCTTGGAATTCTAACAGTTTCCTTCTTTTGTCTTCATAACTCTTTTGTCTACTTTGAGCTGCAAGCATTCTTTCCTTGATCAATTTTTATTTGATCTGAGATTTGTTGTACCAAATCAAGTCCTATTAAATTTCTTTCTCTAGTTTCATACCAACATACAAGGAATCTACATTTTCTTTCATATAATGCTTCATATAAGGCCATACCAGTACTAGCTTTATTATTATAAATTCTTTTATTGGTAGGTAGGTATCTCAACTTCCTTTGAAATTTAAAACACAAATCCTAAACATATCCTCATAAGTTTGGATTCAATTAAGCAGTACTAAATGATAATTTGGTCCCAAAGGCCGCTTGTAAAGACTCCCAGAACCTAGCAACAGATATCGAGAGCAATAGATCTCAGGTCTCTATCTAATACTACGGTAGTTGAAACATCATGGAGTCTCACAATTTCCTTCATATACAATTGGGCTAATCTGAATAATTAATCCTAATGGGTAGAAAATGTGCTGACTTAGTTAATCTATTTATAATCACTCGTATGATATCATATCATAGATTGGTTCCTTCCAGCAAAATCCATAGAAATATTATCCTATTTCCTTTTTAGGATTTTTTTTGCAATAACTTGAGAATTCTAGCTATTTCAGATCTTATCCTAAGTCACCAAAATTTAACTTTTAAGGTCCTAATGATTTGTATATTCCTATGTACTTCTCTTAGAATTTCTTTTTCCATAATCTACTCTTGTACATAATCTCTTCATTTTCCTTTCAAGTATTGTTGGTGTATGCCCTAGAGGCTAATACATTTTATCTGTATTTATATACATTCTATTATAGTAATTTTAATATATGAGGCCTTTCATTTATTGTGTTCTTTTTTAATAAACATAATAAAGTCCTTAGAATAGTAAGTTTGATGACATAGGACATTAAATGGTTGACTTGATCATGAGATCTTATTGGATAAAGTTATAACATTATTCTTAAATGTCTCTAGTCAAGTATTATTGTTAATTAGAACAACAATAATACATCGAGACTAGTATGTGCGTAAACTGATGACCACATCTCACAGGTCATGGATATGAGATATCAAGTCTTCATATGGGTACATATTAGAGTAATGATGTACTGGACTGACCGGCCATGAGATATGGATCGTTACACGAGTGTTATAAGCGATTCTCATAGTGACAATGGTGTCTGTGGTCCTTTGACCTGAAATCACTTTGATTCCTACTGAGGAGTTGTGTGTTTTAATGCCATCAAATGTCATCTGTAACAAGGTGATTATAAAGTTAGTTATTGGACATACTGCGAATCATGCAGAGGGATGTGAGTGACCTAGATGGGATTTATCACTCCTACATAATAGGAACGATATCTTCGGGCCCCTTGATTAAGTGAGACTTCAAAATTCATGGCCATGCTCAAATGAGTCAATATGAGATATTGATTTCATTTGTTGTTACAAAGTCTACTCGAGTATCAGGAAATGAAGGATTGGACTATACAAGGGTGACGCATTCCATGCCTTGTGTTCAATCTAGATATCTTGACAAAGGGGCTAAACGACACAGAAACATTAGTCATGGGAAGGTTATGTCAAATCACTGACATTCTCATTACTTAGGTAGCAGCAATGTGTTGCTAGAGACCGCACACTGTTTGTAATATTAAAATGAGATTTTAATATTACTGCCAATATAATGAGAACCTGTAGGGTCACACACTTAGAGCAGACTAAAATTAGAGCAATAGATCCAAGTTGTACTCGGATTCAAATGTGGGCTAGACTCATAACAGATGAGTCTAGGGTTACACAGCTTACCCTGCTGCTGCTCACACTCACTTAAGGCAGTCATTATTATAGATAGTACTGCTAAGGGGGCTGCTAAGGCACGAATTACAAACCCTAGCCACACTTAATAGAAACAGTGAGTGGGAGAGTGACATGTTCTTCTCTTCTCTTCGCAGCTAGCACTGTGTAAGAGACGTGGGACTCCTATTTGTGGCTGTTGGACGCTCGTGAGTCTGTTTGTGTGGATACCACAAAGACATCATCACTGTTATGGTGTTGTTGATTTACGTCACTTCCTTTTGATCACGCTTCAAGAGGTAAACAATTTTAAAAACTCAGATTATGGCTTTTTCGCATGGATCTTTGTGTGAATTCTATTTTCTGCTGTGTGATGTATCCGCGATTCCCAACAAGTATTACCTCCTTAAAAACTTATAAGAACTGATCTTCTTTTGTACCTCTATGATTTTTACTTCTAAACCTCAAATAGTCTGTCAAGCATTTAAATGATTCCTATGTGGCTCAAAGATCACTAAAAGAATCAAATTCCTAAATCCACATCCTAAACCATTATATAATCCTTAAATAACATTTTCAAGTTTTCAAAGTAAAACTACTGCTACCCACAATTGTCCTAAAAATCTATCTTCATAATCCTTTGTTTGTAAATGAACCTAAACCCAATAAAAGATAAACCACAAAATTTAATTCCTTTTGATCAAAAGATACCTTAATCTATTGTGATCAGTGTATACCTCAAATTTAACCTTATATAAATAATGTCTCCAAATTTTCAGAGTATTAAGGATTGAGGTCTAAGTTGTCTAAAGGCATAAGCTGCTACCTTCCCCTCTTACACATATCCTAATTCCTTTATAGAAGTATCTCCACAAAATATGATATAAGATTCGGCATGATTAAAATAGGGATAGTAATAACTTCCTTCACAGTTCTTTGTCCTCAAAATAAGTCCTTTTACTAGTCAACGTAGAAAATCTCTCTATGAATATAATCCATGAAAGGATTTATCACTACTTCTAAAAATTTAATTTCTTTCATCCAAAATTCACACTTAATCCAGAATTCCTACGTTTCCAAATTTGTATATAATTATTTTTTTTCCTTCCAAGGTTTCTAACACTAATCCTCAAGTGAATCAGAATATCATTAATAAAATCCATCACAACTTAGTAAATCATAATATCATCAATTAAATCTATCACAGTTCTTAAACACCCTCTATGATTCATAAATACCACAATTACTACATGATCTAATCTAGTTCTAAGAGTTAATGAACAAATTCTAATCTGATGATATTTAAGGCTACTAACAGTTATTAAATACATCCTAGTGGATATTCCTCTCTTTGGTTAGCTATAACCTAGGCACAACTTAAGGCTACTTTTCTTCTACTAAGAAAACTGGCCTCATTTTAAATTTGGAGATTGTCCAATTCTTCGGTGAAGATCCTTCCCAGAGCTTGTGGCTTTGACTAAAGATTTTTAACTTGTGGTGTCATCAGAATATTCCCTTGTTATTCTTATATGTCCTGGCTTTTCACAAGTATAGTATACCCGTTGTCCAAACAAATATAGTTTATTTTCATGGGCCTTTCCACAATTTAGCCACTTTGCTTCGGGTTGTTCCTAATTTTCCTTATTTGTATTAAGCCTAGACTTATGGTTCCAACTCCTCTTCCATTATCTTCCCTTTCATGCTTAAACTGGAATTGTTTTTCCCCCTCAGCTTTATATTTCAAATGGTTCCTTTTTACAATTCTACACTTAGTTACTAGTGTAGAGTATTGTCATATTTCCAACTTACTTACCTCCTTCTTAATTTCTGGCTTAAATCCAGACTTGAATTTTACAACCTTCCACTCTTCATTATTATCGAGCTGAAGATAAGAGGAGAATTTTACCAGTTCCTTAAATTTTTTCTACGTATGGCCCAATAGTCATTTTCGCTTATCATAATTGTAGAAACTCTAATTCTTTCTTATTTCAAATACTGGTATGAAAATACTTATAAAAAAATAGTTTGGAAAATTTTCCAAGTGATAGACGTACCTAAGGTTTCTAAAAGTCTATTAGTTCCACGCCACTAGAATTCTGCTTATCCTGACAGCATATACGTAGCAAAGTTAACTTTATGGGCATTAGTACACCTCAAGATAATGAAAAAAATTTCTTTAGCTCCATAAGCCAATTTTTCATGACCATCGGATTATATCCTCCTTTCAGAATTTAAACACTTCTTGGCTTGCTGCCCAAGCACCTAGTTCTGGACCTCAATTCACTTACATCCGCTAAAAAATTAATTAGTTGTAGTTACCTATTCTCGCATTACTGCAGTAATCTTTACGAGTGTCTCCATCATTCTATCCACCCTATCTTCATGGTGAATAGTATTCCTCCCTTTAAACATCTTTCCTACAACAACTTTCTTATCTTGTCAAAAAGCAATAATGGTTCCCAAACCACTTTCCTACGACACTGCTCTGATACCATAATGTAACGTCCTACTCCTTATTTAATTTTAAAATTTATAATTTTAGACAAACACACATTACTACTTTTACTAAAAGATATAATATATTAGATTAAGGGGTTAAATCTGTTAAAAGATAGTATTTTACATACTGATATTTTCTAAACTAAACACCTATTTATCAAAAATAAGGATTTCAAAAGCCTTTACGTAGTGCTACAAATTTACATATTTATAACTTCAATACTATATCTATTCAAGAATCTCGAAAAGTAGCAGTAAAGACGTAATCTTCTAGCTCTAAAAATTTATATAACTTGTCACTTACGACTTTCATTTAGAACTCTTACGGGTAGAATTATCTGAAATGTTACACCACAAAAGGAGTGAGATAAAAATCTCAGTAGGAAGATGCAAAAACATGCATACATTTACCAACCACTCATTACCATTCTCTATTTCTAAAACCATAACTAAATGTCCATAAATAAATGAATGAATATTTGAGAAATAAATTAGATGGGTAATAAGTGATACAAAATTAAAAATATAAGAGTAAACACTTTCCAAGAACAAAACTATAATTAAAGAGTAAGGAATAGTAAAGCTCATAATTTCTTTGTTCTTCATATCAATAAAATAGAGTGGAAAAAGATCCTTCCCAGAGCTTGTGGCTTTAACTGAAGATTTTTAACTTGTGGTGTCATCAGAATATTTCCCTTTTTATTCTTATATGTCTTGGCTTTTCACAAGTATAGTATACCCGTTATCCAAACAGATATAGTTTATTTTCATGGGCCTTTCTATAATTCGGGCACTTTGCTTCAGGTTGTTCCTAATTTTTCTTATTTGTATTAAGCCTGGACTTATGGTTTTCAACTCTTCTTTCATTATCTTCCCTTTCTCGCTTAAACTGGAATTGTTTTTCCCCCTCGGCTTTATATTTCAAAAGGTTCCTTTTTACAATTCTACACTTAGTCACTAGTGTAGAGTACTGTCTTATTTCCAACTTACTTACCTCCTTCTTAATTTCTGGCTTAAATCCAGACTTGAATTTTACAACCTTCAACTCTTCATTATTATGGACCAGAAGATAAAAGGAGAATTATACCAGTTTCATAAATTTTTGCTACGTATGGCCCAACTGTAATTTTCCCTTATCGTAATTGTAGAAACTCTAATTCTTTCTTATTTCAAATACTGGTATGAAAATACTTATAAAAAAAATAGTTTGGAGAATTTCCCAAGTGATAGACGAACCTAAGGTTTCTAAAAGTCTATTAGTTCCACGCCACTAGAATTCTACTTCTCCTGACAGCATATACATAGCAAAGTTAACTTTTTGGGCATCAGTACACCTCAAAACAATGAAATATTTTTCTTTAGCTCCATGAGCTAATTTTTTGTGACCACCGGATTATATCCTCCTTTCAGAATTTAAACACTTCTTGGCTAGCTGCCCAAGCACCTAGTTTTGGACCTCGATTCACTTACATCTGCTAAAAAAATTGATTAGTTGTAGTTACCTATTGTCGCATTACTGCAGTAATTGCTACAAGCGTCTCCATCATTCTATCCACCCTATCTTCATGGTGAATAGTATTCCTCCCTTTAAACATCTTTCCTACAACAACTATCTTATCTTGTCAAAAAGCAATAATGGTTCCCAAATCAGTTTGCCTAGGATACTGCTCTAATACCATAATGTAATGTCCTACTCCTTATTTTATTTTAAAATTTATAATTTTAGACAAACACATGTTACTAGTTTTACTAAAAGATATAATATATTACATTAAGGGGTTAAATATGTTAAAAGATAGTATTTTACATACTGATATTTTCTAAATTAAACACCTATTTATCAAAAATGAGGATTTCAAAAGCTTTTACATAGTGCTATAAAAAATTTATGTATTTATAACTTCAAAACTATATCTATTCAAGAATCCTGAAAAGTAGCAGTAAAGACGTAATCTTCTAGCTCTAAAGATTTATATAACTTGTCGCTCACGACTTTCATTCGGAACTCTTACGGTTGGAATTATCTAAAATGTTACACCAAAAAAGGAGTGAAATAAAAATCTCAGTAGGAAATGCAAGAATAGGTACACATTTACCAATAACTTTTTACCATTCTCTATTTCTAAAACCATAACTAAAAGTCCATAAATAAATGAATCAATATTTGAGAAATAAATTAGATGGGTAACAAGTGATACAAAATTAAAAATTAAAGATTAAACACTTTCTAAGGGCAAAACTATAATTAAAGAGTGAGGAATAGTAAAGCTCATAGTTTCTCTGTTCTTTATATCAATAAAATAGAGTAGAAAAAGATCCTTCCCGGAGCTTGTGGCTTTGACTGAAGATTTTTAACTTGTGGTGCCGTCAAAATATTTCCCTTGTTATTCTTATATCCTGCCTTTTCACAAGTATAGTATACCTGTTGTCCAAATAAATATAGCTTATTTTCATGGGTCTTTCCATAATTCGGGCACTTTTCTTCGGGTTGTTCCGAATTTTCCTTATTTGCATTAAGCCTGGGCTTATGGTTTCCAACTCTTCTTCCATTATCTTCCCTTTCACACTTAAACTGGAATTATTTTTCCCCGTCGGCTTTATATTTCAATAGGTTCCTTTTTACAATTCTACACTTAGTTACGAGTTTAGAGTACTATCTTATTTCCAACTTACTTACCTCCTTCTTAATTTCTGGCTTAAATCCAAACTTGAATTTTACAACCTTCCTCTCTTCATTATTATGGAGCTGAAGATAAGAGGAGAATTTTACTAGTTCCTTAAATTTTTGCTATGTATCGCCCAACTATCATTTTCCCTTATCGTAATTGTAGAAACTCTAATTCTTTCTTATTTCAAATACTGGTATGAAATACTTATAAAAAAAATAGTTTGGAAAATTTCCCAAGTGATAGACGTACCTAATGTTTCTAAAAGTCTATTAGTTCCACGCCACCAAAATTCTACTTCTCCTGATAACATATATGTAGGAAAGTTAACTTTTTGGGCATCAATACACCTCAAAACAATGAAAAATTTTTCTTTAGCTCCATGAGCTAATTTTTTGTGACCACTGGATTATATCCTCATTTCGGAATTTAAACACTTCTTGGCTAGCTGCCGAAGCACCTAGTTCTGGACCTCTACTCACTTACATCAGTTGAAAAAATTGATTAGTTGTAGTTACCTATTTTCACATTACTGTAGTAATCTCTACGAGCATCTCCATCATTCTATCCACCTTATCTTCATGATGAATAGTATTCCTCCCTTTAAACATCTTTCCTACAACAACTTTCTTATCTTGTCAAAAAGCAATAATGGTTCCCAAACCACTTTGCCTAGGACACTGCTCTGATACCATAATGTAACGTCCTACTCCTTATTTAATTTTAAATTTTATAATTTTAGGCAAACACACATTACTACGTTTTCTAAAAGATAAAATATATTACATTAAGGGGTTAAATCTGTTAAAAGATAGTATTTTACATACTGATATTTTCTAAAGTAAACACCTATTTATCAAAAATGAGGATTTCAAAAGCATTTACATAGTGCTACAAATTTACGTGTTTATAACTTCAATACTATATCTATTCAAGAATCCTGAAAAGTAGCAGTAAAGACGTAATATTCTAGCTCTAAAGATTTATATAACTTGTCTCTCACGACTTTCATTCGGAAGAGATAAAAATCTCAGTAGGAAATGCAAAAACAGGCATACATTTACTAACCACTCTTTACCATTCTCTATTTCTAAAACCATAACTGAAATTCCATAAATAAATGAATCAATATTTGAGAAATAAATTAGATAGGTAATAAGTGATACAAAATTAAAAATATAAGAGCAAACACTTTCTAAGAACAAAACTATAATTAAAGAGTAAGGAATAGTAAAGCTCATAATTTCTCTATTCTTTATATCAACAAAATAGAGTGGAAAAAGATCTTTCCCAGAGCTTGTGGCTTTGACTGAAGATTTTTAACTTGTGGTGCCGTCAAAATATTTCCCTTGTTATTCTTATATGTCCTGGCTTTTCACAAGTATAGTATAGTTGTCCAAACAGATATAGTTTATTTTCATAGGCCTTTCCACAATTCGGGCACTTTACTTCGGGTTGTTCCTAATTTTCATTGCTTGTATTAAGCCTGGACTTATGGTTTCCAACTCTTCTTCCATTATCTTCCCTTTCACGCTTAAATTGGAATTGTTTTTCCACCTCGACTTTATATTTTAAAAGGTTCCTTTTTTCAATTCTACACTTAGTTACTAGTATAGAGTACTGTCTTATTTCCACTTACCTCCTTCTTAATTTCTGGCTTGAATCCGGACATGAATTTTACAACATTCCACTCTTCATTATTATGGAGCTGAAGATAGGAGGAGAATTTTACCAGTTCCTTAAATTTTTGCTACGTATGGCCCAACTGTCATTTTCTCTTATTGTAATTGTAGAAACTCTAATTCTTTCTTATTTCAAATTTAAGTATGAAAATACTTATTAAAAAAATAATTTGGAAAATTTCCCAAGTGATAGACGTACTTGAGGTTTCTAAAAGTCTATTAGTTCCACGCCACCAGAATTCTACTTATCTTGATAGCATATATGTAGCAAAGTTAACTTTTTGGGCATCAGTACACCTCAAAACAATGAAAATTTTTTCTTTAGCTCCATGAGCCAATTTTTCGTAACCACCGGATTATATCCTCCTTTCGAAATTTAAACACTTCTTGGCTAGCTGCCTAAGCACCTAGTTCCGGACCTCGATTCACTTACATCTGCTGAAAAGATTGATTAGTTGCAGTTACCTGTTCTCACATTACTGCAGTAATCTCTACGCACATCTCCATCATTCTATCCACCCTATCTTCATGGTGAATAGTATTCCTCCCTTTAAACATCTTTCCTACAACAACTTTCTTATCTTTTCAAAAAGCAATAATAGTTCCCAAACCACTTTGCCTAGGACACTGCTCTGATACCATAATGTAACGTCCTACTCTTTATTTAATTTTAAAATTTATAATTTTAGACAAAGACATGTTACTATTTTTACTGAAAGATATAATATATTACATTAAGGGGTTAAATCTGTTAAAAAATAGTATTTTACATACTGATATTTTCTAAACTAAACACCTAATTATCAAAAATGAGGATTTCAAAAGCCTTTACATAATGCTAGAAATTTACGTATTTATAACTTCAATACTATATCTATTCAAGAATCCCAAAAAATAGCAGTAAAGACGTAATCTTCTAGCTCTAAAGATTTATATAACATGTCGCTCACGACTTTCATTCGGAACTCTTACGCCTGGAATTATCTGAAATGTTACACCACAAAAGGAGTAAGATAAAAATCTTAATAGGAAATGCAAAAACAGGTATACATTTACCAATCACTCTTGACCATTCTTTATTTCTTAAACCATAACTGAAAGTCCATAAATAAATGAATCAATATTTGAGAAATAAATTAGATGGGTAATAAGTGATACAAAATTAAAAATATAAGAGTAAACACTTTCTAAGAAGAAAACTATAATTAAATAGTAAGGAATAGTAAAGCTCATAATTTCTCTGTTCTTTATATCAATAAAATAGAGTAGAAATCGAGTAAATAACATAAAAATGAGTGTTATCATAATTCAATAAGTAATTCATAGCTTTATAAAAATAAGTGACTGGATATTCTTTTTATATCATTACTCAAAAACTTTATTTTATCATCTCTTTATCATTCTATTTTAATACTCTTAATCAAATGTGTCTTTTTTTCTTCACTAGAGCGTCCTCTAATACTCTCATTATGACTACAATAATTTGATTAGAGCGTCTCCCAATCCTCTCATCATGACTACAATTATTAAAAATGATTAACGCGTCCCTTAATCCTCTCATCATGGCCACTATAATTTGAGCAAGGCTTCTCTTAATTCTCTCATCATGGTCATAATAATTTGACCAATGCATCCCTTGAACCTCTCTTCATGGTCATAATAATAATCTCTAATTGATTAAAGCATCCCTTAATTCTCTCATTATGGTCGTAATAATTTTCTTTTACACATTGATTCATTTTTATTTATGAGATAATATTTCTCTTAAAACTTTTCCATAGAAATTTACTTTTGATTTAAAATAACTAAATTTAGTAAAGATATCTTTTTAAATAATGTAAACAAGTATTAAAATGGTATACTAGTAATACAATTATAATCATATAATAGCATTAATAATGAATTCTACAAGTCCACGAAACTAAATATTTGGAAAGTTTTAAATAAATAATAAAAATGGAATTGAAGAAACATAAGAGGATAAGTTAATATCATGCTTGAATAAAATATTAGTAAAGACATGATAATGTAACGTGATGCACATGATATAATAGAAATAGTTATTCTTTAATAGATAAGTATTTAAGAATAGTAAAAAGTACTGGCATATGAAAGTAAGAAGAAGAAAAAAGTGCATTATGTAGCTATCACGTGGAAGTTTTAAAGAATGAGTTTGGTTTGAAATCTTTTGCATATTCGAATAAAAATTTCCTATTCAAATAATCTCTTGATAAAACTTTAGCTTTTTGTCCACTGTAAAGCTTTATTTGAATAAATATTGATTTATTCTAATAAAGTCATCTGCAAATATATTATGACAGTTCTTTCATTAGGATTATTCGGATAATATAACTTTTATTTGAATAACACAATAAAAATATCATTTTACAAAAAACAGTGTCACTGTTACATTAGTATATAAAACATGGCTACGTAAATGGATAGAAATTATTGGACAAGGAGATATAAGTGATAGAAATAAAGAGTAAATAATAGTATTTTTGACACTTCCTACTTCTAAAACAGAGTTCAGATCAGATTTGAAGTAGTGTTTGGGGGTGGGAAGTATGGTTGCAGAAAACAGGGGCTGACTTTATGGCTTTGGTAGGATGTGTTTGTGACGAGTTGGGGTACTTAAAGAGGTATTTATCAAGCTGTTTATGCTCCTATCTTACATATGGGAGTGAGGTAGGGATGATGTCACGTGGTTTGCTTGGTAAAACAAGGTTCATTCTTCATAAAAATCCTTCCCCATAATCATGTATTTAATCTTATTTTTATGCATGTATGGACACTTGTCTACTCTTCATCCTTCAAATCCAGAATTTTCTAAGTTCTTTGATGTTCCTGTTTTCCCATTTGTCTTTGTTGATCATTTCCACGATTTGCTTAAGTTTCTCGTAAGAACACTTGTCCCTGCTGGGGTTATATGCTGAGTACATCTTCATTTAATGCATTAGAAACTTATTCCTCTAAGTATCTAGATATTTTATAGCCTGTTCTATTATTTTCTAGCACTTGTCATTATTACCGCCAACCATTGACTACTTGGTCAAGTGCTTTCTTATCCTATCACACATGTATGCGTAGAGTTTCTTAAGTATAATTTATTTCCTTCCTAAATCTGTATTCACAGATTTAACTACATTATTCAAGTATTTAATATTTTATTCAAATAACTCATATAACATTCTATTCTTGAATTCGTGTTATCAACTTTCTTATTATTACATGGGTTTATTTGAATAGCTTGCATAGCTATTCAAATAACTCTTATTTTCCTTCAATTCTAACTTCATGTTTTACAGATTTTGTTTAAATTATTTGAATAACATTTTAGTATTCGAATAACCTTCATTTTTATTTCATTTTTTTCTTCAATTTTTTGGGATGTTACAATTATGGCACCTTCAAGGCATATCCAAAGAAATAAGGAATCTACCAACGAAAATTTGGCAGATATGATAGTAGTTTTTTGACAAATGGAAGATGTAATGAGGGCACAAACTAATATCACCAATAGAGTGCACGAAAGAATGGAGGCATATTCACCTCCATAGCCAGTCGAAGATGCAGCAGTTGTGAGAAACCAACTTTTCCACGACCTTTCTGAATTCAGAAAAGCAGATCCTCCATCCTTCAAGGGAGAATATGATCCAATAAGGGCTGAAGAATGGTTAACAGAATTAGAAAAGATTTTTACAGTGATGGATTGCACAGAGGACTGAAAGATTTCTTTTGCTACCTATATGTTAAAGGGAGAAGCAGAGTATTGATGCGCTGGTGTTAGATGATTAATGGAAGTGGCAGGAACTCAAGTTCCATGGGAAGTGTTTCGATCAACCTTTTTGAATAAATACTTCCCAAAGAATTTGCAAGAAGATAAAGAAATTGAATTTTTGAAGCTCGAGCAAAGGAATATGTCAGTGGGGGAGTATGAAGCCAAATTCAAAGAACTATCGAAGTTCTCCTCCTACTTTCAATACAATCTAGATAAGAACTGAAAATGTGTTAAGTTTAAAGCTGGTCTTCGAGATGACATAAAAAGGACAATAAAGCCTTTCGAAATTAGGGATTTTCCTTCTTTGGTGAATAAGTGTAAGATTATAGAATCTAGTGACTCTAAATTTCAGTTAGAGCAGAGGTCACAGAGTTTCTTAAAAAGGTAGAGGTCGGACGATAAGGTTGAAGAGGATGCTGAGAAGCCCAAGTTTCCACTAGATAAAGGAGAAAAGATTCAAGATGAAGCTAGGAAATCACAATGTGTAAAATGTGAGAATTATCATGGTACTAGAGCTTGCATATTGGATAAAATAAAACGTTACAATTGTGGTAAGATAGGACATTATGCTCGAAATTGTCCTTAGGGAACGGGAGAAAATCCTAATTCTAAACCACAACCATAGGAAGAGTTTATATCCTGGGTGGCAAAGAGACAATCTAGTCTCCTGATTCAGAACAACGTGAGGAATGATGAACTATGTATAATTTTGTTTCCTTGGAACTTCTCATATTAGATAACCAAAGTTTGATGACAAAATTTTAAAAATGAGAGGAGAAATGTAACATCCTCCCTAACCTAATAGTATTTGTTTATGGTTAAAATATTTATATTAATATTAGTATTAGTTAGTTAGGCATTCTCGATTAACACAGAGGACTAAAGTGTCTAAAGAGGTATAAATTACCCTAAAGTCAAACAAACTTATCTCCAAAATCTTTCTTTCCACCATCTTTGACCTTAATGCATAAATATCCCACTTTTTCTTATTTCATGCGGCTGTTAGCAACAGAAGAAGAGATAAAAAAGAAAAAAAAAGAGCGTCATGAAGAAAAAGAAAGCAGAACATGAGAAAGAAAGAAGAGGAAATAAGAATAAAGGAAGAATTAGAAAAGAGAACAGAACACCATAATAGGAAGCTGAGGTAGGGGGTTGTTGTGTTTGTTGCTATGCTGTAACATTCTCTGCTTGTCGAGAAACTGGCAAGGAATGAACAGCATGGAGTTTTCATGATACTCGAAGAAAAATCATGATTGTGTATTAAGATATATATATATATATATATATATATATATATATTCGATGAAGATTCGATTTTGTGTTTTGATTTGTTTGATTGATGAAAGTTTAGTATACATGTGTTTGAACATGTATAATCACGAATACATCCATAAGAACTTGGTGGTTTTCCAGAGTTTTACATAATTTATGGATATAAAAATGATGTTCTGATGCACCAAAAGACATTTCTACAATGTTCTGTTCGAATAGGCCAAGAGGCTACTCGCATAGAACATTACAGAATGTTTCAGTTTTTGTATCAACTATTCGAACTACATGATTTTGATGTTAAACTAAGTATATTAAGTAAGTAATTCAAATGACATGATTTTCGAGGCTGATTGAATTGACTAGGTAAGCTATTTGATCGACATAATGCATAAGGGAATTGTTAGAGCTAATCGAGTAGACTAAGTATGCTATTTGATTGGTAAGATTTTGATTTTAAACAAAAGATTATGATAGTTATTTGAATAAATATTTTCGATGATAATCAAATAAGCAAATAGTTTTTTGAGAAGGCAATTCATGAATGGTATATTTTTGGAGGCTACTCGTTAGACTATGAGAGCTATTTGAATAGCAGATTCTCAAAGTTAAATGAATGTTGAGAGTAGTCGAAGAGTATGTTTTTCAATTACAGTTGAAAAGGGAATGGACTTGTTTTTAAAAGGTATGAGGATTTCAAACTATTTTTGAGGATGGTCAAAGGCTAAGTTGCGTACTGTAACACCCTCCTTAGGGCGTCACACTTCGTGTTACTCAATTACCAAACTACCCCTTTCTTGGAAAATTGTGCTTTGTGATGTAAATACGAGTTATAAAATTTCTTGATGATAGTAAGATAAACTTAGCAGAAAATAAAAACATTTCAATATTGTCACAAATTATTTACATCGTATATACATAAGTCATAGTATTGTCATATTTTAATATTTACAAACTAGACTCTCAAAATATTTAAACTTTAATTTAAACTAACCTACTGCCCAAGTATTACTATACAGCAGAACCCTCAGACGAGTCCTTCTCAAACTCCTCAGAAGATAGAAGTCCGACTTGACACGAAGTCTTATGGACAGGTGTCCGCGCAGACGACACTATACTAATCGCACTTGGAGTACGATAGTATACTCCCCAATACTGTCTAGTTGACAATGGGAACTCTAGGTATTAATATTCACACTAATGTCCAAGATGTAGTCTACTCAATCTCATATACACAAGAAGATGAGACTCCTCCATCACTTCAAAACTCAGCGTCCTCCATCAGAATTTACTCTTCCTTAGCTTCTTGCTCAAGTTCTCGCTCATCGTCTTTAAAATTATAAATACAACATAGAATAGACATAGAAAGAGGTGAGATCACCTACGCCAATACCAGTATGGTAGCAATGAAGATAAACACATACAAATTCTCATACAGCTATCATACATAATTACAATTATGCCGTCACATCATTCATCATCATATCACATGTAATAACCAACAATTACAATCATGCCATTTCCAATATTCAAATATTCAATATTTCAATTATCATAAATCATAATTATGATAATGCCCTCAATAACTATGCATATGCACCTAGACTCAATTTCCCACTCCATGGAGCTACAACTCAGATCGAAAAGAGTGATTGTAAAGATCTGTCTGCACTAACATGCCTCGGACCACGTGCTCAATTTTTACACATCTAGCATATGCACCAGTCTTTATCAAATCTTGATTACGGAGAGTGTCTCGGTCCGGATCATCGGTGTGTTGCATCGGTCTAACCTACACAGAAGAGCTGCCATCTGCCCATTGTAGGCAACCCGCACCCCGATGCCCCCAAGGTCAACAAGTGACCTACACTACGCATATCACACCCACTCAGGAGGTGTATTCTTTCCTAGGCAATCAGCCTTATTCAGTCCATCGGACTTTTTCCAATGCATGTACTATGCACCTTTCACAATTTCAATTCATTATATCATATTCTCAATTTAATTTCTTTACCTCATATTTTCAATTCAATTTCTTTATCTCATATTCGGGGTCCTCATATAGGCCAAACAGTATCATTACTGTATTTTCATCGAGAAACCATATTTTCGCATTTTCTTAATCGCGTAAAATATTTTTCACACGTTTTAAATCAAAAATACTATTTTTCTCACTAAATACCAAAAATCTGACTTTATTTTCCATATTTGCATAATAACCCCTTAAATTTTAATATTTACATTATAATCCTTCTTAAAATAATATTTTCACAACAGTCCCTCATAAAATTCATATTTACGTAATAGTTCCTCATAAAATTCATATTTGCGAAATCATCCCTCATAAAGTTCATATTTACAAAATAATCCTTCCAAAATATAATGTTTACATTTTAGTCCCTCAAAAATTGTTATTTACAACATGGCCCTCTTAAAACGAAAATTTCCATTTTGCCTCTCTAAAAATCATAATTACAATATTGCCTTCCCAAAAATTGTTATTTCTTTTCTTTACTTCATATAAAAAATCATTTTACTTTGCTATACTCAAATTTTTTCTAAATTCATTTAGATCTCTAAATTCTCATTTTAATCCATCAATTTAATTATATCTGATTATTTTTCCACAACCTTCAAACTTGTTCAAATTCATTTCTTTTTCATTTAAATCCTTCATTTTCAATTGAATCTCCCATTTTCAGGACTTTGGTCCTCAAATCCCTAGTATGGCCGTGAGCCTCGATGCTCTTTGGAGCATTCATACAATCGTTTTCTCATGTTGTTCACATCATAAATTACAAATACATTTACATGCATTCAAATCTCATACAGATAAACATATATCAAAGCAGTAATCATATATCACACATGCAATCACAAAAACAGAATTATAAACCACTTAAACACAATCAAAGACATCAAACAATCGGTGAAGAATCCTTATGAATTTTTCTACCTACAAAACCATCCCCACACCACCAAAACTTCATTGGTGAGGTTAAATCTCCCTCTTACCTCTTGAAGACAAACTTTTCAAGCTCTCCTCCTTCTCCTTGTTTTCGTACAAGCCACAAACAATTCCTAATAATTCTAAAACAATTAGTATAATCACATACAAAGCTCAATAATAACAAACCATGGAACAAACATGGCTTAGAAAATCATAAACATGAATTTAAACCATAGAAATCAAAGTTTACCTCCAAGGAAGTAAGATAGAAATGGGATTTTGAAGCACTTAGAGGGGAATTTTGGGAAAACTTTCTAAATGGAAAGTGTTTAGAATGTTGTTTAGCTTTAGGAAATGGTGAAAGTTAAAATTATAGGTGATGGATGGTGTTCTTGGGTGCTAGGGCCGAACCATGTGGAGAGAAAAGAAAGGAAAATGATGCTTAGGTTCGTGGGATTTTTGAGAGAAAAAAATGAATACTTTTTGATGTGAGAGAAAATGAAATTTGTGAAAGTGAAATTATGAGTGTTGCTACCGTGGGATAAGCATAGAGAAAATTAGGATTTACTTGAAGTAAAATTTCCTATTCTGAGTGCACATGGCTTATGTCATTCACTTGACTTTCAAGGCTTTTGGATTGTTCAAGATTCATGTAGAAGCCTCCCCAAGCTGCTGCATAACCGTGTCGATCAAGGGTATTTAGGAATTCAATTTGCTTTTAATTCAAGTCTAATTACTTACTACTTAAATAGCTAATTAATTAGGTTTAGTTTCCTAACTAATCTTAATTAATTATTCAACTATATATGCCTCTAGTGTACAATTGTGAGGCAACCTTTCGACAAAAAATAACATGACAAAATGATGTAAGATGGGAGAACATTATTTCACAAGAATGACTAAAAGTCAAGTTCTGTCGAATGAAAATTCTGTCGAATGAAGATCAAAAACTATCGAATATACTAGAAGGTCAACAGAAATCCTAATTCGATGGATATTGACATTAGAGAAGTTTTTTTACTGAATGGTCAGAAATTCTAACTCGTCGGATATTGACATTGTACTAAATGATCAGAAGATCAAATTCGACAGATATTAACATTGTCCTAAATGGTTAGAAGATCAAATTCGATGATAAGTGTTTGTCCAACAATGAGCAGCCTTCGACATAGAGCAGTGTTCGACAACGAATAGTAGTATTATTCATCATCAGTTAGGTCGATTACATAGCAGTCATCTTCATTTTGATTTACAGAATCGTCCAACAAGATTGAGGGAGAAGGAGAACCAGATTGTTTTTATTGACTGATTCTCTGCTAATACCAACATCCATCTCTTTGTCGAGTCTGAGGACGTCTTCCATGTTTTTGAATAGATGGTCTTTATCGGAATAGATAGTCTTTGTCGGAAGAGACAACAATAACAGCCAAAATCTTTGATTTCTGATTTACGAACTGAGAATCAGCTTTATCCAGTCTTGAGGTACTCTGGGTTCTGTCAAACTACTGGTTGATGTTGTCGGAAGATACTCTAGATGTGTCGAATTCAGCTCACTATTTAGCATATGCTTACATGTAATCTCATTAATTAAATCCGACGGAATCAAAATGTTAGGAAAATTTGCTTCAAAAGTGTTTGAATCTTGTCCAAATTCTGTTGGTGTCAAGATCTTCAAAAATTTGGATTGTCGAATGAGTTATGTGAGATTGATCTTTTGGATCCCAGTAAGGCTTGAGAGAGACCGAGTCAGTATCGACGAGAATGTATTCATAAAATTGTAGTTTTGTTTGTCGAAATAGGTTTGAAATGAAAATCGTTAGGGAAAATCTTGAGGAACTTTTGGTCGGGTTGGGATCCCATAATTTTAGTCGGATTGGGATTCCACAATTTTGGTAGAAATATGTCGAGTTTGGGTGACTGTATCCGATTTTTGGTCGGTTGATTATAATGGCAAATTATAGTCGGGTCAAATAATTCATAGCAATAGCAGCTATGAATAAAGCAGCAGATATTTATCAATAGAATTATTTTACAGATAAATTCTAAAAATTAAGAGATTCTTTTCTGTGTTACGCAGATTCGAGTTAAGTAAGATCCCCCGTCTTTCAATAAATTAGATAAGAATTTCCCCGGCCCGAAAATTATTATTTTCTTAACCAGGAGCAAATCACACAAAACAATCAAAACAGTATCGGAATAATCAAATTATTTTTATATTGCACAGAAAACACAAAACAGTGTAATTCTGTCAGTTCTGTAACATAGTCTAAAATTTGGGGTATTACAATACTCCCCCTCTAAAAGGAAGTTTTGTCCTCGAAACTTGACATACATTTACAACAAAATAGATACTGAATTAAGATCTTCAGCATGTTCCTTCAAATTTCGAGAATAAGTCAAAATATTGCCAATAATGACAAATTTATTTAGTTAAGAAAGAACAATCCTATTTATATAATTTGTGAATATCGCAAAAACATCCTTTACCCCGAATGGTAATATTAAATACTCATAGTGTCTGTAATGCGTCCACAAAACTGTCTTGGAACATTCTCTACTTTTATGCGAATCTGGTAATAATCAACACGCAAATTGATCTTGGAGCAAACAGCGATTTCCTTCATTTGGGTCTTCCAGTTCCCCTGTTGTCACATCATTCCATATTTTCTTCATCAAGATAAGTTGTTCTACTTGCCTATTTTTAATCATAACAGAAACTGTCTCATATACCAAGTTTTCTTTTAATCGCACCGTATTTGGTTCTATGACATAAGTTGAATCAAGAATAATCCTTCTTAATTGAGATACATGAAATACACTATGAAGGTCATAAGGAAAAGTAATAAGACTATTTGGTAGGTTACTAGATTAGTCCAACAAAGAATTTGAAATGGTCTAATAGATTTTGAAGATGAACTTGGTCCAATAATTTTAGAAATGAACTTTCTAGATTCAAATTCAAAAATCTCAGGTCTAGGAAACACTAAAGTTACATTATAACAATCTAGTAGGATGTGGTTGGAAAATAACCAATCCATTTATAAAGTCAGGCTCTCAATTAATAATAATTTGAGATAACCAAATCAAATCAACAGAAAAGATTTGATATTCAATAGATATAGGGTAGAGTTAGAAAACTTGAGTATAAACAACAAGTTTTAACAAGAAGAATAGAAATACTTAGATCACACTATAACGAAGACATGGATAAGTCAAATTAATTTACTCAGTCTATTTGAAAAAGAAATAGACAAACCAGATCAATAGAAAAGTTTCAAACTCCAATAATAATAAGATAGTTTCAAACAGACTCGAGTAGTAATAACAAGTTTAGAAATTGAAGTAGTATTATAAAAAGAAACAAAACACAGATAACCCCAAAAAGATTTACACAGTCACAGATCACAAGAGATTGGGTTACTTTTTTGCATTATACAGTACAGTTTTAAAATTACCCTCTATGGCACAACCTTCTCGCTTCTTAAGTTTTTTGTATTTGAACGTTCTCATTACACCCTCTGCACCGACTTTTTCTTCTTCTTGAGATTTTGAAATACGCGTATCACTAATGGAAGGTTCCATCTTCAGTTGATCACAATCTCTGGAGAAATGTCCAGGCTTCCCACATCGATAACAAATAATCCCTTTATGCTGACAATTATTGGTGAGATGATTTTTTCCACACTTGAAACATTTCATTGATGTTGCCACAGTCTGACCAAAATCGTTGCCACTAGTACTTCCTCTCTTTGTTCGTTGTTGCTTCTCCTGCTTCCCCAGTGGTCGTACACACTGATTTTGCTGAACACGATCGACCTTACGCTTCCCTCCATTTTGGATTATCGAAGGTTCTAAATTATAGCTTCTCGCATCCAACGGCTGCTCCAATCCTAATAAGCTATGAAGTTCGATTATCAGTTCCTGCTGTTAAACGATTATCTGTCTTTGTTGTACTGCTACTTCAATCATCTTTTGCATCACACTTCTAGCTGCGGCTATACGATCTTCATCATGTCTCGTGTCCACATGTTCATGTTCGCTTCGTTCCATTTTCTTTCTTCAAAGATGAACAAAATCAAAACACAACGAACTAAACGTAACTATTTCACACAACATCGTCTCCTTTCGGAAACCAAAGCATATCTCTGTGTTCAGTGTCAGAGATTCACACAGCATAAACAAGACAAACCTACCCACAAACCCAAAAGATTCTAACTTGGGCTCTGATACCAACTAATGTAACACCCTCCTTAGGGTGTCACACTTCGTGTTACTCAATTACCAAATTACCCCTTTCTTGGAAAATCGTGCTTTGTGATGTAAATACGAGTTATAAAATTTCTTGATGATAGTAAGATAAACTTAGCAGAAAATAAAAATATTTCAATATTGTCACAAATTATTTACATTGTATATACACAAGTCATAGTATTGTCATATTTTAATATTTACAAATTAGACTCTCAAAATATTTAAACTTTAATTTAAACTAACCTATTGCCCAAGTATTACTACACAGCAGAACCCTCAGACGGGTCCTTCTCAGACTCCTCAGAAGATAGAAGTCCGACTTGACGCGAAGTCTTACAGACAGGTGTCCGTGCAGATGACACTATACTAATTGCACTTGGAGTACGATAGTATACTCCCCAATACTGTCTAGTTGACAATTGGAACTCTAGGTATTAATATTCACACTAATGTCCAAGATGTAGTCTACTCAATCTCATATACACAAGAAGACGAGACTCCTCCATCACTTCAAAACTCAGCGTCCTCCATCAGAATTTACTCTTCCTCAGCTTCTTGCTCAAGTTCTCGCTCATCGTCTTTCAAATTATAACTACAATATAGAATAGACATAGAAAAAGGTGAGACCACCTACGCCAATACCAGTATGGTAGCAATGAAGATAAACACATACAAATTCTCATACAGCTATCATACATAATTACAATTATGCCATCACATCATTCATCATCATATCACATGTAATAACCAACAATTACAATCATTCCATTTCCAATATTCAAATATTCAATATTTCAATTATCATAAATCATAATTACGATAATGCCCTCAATAACCATGCATATGCACCTAGACTCAATTTCCCACTCCATGGAGCTACAACTCATATCGGAAAGAGTGATTGTAAAGATCTGTCTGCACTAACACGCCTCGGACCACGTGCTCAATTTTTGCACATCTAGCATATGCACCAGTCTTTATCAAATCTTGATTACGGATAGTGTCTCGGTCCAGATCATCGGTGTGTTGCATTGGTCTAACCTACGGTACAGAAGCGCTGCCATCTGCCCATTGTAGGTAACCCGCACCCCGATGCCCCCAAGGTCAACAAGTGACCTACACTACGCATATCACACCCACTCAGGAGGTGTATTCTTTCCTAGGCAATCAGCCTTATTCAGTCCATTGGACTTTTTCCAATGCATGTACTATGCACCTTTCACAATTTCAATTCATTATATCATATTCTCAATTCAATTTCTTTACCTCATATTTTCAATTCAATTTCTTTATCTAATATTCGGGGTCCTCATATAGGCCCAACAGTATCATTACTGTATTTTCATCGAGAAATCATATTTTCACATTTTCTTAATCGCGTAAAATATTTTTCACACGTTTTAAATCAAAAATACTATTTTTCTCACTAAATACCAAAAATCTGACTTTATTTTCCATATTTGCATAATAATCCCTCAAAACATAATATTTGCATTATAATCCTTGTTAAAATAATATTTTCATAACAGTCCCTCATAAAATTCATATTTACATAATAATCCCTCGTAAAATTCATATTTACAAAATCGTCCCTCATAAAGTTCATATTTACAAAATAATCCCTCAAAAACATAATATTTACATTTTAGTCCCTCAAAAATTGTTATTTACAACATGGCCCTCTTAAAACGAAAATTTCCATTTTGCCTCTCTAAAAATCATAATTACAATATTGCCTTCCCAAAAATTGTTATTTCTTTTCTTTACTTCATATAAAAAATCATTTTACTTTGCTATACTCAAATTTTTTCTAAATTCATTTAGATCTCTAAATTCTCATTTTAATCCATCAATTTAATTATATCTGATTATTTTTCCACAACCTTTAAACTTGTTCAAATTCATTTCTTTTTCATTTAAATCCTTTATTTTCAATTGAGTCTCTCATTTTCAGGACTTTGGTCCTCAAATCCCTAGTATGGTCGTGAGCCTCTATGCTCTTTGGAGCATTCATACAATCGTTTTCTCATGTTGTTCACATCATAAATTATAAATACATTTACATGCATTCAAATCTCATACAGATAAACATATATCAAAGCAGTAATCATATATCACACATGCAATCACAAAAACAGAAATATAAACCACTTAAACACAATCAAAGACATCAAACAATCGGTGAAGAATCCTTATGGATTTTTCTACCATACAAAACCATCCCCACACCACCAAAACTTGGTTGATGAGGTTAAATCTCCCTCTTACCTCTTGAAGACAAACTTTTCAAGCTCTCCTCCTTCTCCTTGTTTTCGTACAAGCCACAAACAATTCCTAATAATTCTAAAACAATTAGTAAATCACATACAAAGCTCAATAATAACAAACCATGGAACAAACATGGCTTAGAAAATCATAAACATGAATTTAAACCATAGAAATCAAAGTTTACCTCTAAGGAAGTAAGATAGAAGTGGGATTTTGAAGCACTTAGAGTGGAATTTTGGGAAAACTTTCTAAATGGAAAATGTTTAGAATGTTGTTTAGCTTTAGGAAATGGTGAGAGTGAAAATTATAGGTGATGGATGGTGTTCTTGGGTGCTAGGGCCGAACCATGTGGAGAGAAAAGAAAGGAAAATGATGCTTAGGTTCGTGGGATTTTTTAGAGAAAAAAATGAATGCTTTTTGATGTGAGAGAAAATGAAATTTGTGAAAGTGAAGTTATGAGTGCTGCTGCCGTGGGATAAGCATAGAGAAAATTAGGATTTACTTGAAGTAAAATATCCTATTCTGAGTGCACATGGCTTATGTCATTCACTTGACTTTCAAGGCTTTTGGATTGTTCAAGAATCATGTAGAAGCCTCCCCAAGCTGCTGCATAACCGTGTCGATCAAGGGTATTTAGGAATTCAATTTGCTTTTAATTCAAGTCTAATTACTTACTACTTAAATAGCTAATTAATTAGGTTTAGTTTCCTAACCAATCTTAATTAATTATTCAACTATATATGCCTAGTGTACAATTGTGAGGCTACCTTTCGACGAAAAATAACATGACAAAATGATGTAAGATGGGAGAACATTATTTCACAAGAATGGCTAAAAGTCAAGTTCTGTCGAATGAAAATTTTATCGAATGGAGATAAAAAATTGTCGAATATACTAGAAGGTCAACAGAAATCCTAATTCGACGGATATTGACATTAGAGAAGTTTTTCTACTAAATGGTCAGAAATTCTAACTCAACGGATATTGACAATGTACTAAATGATCAGAAGATCAAATTCGACAGATATTAACATTGTCCTAAATGGTCAGAAGATCAAATTCGACGATAAGTGTTTGTCCAACAATGAGCAGCCTTCGACATAGAGCAGTGTTCGATAACAAATAGTAGTACTATTCATCATCAGTTAGGTCGATTACATAGCAGTCATCTTTTTTTTGATTTACAGAATCATCCGACAAGATTAAGGGAGAAGGAGAACCAGATTATTTTTATTGACTGATTCTCTGCTAATAGCAATGTCCATCTCTTTGTCGAGTCTGAGGACGTCTTCCATGTTTTTGAATAGATGGTCTTTGTCAGAATAGATAGTCTTTGTCAGAAGAGACAACAATAACAGCCAAAATTTTTGATTTCTGATTTAAGAACTGAGAATCAGCTTCATCCAGTCTTGAGGTACTCTGGGTTCTGTCAAACTACCGGTTGATGTTGTCGGAAGATACTCTGGATGTGTCGAATTCAGCTCATTATTTAGCATATGCTTACATGTAATCTCAGTAATTAAATTCGACGGAATCAAAATGTTAGGAAAATTTGCTTCAAAAGTGTTTGGATCTTGTCCAAATTCTGTTGGTGTCAAGATCTTCAAAAATTTGGATTGTCGAATGAGTTATGTGAGATTGATCTTTTGGATCCCAGTAAGGCTTGAGAGAGACCGAGTCAGTATCGACGAGAATGTATTCATAAAATTGTAGTTTCGTTTGTCGAAATAGGTTTGAAATGAAAACCGTTAGGGAAAATCTTGAGGAACTTTTGGTCGGGTTGAGATCCCATAATTTTAGTCGGATTGGGATTCCACAATTTTGGTAGAAATATGTCGAGTTTGGGTGACTGTATCCGGTTTTTGGTCGGTTGATTATAATGGCAAACTATAGTCGGGTCAAATAATTCATAGCAATAGCAGCTATGAATAAAGCAGCAGATATTTATCCATGGAATTATTTTACAGATAAATTCTAAAAATTAAGAGATTCTTTTCTGTGTTACTCAGATTCGAGTTAAGTAAGATCCCCCGTCTCTAAATAAATCAGATAAGAATTTTCCCAGCTCGAAAATTATTATTTTCTTAACCAGGAGCAAATCACACAAAACAATCAAAAACAGTATCGGAATAATCAAATTATTTTTATATTGCACAGAAAACACAAAACAGTGTAATTCTGTCAGTTCTGTAACATTGTCTAAAATTTGGGGTGTTACATGTACGAGCACTTAGTTGAAGGCAAAAATTGTGTAAGGCATGATGAATTCTTTCAATTTTGGTCTAAGGCTAAAGTTACGTATGGGCACTTAGTCGAAGGCTAAAGTTGCGTACGAGCACTTTTTCGAAAGTCGTGACATTAAGCATGTCAAAGTTGCGAATGGTCACTTTAATAAAGGACATGACATTTCATGCGTATTAACATAATACATTTCATAAACATCATCATATTACATTTCATAAACAGCAACATTAATCATTTCATAAGCATCAATACATAATTGCATATGGGATGCTATCTATGTGTATGGAATTATATTGAATTGTCATTGATTATGTTATGCTACTAAGAATTTTTGAATTCTCACCCCTTTGTTTGTATATAAATTTACAGATCGAAATCAAAATCCTTCCAAGGAGAGGAAATGAAGACAGTGGCTTTGAGTATTCAGTTAACTTCGACTAATGTATTAGTTATTTATGTTTGGTGTTTCTGTAGAAAATTGAAAGTATGTTCTGTAAAGAATCGATATTATCAGTTATATAATTATGTTGTATTAATCGAATGATGTTTACTTCGACTACTTTCTTTTTGAGGCTTTATTTTTTACGCTATTTGAATTTATATGTTCGAAACATATAGTTATTACAAAGCTTTTATGAAGTTTAAAAGTTAGAAGTAACGAGTCTAATCCTATTTACTATGTATATTTCAAATATACTATAGTAATTTGAATTAGGACGTTACATTTCCCACCCTACCAAAGGTGGGAGATTTAGGATTCAATTCCTTCCTCCCTCCCCTTCCCAAATATCTTGGATTTAAACTATGAAACTAACTTCCTTTTTTACTATACCTAAAGAGAGAGAGAGAGAGAGAGAAAGAGAGAACAAATTTACCTATGTATGACAAAACTACAAGAGGCTCTTCCATTATAAGTAACTATTGTAACACCCCAAGAATAACTACCCCTACTATATATAACGCCCCAAGACTAATTACTCCACATATATCGATATTACACTACAGTACTTAGGATCAAGAAAGTCACAGATAAACTTTCACTTCCCTTGGTAATTAACTATACCAAATTTATTTCTTACTCAAGCCTTTTGAGGATTAATTTTTGCTTAGATGAAGAGCATGGCCAAAAGCCTTCACTAAGTTACCACCCAATATTTATTCATTTCTTTATTACATGCTTAGTATCCTTTGAGTTCTCCTAACAGAACTCTAGGAACTTACACATTTACCTAATTGGGTACCATAGAGATTTTCATTTACTAATTCAGAGTACAATCATGTACCTATGATACACAATTATTTACATAACATGTATAAATCATACAAGCATTAGTAACCAATACGACCGTACATAAGTTCTCTGCGTCAATATCCAATTTATACATACCAAGCCTTCATAGACATATATATATGTATTCATGGGTGAATCACGTGCTAGAATCATCATGGAAAAGAAAATAGTGGGGTGAGAATTCTGGGAATTCCCAGTATATCTAACGAACATATCATCATAATAATTTCAGCTACTTTGGGGAATTAAATCATTTTTAAAATCTTTCATTGAAAGGTGACAAATGCCAAACTGTTTCCTTTCTCTTCTCGTGGGCAGAATTTTAATTTTAATCATTGAATAATCAATTTTATAATCATAAATCCAGGCAATACATAGCCTTACAGGCACATCAATCAATAAATCACATAATCTTCTAGAAATATAACAGTATATAAATCATCTCGCACTATCAACAGAATATTTATAATTAACTCAAAATATAAATATTAATTATGAAATTAATGATTTATATAGAAATTCATGAAGATGTGTCATTGCTCAAGCAATGGCTTCAATTTTCCTTTCATGCTCATTATCATCTTTCTTAGCTTATTCCCAGAACCGATGTCTTTTTATCTTAAATAGGTAGAGAAGGCATGTCACCTCCTCAATCTACCCAACACTTAGTGATAGTCTGGTTATCAGGATGGTGCACTCAGCCTATACGTAACAGTCCTTCATTACACAACACTTTCTCAATAACCCTCGCCAAATATCCAAAGGATCACCGTCATTTTCAATGGACACACATCTAGGATCATCCCCTAGGTACAAGGATCATTTTCATTATCAGATCTAGGATCACCATCATTTCCTAGATCCAGATTTAGGATCACCGTCATTTCTGAAATCCATCACTGGCCAAATCTAGGATATCCAAAGGATCATCGTCATTTCCAAAGGATACATGTAACTGTAATTGGCTATTAGACATTGAAGACTTGTTTTGATGATAACAAAATGAAGACGATGGTAAGACCAAGTCAAGACCTTCAAGAATAGCTTTAGGACTTAGAATCTTCATGTAAGAAGCCTTTTGGATATCTCAAATATTTTATAATGTATTAGAAAAAGCTCTAAACTTGTTTTTCAAAGAACCCAAATAGCGCACATGGTTTCAAGGCTTTCTCCGATGTAAAGATAGAGGTTTTATAAGAAAAGAGTTCAAATATATTTTCAAATCTTTAAAGATAGAGGTTTTACATGTTAAAATACCCAACAAACAAGTTTTGAAAAGTTAGTTATGGTGGTAATTCAAAACTATAAAAAAGTAGTCAAGTTTGAGTTTTGAAAAACTGACATTTGGTTACTATTTTGATCATAACTTTCAAAATAATTTGAGTTTTTTTTTTAAACTTATTTTATTTTAAAACATACTCAAAGATCTTTCCAATGAGAGGTCATTTTATTTAAATGAATAAGAAATAAAGAAGTTATGACCATTTAAAGTTAGTTTTTGAAACTAGAGTGACTTATTCGAATAAGGGATTTGTTATTTGAATAAAAACGTTCAACAACCTATTTTTTAAAGATTTATTCAAATAACCAAAGGGTTATTCAAATAACAAGTTTCATAATTAAATTCTTCTTTACTATAAAATGATTTATTCGAATAGCAAATGTGTTATTCAAATAAACACAACCCAGAATAACGCAACGACTATTTTCTGAACTTTCATTGCTTAAATAAATTACCCTCAACGGCTCTTTTTGTTTTAAACTCTATAAATACAAGGTTTTAGCACATCTTTTATAGAGAACAAACAATCTGAAACATATTTCTCATGCTTTGATTCGTGAATCATTATTTTTAATCTCATGTGCCCTATTTTTGCCAAAATTTGAGATATCCTTAAAGAGATTCATAGAGCTTCAAGTTGTATTATCTACTCTTGTGAGAGTTTCTATTTTCTATACACTCTAATTTATTGTAAAGAGGGTGAGGCATCCCTCAAAGAATTGTAAGGGTGAGGTATCCCTGGTTGTTGAGGCTCAAGCACAAAGGGTAAGGCATCCCAAAGGTATGTTGAGTGCTCTTGGTTGTAAAAGTTTTCAAGCACTTATTCAAACTTGAAGGTTTAGTGAAAAATCTCGGGTGGTTTACTTGAGAACTGGACGTAGGCCACAAGTGGTTGGTGGCTGAACCAGGATAAATATTGTGTTTGCTTCTCTCAACTCTATCTCCTTTACATTTTTGCTTTAATTATATTTGCTTAATTTATCCCTTAACTCAAGTTGTATTTGAGTAATCTACAATAGTTGTATCTTTGTTAGACTTATTCCGCTACATGTGTTGATTGAAAATATCAAAATGCATAATTTCTTAATGGTGTTTTAAAAATCTGTAATCACCCAATTCACACCCCTCTTGGGTAATGGTTGTCATGGGTAATAAGTGGTATCAGAGCTTCGTGCTCGTTGAAATCTTAACCACTTGGAGTTAAAGATCCTTATTTGTTGGCAACCATGAAAGTTTTTCAAAATGGAAGGTTTTGAAATTGATAAACCGTCATTCTTTGATGGGGTGAATTTTGTTTAATGGAAAGGTATAATAGAATTTTATATGCAATCTATTAATCTAGATTCATAGGATGTTATGCTTAATAGATTTACTTGCAAATAAAAACAAACTTGGAATAATTATGATAATAAATGCTTTTTCTTGAACATTAGAGTTATGCAAATTTTGAGAAGTGTTTTGAATGATGAAGCTTGTGCTAAAATTAAAAGTTATTCTAGTGCTAAAGATATATGGGATGCTCTTGATGCTATCTATCTTGCTAACAATGATTTTTTGTATAAACTTGTATATACAGAGCAAGAAAAGCAAAAGTCATTGAAGGAATCTTGTTACAAAAAATATCCTCAAAATGATGGTCAGTTTGAAAAGATAGCAAAGCAAAACTAAGTTAACTTGAGCATAACTTTTGCTATAGAGCTTGGATTAAGCTAATCTTGGTGTCTATGAAAAGATGACAAAATTTCCTACAACTTTCATGAATACATCTAAGCCCAGTTCATGCATTAAGAAGGTGAAAAACTGTGTAAACAGTAGTTGACAAAGTTTGACCAAGTCAACTAGCATTCATAAAATTTAAGGATCAAGTTAGATTCTTAATTGGAGTGCAAATAATCTCTACTTGATGATTAAGTATCTCTGCATTTAATGCAAGGATCTCAAGAAGTTTCTTAATTTGAGTGGGATATTTATTTCCTAGTTTATATTAATTCAACAAAAAGAAATAGGAAACAAGAGATTTAGTTAAAGATTAATTAAGGAAAGTATCGCTATCAAACCTATCTCAATAAATTAGGAACAACTTTCTCTATAAGTATGTGATTTACCTGATTCTAGTGACATTTGAAAGTTAAGAAATAGATCTAAAAATACCTTATTGACAACTTTCTATAATTAAACTTCTATTAATATTGAAGATTAGATAAGGGTACTCAAAGAGATTTGATTCGGATTCCTGCACTATCTTAACCATTTCTCATTAATTGAGTCATAAAGAGATCATATCAACTCACCGTTTATGGCATTGAAAAGATAACATAAATTCTTATAAATTGTATGTTGAGATCAAGGGCATATATGGCCATCTAAAGGGTGAGAAAATTATGCAAGTTAGATACAAAAAGTTATCAACTTTTTTATAAAAAAGAGGAAAACAAGTTTAGCAAAGTATCTCTCTTTTTATTTAGATAATACACAAAAAAATAGAGTTTTGAGAGGCTCAGGTAGTGAGAGGCTCAAAAAATATATCTTATGTAGTTGGAGATCAAATCACCATTGAAGACACTTTGGTTTCTTCTCTATGGTTCTATCATGATGAATTCTCTTTCCTCTTCCTATCTCTTCTTCTCTTTTGTCATGTGTAGCTAAATCCGTGTGTTTCTATGGTGAATATGTAACTTGATTCAATCGACATGTATTAAGATTAGATTTTTAATTAATTTCATTTCTATTCAATTTGAGTGCTTATTATGGTTCTTAATACTTTTATGAATTAGTCATTCATAAATTGATCTAGTGAGATGTGTGTAGAATCGAAAGGTTTGCATATGACTTAGACCATAAATAATAAGTATCATGATTTATAATCATCTAGGAATAGAGGTTATAGATTGTGTAGGAGAATTATGGTATTTTCCATGAGAATCCATAGAGTGAAGGTCATGCCATTAAGAGTTGGGGTTTAGATTAAGGAATTGACTAGACTTTGACAATTAAAGAGAATTAACTCACAAATGAATTGGGTTTTACTTACTAAAGGTATTATCCTCATCAATTGAATGACTAGAAATTAATTAGAATAAAGGTCCTAAAGATACTTTAATGTCTATGATAGATTATTTAATTAAGTGAAGTCAAATCCCTAGTGTTTTAATTTTGTGTGTTTACATCCTTAATGTGTTTTGCATTTGTGTTCTTTGTTCTACTTTTTCTTTCTTAATTTTGTGCGTTCTTGTGTGTTTTTGTCTTTTATATTTTATATCTTTAATTGTTTAGAATCACTATTAATTATTGATGATAGGTTAATCAAGTTGAATTATCGAAAAAACTCTTCTACTAGGGTTTGTATCTGCATGGTTTTTTAGGGTTCGCATGGCATGGCTTCGGATGTGAGCAATCCTATATGTCCATGGAAGTTTTTTGTTTCGCCTCCTTCCCTCCATCCACCTCTCCCCCTCATCCTCCTCAAAACAGAACGTTTGCTCAAGCTCTGAGTAATTCTTTTGACATTTCCTTAAGCCAGTTGCCAAGGCCTTGCGTTAAGGGTGATTCAATTTCGATCAAGATTTCAGAAGATGAATATAAAAAAGGGCTTGATAGTTGTAAAAACAATTTGCACGGAAGACTTTTATTAGCAAAAGGTAATTCTTCTATCAGAATTAATGATCTTAGAGAAAAACTCTCTAAATTGTGGAAACCTATTGGCCCGTGGAGAATGATCCCCCTAGGAAAAGGATATTATGAGTTCAATTTCTCTTCTCCTGAAGATCTTCGTTGTGTTTGGGCGGTAGGTTCTTGGAATCTTAATCCTGGTCTTTTAAGGCTTTATCAATGGTGTCCGGATTTTAGTCCTAATAATCAAAACAGATCCATGTCCAATCATTGATTAGGATTCATGATCTGCCGCGGGAGTATTGGCGACCTAAAATCCTGTTTGAAATAGCAGGGGGTATAGGCACTCTAATCTCTCTAGATGAAGCCACAAGAAATAAAGTCTTTGGACATTTTGTAAGAATCTTGGTTGACATTGACCTTACCAGCAAACTGCCTACCGAAATCATGGTGGAAAGAAATGACTATGCTTTTTTTATTGGTATTGAATATGAGAAGCTTCTAAATTTTTGTAGCTTTTGTCAAAAAATTGGTCATTATGTTGATCAATGTAGAAAGAAAGAAGGATCCTCTGACTTTAGGTCTCGCAAAGATAAAGTTCACCTCAAGGGTAAGGCTATTTTTGCTCCTAAACAAAAGGAATCAGTACAAGTTAATAAAACAGTGGCTATTGAGGATCTAATTTTTGCAACTAATGAAGCTGATGAGGTTGCTACTGAGGCTCTAGTTCTTTTTAATGATGTTACCAATAAGGTAGTTACAACCATAGGAAATGATGAAGACATGGCTGAAATGAATGCGTCTCTTAAGGAAAATTCTAATTTTGTGTTGCAGCAGTTAAATTCTTCTGAGCTTGTTAAATTGGTTAATAATACTGTGGAGGAAGATACAGATTCATTTTATGATGAATCCCTGCATCCTGGCTCTCTATCTTATGTGCCTAATCATCTTCAGAAAATTTCAAATTCTCTTGAGACTAATCATGTTTCTCATTCTCTTGAGAATCATGCTTCGGATACTGTTAGTGACACCAATATTCAGACTCCTAATAATCCAATTGTTCAACAAGATCTCCGGATTTTATCCAAATTCTGGGCTGATGTTGAGGATGATGAATTGGTTGATACTAATTTGGATTCTGATCAACAAGGTGATCTTTATATAGATGATGCTGGAAAGCAATTTTCAGTTGTTTTGTCTAAATCTCAGAAGAAAAAGTTGAGACAGAAAAAAAAATAAGTTGATACTGTTTATAAAACCCGTTCTAGGACTGGTCCCAATAATCATGCATAATGAAGCTACTTTATTAGAATGCCAGAGGTTTAGCCAATCTTGACACTAGGTTGGTGTTAAAAAAGCTTTGTCTTGACAATAAGCCTGATTTTTTGTTCATATCTGAGCCCTGGATTTCTATTGATCAAGTTCCATCTAGTTTTTGGTTTTCTATGAATATGAAGCCTTTTGTTATTAATGTTAGACCATCCCTCATTCCTAATTTATGGTGTTTGTGTGCTGTCAACCTTTTCCCCTAATTGCTTGATTGTTCTAATCAACAAGTCTCTTTTTTGATTTCTTGGGAGAATCAGTTAGTTCATATTTCTGCAGTTTATGCTTGCACTTCCTATCAACAAATAAGATCTTTATGGACTGACTTGGACAGCCTTCAACAAAGACATTCAGGGCCTTGGTGCTTCATTGGTGATTTTAATGTAATTTTTGGTGCTCATGAGTCTAGAGGAGGTAAATTGCCTATGAGAATTTCTTGTGATGAATTTTGGGCTTGGTCAGATTGCTGCAATCTTACTCATTTATTAACTAGGGGTGCTAGTTTCACTTAGTCCAATCGTAGAAGAGGAAGCTCTTTTTCTGAAAGAAAGCTAGATACAGCTATCTGCAATGATGCTTGGTTTTCCTCCTGGAATAGTATATCCTGTTGTACATTGACTAGAATGCATTCTGATCATTTTCCTATCCTGCTAAACATGAAAATGACTCTCAAATTTGTCCCTCTTCTTTCAAATTTCTAAAAATGTGGACTGACCATCCAGATTGTTATAGATTGATTTTAGAGGTTTGGAAAAGGCCAGTTGCTGGTTGTTCAATGTCTATTCTTGCTTTTAAGCTTAAAGCTCTTAAGTTAGACTCAAATCTTGGAATAGGGACATTTTTGGGGATGTTCACCAAAGAGTTGATTCAGCCATGAAGACTGTGGATCATATTTAGCTGCAAGCTGATGAATTTGGATTTTCTGAAGAGTTGATTCTTCAAGAAAAAAAATGCTCAAATGGAGTTACAAAAAGCTCTGAAATGTCAAGAGGAGTTCTGGAGGGAGAAGTCTCGGTTTAATTGGCATTCTTTTGGAGATAGAAATACTACTTTTTTCCACAAAGTCACTAGAATTAGAAACGCCTCCAAAAGACTTTCTATGCTTAAGTAGGGGGATCTTATTTTGGATCAGCAGGTAATCATTGAGCATCATGTACTTCACTATTACAAGACCTTATTTGCCTCTGAAAATAATTGTACCTCGAATGACTTGATAAACTCTGTTATATCTCCAATGGTCAGTGTAGAAGATAATCTCATGCTCACTAATCTTCCTACCCGTGAAGAAGTTAGAAATGTTATTTTTTCTATGAATGCCTGTGGTGCACCTGGTCCTGATGGGTTTGGGGGTTTTTTCTTTCAACAGTACTAGGACCTTATTGGTGATGATGTTTTTAATGCTGTTATCCAATTTTTTATACAGGGTTGGATCCTGCCTGGCTTGAATTCTAATTTGGTAGTGCTTATTCCAAAAGTCAATGGTGCTGATAAAATTGAGCAATTTAGGTCTATTGCACTGGCTAATTATCAGTTTAAGATCATTACTAAGGTGCTAGCTGATTGTCTAGCTATTGTGGCTCCTAAAATCATTTCTGAAAACCAAAGAGGGTTCCTTAAGGGCAAGAAAATATCAGAATGTGTTTGCATAGCTTCTGAAGCTGTTAATATGCTAAACAACAAGGCTTTTGGAGGTAATTTAGCTTTGAAGATTGACATTAAAAAGGCCTATGATACATTGGATTAGGACTTCTTACTCAAAGTTCTTAGTGCTTTTGGCTTTGATGATAAATTTTGTAATTGGATCAAGGTTATCTTGCATTCGACTAAGCTTTCCATTTCTATTAATGGTCATTCAGTTGGTTATTTCAGTTGCACGAGGGGGGTTAGATAAGGGGACCCTTTGTCTCCTCTTCTCTTTTGTATTGCTGAAGAGGTACTTAGCAGAGGTATTTCTAAACTAGTGCACAGTGGCCAACTCTAGCATATGACAGGTCCTAGGGGCTGCCATACTCCTAGCCATGTTCTTTTTGCTGATGAAATTATGATTTTCTGTAGAGGGACCAAGCAGAATTCGCAAACCATTATGAATTTATTTAAGGACTATGGAAAGGCCTCGGGTCAAGTTATCAGTCCTGACAAGTGTAAGTTCTATGCTGGTTCAGTTTCCTTTAGAAGATTAGCTTTAATATCTTCTGTCCTTGGGTTTTCTGCTAGGAGGCTTCCTTTTACTTACCTTGGTGTGCCTCTTTTCAAGGGCAAGCCAAAAATTTTACATTTGCAGCCTATAGCAGATAGGATAAAAGTGAAGCTGGCAGCTTGGAAAGGGTCTTTATTATCCATTATGGGAAGAACTCAGCTTGTCAAATCTGTTATACATGGTTCTCTTATTTACAGTTTTCATGTTTACTCCTGGCTTATTTCTCTGCTGAAAACTATTAATAAATGGATTCGTAATTTCATTTGGTCTGGGGATATTATGTCTAGGAAAATTGTGACTGTTGCTTGGAACAAAGTTTGCTCTCCTTTTCTAGAAGGTGGTTTGGGAGTTAGACCTGTTCGTGCTATTAATAAAGCTGCAGCATTGAAACTTTGCTGGGATTTCCTCACTTCTAAATGCCACTGGGCTTGCTTCCTCAGAGCTAGATTCTTACAGAATAAAAGACAGAGATCATCCTATGTAAAATCTTCAATTTGGCCTGCTTTAAAAAGATGCTTGCCCACAATTGCTGACAACACTATTTGGTTATTAGGTAATGGCTCTGATATTAATTTTTGGACAGATAAGTGGTTTCCAAGCACTATTGTGAATTTGCTAAATATTCCTGCCATTGTTCACCAATCTCTTCACTCTCGAGTAAGTGACTTTATTGAAAATCACTCGTGGTCCATCCCTTCTTCATTGGCTTCAAAGTATCTTGCTATTGTTGCTAACATTGAGAAGATCATAATACCAAAATCTTCTGCTCCAGATCAGCTTGTTTGGATTCACTCTGATACAGATTTGCTAACCTTTAAAGAAGCTTTTATGTTTTTAAATCCTAGAGGGCAGGTTGACCCTTGGTGCAATGTTCTTTGGAACCAATCCATCCCCCCTTCTAGATCTTTTTTATGCTGGAGACTACTTCACAATAAAATGCCAATGGATGAGAATTTATGGTCTAGAGGTTGTGTTACGGTTTCAATGTGCAGCCTCTGTAAAATGGATTTTGAGTCTTCTAAGCATCTTTTCCTGCAATGCAAGTTTGCTAAGGACATCTGGAATTGGCTAAGCAATATCATTCAATGTTCTTTTGATCTTACCTCATTCCAGTCAATTCTTTCAGTGTGCAACAGAAGCTGGAGCTCTCAATTGCATGACACCATTCTGGCAGCTATCATTAATGTAATTTGGGTCATTTGGCATTGCAAAAATAAGCTTAGGTTTGCTAATGAAATTATTTCCTGCTTTCAGGCTATTAATTTGGTCCTTACTGCTACATCATTAACAGGGAATCTCTCTGTGGGATCCATGTATTCTTCTATTTTTGAGTTCACCATCTTGAAGGCGTTTTCTATTGTTGGGCATCCCAACAAAGCTCCTCTCATTATACAAGTAAACTGGTTTCCTCCTCTGTGTTAGTGGGTCAAATGTAATACGAATGGGGCAGCTAGAGGAGCTCCGGGTGGTCGGCCTGTGGGGATCTCTTTAGAGATTCCAGGGCTGCATTTCTCGGTTGTTTTGCAGCTAATCTTGGTATTTCTTATTCTCTTCATGCCGAGTTCATTGGAACAATGTTTGCCATTGAATTGGCTTTTAAAAAAGGATGGCACAACTTGTGGTTAGAATATGATTCCCAACTAGTTGTTGATGCCTTCAAATGTGCAAAAGGGGTTCCTTGGAAGCTTAGAAACCGATGGAATAATTGCTTACTTTTAACTAGGCAAATGAATTTTGTAGTTTCTCACATTTTTAGAGAAGGCAATTCTTGTGCAGATAAATTAGCCTCTCAAGGTCTTTCCGTTCAGGATTTCTTTTGGTGGGACTCAATTCCTGTTTTTATTAGTGAGGACTTTATCCGTAATAGATTTGGTCTCCCTCATTATAGGTTCAAATAATTGGCCTTTTTCATGGGTTTGGTTTATGCCCCCCCATGTTTTTGTATTCTTGTTTCTTTTTTTTATATATTTTGATATGCTGCAGATGATTGGTTGGGTCTGGGGTGCCAGCTTGCTGGGATGCCTTTCTCTACAGTGATGCCTTTGCATATCCTCTTTTGATTAAAAAAAAAAGAATCACTATTAATTATTAGTTACCTAGATAGTATTAATATTAGAGAAGTGGTACTTAGTAAACTAATTTCTCGTAGGAACAATATCTTGTTAGCCATGGCAACCATCACCAAGAGGGAGGTGAATTGAGTGATTACAAATTTTCAAAGTAACTTTGAGAAATTATGCATTTTGATATTTTCAATCATGCAGTAGAATAAGTCTAACAAAGATACAACTATTGTAAATTACTCAAATACAACTTGAGTTATTGGATAAATCAAACAACTAAGCTAGATATCAAGTTCTTAGAATCAAAACATCAAGATGACAAGCTATGCAATAGATAAATATACTACACTAAATACTGAAATTAAAGAGTGTAGGGAAAAGAGAATCAAACTTAAGAATTTATCCTGGTTCAGCCACCAACCACTTGTGGCCTACATCCAGTCCCCAAGCTTAACTTGATATTTTCTTCACTATCTCCTAGACTTCACGGGTGCTAGAGAAACCTTTTTACAAACAAGAGCACTCCTCATACCTTGGGATACCTTATCCTTGTGCTAGAGCCTCCAACTCTTCAAGCTTCACAAGTGCTTGAAAAAACCTTTACAAGGGATACCTCACCCTCTCAATACAAGGGATACCTCATTTTTTTCTCTATTAAGGGATGTCCCACCCTCTTACAATGATTTCAAGATGAAGAGAAAAAATAGAAACTCTCACAAAAGTATATATACAACTTAAAGAATAAAGGAATAGAATGATTTTGCAATAAAGAACTCAAAATATAATTTTGATTATTCAAGGATCAAATCAAGTTCAAGAGTTGTAAAAGCTTCAAATATCACTTATATATAGAGCCCAAGTGATAAAATAGTTGTTGGTAGTGCTTAAAAATGATTTTTTTAAATGAAAACTAGCCATTTATAGACTTTGGGAGTGCTTCTGGGCATGTAGTAATCGATTACATGGATGTTGTAATCTATTACATGGCCTCTGCCAGAGTCATAATTGATTACAGGACTTATGTAATCGATTATATGCACTCTGGTTTTGAAAACTAACTTTAAATGGCCATAACTTCTTCATTTCTTATCCGTTTGCAAATGACCTCTCATTGGAAAGATATTTGAGTCTATTTTCAAATGAAACAGGTTTTAGATAAAACTCGGTATTTTGAAAGTTATGATCAAAAGAGTAACCAAAGGTTAGGTTTTCAAAACTCAAACTTGACTATTTTTTATAGTTTAAAGCAAATAGTCATAACTTCTTCATTTCTTATCCATTAAAGTAAATGACCACTTATTGAAAAAATCTTTGAGTCTATTTTCAAATAAAATTTTCAAGTTGAAACTCAAAGTATTGTGAAAGCTATTATCAAAAGAGTAACCAAATATCAATTTTTCAAAACTCAAACTTGACTATTTTTTATAGTTTTGAACTACTACCTTGACTAGCTTTTCAAAACATGTTTATTGGACATTTTATCATGAAAGAACCATTTTTAAATATTTAAAAATATATTTGAACTCTTTTCTTGTAAAACCTCTATCTTTACATAGAAGAAAGCCTAAAAGAAAAATATACAAATTCTAGTCCTTAGGCTTCTTGATGTAATCCAAGCTTCCACAAATTTCTTCTCTTCAAATATTGCAAATGCTTGGAACATCTTATTATTCTCATTCTTCTTGAGTTGAGCATAATTGTGATCTTTTACTTTCTTGTTGCAACGCTCACTTTTGGTACTTGGACTATCCTACAAAGTATTACTCACTTAAAACAAACATAGTTAGTCCAAATTCATAATCAGTATCTTCATATGCATGATTCATAAATGTATAACTCTAGTTAGTATAACATGCATATAAGAATTTCATAGACACATCTAAATAAGACATTTATCAATTACTAATAGATATACTCTATATAGGATGCAACAAAGAACACTTTGCACATTTTCATTCAAATAGAGTCAAACCCAATATTAATTTAATATAACTCATATAACATATTATTAGATATATTCTATAAAAGATGCTATAAAGAATATGCATGATTCTTACAAGAAATATAACAAGATGGAGTACATGATCATGAATGATCTAATATAATCTATTAAGCACATCTATGTAACATAAACATCATCATTTTTGTCTTGTATTTGTCATCATCAAAACTTAACATATTAAACCATTGGGGCAAACTTATTTCTTCAATCTCCCCTTTTTTGATGATGACAAATCACCAAAGAAAAATATATTGAGCAATATAAACATATCAAATGTAACACCCCAATTTTTCATTTTCTTTGAAATAAATACGTTTTATAACATTTATGAATTTTTAGGAAGTTTTAATTATTTTAAATATTTTAATATTATTTTGATTATTTTAATATTATTTTTGAAATATATGTCCGAATTTAGTTTTTTTAAAAATATATGAGTTTTATAATTTTTATGATTTTTAGAAATTTTTGTGAAATTTTTTGAGTTTGTGATTATTTTAATATTATTTTAAGTTGTATGTGTGTTTGAGGCGGATCCAAAAAAATAAAAATTTTTCCTAGATTAGAAAGTTCCGGACTGTTAAGGCAGGATCGGGGGATCTTACTAAACTCGAAACCGGAAACAGTTGGCAGGGATTTTCTATGTCTAAGTTTTCAATTACCCATTGTGTGATAATAACAGTAGCTATTGTCCATTGGGTAATATCTGTCAGAAAATATTTTGAGCAAGCTTAGAGGAGAAGCCTTTGGATCTCTACCCTTGATTTAACTAATAGTGGTGATGAGCCCAACTTAGTGGCTTGGACTTTCCATGGACTAATAGGAATTTAGTCTTCCTTGATGAACCAATAAGAAACAAGTTTAGGAGTAGTCAAAGAAAGTGGCCACCAATAGGAAGCTAGTCTCACAAAGTGGCTTAACTCAAGATTTTTGTGCCTTTTCCTAGAGTGTCTCACTGTCATGCATTGAAGAATAGGCTAATTCATTTCATTTCTATCACCTTTCTATTAATTAATAAAGTAACCAAGAAATAGTCAATAATAGTGGCTTTGACCTTTTTGATGCTACACCATTGGATAAACAAGTTAGAAGGTGAAAACTTTGACTACTCTTTTTGTTTGGAGGAGGCTACGGCCAAGGTACAAAATGGATGGGTTCAAAGGCTTAATTTTCATGCCTATCACTTGTAGTAAATATTTATGCCTCCTAAAATATTTACATAAAATGTCAATGCAAAAATATCTCACTCTTCTCTCTCCATGCACCACACGGCCATGAGGTCTTCTACCATATTCTTGAATGGTCTTTTGTGACCAATTGATGACTCCAAGATGACATATGCCATGTGATTGCATGTGATATTTTTAATCTTGTTAAACAAGTCATAATTCTCCTACACACTTAACTCCACGGCAATCACTTGATGGAATAGCATTTTTCACTTCATTTCCTATCATCTTTGAGACTTAAACTTTTCTATCTATTCTCTCTCATCCAAAGAAAACTAAAGAACTCTATCCTTTTTCTCTAGTGAAGCTCACGGCTTCCACTCACCAAACCAACCTCCTCACTTCTATAATTTCATCTAACCTTACTTTCTAAACCCAAAAATCATTCTAAACATTTTTCCTTTAATGAGTTTTGTATAAATCTCTCTCTAAGTGCTTCAAAAATCAAGCTTTGATTTCCTACATCAAAGGTAATTTCTTGAATTTTTTATTCGAAGTTGGATTTCTAATTTTCTAGACCATGATTGATCCATGGTTTTTTGTTTTCAAGCCTTGTTTATGACTTTTAGATTTGTTTAAGATTGCTTAGGATTTTTCTTGATGCCACACAAATTCAAAAGGAAGGAGAGGCTTGAAGTTTGTTGTCTTCTTTAAGGTAAGAGGGAGATTAACCTCATTGGCCACATGTGGTGGTGAGGAAATGAATTATTTGTGGTGAAAAATCCATAAGAATTTATTCACTTGATTCTCTATGCTTTCTTTGTTTGTGTTTGATAAGTCTTTGGTTTTGAAAATATGCTTGCATATGTGTTTAATATGCTTATAGCTTTGATAGTTTACTTGTCTATATGAAATTGAAAGCATGATGATACTTGTGTAATTTAAGGTGTGAATCACATGAAGGAAATGTGTATGAAGGTTTTCAAAGAACCTATGAGGCATTCGGCCTCCACACCACAAAAAGGGGATCAAGGATCCTAAATTGTTTTCCTAATCAAGGATTAATTGACTTTGTGACAAATAATTAAATCAAGAGTTTTTATAAAGAATAAATGATAGAAAGAAAATAAAGAATGAATTATGAAACATATATATATGAATTTCGGCCAAGATGCCCAAATCAATAAATTAGATCCAAACTTATTTTGTCAAGTGTAGATTTAGGTGTTTTATATGGTAAGAAATTGATTTACTAGACTTTGAACTTAAAATTAAAGTAATATACTTTTTAGAATTAAATTGGCATAATTAAGTTATACAGTAAAATAAATATTGATACTTGAAATTTACTGACGTATAGCTCACCCTATGGGTTTTGAAGCGCGTTAGGAAATTTTGAGCTGTAATATCCCAAGTAAGTTAAAGAAATACAATTTTCTGGGAAATAGTAGAAATACTGATTTTTAGAGGGACTATATTAAAAATATTCTTTAAAGGGGGACTATATTGAAAATATTTTTTAAAGAGGGACTATATTGAAAATATTCTTTAAAAATGGACTATTTTTGAAATATTATTTAAAGAGGGGCTATTATGTAAATATTATTTTATAGAAAGACTATTATGCAAATAATGATAAATAAAGTCAATTTTTGGTATTAAATGAGAAAAATCTTATTTTGGACTTAAAATGTTAGAAATACTTTACGTAATTGAAAATACATAGAAAAACTTTTGCGCAATTTAAAAATAGTAATTTTTAGCTACGCGATTGAGAAAATGTTTTAAAATCTTTATGTGATTTAAAAAACATTGAAAAATCTTTACGCGATTTGAAAACGTAACAGAAGTGTTACGCGATTGTGAAAATGTGATAATATTACTATGCGATTGAAAGAAACAACGAGTTTTGCTGTAAAGACAACATATTGAACTAAGTAATTTGTGAAACTGAAGTATTGGACCCAAGTGGATCTTTGGTATTATGTAGTTGTATGGGCAGTTACATAATATCATAGATACTAATGGTATTCGACAATTGTATGTGCGGTTGTGTTAATATCATTGGGAACAGTACAACGGTACTTTGTTTCGATTAAATATGCTTTTGAGCATTATACTGTATGTAATGTCGTGTGAATAAGAAATATTGTGTGATCAATGACTGTATAAGTTTAAATCATGTATCATGCATAGAAAAGCGTATTCGCTTGATTTATTGTGGCATTTCATGCCTAAGGAATGAATGAGAACTTACGGGATAGTGGGAGGGATCCTAGGGACGTTAGGGCGCGGTGATTCACTTGTTGACCATGTTGTCATATGATATATATATATACCCTTGGCCGTGAACACTGATTGCAACGCACTGACATCCGGACAAATACTATTGTTTTTCATTATCCAGCATAGACTGTCTTTTTAGGGGGGACAGATCTTTAGGGCGTTCATCTCTGAATTTGAATAAACTCCATGGAGTAGGAACTGGTTGCATTGAGCATATGCATAGTCAGTATTTACGTTGTTATAATATAATATGATTGTGGTATTATCATTATGTCTGACATTGTGTTACAAATTTATTCGATTGTTTATTTATTAAATGTCATAAATATATATGTTAATTATATATAAATCTATGGATTGTATGTATGGAACGACATTGCTATTCATATCGTTTCTTTGCTGCCATATCAGTATGCGATGTAGGGGATCTCACCTCTTTACTGTTTTATTCTGTCTATTTCTATTTTATGTCTACGTTTGTGAAGACTATAATGGCGACAAGGAGGGATCAGCTAAATTTCTTTAGGCTACAGTTTCTTAAAGGCGCTGCTGCTTGGCGTATCCATTGGGACACAGGGCACATAGAGTATTGTGGTGACATTACTTTATCAGTAAGTAGGACTCGCCATGGGATCATTACTTCATTTTATACAATTGCTTATGTAGAGGTTATTTTACCTATTAGGGAGTTGTGGAGTGAATTTCACTATACTCCTAAAGAGAACTTCAATATATCCTTGGGTCGAATTTCTATCTGTCGAGACATTCCCATCTAGGGAATTTGTCTTCTAACAAGGGCTCATGTCTTAAGTGTTATGTTTTTGGGTATGTAAAGATAATGAATGTATAGTTGTTGTAAACTCTGTTTATATGAAAAGTATGTTATTCGGTTATTACATTTTGAGTTACTTTAATTTAATTAATTGATGTTTTTTCGCAAGAAAGAAATTTTGAAACTCGTATTTAAATAAGATTAAATATTTTTTAACTTAGAAAATTAATTAATGAAATGGAGTTAGTATGAATGTGATGCCTTTCGGAGGGGTTGTTACATCAAACAATAAGACAAGAGCATATTTTTCTTTTCAATTCTCACTCCCCCTATTTGATTCTATATATGATTCAAGAATAGAGAGATGAGACAAGCATGCTTTCAAGATATAAAAGATTATTCATGCATAGCTTGTCATATTTTGCTACATCAACATTTAGCATATAATAGCAATAAGCTTAAGAAATTATGTCTAACATATAATATCTTGCATACCACATGATAAATAAGTACCGCTTCATGGAATTAAATTTTTCAAACGAAAAATCATACAACTTGCCACATATCAAGTATTTCTTAATGAAAGAATCAAAAGATATAAAGTTTAAGAATGTTTACCTTCTTTCATTGATAGAGGGAAGAGAATAATAGATGGTCTTCATTGACATGTTGATAGTATTAACAATAAAATACTTCATGTCAAATAAGAATGTAAGCCAAGAGATATAAACAACAATTTAAGAACTAGGCTCTCCCTCAAACTATGCATATTATCAAAATATAAAACATAATAGTTTAAAATAGTCATGCATATATTTATAATCAACAAGGACGTGGAAGAAAGATATGTAAAAGGGAAAGGAAAAAAACCATTATAAATCAATAAATAATTATAAGAAGTTATAAAAAAAGAAGATAAGCTCCCCCTTATTGAAACACAAGATAGATAAGAGAAATATGTATATCAAGACCATGTAAGCACATTCTCATAAAGTAAATCAAGGCAAAAGATACTTATTCTTAATCCATCAATTAAAAATCATTTTAAAACTTCTCCCTCTTTCAAAAAAAAAATTTTATAAGAACACATTACATTTTCAAAAGCATTTTAGAAGGGTAGAGATGTTTTATATTAAAATCACATATTCCTTGAGAATGATCAAACCTAAGTTAAAAGAACATCTGAAAGTACATCTCCTCCCTTTCTCATTAAACAAGAGCCTTGAAAAAATAAAACACTTTGAAGAATAAGACTTATCTTTTGAAGTATTAAGATGAACTCTACAGAACATTTCAAAAGATTAATTTGAAAACTTTATTAAACATTCTCTCAAGACTTAATAAAACTTTTCAAAGCAAAAAAAGATAGTATTACATTTATAGCACATATCTAATTATTTCCAAATTTTCAAGACAATTAGGAGGTGAAAATACTTTCAAGTTCTTAAGACAAGTTCAAAAGATTCTTAAGGATATGGAACTTGAAAAGCTTCTTTCAAATATGATAAGAGATTTTGCTTTAAAAACTTTTTAATCAAACTAGAAATTCTTTTCAAAATAAGAGCATGATTCTCATAGGTGTTATACCACTTAGAAATCATAAATCAAGAGAATCATAGATATCAATCATTCACCTTGATGAAATATGTTATAGGGATCAAAGCATGTATAGAATTAATATCATCCACCCTATATGCAATGACAAAAATAGTAATTTAATATCCAATTAGGCACTTTGTCAATGCTGAACATACTTTTCATGTAAAGAAATCATCTAATCATTTAAAATCAATTTATTAACAAGTATCATACAATCCATAGCATATAGAATATCACAATAGCTTAGGGATAGAGATACTTATAAAGTTAGATAAAGATTGATGCTTCTTTAGAATGTTTTTCGTTTATTAGTCCTTCGAGTTTGAGCTTTCTTCCATTGTATATTCCACTCCATTGCATTTGAAGAAATTCTCCTCATGTCCTTCTTCATTCAAATCTTCTCTTTATCCATTTATGCTTGACATTTCAATATATGATTACTATATTTGAAACACATAGAAACACTTGCAAAGCTAACTTCAAAAGTTCTCTAAATCATAAGCTATCATCAAATATCATTTAAGCCCATTTACAAGCATAATTTAGGTTGATATATAATGTAAAACATGTACCATATTATCAACCATGCAAAGTTAGTTCTAACGAGAATAAAAGAAGGACATATGCACTTGAATCCAAAAATATGGTTTAAGTAATTTAAGGCATAATTCAAGTTTATTAAAAAAACATGATTAACATCAAAACTTATATAAGCATTTTGGGATAAACAATGATCATGTAAAACATGTAATATCAAGTAAGAAATTCTAGTATGCACACATGCCAATCAAGAACAAAAAGTCTCTTATTGTAATGAAAAAATTGAAAAACCATAGAATTATAACTTTTGAACATTTATGATTCATTTCAAGATATACTTCATTTTAAAAACCATTGAAGTTCAATACATAAAATGAATCATTTACTTCTTGTTTTCAAAATATGAATATATCAAGCAATTTCAAATAAGAAGACAAATAACTTTTAACTTTCCAATCTCCAAGTAAGTAAATAAGACAATTAAGCATCAAAGAAAAAGAATTAGAACTACTTATAAGCATGTGAATTTTCATATTTGAACAAAGAGAATTGGTCACAAGCTCAAGAACAAAGATATTACTATAAAACATGTTATTCCAAATAAGGTATGTAGTTATCTAGCATGTTAACATATGTAAAGACACTTTTAAGATACAATGCTAGAGAAGTACAACTTAAGGCATGTTAAGGTATAAAACAAGTCTCTAGTTCTCCAAATATCACATGATATTCAATTTAAAGCATAAATAAGGATAAGAGATTGATATCACCAAAAGTGTACTCTTTGAGTTTTTGTAGGTGACTCCAACTTCCATGCCTCAAGGCTCCTTGAGAATGTTGTGGTTCTCTATATTATTCCTTTTATATTTTCACCACTCTTGGAGAACTTAGACCACTTCAAATTTTTCTAACCTCAAGTAGCATAGTTGTATTTCACTTCAATGTATACTTGAGCTAATACTCACCCTACAACACAATTCATAGTACTTTATTTGGTGTCCACCAATTTTGGATCCATAGAGGTTAGTCATTGATTATTAATCCATTATGCTCTTCATAAAAAACAATTTTTCTATAGTATATAAATTGAGCACAATAAATTAAATAATCAATTACCATTAAATACATAGTCAATAGTATGCTTACTTTTGTGATATATAGATAATTTAAAGCATAGAAAGCATACATAGTTATAGAATACCCTATGATCAAGAAATATGTAAGATAGTGAGCAAATGGTGTAACAAGAATGAACATAATCATATGCTATATATAATATTCAAATTTTACTAAGTACACATGATTCTATCAATCACTTAAGGCCTACAAGAAATATACCTCAAATTCATTAACTTTACAAGTGAATGTGCATAAGAGGTAAAAACTTTTGATACCTTGGCCTTGGTAATCAAGGAAACTCTTTTCCTTACCCATTGCTTTTCTTTTGGAGTTTCAAACTTTGCAAGTTTTATATTATGCATGTGAGAAGTTTTAGTTGATGGATCTTTGCCTTCATAACTAAGAAGTCTACCATTGGGTTTTAGAAGCATTCTCTTTGATGATTCATCTTTTTTTTGACCAATTAGTCCATCTTTTTGAGAAATTTTTTGTATAATTGAAATACTAGGAGGACATTTTGGTACCCACTTCATCTTGGGTCCTTGAATGTTAGTACTAGAACCTTTAAGACTTTTAGGAATGCACACCATGTTATTTCTCATATAAGGATTTCTTCTATAATTGCACAAATGAGAAATATGTCCTAAATGACCACAAAAATTACAAACAATTGAATTCAATGATGGCTTAGTCCTTTGAAGGTCATCTTTGAAAAACTTACGCCTTTTATTATTTTTACATTCTAAACTATTTTTGCCATAAGCTTTGCTTGAATTTTTATGTGGAATAACATTAATTTTATTCTCATTAACAAGCATAGAATGTAAGCAATTAGAATCATTAACTTTGGCAAATTTGAAAGATAAGTCCCCAACTTACTTTTCTAAATCAATGAACTTTTCACAAGAAGTTGAGGTTTTATATTTCAAAGGCATTTTCTCATCAAGAAAAGCATATTTATTTTTCAAAGTCTCAATTTCATTTTCAATGGAGGAAATGTTTTTCAAACAAGATAAATTTTTCTTTTGTAAAAACAACAAGCCATCATACAATTAATCATATGCACATTGTAGCTCATCATAGAAAGGACTATAATCTAATTTAAGATTATTTACCTCAAAGTCTTATTTAGCCATATGGAAGTAATCTCAATTTCTAGCATACTTGACTTTTTAAGGGAGTCACCATCTTCCTCATTGTTGTCCATCAAGGATTCAAAAACATCTTTCATTTCAATTTTGTCTTGCTTTGCCTCTTCTTCAAATTGAGCACCATCATCACGAAGAGGTATTGAGCTCATTTTCTTACTTTGAACATCTTCTTGAGGGCATTTTTCATGACAAACTTCCTTCAATGGCTTTTGCTCTTCTTGTTTTCTATATACAACTTTATACATAAAATCATTGTTAACAATATAAAGAGCATCAAGGGTGTCCAAAATTTCTTTGGCACTAGAGAAATTCTTAATTCTAGCATAAGCATCATCATTCAAATTACTTCTCAACATTTGCATTGCTCTAATGTTCAAGAAAAAAAATTTCTTGTCATAAGCATTCCAAGTTTCTTTTAATTTACAAGTAAATTCATCAAGCACAATATCTCACGAATCAAGATCAATAGATTTATATAAAATTTTATTTTTGATTTCCAATATATAAAATGCATACTATCAAAGAATGGGGGTTTATCAATTTTAAAACTTTCCATTTTAAAAAGCTTTCAATGGTTGCCAACAAACAAGGATCTTTAACTCTTAGCAGTTAAGCTTTCAACAGAGCACGAAGCTATGATACCACTTGTTAGTCATGGCAACCATCACCCAAGAGGGGGGTGAAATGGGTTATTACAAATTTTCAAAGTAACTTTGAGAAATTATGCATTTTGATATTTTTAGTCAACACATGCAACAGAATAAGTTTAAAAAAGATACAACTATTGTAGATTACTCAAAAAATAAACTTGGGTTATGGGATAAATAAATAAATAAGCTAGATATCAAATTCTTAGAATCAAAACATCAAAATGACAAGTTATGTAATAGATAAATATACTACACCAAATATTGAAATTAAAGAGTGTCGAGAAGAAAGAATCAAATTCAAGAATTTATCTTGATTCAGCTACCAACCACTTGTGGCCTACATCTAGTCCCCAAGCTTAACCTGAGATTTTCTTCACTATCTCTTAGACTTAACGGGTGCTAGGAAAACCTTTGTATAAACAAGAGCACTCCTCACACCTTGGGATACCTCACCCTTGTCCTAGAGCCTCTAACTCTTCAAGCTTCACAGGTACTTGAAAAAACTTTTACATTCAAGAGCAATCATAACACCATTGGGATACCTTATCCTTTGTGTTTGAGCATCACTATAAGGGATACCTCACCATTTTCTTTCTTGAGGGATATCTCATCCTCTTACAATGATTTCAAGATGAAAAGAAAAATTAGAAACTCTCACAATAGTAGATATACAACTTGAAAAATAAAGAAATAGAAGGATTTTACAATAAAGAGCTCAAAATATGATTTTGATTATTCAAGGATCAAGTTAAGTGTTCAAGATTTGTAAAAGCTTCAAATATCACTTATATATAGAACTCAAGTGATAAAATAGTCATTGGTAGTGTTTAGAAATTATTTTTTTTATGAAAACTAGCCATTTATAACTGTTAGGAGTACTTCTGGGCACATAGTAATCGATTACATGGATGTTGTAATCGATTACATGGCCTCTGCCAAAGTTGTAATCGATTACAGGACTTATGTAATTGATTACATGCACTCTGGTTTTGAAAACTAACTTTAAATGGTCATAACTTCTTCATTTCTTATCCGTTTAAAGCAAATGACTAGTCATTGGAAAGATATTTGAGTCTATTTTCAAATGAAGAAGTTTCAATATAAAACTCAAAGTATTTTAAAAGTTATGATAAAAATAGTAACCAAAGTTCAGCTTTTCAAAACTCAAACTAGACTATTTTTCATAGTTTAAAGGAAATGGTCATAACTTCTTCATTTCTTATCCAATTAAAGTAAATGACCACTCATTGGAAAGATCTTTGAGCCTATTTTCAAATGAAATAAGTTTCAGGACGAAACTCAAAGTATTGTGAAAGTTATTATCAAAAAAGTAACCAAATGTTAACTTTTCAAAGCTCAAACTTGACTAAACTACTACCATGACTAGCTTTTTAAAACATGTTTATTAGACATTTTATCATGTAAGAACCATTTTTAAATAGTTAAAAACATATTTGAGCTCTTTTCTTGTAAAACCTCTATTTTTACATAAGAGAAAGCCTAAAAAGAAAATATATCAATTCTATTCCTTAGCCTTCTCGATGTAATCCAAGCTTCCACAAATTTCTTCTCTTCAAATATTACAAATACTTAGAACATCTTATCATTCTCATTCTTCTTGAGTTGAGCATACTTGTGATTTTGTACTTTTTAGTTTCAATGTTCACTCTTGGTACTTGGACTATCCTACAAAGTATTACTCACTTAAAATAAACATAGTTAGTTCAAATTCATAATTCAATATCCTCACATGCATGATTCATAAATGTATAACTCTAGTTAATATAACATGCATATAAGAATTTCATAGACACATCAAAATAAGACATTTATTAATTACTAATAGATATACTCTATATAGGATGTAACAAAAAACACTTTGCACATTTTCATTCAAATAGAGCCAAATCCAATATTAATTTAATACAACTCATATAACATATTATCTATAAAAGATGCTATAAAGAATATGCATGATTCTTATATGAAATATAACAAGATGGAGTATATGATCATGAATGATCCAATATAATCTATTAAGCATATCTATGTAACATAAATATCATCTTTTTTGTCTTGTATTTGTCATCATCAAAACTTAACATATTAAACCATTGGGACAAACTTATTTCTACATATCTTTCCCATCATTTATTACTTTTGTGATTTGGTGCACTTGCCAATATCACAACACTAATCTTGATTATGGTCCTTCCTATGATGAATTACAATATGCATATAATGAATTGTATAATGGTTTGTTGAATTTAGAAAAGAAAAACTTATCTTGTTTGGCAAACATTTCTTCTATTGAAAATGAAATTGATACTTGATAACTTCATAGAATGTAGTTATTATTGTCCTATTTCTGTGCTATAAAGAATGTTTAGTTCTTGTGTATAATGCATATTTGGAAGGTTTTAAGCTTATATTTGTCATGTTCTAATATGGATATCTTCCTATATGTTTTTTAGCAAATTGTGTTAATTTGATAAGTGATTAAGTGAATTTGTAATTATTATTAACTTGGTGTTTTCTCTATATTAGGAAGGGCTCCAATCAAGCTAAAATGTGGAGGAGTTGGACCAGAATTGGAAGAGAAAGCCAAATTTGCATCTCAACAGGCAATGCCGCAGCCCAAGCATGTCAATGCCGCAGCGGTGGTGTACTCCCCTGCATCAGTATAAAGATCCAAGGCTAGAGCTCTGCGGCGCAAATTTATGGATGCCACGGCATCTGTGAACAAATTGTATGTGCGTCACAACATGGTGTGTTTAATGTCACGGCGTGCCCTATTTTTCTGAGCCTATAAATACTATTTTATTAGATTTTGTAATGACACTTTACTTAGTTTAGAGAAGCTACGCTAGGTTTTACTGTTTGGAGGCTGAGGGACCTATGGAGGCAAGGTTGGAGGCCATCTTCTTTATGGAAGGAGATTCAAGCATTAAAGAGTCAAATATATGAGCTTCCTTCCTTCTCCTTTCTCTTTTCTCTCTTTCATCTATCTTGACCATGATTTTTGTAGTTCTATTTTCGTGTTCAATGATTAGTTAAGCTGTATTTAGGGATGACTTTGAATCCTCCTATGAATATTAACGAGTTTGTAATCTTTTGAGTATATATTGATGTTTGGTTTTGTTCAATCATATGGTTCTTAATGTTCTTGATTGTTTGATCAGCTTTTGAGTGATTTGTTGAAATCTGAAGAACCTAGACATAGGAATTTGGATTTTAGATTTAATGTATGGTTGATGCATGTTTGATTTCATTCAATTGGCTTGGATAAGTTGATTCACTAACTGGATAAAAATATACCTTTTAGCCATGTATAGTGGGTGATTGAGAATTGATTGTTCATGAGTGGATTTTGGTTCTAACTAAGGAGTTAGGTAAATGAAAATATGATTGATTGACTTAGACATAGGCTTTTAATTAAATCAGATTCTCAAGTTAACTTAATAATTCATTGATGTTGCTTGTAGGGATTGCATGTTATTAGTTGAAATAGGAGGTGAAGAATGATTCTCTAAAGCTCTAAACATTATCATTATTGCTTTGTAGATTAGATTTAGTTTATTTACACTTTCTTTATTTTTATGTTCTTGAATAGAATTAGTTAAGCTATTGGTTGGTACTTGGTTTTGAAAGCTAATATCCTCGTGAGAACGAACTTTATTCTTCACTGTATTACTTGAATAACCTGTGCACTTGGGGTACACAAATGGTCTAACAAGTTTTTAGCACCGTTTCCTGGGTATATGGTTTAATTCTATATTGCTAATATCAACAATGAGTTTAGTTAGTTCTAATTCAAGTTATATATAGTTTGTTTTAATTTAAGTTTCTTTTATGTTAAGTTTTAGGTTTAATAAAGAAGTCGGATGATCATAATCATACAAGGCCCTTCAGGGAATTCACGACTCCTGATAAGGAAAACCTTCTATCAAGTTCAAGAAGACTACTCATCCGCACAAACAATTTTGGTGACAAAGTCCTATCAGGACTGTAAATTAGGCCCTTCTTGGGAGGAAACCCAAGTTTATGTTAAATTCTTGTCTATACTTTTTACATAACTAGGTAGTATGTTGAATTTTGTATGTTAATATGTATATGTTAATATGTTATGTTAATTATGTTAGTATGTTGTTGTTGTTAATATGTTAATAGGTAATATATATTAGTATGTTAATATGGTAGTATATAGCTTATGTTAGTTTTTATGTCTTAATTATGTTGATTTTGTTAAGTTTTAAGTTCTATTTGTGTTAATACTTATATGTGTTAGTATGTTAATTAGGTAGTTTTATGTTTTCGTTAATCTTTATGCTTTAGTTATGTTTTAAGTCTTAAATATGTTAGTATGTTGATTTTATAGTTTTATTATATTTTTGTTGTACATTATGTAATCTAGCTTTTTGAACAAGTTTTACAAGTACTGGAGACCACTTTGAAGAAGAACCAACAGCAAAATTATTTTAACTGCAAGATTTTGCATACTTACCTCTCATACTGTGGCGCAAGTCACTTAACGTCGCAGCATTGGTGAGTGTCTTTTGTAGAATTCTGCAGATAAGCTACATGTCGCGAAGCAGACATATCAATGTCGCGACGTTGTGCTCTTTTTTGTATATATTTCTTTTATTTTTCATGTTATTTCATATTTTAGTATGCTCAAACTAACAGTGTACATAAATTTGGAAAATTTAGGTACCCAATGTGCTAATGAAAGTGAGGACTTTGTCTCACTTTGGTTTGGGGGAGTATCATTATGTGATTTGATTATAATGATCTATTTGAATGCATGTAATGATATTTTCTAAATACAGTTGTGATAGCCACCATGTTTTCATGATTTTCTATTATTTTGGCTATTACTAATGGGTTTGAAAAAGAAATTTCAATTTTTAATATTATGCAAATGATGTTATACATGCTTGATGAAAAAGTTGGATTTATGCATGATATGTTGCAAAAATGATGGTGTTTGTTATGGTTTTCCATTGATGTGAAAGGTTGCTATTTGCTCCCTTTTTAGTGAAACCTTATGTGATCTTGAAGTATGTGAAATAGTTTAGTTGTTTTTTATGCATGATTTATATTCCACTTAGATGCAAGTGTAACTTTGAAAATGATAAGAGTACATGTCTAGAAAATGTTTTTGGATGTACATGTAGAGATTTTGATTATCTTGAAATTATTTTTTCAACTCTCTTGAGGCGAAATCCTAGATTGTGCATGATTGGGGAAATGATTAGGGCATTGTTTAGACCGATTAAGCCTTTCGAGCTTACCCTGAATGATTTTATCATAGGTTCTCTTTTGAAGCCTTATAATTGTTTGGCCTTATTTGTTTTTCTATCACCATTATGTTCTTTAACCTGTTAACCATTCAAATGCATGTGAAAACATTGCATTTTCTTCCTACCATCATTGTTTGTTGAGTACATACTATATTATTTCCTGAAGTGAGTCTATTGATTAGGGCTGTTCACGAATATTCAATACAAAATGAGCCTGAAGGAACCAGATGCATTCAAAGAAAAGAAGTTTTTGCTTTGCGAAGAAAAAATGAAAAGAAAAGAAAAGAAAAAAGAAAAAAAAAGCAAAGCATAAGAATAGAAAAGTAAGAAAAACATCAAAATGGTTCTGGTGAGTTTTCTACTCACATTGTTGAATACCCTGCCCATATCAGTTAGTGGCTCATGACTTGGAATAACATGTTAATATTTCTCAATGTTTGTGTTATATCCTATCCTTTATGTTCTTTAACCTATTACCCTTGGCCTTACATTACAAGGTATTACCCTGTTGATCCTCAATTTTGTGTGATTTACATTAGTGGAGAGAGAGTTAATTTACAATTTTGTGGATTCTGTGATTCATATATATATAGCTTCATAAACTTATCCGAATATGTATGACTTGATTAGGAGAAGTTTATCTTGCATATTTGTGGAAAATGTGAATTGCATTAAAGGAAGCTAGATTGTTAGCATGTGAAGGGTTGTGTATGTGCGGAGCTGATTATAAGGCATTTGCACTTTTTAAGGGCTATACAATCATTGTACACTGGCTGTGGTTTAAAATGAAAAATTGAAATTTTAATAAATGTTGAATGATATTTGAGAATGAATTGTTAAGCTTGTTTACTTAGTCCTATTTTATTTTGCTCAAGGATTAGTAAAATGTAAGTTTGGGGGTGTGATAACTTCATAGAATGTAATTATTATTGTCCTATTTTTGTGTTATAAAGAATGCTTAGTTCTTGTATATAATGCATATTTAGAAGGTTTTAAGCTTATATTTGTCATATTCTAATCTGGATATCTTCCTATATGTCTTTTAGCAAATTGTGTTAATTTGATAAGTAATTGAGTGAATTTGTAATTGTTATTGATTCGGTGATTTCTCTATATTAGGAAGGACTCCAACCAAGCTAAAATATGGAGGAGTTGGACCAAAATTAGAAGAGAAAGCCAAATTTGTATCTCAGTAGGCAACGCCGCAGCGCAGGCATGTCAATGTCGTGGGGGTGGTGTATTCCCCTGCATCAGTACAAGTGCCCAAGGCTAGAGCGCTGTAACGCAGATTTATGGATGCCACGGCATCTGTGACCTATATGTATGCGTGCCGCGACATGATGTGTTTAATGCCGCAGCGTGCCCCTATTTTTCTGAACCTATAAATACTGTTTTATTAGATTTTATAATGACACTTTACTTAGTTTAGAGAAGTTACGCTAGGTTTTACTGTTTGGAGGCTAAAGGAGCCTAAGAAGGCAAGGTTGGAGGCCATCTTCTTAATGGAAGAAGATTCAATCATTAAAGAGTCAAATCTATGAGCTTCCTTCCTTCTCCTTTTTCTTTTCACTCTTTCATCTATCTTGAACATGATTTTTGTGGTTCTATTTTCGTGTTTAATGATTAGCTAAGCTGTATTTAGGGATGACTTCGAATCCTCCTATGAATATTAATGAATTTGTAATCTTTTGAGTATATATTGATGTTTGATTTTATTCAATCATATGGTTCTTAATGCTTTTGATTGTTTGATCAGCTTTAGAGTGATTTGTTGAAATCTGAGGAGCCTAGACATAGGAATTTGGATTTTAGATCTAATGTATAGTTAATGCACGTTCGATTTTATTCAATTGGCTTGGATAAGTTAATTCGCTAACTAGATAGAAATATACCTTTTAGCCATGTATAATGGGTGATTGAGAATAGATCGTTCATGAGTGAATTTTGGTTCTAACTAAGGAGTTAGGTAAATGAAACTATGGTTGACTGACCTAGACATAGACTTTTAACTAAATCAGATTCTGAAACTAACTTAATAATTCATTGATGTTGCTTGTAGGGATTGCATATTATTAATTGAAATAGGAGGTGAAGAAGGATTCTCGAAAGCTCTAAACATTATCTTTATTGCTTTGTAGTTTAGATTTAGTTTATTTACATTTTCTATATTTTTATGTTCTTGAACAGAATTAGTTAAGCTATTGGTTGGTACTTGGTTTTGGAAGCCAATATCCTCGTGGGAACGAACTTTATTCTTCACTGTATTACTTGAATGACCCATGCACTTGCGGTACACAAATGGTCTAACAAGTTTTTGGCGCCGTTTGCCGGCGATATGATTTAATTCTATATTGCTAATATCAACAATGAGTTTAGTTAGTTCTAATTCAAGTTATATATAGTTTATTTTAATTTAAGTTTCTTTTATGTTAAGTTTTAGGTTTAATAAAGAAGCCGAATGATGATAATCATACGAGGCCCTTCAGGGAATTCGCGACTCCTAATAAGGAAACCCTTCTATCAAGTTCAAGAAAACTACTCATCCGCACAAACAATTTTGGTGACAAAGTCCTGCCAGGACTATAAATTAGGACCTTCTTGGGAGAAACCCAAGTTTATGTTAAATTCTTGTCTATACTTTTTGCATAAATAGGTAGTATGTTGAATTTTGTATGTTAATATGCATATGTTAATATGTTATATTAATTATGTTAGTATGTTATTGTTGTTAATATGTTTATAGGTAATATATGTTAGTATGTTAATATGGTAGTATATAGCTTTTGTTAGTTTTTATGTCTTAATTATGTTGATTTTGTTAAGTTTTAAGTTCTATTTGTGTTAATACTTAAATGTGTTAGTATGTTAATTAGGTAGTTTTATGTTTTCGTTAATCTTTATGCTTTAGTTATACTTTAAGTCTTAAATATGTTAGTATGTTGATTTTGTAGTTTTATTATATTTTTGTTGTACATTATGTAATTTAGCTTTTTGAACAAGTTTTGCAAGTGCTGGAGGCCACTTTGAAGAAGAACCAGCAGTAAAACTATTTTAGCTGCAATATTTTGCATACTTACCTCTCATGTCGTAGCGCAAGTCACTTAACGTCGTGGTGTTGGTGAGTGTTTTTTGCAGAATTCTGCAGACAAGCTACAGTCGCGACGCAGGCATATCAATGCCACAGCGTTGTGCTCCGTTTTGTATATATTTTTTTTATTTTTTATGTTATTTCATATTTTAGTATGCTCAGACTAACAGTGTAACACCCCAAATTTTCTTAACTATTTGACTGTAATAATAGAATTCTACTGTTTAGTGATTTTTGTGTACTGTAAAATTATTTTGAATATTTCATAAATGTATTTGATCGTTTTGTGTGATTTACTCCGTGTCAGGAAAATAATAATTTTTGGGCTAAGAAAAATCTACAGTAATTTATTTATTACTGTTGATTCTTAATTCTTTTTGCTAATCTGATTTGATTTTCATAAGTTTTATAATTTTCATGATTTTGTGGAATATTATGAAATTTTTATATTTTTCTAATTATTTTAATGTTATTCTGGGCTGTTTGTGGGCCCAAGGGACTGTATGTGGGCCCAGGCGAGGCCGAAAAAGTGAAAAAAAAAATTAAAGTCAAAAAAGTTTGTACTGTTTAGATGGGAACGGGGATCTTACTAAACTCGAAACTGAAAACAGTTTTAAAATTTTTATTTTACTGTGTTTTGTACTGTATTTAATTATCGGGTAATAAAAACTATAGTTAATTGTGTTCGTAAGGTAATAATAGATAAAAATAAATATTATACTACTTAGTCAACATTAGTGGTTATGACGACTTTATAACGGACCAATAGGAAGCAAGCTTAATGTTGAAGCCTTTGGATATCCACCATTGATTTAATCAAGGATGGAGATTTGGTCTTACAAAGTGGCTATGACCATTTGTGACCATTGGATGTAAAGTATGAAGAGGAGATCTTGTCCCTTCATTTTGGAGATGCATCTAATGGCTAAGATTACAAGGAGAAAGATCTAATGGTCTATATTTGGTCTTATCAACATAAAACCTATACTTAGAAGCTACATTAATGTAAACCTTTGATCTAATCAATGGTTAACAATGCCCAAAATGGTGGCTAGTGAAAATTTGCTGCACATTGAGTGTACAAGGGGGGACGGTTTTGAAGGCTTAAGGACATAGGAAAAATTTCAAGACCATTTCATTTCATCTTTATCTCTCCAAAAACCTAAAGCTTTACAAAAAATTCTCTCTTCTCTCTCTATGGTATTTTCGGTCAAGACACTCCCAAAGCCTTCCATCACTCTATAATTTAGCCAACCACATATTTTGCATCCTTACATCAATCTAAGAACTTTTGTTGTTAAGCCCAAGCTCTAAATCTTTCATCTTCAAGGACTTTCTTCAAGATCAAGTTCTAGGTTTTTTAAGGTGAAGTGTAAGGAAACTTCACTACTTGTCTTATTTTCATGTTCTAAGCCATGTTTGATCCATGGTTCTCCTTGTTCAAGCTTAATATGCTAATAAACTTGTGTTTTATTTTGTGTTTGAGAAGCTTTTGGTGGTGAATCACTCACTCTAGGAGCAAACCAAGGAGCTTGGGAGGTTCTTCAAGAGGTAAGAGGGAGATCCATCTCACCAACCAAGTATGGTGGTAGGAGATGAATTTTGTATTTGATGGATGGTGAATCCATGTCAGGATTCATGTCCTTGGTTGTGTAATTATTTATGGGTGTTTATGTGTTTTAAATTATTTATTTGTGTTTGCATGCTTTATGTGATTTTTATTGCTTTAAGGTATGCTTGATTATATGATATGATGAATATGTATATATGCTTGATTACATGATTTGATGATGAAAGGAAAATAAATTTTTGGTTCCAAGGACCATGAGGATTTCGGCCTCAACACCTCAAAATAGGTGTTTCCAAACTAAAATTTTCATGAATGGTAAAATTGAATGATTTGAAAGGAAAGGAAAAAGAAAAGATGGATTGGTTTCAAAGGCCAAGTGTATTACGGTCTTGAAGGCTTGCATTGCCTTGATTTTGTGAGACATTGTGATTATAGAAATATAATTGATTTAGTACAAGGATTAAAGAAATGAAAACAAAGTGTTTTGTCACTTGAAAAATGGAATTTTTGTATATAAATGGAAAAGAGAGGTTGAAAGTGTTTGAACCTCAATTTATTTTAAAGAGGATTGATTCTTAGAATTGTTTAGAGAAATAAGAAGAATACGTTGGAAACTTGAAGTATACTGACGTATAGCTCACCCTTTGGGTTTTGAAGCGCGTTAGAAAATTTTGAACTGTAATATCTCAAGTAACTGTAAGAAATACAATTTTCTGAGAAATAGTAGAAATACTGATTTGTAGAGGGACTATATTGAAAATATTTAAAATTTTTTGGGAAACAGCAGAAATATTGATTTTTAGAGGTGTGAACACCATATTTTGACCGGGGTTTTGATTTTATTTATTTAAAAAAAACAAAACAAAAAAAAAAAAAACAAAAGAGTAAGAGAATTTATTTTCTTAGGCCCAATTGCAGGCCTGCTACTACTAAAAAAAAAAAAGGAAGAAGAAGAAGGAAGGGAACACTGATCTCGTTCAAAAAAAAAAATTGAAAGGGGGGCATTGCTGCACGTAAAAGGAAAATGATAAAATAGTAGTGCATTAAATGCACTGGGTGAGCAGTAGGGAAGAGAGGATGGTGAGGGGATTGAAAGAAAAAAGAGGCTCGATAGATGAAGGAGGGGGCTCAATGCGGAGTGGTTGACGAAAAAAAAAAGGAAAAAGGAAAAACTGTCATTTGGGATATATACTGGGGGGTCGAAGCACAGGCCACATCCTTTTTTTTGGGGGCTCAAAAAAAAAAAAAACTCACCTTCCATCCAACTTCATCTCACTTCATGGAACGAACCACACGACGACACCCTTCATTAGCCCCAAAAGCACATTCCATTTTGTTACAACCTTGATCACCATAAACCTCCAAAACCAAGAAGACAACATCTCGGCCATCCCAACACCCTTCATCAACACCAACACTTTCATCTCCATTCTCAATACTCCACCCCTCGTCACCTACGTACCAACAACCACCATCGCCATCATTAGCCTTCTACCCCATCACCTTCTTCCACAGTCTAACGGCAAAGGGAAGAGTCACACCAAGAACCTTCCATTTCACCATCCTTCATCATCCCATCTTCAGCCAAGGAAAGAAGATTGATGATGTTGAGTTGATCTCTGGTGGTAGCTGAGAAAAGAAAAAAAAAAGAAGCAAGAATACTGGGGAGGCACGGGAACGAAAGGGATTTTTGATTCTTTTTGAGTTGAGTGTGTTATTGGTAGCACAGAAGAGGTAAGCCCTTTCTCATCACTATCCTTGCACTGTTATGAGTAAAAATGTAGTGTTCAAATACATGCTTGGATACTGGCTGGTTAGTTATGTTGTCCATCTTCTTTTCCTTTTCTTTTTAACCATGAGCACCATACGCACACTGGCACTTCTCCCCTTCTGCATCACATTTCTCAAACCACCAAAGAATTCATCTTCACCTCCAGAAAACCGTAACCACCACCTTCAATAACTTCACAAAACACCATCATTCCCCATTCGACCGTCGAAGTCCAAAGAGCCACATCCTTCCCCTTTCCGACCGTCGAACCCAAGCATCGGATCCATCATACCTTTAACCGACCGTCGAACCCCACGAACCACACCATTGGACCCTGACTCCAACCCACTTCACAAAATACCATCATTCCCTCTACCGACCGTCGAACTACATCACTGACCTTCACCTCACTCGACCGTCGAACCACACCATTGTGACCCTCAACCCCTTCACAAAGCCCACCTTCACTTCATCGACCGTCGAACCCCACGAACCACACCATTGGACCCCGACTCCAACCCACTTCACAAAATACCATCATTCCTCTACCGACCGTCGAACTACATCACCGACCTTCACCTCACTCGACCGTTGAACCACACCATTGTGACCCTCAACCCCTTCACAAAGCCCACCTTCACTTCATTCGACCCGTCGAACCACACCATTGGACCCTCAACCCACTTCACAAAATACCATCATTCCCTCTACCTGCAATTGTCGAACTACATCGGTGACCTTCACCTCACTCGACCGTCGAACCGCACCATTGTGACCCTCAACCAACTTCACAGAATTCACCTTCACCTCACTCGACCGTCGAACTACACCCGCCTACTACCCCCTCACCGACAACCCATCCAAACCTTCACACCATCAACCAAACTCCATCCCATCCGACCAAGTGGACCCCAAAAAAACGCGTGACCTCCACCATCTTCATCAATTGCAACCGACCGTCGAATCCATCACCCCTTCCCAACCGACCGTCGAATCCATCCCATCCCATCCTTCCCCATCCTTAACCAATTTCCAACCGACCAATTGTCAAACCCCAAAACAGAATCACCCCTTTCCAACCGACCGTCGAATCCATCCCATCCTTACCTCCAACCGACCGTCACAAACCCCAAAACAGAATCACCCTTTTCCAACCGACCGTCGAATCCATCCCATCCTTACCTCCATTTCGATCGTCGAACCGAAGAAGCCCACCACCCTCTCTCCCGCTAATCTGGTCGTAAACGAGGTCCTTCTTGTTGCATCTTTTAATTTCGGGTTATCTGTTTCTTTGTTTTCTTTCACGTTTTCTTGTTCTTTTTTTTTTTTTTTTTTTTTTTTATTTCATGTATCATCAATTTGTTGGGCTAGATTTTGGGAGTTAAAAGTGATAAAAATAGCAAAAATAAAAAAATAAAAAATAATAATAATAAAGAAAATAAAAAATCTTTTAATCCATGCAATGACCAATGATGATGATTGAATAGTGAATGCTATCTTCATTATCTTTTGGGTCATAAGGGTTTATTGAGTAGCCTAGTGCTAACTTGAATCCTGTGCAAAAAAAAATGGATTCACTTTCAAATAAAATCTTTTTTAAATAAAATCAACCAACCCACACTTATTTTATAAAGAACTACGTAACTTTGAGTTCTCCATTGCACCAGGGGATACGTAGGAGCAGAATTTCATTTCTGTCAAGCCAAAATTAAATTTTCATAAGTGTGTGGTTTCCTTTTTTTTAGTTACAATGTTTTGTAAAAAGGGTAAAATAAATATTCCCAAGGATTGTTAATAATTTGCACAATTAATCTAACGTACCGTCTTAGGACGGGTGTGTTAGGGGTGCAGTGGGATTAAGTTTCCACCCTTCCCTAAGCATAACCGACTCCCGAATCCAATCTGGTTTTCAAAGACCGTTTTCAAAGATAGGTTTTCCAATTTTTCCAAATTCAAATAAAATTGGTGGCGACTCCATTTTTCATTTTCATATTCTAAAATCCATTCGAGTTGCTATTTCCCGCCGCGATCTCCGGTCGCGACAGATGGCGACTCCACTGGGGACATTTGGAGAGTCAAGCCTGTTGTGGTTACTTGTGCAAATTGTTAATAATATTTTTTTTATTTATTTTACCCTTTTTATCCCTATTTTTGTTTTCTTTTTGTTTGTAAATGGATTTCATTTATTTCGTTCTGTGTAAATATCTGATAGCGTTATTCCTGTGTTTGTTTTGACATGATATACTTGTAAATATTTTGTATATAATTGATGAAACCCTAAGATAGATGATTGCTGCCTGGCTACTGTATATATGTTTTTTGCAGGTTGGGGGTAGTTTTTTTAAATTTTTGTACAGGTTTGTATGCTCCCTCACACGCATCACCATCATTTACCTCACACACTTTTTGGGCTCTATACCCGAGTCTGTGCGAACCCGAGGAGTAGGAGGGGTCTCGGCTTTTGTTATTGAGGGGCTTTATGCTCACTTGACATTTGTTGAGACACCACTCAGATTGTTACTAATATCATGAATTAAACATATTGAGAGGGTTTATCCCTACTTGTGATTAATTCGTGATTTGGATCCTTGGAACCATGACTTTTAAGTTTGGATCCAAACAATCCATTCTCCAACGCCTTGGGGGCGTCTTTCGAGATAAGGGCAATCTGGGAACCATGACTTTTAGAAGTTTTGACCGTCCTGAAAAATCTTGCACCGATAGATTGAATATAGTGACTGTCAAATCTTAGGTTCCACCTGACTAGGGCACAAAAGGGAGCGTATTTTTTCTTCTTTATTTATCTGTTTCTCATATCATTCATTTTGAAAAAAATAAAAATAAAAAAAAAGAAAAAAAACTATTCATTGCTTGCATTTCATGACATTGCATTTTAAAAAAAAAACTTGCATTTTCATGACATTGCATATAAAAAAAAAATCATGCATCTTCATAGCATCCCTAGCATTCAAAAAAAAAAAAAAAACTTGCATTTTCATGACATTGACGTGGTAAAAAAAAAAAAATCATGCATCTTCATAGCATCCCTAGCATAAAAAAAAAAAGGAAAAATAACTCACATTTTCATGACATTGCATTTCAAAGAAAAATCATCATGCATTTCAAAGACTCCAATGATCATGCATTTCCATGACATCCTTGACTAAAAAAAATCATGCATAACATCCCTAGCATTCAAAAAAAAAAAACTTGCATTTTCATGACATTATAAAAAAAAAAATCATGCATCTTCATAGCATCCCTAGCATTCAAAAAAAAAAAAAAAGAAAAAATAGCATCTTGCATTTTCATAGCATTCTAAAAAAAAAAAAGACATTGTGCATTTTCATAGCATCCCTAGCATTCAAAAAAAAGAGAAAAAATAGCATCTTGCATTTTCATAGCATTCTAAAAAAAAAAGGACATTGTGCATTTTCATAGCATCCCTAGCATTCAAAAAAGAAAAAAATAAAAGCATCTTGCATTGTCATGACATTGCATTTTAAAATAAAAAAAAAAAAAGGAAAGAAAAATGGAAAAGTGTTTTCAAAGTTCATTTTATTTTGTGTATCTCATGCATTTCATCCCATTCTTTGTTAAATGCTATAGCTAGCCGGTTGGGCAAACTCTGGAGGTAGTTAATAAAGAGGCTTGTCCTCCTTCTTCTTGTCTTTTGTTTTAATAAATCATCTTGCATCCTCTTTGTTAAATGCTATTTTGTTTTAATAAATCATCTTTTTTTTTCATGACATAGCAAAAAAGAGAAAAGAAAAATGGAAAAAAATGTTTTCAAAGTTCATTCATTTTGTGCATCTCATGCATTTCATCTCGTTCTTTGTTAAATGTTATTTTGTTTTAATAAATCAATTTGGTTTGAACCAGAGAGAGCCTAGGAAGGAAGAGACCAATCAAATCCACATTCACAAGCTTAGATCTCAGACTAGAATGGCTGCTGATAACCCTGAGGATGAAGGAAGAGATCTGAGTATGCAAGTAGATGAGATGAAAGAGATGATGATTGAAATGGTAAAATCTCAGAAAAGAATGGAGGAAATGTTGTTGGCCATGAGGGAGACTATCAACTTGATTGGGGCTACTGGAATGACAGGAGTGATTGGAGCACATCCGCACCTGCCAACTATCACTTCCATAAGGACGAACCCTGGGATCACCACTGAGATTCCTGTTGAGGGAAGAACGTCGAACACTGCGCCGCTAGTGCTTCCTATCGGAGAAGGGTGTCGTTTTTCAGAGGATACTCGAAATGAGGTCCACGGTAATGTCGGATTCATGGGGGAGCAACCACCATATAACCCTAACCTTCACTTTCCATACCAAACACCTACTCTTACATTTCCTTATTACCCCTCCCACCAATTTGTTCCGACCATAAATAGCACCCCAACTCCACGATTCCAAACCAACAATGGCCCCATGCCATCACCACATGTACCAACTCGCCCATCTCACATCCGACATCCACTTGTACCTCCACAAAGATTCTCCCTTGAGTCAATCCAAATGGGTTACTCAAACCTCCAACAGCCTCAACCAAACTTCCGAAATCGAGGTCGCTTCCATCCTCAAAACCTACCTCCTTTCCCAAGATTACCCATGTCAAACGCAGACTTATTCCAAAGGCGTGGATTTCTTTGCCTTTGTTTGATGCTCACCTCATGTCGGGAAAATCATCAAGCCATGTATCGTAAAGTATCAAACTTTTAGAGCCACCATTCCCAACATGGTATAACCCAAGTTTGACTTGCAAATATCACAGGGACATCCCAGGGCACTCAATTGAAGATTGTGAATCTTTTAAGATTGCAGTAAGGAAGCTAATAGCTTATGGGAAGTTTGACATTCAAGAAATAGCTCTACCTAGTGTTGTCAGCAACCCAATTCTTGATGAGGTAAATGCATGGGAGATGGAAGGATCACCCATAGGAAAGGACAGAAGCTTGCATGCACCAATGACTGAAGTAGTCGAAGGGCTGAAGAAAGCAGGTTGTAATATCACTACACCAGCTGCAACTATGAAAGAAGAGAAGAAGCAGAATGAAGAATCAAGTGGTGTTGAAGGTTGTTGGGATTTTAAGGTGCGAAGCAAAGAATTACTCGCTTCAAGGGTAATACAAGTGGGCAAGATGTAGATTCCTCTGAAGAGGTCAATGTGGAGTTGGAGGAAATGGTGAGGAGCATAACTCTGAGAAAAGAAAATGATGCAGCACATTCCTCATCAGAGAGAAATACTCCCTGCACCAGTCAAGATAATCGTCTCTGAAGAAGTCACTCATCCTCTAGGAATTTGAAACCTCTGAACAATGGGAGATCTGAGGATTTGATTGAAGTGGTGGCCATAAAAAAAATCAGTGATGATGAACTTATGTTAACTTTCTTGAAGCATTGATGTAATAAATTCACATGAATGTCATGTTTTCCTTTCATTTTCAGTGTCTTTCTTAATATTTACTTCTCTTTCACTTCTTCAAAGTGTCTTCCTCGTATTTGGGGGCCCATCGGACTCCAGTTCTTGGTAATTCTCAGTTTGGTAGATGTCAATAAAGTTCACGTGTGTAAGTATCCTTTGCCTAAGAAGAAAAATAAAAAAATAAAATGGAGCAAAGAAATAATCACTTGGTGTGTATCATCCTTTTGTCTCTGAATTAAAGTTTTTGAAAATGAGCAATCAAGATTTGAAATGAAGATTGGCCATGTTTCTCTATCCTTCATCAGAATTCATTATCTCTCGTTGTCCCTTTTTTGAGCTTGAAAGTTTCTTCAATAAACCCTGGACAAGGATCACCCCTACACTGGGGGATGACACAAAGTAAAGGTCGATTGTCATGGTAGCTATTTTAAAGCATAAAAGAAAAAGAAAAGAAAAAAAAAAAAAAAAACAAAAAAAAATGAATGAGAAATAAGTCATGACAAGGGCGAATGAAAGAAAGTGAAAAAAAAAAAAGGAAGAAGTGAAGAAGCAAGAAGAGAAAAGTGTGCTTGAAAGTACAAAGACAATTGACAAAGTTTAACTTTGAACAAGGATCCTTGGTCCCATTCAAACCCTTGAATAATTGTTTGAGCCTTATATCTTTTCTTTCATAACCCCTAACCTTGGCCACGTTACAAGCCTCAAAAAGTCCATTTTGATCAATGAAGGGTTTGTCATTTTCATTAATTTTAATTTTGAGACAAATGTTATGCTCATCTAAGAACCTAATTCATTGCTCTAAAAAAAAATCAATCAAAAATAAAAAAAAATCAAAAAAAAAGAGAGAAAAAGAAAAAGAGAGACTTACACCTGGGCAAGTTGTTACCCTATCTGAGCTGGTCCCATATTGGGGCATGCTCCTCCTTAGTTCAATTTGACCTACATCGGGACAAATCTTTTGGGTCACTAGGGCGAGTTTCTGCCCTATGCAGTCCTAGACTGGGGCAAATTTCTCTTGGTTCAATTTGCCCCAAATTGGTGTAGCTTCTTGACTCACACTGGGGCAATTTTTGTTCACAAATGACATACTCTGAGCCAAATTCCTTTGATACCCTACATGAGGGCAGAATTTTTGAATATATCTGATAAGAAAAAATGGTCATGGTGTCCAGTTGTCGAGTCGAGATCAATCACGTCCATATTGGGGTAAAAAAAAAATTCTTTCTTGCTATTCTATTTCTTGTGTCTTTACCCTTTGTAAATAATACCCTTTTCCGTAGTCAAGCTTCCAAGAACAATCTGGAAGTGGTTCGCTTCTTTTCTGTTGTACTTTTTTGAGTTCATGAGTGTCAGTTACGTAATGCTTCAGGTAAGGTGAACATGAGTACAACACTATGATTTGACCATCTAATGGTAATCCCCTAATGAGCAATTCAGATTGAAGAGATCTTGGAGGGTCCCATTTGATGGAAGAGGAGGCACCCAAAAAAAAAAAAAAAGAAAAAAGAAAAAGAGAAGAATAAGGAGGAAAAGCTCGTTAGGTTGAAAACCCGAAAGGGCGGCCTAAGCAAAAGTTAGAGCAAAAAGAAAAGAATGAAAAAGAGCTCGTTAGTCTGAAAACCCGAAAGGTCGGTCTAAGCAAAAGTTAGGGCAAATAAATGGGTAAAATCTCGGAGAAAGTTGGCCTGAAATGCCTTGAAGGGTGCACCAAACTGGGGCAATTTTGAATTGCGTTTGATCAGCTACACAGGGGCAATTTTGTTTGTATTCAGTTGACCATACTGGGGCTAGATTTTTGAAGAATTAAAGAGATAAGTGTTGAAGAAAGTAGCAACAGAGACGGTGATTGAGTTATCAACGGTTGCGGGGAATCAACTAGATGAGGATAAAGTTAAACACCTTTGGGGCAAAATTTTCTCTTAAGGAATCAGTCAAGCCATGGTTCATCTCATTTCCCAAAAGGAGAGTGAGAGCGAAAAAAAACAAAAAAAAAGAAAGAAAGGAGAAGAAGAAGGAAAGAACCAAAGCATGTGAACAAGGTTTGATTGGTCAAAGTTTTCCAAAAGTCGTTGTTGGTTCAAAGGACTTTTAATAAAATAAAATAAAAAAGAGAAAAGAAAAAAAAGGAAAAAGAAAAAAAAACAAAGGAAAAGTAAAGAAAGAAAAAAATCTTTTTGGATCAAGATGCTTATTCCATTGTCTTTTATTTTTTCGGGAGCACAGTTGCACGTTGTCTTTAAATTTCGGGACTCAGTTGCCCATTGTCTTTTAAATTTTGGGCCGCAGTTGCCCACTGTCATTTAAATTTCGGGACTCAGTTGCCCATTGTCTTTTAAATTCAGGGACTCAGTTGCTCATTGCCTTTTAAATTTCGGGCCGCAGTTGCCCATTGTCATTTAACTTTCGGGCCACAGTTGCCCATTGTCTTTTAAATTTTGGGCCGCAGTTGCCCATTGTCTTTTAAATTTCGGGCCGCAGTTGCCCATTGTCATTTAAATTTCAGGCCGCAGTTGCCCATTGCCTTTTAAATTTCGGGCCGCAGTTGCCCATTGTCATTTAAATTTCGGGCCGCAGTTGCCCATTGTCATTTTAAATTTCGGGCCGCAGTTGCCCATTGTCATTTAAATTTCGGGCCGCAGTTGCCCATTGTCATTTAAATTTCGGGCCGCAGTTGCCCATTGTCATTTAAATTTCGGGACGCAGTTGCCCATTGTCTTTTAAATTTCGGGACGCAGTTGCCCATTGTCTTTTAAATTTCGGGACGCAGTTGCCCATTGTCATTTAAATTTCGGGACTCAGTTGCCCATTGTCTTTTAAATTTTGGGGACTTGATTGCCCATTGTCATTTAAATTTCGGGATGCTAGATTGCCCATTGTCTTTTAAATTTCGGGACGCAGTTGCCCATTGTCTTTTAAATTTCGGGACGCAGTTGCCCATTGTCATTTAAATTTCGGGACGCAGTTGCCCATTGTCTTTTAAATTTTGGGCTGCAGTTGCCCATTGTCATTTTAAATTTCGGGACTCAGTTGCCCATTGCCTTTTAAATTCCGAGACGCAGTTGCCCATTGTCATTTAAATTTCGGGACTCAGTTGCCCATTGTCATTTAAATTCTGGGACTCAGTTGCCCATTGTCTTTTAAATTTCGGGACGCAGTTGCCCATTGTCTTTTAAATTTCGGGCCGCAGTTGCCCATTGTCTTTTAAATTTCGGGACGCAGTTGCCCATTGTCATTTAAATTTCGGGACTCAGTTGCCCATTGTCTTTTAAATTTCGGGACGCAGTTGCCCATTGTCATTTAAATTTTGGGACGCAGTTGCCCATTGCCTTTTAAATTTTGGGACGCAGTTGCCCATTGTCTTTTAAATTTCGGGACGCAGTTGCCCATTGTCATTTAAATTTCGGGACTCAGTTGCCCATTGCCTTTTAAGTTTCGGGACGCAGTTGCCCATTGTCTTTTAAATTTCGGGACGCAGTTGCCCATTGTCGTTTTTAGTTTCTGTTGAGCGCATCGGCTCCATGCATTCCATGCATTTTAATTTCTGTCAATTCTATGCATTTTAAATTCTGTCGAGCGCATCGGCTCCATGTATTTTAATTCCTGTTGAGCGCATCGGCTCCATGTATTTTACTCTTTGTTGAGTGTTTCGGCTCCATGCATTTTAATTTCTGTTGAGCGCATCGGCTCCCTGCATTTTAATTTCTGTCAATTCTCCATGCATTTTAATTTCTGTTGAGCGCATCGGCTCCCTGCATTTTAATTTCTGTCAATTCTGTGAGCGCATCGGCTCCATGCATTTTAAATTCTGTTGAGCGCATCGGCTCCATGCTTTTTACTTTCCTTTGAGCGCATCAGCTCTTTGCGGTTCATTATTCTTGCATTGTTTTATTTTTTTTCTTTTTTTTTGTATCATCGCGTGTATTTTCGGACAAAATATGAGTTCATATCTTTACTCGTTCCTTATTACGAAATTATGAAAAACTGTGGTTATTCATATTCTCTGATAAGAAACAAGTAAAGAGGGGCAACTGTGAACACCATATTTTGACCGGGGTTTTGATTTTATTTATTTAAAAAAAACAAAACAAAAAAAAAAAAAAAAAAACAAAAGAGTAAGAGAATTTATTTTCTTAGGCCCAATTGCGGTGCCTGCTACTACTAAAAAAAAAAAAAAGGAAGAAGAAGAAGGAGGGAACACCGAAAAAAAAAAAAAAAAATTGAAAGGGGGGCATTGCTTTGCACGTAAAAGGAAAATGATAAAATAGTAGTGCATTAAATGCCTTTGGGTGAGCGGTAGGGAAGAGAGGATGGCTGAGGGGATTGAAAGAAAAAAGAGGCTCTGATAGATGAAGGAGGGGGGCTCAATGCGGAGTGGTTGACGAAAAAAAGGAAAAAGGAAGAAAACTGTCAGCTGGGATATATACAGGGGGGCTGGCACAGGTTTTTTGGGGCTCAAAAAAAGAAAAAACCTCACCTTCCATCCAACTTCATCTGCTGGAACCTGACGACACCCTTCATTAGCCCCAAAAGCACATTCCATTTTGTTACAACCTTGATCACCATAAACCTCCAAACCAGCAGCAACATCTCGGCCATCCCAACACCCTTCATCAACACCAACACTTTCATCTCCATTCTCAATACTCCACCCCTCGTCACCTACGTACCAGCAACCACCATCGCCATCATTAGCCTTCTACCCCATCACCTTCTTCCACAGTCTAACGGCAAAGGGAAGAGTCACACCAAGAACCTTCCATTTCACCATCCTTCATCATCCCATCTTCAGCCAAGGAAAGAAGATTGATGATGTTGAGTTGATCTCTGGTGGTAGCTGAGAAAAGAAAAAAAAAGAAGCAAGAATACTGGGGAGGCTGCTGGGAACGAAAGGGATTTTTGATTCTTTTTGAGTTGAGTGTGTTATTGGTAGCACAGAAGAGGTAAGCCCTTTCTCATCACTATCCTTGCACTGTTGTGAGTAAAAATGTAGTGTTCAAATGCATGCTTGGATACTGGCTGGTTAGTTATGTTGTCCATCTTCTTTTCCTTTTCTTTTTAACCATGAGCACCATACGCACACTGGCACTTCTCCCCTTCTGCATCACATTTCTCAAACCACCAAAGAATTCATCTTCACCTCCAGAAAACCGTAACCACCACCTTCAATAACTTCACAAAACACCATCATTCCCCATTCGACCGTCGAAGTCCAAAGAGCCACATCCTTCCCCTTTCCGACCGTCGAACCCAAGCACCGGATCCATCATACCTTTAACCGACCGTCGAACCCCACGAACCACACCATTGGACCCTGACTCCAACCCACTTCACAAAATACCATCATTCCCTCTACCGACCGTCGAACTACATCACTGACCTTCACCTCACTCGACCGTCGAACCACACCATTGTGACCCTCAACCCCTTCACAAAGCCCACCTTCACTTCATCCGACCGTCGAACCCCACGAACCACACCATTGGACCCTGACTCCAACCCACTTCACAAAATACCATCATTCCCTCTACCGACCGTCGAACTACATCACTGACCTTCACCTCACTCGACCGTCGAACCACACCATTGTGACCCTCAACCCCTTCACAAAGCCCACCTTCACTTCATTCGACCGTCGAACCACACCATTGGACCCTCAACCCACTTCACAAAATACCATCATTCCCTCTACCGACTGTCGAACTACATCAGTGACCTTCACCTCACTCGACCGTCGAACCGCACCATTGTGACCCTCAACTAACTTCACAGAATTCACCTTCACCTCACTCGACCGTCGAACCACACCAGCTACTACCCCCTCACCGACAACCCATCCAAACCTTCACACCATCAACCAAACTCCATCCCATCCGACCGTCGGACCCCAAAAAAAAAGCGTGACCTCCACCATCTTCATCAATTGCAACCGACCGTCGAATCCATCACCTCTTCCCAACCGACCGTCGAATCCATCCCATCCTTACCCCCAACCGACTGTCAAACCCCAAAACAGAATCACCCCTTTCCAACCGACCGTCGAATCCATCCCATCCTTACCTCCAACCGACTGTCAAACCCCAAAACAGAATCACCCCTTTCCAACCGACCTATCGAATCCATCCCATCCTTACCTCCATTCGACCGTCGAACCGAAGAAGCCACCACCCTCTCCTGCTAATCTGGTCGTAAACGAGGTCCTTACTGTTGCATCTTTTAATTTCGGGTTATCTGTTTCTTTGTTTTCTTTCACGTTTTCTTGTTCTTTTTTATTTCATGTATCATCAGTTTGTTGGGCTAGATTTTGGGAGTTAAAAGTGATAAAAATAGCAAAAATAAAAAAATAAAAAATAATAATAATAAAGAAAATAAAAAATCTTTTAATCCATGCAATGACCAATGATGATGATTGAATAGTGAATGCTATCTTCATTATCTTTTGGGTCATAAGGGTTTATTGAGTAGCCTAGTGCTAACTTGAATCCTGTGCAAAAAAAAAATGGATTCACTTTCAAATAAAATCTTTTTTAAATAAAATCAACCAACCCACACTTATTTTATAAAGAACTACGTAACTTTGAGTTCTCCATTGCACCAGGGGATACGTAGGAGCAGAATTTCATTTCTGTCAAGCCAAAATTAAATTTTCATAAGTGTGTGGTTTCCTTTTTTTTAGTTACAATGTTTTGTAAAAAGGGTAAAATAAATATTCCCAAGGATTGTTAATAATTTGCACAATTAATCTAAGGTACCGTCTTAGGACGGGTGTGTTAGGGGTGCAGTGGGATTAAGTTTCCACCCTTCCCTAAGCATAACCGACTCCCGAATCCAATCTGGTTTTCAAAGACCGTTTTCAAAGAGAGGTTTTCCAATTTTTCCAAATTCAAATAAAATTGGTGGCGACTCCATTTTTCATTTTCATATTCTAAAATCCATTCGAGTTGCTATTTCCCGCCGCGATCTCCGGTCGCGACAAGAGGGGCTATTATATAAATATTATTTAATGAGGGGCCATTATGCAAATTGGTGTGTGAAATCTGCAAGTGTACGGTTTCATCGTCAAGTAATAAAAAGATCGAATCCACAGGGACTGTGTCTATGAATACCAATTAATTAATTAATTCAATTCAATTAAACAAAAGGGAATATAATTGTTGATTAAGAAGAACGTAGTAACAATACAATTAAATAAAAATCAAATTACAGAATTTAGAACAAAAATAACAAGTTATCAAGAAAGGTATTCAGATTCAAGAAAGCTTCCAAGATTGGGGTACCACAATGATATACGACAAATCCTAATTGACAACCCTTTTATTAAATCTGAAATTCAATTGAAGGCGAATTACCCTAAATTAGCTAATGTTCTTTCTCAAGATACAAGATCCATGCCCAATTAAACCAATTCATACTCTCGTGGTAATTGAATTTAAATTGAACCCATTACGCTTTGTGGTAATTCATTGAATCCTCGAAAGGCTAAAACTACTCTCGTGATTTAGACCTTAAGTTCAATTCTTATGGTTCCAACACCTAGGTTCACCTCTCAGTTCATCCTTAAATGTCTATGAGATGCAAATAAGTGGCCAGCAAATTCACATGAATAAGAGTAATAAAGATTGAACCAATGAACATTCAAGATTAATAAAAGGGAAAACAAAGTCAATTAATCATTATCAAAGTATCAAAGGGCATTGCCCAATCCTAGAAACAAAGAAAACTACTCAGACATAGAGAATGAGAGACAATAAATCAAATTTAAGAACATCCCAAACCCGTAACAATGGAAGAAGAAAGGAGAAGATGAAGATCAAGAGCCTCCAATGTTCCTCCTTGAAAACCAAATTAGAACCCCCCCTAATTATATTCAGAACATCTATTTATAACCTAGGATTTTAATTGGCTAAAAAGCCCCCAAAAGAAATAAAAATAAAAATTAAAAAATTGCAGCGCACTGCGATCCATGGCAGTGGATCATTCCACGGGCTGGCCGTGGATCTTGCTGTCAGAATTCCATGGCCATGGATCATTCCACGGTCAAGCCGTGGATCATTCCACGGCTAGGCCGTGGAACTCCCTAGAATCTCTTTTTTCCTCCTTCAAGTTGCTGCTCGATCCATGGTCATGGTTTAATCACCAGGAAGGTCGTGGATCCCTCTGGAATGGTCTTTTTGCACCTTTTTGCTATCCATTAATCTCAAACTTCAAACATGCAAGCATTTCATTTAATCCAAGGCCAATTCAACATTAATCCTACACAAGAACACCAAAAACACTGCAGTTATCCGAACTAAGGGAAAAATAAACCAAAAGGAAAACTAAAATGCCTAAAATGCTGAAGAATGCATGCAAAAAAGAACAAAACATGATATTGTTTCACACACATCAAATCCCCCCAAGCTTAAGATTTTACTTGTCCCCAAGCAATAACTAATGTCAAACTAAAAAGTGGGATCAAAAGACAATAATGAATGAGGAATCCGAGAAAACAATTATCCAAGCAATAGGCTAAGGCAATTCAAGAATCTGAGAGGTAATCAAAATCAAGTCCAATTAGAGGCTAAGTTCTCAGAAATCATGCATCCTCACTGATTGAATTAAGTTCACTTCACTAACCACACTCAAGTGTTTAAGGGTGAAAATCATACACTCAAAATCCTTCAAAAAAAAGCACTTCCATGTACTTGATAAGAAACCAAATTTCCACTAATAATCAGCATGCATGCAAGAATCAAAAGGTCTTTCAAGGGTTGTAATGGGGCCATGGTAATGATGTTAGGTAAGGTAGAGAAAGGAAGGTATGCACAAAGGGCTAATTAAAATTTTTAATAAGTACAAGAAATCCAACAGAACATAAATGGAGCAAAGGAAATTTTTCAATAAAAAATATAACTCCACATTTCAAAGCATTTTCTTCCTTACTTTTCCTTCTTCTCTTTCTCCTCTTTTTCAAACTTTCAACTTATGATTTTCTTTTCTTTTCTTCTTCTTTTTTTTTGAGAAAGAAGATGGTCAAAAACATATGATTCCCAATACAATTTTACACAACTTTCAAACCCAATTTGCTCCATTTAATATTCTAAATGATTACTGATAAAATATCATCATAGGCATAAAAAAAATAATTATGTAATAGGCTCAAAATGGGCAACTAGTGGATGAAAGTGTAATAATTTCAGAAGGCCAGAAAAATACCTAAGATGCCTTAATCACATTCAAGCATGTAAACAAAAATTTTGCCTCAAAATGGTTTCAAATCAAGTTCTAGAGCACAAAATCAATGAGGAATATCACTCAACACAAAGAATGGGAGCAAAATTCATATAGTGCATGAATCCCATACAGGCTCAAAACTCACATTTAGAGGTTCAAAATTCAATGAGAAGCACAAATTCAGAGAACATATGCTAATTATCAACTATCAAAAGATCACCTCTACTATCAATTAAAACAATGCCTGTTGCCTACCACAAGAATCAACAAATTAGGTTCCAAATCAATACCATCTCAAAAATCCCCAAGAGAGAGGGGCACAAGTTTAACTAAAAAGCCGAGAGATATGATGGTGTGAAAATGCAACATGAAGATGCAATGCAAAATGAGACATGAAAATGCATGAAACTAATGGTCTAAAATGAAAATGAAAATACCCCCTAAGTTTAAAACTTACATTGTCCCCAATGTAACAATCTATAACTAGAGAAGGGATAAAAGAAAAGAACTCACTGCAGTGGTGGGAAATCTTCTGGTGTTCAATCCATAGCCATGGAATTTTCCATGGGCTGGGTGTGGAACTTTCTGACTTCACTCTCCTTCTAATTTGAGATTCAAAAAGGGTCAAACCTAAATAAGATCCATGAGATAAAGATCAAACCAGCAATCCAACACACAAAATCATAAGAAAAAGAAGAAATTTAAAAGGAAAAATAAGAAAGCTTGGGTTGCCTCCCAAGAAGCGCTTGTTTAAAGTCATTAACTCGATTTTGGTCTAGTTTTTATGCTCAGGTAATGTCAATGGAGTAGTGCTCAGTCCCCACTCCTTCAAAGTGTTTCACTCTCTGACCATTTATCATGAAAGGCTTATGACTTTATTTCTTCACCTCAAGCACACCGTAGGATAAAACTCGAACAATCTCATATGGTCCTGACCATTTTGACCATAACTTACTAGGATAGAAATGTAGAAGCGAATTATAGACAAGAACTTTATCCCCAAGTTTAAATTCACACTTCTCAACACACTTATCATTCTACTTCTTAGGTCCTTTCTTGCAGGGCGTAGACTCCTCAAATTTTGTGGTACCCTTGGGCAAGGTCTTTTCTAGCATAGCATCAGCCACTAATTCCTGCACACCTGAAAGCACAACACTATCTACAACATTAGTAGCATCTATGCAATTACATGAATTTAAGGAATTAGAATTATTTTCAGATTTAAAAACATCAAAAACTACTTCCTCATTATTCAATCGCAAAGTCAATTTCCCTTCGTGGACATCATTGATCGCCCTTCTAGGGGCAAGGAATGGACGCCCAAGTATGATCGACATTGTAGTATCAGCTTCCATGTCAAGCACAACAAAATCCACTGGCATATAAAACTTACCAACCTTAATAGGAACATCCTCCAAGATGCCTATGGGGTACTTGACAGACCGATCCGCCAATTGAAGTAAGATTGTTGTGGGTTTTAGCTCACCCACCTCCAACTTCTTATATACAGAAAGGGGCATAAGACTAACACTAGCCCTCAAATCACACAGAGCTTTATCAAAATTAATGTTTCCAATCAAACAGGGAATAGAGAAGCTACCTGGATCTTTTAACTTAGGAGGCAATTTATTTTGAATTAAAGCACTACACTCCTCAGTTAAAGCTACTGTCTCATATTCCTTGAGCTTCCTCTTATTAGACAAGATGTCCTTAAGAAACTTAGCATAGGTAGGGATTTGTTTCAACGCCTCAGTGAAAGGTACATTAATGTACAATTTCTTAAGGACCTCTAGGAACTTCCCAAATTGCTTATCTAACTTCGCCTTAGCCAATCTTTGAGGGTAGAGAACCGGGGGTTAGTAAGGTTCAGGGGGTACATACTTAGACACCATCTCAGTAGTTTCCTCTCCTTCTAAGGGCTGTGTCTTAGTCTCTTCATCCTTAATTCCCTTATCTTTTTCACTCTCTCCCTTCCCCAAGGAATCCTCTAATTTCTTTCTACTCCTCAAACTCACAACTTTACAATGTTCATTACTTGGGTTGACTTCAGGTTGACCAGGAAACTTACCTTGCTGCCTAAGAGAAGTGCTTGCTTGTTGGGCAATGTGGGTTTCCAACATCTTATTATGAATAGCTAAATTGTCAATCTTAGCTGACAACTCTTTAATTGTCTCAGTCACAACTTGCCCATGGTGCCTAAACTCCTCATTTTGCTTAGACTGACTCTCAACAAAATTCTCAAGAAGAGACTCAAGCCTAGATTTTTGTACCTATGAGATTCCAAAAGAGGGTTTAGCATTACCTTGCCCAGCTTGGTACTAACCATTCTGGTAAGAGAAGTTAGGATGTGACCGCCAACCAGGGTTGTAAGTTTGAGAATACGGATCATTCCTCCCCTTTTGGTTGAAGTCATGGAAATTGTGGCATGATTCCACTTGCTCCACCAGTGCACCATACGAGGATCCAATTCCAACTTGGCATTCAGCTCCTATATGTCCCTATGCTCCACAAATCTCATAAAAATTGTTAAAGGCACCTATGGCATTAACATGAGCTTTTTCAAACATGTCAAAACGTTTATTCAAAGAATCAAACTTTGACATAATTAAATCAACACCATCTACCTCAAACTTACCTCCCGAGAGCTTTCTCGAGTTATGGTCTTTTTCATTAGCCCATTGGTGATGATTTGAAGCTACACTCTCAATTATCTCATAAGCCTCTGTGAGCCTTCTATTCATCAAAGCTCCACCAGTTGCAGAGTCAAGAGATACCTTCGAAGAATATTCCAAACCATTGTAGAAGGTGTGGACGATCAACCATTTCTCTAACCCATAGTGTGGGCAGGCTTCTAGCAAAGCCTTATATCTATCCCAAGCTTCTAACAATGACTCGCCATCTTTCTGAACAAAGCTTGTGATTTGGGTCCTTAGATGGGCAGTCTTGGAAGGTGGAAAGAATTTGTCTAAGAAGGCTTGCTCCAATTGGTCCCAAGTAGTTATTGTCTCAACGGGAACAGACTTTAGCCAAGCTCTAGCTCTATCTCTCAATGATAGAGGAAACAGGCGGAGACGAATAGCATCAACAGAGGCGCCTTCAATCTTGAGGGTCTCACAGAACTCCAAGAACATATCCACATGATCATTAGGATCCTCTGACGGTAATCCTCCAAACTGGTTCTGCCTTATCATAGACAGCAAGGCAGGAGGTATGGTGAAGTGACTAGCTTCGATGTCTGGCCGAGCAATTTCACATCGCAAACCCGAGCATTAGGGGTTGCATACTCTTTTAGCGATTTATTATCCTCAGCTGCTGCCATGATAAGTGTTAGTTCAAATATTTCTCTTACTCTTTGCCTTTGTTGTCTTCTCCTTCTACGTAAAGTTCTTTCAATTTCAGGGTCTGCTTCAATAAGAGTCCCAGAACATCTAGTACTTTGCATAAACAAGCAAAATTACCTGCAGAGAGTCAAAGAGAAATCAAGAGCGTAAGAACCAAATAAAAGAAAAAGGTTTAAAATAATTAAATTAAAAATTAAAATGATATTCATGAAAAACACAGTCCCCAGCAACAATGCCAAAAACTTAGTGTGTGAAATCCACAAGTGTACGGTTTCATCGTCAAGTAATAAAAAGATCGAACCCACAGGGACTGTGTCTATGAATACCAATTAAGTAATTAATTAAATTAAATTAAACAAAAGGGAATATGATTATTGATTAAGAAAAACGTAGTAACAAAGTAATTAAATAAAAATCAAAGTGCAGAATTTAGAACAAAAATAGCAAGTTATCAAGAAAGGTATTTAGATTCAAGAAAGCTTCCAAGATGGGGGTACCACAATGATATAAGACAAATCCTAATTGACAACCCTTTTATTAAATCTGAAATTCAATTGAAGGTGAATTACCCTAAATTAGTTAATGTTCTTTCTCAAGATACAAGATCCGTGCCCAATTAAACCAATTCCTATTCTCGTGATAATTGAATTTAAATTGAACCCATTACGTTTTGTGGTAATTCATTGAATTCTCGAAAGGCTAAAACTACTCTCGTGATTTAGACCTTAAGTTCAATTCTTATGGTTCCAACACCTAGGTTCACCTCTCAGTTCGTTCCTAAATGTCTATGAGATGCAAATAAGTGGCCAGCAAATTCACATGAATAAGAGCAATAAGGATTGAATCAATGAACATTCAAGATTAATAAAAGGGGAAATAAAGTCAATTAATCATTATCAAAGTATCAAAGGGCATTGCCCAATCCTAGAAACAAAGAAAACTACTCAGACATAGAGAATGAGAGACAAGAAATCAAATTTAAGAACATCCCAAACCCGTAACAATGGAAGAAGAAAGGAGAAGATGAAGATCAAGAGCCTCCAATGTGCCTCATTGAAAACCAAATTAGAACCCCCTAATTGCATTCAGAACATCTATTTATAACCTAGGGTTTTAATTGGATAAAAAGTCCCCAAAAGAAATAAAAATAAAAAACTAAAAAACTGTTGTACACTATGATCCATGGCCATGGATCTTTCCACGGGCTAGCCGTGGATCTTGCTGTCAGAATTCCATGGCCATGGATCATTCCACGGCCAGGTCATGGATCATTCCACTGCCGTGGATCATTCCACGGCCAGGCCGTGGAACTCCCTGGAATCTCTCTTTTCCTCCTTCAAGTTGCTGCTCGATCCATGGCCGTGGTTTAATCACCGGGCAGGCCGTGGATCCCTCTGGAATGGTCTTTTTGCACTTGTTTGCTATCCATTAAGCTCCAACTTCAAACATGCAAGCATTCCATTCAATCCAAGGCCAATTCAACATTAATCCTGCACAAGAACACCAAAAACACCGCAGTTATCCGAACTAAGGGAAAAATAAACCAAAAGGAAAACTAAAATGCCTAAAATACTCAAGAATGCATGCAAAACAATAACAAAACATGATGTTGTTTCACACACATCACAAATATTATTTAATAAGGGGCCATTATGTAAATATTATATGAAGAGAGACTATTATGTAAATATTTTTCTATGAAGAAGGGCTATTATGTAAATATTATTTTACAGAAGGATTAATATGTAAATAATGAAAATAAGGTTGAAATGGAATTTTTGGAAGGTTGAAAAATCAATATGTGATTTGAAAATGTGACAGAAATGTTACGCAATTGAGAAAATGTGAAAATTTGGTTATGTGATGAAAATACAGTAAAGATACTGTTGGGTAAATGTGTGAACCCTGAAAAATGAGATAATGAATTTAAGCTGAGAATGGTGCATTATTCATGCATTGGAAAGGTTCGATGGACTATATAAGATTAATTGCCTAGGAGAGAATACACCTCTTGAGTGGGTGCGATATGCGTAGTGTAAGTCACTTGTTGACCTTGAGGGCATTGGGGTGCGGGTTGCCTACAGTGGGCAATTGGTAGCTCTTCTGTACCGTGGGTTTAACCGATGCAACACACCGATGATCCTGACCGAGACACTATTCTTAATCAAGATCTGATAAAGACTGTAGTGTATATGCTAGATGTGCAAATACAAATGAGAATTGTAGCACGTGGTCTGAGGCATGTTAGTACAAACAGATCTTTTCGATCACTCTCTCTGACCTGAGTTTTAGCTTCATGGAGTAGGAAATTGAGTCCATGTATACATGCATAATTATTGAGTATTGATAATGGTGTGATATGTGAACTGTTAAATATTCAGAAACGATTAAGGGCATTATCGTAATTATGATTTATGATAATTGAATTATTGAATAATTGGATATTGTTGAAGGCATGATCGTAATTATTATTTATATATCTATTGTGATGATAAATAATGTGAATGACATAATTGTAATTATGGTATCATGTATTTGTATGATATATTGCATGTGTTATCTTCATGCTACCATGTTGGTATTGGCGTAGGTGATCTCACCTCTTTGTATGCCTATTTTGTACTATATTTTTATTTGTAAAGACATTGGGCAAGAAATTGAACAAGAAGGAGAAGAGGAGCAGATTCCTGTGGAGGAAGCTGAATTCTGAGAAAGTAGAGATGCCCAGTTTCCTAGGATATATGAGGTTGTAGTTTCATAGAGGACTGGAAGCGTGGCGTATTGATCTAGATAGAGAGTGTATTTTCTATATGGGAGACTTGAAGATTACCCTAAGTAGGCTTTATCAAGGGAACCCTTATTTAAGTGTAAATGTTTATGTACACTTAGAGCTTTCGTTGTCCATTAGGCAGTACTGGGGAACTTACTATCGTACTCCTAGTGAGATTAGTATCATGTCGTCTGCGTGGACACCTGTCCATAGGACTTTTTTCGTCAAGTCAGATTCCTACCTGCTGAGGAATCTGAGGAGGACCTGTCTGAGGGTTCTGTTATTTAGTAGTACTTGGGCAGTATGTTAGTTTTGAATAATGTTCAATACTTTGAGAACAAGGTCTATAAATATTTAGGTATGACAGTACTAAGACTTGTATATATATGATGTAAATTATTTATGATGCTGTTGTAATATTTTTATTTTTCGCTAAGTTTATCTTATTGATATTAAGAAATTTTACAACTCGTAATTACATTACAAAGCATATTTTATAATGAAGGGGTAATTCGGTAATTAAGTAACATAAATGTGATACCCTACAGTGGGTGTGACAAACAGTGTGCATAAATTTGGAAAGTTTAGGTACCTAATGTGCTAATTAAAGTGAGGACTTTGTCTCACTTTGGTTTGGGGGAGTATCATTACGTGATTTGATTATAACGAACTATTTGAATGCATGTGATGATATTTTCTAGATGCAGTTGTAATAGCTACCATGTTTTCATAATTTTCTATTGTTTTGGCTATTACTAATGGGTTTGAAAAAGAAATTTCAATTTTTAATATTATGCAAATGATATTATGCATGCTTGATGAAAAAGTTGGATTTATTTGAATACATGATATATTGCAAAAATGATGGTGTTTGTGATGGTTGTCCATTGATATGAAAGGTTGCTATTTGCCCCCTTTTTAGTGAAACCTTATGTGATCTTGAAGTATGTGAAATAGTTTAGTTGTTTTTTATGTATGATTTATATTCCACTTAAATGCAAGTATAACTTTGAAAATGATAAGAGTACATGTCTAGAGAATATTTTTGGATGTACATGTAGAGATTTTGATTATCTTGAAATTGTTTTTTCAACTCTCTTGAGGCGAAATCCTAGATTGTGCATGATTGAAGAAATGATTAGGGTATTGTTTGGACCGATTAAGCCTTTCGAGCTTACCCTGAATGATTTTATCATAGGTTCTCTTTTGAAGCCTTATAATTGTTTGGCCTTATTTGTTTTTCTATCACCATTGTGTTTGTTAACCTGTTAATCATTCAAATGCATGTGAAAGCATTGCATTTTCTTCCTACCATCATTGTTTATTGAGTACATACTATGTTATTTCCTGAAGTGAGTTTATTGATTAGGGGTGTTAATGAATATTCAATACAAAATGAGCTTGAAAGAACTAGATGCAGTCAAAGAAAAGAAGTTTTTGCTTTTGCCAAAAAAAATGAAAAGAAAAGAAAATGTCAACACAATGATCATAAAATTATTCTTAAATTTAAAAAAAAATGTCTTGAGTTGATCTGGAATCCCTCGAGCTATCATCAGGGATTGGGGAACACATTTTTGCAATAAACCATTTGTATCCTTAATGAAGAAATATGACATTACACACAAAATTGTAACCCCTTATCACCCTCAAATAAGTGGACAAGTAGAATTAGCAAATAGGGAGATTAAACAAATTTTGGAAAAAATAGCTAACCTAAATCGTAAAGATTGGTCTTTTAAGATAAAATGATGCAATTTGAGCTTACCATACTACTTTCAAAACATCTTTAGGCATATCACACTATCAATTAGTCTATGGAAAACTTTGTCACTTGCCTGTAGAACTTGAGCATAAAGCATTTTAGGCAATTAAAGCTTTCAACCTAAACCTTAATGATGCTTGCAAGTTATGCAAATTACAATTAAATGAACTTTAGGAATTGAGAAAGGATGCATATGAAAACTCAAAGATTTATAAAGTTAGAGTAAAAACTTTTCATGACGAATCAATTTTGAGATAATCTTTTGAAATTAGTCAAAAAGTTCTATTTTATAATTCTTATCTTCACATATTACTTGGAAAATTGAGATCTAGGTAGAGTGGCCCTTTTGTTGTCAAACATGTGTATCCTCATGGGGCCATAGACATTTAGAACCCTAAGAATGGTAATGTGTTTAAGGTCAATGGACAAAGACTCGAACTATTTCTGAAAATCTAAGTTTTTGAGGTAACATTCATCTCCCTTTCTAATCCTTGTTATGAGTAGAATTTATTTTAATTTTGTTGCTTTCTTTTTGCAGTTCTTTATGACACTAGTTAAGTGGCGGATAATAGTACTCTGTGACTCTCAAGTCAGTTTGTTTTTCAGTTTCCCATAATAACTGATTTATTCTCTTTTAAAATGGATGTCATTCTATCAAATTTAAGAAAACATTTTTCTTCTCTTCCTCAAAATGCTTTAACAAAAATCTACAAAGCTAGGTGTGAAAGATTGAGAATGTTAATGCACAAGGGCATCCTAGAAGATATACACTAGATAATCAAACCAAAGGTCCATTTAGCAGGTGAATTTTCAAATTCATTTGACTTATACATGCCAAATCTCGGTAAAAGCTCATATTCTAAAAGGAGAATAGCAAAAAGATTACAAGTTTGTCACAAATATACACGGTGGAATTGTAACAAGCGACGTCGTTCTTTAGGGATGATTTTCACAAACCGAGAAGATAAAATATACTTTTTTAAGAATGGACTGAGTAAGGAGCCATTAAATGATATCTTATTGACTCTTGAGATGCATTATTGTGGAGTTGTGCATCGTGAACTTCTTAATTTGCGTAATCTCTTTAGGGATGAACATAACTGTTACAGTCTTGGGAATCTAACTCAAAAAGACCTTGTTTGCTAATTTATAACAAAATTGGATGAGAAGTTTATCCTTGAATCATAGAAGGCATTGAAGCTGTTACTGAAAGGGTAAACTTTTGTGTACTCTGTCCTTAATTGGATGGAGAGCCCCTAACCCTAGGGTTAGACCCATCATTGACTTAGGTTGGACTTTTACACGCTAGTCCTTAAATAAAGTTTGTGTGCCACACTTTGTAGAAAGTCGTCTTTGACGTTCCCAAGCCAAGCTTTTAGTCTCCGTTGAATTGTTGGTCTATAGATTTAGACCCATGTTTATTGTCTACGTGAAACAATCTCTGAAGTCTGCACTGGCATTAATTTGCTGGGCTCCAGATCGATAGGTCCTGGTTGTGGCAGAGTTTCATACTTCTTAGAATACGGGTTCTTTATTGAATCCATAAAGGTACAAGAACTGGTATTCCATAAGCAGAAGGCATACAAGTAAAACTGCATTGATGACACGTAGTCTAAAGATATATCATCTTTGTTGAATAAATGGGCGGGAGAGCCAAGTCTCCAGTTTTGGACTAGTTCCAATTCTCGTTTTATTTTTTAAAAAAAAATATATAATAAAAAAATTAAAAAGAAAAATTGTGTTTCTTAATTTTAAACTTTTCAGACAACAGCCAGCCTACCCATATAGGTGCTATCATTACATTTTCCATTCTTTTCACTATTTGAACACTCTATTTTCTTTATTTTCATCCAACTCATAATCATTCAAAGGGAGGGTGAGTATAGAAATGGAGGGAGCTTCTATTCGTCGATTTACAAATATCAGTGTATTTTGTGGATCAAGATTTAGGAATGGTAGAGAGTTTATAAGAGTAGCAAGTACTCTTGGTCGAGTGCTAGCTACAAGAAAAATTCATGTAGTATATAGAGGAGGTAGCATTGGGTTAATAGGGATTGTATCAATCACTGCACATCTAGGAGACAGTCAAGTTTTAGGTATCATTTCTAAAGCTTTAACTCAAAGGAACATCACTGGAAAGACAATTGGGGAGCAACTACAAGTATCAACTATGCATGGACGAATGGCTAAAATGCTTGACAATTCTGATGCATTCATTGTCTTACCAGGTGGTTATGGTACTTTGACAAAAGTTTTTCAAATTGTCTCTTAGGCCCAATTGAACATCCACTATAAACCCATAGGTTTGTTGAATGTTAATAATTTATTTGATAGTTTATTATCTTTTCTTGACCATGTTGTGGAACAGAACTTTATTACACATTTGGCCAGGCAGATCCTTGTCTCTGCTTCCATTGTTGATGAGTTAATTGATAAATTATAAGCTTTTGTTTATGAACCTGATCCAGTAATAACTCAGATAGATTGGTCAAAAGGAAGTAGCAAGGAACGTAGATTTGATCTGACACTTCATCCATAACTTACCTTTACCTTTGGTTTTATCGTACTTTATTTCTGTTTAAATTTGTGTTAGATTTCTCTTTTCCATAATAGCCACAACAGGTAATATCTTTTATCCATTGCTTATCTATATTTTCACATTGAGGATAATGTTGTGATCTGGTTGGGGGGAAGGATAGTTGACATTAAAAAAAAATTGTCAGCAACTTACTAATAGCAAAACCAATTAAGTATGGCAGAGTAAGGAGTAAATTTTACTCTTGAAGTAATTTTACTCTTGAGATGCATCTAAATTGGGGGAGTAACTATTTTGTGTAGAAGTAGCAATTGAAATTTTGGGATCATAGCATTATTTGAATAAATTATCTTCTTACTTAAATTTCACAAGCTTGGTTTTGGATGTTGAATTGGTGGATTAAGAATGATAGATGTACGCCTTGTGAGATTTTGAGCCTATTAATGAATAGATTGAACATTTGCACCATTTTCTTCTTTCTTGTGTGATTTTCACTCATAGAATTGTTGCTCTAGAACTTGCTTTGACTCTATTTGAGGCTATATTTTCACATGCATACATAAACATAATTGAGAAAATTTTCTTGAAATAGCCACTTTAACCAAATAGGTAACCTTGCATATTTTCCTTTGCTTAACCCTTTTGAGCTTATTTGATCATTCCTTGTTTCTAGCTCATTACATGCCTTAAATGAAAAACCATATTCTTACCCAATATTAGAGAATAACAGAGCGTTGACTTTGTTATTGGATGAGTTCTTGAACAAGTGTGGAGGTATGTATGCAAAATTGGTTGGTGAAAAAGGAAAGAGTGGCCAATTGAAAATAAAGTAATATATATATATAAGGCCAACAAGGCAAAAAGGAAAGGGAAAAGAATATGTAAAAGGTGTAACACCCACCGTAGGGTATCACATTTATGTTACTTAATTACTAAATTACCCCTTCATTATAAAATATGCTTTGTAATGTAAATACGAGTTGTAAAATTTCTTGATATTAATAAGATAAACTTAGTGGAAAATTAAAAATGTTACAACATCATCACAAATAATTTACATCATATATACACAAGTTTTAGTACTGTCATACTTAAATATTTACAGACCAGGTTCTCAAAGTATATGAACATTATTTAAAACTAACATACTGCCCAAGTATTACTAAATAGTAGAACCCTCAGACAAGTCCTCCTCAGATTCCTCAGCAGGTAGGAATCCAACTTGACACAAAGTCCTACGGACAGATTTCCGCGTAGATGACACAATACTAATCTCACTAGGAGTACGGTAATAAGTTTCCCAGTATTGCCTAATGGACAATGGAAACTCAAACTGTACATTAATATTTACACTGAAATAAGGGTTCCCTTGATAAAGCCTACTTAAAATAATATTTAAGTCTCCAATATAGAAAATACATGCTCTGTCTAGGTCAACATGCCACGCTTCCAGTTCTCCACGAAATTGCAACCTCATATATCCTAGGAAAAAACTGGGTATCGCCATCTTCTAAGAATTTAGCTTCTTCCACAGGAATCTGCTCCTCTTCACATTCTTGTTCAATTCCTTGCTCAACGTCTTTATAAATATAAATACCATACAAAATAGGCATACAAAGAGGTGAGTGATGTTCACATATTTGATGCATTAATAAGCCTTCATTTTTAGTCATTTACACTCTCCGTGCACTTAATAAATTAAGTTTGGTTATGTTTTGTATGTTTTGAACTCAAAATGGATTTAATTGAATTTTTCAGCATGATTTACGTCTTACACTAATCCTGTATTTGGGTCATTTCTTGGGCTGTAGGTGGATGTTTAAGGTGAATCTTATGTCATTTTAAAGATAAGAGAGAGCTCTACAATCTTCATGAAGACATCAAAGACTCAATCACACGTTTGGATGGCTCAAATTGGCATTGAATCAAGAACTAAAGTGTTGCTCCTGGCAGAATGACCTATGCATACTGTTCATTATACTGCTCGTGGTGAAAGTTGTAGAATGGGCTGAAATTTTGATGGTTGATATTTAAGACTCAAATCTACAACTTTCATGTTGTACACTTTTCCCGATTCAGACTCCTTGGAAGTGATATTGGGCTTGGAAGTCAGAACAGAGGAGCTGCGTTTGGACCTGAGCAGTGTGCAGTAATTTGAACATATCTGGAGCTATGGAAGTGATATTGGGCTCAAACCAAAGCCATTTGAAAGCTAAGATCCAGACCTAAAATCTTCATGAAGACCACTTGGCTCAAAAATGACGAATGCAATGACTTCAGAGCTGCATGATTTTGGAGACAAAGAATCTCCATAATTTTCCACTCACCAAAAGTCATTCAACATTTTCCACTCATCCACCTACTCCACTCATCCACCTACTCCACTCAACCACCATGACTCAGCCCCCTTTTGACATTTTGTACCTCTAAACTCTCTATAAAAGGGAGGCTATGCAGATCATTGTATTATGTAGAGCTTTTATGTAGTAGTGTTGTTATAATTAAAGTTTTAGTGTTTCATTTTGGAGAATTCTCTTCTTCTCTTCTCTCTCTCCTCTCTCTTTGTTATTTTCATTTTTGTATGGTTCTTGAAGGTTCTCCAATGGTGATGGCTATGGAGAGCTAAAGTTCTTTAATCAATCCAAGAGATTGACAAGCTTGATGATTAATCCCGAGATCTCGTTTTAATCGTTATACGCTCATCTATTAATCAAGTTTCTCTTTCTTTTCTTCTCTTGTTTAAATTTGATTTAATGCTTAATTTGATTGGGATTTGCATATGTTAATTGCGTAATTATCATATGCCAAGAAATGAATTCAGAGGTTATATAATTTATCAAAGATGTTTGATGAAATATTTAGCTTGGTTGGATCTTGGTTTTTAAGTTAATTTGGGTTTTGGATGGATGCTTAATTTGTCTAACCTTAATTAATTGAATTTTAGAAGCGTTTCTAATAGAAGATCCATGGATCATTGAGAGGCGTCTTGATGTGATCTAAGACCAAAGATTTGGTTGATAGTTGAACGGATTTATAAAGATCAAGGATGGATTAAAATCAAGATTTGTTAATTCTCTTGGATTGGTTGTTTTCTCAATCTTGTTTACTCATTTTAATTGTTCTTTGTTATTTAATCTTGCAAAACTCTTTCCCCCTATTTATTAACCTCTTAATCTGACTTCATAATTTGAGTGATCTACGGGCTCGACCCGGTGTTACCTTATGCTACAAGCAGTTTTGGTAAATCGGTTATAAATTGATTTAAATTTGATAATCTCGACAAGTGTCAAATTTTTGGCGCCGTTGCCGGGGATCATTCTGATTTTGTTCAATCTTATTAAGAGTTTATTTAACTACTAATCTCTCACTAACCTTTATGTTGCTGTGTTTTGGTGGATTTCGTGCAAAACGGGTGATTACGGGTCATTTTACAAGAATTTCGTATTGACAGAAAATGTGCCCAGAATGAGCTGAAACTTGGTCAGTTGAAGGAAAACGGCCTAATAAACAAGACTCACAGTAAATTGTGAGGTCACCCCTGGTTTTTCCAAAATCCATCGTTTAGACCAGTTTTTCAATTTTTTAATATTTTTTATTGTATTTTTTAGTTTCATTTTTGTGTAGTTTTTATGCTGTACAAGTCCCATAATTTTTAAAAATATTTAGATAGGTGAATTATATTTATTTTGGTATATTTTTAGAGTTGTCTAGTGTATTTTACTTGTTTACTTATTTTATTTTATTTTTGTGTTTTTGCATGACTAGGTCTAATCGATATCTTGCTTGAATTTGATCCCGAGATTGATAGAACATTGCATAGGTTGAATAGAACTCGTAGGCTAAGTGAAAGAATTGAGTCCGAATTTAGTTGTGACATTGAATCTCGAAAGTGCACTTGAGATCTTAAGTGATTCTAAAATCATGGCCGATAACAGCAAAATAGGACCCTTAAAGAACTTGTCGCTCCCGATGTAACTTACGTCTTTGTGCATTCAATATCCTAATCTTGATGCCGACTTCGAGTTAAAATCTGGATTGATACACTTGTTGCCCAAGTTTCATGGTCTTACAGTGAAGATCCCCATAAGCACTTAAAGGAGTTCCATGTGGTCTGTTCAACCATGAAGCCACATGGAATCTCCGAGGAGCATATCAAGTTGAGGGCATTCCCTTTCTCTCTTGCCGATGTAGCCAAGGATTGGTCGTTCTACCTTTCACCAGGTTCGTCACGAGTTGGGATGATATGAAGAAATTATTCTTGGAGAGGTTCTTCCTCGCATCCAGAAAGTTTGCCATTAGAAAAGACATTTGTGGTATAAGGCAAATGACCGGTGAGACCTTGCATGAGTATTGGGAGAGATTCAAAAAGTCGTGTTCGAGTTGTCCCCACCATCAAATTAGTGATCGCCTCTTGATTCAATATTTCTATGAGGGCTTGTCATTGTCGATGGATAGAAGTATGGTGGATGCCGCATCCGGAGGTGCATTGGTGGATAAAACCCCTACATGCAAAGAAGAGATTTGATAGCAAATATGGCACCAATGCTCAACAATTTGGCACAAGAGTCCTTACCTCAACCAGAGGAGTTAATGAAGTTCAATCGTCTCATGTAGATCAACAGAGAATGGAACATAGACTTGATGAATTGACTTCTTTGGTGAGGCAATTAGCGTGGGACAACATGTACCAGTGTTCGTACAAGAGCCCCTGCAAGGGTGTGTGGCATTTGCTCTTGCTCATCTCATCCTACCGATTCATGCCCCACACTTCAAGATGGTGGTTCCGCGTTTCCGAAATCAAATCGGTTGCAGCGCCTGGCATTTTTCCTAGTAGACCTCAATATCGCAGCCCCAAAGAGCCAAGATATGATCCATTTTCTAATACTTATAACCCCGGGGTGGAGGGACCATCCTAACTTGAGATATGGGAATTCTAGTCAAGAAGAACAACCCCAACAAAGAACAATTTAGATACCAAGTCAGTAGGTCCTAGCAACAAATACCAACCACCCGCATTCGACAACAACAAACCGTGCAAAATGCCACACATGTGCAACAGACCCCTCATGTTGCCAAGTCCAAAGAACCACTCCATCCGAGCCATCATTGGAAGATTTGATGAAACAGATGGCTACAAATAATGTTCGGCCCAACAAAATGTCAATGCCACCATTCAGAACCCGCAAACTCAGATTGGGTATGGCCACCACCGTGAGTGAATTGAAAAGCCAAGGATCGAACCAATTGCCTTCACAAACAAATAACAACCCAAGAGGCAATGTAAGTGCCATTACCTTGAGAAGTGGCAAAGAAATTGATGGTCCTAGTCTCCGCCACAACCGAGCTCCCATTGCAGCAGCCCAGAGATTGATCGACACAACAAAATTCGCATGATGCCCCAAATCCGAAGAAATGTGCAGAGAATTCGACTTGAACATTCCACTACCCTTCCCAAACAGAGTGACACAATCCAAGCAGAGATAGCGCAAGCGTAAATGGAAAAGGAAGTCATGGAGACATTCAGAAGGTGGAAATCAATATTCCCTCCTAGATGCAATCAAACAAATTCCCAAGTATGCCAAATTTCTCAAGGAGTTGTGTACTCACAAGAGAAGACTTAAGGGTACTGAGAAAGTCAAGATGGGGCGTAAATGTTTTCGCGATGATTCACCCAAGCATGCCAAAGAAATGTAAAGATCCTGGAACTTTCACAATCCCTTGCACTATAGGTAATTCCAGGTTTGACTATGCAATGCTAGATTTGGGTGCTTCTATTAATGTCATGCCTACGTCAGTATATAAGTCTTTGAACATTGGCACCTTACACCCCACTGGTATAGTGATTCACTGGCAAACAGACTACCGCTCACCCTGCAGAGGCTTTGGAAGATGTGTTGGTGCGAGTAAATGAGCTAATTTTTCCGGCGGACTTCTACATTCGGACATGGAAGATGAGTCTTCAACAAATCATGCTCCATTGATTCTAGGAAGACCATTCCTCAAAACACCAAAACCAAGATAGACGTCATGCCGGCACCCTTTCTATGGAATTTGGTGGAGATGTGGTACTGATTTAACATTTTTGATGCCATGAGACATCCCCTTGAGGAGCATTCAGCTTTTTCATGTTGATGTGATTGAAATGTGGTTGATGATACTTATGCCGATATGAGTGTTGAATTCCCGATATTGCTAACTTTCTCGGATTCTCGTCACTTGTGATATATGTGTTAACCGTGATATCGAACCATGTCTTTGCATGTGCCGAGATTTATGCAGTTGTGAGTGATGATGATGTAGTCACGACTTGAATGATGCAAAGCATGTGAAAATGAGAGTCGAGTATGTCGAATTTAATCTTTCTTGAGTTGCTTGTTTCAAATAGCTTGTCGCCTTCTATTGTGCATCCCCCATCCTTAGAGCTAAAGACTTTGCGCACCATCTTAAATATGCATATTTGGAAGATGGTGAGAAGTCACCGATGATTGTCGCTAAGAATCCGCAACCCGAACAAGAAGAAAAATTGTGCAGTGTTTTGAGGCAACATAAGCGTGCTATTGGATGGACACTTGCGACATTCCCGGTATTAGTCCTTCCACATGTATGCATAGGATTTTATTGGAGGAAGATACCAAGCCGTTGAGGCAACCCCAAAGGAGACTAAATCCCCGATTCTGGATGTGGTGAAGAAGGAAGTGACCAAGTCGCTACAAGTCGGCATTATTTATCCCATATCCGACAAGTAAATGGGTGAGCCCAAAGGCAAGTGGTTCCAAAGAAACGGAGTCACAAGAATTGCAAATCGAACAATGAGCTCCTACCCACAAGAATCCGTAACGGTTGGCGGGTGTGCATTGATTATAGGCGCTTAACCAGGCCACTAGGAAAGATCATTTTCCATTGCCTTTCATTGATCGATGTTGGAGAGACCGGCCGGCAAGTCGCATTCTTGTTTCTTGGATGGATATTCGGGCTATTTTCAGATTCATATAGCCCCGTAAGACCAAGAGAAGACCACTTTCACCTGTCCATTTGGAACATTTGCATACGTAAGAATGCCCTTTGGTCTCGTAACGCTCCGGAACCTTTCAAAGGTGTATGGTCAATATCTTCTCCGAATTTTTAGAGAGTTGCATGGATGTGTTTATGGATGATTTTACTGTCTATGGCTCTTCCTTTGATGCATGTTTAGATAGTCTGGATAGAGTCTTGCATCGATGCATTGAGACTAATCTTGTTCTTAATTATGAGAAGTGTCATTTTATGGTAGAACAGGCATAGTCTTAGGCCATATCATCTCTCAGAAGGGTATAGAAGTAGATCCCGCTAAAATTGATGTTATTTCCCAATTGCCTTACCCTCTTGCGTGCGAGAGGTTCGTTCTTTTCTTGGCCATGCAAGTTTCTACAATGCGGTTCATTCAGGATTTCAGAAAAAGGCCCTTCCCCTGTCTAACTTGTTGCAGAAAGATGTTGCTTTTGATTTTGATGGCAAGTGCAGAGAGGCTTTTGATTTCCTTAAAGGAGCTTTGACCACCACTCCTATCATCCAACCACCAGATTGGACACTCCCATTTGAACTCATGTGTGATGCCTCTAATTATGCATTGGGAGCTGTCCTTGCACAGAGAGTCGGCAAAGTACCTCATGTCATTTCCTATGCTTCGAGGACTTTAGATGCTGCACAAGCCAACTACACTACAACCGAAAAGGAACTTTTAGCAATTGTTTTTGCTTTAGATAAATTTCGATCATATTTGCTTGGTTCTAGAGTGGTTGTATTTTCAGATCATGCAGCTTTGAAGTTTCTCCTGAAAAAGCCCGATGCAAAGCCAAGGTTGATTCGGTGGATGTTGCTCTTACAGAGTTTGATATTGATATCGAGATAAGAGTGGAGCAGAGAACCTGGTGGCAGATCACTTGAGTCGGATTGAAAGAGAGGCAGATTCTTCTCCTATCCATGATGCCTTCCCTGATGAACAACTTTTCAAGATGCAAGGTAACATCCCTTGGTTTGCAGATTTGGTTAATTTCTTGGTTGCTAGAGCACTACCTGCACATTTTACTAAGGCATGATTGATAAACCGAAAAGTGAGTCAAAATATTATGTGTGGGATGACCCTTATTTGTGGAGATTTTGTAGTGACCAAGTCATTAGGAGATGTATTCTCGATCATGAGTTTGATTCTGTTCTTAGTTTTTGTCATGCACTTGCTCTGTGGGGGACATTTTGGACCTACTCGCATACAACTAGGAAAGTTTTGGACTCGGATTATATTGGCCCACTCTATTTCGAGATGCATATTTGTTTTGTAAATCTTGTGAACAATGCCGAGAACAGGGAATATTTCTCGTAGGAATGAGATGCCCCAACAACCTTTGTTGTTCTCCGTGAAATATTTGATGTTTGGGGTATTGATTTTATGGGTCCTTTTCCGTGTCATTTGGTTTTGTTTACATTTTGCTTTCATTGTGGATTATGTATCTAAATGGGTGGAGGCAAAAGCCACTCTGACCGATGATTCCAAGGTTGTTGTGGATTTTGTTAGATCACATATTTTCTCGCAGTTTGGAGTCCCAAAAGCCATCATTAGTGATCGTGGTTCACATTTCGTAATCGAAGCATGGAAGCCTTGATGAAAAAGTATGGAGTCTTGCATAGAGTTTCTACACCTTATCATCCCTGCACTAATGGGCAAGCCGAGGTTTCCAACAGAGAGATCAAGCAGATACTTGAAAAAGTTCAACCTAACAGAAAGGACCTGGAGCAAAAGGCTTGAGGATGCTTTATGGGCTTATAGGATCGCCTATAAGACTCCGATTGGGATGTCTCCTTATCGGATTGTTTTTGGCAAAGCATGCCACTTGCCGTGGAAATTGAGCATCGTGCATTTTGGGCAAGAAAAGGTGTAACTTGGACCTCAATCAAGGTGCATGGAGCGGAAGCTACGATTGCAGTGAATTGGAGGAGATCACCGGAGGCTTATGAGAATTCCAAACTTTATAAAGAGAAGACTAAAGCCTTCCATGATAAGAAGATCATGAGAAAAACATTTAAGATTGGTCAAAAAGTTCTCCTTTATAACTCCCGCCTCAAACTCATGCCCGGAAAGCTCAGATCTAGGTGGCTTGGTCCATTTGTTGTTACTAAGATTTTTCCTTATGGTGCTGTGCAGGTTACAAGTGAGACTACTACAAAAGCTTTCACAGTCAATGGACATCGCCTCAAACCATTTTATGAGGGAGCTCAAGAGGATATTTTGGAGGAGGTCCACTTGCAAGAAGTCGTCTACCCCACTTGATGAGTAAGATGCCGCCTCAATGGACAAAAAAAAAAAATTTTGATTGAGTTAAAAAAAAAAATTTCTATTGTGCTGACCCATATTTGTTCAATTATTGTCCTGATCAAATCTTTTGGAGATTTGTACCCGACAATGAGGTAAGTAGTGTCATTGAATTTTGTCATTCAGAAGCATGTGGAGGTCATTTTTCTTCAAAGAAAACAAATTGCAAAATCTTGCAATATGGATTTTATTGGCCATATTATTCAAGGGCAGTTATACTTTTTACAAAAGTTGCGAACATTGTCAAAAAAATTGGGGTCCATTTCTGAAAGAAAAATGATGCTCCTAAGTTACGCAAATTGCACTTGCATGACTTGCGGAATCAATAAATGATGCATAAAAAAATATATAAAAAATTTTATAAAGCAAAAAGACTCAAACCATTTCTGGAACATCAAGCTATTGAGGTAGAATCCATATTCCTTTCTAATCCTTGTTATGAGTAGAATTTATTTTAATTTGTTTTTTCTTTTTGCAGTTCTTTCAGTTCCCGGTTAAACGGCGGATAACGGTACTCCGTGACTCTTGAGTCGGTTTGTCTTTTCGCTTTCCCATAATAACGATTTCTTCTCTTTCAAAATGGATGTCATTCTTTCAAATCTAAAAATTATTTCCTTCTGTTCATAAAAATGTTCTAACCAAAATTTACAAAGCTAGGTGTGAGAGAATTGAGACTGTTAATGTACAAGGGCATCCCGAAGTAAGATATACGCTGGATAATCGAAGCAAAGGTTCGTTTAGCTGGTGAATCTTCCGATTCATTTGTCCGATACATGCCTGGTCTCGGTAAAAGTTCATTTTCGAAAAAGAGAAGAGCAAAAAGAATGCACGTTTGTTACAAGTGTGCACGATGGAATTGCAACACGCAATGTCGTTCTTTGGGAATGGTTTCTGTAAACAGAGAAGATAAAATATTCTTCATCAAGAATGGACTGAGTAAGGAGTCATTAGATAATATCTTATTGACTCTTGAGACGCATTCTTGTGGAATTGTGCAGCGTGAACTTCTTCGTTTGTGGAATCTCTTCAAGGACGAGCAAGAGCGTTATAGTCTTCGGAATCTGACTCAAAAAGACCGTGTTTGCCAATTTATAAGAAAATTGGATGGGAAGCCTATCCCCGACTCATAGAAGGCGTTTAAGCCGTTTCTGGACGTAAAACCAGAGGAAGATGTGAGCCACAATCACAACAATCTGTATATATTATCTTATGCATTTATTATTTAAAAAAAACAAAACAAAACAAAAAAAAAAAAAAAAAAAAAAAAAAAAAAAAAAAAAAAAATTCAAAAGTTTTTCTCGACAACCAACCTACTCATATAGGAGCTATTATTTTTTTTTTTTTCTATTCTCTTCCCTATTTAAACACTCCATTTTCTTCACTTTCCTGCAACTCTTAATCATTCACAGAGAGTGTGAGTGTAGAGATGGAGGGAGCTTCTTCTTCTTCTCGTTCGTAGACTTGTTAGTATCTCGTGTATTTTGTGGGACACATTATGGGAAGAGTTTAGAGTTTGTCAACGCAAAGAACCACTCTTGGTAGAACACTTACCGCGAGGAACATTCGTGTAGTATATGGGGGAGGTTGCCTTGGGTTAATGGGGGCAGTATCACCGTCTCGCATTTCTAAGAGGTGGTCAAGTTTTAGGTGTCATTCCCGAACCTTTAACTCGAAGGAACTTCGTTGGAAAGACAATTGGACAGAAATTCAAGTATCATCTATGCATGAACGAATGAAGGCAATGCTTGACAACTCGATGCCTTCATAGCCTTACCCGGTGGTTTTGGTACTTTGGAAGAAGTCTTTCAAGTTGTTTCTTGGGCCCGAACATCCACCATAAACCCATAGGTTTGTTGAATGTTAATAATTTCTTTGATAATTTGTTATCTTTTGTTGACCATGCTGTGGAACAGAAATTTGTCACACCTTCTGAAAGACAACTCCTTATCTCGGCTTCCACTGTTGATGAGTTAATTGATAAATTGGAAGCCTTTGTTTATGAACTTGATCCAAGGATGTACCCCGATAGATTGGTTGGAGAGAAAGAAGAAGCGAGACAACAACAAGGGAGGCAGCAAGAAACAACAGTGTGACCTGACACTTCATCTATGACTTTCCTTTTTCTTTAGTTTTATTCATCGTACTTTGTTTCTGTTTATATTTGTGTAAGGTTTCTCTTTTCCGTAATTGCAGTAACAGGTACTATCCTCTATTTTTTTCCTTTCTATTTTTTTTTAACATTGAGGACAATGTTATGATCTAGTTGGGGGGAAGGATAGTTGTGTGACTAAAAAAAAAAAAAATTTTAGTAAGTGTGTTTATGTTTGTCGTGTGTAGAGTTGTGAAAAAAAAAAAAATGTGTGTATATATTAATATGTTTATTGTGTTTATATGTTTGTCAAGTAATTTTCTAACCCGATTAAGGATGGCAGAGTAAGGAGTAATTCTACTCTTGAGACGCATCTTAATTGGTGGCGAGGTCACGATGTGGCACCGACAAGTGCTTCTTTTTCCCGCTTGGCGTTGATTCACTTCTTATCAAGGTTGTGTTGCTCTTTTCTATCTCTCTTTCACATTAAGGACAATGTTATATTAAGTGTGGGAAGAGATTTTAGCATTTTTTGTTTTGTTTTATTGTTAAAAAAAAACAAAAAAAAATAAAAAAAAAAAAAAAAAAAACACAAAAAAAGGGTTCATTACATGATTGAATAACTTTTCTTCCTTCTTGAACTGATATGCTTGGTTATGGATGATTGAATTGATGAATTTAGTTTGATAGATGCATACCTTGTGAGATTTTGAGCCTAATGGATGGATTCAACATTTATGCCATTCTCTTCTTTCTTGTGTGATTTTCACTCATGTTAATGATCACTCTAGAACTTGCTTTGACTCTTTTTGAGGCTACGTTTCACTTGCATGCATGAACATGATTGAGGCCCTCTTTCTTAATCACTAGTTTAACCAAATGTACCAACCTTGCATATTTCCCTTGCTTAACCCCTTTGAGCTTATTTGATTATTCTTTGTCTCGAACTCATTATGTTTCTTAAAAAAAAAAAAACCATGTTCTTACTTAGTCTTAGGGAATAAGAGAACATTAGCTTTGCCATTGGATGAGTTCATGAACAAGTGTGGGGGTGTGTATGCAGAATGGTTGAAAAATGTATTTATGATGTTCTTTTTGTAAAAAAAAAAAAAAAAAAAAAAAAAAAAAATATATATACATATAAAAAAATTCAAAAAAAAAAAAATATATATATATATATGTAAAAAAAAAAAAAAAAGGGTCAACAAGGCAATAAAGGAATGGAAAATAATATGTAAAGGGAATTTGTATTAGATGAAGTTGGGATGAACTTTCATGATCGATAATTGAACTCAAACTTTCATGCTCTTTTATTCTCTTTGGTGTTTAACTTGTCATATCCATATTACCTTCTCCTTTACCTTGACCCCATTACAACCTTGAATAAAGTCCTCATGATTTGTGTGTGCATGTGTTCGAGTAGTGGAGAAGTAGAAGATAAGCAAGCTTATGGTAGTGCAATTTTCATGAGTTGAATTGAGTGTAATACCTACCTTTTAAACACTTGAGAGATTGAGAGTGAATTTTGTGAGGATCTATCATTCTTTACTCATGCTTTTCAATTGAAGTATCCCTGCTTGTTGATTTAAGATGTGAAGATGTGTTACCTCATAAATGTTTTGATCACTTGAATTATCAATTGCTCTTCATTCTTAAATATTATTAGAAATTGAGTCTTTTAGAATGTTTAACTTTTGAGTCTGTTTTATTTTGTTTTTGTGTGTTTTGCCCAGGAGTGCAAAAAGCTAAGTGTGGGGGAATTTGATGTTCACATATTTGATGCATTAATAAGCCTTCATTTTTAGTCATTTACACTCTCCGTGCACTTAATAAATTAAGTTTGGTTATGTTTTGTATGTTTTGAACTCAAAATGGATTTAATTGAATTTTTCAGCATGATTTACGTCTTACACTAATCCTGTATTTGGGTCATTTCTTGGGCTGTAGGTGGATGTTTAAGGTGAATCTTATGTCATTTTAAAGATAAGAGAGAGCTCTACAATCTTCATGAAGACATCAAAGACTCAATCACACGTTTGGATGGCTCAAATTGGCATTGAATCAAGAACTAAATGTTGCTCCTGGCAGAATGACCTATGCGTACTGTTCATTATACTGCTCGTGGTGAAAGTTGTAGAATGGGCTGAAATTTTGATGGTTGATAGTTAAGACTCAAATCTACAACTTTCATGTTGTACACTTTTCCCGATTCAGACTCCTTGGAAGTGATATTGGGCTTGGAAGTCAGAACAGAGGAGCTGCGTTTGGACCTGAGCAGTGTGCAGTAATTTGAACATATCTGGAGCTATGGAAGTGATATTGGGCTCAAACTAAAGCCATTTGAAAGCTAAGATCCAGACCTAAAATCTTCATGAAGACCACTTGGCTCAAAAATGACGAATGCAATGACTTCAGAGCTGCATGATTTCGGAGACAAAGAATCTCCATAATTTTCCACTCACCAAAAGTCATTCAACATTTTCCACTCATCCACCTACTCCACTCATCCACCTACTCCACTCAACCACCATGACTCAGCCCCCTTTTGACATTTTGTACCTCTAAACCTCTATAAAAGGGAGGCTATGCAGATCATTGTATTATGTAGAGCTTTTATGTAGTAGTGTTGTTATAATTAAAGTTTTAGTGTTTCATTTTGGAGAATTCTCTTCTTCTCTTCCTCTCCTCCTCTCTCTTTGTTATTTTCATTTTTGTATGGTTCTTGAAGGTTCTCCAATGGTGATGGCTATGGAGAGCTAAAGTTCTTTAATCAATCCAAGAGATTGACAAGCTTGATGATTAATCCTGAGATCTCGTTTTAATCGTTATACGTTCATCTATTAATCAAGTTTCTCTTTCTTTTCTTCTCTTGTTTAAATTTGATTTAATGCTTAATTTGATTGGGATTTGCATATGTTAATTGCGTAATTATCATATGCCAAGAAATGAATTCAGAGGTTATATAATTTATCAAAGATGTTTGATGAAATATTTAGCTTGGTTGGATCTTGGTTTTTAAGTTAATTTGGGTTTTGGATGGATGCTTAATTTGTCTAACCTTAATTAATTGAATTTTAGAAGCGTTTCTAATAGAAGATCCATGGATCATTGAGAGGCGTCTTGATGTGATCTAAGACCAAAGATTTGGTTGATAGTTGAACGGATTTATAAAGATCAAGGATGGATTAAAATCAAGATTTGTTAATTCTCTTGGATTGGTTGTTTTCTCAATCTTGTTTACTCATTTTAATTGTTCTTTGTTATTTAATCTTGCAAAACTCTTTCCCCCTATTTATTAACCTCTTAATCTGACTTCATAATTTGAGTGATCTACGGGCTCGACCCGGTGTTACCTTATGCTACAAGCAGTTTTGGTAAATCGGTTATAAATTGATTTAAATTTGATAATCTCGACAAGTGTCTCAATAATATCCAAATAATCAACAATTCAATTATCATAAATAATAATTACGATAATGCCCTCAGTCGTTTCCAAATATTTCACAGTTCTAATATCACACCGATATCAATACTCAATAATCATACATGCGCGCATAAACTCAATTTCCTACTCCATGGAGCTAAAACTCAGGTCAGAGAGAGTGATCGAAAAGATCTGTCTATATCAACATGCCTCAGACCATGTGCTACAATTCTTATATGTATTTGCACATCTAGCATATATACTATAGTCTTTATCATATCTTGATTAAGAATAGTGTCTCGATCAGGATCATCGGTGTGTTACATCGATCAAACCCACGGTACAGAAGAGCTACCAACTGCCCACTGTAGGCAACCCGCACCCCGACGCCGCCAAAGTCAACAAGTGAGTTACACTATGCATATTGCACCCACTCAAGAGGTGTATTCTCTCCTAGGCAATTAGCCTTATCCAGTCCATCGGACATTTCCAATGCATGTACAAATGCACCACTCTCAATTTAAATTCATTATCTCATATTCAAGGTTCACACATTGGCTCAACAGTATTTTTTACTGTATTTTCATCGCGTAATCATATTTTTGCATTTTCTCAATCGCGCAACGTTTCTATTATATTTTCATATCACATATTGATTTTTCAACCTTCCAAAAATTTCATTTCAACCCTATTTTCATTATTTGCATATTAGTCCTTCTATAAAATAATATTTACATAATAACCTTTCTTCATAGAATAATATTTACATAATAGCCTCTCTTCAAATAATATTTCCAAAATAGTCCTTCATTAAATAATGTTTGCAATAAAGTCCATTTTTAAAGAATATTTTCAATATAGTCCCTCTAAAAATCAGTATTTCTATTATTTCCTAAAAAATTTTGTTTCTTAAAGTTACTTGAGATATTACAGCTTAAAATTTCCAAACGCGCTTCAAAACCCAGAGTCAGAGGGTGAGCTATACGTCAGTAAATTTCAAGTTACTAACGTATTCTTCTTAATTCTCAAAACAATTCTAAAAACTAGTCCTCACTAAAATAAATTGAGGTTCAAACACTTTCAACCTCTCTTTTCTATTCATATACAGAAATTCCATATTTCAAGTGACAAAACACTTTGTTTCCATTTTCTTTAATCCTTGTACTAAATCAATTATACTTCCACTTTGAAATCACTTTGTCTCACAAAACTAAGGCAATGCAAGCCTTCAAAAACCGTGGTACACTTAGCCTTTGAAACCAATCCATTTTTTCTTTTTCATTTCCTTTCTAATCATTCAATTTTACCATTCATGAAAATCTTAGTTTGGAAAAACCTATTTTGAGGTGTTGAGGCCGAAACCCTCATGGTCATTGGAACCAAAAATTTATTTTTCTTTCATCATCAAATCATAGTATACCTATATATCTTCATCATATCATATAATCAAGCATATCTTAAAGCAATAAAAATCACATAAAGCATGCAAACACAAATAAATAATTTAAAACACATAAACACCCACACATAATTACATAACCAAGGATATGAATCCTCACATGGATTCACCATCCATCAAATACAAGATTCATCTCCCACCACCATACTTGGTTGGTGAGATGGATTTCCCTCTTACCTCTTGAAGAACCTCCCAAGCTCCTTAGTTTGCTCCTTAAGTAAGTAATTCACCACCAAAAGCTTTTTAAACACAAAATAAAATACAAGTTTATTAGCATATTAAGCTTGAACAAGGAGAACCATGGATCAAACATGGCTTAGAACATGAAAATAAGACAAGTAGTGAAGTTTCCTTACACTTCACCTCAAAAACCTAGAACTTGATCTTGAAGAAAGTCCTTGAAGATGAAAGATTTAGAGCTTGGGCTTAACTACAAAGGTTCTTGGATTAATGTAAGGATGCAAGATATGTGGTTGGTTAAAATTATAGAGTGATGAAAGGTGTTTTCTGGGTGCTTGGCCGAAACTAACATGGAAAGAGAGGAGAGAAAATTTTTGTAATGCTTTAGATTTTTGGAGAAGATGAAGTGGTCTTGAAAATTTTCAATGGCCTTAAGCCATCAAAAACTGTCCCCCCCCCCCTCTTGTACACTCAATGAGTGATAATTTCACTAGCCACCATTTTGGACATTGTTAGCCATTAATTAAATCAGTGGTTTACATTAATGTAGCTTCTAGGTATAGCTTCTATATTGATAAGACCAAATCTAGGCCATTGGATCTTTTTCCTTGAAATCCTAGCCATTAGATGTATCTCCTAAATGAAGGGTCAAGATCTCCTCTTCATGCTTTACATCCAATGGTCACAAATGGTCATAGTCACTTTGTAAGACTAAATCTCCATCCTTGATTAAATCAATGGTGGATATCCAAAGGCTTCAACATTAAGCTTGCTTCTTATTGGTCCGTCATAAAGTCATCATAACCACTAATGTTGACTAAGTAGTGTAACATTTATTTTTATCTGTTATTACCCTATGGACACAATTAACTGTAGTTTTTATCACCCGATAATTAAATACAGTATAAAATACAGTAAAAGAAAATTTCCAAAACTGTTTTCAGTTTAGGGTTTAGTAAGATCTCCCGTCCCTATCTCAACAGTACAGAATTTTCTGGTTCTGAAAAAAAATTTACTTTTCCGGCCCTGCCTAAGCCCACATACAGCCCCTGGGCCCACAACAGCCTAGAATAATATTAAAATAATCAAAAAAATATAAAAATATCATAATAATTCACAAAATCATAAAAATTATAAAACTTATGAAAATCAAATCAGATTAGTAAAAAGAATTAAGAATCAACAGTAATAAATAAATTACTGTAAATTTTTCCTGACCCGAAAATTATTATTTTCCTAACACGAAGTAAATCACACAAAATGATCAAATACATTCACGGAATACTCAAAATAATTTTACAGTACACAGAAATCACTAAATAGTAGAATTCTGTTATTACTGCCAAATAGCTAGAAAATTTGGGGTGTTACAACTCTCCCCCTCTAAAAAGAAGTTTTGTCCTCGAAACTTGATTTCACACCCTCAAAATAAATATGGATATTGCTCTTTTATCTTATCTTCCAACTCCCATGTTGCTTCACCACTTACATCATTCCAAACTACTTTAACCATTGCAATTTCCTTACCTCGAAGTTGCTTTGTCCTTCGATCCTCAATCTTGACTAGAAACATTTCATAGGTTAAATTTCCCTTCAGTTGTACGGTGTCTGGTTCGATAACATGAGTAGGATCAGAAATATATTTCCGTTGTTGTGATACATGAAATACTTTGTGAAGATTTGATAGTAAAGGTGGTAATGCAATCTGATAAGCTACCGGACCCACCCGACGAAGTATCTGATACGGCCCGATAAACTTTGGAGTGAGTTTCCTCGACTTAATCACTCGTCCAACTCCAGTCATAGGTGTCACATGTAGAAACACATGGTCACCTTCTTCAAACTCAAGCGGTCTTCGTCTTTTATCAGTATAACTCTTTTGTTGAGTATGAGTTATCCTCATCTTGTCTTGAACCATCTTCACTTTCTCAGTTGTCTATTGTACAAATTCTGGTCCTACAACAGCATTTTCACCATCATGATACCAACATAACGGCGTTCTGCATCGTCTCCTATACAATGCCTCATAGGGAGTCATCCATATGCTCGAATCAAAAATATTGTTGTATGTAAACTTTATCAATGGCAAAAATTCATCCCAACAACCATTTTGTTCTACAACACAAGCTCTCAACAAGTCCTCTAATGACTGAATCATCCTTTCTAACTGACCATCTGTTTGTGGATGGTAAGCAGAACTTAGATGTAGCTTTGTTCCTATCGTTTCTTGCAAACTATTCCAAAACCTCGATGTAAATCACGGATCTCGATCAGAAATAATACTGGATGGTACACCATGAAGTCTAACAATTTCATTGATGTACACTTGGGTCAACTTTTCCATTGAGTACTTAATATTAATTAGCAAAAAGTGCACTGACTTTGTAAGCTGATCAATAATTACCCAGATAGAATCGTGACCTTTTCGAGTCTTTGGTAGTCCTATTACGAAATCCATTGCTATGTCATCTCATTTCCATTCAGGAATAGGCAAAGTTTACAACATTCCCGATGGTCTTTGATGTTCCACTTTAGCCTTCTAACAAACTAAACAGGATTATACATATTCAGTGACATCCCTCTTCATTCCTTGCCACCAATATAGTTGTTTCAAGTCTTGATACATCTTTGTGGCTCCTGGATGCATACTCAACTTACTCCTGTGGGCTTCATCCAAAATCAATTTCCTAAGTTCCGGATTGTTTGGCACACAAACTCTTCCTTTAAACTTCAGAATTCCATCAGCACCTTCGCTAAACTCCAATACCCCTCCTTGGCTCTTGGCTTCCTTTGCTTCTTGCAAATACTGGTCACTGTTTTGTCCTACTCGTATTTTATCCATTAAATCATTTGAAATGGTGATCATGTTTAAACACATCTTTCCCGGTGTCAATTTCACAGATAAACGCATATCCCAAAATTCTTCTATCAGTTCTTTCTCCTTAATCATCATAACAGAAGCACTAAGCATTTTCCTACTTAAAGCATCTGCTACAACATTCGCCTTTCTGAGATGATACTGTAACTGAAAGTCATAGTCCTTTAGAAACTCTAGCCAATGGCTTTATCTCATGTTCAACTCTTTTTGGTCAAACAGATACTTCAAACTTTTATGATCACTAAAGACAGTGAATGTTGCCCCAAAAAGAAAATGTATCCACACTTTCAACACAAACATTACAGCTACCAACTCCAAATCATGAGTCGGATAATTTCTCTCATGCACTTTCAACTACCTCAACGCATATGCTACAACCTTACGATTCTGCATAAGTACACAACCCAATCCTTGGTACGAAGCATCACAATATACTTCGAAAGGTTCATTCGGATCAGGTAGAATCAAAACCGGTGAAGTAGTCAGTCGTCTTTTCAACTCCTGAAAACTTTCTTCTCATGCATCAGTCCATACAAATGGTTGATTCTTTCGTGTAAGTTGGGTAAGAGGTCATGCTATCTTCGAAAACCCCTCAATAAACCATCGATAGTAACCGGCTAATTCGATAAAACTACAGATTTCTGATACAGTCTTCGGCCTTTCCCATTCAATAATTGTTTCCACTTTTCAAGCATCAACTTCAATTCCTTCCTCCGATATGACGTGTCCCAAAAATTGAACTTCACTTAACCAAAATTCACATTTGGACAACTTAGCATACAACTTATTCTCCTTCAGAATCTGGAGAACCACTTTGAGATGCTCAGCATGTTCCTCCTGACTTCGAGAATAGATTAAAATGTCATCAATAAAGATAACAACAAAATTATCCAAGTACGAACGAAAAATCCTGTTCATAAAGTCCATGAATATGGCAGGTGCATTAGTCACACCAAACAGCATCACTTGATATTCATAATGCCCATAACGTGTCTGAAACGCAGTTTTGGGAATATCCTCCGCTTTCACACGTATTTGGTGGTAACTAGAACGTAAGTCAATCTTGAAAAATATTGCGACTCCTCGCAATTGATTCATCAGATCATCGATTCTCGGAAGTGGATGTTTATTCTTAATCATGATCTTGTTCAACCTGTCGGTAGTCTACACATAGACAAGAAGTCTCATCCTTCTTCTTTACCAACAATACCGGAGCTCCCCATGGGGATACACTTGGTCTCACAAATTGCTTTTCCAATAAATCCTCCAGCTGTTTCTTAAGCTCTGCTAACTCTACTGGCGACATCCTGTAAGGTGCCATGGATATAGGTCCAACTCCAGGTACTAAATCAATACAAAACTCAATTTCTCTTTCCGATGGTAATCCAGGTATATCTTCAGGAAACACCTCAGGAAATTCATTAACTATGAAAATAGCCTTCAAGACATCTTCACACTGAACCTCCAAAGAAAATATCAACAAATATCCCTGATCTCCTTCCTTCAAACAAGCTTATACTTGAATAGCCGTTAGGAATCTTGAATCCTTAATCTCAGGAAAAACTAACGTCTTACTGGAACAGTCTATCAGGATATGGTTAGAAGATAACCAATCCATTCCTAAGATTACATTAATCTTGGAAAGAGGCAAACAAATCAAGTCCAAATAAAAGATTCTACCCCTAACACATACAGGGCAATTCAAATATACTTTTGTAATTATCATAGACTTATCAGTAGGAGTAACAACACTCAAATCATAAGGCAATGTAGTCACAGTCAATCCCAAATGCTCCACACAATCACATGTAATGAAAGAATGTGTTGTTCCCGAATCATATAACACTATTAAAGGATTACCTTCAATGGCACACTCCTCCATAATCAAGTCCTCAGATTTCGCAGCTTCTTCTCTGCTCATGGTATACACACGACCACCCGCCTATGGCCTTGTAGTTCGAACACTCCTCACCGATGGTTCTACCTTCAACTGATCACAATCTCTAGAGAAATGTCTAGGCTTTCCACATCTAAAATAGATAACCCCTTTATATTGACAATCTTTGGTGAGATGATCTTTCCCACACTTGAAGCATTTAAGTGTAAAGGTTCCAGCTTGACTAGCCTTACTGTCACTAGAACTTCCTCCAAAAGATTACTGTCGATTCTAACCTTCTACCAGTTTGGTATACGGTTTCTGCTGATAACGGTTACCACCACTACCCTTTCCTCTTTGGAACTGTGTAGGTCCAAAGTTCCTATTCCTTGTCTCACGTTGACGATCAATTTCTTCAACCTTTCGATACTTGTCCAATAAAACTGGAAACTGGTCAATTTCCAAGGTTGTTATAGCTCGCTTAATGTCAAATTTCAACCCTTCTTCAAATTTTCTGCACTTCTATTCCTCATCCAGGTGCATCTAAAAATACCTCGAAAACTTAGACAAGCTTTCGAATTTTGCAGCATATTCACTTATGGACATCACCATTTGCCTCAAACTAAGGAATTCCATCTCCTTAGCATGACGAACACTAGCTAGAAAATACTTTCCCAGAAATTTCTGCTTAAAGAGCTGCCACGTCACGACTCTTCCCTCAGCTTAATCAATCTTCGGGCTCCTGCCCACCAAGCTTCTCCATCTCCTACTAACACAAAAGTTGCAAAAGTAAGCTTCCACTCATCGGTACAACTCATACCTTCAAATATCTTTTCTAGTTCTTTGATCCACAGATCAGCTTTCTCTGGGTCAAATTCTCCATGAAACTTCGGTGGATTGTTTCTATGAAATTCTGATAAACTTTGGGCATCCTCAGTTGCTCTTTGGTTTTGCTGCACAACAACATCAGTCATCCATTGCATTGCTGCTACAGCTGTAGCCATGTTTTGGTTATCGTCTCCAACATTTCCAAATCCTGCTCTAGTATTCACGCGTCCTCTTCCTCGTCCAGCGATTACGTTTTCTCAAGTCAGACTGAACAACACAAAGAAGAGTGAAAGTCAATCTTCAAACAATATTATTTCCTTTCAGAAAACAAACACAGAGAATCACACAACTTAAACAAGACAGACCTAACCACAAATCCAAAAAGACTCTAACTTGGGCTCTGATACCAACTAATATAACACCCACCGTAGGGTATCACATTCATGTTACTTAATTACCAAATTACCCCTTCATTATAAAATATGCTTTGTAATGTAAATACGAGTTATAAAATTTCTTGATATTAATAAGATAACTTAGTGGAAAATAAAAATGTTACAACATCATCACAAATAATTTACATCATATATGCACAAGTCTTAGTATAGTCATACTTAAATATTTACAGATCAGGTTCTCAAAGTATATGAACATTATTTAAAACTAACATACTGCCCAAGTATTACTAAATAGCAGAACCCTCAGACGGGTCCTCCTCAGATTCCTCAGCAGGTAGGAATCCGACTTGAAGCAAAGTCCTACGAATAAGTGTTTGCGCAGACGACACAATACTAATCTCACTAGGAGTGCGGTAATAAGTTCCCTAGTACTGCCTAATGGACAACAGAAACTCTAAGTGTACATTAATATTTATACTAAAATAAGGGTTCCCTTGATAAAGCCTACTTAAAATAATATTTAAATCTCCTATATAGAAAATACACGCTCTGTCTACGTTAACATGCCACGCTTCCGGTCCTCCACGAAATTGTAACCTCATATATCCTAGGAAACTGGGCATCGCTATCTTCTCAGAATTCAGCTTCCTCCACAAGAATCTACTCCTCTTCACCTTCTTGTTTAATTCCTTGCTCAACGTCTTTATAAATATAAATACAATACAAAATAGGCATACAAAAAGGTGAGATCGTCTACGCCAATACCAACGTGGTAGCATGGAGATAACACATACAATATACCATACAGATACATCATACCATAATTACAATTATGCCATCAACATTATTTATCATCACAATAGATGTAATAAATAATAATTACGATCATGCCCTCAACAATATCCAAATATTCACCAATTTAATTATCATAAATAATAATTACGATAATGCCCTCAGTCATTTTTAAATATTTGACTGTTCAAATATCACACCGATATCAATACTCAATAATTATGCATGCGCACATAGACTCAATTTCCTACTCCATGGAGCTAAAACTCAGGTCGGAGAGAGTGATCGAAAAGATCTGTCTGTATCAACATGCCTCAGACCACGTGCTACAATTCTTATATGTATTTACACATCTAGCATATACACTACACTCTTTATCAGATCTTGATTAAGAATAGTGTCTCGGTCAGGATCATCGGTGTGTTGCATCGGTTAAACCCACGGTACAGAAGAGCTGCCAACTGCTCACTGTAGGCAACCCGCACCCCGACGCCCCCAAAGTCAACAAGTGACTTACACTACGTATATCGCACCCACTCAAGAAGTGTATTCTTTCTTAGGCAATTAGCCTTATCCAGTCCATCGGACCTTTTGAATGCATGTATAGATGCACATTTCTCAATTTAAATTCATTATCTCATATTCAGGGTTCACACATTGGCTCAACAATATTTTTTACTGTATTTTCATAGCGTAATCATATTTTTGCATTTTCTCAATCGCGCAACATTTCTATTTCATTTTCATATCACATATTGATTTTTCAAGCTTTCAAAAATTTCATTTCAACCATATATTCATTATTTGCATATTAGTCCTTCTATAAAATAATATTTACATAATAGTCTTTCTTCATAGAATAATATTTACATAATAGCCCCTCTTCAAATAATATTTTCAAAATAGTCCTTCATTAAATAATGTTTGCAATAAAGTCTATTTTTAAAGAATATTTTCAATATAGTCCCTCTAAAAATCAGTATTTCTTCTATTTCCCAGAAAATTTTGTTTCTTAAAGTTACATGAGATATTACAGCTCAAAATTTTCTAACGCTTTTCAAAACCCAGAGGGTGAGCTATACGTCAGTAAATTTCAAGTTACCAACTTATTCTTCTTAATTCTCAAAACAATTCTAAAAAGCAGTCCTCATTAAAATAAATTGAGGTTCAAACACTTTCGACCTCTCTTTTTCATTCATATACAAAAATTTCATATTTCAAGTGACAAAACACTTTGTTTCCATTTTCTTTAATCCTTGTACTAAATCAATTATACTTCCACTTTGAAATCACTTTGTCTCACAAAACTAAGGCAATGCAAGTCTTCAAAAATCGTGGTACACTTGGCCTTTGAAACTAATCCATCTTTTCTTTTTCCTTTCCTTTCTAATCATTCAATTTTACCATTCATGAAAATCTTAGTTTGGAAACACCTATTTTGAGGTGTTGAGGCCGAAACCCTCATGGTCATTGGAACCAAGGTATACATATATATGTTCATCATATCATATAATCAAGCATAGCTTAAAGCAATAAAAATCACATAAAACATGCAAACACAAATAAATAATTTAAAACACATAAACACCCACACATAATTACACAACCAAGGATATGAATCCTCACATGGATTCACCATCTATCAAATACAAGATTCATCTCCCACCACCATACTTGGTTGGTGAGATGGATCTCCCTCTTACCTCTTGAAGAACCTCCCAAGCCCCTTGGTTTGCTCCTTGAGTAAGTGATTCACTACCAAAAGCTTCTTAAACAAAAAATGAAACACAAGTTTATTAGCATATTAAGCTTAAACAAGGAGAACCATGGATCAAACATGGCTTAGAACATGAAAATAAGACAAGTAGTGAAGTTTCCTTACACTTCACCTCAAAAACCTAGAACTTGATCTTGAAGAAAGTCCTTGAAGATGAAAGATTTAGAGCTTGGGCTTAACTACAAAGGTTCTTGGATTGATGTAAGAATACAAGATATGTGGTTGGTTAAAATTATAGAGTGACGGAAGGTGGTTTGGGGGTGCTTGGCCGAAACTAGCATGGAAAGAGAGGAGAGAAAATTTTTGTAATAGCTTTAGATTTTTGGAGAAGATGAAGTGGTCTTGAAAATTCCCTATGGCCTTAAGCCATCAAAAACCATCCCCCCCTTTTGTACACTTAATGAGTGATAATTTCACTAGCCACCATTTTGGGCATTGTTAGCTATTGATTAGATCAATGGTTTACATTAATGTAGCTTCTAGGTATAGCTTCTATATTGATAAGACCAAATCTAGATCATTGGATCTTTCTCCTTGAAATCCTAGCCATTAGATGTATCTCAAAAATGAAGGATCAAGATCTCCTCTTCATGCTTTACATCCAATGGTCACAAATGGTCATAGCCACTTTGTAAGACCAAATCTCCATCCTTGATTAAATCAATAGTGGATATCCAAAGGCTTCAACATTAAGCTTGCTTCTTATTGGTCCGTCATAAAGTCGTCATAACCACTAATGTTGACTAAGCAGTATAACATTTATTTTTATCTGTTATTACCCTATGGACACAATTAACTGTAGTTTTTATCACCCGATAATTAAATACAGTGTAAAACATAGTAAAAGAAAATTTCTAAAACTGTTTCCAGTTTCGGGTTTAGTAAGATCCCCCGTCCCCATCTCAACAGTACAGAATTTTCTGGCTCCGAAAAATTTTTCACTTTTCCAACCCCGCCTAGGCCCACATGCAACCCCCTGGGCCCACAACAGCCTAGAATAATATTAAAATAATCAAAAAAATATAAAATCTCATAATAATCCACAAAATCATAAAAATTATAAAACTTATGAAAATTAAATCAGATTAGCAAAAAGAATTAAGAATCAACCGTAATAAATAAATTACTGTAGATTTATTCCAGCCCAAAAATTATTATTTTCCTGATACGGAGTAAATCATACAAAACGATACATTCATGGAATACTGAAAATAATTTTACAGTACACAAAAATTATTAAACAGTATAATTCTATTATTACTATTAAATAGTTAAAAAATTTAGGGTGTTACAAAAGGAATTTGCATTATGCTTAGTTGGGATGAACTTTTCATGTTTGTTAATTGAACTTAATCCTAATGCTCTTTTATTCTCTTTGGTATTTAACTTTTCATATCTATATTAGCTCATTCCTTTACTTTGACCCTATTACAACCTTGAATAAAGTCCTCTTGATTTGTGTGTGCATGTGTTTTGAGTAGTAGAGAAGTAGAAGAAAAGCAAGCTTATGATAGTGTAATTTTTCATAGGTTTAATTAAGTGAAATACTTACCTTTCAAACACATGAGGGATTAAGAGTGAATCTTATGAGGATCTATCATTCTTGACTCAAGCTTTTCAATTGAAGTTTCCTTGATTGTTGGTTTGAGATGTGAAGAAACGTTACCTCATAAATGTTTTAATCCCTTGAATCTTTGGTTGCTCTTATTGCTTATAAACTTTTACATTCTTGAATATCATTGAAAATTGAGTCTTTTAAAGTTTTTGACTTTTGAGTTTGTGTTATTTTTCCTTGTTCCCTAACTTTGATCTTATGTGTTTTGTCCGAGAATGCAAAAGTTAAGTGTGGAGAAATTTGATAGTAATATATTTTATTTATTTAATAATCCTCTTATTGGACTTCTTAAGGTTCAATTGGATATAATTAAGTTGGTTTTGTCACATTTTATGATATTGAGCTTAATTTGATCATTAAAGGAATTATTGCATGAATTGACCTTAATTTGTCTATTTGGCAACGTTCAGTAAATTGGCTATAATCTGAGTTTCAAATATTTGATTGATATGATTCTGGTCTTGTAGAAAGCTAAGACAATTCTATACAACTTTCATGAAGACCTCAAGAGCTGAATCACACGTTTGGATAATTTATAATAGAGTTGAAGCAAGAACTAGAGTATTGATCTTGACAGCTTGACCTTTGTGCATTCATCAGCCTATTTCTTGAGCTATAAGAGTTCCATTGACACCAAACTAAGCCTAAATAAAAGCTAAGACCCAAATCTACAACTTTCATGAAGAACATAAGAGCTTAATTGGATGATTAGTAGGTCTTATTGGGCCTAGAAATCATAACAGATGTGCTATTGCTGGAACCCAAATATTATGCAAAGATTGGGCTATATCTTAGGTTGTAAGAGTTAGATTGATCTGAAACTGGTGGCATTGGAAAGCTGAGACAAAACCCTTCAACTTTTATGAAGACCACTTATGCAATAGGTGACATTATGATAGAGTTATAGTCATGTGAAGATAGCTAAATTGGTTAAGTGGGGAGACAAGCATGGCAATAATTTTTCACTCCTCCACCCACTTATTAAATAACTCTATTGTCATGTTCCACTCATCCACCCACTCATTAAATAAATCCCTTATCATTTTGTACCCTTCATGCTCTATAGAAGGCACAATTAGTTGCTCATTAGAATCATCTTGGTTTAGAGATCATGAACTTGTTCTTGTATTATTTGTTTCTCTTGTTGCAGTTTTCTTTTGTTTTAAATAGAAATTATGTTCATCTCATTCTTCATGTTCATCTCCTACTTCTTCTCTCTTTCTTTCTTCTTATTTATGAGTAGTTAATTTTCATTTTGTTTTGGTGAAAGGGTGAAGCTTTTGGTAATTAAATAAGGTTAGATTAATCTCTTTCTTGTGTTTGAATGTTATATTATCAAGTGGTCATTATATGTGTTGTATTTTGTTTCCAATCAATTTAAGAACTATCCTTGAAAAGTAGAGATCTTGATTTGTTGTAGACAAGAGATTGATACAATAAATGCTTGAACTCGTTTACAAGTGTGGCGTTAGTAAATAATTAAAGGAACCATAATATAACTACATTTATAACTTTAGAAGAACTTTGAATGTTGTATTATCCTATTAGAACCTCTGTTATGTGTGGATTCCAATTAAGTTATAAAAACAAATAATCTTGTCCTTAATTTACTTTCCAAGAGTGGATCTCTTAGCCAAAGTAAATCCTTTTTAATTGTGAAGAAGATTTATCACCTTTATCGTTGTGACAAATCCTTTCCTTACCTCAAAGAATTTTTCTTCATCAATTCCTTATGGATCAATCTCGGACTCTCAAGAATTTATTACTTGAGACAACATGTACTTAGGTTTGCAATAATATTAATTCACATCAATAATCAATAGTACCTCTGGTCTAATTGATTATCACTCAAAATTTAACAATTCTAGAAGTGGATAATCGATTATTACCTCTGGTCTAATCGATTATCACTCAAAATCTAATGTTTGTGGAAGTTGATAATAGAATTAGCACTTTGGTCTAATCGATTATCACTTGCGATTATGTCATTCTGGAAGTTGATAATCGATTAGCACCTTGGTCTAATAAATTATCTTATACATTTTCACACTAGAAACAATTTTGAAACACCATAACTACAATTTCTTCCAATCCTTCTTTCAATATATCATCAAAACATCATTATATAAATATATATTCATTCCATATTCCATAAGTTATGATACTAAGAATCAATCCATAGTATTCCATCTATCATCAATCTCAAGTTCTCAAGGATTAATATATATATTCACATAGCCTCAAACTTATCAAACTTATGCATATATTTACAACCAATACATCATAAAAGTCATAGGAAAATCAACAATCAACTCATTCATGCAAAGTTTGAGAATAGAAAATAAAGGGAGGAATGTAGAGTTGTAAAAAAAAACCTTTACCTTATCTCCCTTGTTGATAATATTCCTTTCCTCCTCTTTGTTCCTTCTTTATTTTCCTTCTTGATGATGTTCTTCTTTGTTCTTCCTTTCTTTCTTTTCTCTTTTTCCTCTTCTTTCTTTTCTTTCTTCCTTTTCTCTTATTTCTCTTCTATTAGCCGTGTGAAGAAGTGAAAATGAAAAGTGAGAAGATAGAGACAATATATTTCTTAGGGATACTTTAATCTTCTTTTAATGCATTCTCTAACTTTCACAGGTATTATAGAAAGTTTTATGACTCCATTCATTCCTTATTTTCATTATTTAATAATTTTCTGTACACCATTCATTAACAGTCAATAAGCTCTATTATCCTTCCTTAAGTTAAGGTAAACTTAAGGAATTAAACTTATAGGCTTACAGGTATCTGTCTTAACCTATAATCATTCCCAAAATAATCTTTATCCTCTATTTAACATCTCCACAAATTTTCATGAGTTTTTTAGTTACTTTTCTATTTAATTTGGCCTTTAAACACTTATCTTGTGTTATTAAAAATGTCAAACCAATTCAGTTAGTTATCAAAAATTTATAACTCATTCTAATTATTTGTGACCTAGAAATAAATTTTTCATATTTATTTTCATCATCTAGGCAATTTGTGCTAAAGTATGAGCTAATATAAGCTATTTTTCATGTCTTGTGTTATATAGCATTATACCTCAACTAGCTTAAAAAATACCAAAACTAACAGGTAATTAGCACAAGTGTTAATGAGCTTTTATAACATTCTTTAAGGTGAAAATGTTAAGGAGGATGTAACAATAAACATCTAGGATCACCCCCAGGTATGAGGATCATTTCTATTATCAGATATAGGATCACTGTCATTTCCTAGATCCAGATTTATAGGTTTCCTTTCATAAGGGAATAACATCTAAGGATCATGTCATAAAGGATCACCATCATTTCCTTTATCATGTCCAATTTTCTTTTAAACTTTGAGCACTTAAAAATGTACTTTACATTTTAATTCAATTACTGGCTCAACTTTAACATTTTAAAGGAGCATATTAATTTCCAGTACATCATAATTCATCTTATGAGCAAATCAAGTGCACATCATAATTCATCTCATAAGTATAACAAGTGCACATGATCATTCATCTCATAGGTATAACAAGTGCACATGATCATTCATTTCATGAGTATAACAAGTGCACAATATCATTCATCTCATAAGTATAACACGTGCACATTATCATTCATCTCATGAGTATAACAAGTGCACATTATCATTTATCTCATGAGTATAACAAGTGCACATTATCATTCATCTCATGAGTATAACAAGTGCATAATATCATTCATCTCATAAGTATAACAAGTGCACATTATCATTCATCTCATACGTATAACAAGTGCACTTTATCATTCATCTCATAAGTGTTACAAGTGCACAATATCATTCATCTCATGAGTATAACAAGTGCACAATATCATTCATCTCATAAGTATAAAAGTGCACATTATATAAACATAAGTCATCTTACTTGGTGAACTTAATCAAATCTCATCACACCACATAGCATAGATATTTTCAATTTGGTTTCCATAGAGCAGAGACCTTTGTTTTCTCAAAACAGAGGATTAATAATCCGTTACCATAAGTCATTCTCTCAAAATAGGGCTTGGTAATCGATTACCATATGTGATAATTGATTACCACACTGCTAATTCCTTATACAGCTACTTGGTAATTGATTGCCATGCTTGGTAATCGGTTACCACACTTCCAACAAGTTGGTAATCGATTACCAACATTAGTAATCGATTACCATGCTATTTACCAACACCTAGTATGTGTTCTAATCATGATAAACTCATAATTATCATCAAACACATAATTTTAACACAAGAAGGGTTATTAACACAAGAAGGGTTATTAACGCATACTCAAATCTTTCAAAAAAAACCTAAAACCTATCCTCAAGTGCATCATCATGCTATCCAACATTTATTCTTCCATCAAGCATCAAAAATCAATTCCTAAACTCTATAAAGAGTTAAAAGGTATGGAGGTAAAGACATAGACCCCTACCTAGGCTCCTTTGAATTTGTTGAAGATGAATGATGAAACTTGAGATTTGCTTAATGATGGATTCAAGACCACCACTAGTTAGAGCTTGATGAGGGCTTTACAAGTTAAGGCTAGAAGGTATTCAAGTTTGGCTTTGAAAGGTGATGACCATGGTGGCTATGGAGTTTTCCTTATTTTCTTTCTTTTCTTGTTATAACCGAGAGGAACAAGTGAAAAGGAAATAAAAAGTGAGGGAGTGGATTTGTGTGGTGGAAGGCATTACAGAGAAAAGAAAAAGGATAAGAACAAGGGAATTTTGTGGTTATCATTAATTATAAGAGGTTTTGTCTCTTAGAGATACTTTAATATTCCATTGAAGAGTTTCTAACTTCCATAGGTGTTATAGAAAATTCTAGGATTCTATTATGCTCCCACACACATCATTTTAATAGCTATCTATACATTTCATTTGATAGTCATTAGGCTTTGTTACTTTTCCTTAACTTACTATAAACTTAAGGGAGTAAACTAATATGCTTACAGGTATATGCTCTAACATGTACTCATTTCTAGAATAATTTTCATCTCTATTTAACAACTCCATAAAATTTCATAATTTTTCAAGTTACCTCCTATTTAATTTGGTCTTTAAACACTCATTCTATTTATTAAAAAAATACCAAACTAATTTATTTAATTCCCTAAAAATTACCATAATTCATTCTAATTATTTATGACCTATAAATAAAATTTTCATTTTTATTTCCAATATTTAAGTCATCTATGCTAATTTCTGGGCTAAGAAACTACTATAACAACCATTAAATCTAACATGATAGGGAGGATGTTGATAAATATCATTTTTATATATTAGTTAATCCTCATATTCATAATTTTAGACCTCTCATATGCTTAATTGATTAGTTTTGGCCACCATTTATAAGTTTAGGTTCAAATTGGGCTTAGTTGTATTTTTCAGCTTGTGGTAATTTTATATTATTTTTGTATTTTGGGTATAACGTGCATTACAGTTATCTAAAAATTATGAACTTTACCTTCTAGGAAGGCTAAAAGGAAGCTCTACAACTTTGATGAAGAGCTCCAGAGCTAAATTAGATGTCTAGTGGGTCATATTGGGCTTGAAAGTCAGAACAGAGGTGTTGTCGCTGGAACTTGAATAGTGTGCAAAGATTGAGACATAAATTGGGTTGTTTCGTTGGAAAGTTGAGATAAAATATTTCAAATCTCATGACAACACTTATCAAAATAGTGACGTTTTGATAGGGTTATTAATGCCTAAAGGGAGCTAACGGGATCCAGGAGCTGTTAAACGTATTTTAGCTATAACTCCTTCATTAGGTGTCCAAATCTTACAAATTAAGTGTCGGATTAAACCTAATTGGAAGAGAACGTCCTAAGCTAGGGGCATACTTGTATTTTCTGTGTTTGGATGCATACCTTTGAAGACTTGTTTTGATGATAACAAACACGAAGTATAAATGAAGATGACAAATAGACTAAGTCCAAGTTTATTTTTGATTAGCATTAGGACTTAGGATCTATTGTACAGAGCTCACATTGATATCTCTTTGTTTTTAAAAGAGAAGATAAAACTTGGTTTTGAACTTAGTGTCTTTGAAAACATCTTTTTCAAACCCTTTTTGAACTGAGTTATTCGAATAGAGCTTAGCCTATTCGAATAAACATCCCCTCGTGGTTTGTTTTCTAAAAGGTGTTATTCGAATAACTACCCTGTTATTCGAATAACTAAGGTTTTCCAGAACACTATTTTTAAGTAGTTATTCGAATAAACTATCCTTTATTCGAATAATTGAGGTTTTTCAGAACTGTGTTTTAAGTGAGTTATTCAAATAACTCATACGTTATTCGAATAAATCTTTTTGTCTGAACTGCTTTTAAACTATGTTATTCGAATAGATAAGCTATTATTCGAATAACCCCTTATTTTTAGAACTCTGGTTTTAACAGAGTTATTCAAATAACATATTGGTTATTCGAATAACCCATTTCAAATGAGTTTTTAAATTGGTTTCAGAAGTGTTATTCGAATAACCTGTTTAGTTATTCGAATAAACACGTTTGAATACGCAGTCTGATATGGAAACTTTCATACGCTTTGAATTCGGTTAATTTGTTTTAAATGCTATTAATTATACCTAAACGGCTGTCTCCGTGTTTTTCCCTATAAATAGCAAGCTTGGGTCACGAATTTCTTTGCCCATTAATCTGAATTATTTTCTAAAAGCTCTAATCTGTGAAAACTATTTTCTACGCTCTTTTTGCTTAAAAACTTTGTGATATTTCTGTGAGAGCTCCATTAGCACTTCAATTTGTATTACTTACTCTGATTGAGAGTTTCTCTTCATCTATATTCTGATATTCTGTATCGAGGGTGAGGTATCCCTCAAGGTTTGTATAAGAGTGAGGTATCCCTGCAGGCTGAGACTTTAGCACAAGGGTAGAGTGTCCCTGTGTGTGAAAAGTGCTCTATTTTGTAACGGTAGCAAGCACCTATTGAAACTTGTATACTTAGTGAAAAATCTCGGCTTTCGAGAACTGGAAGTAGACCACAAGTGGGTTAGTGGTCGAACCAGGATAAATACTGTGCCTGCTTCTCTGTTCCCTAATCTCTTTATTTTATGCAATTTAATTTACTGCACATTTATTTTTCGTTGCTCTTTATTGTCTCTTCTCTTCTTCTCGTTCCTTCTATGCATTTATTTATTAAGCTTTTAATATTTGTCTTATTTAAAAAGAGGTTTTGCGAAAAAGTTTTATACTCAATTCACCCCCTCTCTTGAGTACTGGAAGCCACTTGGTAACAAGTGGTATCAGAGCTAGACTCTTGTATAAAGAGCTTTGCAGCTTCAAGAGAACATGGCTTCTTCAAATGGTTTTTCAGAAGGATCCTCCATAAATCGACCACCCTTTTTCAATGGGGATGGTTACGCATATTGGAAGGAAAGAATGAAAATCTTCATCGAAGCTATTGATCTAGATGTTTGGGATGCTGTCGAAAATGGCGCTTTTATACCCACACATGAGGTCGATGGCATAAGGACCGAAACACCATGAAATAAATGGTCTGATGAAGACAAAAGAAAAGTTCAATTTAATTTAAAAGCCAAAAATATTATCACTACTGCTTTGGGATATCTAGAGTTTTTTAGAATTTCAAATTGTAAAACTACTAAAGAAATGTGGGACACTTTGCAAGTTACCCATGAGGGTACTAGTGAAGTTAAGAGGTCGAGAATCAATTCTCTAACTCGTGAATATGAACTATTCAGAATGAACCAAGGAGAAAGCATTCAGGAAATGCAAAAGAGGTTCACCCACATAGTTAATCATCTTGCATCTTTAGGCAAAAGTTTTTCTAACGAAGATTTGATTAACAAAGTTTTGAGATGTCTTAGCAGGATTTGGCAACCCAAAGTGACGGCAATATCAGAATCAAGGGATTTGTCCACAATGACTTTAGCTACCCTCTTTGGAAAACTTCATGAGCACGAATTGAAACTAAGCAGATTAAGCCAAAGCGAAGAGAACGATAAAAAGAAAAAGGGAATAGCGCTCAAAGCCACTTCATCAACATTCGACAATGATGATGAAGAAAATGAAGAAAGTTCAGAGAACATCGAGGTAAGTGAAGGAAATCTAAGTTTGCTAGTTAAAAGGTTTGGTAAATTTCTCAGGAAAAAGGGAACGCAAAGAAGACCTCCCTTCCCTCCTAAAAAGACACATTTCAAAGGCGAAGGAGCTTCATCGACTCCAACCTACTATGAATGTGGCAAACCTGGTCACATGAAAATGGAGTGTCCAGTTTATCAAAAGAAGAAGGAGAAATTTGAAAAGAAGCCCTTCAAGGAAAGAAAAGGAAGAAAAGCCTACATAGTATGGGATGAAAACGACATGGACTCAACCGACAGCTCAGATAGCGAAGAAGCTCAACTGTGTCTCATGGCAAAAGGAGATGAAGAAGAAAGCGAAAACGAGGTGTGCTTGAAAGCTAGGAGTTCAAATTGGTATCTTGATAGCGGCTGCTCCAAGTACATGACCGGGGATGATTCAAAATTCACCATGCTTATTCCCAAGAATCATGGACACGTCACGTATGGTGATAATAACAAGGGTAAAATTCTTGGAATCGGCAAAGTCGGTAAGAACCCTAACTCCTCTGTTGAAAATGTGCTGCTTGTTGAAGGCTTGAAACATAACTTGCTTAGTATTAGCCAATTATGTGATAAAGGAAATAAAGTTGTATTTGATTCAAACTGTAGCATAATTGAAGATAAAAATGACAAGCATGTTAAATTCATTGGTCATAGAGTAAACAACATCTATATGATTAGTCTTGACGATATATCTTCAAATGATGCGAAATGCCTTTTAAGTAAGAATGATGATTCATGGCTATGGCATAGGAGAATTGCACATATTCACATGGACCACTTAAAGAAGTTGGTCTCTAAAGAGCTAGTAATTGGACTACCCAAGCTTAATTTTATAAAAGATAAATTATGTGATGCATGTCAAAAGGGTAAACAAATAAAGGTCTCTTTTAAAGCAAAAAATATAGTTTCAACTACTAGACCTTTACAACTTTTGCACGTGGATCTGTTTGGACCTTCTAGAACTATGAGATTTAGTGGGAATTACTATGCTTTAGTGATTGTGGATGATTTTTCTCGGTTTACATGGACTTTATTTCTTGCAAATAAAAATGATGCATTTCTAGCTTTTAAAAGACTTGCCAAAGTTATTCAAAATGAAAAAGGTTTTCAAATCTCTTCTATAAGAAGTGATCACGGTGGCAAATTTGAAAACATTATTTTTGAAAATTACTGTGATGAACATGGCATTAATCATAATTTCTTTGCCCCTAGAATTCCGCAACAAAACGGAGTTGTAGAAAGGAAAAACCGTTCTTTAGAAGAAATGGCGAGAACTATGCTTAATGAGGCTAATCTTCCTAAATACTTTTGGGCGGATGCTGTAAGTACAGCTTGTTATGTAATGAACTGGGCTCTTATAAGGCCTATTTTAAAGAAAACCCCATATGAATTGTATAAGGGAAGAAAGCCAAATGTCTCACACTTTCATGTTTTTGGTTGCAAATGTTTTGTTTTAAACAATGGAAAAGATAATTTAAGCAAGTTTGATGCTAAGTCTGATGAAGGTATATTTCTTGGCTATTCAAATCATAGTAAAGCTTTTCGTATATATAATAAGAGAACTATGACTATTGAAGAATCTATACATGTTGCATTTGATGAAACTGACCTAAGTGGATCGAGAAAGGATCTTGTTGTTGATGATGTTGCAGAAATCTTAGCGGAAACACATTTGGACAGTAAAGAAAAGGAAATCAAGGAGAAAGAGGATGAACAAAGACAAGAATATTCGCAAGCTTTGGAACTTCCCAAAGAATGGCGAACTTCAAAATATCACTCTCTTGATCAGATCATCGGTGATGTATCTAAAGGTGTAAGTACTCGTAACTCCCTTAGAAATACTTGTAATCACTTAGCTTTTGTTTCTCAAATTGAACCTAAGGATTTAATTGAAGCTTTTGATGATGAACATTGGATTTTAGCTATGCATGAGGAATTAAATCAGTTTGAAAGGAATCAAGTTTGGGAATTAGTTACTAGACCTAATAATCACCCCATAATTGGAACTAAATGGGTTTTTAGAAACAAACTTGATGAAAATGGGTTAATAACTAGAAACAAAGCTAGATTGGTTGCTAAAGGGTATAATCAAGAAGAAGGAATAGATTATGAAGAAACCTATGCACCTGTAGCTAGATTAGAAGCTATAAGAATGTTACTTGCTTATGCTTGCATCATGGATTTCAAATTATATCAAATGGATGTCAAGAGTGCTTTTCTAAATGGTTATATTCAAGAGGAGGTATACGTTGAACAACCTCTGAGTTTTGAAAATCATGAACTACCCAACCATGTTTTTAAACTTAAAAAGCCTTTATATGATTTAAAGCAAGCTCCTAGAGCTTAGTATGAAAGGTTGAGTAAGTTCCTTTTGGAAAATGGTTTTTCAAGAGGAAAAGTCGACACTACCCTTTTTATTAAAAATAAAAAGTATGACATTCTTCTTGTGCAAGTATATGTGGATGATATTATATTTGGTGCTACTAATGAATCCCTTTGCAAAGAATTTGCTAAGTCAATGCAGAATGAATTTGAAATGTCAATGATGGGAGAATTGAATTTCTTCCTCGGACTTCAAATCAAACAAACGAACGAAGGGACTTTCATAAGTCAAACAAAATACTGCAAAGAATTGCTCAAGAGATTCGAAATGAAAAACGCTCAACACATGGCCACTCCGATGGGCACGTCTTGCTACTTGGACAAAGATGAAGAAGGTAAATCAGTAGAAATAATGAAATATAGAGGTACGATTGGATCTCTCCTTTATCTTACTTCTAGTAGGCCAGATATTATGTTTAGTGTATGCATGTGTGTTAGATATCAGGCAAACCCTAAGGAATCTCACTTAAGTGCTGTTAAACGAATAATGAAATACCTAGTAGGCACTTCACAAATGGGCTTGTGGTACCCTAAGGGTGCCTCTTGTAGCCTAATAGGCTATTCTGACTTTGATTTTTTGGGTGCAAATTGGATGAGAAAAAGTACTAGTGGGACATGCCACTTGCTTGGTAGTTCTTTAGTTTCTTGGCATAGTAAGAAACAAAATAGTGTGGCTTTGTCTACCGAAATTTGAATATGTTGCGGTAGGGAGTTGTTGCGCTTCAGATCCTTTGGATGAAGCAACAACTCTTAGACTACGGTCTTCAGCTTGATCACATCCCGATAAGATGTGATAACACTAGTGCAATAAATATCTCTAAGAATCCCATACTGCATTCCAGAACAAAGCATATAGAGATAAGACATCACTTTATTAGAGATCATGTACAAAAAGGGGATTGCTTTCTTGAGTTTGTTGAAACATCTAAGCAACTTGCAGATATCTTTACTAAACCCTTAGCAAAAGAAGCATTCTTTTATATTCGAGGAGAATTTGGCATAATTGATCAATCCAATATTTAAATTGCGTATTTATTGCTAAATATTATCATGATTATATGCTTTCAATCTCATAAACGTATGTCTTTTCTATGCTTCTGTGTTAGTTTTATTCGAATAAGTATGCCTTTATTCGAATAAACTCTTTTACTGCTTGTTAAAATGTGTGTTGAACATCAGCCTTATTCGAATAGAATTCAGTTTATTCGAATAAACTGATTCTTCTGATAAAACCTGTGTGTTTCTCATCTCTGTTTATTCGAATAACACCCTCCCTATTCGAATAACCAGAAGCCTTCGTTTATCAGTGTTTCTTTCTGCCCTCTGCTTATTCGAATAAGTCCTTCTTTATTCGAATAACCAGAATCCCTCTTTTATCAGGTTCTGGTCTTGGTCTCTGTCTATTCGAATAGACCCCAGGTTATTCGAATAACCTGAACCTGTTTCTATCAGTGTTGACTGATTGGCCTCAGTCTATTCGAATAACTTACACAGTTATTTGAATAAACCCTGTCAGCTGGCCAAAACACTTGGCTTTCCAGACGTTCTATTCGAATAGATCCCCTTCTATTCGAATAAACCCTAGCCGTTTCACTTGTTCAGGTCCCTGCGCGCCTGTCTGTTCAGCTTTTCAGCATGGTTTATTCGAATAAACCCACATTTATTCGAATAAACACGGGTGTCCTTTAAATAAACCCTACGCGCCCAAAGGTCTCCACCCTCTTCCCTCTTCTCTGTTCTTCAAGCTTCCTTGCTTCTTCCTCTTAGACCTTTTTCACCCTCTATCTTCTCTGCTCTTCACGTCTCCTTAGCTCCTGCCATTTTGCTTAACCCTGTGTTTTCACTCTCTCTCACCTATCCTCCATGGCCTCCTCCTCCAACAAGCGTCCTCGCACGAAGAATGCTCCAAGCACCAACCCTCTTGATCTGAGAAGGCTCTCCTCCAATGAAGAGCATCGTGCACGCTTCATCTCGCACTTCTGGGAGTGCAACTTGGTTTAACCTAAGTACTTGGACCTTTCCTTCTTCCAGCAGCATCGCGGCTTCGACTTCCTAACTCTACTGCAAAACCAGGGAGTTCTTCAGCTTTGCTCTTACCGGGCCACCATCTATCCAGCTTTGGTGAAGTTGTTCTTCTGCAATCTGGCTTTCGATGGCCAGAATTTTCTCTCCGAGGTATGTGATCAAAACATTGTGATCACACCACTGGACTGGCTGACTTTGTTCGGGCTGCAGTTCTCTGGCGCCCTTGTTGAAGATGACGACACTCCGTTTCTCGAAGAGTTCAACAAGCTTCAGGAGGTTGAAGACCTGCTGAAGCCGCCTAGCCCCTAGCCCTGCCTGACAAGGGTCTCAAGGGTGGAATGCTGAAGAGCCAAGACAGGCTTCTGCATTACGCCTATGCTCACATCCTGGCTCCTCGTGGTGGAAACTACGCCTATCTCAGCGAGGAAGATGTCTTCATGCTGTGGTTCCTGAAGAATGGCCATCAGATCAACTGGCCTGTGTTCATCATGAGGCACATGATGAGCGCCAAGGGCAAGGAGAAATCTGAATTGCCTTATGGCATTCTTGTCACTACCTTGCTGAGCAAGTATCCTCAAGTCTTGGAGACTGAGCGGGCCATTGCTCTGACTCACCACAACATCTTTGGTGCTCACACCTTACGGAAGATGAAGATGATCCAAACCGATGAAGGCTGGGTGTACCCAGATGAGGTCGCTGAGGATGAGCTTGACCCTGCTGATGCCCCTGCTGCTCCTGCTATTGCACCTGATGCTGTTCCTGCTCCAGTCACCCAAGAACAGATCATGGCCACCTTGCAAGATAACCGAGCTTACATGGAACATACCTTCTCTATTCTGTTTGATAGAATAGAAGGCGTTGAACGTGAGGTTGCTGCTCTTCGATCTGCTTCACCTGCTCTTGCACCAGCTTCTTCACCACCACCTCCGGATGCTTACTTCTAGGAACTTTAGTTCTTAGGCTGTCTGTTTTTAGCCTCATGTTATTTATTTTCTGGCTTGTGTAATTGACTCTCTTTTGTTATTAATGCATAAATAAAATTTCCTGTTGATCTATTGCTATGAGTACATTTCCTTTTATGCATTCTTATATATGTTTGTAGGACTTACCCCTCCTTTTTTGCTCATGACAAAAGGGGGAGAAATATTTGATCTTTTGACTATAATTGAGAAAAGACAGGTAAATTTAAAATGAGATTGGATTCAAATTGAAAGGGGAAGCTGCGCACATATCTGATATATATTACCTCTTTTAATTAAAGAGGGGGAGTAAGCTTTTATACCTTTTGTGAATTCCAATTATATGCACTAACGCTTTTCTCATTGCTAGTCTCATTGATAGTTTGTCATCATCAAAAAGGGGGAGAATGTGTTTGGATGCATACCTTTGAAGACTTGTTTTGATGATAACAAACACGGAGTATAAATGAAGATGATAAATAGACCAAGTCCAAGTTTATTTTTTATTAGCATTAGGACTTAGGATCTATTGTACGGAGCTCACATTGATATCTCTTTGTTTTTAAAAGAGAAGATAAAACTTGGTTTTGAACTTAGTGTCTTTGAAAACATCTTTTTCAAACCCTTTTTGAACTGAGTTATTCGAATAGAGCTTAGCCTATTCGAATAAACATCCCCTCGTGGTTTGTTTTCTAAAAGGTGTTATTCGAAAACTACCCTGTTATTCGAATAACTAAGGTTTTCCAGAACACTGTTTTTAAGTAGCTATTCGAATAAACTATCCTTTATTCGAATAATTGAGGTTTTTCAGAACCGTGTTTTAAGTGAGTTATTCAAATAACTCATACGTTATTCGAATAAATCTTTTTGTCTGAACTACTTTTAAACTATGTTATTCGAATAGATAAGCTATTATTCGAATAACCCCTTGTTTTTAGAACTCTGGTTTTAACAGAGTTATTCGAATGACATATTGGTTATTCGAATAACCCATTTCAAATGAGTTTTTAAATTGGTTTCAGGAACAGTGTTATTCGAATAACCTGTTTAGTTATTCGAATAAACACGTTTGAATACGTGGTCGATATGGAAACTTTCATACGCTTTGAATTCGGTTAATTTGTTTTAAATGCTATTAATTATACCTAAAAGGCTGTCTCCGTGTTTTTCCCTATAAATAGCAAGCTTGGGTCACAAATTTCTTTGCCCATTACTCTGAATTATTTTCTGAAAGCTCTAATATGTGAAAACTATTTTCTACGCTCTTTTTGCTTAAAAACTTTGAGATATTTCTGTGAGAGCTCCATTAGCACTTCAATTTGTATTACTTACTCTGAGTGAGAGTTTCTCTTCATCTATATTCTGATATTCTGTATCGAGGGTGAGGTATCCCTCAAGGTTTGTATAAGGGTGAGGTATCCCTACAGGCTGAGACTTTAGCACAAGGGTAGAGTGTCCCTGTGTGTGAAAAGTGCTCTATTTTGTAACGGTAGCAAGCACCTATTGAAGCTTGTATACTTAGTGAAAAATCTCGGCTTTCGAGGACTGGACGTAGACCACAAGTGGGTTAGTGGTCGAACCAGGATAAATACTGTGCCTGCTTCTCTGTTCCCTAATCTCTTTATTTTATGCAATTTAATTTACTGCACATTTATTTTTCGTTGCTCTTTATTGTCTCTTCTCTTCTTCTCATTCCTTCTGTGCATTTATTTATTAAGCTTTTAATATTTGTCTTATTTAAAAAGAGGTTTTGCGAAAAGGTTTTATACTCAATTCACCCCCCTCTTGAGTACTGGAAGCCACTTGGTAACATTTTCACATTTAGTTTATGTTATATGGGGTTTTGAGCCTAGAACCGAGGCTATGCAAGGGGGACACTTCTCACTTGAGTTTTCATCTTCTCTCTTGATCTCTTTTTCCCCTCCTTGCCTCTCCTTTCCTCTCCTCTTCTCTCTTCTCACTTTCTCTAGGTTTTCTTCATTTTTCTGTTGTGCTCTCCATTCATGGAGAGCTAAAGCTTTGTAATTAATCACAGGGATTGACACATTCTTGATGTTTAATTTTAAGACCTTGGTTTGAATGTTGGATTTACTTGTTAATCATATTTCTCTCTTCCCTTTCTTTAATTCTGCTACTCCTTGGTTGAGTGTTTAACTTGGTCTTGGTGTTCATATAATGGTTGCATAACTATCATATGTTTAATGAGAATTACAGAAACTAGACAATGCATCAAAGGTGTTTGATGAATTGTCTAGCTTACATGAATTTAGGAGATGAGGTTGATTTAGGGTTAAATGGATGCTTCATCCATTTTTCATTGATTGACCAAATCCTAAGTAAAATTTTGGAAATGAGGTTGATTTAGGGTTAAATGGATGCTTCATCCATTTTTCGTTGATTGACCAAATCCTAGGTGCTTACCTAGTAGAAAGTTCATGTTGGATGAGGATTTCATAGAGACTAGGTAATGCATCAAAGGTGTTTGATGAATTTCCTAACTTAATTGACTTCTGAGTTTTAGGTTGATTTAGGGTTGGATGGATGCTAACTTTATTTGACTTTGATTAACCAAATGCTAGATGCTTATATAGTAAAGAATTCATGGGTCATCTTAAGACTTATTAATGTAACCTAAAACCAAGAATCTAGTTAGCAAGTGAATGAATCCTTACTGGTCAAGGATGGATTAAATTCAACAGTTGTTGATTCCCTTGGATGGATTGTTTACTTAACTTTGTTTACAGTCTTTTAATTGCTTTATTTAGTTACTCCTTCAACCAAACCCCCCCTCCCCTATTGTTAACTTCTTAATATAATTGATTAATTGGAATGATCCAAGGGCTCGACGTAGTTGTACTTTATACTATAAGTTCTTGGTGAATCAGTTAACAAATCTCATCTAATTTAGTAGTCTCGGCAACTATCAAATGTTACACTATACCAAGACTTACATTGAAGTAGTTAAGCTTAGGCTCATCACATGTAACTATCCAACTCCTTAATCTCATATCTAAGTTATATTACTACTTACTTGTTTACAATTTCATCTTTATTTGTTTCCCAAGCCTGTTGAGGAGATTTTTAGCTCATTCTGATGAGCAAGGCCGTTTGACTTCAAGATCGCTATCCAAGCTTTTGATTACTAATTTGTTATTAGTGTGAATGCTTATGTCTCTAAGGCATGTCAAAAGGTTTTTGATGATAACAAAAGCAAAAGAGAAGATCAAGCGCAAAAGGAAAAATCAAGATCAAAGAAAGAAGACAGGAGGTTTATTTAGTTATAAGACTTAGGATATGAATGTTAAATGCTCTCAAACATTTCTCAAATGGTTTTTTAATATATGATTTCAAAATAAATGGGAAATTTCAAAGTTAAACATGGCTTTCAATAAAACTTGAGTTTCAACTTTAAATCTAACACTCTTAAAAGGATTTATGTTTAATCAAGTATCTTGAGGTGTTGGAAATGACTTACAAGCGTTATTGGACTTGAAAAATGTGTTCAAAGGTCAATGTAATCGATTACATAATGTTTGTAATCGATTACACAGCAAACAGAAAGCATGTAATCGATTACATGAACAATGTAATCGATTACAAGCAAGTCAGAGGCCATGTAATCGATTACACAATATATGTAATCGATTACACAAAGCCCAGAAAGGCAAAGAACACGTTCGACGAGTCATGTAATCGATTACATGGATATTGTAATCGATTACAAACAAAGTCAGAAGTCATGTAATCGATTACATGGGCAATGTAATCGATTACACAAAACCAGAAACTCAAAGAACACGTTCGACGAAGTCATGTAATCGATTACCTGGATATTGTAATCGATTACACAGCAAGTCAGAAGTCATGTAATCGATTACATGGGCATTGTAATCGATTACAAGCAAAGTCAGAAGCTATGTAATCGATTACACCAATAATGTAATCGATTACCTGAGAGCCCAGAAAGTTCGAAAACGTTGGAACAACAATGTAATCAATTATTACGACCAGTGTAATCGATTACACAAACTCTGACAGCGTCCAACGACTATATTAAATGCATGCCCAACTACCTCCAACGGCTCCATTTATTGAGAAACTTATAAATACCAAAGTTGGGTCTTTATTTGAGGTTGACCTTGAACCAAAAACTGATCATCATACTTCAAAACGTGAATCAATCCTTAAATTCATTTCTTGCTCTGTTTTCTGATTAAAAACGTGAAAAATCCTTGAGAGCATATTAGAGCTTCAATTTGTAAACACTTGCTCTAGAGAGAGTTTCTTCTACTTCAATCTTATATATTCTGATTAGTGAGGGTGAGGTATCCCTCAAGTATTGTAAGGGTGAGGTATCCCTTGGAAAATAGAGGCTCAAGCTTTTGGGTGAGGTATCCCATATTGTTGAGTGCTCAAGGTTGTAGTGGTTTTTCAAGCACCCATTGAAGCTTGAAGATATAGTGGAAAATCTCAAGTAGTTGCTTGGGGACTGGACGTAGATCACAAGTGGAGTGGTGATTGAACCAGGATAAACGACTGTGTTTGTTTCTCTAAACCCTCCTCTGCTTATCTTTGTGCACTGTTTCATTGTTTTAATTGGATATTGTCTCCTTGGCTATTACGTTTATAAGTAAAAGTGTTTAACTCATCTATTCAATTATCTCTAATCATTCAATAGCTTCAACGAAAATTGATTGTCAAACGATTTGCGAAAGATTTGTGAACTTATTTTTAACTACTCAATTCACCCCCCCTCTTGAGTATTGAGGCCACTTGGTAACAATTAGGTTCATTAGTGCAAGTGGGTTCTAGTTGGAAGAACCCTAGTAATTAATTCCACATTATGTCAATTTCATTCTTATGTCACGACACCATATTAAAAACATACAGAAACTTATTCATTGTCATATAAAAAATAATGTCAAATGTGTAGGCATTAGTACCTACACTACATCACTGTTCATTGAGCCTTAAGCTCATACATACATACAAATAAAGTAAGTAAAGTAAAGTTAAGGGCATCAATACCTTATACAATCCACTAAGTCATGCTACATTAGAGTCAGAGTCAGAATCATCACCATAAGTATACTGATAGGCATATCTATGTCTAATATACAACCTAGCACAAATGTGGTACACAAAAGAAATAATTGTAAAGAACCACATCCTACACTATACCTATCACAACAAGAGCAAGACAAGATAGTAGCAGTCTGTCAGATGCGGGTGGAGTCAGAGGTGAGGAAAGAGGATGATAACCCTAGGAGAATAAAATATATACAGTCTCGCATTTATGTAAATTGTATAAGCACCAGTCTCAGAGTTATACACTTACCAACTCTTAGCAGGATCCAAGTAAATGGTTAGCAGATCAACTTCAGATGGCAGAGGTGTCAGATGTTGCAATATCACGAAAATAAATGATGGGATAAGAATTCTAAGAATTTTCAGTAATTCTAACATACAAGTGTCATGATAATAGTTCCAGCTACTTCGAGGTTTTCACAAAACTTTTAGAAATTTCTCAGAAAAAATAGCAAAAGCCAAAACTAATCATTATCCCTGAGGTAGAGGTTCATTTAATAATTTAGTTCAGCATATCAAGACATGGCATCTACCCAGATAACTCACAGAACATAAACAAAATAATAAGAAGTTACACAAAAACACACAGAACTATGGCAAAACATTCTAGACTTCACAAAAAGTTCATAGAACTTATACAAATAACTCAGAATGCTAACAGTCCACAGTAGAAATTAACAGTAATTCACAAAATGATGACAAATGATTCATATGCTATACAAATGCAATGCAATGCCTTTTTAATTGCCTCACAATGCTCATTTAATTCATTATCTATCCATCGGTTCATTCCTTGAACCCATGTCCTTTTCAATAAGTAAAGAGTCTTATGCTCAACCTTCACTTAGCAATAATTTGTTTATCAGGCCTAAGCTTATCCTATACGTGATAGTACTTCGTCAGATAGCCCTATCACTAGTAACATGACCTCGCCTCTAAGTTACTTTCATAAGGGAATAACATATAAGGATCACTGCCAAGTACGAGGATCATTTCCACGTCTTTTAATTAATGAGCACTTAAGGATGCACTTTCCATTACAAATCATTTACTAGCTCACTTTTAAGAACTTAAAGGAGCATATTAAATTTAATGCATCTTCATATCATATCAACTTTTCAATTTCACTGCCATACATGATGAGTGCAATGTATATATCACAAAATCAAGACTAAAATCACAAGATTTAGCCCTCGGCCATAATCACCAAAGCATGCATCAATACTCAACACTTAAATTCCAATCTAATCTTTCAATCATATGAGCATTTTATAGCATTGCTCCAATCAACCAACATGCATGCATTTTTTTTCCGAATTGTTCATCAACAAGTAAATTGAAGCATCATCATAATCACTTAATTTAAAAGCACATAGCCCACAACCAAGCACTAAATAAATGCAAACTTTACAATTCAAGACATCATGGCCAATACAAATTTCATGTTAAATTTTTAATCATACTCTACAATAAAATTTAGAATTTACCATATTATAATTTCCTCAAATTTTCCAATATCTATTTTAATTGATCACAAATTATCAAGTCTAGGCACAGTTAACTTAATAACTCCTATTCAATCTCCAATTATAGGCTTAAATCATCAAGTATGCATTATACCACAGGCCTAGGTCATGACCTCAAGGCATGATCGAACCCAACAACATCAATTCCCATTCATTTATATCAACCAAGTTCAAATTTATTCCATATTCATCAAATACACTCAATTGTCCATTTATTATCAAGATTTTGAGACTCAAAATCCTTACTCAAATTCCTTATCACACCTCTCAGCCAAGCCACAAAAACAGCGCCTCATTATTCAAAATTATAAACTAACCCAATTGTCATTTAAGCATGATAAATCAAGAAGCATTAGGCTAGATAAAAATCAAATACCCCTCCTTCTCGTTGAACCCGAGACATGTACATCAACAAGAACCTCAAGGATTCTTCACTAAAATCTCATATAGATCACAAGAAAGGTAAAAACACCAACAACCAAGAATATGGTGCAACAAGAACCCCCTTCCTTCCTCCTTGGACACGAGACCATACGTCAGCCAAGCATCATTGGAATTCAATAAAAAATAACATGCAAACTTATAATCCCAATCAATCAAGTCCACAAACTAAAGAATTCAAGATAGAATAAAGAGATCTCCTCTAGTCTTACCCCTCACCCAACAAACCAAAGAGCACCCCATTGGCCAACCATCAAGTTTTCAATCCAATTGCAACATATATGATCAAATACCAATAGAGCTAACATAAAGAAGAAGTGAAAGAGTCAAGAACCCTTATTTGGCTTCCTTGAGCTTGGGGGTTGGAGAGGAAGAGGAATGAAGTGAGTTGGTTGGAGAACTTGGTGGTGTCGATGTGAAGAGGAGGAAGTGAGAAACAACTTCAACAGGAGCAAGATGAAATGGGTGAGGGAAGGCCACCATTTACAGCCTTGAAGTGATGGTGGTGATGCTCCTTTCCTTCCTTGGTGCATCGTCGATAAAGAAAATGAGAAAGATGAGAGTGTTGAGTGAGTGTGGTATGTGTCACGTGAGAGAGGAGAGGAGTAAGGGTGGGAAACAACTTAGCTGTTAATTTTGGGTGGTCATAGGCGGTTAGGTTGAGCTCTTACGCTCCTATGAAGATTTTGTTCTTCAAGCTTGGGATTTTAGCTTCCTAACATGTTTTTGAAATGCATAGGATTAACTTAGGATTTTAATTTAGGCTAATTGATATCAATTAGGTCCAATTGATATCAATTAGGTCTTAATTCTTACCAATGCGTTACAAACTTGGGGTGCAAGTAACCTACATGCATACAATTCTATTAGTTTAAGTCTTATCAAGCTCTAAACCACTTAAAATTGAGACATGAAGTTAAACCAATTATTTTTAAGCTAAGTGGGGAACTTTTGTGCATGAATTTCCATTGGCCCTAAGGTAATGATGAGTTTAAATTATTTTATTCTAAATACATTCCTAAGTATAGATAATTAATCTAATTTGTTCTCATTTATTTTCTTAAGTCATATACAAATTATAAAATCACCATCATCATCTAAGTATTTTCCTCAATTTATAAAATTATTTTCATAATTTTATCCTATTTATTCTAATTTTACGCTAATTTTAGATTAGAAAATTCACTAAAGTCATTAATTTAATTATTTGAGCTAATAAAAATTACTATAATTCATTTTATTTACTTATAAATTAATTGTAAATTTTTCATATGTATTTCTATTAATTTACTAATTTTCATTATTATTCAAGTTATTTTAAACTTAAATTACACTTTGAGTAATTACAATTATGTACAGACAAGCATAGGAATAAACAAATAAGACTATAGTAATAATTTAATTATTATTATATTGTCTATATAAGTAAATTGGAGCAAAAATCTTACAACTATTAATGTCATAATAAAACTCAAACAATTTATAAAATTATATGTTAGTCAAGGCATAGATTAATGTTGCTCATTTACTCTAACTCAACATAAAGTTGAACAACCTACAACAAATATAAAAATAAAATAAAAAAGACAAAGTCCAATATATTTTCCTTATTTGACTTTAGAGTTTCATAAAGTGGAAAATCTGTAACCCTATTTATCATTTGGCTCCAAGTTGTGAGCTTTTCAAAGCTTATGGAATTTAATTCCACACACCATGAAAATTGGTTCACAAAATCCAATCTTACTGTGGACTTTGGCGTTCAGCATGATAACAGGTAGTGTGACCTTTTTCACTGCTTGCTGGATGCTTTGGATTTGATGGAACAAGCAAAGTTTTGAAGAAAGTTATATCAAACCAAGGAATACAACAACTGTGGTAAAAGATATGGCCCACGAGATTTCAAAGAAGATTAATGGGCAAACAGGTGTGATATGTAACAAGTAGCTATCTGAACTGAACGGAAAATAATCACCTTATATTTCTTTTAGAGGTATAGGTACTATACACATTCTTTTTAAGGATGTGTGATTGAGAGAAAGAAAATGATTAAAAAAAATAAGTATAATAAATGATATTAGATAAAATATAAAAAAAAAGATGTATATACTATTTGTAATAAGAATATAAGAGTTGAAAGTGAACTATATGTTCTAGACTTTTCCTCCATCTGGGTGCTTTAAATAGAATAAGGACGAGGTTGTGAAAGGAGATTTGAGAGAGGTGGGTTGTGGAGGAATCTTCAAAAGAGGTGATGGTTCTTGGCTAAATGGCTATACATATCGTACAGAAACTTGTATGGCTTTTTATATAAAAATGTGGGGCATTTTGGTAGGTTTGGAATTTGCATGGGAAGCTGGATATATAAATCTCATTGTAGAGAGAGATCTATAGCGGTGATTCAACTCATTAATAAGCATTTCTCGAGCATTAAACATCCATATAAGATGCTTCAAAGAATTTTTTGTTAGAAGACTAAGCAGTCATACATTTCTTTTGTTTATACATACAGAGAAGGAGATTCTTGCGTTGCAATTGATTGATTAACGAACTAGAGTGTAACTCAAGCTTTTGACATTCAAGAAAATTTTGATCCACCAGGAGAGATTCAAAGATTATCTCATGTTGATTTTAGTGGGGTCTTCTTTACCCCATGTGATTTCCTTATAGTAGTTTGGCATTTATATTAGGCTTTTGCCCCATCATGTACGTATTGGGAAAAAAAAAGTTGAGAATGCTAACGTGGTCTTCCCCACCCTACCGAAGGTGGGGAATTTGGGATTCGATTCCCCTCCTCCCTCCAGTGCCCAAATATTCCAAGTTCCAATTAGCACGCCGACTTCATTACTGACTATGCCAAAATTAAATAAATGAATAAGGGACTTACCTATTTATGATAAAAACACAAGAGGATCTTCCATTGAGAGTAACATTTATTCTTGTAAAAGCAATCCTAGTAGTCTCTAAATTTCATTAATGCTATACTAAGATTCGAACAATTTATAAAAATAACTGTTAGTCAAGGTGTAGGCTATTGCTCTATTACATCAAGTAAACAAAAAGTTGCACAACCTACAAAAAAGAAAATTAAAATAATCTTGGATAAAACTCACACAAACACAAATCCAACCTATTTTCCTCATTTGAATTAAAAGGCTCATATAACACTAATTGTCTTTTGGGAATAAGTAATCCTACTCACATACATTTTCACTCATATTACCTCACATCTTCATAATTTTTATTATTTAATTTTAATTATATTCACTTCATTTTTTACACACTTAAACTTTGATTCTATCACATAAATAGATATATGTAGTATAGATGTGTGACTAATATTTTTCTTTAGGAATAGAGATTATCTCGGTTTTGAGCGTGAGCATTTGTCTTGGTCAAGAGATATTTTTAATGAGATTTGAAGCTCCTGTACTGTAGATTATTTATATGAGCACATGTGTTTTATTCAAATCATGAACTTTTTGTAAACGTAAATATAATTTATTTAAATAATTTTTGTAATACTTATAATACTTCAGATGTAAAAATAATAATACTAATAAGGGATATACTAGAGAGCACTCTACCGCATAAGTGTTCGAGGTTCCTAGTCGTTTGATGGTTAGAATGCCATTTTAACAAGCCTGCATTTATTGACAATTTAAAAAAAAATTAATATTTGCAAACGTTCGAGCTTACAGCAGCAAAGTCCTACTAATAATACTTATTTTTAAATTAATTTGAATGAGTAGCACTATCAACCAAGGTTTTAAAAATTAAATTGATCATTCAATCAGTGAAAGAATTGATTTGTGTTTTAATAATTTAATTATGGTCGAATCAGAATATATATATATATATAGTACAAATCATTTTTTATTATTAATATCATTAATTTTTAAAGACATGAATTTAATAATTTATACAATTATTTTATCAATTTAGAATATAACATTATTTTATTAATATGAATGATGTTAATAAGTAATATTATAATAATGACTGTTAAATAAATAAATAAAGTAAAGAATTAATGGTTATAATATTATTAATAAAAATTTTTATGAAAGTAACTTAGATATATTTTATATTACTTTGATCATGTTTATGTAAGATTTTAATTAAAAATTAATTGACATCAAGTGAAGTGATCCAACAAATATATAAATCACACTCAAAAAATTGAAGCAGACGATATGAGATTCTAACACACCCCTTGCACAGATGTCTAGATAGAATAGACGAGCCTAATAGAATATGCAACAAAAAAGCTTAATGGAATAAGTAATGAATATGAAATCTTGATTCTAATACCATGTAAAATTCTAATATAAAATTAATTGATATCAAATAAAATGATATAATAAATATATAAATTATACTCAAAAGATTGAGATAAATGATATATAATTCTTATATTTTTACCTCAAATAGTATATATATTTTTTATATCTTATTTAATATTATTTATTATACATATTTTTTTATTATTTTTTTTACTCAATTACATTTCTTAAAAAAAATATAAATAATAATACACTCTTTTTTAAAAGTAAAAAAACATCTTTTTCCAAAGACTCAAATAGTTTACATTGCTACGGCGAAATGTGTGCAGCTTGGGGGTTGATCCCGAGCTACCCAAAGATCAGGGCAAGATTTGAATCTTGTTTAACGTAACTTTGAAAAAATATTCATATAAACAGAATCGGTGGTCCGATTCACAATTTGACCGACCAGTCCAATTCTTAAAACCAGGCCATCAATTATAACAATTAACAACACATCTAACGCATAGTGAGAATAGTCAACGAAAGAAAAAGTACTCATCGTCAGCTTGTTTCTTTTGGCTGTAACAGTTTTTTAAGTTACTAGTTATGAAATAAAAAATAAAAAAGTATTAAATAAAAAGTAACAATTTTTTAAAATTTTAATATATTAAATATTTTACTTTTTATTTAATATTTTTTATTTTGTAATATTTTAATGTGTTCTTAAAACAATAATTATATAAACATTTTTTTTTGGGGATAACAGGAAGCGCAACTCTCACTTTTGCAGAGAGAGGAATCTTAACCAATGCTTTAAACCAGTTTGAAAAAGTTGTTACTTTGAAGTCATGTTCCCTCATCATGTTTTTTTACCATATGTTCTTTACTTTTGAAATATACATGATTTGTGTATTACTAAATTAAGAAAGAAAATTAAATAAAATATGTGCAAGTGGACTTGAATAGCATCTAATTATAATACTAAGAAAAACAATTTACCATGTTAGCAAATATGTAAATAATAATAATAGTATAAAAATGTTAGTTTACCAATAAGGGTTAGATGTAGTGATAACCAGTCGCACTTTTAAGAAAAAAATTAAGATTCAAACATTGTAGAGGTAATTATTAAAAAAGTCTTCTTGTCATAACAATATTTGTGAAATAAATTCTAAAGTCAGGAGTGTCCGGTAAATTTGATCGATTAATGAATTTATGAGTTTTAATTTAACTCAACTTAGGATTTGAATCCTCTATGGCTTCAAAAGAAACCGGGATCTAATCTTTTAAAATTTCAATTTTTAATGATAGAAAATTAAAACTTTACTTAGCTTTTATTTTCCCATGGTTAGATTTGGAATTGCAAGAGGTGCATTTCTTTTTTGAACTACACCTCATGATCTACCCAACCCATTAAATTCGTATTGGGTAATCTGTTGGTAGATAATATATAATCTCACTATAAATTTTTGTTAAAGTTGATTATTTATCATAATTTTGAAATAAAGAGAACCTTCCTTCACCATAAACTTTTGTCTACCAAATAATAATAATAATAATAATAATAATAATAATAGTAATAATCTTACATGTGGAAAGAGTTAATTCAAACCAATGAAGCACGTACACGCCATTATTTAGGCGTGTCCGCATGTCAGACACGTGTTCGTGTCAGACATATAGAGACATTCGTATGATACATATGTCCTACATGTTAGAATGTATCTGATTAAAAAGATTATTTTTTTTTAATTTGGACACGTCTCGAACACTCTTGATACGTCTCGGACACGTTTGAACACGTCTAAGACACGATCCATTAATATATTTGTTAAATAATTTTTATTATTAACGTTCAATTAGTAAGCTCGTAACCCACCTAAACTCAATCACATAACTAATGTCCCAAGTCACTATTTTCACACATCAGTATTTTAAGTTTTATCTTTTCATACATCACTATTAGACTTTTAAGTTTTATCTTTTCACACACCATTATTTTCATCTGCTCCTTTTACCTTTACTCATACCAAATCATCGTTTCAGTCGTCATTGAAGCTTGCTTCATATTAATATCCCATCTAGTTAATTTTTTTTATACACATATACTCATTCATAATTAGTTCTATTAGGAAAAGTTGGTATAAGATTTTTTAAAATATATCAATAGAAATTATGCTCCATATTTTTTAAGAGGGACTTATTAGATAGTAAATATTAGTACATATGACATATATTAAGATATTATAAATCTTCAAATTTATAGAAATGATATTAATGAATTATAAATTTTTTTACTTAAATTTTGTAATTATATATATATATATATGACGTGTCAAGTGTCTTAAATTTTTTAAATTTAGTATGTCTCTATATCTGTATCCGTATCGTGTCCAATATCTATGTCCGTGTCTATACTTAGTAGATTCAAACACATGAAAATAACTGTTTCCGTAAGAAAATATAACGGCCAAGTGACTTAAGAGGCAAGTTAATAAATGTCCAGTGTGTCATTATTCTTCATTAAATAAATTTAAAATATTTTATAAATTTCTGTATTAGAGAATTATTTATATATCATGTCAAAAAATTGAGAATTATTTATATATTTTAAAAAATTATGTGTTAACCTTTTACTTGTGTAGTCTAAAGAATTTGGGTAAATTAAGTCTATAAAATAATTTATTAATAAAATAATTGTGATTTACAAAAATAAAATAAAATAAAATGAATGTGATTTAAGTAGAAATGTAGAATAACAAATTTAAGTTATGTTAATTATTTTTAATATAAAAAATAGGTATATAACGGTCAAAGGTTTTCATAATAAAATTAATAATCAATATCTTTAATATATTTTTCTAAATATACAAAAGAAAATACCATATTATTTTTTCCAGTCCAGTCAAAAACCAAACAAAATACCATATTTGGTAAAAAATAAAAAAAATCACAACTGGTCATTGACCAGTTTGAGGCTGTAAGATATTAATTAAATATGAAAATCCACTTAAAATGCTCATCATTTCGCAGGGAGATTATAAAGAGCTTTCCAAATGAGTCATGATGGCAGGTTTGGGTTGTAATTCAACAATGATGATGTGCAAATCTACGAAAAAATCACAAGGATAATGCTATGCTTAAGCTCTTGATCACCAATCAAAATATAAAAGAAACATAGATGTTAAAATTGTATGATACGTCACATACGCTTAACTGGGGTACGTTAAAAGCTCCAGCGTTAATACGCTTTTAACTTTTAATAACAAAATCTAATTATGCATGTGTAAAACACTATTGCGATATAAATATTCTTATTGAATACTACATATTAAATGTGATAGAGCAAGAAACATTTTTTTAAAGAACTGCTAAGAATTTTTATTACCACACAACTCCACAAATCTGTTATCATAAACTAACTTTACTTTGGCAATGTATTTTAGAATAAGACCCACTTCTCCATCACAACAAAACACAATAAGGAAAAAAATATTGCTGATGCCATTTCTATAATTTAAAACACCCTTAATCACTTGGAAGAACTTTGTCTTATTATTAACAAATTACATTAATATTTGTTTTTTAATAATGGTGACAACACAAGATTTTAAACTTATGATATCTTGTCACTAATCAAGTAAGAATATGATGAATGCTAATTAACAAGAAGAATATGCATGAATGAACAATACGACATTAGTTCACCCAAATCTTATAACGAACATAATTATTTTATCGTTATCATATTCTATTTTTAATTTTATTATTACCACATATATCGATCGTTATTCGTTTGTGCATTCGTCACTCAATCACTATGCAAAATTTACAATTAAAGAGTGCGATAAATGTTAACTAACATGAAGAATATGTACGAATAAACAACACAAAAAATCTCATACTTAACGAAAATAACTGTTTTATCGTTAACAATTAACATATTCTATCTATAAATTTAAGAAAAAGATCATCATACACCTCTTTTAATAGTATGTACACTGTTGACATTCTTTTTAAGAATGTCAGAGTTATTGAGAGAAAGTGATAGAAAAATATAAGTATGGTAAATGGTGCTGAGAAAAGTGTAAAAAAATGTATGCACTGTTAATATTAAGAATATCAGAACTAATAATTTTATAGATAGCACATATTCTATCTATAATTTTATAATTACCATATATATTCATTATTCGTTTCGTGCATTTGTTACTCAATCATTACGTAAAATTTACTATTAAAGAGTACGATAAATGATAAATAACACCAAAAATATGTACAAATAAACAACACAAAACTATTTCACTCAATCTCAAACTTAACAAATATAACTTTTTTATGTTATTTCATTACCATATTTGCTCTCTAATTTTATTGTTTCCATGTGTAAGTTGTTAGTTTCGGGCATTGTTTTGTATCGTGATACGAGACCAAGTCCCACAAGTCAACTTGACATGCATCCAGCTAGAATCTGCTGTTAACAACCTAGCAAGAGTTTGCTCGTGGTACACAATTAAGACCCCAACACAACTTACGTCGAACCACGACATTGGTTAACAACAAGATCGTGAGATTTGCGTAGTGGATGAATCTTATGATTATCCGTAACTTCCAATCACAATCATGCGTAATAATAGCACTCATAACTGCCTTTAACTACTCATAACTGCAGTATCAACATTCCAATTTTATAGGAATCCTCTGCAACAGTCAAAGTGACATGTTTCACCAACCTCTATAAATATCAGGCTTAATTACCTTCAACAAGTAACAATTACTCTATTGCTTAAACCCTAATTGTACATAACCTGACTTAAGCGTTGACGTGCCTTTGCAAGTACCAACCACTCTCCTTTCAACACACTCTGATGTTGCCTAAGGAGGAAAACACACATACGTGCCTACTTAGGTACATATCAGTATCCACTATTGAACATTAGCGTCGTCTGTGAGAATCATTAAATTCTTATTCTCATCTAATCGTGGTGAGCACAAGACAGAACTCAAGGAAAGGAAATGTTGTGCACGCCGCTGCAAGCCAAAGGTGGGGTCTAGCGACGCACCATTATCTTCACCTTGTCACACCACCACACGATGACCGTTTGGCCCAGAATCCACCAGTGGTTGAAACCTCCGCCGTGAGAAACCAGGAGCCCAACACTAGGCTCTGACATGATGGGCAAGAAACCTCACTTTCTAATGAAAGCCCACATCCATCGCGCAGGGCCTCTATGAGGGATCGACTTGGGATCGACTTGGTCCTTGCGTGCATGGAGCCAATTCTAACAATCATAGGCCTAGAATCCTAGTACATCAGCACCTGGGACAGCGGAATACTGATGTTAATGACTGTGTGTCCCACCTAGAAGGCATGATTCAATCTGACATGTCCAGAACCCATCTGCTGGACATAGTGCAACAACAAGCGGCGGTGCTGGAGGAGCAACGTCACAGACTAGAAAATCTGGAGAGATCTGTGCATGAGGGCCAGCCTGGACCATATCGTGATGACGGAAGGCAGAACATGGTCAACAATCAAAGAAGAATGTCGAACGCTGATGCCGAAATGTCCAATGTTGTTAATAACAACCCGGACCTCGACTATTAGGAGCACCTCTTCTCTGCTCAATTAATGGAGTATAGGGTTCCTAGAAACTTCAAGTTTCCAGCCAACATGGAACAATATGATGAGACTACAGACCCCCACAAACAATGGTTCTTTGGTGCGCGTAAAATACACTAAGAGCAAGTGCACTTTATCGCTAAGTAATATAGGACTTGAGTCCCAATTATCGATCCCACGAGTAATAATTAGTAATTACAAGATTCGCAAAACCCTTTGTTATCCAGACAATCGAAAGTATATGAAGAAATTCAAGTTAAAATCAAAATAAACAAATAAAGAAAAAAATAATGAACAATTAAACAAAGAAAATATAATCAATGAAAGAGAAACTAGGGCGCAAGGTTCACTTGAATCCAATTATTCAGATTTTCTTTCAATTATGATTAAGTTAATTCTTTTGCCAAAATTCTCTTATTTTCTATTGAATCTCAATGGTTATAGATAAAACAATATTCTATTCCTAATTTAATTCACCTATTTGGTCATGTAGTTGAATTAATCAAGAATACATTAAGCTTCAATTCAAGAGATGAACTAATATACCATCAATTCCATTAGTAGAAAAAATTGATGTTTGGTCATTCACCAATCTAATCCTATGCTTACCATATAGATCCACTCATTGAATGCGGATGGTCATCGGTTAAACAATGAATTAATACATGCTAAAAGTGATCAAATTCTGACAAGAATACAAACAATATGATAAACCCAAAAAGAAATTACCATAATCAAATTAGAAATCAAATCCAAGTAATAAGGAAAACAATATCCCCCATAGCCCTAGCTATGGGTTTAACTACTCATGTTCAATAAAAACAAACCCATATCAGAATACAAATCCATAGAAAGAAAACCCAAAGAAAAAGGGAAAACTAAAAAGAAAGAGAAATCAAAACCCCTTTTATGAAGATTATGATCTCTAAGCCTTCAAGAATCGATTCCGCCTTCAAGCCTTCCTTCAAGGTCTGCTGTCGCAAAACAACTCTCTGAAGATTAGGGATTTTCTGCATAATGTGTTTAATGTATTGAATTTGGCGTAACTTTCCCATTATATTAAAATTCACATCTACTGTTACACTCTCAACGCCTAGGCGCCCAGTTATGAGTGCTCAAGCGTTCAGTCACTTAAGTCAATACGCACGCTGCTACACGTTCCGCGCTCAAGCGCTCCTCACCTAGCGCTCAGGTGCTGGGACACTCAATCACCGTTGCTGCATACATTCTGGGTGCTCAGGAGCCCCAACACCAGTGCTTAAGCGCTAGACTCTGTTGCTAAATTCTTCTTTTTCTTGCTCCTTTGAACGTTCAGTCTTCTCCAAGTGTAATTACCTGACAAAAACACACAAAAGACTTAATAAAAACACAGATAAACAATACTAGAGTACGAACAAAATTCAATAAAAATAATTAAAAAGAATATGAAAAACTAAGGAATTGAACCATAAAAATATGACATGTTGACGGTTCATCAACTCCCCCACACTTGAGCTTTACTTGTCCTCAAGCAAAGAATAGGAATCAACAACAAAATCAAACTCAACATCAAGAAACATGAATCAAAGGAAAATTTCACAATTTAAAAATTCAAGTTCAGCAATCAAATCCAATCAAATAAGATCATTTAGCACTTAAACAATTAAAGGCTTTAGTTTAACTTGCTACTGTTCTCTTCATCAAACATCTGAGATCACTCAACTTACCATCGCTCAAGTGGTTAAAAGACAAAGAGATCACTCAAATTTCTCTTGAAAAATACAATATCATAGGCTTGTTTATCAATCCCATCTCCACTTTCAAGTTCACATACAACACAAGAATTAAAAGGACTTTCCTTTGGTTGTAACGGGGCCAAGGGTAAAACAGAAGGTAGGAAGAAAGGATAAAATAGGATAAAGAATGCTCATGAATAAATCAATACAAAGTAAAATCAGGCTGAAAAGATGACAGATAGAGCATGATGCACAAGAATATAACAACTTCTCACTTTCAACCCAATATTCTCATTATTCTTCACCAACAATTCTTTTCTTTCTTTCTTTTTCATTTTTTTCCTTTTTTTTTCTTTTCAGTTTTAAACTTTTCTCTTCTTTTTTTTAACCTTGGAAGACGACAACTTTTAATGACTTCTCAATAAATACAATAGATGCTCCAAAGAATCCAACCTGATTATTCAATTGGGTATTCAAAGAAATCAATTTCAGGCTCAAAGGGGGCAACTAAGGGATTATTTAATCAATGCAACTCTGGAAGTTTTAAGAAGAAATTAAGCCTAATTGTCTTAATCATATTCAAGTATGTATGTGAATCATTAAAGCCTCAACAAGATATCAAAGCAAGTTCTAGTGCACATCAATTAAGAGAAAACTCACTCTCGAAGAAAAATTCAATCATTAATGCTCCAAACTCACTTTCTGGCTAGAGTTAATAAAGAGAACAACAGCAAGCAGGCATAGCTAATTTCTAACTAAAGATGCTAAATTTCACTTTATTTCAATGAAAAAGATTGCTTCACACATTATTAGCTCATGATCAATGGAATTCCCTTTAAAATATATCTCCATCAGCTTAGAATAAATTAAAACATCAACACATAATTCCAACTTAATTACCAGCAATACTCAAGTGCTCATCAAATTTTTTTTTTGTTTTTTTTACAAAAATTGTAAAAGTGGAAAAGTACCCCCCACATACTTAAGATAAACATTGTCCTCGATGTGGAAGAAAAAAAAATAAAGAGGGTAAAGAAAAGAATAACACAACCTGATGAACAATGACACAATGTCAGGCAAAGGAGAAACACAAGAGTTAGCGCTGCAACACAATATGAAAAATAAAATCCCAAAATACATGAATAGTATCTAAAAGAAAAACAAAAATAACAAAAATAACAAAAACAACTAAAATAAGATAAAGAAGAAACTTAGGTTGCCTCCTGTGAAGCGCTTGTTTAACGTCATTAGCTCGACGTTGTCTTTTTTTGATGAATCAAGGTGGCTTAAAGCAAGAGAAATAGGAGGATGGCTTTTTTCTTTTCAAAATAGTTCTTCCTCCCTTCAACAATGGCTTTGATATTGCTTCCAACAAAATTGTGAACTTAACAAGAGCTTGACTGTCCCACTTGCGCCTTGACTCTGGTAAGCTATGGTGGTTGCACTCGATCAACAGATGAAGGGCTAATTTGTGAAGGAGCATGGATCTTAGGAGGACCTTTATCTGTCTCAGCAGCTTGACTTTCCAAAAGATCAACATCAACACTATATGATGGCGGGGGGTCTTTGATAGCTAAGGTTTCCTACTTTTTAGCTTGAACAAAATTAATAGGAGCATGGAGATTTGACATTGGGGAAGATTTAGCCTCCCTAAAGACATTAATGATCACGTGATCTCCATCCACTCTCAAGATGAGTTCACCTCGAGGTACATCAATCACAGTTCCAGAAGTGGCCAAAAACAGTCTTCTAAGAATGAGAAGAATATCAGCATCCTCTTCCATATCTAACACCACAAAATCAACTGAGAATATGAATTTGTCCACTTTCACTAAAACATCCTCCACCACACCGCACGGGTAAACGAAGGATCTATCAGCCAACTGTAGTGAAATGTTAGTGGGCTTCAGTTCCTGCATTCCCAATTTCTTAAACACAGAAAAAGACATCAAATTAATATTAGCTCACAAATCACATAATGCCTTATCAAAATAACAGTTACCAATAGTGCAAGGAATAGTAAAACTCTCTGGATCTTTCAATTTTGGGGGTAACTTCTTTAAAAGAATAGCAGATCGCTCGTCAGTAAGACATACAGTCTCAAATTCCTCAAACTTGCGTTTCTTTGTAAGTATTTCCTTCAAAAACTTTGCATACTTGGGCATTTGAGAGATAACTTCAACGAACGAAATATTTATTTGCAATTTCTTGAATATCTCCAAGAATTTGACAAATTGCTAATCTGGCTGATTGTTCTTGAGCCTCTAAGGGAATGGGATCTTGGCATATGGGGATGGTTTATAAACTGCACTCTACTCACGTTCCTTCTTCGCTCTCTGCCACTTTGGTACTTTCTTCTCAACCTCTCTTTCTTGATTGACATCTTCAGTTGCCTTCTCTTCATCATGCATAGACTTAATAAGAGTATTTCCAAGCTCTACTATTTCCTTCTTTTGAGAGGACCCCTCAAGTTCCTTACCACTTCTAAGGAAAATTACATGGGTCTGTTCCCTTGGATTAGTCTCAGTAGTGCTAGGCAATGTCCCTGGTGCCCTCGCTGTCATCAATGTAGTCAGTTGACTGATCTGAGTCTCCATGTTCTTCATTCTAGCATCAGAATTCTGCATGTACTTCATGACCAGATCTTCAAAACTTGGTTTCTCTGCAGGTGCTGGGAAACCTGGAGGTGGTTGTGGCGCTCTCTGCTGATTCTGCTGATAGCCTTGTTAATTTTTCCATTTGAAATTCGGGTGGTCCCTCTAACCAGGATTGTACGTATTGGAATACGAATTGTACTGCTGTCGGTTGGAATTACCAACAAAATTAACTCCTTCAGGCTCAGGGACAAAAAGACTACCAACTTAACAATTGGCACTTGTATGACCTTGTCCTCCACATGCTTCATAGATGATAGGTGGGGCTGCACTATTTGTTACCATCAAAGTCTCCACCTTCTTCGTCAAAGCTTCCAATTGACTCAGAATTGCAGTAGAAGAATCAACAGCATGTACACCTACTTGTTTCTTAGGAGCCTGGTGCTCATTTTGCCACTGATAACTATTCAACGTCATTTCTTCAATCAATACTTGGCTCTTAGTAGGTGTTTTCCTCCACATAGTACCTCCTATAGCAGCATCAATGAGTGAACGGTTTGTAAGCGACAAACCATTGTAAAAAGTTTGAACCTGCTACCAGACGAAAAATTTATGATGTGGACATCTCCTTAACAACTCCTAAAAGCGCTCCCAAGCTTCATACAAAGTGTCCATCTCAAACTGCACAAAAGAAGATATATCATTTCTTAACTTAGTAGATTTAGAAGGAGGAAAATACTTAGTCAGAAACTGTTGTGTCAATTGATCCCATGTAGTGATGGAACCCCTCGGTAGTAACATTAACCATTGGCTTGCTCTGTCCCTAAGAGAGAAATGAAAGAGTCGTAATCGGATTACATCATCTGTCACTCTATTGTACTTGATAGTGTCATACAACTGTAAGAACCTGGCTAAATGCTGATTAGGATCATCCGAAGGCAATCCACCAAACTGAACTGAATTTTGAATCATGGAGATCAATGCTGGTTTGATCTCAAAATTATTAGCCGTCACAGCTGGTCTTATTATACTTCCTCCATACCCTTCAACAGTGGGCATAGAGTACTCAAACATGGTTCGCTCTGTAACACCCACCTTAGGATGCCACATTTATGTTACATAATTACCAAATTAACCTTAAAAAAATAACGTACTTTGTAGGGGAAAATATGAAATTTTAAAATTTCTTAATAACAAGAAAATAAACTTAGCAGAAGATAAAATATCACAGCATCATTACAAATAATTTACATCATTTATACATATCCAAATCTCTTGTTATACATATACAAGTCTTTAACACTATCACTTGTAAATATTACAAACCTGGACTCGAAAATATTTACACATTAATTAAACTACATAATGCCCAAGTAACTCTAAACATGCAGAACCCTCGACGGGTGCTCCTCGGATTCCTCAACAGGAGGAATCCAACTTGACACAAAATATACAATACTAACCGTAGGTCAGGAGTACGGTAGTAAGTTCCCTATTACCGTTTATGTGAGAAATACATTTTCCGTCAACTCGACACACTATGCCTCGGTTCCCAAATACCTTACGAAAAACTCAGCATCTCCATCTCTTTCGAACTCAACTTCCTTCTCGAAAATCTGATCTTCCTTGCGTTCTCACTCAACGTCTTGGTCAATCTCTTTACAATTATAAATACAATACGAAATAGACAGACAAGAGGTGAGATCACCTATGCCAATACCAAGTATGGTAGCAATGAAGATAAACACATACAAATTCTCATATCAACCCATCATATCCACCATATCATTTATCATCATAATTCTTACGATAATTCATAATCACATCCATGTCCTTATCAATATTCATTTATTCAATAATTCGGTTATCAAAATCAATAATTATGATAATACCCTCAAGTATCTCTGTATATGTATCTAGACTCATGCACTTAGACTCAATTTTCCTACTCCATGGAGCTAAGACTCAGGTCGGAAAGAGTGATCGAAAAGAATGCATGCCCGCACTACTGCCTCGGACCACGTGCTCATTCTCTTTGCTCATTTAGCATTTGCACATCTAGCATATGCATCACAATCTTTTTCAGATCTCGATTATGGATAGTGTCTCGGTCCGAATCATCGGTGTGTTGCATCGGTCTAACCTACGGTGCGAAGCTTTATTCTCTGTCCATTGTAGGCAACCCGCACCCCGATGCCCCCAAGGTCAACGAGTGACCTACACTACGCACATCGCACCCACTCGGGAGGTGTATTCTTTCCTTCTTTGTGAATCACTTTATTCAACCCATCGGACTTTTTCAATGCACATTTGAGCGTACCTTTCTCAGTTCAATTCATTCCCTCATCTTCTCAATTCAATTTTCTTTATTTCATATTCTCAATTCATTTTCTTTATCTCATACTCGGGTCCTCAAAATTGGCCCAACATTATCATTATTGTATTTTCATCGTGAAATTATATTTTTCGCATTTTCTCAATCACATAACATTCATGTCACGTTTTCAAATCACATATCAATTTTTCATCATTTCTCATATGTTTTAAATCAAAAATACTATTTTCCTCAAAATTCAATTCCATTTTTCATATTTGCATAATAATCCCTCAAAACATAATATTTACTTTATAATCCTTATTTAAATAATATTTTCATAATGATCCTTCATAAAATTTACATTTATGAAATAATTTCTCGTAAAATTCATATTTACTAAATTGTCCCTTAGAAAAATGATATTTACAAAATAATCCTTTATAAAATTCATAATTACAAAATAGTCCTTCCAAATCATAATATTTACTTTCTGGTCCCTCAAAACATATAAATTACCTTTTAGGCCCTCAAAAATAGAATAATTACTCCCTTGTCCCTCAAAACATATAAATTACATTTTTAGTCCCTCAAAATATAATAATTACTTTCTTGTCCCTCAAAGCATAGTATTTTCACTATAGTCCCTCAAAGTTTTTATATTTACATAATGACCCCATATTTCCATAACATTTAAAATTGAATCCTTTTCTCATAAATTTACAGTATCAATTCCACATACGTACAGTATAAGTTTCTCTACAGTATATATTTCACATACATACATATTATCAATTTCTTAAGCGTTACAACATACAGGCAAACTTTAAAATAAAATCATATCTCACAGATACTACACATACAAACATAGAAATACAAGCGAGTGCACATCCCAAGTACAGTCCAAACACACAAACACAATCAGACACATCTCAATGATTCAATCAATATAGTCAAAGACCTTCAAACAATAGGTGAATAAATCCTTAAGGATTTTTCACCAAACATACCATCCTCATACTACCAGAACATGGGTGGTAAGGTAGAGTCTCCCTCTTACCTCTTGAAGACAGGCTTTCTAAGCTTTCCTCCTTTCCTTCTAGAATTCGTATACTTCAAACCAAAATTCCTAAAATTCTCAAATAATTAGCACACACACATACAAGGTTTGAGAATGACAAACCATGAAATAAACATGGCTTAGAAATTCAAAAAAAAAATTTGAACCAAAGAAACCAAAACTTACCCTTAGGGAAATAAGCAAAAAGCTTGAGTTTGGACTAGCTAGAGTGGTTTTTTAGCAAAACCTTGAGAATAAAAATTGCTTAGAATGGTGTTAGGCTTTAGGAAATGGTGTTGATAAAAATTATAAGGGAGTGAGTATGTGGGTTGAGATATTGACCGAATAAAAGAGAAGAAAATAGGAGAAGAAATAGTTAAAGCACAACTTGAATTAAAATAAAACCAAGAGATGAAGGATTAAAGATTGGATGGTGTGGTTTGGAAGTGAAGACCGAATGGAAAGAAAGAAAATGGGAGAGAAAGCTCGTGAGTTTCCTTGGTGTTTTGGGAGAGAAATTGGCTTATATTTGATAAGTGTAAAAAACAAAAGAATGAGGAGGATTCAAGGAGCTCAGTGGCCGTGTATAATTGGGAGGCAAAAGGGCTTATATTTGAGGAATAAAAATGAAAAATGAAGATGTGGAGAAGTTCTTTGCCAGTAGTGTAAATTATGGGAAGAAAAAGAAGAAAATTGCTTGGATAATTACCCAAAATTGAGTGCATAAGTACAGCTGCCATGCGTGAGTAATTGTGGTGATAAAATAAGGATTTTATGGCATATCTATCCTCTCCAACCAGCTGCCCATGTCTTTGCCGTGTGAGACTTTTTGGTGGTTTTAAGTCATTAAAAACACATGCAATTTATCCTAGCCATCCATCCCTTCAATGGTTGGGATCATAGCTAGTTGGTGTGCTTAGGAAGCTTTGTAAAGCTTATCCTACAAGCCTCTAAAGGCTGCTGCCCAACGTATCCTCCAAGTCCAAATTCAAGAGTTTAATTTGTTTATTTACATGTTAATTAATTAGGAAGTCTATTTGACTAAATATCCTAATTAAATCCTAATTAACATTTTAATCCTATGACTAATATATCTAACATATACTAACATATATCATAACCTTTAATTAATTTTAGAACTTTCAATTAATATTTTAGATTATACTTAGTTAAGAATTAAACTAGTTTACTTAATTGTTTATTCTAATTACATAACTAGTTAATTAAACAAATAATTACATAATTTATAATCTCTAAATAATATTAGCATATTTAATTAGTATTTATATTATAATTATTTAATAACTAAATTAGTTTAATTAGTTTGCTAATTAAATAATTAATCTAGTCAAACTAAGCTTAATTAATTTACTAATCCTAAAGTCAAGTCTACAAATTTTTGACTTAATCCTAGCCATTGATTCTTCTTTAAATCCTATCCATTGATCAAATCCATGGTCATCATCCAAGCTTATCCATCAAGATTCAATCCTAGTCTTTTATCAAATCTATGGTCATTATTCAAGCTTATCCACCAAGATTAAATCTAATGGTCCAAAATGGTCAAGCCACTTTTGTTGACTTCTCTTTATTAGTTTGACTTCAGGTGTCTTATTTCTATTGGTCCAAGTTTCTTGTTTCTATTGGTTACTTTATTTATACATGGGTCCCGCACACACACAAGATTCGGGTCCATCAAAATTTATCTTGAGTAATAAAATAATACTAAAAATTATTTTATCGCACGATTAAATTCTAAAATTACTTAAACTAATTTATATATCAATCAACTCAGGCCGGTTTAGTAAGATCCCCAAATTTCTAATTAATTAAAATAATATTTTTCCGGTCGAGAAAAATTATTATTTTCCGTCGAGCAAATCACACAAAAAGTCCAAATAAAATCACAGATAAGTAATATCAAACAACGTATCACATAGAAAAAACCAAAAAAAACAAGAAACAGAACACAACGGTCTTTTACCCAAAAATTGGGGTGTTACACGCTCTGCTGGGATAGCTCTTTCTTCATGGTTTGGCTCAATAACTGGTTGTCTTTCCATCCTGTTTATGTCTTTTGCCACAGCTGCAATAAAAGTCTACTTCTTTAACCGGCGAGCTGTTTTCTTAATTTCTGGATTAAAAGCCAAATCAAGACACTGAAATCGAGTAAGCATAAACAAAAATAGGAAGAAAAAATTAAATAAAAATAAAAATAAAATAAATAAAATAAAAAATAAAAAATAAAAAGTAAAATAAGATATAAACAAAAACAAAAAATGAAAAATTAAATAAAAATAAAATAAAATAAGAAATAAAATAAGAAATAAAAATTAAAAAAATAAGGAATAAAAGAAAAAGACATCTAAATTAACTAGATTTTTTTGCTTCTAATATTACCAAACTTATTTCCCGTCAATGGCGCCAAAAACTTAGTGCGCGTAAAATACACTAAGAGTAAGTGCACTCTATCGCCAAGTAATATAGGACTTGAGTCCCAGTTATCGATCCCGCGAGGAATAATTAGTAATTACTAGATTCGCAAAATCCTTTGTTATCCAGACAATCGAAAGTATATGAAGAAATTCAAGTTAAAATCAAAATAAACAAATAAAGAAAAAAACAATGAACAATTAAACAAAGAAAACATAATCAATGAAAGAGAGACTAGGACGCAAGGTTCACTTGAATCCAATTATTCAGATTTTCTTTCAATTATGATTAAGGTAATTCTTTTGCCAATATTCTTTTATTTGTTATTGAATCCCAATGGTCATGGATGAAACAATATTCTATTCCTAATTTAATTCACCTATTTGGTCATGTAGTTGAATTAATCAAGAATGCATTAGGCTTCAATTCAAGAGATGAACTAACATACCGTCAATTCCATTAGTAGGAAAAATTGATATTTGGTCATTCACCAATCTAATTCTAGGCTTACCATATAGATCCACTCATTGAATACGGATGGTCACCGGTCAAACAATGAATTAACACATGCCAAAAGTGATCAAATTCTGACAAGAATACAAGCAATATGATAAACCCAAAAAGAAATTACCATAATCAAATTAGAAATCAAATCCAAGTAATAAGGAAAACAATATCCCCCATAGCCCTAGCTATGTATTTAGTTACCCATGTTCAATAAAAACAAACTCATATCAGAATACAAATCCATAGAAAGAAAATCCAAAGAAAAAGGAAAAACTAAAAAGAAAGAGAAATCAAAACTCCTTTTATAGAGATTATGATCTCTAAGCCTTCAAGAATCGATTCCTCCTTCAAGCCTTCCTCCAAGGTCTGCTATCACAAAACAACTCTATCAGGATTAGGGATTTTCTGCGTAATGTGCTCAATATATTGAATTTGGCGTAACTTTCCTATTATATTAAAATTCATGTATGCTGTTACGCTCTCAACGCCTAGGGACCCAGTTATGAGCACTCAAGCGCTCAGTCACTTAAGTCAATACGCGCACTGCTACACGTTGCGCGCTCAAGCGCTCCTCACCCAGCGCTCAGGCGCTAGGACACTCAATCACCGTTACTGCATACACTCTGGGCGCTCAAGCGCCTGGACTTTATTGCTAAATTCTTCTTTTTCTTGCTCCTTTGAACGTGCAGTCTTCTCCAAGTATAATTACCTGACAAAAACACACAAAAAACTTAATAAAAACACAGACAAACAATATTAGAGTATACCAAAACCTTACGAACAAAATTCAATAAAAATAATTAAAAAGAATATGAAAAACTAAGAAATTGAACCGTAAAAATATGACATGTTGACAGTTCATCATTCTTGCTACACTACACCACCAGCAAGGAGCAACCTAGATCTATTGAATCTTTTTCTGAGATTCACCAAGGGCAGGATGAGTGTAACACCCTCCTTAGGGCATCACATTTCTGACTCCCGACTCATAATCTGAAAAGAAGTTTGCACAAAGTTTGAGTTATAAAAGATGGGTTTCAAAATTTCTTCTTTACTGAAACGTAAATTTACTAAAAATATTAGGTAATATTGAAAATCATATTTCAACTATTCATTATGCAATATTGACACAAATTAATATCACAATTTAAAGAGAAATATAAAATTAATAGACTTATTTTTTTAACAGTAGCAAATCCCATGACGGGTCCTACTTAATAGCACGGTGCAACACTAACATTAAATCTTAACATACTCGTTCTTTCTCTTGTATCAACTTGATGCATCAGAACTTTACTCCTTGTCTACCCGGTACATCTTCAAACTTGAGATAGCCACTTTTCAATGTTTCCATCAAATCTCTAAGTATCTACCACTCGTTATGTCTAAGACAACTCATTCCTTCTACTGTATAATTTTAACAATACAAACAAAGCAAAACAATATAACAAAGAGGTGAGATCACCTACACCAATACCAACATGGCAGCACAGAGATAACACAAATAGCAATATCATACAGATAGATCATACCATAATCATGCTATCAACATTAATCAACTATCATTATCTAATCATTTATCAGTTCAATCATCATCCAAGTACTCAAAACAATTGTCATAGCCAACATTCTTTAATTAATATATCACACAGATATAAATGCTCAGATTTATGCATATGCATAAAGACTCAGTTTATCAAAAACAACTCCATAGAGGTTTTCACAATTTCGAGAAGAATGCTCTAGTTAATTGTTAGCCTTAGCCCAAAGACAATCTCCCAGTCGTTGAAAAAGAATCGTGCTCTTGTCAGGTATCGTCAATGCGTTGCAACGGACTGCATCGCCAAGTGGCACAGTGGTACTCGCTAATCGGCCCATCTGGTCGACGCCGCTACTCGACGCCCCAAGATCCATCATAGACCTCACTATCAATTCTCATTCCCTCTTCAACCACAAAGGCCATAATAGCTATTAGCTATATTTTATACAATGCACAAATATATCAGTGCGTAAGTCCAACCCCAAAGGGCCAAATCTTTTTAATTTCATTTGTTCAATGTAATCATATGCTTCAACGTATATTTTTCCAATGCACGTATAATGCACCAAATCCAATAACAAACATATCTTTCCAATGCATGTATAATGCACCAAATGCCAATCACAGGCAAAACATATCATTTTCTCACACAGCATCCATATACTGGTTCTACAGTATTTATACTGTATTTTCAACAGAAAAATTATATTATCACATTTTCATAGTTATAAAACACTTTCATCATTTTTTTACAAAATTGCGCAACATTTCCATTTCGTTTTCACAATTCCAAAACATTTCTGTTACGTTTTCACAATTCCAAAATGTTTCGGTTATATTTTCACAATACCATAACACTTCTCTTACATTTTTACAATACCGTAACACTCTTGTTATATTTTTTTAAAATTCCAAAATATTTTTATTACATTTTCAAAATACTGCAACTCTTCTGTTGCACCTTTAAATCACGTATTAAATTTTTTAACATTTTTCTCAATCACATAAAAATATACGTTTTCTCAAATTGCGTAACAATTTTTCACCGTTTTCAAAATCGCATAACTTAAAAATCATTCTTTTAAGTTGCGTAAATCATTTTCCATCATTCTCAAAATATTTAAAACACTTTTCAAATCACATAAAATTTTTGTCATTTTCACAATTACGTAAAAATATTCTATCAATTTTAAATCACATAGTGATTTTTTTTTAACAATAGTTCAAATTACGAAAAAATATTCTCTCATTATTTAATCACGTAGTAATTTTTAATAATATTTTCAATAGTGTAAAATATTTAAACGCTTTCCAAATCGCGTAGAAATATTTTAACATTTTTCAAATCCCGTAGAAATACGTTAACATTTTTCAAATCTCGTAGAAATATTTTACTGTATTTCAAATCATTTTTAAGATATGTAAAATATTTTTCAACATTTTAGAATTACGTAAAATATTCCTCAATATTCCAAACATTATTTTGGACTTAAAAAAGTCAATATTAATTTCAACACATTCTTCAAATTGCGTAGTTTAAAAATCACATTTTTAAGATACGTAAAACATTTTTCATTACAATTTCATTACAGAAAATATTTCTTAACCTTCGAAAATTCCTTTTTAACTTTTCTCAAAATAATATAAATTTGTATTTTATTTTTCATATTTTCCTTATTCAAGAACATCTTTTTCCACATTTCTTAATTCAAGAAATCCTTTTCCAAAATATAATTCACAAAATCACTTTTCCATTGATATAAATCAATGTTTCAAAACTTAACATTTTCTAACGTACTTCAAAACTCAAAATAAGTTATACGTTAGTAGATTTTCATAATACCACTATATTCTTCATTTTTCCCAAATCATTTCCAAACACAACCTTCTTCAAAATAAATTGAAGTTTAAAAACATTTTCGTTTACAAAAACTTAATTTTTCAAGTGATCAAAATGCTCTGATTCCCTTTTCAAATTCCTTGTATTAAATCAATTATATTTCCACTTGGAAAATTACTTTGTTTCATCAAAATTTAGGCATTATAAACCTTAAAAAACGTGGACATGACTATTGAAAATTATCAAAACATTTTTCCTTCTAAATTGATATGGTTTTACACAAACAAAACCATTAAAATTTTATTTTCAAAACCGAAGTACCGATGATTATAAAAAAATCAAACCCATTTGTTCAAATCCTTTTTCACTTTCTTTGCAAATCCTTGTTCACTTTCTTTGCAAATCCTTAAAATCAATGTTTGCCCATTTCATTCAAAACTCATGTTTAGAAAAATACTCAGGATCTTTGTACACAAAGTAAATAAATGAAAATTCTTCAAAAATTGTGTTCTTGTTCTCTTGAAAAACAAATCATTTGTTTATTTTTCATACTCTTCAAATCATCCATTTTCATTTTTCATGAAAATATTAATTTGTGAACACCTATTTTGAGGTGTCTTGGCCGAAATTCTCATTGTTCTAGGGACCCAAAAATCAATTCCTTTGTTCTTGAAAATTTTCAACATGAACCCTAATCAAGGGCATCAAAAACCGAACCCTCTCCTTTGGCTATTGGAGCCAAAAATTGAATTCCTTTTCATCACCACATCATGACATACACATATATATATTTTATCATAAATACTATAAGCATGCCATATAATTATCATGCATAATATAAGCATATCATCAAAGCCATAAAATCATACAAAGCACATCAAACATAAGCAAATAAATCAAAACTCATAAACACACATAAATTACTACATGACCATGGATTGGAATCCTCATATGGATTCACCATCCATCAAATATAAGACCATCTCTCACCACCATACTTGGTTGGTGAGATGGATCTCCCTCTTACCTCTTGAAGATCCTCAAAAACTTCTTGATTTGTTTCTTTTTCCAAGTCCTTCACCACCAAAGGCTTCTCAAATACAAAACAAAATATATAGAAATTAGTATACTAAGTTTGATTAAGAGGAACCATGGATCAAACATGGTTTAGAACATGAGAAAGAGAGAAGAAATGAAGTTTCCTTACACTTCACCTCAAAAACCCAATAACTTTGATCTTGAAGAAAGTCCATGAAGATGAATGATTTAGAGAAAATCTCCAACATGAAAGTTGCTTAGAATATCATGTAGATTCAAGATCTATGGTTGGATGAAATTAAAAGAGATTGGAGAGTGGTTTTAGGTGTCTTGACCGAATGGTTTCTCTTGAAGCACAAAGATGGAATTTTTTTTTGATTTTTGATAGAAACTTGAAGCTTGGATTTGAAGCTCAAGATGAATGATTTTGGAAAAACTCATAACTAGAGATGTTCTTAGAATGGTGTTTAGGTTTAGGAAATGTGTTTAGATGAAATTTTAGAAGCTTGGAGACATGATTTTTAGGTGTTGACCGAATGGTATTTCTTGGAGAAGAAAATAGAGTTTTTTTTTTTTGTATTTTGCTTTGGAGAAGATGATGAATAGAAAGCAATTATGATACAAATGATAGAAACCAAAAATTTTGGTCTTCTTTGGAGTGCATGGCCGCAGCTCATATGGAGAGAAAGAAGAGAATATAGTTTGCTAAGTCTTGCTTTTGGAAAATCAATGAATGATGAAGATTGATCAAGATAGGAAATTAATGGTCTTCAAACTTTTTCTTTGGCCTAAAAAAGCTACTCAAAATTGTCTCATCCTTCCTATGCATTCTCCAAAACCGTCCCCCCTCTTCCTAATGCATTCATGAAGTTGTCATCATTATTAGTCACCATCTAGAGCATTTCTAGCCATTGATTAATTCAATGGTTAGGATTTAAGAGACTTTTGATTTAAGACTTAATCTGTAGCCATTAGATCTTTTTCCTTTAAATTCTAACCATTAGATGTGTCTCCAAAATGAAGGGTCAAGATTACTCCTTCTTACTTTTAATCCAAGGGTCATAATTAGTCTTTGTTACTTTTTAAGACCAAATCTCCACCCTTAATTAATTCTTCATCCAATGGTCATAAATGGTCTTTTTCACTTTTTAAAACTAAATCTCCACCCTTAATTTAATTTAAATTCAATGGTTATAAATGGTCCTTATTACTTTACAAGACCAATTCTACATCGTTGATTAAATCTACGGTTGATATTGAAGTCTTTCTTATTAAGCTTGTCTAGATTAAATCTCTACCATTGATTAGATCAATGGTTAACATCCAATGTTTCTTTATTAAATTTATTTCTCAACCGTTGATTAAATCAAGATCAAGTCTCCACCGTTAATTAAATCAATGGTGGATATCCAAACCACCAATGTTGACTTAAGTAATTTAATTTTTATTTTTATCTGCTAAAACCCCACGAAAGAATATATTTACTATATTTTTATCATCCGATAAATTAAATACAGTACAAAACACAGTACAAGAAATTTTCTAAAACTGTTTCAGGATTCAAGTTTAGCAAGATCCCTTATTTCTATTTAAACAGTACAAATTTTTCTATGCGTAGAAAAATTTTCACTTTGCGGGACCCACCTGGGCCCACGTATGGCCACCTGAGCCCACATACACCCCTTGGGCCCACAAACAGTAAAAAAATTCATAATCATCCACAAAAATCACAAATATTAGAAAATACACAAATATCAAATCAGATCACGTAAAATAATTAAAACCTAACGGTAAAAATTAAATTACGTAAAGTTTTCCCCGGCCCGAAAATTTTTATTTTCCTGTCACGGAGTGAATCACTCAAAACGATCGAATACGCTGACAGAATAAACAAAATAATTTTACAGCATCCAGAAATTACTAAACAGTAAAATTCTATTAACTGTCAAAATTACTGTTTAAGAAATAAAAAATTTTGGGGTGTTACAATAAGCCCCTTTTGCGAATACCTTAAGAGGTTCAATACAGCTTGCTTTAATGTGGAGAATCTTGATGAGAGGATTGCTCTCTACTATGTCAGGAGTTGTCTCTGGATTGACTCTCAGTTTTTTCAATCTTTAGTAAAAAGAAAGCCAGAGAGTATGGAAGAATTTCGGGAGCGGTCCCAGAAGTACATAAACTTGGGGGAGGTTACTAGGGCTAAGGGGAGCCTGGAGAAGGGTAAGCCCTCTCACTAGAAAGGCAACCATGGTAAACCCTCTCACTAGAAAGGCAACCAAAACTCCTCTCAGCCCTGAAACTCCTCTAAGGACGATCTACCCCGGACTAAATACTCGACTTATACCCCTCTGAACACTTCATACGTAACGATTATGAAGGAAGTGTTTCAGACCAAGTTCCGAGACATCAAGAGGCTGACTCCTCTGAATAAATATGCACAAAAGGATCATACTAAGCATTGTTAATGGCACAAGGGCTATGGTTATGACATAAAAGATTGCTTCCAACTCCGTGACGCCATTGAGTCCCTGATTAGGACAGGACGGCTAGATCAGTACATCAGTCATGTCCAAAACAATGAACGTCGCCGAAGATGGATTGAAAGAAAGTGCAGTCCCAGTCTTAGGCAGAGCTCGTCTTCGCACCAAAGGAGAAGGTCCTGGACTCAAGAGTGTGAGGATGCCTTTATATCCCTAAAAAATATCCTGTCCTCTCCCCACATATCGACAAGACCAGAACTCGGTGAGACACTATACGTGTACCTCTCAGTTCATGAAGAGGTTATAAGTTCAGTGTTGATCAAGGAGACAGCGGAGGGGCAGAAGTCAGTCTACTTTGTGTGTATGGTGCTACAAGGCCCTGAGCTCCGTTACCAAAAAATAGAAAAGGTTGCCTTCGCACTCATCACCATGGCCAAAAGACATAGACAATACTTTCAGTGTTATCCTGTGGTGGTGAGGAAAGACCAACTTATCCGTCAGATATTACACAGGCCAGACCTAGCAGGAAGAATGATCGCCTGATCCATTTGAGCTTTCCAAGTTTGGGATCGCGTATGAGCCCGACTAATAATTAAGGCTCAGGTGCTTTCAAATTTCCTAGCTGAACTCACATCGGACCCCGACAATCCTGATGGAATCTCGTGGACCATATTCGTTGATGGATCCTCGAACCCCAAGGGAAATGGTGCCGGGGTGATCTTGGAGATTTTTGAAGGAGTAACAATTGAGATCTCCTTGAAGTTTGGGTTCCCTACTTCAAATAATCAGGTAGAGTATGAAGTATATATTGTCAGACTGGTAATGGCCAAGGATATGAGACCGGCTAAGATCACACTTTGCAGCGACTCCCAACTTGTGATCTCTTAGGTCCGAGGTGATTATCAAACTAAGGAACTTTTCCTTCAGAAATATTTAGCTAGAGTCTAAGAGCTCCTCAAAAATTTTTCGGATGCCAAGATAGAACACATACCCAAGGAGCAGAACTCCAAGGCGGACCTCCTGTCTAAACTGGTCAGTACCAAGAGCTCAGGGCAACAACCACTCCGTGATCCAAGAGACTCTCTCTCAACCTTCCATCATAGACACAACTATTTTCCAAGTGGAAGAATAAGAGAATACTTGGATCACCCTAATAATGGAGTACCTTTAGTCCAGAACCCGGCCTAACGATCCGAAGGAACCCTCCAAGTTAGTTAAAACCACGGTTCGGTACATTATCTACAATGGACAGTTGTATCACCATGGGTTCTCTTTACCTCTCTCAAATGTCTCACACCAAAAAAGGCAGAGTATGTTTTGGCCAAGGTCCATGAGGGGAGTTGTGGATACCACTTGGGAGACAAAGCCTTAGCTTTGAAGGAACTTAGGGCTGGATACTATTGGCCAACAATGGAAGCTGACTCCTTCACACACGTCCGAGTTTGCCATAAATGCTAGCGTCATTCAAACCATTATCAAGCTCCTCCTGAAGAACTATCCAAGACGTTCGTACCCTGGATATTCTACAAATGGGGTATAGATATCTTGGGTCCGTTCTCTCAAGCACATGGACAACTGAAGTACTTGGTGGTGGCTGTAGATTATTTCACTAAATGGATTAAAGTATAGCCTCTAGTCACGATCACCTCTGCTCGGGTCCATAAATTAACTTGACGCCATATTATCACCAAGTTTGAGGTCCTGGAGTCCATTGTGATGGACAACGAAACCCATTTCAAAGATAAATGTTTCAAAGAGCTGCTTACCAAGCTCAAAATCAAGCACCATTGCAGTTTCATTGAGAATCCCAAAACCAATGGACACGCTGAAGTCGCCAACAGGGTTATTGTTCGAAGAATCAAAAGGAAACTAGACGAAGCTAAAGGAAATTGGGTCAAACTACTAGACCATGTCCTTTGAACCTAGCAAACTATGCCTCACTCCACAACAGGGGAAACCCTCTTCAAACTCTTTTATGGCTGTGAGGCTATGATCCTAGTGGAGATAGGGGAACCCAGCTGGCGTCACCAATAATTCTCACCTGAGAATAACCCCAGATTGATTAGGGAGGACTTAGATCTTCTAGAGGAAAGAAGGTGCGTTGCTCAGATACGCGATGTCACCATCAAACAAAAGATGATGACCCGATATAACTTGAAAATTATCCTAAGAAAGTTCGAGCCAGGTGATCTAGTACTTCGGAGAGCGAACATTGGTGGTAGGAATGCCTCCCAAGGAAAGTTAGCCCCAAATTGAGAAGGCCCTAATCGGATCGTGATCAGCACCGACAAGGAAGCTTACACCCTGGAGACTTTAATCGGCAAGCCAATTAAAAACTATTGGAATACAGATAAACTTAGAAAATACTATAGTTAAGTGCCTTTTAAGGTTTAGTTTCTTAGTTTTCTTTACATTTGATCTGGTCTAATTTTTGAGTTTACATAGTACGGACTCCGATCTTTCGTTTCATTCAATAAAATGAGAAAATTATTTGTGCACCAGCTTATACTCTTTTTAAATTTTTAAGACCTTCAAGCAAGACCCTGTCTTGAGAATGTCTATAGAGCCTGCTCCTTATGGGATCCAGGGTCTCTTAGAATCCAAGTTAAGAGGAATAACCAACGAAATTGATTTCCGTGATATTGTTGTGAGTTGTGGGTCATTACCCAAATTCTCAACACTTGATCATAACCATTTTGTGGTTATACATAATTAATTACCAACACAATTATGGCACCCATGATCTGCCATTCGGTCCTACCGTGGATGTTTTATGTTAATATGGTTCTGAACTTGGAAATTTCTAAGTATTAGGAAGTTCTCTGAATTAGACCATTAACATTAAAGACCCTAGTTATTGTTGACTGTTTATTTTTCCTAAGTCCTCAAAGGCATTCCGAGTGCTTAAAAGTTTGGGTGTTGGACCCTGGACCAAGGTGTCATGCGAATGAAATTCTCCTATGTCCATAAATGGCTACCCAATACTCATTAATAATAGGTGTTGGACCTAGTACGGACCATGGAAAAAAGGAAATGAGCATGCAACACAAGATATAAGGAGAAGCAATTAAAGCCCGACAATTGAGAAAAATTGTCCTTACCCCCTTCAAGAAACACTCGACAGACCCCACAAACTACACATAGAGGCAACTTATTATATACCCTAGACAGCGGAATGATGACGTAAGCAAAGCGATCTAACTCGGATCCCGACCTTACTCATTAAACCCGGGAAATGTGCAATGACATATCACGGACCTCGACCATTTGGAAGAAACATCGCGAGATCTGACGTTAACACTATGACTAGAATCCCTTTGTTCATTGCGTGTCGTGTGCTTATATCAAACTAAAATACCTTGACACTTAACTGTTCTATATAAGCGACAAGCTAGGGGTAACTATTCTGGACTGTGATCTTGGACCAAGTCCCATGGGTCAACTCGGCACGCATCCATTCGGAGTCTGCTGTTAACGACCCAGTCGGAGTTCGCTCGTGGTACACTGTTGAGACCCCGACACAACGTATGTCAGACCATAGCATTGAGCAGCAACAACATGATCGCGAGATTTGCGCAATGAATGAATCCCATGATTATTTGTTATTGACAATCACGATCATGCGTAATAATACTGTCCATAATCGTCTTTAACTATTTATAACTACAGTATCAATATTTTGATTTTATAAGGATCTTATGCAACAATTAAGGAGACATGTTTCCCTATTTAACCTTTATAAATATTAGGCTCAATCACCTACAATAAGTAACAATTGCTCTATAACTTAAATCCTAATTGTATACAGTTTGACTTGAGCGTTGAAATGTTTTTACATATATCAACTACTCCTATTTCAACACACTCCACTACTGTTTAAGAAGAAAAACACTCATACATACTTATTCAAGTATATTTCAGTATCCTCAAATGAACAAACATATTTCATCGTGTTAAATAACATCTTTTAAAATTTGAATTAATATTATTTTTTTATATTTTTTAAATTAATAATTTACAGATAGGCAAGTCAAAAAAAGTGTAAATATGAGTATAAATATCATTTGACTAACAACAACCTAAGATTTTTTGTTTTATAGTATATAAAAGAGTCTCCACTTTCATGAGACCCCGCAATCTCATTTCTTTCTGTTTTGAATCGCCCTTTCCTTGTAAACCCCACATCACAATTCTCCTGACTGAGGTACTCTCTTTGACCACTATAAATTCCCCTCAAAGAAAACATGAACTCTTGAATATCTCTCAACTGTGTCACTCTCACTCTCTATTCTTCTTCTTCTTCTTCATCCTCATTCTCACACCTCTGTGATCCCCAACAATGGCTGAACATGGCTGCGCAATCTCTCTCTCCCAAATGTCCCCCACCTCCGACGACGACGACTCCTCAGACCAACAAACCCCCAACACTGCCGGCGATGGAGCAAGTGGCGGGTCCTCCTCCCACCGGAGACTGCCACCCTCCACTGGGCACCACCAACTCCAGGCTCTCTCGCCGCTGCCGAAGAAACCCCGAGGCAGGCCACCCGGTTCCAAGAACAAGCCAAAACCACCCCTTGTGATCAACCAAGAAAACGAGCAAGTACTGAAACCGGTGATCATCGAAGTCGCCGCCGGCTTGGACGTGGTGGAGGCGCTGGTCAACTTCGCTCGCCGCCGCCACGCCGGCATCTCGGTGCTTAGTGGGTCAGGTTCCATTGCCAATGTTACCCTTCGCCACCCTCTTTCCCATGCTCCTGCTTTCACCCTACATGGACCCTTCACCTTGTTGTCCCTCTCTGGCACCTATATAAGTACCCCTTTCCCTCGTCCTCCCCCTCCTCCTCTTGTGGCTGCTTCTTCATCTTCTTCGTCAAACCCTAATCCTCCTTCTGCTGCCTCTTGGCCAGCTTGTAGTTCCTTTGGAATTTCCTTCTCAGGGTCTCAAGGCCAGATCTTTGGTGGGGTTGTTGCTGGGAAGGTCGTGGCGGCGTCTGTGGTGGTGGTGATGGCCACCGTGTTCAAGATGCCTGAGCTTCACAGGGTTGGATTCAATGGGAATGGTGAAGGTGATGAAGGGGATGACCCTAATGCAAGTGGTGATCAGGGTGGTGGTGGCAATGACACCATGTCTGGTTTCAATATTGCTAGTCCAACCCCGCTGAGTTCCCAACTCCCTGCTGATGTGAACTTGATGCAATGGGGTCACAGCCACTCCTCCAGTCGCCCTGCTAATTACTGAAGACAAGATCTACAAATGTGTCATCCATTTACCCATTGGGGGTTTTCTTTTTTTCTTTTTTTTTTCTTTCTTGGTCCTTGTTTATTTTATCTAAATTGTTAAGGGGGAAACTGTTAATTAGTCAGTCATTACAGTGTATCACAGAGCTGAAATAATAGGGCTCTCTTTCTTTGCTGGTCTTTTTTAAGTTTGTTGAAAAGTTATATGTCAGCATGCCTGTTTTCATCTTATCTTGGTTTTTTCTTATTTTTTTTATTTTTATTTTTCCTTATGTGTCTGTGCTTAAGAGAGAAAGAGACATCGTAACAATTATTTTCATTGCTGGTTTATTAGTGGTTTCTAGCGAGGTGCATGAACTTTTCGGGATTCTTGTTGACGGCCTGAATTGGTGGTGGTGGTGGTGGTGACGATGACGATAGTGGTGGTGGTGGGCTCTTCTATCTATGTTGAAGGTCCAAATAGTTTTGCCGTAGGACTTGTGTTGTGTGTGATGCTGCCAATGCCAATGTGTGTCAATGTGTGGTTCTGGAATTCCATAGCATACAATCTCACAGGGTCTGCTTCTGCTGCAGCTGCTCCTCCCTCGGGAAGGGCCCAATTTACTATCTCCGATGCTGAGCATGGAGACAAATGAAAGTGAAAGAAGCAAGTCATAAGTCGTTGATGCTTTGAAAGAACAGGGATGGATGACTGGTCTAACTATAACCAATTGGAGTAGCTTTCATCATTCAGTTATATATAGAGTCGACCCTTTTCCTTTCAGACCCTATTTTTACTTGTAGTTATAGATGCGTCCATCGTTTCAGTTATAAAGTGATAATGCATTGCATAAAATCTTAATCTCCTTATTTAGAGCATCACATGTCCTCTAACTTGTATCTTCCAACTCATTATCTAATTTGACAGATACGTACCTACACATGCTGTGGTTGATGTGCATAAATTTAACAGAAGACTTTGATTAAAGTTCTGGAATATGAAGCTACTAAGGGGTTTGAATATTTTACACCAGGTGATAGATCAATCTCAGTGCAACTATTATTAAAAAAAAGTGCAGGAATATTATATTAAAGCTTTTAATACGTTAAAAGCCTTTAACAAATGAAAAAAATAGTTTTACTTACATCATTTCAACCGTATGTAGTACTACGTGAACAAAGTTTAAGGTGAAACGCTGCAATAGCTCAGCTAAAATGTTCGTTAAGTTTTTGGATACTAAACTCTTTTTTCTTGTTAAATCTTTTTTTATATGAAACTCTATGTAAAGAACTTTATTATATTCAATTTAATTCAGTGGTTCAAAAACCTACACTAACAACAACGTAGAATTGCAATCAAAATTAGTGGCTGAAACTTGCCTATTTAATTAGCCACATTTGCAATACCCTAAAAACTGGATGCAAGTATAGATCAAAAAATTATAAACCAAATGTTTTTGCGCTATTAAACAATATTAGATTTGATTTGGATGCATTTTTAGTATAAAATATTATATTATTAATTGATTATATTAATACTTTATTAAACTTTTTTTAAAAAAAAAAACTTTATTAAACGAGTTTGACCATAATAATTGTTTTATAAATTAAACCTTTTAAATTACGTAATAATTAATCAATAGGGAATAAATTACATACTGATAGATCAACATTAAAGTCCTACTTTCCAAGGCAATGCTCAAACATGAATCTGTTTATCTGGTGCAAAAAACTCAAGTCTGTTTGCAATGGGTTTTACAATTTTTTTAAAAAAATAATTGAAATGTGAGTTGCTATTGTTTTGTTGTTAAAATAATGTTAAATATAAAATTTATAATTTCGTTATTTGTTTAATTTTTATATTTTAAATTACTCACAAATTTATTTTATATATTGTTAAAAAATTAAACTCACATATAATTTGATTTAATATTTTTTTCACATAAATATATAATATAAATATAATATACAGATTTTTAATGTATATAAAATATTTCCATAAATTTTATTATTTAAACGGAGTTAGTCTTTTTTATATTTTATATATTTATATTTTAATTATATCACCTCATATACGAGAGAGAGAGTATATATTTTATATTCTAATTATATCATCTCATATGAGAGAGAGAGCTTGATCAAAAAAAATGAGAGAGAGAGAGAGAGAGAGAGAGAGAGATGATGTGTTTCGTCTTTGCACCTATCATTATTCTTGTAGAGAGAGTTGATGTGTTCGTGCTTGCATTATTTATTTAAATAAAATAAAGAAAAAATGTGTTAAAATATGTAATTTACTTATTTTATTATTAAAAAATAATGGCGTAAAAGTAATGTAAGTATTTTTAATGTACAGATAGCATTTTTGTTTGGAAAATAACCTTTTCATTAATAAGGCGTGAAAGACTAGTCCAAAATCCAGTCAAAATGCTCAGCAGTTCAGACATGCATACTTGGCCTTTAGATGTGACAATCAGAGGAGTCCAAATCCACTGCTCTCATATTTATGATCTTTTCGTCCTCTTTTAACAACAACCTATGAGAGAGAGAGAGAGAGAGAGAGAGAGAGAGAGAAGGGGTGAGAGTTGGACTAGCTTTTTCATCTGAGGAAAAAAAATATGATGAAAATTATTGTAGAGGTGAAAACCTGGTGAAGGGTACCATGTTCATGGCATCTGAGGAAGGAGCTGAGCTCAAGTGGATGCACGCGAGCTCTGCTAGAAGCAGTCCAATATTGGTGTGAAATGACTTTCCAAGGCTTCTCCTCTTTGCAAGAGGAAAATTAAAGCTGCATTGACTTAGCCCTTTAACACCCCAAATTGCTGTTATGCAGACAGCCAAGTACTTCTCTGCTGGTCAAAGTTCAGACTTCATTTTATGCCTGTAATGCTATTTCCGCGCCTCATAGAAGGGTGAGATTTTCTGCATAAATTTAGTTTATATAAGTTGTATAAACTATATTAATTAAATATTTAATATATTATTATTTTATATTTATATTAAATAATTACATAAATGCTAGTAATAAATATTATTTTATATTTAAAATAATAATTGTTTATTAACCTCCTCTTGTGAACTGAATCTACACTAAATTTTGTTTATAGAAAGGATTTTTCACTTTTTTGCTTGGAGAGAGCGAGAAAAAGCAAGAGAGTGCAATGGAAAATAGAGGGTGAATGTTGGAAACTGGCGAGGTATGTGACTTTTTGATGAGTAGGGGTCAGTGTCACAAAATATAGGGGCCTTCCCTTCCTCCTCAGCAGCAACTGAACCACCCCGTACACTGCTAAAGCAACATAACAGAAGGCTCTTTATAGGTTAGACTTTAGGATAACATTCTCCAACGCTTAGGTTATTAGGAGTAAAGATGTACCAAACACTTGGGAGCAGGGTACGTCTGCGGGAGACAAAGACGATATGTGATTGTGGTACGGTAATGATCCAGAGGTTTCTCTTGTGCACCTCTTCGAGTATTCAATCCAAGGGTTTCTTTGTTTCCCTTTCATTTCAACAAAGAAGGGATTTAAAATATGTGGACGTATAGATGCAAAATTATTTTTATATTTTTCTTTTGTTAAATTCATGACAAATAAAGGAAAGAAATTTTCTTGTCCATGTCTTTCTTTTCTTTTATTTTTTTCTCTCCAAAATTAATATTAAACGAAGTTTTTAGAATCAATTTGGTATCATAAAAAGAAAAAAATATGATAGAAAAAAAGGAATAAAATAGAAAGAAAATGAGTTATTTATTATTTGATAACATTTAATACAAAAGAATAGATATTTCTTTTACTTGGTTTGGATTCTTTGAATAAAAGAAAAAATTATATGTAAATTTTAGTGAGACTTACAAAAAAAAATTTATTCTCTTTTCCTTCCTTTCCAATCCATTCAACAATGGAGGGATGAAAATTTGTAAGATTCACAAAAATTTCATAGTTTATTTGATATGGCTTTTAGGGAAGGAAAGGGAGAAGGATAACATCTCTCCTTTATTTAGTATGCATTTATGAACGAAAAGAAAAGAATTTGGAGGAGTAAACTTCCGTGAATTCCGTGATTTTTCCATTCTTCCCTTCTTAGATGGAAAGGAAGCCAAAGGATGGGAGATACACATATTTTCATTCATTTGCATATATTTTTATTTTATTCATTGATAAAACTAAATAAATGAAGGGAAACATATATTTTTTTTATTGGATGATATCAAATAATGAGAAGGTAACTCTTCTACTTTTTCTTTTCTTTCTTTTCTTATTTATGGTATCCATTCTTTTCATTTCCTTTTAATGATACTAAACAAACTCTAGGATGAAAAATTTGTAAGATTCACAAAATTTCAGCCCCTTCAAATCACTTCATTTTCCCTTTAAACATGCATACCAAACGAAGAATAAGGCTATTCACTAACCACAATCCTTTACTTCTCACCCCAAAACATTATACCAAACACAGCCTTAGGGGGTGAGGACGTTTTGTCAAAAAGAAATTGGGAAAGGAAAATCTATACAAATAATGATATGTAGGTATTGAAGTGAGTCGAGCTTGTGACATAGGATAATGGCTCGATATTTGTCGGATTATTATTGGATTTGATTATGATATTTGTAGCATAACTCTAGTTATGAGAATCCAAAATACTTGCCATTTTTTTTATTTTAAAACCAAGAGAAAGGGTTTATAACAATAAAATTTTTAGAATTTTAGGATTTTTCAAGTAATAAACTTCTTTGAAACTGATGTAAATTTTGTAGAAAACAATGTTCCTAACAACATTTAGTTTTAGTTGCATAACTTCAGCTGTGATGGTTTGATTGATCTGATACTTGTATTTAAAAGCTAAGATATAAGATATCATATAGTAAAAATTTCATGAGTTTTACACTCTTCTTGTGTTCACAATTCCCAATTGAAGCACGAAATCAAGTCATTTTCCGCAAAACAAGTTTCTATTATAAAGGAGCAATTACCTAATTGTTTAGGCATAGTTGAGGGATCAAATGACTTTATTAGTCTGAGATTTTGAAGTCAAGAAGTTAAATACCTTAAGATTAAGTTTGTAGATTTTCAAGAATTTTAGAAGTATATAATTATATTAACTCCACTAGAAAAGTTAGGCACAAATACTTGCACCTATGCTGGAACATCATGTGTATATAAATTAATAATTTTTCTTAAATGGGTATCTACTAGCATGTGTTTCTAATTTGAAAAAGAAATTTATATGGGAATATTCTAACATTTGGATATTGTATTAATAAGAAGAAATTTCATGGAAATAAAAGAAAAGAACGCATTTCCTCTTGCTCTTTGATTAATGTATCACTAAAAAGAGGCTTTTACTTGCTAAGGAATGAATAGTAGTCTAAGGTGTTACATTTATCAGAGAACGGATTCAGACAACTTTGTTTAAGAAAGATTAAGCAAAGGTTATAAGTAAGGCATAGGTTAAAAGTCTACAGTAAATATGATGATATAGGCTGGGAGGTTTTGGTGTAGATAGTTGGCTGAAATTCAGATTTGATAAATGAATAATTTGATTTGTATTTTCTTTTGTTAAGTGGTCATGATCCTTACATATATGAATCTATGCAAACAAGTTTTATGTAAATATTTAGCCTGAATTTGTGCTAGAAATCTAATTGGAAGCTGAGCTTTTCATAACTTCTCTTATCTAGACATGTAAAAAGGGTCTATGACTGGGTTAAGTTTAGCTGGAAATGCTTGAGTTCAAGTCATGCTAATGTTTTTACAAAAATTTAGTCCTTTATCTATGTCCACTCTTTGAAATGTACTCATAATGAGTTAGTAGTTTGCATACCTCAAACTTTCATTTCTTTAGTTTTAGTTGTTGGTATGACTCCTATACAAAATTTGGATATTGTTTGAGCTGTTACCTGGGCTATGTGCATCACATCACTTTGTGGAGCTGAATTTTGCTTGCTGTCATGGTTTTTGGTAGCCCCTGGTTTTTCACTAGCTTATAACTAGAGCTGAACTTGTTGGATTTAGGTCCTTCTTTTTTCGTTGGAACCTTAAGATATGAGGCTTTTTACTTCAAAAATCCTAGATTTAAATCATTTACCAATCGAAACCAATTTTTGTTTAAATTCAAAATCTATCATGCATTTCTTAGTTTTGGGCAACACACTATTTCATGCAAACTTAGGCTATGAATGTCCTAATTGCATGCTATTTGTTGCATCAGAAAACTGACGTATAAATATCCTAAACTAGAAAGTATTAGTTTCATATTCTTCCATGTTCAATACCAGTTTCCTCTCAAAGACAGCTTATTTTCTGCATAATCCTAACATTGGGCAGCATGAAATGTTTTACTCATAACTTGAGCTATACAACTCTAAATCAAGCACCATTTGTTTCTTTGGAAATATAACACAGTTTTTAATAACAAGAACTACAGATTTAAATTCTTGCTAGATCAGTGTCAGTTCTCATTCGAAATCAGATTTGTGTTCTGCAGATTTAGTTTTGTTCATGCTCTGGCAGCATGTAGTGTTCAAATCGTAACTCAGGTTGGATAATTCCAAATCATTCATGGTTTGGCTTGTTAGAAAGCTACCATCTGAAGCTTTTTACCAAAAAAAATTTAGATATAAATTATTTACCTTGTATAGCACCAGTTTTCATTGAAAGAAGGATCTCATTTCGAAAATCATTGCTGTTTGACAGCATTTAGTGTTTGATGCATGACTTATATATTCCTCCCACATTGTTATCTTGATTTTTTAACAATTCTTGAACTGTGCCATTGTAATCAAACTGGTTATGTGTGAGTTAAGCTCTTGTTGGTGTTAATGTTATGTGAATTGGAATGACAAGATCCGTAGGATATTCACATAATGAGCAGTTGATTAATATCTTCATGGGTTTTGGCTTTATGTTTGAAAGTGTACTGAGATTTTTTATTTAATTGAAGATTATACTTGTATCCATGTCAAAAGATACTTCTTTTGGAATCGTTTGCATTACTTCTACATCTATGGTCTTACTAGAATATAGGTTCCCTTATATTATCATTGGTATTATTATTGTTTATTATTGATGTTGTTGTTTTTATGGTGGGGCCAGGGGTATAAAGACATTTATTGCATCTTACTATCAAGTATTTTTTGTTCATAATACGAAATTGTGCATCAAATTATTAGCATAAAAAATAAGCATTGCCCCCCTTTACTCGGATAAATTATTCAACGTGTCTTATATAAAATTGAAAATTTATTAGATTAATTATATTTCCCATGTCTACAAAAATATATGAAGCACGGACATGTCATTTTTAGGGGTATTCTATGTGTCAAATACGTATCCATGTCAGACATATAAGGACACCTGTATGACACACGTGTCCTGCGTGTCTGAATGTGTCCGATTATAATTTTTTTTTCAATTTGGACACGTCTCAGACATGCTTGGACATATCTCAAATACGTTTAGACACGTCTAAGACATAGTTTGCACATGACCCATTAATATTTTTTTAAAAAAAAAATTAGTTTCCATGACTAACGTTCAATTTGTAAGCCCATAACTCACTCAAGCCCAATCACATGACTAACGTCCCAAGCAGCCACTATTTTCATATACTATTATTTTAAGTTTTATATTTTTACACGCCACTATTAAACTTTTAAGTTTTATCTTTTTACACACCACTATTTTAATCTGCTCATACTAAGCCGTCTACTTCGTCGTTACCGAAACTTGCCTCACATTAATATTCCCTTTAATTAATTTTTTTTATGCACATGTACTTGTACATAATTAGTTCTATTAGAAGAAGTTAGTTTAGGAGATTTTTTAAAAAATGTTAATAGAAATTATGTTCTATATTTTTTAGGAAGGGCTTATATTAAGATATTGTAAATCGTAAAACTTATAGAAATGATATCAATAAATTATGAATATTTTTTTTAAATTTTGCAATTATATATATATATGTTGTATCTTACAACTTTTTAAATTTGATGTGTCTCTATATCCGTGTTTATATCGTATTTCGTATTCGTGTCAATGCCTGTACTTCATAGACAAAAAGTGAATGAAGAAACAAAGATTCATAGGGGATAGGAAGAAATTCAGATGCTAAAGAATGTGTGGGCGCAGGGGTATTGTGTCTTTGGTTCGGGGGAGATGTTGTCCATCAGGACATAGTGCTAACAAAGTGGAATGTATGTTGTTGGTTGCTTGATGGTTTTCATGGAAGAAACAATTGTTTAGTTTCTTAATTAACTATAAATATTTTAAAACACAAAGTTTGGAAACTTTATTAGAAGTGAAACTAGATCAGTTGACGAGAGAAAGTGTACACACCAATGAGATGCTATTTAGTTCTGCGTAGAATAGCTAAGGTTAGTAAGAATTGAATCCTAAATTCAAATTTGTGCCTAGTCAAACATTCTTTACCCTATTTGTTATGAATGTTGTTACTGAGTATATGTGTCATAAAATCCCCAGCGACACATACTATGCTATATTGAGACCAATCAATTCAATACTAGAATATATGTGGGTGTGTAGGGAAACATGAGTATCAAGACTGAAAACCTAGATGGCATCCTTGCCTAAAGACAGGATTTTAAGAATGTTAATCTTGCAAGATGAATCGGTTAGATACATAATTTATCATGTTAAGAGTAGTTGTTGATGAACAACACTAGTTATTAGCCACTCGATGTACTCTGCGAGTGTGAGAGTTGAACAGTCAGCTAGTACATGTTTGGCATGTGAAGATAAGAGGATTGACCAGAAGATACACTCTACGAGTGTAAGAAATGATTTCTCAAGAAAAGAAAAGAAAAGAAAGAGAGGTAAAAAAAATAGAGAGAAAGGAAAAGAAAAAAATAGAGGAAGATTGTAACATCCTTGTTTCCAACTACTATGCTTATATAGTTATTTATTATAAGGAAATAGAAAAGTTGGACATGAGTCAAATCTTGATGTTTAGATGAGTCAACTAATATTTAGACGAGCAAGCTCATCTATGCGCAGAACTGATCACATGATTTAAATATGTTTAATTAATTGATTTATGTACTCAAGAGTGTAATCATGTGGATAAGATTTTATTAAAGTAGTTAAAATTATGTTTGAACCAATAGGATTTCATGCAGCCACACCTAACCACTTGAATTAATTTCTAATGGTTTGAAAAATAACTGTAATGATTAGAAATCCTTCAATATAATTTAGAAAATATCTAGGATGTCCTAATGCATGCTTGAGTGATAGGAAGCATTGAATTAAGTGATGGAACACTCCCTAGAACCATGGAAAACCACGGTTTTAATGAGGGAAACCACTCATCATCATCACCTTACACATTAAGCTAACCAATTGATAGAAACAGAAAAAAATAATAATTATAAAAGATAAGTGGAGTGTGTGAGATGTGCGGCACCATTTAGAGAGAGAGAAGGAGTTGTCTTCTTCCTTCTTAGAGAGAAGTTAGAGAAGAAAAGAAGGAGGAAAAGTTTTCTCCTTTGCATGCCATAGCTAAAGGCGTGTGTGGAATCCACTTGGGATTGAAGAAGGAGTTAAAGACAATCTTGCAAGCTTTCCATCAAGCTTTAAAACAAAGTTTTCTACCACCCTTTCCTATGTTGCAAGCCATAGCTTAGAGAGAGGTAGGGGTTCCTTCCATTTAGTTCTTGCTCTTCTTACTTCCCTTCATCTTCTATGTAGATTTCTTGTTGTTAGGGTGGTTATAATTGAAGTTATGGTGCGGGCTAGAGGTGGTGCAACCTGCGGCCATTGAGGGTTGACGTGCAACCATGGAGTTGTCACCTTGGTTAAGTTTATTTTACTATATTCTTGTTGTGTTCTTAGCTAAAATAAGGATTTGGGAGTGATATTGGGAAGTTGGTGATGATGGTGGTTTTATGGGCCATGAGGCCGTGAGGTTTGGGAAGGAAATCCCTCACCTTAGTCTCATGATGTTATTTGAATTGAAATTTTATCATGATATATGATTCTATGAATGCTTAGTTATGAAATTCAGATGGTGTTAAGGCTAATTGTTGAATGAGAACAGGGGAATTAAGGCTTAAAGCTTGTAATTTTGCATAAATTAGGTTTTGACACTTACTGTTAGTTAACTCAAAAAAAGAATAGTTGACTGATCTCGTAGCTTAATATTCTGTTGAATTTACACTGACAGAGATTAGTTAACTAATCCTGTAACATGAAATTTTGTTGCAAGCATATTGACAGAGACTAGTTGACTGGTCCTGTACTTGAAATTACGCTAAATGCACACTGATAGAGACTAGTTGGCTAGTCTTGTAACTTGTTATTATGCTAAATGTACAGAGACTAGTTGACTGGTCTTGTAATATGATATTATGCTAAATGTTTACTAATAGAGATTAGTTGACTGGTTCTGTGATTTTACACTTTTGATAGTTGTCTCATGTAATTACTAGTAGACTGATATATGGTATGAACTTGTTAATGGTATTGGTAGCGCCACTTGCATGGTTATATTATTCATATGAGCATGGTAATCTCATAAATATGTTATTTATGTTAGAATTTTTCTATAAATTCTAGTGGGCTGCAATCAATTGTGACATTTTGTTTTGCTAAAAACGAGCTGATATTATGATCCATTCTATGATACTTAAACCCACTAAAATGTGATTAATTACTAATGGGCTTTGGACACTTAATTTTGATGTGTGTGGGAGACAGTGTTGGCCTAACCACTAGGCCCATAATAAGAGGTGCCTAGGGTTAACAAATAGCGTGGCTAGGTCCCCTTTGCCGTCACGTCTTTAGATTGTTCTCTAGGTTTGTCCCATTGAAAACCTAGAATTTGGAGTGAGTGATCAGGCAAAGGAAGACTTGACTTTTTGTTTCAAGCATACGTGCAACACAGAAGCAAATCCTGGTTCATCGAATCATGTCTTCAACAAGTAAGTTATTAAATCAGTGTTCTAATTTCATATAAAATGTGCCTTTCTTGGTATGTTTTTCCTACATTTGGTATCAGAGCAGGTTTTATATGTTTTAGGACCTGATTGTTAATTATGTATGGGTTTGTTTTTCAATTCATATTGCCGTATGGGTTTTTTCAATTCATGTATGGGTTTGTTTTTCAATTCATATTGCTGTATGGGTTTTTCAATTCATATTGCCGTATTTTTTTTTTTTTCAATTCATGTATGAGTTTGTTTTTCAATTCATATTGCCGTATGGGCTTTTCAATTCATGTATGGGTTTGTCTTTCAATTCCTATTGCCGTATGGGTTTTTTCAATGCCTGTATATGATTTTGAAAAATAAAATAAATAAATGTTAAACTGGCTTTGCTGGGATTCAAACATAAGTGCATAGGGAATTATGCAAATGCACGACCACTGCACCAGATTGTGCTATTATGGTTTTGTTGCGCTAAATGTATATATAAAGGCACGTTAACGTTTTGAATGTGCGTTTTCAGCCTTTTCAAGATTGCTATTATTTATTTATTTATTTATTTTTTCTTCCTTTTTTTTCCTTTTCTCCTTTCCTTTTCCGCTGCTGTAAATTTATTGTTAATATATATAAATATATATATTTTTTAAGTTGGATCGTGAAATTAACATGCTTTAATAATTCTTTAACAAACTGTTTGAGTACAAAACATGTTGGGAATGCTGATATATGATTCTGAGCAAGAGAAGATGATGATTCCTGTGCAAGAGTTTTTATGGATTGCTATGAGTAGTTGTCACCAAAGTGGAGCCACTTGTATCAGTTCATGGAAGTCTCTTTGTAATTGAGGAATGCTTTTAACCATTGCATGCAGTTACCTGCCCAAAGGGGGTTATTGTGTGTAGTGATTGAAAGTTGATTTGAGATGGAGTTATTGGGGAATATGTTGGGCTAAAGGGACTTGTCTGCCCAAAGGAGACAACTTTCTAAACCCAAGTGTATACTCATGGATTAACCCATCTGAGGTTTTGGCCTATGTTATGACCTTGGTTTGTGCATTCTCGCCCAAAGGAGAATGTGCCATGATATTGGCCTCATTATGATAGCTTGTTTGCATTTTGAGCTATATCTTGCCTTGTAATATGTTCTAATGCATTCTTTTGACTTAACAGTGAACTTTTCTGTGAACAATTGTTCTGCTTCTATTGAGATCCTGAATGGATCAAATTATGGGAAATGGAGGCAAGATTTGGAATTCTCTTTAGGAATTGCTGATCTTGATTTAGCTTTGCGCGAAGACAAGCCTGTGATAAATGAGAATAGTACGCCTGAACAGAAGGAACTTTTGGCTAAGTGGGAGAGGTCTGACAGGTTGAGTCTGATTGCTATCAAGAGGACCGTCTCTGAACATCTTTTGAGTGGTCTTCCAGAGAAAGGGACAGCTAAGGGGTTCCTCACCGCTCTAGGAGAGAGGTACCAAGTATCTGACAACGCTGAGTCTGGATGTCTAATGAAACAGTTAACGGACATGAGATATGACAACATTGGGGGCGTGAGGGAATTCATTATGAAGATGGTTCACATCCAAACCAAACTGAAAGCCCACCAAATTGACCTTAATGAAAAATTCATTGTTGAACATGCCCTAAACTGTCTACCGCGATTTCACACAAATTAAAAGTGCCCACAATACCATTTGTGAGAAATGGACTGTGAATGACCTCATCACCAAATGTGTTGCTGAAGAAGAGAAACTCAAGAAAGAAAAGAGTGACATAGCCTTATTATCTATCCATGGCAAACCCACTTCTGGTAAGGGAAATTGGAAATATACAAAGAGTGCATCTAATGCTTCTCATAGATATCGAGGTTCAGGGAAACCAGGTAAGAGTCAGCATCACAATGTAGGAGGTCCTCAACCAGCTATCTTTAAGAAGAGCATTTGGTGTTTTTGGTGTAAGGAGAAGGGGCATAAGAAAACTGATTGCAGTAAGTTCAAGGCTTGGTTAGAGAACAAGCATAAATCAGGAGGTAATAACTTAGCTTTTGTCTGTCTTGAGTCTAATCTAGTTGATGTTTCCATGAATTCTTGGTGGCTTGATAGTGGTTCCACAACCCACATTCTTTGTGTCTTTACAGGGGTTCAGAAATCTGAGGGAGCCCAGTCAGGGAAAGCAAGCTAAGGGTAGGAAATGATCTTGAAGTCTTTGTAGAGAAAGTGAGAGATCTCAGCCTAGTTTTAGATTCTAGTTTTGAATTGATTTTGAAGGATACTTTTTATGTACCCTCTTTTAGGAGAAATTTGATTTCCGTTTCTTGTTTAGACAGACTTGGTTTCAATTTTACTTTTGGTGATAGGAAAATAAATATGATGTTGAACTCCCAAATTGTTGGTTATGGATCTTTAGTGGATGGTTTATATAAATTATCTTTGGCTTCTGATAGTTTTTCTTCATCTTTAGTTGTTGAGAATTCAGTTGTTAAAAGGTCTAAAGTTGAGGAAAAATCTTTTATGTTGTGGCACAAGCGCTTAGGTCACATTTCTAAGGAAATGGTTGAGAGGTTGACAAAGACAAATATTCTACCTTCCTTGTTTTTTGATGATTTGGATCCTTGTGTGGATTGCATTAGGGGAAAGTTTACTAAGACCAAAAAGGTAGGTGCAACTAGAAGTTCAGATCTCTTAGAAATTATTCATACAGACATTAGTGGGCCCCTGTCTTCTACATTTTGTGGTAACAGGTTTTTCATTACATTCATTGATGATTTTTCCCGATATGGCTATCTTTATTTGATTAAAGAAAAATCTGAAGCTCTTGAGAAATTTAAAATTTTTTAAACTGAAGTGGAAAAGCAATTGGGAAAAATTATCAAGATTGTAAGATCTCGACCGTGGTGGAGAGTATTATGGTAAATATGGTGTCGCAGGCAACATATGGGAACATTTGCTTTATACTTACAGATTGTGGAATAGTTCCACAATACACCATGCCTGGGAGTCCTGAACAAAATGGTGTAGCCGAAAGGCGTAACAGGACACTTAAAGATATGATGAGAAGCATGATGAGTAGATGTAACTTGCCAGAATATCTGTGGGGTGAAGCCTTGAAAACAGCCCTTTATATTCTTAACAGAGTTCCCAGTAAATCCGTTCCCAAAACTCCTTTTGAACTCTGGACAGGAAGAAAACCTAGCCTGAACCATCTTCGAGTCTGGGGTTGCCCAGCTGAGGTCAAAATTTATAATCCTTGCAGAAAAAGACAGATCCCAAGACGAGTCGTTGTTTTTTCATTGGATATCCGGATCGCGCTAAAGGATACAGGTTCTTCTATCCTGGTAAGGGGAGTAGAATTGTAGAGTCTATGAATGCTAAATTTCTGGAGCTTGATGTAGCAGATCCTATTGTTCGACCTGATGTGACTGATGTTCTTTCACCTGAGACCGTTTCTTTGCCATTACCTGTTCTTGTTGATAATATTCTGACGATTGAGACTAGGGTCCCAATTGTTCCAGTGGAGACCGAGGTTCAGACTGGGGATATAGCTGGCTCTCAGAATGATGATATACTTGATCCTCCTGCTGTGGTTGAGCTTCCACAACCCATTGAGCCAGTTGCACAGATTCCCTTGAGGAGGTCAACTAGACAGAGGCGACCAGCTATAGGTGATGAGTTTATGGTCTATCTCAGTGAGGATGCATATGACATTGGAGATATTGTTGATCCGAAGAGCTATCAGGAAGCTGTATCTTGTTCACAATCGGAAATGTGGAAACGTGCGATGAATGAAGAGATGCAGTCTATGTCAGTCAATGATGTATGGGAACTTGTTAAGTTACCTGAGAATTGTAAGGCAATTGGTTGTAAATGGGTTTTCAAAACAAAGAAAGATTCAAAGGGTAACGTTGAGAGATTTAAGGCCAGACTAGTGGCAAAGGGTTTCACTCAGAAGGAGGGCATTGACTTTACTGAGACTTTTTCACCTGTATCGACAAAGGATTCCTTTAGGATCATAATGGCTCTTGTAGCTCATTTTGATTTGGAGTTGCACCAAATGGATGTGAAGACTGCTTTTCTGAATGGTGATTTGAGTGAGACAGTATACATGCAGCAACCTGAGGGTTTGCATATTGGTGGTAATAAGGACCTGGTCTGTAAACTGAAGAGGTCAATTTATGGTTTGAAACAAGCTTCCAGGCAGTGGTACTTGAAATTTGATAAAGTGGTGACTTCTATGGGGTTTGAGGAGAATAAGGTTGATCAGTGTATATATCTTAAGGTCAGTGGGAGCAAATTTATCTTTCTTGTGCTATACGTGGATGATATATTCTTTGGCTTCTAATGACCTCGGCATGCTGCGTGAGACAAAACAGATGTTGACTAGATCTTTTGACATGAAAGACCTTGGTGAGGCTTCTTTTGTGCTGGGGATCGAGATTCGCAGAGATAGATCACATTATACACTCGGGTTATCCCAAAAGGCCTACATCGATAGAATCTTAGAGAGGTTCAATATGCAGAACTGTAAGCCTGGAGACGTTCCGGTCGTCAAAGGTGACAGATTCAACAAGGATCAATGTCCTAAGAATGAGATTGAACAAGTAGAAATGAATAATAGACCTTTTGGTAGTGCTTTGGGTAGTCTCATGTATGCTCAGGTATGCACTAGGCCTGACATCGCTTTCATAGTTGGCGTTCTTGGTAGATACCAGTCAAACCCTGGGAATGATCATTGGATAGCTACTAAGAAGGTAATGAGGTATTTGCAGAGGACCAAAGAGTATATGCTTGTATATAGGAGAGTTGACAACTTGGAGATCGTGGGGTACATAGATTCAGATCTTGGTGGGTGCCCACGATGATAGGAAATCGACTTACGGATACATCTTTATGATGGTGGTAGGGGTGCGATATCCTGGAAGAGTAAGAAACAAACTCTTGTTGCCTCTTCTACTATGCAAGCAGAGTTCATTGCTTGTTTTTCTTCTGCTTACTCATGCCATTTGGTTGAGGAATCTTGTGACGGGACTTCGCATTGTGGATTCCATTGCTAGGCCACTTAGGATTTTCTGTGAGAACAGTGCTGCAGTGTTCTATACAAAGAACAATAAAAATTCTAGTGGTTCTAAGCACTTGGAGTGAAGTACTGACTGTTAGAGATCTTGTGAAAGAAGGTTCTATAGTGGTAGAACACATTGACACAGATTCCATGTTGGCTGATCCCTTAACCAAGGGACTCAGGCCCATTGTTTTCAAAAGACATGTTGAGAACATGGGCATTGTGAGTTCTTTTCATGTGTTTGGTTAGTGGGAGCTTTAGTTTTATGTTATTTCCTCTTTTATGTTGTTAGATTCTTATTTTGAATTTTAGGAAATAATGTATTGATGATATTTTACATTTGATTTGATGAAATAAATGATGAGATGAATTTTATTATAACTTTTTTTAATGTGTATATCAAATGTGAAATTGTTAGAGCTCGGTGTCGTTAGGACTATTGTGCCCGTAGTTGATACCGATTTGGAGCTGAGGCATGATGGTTTAGTGATAAACCATGTAATTTCTCTGACTTCTATGCATTTGAGAGAAATTAAGGACTGACAAAGAAAATGATGGTATGGCTATTTAATCACGTTGGCACGTCATTTTCTTGCCACACTCCACATTCATGACTAGTCAGTAATCGGTGATATTTGTAACCATGGAAGGTGTTGCATCAATAAGGGATGCAATTACCGCCATGATTCGGTGTTACATGGCTTTTGTTGGATGGAGTTTTAATTAGGTGTTGTATCTTGGGATCATATGTGTTGTGGCTACAATATGCTATTAGCTCGAGAGTCGTTTTCAAAATATTTTTTTCAAAATTGAAAATACACAATTGATTTTGCCCAAGTGGGAGAATGTTAGAATTTTTCTATAAATTCTAGTGATGTTGCAATCAATTGTGACATTTTGTTTTGCTAAAAACAGTGATATTATGATCCATTCTATGATACTTAAGCCCACTAAAATGTGATTAATTACTAATGGGCTTTGGACACTTAATTTTGATGTGTGTGGGAGACAGTGTGGGCTTAACCACTAGGCCCATAATGGGAGGTGCCTAGGGTTAACAAATAGCGTGGCTAGGTCCCCTTTGCTGTCACGTCTTTAGATTGCTCTCTAGGTTTGTCCCATTGAAAACCTAGAATTTGGAGTGAGTGATCAGGCAAAGGAAGACTTGACATTTTGTTTCAAGCATACGTGCAACATACGTGCAATACAGAAGCAAATCCTGGTTCATCGAATCATGTCTTCAACAAGTAAGTTATTAAATCAGTGTTCTAATTTCATATAAAATGTGCCTTTCTTGGTATGTTTTTCCTACAATTTAAGAATGTGAAAATGCTTAAGACACATTTGCTTAATCCACATGCGGTAAAAGAGTGAGAAAAATACTTTACCGAGATAGTTCTCAGTGCGACATAAGTAAGAGGACAGGGAGTGAGCTCACGTCCTATGCACCAAAGGGATATGTTCCTTTATCATTAGGTTGCATATGAGGGGTATGTAAGGCCCTCAAGCCAAAAAACGAGATATAAGTTTAAAGACTACTATGTGAATTCATGTTATGCATATGCTACCATAATGTTAATTTCTCATGCATGAGTATTGGATTGTATACTTTATATGATATCTTAATGTTGATTAGTGTGAAATCACGTTTTTTGAAATTACAAATATTTTTCTGTATCGAGCTTAACTGTAAGATTTTGAATACATTATCTTAAACATGTTATTTTGTACTCCGATACAATTGGAATCATCATGTGAGTTTTACTATTTTTTACTTAGTATTATCTACTGGGAGTTATTAGAATTCTCACCCCATTTTCCATGATATTCCAGACCCAGACAGCCTACAGATTAGTCAAGATGCTGCTTGTCATTATCTTCTACCAAGTTGAGAGTAGGTGGTGGTCTTACTCTCTGGAGACCAGCACCTACACTATTTGTGCCAATGTGGTTCTATATGTACTTATGACTTCCTAGCAACAGGCGGTGGGTAGGGAGAATGACTTAGTTTTTTTTTTTTTTTATGATGGTCACCTAGAGTTTGTTTTTGTGATGCTCTTGTGTTTTGGATTTTATATGTTGTATATAGCTAGCAGGGGCCATCTATGGTATGCAATGTATGACTTGACACTTAAACTGTTACTCTAGATACTTATACCCGTACTGGGTTGGCAACTCACTACTACTGATGCTAATGATGTTGCCTGTTTAGTCTAATGCATGACGTAAGTTCTATCTTAGAATTTATAGGTTGAATGATTGTTAGGTGTTCTTACTAATTAGAAGTGAAAAATAAAAGTTTTAGCATGCAAAACTCGCCTCCTATGCAAGTTTATAGTTACTATGATAATTAGATTTTGTGATTTGGGTTTTAAGGCTTTTGGCCTAGCTCACCGTGTGAGTCAAAGCACCTAAAATGAAACTAAAGTCTAAGTATGGTCAAAGAGGAATCTATAAAGAAAAGGAATCTAATATAAAAATGTCCACTTAGAAAGGAAAAATTTAGTGTCAAAATCAGTCACCTAAGATAATTATGTCATGAAATATAATGTGATTACTCTAAGTTATACGGTAGATGTTAAGAAATTTGTGTTAATGGACTAAGTAAGTTAGGGTCTCACATTTAAGTGGTATCAGAACATTCATCCTGGTAAGCTTAGGATGTATGTTGGTTATTGCTATCTTTAATTGAGAGTTCCATAGTTGTTATGCATGATTTATGCAATAAAGCATATAGTTTATCTTTGACATGCATAACTGTCTTATGTTTGATGTTAGAAGTTTCTGATTACACTAGTTACATGATATTAAAGCTGATCAACTCAATATTGTCTGTTTTACATGTGCAAGATCTAATGACATCATCCAGACGTAATACTGCTAAAAATGATATGGTAGCTTTTAGAGGAACTCTAGAGGAGATGGTGGCTTCCATGAGGGAACAGGATGTTGCCACCAACAGGTTGTTTGAACGTTTTTAGGAGAACCAGAATAAGAATCCTTAACCAGAAAGGGGAAAATATTTGAGGTTGCTGAGGGTTGGTTAATGGAGTTAGAGAAAATATTTGGGGTGATGTGCTATACTGACGCCTATAAGGTGACCTTTTCCACTTACATGTTAGTGGCCGAGGCAGAGCACTGGTGGAGAGGTGCCAGGAGATTGTTGGAGTCTTGTGGGACTCAAATTACATGGGAAGTATTCCAGGCTACATTCTTGGACAAATGTTTCCCTAATAGTGTGAGGCATGAGAAGGAAATTGATTTTCTCCATTTGAAACAGGGTGATTTGTCTGTGGGTCAATATGTGGCCAAATTTAAGGACTTGTCTAAGTTTTCCCCATACTTGAGAGATAATCGTGACAATAACTGGAAAGCAGCTAAGTTTGAGTTGAGTTTGAAGCCGGAAATAAAGACGGGTAGTTGTGCCCTCAAGATCTGAGACTATCCTATACTTGTCAATAAATACAGAATAGTCGAGAAGAATTTAGTGGAAAAGATTACTGCCAGAGGGAAACTGCCTTTCTTTAAAAGAAAGAGGGAGGAAGTGAAACCGAAGGAGAACACTTCGCAAGATAGAGGGAAATAGGTTCAGGTGGAGCGTAAGTTCCTAACTTGTGGAAAATGTGGGAGAATGCATAGTGATAAACCTTGCAGGCATGGGCAGAATGTATGCTATAATTATGGTAAACTAGGACATTTGTACAGAGACTTCCCACAAGGAAAAGGAGTGAATCCCAACCCTAGGCCACAAACTAGAGGGAGATTTTTTACTGAGTGGAGATGAGGTGACTCATTTTCCTAATCTGACAAGGTACTTATTTAATTAAAAACATTATCTTAACTGCATTGTATGATTCAGGATCTACACACTCCTTTATTTCTATTGAATGTGTGGAGAAACTTGAATTCCCTGTGTCTGAGTTGCCATTTAATTTGTCTATTTCTACCCCTACAGGAAAACCAGTTATAACTTCACGTGCCTGTTTAGATTATTCTATCTAGGTCGAGGGTAGACCTTTTGTTGTGACTCTTATTTGTTTACCTTTGGTTGATATTGGCATTATTCTCTGTATAGATTGGTTGTCTGAAAATACAGTTTTAAGTTGTTCTGATAAGTCTCTTGTATTCCTATTTGATTCTGTGTCTGCACCCAAAGTGCATGATTCCATTTATCTAAATGCCACCCTGGTTAATCATTGTTTATTAAAAGGGACTCAAGGATATGTTCTCCTATTTTCCATGGATTCAACTGGTTAAGCAACTAAGACAATGTCCTTGTAGTGAAGGAGTATCTAGATGTATTTCTAGTAGAAGTAACAAGCTTACCCCCAAAGAGAGAGGTAGAATTCTCTATAGACTTAGTACCTGAGATAGGACTTATATCAATAACACCTAATATAATGTCTTTTCTAGGATTGAGAGAACTCAAGAAATAGATAGAAGAATTATTACCTAAACAATTCATCCAACCTAGTGTGTCACCTTGGGGAGCACCAATGCTCTTGGTGAAAAAGAAAGATGGAAGTTTAAGGCTTTGTATAGATTATAGACAATTAAACAAAGTAACTCTAAAAAATAAATACTCATTCCCCAGGATAGATTACTTGTTAGACCAATTAAGAGGAGTCACAATTTTCTCTAAGATAGATTTAAGATAAGGTTATCGTCAAATAATAGTTAAACCTTAAGACATTTCCAAGACTGCTTTTCAGACTAGATATGAGCATTACAAGTATTTGGTAATGCCCTTTGGTCTTACAAACGCCCGAATAGTATTCATATTACATAAACATAATCTTTAGACCTTATCTAAACCAGTTTGTGTTTTCCTTTATAGATGACATTCTCATCTAGTCAAAGACACTAGAAGAGCATGAACAACATCTTAGGATAGTCTTACAACTTTTGAAGGAAAAATAACTGTTTGCTAAGTTGGAAAAGTGTGAATTCTAGATGCAAGAAGTGAAATTCTTAGATCATGTAATTTCTCAAGGTGGGGTGTCAATGGATCCTAGTAAAATAGAAGCAGTTTTGCATTGGGAGCAACCTAAGACCATCACAAAAATCAAGAGTTTCTTAGGTTTGATTGGGTATTATAGAAGATTCATAAAGGGATTTTCTCAATTGATATTGCCTTTGACTAGACTTACCAGGAAAGGTAATCTCTTTGAATGGACTTAGGAATGTGAAAATAGTTTTCAAGAGCTTAAACATAGGTTAACTACCACACCAGTGTTAGTAATACCTGACCATTTGGGACAATTTGAGGTATATAGTAATGTCTCAAAAAAAGATCCAGGATGTGTGTTAATGCAAAATAAAGGTGTCGTTGCCTATGCCTCTAGATAGTTAAGATCTCATGAAGAAAACTACCCTACCCATGATTTAGAATTTGTAGCAATAGTGTTTGCCTTTAAAATATGGAGGCATTACTTCTATAGAGTCAAGTTTGAAGTGTTTAGCGATCATAAAAGTTTAAAATATTTATTTGACCAGAAAGAGCTAAACATGAGGTAGAGGAGGTGGATAGAATTCCTAAAGGATTAAGATTTTGAGTTCAGGTACCATCCCAGTAAAGCCAATATAGTGACTAATGCATTTAGTAAGAAATCGCTACATGTGTCTCATATGATGGTATAAGAGATGAACTTTGTAACATCCCGCTCCTAATCTACTTAATTTAATTCGTTAAAATTAATAGGAAATTGTCTATTTAATTTAATTGTGTCTCTGTGTATTTTTATAATTTACGTGCTGACAAGAATAGTTTAATGTGTAAGTTAAATTAGAAATAATATCCAAAAAATGCATAAAGAACTCAAATGAGTAAGAAAAATTATGAAAATTATAATTGAGTTACAAATTAATAAAAATAATTATGGTAAAATTTTGGGATTAAAACAAATTAATTTGGTATTTTTAGTAAATTTATAGTTGTTTTACTAGTTTAAATGTAGCGTAGAAATTAAAATAAATATGATAAACTTATGGAAATAATTTCATAAATTAGGGAATAGATTTAAATGATAAAATTGACCTTATAATTAAGTTAGAACTTAAAAAATTCATGGAAATAAATTAGAATAAGTTTAGAAGGTTAAAACCTTATATAAGTTAAATTTAAAAAGAAGTCATGATTACCTTCCAACCAATAAGAATTCATGCATCAAAGACTTCCTTATTAAGCTTCTTTCCTATTGTTTGATAATAAAAGTTTACATGAGTTGATTTAAGTTAATTAGACCAAAACTAATAGGATTGCATACATGTAGGTTACTTGAACCTTAAGTTAGCTGCTTATTGCAAATAATTAGGACTTAATTAACACTAAGTGACTTAAGTTAAGATCCTATATGAACTCTAGGGAGTTCTAAACATAATGAGGAGTTAGAATTATGAGGATTGAAGATTAAAATTTTAAAGGGGCCTTAGAACTAGTTTAAGTGACCAATGGTGGTGCAAACTTGAAAACCAACTCCCTTACTCCACTTAAGTCACTAAACCCAATGCTTCCTCCCCTACTTCTTCCTTCTTCTTTCATTTCTCTCTTCTCCCATGTGAAGAACACCCCAAGGCAGCCATGGTTGCACAGCTTCAAGCTCTTGCATGAGCTCCTAGATGCCATCATCTCCTCAAGCTCAAGTTGAAGAAAGTGATCATCATCCTCTCCTCTTCACTTTGCACCGATTGGAATCTCAATTGGAGCAACTTCATCTTCTCTTCCTTTCCTTCATCTCTCTGCTTTTGGGCATTCAAGTAGGGGTTCTTGATCCTTACTTTCTTCTTCTTCCTTTACTTGCCTTCTTCAGTTGTTTGCATGTGAAATTTGACTTGAAATTGGTTGAGTTGTTAGAGCCCTAGGTCTCGGCCTTCATGGCTTCTTGGAGCTTGATTGTTTTGTGGCTCATTTGAGCATGATAATATGATGAGTTGCATGAATTTGTATTTGATTTTGTGGTTACATGTGGGATTGGAATCAAATTGGTGACTGCACTTGTATGGCTTGTCTCGAGTTCATGGGGTTTTGAGGGAACCTAGACTTATTTGCTTGATTTCACTTGAAATTATTGAATTATGCTTTGTTGTAATTCTAAATGTGTGGTTGCATGTGACTATTGGATTGAATTTCTTCCCCTTGGCCGAATGCATGTGTCGGGCTCAAGGGTTGATTTTGAGTTGAATTTGCATTATAGTTGTTGCTTGGTGATTAAATTGTGTAGGTTGAGTTAGAATTGCATTGAATTGCATGTGGAATTAAAGTTGAAGTTGATTTGGTGAAATATGCAATTCGGGTTCCATGGTGTAATTGACACTAAATTGGTTTACATTGCTATTCTTGATTGAATTGGACCCTAATCAATCTAAGGTTAGCCGAATTGAATAATTAGGCATGAAAGAAAAATTAATTTGATGAGTTTAGACCCTTATAGGTCTCGACCAAACTGAATTAGGATGCTTAGGATTTGTTTTGGAATCAAATGGTAATTAATTGGACTTAATTTGACTTAATGATAATAATTTGAAATTAATTGGATACTTGGTTGATGCTTGGTATACTTAGAAGGTTGGTGCAATACCTTGGGTAAGCTAAACTAAAAATTTGATTAATTATAATTTAGTTAATAGTAATAATGATTAATTAGGGTGAATATAGGTTAAGGAAAAGTTATTTGGCTAGGTTAATTAAGCTTAGGAGGCTAAGTTAATGAATGATGAAATTTAGTGAAGTAACTGAGATGAGCTAGCTTATGTTCATGATGGGATGACTTATGTGAATACTGTTAATATTTTGATGAGATGCTGTATGATCTTGCTTATGTCATGAATGAGCTGACTTATGTGCCATAATTGTTATATGCCTTGTTATGTTGCATTGACATTCTGGTATGATGGCATGAATGAGAATCACGCATGGAATGGAATTGATGAGCCTTTGAAACTGTTGAATTGAGTCAAAAAATAAAGAATGGATTGGTATTATGAAAACCCCTTAAATGCTTAGATGAAACCAAAAAAAAAAAATGGCACGATGATGTGGATATGATCCTCTTGTGCACAAGGGGTGATCCTATGAGCAATTTCTCACGACAAGCGTGGCCATAGTTATTGGGGATAAGGTTATGTGACGACGTACGATCATGAAAAAGATGAGTACTTAGCCTAAAAAGCAGGCTATCACCAATCTTAAATGGTAGGTGGAGCGGATATCTCCTTACTCGTTATGAGGATCTGGGATCCCACGAGAATTAGCTCGATGAGATATGATTTGATAAAAAGGGCATTATAAGGTAGAGAAAAGTAATCATGGCATAACATTGCATTAATCCAAGAATATCATTCATTGCACTACATTGCATTATTCATTGGGAGTTATTTTGACTGTTGTGAATTATGCTTGTTCTGGTTGTAAGAAATTGTTATATGAGAATCTATGTTAGATGTTGTGCTTTGAGAATGAATTTTGGGATTAATCTATGGGGATTTCTTTATAGTTTATAAGCTGGACTGATAAATTATATGGATTGTATTATTAAAAATGAACCTCTTCCTTGGGGATAATTAATTGTTTTGGCCTACGCCACCAAGTTATTTATCTGCACATGTTTGCTAAAACCCCACAGTAGCTGGAATTATCATGATGTCATTTGTGTGTTAATATTACTGAGAATTCTTACAATTCTCACTCTGTTTGTGTTTCTGTGGTATTCCAGATTCTTCTCCAACATGTTAGAGATACTGCTGCTATTTATTTACTGGGAGGTGACGAAGTGCTTGTGGGTGTATAACCTATCGACTAACTCCTATATAACCTACATGAATGTGAGGCTGTATTTAAGTTATTCACCTGGGGTCATCATCCTATTCTCGCCTATTTGATACTATTGCTAGAGGATTGACTTTTTTGTGATAGGTTGCACTATGATATGGTGTTTTGGTTGTTGTATATAGTATACCACATTATATATATATATATATATATATATATATATATATATATATATGGTACTTGTGTATGCCTATCAGGATACTTTCACTACAACAAAAAAGTCTTTTAGCGGCAATAAATATGGCTTTTAGCGGCAATAAGAATTGCAAAAACTTTTACCGGTAATAATTATTTAACGCATTGCATCCAAAGTCTTCGGTAGAAGGTTTTCCTACCATTATGTAGAATCTTGGTAAAGATCCTTCTATGGTAGGTAAAAATAATGCCTTTTAGTGGCAATTATTTGCCAAAGCAATTGTAATGGCGACTAAAACAACCCGAGGTTTGCCTTATCTTATGTCTTTTACGGCCTTTGTTATGACTGATAAAAATCCATTTTATTGCCGGTAAAAAATATGCCTTTTACCAGCAATTGTTATGACTACTAAAATTGTTTCAAGAATTGTCAACCCCATGTTATGTATGTTCTTTTTTGGTACAAAAATGTTATACCTATTTGTCATTCAATGTGATATTTCAATGTCATTAACAAAAATTTTGATGATAATAATATTTGCCCTTAAAAAACTTAAATCATAACATACAAATGTTCTTAAATACAATATACTAAAATTCATTCTAAAATGCAAAATATATTTCATTAAATCCACAATAAAGAAGAACATCTAACTTTTACAGCGTCAACAACAAAACATAAAAAATACACCATCTAATAACTAGTGTCATTTTGAGTCTAATAACTAGTGTTATCAAATAATCATAGTACAAGATAATAGGTAGTCTATAAACAAATTTTTAACTATTGATCATAATGAAGTTTTTCATATGCAAAATTTCTCAAAATCATAGCGTATGACCTGCAATGATAAAATAAAAATAATGTCATTAAGATATAATTCATCAATCTTAGTTACAAAATACTAATGAAAGTTAAAATATATAATAATATGTCCAAAATCAATTAGCAAAAATTCATTTTAATTACAAGTCTATAAAAAATTTCTCATAAAATGCAACATTCAGGAATTGATACTTCTTGATACTTCATGAAGAAAATTGAAATATTAATTAAAAAAAAGAAATGATGAACCATGAAAGTTAATTAAAAAAAATTGAAAAAACACATGGAGAACTTGACCATACCAAGAAAATACTTTTTCTGCAAACATTTCTACTACACTAAAAGATCCATAAGCCGAAAAGCACAAGAGAGATCAAAATTAGTATATATGATGCAGATAAAGCCATCAACTCAATTAACTCATCCAAGTAAACAATGAAGGCATAGCACATCCAAGTTAGCAAACCCAAATGATAAAACTACATAGATAATTACCTAAAATTATTCCCACTAACTTGGCAATTCATATTATAATATAAACCCAAATTCATTCAAATTCACAAGCAATGACATAAAACTTCATATTATAATAACTACCAAAATTTTTATAAGTTGTTCAAGTATAAATCAAAATACATCTAGAATAGTTATAACCTGTCTTAAGAAAAGTATTCTACACATCACAAAGGCATTAGCATATATCACTGAGATCAATCACCTCATCACAGACTTCATAAAACAATAATACTATAAAAAAACAAAATCAATTAATCATTTTATTTTATTTTCTGTAAGAAATTGATGGTGAAGAAAAATTACAACCTGCCCAATATAAAAGCACCTGTGTTGCTCATTTGGGTCTTCGCTCTCAATAGCTTTAAATGTAGAGTAAACGGGAAGCACAAGGCCTACAAAACAGCCATATATAACAAGCAACTGATACCCATCATCCGTGAAAACTGAAAAGGGGTACTTTTGATGTTGAGTGAAAACATGTTAAAAATGAAATTTTGATGGATAACCCCAAAAATGAAGGAAGCATACCATGCTGTCCAGAGAACAATATAGGAATTGAGAGGGCAAAGGAGCAGTCCCAACCCAACCTGCCTCAGCAAGACAACAACAAACAAAAACACCTTGTCATGTCATGCTATTATAAGAAGTATCAAGAAATTCATTTTAATTTTAAGTTGTATATATATTTATTATATAGGCAGTCACTATCAAGTAGTAAAGGTCATTCAGAAATTGCAAATCAGAGAGAGAACTACACGTATTGCATGTTAATTCAATCTTGTTTGGTTGTTTCCTCCTAGTCCTTATTAAGTCCAAGTAAACAAGTTCCTTCTTTTTAAAATCAACAACAAGCAAAGACCAATGCTTGTTATCTTCATTTATTGGTACATAAATCTACAAGGATGTTAAAAACATTACAAATAAGAAAATTCTAAAAACTTAATATGAAATAGCTTAGAGTGCATGATGATTTGTTGTACCCTCTCAAGTGTTTCGATCTTGCCCATGAAATCATGTTGACAATGACGCATTCCATCTTATGGTGGATGTGTCTAGCTCAAAGCAAATTGCTGACAAAATAACGAACATTAAAATTAAATATAAGTATAATATTTTATTTCACAACTAAATATCTCAATTGAACGTAATGCCTTTAAAACTACAATAAAAGTGCAATATTTAATTTTACAACTAAATATCTCATACTGAGAACGTTGTAGGCATCCACCAAGTGGCTAGCGATGAATTAGTCTTCTTATCTTCATCATATGAGAGCATATAAGCAACCATGTGATCACTACCTGAGATATAAAGGCAGCATTTTAGAGCTACATTTTTTTTATTGTGCCAAGTATCTAAATGTATTGAATATAAAGTTTATGGCAGCATTCTCACATCATCAAATAGTCCAAGTCTAGGAATAATTGTATAAAAAATGAAGTGTTTTCCTTCTATATTGTCAATCTTCACTAAAACTTCACTGCACATATTTATTAATTATTATTGTCTCAGATAGGAAATGATTGACCAAGTCTTACCAAAAAAATTTGTATTAAAAAATTAATACACTTACTATATTGGTTTTCCCTTCCCATATATGTACTCAGCCACAACAATATGAATTTGATCAAGTTTCATGCTGATTGTTGGCTTGAAATAAACTTGCATAAACTGCATTGAAATGACACAAACGAGGTGCACAAAAACATGCACAAACTTTCATCCTCTGCATACTAAAAAACCAATCACACCAATAGCAACTATTACAATTGCTACTGGACATCTGTATTTATAAACACGTAATTTTTAACTACGATTTTTATCAAAACACTTCTTAAAAACCAATAATTACTAAATTTCTTAATAAAAAAAACTCACAAAGGCAGCTAAGTTGACAATCAGCACTAAATTAAAACCTAAATTCTTTCACATAATCTTTCACATAAAAACGATTCTTAGGTTGTATCCCACCATTCAAACATATGGCTCACAATTACATTGAAAAATTTACACATGCTCATTATGACATTTCAACAAACATATACTACACATTTCTTTTTATTCATATACACACATATCCATAGTCACTTGTCCTAAATTATACACAACCCACAGACTCACTACTGCATAACTCAGGTAAAAACCAATAAATCAAAACCATTTTCGAATAATATAACTCACTCACTTCCTCAACCTCCATGAACCACAGAAACCTTATCTTCGTTGATACAAAGAGCAAGAGTGAGTACAAGGGGCATCGCCTCAAACACCGAAAATACAAAATCTGTTTGTGATCATCCTAAAGCATCACACAAAAAAATAAAATAAAAAATAAAATTTTGAGAAGCCAGCGAAAGAAACAGGTTAGGGTACCTGAGAGGAGGAGGGAAGCTTCGAGATACTCATTATTATGATGATCGCCGAAACTGGATCTGGTGTGAGAAGGACCACGGGAGGAATTGCAGGAAATGAGGATTGATTTGGGGCGAAGGCGCCTCGTTCGAAGCAGCAGGGGTGAAGCAGCGACGGTGAGAACTCGAATGCGAGGGAGTGAGGAGTGGAGGAACGGGTGATACCATTCGTGTGATCGGTGACGGAGCCGACACTGGAGACTGAACGAACGCAGAATCGAGAACGAAGCATACCTCTACATTGCAGAGATTTCAACTATTTGATGCTCCGGGCTAAGATTTGATGGTGGTGAGAGTTGGGTTCAGCTATTGGGGTTTCTGATAGTGGGTCTTGTTGATTTCAAGTGAAGGAAGTAAAAATATTTTTGATAAAAAGAAAAAATGGAGGGAATAAAAAATGTGATCCCGCGGGTATTCATATTTTTAAGAGATAATTTATTTTATTTGTCGGTAAAGATAAAAGTATTAGTGGCCAATGTTCATCTGCCATAAAAAATTCAATGTAGATAATGTTTAACCGGCAATAGATGTGTGGCCACAAAATAATTGCCACTAAAAGATGTTTTTGTTGTAGTGTTTACATATAGCTGACATAGATATTGCTTCTTTTGGATGATTGTAGTTTAGCTGTAGTAGGCACCGATGCCCTTAGTTTCTGGTACTTGTACTTGACTTATACTGTCATGGCCAGAGGCCAACTGAGGATAGACTAGGTGAAGGTATTGATGCCTACATAGTACATATAGATATGTATATGTTATCCAATATTTGTGATGTTTAGCGATTTGAGTTGAGTTGTGCTACTAGTATCCGATTTCATGACACTACCCGCTTGAGTTCTCTAAAGAGAACTCATGAGTAATAGAATGGAAATAATGATGGTTGGTAACTTAAAGGTGAACTTGATAACGGGAAGGAAATCGGCCTTGCCTAAGCAGAATAGGAAGAACAATCCGACAAGGCTTATAAGAAAACATACTTTCACCACAAAAAGGGGAATTAACCAAGTACATGTAGTTCACTTTTAGCTTGGGTTTAGTAATATGTGACATGCTTGGGTTAGTTGCTTCTACTTAGGTCTTGAGAAGTAGTGAAATGATTATACTTAGGGCGTTACAAATTTGATAGAGAGTTTTAGGAATTTGAACTTAGAAATGAGTGTGTTGCCACATAGTCTCTGTGTGAATGAACTAAAGATTACCTATGATCTTAAAGCTCAGATTAGACTAGTTGACTGGTTCTATACTTCAAATTATTCCAAATGTGCACTAACAGAGACTAGTTGATTGGTCCTGTAAATTGTTATTATGCAAAATGTACACTAACAAAGACTAGTTGACTGGTCCTGTAACTTGATATTATGCTAAATGTTTACTAATAGAGATTAGTTGAGTGGTTCTATGATTTTACCCTTCTAATAGTTGTCTCATGTAATTACTAGTTAACTGATATATGGTATGAACTTGTGAATGGTATTGGTAGCGCCACTTGCATGGTTATATTGTTCATATGAGCATGGTAATATCATAAATATGTTATTTAAGAATGTGAAAATGCATAAGACAAATTTGCTTGATCCATGTGCTTTAAAGGAGTAAGAAAAGCACTTTATCGAGATAGTTCCCTGTGCGATATAAGTAAGAGGCCAGGGAGTGAGCTCACGTCCTATGCACAAGAGGGATATGTTCCTCTATCATCATGTTCCATATGAGGGGTGTGTAAGGCCCTCAAGCCAGATAAAGAGATATAAGTGCAAAGACTACTATGTGAATTCATGTTATGCATATGCTGCCATAATGTTAATTTCTCATGCATGTATATTGGATTGTATACTTGTTATGATATCTTGGTGCTAATGAGTGTGAAATCACGTTTTCTGAAATTACAAATGTTTTTTTGTATCGGGCTTAATTGTAAGATTTTGAACGCATTATCTTAAATATGTTGTTTTGTACCTCGATACAGTTGGAAGTATCATGTGAGTTTTATTGTTTTTTACTTAGTATTATCTACGAGCATTATTAAAATTCACACCCCATTTTTCATGATGTTCGAGACCTAAACTAGCCTACAAATTAGTCAAGATGCCCTCGTTACTGTCTTCTACCATGTTGAGAGTGGGTGGTGGTCTCACTCTTTGGAGACCAACACTACACCATTTGCGCCAACGTGGTTCTGTATGTACTGGTGACTCCCTATCAATAGGCGGTGGCTTGGGAGAATGACTTGGTTTTTTTTTTTTTTTTTGAGATGGTTGCCTAGAGTTTGTTTTTGTGATGTTCTTGTGTTTTGGATTGTATATGTTGTATATAGCTATTAGGGACCATCTATGGTATGTAATGTATGACTTGACACTTAAACTATTACTCTAGATACTTATACCCATACCGGCGGGTTGCTGGTTCACTAGTACTAATGCAAGTAATGTTGCCTATTTAATCTAATGCACGACGTAAGTTCTAACTTTGAATTTATGGGCTGAATGATTGTTAGGTGTTCTTACTAATTAGAAGTGAAAAATAAGAGTTCTAGTTCTAGCATGCAAAACATGCCTCCTATGCAAGTTTATTACTAAGATAATTAGATTTTGTGATTTAGATTTAAAAACTTTCGGCCTAGCTCACCATAAAAGCTAAAGCACCTGAAGTAAAATGTAAGCCTAAGTATGGTCAAAGTGGATTACTAAAGACAAGGTAATGAAGGAATTAGACTCCTCAGTGGTCTTTAAAAAAAAATAAAAGAATCTAAAAAATAAGACTACTTAGAAAGGAAAAATTTAGTGTCCAAATCAATCACCTAAGTTAATTAAGTCATGAAATATAATGTGATTACTCTAACTTATACGGTCCAAGTTAATAAATTTGCGTCATTGGAGTAAGTAAGTTAGGGTGTCACAAAGACAGAATAGAAAAGAAAAGAAAGATGGAACAAGAAGAAAGAAAGAAAAAAAATGAGAAAATTAGTGAGAGGAATTATTTGCATGTGAGACAAGGGCCCTAATTAAAGTAAGGATTTTCAAGACTAGTTAATTGGTACAATGATAATGTTGGCACTAAAGTTTCCACATAGAAAGGTATGTAATAATGTTGGCACTAAAGTTTCTACATAAAAAGGTATATGATCATAACGTTGGCACTAAAGTTTCCACATTCAAAGGTATGTGAGGGGGAAGTCTGGTGATTGGTTCCAAATGCCATGGCCTGACAACAAGCCAAGAACTAAAAGTATATCATTGTGTAGAAATCAATCAACATTTAAACCTTACCAAAGTGTAGTATAAAATAGTAGTTTGGTGTACTGATGAATAAGGGTCATTCCAACAGAAAATTAATGTTAACCAAATAAACTATCAAGGCACAATTATTTTTTTGGTGTGTGTGTGTGGGGGGGGGATTTGTGAATATGGAATTAAATAAGTAGCAAAACTAAAAGCAAAGAAAATAAAATAGCAATTAATTAATAGATAGAGATGAGATGCAATGGACAAAAATCAATTAAGGGATTAGTCTCCGCCAGTAGACTTCGACAAGATATGACATGCTACTTAAGAGAATTTGGTTTTAATACTATTCCTTGAATCCTAGTTGAACCTACCAAACAAAAATAGCCTGAGACACTCATGACTACTTTAATCTTTCCTTAGTCATTTTGTAGGTACTTGCTCTTCCTTCCCTAAATTTCTACATATTTATCATTTCTACCAAGAATTTGGAAATCGCACACATTCATGTCCGAACAGACCATCCAAATAGATGTATTAAGTTAAGAAAAATAGGCCAATTTAAGCAAGGATAGCACACCAACAAGGATCATTTAACCTATGTTGTATCCCCCATCATAATTAATGAAGAGACCACTAAATCATTAATCACAAATTGCTACTTGGGGTTAAGAAAACTAGGCAAACTGTTATAAACGTTTTCGTACCTTCCTATACTAGCATTAGAAACCTATCAAGATCTATATACTAGCATTCCTAAATAAGTCAAGATATGAATCATGAACAATTCTAAAAGAACACAAACAAGTTCAATCAAAACTCAAAGAATAGATTCTACATGAAATACTCTAAGTCATGTATAGGGCTTCAAAATCACCTTTAACGAATGTCGCAACCGGGATCACGACGGGATGACCGAAAAAGATAAAATCAATGGAGTCGCCACCAATGTTTATTTAAATTGGAAAAACATCAGAAAAACCCTTTAATTAGGAAAACTGGTCTTTTGAAAATGAGTTTGGATTCGAGAGTCGATTACAAGTAGGGAAGGTATTAGCACCTTACACTGTCCGTTCCATGAACGGTACCTTAAGTTAATTGTGCAAATTTTAATAATCTCAAATATATTTATTTTAACCCCTTTAAACAAAAGACTTTGCAATTATTTATTATTTTATTATTTTTTTATTTTTTGAAAAGAAATAAAAGAAACAACCAAATTATGAAAATTTATTTTTTTTTGGGCTTGACAGAAATGGATTTCTGCTCCGACGTATCTCCTGGTGCAATAAAGAACTCAAAGTCATGTAGTTCTTTATAAAATAAGTCTGAGTTAATTGTTTTTAATTAAAAAAAGAAGGAGTTTATTTGGAAACAAATTCATCACAAGGTTCAAGTTAGCACAAGGCTACTCAATAAACCCTTATGATCCAAATGACATTGAAGATAACATTCGTTATTCAATCAACATCATTGGTCATCGCATGGATTAAAACCCTTTTTTTATTCTTATTTTCATTTTTTTATTTGCCATTTTTATATTCTTTACCCTTCTCCCTTCTTATCAAAATGCATCATTATTGCCTTAATGTGAAATGGACAGCAGCCCACGTGATTCAACCTCACACCCAAAAAGACAATCACAATTCAATTTAAAGAAATAAAAGTTTGGGAGACTTTGGCAACAATAACAGAGCACACACCAGGGGACGTTTGTGGAGGGATCTAGTCTGAGGTTCGACGGTCGGTTGAAGGTATCTGGACTCTGAGGTCCGACGGTCGGTGCTGGAGGGATCTGGAGCCTGAGATCCGACGGTCGATGCTGGAGGGGTCTGGATCCTGAGGCTCAACGGTCGGTTTGGGGAGACCTGGATTCTGAGGTCCGACGGTCAGGAGCTGACTTCTGATGTCCGACGGTCGGGAACTGCCTCTGACGATCGGGAACTGGTTCCTAAGGTCCAACGGTCGGGAGCTGGCCTCTGATGTCTGACTGTCGGGAACTGCCTCTGACGGTTGGGCACTGGTTCTTAAGGTCCGACGGTCGGGAGCTGGCCTCTGAGGTCCGACGGTCGGTGGAAAGATGGATCTTATTGGGTTCGACGATCGGTGGAAAGATGGATTTGGTTGGGTTTGGAAGGTTTGAAGGACGGTGAGGGGAAGGATCTGGCTTATGAGGTCCGACGGTCGGTGAGGGGAGATCTAGCTGAGGTTCAACGGTCGGTGAGGGGATGGTGATCTGGTGTTGGTGAAGTTGGTTGGTGAAGGTCACGGTGGTGTGGTTCGACGGTCGGTGAGGGGATGGTGACTGGTGTTGGTGAAGTTGGTCGGTGAAGGTCACGGTGGTGTGGTTCGACGGTCGGTGAGGGGATGGTGACCGGTGTTGGTGAAGTTGGTCAAGCTGCCATTTTGGTGGAAGAGGGGACGATGAAGGTTAGTGAAAGATGGTTCACGGTTTGGGAGGGTAGCAGGGTGATGGTGGTTTCGGTGGGTGATGGAGTGTTGGAATGGTGAGGGACCTGGAGATGAACTTGATGATGAAGTTGGTGGTTAAAAAAAATGAAGATAGTGGTGTGAGTTTGTGGGTGATTATGGAAGATGAATCGGAATAGAAAAGGTTTATGGGGGGGTTCTTGAGTGAAGAGGGTGAGGTTGGTTTTTATGATGTGGTGGAGGGGAAATGGTGAGGGTTGGTTGTGGAGGTTGATGGTAGGTAGCGATGGGTTCTCACGGTCTTGGAGGGTGTGGTGGTTGGGGAAAGTGTTGCTTGGGTTGATGGTGGAGATGAAGGGTGGAATGGTGGATGAAATGATGGTTCACGGTTTGGGTTGATTGTGGTGGTTCGGGTTTTGGGTGTCTCTCGGTTGGTGGTTGTGGTGTTGGAGGTTGAAGAAGATGAATAGTGAAGGGTGGTGAATTGACTCAGTTGAAGGTGATGGAAGGGTGAGGTTGAAGGTGGTGATGGGAGGTGAAGTTGAGAGGGGTGTTTGGGTGATGGGTGGTTATGGCTTTTGTTGGGAATGGGTGGCTTGGAGGAAGAAGATTGGTTCTTCTGAGAGCCAAGGTGTGGTCTTCGTCTCTGGAAAGATCTGAATCCTGCCCCTTGCTTGCCTTCCCCTTTGTCCTTTGTATCTGAAAAATTCGGAGGCTTCCCCCTGTCCAAGGTGGAGAGGCTACCAGGTTGACCCAGCTTGGGTCACCATAACACTTCCTCATTTGTGTATGCTGCTCTCTGCTCCAGGCTCCTCCTTCTCCAATGCCTGCTGCCCTTTCCCCATCCATGACAGTGACTCCCAAGGTATGCGATATCTTTGAGGAGCCGGATCGATGCACACTAGGAGAAACCTACGTTCTCCTCTCGCTTGTTTTTTTTGTTATTATTTATTCATTTTTGTTGTTGTAACAATCGAAAGAAATCATATTTTTATTATTTATTATTTTATTTTTTTTGTTTTTATATATTTTTTATTATTTTATATTTGTTTGCACAAATAAGAAAAACTGACCAAGCAAACCAAGTGCTCACAACACTGCAATTAAGCGTTAATCCTTGATTAAGTGACAAAATTTTATGGACAAAATTAGGTATCAACAGCTGCCCCCTTTTGCTTTGCATTTAAAATAAATGGAAAGCAAAGGAATTGATTTAATTTTGTCCATAAAAATTTTCATTTCTTTTTCTTCTCTTTTTCCCCTTCTTTTTTTTTTAGAAAGCAAATTGACGCAAAAGGTAACGAACATTAAACGAGAGAGAAAGTTCACGGAGTCGGGCATCCGTCGAAACTTAAAGCAAAGAGGCACAAAGCTTGCGGAGTCGGGTATCAGCTGAAGTTTGATAGAAAACTTAAAGCAAAAAGGCACAAAGCTTATGAGTCGTATCCACCTGCTTGACAGAAACATAAAAGGCACAAAGCTTGCGGAGTTGGGTATCCGCTGAAACTTGACAAAAAACTTAAAACAGAAAAGGTACAAAGCTTGCGGAGTCGGGTATCCACTGAAGCTTGACAGGAAACAAAAAAACAGAAAAGGCACAAAGCTTGCGGAGTCGGGTATCCACTGAAGCTTAACAGAAAAGAAAAAAACTTACAAAGTCGGGTATTCGTTGAAGCTTGACAGAAAAGAAAAAGGCAATGGGCACAAGGCCCTTACTTGCTTTGGAAGCGATGGGTACGAGGACCCGAAAACTAAAAAGCAATGGGTGCGGGCACCCAAAAACTAAAAGGCAATGGGTGCGAAGACCCGGAAACTGAAAGACAATGGGTGCGGGGACCCAGAAACTAAAAGACAATGGGTGCGGGGACCCAGAAACTAAAAGACAATGGGTGCGGGGACCCGGAAATTAAAAGACAATGGGTGCGGGGACCCGGAAACTAAAAGACAATGGGTGCGGGGACCCAGAAACTAAAAGACAATGGGTGCGGGGACCCGGAAATTAAAAGACAATGGGTGCGGGGACCCGGAAACTAAAAGACAATGGGTGCGGGGACCCAGAAACTAAAAGACAATGGGTGCGGGGACCCGGAAATTAAAAGACAATGGGTGCGGGGACCGGGAATTAAAAGACAATGGGTGCGGGGACCCAGGAAACTAAAAGACAATAGGTGCGGGGACTCGGAAACTAAAAGACAATGGGTGCGGGGACCCAGAAATTAAAAGACAATGGGTGCGGGGACCCGGGAATTAAAAGACAATGGGTGCGGGGACTCGGGAATTAAAAGACAATGGGTGCGGGGACCCGGGAATTAAAAGACAATGGGTGTTGACTTTGTAAATCCATGTGATGTCTGAGGTGATGCATGATGCAATGTATGCATGGTGATGCAATGGATGTGATGCTTGAGGACAATGCATGTGATGTTAGAAATGATGCATGATGCAATGAATGCCCAACTATAGGGATTCTCATGAATAAATTGAGTAAGCAAGTTTTTTTTTTTTTTTTGCATATCAGAGCTTTAATTGAGTCGCTTTTGGTTCCACAACCCTTAATGACTTTTTCCCATAGCAAGATCGCAATTGAACAACAAAATCCGTTGATTGGCCTTATGATTTGTCTGGTCATCCTTTCCTTTCTCATTAACACTTAAAGGGCCTCGAGCCAGAAAACTTTATGCAGTGGGCCTTGAGCCCAAGAATTTGTACAATGAGCCATGAGCCGAAGAAGTGAATGTACTTGAGAAAACCCCCCTTTTTGCCAAAGTTTTGAACCAAATGCTTCTTTGACCAACCAAACTCATATTCAAAGGGGATCATTGTCAATCTCACCTTATACAAATTTCTCTTCATTAGACATGGCTTGCGCAGAAGCTTGTGACTTTCTTTTCCCAAAGGTTCCTATTTCCACCGAACACACATCAATCTGAATTATCCATTGAGGATGTCATTTTCTTCATCGATTGAAACTCTAGAGCTCCTTTGGCTTGAGTTGTTCAACAAGAGGCTACCATTAGATGGTTAAATTGTACTATTGTACTCATGTTCACCCAACCTGAAGCATCATGTACCAGATATGCATGGATTCAAAAGTATAACAAGAAAGGAATTTACCAATTGAGTAACCTTTTGACTGATTTTGGGAATATGACTACACAAAGGACATTTACAAAGGATAGAGACACAAGAAGTGGAATAGTACGAAAGCCAAGAGTTTTTTTTTTGCCCCAACGTAAGGCCAAATAAAACAAAACAAACTGCCCCAGTTTAAAGCCGAATTGAAAAGGGTAGAGACTTGCCCTAATGTAAAGCCAAGTCGAACCAAAAGATTTTCCCAGTGTAAGGCCGGATTGAGCTAAAGAACTGCCCCAGTGTAGGGCCATCTTGAACAGGATAAAAAAACTTGCCCTAATGTAAGTCACTCTTTTTCGTCTTATCTTCTTCTTCTTTTTTTTTTAGACTGCCCTTGCGGGTTTTCAGCCTAATGAGTTTTTTTTTGGAGCAATGAACTAGATCATAACCTTTTGTCTCGAAATTAAAACTTGTGAAAATAAAGGCAATCACTCATTGATCAGATTGGACTTTTTAAGGCTTGTAATGTGGCCGAGGTTAGGGGTTATGAAAGTAAAGATATAAGGTTCAAACAAGTGTTTAAAGGTTAAGTAGGACTAAGGATTTTTGTTCAAACTTAAACTTTGTCAATTGCTTTTGCGCTTTCAAGCACACTTTTCTCTTATTGTTCTCCATTTTCCCCTTGTTCAAACTTAAACTTTGTCAATCAATTTTTTACTTTCACTTTCCGCCCCTTTCACCTTTTCTTCTTTTTTCCTTTTTTATGCTTCAAAATAGTCACCATGACAATCAACATTTGTTTTGTGTTTTCCTCTAGTGTAGAAGTGATCCTTGTCCAGGGTTTATTGAAGAAAACCTTCAAGCTCAAAATGGGATAACAATGGATAATGAAAAGATGAATTCTTGTGAGAGATAGAGAAAGATGGCCAATCTTCATTTCAAATTTTGATTGCCCATTTTCAAAAATTTTAATTTAGAGACAAAAGGATAATACATACCAAGTGATTATTTATTTGCTCCCTTTATTTTCTTTTTCTTTTTTCATTTATTTTGTTTTTTTTTTGGGCAAAGAACACCTGCACACACAGGCTTCATGACCACAAATTTTTTCCAGAATGAGAGTCCTATGGGATTCGAACCACAAGAAAGCAAGTAAAGGGAAGAAAAGAATGACAAAAAGATCTGGCAAGAACATGAGTGCCAAGAACATAGGAAAAGGAAACAAGGTAAACTGAGATCCACACAAATCCATCACATTAATGCTTCAAGCAAGTTTACATAAATTCAAAAACCTGAATGGTTTTAATGATTGAACAAGCATGGGGTCAGTACAATTAAACCATCATTTCATGATAACAACTTAGTAAACAAATCAAAATACTAGTCGCTCAAAATTTCCCAGTGCTAGAGGACTACAAGATATGGTTCATTCTCAACGGTTAGAAAAATGAATCACCACCTTGTTGAACTTTCTAAGATTGCCCCTGATCGACCATTGTAAGTATTCACCCCTATTGCAGATGGGCATGTGTAGAAATCTCTGACAATGCCTGGTGGATTACTGTTTAGATAACCGTTGTCATCCATGAGTTTTCTTGAAACCCCATTTAACTCATCTGACCTGAAGTCCAACCTTAGTCAGTTCAACATTTGTCTATACTTTCCTGCCCGTCATTCATTTGGCGCAGTCTTCCCTTTTTCATTTCCCTTTCAATCATTTCACCAATTATCACGATATCAGAAAAATTCGACAACACACTTCCAATCATATGATCATAGAAGGGCGCGTGCAGTGTATCAGTGAATATAGCAACCATCTCTTTTTCTGACAAATGGGGTTCTACTTGTGCAGCTATTTCCCTCCACCTCTGAGCATATTCCTTGAAGGTCTCAGCATCCTTCTTAGACATGTTTCGCAGTTGCATTCTATCTGGTGTCATGTCAATGTTGTATTTATACTGCTTTAGAAAGGCATCAGCTAAATCCTTAAAACTCCTTATATGGGCACGCTCAAGATGTGTGTACCAATTCAAAGCTGCCCCAATTAAACTGTCTTGGAAGAAATGGATTAACAGTTTGTCATCGTGAGCTTGTGAAGCCATCTTACGAATGTACATTGTCAAGTGATTCTTTGGGCAAGTAATCCCCTTATATTTACCAAAATCTGGGACCTTAAACTTTGGGGGAATGACAACGTCAGGGACAAGACAAAGCTCAGTAGCATCCTTGAGGCCATAACAACCTGCTCTTTTAATGACCCGTAATCTCTCTTCCAAAGTTTCCCATCTCTCTTTGAACTGAGGATTTTCAACAAAAGAACTCAATGGGTATTGAGGCATGAAAGTGGGGACAAAATGTTGCACTACTGGGGTTCCACTAGTACCTGGGTAATGGGCATATGGTTGGGTTGTGCTCAATGAGTTTGAAGCGGGCACACCACTGTCAGGGGAATTAGCAACCCATGGTGCTATAAAGCTGGACGGGAAGCCATATGGTAGGATGAAGAAAGGGAATGGGTGTTGTATTGGCGGGGTTTCATTAGCATTCAACCGAGTGACTTGAGTTTGGGTAAAGTTCAACAGGTTTGAATTTGGTGTCGCTGCTGGCATGCTATTACCAGGGGGATTGGTGGTCAATGATGGTACATAGCTGGGAGGGAGGCCATATGGTAGAAAGGGTGGCACTTGGGTTTCCTGAGAACTGGTGACTGAGGGTTGAGTGGTGAACGGCATCACAACTCCTTGAGGATTAAAGCATTGGTATTGCAGAAGATTTGGAGAGAAACCAGGCAGGTGAAGAGGTGTGGCCGGATGTCCTTCGTTTGCCACTGAGGGATTCCCATTTGTGCTCCTTCTATTTTCCATGGACTGTAGCATCTCCATCATCTTGGACACTTGTTCTCTGAGCTGATTCACCTCATCCTTCAACTCTTGAGTTTGATTTATTTCATCCATGATCCTAGCCTGGGAATGATCCTGTGAAGGTGTCGCAGAAGCTGCTTTTCTGTTATAGTGTCCCCTTTTAGGTTGGAGAAAACATGATATGCAATTATCAATATTGACTAAACAGAGTTGGCAACATGCATGTATGCAAAATGTTAAATACTTATGCAGATGAAATTTTTTTTTAAATGCTATGAATGTTATGGTAATGCAAGATGATGAATCACATTTCTTGGAATGCTAAGAATGCCATGGAAATGCAAAATGATGTATCCTTTTTTTTTTTTGCTAGGAATGCCATGAAAATATAAGATGGTGTATACCTTCTTTTCCTTATTTTTATTTTTTTTAAAAAGCTTGAAATAACATGAAATGCAAGAGGATGTATTTTTATTTTTTTATTTTTTTTATAAAATGCAATGATGAATGACATGAGGAATAGACAAATAAAGAAAAAGTACGCTCCTTTTGTGTCCTGATCAGGTGTAACCTAAGAAGCTGGATGACTCTAATTTTTGAGGTCATTATGCTCAAACTATCAGTGCAAGGTTTTTTAGGACAGATCTAAAACTCTAAAAAGTCATGGTCCCCAGATTGCCCCCATCTCGAAAGATAAGGACCCAATTCATGAATTAATCACAAGTACGGATAAACCCTCTCAATATGACTAGTCCACGATACTGGTAACAATCTGAGTGGTGTCTCGACAAATGTCAAGTGAGCATAAAGCTCCTCAATAACAAAAGTCGAGGCCCCTCCTACTCCTCGGGTTCGCACAGACTCGGGTATAGAGCCCAAAAAGTGTGTGAGGTAAGTGATAGTGACGTGTGTGAAGGAGCATACAAACTTGTACAAAAACTTAAAAGACAAAACTACTCCAACCTGCAAAACATATATACAACAGCCAGCCAGCAATCGTCTACCCTAGGGTTTTAACAATTAAGTACAAAATATATATACAAGTCACAATATACTTGGAATAATGCTATTAGATATTCACATAAAAGTACTAAATAAAATACATTTACAAAATGAATAAGAAAACAAAAACAAAGACAAAGAGGGTAAAATAAATAAATAAAAGATTATTAAAAATTTGCACAACTAACAACAACAGGCTTGACTCTCTAAGTGTCCCCAGTGGAGTCGCTAGCTGTTGAAACCGGGATCACGATGGGACGATCGAAAAAGATAAAATCAATGGAGTCGCCACCAATGTTTATTTAAATTGGGAAAACATCAGAAAAACCCTTTAATTAGGAAAACTGGTCTTTTGAAAATGAGTTTGGAATCGGAAGTCGATTACAAGTAGCGAAGGTATTAGCACCCTACACTGCCCGTTCCATGAACGGTACCTTAAGTTAGTTGTGCAAATTTTAATAATCTCAAATATATTTATTTTAACCCCTTTAAACAAAAGACTTTGCAATTATTTATTATTTTTTTATTTTTTTATTTTTTGAAAAGAAATAAAAAAAACAACTAAATTATGAAAATTTATTTTTTTTTGGGCTTGACAGAAATGGATTTCTGCTCCTACGTATCTCCTGGTGCAATAGAGAACTCAAAGTCACGTAGTTCTTTATAAAATAAGTCTGGGTTAATTGTTTTTAATTAAAAAAAGAAGGAGATTATTTGGAAACAAATTCATTATTGCACAAGGTTCAAGTTAGCACAAGGCTACTCAATAAACCCTTATGATCCAAACGACATTGAAAATAACATTCGTTATTCAATCAACATCATTGGTCATTGCATGGATTAAAACCTTTTTTTATTCTTATTTTCATTTTTATATTCTTTACCCTTCTCCCTTCTTATCAAAATGCATCATTATTGCCTTAATGTGAAATGGACAGCAGCCCACGTGATTCAACCTCACACCCAAAAAGACAATCACAATTCAATTTAAAGAAATAAAAGTTTGGGAGTCTTTGGCAACAATAACAGAGCACACACCAGGGGACGTTTGTGGAGGGATCTAGTCTGAGGTTCGACGGTCAGTTGAAGGTATCTGGACTCTGAGGTCCGACGGTCGGTGCTGGAGGGATCTGGAGCCTGAGATCCGATGGTCGATGCTGGAGGGGTTTGGATCCTGAGGCTCAACGGTCGGTTTGGGGAGACCTGGATTCTGAGGTCCGACGGTCAGGAGCTGACTTCTGATGTCCGACAGTCGGGAACTGCCTCTGACGATCGGGAACTGGTTCCTAAGGTCCGACGGTCGGGAGCGGCTCTCGATGTCGACCGTCGGGAAGCGCCTCGACGGTGGGCACTTGGTTCTTAAGGTCCGACGGTCGGGAGCTGGCCTCTGAGGTCCGACGGTCGGTGGAAAGATGGATCTTATTGGGTTCGACGATCGGTGGAAAGATGGATTTGGTTGGGTTTGGAAGGTTTGAAGGACGGTGAGGGGAAGGATCTGGCTTAGAGGCCGACGGTCGGTGAGGGGAGATCTAGCTGAGGTTCGACGGTCGGTGAGGGGATGGTGACTGGTGTTGGTGAAGTTGGTCGGTGAAAGTCACGGTGGTGTGGTTCGACGGTCAGTGAGGGGATGGTGACTGGTGTTGGTGAAGTTGGTCGGTGAAGGTCACAGTGGTGTGGTTCGACGGTCGGTGAGGGGATAGTGACCGGTGTTGGTGAAGTTAGTCAAGCTGCTATTTTGGTGGAAGAGGGGACGATGAAGGTTAGTGAAAGATGGTTCACGGTTTGGGAGGCACGGGGTGATGGTGGTTTCGGTGGGTGATGGAGTGTTGGAATGGTGAGGACCGGAGATGAACTTGATGATGAAGTTGGTGGTTGAAAAAATGAAGATAGTGGTTTGTGAGTTTGTGGGTAATTATGGAGGATGAATCTAGAATAGAAAAGGTTTATGGGGGGGGTTCTTGAGTGAAGAGGGTGAGGTTGGTTTTAATGATGTGGTGGAGGGGAAATGGTGAGGGTTGGTTGTGGAGGTTGATGGTAGGTAGCGATGGGTTCTCACGGTCTTGGAGGGTGTGGTGGTTGGGGAAAGTGTTGCTTAGGTTGATGGTGGAGATGAAGGGTGGAATGGTGGACGAAATGATGGTTCACGGTTTGGGTTAATTGTGGTGGTTACGGGTTTTGGGTGTCTCTGGTTGGTGGTTGTGGTGTTGGAGGTTGAAGAAGATGAATAGTGAAGGATGGTGAGTTGACTCAGTTGAAGGTGATGGAAGGGTGAGGTTGAAGGTGGTGATGGGAGGTGAAGTTGAGAGGGGTGTTTGGGTGATGGGTGGATATGGCTTTTGTTGGGAATAGGTGGCTTGGAGGAAGAAGATTGGTTCTTCTGAGAGCCAAGGTGTGGTCTTTGTCTCTGGAAAGATCTGAATCCTGCCCCTTGCTTGCCTTCCCCTTTGTCCTTTGTATCTGAAAAATTCGGAGGCTTCCCCTTGTCCAAGGTGGAGAGGCTACCAGGTTGACCCAGCTTGGGTCACCATAACACTTCCTCATTTGTGTATGTTGCTCTCTACTCCAGGCTCCTCCTTCTCCAATGCCTGCTGCCCTTTCCCCATCCATGACAGTGACTCCCAAGGTATGCAACATCTTTGAGGAGCCGATGATGCACAACTAGGAGAAACCTACGTTCTCCTCTCGCTTTTTTTGTTATTATTTATTCATTTTTTTGTTGTAACAATCAGAAAGAAATCGTATTTTTATTATTTATTATTTTATTTTTTTTTTGTTTTTATATATATTTTATTATTTTTATATTTGTTTGCACAAATAAGAAAAACTGACCAAGCAAGCCAAGCGCTCACAACACTGCAATTAAGCGTTAATCCTTGACTAAGTGACAAAATTTTATGGACAAAATTAGGTATCAACAACAAAAAGGAAAGACCTAATCTAATATGGCTAAGGAAGCCATGGATACAATTAATATGAACATAATTAAAGAGAAATCACGAAATAGAAAGATAGAACGATTTATGTTGATGTCTTGAATCTCCTTGTTCTTCCTCTTTAATCTTGTCTTCAAAGCTCTTCTCTATTGGAACTCTTCTTCTTTAGATTGTCAAGATGACTCTATAACAACTCCTCTCTTCCTTAATTCCTCCTTCCTTCATTATGCAGTCTCTTAATGTTGTATTTATGGATTAAAGTGATGTTAGGATTAAGTCTTTAGTTTCTATCAAGGTTTGGGCCCATATATATAAGTATATAGAAAGGTTCCAATTATGCAAAACATGCCAAAAAGTAATCTATCCTTCATGATTTGGCATGGTTGTGCTCTGGGTGGCATGATCGTATGGGCTGGCCGTGCTGGTATGCGCAAAAAGCACGTCCATGTCATTAGATGCCAATTTTTCACCTCTAAATGATAGAATTAGCTTTCATGCTAAGTAAGCAAGTTGTAGCATTTTGTCTTAACTTTCCAATACCGCAAGAGTCACCTTAATATGATATTTGTAACTTAGGTTATGCCTATTTTAGTACAACAAGGTTCGAAACAACATGAATCTACATATAATTTGTATCATAAATCTGTTTTCTTATTGGGATCTTCCATCGAATCTGCAATTAATACACAAAATATGATGTAAAGGCCTAAAATAACATTGAAAATAATCACCACCCTAAAATAGGCACTTTTCCTAAATATGAGAAAAAGTTAGATTATCAAGATTATTTCCTTAAATATAACAAATTAAGAATTAAAAATATGATCCTTTTCTAACTTATCATCTAGGATCCCACAGAGAAGATGCTCCCCTAGGATTGGCCAGAAACTAATTGAAGTGCAAGGGGACGAGGCTCATAAATTAAGAAGAATTCATGAGAGATATCAAGACTAGGAGAGTACAAGGAAATTCTAAAGTCTCTATATCAAAATGGGATCCATCTACATAATTAAGGAGCATGGAAGTGTAAAATAAAAGACATCTAAAATTAATATTTAAGATATTGATTTATTGATCATCCTTTTATAAGGAATCAATAAGTCTTAAAGTGAGATATAAAAGGCAAAATTTGAATACAAGTCCCTGATGATAAGTGATTCATAATAGTTATTTTATCCCCTTTGGTAAGTAGTATATATTGAAGTTACTAAAAGAATTAAATGGTTAGCTTGAATCCAAAATTTGAAGATAACTAAATTTTTGAGACAAATTTCCTAAAAGAGGGTAAGAATTATATTATCCTAAGAGTAATCCTTCTTACTAATAAATAGAAATAGCCCTAATAAAATTTACAATATCATTATACCTCTAAAGTTTTAATTATAATTATTTTATTACATGTTCATGTGAATTTAAAGTCATAGTGTAACACCCCCTTTCGGGAAGCATTACATTTAAGACCGACTCATTTAAAATTCTTTACTCAAGTTATAAAAGTGAATAGTATAAGATATGAGTTTCAAAAGCTTCTTTTCGTGGATAACATAAACTGATCAAATTTTAGGAACACAAAACATAAGAACCATAGAATAGACTTTTCATAAAACAAAGTTTGTTACATCCACAATTACATTACATCATGTTCTAAAACATAAAACTTAAGTACTCCAAAATATTCATACCTATTCATATAACTACCAAATGAAAATTGAGCATTGTCCAAGTCCAAACACCTGAAGAATGGGCTCCTATACCTGATCTTCATCCAAATCCCCTTCAGAATCCCCAATAGACAAAGCCTGCAGTTGGGGCATGTCACTACGAACAGGAGTCCGAGCAGTCGACTCCACAAAGCCCCCCTATAGAAAGCTCTCTGATCATCCCAAAGCTCCCCAAGAGGCATGCAGAACTCCAAGTGAACATCTGCGTCCATAGTAAACGTGACCGCCTCATGCTTGGTCCTACTCCAACTCACAGTAATAGCTCTGTCATATCGAACGCGCCCCGTGTTCCACTGAACACTCCATGCTCCAGTGCCTCCATGGAACCATAGCCTAGTGAAACCTCGCGGGTCTTGCCTTGCCTCCATCACAATCTTTCCCAACATAAATAATAAAAAAGGAAGCAGACAGAATAATACAGTAGAAGAGGTGAGATCCCTTACATCAATGCCATCATGGCAACGAGAAACATAATGAAAGACAGTAGTGTCTTTCATACATAACAACATCATGTAATAACAGATATAATCATGTCAATACAGGAATATTCATAGAATAACATACATAATCATGTTATCAACTGATAAGTAAATCAAGACAATGTACATCAAGACATATATATATATATATATATATATATATATATATATGGATCATATCACAACAATAGATATGCTGACTATGCATATGCATGATGTGTATGCTGACCATCCTTATACACAATGCAACCAGTTCTTACTCCATGGAGTTAAAGTTCAGAGATGAGCGTTCTAGAAGATCTGTCCCCCCTCAAAAGATAGTTTACGCCGGATCACGAAAAGGATAGTGCTTGTCGGGTCCTCGTCGTGCGTTGCAATAGTTTTCCATGGCCAGGGGTATACAATGTGACAGTGGTCACTAGGTGGACCACGTCGCCTTGACGCCCCCTGAGATCCATTTGGGATCACACTTATCCAAATTCTCGCTCACTCCTAGGCATCACAAGCCGATAGTCTAATGCTCAAGTGCATGCTCAAAGAAATCAAACCACCGTTGTACCGTTCCCAACAGTATTAAGGCAACTGTCTATACGATTGTCCAATACCATTAGTATCAATGATATTATATAGCCACCCATACAACTACATAATACTAATGATCCACTCGGGTCCAGCACTCTGTCCAAAAAGCACAAGGCTAAATCCATAATCCACTTGGGTCCAGTACATCGGCCCAAGGCACAATGTCAAATTCATAATCCACTTGGGTCTAGTACGTCGGCCCAAGGCACAAAGGTTAATGCATGCTATCACAAAGAGTTTCAGTCGTGCAAATTCAAGAATTGTTACTATCAAGTCACATGGAGTATTTTCACAAATTTCTCTAGTATATAGAAACATTATGTCTTCTTTAGTCTTTAATTATCATGCTCTCAAGAATGAAGATATAAATTAATCCAAATCACTAGCTGCTTCTAACTAAGTTCCTCGAATAACCTATCCTCATATCATTTATGAAAACCTAAAAAAACCACAATGTCCTTACCTCACCATTCCTTTCTTTTTCATCTAAGTCTTTCAAATTTTCGCTAGTTCTTCCTCAAGTTTGTTTTTCCTCTCAATACCGAAAATCACTCTTTTACTAAATGATAAAATTTATTCCTTTTCATCCTTATCTTATAATTCCTAATTAAATTCCTCGGTTATCATATCATCTAGATCCACCACTAATAAGTCACTTTCCATTATCCCCATTGTCTCTAAAATTGTTTCCGTTGGTACATTCAAAAGTTATTACTCCTCAAATCGTGACATTATAATTATCTTCAATCTTACTCATAACTCCCTAAACCCTAATCTGTCTTCCAAATCACACAAATGATATTTCCTAACATTCTTTCTAAAATTTCCATTATTCAACTTCTAAATAAAATTCTTTCCATCCTAATTACTATTCCACCTTATTATCAGATATTTTAGGTCTCCAATTCACTCTTACTTTTAATTATCAAGTATTATGCCAAAAATCAATTTCTTTTAAATGGTAAAAATTTTGTTTCTTCTCTCATTCAACTTATAACCTTATAGATCATGTCTTTATCACCTAATCACCTAAGTCCTTGATAACCAAATATGTTCCTCATGGATGTCCCTTCTTGGGCCAAGGTGGCCGTGAGCCTCAAGGGTCAAAGGAAACCAAATAAATTAATCTTTCTCAAAATAATCATAGCATTGCCACTCACTTTAATCATCACAATCAATTAAATTCACGCTCACTAATAAAAATCCATTAAGTCATCAAGATCATCTTTGCATACAACAACATCGTATAATCATACCAAATCAACCAAACATAAATCAAAATCACACGATCGAGTGGATGAATCCTCACGTGGACTCTCCACTCCCAACACAACCATTCATTCCTCACCACCATAGTATGGTCGATGAGGTTAATCTCCCTCTTACCTTAGGTGTAGCCTCCTAGCTCCTTGTAAGTCCTTGTGTAGCAAACGTTTTCCACTAAGAGGTTCTTAGAATTAAAGCAAACACACAAGAATTAGTACTTAGGGCTTGAATAAGGTTACCATAGATCAAAGTATGGCTTTACATTCTTTAAAATGAAGCAAGAGAGAAGATTCAAGAACTTTACCTTAGGGCTTTGGAACTTGAGATTTGAACCCAAGCTTAAAGCAATACTTGAAGTTGGATGAATTAAAGTTTGATTCTTCACACAAGAGTGTCTTAGAATGATGTAAAGACTCAAGATCCAAGGTTATCTTGAATTATTGAAGATTAGGTGATGGGTTTTGGGGATTGGCCGTGAGCTCTAATGGAAAAAGTGAGTTTTTTTTTTGTGTTTAGTTTTTGGTTGCTTGGATGAAAGGATGAACAAGTGATAAACTAAGTGTAGGATGACCCTCTAAAAATGGTCTTAGCCGTGGGGATGTAGAAAAAAATGAGAGGAGAAAATAGAAATCAAGAATCTCACCTTAAGAGTTTCAAATTAGGGTTTGAAAGAAAATGATGAAGATGAGAGAACTTGATGATGATCTCAACATAGAAAATTATCCATAAAATGTGTAGATCTTAGAAACATGATTGATTAGAGCAAACAAAAATGGAAGAGGAAATTTGAGAGTGGTAGCCATGAGGTGAAGAGAAAATGAGAGAAGAATGATGAGAGAAAAGCTTTAGGGTAGAGAGAGAAAGTGATAGAAAGTTTTGGAAAATGAAAAGATGGTAACTTTTGTGAAAAGTTGACATCTTGTCATCTTTTCTCTCCTCAAAAAACCGTGCACACCTAGGAGAAAGGAGCAAAACTTCCTTTGCAAGTTTCTCCTAAAGCTTCTTTGAGAAGTTTCGCACGTTTCCCCAAAAATGTCAAATCATGTTGTCATGTAGTGATTTGATGATGTCACTAAGATGATATCATAAAAGTGACTAGATAGAAATCATCTACTAGATTTTTATTGCAAGCTATTACTCAGTGGATAAAAGTTACAGTTAATAATGTCAGTATTTATTGTCTAATGGACAATAAGACGCACCCAAATTTTATCCGTCAGATAAAATCTTAAAAAATAAAAACTTTGTAAACTGTGTCTGGCCCCGAGTTTAGTAAGATCCCCCGTCACCGTTTCCACAGTCTAAGGTTTTCTGGCCTTGGAAAAAATATTTTATTTTTCCAGCTCCGTTCGATTTGCACGTAAATCGAGGAATATATTAAAATAATTAAACAATTCAAATAATTTCAAAAAAATTTACAAAAATCACAAATATTATAAAATGAATATATATTATAAAACCAATAATTTTTGAGGTGTTACAACTCTCCCATTCTAAAAAGAAATTTCGTCCTTGAAATTTGTTCTATCTTAGAACACATGCGATATTGTTCCTTGTAGAACATTTCTAGATCTTTAACGCAATCACAATGGCTAACTTCGACTTTTGTGTAGAGTAACTCTCCTTATGTGCTCTTAATTGTCTTAAAGAAAACGCTACTACTCTTTCTATTCCAAATGAGCATACGTTCTAAACTCCAATGTGAAGCATCACGAGACGTCTTGAAATGTTCGTTGGAATTCAGTAGAATCAACATTGGCGAAGTAGTCGAGTTTCTCCTCAATCTTCAAAAATTTTCCCTACATGCATCAGTTCATGCAAAAACTTGACTCTTTCACGTGAGCTGGATGAGAGGTCCTGCCATCTTGGAGAATTTTGTGGCGAATCTCCAACATAAATCAACTAATCTCACATAGCTACGAATCTCCAATATGGTCTTCGATATTTCCCATTGAAGAGCTACTCCAACTTTCGACGGATCCACAATAATTCTTCCCTTTAAGATAACGTGACCCAAAAGTTGAACTTCCTTTAATCGGAATTCGCACTTGGATAACTTCACGCATAACTTCTTATTCTTCTTCAGAATTTGAAGAACCACACTGAGACGTTCAGCATGTTCCTCTGGACTTTGAGAATCGGTCAAAACATCGTCAATAAAGACAACGACAATTCCATCTAAACAGGAAAGAAAGATCCTATCCATGTGATCCACAATTGTCGCTGGGGCATTCGTTACTTCAAACGGTAATACTAAATACTCGTAGTGCTCATAACGAGTTATAAAGTTGTCTTGGAAGTATCTTCTATTTTCAAACGAACCCGATGATAATCAGAGCACAAATTGATCTTAGAGAAAAACAGCGGCTTCCTTCAGTTGATCCATCAAACCATCTATCCTCGATCTTAACCAAAAATGTCTCACAGGGCAAGTTCATTTTTTCTAATTGTACTGTATTTGGTACCATGACATGGTTTGGATTAGGGACATATTTTCTCAATCGAGATACACGGAAAACATTATGAAGGTTAGAAAGAAAAGGTAATGAAGCCATTTGGTATACTACCGGACCCATCCGATGAAGAATTCGATATGGTCTAATAAAATTTAGGAATGAGCTTCATGGATTCAAATCCAGAAATCTCTGTCTTAAGAAACACTAAAGTTCTATTGGAACAGAATAACAAGATATGGTTAGAAAATAACCAATCCCTTTCTCAGATCAAGTCTGTTTATAAAAAAGGCAAACAATCAATTTAACAGAAAGGTTTCAAATTTCTAACAATAACAAGATAGTTTATACAACTTGGGTAGTAAAAACAAGCTTATAAATGAGAATGGCAATACTCAAGTCAGAAGAAAATAAATATACAAACAACCCAAATTGGTTCGCACAGTCATAGGTAACAAAAGAATGGGTCGCCACTGAGTCAGACAGTACAATTTAAGGCTTACTTCCCATGGTACAATCTCACTTGGGTAGATCTTTAGATTGGAAGGCTTCTGCTCCACTCAACGTACCAATTTCTCCTCTGGCTTGAGCCCTTGTCGTATGCTCATTGCTAATAGAAGGCTTTATTCTTTGAGAAGTACAATTCTTAAACACATGTCTTGGCTTTCTGTACTTGAAACAGATCCTTTCCTTGCTTGTACAATCCCTCGTTAAGTGATTCCTCCCACACTTCTTACAATGTTATAAAAACTTCATGGTCTGACCGAATCTGCTGTCACTAGCATTTCCTCCAACCGTTTTCTGTTGACATTAGTTTCCTGGTGGTCGCGAATACGATTTCTGTTAGAATCGCTTGACCTTGCGATTTCTCCTTTTTCAGAACCAATACGATCCAACGTTATGGGGTTCAATATCCTAAGATTGATTCAACTCCAACAAGATCTGAACCTCGGCTATCAATTCCTGCTACTGAGTGGTCCTTTGATTTTGTTGTGCTATTACGCTAGCCATTTCTTGCATTGCTTCCGCAGTCACAGCTATCCCTTCATTGTAGCGTTCCACATTTCCACGCGTATGTTTATCGCGAGCCATTGCCTTTTCTTCAAAAATAAATAAGTCAAAACACAATGGAAACAAGGAGTAACCATTTCAAACAATATTGTCTCCCTTCAGAGACTAAGAAACATATCTCTATGTTTAGTTTCAGAGAAACACCTAGCACAAACAAGGAAAACTTACCCATAAACCCAAAAGATTTGGACTTGGACTCTACTCACACTAGAAGTACCACTCCAAAGGTGTAGGTACAGACAATTCTGCATGAATTCAGTCATCCAACTAGACTCTCACTAGAAGAAGTCCAATTTCTCCTAGTTCGCCTAGTTGAAGTCATAGTTTCCTATCCACACAGAATATTACATATTGAGTTAGCCAGTCCTCAATATCATGTGACTATGTAATAGTAACTACTAACATCTAACCTAAACCAACTTATGCAATCCTCTTTTAACATCTCAAACAAGAGACAAAGAAATGCATAATATATACACAGTAATGTCTACCTGTCTAAGCACAGTCAGTCCATACCCCGGCTCACCAGGATGAACTGCTCTGATACCACCTAATGTAACACTCCCTTCAGGGAGGCATTACATTTAAGATCGACTCCTTTAAAATTCTTTACTCAAGTTATAAAAGTGAATAGTATAAGATATGAGTTTTAAAAGTTTCTTTTCGTGGATAACATAAACTGGTCAAATTTTAGGAACACAAAACATAAGTACCATAGAATAGACTTTTCATAAAATGAAGTTTGTTATATCCATAATTACATTACATCATGTTCCAAAACATAAAACTTAAGTACTCCAAAATATTCATACCTATACATATAACTACCAAATGAAAATTGAGTCTTGTCCAAGTCCAAACACCTGAAGAATGGGCTCCTATACCTGATCTTCGTCTAAATCCCCTTCGGAATCCCCAATAGACAAAGCCTGCAGTTAGGGCATATCACTACAAACAGGAGTCCAAGCAGTCGACTCCACAGAGCCCTCCCTATAGGAAGCTCTTTGATCATCATAAAGCTCCCCAAGAGGCATATAGAACTCCAAGAGAACATCTGCGTCCATAGTAAACGTGACCACCTCATGCCTGATCCTACTTCAACTCACAGTGATAGCTCCATCATACCGAACGCGCCCCATGTCCTACTGAACACTCCATGCTCCGGTGCCTTCATGGAACCATAGCCTAGTGAAATATCGCGGGTCTTGCCTTATTGCCATCATAATCTTTCCCAACACAAATAATAAAAAAGGTAGCTGACAGAATAATACAGTAGAAGAGGTGAGATCCCCTACATCAATGCCATCATGGTAGCGAGAAACACAACGAAAGACAGTAGTGTCTTTCATACACAACAACATCAAGTAATAACAGATATAATCATGTCAATACAGGAATATTCATAGAATAACATACATAATCATGTTATCAACTAATAAGTAAATTAGTAATGTACATTAAGACACACACACACACACACACACACACACACATATATATATATATGGATCATGTCACAACAATAGATATACTGACTATACATATGCATAATGTGTATGCTGACCATCCTTATACACAATGCAACCATTTCCTACTCCATGGAGTTAAGGTTTAGAGATGAGCGTTCCAGAAGATCTGTCCTTCCTCAAAAGACAGTCTACGTCGAATCACGAAAAGGATAGTGCTTGTCGGGTCCTCGTCGTGCGTTGCAACAGTTTTCCACGGCCAGGGGTATACAATGTGACAGTGGTCACTAGGTGGATCACCTAACCTTGATGCCCCCTGAGATCCATCCGGGATCACATTTATCCAAATTATCGCTCAATCCTAGGCATCACAAGCTGACAGTCTAATGCTCAAGTGCATGCTCAAAGAAATCAAACCACCGTTGTACCGTTCCCAACAGTATTAAGGCAACCGCCCATACGATTGCCCAATACCATTAGTATTAATGATATTATATAGCCGCCCATACAACTACATAATATCAATGATCCACTCAGGTCCAGCACTCCAGTCCAAGAGCACAAGGCTAAATCCATAATCCACTTGGATCCAGTACGTCGGCCCAAGGCACAATGTTAAATTCATAATCCACTTGGGTCCAGTACGTCGGCCCAAGTCACAAAGGTTAATGCATGCTATCACAAAGAGTTTCAGTCGCGCAAATTCAAGAATCGTTACTATCAAGTCACGTGGAGCATTTTCACAAATTTGTCTAGTATATAGAAACATTATGTCTTCTTTAGTCTTTAATTATCATGCTCTCAAGAATGAAGATAGAAGTTAATCCAAATCACTAGCTGCTTCTAACTAAGTTCCTTGAATAACCTATCCTCATATCATTTATGAAAACCTAAAAAAACCACAATGTCCTTACCTCCCCATTCCTTTCTTTTTCATCTAAGTCTTTCAAATTTTCGCTAGTTCAACCTTAAGTTTGTTTTTCCTCTCAATACCGGAAATTACTCTTTTGCTAAATGATAAAATTTATTCTTTTCCATCCTTATCTTATAATTCCTAATTAAATTCCTCGGTTATCATATCATCAAGATCCACCACTAATAAGTCACTTTCCATTATCCCCATTGTCTCCAAAATTATTTTCGTTGGTACATTCAAAAGTTATTACTCCTCAAATCGTGATATTATAATTATCTTCAATCTTATTCATAACTCCATAAACCCTAATCTGTCTTCCAAATCACCCAAATGATATTTCCTGACATTCTTTCTAAAATTTTCATTATTCAACTTCTAAATAAAATTCTTTCCATCCTAATTACTATTCCACCTTATTATCAGATATTTTAGGTCTCCAATTCACTCTTACTTCTAATTATCAAGTATTATGCCAAAAATCAATTTCTTTTAAATGGTAAAAATTTTGTTTCTTCTCTCATTCAAATTATAGCCTTATAGATCATGTCTTTAACACCTAATCACGTAAGTCCTTGATAACCAAATATGTTCCTCATGGATGTCCCTTCTTGGGCCAAGGTGGCCATGAGCCTCAAGGGTCAAAGAAAATCAAATAAATCAATCTTTCTCAACACAATCATAGCATTGCCACTCACTTTAATCATCACAATCAATTAAATTCATGCTCACTATTAAAATCACACAAAATCCATTGAGTCATCAAGATCATCTTTGCATACACCAACATCGTATAATCATACCAAATCAACCAAACATAAATCAAAATCACACGATCGAGTGGATGAATCCTCACGTGGACTCTCCACTCCCAACACAACCATTCGTTCCTCACCACCATAGTATGGTCGATGAGGTTAATCTCCCTCTTACCTTAGGTGTAGCCTCCTAACTCCTTGTAAGTCCTTGTGTAGCAAACATTTTCCACCAAGAGGTTCTTAGAATCAAAGCAAACAAACAAGAATTAGTACTTAGGGCTTGAATAAGGTTACCATAGATCAAAGTATGACTTTACATTCTTTAAAATGAAGCAAGAGAGAAGATTTAAGAACTTTACCTTAGGGCTTTGGAACTTGAAATTTGAACCAAAGCTTAAAGCAATACTTGAAGTTGGATGAACTACAGTTTGATTTTTCACACAAAAGTGTCTTAGAATGATGTAAAGACTCAAGATCCAAGGTTATCTTAAATTATTGAAGATTAGGTGATGGGTTTTGGGGGTTGGCCGTGAGCTCTAATGAAAAAAGTGAGAGTTTTTTTTTGTGTTTAGTTTTTGGTTGCTTGGATGAAAGGATGAACAAGTGATAAACTAAGTGTAGGATGACCCTCCAAAAATGGTCTTAGCCGTGGGGATGTAGAGAAAAATGAGAGGAGAAAATAGAAATCAAGAGTCTCACCTTAAGAGCTTCAAATTAGGGTTTGAAAGAAAATGATGAAGATGAGAGAACTTGATGATAATCTCAACATAAAAAATCATCCATAAAATGTGTAGATCTTAGAAACATCATTGATTGGAGCAAACAAAAATGGAAGAAGAAATTTGAGAGTGGTAACTGTGAGGTTAAGAGAAAATGAGAGAAGAATGATGAGAGAAAATGAGAGAAAGGCTTTATGGTAGAGAGAGAAAGTGATAGAAAGTTTTGGAAAATGAAAAGATGGTAACTTTTGTAAAAAGATGACAACTTGTCATCTTTTCTCTCCTCCAAAAATCGTGCACATCTAGGAGAAAGGAACAAAACTTCATTTGCAAGTTTCTCCTGAAGCTTCTTTGAGAAGCTTTGCACGTTTCTCCAAAAATATCAAATCATGTTATCATGTAGTGATGTGATGATGTCACTAAGATGATATCATAAAAGTGACTAGATAGAAATAATCTACTAGATTTTTTCTACAAGCTATTACCCAGTGGATAAAAGTTATAGTTAACAATGCTGGTATCTATTGTCCAATGAACAATAAGGCACACCCAAATTTTATCTGTCAGATAAAATCTCAAAAAATGAAAACTTTGTAAACTGTGTCTGGCCCCGGGTTTAGTAAGAACCCCCGTCACCGTTTCCACAATCCAAGATTTTCCAGCCTTGGGGAAAATATTTCATTTTCTTGGCTCCGTTCGACGTGCATACAAATCGAAAAATATATTAAAATAATCGAATAATTCAAATAATTACAAAAAAGTTCACAAAAATCACAAATATTATAAAATAAATATATATTATAAAATCAGCCATTTTCGGGGTATTACACATAGTATAGAGCGTAAGCATAAGTATTTATTTTTATCTATAGTAAAGATTAAAGAAAAATTAGGAAGTAAGTTAGATAAAATTATAAGTTTAATTAAATGGCAAAATGCAAATTACTCCCTCCAATTATAAAAAGGGCTGTGGAAACAAAAAAAACCATGTGCTTTAAAACTCTCAAACAATTCTTCATGCTAATCCAAACATGCTAAACACACTTTCTGTTAGTGATCTGTCCAAGCCAATAACAGAAAGCACAACACATGACCTCACGTGCCACTTACCTATTCTAATGTCCCAAATTATTTCTCAATCAGAGAATAATTCACTTATTTTGTTCTTTCCATGAGAAAACTTAATTCCCATTTCTATAATCCTTATTAAATCCCCTGAAATCGGATTATTGGTGCTCGTGATGTCAAATTAGGAGTTCGTCTACACCCTGGTAAGCACTAAAATAGAGTGTATCATCCTTGTCAACCCCAAAAGTAAAAGATTGGGCCTGGAAAGCCTAAAATGGCAAGGAAGAAGGTAGCTGGTGAACTAGTTAATTTATACAAAGTAAGCAGGAAGGTTCAAACTCTGAGCTGTAGCAAATGTAGGGCAAGGAATTGTACGGGTCAAGGTACTCCACTAATCACTATAGTTGTAGAGGAAGGAAGCAATTCTACTATGTCAAACTAAGATGAGGATGGTTTTGGTTTTTTGAGTTGTAATGGGCATGGCTCTGGTTTTTTACAATATAATTATACCCCTGTTTGATGTATTTAAGACTCTAGTTCATGATGTAATGGTTGTGTTTTTTTGAGTTGTAATGGGACTGGTTTTTTGGTGTATAAGTTCTGCCACCACTCTAAATTAGTCAGTATGGTGCACTTGTTTCGGGATGTATTTTGAATGACAATAAACCCTAGATGTAGTTACAAATTATTGACGTACATGATGTATTTTGCTCAATGTTTTTGGTATTCTGGTAATTGTTTTTGGTTATGCTATTACAATTAGTTTGAATAAGATGATGTATTCTATTTTAGATTATGAGCACACAACAATCAGTTGCTATAACTTCATTAGGTCTTTTTTCCTGATTTAATGGTTCCTTGGTTGCCATTACTATAACATGAATGTGCAAAATGGTATCTATATATTGGTTCTGCATGGTCATTATTTATTTGCACTAGGCCATTTTTTTGGTTGTTGTTGTAACGACCCAAGACTGCCTGCAGGATTGATGAGTGTCTCCACAAACCAACACGGATCTTTTCAGCGTGCTTTGTCCTCACTCACACGCATCCTAGGAAACTTCCCAGGAGGTCACCCATCCTATAATTGCTCCAGGTCAAGCACGCTTAACCATAGAGTTCTTATGTTCTAGGCTCCCGAAAAGAAGTTGCAACTTGTTGATATGGCTACACCAAATCAATTCCTTTAAGCCATCCTTAACTATGCAGTCCCATACCTGCACAGTCTCTGAATCCCTCTCATTCCGGTGCGTATTCAGTTCATTCATGCAGACCCTCCGCCTAGAAGCCTGCCAGGAGCCGCTCCTTGTCCGTGCTTCATTGCACCGTGATCACTCCCGCCCTCGTCGGCCCCGGGACGCCACATGCCCACCAACTTCCGCTTGGTTCGTCCCGAACCACACCGTCTTGGGAGAGGTCCCGTCTCGATACCATTAATGTAACGACCAGGGACCGCTGCGGGATTGATGAGTGTCTCCACAAACCAACACGGGTCTTTTCGGCGTGCTTTGTCTTCACTCACACGCATCTTAGGAAACTTCCAAGAGGTCACCCATCCCACAATTGCTCCGGGTCAAGCACGCTTAACCATGGAGTTCTTATGTTCTAGGCTCCCGAAAAGAAGTTACAACTTGTTGATATGGCTACACCAAATCAATTCCTTTAAGCCATCCTCAACTATGCGGTCCCATACCCGCACGTCTCCGAATCCCTCTCATTCCGGTGCGTATTCAGTTCATTCATGCAGACCCTCCGCCTAGAAGCCTGCCAGGAGCCGTTCCTTGTCCGTGCTTCATTGCACCGGCGAACACTCCCCGCCCTCGTCGGCCCCGGGACGCCACAGTTGTTACTGTAATATGAATTCACAAAACGTTATTTGCATATTGGTGTCTACATGTACTCTACAAAATGGTATATGCATCTTGGCTATGTGTAATGAGTTTGCATAATGGTTCTGCATCTCTGATCTGCAGTTTGGTATCTATATATTAGTTCTACATATTTAGTTTGCATAATGGTATCTGTACTTAAATTATCTTCACCTCTAGTATGTAGAATGGTATCTTCATAATGGTTCCGACTTTGCATTTAGGATTCATCATTTTTTCATTGCAAATAATGCTTATGACAATTGATGCACTGGCTATTTTTGCTCATCCAATGACTCAATTTACTACTGGTCTCATGGCCCTTGATGTAGACTAACATATTCTTTCTTGAACTTTTAATTTATGTAGTTTCTTTTTTTTTTCTCTGAATTTGTTTTCTATGTAAACTGCTTAGATGACCATATTCACTCTTTTACACTTGAATTGTGTTATGTTATCCTTTTTGTTTAGAAAAAAGTGGCCTTTGTTGATTCATGGTTTGATTTGTAAATTTATTTGCCAATACATTGATAATAGTGAAGAATTTTATAAAGTAAAATTAATCTGAGGGTGACAATGGATCAATTCTTATGGATCTAGTCTCAATGGTCTAGTTGCTTAACATCAAAATTCTATAGTTATGTTTGGGTATTTTATTAAATGAAAATGTTGAGTTGGCATCCTCCACTTAGTCTCTAACTTAGAGGCACAAACTCAATCAATAAAGAAATAGAAATAACTGGGTTGTAGACACAATAGAAGCAAAATTGGAATGTGTTTTTGTAATTATAGGACAACTTTCTCATTTTCACAACAAATTTTTTTATTACCTTGTGTTATTTCATCTGTATATTGTTCCTTTGTACTCTTCACAACCATCTAAATTTAGATTCTTCCTTCTATGAAAAAGAAAAGGAAAAAAAAAATTAAACGGATTTAGTCTACAATATTTTGTTGCTAAGGATCACAGTAAACTACATTCACTGCCTAATATTTACATTATTATTATTCTTGTAGTAGCAAGGAATGATTTACAATCAACTCATTTCATTTTCAAGTTCAGAGTGAGTTTTAGAAGGCATATGAGAGTGGGATACCTAAGGAAAGGTAAGATTCTAAATGGTTTTGTGTTACTTTTACCTTATAAGATACTGTTGCTGGTTTATTGCTTGGACATAGGTATTGGGAGCCAACCTATGCGGATAGCATGAATTTAATTGTTTGTTTGCCAATAGTTGCTACTTATCATATCCTTATCAAAATTACAAATTTAACATGAATGAATGTAGAACATATCATCCTCATCAAAATTACACATTTGCCATTCAATCGACGTAGTCCAAATGCAACCCTATTTCATTAATAACTTGAATAATAATTACATCGAAGAGTAAACCACAAATTTCATATTCTAATCATCATACATTGACCATATTCACTACTTTAACTACCATCTCATTGGCAGACTAATCATATAACACTCAAAACCATATCATAGTCCTTATTATTGCAATTTAGCCACACTTACAGACTTGAATGATGCTACCACCTCGACTACCACCATTGTTAGCTGTGTTGAATAAAGAATGAGATGAGGTAGGAAATAATTAACTGGAAGCCATTGATTTGACGAAGATGAAAGCTTCAGGTAAGGGTTGAGAAGTTTCATGTTTGGGACCAATATAAATTGAGTTGGGGGATAAGTCTTGATTTAGGGTTTAATCAGAGGATAAGTCTTTATTTAATCACAAATTAGTTTCAATTAGGCTAGGTAAGAGGCACGTGAAGTCACATGCTATGCTTTTGGTTAGTATTTTGGACAAAACATAAATAAAAGGTGCCTTTTACACATTTAGGTGAGCTTTAGGAGTCATTTTGGAGAATTTTAAACCACATGATTTTTTTTTCACAAACTCTATAGTTAGAGGGAGTAATTTGCATTTTCCCATTAATTAAAAGTCTTAGAAGAAGAAACATATAATAATAAATTTAGTGAGTGTTGGGTAACTGCAAGTGCATAGGTTAAATAAGTAATAAACAATCATTGAAGAGTGTCGTGCCTCAAGGGATTAGCAAAAAGATCGATGTTAGCTACTAACCAGTCACCACTAAATTATTATCTAAGAAAATGGTTGTAAATGGCAAAGATTAAAATAGCTAATTATTTTGCAATTGAAAGAGAAATAAACACCAAATTACCAAAAGATAGAAGTTTATATTAAGAGTTCAGGGGTCCCTATTCACCCTCAACTTCAATGGGTATATGCAAAATTCAACAACATCTATCTACAGGTTGGTTTTGTTAGCTGAAACATGATTTCAGTTAAAAGGCTATGTCTGTCAATTAACCATATGACTCTTACCTAATTCATTAGGTGCTCATGTGAGTTAGCACAAGAATTATTCATTAAGATCAAGTTTCAAACACTTGTAATGCATGGCCAATGGTTATGTGTCCATCCCATTCTCTAATAAACACACCCAAGCTATTAAGTGTAGTTGATACATACATCATTCATACCAAGTCCAATTTTTCAAATCCCTATGTCTAGTTTATTTGGGAAACAATCAAATCATGCAATTGGTGGCCAATCAGAAGCAAGTAATAAGCATGGGTAATAATGAACAAAACCAAACACATTGATAAAAGCTCAAGTATCTTACAAAATAACCCAATCCATAGAGAGATCCTAGAGAGCCCCTAGTTACAAAATTAGTTACTTATAGTAGTGGAAAACAAAACAACTAGAGAATAAAGGTCTCTTCCTTTAGGGTAGAATCTCCCTTCCAAGCCTCTCTCTTTAGGAAATAGGGTAGAAGAAGCAAAAGTCCCCAAAATTTCTTAAATAAGGAATAAAAAGACCCCAAAATTTCTCAAATAAGGAATAAAAAGACCAAAAACACAGAGTAGGTGTTTTGTATGCCTAGGCATGGTCTATTACAAGCCTAGGCAAGTGTAGGGAAGTACTGGCCAAGTTGATTACCCACACCTAGGCGTGCCTTTGCCTTGCTTAGGCATGGTACTTACAGTTGATATATTCCTGATAGGCCAAGAAGCATGCCTTTGCGGCACCTAGGTGCGACCTTTTAGAACTAGAATTCTCTTGCTAGCTTCATTCTATTGAGCTTCCTCATCCTTTATTGGCTTTTCCCAAGCTTCATTCCCTTAAAATCCTACAAAAACAACACAAAGGATTGGTATAAGATGCTAGGATTCGATCAAATAGAATAAATAAAAACTTAATTTTTAACCAATTTGAAGAAGGAGGATTGTATAATAAACATTTATCATGCATATTAACCTCAAAACCTTACAAAAGCTTATAAAATCTAAGCTTATGATGTGTAGATAAAATACACACATCTTGTGGTTGATTAGATATGAATTGAGAAGGATTTTGTGAGAATTTATACTACTCTACTTGCATATTTATGAGATTATCTTAGATAATTTGAATTTGTCCTTTCTCTATGATCTTAGGTCTAAAAAGGGTGTTTTGATGTGGTTTTATAAAGACTTGGTTGACTCAGTTGCAAGAGAGTTGAGCTCGGGAAGAAGATTGCTATGTTTCAAGAAGTTATCAACCTTTTTGTGAAAAAATAAACATAAATTGAGCTACGAAAGTCAAAAAAAGGTGATTCTGGTGGCATTAGAAAGCGAAGAAGGAGAACTACAACTTTTATTAAGACCATGAAGGCCAAACCATGGTCCAGAATGCCACACATGCCCCAGCTCCCATGTAAACTAGAAAACCACACACCCCTTAGTGTGTCAGGACTTTGCTGAAGCGTCAAAATAATACGTCATAAGCCGCCCTCGTGTGGAGCCACATAAGGGCATATGAGTGTTAGAAATGCTAAGACAACACCCTCTTCCTATAATACCCTTAGTAATATGTTAGACTTGTATATGGTTACAAAAGGTAGCATATAACTTGCTTAACATGGCAGTGAAATTTTGTGACAAGTTGAGTTCGTTTAGACACTTAGTTATAACACAGAAGTTGAAAAGTAGCTTAAAATGACTCAGATAAGGGCTTAGAAGGCTAAGTGAAGGGGAATAAATGTAGAGAGTTTGTTTTTAAGTCACAAATAAGTGAAATAAGATGTAGTTAAAGTTTTAAGAGAATCTGAGTTAGTTTGATATTTTTAGGCATGCTGGTTGTGCATTTAATATCGGATTGACTACCAGCAGATATGAAAAATGAGAATATAGGTGAAACAATAATTTAGATGAATCTTATGATTTATTCTAAAATTGTTGGAAGCTGAAAAACTTGAAATTAGTATATTTTGGGTGTCCTTAGCAGATATAAGTTCCAGCACAGGAACTTATATTGTTTTCCTATTTATTTCCCATTATCTCAGCAGAAACAGAGAAGAGAAAATAAAGAAAGGGGGAAGAAAGGAAGAAGAAGAAGGAGAAGGAGGAGAGGATCAAGCTTCAAAGATCAAGTTCAATCTTGAAGATCTTCATCCAATCAAAAGGTAAGGGGTTTCTATTCATCAATCTTCTTTTTGATTATTATGAATAAGGTTTGGGGTTTTTGAATGGAAATAGGGATTTGAATAGTCAAATCCATGTTCTTAGCGTAGTTCTTGATTCCAAGGACTAGGTTAAGTTAGTATGAGCTTAGTGAGTGTAAGATAGTCACTTATGGCTCAAGATCAACCGTTAGGATCCATAGATTTAAGAATGAGACAATGGTTGGGGTTTTGGACCTAAATCCTTGTCTAAGAGAATCCATAGGTTATAATTGAGTTATAACAAGTTTAAGGGCATGGATGGGTGCTAGAAATCACCAAGAAACCAATTTTAGATGATTAGAAGTGAAAGAATGACCAATAGAATAGTACCACGGTCTACAGAATTATGCAGAACCTAGTTTCTGCTGTGAACGCCGTAGCGTGAGAGACGCCGTGCCACGGCGTGAGGATGAACGACTTGAATGCCGCGGCATGAGGAAGGTTATGCCGCAATGTTAAGCCAATTTTTGTAACAGGCGCCATGACGTGAGGAACGTCGTGCCGCGGCGTGAAGAAGATACTGCATTAGTAGTAAAACCTGTGGCTTGGACGCCGCAACGTGCCCTGGTCAATGCTGCGATGTGAGGCCCAGAATGGATAAAAATGTCATTTGTGATGTTTTGAAGCTATGAACTAGATGGGATCATTAGTATATGTTTCCTAAAGTGTGTGATGACACAAATAGGGATATTTCAAGAGAGGAACTATCACCTAGAATGAATGAGAAAGCTTAGGCTTTATGCATCCTAAAAGTAAAGGATTGCTTTAGGAAAGGACATAGCACTTTAGGCAACCTAGTGTTATTTTAGATATCACTCAAGATGTGATGAGATGGTGCAATGGAGATGAGTATACTAGGATGGATCATAGTATTCAGTCTAGTAAGGATAAGGAAGGTATGAGTCTTAGGATATCCAAGAGTAATGGATTATCTTTGAAAGGTACCTAGAACCTTAAGCAACAAAGAGTTGTAAGTAAGAACTACTTTGAGTTAGATTCACTTGAGTGGAGATAAGGTTGTGTATTTAGTTCTAAAGAGGGAATGTTATGTACTAAGTCTCTAGTTAATGGGACCTTATACATTGTAGAATACACAAAAGAATGATTGTTGACTAGTAAGCTTATCGTATTCATTAAGTATATAAAGTTATAGTGGGATGCTCATTTATTTCCTTAAGCAAGGTTGAATGAGACATTAGCGAAGATAGGCTCTTTCACTAAGATGAGTTGAGTCTATAAGAACGTTCAAATGGTGTTTATGTAAGAAGTAAACATAACACTATGCTTTTTACATACTAGTTAGTTAATCTAGCTTGTATGTGAAAGTTATGAGAACCTTAGTGCAACCAAGAGTAATGGTTTGCCATAGGTGAATATCTAACACTTCATCAACATAGTGTTGCACAGTATTCACTTAAGAGTTATGAGTGATGAGGTTGTGTTTAGATATAAGAATAATGTATGTATGCAAATGGAAATGGTCTAGTAGTATTGATCTTAGTGAGTATCCTTTGATAGCATTCATGGAGGCTAAGGGAGATTGAAGGGTGTCTGATAGACTCAATTGAGGAAGGACATAACCCTGATATTTCGGTAGTGCAAAGACCAAATAAGATAAGTAAGGGTCTATAAGGTTATTTGGAATCAGGAATTAGACCGAACATCTCAGTGTGCCAGGATATGTGTGAAGTGAGGAGATACATCTCTCACCACGGGATAATATGCTGAACCAGTTCCTAATGAACTTCTTAGTTTTAAACATAAAACTTTGCATGTATTTCAAAATAAAGTATTGCACAAGCATATATTAGGATCTTTCTTGAGCATAATCATACTACATATCATTCACATTGTATTTACAGACAGTTGTATATGCATTATCTGTTGCTGTTGGTATTTACGATTGTTTGGGCAGTTGTTTATATCTAACGGTATGTAGGCTATCAGTTTTAGATCACACTACTTGGTAGTGTGCAATTATGAGAAGTAGTGGAGGAAACGTCTATGTTAGTAGTTATAGCAAATGTTATATTTGATATCCAATGTTATAGCTTGCTGGTATTGGAACTGCTTTTACTGAGAATTGTAATTCTCACCCCATTTGTTCTTCCATGTAAATCCAGGTACAGAGGTACAAACCTTGTTAAGGGAATGAAGGTAAAGCGTGAAGACTAGTATAGTTTTATATGCTTTTCTAGCTAGAACTTATGTATACAGTTTACATTTGTTTAGTATGTATTACAATATGCCTTTTGTGGCAAGTGTTGTATATATATGTATGAGTTTATATTTTTTATAATCTCTCAAGGCTTTTTATAATTGCTTATTTGTGATTATGGATATATGTTAGTATGTAGTATGTAGTATGCATAAGTGACATCGCTAGTACTAGTTATCTTTATATATCTCTGTATATCTAGGATATATCTAGATATTTGTATTAGGATGTTATACTTCCCCCCGTCGGTGTGGTGGTCCCATGTCACACGGGAAATGGTGTTTGCAATGTTGTTTTAAAGCTTTTGAACCCTTATTAACTTAGGAACTTAAGTCAAAGGCAATTTAGGCATCCTAAGTCCTCATACAAGCCAATTAGGGATTTACTTGGGGACAAATTAAGGAGGTTAAGTTTCTTAAATTAAATCATATTTTCTTATTACTTGGGGGCCAATTAAGGAATTACTTGGGGACTAATTAAGGAGATTTAGTGCGAGATACACATCTATTAGGTTAAATCTTCTATAAATAGAGCAATGATGAAGAGATTAGGTAGCTTTTTTAGCAAGGTTTGAAGGCAAGGGTTTGAAGACAAGTTCAAGGAGAAAGAAGACAATTGATGAACCTGCAAAAATTCATATTTTTACAGTTCAAAATCTTGGATTTTTATCCTCTTTTAATCTTTTTGATTTAGTTTTGTTCTCAAGTATTGTTATATTTTTAGTATTTTCATTGTGTTCTTATTATGTGTTTTTATATGTTTTATAGGTAATTGCACATGGAAAAGATGGGAGACTTAAGCGTACAAGAAAAATAGAAGAAAAGTTATCAGCGCAGGCGCTGGGTATCCAACGCTTGAGTGCGCGATGTGTACTGGAGAATGCCCTTTAAGTGACTCAGCGCCTGAGCACTGGAAATTGAGTGCTTGAGTGCTGGTTACGTAAACAACAACAATGATTTTTATAAATAAGAGGGTTTTGCCAAATCAAACACACACTTGGAAAGAACGCAACAGCCGTGAAGAGGCACAAACCCTAATGTGGTGTGGGTGCAATTAGGCTTGAAGATTAAGGATTTTCTTCAACCTTTCCATCTTTCTACAATAGACTTTGTCATATTCTTCCCTTTGTGTTCTTTTTTTTCCATGTGTAACTAAACCTCTTTTGTTAGAGGGATGATGGATCTTGATACTTTGATGATGTAACTTCTTTTATGGGTTTAATTTATGTTTCTATTTCATGATTTATGTGTTTATCTCTATTCTTAATGCTTTTCTAAACCTGATCAATTTGGGAATGATATTTTGAGTTGATGTATGATTTGGGAAAATTTGCATGAACATAGAACATATGATAAACATCATAATTTCTGCAATAGCTAGGAATAGATGTTGTGAGTTATGTGATCTTTCTTTTAATTCCCTCATTCTTGATAATGCCTTTCTATTTAGAGTTAGACTAAGAGATTAGTTAATTTCAAAACAGTGTAAGAGGATTAATATACCAAGGGATTGGGTATTTATTAATTTTGGGAATTGATCATAAATCATTGACATAGAACATAGTTAAACCAATATTTGAGTGTGCATTTAAAGAGTTCAAGTAAAGTCTGAACCCTAACGCTTTAATACCATTATTTTTCATCCATTTGATTTATTGTTTTGCTTACTTATATTTCTTTTTTAATTGAATTTGCAACAAATCTCTTTCTTTGTTTGCTTGAATAGTGTCAATTTGGTGAACTCAGTAGTTGATAACATAAATCTCGTGAGAATGATACTCTTACTTACTTTTTATTACTTTTGCAATTCGGTGCACATGCTGATTTCACAATAAGTTTTTGGTGCTGTTGTCGGGGATTATTGTTATTAATATTAAATAGTAGTTGAAAAGACACTAATTTAGGCACTTACTTATTTATTTTTTTTTCATTATTTAATTTTATTTTAAATTTGTTTCTTTTTATTCATTCTTGTTCCTGATTTTCTTTGTTTATTTTTATTAGTCATTTATTTTTATTTTATTTTCTTTACTTCACTCTGATTTGCTTGTTTGTTTGTTTATGCAAGGTTCTTTGGAGTCAGAAGAATTACTCTTTGATCTAGAGATAACAAGAATAGAAAGAGTAATCAGAAAAACAATCAAAGAAAGAAAAAGAATTGAAGAAGAGAAGATAGCTTAGAACGCCAACGCACCGAGAAGACACACTATGGCTGACTATGCAACTCCATCTGCTGAGAATGTTTCTACCAGTATTGTGCATCTTGCTATTCAGGATAATAATTTTGAGATTAAACTAGTATTGTGCGTCTTGCTATTCAGGCTAATAATTTTGAGATTAAACTAGTTCTTCTACAGCTGGTGCAACAGAAACAGTTTAGGGGAGGTCAAGCAGAAGATCCAACCTTGCACATTGTTAACTTCTTGCAACTTTGTGATACCATCAAATATAATGGAGCTAGTGATGATGCCATCAGATTAAGACTTTTTCCATTCTCTTTGAGAGATAAAGCCAAGAGCTAGCTACAAGCCCAACCTCAAGGAATCATCTCCACTTGGGATGATCTGGTCAGTAAGTTCCTGACTCAGTATTTTCCTCCATCAATGTTTGTGAAGATAAGGAGTGAGATTGCTTTCTTTACTCAAAATCAAGGAGAATCTCTCTATGAAGCATGGGAAAGATTTAAGGAGCTGCTTAGAAAGTGTCCTCATCATGCTTTTGAAGTTTGGAAATAGGTGTAGATCTTTTATAATGGTTTGAATCATTCCACAAGACTTATGGTGGATGCATTTGTAGGTGGATCTTTGAATACTAGGACTCCTGAAGAGGCTCAAGAATTGTTTGAGACTATGGCTAGCAATGAATATCAATTGCCTAGTGGATGAGCAATAGTCAAACAGGGAGTTATGGAGCTTGGCACTCTCGATACTTTACTTGCTCATAATAAAAGTCTTTCTCAGTAGTTAGCCAATCTTACAAGCAACTCGGTAACATACAGGTAAATTTAATGAACCATCAAGTGTTGACTTACGATTTTTGTGGAGGCAACCATGCTAATGGTGAGTGTGATGCAAGTAATATGGCTGTCATTCCTCAAGAGTAGATAAATTACATGGGTAATCCTGCAAGGTCTAAAGGTAACTCCTATTCAGATACATATAATCTGGGGTGGAGGAATCATCCAAATTTTTTATGGAGCAATTAAAATATGCTGAGACCACCACCACCTCCACTACATCAACCTCAGTCGTCTTCATCAACCTCCACAAGATAAGTTATCTAATCTTGAAAGTATTGTGGAGAAACTTGCTCTTAGTACCATCACTTTTATGGAGGAGACGAGGGCTAATTTTAAAAATCAAGAGGCAACCATCAGAAGTCTAGAAAATCAGGTGGGGTAGATAATTAGATATCTCATAGAGAAACCTTAAGACAGTCTTCTAAGTGATACTATGGTAAATCCAAAGGAGTAATGTCATGCAATCACTTTGAGAAGTGGTAAACAATTAGAAGAAAATGTCAAAGTAGCACCTAGTTCTTTAGGAGCTAAAAAAGGAAATATTTCCATTAAAGATGCTTCACTTCAAGATGTCTCAATGCAAGCTGACAATGATGGATATGAGATCAAGAAGGAAAAAGCTAAAAAGGAATAACCAAAGTGGCAGAGGAAAAAGAAGGAACATGAGCAGGATATGGTCATTGACACTTCATTGTATGCTAGACTCCCATTTTCTCAAAGGTTAAAGAAGCAGAACTAAGAGAGACAATTCTCAAAGTTCTTAGATGTCTTCAAAAAGATACAGATTAACATTCTCTTTGCTGAAGCACTTGAACAGATACCCTCTTATACAAAGTTCATGAAGGATTTTCTCTTAAAGAAGAGGAAATTCAAGGAAGATGAAACTATGACACTTATTGAAGAGTGCAGTGCTATAATTCAGACGAAACTGCCACCTAAATTGAAAGATCCAAGCAGTTTCATCATTTCGTGCACTATTGGCAAGTTGACTATTAAGAAAGCCTTATATGACTTAGGAGCTAGCATCAATTTAATGCCATTGTCAATTCTCTGCAAGCTTGGGATTGATAAAGTGAAGCCAACTTCAATGTCTCTTCAATTAGCTGATCGGTCAATCAAACATCCATATGGCATAGTTGAAGATTTGTTAGTAAAGGTGGGTAAATTTATTTTCCCAACTAATTTTGTAATTCTAGATATGGATGAGGATGCTGATATTCCCCTGATTCTTGGAAGACCGTTCTTAGCTATTTCAGGAATGTTAATTGATGTAGTAAGAGGTGAGCTTATTTTGAGGGTGGATGGAGATCAGGTGACCATTAATATTTTTGATAAATCTGCATTGATATCAGATCTCTATGCTCTTGTTAAATGCATTCAAGATAAGCCTCTACAGGATTTGGCTAGTAAGAGCCCTTCATCATCGATCAATGCTGATCTTCTCACTTCAAAGATTATTGATGAAAAGGAGAAAGGTCCTTGATAACTCCACAAAATGTAGTTATTTGTGACCTATATTGTGCTATATTGGTTGCTTAGTCCTTGTTTTTATGCATGAATGGAAGACTTTAGCATCATATTCATCTTATTTAATCTTGATGACTTCTATTATGATTTTGAGAAAATATTTCCAAATCTTTGATAAATTGAGTACATTTACATTTGTTATTAAAGTGATTATTTCTTTATTACAGGAAAGGCTCCAATCAAGCATAAATATGAAGAATTTGGAAAAGCATTGAACTAGGAAGCTCAAGAGAAAGCCAAGTTTAAAGACCAGCATTCAACGCCGCGGTGTAGGCATGTCAATGCCGCAGCATGGTGCATCCCTTACTTCAGTACATAGGACCCGAGGCTAGAGCGTCGCAGTGCAAAAGGATTCAACGTTGTGATGTGGTGACCTAATTTGCTAGTGCACCGCGGCGTGATATGGTTAATGCCGCAGCGTGAAGAACAGAGCTGGGCCTATAAATACTATTTTATAAATTTTTCACGGGAGCTTTTGATATTTTTAGAACACAGCTGCTAGGTTTTGGTGTTTGAGATCTAGAGAAAGCTAGGGAAGCCAAGGTTGGAGGCCATCTTCTATATAGAGGATGATTCAAGCATAGAAGATCACATCTATTAAGCTTTCTTCCTTTCTTTTCATCTTTCTCTCTTTATTGATTCATGAACATGTTGAATATGCTTGTATTTTCGTGTTTCATGGCTAGCTAAGTTGTGTATAATATTTTCTTTAGATCCTCCTATGGATATTGAATGATTTTGTAATCCTTTGAGTTTATATACATGATTTGGTTTTGTTCAATCATATTGTTCTTAAAGCTCTTGATTGTTTGATTAGCTTTTAAGTGATTTGGTAAAATCTAATGAACCTAGACATAGGGATTTGGATTTTAGATCATATGTATGATTGATACATGTTCGATTTCATTCAATTGGCTTGGATAAATTGATTCCCTAATGAGATAGAAATATACCTCTTAGCCATGTATAGTGTGTGATTGAGAATATATCTTAATGAATGGATTTTGCATCTAGCTAATGAGTTAGGTAAATGAAACTATGGTTGATTGACCTAGACATAGGATTTTAACTAAGTTAGATTCTCAAGCTAACCTAATCATTTATTTATCTTGCTCTTAAGGATTGCATATTATCAATTGAAGTAGGAGGTGAAAAAAGATTCTCTATTCTTTTAATTAACATTTTTAACTTAGTTTTACTGCATTTTTAGTCTTTAAAGTTATTCTAAACAACCTTTCATAAATTGAATATTCTTGGATTGTATTAATTAAACTATTGGTTAATACTTGACTTTTGAGATCAACGTATTCCTTGTGGGAATGATATCTGACTCTTTACTATATTACAAGTGCGACTCGTGCACTTGCGGTAAGCAAAAGAGCAAACAAGTTTTTGGCACTGTTGTCAGGGCATATATGGTTTAATTTTGTTATTGCCAAAAGTAACAACAAGTTTAGTTAATTCTAGTTCAAGTTTCTTTGTGTGCATATTAATTTTAATTTTTAAACCATTTTGTGATATAAGTACTAGGATGGTAGGAGATCACAACCATACAAGACCTTTGAGTGAGTTTGTAACCCCTTAAATGGAGAACTTACAGTCAAGCATAAGATAACCTACCATCTGTGCCAACAATTTTGAAATCAAACTGGCCATCATCCAAATGATACAAACCTCTGTGCAGTTTAGCAGTTTGCCTAGCGAGGATCCCAACGCTTATCTATCTAACTTCCTAGAGATTTATGACACTTTTAAGCACAATGGTGTCTCTGAAGATGCTATTCGCTTAAGGCTCTTTCCCTTCTCTCTCAGAGATAGAGCCAAGAGTTGATTGCAGTCTCTACGTGCAGGATCAATAAGCACTTGGACCGATGTCTGCAGTAAATTTCTGAACAAATATTTTTCACTGGCCAAGATAGCTGAAATAGTGAATGACATCACATCATTCACCCAAACTAAATCTGAGTCCTTGTACGAAGCATGGGAGAGGTACAAGGATCTGCCCCGTAGGTGTCCTCATCACGAGATTCCACCATGGTACCAGGTCTACTCCTTTCATGAAGGCTTGCTACCACACCATCGCCCAATTGTGGATGCTGCAGCTGGAGGCTCTTTATTGAGCAAATCATTTGATGATGCCTTTCAACTGCTGGAGGAATTGGCAACCAATACCTACTAATGGCTTTATAAGAGAAACACTCTAAGGAAGGTGGCTGGAGTGCATGATATTGATGCAATGGCAGCATTATCAGCTAGGTGGCAGCAATAGCAAGTAAGCTAGATCATTTGGGACAAAGCCATCACCAAAGCCCATTTGTGCTGTGTGACAAGTGTGGAGACAACCATTCAACTGATAGCTACCCTTCCAATTCAGAAAGTGCACAGTATGTTAGGAACTATCACCCATAACAAAATAACCTATACTCCAACCAGTACAACCCAGGATGGAGGAACCATCCCAACTTCTCCTAGTAGGATAACCAAGGAGTTTCCTCATCAGCACCTGGGAATGACAAACTTTATAATCCTCCGGGATTCCCCTCCCAGTCAAGGCAACCTTTACAAGACAAGAAACCCTCTTTGGAAAACATGTTTATGCAGCTGATGGTAAAGACGAACTCCTATATGACAAAGACAGATGCTCAGTTGGCAAAGCATAACGTAATGTTTCAAAGCCAAACTGCTTCTATGAGAGCATTGTAGACACAGGTAGGGCAGTTGGCTAATGCCATCAGTAACAGGCCTCCAAGTACCTTCCCTAGTGACACAGTCAATAATCCTAAGGGTGCCTCAAATGAGCATTACAAAGACATCTCACTGAGGAGTGGCAATGACATAAAAGGGAACCCAAAGACAAGGCTGCTTGATGAGGATATTGAAGTTGCCCAAGAAAAGGAGGCAGTGAGCAAGGATGTCTGGTAGAATCAAGAAATTGCCAAGAGGAATGGTAAGGATAAGAAAAAGGAGTTCAAACCTTATATACACCCTTTACCTTTCCCTAGCTGGTACGTAAGGAAAAAGCTTGAGCACCAATTTCAAAAATTCTTGGAAGTGTTTAAGAAGTTGCACATCAACATCCAATTTGCAGAAGCTTTGGAGTAAATGTCAAGCTATGTAAAATTCATGAAAGAAATCTTATCAAAGAAGTGAAAGCTTAGTGAGTTTGAGACTGTTGCCCTTACGGAGGAATGTAGTACTATACTGCAGAACAAACTTCCTCCTAAGCTCAAAGAAAAAAGAGAAAAATATGCAAAAAGGGAAAATCCACCCAAAGTATTGCAAAGGAATAAGTTTGGGGCTGGAGGTTGTTGAAAAAATTCATGAAAAAAAGAAGTGAATAAAGTGTTGATTCTTATGCTCTATTTTGCACTTGTTCTATATTCTGTGGTTTGAATTTTGAAATTTGCATAATTATGTATCTTAATTTTTGTTTTAATTATCCTACCCTTCTTTTCTTAACCCATACCCTTGGCCTTACATTACAAGCTTTGTAAAGTCTTTTTTTGTCCTTGGTTATGTGTTGTTTACATTAGTGGAGAGAGAGATGAAAAACAACCCTATGGATGTTGGTTTGATGTGCATTTGTAATTTTATAAACCTATCTGAACTTGTACTTTATGAGGAGATTGGGTCTTTCATTCATGTTTTTGCGAAGTCATTTTTGCATCAGAATTGCATGAGAGAGACGATGTGATAAATGGATTGTTCATGTGTGACACTTTGAAATTAGATTTTGAATCAATTTATGAGGGCATGAATGATTTTTAATACCCGGTATTGTCATGTTTGAGTCTGTGTGTTTTTGGTTTTTATTTGTTTAGTCTTTTTGTGTTGTTTTTGTTTTCCTTTTTACTTGAGGACAAGCAAAAGCTTAAGTTTGGGGGAGTGATGAACTTACAAAAATTCATATTTTTACAGTTCAAAATCTTGGGTTTTTATCATCTTTTAATTTTTTTGATTTAGTTTTGTTCTCAAGTCTTGTTATATTTTTAGTATTTTAATTGTATTCTTATTACGTGTTTTTATAGATAATCATGCATGGAAAATATGGGAGACATAAGCGCACAAGAAAAATAGAAGAAAAGCTATCAACGCCCAGCGCCTAGGCGCTGGGTATCCACCTCTTGAGAGCGCGACGCGCGCTGGAGAATGCCCTTTAAGTGACTCAGCACCTGAGTGCTGGAAATGGAGCGCTTGAGTGCTGGTTGCGTAAATAGCAACATTGATTTTTATAAATAAGAGGGTTTAGCCAAATCAAACACACACTTGGACAGAACGCAGCAGCTATCAAGAGGCACAAACCCTACTGTGGTGTGAGCGCAATTAGGCTTGAAGATTAGAGATTTTCTTCAAATTTTCCATCTTTCTACAATGAAGTTTGTCATATTCTTCCCTTTATGTTATTCTTTGCCATGTGTAACTAAACCTCTTTTGTTAGGGGGATGATGAATCTTGATACTTCGATGATGTAACTTCTTTTATGGGTTTAATTTATGTTTCTATTTCATAATTGACGTGTTTATCTCTATTCTTAATGCTTTTCTAAATCTGATCAATTTGGGAATGATCTTTTGGGTTGATGTATGATTTAAGAAAATTTGCATGAACCTAGAACATGTGATAAACACCATAATTTCTGCAATTGCTAGGAATAGACGTTGTGGGTTATATGGTCTTTTTTTTTTTTAATTTTCTCATTCTTGATAATGCCTTTCTATTTGGAGTTAGACTAAGGGATCAGTTAATTTCAAATAGTGTAAGAGGATTAATATACCAAAAGAATGAGTATTAATTAATTTTGAAAATTGACCATAAATCATTAAAATAGAACATAGTTAAACCAATAATTGAGTGTGTATTTAAAGAGTTCGAGTGAAGTCTAAACCCTAACGCTTTAATATCGTTGTTTTTCATCCATTATATTTCTTTTGAATTGAATTTGCAACAAATCTCTTTCTTTGTTAGCTTGAATAGTGTTAATTTGGCGAACTTAGTTGTTGATAACATAATCCTTGTGGGAATGATACTCTTACTCACTTTTTATTACTTTTGTAATTCAGTGCACTTGCCGATTTCACAATGGTAATAACTGAAGACATATAATTTCTTTTCTACTTCTTCTTCTCCTTTTTTGTTTCTTTTTTTTCTTAGATAGAATCATGATTGTCTCTTTATATATTGTTCTTGTTTGTGTTATAATGGCCATGTGTTCTTAATTTTATAATTTCCAGGATTAGGATATAACTTTTTACTCTTGTATGCAGAAAATTTGACTTGATTCTTTGTTAATGAGAAATTATTGTTCTTGATTCATTCTTATTGTGCTAATGCTTGTGGTATGTTGCACACCATATTTACATGATTTTAGGCATTAGGTGAAGGATCGAGAGATGAAATCTAATTGCTTGAAAATCTAAGAATTGAACTTGGGAATTGAGACCTAGAGATAAGCTTGAATCCTTCAAGGAGAAAAACGATTCTCACTAAACTTAATAGGTTTTAACTTAATTAATTACCTTGAGAATGAGATTAATGGGGTTTTAGCAAATTTTTAGTGCCAAGAGATTGAGCTTTAAATAATTTAGGACAAACCGCCTTCACAAACATAATTTATCATTAGTAAAGATAGAGTTGATATTCATCATAGTAGGTATTATAGTTAATTCCTAATCATTGGCCTTCAAAACTTGGTTCCACATATAATGCCACTAGTGGTGCATCAAATGCATCAACGGATAATGCAACACGTGTATCAACCACCAGTGGTGCCATTGAACTAGCTGAACTCTAAACTTTTAACTATAGACAATTCAACATGGCTAAGAGGCCACCCAATACATCACGTACAATTGGTTTACCATATGTTAATCCTAGCCACAATGCATTGGTTCCACATGCAATGCCACAGGTGACAACACAAGTACCCCTACCATATGTCATATTCCCAATGGCTCAAAGCAGAACAATTGGGCAATATGGAGAGTAGCCATGAATCCCTGTTCCACCATTTTAGAACAACCAACCTACTTATTAGCTGATCTTAGAATAGCCAAATCAATATAATGCAGCGCTGGTTTATGACACAGGGCAGCCATGGAGCCCAGTTCCACCTCGTGTTGTAAACCAGCCAAAGTACATGTCCCTGATCAGCCACTCAATGTCTGGCAGCTAGGATGCATTTGATACCTCCAAGACAGCTAGGTCAGATCCTAGCACCACTGCCGAATCCCAATCAACTTGTTATCCAACCATTGATTGGCTATAATATGATAGTTGAGATGATCAAAAGGCATTTTGTAGTGGATTTAAGTCCGTTATATAAACTCATTTATAGAAAGGCATATCTAGAATGGGATAACAAGATAATGTCATTGCAGAGGGGGTTTAAGACTCCTAATTTCACTACTTTCTTAGGCAAGGATGAAAAGTCTACTATGAAGCACATTAACAAATTCACCGCCTGATAAACACAATTTTCCTACATTAGTTAACCCGCATATTTAGTCTTTTAGACCTCTTATGTACTTAATTGATTGGTCTTGGACATATTTTAAAACTTTCGATTCAAATTGGGCTTAATTGTATTTTTCAGCATTATTAGAAATTTTATAATGTTTCTGTATTTTGGGCATAACTTGAGTTCTAGACATCTACAAATTATGATTTTCACCTTGTTGGAAATCTGAGAGAAAGCTCTACAACTTTGATGAAGAGCTTGAAGGCTAAATCAGATGACTAGTGGGTCAGATTAGGCCATGAAGTTAGAACAAATATATTATCACTGGAACCTGGATGATGTGCAAAGATTGGGCCATAATTTGGGTTGTAGATGTCACATGGAGCTGAAACCAGTGCCATTTGAAATATGAGACACAAATCTTCAATTCTTATGAGACCACTTATCAAAACTATGACGTTTTGATAGTGAACCCTTTGAAGTCAGATGACGGGTTCAGAGAGCTGTTAAGAATGTTTTAGGCTTAACTTTCTCATCATAAGCCCAAATTATGTAAATTATGTGTCCAACTAAAGCTAAGAGGAAGGGGATTAACCTTACATAAAGGGATAAATTGGACTTTTAATTTTAGAGATAATTATTTAAGTAGTAGCAATAACCATGAAACACAATCCTAATTTTCTCCTAGCCACTCTTGCTTGCACTTTCTCTCTTCATCTTTCTTCATCTCTCTTCTTCTCCATCTCTCTAGTTTATTTCTTTTCTACACTTTCTTTCCTTCCATCCATGGAGGTCTAGACCCTTTTTATTCAATCCTAAGGATTGACAATCTTGATGTTTAATTCTGAGATCTCGGTTTAATTGTTTTTGATAATAACATATTTTATACATTAATAAACCCTCATTTTTATTCATTTACACTCTCCATGTACTTAATTGATTGAGCTTGGTCATGTTTTGTAAGTTTGGGCTCAAATTGAGTTTAATTGATCTTTTCTAGCATTATTGAGGTTTGATACTGTTTCTGTATTTTAACCATATCTTGAGTTTTAGATGTCTAAAAATTAAGTATATTACCTTGTAGAAAATATGAGAGAGAGCTTTACAACTTTTATAAGAGCTCTAGGGTAGAATCAGACATCTAGTGGAGCTACTTGGTCCTGGAAGTCAAAACACGAGTTCTGTTACTGGAACCCGAGTAGTGTGCACTAATCAGGGCATAACTTGGGTTGTAAATGTTATATGAACCTAAAACCAGTTGAATTTGAAAACTAAGACATATATCTTCAATTCATATGAGACCACATTTCTAAAATATGTCATTTTGGGAGTGAAATTGTAGCTGAAAAACAAAGACGAGTTGTTGACAAATTTATGTCACTTAAATGGGCATAACTTGAGTTGTAGGCCTCCTATTGACATGCGACTTGGGCCCATTGATTCCTAATTGACCTAGCTTTGTAACTAATAAGTTTCTATTCATGTAAAGAAAAATTAGGGGGTAGTTATAGGGGTTAGAGGTAGAAAACTAAGACTCATCTTTTCATTCTTGACTTTTCATCCTCTCTTTAGATCTAGATCTAGATCTTTCTCTATTCTCTTCATTCTCTCTAGATTTTCTCTTTTTTTTTGAGTTCTTCCCTCCCATTCATAGAGGGGTAGAGCCTTTAATCAATCCAAGGGATTGAACATTCTTGATGCTTAATCTTGAGATTTTGTTTTAATTATTTACATTCAATTGTTGATCTAGTTTCTTTTCTTCTTCTCTTTTTCTAATTTTGATTGGGTGTTTAATTTGATTAAGATTTGCATTTGATAATTGCATAATTACCATGTGCTAAGAGAGGAATTCAGAGACTAAACAAGGCATTGAAAGTGTTTGATAAAATGTTTAGCTTGGTTGGATATTGGTTTTTAAGTTAATTTAGGTTTTGGATGGATGCTTAATTTGTCTAACCTTAATTAATTGAATTCTAGAAGCATTTCTAGTAGAAGATCCAGGGATCATTGAGAGGTGTCTTGATGTGATCTAAGTCCAAGGATTTGATTGATAATTGAATGGACCTTTAGTGATCAAGGATGGACTAAGATCAAGATTAGTTAATTCTATTGGATTGGTTGTTTTCCAAATTCTGTTTACTCTTTTTAATTATTTTTTGTTGTTTAATCTTACAAACCCTTTCCCCCTGTTTATTAACCGCTTAATCTAATTGTGTAATTAGAGTGATTTACGGGCTCGACCCAGTGTTACCATATACTGCAAATAGTTTTGTTAATTAAGTTATAAATTGATTTAAATTTGGTAGTCTCAGAAGTTATCAAAATTTGTGGCGCCGTTGCCGGTGATCACTCTAATTTTGATCAATCTTATTGAGAGTATATTTGACTACTAATCCCTTACTAACCCTTGTGTTGCTGTGTTTTAGTGGTTTTCAGTCGAAAATGGGTGATTACAAGTCACTTTGCAGAATTTCGTATTGTTAACAAATGTGTCCAGAATGAGCTGAAACTTGGTCAGTTGAAGGAAAACGGCCTAATAAACAAGGTTCACAATGCACTGTGAGGTCACCCTTATTTTTTTTTCCAAATTCTATCTTTTAGACCAGTTTTTCAATTTTTAAATATTTTTATTGCATTTTTGAGTTTTATTTTTGTGTAGTTTTCATACTATGGTGGTCCCATGCTTTTTAAAAATCATTAAATAGGTCAATTAGATTTATTTTGGTAGATTTTTAGTGTTGTCTAGTGTATTTTGCTTGTTTACCTATTTTATGCATTTGGTACTTTGGATGATGCATGACTAGATCTTCTACTAGCCAATTGCTTGATATTAATCCAGAGATTGATAAGACTTTGCATTCACTAATTAGAGCTCGTAGGCTAAGTGCAAGAATTGCTTCTGAACTTGATTTAGATCTTAAATTTGAAAGTGAACCTGAGATCTTAAGTAATTTTAAAACTATGGGTGATAATATACAGAATAGGACTCTTAAAGAACTTGCTACTCCTGATGTAACTTACCAGTCTTTGTGTATTCAATACCCTGATCTTTATGCTAACTCTGAATTAAAATCTAGATTGATACACTTATTACCCAAGTTTCATGGTCTTGCAAGTGAGGACCCCCATAAACACTTAAAGGAGTTCCATGTGGTTTGTTCAACCATGAAGCCGCATGGGATCCCTGAGGAGCACATCAAGCTAAAGGCATTCCCTTTCTCACTTGTTGATGCAGCCAAGGATTGACTATTCTACCTTTCACCAAGTTCTGTCATGAGTTGGGATGATATGAAAAGGTTATTCTTAGAGAGGTTCTGCCATGCATCTAGAGCTACTACCATTAGAAAGGACATCTGTGGCATAAGGCAAATGACAGGTGAGACCTTGTATGAATATTGGGAGAGATTCAAGAAGTTGTGCTCAAACTGTCCCTACTACCAAATCACTGATTAGCTCTTGATTCAATATTTCTATAAGGGCTTGCTGCTAATGGATAGAAGTATGGTGGATGCTGCCTCTAGAGGTGCCTTGGTGGATAAAACCCTTGTTGCAGCAAGAGATTTGATAGCAAATATGGTAGCCAATGCTCAACAATTTGGCACAAGAGTCCTTACCTCAATCAGAGGAGTCAATGAGGTTCAATTGTCTCATGTAAACCAACATAGAATGGAACACAGATTTGATGAATTGACTTCTTTGGTGAGGTAATTAGCAATGGGACAAAATGTACCAGTTTCTGTACAAGAGCCTGCAAGGGTGTATGGAATTTGCTCTTGTCCATCTCATCCTATAGATACTTGTCCAACACTTCAGGAAGATAATTCTGCTATCCAAGCCTATCCTATTGTTGCAGCAGACATTTTTCCTAGTAAACCCTAATATCAACAGTCACACTAGCAACCTAGATGTGATCTATTTTCTAGTACTTATAACCTTGGCTGGAAGGACCATCCCAACCTGAGATATAAGAATTCAGGTCAGCAACAATAATCCTAGTAGCAACAACAATTTAGATACCAAGCTGCAGGTCCTAGTAACAAATACCAACCACCTGCATTTAGACAGTAATAACCTATGCAGCAGTCTATCCAAGCCACTCTAGCTAAGCCATCATTAGAAGATTTGATGAAACAGATGACCACAAACAACATTCAGTTCCAGTAGAATGTCAATGCCACTATTTAGAATCTATAGACTTAGATTGGGCAGTTAGCAACCACTGTGAGTGAGCTAAAATGTCAAGGGTCGAGCCAATTACCTTCACAAACAGTCAATAACCTAAGCGACAATGTGAGTTCTATTACCATGAGAAGTGGTAGAGAAGTTAATGGTCTTAGTCTACCACAACCAGAGCTACCAGTGCAGCAACCAGAGATAGGCCAGAAATAATAAAATTCATAAAAAATAAATAGCTTAGTATAGAAATCCATGATACAGAAGAAATATGCAGAGAATTCAGACCTAGCCATTCCACTACCTTTCCCATATAAGGCCACACAGTCTAAGCAAATAGCGTAAGCAGAAATGGAAAGCGAAGTCATGGAGACATTCAAGAAGGTGAAAATCAATATCCCCTTCCTGGATGCAATCAAACAGATTCCTAAGTATGCCAAATTTCTCAAGGAGTTGTGTACTCATAAGAGAAGACTTAAGGGTACTGAGAAGATTAGTATGGGCAGAAATGTTTCTGTAATAATTCAACCAAGCATGCCACATAAATGCAAAGATCCTGGAACTTTCACAATCCTTTGCATGATAGGCAATTCCAGATTTGAACATGTAATGCTAGATTTGGGTGCTTCAATCAATGTCATGCCTATGTTAGTTTATAAGTCTTTGAACATTAGCACTTTGCAACCCACTGATATAGTGATTCAGTTGGCAAATAGGACCACCGCTCATCCTGTAGGAGTATTGGAAGATGTGTTAGTTCTGGTGAATAAGTTGATTTTCCCAGCGGACTTCTACATTCTGGACATGGAAGATGAGTCTTCAACAAACCATGCTCCATTGATTCTAGGCAGACCATTTCTCAAGACAGCTAAGACCAAGTTAGATGTGCATGCTAGCACCCTTTCTATGGAATTTGGCGATGATGTTGTATAGTTTAACATTTTTGATGCCATAAGACATCCTCTAGAGGAGCATTCATTTTTCCATGTTGACGTGATTGAGATGCTGGCTGATGATGCTTATGCTAATATGTATACTGAATTCCCTGATATTGCTGACTTTCTAGATTTTGTTACCTGTGATACATGTGCTGGCGGTGATATTGAACCATATGCTGCATGTGCTGAGATTTATGCGGTTATGAGTGATGATGCAGCTGCTGACCTAAATGATGTAGCATATAAAAATGAGAGTCTGAATTATGCTGAATTTAATACTACTGAGTTAGTTGTTTCAAATAGTTTACTACCTTTCATTATGCAGCCCCCATCCTTAGAGTTAAAGACTTAGCTAGACCACCTTAAATATGCATATTTGGGAGATGGTGAGAAGCTGCTGATGATTGTCGCTAAGAATTTGTAACTTGAACAAGAAGAAAAATTGTTGTAGGTTTTGAGGTAGAATAAGCATGCCATCGGATGGACACTTGCAGACATTCCTAGTATTAGTCCCTCCACATGCATGCATAGGATTTTATTGGAGGAAGATACCAAACCAGTAAGGCAGCCCAAGGGAGACTGAACCCTTTGATTCTAGATGTGGTGAAGAAGGAAGTGACCAAGTTGCTGCAAGCTGGCATTATTTATCTCATATCCAATAATAAATGGGTGAGCCCCGTGTAGGTTGTTCCAAAGAAATCTGGGGCCACAGTAGTTGCAAATTAGAATAATGAGCTTCTACCCACAAGAACCCAGAACAGTTGGCGGGTCTGCATTGATTATAGGCGGCTTAACCAGGCCACTAGGAAAGATCATTTCCCCTTACCTTTCATTGATCAGATGTTGGAGAGGCTGGCTGGCAAGTCACATTACTATTTCTTGGATGGATATTCAGGCTATTTTCAGATTCATATATCCCTAGAAAACCAAGAGAAGACCACTTTCACCTACCCATTTGGCACATTTGCATACAGGAGGATGCCCTTCGGTATGTGCGATGCTCCGGGCACCTTTCAAAGGTGTATGATAAGTATCTTTTTTGAATTTTTAGAGAGTTGCATGGATGTGTTTATGGATGATTTTACTATCTATGGTTTTTCCTTTAATGCATGTTTGGATAGTTTGATTCAGGGTTTTACATAGATGTATTGAGACTAACCTTGTTCCGAATTTTGAGAAATGTCATTTCATGGTAGAGTAAGGTATAGTTTTAGGGCATATAGTATCTAGCAAGGGTATTGAGGTAGATCTTACGAAAATAGATGTCATTTTATGCCTATCTTACCTCACATGCGTGTGGGAGGTTCGTTCTTTCCTTGGTCATCCAGGTTTCTATCGGCGGTTCATAAAGGATTTCAGCAAAATTGCTCTTCCACTGTCCAACTTGCTACGTGAAGTTCCATTTTGACCAGAGGTGCAAGGATGTCTTGAATCACCTGAAGCGAGCATTGACCAGTACACATATCATCTAGCCACTGGATTGGACACTCCCATTTGAGCTCATGTGTGATGCCTCTAATTATGCATTGGGAGTTATCCTTGCATAGAGAGTCGACAAAGTACCTCATATCATCTCCTATGCTTCGAGGACTTTAGATGCTGCACAAGCCAATTACACCACAATCGAAAATAAACTTTTAGCAATTGTTTTTGCTTTAGATAAATTTTGATCATATCTGCTTGGTTCTAGAGTGGTTATGTTTTCAGATCATGTAGCTTTGAAATTTCTCCTGAAGAAGCCCAATGCAAAGCCCCGATTGATTAGGCGGATGTTGCTGCTCCAAGAGTTTGATATTAAGATTCGTGAGAAGAGTGGAGCAGAGAATCTAGTGGCTGATTACTTGAGTCGGATTATGGGAGAGGCGAATTCTTCTCTCTTCCATGATGTCTTCCCTAATGAAAAGCTTTTCAAGTTGTAACGTAACATCCCTTGGTTTGTAGATTTGGTTAATTTCTTGGTTGCTAGAGCACTACATGTATATTTCACTAAGGCATAGATTGATAAGCTGAAAAGTGAGTTAAAATATTATGTGTGAGATAACCTTTATTTGTGGAGATTTTGTAGTGACCAAATCATTAGGAGATGTGCACCTGATAATGAATTCCATTCTATTCTTAGCTTTTGTCATTTACTTGCATGTGGCGGCCATTTCGGACCCCAATGGACTGTTAGGAAAGTTTTGGACTTTAGATTATATTGGCCCACTCTATTTTATGATGCATGTGTTTTGTGAATCTTATGAACAATGCCAGAGAATAGGGAATATCTCTCATAGGAATGAGATGCCACAACAACCCTTACTGTTCTGTGAGATATTTGATGTATAAGGTATTGATTTTATGGGTCCTTTTCTTGTATCATTTGGTTTTATTTATATTCTTCTTACTGTGGATTATATATCCAAATGGGTGGAGGACAAGGCCACTCGGACTGATGATTCTCGAGTTGTTGTGGATTTTGTTAGGTCACACATCCTATGCTGGTTTAGCATTCCGAAGGTTATCATCAGTGATTAGGGTTCACACTTTTACAATCGGAACATGGAGGCTTTATTGAAGAAAGATGGAGTTAGTTATAAAGTTTCCACACTATACCACCCCCAAACAAATGGGCAAGCCGAAGTTTCGAATAGGGAGTTGAAACAAATCTTGGAAAAAATAGTCCAACTGAATAGAAAAGATTGGAGCAAGAGACTTGAGGACGCATTGTGGGCGTATAGGACTACCTTCAAGATACCTTTAGGCATGTCTCCTTATAGGATAGTCTTCGGCAAGGCATGTCACCTTCCGATGGAGATTGAGCATAAGTCCTATTGGGCGGTAAAATGGTGCAACCTAGACTTGAAACAAGCCGAAACCCAACGGAAACTCTAATTTCAAGAACTTGAAGAGCTTCGGTTGGAGGCTTATGAGAACTCTCAGATTTACAAGGAAAAGACCAAGCTTTTCCATGATAAGCTGTTGACAATGAAGGAGTTCTCCATTGGCCAAAAAGGTCTCCTTTATAACTCCTGCCTCAAGCTCATGCCCTGGAAGCTCCGATCTAGGTGGCTTGGTCCATTTGTTGTTACTAAGATTTTCCCTTATGGTACTGTGCAGGTTACAAGTGAGAATACTAACAAAACTTTCATAGTCAATGGACATTGCATCAAACCATTTTATGAAGGAGCTCCAACTCAAGAGGACATTTTGGAGGAGGTTCACTTGCAAGAGGCCGTCTACCTCACTTGATAAGGATGTTTCTTTTCTTTCCCTCTCTTTTACTTTACTTGTCCTTCATTAATTGATGATTTTGATGGATGTTGGTTTTCTTTTAAGCTTTACATTGAGGACAATGTACAATTTAAGTGTGGGGAAGAATTTTAGCATTCTATTTTTCTATTATTTCTATTTTATTTTTGTTTTCTACTTTCTGCATTTAAATTCATTTCTGTCTTTAATATATTATTGTTGTTACTATTCGATTTTATTTTTTCTATTTCTATTTTAGTTTTCTGTTTATGTTATTTACAATTTTTCTGTTTATGCTATTTTTCCGCTACTATTTTTGTTTTCTAATTTTAATTCTATTTTTTATTTTTAATTCTATTTTCTATTTTTTTAAAAGAAAAAATGTGTGTTTTTTATGGCTTTCCAATGATGTTTTGAGATTTGTGAAGTTTATGAGTTTGAAGTAATTGAAAATCAAGGTTCATAGCATGATTGAATAAATTTTATTCCTTCTTAAATTTGACATGCTTGGCTTTTGATGTTTGATTGGTGGATTGAGTTTAATAGATGCATACCTTGTGAGACTTTGAGCCTTTTAATGGATGGATTTAACATTTATGCTATTCTCCTCTTTCTTGTGTGATTTTCACTCATGTCAATTGATCACTCTAGAATTTGCTTTGACTCTTTTTGAGGTTACATTTTTACTTGCATGCATAAACATGATTGAGACATTCTTTCTTGAATTAGTTACTTCTGCCAAATAGTCAACCTTGCATCATTTCCCTTTGATTAACCCCCTCGAGCCTATTTGCCTATTCTTTGTCTTAGCTCATTATATGCCTTATATGAAAACTATGTTTTTACCTTACCTTAGGGAATGAGAGAGCATTGGTTCATTTTCATTGGAGGAGCTTTTTTGCTTTTGGGTAATTAATAGTTCAAGTGTGAGGGTTGTGTAATTTGATGTGCAATATGCAAAGTGTTTGGTAAAATAAAAAGAAAAAAAAAGAAAAAAAAGAGAATAAATGTAAAAAGGTTGTGAAAAAAAAAATAAATAAATAAGAGAAGGAATATGTAAAGAGAATGTGCATTACGTGGATTTGGGGGGGATAAAATTTCATGTTTGTCAATCGAGTTCCTTCCCAACGCTCTTTTATTCTCTTGGGTGTTTAATTTGTCATATCCATATTGTTTCCTTCCCTTACCTTGCCCCCATTACAACCTTGAATAAAGTCCTCTTGATTTGTGTGTGCATGTGCTTGAGTAGTGGAGAAGTAGAAGATAAACAAACTTATGGTAGTGCCATTTTCATGGGTTAAATTGAGTGAGATACTTACATTGTAAACACTTGAGGGATTGAGAGTGTATCTTGTGAGGATTTATCATTCTTGATTCATGCCTTTCAAATTGAAGATACCTTGCTTGCTTGTTTGAGATGCGAAGAAATTATACCTCATGAATGCTTTGTTCCCTTAAATCTTTGGTTGCTCTTCTTACTTATAACTTTTGCATTCTTGAGTGTCATTGGAATTTTAGTCTTTTAAAGTTTTTAGCTTTTGAGTTTGTATTGTTTTCCTTTGTTCCCTAATTTTGGTCTTATGTGATTTGCCCAAGAATGCAAAAAGCTAAGTGTGGGGGAATTTGATAATCACATATTTTATACATTAATAAACCCTTATTTTTAGTCATTTACACTCTCCATGTACGTAATTGATTGAGCTTGGTCATGTTTTGTAACTTTGGGCTTAAATTGGGTTTAATTGATTTTTTCTAACATTATTGAGGTTTGATACTGTTTCTGTATTTTGGCCATATCTTAAGTTCTAGATGTCTAAAAATTATATATCTTACATTGTAGGAAAGATGAGAGAGAGCTCTATAACTTTCTTGAGAGCTCCAGGGCATAATCAGACATCTAGTGGAGCTAATTGGGCCTGGAAGTTAGAACATGAGTTTTGTTATTGGAACCCGAGCAGTGTGCACTAATTAGGGCATAACTTAGGCTGTAGATGTGATATGGGCTTGAAACCAGTGGCATTTGAAAGCTAAGACATATATCTTCAATTCATATAAAGAATACTTTTCCAAAAATGTCATTTTGGGTGTGAAATTGCAGTTAGAAAACAAAGACGAGTTGCTGACGAGTTTATGTCACTTAAATGGGTATAATTTGAGTTGTAGGCCTCTAATTGACATGGGACTTAGGCCCAGTGATTCCTAATTGGCCCAAATTTGTAACTAATAGGTTTCTAATCATGTAAGGCAAAATTAGGTGGTAGTTATAGGGGTTAGAGGCAGAAAAGTGAGATTCATCTTTTCATTCTTGACTTTTCATCCTCTCTTTAGATCTAGATCTAGATCTTTCTCTCTTCTCTTCTTTTTCTCTAGATTTTCTCTTCTTTTTCTGAGTTCTTCCCTCCCATTAATGGAAGGGTAGAGCCTTTAATCAATCCAAGGGATTGAACATTCTTAATGCTTAATCTTGAGATTCTGTTTGAATTGTTTACATTCAATTGTTAATCTAGTTTCTCTTCTTCTTCTCTTTTTCTAATTTTGATTGGGTGCTTAATTTGATTGGGATTTGCATTTGATAATTGCATAATTACCATGTGCTAAAAGAGGAATTCAGAGACTAAACAAGGCATTGAAGGTGTTTGATGAAATATTTAGCTTGGTTGGATATTAGTTTTTAAGTTAATTTGGGTTTTGGATGGATGCTTAATTTGTCTAACCTTAATTAATTGAATTCTAGAAGCGTTTCTAGTAGAAGATCTATGGATCATTGAGAGGCATCTTGATGTGATCTAAGACTAGGGATTTGTTTGATAATTGAATGGACCTTTAATGATCAAGGATGGATTAAGATCGAGATTGGTTAATTTTATTGGATTGGTTGTTTTTCAAATTCTGTTTACTCTTTTTAATTATTTTCTGTTGTTTAATTTTACAAACCTTTTCCCTTTGTTTATTAATCTCTTAATTTGATTGTGTAATTAGAGTGATCTATGGGCTCGACGTGGTGTTACCATATACTGCAAGTAGTTTTGGTAATTCGGCTATAAATTGATTTAAATTTGGTAGTCTCAGCAGTTATCAGTTTTACATTTAATTGTTAATTAAATTTTTCTTTTACTTGTTAATCAAGTTTCTCTTTAACCACCTACCCTTGAGTTAAAGCCTTTACCTGAACATTTAAAGTATGTGTTCTTGGAAGAAGATGAGAAGCTACTAATGATAATATCAAAGAATTTGTAACCTGAACAAGAAAAGAAATTGTTTTAGATCTTGGAGCAATACAAGAAAGCCATTGGATGGACACTTGTAGATATTCCTAGGATTAGCCCCTCCACATGCATGCATTGGATTTTATTGTAGGAGGAAGCTAAACCAGTGAGGTAGCCCTAAAGAAGACTTAACCCTCTGATTTTAGATGTGGTGAAGAAAGAAGTGAGCAAACTGTTGTTAGCTGGCATCATTTACCCTATTTCAAATAGTAATTAGGTGAGTCCGGTGCAAGTAGTTCTCAAGCAGACCGGGATGGCTGTGGTTACAAATGAAAAGAATGTGTTGGTCCCTACTAAAGTATAGAATAACTAGAGAGTCAGTATTGATTACAGGAAGCTCAACCAAGCCACCAAGAAGGATCATTTTCCATTGCCCTTCATTGATCAGATGTTGGAGAGGTTAGCTAGAAAGTCACACTATTGCTTCCTATATGGATTTTTAGGCTATTTTCAGATTCACATGGCCCTAGAAGACCAAGAGAAGACAACCTTCACCTACCCATTTGACATGTTTGCTTACAAGAGGATGCCTTTCAAGCTTTGTAATGCTCTAGGTACATTCTAGCGATGTATGGTGAGCATTTTCTTTGACTTGTTAAAACATTGCATGGAAGTTTTTATGGATGACTTCACAGTTTATGAATCTTCTTTTGATGTGTGTTTAGATAGCGTTACTAGCGTGCTTGATAGGTGCATTGAGACACATCTTGGTCTTAATTTTGAGAAATGTCATTTCATGGTAGAGCAAGACATAGTCTTAGGGCATTTAGTTTCTAGAAAAGGCATTGAAACAAATAGGGCAAAGATCATTGTTACTACTTCTTTACCCTACATCACTTGTGTGTAGGAAGTGCATTCCTTTCTTGGTCATACGGGGTTCTATAGGCATTTCATCAGGGACTTTAGCAAAATTGCCTTTTCATTGTCTAGGCTTTGTAAAAAAGAAGTAGAGTTCAAATTTGATGAGCATTAAGTTAGCTCTTTTGCTTACCGCAAATGCACGGGTCTCGCTTGCAATATAGTCTAGAGTTAGATATCGTTCCCACAGAGAAAAATTCTATTTCTTATAAAACCAAATATTAACCAATAATCTAATTTATTCCTATCCAAGAACATCAAATTTATAAAAGTTTGTTTAAAAGAAATATAAAGACTGAAAAGCAATAAATCTAAGATAAATAGATAGATAGATAGATAGATAGATAGATAGATAGATAGAGAATACTTTTTCACCTCCTACTTCAATTGATAGCATGCAATCCTTATGAATAACATAAATGAAATGATTAGGTTAGCTTGAGAATCTGATTTAGTTGAAAGCCTATGTTTAAGTCAATCACTATAGTTTCATTTACCAAACTCCTTAGTTGGAACCAAAATCCACTCATGAACGATCTATTCTCAATCACACACTATACATGGTTAAGAGGTATATTTCTATCTAATTAGTGAATTAATTTATCTAAGCCAATTGAATGAAATCGAACATGTATCAACCATATATACGATCTTAAATCCAAATCCCTATGTCTAGACTCATCGGATTTTAGCAAATCACTTAAAAGTTGATCAAACAATCAAGAGCATTAAACACCATATGATTGAACAAAAGCAAATCATATATATAAACTCAAAGTATTACAATATCAATCAATATCCGTAGGAGAATCAAAAGAAAACTTTATACACAACTTAGCTAGCCATGAAACATGAAAATACAAATATATATATCATGTTCATGAAGCAATAAAGATAGAAAGAAGAGAGGAAAGGGAGGAAGCTCATTAGATTTCATCTTCTAAGCTTGAATCACCCTCCATGTAGAGGATGACTTCCAACCTTGACTTCTCTAGCTTTCTCTAGGTCTCAAAACCCTAAAACTAGCAGCTGCTCTCCAAAAATGATAAAACATCCATAGAAAATGGATACAACAGTATTTATAGGCTAAATAATCAGAGTCACGCTACGGCATTAAACACATCACACCGCGGCGTGCATTCAATTAGGTCATAGATGCCGTTGCATCCAGTTCTTAGCGTCGCAGCGCTCTAGCCTCGGGTTCATGTACTAAAGTAGAGGAAGCACAACGTCGCAGCATTGACATGCTCACGCTGCGGTGTTGTATACTGGTCTTCAATTTTGGTTTTCTCTTGGGCTTCCTAGTCCAAAGCTACTCCAAATTATTCATTTTTATACTTGATTGGAGCCCTACACGTAATAGAGAAATTATCACTTCAAAGTCAAATGCAAATGTACTCAATTTATCAAAATTTTAGAAGTATTTTCTCAAAAGCATAATGGAAGTCATCAAAATGAAATCAGATGAATATGATACTAAAATCTTCCATTCATGTAAACAAACAAGGACTAAGCAACCAATATACACTACAAGAATTTTATAAATTAGCTACCAAATTTAGCTACGAAAAAAATTTGGTAGCTAATCCGTAGCTAATTAGCTACAGATTAGCTACGAATTAAATTTCTGTAGCTAAAATTTGAATAATTCATGATCGGGCATAGGGAAATTGGATCGGCATCATCGGGTTGCTCTATAGGGGTATCGAGAGCGGAATTGAGGCCGCGAGGGACGCCGATGACATCTTGAATAGACAATTGAGTTTAGATGATCTCACTAAGCCAGTGGAGGAAGAAAATATTAAGGTTACAAAGGATGACTTTTTGAATGCACTCCAAGAAGTTACTTCTGCATTTGGAGCTTCCACTGATGACGTTGAAAGATGCAGGTACTACTTTTAATCATAAGCTTTAGAGTTTTCAAAAATGGGTTAAGCAATTTCATTTTATTTATTTTCACCCCATTATTCTGGAAATTTACATAAAAAGTAGTCTATGGAAGAAATTTCGAGAATCAAATTATTAAGCAGTCTAAGTTGAATACTTTGTGCTGCATCAGATAATGAGTTAGTGATTCTTTTAAAAATCAATATGTGTTACTATTGTTCTGTTCTAACTGTTTCAATGCTATTGGCAGCAATATCTGTTTTAGATGTAGTTGGTTGAAATATAAAAATGATAAAAAGGATAGCTGTGGACTATAGACTCTGGATCCATAGTACTTTTTTCTAATCATATTGGCAGGGGTGGAGAAAATAGCTCATTTTGGGGTACAACTAAGTGTATACCTAACATATAGAGAATTTTTTCCCTGTAGATGTACCTGAAATAAAGAGAAATTTTCTAACTATGGGGCTGTAGCTGCCCACCAATAGTCTATGTAGTTCTGCCCCGACATATTAGGGACTGTTGATTTACCCTTTTAGAGTTAATTAACTGATGCCATACTATATAAATGGAATGAAAAGATGATAGACAATGTTCATTAGGTCTACCATCTCCCTACTTTTAATGAAGGGCCAGTAAACATATGTTGCTTCATTAGGAGTTAGGACATGTGAACTCTTCCTTTTCTTTTATTAATATGAAATTTATTTATATTTCTGTAAGTGCATTTTTTAAGAAAATTTTCACTAAAGTACCCTTGAATGAGCCAAAAAAGGAAAAAAGATATAAACATATAAGTTCCCATTTTTTAACATATTTTTTAACATTCCAAACACAAGATTTCTTTAAATTTGATTTACAAATCAAATCAGTTCCCATTTTTTTACATTCCAAACTCCTTCATAATAATTTTTACATTCCCATTGTTTCAACTTTTTGGTTTGATCTTTTAACCCTACAAACACTTTATCAATCTTTTAAGTTAGCTTGAAAGTATCAGTAATATAATATTTGTTTCATCTTTTACCTCCATTATTATAGCAAACAAACTGTGCAACCTCTTAACTTGACTAAAATAAAATGAAGCATTAAAAGTTCACAATTTTAAAGCGATATGAAATATCATTTTCTGCAGCTTCTCCTCATTATTTGAATGTGAAACTCCAAGTAATTTGATGGCTTGAAAGGTGTTGAGAAGTTCTTGTAGCTGGAGTTTGTGCAGGTCCCTTGGATAATTTATCACAAATATTTTTGCAACTCAGTTATTTTATGATGTTTTAGTTGTTTTCAAAAGTAGTTATTTAGTTTTATAGTGTATATGGCAAAATGGAAACCTAAGTCTATCTGGAAGTACTGCAGAAACTAGCAAATTTGCATTCACTTATATTATTTTGTGTTATTTGATTTATAGACTCCATGGCATGGTGGACTGTGGTGATCGACATAAGCATATTTATCAAAGAGCAATGCTACTTGTTGAGCAAGTTAAAATGAGTAAAGGAAGCCCACTTGTTACTTGTCTTCTGGAAGGTTCTAGTGGCAGGTATATGTGAATTTTCATCTTCATTTGACTTTTTTGATTGAATGTTTCTAATTACTTTGTTGTTATAGTGGTAAAACTACACTTGCAGCGACTGTTGGTATTGACAGCGACTTCCCATATGTCAAGATAGTAAGTTCTCTCCTTATCTTGAATATTATTCTCCATAAATCTACATTGCTTCTGACTTTATATTTAATTATAGCTATTTGTGATTTTGATCTTCTGTAATAAGGTACGTTTCAGCAGAATCAATGATTAGTCTACATGAGAGCACTAAATGTTCATAGATTATTAAGGTTTATGATAACTTAGATTTTGAGCCTTTCTTTTGAATCTATTGAGTATTGAGTACTGATTGTATATATTTTCTTAAGACTTGGTTACTAACCTTAAAAATAAGGTTCTACTTCTGAGTCAACAGTCAAGTATATGCTTTAGACTTTCCATTCTTTTTTTAATTATCTTTAGTACATTAACAATTACATTGATATGGTCATTTTTGTATTTCCCTAGCTGGTTTGCTATGTCATGTAAATCCTAAGGTCTAATGAAGTGTACTTATGAAGTGTCATATATGATATTAGTGGTGTTCAAAGTTGATTTTAATCTTCTATAAAAAAGTTACTTTTAATGAGATATCCTGGTTATACAGTCCACCTCTCTAGCAACAACCAACTAAGAGGTAAGAGCATGTAATGGAGCTAGTCATTGATTTTATTCTATTGGAAAACAAAATAATTAATACTATAGATATACATATGCCAAACTTTGTTTCCTATCTTGGTTATAAGTCCAAGTAACTGATTATCATCAATATTCTGTGATGGTAACTGTCACCTATGAGAAATCATGTAATGTGTTTCTGCTTGATCTATCTGTGTCAAAGTCATTATAATATCTTGAGGCTGGTTGAACTTCACCTTTTAGGGTCCTTGTGTTCAATGAGCCCCATTCTTAAGGGAAGAAGACAATTTTAATAATTAATTTGGAAAATTCCCATTCTTTTAGGCATTTGGTAGAACACCGCTTACTAGTATAAGTCCAAAGAAGATGTGGGAGGGTACTATTATAGGCTTTTGTGGGTGTATAGTTACTTCTGTTGTATTATAAAAAATTTTCAGCTGGCCAATATCATTATCAAGGTACACTACCATAAGAGTTTTTGTTTTTGAAGTTATTATAAATATTACAGTGCTAACAGATTCTATATATCAATGTAAAGTCTCTGATCATATTTAAGAAATATTATTGATAGGTGTGTTTCAAGTATCGTATTCTACTTTAGCATATTTTGTTGTAACATATAATTGTTTCACTAAAAATAAGAGGAAACAATAATAGAAGCAGAACATTCACTCTTCACAGTAGATTAACTACTATTCATTCAATAATAATAATATTTTTTTGTTGTGGTCTTGGTTATTATATTTTAAAGAGTAATTATTTCAAGAATAATTGAAAAAAAAATAAAAAATAAAAACCACTTGCGCGCGTTGACAAATTTAATTCAATTAGATGTGCCTGTTGGAGATTCATGGCATTAGCATATTAGTCAATATATTGTTATTGTTAATCACCTTGCTTTCTCAAGAATTAGGTATCTTCCTCTTGTGACCTGGTTCTTGACCATTATCTTTGCTATATAAACTATAGAGTATGTACATCATAGAGGTTTGATCATGTGTTATTCTGTTGGCCCCACTTATTTAAGGATTAAGACATTTGAGTAGTTGTAGCATATCTTTTTTGCTTATTGCAAGGTTACTTGTTTTCTGTTAATCAGTGAATAGACTTTTCTAGTTTAAGATGAATATTCATACATTTGCCATGCAACTTTTTATATCCAGAGCACAGTTCTTGACACTTGTGGTAATTTGTGGTTTTTACATGATTTTTGTTAATGCAATAGCTCTTAGTATTATGAATTTCTTTGGGTCTATTTTTGGTGATCTCACTGAATCAATGATTAAACGTGATGCGAGTGTGAAAGACTCTGGTTCCCTAATACCTGGTCATGGTAATTACTCTTCACTTATTAATGCTTTTGTAAGAAATGCTTTATTTATTTGATATACAAAGAAATTTTATTGGAGAGTAAAGAAAAAATAACAATGAACGAGTTGGATAAAACATCCTGCTGAGTCCTTAACAATGGTACAACATCAAGAACAACCAAGCCTTGTCCCAAAAGAAATCAGGCATTATCATGACTTTCATTAGGAGTAAAATTTGCAATTCTATAACAGATATAAACCACCAAAATATCTAGATCGATATAAAATAATCATGCTATTTTGGCCATCTCTGAATTAGTAATAAGTAATTACAGATCATATGGTTGAATTTGAAAATTTTGTTTAAGCATGTCATCTTGCTGCCAAAGATGAACAACTCATATTCAGATCCAACCTCATTTTCTTCTCCAATAGAGAGCATTTAAAGGGTAAACATATTATTAACTACATATAATGCAGGTGGAGTACTAGACAGAGCGGATAGCTATGTGTTCACGGGTGCACTTGCATACTCCTTCATCAAAACATTTCTACTGCTTTATGGAGTATGACATAAATTAGTGGTTAGTATTTCTTCAAGTTAAGAGTTTAAATTTCATCCGTTGATAGTTTAAAACTTGATATATAATCAGTAAAGAAAAAGTATCACAATATCATTAGAGTAATTAAGGTATTTTATTGGCATTCATAGATCTAGCTCTTGTTCATCCTCACAGGTTGGTGGTTTCTCCTACACTGTTCCTACACAAGCCATAAAGGAAGCTGTTAATGAAGCGATGATTTCCTTTGTCCAGACGTAGCTGGTGCCCATCCTCCGTGAGATTGTTGGCTCTCAAGCAGGAAGTGGTGTGCCGCAGACACCATCACAAAACGATGCAGTTGGGGATGCTCATGAAGTTGATGATCATAGGATTAACTTGGATTGATTAGTTATGCTTGTTGATGATAAGGCTAATTCGTTTAGAACTATTTGTATTAATTTAGACTTATTGATTAGTTATGCTTTCTTTGTATAACATGTTTTGATCTTACTAATGCAATTATGATATTTTGTTGCTTTGTACAATTTATTTGCTTGGTTTTTCTGTTTGGATTGAAATATTTATACAGGTATAATTTTAAAATATATCAATTATTATTATAAAATTAATTTTGGTTAGCTAGGGAATAGCTACAGCATTGCTACGGATTAGTTACGGAATTGCTACGGAGTAACTACGGAATTGCTATGGATAATTACTAGGGAATAGCTATAAAATTGCTACAGATTAGCTACAAATTTGCTACGGATTTGACAACATAATAACTAGGAAATAGCTACGGAATTGCTAAGGATAATTAGCTACGGATTAGCTACAGAATTGCTATGAATTTTGTAACATAATAGCTAGAAAATAGCTACGAAATTACTACAAATTATTAAAATCAGCTACGAATTAACTACGGAATTGCTATGAAATTTTTCGTAGCTAATTACCTATGAAAATGAAGGAAACTTTAAATGAAAATTAGCTACAGTTTAGCTTCGGATTAGCTATGAAAATTTAAAAATTAGCTACATATTAGCTACAAAAATTTTTGGTAGCTAATTAGTTACGAGATTTAGACTACAGACCAATCCGTAGCTAATCTGTAGCTAATAAATTTAACTACGGATTAGCTACGGATTTTTCCATATCTAATTTGTAAAATTCTTGTTGTGATAGCACAAATATGGGGCACAAATAACTACATTTTATGGAGTTATCACATTGCAAGAAAGCATTCAATCAGTTGAAGAAGAACCTGACCTCTTCTCCCATTATTCAACCGCCAAATTGAGAGCTTTCTTTTGAGCTGATGTGTAGCACCTCCAACTTTGCAGTTGGCACCATCCTTTCTCAACGAGTTGGAAAGCAACCTCATGTGATATCTTATGCCTCTCATACTTTGAATTCTACCTAAGCCAATTCAACCACTATTGAAAATGAGCTTTTAATCATTGTTTTCGCTTTAGATAAATTTTATTCTTATTTGTTGGGCACTAAAGTTATTATTTTCTCTGACCAACTAGCCTTGAAGTTCTTGTTGAAGAAGCTCGAGGCAAAGTCAAGACTCATTCGATGGATGTTGCTATTGTAAGAGTTTGACATTGAGATAAGAGATAAAAGCAGAGTCGGGAACTTAGTGGCAGATCATCTGAGTCGGATCCCACAAGCAGTGGACACTCTTCCTATCTAAGAGACCTTCCCAGATGAGCATCTTTTTCAGCCATGAGGTAAGGACCCTTAATATACTGATTCCGTGAATTATTTAGTTGCATCTGAGTTACCAGCTTATTTTAAGAAGCATCAGATGGATAAGCTTAAGAGTGAGGCTAAATATTACATTTGGGATGATCCTTATCTGTGAAGACTGTGTAGTGACCAAGTGATTAGAGGTTGTGTTCCTGATTATGAGTTTTAGTCTATCCTGCATTTTTTGTCATATCTTTGCATGTGGTGGTCACTTTGGATCGTAATGCACTGCTAGGAAGATTTTAGACTCTAGATTGTATTGGCTCACCTTGTTTCATGATGCTTACAGTTATTCTAAGAATTGTGAACAGTGCTAACAAATAGGTAATATTTCCTGTAGGAATGAGATACCTCAACAACCATTAATGTTTTGTGGGATATTTGATGTGTGAGACATTGATTTCATGGGTCCTTTTCTCAATTCCTTTGGTTTTGTTTACATTATATTAGTTGTTGATTATCTATCTAAGTGGGTAAAGGCAAAGGCCACTCAGATTGATTATTCTCATGTTGTTTTAGACTTTGTCAGGTCTCACATTTTCTATAGGTTTAGAGTTCCGAAAGCCATAATCAATGGCCAAGGCTCCCATTTTTGTAACAAGAACATGGAGGCATTATTGAAGAAATATGGTGTGATGCATAAGGTTTCGACTCCCTACCATCCACAAACCAATGGGCAAGCTGAAGTTTCAAATAAGGAGTTGAAATAAATCTTGGAAAAAATAGTCCAACCAAATAGAAAAGATTGGAGCAAGAGACTTGAGGACACAATGTGGGTGTATAGGATTACCTTCAAGACTCCTTTAGGCATATCTCCTTATAGGATAGTCTTTGGCATAGTATGTCACCTTCCAGTGGAGATTGAGCACAAGGCCTGTTGGGTGGTAAAGAAGTGCAACCTTGACCTGAACTAAGCCGGATCCCAAAGAAAACTCTAACTCTAAGAACTTGAAGAGATTTGGTTGGAAGCTTATGAGAACTCCCGGATCTACAAAGAGAATACCAAAGCCTTCCATTCTAAGATGACTGCAAGAAAATAATTTGTGATTGGTCAAAAAATTCTCATTTACAATTCTCCCCTCAAGCTCATGCCTGATGTAACACCTTGAAAAACATGTTAGGCTTGTATATGGATATAGAGGTAGCCTAATACATGCTTAACATATCTGTTTAATCTTGTGACTTTTTGAGCATGTTTAGTCACTTTGCTGTAAGACTATTTATGAGAAATAACTGTTATTAGCCCTTGGAAATGGCTTAAACTGCTCAGTTAGTGGAAATAAATGTGGAGACTTTATTTCTAGGTCAGAAATATGTGAAATATGCTACAATTAAAATTTGAGGATAATCAAAGTTACTTTGGTATTTTTAAGTATACTGAGTGTGTGTTTTAATACCAGATTGACTAGTCATTGATATGGAAAAATGTGATAATGGTACAACAAGATATTCTATGAATCTTAGGACTTATTTTATATCTGTTGGAAGTTAAGAACCTGGATTTGGTGGAATCTAAGTGTTCTTAGTAGATTGGGATTTTTGGTACCCTTTAGTGACTAGCTATAAGAAACCAATTCTGACTTTTTCTCTCATTTCTCTCACAGTAGCTAGAAACAGAAAAGAAAGAAAAGAGAAAGGAAGAAGGGGAACCATGGGGGAGAAGGAGGAAGGAGGAGGAAAAGCTAGAGGACCAAGGATTAAGCTTGAAGGAGGATCCAAGAACAAGATCAAGGCTTCAAGATCTTCATCTCAGCTACAAGATGAAAGGGTTTTTGAGCTTGAACTTCATTTTTTTCTCATTTCTCTATGTTTAGGTTATTTGAGATCTAATATGCCAAAATGAGTTCTTGTGATGTTTTAAGTGATTTTCTTGCTTGGATAAGTTTTAAATGGTGTTTATGACTTGTTCATGCTAAGAATTTGGATTCGAAACTAAAAATTCTCCATTTGGACCTAAAACGCTCTACGTGTTGATTTTAGGGGTTTAGATGAGTGATTTAGTATTTTGATCCATTTTTGATGAAATCAATCAGTGTTTTAGGTTTCGCTCATGTTTGTGAACTTGTTTGGGGTTTAAAATCACTAAGAAACCAATTTAAAATGATCAAATTTCGTGTATGGCACCAATGGAACAGTGCCATACATTTGCAGAATTCTGCAGATTTTGTTTTGGGCGACGAGTGCATAGGCGCCCTGAAGGGAGTGCCTGAGCGCCCTCGACCCAGAAGGAATTACGCGTGATGTAGGACGATCAGTGCCTAGACGCCATGTTAGAGCGCCTGAGTGCCCAATGTCCAGGGAGTTTTGCATGATGCTATTGTTAGCGCGCCTAAGCGCCGAGTTAGAAGCGCTTGAGCGCCGAGATAGGGAAAAAATGTTATTTCGCATATGTTGCTAATTTAATTTCCTACTTGTTGAGATTATTTGTGCAAGCCTTTTTGGGTGTAAAGAGACACTTTTGGGGATATTTTTTGGAGAAAATTATCAACTTATATATGTGAAAAGTTTCAGAAAAATGCTTAGTCATTCAAGTGTGATAGAATGCCTAGGTTAGTATTTAGAACTTTGGTCAACATGAGGTTGATTTCTAAATCGCTTGTGAAGTGATGGTGTGGGGTTCTAGATACAAAACCATTAGTGTTGAGACACAACTGGTGGTAGTTCTTGGGGAGAATAACCACTTACCTTATGTGAAGGGATTTGAGTACTAGAGACATGAATATGTTTCTTTATACGATAGAGTTGAGTTACGGGATCATGTATTTAGTTAGGACCTTTCACTTGGTTAAGGTGAATATTGTGATAGGATTTAAGAAACCTTAGGCATCCTTTGAGAAGTAGAATGCCGTAGGTTAATACCTAGAACCTTGAGCAACATGAGGTTGCCTTGTAAGTCACTTGTGATGGGATGAGGAGTGGTACTAGGTGTTGTAAGCTAAGTGTGCTTAGCTTGTTGTATTTTTTATCATGCATAGGCTATTTATTTATGTGGAAAGTAGGGCCAAAGATGCATAGATGACATTTTACTCCCTTGTGAGACGAGGTTGAGGTATAGGAAGTATTAGAAACGTGACTTTACTCCTTAAGCGGTAAGTGAGCTTAGTTGTGGGGTTTGCTAGTTTTCCTTAGTCACTTGGTTAAGAAGGACCTAGTAATGATTTTATGTATTTGTGAAATACATTGCATATCTTCTTTTCAAACTTGCTATATCTTGTTTCCTATGTATTGTGACCGTAGATGATGTGCACAACCATATGACCTGAGAACGAGGTGTTGGATCTAGATTCTCCTTCCATTTATGCTTGCATGGTCAGGGTTACCGGTATGAGGGTGACAATAGTACTCTCACACTGTGAGGGGAAAGTGTCTACCTATTACCAAGCAAGTTTATGCTTTTAAGCTTATCCTGCTTTGTATATACAAGAAACAGTGGTTCTAGAAAATAAGTAAGTAGCTTGTGTTTTCAAACTTTAAAATCTGCATTTTCATTGCATTATCATATTATTAGGACTTTGTGTGAGCATAACCATATATCATATCATAAAGCATTGCATTTGTTAGCAGCTGTATGGGTAGTTGCCTTGCTTATTGTTTGCTTGCTTAATGATATCTTGTGATTGTATGAATGGTTGTTTGATATCATTGATGGTTGTATATGTAGGATAGGATTATAGCTTGCCTTATGAATGTTGCATAGAGTGTATGTATATATTCTGATAGGAATGAGTAGTGGCTCATTTATCTGTTGTAATCATAACCTTATGTGCTCATTTGATTATTTGTTGTTAAATAATTAACTGCTAGTTTTGGAATTGTATATATTGAGAAATTATGACTTATTACCTCGATTGTGTTTCCATGTAAATCCAAGTATAGATAAGGGAAGCAGAAGGATCAGAAGAGCTAGCATAGTTTATTTTGTTTCTTGTAATAAATATATTTGTATATTTATTTCCTGCTACCTTGAAGTTTTAAAAGTTATGTATTACAATATGCCTTCGAGAGGCTAATGATGTATACATATAGCTTTTTTTGTTGTTCAGGCTCGCTATAATTATTGATGTGAATGAATGTTATGGGTTAGTTTGTCGTTATAGGTTAGAAGTAGCATAGCTAGTACTATGCGCTTTATATATAGTAGATATATAGGATTCTCAGTATTAGGATGTTACATTATGGTATCAAAGTAATTCATCTTGTTGAGCCAGGGTATGGACTGACCATGCTGAGGCATGTTTAGAAGTTCCTATCTGGGTTGTTGTGCATTTCTTTGTCTCCTGTGGGAGATGAGTGATAAAACTACATGACTTGCCTTTGGTATGACAATTTTAGCTACTGTTACACGGTTACATGATATTGAGATTAGCTACCTCAATATGAATTATTCTGTGTGTATAGGAAGCTATGGTGTCTCCAAGGTGAACTTGTGGCAATAGGAATTCAGCTTATGAAGGCTCAGACTTGGTTGGAGCCTTTATAGCTACGACAGATGTTTTGAGGGAGCTGACAACCATTACTGCTGATGCGATGCGGGAGCAAACAACTACTACTGTTGAGGATGTTGGGAATTTTGGCATTAAAAATGCTGCGAAAAAAAGGAATTCCCACCAAGGATCTATGCAAACAGGGGACTATGAAACGTGATTTTCGAGTATACCTCTTAAAGCCAAAAGAAAGATGATCAATGCAAACCACTAACACCGTAACAACGATGATGTCTCTACGTAGTCCACACGAACAGACCCACAAACGTCCAACGTCCGCTTGGAGTCCCCTTCCCCAACACAGTGCTAGCTGCGAAGAGAAGGAAACCTGTCACTCTCTTTCACTATGTGTGTGTATCAAGGGTTACAATCCATGCCCTTATGCCCTTTTTATAGAAGAAGCCTCCAATAACTTCTTTAAAAAGCCTTCTATTTGCTTCTTCAAGAAGCCTTCTATTTGCTTCTTCAAGAAGCCTTTCATTAGCTTCTCCAAGAAATCTCTCATTAGCTTCTTCAAGAAGCTTCTTATTAGCTTCTTCAAGAAGCCTCTCATTAGCTTCTTCAAGAAGCCTTCCATTAGCTTCTTCAAGAAGCCTTTCATTAGCTTCTCCAAGAAGCCTCTCATTAGCTTCTCCAAGAAGCCTTGCATTTTCTTCTCTAAGAAGCCTTGCATTAACTTCTCCAAGAAGCCTTGAGTTAGCTTATTCAAGAAGCCTTCCATTAGCTTCTCCAAGAAGCCTTGAATTAGCTTCTCCAAGAAGCCTTGAATTAGCTTCTCCAAGAAGCCTTGCATTAGCTTCTCCAAGAATCTTTGCATTAGCTTATCTAAGAAGCCTTGAATTAGCTTCTCCAAGAAGCCTTCCATTAGCTTCTTCAAGAAGCCTCTCATTAGCTTCTTCAAGAATCCTTCCATTAGCTTCTCTGAGAAACCTCTAATAGTTTCTTTTAGAATCCTTGAGTGAAAGAGCAGTAGTAGGGTTAGTGTGAAGCCTTGGGCTCATTTGTTACGAATTTTGGCCCACGATAAAATTCCCAGTCCAACTTGGATTCTATTTATTCCAATTTTGTCTATTCTAATTGTATGACCCTGCAGGTTCTCATAATATTAGCAGTAATATTAAAATCTCATTTTAATATTACAAGTAATGAGCAGTATTTAGTAACACACACTGCTACCCAAGTAATGAGAATGTCAGTGATTTGACATAACCTTTTCGTGATCAATGTTTTCGTGTAGTCTAGTCCCTTTGTCCAGATATCTAGATTGAATACAAGGCATAGAACGTGTCACCCTTGTATAGTTCAATCTTTCATTTCCTGATACTCGAGTAGACATAGTAAATGAGATCAATATCTCATATTGACTCATTTGAGCATGGCCATGCATTTCGTAGTCTCACTCAATCAGGGCCCCTGAAGATATCACTCTTGTTATGTAGGAGGGACAAATCCCATCTAGGTCATTCACATCCCTCCACATGATTCGCAGTATATCCAATAACCAACGTTATAATCATCTTGTTATAGATGACGTTTGATTGCATCAAAACGTACAACTCCTCATGTAGGAATCATAGTGATTTCAGGTCAAAGGACCACATGCACCATTATTACTATGAGAATCGCTTATGACACTCACGTAACGATCCACGTAGCGTTCTCATGGCGGGTCAGGTCAGTACATCATTACTCTTAATATAGATATCCATGTGAAGACTTGATATCTCATATCCATGACCCGTGAGATGTGGCCATCAGTCTACGCACATACTAGTCTCAATACATTATTGTTGTCCTAATTAACAATAATACTTGACTAGGAACATTTAAGAATAGTGTTATGATTTTATCCAATAGGATCTCACAATCAAGTTATCCACTTGATGTCTTATGGCATCAAACTTACTATTCTAAGGACTTTATTTTGTTTATCATAAATAACACAATAAATGAAGTGCCACATATTAAAAACAACATAATACAATGTATGTAATTATAGATGAAATATATCGGCCTCTAGGGCATACACCAACAATCTCCCACTTGCACTAGAGCCAATTAGGCATATGTCTAATGCCTAAAGATCTAGTGTGACCCTCATGCTTCTGCTGTGCAAGAGGTTTCGTTAGTTGATCAGTAATGTATCATCTGTTTATACTTTACATATCTTCATATCTTCTCTATCGATGATCTCTCAAATGAGATGGAAGCACCTAAGTATATGTTTGGATCACTGGTGAGATCTAGGCTCCTTATCTTGTGTAATGGCTCCATTATTATCACAATAGAAGTCCATTGGGTCTGCAATGCTAGGAATAGTGTCAAGTTCAGCAATGAACTTCTTGATCCAAATGGCCTCCTTTGCTGCATTGAAGGCAACAATATACTTAGCCTTTGTGGTAGAATCGACGACTGTCTCTTTCTTTGAACTCTTCCAGCTCACAGCCCCACCATTAAGGCAAAACACAAAACCCTATCGCGATCTGGAGTCATCTTTATCAGTTTGGAAGTTAGCATCAGTGTAACCCTTTACAACTAGTTCTTCCTCGGCTCCATATACTAAGAACGAATCCTTAGTCCTTCTCAAGTACTTACGGATGTTCTTGACAGCAGTCCAGTGACTCTCACCTGGATCAAACTGGTACCTAATCGTCATGCTCAAAGCATACGAGATATTTGGTCAAGTACATAACATGACATACGTGATAGATTCAATTACAGATGCATATGGAATCTTGCTTATGCAATCCCTCTCATCCTGGGTGGAAGGGGATTGAGCCTTAGATAGGCTTACACCATGTGACATAGGCAAGAGTCCTTTCTTGGATTTATGCATATTAAAGTATCTTAACACTTTGTCTCTGTATGTACTCTGACTTAGGCCAATGAGCCTCAGTGATCTATCTCTATAGATCCTGATAACACATAGGTGGCTTCGCCCAAGTCCTTCATGGTGAAGCAGTTCTATAACTAAGTCTCTATAGACTGTAGGGTCGGGATGTCATTTCCAATGAGTAGTATGTCATCTACATACAACACCAAAAAGACAATTGTGCTCCCACTAACCTTCTTGTAGACACAAGATTCTTCTTCATTCTTGATGAAATCAAATTATTTTATTGTATCATCAAAATAAAGATTCCAACTTCTGGAAGCTTGCTTCAATCCATAAAGAGATCGTTGGAACTTGCACATTTTTCCATCATCCTCTGGAGTGGCAAAACCCTCAAGTTTTGTCATGTATACATCCTCAAGAAGATTTCCATCAAGGAAAGCAGTTTTGACATCCATTTGCCAGATTTCATAATCATGGTATGCTGTAATAGCAAGAAAGATCTAAATAAATTTAAGCATCGTAATTGGGAAAAAAGTCTCATCATAGTTTACACCATGAATTTGCTTGAAACCTTTTGCTACCAATCGCACCTTAAAGGTATACACATTACTATCCATGTCAGTTTTCTTCTTAAAAACCTACTTGCACCTAATGGGTTTTATCCTTTCAGGTGGGTCAACCAAGGTCCATACCTTGTTGGCATATATGGATTCCATTTCAGATCTCATGGCCTTAAGCCATTTCTTAGATCCTGGGCCAATAATGGCTTCCTAGTAAGTCACAGGCTCATCTTGATCGATGAGTAATACGTCACCTTACTGAGTTATAAGAAATCCATATCTCTCTGGTTGATTACGTATACTGTTAGACCTACGCAGGTCTTGTGCTACTAGAGTTGGTTGTTGTTCCACAATGTTGGTGTATGCCCTAGAGGCTAATACATTTTCTGTATTTACATATATTCTATTATGCTATTTTATATATGAGGCATTTCATTTATTGTGTTCTTTTTGATAAACATAATAAAGTCCTTAGAATAGTAAGTTTGATGCCATAGGACATCAAGTGGATGACTTGATCGTGAGATCCTTTTGGTTACAACACTATTCTTAAATGTCCCTAGTCAAGTATTATTGTTAATTAGGACAACAATAATACATTAAGACTAGTATGTGTAGAGACTGATGACCGCATCTCACGGGTCATGGATATGAGATATCAAGTCTTCACATTGGTACATATTAGAGTAATAATGTCTTGGGTGACCCACCATGAGAACGCTACATGGATCGTTACGTGAGTGTCATAAGCGATTCTCATAGTGACAATGGTGTTTGTGGTCCTTTGACCAGAAATCACTACGATTCCTACATGAGGAGTTGTGTGTTTTAATGCCATCAAACGTCATCTGTAACAAGGTGATTATAAAGTTGGTTATTGGACATACCGCAAATCATGCAGATGGATATGAGTGACCTAGATGAAATTTGTCACTCCTACATAACAGGAGCGATATCTTCGGGCCCCCTGATTGAGTGAGACTGCGAAATGCACGACCATGCTCAAATGAGTCAATATGAGATATTGATCTCATTTGTTGTTACAAAGTCTACTCGAGTATCAGGAAACGAATGATTGGACTATACAAGGGTGACGCATTCCATGCCTTGTGTTCAATCTAGATATCTTGACAAAGGGACTTAACGACACGGAAACATTGGTCACGAAAAGGTTATGTCAAATCACTGACATTCTTATTACTTTGGTAGCAGCGATGTGTTGCTAGATACCGCTCACTGTTTGTAATATTAAAATGGGATTTTAATATTACTGCCAACGTAATAAGAACCTACAGGGTCACACATATAGAGCAGACTAAAATTGGAGCAATGGATCCAAGTTGGACTCGGATTCAAATATGGGTCAGACTCATAACAGATGGGTCTAGGGTTGCACAGCTTACCTTGCTGCTGCTCACACTCACTTAAGGCAGTCACTATTATAAATAGTACTGCTAAGGGGGCTGCTAAGTGAGATAATTCTGAACCCTAGCCGCACCTACAGAATAGTGAGTGAGAAAGTGACAGGTTTCTTCTCTTCTCTTCGCAGCTAGCACTGTGTGAGAGACGCGAGGCTCCTCTTTGCGGACGTTGGACGTTCGTGAGTCTGTTCGTGTGGATACTGCAGAGACACCGTTTCTATTACGGTGTTAGTGATTCATGCTTCAAGAGGTAAATCATTTAAAAACTCAGATTATGACTTTTTCGCATGGATCCTCGGTGGGAATCCCTGTTTTTCGCTGCGTGTTGTATCCGCAAAAATTCCCAACAGTGGTATCAGAGCGTCTTGCGAAACCATGATTCGGTTTTCTATTTTCGTTTACATGAGATAACATGTTTTCTGTTCTTGTTTTGACAAAAGATATGATCTTTAATATGTTATTTCTAAAAACCGTATGAAACCCTTTGCGAAAACATATTCTGTTTCTTATGTTGTATGCAAAACCATGATGTTGTTTTCAAAACTTCATGAAGATGTTCATATGTTCTGTGAAAATCGTTTTGTATTAAGATATATGTTTTTGCGAAGCTTTCTAGTATGTATGTGATACAAACAGCATTATGGAGTCCTTATTCTCAATGCGCGGCGCAAGGGTTTAGGAAACCTTATTCTTGGCTTGCGGCGGCAGGGGTTATGGAATCCTTGTTTCTGCACAAGAGGCGCAGCGCAAGGGGTTTTGGAAACCCTATTCTTGTTTTGCGGCAGTAGCATCAAGTGTTGATGTCAAGCCGCCAACGAGGCGCCTGAAGTTCAAGTGTTGAACGACGACGCAAGGGTTCCCTGTGGCACATGAAGTGTTCATGTTGTTCGGGCTTAGGGTTTCGCGCGGCACATGTTGCACCAAGGGAGGCGCAAGAGATTCAGCTCTTGTTTTCGGCACATGCGGAACCCCCGTGCTGCCTCTGCGTAGTGTGTTATTCGAAAGCGCAATATTTTTTATCCTTTTATAACTCATGAAAAATAATTATGTATTATTGTTATGAGTTTATATGTTCTTTGTGATGCATGGTGCATGGTTATGGCCTTAGTCCTCTCTTTATGCCTTTTGGTTTTAATAAATACGACTTGCGTGTCGTGCCTTTCTCTCTACATTCTGATTGTACATTCTCTTCTCACCTAACTCCCCTCGAATGTAAAAGAGGTTTCTATATAATGTAATTATGATGTGGAGACAAGAAGGCAGCATCAAGTGAGGACGTTGGTGGGAGATGATTGATGAAGCTGGCTTAGTTAATGCTACTCTCTTAAGGGCCATAACCATGTCACTTTTATTATATGCCTTTTATGTATGAGATGCATGGATATTGTTTATGGTATGATAAACAGTTTAATAAATGGTGTGATCTAATAATAATAAAAAAAATTCCCTCAAAGCAAATATTAAGTCATTATGTGATGCCTTTCAATGTGTGGCACTCGTCAAGACTAGTATCGATCAAGTGTGCGCAGTGCACAAAGCAGGATGCCTTTATCTATATTAGTAAGACGCGATAGGATAAAGGTAATATCCAAGCGCCAACCATTGGGTCTGACCTAACTAAGCCATTTCAATAGGATTGAAGGCTTGGAGGCATGAAGTTAGGCTTTGGTCCATTAGATGGACTTGAATAAGTATTATTCACCAAACTATCTAAAAGTTACATGTGATGTAATTGGAAAGTGTTTCCTACCTAAATAACTGAATTTTGGGTGATCAGCCAAAGCTGACTCAAAACTAGGTGAAATATGGATCTTGGCCTACTAGGAAATCTTACGATGGGATTTTTCGAGTCAATGTTGAGGGTCATTGACTTGAATAAAATAGTGGGAGACATATTTAATTAAAAGACCTCATTAAATATGTTTATGGCATGATACTTATATTTTGCATATTTCTGTTAATAGATAACCATGGCAACAAACACATCGGGTACTTTATCATTGCGATCCGTCCTTGAGAAGGACAAGTTGTCTGGAATGAATTTTCTAGACTAGTACAGGAATTTGAGGATTGTCCTCAAGCAAGAGAAAAAGATGTATGTTTTGGAACTGCCTAGAGAGCCACCTGTGCTAATGCCCTTAGACCGAAAGAGATGCTTATAAGAAGCATCAAGATGATGCCTTGGACATTGGATGTCTAATGCTGGCCACCATGAACTCGAGCTCCAAAAGCAACATGAGAACATGGATGCATACGATATGTTAAGAAGCTCTATCAAGAAGCGAGGCCTAGGCATGAGAGATTTGAGGTCTCTAAAGCACTTATTTCGGTGCAAGTTGGTAGAAGGAAGCCCTGTTGGTGCTCATGTACTCAAGATGATTGGGTACATTGAAAACCTAGAGAGACTTGGTTTTCCTTTGGGCTAAGAGTTGGCCACTGACTTAGTCCTGCAATCGTTGCTAGAAAGTTTCAGTCGATTTGTCATGAACTACAACATGAATGAGATTGACAAATCATTACCGATTTTGCTAGGCATGTTGAGAAGCTGCTTGACGAGAACATTAACAAAGGCAAAGGGAAGGCCATAATGATGGTCCAAAAGAATAAGGGTAAGAAACGACAAAAAAGGCCCAAGGACAAACTGGAAGGGCAAGGGCAAGGACAAGTCCAAGCCTAGCACTACGGCTTGAAACCGGTGGGTGGAGTGGCTAAGGAAGGTACATGCTTCCATTGTGGTCGACCAGGACATTGGAAGAGGAATTGTGCCAAGTTCCTAGAGGAGCTCAAAAAGAAGAAGGGAAGTGAGACTTTATCGGGTATTTTTGTTATTGAAGTCAATTTATCTACTTCGCATCATGGGTATTAGATACTTGGATGTGGATCTCACATTTGTGTAAATGTGCGAGGATCTAAAAGCGAAGAGACCATTGACGAAGGGCGAAGTCGACCTATGAGTTGGAAATGGAGCAAAGGTTGCTTTGCATTAGCTGTAGGGACTTATTTATTATCTTTGCCCACTTGGGCTTGTAATAGAGTTAGAGAAGCTGCTATTTTGTGCACCGCTATTAGTAGGAATATCATTTCTGTTTCTTGTTTGGACAAGAAAGGTTTTTCTTTTATAATAAAGGACAAGTGTTGTTCTATTTATATGAATGATATTTTTTATGGTAGTGCACAATTGAGTAATGGACTTTATGTACTTGATCTCGAAACGCCCATTTATAACATAAAGACAAAGAGGTTTAAATCAAATGATCTGAACCCAACTTTTCTCTGGCATTGTCGTTTGGGCCACATAAATGAGAAACGCATCTCCAAACTCCATAAAGATGGATTCTTGGACTCATTTGATTTTGAACCATATGAGATATGTGAATCTTGTTTATTGGGGAAGATGACAAAGGCCCCATTTACTGGACAAGGTGAAAGGGCTAGTGATCTTTTAGGCCTTATACATAGTGATGTATGTGGGCCACTAAACTCAGTCGCTAGAGGTGGTTTTCAATACTTCATTACATTTACTGATGATTTCAGTAGATATGAATTTGTATATCTTATGAAGCACAAATCAGAATCCTTTGAAAAGTTCAAAGAGTTCAAGAATGAAGTACAAAACCAACTTGGCAAGACTATTAAAATCCTTCGATCAGATCGAGGAGGAGAATACTTAAGCCAACAGTTTGATGATCATCTGAAAGAGTGTGGGATAATATCTCAACTCACTCCACCAGGAACACCACAATGGAATGGTGTCTGCGAAAGGAGGAACCGGACCTTGTTGGACATGGTCCGATCCATGATGAGTCATGCAAACCTTCCAGGCTCCTTCGGGGACATGCTCTCGTTAATGCAGCTTTCACACTTAACCGTGTTCCATCTAAGACGGTTCAAAAGACACCATATGAGATATGGGTGGGAGACGGCCCAAGTATGTCTTTCTTGAAGATTTGGGGCTGCGAAGCTTACGTGAAACGTCAAGTTTCGATAAGCTTGGACCTAAATCGATAAATGCTTCTTTGTGGGGTATCCAAAGGAAACCAAGGGATACTTTTTCTATAATCCTACCGAGGGCAAAGTGTTTGTCGCACGGACGGTTTGTGTTTCTAGAAAGGCGTTTATCTCCAAAGGAACCGGTGGGAGAAAAGTAGAACTTGAAGAAGTTCAAGTTTCACAAAGCAAAGAATGAACCAATGGTGGAAATAGAGCAGCCTCCACAAAATGTTGTGGAACAAAGAACCTGCTCTAGTAGCACAAGACCTGCGTAGGTCTAACGGGATACGTCATCAACCGGAGAGATATAGATTTCTCATGACCCAACAAGGTGACGTATTGCTCATAGATCAAGATGAGCACTGTGACTTACCGGGAAGCCATTATTGGCCGAGAATCGAGAAATGGCTTGAGGCCATGAGATCGAAATGGATTCCATGTATGCCAACCGGTATGGACCTTGGTTGACCCACCTGAAGGGGTAAAACCCATTGGGTGCAAGTGGGTTTTCAAGAAGAAAACCGATATGGATGGTAATGTGCATACCTTTAAGGCGCGATTGGTGGCTAAAGGTTTCAAACAAATTCATGGTGTAGACTATGATGAGACTTTTTCCCCAGTTGCGATGCTTAAATCCGTTCGGATCTTGCTTGCTTTGTTGCAAAGATACCATGATTATGAAATCGGCAAATGGATGTCAAAAGCTGCTTTCCTTAATGGAAATCTTCTCGAAGATGTGTACATGACACAACCTGAGGGTTTTGCCACTCCAGAGGATGCTAGAAAAGTATGCAAGTTACAACGATCTATTTATGGATTAAAGCAAGCTTCCAGAAGCTGGAATCTTCGTTTTGATGATACAATAAAACAGTTTGGTTTCATCAAGAATGAAGAAGAATCTTGTGTCTACAAGAAGGTTAGTGGGAGCACTATTGTCTTTCTAGTATTGTATGTTGATGACATACTACTTATTGGAAATGACATCCCTACCCTACAGTATGTAAAGACTTGGTTAGGGAACTGCTTCTCTATGAAGGACTTGGGTGAAGCCACCTATGTATTAGGTATTAGGATCTATAGAGATAGATCACTGAGACTGCTTGGCCTAAGTCAGAGTACATACATAGACAAAGTGTTAAGACGATTTAACATGCATGAATCCAAGAAAGGACTCTTGCCTATGTCACATGGTGTAAGCCTATCTAAGGCTCAATCCCCTTCCACCCAGGATGAGAGGGATCGCATGAGCAAGATTCCATATGCATCTGCAATTGGATCTATCATGTATGCCATGTTATGTACTCGACCAGACATCTCGTATGCTTTGAGCATAACGAGTACGTACCAGTCTGATCCCGGTGAAAGTCACTAGACTACTATCAAGAACATCCTTAAGTACTTGAGAAGGACTAAGGATTCGTTCTTGGTATATGGAGGCGAGGAAGAGCTAGTCGTAAAAGGTTACACTGATGCTAGCTTCCAAACTGATAAGGACGACTCCAGATCGCAATCGAGTTATGTTTTTTGCCTAAATGGTGAGATTTGTGAGTGGAAGAGTTCAAAGCAGGAGACAGTCATCGATTCTACCACAGAGGCTGAGTATATTGCTGCCTCCAATGCAGCAAAGGAGGCCGTTTGGATCAGGAAGTTCATTACTGAACTTGGCACTATTCCTAGCATTGTGGACCCAGTAGACCTCTATTGTGATAATAATGGAGCCATTGCACAAGCTAAGGAGCCTAGATCTCACCAGCGATCCAAACATATACTTAGGCGCTTCCATCTCATTCGAGAGATCATCGATAGAGGAGATGTGAAGATATGCAGAGTACCAACAGATGATAACATTGTTGATCCATCGATGAAGCCTCTTGCACACAGAAGCATGAGGGTCACACTAGGTTTTAGGCATTAGATATATGCACGATTGGCTCTAGTGCAAGTGGGAGATTGTTGGTGTATGCCCTAGAGGCTAATACATTTTTCGTATTTACATATATTCTATTATGCTATTTTATATATGAGGCATTTCATTTATTGTGTTCTTTTTTGATAAACATAATAAAGTCCTTAGAATAGTAAGTTTGATGCCATAGGACATCAAGTGGATGACTTGATCATGAGATTCTTTTGGTTACAACACTATTCTTAAATGTCCCTAGTCAAGTATTATTGTTAATTAGGACAACAATAATACATTGAGACTAGTATGTGTAGAGACTGATGACCGCATCTCACGGGTCATGGATATGAGATATCAAGTCTTCACATTGGTACATATTAGAGTAATGATGTATTGGACTGACCCACCATGAGAACGCTACATGGATCGTTACGTGAGTGTCATAAGCGATTCTCATAGTGACAATGGTGTTTATGGTCCTTTGACCTGAAATCACTACGATTCCTACATGAGGAGTTATGTGTTTTAATGCCATCAAACGTCATCTGTAACAAGGTGATTATAAAGTTGGTTATTGGACATACCACAAATCATGCAGAGGGATGTGAGTGACCTAGATGGAATTTGTCACTCCTATATAACAGGAGCGATATCTTCGGGCCCCCTGATTGAGTGAGATTGCGAAATGCACGACCATGCTCAAATGAGTCAATATGAGATATTGATCTCATTTGTTGTTACAAAGTCTACTCAAGTATCAGGAAACGAATGATTGGACTATACAAGGGTGACGCATTCCATGCCTTGTGTTCAATCTAGATATCTTGACAAAGGGACTAAACGACACGGAAACATTGGTCACGAAAAGGTTATGTCAAATCACTGACATTCTTATTACTTGGGTAGCAGCGATGTGTTGCTAGATACCGTTCACTGCTTGTAATATTAAAATGGGATTTTAATATTACGCTAACGTAATAAGAACTGCGCAGGATCACACATATAGAGCGAGACTAAAATTGGAGCAATGGATCCAAGTTGGACTCGGATTCAAATATGGGCCGACTCATAATGAGATGGGTCTAGGGTTGCACAACTTACCTTCTTTGCTACTCACACTCACTTAAGGCGGTCACTATTATAAATAAAATCTTGCTAAGGGGCTGCTAAGTGAGATAATTGAACCCTAGCCGCACCTACGAATAGTGAGTGAGAGAGTGACGGGTTTCTTCTCTTCTCTTCGCAGCTAGCACTGTGTGAGAGACGTGAGGCTCCTCTTTGCGGACGTTGGACGTTCGTGAGTCTGTTCGTGTGGATACCGCAGAGACATCGTTTCTATTACGGTGTTAGTGATTCACGCTTCAAGAGGTAAATCATTTAAAAACTCGGATTATGGCTTTTTCGCATGGATCCTTAGTGGGAATCCCTGTTTTCCGCTGCGTGTTGTATCCGCAAAAATTCCCAACACACAATACTTTGTGGAGGCTGCTCTATTTTTACCATTAGTTTGTTGCTACTCTATGAAACTTGAACTTCTTCAAGTTCTACTTTCCTCCCACTGGTTCCTTTGGAGATAAACTTCTTTTCTAGAAACATAGCAGTTCGTGCGACAAACACTTTGCCATCGGTAGGATTATAGAAATAGTATCTCTTAGTTTCCTTAGGATAACCGACAAAGAAGCATTTATCTGATTTGGGTCCAAGCTTATCAGAAACTTGATGTTTCACATAAGCTTCGCAATCCCAAATCTTCATAAAAGACATATTGGGCTGTTTCCCTGTCCATATCTCATATGGTGTCTTTTGAACTACTTTAGATGGAACACAGTTAAGTGTGAAAGCTGCTGTTAATAGAGCATGTCCCCAGAAAGAGCTTGGAAGGTTGGCATGACTCATCATGGATCAGACCATGTCCAATATGGTCTGGTTCCTCTTTTCAGAAACACCATTCCATTGTGGTGTTCTTGGAAGAGTGAGTTGAGATATTATCCCACACTCTTTCAGAGGATCATCAAATTATTGGGTTAAGTATTCACCACCTCGATCTGATCGAAGGACTTTAATACTCTTGCTAAAATGGTTTTGTACTTCATTCTTAAATTCCTTGAACTTTTGAAAGGATTTTGATTTGTGTTTCATAAGATACACAAACCCATATCTACTGAAATCATCAGTAAATGTAATGAAGTTTTAAAAACTGCCTCTAGCCAGTGTGTTTAGTGGCCCACATACATCACTATGTATAAGGCATAAAAGATCACTAGCCCTTTCACCTTGTCTAGTGAACGGGGCCTTTGTTATCTTCCCCAATAAACAAGATTCACATATCTCATATAATTCAAAATCAAATGAGTCCAAGAATCCATCCTTATGGAGTTTGGAGATGCGTTTCTCATTTATGTGGCTCAAACGAAATTGTCAGAGATAAGTTAGGTTCACATCATTAGATTTGAACTTCTTAGTATTTATATTATAGACAGGCATTTTGAGATCGAGGACATAAAGTCCATTACTCAATTGTGCACTACCATAAAAGATATCATTCAAATAAAAAGAATAGCATTTGTCCTTTATTATAAAAGTAAAACCTTTCTTGTCTAAACAAGAAACAAAAATGATATTTTTACTGATAGCAGGCACAAAATAACAGTTCTCTAACTCAATTATAAGCCTAGTGGGCAAAGATAAAAGATAAGTCCCTACAGCTAAAGCAGTAACCTTTGCTCCATTTCTAACTCGTAGGTCGACTTCACCCTTAGCTAATGGTCTACTGTTCTTTAGATTATGCACATTTACACAAATGTGAGACCCACATCCAGTATGTAATACCCAAGATATATAAGTAGATAAATTGACTTCTATAACAAAAATACCTGAAGTGAAAGTCTCACTTCCTTTTTACTTCTTAAGCTCTTCCAGGTATCTGCCACAGTTCATCTTCCAATGTTCGGTCTGACCATAATGGAAGCACGTACCTTCCTTAGCCACTCCACCCACTGGTTTCAAGCCAGAAGTGCTAGGCTTGGATTTATCCTTACCCTTGCCCTTCCACTTGTCCATAACAGGTAACTCTGGAATAGGTTGTTCTAGTACATATAGTTTTTTTTCTTTTGTTTGAGGAAAATCCTCAAATTCCTATACCAGTCTAGGAAATTTGTCCCAGACAACCTGTCCTTCTCAAGGACGGATTGCAATGATAAGTTACTTGAAGTTTTTGTTGCCATGGTAATCTCTTAACAGAAATATGCAAAATATAAGTATCATACCATAAACATATTTAACGAGGTCTTTAATTAAATATGCTTCCCACTATTTTACTTCAAATCAATGACCCTTAGCATTGATTCAAAAAATCCCATCGTAAGATTTCCTAGTGGGCCAAGATCTATATTTCACCTAGCTTTGAGTCAGCTTCGGCTTATCACCAAAAATTCAGTTATTTAAGTAGGAAACACTTTCTAATTACATCACATGTAACTCTTGGATAATTAGGTAAATAACACTTATTCTAATCCATCTAATGGACTAAAGCCCAACTCCATGCCTCTAAGCCTTCAATCCTATTGAAATGGCTTAGTTAAGTCAAACCCAATGGTTGACAGTTGGATATTACTTTTATCCTATCGTGCCTTACTAATATAGATAAAGACACCCTGCTTTGGTAGACCTACACTTAATCGATACTAGTCTTGATGAGTGCCACACATTGGAAGGCATCACATAGAGACTTAATATTTGCTTTGAGGGATTTTTTATTATTATTATTTGATCTCACCATTTGTTAAACTGTTTAACATACCATCAACAATCATGCATCTCATACATATAAAGGATATAAATAATGTGACATGGCTATGGCCCCTAACGCAATGATTCTCCCAAGCCAATAAGAGTATAATTAACTAAACCTAGGGAGCGAACTAGCTTCACCAAGCGTCTCCCACCAATGTCCTAATTTGATTCCATTTTCTTGCCTCCACATTAAGATTATATTACATAGAAATCCCATTTTACATACAAAGGAAGTTAGGTGAGAAGAGAATGTACAACCAGAATGTAGAGAGTAAGGCACGACACGCAAGCCATATTTTAAAATAACCAAAGAAGCAAAATAAGAGGACTAAGGCCATAACCATGCACCGTGCACCACAAAGTACATTAAAACTCAAAACAATAATACATTATTATTTTGTGAGACATATAAACAAAATTGAATATCGCGCTTTCGAATAACACACACTACGTAACGGGCCTGACCACAGGGTCTCGCTGCCCGGTCAATGGTCGGGGTCAAGGGGAGGCCGATCCTTGCGGGGCTCGGGGCAGTGCCCCGAAACCAAAATGAAAAACAAGAGTTGAAACCTCTTGCGCCTCCTTGATGGCTAGGGTATCAACACTTGAACCCTTATAGCCACGAGGATATGAACACGTTATGTCATAGGACCCCTTAGTGCCACCATATGCTATCTAGAAACAAGGGTTGCTTGACATCAACACTTGATGTCGTCGCAAACCAGAAACAAGGTTTCCTAAATGCTGTATATATCACATATATACCAAAGAACTTCACAAAATTAGAACAATTAAACATGTTATTTCATACAACACGAAGAACAGAAAAACTGAATCATGGTTTCGTAAGTGGCTCTGATACCACTGTTGGGAATTCCGGCATAAAAAATACAGTGGAAAAAAGGGAATTCCCACTAAGGATCCATGCGAAAAGGGGACCATGAAACGTAATTTTTGAGTATATCTCTTGAAGCCAAAAGAAAAATGATCAACACAAACCACTAATACTGTAACAGCGACGATGTCTCTATGTAGTCCACACGAACAGACCCACGAACGTCCAATGTCCGCTTGGAGTCCCGCCTCCCCAACACAGTGCTAGCTGCCAAGAGAAGGAAACCTATCACTCTCTTTCACTATGTGTGTGTATCAAAGATTACAATCCATGCCCTTATGCCTTTTTTTATAGAAGAAGCCTCCAATAGCTTCTTTAAGAAACCTTCTATTTGTTTCTTCAAGAAGCTTTTCATTAGCTTCTCTAATAAGCCTCTTATTAGCTTCTTCAAGAATCCTCTCATTAGCTTCTTCAAGAAGCCTCTCATTGGCTTTTTCAAGAAGCTTTTCATTAGCTTCTTCAAGAAGCCTCTCATTAACTTCTTCAAGAAGCCTGTCATTAGCATCTCCAAGAAGCCTTTCATTAGCTTCTCCAAGAAGCCTCTCATTAGCTTCTCCAAGAAGCCTTGCATTAGCTTTTCCAAGAAGCCTTGAATTAGCTTCTTCAAGAAGCCTTCCATTAGCTTCTCCAAGAAGCCTTGAATTAGCTTCTCCAAGAAGCCTTGCATTAGCTTCTCCAAGAAGCCTTGAATTAGCTTTTCTAAGAAGCCTTCCATTAGCTTCTTCAAGAAGCCTCTCATTAGCTTCTCCAAGAAGCCTTCCATTAGCCTCTTCAAGAAGCCTCTCATTAGCTTCTTCAATAAGCCTTCCATTAGCTTCTCTGAGAAGTCTCTAACAGCTTCTTTTAGAATCCTTGAGTGAAAGAGCAGTAGTAGGGTTAGTGTGAAGCCTTGGGCTCATCTATTATGAATTTTGGCCCACGATAGAATTCCCAGTCAAACTTAGATTCTATTTACTCCAATTTAGTCTGTTCTAATTGTGTGACCCTGCAGGTTCTTATAACATTGGCAATAATATCAAAATCCCATTTTAATATTACAAGCAGTGAGTGGTATCTAGCAACACATCACTACTATCCAAGTAATGAGAATGTCAGTGATTTGACATAACCTTTCCGTGATCAATGTTTTCGTGTAGTCTAGTCCCTTTGTCCAGATATCTAGATTGAACACAAGGCATGGAACGTGTCACCCTTGTATAGTTCAATCTTTCGTTTCCTGATACTCGAGTAAACGTAGTAAATGAGATTAATATCTCATATTGACTCATTTGAGCATGACTATGCATTTTATAGTCTCACTCAATCAGGGGGCCCGAAGATATCACTCCTGTTATGTAGGAGGGACAAATCCTGTTTAGGTCACTCACATCCCTCCATATGATTCGCAGTATGTCCAATAACTAACTTTATAATCACTTTGTTACAGATGACGTTTGATGGCATCAAAACATACAACTCCTCATTTAGGAATCGTAGTGATTTCAGGTCAATGGACCACATGCACCATTATCACTATGAGAATCACTTATGACACTTACGTAATGATCCACGTAGTGTTCTCATGGCAGGTTAGTCTAGTACATCATTACTCTTAATATATATACCCATGTGAAGACTTGATATCTCATATCCATGACTTGTGAGATGTGGCCATCAGTCTACGCACATACTAGTCTCAATGCATTATTGTTGTCCTAATTAACAATAATACTTGACTAGGGATATTTGAGAATAGTGTTCTAATTTTATCCAATAGGATCTCACAATTAAGTCATCCACTTGATGTCCTATGGAATCAAACTTACTATTCTAAGAACTTTATTATGTTTATCATAAATAACACAATAAATGAAGTGCCTAATATTAAAAATAGCATAATACAATGTATGTAATTATAGACGAAATATATTGGCCTCTAGGGCATACACCAATAGAGGATACCTGAGAGCAAACAACTGCGACTACAAGAAGGTTTGAGATGATGGGTGTAACCTAGCGTCAACAGCTTACACCACCACCATATCAATCAGGGCAACTAAACCAAGAGGTGCTAGTGGGGAGAAATCAGAACTTCCAAGACCTCTCGGAGTTCAAGGAGACTAATCCATCGTCTTTTAAGGGGGAGTATAACCCAATGAGAGTTGAGAGTTAGCTAAAGGAGATGGAGGAGATCTTCACTGTTATGGTTTTCTTGGAGGGGCAACGAGTACTCTTTGCTTTTTTCGTGTTGGAAGGAGAAGCAGAGGATTAGTGGTTGGACATCAAGAGATCTTTTGAGGTGTTAGGGACTTTTATTACGTGGGAGATCTTCAAGAATTCGTTTATGGGGAAGTGTTTTCCACAAAATCTACGGAATGGAAGGAAATGGAATTTCTGAGGTTGGAGCAAGGCGAGGTGTTTGTTGGTCAGTGTGTGACTAGGCTTAATGAATTGTCGAAGTTCTCATCTTGTATCAGAGTGGCGCAGTGAAAGTGTGTTAATTTTGAGAAAGGATTGGGAGAAGACATTCAGAGAGTAATCCAACTTTTTGAAATCTGGGATATTGTAGCCTTGGTGTAGGAATGCATAATCATTGAGGGCCGTGATAGTAAACCCCAAGAGGAGCGAAGATCACAGGACCTTCAAAAGAGGAAGTGGAATTGTCACCGAGCGAGAAATAGAGTCTCTATAGACTTAGTGCCTAGAATGGGACCTATCTCTATAGCACCCTATAGGATGGCACCACTAGAGTTAGAGTAACTCAAAAAGCAAATCGAGGATTTGTTGGATAAATAATTCATTAGGCCGAGTGTTTCTCTGTGGAGAGCACCTGTGTTCTAATGAAGAAAATGATGATACCATGAGGCTTTGTGTGGATTTCAAACTACTGATTATGGTGACTATCAGAAACAAGTATCTGTTACCTATGATAGATGATCTAATGGATCAAGTGAGAGGAGTTAAGGTTTTCTCAAAGATTGATCTTAGGTCTAGGTATCATCAAATAAGGGTTAGGGAAGAGGATATCCCTAAGACTGCTTTCAGAACTAGGTATGGACATTATGAGTATCTCGTGATGTTCTCTGGGTTAACGAATCAATTGGTAGTGTTCATGTAATATGTGAATAGGATCTTTAGACCCTACCTGGATCAGTTTGTTGTGGTGCTTATCGATGATATTCTAAATCTATTCTTAGTTAATGAAGGGGCATGAACCACATCTGAGGATAATGTTGGAAACTCTTAAGGAGAAAAGGTTGTTTATCAAGCTATCTAATGTTGCCAAGTGGCTTCTAGTACTCAAGAGGGGGGGTGAATTGAGTATAAAACTTTTTCGCAAAACCTCTTTTTAAATAAGACAAATATTAAAAGCTTAATAAATAAATGCACAGAAGGAACGAGAAGAAGAGAAGAGACAATAAAGAGCAACGAAAAATAAATGTGCAGTAAATTAAATTGCATAAAATAAAGAGATTAGGGAACGAGAGAAGCAGGCACAGTATTTATCCTGGTTGACCACTAACCCACTTGTGGTCTACGTCCAGTCCTCGAAAGCCGAGATTTTTCACTAAGTATACAAGCTTCAATAGGTGCTTGCTACCGTTACAAAATAGAGCACTTTTCACACACAGGGACACTCTACCCTTGTGCTAAAGTCTCAGCCTGCAGGGATACCTCACCCTTATACAAACCTTGAGGGATACCTCACCCTCGATACAGAATATCAGAATATAGATGAAGAGAAACTCTCACTCAGAGTAAGTAATACAAATTGAAGTGCTAATGGAGCTCTCACAGAAATATCTCAAAGTTTTTAAGCAAAAAGAGCGTAGAAAATAGTTTTCACAGATTAGAGCTTTCAGAAAATAATTCAGAGTAATGGGCAAAGAAATTCGTGACCCAAGCTTGCTATTTATAGGGAAAAACACGGAGACAGCCGTTTAGGTATAATTAATAGCATTTAAAACAAATTAACCGAATTCAAAGCGTATGAAAGTTTCCATATCAGACTGCGTATTCAAACGTGTTTATTCGAATAACTAAACAGGTTATTCGAATAACACTGTTCCTGAAACCAATTTAAAAACTCATTTGAAATGGGTTATTCGAATAACCAATATGTTATTCGAATAACTCTGTTAAAACCAGAGTTCTAAAAACAAGGGGTTATTCGAATAATAGCTTATCTATTCGAATAACATAGTTTAAAAGCAGTTCAGACAAAAAGATGTATTCGAATAACGTATGAGTTATTCGAATAACTCACTTAAAACACGATTCTGAAAAACCTCAATTATTCGAATAAAGGATAGTTTATTCGAATAGCTACTTAAAAACAGTGTTCTGGAAAACCTTAGTTATTCGAATAACAGGGTAGTTATTCGAATAACACCTTTTAGAAAACAAACCACGAAGGGATGTTTATTCGAATAGGCTAAGCTCTATTCAAATAACTCAGTTCAAAAATGGTTTGAAAAAGATGTTTTCAAAGACACTAAGTTCAAAACCAAGTTTTATCTTCTCTTTCAAAAACAAAGAGATATCAATGTGAGCTCCGTACAATAGATCCTAAGTCCTAATGCTAATCAAATATAAACTTGGACTTGGTCTATTTATCATCTTCATTTATACTTCGCGTTTGTTATCATCAAAACAAGTCTTCAAAGGTATGCATCCAAATACATTCTCCCCCTTTTTGATGATGACAAACTATCAATGAGACTAGCAATGAGAAAAGCGTTAGTGCATATAATTGGAATTCACAAAAGGTATAAAAGCTTACTCCCCCTCTTTAATTAAAAGAGGTAATATATATGTGCGCAGCTCCCCCTTTCAATTTGAATCCAATCTCATTTTAAATTTACCTATCTTTTCTCAATTATAGTCAAAAGATCAAATATTTCTCCCCCTTTTGTCATGAGCAAAAAAGGAGGGGTAAGTCCTACAAACATATATAAGAATGCATAAAAGGAAATGTACTCATAGCAATAGATCAACAGGAAATTTTATTTATGCATTAATAACAAAAGAGAGTCAAATACACAAGCCAGAAAATAAACAACATGAAGCCAAAAACAGACAGCCTAAGAACTAAAGTTCCTAGAAGTAAGCATCCAGAGGTGGTGGTGAAGAAGCTGGTGCAGGAGCAGGAGAAGCAGATCGAAGAGCAGTAACCTCACGTTCAATGCCTTCTATTCTATTAAACAGAATAGAGAAGGTATGTTCCATGTAAGCTCGGTTGTCTTGCAAGGTGGCCATGATTTGTTCCAAAGTGACAGGAGCAGGAGCAGCAACAGGTGCAACAGCAAGAGCAGCAGGGGCATCAGCAGGGTCAAGCTCATCCTCAGCGACCTCATCCGGGTACACCCAGCCTTCATCGGTTTGGATCATCTTCATCTTCCGTAAGGTGTGAGCACCAAAGACGTTGTGGTGAGTCAGAGCAATGGCCCGCTCAGTCTCCAAGACCTGAGGATACTTGCTCAGCAAGGTAGTGACAAGAATGCCATAAGGCAAGTCAGATTTCTCCTTGCCCTTGGCCCTCATCATGTGCCTCATGATGAACACAGGCCAGTTGATCTGATGGCCATTCTTCAGGAACCACAGCATGAAGACATCTTCCTCGCTGAGATAGGCGTAGTTTCCACCACGAGGAGCCAGGATGTGAGCATAGGCGTAATGCAGAAGCCTGTCTTAGCTCTTCAGCATTCCACCCTTGAGACCCTTGTCAGGCAGGGCTAGACCGAGCTTCAGTAGGTCTTCAACTGCCTAAAGCTTATTGAACTCTTCGAGAAACGGAGTGTCGTCATCTTCAACAAGGGCGCCAGAGAACTGCAGCCCGAACAAAGTCAACCAGTCCAGCGGTGTGATCACAATGTTCTGATCATATACCTCGAGAGGAGATTCGGCCATCGAAAGCCAGATTGCAGAAGAACATCTTCACCAAAGCTGGATAGATGGTGGCCCGGTGAGAGCAAAGCTGAAGAACTCCCTGGTTTTGCAGTAGAGTCAGGAAGTCGAAGCCGCGATGTTGCTGGAAGAAGGAAAGGTCCAGGTACTTGGGTTGAACCAAGTTGCGCTCCTAGAAGTGCGAAATGAAGCGTGCACGATGCTTTTCGTTGGAGGATAGCCTTCTCAGATCAAGAGGAGTAGTGCCTGGAGCATTCTTCGTGCGAGGACGCTTGCTGGAGGAGGAGGCCATGGAGGATAGGTGAGAGAGAGTGAAAACACAGGGTTAAGCAAGATGGCAGGAGCTAAGGAGACGTGAAGAGCAGAGAAGATGGAGGGTGAAAAAGGTCTAAGAGGCAGAAGCAAGGAAGTTTGAAGAACAGAAAAGAGGGAAGAGGGTAGAGACCTTTGGGCGCGCAGGGTTTATTTAAAGGACACCCGTGTTTATTCGAATAAAAGTGGGTTTATTCGAATAAACCATGCTGGAAAGCTAAACAGACAGGCACGCAGGGACTTGAACAGGTGAAACGGCTAGGGTTTATTCGAATAGAAGGGGATCTATTCGAATAGAACGTCTGGGAAAGCAAAGCGTTTTGGCCAGCTGACAGTAAGTTATTCGAATAGACTGAGGCCAATCAGTCAACACTGATAAAAACAGGTTCAGGTTATTCGAATAACCTGAGGATTATTCGAATAGACAGAGACTAAGACCAGAACCTGATAAAAGAAGGATTCTGGTTATTCGAATAAAGAAGGACTTATTCGAATAAGTAGAGGGCAGAAAGAAACACTGATAAACGAAGGCTTCTGGTTATTCGAATAGGGAGGGTGTTATTCGAATAAATAGAGATGAGAAACACACAGGTTTTATCAGAAGAATCAGTTTATTCGAATAAACTGAATTCTATTCGAATAAGGCTGATGTTCAACACACATTTTAATAACAAGTAAAAGAGTTTATTCGAATAAAGGCATACTTATTCGAATAAAACTAACACAAAAGCATAGAAAAGACATACGTTTATGAGATTGAAAGTATATGATCATGATAATATTCAGCAATAAATACGTAATTTAAATATTAGATTGATCAATTATGCCTAATTCTCCTCGAATATAAAAGAATGCTTCTTTTACTAAGGGTTTAGTAAAGATATCTGCAAGTTGCTTAGATGTTTCAACAAACTCAAGAATGCAATCCCCTTTTTGTACATGATCTCTAATAAAGTGATGTCTTATTTCTATATGCTTTGTTTTGGAATGCAGTATGGGATTCTTAGAGATATTTATTGCACTAGTGTTATCACATCTTATCAGGATGTGATCAAGCTGAAGACCATAGTCTAAGAGTTGTTGCTTCATCCAAAGGATCTGAGCGCAGCAACTCCCGGCTGCAACATATTCAGCCTCAGCGGTAGACAACGCCACACTATTTTGTTTCTTACTATGCCAAGAAACTAAAGAACTACTAAGCAAGTGGCATGTCCCACTAGTACTTTTTCTGTCCAATTTGCACCCAGCAAAATCAGAGTCAGAATAGCCTATTAGGCTATAAGAGGCACCCTTAGGGTACCACAAGCCCATTTGTGAAGTGCCTACTAGGTATTTCATTATTCGTTTAACGGCACTTAAGTGAGATTCCTTAGGGTTTGCCTGATATCTAGCACACATGTATACATTAAACATAATATCTGGCCTACTAGCAATAAGATAAAGGAGAGATCCAATCATACCTCTATATTTCATTATTTCTACTGATTTACCTCCTTCATCTTTGTCCAAGTAGCAAGACGTGCCCATCGGAGTGGCCATGTGTTTAGCGTTTTCCATTTCGAATCTCTTAAGCAATTCCTTGCAGTATTTTGTTTGACTTATGAAAGTCCCTTCGTTCGTTTGTTTGATTTGAAGTCCAAGGAAGAAATTCAATTCTTTCATCATTGACATTTCAAATTCATTCTGCATTGACTTAGTAAATTCTTTGCAAAGAGATTCATTAATAGCACCAAATATAATATCATCCACATATACTTGCACAAGAAGAATGTCATGCTTTTTATTTTTAATAAAAAGGGTAGTGTCGACTTTTCCTCTTGAAAAACCATTTTCCAAAAGGAACTTACTCAACCTTTCATACCAAGCTCTAGGAGCTTGCTTTAAACCATATAAAGCCTTTTTAAGTTTAAAAACATGGTTGGGTAGTTCATGATTTTCAAAACCCGGAGGTTGTTCAACGTATACCTCTTCTTGAATATAACCATTTAGAAAAGCACTCTTGACATCCATTTGATATAATTTGAAATCCGTGATGCAAGCATAAGCAAGTAACATTCTTATAGCTTCTAATCTAGCTATAGGTGCATAGGTTTCTTCATAATCTATTTCTTCTTCTTGATTATATCAATTAGCAACCAATCTAGCTTTGTTTCTAGTTATTAACCCATTTTCATCAAGTTTGTTTCTAAAAACCCATTTAGTTCCAATTATAGGGTGATTATTAGGTCTAGCAACTAATTCCCAAACTTGATTCCTTTCAAATGATTTAATTCCTCATGCATAGCTAAAATCTAATGTTCATCATCAAAAACTTCAATTAAATCCTTAGGTTCAATTTGAGAAATAAAAGCTAAGTGATTACAAGTATTTCTAAGGGAGTTACGAGTACTTACACCTTTAGATACATCACCGATGATCTGATCAAGAGAGTGATATTTTGAAGTTCGCCATTCTTTGGGAAGTTCCAAAGCTTGCGAATCTTCTTGTCTTTGTTCATCCTCTTTCTCCTTGATTTCCTTTTCTTTCTTGTCCAAATGTGTTTCGCCAAGATTTATGCAACATCATCAACAACAAGATCCTTTCTCGATCCATTTGGGTCAGTTTTATTAAATGCAACATGTATAGATTCTTCGATAGTCATAGTTCTCTTATTATATATACGAAAAGCTTTACTATGATTTGAATAGCCAAGAAATATACCTTCATCAGACTTAGCATCAAACTTGCCTAAATTATCTTTTCCATTGTTTAAAATGAAACATTTGCAACCAAAAACATGAAAGTGTGAGACATTTGGCTTTCTTCCCTTATACAACTCATATGGGATTTTTTTTAAAATAGGCCTTATAAGGGCCCGGTTCATTACATAACAATTTGTACTTACAAGATCCGCCCAAAAGTATTTAGGAAGAAGCGACCTCATTAAGCATAGTTCTCACCATTTCTTCTAAAGAACGGTTTTTCTTTCTACAACTCCGTTTTGTTGCGGAGTTCTAGGAAATGAGAGAAATTATGATTAATGCCATGTTCATCACAGTAATTTTCAAAAACATTGTTTTCAAATTCACCACCGTGATCACTTCTTATAGAAGAGATTTGAAAACCTTTTTCATTTTGAATAACTTTGGCAAGTCTTTTAAAAGCTAGAAATGCATCATTTTTATTTGCAAGAAATAAAGTCCATGTAAACCTAGAAAAATCATCCACAATCACTAAAGCATAGTAATTCCTACCAAAGCTCATAGTTCTAGAAGGTCCAAACAGATCCATGTGTAAAAGTTGTAAAGGTCTAGTAGTTGAAACTATATTTTTTGCTTTAAAAGAGACCTTTATTTGTTTACCCTTTTGACATGCATCACATAATTTATCTTTTATAAAATTAAGCTTGGGTAGTCCAATTACTAGCTCTTTAGAGACCAACTTCTTTAAGTGGTCCATGTGAATGTGTGCAATTCTCCTATGCCATAGCCATGAATCATCATTCTTACTTAAAAGGCATTTCGCATCATTTGAAGATATATCATCAAGACTAATCATATAGATGTTGTTTACTCTATGACCAATGAATTTAACATGCTTGTCATTTTTATCTTCAATTATGCAACAGTTTGAATCAAATACAACTTTATTTCCTTTATCACATAATTGGCTAATACTAAGCAAGTTATGTTTCAAGCCTTCAACAAGCAGTACATTCTCAATAGAGGAGTTAGGGTTCTTACTGACTTTGCTGATTCCAAGAATTTTACCCTTGTTGTTATCACCATACGTGACGTGTCCATGATTCTTGGGAATAAGCATGGTGAATTTTGAATCGTCCCCGGTCATGTGCTTGGAGCAGCCGCTATCAAGATACCAATTTGAACTCCTGGCTTTCAAGCACACCTACAACACAAGTTTAGCTTTTAACTTTTGGTACCCAAACTTTCTTAGGTCCTTGTGTGTCAATTTTGGGTATAGTACCCTTGAGAACCCAAATCATTTTTGTTCCAACTTTTGTATTTATGTTTTTCCTTGCATTAAATGTTGAAGCACTATGTCCTTTTCTTCCACAATAAAAACATTTAATAAAAGGACTACTTGAAACACTAGAATGCACAAAGAAATTTTTATAGAGTTTTTGTTGATTTTTCGGGTTATAACCTATCCCGGCTTTTTGAAAAACCACTCTTTGTCTTCCTAATAAAATATTTAAGTTATCCCTTCCAAAGGTGAATTTAGAAAGAGTGTTCTTTAAGTCTTCAATTTCTTTTTCAAGTGTATGGCATGAAGAACAAGATGAAGAAGTAGAAGCATGTGGAGGATGATTTGTGCATGCATCAATGATTCCCAGAGTTTCATTTTCAATTTTCAATTCTTCTATTTCCTTATTTAAAACAAGAATTTGATTTTCTAAAGAAGAAATTGTTTTCTTAGAAGAAGAAATAATTTTTGTCAATTTTAACGATTCTTCATGTAATTCTTCAAAAGCGTCCTGTAACTCATCGTAAGAAGGTAATAAAGTAGTATTAGAACTTACCTCGTTTTCGTTTTCTTCTTCATCTCCTTTTTCCATGAGACACAGTTGAGCTTCTTCGCTATCTGAGCTGTTAGTTGAGTCCATGTCGTTTTCATCCCATGCTATATAGGCTTTTCTTCCCTTTCTTTCCTTAAAGGGCTTCTTTTCAAATTTCTTCCTCTTCTTTTGATAAACTGGGCACTCCATTTTCATGTGACCAGGTTTGCCACATTCATAGCAGGTTGGAGTCGATGAAGCTCCTTCGCCTTTGAAGTGTGTCTTTTTAGGAGGGAAGGGAGGTCTTCTTTTCGTTCCCTTTTTCCTGAGAAATTTACCAAACCTTTTAACTAGCAAACTTAGATTTTCTTCACTTACCTCGATGTTCTCTGAACTTTCTTCATTTTCTTCATCATCATTGTCGAATGTTGATGAAGTGGCTTTGAGCGCTATTCCCTTTTTCTTTTTATCGTTCTCTTCACTTTGGCTTAATCTGCTTAGTTCTAATTCATGCTTATGAAGTTTTCCAAAGAGGGTAGCTAAAGTCATTGTGGACAAATCCCTTGATTCTGATATTGCCGTCACTTTGGGTTGCCAAATCCTGCTAAGACATCTCAAAACTTTGTTAATCAAATCTTCATTAGAAAAACTTTTGCCTAAAGATGCAAGATGATTAACTATGTGGGTGAACCTCTTTTGCATTTCCTGAATGCTTTCTTCTTGGTTCATTCTAAATAGTTCATATTCACGAGTTAGAGAATTGATTCTCGACATCTTAACTTCACTAGTACCCTCATGGGTAACTTGCAAAGTGTCCCATATTTCTTTAGCAGTTTTACAATTTGAAATTCTAAAAAACTCATCATATCCCAAAGCAGTAGTGATAATATTTTTGGCTTTTAAATTAAATTGAACTTTTCTTTTGTCTTCATCAGACCATTTATTTCGTGGTGTTTCGGTCCTTACGCCATCGACCTCATGTGTGGGTATAAAAGTACCGTTTTCGACAGCATCCCAAACATCTAGATCAATAGCTTCGATGAAGATTTTCATTCTTTCCTTCCAATATGCGTAACCATCCCCATTGAAAAAGGGTGGTCAGTTTATGGAGGATCCTTCTAAAAAACCATTTGAAGAAGCCATGTTCTCTTGAAGCTGCTAAGCTCTTTATACAAGAGTCTAGCTCTGATACCACTTGTTACCAAGTGGCTTCCAGTACTCAAGAGGGGGTGAATTGAGTATAAAACTTTTTCGCAAAACCTCTTTTTAAATAAGACAAATATTAAAAGCTTAATAAATAAATGCACAGAAGGAACAAGAAGAAGAGAAGAGATAATAAAGAGCAATGAAAAATAAATGTGCGATAGAATTAAATTACATAAAATAAAAGATTGGGAACAGAGAAGCAGTACGGTGATTTATCCCTGGTTCGACCACTAACCCACTTGTGGTCTACGTCCAGTCCTCGAAAGCCGAGATTTTTCACTAAGTATACAAGCTTCAATAGGTGCTTGCTACCGTTACAAAATAGAGCACTTTTCACACACAGGGACACTCTATCCTTGTGCTAAAGTCTCAGCCTGCAGGGATACCTCACCTTTATACAAACCTTGAGGGATACCTCACCCTCGATACAGAATATCAGAATATAGATGAAGAGAAACTCTCACTCAGAGTAAGTAATACAAATTGAAGTGCTAATGGAGCTCTCACAGAAATATCTCAAAGTTTTTAAGCAAAAAGAGCGTAGAAAATAGTTTTCACAGATTAGAGCTTTCAGAAAATAATTCAGAGTAATAGGCAAAGAAATTCGTGACCCAAGCTTGCTATTTATAGGAAAAAACACAGAGACAGCCGTTTAGGTATAATTAATAGCATTTAAAACAAATTAACCGAATTCAAAGCATATGAAAGTTTCCATATCAGACTGCGTATTCAAACGTGTTTATTCGAATAACTAAACAGGTTATTCGAATAACACTGTTCCTGAAACCAATTTAAAAACTCATTTGAAATGGGTTATTCGAATAACCAATATGTTATTCGAATAACTCTGTTAAAACCAGAGTTCTAAAAACAAGGGGTTATTCGAATAATAACTTATCTATTCGAATAACATAATTTAAAAGCAGTTCAGACAAAAAGATGTATTCGAATAACGTATGAGTTATTCGAATAACTCACTTAAAACACGGTTCTGAAAAACCTCAATTATTCGAATAAAGGATAGTTTATTCGAATAGCTACTTAAAAATAGTGTTCTGGAAAACCTTAGTTATTCGAATAACAGGGTAGTTATTCGAATAACACCTTTTAGAAAACAAACCACGAAGGGATGTTTATTCGAATTGGCTAAGCTCTATTCAAATAACTCAGTTCAAAAAGGGTTTGAAAAAGATGTTTTCAAAGACACTAAGTTCAAAATCAAGTTTTATCTTCTCTTTCAAAAACAAAGAGATATCAATGTGAGCTCCGTACAATAGATCCTATGTCCTAATGCTAATCAAATATAAACTTGGACTTGGTCTATTTATCATCTTCATTTATACTTCGCGTTTGTTATCATCAAAACAAGTCTTCAAAGGTATGCATCCAAACACATCTAAATGTGAGTTCTGGCTTTCTCAAGTGTAGTGTTTGGGACATGTGATATCTCAAGGTGGGATTTCTATGGACCCAAGCAAAGTTGATGCGATGTTGCAGTGGGAGAGACCCACCACAGTGATAGAGATCAGAAGTTTCATAAGCCTAGTAGGGTTCTATAGAAGGTTCCTATAGGGTTTTTCTCAGTTAATGCTACCTTTGATTAGTTTGACTAGGAAAGGTAGTACTTTTGAGTGGACTGCAGTTTGTGAGAATAGTTTTCAAAAGTTGAAATTGAGGTTAACTATTGCACTAGTGTTGGTCATTCTGGATCCTTTCGAGAACTGAGGTATATTATGATACTTCAAGGATGGGTTTAGGGTGTGTTCTAATGCAACATAGGAGAGTTATTGCCTATGCATCAAGGTAGTTGAGGCCTCTTGAGGAGACCGACCCTACTCATGATTTGGAGTTAGCGGCAGTAATGTTTACCCTAAAAGTTTAGAGACATTTCTTATATGGAGTAAAAGTATCATCCGGGTAAGGCCAATGTGATGGCTGATGCACTAAGTAGGAAATCCCAACACGTGTCTCAGATGATGATGATCTAGGAGAGTGAACTTTTTGAGAGTTATAGAGACATAAACCTTTTAGTAACTGTGTTGCCACATAGTCTTAGTGTAAGTCAAGTGGACATGGTAAGTGACTTGAGGACTCAGATCCTAGAAGCTCAAAAGGAAAATGAGACTCTTAGGGTTATAAATGATCGAATCTTTTAGGGGATCCTAAAGAGTTTGATATGGATGGATGATAGAAATGAGGAATGTGTTTCTACACCCAACTATCCACAAGATGAAGGCAAAGATGGGAAAATGTTTCTACATCTAGTTCTTCAGAAGACAATGAAGATGAGCAAGTTCAAGTGGAAACCTTAAAGCCTAAGTGCCTGGTGTGTGGAAGGCCACATGGCATTAGACCATGTGTGGTTTGCTTTGTGTGTGGTCAACTGGGGCATTATGCTAGGGAGTGTCCCACAGAGGCAGGGAGTTAAGCCCGATCCAAGGCCACAAGCTTCATGAAGGGTGTATACTTTAGTCATAACAGCAGTGGCTTTATTTTTCGACCCTGTGCAAGGTATCCTTTTGAGTGTGCCATTTGTTGGAAACCTATTAAGATAATCTTGAAGGTGTTTTACAAATTAAGTTTTTAGTTTGTGTTTAAATTCAATAAGGTATCACTAAGGAAAGATGTGATCCTTTCGACTGTGATATCATTTCTAATATGTGATAATCTGAATTTTGGGGACAAAATTTGTAAAATGGAGGGGAGAAATGTAACACCCTAGAAAGCATGTTAAGCTTGTATATGGATACAGAGGTAGCCTAATACCTACTTAACATGTCTGTTTTATTTTATGACTTTCTGAGCAGGTTTAGTTACTTTGCTGTAACACTATTTGTGAGAAATAATTATTATTAGCCCCAAAAATGGCTTAAATTGCTTAGTTAGTGGGAATAATTGTGGAGACTTTATTTCTAGCTCACAAATGTGTGAACTGTGCTATAGTTAAAATCTGAGGATAATCAGAGTTAGTTTGATATTTTTAAGCATACTGGGTGTGTGTTTTAATACCGGATTGACTAGTCACAGATATGAAAAAATGTGATAATGGTACAATAAGATATTTTATGAATCTTAGGATTTATTTTATATTTGTTAGAAATTAGGAACCTAGATTTGGTGGAATCTAAGTGTTCTTAGTATATTGAGATTTTTGGTACCCTTTAGTGACTGGCTATAAGAAGCCAATTCTGACTTCTTCTTTCATTTCTCTCTCAGCAGCCAAAAACAGAAAAGAAAGAAAAGAGAAAGGAAGAAGGGGAACTGGGGGGAGAAGGAGGGAGGAGGAGGAAAATCTAGAGGACCAAAGATCAAGCTTGAAGGAGGATCAAAGAGCAAGAACAAGGCTTCAAGATATTCATCTCAACTACAAGAGGTAGGGGTTTTTGAGCTTGAACTTCATCATTTTTCCTCATTTCTCCATGTTTAGGTTATTTGAGATATAATATGCCAAAATGAGTTCTTGTGATATTTTAAATGATTTTCTTGCTTGGATAAGTTTTAAATGGTGTTTATGACTTATTCATGCTAAAAATTTCGATTAGAAACTGAAAATTCTCCATTTAGACCTAAAATGCTCTAAGTGTTGATTTTAGGGGTTTGGATGAGTGATTTAGTATTTTGATCCATTTTTGATAAAATTAATCGGTGTTTTAGGTTTCGCTCATGTTTGTGAACTTGTTTGAGACTTAAAATCACCAAGAAACCAATTTAAAGTGATCAAATTTCGTGTATGGCACTAATGGAACAGTGCCACACATCTGCAGAATTTTGCAGATTCTGTTTTGGGCAACGAGCACCTAGGCGTCCTGAAGGGAGCGATTGAGCGCCCTTGACCTAGAAGGAATTATGCGTGCTGCTGGACGATCAGTGCCTAGATGCCATGTTAGAGCGCCTGAGCACCCAACGTCTAGGGAGTTTTACGTGATGCTATTATTAGTGCGCCTAAGCGTTGGGTTGGAAGAGCTTGAGCACTGAGACAGGACAAAAATGATGTTTGGCATATATTGCTAATTTAATTCCCTACTTGTTGAGATTATTTGTGTAAGCCTTTTTGGGTGTAAAGAGACACATTTGGGGATGTTTCTTGGAGAGAATTATCAACTTGCATATATGAAAAGTTTCGAAAAAATGCTTAGTCATTCAAGTGTGACAAAATGCCTAGGTTAGTGTTTAAAACTTTGGTCAACATAAGGTTGATTTCTAAATCACTTGTGAAGTGATGATGTGAGGTTCTAGATATAAAACCATTAGTGTTGAAACACAACTAGTGGTAGTTCTTGGAGAGAATAATCACTTTCCTTATGTGAAGGGATTTGAGTACTAGAGACATGAATAGGTTTCTTTATATGATAAAGTTGAGCTAGGGGATCATGTATTTAGTTAGAACCTTTCACTTGGTTAAGGTGAATCTTGTGATAGGATTTGAGAAACCTTAGGCATCCTTTAAGAAGTAGAATGTCGTAGGTTAATACCTAGAACCTTGAGCAATATAAGGTTGCCTTGTGAGTCACTTGTGAAAGGATGAGGAGTGGTACTAGGTGTTGTATTTGTTTACTGTTTCTATTTTCTATTCTATTTTTTGTTTTGTTTCAAAATGTTATTTTCTATTTTCAAATTCTGATTCAGTTTTGTTTTTAAATTATGTTTTTTTTTATTTTTTTCAAAAAGTAAATGTATATAAGAAAATGTGTTTGTAATTACTTTCCAATGAAATTTTGAGATTTGTGAAAGTTGTGAACATGCATCAATTGAAGTTAAAGGTTTATAACATAAGTGAATAAATTGTCTTTCATCTTGAGATTAACTAGTTTGGTGATGGAAATTGAATTAGTAGATTGCGTTTGATAGAAGCATACCTTGTGAGACTTTGAATCTCTTAATGAATGGATTGAACAGTTGCGTCATTCTCTTCTTTCTTGTATGATTTTCCCTCATGAAATTTATTACTCTAGAGCTTGCTTTGATTCTTTTTTAGGTTACTTTTTCAAATGCATACATAAACATGATTGAGACATTTTTCTTGAATTAGCTATTTTAGCTATATAGCCAACCTTGCATATTTTCTCTTGATTAATCCCCTTTAGCTTATTTGACCATTCCTTATTTTTAGCTCATTACATGCCTTAAATGAAAAATCATGTTTTTACCTAGCCTTAGGGAATAGGAGTGTAACATCCCAAATTTAATAACCATAGTATAATCTGTATTATACCATAGTAATTAGATTCATGCCTGCTACTTACTATTACTAAGCATTTTCAAATATAACAAAACCACATTATATAGAAAATATGAGCAACGAATGAAAGAATATATTTATTACACCACGATGATATTTCTCACAAATACAATACGTACATAAATTCAAAGAAACTACCAAGCTATACTAAGCTAAACTCTCCAAGCTCCTGTCTGCACTTCATTTTCCACAAATCTTCTTCCCTGGAATCATCATGGAAACACACACAATGGGTGAAAATCACACATTCCCAGTTGCAACAGTCTTCTCTTCAGGTAGTGAAGTCTCATCAATTATGCGGTCTTCAACCAATCCGAGTAGTGACGTCTCATCAACTAAGTGGTCTTCAACAACAATAAGGAAACCATCCACAGAGTCATACAATAGGGAGGGAGCTGCACGTCCTCACGCCATCATGATTCAAGGTCACCTCAACTACTCTCCACTTAGGATAACATCTAGCAAAAAGGGAAAATCCTGCCACAATTTCCAGAATAATGAAGGAGAGAAAGTCTATCCTCAGCTCATCACTATATCAGGAAGGAAATTATCCTCCTTACCTAACATAGATTATCCTCAAATGTGAGGCTCTCATTCTTCAACAAACATATATATATATATAACATATATACAACCATGTCTAATTAACTCCCATAATTAGCATCACAAATCAATTTGATTCAATACATTCATACTTCATTAAATACTCCCATTAGAGTCTCAACACTCATTAAGAAGCATAAAAGAAGAAATTACACCTTTAGAAGGCTTCATTGCATCAAACAACAATTATGGTCCAAGTTTGGAAGTCATGCCCTTGCGTAGCATTGCTCATGGCGTGGCACCGAGCTCTCTGTCGCCCACGCCCCGGTGTGGTTCTCAGTCACGCCGCGGCGCAAGGATCTTTCTGCAGATACGGGTACTGTTCCATTGGAACTAAACCCACCTCCAATCACTCAAACCTCAAATCGAAGTGATTTCTAGCTTTAAGTGAGATCCATTAACATATTGTAACTCTTATACAACTTTCAAATCACTTCATTTGCATCAATGCATCATCCATCACCATAAAATCCTAAAACCCCTTTTTTAAATCAAATGAGATTATGAGTGTTTACGAGATGATAAATACATCACCAAGTATACCACAAACTAAAGTCATGCCATTTTCAAGTCATACAATAAGAATCAAGCATAAATAACAAAGAACATCACTCAAACTCCACTTTCTTCATTGACCCTCCTTATGAGAAAAGATGGAGAAAATGAAAGTAAAAAGTAAAACAAGGTTCCCCATATCTCAAGGTCATGAAGATGAAGCTGAGGATTGGCTATGGAGATCCCAAGCTCTCCTTCCTCTTTCTCCTCCTTCTCGGTTTCCTTTCTTTCTTTTCTTTCTTTTCTTTCTTCTGTTTTCATCTTTTTCTGTCATGAAAAATGAAGAAGAGAAGTCAAAAATTGGTTTATTATAGCCAAGTACTAAGACTCTCGATCTATTAAGAACACTTAGATTTCACCAAATCAACTTTCCCAACTTCCAACAAGTTTAAAATAAATCCTCAGATTCATAAAAAGTCTTGTTCTACCATTTCCATACTTTTTCATATCTGCTGCTAGCCAATCCAGCATTAAAACACACACTCAGTATGCTTAAAAATGTCAAATCAACTTTGATTAACCTCAAATTTTAATCACATCGTCTACCACACATTTGTGACCTAGAAACAAATTCTCCATATTTATTTTCATTAAGTAAGCAGTTTAAGCCAATTTTGGGGCTAATAACAACTATATTTCAGACATAGTGTTATAGCAAAGTGACTAAACGTGTTCAAAAGGCCACAAAATTAAGCCAGCATGACAAACTAGTATTAGGCTACCTCTGTAATCATATACAAGTTTATCATGTTTTCACGTGTATTACAAGGAGAGCATTGACATTGTCAATAGAAGAGTTATTGAATAAGTGTGGGGGTGTGCTAATTAGTGTGCAAAATGTTCGGTGAAAAAGGAAAGAGTAGCCAATTGAAAAAAAAAAAAGAAAAATTAAAAAATTAGAAAAAAAGTAGAAAAGAATATATAAAGAGAATTTGCATTACATGGATTTAGGTTAAACTTTCATGCTTGTTATTTGAACTCATTCCCTATGTTCTTTTATTCTCTTAGGTATTTAACTTGTCATCTTTATATTTTTTCTATTCCATACTTTGACCCCATTACAACCTTGAAAAAGTCCTCTTGATTTGTATGTGTATGTGTTTTGAGTAGTGGAAAAGTAGAAGATAAGAAAACTTATGGTAGTGCAAATTTTCATGGGTTGAATTGAGTGAAACACTTACCTTCTAAACACTTGAGGGATTGAGAGTGTATCTTATGAGGTTCTATCATTCTTGATTTATGCTTTTTAATTGAAGTTACTTTCCTTGTTAGTTTGAGATGTAGAGAAATAATACTTCATGAATATTTTGATTCCTTGAAGCTTTAGTTGCTCTTCATGCTTATAGACTTTTGCATTCTTGAACATCATTAGAAAGTGAGTCTTTTATAGTTTTTAACTTTTGAATTTGTGTTGTTGTTCCTTGTTCCCTAGTGTTGAATTTCTTGTTTTGTCCGAGAATTCAAAAGCTAACTGTGGGAGAATTTGATAAATACAATTTTTATATATTTAGTCTTTTAGACCTCTTATGTGTTTAATTGATTAGTCTTGATCACATTTTATAAGTTTGGGTTTAAATTGGGCTTAATTATTTTTTTCAGCATTATTGAAAATTTTACACTATTTCTGTATTTTGGGCATAACTTGAGTTCTAGACATCTAAAAATTATGAATTTTACCTTTTAAGAAATCTGAGAGAAAACTCTACAATTTTGATGAGATCTCGAACGCTAAATCCAATGTCTAGTGGGTTAGATTGGACCACGAAGTCAGAATAAAGATATTGTTGTTGGAACCTAGATGGTGTGCAAAGATTAGGTCATAATTTAGGCTGTAGGAGTCATATGGAGCTAAAATTGGTGCCATTTCAAAGTTGAGATATTGATATTCAATTCTTAGAAGTTCACTTATAAAAAATGTGCCATTTTTATGGTTTTTTCACCCATTGAAGTCTACTAACGGGTCCAGAGAGTTGTTAAGAATTTTTTGGGTATAACTCTCTCATCCTAATCCCAAATTATGCAAATTAGGTGTCCAATTAAAGTTATGATGTAACATCCACCGTAGGGTATCACATTTAAGACTAACCTAATATAACTTACCCAAGTTGTAAAAGAATTAATTTTGTAAAAATATTAATTTTAAAATTTCATTTGCGGAATAATTTAAAATAAAAAAAACCATAAGTACAAATTGTAACTGAAATAAACACTCCAGAATATACATAGGTATTTCAAACCATGTTCCCAAATAATTTACCCAAATAATTTACATAAATACACTTACTCCCAAAAGATAAAATATATAATATGTACATCAAAACATAACTACTAAACCAAAACCTCTAAAAAAACTGAACTAAGGATTCAGATCCTCTAAAGGATCTTCCTCCTCTACGTCGTCAAAAAACCCAGGTGGATACATCGATCGCCTGACAGGGTTTCTAACTGAAGACACTATAGAGTCCTCCCGTGAGGTATAAACAGTACCACCCCAGAGTTCTCGTATTGGCATTGAGAACTCAAGACGCACAGACGCATGTTGAGTCAAAACGGAAGTCCCATCACGGGTTCCACTCAGGTTTAAAGTTAAGTCCCCAATGTAAACAAAATGTTCATTAGCTAAATTAAATCTCTAAGCGTCAGTTCCACTGTGAACCTATACTTGGACAAAACCCAACACTTGGCGCCTTGTTGGCATTCAAACAAACAAAGAAAACTGTCACTGATGGAAAGTAGAATTTTCGGCTTCCTCGTCTCCTTGGTCTTCATCAAACATACACAATAAAATAGATATAACACAGTAAAGAGGTGAGATCCCCTACATTAATACCAGTATGGCAATAAAGAAAATGACAGTAGATATATAGATATAATAACAACATATAAAGTTATACTATTGCATCATAGATAATATATCAGATAAGTATAACTATCATATTAATATGCTGACCAACTATGCATATGCACAATGACCAATTCCTACTCCATGGAGCTAATCACAATTTCAGAGAGAAAGATAGGGAGTACATATCTGTATATTGTCAGCCTCAAATCATGTGCCAATATATTATATTAATGTGTGCAACATGGCTCATACAAGACACTCTCAACCAATCACAAAAAAAGCAGTAACTCCATCAAGATCATCGGAGTGTTTGCATAGGATATCACGGCACAGAGGTGCAACCATCTGACCACATATGACATTCCACACCCTGACGTCTCCAAGATCACTGAAGATCATAACTACGTAATTCTCACTTGCATGAAGGTGTAAATTCAATTTCCTAGGTGTATTGCCTTAACCAATTAAGTTGACATGCTTTTCAATGCATGATGTATGATTCAAATACACATGCAATCATCATTCTCACAGTATTTCACATACACACGCTATCTCTTGGCGGTATCATTGTTCAACATAACTGGCCCACCAGAATAGCCCGACAGCAAACTGCTGTAATTTCTAATTGCGTAAACATTTTACCACATTTTCAAATCGCGTAAGGATTTTTAAACATTTTCTCAGTATGATAGCTTAAAAATCATTATTTTGTGACGTTTCTGTAATATTTTTCACATAAAATAATTATTTTGACTTTATTTACAATATTTTACTACAAAAGATTCTTTAAGTAGCATTTTTCATTATTTCTCCCAAAATTACACTAAACATATTCTAAAAATTAGTTTACTTTCTTTTTATGTCTAAAAACCTATTAAATTAATTTCATATTAATTAAATATCTAAGTCTACACTTAGTACAATAATTTTGGATCTAGAATATCAAAAATAGGCATGTTGGCCGAATTACACTATATGCTTCATAGATCATATTTAATTATTTTCTATCACCTTATTCTTTTTAAAAATCTTTAATCCAATTTCTTATCATTAAATCATTTCATCCATGATTAGGAAAATAATTTAAAACATTTTGCTCCCTTGATGGTGTTGGGGCCGTGAGCCTCCATAGGTTCTTTGGAACCTTCATACTCATCCTCATCTCATAAATCACATCACGCCATATACAATATTCAACATGCTTCCATAATCACATATTCAAGCATATAATTAAAGCTATAAATCATATCAACCAAAAATCATCACAAACAAAGCAAGCTTAAACCACACAAGTGAATAAATCCGTATGAAAATTTCACTACAAACAAGCCATTTCCTCACCAACACTTGGTTGATGAGGTTAATATCCCTCTTACCTCAAGGAAGACAAAATCCTTCAAGTTGCTTCTCCTGGGAATTTTCGTGAGCCTCCAAAGAAGAACCCTAACAAGCTTAAACCAAGACAAAGTCATAAACTAAGCTTGAAAAAGAGAAACCATGGATTAATCATGGCTTAGAAACTCAAGAATCAATTTAGAACCAAGAAACCAAAATTTTACCTTTAGGAGTAGAAAACTCTAGCTTGATTTTAAAGCACCAAATGGATGAACTAGGTGAAACTTACAACATGAAAGGTGTTTAGAATCTTGTCTAGGTTAAGAAAATGGTGTTGGATGAAATTATAGGAGATTAGATGTTGGTGTTGGATGTGGAGGCCGAGAGCTTCTCAAGAGGGAGAGAATGGAGTTTCTTTGTTGTTCTTGGATGAGAGAGAATGAAGTGAAGAGTTTATGTCACAAAGTGATATTAATGAAGTGAAATATCTAATTTACTTGAGCTTGGTTGTGGAGTGCATAGGATAGGAAGGTTAAAACTTATTCAACAAGATAAAAACTAAGCACATGGTTTCACATGGCTTATGTCATTAAGTGATCACTTCTTGGTCACATTAAATGATTAACTTGTTCATGAATATCCTAGTAGCACTAGGTGGCCGTGGAGCACATGGAGAAAAGGTAACTAAGTTTTGATTCATTTAGTTCCTAGTTACACTTAAGTTAACTTAGTCATTTCACTTAGTTACATGGCTAACTATTTAGTTACAAGGCTTAGGTCATGCATTGGTCACACTAGATGAATCATGCATTCTAGAAGGCTCTAGAATCTCCTTAAAAACGTGGAGCTCTAAGGAGTAGCATACTAAATTTACTCCATTTAGTTACCACTTAGGCTTTAAGTTAACTTAGTTGGATTACTTAGTTTCTTGGCTAACTAGTCTAGCCATTATTGTTGACCACATCCTATTAGCTAAGAAAATTTAAGCCATTAACATTAACTAATTCCTATTGGTTCACCAAATTATGAGTCACAAATACTTTTCCCAGTCTATTGTCTAACTGACAAAAGATACAGGATCTATTACCCAATAGGTAGAAGCTACTACTCGCAAATCAGTAGATACTGTCCAACAGATAATAAAACGTAAAATATTTTTATTTCACCAATAAATTCTAAAAATTAAAAGATCAGGTAACGTATCTCTCAGATTCGAGTTTAGTAAGCTCCCCCAGCTCCGAATAAATCATCAAAGATTTTCTCTAACCTAAAAATTATTATTTTCCTGACCGGAGAAAATCACACCCAAAGATCAAAAACAGTCACAGAACAGTCAAAATAAATTTATAGCATACAGAAATCACAAAACAGAAAAATTTAGACATTACTGAGAAATAGTAAATTTTGGGGTGTTACAACTCTCCCCCACTAAAAAAAGAATTTCGTCCCTACAATTTATCATACCTTAGAACAATTGAGGATATTGTTCCCTCATCTTATCTTCCATCTCCCACGTAGCATCTCCTATTGTTTCATTCCATATCACTTTTACTAATGAAATCTCCTTTCCTTTAAGTTGTTTCACCCTCCTGTCTTCAATCTTAATAGGAAGTGTCTCATACGTCAAATTTTCTTTCAATTGTACCTCTTCGGGCTGAATAACATAAGAGAGATCGGGGATATATTTTCTTAACTGGAACATATGGTGTTGGTGTATGCCCTAGTGGCCAATACATTTTGTTTGTATTGACATACATTATATTATGCTATTTTATATATGAGGCATTTCATTTATTGTGTTCTTTTTTGATAAACATAATAAAGTCCTTAGAATAGTAAGTTTGATGCCATAGGACATCAAGTGGATGACTTGATCGTGAGATCCTTTTGGTTACAACACTATTCTTAAATGTCCCTAGTCAAGTATTATTGTTAATTAGGACAACAATAATACATTGAGACTAGTATGTGTAGAGAGCGATGACCGCATCTCACGGGTCATGGATATGAGATATCAAGTCTTCACATTGGTACATATTAGAGTAATGATGTCTTGGATCGACCCACCATGAGAACGCTACATGGATCGTTACGTGAGTGTCATAGCGATTCTCATAGTGACAATGGTGTTTGTGGTCCTTTGACCGAAATCACTACGATTCCTACATGAGGAGTTGTGTGTTTTAATGCCATCAAACGTCATCGTAACAAGGTGATTATAAAGTTGGCTATTGGACATACCGCAAATCATGCGAGAGGGATGTGAGTGACCTAGATGGAATTTGTCACTCCTACATAACAGAGCGATATCTTCGGGCCCCCGATTGAGTGAGATCTGCGAAATGCATGGCCATGCTCAAATGAGTCAATATGAGATATTGATCTCATTTGTTGTTACAAAGTCTACTTGAGTAGAAACGAATGATTGGACTATACAAGGGTGACGCATTCCATGCCTTGTGTTCAATCTAGATATCTTGACAAAGGGACTAAACTACACGGAAACATTGATCACGGATAGGTTATGTCAAATCACCGACATTCTCATTACTTGGGTAGTTGATGTGTTGCTAGATACCGCTCACTTTGTTTGTAATATTAAAATGAGATTTTAATATTACTACCAACGTCATGAGAACCTGCAGGTCGCACACTTAGAACAGACTAAATTGGAGCAATAAGGATCCAAGTTGGACTCGGATTCAATTGTGGGCCTAACTCATGACAGATGGGTTTTAGGGTTCTTCTTGCTACATCGCTCACACTCACTTAAGGCAGCCACTATTATAAATAGCTTGTTAAGGGGCTGCTATACATGTTACATCACAACCCTAGCCGCACCTAAGAAAGTGAGTGAGAGACAAAGTGAAAGGTTCTTCTCTTCTATTCGCAGCCTAGCACCGCGAAACAGAGGCGTGACTCCTTTGCAAGTCTGTTCGTGTGGATTGAAACATCGTCACTATTACGGTGTTGGTGATTCACCTCGCTTGTGTTTATCACGCTTCAAGAGGTAAATTTTAAAAAACTCGGATTATGGACTTTTCGCATGGATCCTGTGTGGGAATCCTATTATTCCGCTGCGAGATATTTTGATCCGCAATTCCCAACATATGGAAAACATTATGAAGTTTGGAGAGAAAAGGCGATAAAGCTATTTGGTAAGCGACTGGACCTATCCGATGAAGAATTTGATAAGGTCCAAGGAATTTAGGAGTGAATTTTCTGGATTTTATAACCCTTCTGACACCAATCGTGGGTATGACTCTCAAAAACACATGCTTACCTTCCTCAAATTCAAGAGATCTTCTTCTTTTATTAGCATAGCTTTTTTGTCTACTCTGAGTTGTTCACATTTTCTCTTAAATCATCTTTACCTTCTCCTTTGTTTGTTGCACCATCTCAGGTCCTATGGTCATACTCTCTCCATCTTGATACCAACACAAAGGTGTTTGGCATCGTCATCCGTACAATGCTTCATAGGGTGCCATCCCTATACTTGAGTGAAAACTATTGTTATAGGTGAATTCTACCAAAGGCAAGAATTCATCCTAACTCCTTTTTTGTTCTAACACACAAGCTCTTAGCAGATCCTCCAGTGACTGTATAGTCCTCTTTGTTTGACCATCAGTTTGCGGATGGTAAGCAGAACTCAAATGAAGGCTAGTCCCCATTGCCTTGTGTAGACTTTGCCAGAACCTTAATGTAAACCTTGGATCTCTATCAGAAATGATACTAGAGGGTACACCGTGACGTCTTACGATTTCACCAATGTACACCTGGGTCAACTTCTCCATTGAATACCTCATATTGATTGGCAAAAAGTGAGTAGACTTCATAAGCTGATCAACAATGACCTTTATAGAATCATGACCTTTCTTAGTCTTTGGCAATCCAGTAACAAAATCCATTGACATACTATCCTATTTCTATTTTAGAATAGTTAGGGGTTGCAACATACTTGCTGGTCTTTGATGTTCAATATTTGCCTTTTGACACACAAGACAAGATGACACGTGCTTAGCAACATCTCTCTTCATTCTAGGCCACCAAAATAATTGCTTCAGGTCTTGATACATCTTGGTCATTCCAGGATGTATACTTAACCTGCTGGTGTGAGCTTCATCGAGAATCGCCTTCCTAAGATCGGGATCATCCAGTATACAAATCCTACCTTTGAACCTTAAGACCCCAACAGATCCTTCCTCAACCGTTGCCACATAACCTTGCTTCAAGAATTCCCTCTCGTTTTGCAAAAACTGATCATCTTCCTGCTTTTCTCGAATTTCTTCCAGTAAATCATTCAAAATAGTGACCATATTCAAACGAATTCTTCCTGGCGCTAATTCTACCGATAGCCACATATCTCTAAATTGCTCTATCAATTTTTTCTCTTTGATCATCATAGTAGAAACACTGAGCATATTCCTACTCAAAGCATCTGCCATAACATTCGCCTTTCCAGGATGATATTGAAGTTTAAAGTCATAATACTTTAGAAATTCTAACTATCTTCTCTGCCTCATGTTCAACTTCTTCTGATCAAACAAATACTTCAAACTTTTGTGATCACTGAAAATGTTGAATGTAGCTCCATACAGAAAATGTCTCCAAATTTTCAATGCAAAAAACAACAGTGGCTAGTTCCAAGTCATGCGTTGTGTAATTCATTTCATGTACCTTCAGTTATCTTGAAGCATACGCTACCACATTTCTATTCTGCATCAATACACATCCTAATCCTTGATAAGAAGCATCATTGTATACCTCAAAAGACTCGTTCGGATCTGGTATAATCAACACTGGTGCAGTAGTCAATCTTTTCTTTAATTCTTGGAAACTCTCTTCACATTCATCTGTCCAAATAAAAGCTTGATTCTTCCTTGTGATTTATGTAAAAGGTCCAGCTATATTGGAAAAACCTTTAATAAACCTCCGGTAATATCTGGGTAATCCAACAAAACTCCAGATCTCAGTTACTATCCTTAGCCTTTCCCACTAAAGAACCGTCTCCACCTTTGCTGGATCCACTACAATTCCATCCTTAGAAATCACATGACCTAAAAAATAAACTTCATCCAACCAGAATTCACATTTTGATAGCTTTGCGTGCAACTGCTTCCCTTTCAAAATCTGGAGAACTATATTGAGGTGTTCAACATGATCTTTCTGATTTTGAGAATAGATCAGAATGTCATCGATAAAAATAATGATAAATCTATCTAGATATGGATGAAAGATCCTATTCATGTAATCCATGAATATCGTAGGAGCATTCGTCACTCCGAATGGCATCACAAGATACTCATAATGACCGTAGCATGTTCAAAAAGCAGTCTTGGGTATATCCTTTACCTTGACACGAATTTGATGATAACCAGATCTCAGGTCAGTCTTGGAGAAAACAACTACTCCTTTTAGTTAATCCATCAAATCATCAATTCTTGGAAGTGGATACTTATTCTTTATCGTAACTTTATTCAACTGGCGGCAGTCCACACACAAACGTGAAGTTCCATCCTTCTTCTTGACTAACAGTACTGGAGCTCCCCATGGTGATACACTAGGTCTTACAAACTATTTTTCCAATAGTTCCTCCAATTGCTTCTTTAACTCTGCTAATTCCGATGATGACATCCGGTATGGTGCAATCGAAATAGGACCCGCTCCTTGTGAATGCTTATGTCTCTAAGGCATGTCAAAAGGTTTTTGATGATAACAAAAGCAAAAGAGAAGATCAAGCACAAAAGGAAAAATCAAGATCAAAGAAAGAAGACAGAAGGTTTATTTAGTTATAAGACTTAGGATATTAATGTTAAATGCTCTCAAGATTTCTCAAATGGTTTTTCAATATATGATTTCAAAATAAATGGGAAATTTCAAAGATAAACATGGCTTTCACTAAAACCGAGTTTCAACTTTAAATCTAACACTCTTAAAAAGGATTTATGTTTAAACAAGTATCTTGAGGTGTTGGAAATGACTTACAAGCATTATTGGACTTAAAAAATGTGTTCAAAGGCTAATGTAATCGATTACATAATGTTTGTAATCGATTACACATCAAACAAGCATGTAATCGATTACATGATCAATGTAATCGACATAAGCAAAAAGAAGAGCCATGTAATCGATTACACAATATATATAATCGATTACACAAAGCCCAGAAAGGCAAAGAACACGTTCGATGAGTCATGTAATCGATTACCTGGATATTGTAATCGATTACAAACAAAGTCAGAAGTCATGTAATCGATCACATGGGCAATGTAATCGATTACACAAAACCCGAAACTCAAAGAACACGTTCGACGAGTCATGTAATCGATTACATATATATTGTAATCGATTATAAGTCGAAGTCATGTAATCGATTACATGGGCATTGTAATCGATTACAAGCAAAGTCAGAAGTCATGTAATCGATTACACCAAGAATGTAATCGATTACACAGAGCCCAGAAAGTTCAGAAATCGTTGGAACAACAATGTAATCGAGTACCTGAGATATGTAATCGATTACACGCATCCTGACAACGTCCAATGGCTATATTAAATGCATTAAATGCATGCCCAACTACCTCCAACGGCTCTATTAATTGAGAAACTTATAAATACCAAAGTTGGGTCCTTATTTGCAGTTGACCTTGAACCAAAAACTGATCATCATACTTCAAAACGTGAATCAATCCTTAAATTCATTTCTTGCTCTGTTTTCTGGTTAAAAACGTGAAAAATCCTTGAGAGCATATTAGAGCTTCAATTTGTAAACACTTGCTCTAGAGAGAGTTTCTTCTACTTCAATCTTATACATTCGATTAGTGAGGGTGAGGTATCCTCAAGTATTGTAAGGGTGAGGTATCCCTTGGAAAATAGAGGCTCAAGCTTTTGGGTGAGGTATCCCATATTGTTGAGTGCTCAAGGTTGTAGTGGTTTTTCAAGCACCCATTGAAGCTTGAAGATATAGTGGAAAATCTCAAGTAGTTGCTTGGGACTGGACGTAGATCAAGTGGAGTGGTGATTGAACCAGGATAAACGACTGTGTTTGTTTCTCTAAACCCTCCTCTGCTTATCTTTGTGCACTGTTTCATTGTTTTAATTGGATATTGTCTCCTTGGCTATTACGTTTATAAGTAAAAGTGTTTAACTTATCTATTCAATTATCTCTAATCATTTAATAGCTTCAACGAAAATTGATTGTCAAACGATTTGCGAAAAATTTGTGAACTTATTTTTAACTACTCAATTCACCCCCCTTCTTGAGTATTGAGGCCACTTGGTAACACTCCTGGTATAAGATCGATAGAAAACTCTATCTCTCTTTCCAGTGGTAATCCAGGTACCTCATCAGGAAAAACTTCAGGAAACTCATTTACAACAGAAATAGCATTCACATCCTTCTCACTCTTGACTCCTAAAGAAGATAGCAGCATGTATCCTTGGGCTCCATCCCTCAATAAAGATTCATCTTGTTTGGCAGTCAAAAATCCAGAAACCTCATTTTTAGGAAATACTAAGGTCTTTTTAGAATAGTCTAATAGGATATGGTTAGAAGATAACTAATCCATTCCTAAGATTATATCAATATCAGTAAGAGGCAAACAAATTAAATCAACAGAAAAAGCTCGATTATTGATAGTAACAGGGCAAATTAGGCATATTTTAGAAGTACTAACAAGTTTAGCAGTAGGTGTAGAAACACTCAATTGAAAGTTCAAAGTAGACACAGGCAATCCCAAACGATCCATACAGTTATATGCAATAAACGAATGAGTTGTACCCGAATCATATAATACAGTTAAAAGATTACCTGATATGACACCTTCTCCCTTGATAAGATCATCAAACTAAGAGGCCTTAGCTCCGCTCATCGTATATACTCGTCCTCCAGCTTGTGGCTTAGCAGCACGAATGTTGCTTATCGAAGGTTCCATTTTTGCTTGATCACAGTCCCTCAAGATATGACCAGGCTTTCCACATCTAAAGAAAATTATTCCCCTGATCATGCAGTCCCTTGTCATATGGCCCTTTCCATACTTCAGACACTTCATTGGCGGTGCCACAATCTGACCAAAATGACTGCTATTCGAACCTTCTCCACGTGGTTGCTATTGTTGTTGCTAGCTTCCCGACTGTTGGGAATATGGTTTCCACTGAAACCAATTGTTGTTATTGCATTCTCATTTTTGGAACCTAGATGGTCCACAGTTACGGCTCCTTGTATCTCGCGATGGCTCTAATTCTTCAAGTCTGCAACACACATCCATCAATGATGAGAACTGATTCATTCTCATTGGTAATTTCCCTCGCTTCAACTCAACTCTTAGACCTTCTTCAAACTTATGGCATTTCCACACCTCATCCGGCTGTATTTGAAAATACCGTGAGAACTTTGACAAGCTCTTAAACTTTGTAGCATACTCGCTAACCGTCATTCCACCTTGTTGTAGCCCAAGAAATTCCATTTCCTTGGCATGCCTTGCACTATCCGAAAAATATTTTTCCAGAAATACTTCACAGAATACCTCCCATGTAATTTCCCTTCCTTCAGCTTATAGTACTCTCTGAGTTACTTTCCACTAATTTTCATCGTCTCCCATCAACATAAATGTGGCATAAGTCACTTTGCGATCATCCGTACATCCTATCCCTTCAAAAATCTTTTCCAGCTTTTGGATCCACAAACTTGCCTTCTCCGGATCAAACTCGCCTCTAAAACGTGGCGGATTGTTTCGACGAAACTCAGACAAATTCTGGGCTTCTGCATTTTCTACATGTTGTTGAGCAACTCTTTGGTTTTGTTGCATAATGACATCTGCCATCCTTCGCATCGCATCAGCTGCTGCAGCTATGCTTTTGTGATCTCGTTCATTATCCATGCTTGCACCTCTTCCTCGAGCCATTTTACTTCTTTGAAATTAAACTAAATAACGCAAAATCAAAGTCAAATTGCAATCATTTCAAACAATATATGTCTCCTTACGAAGACCAAATACAAAGAATCACACAACACAAGCAAAACAGACCTAACCACAAAAACCCAAAAGACTCTAGCCGGGCTCTGATACTAACTAATGTAACACACACCGTAGGGTATCACATTTAAGACTAATCCTAATATAACTTACCCAAGTTGTAAAAGAATTAATCTTGTACAAACATTAATTTTAAAATTTCATTTGCAGAATAATTTAAAATAAATAAAAAAATCATAAGTACAAATTGTAATTGAAATAAACACTCCAAAATACACATAGGTATTTCAAACCTTGTCCCCAAATAATTTACCTAAATAATTTACATAAATACACTTACTCGCAAAAGATAAAATATATAATATGTACATCAAAACATAACTACTAAACCAGAACCTCTAAAAACACTGAACTAAGGATTCGGGCCCTCTGAAGGATCCTCCTCCTCTACGTCGTCAAATAACCCAGGCAGGTACATTGATCGCTTGAGAGGGGTTCTAGCTGAAGACACTATAGAGTCCTCCCGTGGGGTATAAACAGTACCACCCCAGAGTTCTCGTATTAGCATTGAGAACTCAAGATGCACAAACGCATGTTGAGTCAAAACGAGAGTTCCATCACAGGTTCCACTCAGGTTTAAAGTTAAGTCCCCCAGTGTAAACAAAACGTTCATTATCTAAATCAAATCTCCAAGCGTCAATTCCACCGTGAAACTGTACTTGGACAAAACCCAGCACTTGGCACCTTGCCGCCATTCAAACAAACAAAGAAAACTGTCACTGATGGAAAGTAGAATTTTTGGCTTCCTCGTCTCCTCGGTCTTCATCAAACATATACAATAAAATAGACATAACACGGTAAAGAGGTGAGATCCCCTACATCAATACCAGTATGGCAGTATAGAAAATGACAGTAGATATACATATATAATAATAACACATAAAGTTATACAATTGCATCACAGATAATATATCAGATAAACATAATTATCATATCAATATGCTGACCAACTATGCATATGCACAACGACCAATTCCTACACCATGGAGCTAATCACAATTTAGGAGAGAAAGATAGGGAGTACATGTCTATATATCGTCACCTCAAATCATGTGCCAATATATTATATCAATGTGCGCAACATGGCTCATACAAGACACTCTCAACCAATCACGAAAAGAGAAGTAACTCCATCAAGATCGTCAGTGTGTTTGCATAGGATACCACGACATAGAGGTGCTACCATCTGGCCACATATGACATTCCACACCCCGACATCTCCAAGATCACTGAAGATTGTAACTAAGCAATTCTCACCTTCACGAAGGTGTAAATTCAATCTCCTAGGCATATTGCCTTAACCAGTTAAGTTGACATGCTTTTCACTGCATGATGTATGATTCAAATACACATGCAATCATCATTCTCACAGTATTTCACATACACATGCCATCTCTTGGCGGTATCACTGTTCAACATAACCGACACACTAGAACAGCTTGACAGCAAACTGCTATTATTTCCAATTGCGTAAACATTTTATCGCATTTTCAAATCGCATAAAGATTTTTAAACATTTTCTCAGTATGATAGCTTAAAAATCATTATTTTGAAAACAAGTGACGTTTCCCTAATATTTTTTCACATAAAATAATTATTTTGGCTTTATTTACAATATTTTACTATTAAAGAATCTTTAAGTAACATTTTCCATTATTTCTCACAAAATTACACTAAACTTATTCTAAAAATTAGTTTACTTTCTTTTTATGTCTAAAAACCTATTAAATTTATTTCCTATTAATTAAATATCTAAGTCTACACTTAGTAAAATAATTTTGGATCTAGAATATCAAAAATAGGCATGTTGGCCGAATTACACTATATGCTTCATAGATTATATTTAATTATTTTCTATCACCTTATTCTTTGCAAAAACTTTTAATCCAATTTCTTATCATTAAATTATTTAATCCATGATTAGGAAAATAATTTAAAACATTTTGCTCCCTTGATGGTGTTGGGGCCGTGAGCCTCCATAGGTTCCTTGGAACCTTCATACTTATCCTCTTCTTATAAATCACATCATGCCATATACAATAATCAACATGCTTCCATAATCACATATTCAAGCATATAATCAAAGCTATAAAACCAAAAATCATCACAAACAAAGCAAGCTTAAACCACACAAGTGAAGAAATCCTTATGAATTTTTCACTACAAACAAGTCATTCCCTCACCACCAACACTTGGTTGATGAGATTAATCTCCCTCTTACCTCAAGGAAGACAAAATCTTTCAAGTTGCTTCTCCTAGGAATATTCGTGAGCCTCCAAAGAAGAACCCTAACAAAATTAAACCAAGACAAAGTCATAAACTAAGCTTGAAAAAGAGAAACCATCGATCAATCATGGCTTAGAAACTTAAGAATCAATTTAGAACCAAGAAACCAAGATTTTACCTTTAGGAGTAGAAAACTCTAGCTTGATTTTAAAGCACCAAATGGATGAACTAGGTGAAACTTATAACATGAAAGGTGTTTAGAATCTTGTCTAGGTTAAGAAAATGGTGTTGGATGAAATTATAGGAGATTGGATGTTGGTGTTGGATGTGGAGGCCGAGAGCTTCTCAAGAGGGAGAGAATGGAGTTTCTTTGTTGTTCTTGGATGAGAGAGAATGAAGTGAAGAGTTTATGTCACAAAGTGATATTGATGAAGTGAAATATCTAATTTACTTGAGCTTGGTCGTGGAGCACATGGAGAAAAGGTAACTAAGTTTTGATTCATTTAGTTCCTAGTTACACTTAAGTTAACTTAGTCAAATAACTTAGTTACATGGCTAACTATTTAGTTACAAGGCTTAAGTCATGCATTGGTCACACTAGATGAATCATGCATTCTAGAAGGCTCTAGAATCTCCTTGAAACCGTGGAGCTCTAAGGACTAGCAAACTAAATTTGCTCCATTTAGTTACCACTTAGGCTTTAGGTTAACTTAGTTGGATTACTTAGTTTCTTGGCTAACTAGTCTAGCCATTATTGTTGACCACATCCTATTAGCTTAGAAAATTTAAGCCATTAACATTAACTAATTCCTATTGGTTCACCAAATTGTGAGTCACAAAAACTTTTCCCAATTTACTATCCAACGGACAAAAGATACAAGATCTATTACCCAATGAGCAAATTAGTAGATACTGTCCAACAGATTATAAAACACGAAATATTTTTATTTCACTGATAAATTCTAAAAATTAAAAGATCGGGTAACGTATCTCTCGGATTCGGGTTTTGTAAGCCCTTTGGCTCCGAATAAATCATCAAAGATTTTCCCCGGCCTAAAAATTATTATTTTCCTGACTCGGAGAAAATCACACCCAAAGATCAAAAACAGTCACAGAACAGTCAAAATAAATTTACAGCACACAGAAATCACAAAACAGTACAATTCAGACATTATTGAGAAATAGTAAATTTTGGGGTGTTACATATAAAGAAGAGGATTAACGCTAAGCTAAGGAAAAACTTGGATTTTTAATTTTAGATATAGTTATTTAAGCAGCAGCAGTAACCATGAAACTCAACCCTAATTTTCTCCTAGCCGCTCTTGCTTGAACTTTCTCTCTTCATCTCTCTTCTTCTTCTTTCTCTCTAGTTTCGTTCTTTTATGCACTTTCTTCTTTTCCATCCATGGAGGGCTAGACTATTTCTAATCAATCCTAGGGATTGTCAATCTTGATGTTTAATTTTGAGATCTTTTTTTTATTGTTTTAGATTTAATTGTTAATTATGTATCTCTTTTACTTATTAATCAAGTTTCTCTTTTACCTCTTTAGATTTTGATAAATTTGAATTGAATGGCTTAATTTGATTTAGATATTGATGTGATAATTACATAATTATCACGTGTTTAATGAGGATTATAAAAGCTAAACAATACGTCAAAGTTGTTTGTAGGATTGTTTAACTTGCTTGAATTTTGGGTTTTAGATTAATTTAGGATTAGATATGCGCTTAATTCATTTAACCCTGATTAAATACATTTTGGATGCCTATTTAGTAGAGAATTCATGGATCATCTTAAGGCTTCTTAATATGATCTAAGACCAAGAACTTGGTTAGCAATTGAATGGATTCTTAGTGATCTAAGATGGATTAAATACAAGATTAGTTGATTTCCTTGGATTGGTTATTTATTTAATTTTATTTATAGTTTTTAATTACTTTTGTTTAATTATTTATGTAATTTCCCCTCCTTTGTTAACTTCTTAATCTGATTGCTTAATTAGAGTGATCTAAGGGCTCAAACCGATTGTACTTTATACTATAAGTAATTTAGTGAATCGACTTACAAATTGATATAATTTCATAGTCTCGGTAGCTATCACTGTCCAATGTGGCGAGGCTAATCACAATAAGTTGAGTATCTTTCATATGAGGATTGTGAGATTATCAAACCATGACAACTTTAATTACTTAGGTAAATGAAAATAAGAATATAAAATAAATTAAGAGAAATTTAAAAGCAATAAAATAACTAACAAAACTAACAAGACTAAAGAGATAGAAATCAACCAAGTATTAAAGCCCAAGGATTATGAATCCATTACAATTACCTATTATGATGAAAATTGATTCTCCTTTATTAATGATTAACAATGTTTTTTAAGGCAATCTATCCTAAATTATTTAAAACCCAATATTTTTGAACTAAAAATATGTTAAAACTAAATCAATCCTATTCTTCTGGAAATTAAGTTAGTTAAAATTCATTACATTCTATGATATCCTATTAACCCTTGAAAGATTCAGCGTATCTCTAGGTCATAATTCCTAAGTTCAATTCTTAGAATATCAAGCATTAAACTTCATCTCTTGATCCTTCACCAAATACCAAAGATCATTGAAGTATGGTGTACAATATACCCCAAGCATTAAGAACACTAGGAAAGAATAAAAACAACAATTAATTCAATAAAATAGAGAGAAATCAAATATTCAACACAATAGAGTAAAGAGCTTCATCCTAACCCTAGAAAAATGAGATTTAGTCACACATGGCAATTAAAGCACAAATAAGATTAAAAGATAGGGATACAACTATGAATCAATCCAACAAAAATAGAAGTTAATAGTAGAATGAGAAAGAACTATGTATGTCTTCAATTGATGCCTTTTCTCCTTTGATCTTACTTTTAATCCTTGTTCTTCAATCTTGGTTCCTCTAATCTCTCCTAAAGCTCCAAGCCCCATTATTCCTTCAATTCCTTCAACATTTTTTAGGGGATTTATCCTAATAAAGGTGTATCTTTCACTCAACCTCTTTAATTGGTCCCCATGCAATGAAAAGACGTTGATTGGGTTTAGGAAACTTGATTAATTAGTCTCTAAGTAATGAAAAGATGTTGATTGGATTTAGGAAACTTGATTTTCACAACTTCGTATGCCCCCTTGTATGACCTAGGAATTCACCATGCGAGGTTGTGGCATACTGGTTGGCTTTTGACGTCTCATATGAACCCACAGTGTGAACTCACATAGATTGTGTAACTCTCTGGAGTAGGATTTAGCCTTCATGGTTTTCATGAAAGTTGTATCTCTCTTTCTTAGCTTTCTAATGCCACTATGATCACCTTGTTTTGACCTCCATAGCTCAAGTTACATCCATTTTACTTTACAAAGGTCAAGAATTCTGTGAATTTTAGTGATATTGATTCCGAACTTAACTCGTTTGGAATGGACTCAATTAAATTTTCATAAAAGCACATTAAAAAATCTCTTTTGGACCTAAAAACATAGAGAGAGGCCAAACATAAATTACTAAGTAGAATTTAATCATTAGTGGCAAAAATCTTCATAAAATCCATTTAAATTCATATCAAACCAAGCATAAGATATGTGCATTTTTCCCACTCATGAATATTTACCAAATAAATAAATACCATCAATTTGAATAATGGACTTGCAAGATTAGAATCTAGTAGCATATGGTTTGAATGTCTATAATAAGCAAAAAAAAAAAAAAAACACACTTGCCTCAAACGGTCAACTCTAGCATGTATCTTTTCATGTCCGCTAACCATATAGGCAACACCTCATAAGATATGTTCTAGTCCCAAAAAACCTTCACAATGACATTTTATTTTTCCTTCCAAGCTTTCCAATATGACACTTCATATCCAAATTGGTTTCAAATCCTTTCAACAATTAAGCATATAGGTACATTTGGTTTTTATTTAACCATCTCCAAAATGTAATAACAGGTCATGAAGGAGTCTAACTTCTTATGATCTTGTGACATAGCTGGGTTGACGTAGTTGTGAGGTCTATTATACTTTGTAATCTGCCACATGTTTCGCTTCTTTCTTTGAATGACCCTAACTCTCTAATTACAACCATTGTCATATCTAAGACACTTAGCAGTTAGCCTTCATGTATCAGAATCCTCAACCACGTAGTTTAGGTGTCTATTAATTGAATAATGCTTTAGGGCCAACTTGACAGCATCTTTAGATAGAAGTTGCAACCCAACTTATAATTCTTTTTTTGGCCTCCAAGTACCACAACGATCTAATTCAGGAAAATCATCAGGTGTACTCAGTGTATCCCAATTGATCTATGAGAACAGAGAGCATGGAGGCACAAACATAAATTGAGGGGGAACTAAGAATGGAGGGACTAGTTCTTATAAATTGACTTCAACATGATCAAAGTCTTCTTCTTCTAACTCAATATATGATTTATCACCCTAAGATAACTTTCCTTCATCTTCACTTGTGTCTGATAAATCATCTCTGATAAGTAGGTTATTAATTTCTAAGCCCAACCCAAACAATCTCTTTTCAAGCATTACCGAACTAACAACATTCATGCTATAGGACTTAACTGAAGTAACTGAAGCAATGTAAGAAGTATGCAAAGCCTCTTGGCATTTAGATATATTAACTTCTTGAGGTTGGAGCAAGGGAGTAGCATATGTCATGGACAATTGAATGTTGATAGGGTACAATGATTCAGGAATATTAGAAGGACCAACTTAAAATTCTATTTTAGTAGGAGCTTTAACATTCACATTTTGCTCACTTGTTTTAGTCTCAACATTCAACTCCATTGAAATCAAGTTCTGATGTTGTTCAAAGCATTCTATCATGAAGGCAACATCTTCATCATCTTCCAATGGAAGAGCTATCTGTTACCAAGTGGCCTCAATACTCAAGAGGGGGGGTGAATTGAGTAGTTAAAAATAAGTTCACAAATCTTTCGCAAATCGTTTGACAATCAATTTTCGTTGAAGCTATTGAATGGTTAGAAATAATTAGATAGATGAGATAAATACTTTTACTTATAAAGTAAACCAAGAAGACAATATCAAGCAAACCAATGAAACATTTGCTTTAATTGGAAATAAATGAGAGGAGGGTTTAGAGAAAACAAACACGGTTTCGTTTATCCAGAAATGGTTCGATCACCACTCCACTTGTGATCTACGTCCGATTCCCAAGCAACACCTTGAGATTTTCCACTATATCTTCAAGCTTCAATGGGTGCTTGAAAAACCACTACAACCTTGAGCACTCAACAATATGGGATACCTCACCCAAAAGCTTGAGCCTCTATTTTCCAAGGGATACCTCACCCTCACTAATCAGAATGTATAAGATTGAAATAGAAGAAACTCTCTCTAGAGCAAGTGTTTACAAATTGAAGCTCTAATATGCTCTCAAAGACTTTTCACGTTTTTAATAAAACATTGAGCAAGAAATGAATTTAAGGATTGATTCACGTTTTGAAGTATTGATGATCAGTTTTTGGTTCAAGGTCAACCTTAAATAAAGACCCAACTTTGGTATTTATAAGTTTCTCAATAAATGGAGCCGTTGGAGGTAGTTGGGCATGCATTTAATGCATTTAATATAGCCGTTGTATTATCCACGGTTCGTGTAACCGATTACAGTTTTCGTAATCGATTACATTGTTGCTCAACGTTGTAACTTTACTCTTCGTGTAATCGATTACATTATTGGTGTAATCGATTACCTTGAAATCGACTTTTGTTTGTAATCGATTACAATACCCATGTAATCGATTACATGACTTCGACTTGTAGTGTAACTCAACAATATCCATGTAATCGATTGCTCTTCATTGTAAACGTGTTCTTTGCATTTGTGAAGCTTTGTGTAATCGATTACATTATTGAGTGTATCGATTACATGTGTGAGGAGTGTTCGACTTTGTTTGTAATTGATTACAATATCCATGTAATCGATTACATGACTCGTCGAACGTGTTCTTTGCCTTTCGGGCTTTGTGTAATCGATTACATTTATTGTTGTAATCGATTACATGGGGATCGACTTTCTTGTGTCGATTACATTTCTAATGTAATCGAATATGCTACTTGGTTTATATGTGTAATTGATTACAAACATTATGTAATCGATTACATTGGCCTGAACACATTTTTCAAGTCCAATAACGCTTGTAAGTCATTTCCAACACCTCAAGATACTTGATTAAACATAAATCCTTTTAAGAGTGTTAGATTTAAAGTTGAAACTCAAGTTTTATTGAAAGCCATGTTTAACTTTGAAATTTCCCATTTATTTTGAAATCACATATTGAAAAACCATTTGAGAAATCTTGAGAGCATTTAACATTAATATCCTAAGTCTAAATAAACCTTGTCTTCTTTCTTTGATCTTGATTTTTCCTTTTGCGCTTGATCTTCTTTTTGCTTTTTTATCATCAAAAACCTTTTGACATGCCTTAGAGACATAAGCATTCACATTCTCCCCCTTTTTGATGATGTGAATTTGATCATAGGAAAAAGAAAGAGTTTTTGCATTTGTATATAATAGTCATTTAGGTACAATTTGTGAGTTTATGCATGATGTTGGGTTAGATTTTGCATATGAAAAGCTTAATAACTAAAAGGTCAATAACTCCCGTACTCATGCAACCTTTAATTTCTCATGCAACCATTAATTACATTTCATTTCATTTTCATTTTTCCTCATTTTCTAAGAGTTGGCATTATCAAAAAGACATAAGCATTTAAGAAAAATTATCTTGCATAATGATATATTTCATGATTCCTAAATTTTTGCCATAGAGAGCAAGAAAGCCACAAAGATTAATCAGGTCAATCAATATTGAAAAAGCCAAACATTCAAAGTGAAAAATAAGTTCATGTATTAATAATGATGGCATGTACAAAGAAACGTATCACAGAAGAGGCAATAATCAAAATATGATTGAGAAAAGGTATACCAATTTTATATAATCGAGTCAAAACAAAATAAGTACAAGGTGGTCATCAATACAAGAAAATATTAAGGCAATAGCCATGATCACTATCGGTGGCCTCACTTGTCACAAAAACTTCACCCTCCGGATCCCTTGAGAGTCTCCTAGATCAATGTTATCATTGGGCATAAGATCCTTCCGTCGAGTAAGAAGCTCCTCATCATCGTGCGGGAACTCCCGGATGGACCGGCGAAGGATAGGGGTTGAATTTAGAGGATGTGGGAGGTGCGGCACGGCGGGTTCTCGGGAATAGGAGGTCCACTTAGGAGGGATCGAATGGAGGCAAGCTCCTGAAAAATGAGTAGTCCATCCTTTCTCAAGATGGTCAATCTTTGCTCTATGATCCATGCGTGTGTTTACGTTGGCGCTCAACTTTGCGCATTTGCATTGATTAAGAAATCAAGTTGAGGAGAGGCGGTGCCATCGAGCCTCCTCATCATCACTATACGGATCGTGATGGATATGACCAAACGTGCCATGAGTAATGTAATGCCACCTATCATCCATCTTAATTCAAGCAAGCTTCTTGGCAAGTATGTTTAGAACCCAATTGATTGGGGTCCCTTCAAAAATGTGTTCTTGGACTCTTCATTGAATTCACTTGTTTGTAATTTTGCGTCATCTAGGACATATTTCGAGGATTGTGGTGACCAACATGGCGAAGGGGGAGAAGAAAGTTCTTTTTTTCTTAAAATAATATGTTCTAGAATGTAGTAACCCCTAATACTATTGGGTGCCCCGTGGTCATTGCCCATAATGCCACTACATCATCCTTGAGGACTTGGGAGTAATTCCTCCTCTCGGGAATCAATCCACGAACCAAGAGGTAGTGGAGAATTGATCAAAGGAAAAAGTGAGACCAAGTGGCCATTATTCTTCGTTTAGGATCATTGGGAGGTGGCCCTAATCAAAAGAGAAGAAGATGACTTCTTATGCTCAAACTCATGCCCCCAAGTACTTTGCATTTCCACAGAAGTTCAAAAGCTCCATCGGGAGTGAGCTTTGTAAGCCTATACCACTGCCATTGTTAACTTGATTAGTTGCTTTTTCACTAAGGCTAGATTATGCAATTATCCTCAACCTTCGGTTTGCATAAAAGATTAAAGCACAAGGTTAGGGTAGATGGCCTTCTCTATGCTGATTAATTGAATCATGCAAGCCTAAGTTTTCTATTGTCCTAAAGCTCTCTAAGGTTCACTCTCACTACCTTGATAGGTGATGGGAAGATATCGGGAAAGATGATTTTGCGAATGGAAGTTCTTCCGAACAACTCGGCTTTCTTCACGGTGGAGAAGTGCCTCGTGAGGTAGATATATTACGTGAAGATAGAGGACCCTCACTGTTCTTGGGCGCTTCGAGCGATGAGAGGATTCAGCCATTGATGAGAAGGAGAAGCAAGGGATGAGTGATTAATGATTGGGAATGAGAAGGGACGAGATTAGAGGCATAAAGAAATGGAGATGGGGTTCGTGAGAGAAGATGGGGAGATTTGGATGAGGGCATGAGGAGATTGGAAGAGATGGGTTGTGTGGAGAGGGGATTCCGAGATTGAGAGAGGTGAAATGTGGGATGTTGATGGAGATTTGAGTGAAAAATAAGAGATTTTGGGGTTTGAGAGGTTTTTTTGGGTGCGTGGGAGCAAGAGGAGAAGATGAATAGGTCAGAAAAATATGAGCCTTACGCGCGTCGAAACCTTTTAAAAAAGCGTGTAATAGATTACATTGAGTGTGTAATCGATTACATGCATCTCAGTGGGTATGTAATCGATTACATTTTTGGTGTAATCGATTACATGCTTTCAGAGGAACCTGTAATCGATTACATAGTTGACGTAATCGATTACGGAGTTTAAAAGTTGGTTTAAGTCGATTACAAAGGATGTGTAATCGATTACATGCGTATCATGACATGTATGCAATCGATTACAAAGACATTGTAATCGATTAAGATTCTTTATCTTGTTTTTGCTCCAAATAGCATATAATCAATTTTAAACCATCCAAATCAGTTTTAAAGCAACTTAAATCAATTCAAATCATCATTTAAACATATAATCAAATCATGTGTATGATTCAAGGATTCATATAATTGATTGAAATTACCATTTTTACCAAGAGTTTCAACAAATTTGTTGAGGATATTAGTTGATGGGAGTCTTGGTCACGAGGGAGCACATTGAAAACAACTTCTGGGAAATCTCCGACGCTCAAGTTAGTATTGGATTCAAATATAACGAAAGAATTTGGTGAGATTATGCAACAATTTGGCGTGATTATTTGCAGAAAAATACAAGATTATGGATAAGTTAATTTATGCATGAATGATCCAATATACCCAATTCATTTCTAATGTAGAAAAATGCTTTTTTTATAGGGGTTTGGTGAAAATATCACTAGTTGCTTAGTTGTTTCAACAAATTCAAGTATGCAATCACCCCTTTGAACATGATCTCTAATGAAATGATGTCTTATTTCAATATGCTTAGTTCTAGAATGCAAAATGGGATTTTTTGACAAGTTAATTGCACTAGTATTATCACATTTTATGGGAATGTGATCAAGCTCAAGACCATAGTCCAAGAGTTTTTCATCCAAAGGACTTGCAAAGATGACAAGAACTACCCAGTGCATTATAAACATATTGATTATTTCGATGGACAATGCCATTATTTTGTTTCTTCTTGTGCCAAGAAACTAGTGAGCTTTCAAGCAAGTGGCATGTCCCACTAGTGCTCTTTTCGATCCATTTTGCATCTAGCAAAATCAGAATCGAGTACCCAATAAGACTACATGAGGCACCCTTAGGGTACCATAAACCCATTTGTGATGTGCCTATTAGATATTTCATTATTCTCTTAACAAAGACTTAGGTGTGATTCCTTAGGATTAGCTTGATATCTAGCACACATGCATACACTAAACATTATATCGAATGCCTACTTGCCAGGTGAGATAAAGGAGTGAGCCAATCATACCTCTATATTTTGTAATTTCTACCGATTTACCTCCTTCATCCTTGTCCAAATAGCAAGAGGTGCCCATAGGAGTAGCCATATGCTTGGCATTGTCCATTCCAAACTTCTTGAGCAGCTCCTTGCAATACTTGGATTGGCTTATAAATGTTCCTTCTCTTGTTTGCTTGATTTGTAGACCAAGGAAGAAGTTGAGCTCACCCATCATGGACATCTCAAACTCACTTTGCATAATATTTGAAAATTCTTTACAAAGAGAGTTGTTAGTAGCTCCAAATATAATGTCATCAACATAGATTTGAACTAGAAGAATGTCATGCATTTTGTGTTTTATGAAAAGAGTGGTGTCAACTTTACCTCTAGAAAAGCCTTTTTCTAAAAGAAATTTGCTCAACCTTTCATACCAAGCTCTAGGAGCTTGTTTCAAGCCATACAAGGCCTTTTTCAATTTAAAAACATGGTTGGGCATTTCAAAGTCCTCAAAATCGGAGGTTGTTCTACATACACCTCTTCTTGTATAAAACCATTTAAAAAGCACTTTTGACATCCATTTGATAGAGTTTGAAATCCATGATGCAAGCATATGCAAGTAGCATTCTAATGGCCTCTAACCTAGCTACGGGAGCATAAGTTTCTTCATAGTCTATGCCTTCTTCTTGATTATATCCTTTAGCTACAAGCCTAGCTTTATTTCTTATTATTAGGCCCGTTTCATCGAGTTTGTTCCTAAAGACCCATTTGGTGCCAATTATTGGATGATCATTGGGCCTTGGAACTAATTCCCAAACTTGATTTCTCTCAAATTGGTTTAGTTCTTCTTGCATGGCCAAGATCCAATGCTCATCATTAATGGCCTCATTTATGTCTTTAGGTTCAACTTGAGAGACAAAGGCTAGATGATTACATGCATCTCTAAGTGAGTTTCGAGTGATTACCCCTTTTGATACATCACCTATCACCTTGTCGAGAGGATGATATCTTGAAGTCCTCCATTCCTTGGGTAGATCTAAGATTTCTGAATCTTCTTGCCATGTATGATCAAGGGGTCTCTCTTCTTCCTTCTTGGACTCTATCTCTTGATTTTCCAAGTGCGTCTTTGCCAATATTTCTGCAACATCATCAACAGTTCCTTTCTCGGCTCATTTGGGTTAGTTTCATCAAATGCAACATGTATGGATTCTTCTATGGTCATAGTTCATTTATTATAAACTCTAAAGGCCTTACTATGAATAGAATAACCAATGAATATTCCCTCATCAGATTTTGCATCAAACTTTCCCAATTTATCTTTTCCATTATTCAACACAAAGCATTTACATCCAAAGACATGAAAATGTGACACATTAGGTTTCCTTTCTTTGTACAATTCATATGGGGTTTTCTTTAAAATTGGCCTTATTAGGGCTCTATTCATAACATAACAAGCGGTGTTAACCGCATCCGCCCAAAAGTACTTAGGAAGATTGGCCTCATTGAGCATAATTCTTGCCATTTCTTCTAAAGATCGATTTTTCCTTTCTACAACACCATTTTGTTGTGGTGTTCTTGGGCAGAAAAATTATGCTCAATGCCATGTTCATCACAAAAGTTTCAAATTCATGATTTTCAAATTCACCACCATGATCACTTCTTATGGATGCAATACAAAAACCTTTTTCGTTTTGGATAACTTTGGCAAGTTTTCTAAATGATTGAAAAGCATCATTTTTGTGAGCCAAGAATAATGTCCATGTAAACCTAGAAAAATCATCCACAATCACTAACGCATAGTAATTCCCACCGAAGCTCATAGTTCTAGAGGGTCCAAAAAGATCCATGTGTAAAATTTGTAAAGGTCTAAAAGTTGAAACTATGTTTTTAGCTTTGAAAGAGACGTTTACTTGTTTTCCCTTTTGACATGCATCACAAAGTTTGTCTTTTTCAAATTTGAGCTTTGGAAGACCAATTACTAGTTCTTTAGAGACCAATTTGTTTAAGTGATCCATGTGAATGTGAGCAATTCTTCTATGCCATAACCATGAATCATTTTCTCTACTCATAAAGCATTTAGCATCATTTGAGGAAATATCATCAAGACTAATCATATATATGTTATTGACCCTATGACAAACAAACTTAACTTGCTTATCATCCTTTCCCTCAATTATACAATAAGAGGAATCAAATATAGCTCTATTGCCTTTATCACACAATTGACTAATACTAAGCAAATTATGTTTAAGTCCTTCAACAAGTAAAACATTATCAATAGATGATGAAGGGATCTTACCAACTTTTCCAATTCCAAGAATCTTCCTTTGTTGTTGTCACCATATGTGACATGACCATATTTATGTGTGTAAGGGAGGAGAACTTGGAGCCATCACCGGTCATGTGCTTGGAGCAACCACTATCAAGATACCAACTTGAGCTCTTGGTCTTCAAGCACACCTACAACACACATTCAAGATTTAACTTTTGATACCCAAATTGTTTTGGGTCCTTGTGTGTTAGAATTAGGTATGGTGCCTTTAGGGACCCAAACCCTTTTGATTCCAACCTTGGTGTTTATGTTCTTTCTAACATTGCAAGTGGATGCACTATGCCCTTTCCTACCACAATGAAAACATTTAACAAAGGGGCTACTTTAAGTTTTTGAGGAAACAAAGAAGTTCTTATAAGACTTTTGATGGTTGTTTGGATTAAATCCCAAACCGGCTTTTTGGAAAACATATTTTTGTCTCCCTAACAACACATTCAAGTTGTCTCTTCCAAAAGTGAATTTTGCAAGAGTGTTGTTCAAGTCTTCAATTTAATTTTTCAAAAGCTTTGCATGATAAACAAGGTAATGATATGGATGCATTATCATGTGAGGAACAAATCATGCATGATGAATTAGCATCTATGAGTCCTAAAGTCTCATTTTCAATTTTAAGTTCATTTATCTCCTTGGTTAAAGTAGAAACTTTCTTTGTCAATAGGGAGATTGTTTTATTGGAAGACAAAATCATTTTTGTGAGCCTCAAAGATTCATCATGCAATTCTTGAAAGGCATCTTGCAATTCATCATAAGAAGGTGGAGGTTCTAGGTTAGAAGAGGTTACCTCGGTGTCGCTTTCTCCACTTTCTTCTCCTTGAGCCATGAGGCAAAGATGGGCTTCTTCATTTTCTGAATCGTCGGAAGAGCTTAAGTCATTGTCCTCCCAAGCTATATATGCTCTTCTTCCTTTCTTTTCCTTGGAGGGTCTTTTCTCAAACTTCTCCGTCTTCTTGAGATATATAGGACACTCCATTTTCATGTGCCCCGATTTTTCGCATTCATAGCATTTTGGAGGAGTGGAGGATCCTTCTCCTTTGTGATATGCTTTCTTTTGAGGAAATGGTGGTCTTCTTTGAAATCCCTTTTTCTTTAAGAATCTTCCGAATTTTCTCACAAGGAGACTAAGATTCTCCTCACTTAGCTCAATATTTTCACCATCCTCTTCACCATCTTCATCATCATCTTCAAGTATGGAAGAGGTGGCCTTGAGTGCAATTCCCTTCTTCTTTTTGTCATGTTCTTCATTTTGATTGAGCCTATTTAGTTCCAACTCATGCTCTTGAAGTTTTCCGAATAGGGTGGCTAGAGACATGGTTGATAAATCTCTTGGTTCCGCAATCGCCGTTACCTTGGGTTGCCAATTCCTGCTTAGACATCTCAAGACTTTGTTAATAAGATCCTCATTAGGAAATGTCTTTCCCAATGAGATGAGATGATTAACAATATGAGTAAATCTATTTTGCATATCTTGAATACTCTCACCTTGATTCATTCTAAACAATTCATATTCATGAGTAAGAGTGTTTATTCGAGATCTTTTTACCTCACTAGTACCTTCATGAGTTACTTGTAGGGTATCCCATATTTCTTTTGCGGTCTTACAATTTGACACCCTAAAGAATTCATCATACCCCAAAGATGTGGTGATGATGTTCTTGGCTCTCAAATTATATTGAACCTTCTTTTTATCATCATCGGTCCAATCACTTCTAGGTGTATTAATTGTCACACCATCCTTAGTTTGTGTAGGGACAAAAGCACCATTTTCAATCGTCCCACACATCTAAGTCAATAGCTTCAATAAAAATTTTCATCCTTTCTTTCCAATAGGCATAACCATCCCCATTGAAATAAGTTTCTTGCTTATAAAGGTCTATTTATAGAAGAACCTTCATTTGAAAAACCATTTGAAGCCATCACTTCTCTTGAAGTCGCTAAGCTCTTTATACAAACAAGTCTAGCTCGATACCACTTGTTACCAAGTGGCCTCAATACTCAAGAGGGGTGAATTGAGTAGTTAAAAATAAGTTCACAAATCTTTCGCAAATCGTTTGACAATCAATTTTCGTTGAAGCTATTGAATGGTTAGAAATAATTAGATAGATGAGATAAATACTTTTTTACTTATAATCATTGTAAGACCAAGAAGACAATATCCAAGCAAACCAATGAAAAAGGTGTAGGAAATAAACAGAGGAGGGTTTAGAGAAAACAAACACATCGTTTATCCCTGGTTCGATCACCACTCCACTTGTGATCTACGTCCAAAGGTCCCAAGCAACACCTTGAGATTTTCCACTATATCTTCAAGCTTCAATGGGTGCTTGAAAAACCACTACAACCTTGAGCACTCAACAATATGGGATACCTCACCCAAAAGCTTGAGCCTCTATTTTCCAAGGATACCTCACCCTTACAATACTTGAGGGATACCTCACCCTCACTAATCAAGAATGTATAAGATTAAAATAGAAGAAACTCTCTCTAGAGCAAGTGTTTACAAATTGAAGCTCTAATATGCTCTCAAAGATTTTTCACGTTTTTAATCAGAAAACAGAGCAAGAAATGAATTTAAGGATTGATTCACGTTTTGAAGTATTGATGATCAACTTTTTGGTTCAAGGTCAACCTTAAATAAAGACCTAACTTTGGTATTTATAAGTTTCTCAATAAATGGAGCCGTTGGAGGTAGTTGGGCATGCATTTAATGCATTTAATATAATTGAGTTAGCAAAATGTTAGGGTTCGTGTAATCGATTACAAACTAGTAATCGATTACATTGTTGTTCCAACGTTTTCGAATTTTCACGGGCTCTGTGTAATCGATTACATTATTGGTGTAATCGATTACATGGCTTTCGACTTTGTTTGTAATCGATTACAATACCCATGTAATCGATTACATGTTTCGACTTCTTGTCTGTGTAATCGATTATAATATCCATGTAATCGATTACATGGCTCATCGAACGTGTTCTTTGTACTTTGGCTTTTGTGTAATCGATTACATTATTGGTGTAATCGATTACATGACTTCGACTTTGTTTGTAATCGATTACAATACCCATGTAATCGATTACATGACTCATCGAGCGTGTTCTTTGAGGGGGGCTTTGTGTAATCGGGACATATATTCTTGTAATCGATTACATGATCAAAAGTCTTTTCTTTGTAATCGATTACATTTCTAATGTAATCGATTAACTTCTTTATCTTCACTTGTGTAATCGATTACAAACATTATGTAATCGATTACATTGGCCTTTGAACAAATTTTTCAAGTCCAATAACGCTTGTAAGTCATTTCCAACACCTCAAGATACTTGATTAAACATAAATCCTTTTAAGAGTGTTAGATTTAAAGTTGAAACTCAAGTTTTATTGAAAGCCATGTTTAACTTTGAAATTTCCCATTTATTTTGAAATCACATATTGAAAAACCTTTTGAGAAATCTTGAGAGCATTTAACATTAATATCCTAAGTCTAAATAAACCTTCTGTCTTCTTTCTTTGATCTTGATTTTTCCTTTTGCGCTTGATCTTCTCTTTTGCTTTTGTTATCATCAAAAACCTTTTGACATGCCTTAGAGACATAAGCATTCACACTATCCATCTCAATACATTGGGCCATTATGGAAATCAATACACAACACTTGACACATATTGATTTGCTTGGAGTCTTAATTTTCATAGAATTCCTTTTTTCGAAAGCTCCAAAGTCGTATCATGTTTAATCATGATAGACTTAGGATGAGGACCTTCATACATTAGACCTTCTTCACCTCCATGCATTATCCATTGTAATAAATGAGCACAATAAGGGGTTTCTCCATTTTAATTCCACTTCTCAAACTTTTGAACAATAACAATACAACAAATGTGAAATCAATCAATATGTGTCAACTAAAACAAAATTACTACCCTAATAATGAATTCACACTATTATTTTTTGAAAGAGAAAATTTTCTAAACCCTACTAATTTGAATAAACCCACAAATTTAGTCAATTGAAAACAAAAAAATTACATAATCAACACGTGTCAACTGAAAAAAAATGGTTATCTTAATAATGAATCCACACTATTAATTTTAGTAAGAAATAATTCCTAAACCCTCCTAATATGTATAAAGCAACAAAATTAGTCAACCACAAAAGTTATATAAATAACATAACACAAAAAAAATCAGTAATAATAATAACAATACCAAAATTTCCATCCATGAATATAAATGCTTAAATACAAGAAACAATCTATGAGTGTGTTTCTATTGATGTTCCAAATGCCTTTCCCACCAGCTATTGTCACAGCCTACAATCTGTGAAAGAATTTAGAGAGAAGTTCAATTTTTGAAAAAATAAGAGCTTTATGCGTGAGAAAGAGAAAATAGGTCTTTATATAGTGGGAGACCACTAGTAATGCCAGCACGCAAAACACCAAAGTGATAGTAGCTATTACATCGATAATACCTAATGTCATGGTGTTTCCACCTCAGCTAATGCCATGCAGTGCAGTGTTATTATTCATTAAATGCCTAATTTGTTGGCATTAGCACATGTAAAGTGCCAAAGTGTCTGGTGCTATCTACATGTAACTCAAAAAAATAAAAAATAAAAAAGGTTAGCATGGCTAAAAGTGTGAGAGTTTGGTATATAGTTTCTAAAGTGTGGTGGTTTGGTAAATAGTTTTGCCTAAGAGGATAGTTTGTTTAAAAAGCCCATCATAGACCACACACTCACCACCACCCCACTACCACTGCACCTGAGCTCACGTATTTGCACTCATGCACCTACAATCATGCACCACACAACATTACATGCATCACTCTTCCACAGCCAACACCATTTCAAGCACATTGGTTTTCCTTTTTGTCCTATTCGATCTTCAGAGTAATAATGAATTAGGGAAAGGTTGTGGGTCTATTGGGATTTTTGTGGGAAGTTAGGAAGAGTAAGGTCTATTTGTTTGCCAAGGGCTTTGGTCTAAAGTTTCAATCATGTTTAGTTTTGAAGAATTGGTTCCCTGGGTTTCTTTTTATTTTTAGTTTACATGGTACAGATCAGGTGTTAGTTCTTTAGTAGACCGGATTTAACTTTTTAATGGCTTTAAGCTTATTTATTTTTATGCTTGTAAGGCTAATGGTCTTGTTTCTTTTTGAACTTAATTTTTAGTTTAATTTATAGAATTAAAAAGATAAGAATAAGAATAAAATGTTTTGAGTTCCTTTCTAGTTTCATTATGGTTCATTGTATTATATTTGTTTGATAGTGATTTGTTCATTATATGACTTTGTCTATTCATATGTCTCTCTTTACTTGAATTATTAGTGCTTGTTTGTGTGATTGACATTTACTAAATGCAAATGGTTTTTATGACGATAAACAAGAAAGAAATGGAAACCCAATGATCAAGTCCCAAGGAACTCAAAGATTGGCATATAGGTCTTAGATCTTGTGTAAAGGTATTTTAGGATTCACTCTAAGCTCATCATTTGGCTTTCTTAAAATGGCTTTTCAAAATCATACTTTTCATTCATAAAAATCATAGTTTGAACAAATGGTTTTTAGTAAGGTTGAAAAGCTTTTCTGAAAAACTTCTTGGAAATCTTGTCGCCTTTTCAAGTCAATAACAATTTATCACTGCTCACCTAACAGATTAAGAGTCAAAACAGAAACGTGTCATTTTGTGTTTTAAAAGAACTATCCAATTAGGCAAAGAATGTAACCTGTTATTTGTCCTGTCAGAGGCCAATTTCTAAGGCCCCTAACCGGTTAAGAGCAGCTCCTAATTAGTTAGATTGACAAGTCAGAGCATTGCTTCTTTATTCTTTTAATGCCTAACAGATTAAGTGCTTTGTTTAATCGATTACTTGATTAAACAAAAGCATTTCCTTTTGTTTCAAAACAGGGCCTAACCGATTAGGATATAGCCCTAATTGGTTATTTGCTTAAATATAAGCCAATTCATTTAATTCCCAACCAGTTAGAACATGGCCCTAACCAATTAGCTGCTTTCACAGAAACCAATTTGCTTAAGTCCTAACCATTTGGATATGACCCTAATCGGTTACTCACTTTCACAGAAACTAATTTACTTAAGACCTAACCGATTAGAGACTTAGTCTAATTGGTTATTTGCCTTAACAAAGGCATTCGTACTCATTTGAAAACAAGGCCTAACCGATTAAGATATAGCCCTAATCGATTATTCACTAAAATAGACACTTTTGTTTTGGGTTTAATCAACTCCTAACTGATTAGGAAGCTTAGGTAACCGATTAAGGTTGTTATCTGGAAAATAGTTAACGCACATTCAACGGCTATATTAAAGAGCATTTAATGCTTCATCTACCCCCAACGGCTATCATTTGCCCTTAACTATAAATCTGAGTGTTAGGCATTAATGAAGGGTTAGAAAAACTGAGATCAACAATCTGAGATTCCTTCTTGAGCATAAAATTTGTATTTCCATAATCATACTCATCATACTCTATTTTTTTAGCTTAGAAAGTGTGAATCTTCAATACCCATAAGCTTCAATTTGTATCATCTACTCTATGAGAGAGTTTCTATTCATTTATATCCTTGTATAATCTGTATAGGGAGGGTGAGGTATCCCTCAAAATTGTAAGGGTGAGGTATCCCTTATTTGAAGAGGCCCAAGCTACAAAGGGTAAGGTATCCCAAGGTGGTGTTAAGTGCTCTAATTTGTAAAGGTTATAAGCACCTGATTCAAGCTTGGAATTTAGTGAAAAATCTCGAGTGATTGCTTGAGGACTAGACGTAAGCCACAAGTGGATTGGTGGCTGAACTAGGATAAAGCTTGATCTTTGTTCTTTTAAACTCAACTCTTTAATATTGTGCACTATTTTATTGAGTTTGCTTGAGTACTATCTTACTTGAATACTATCTTGCTTGATTGTTGTATTTGTAAGTGAAACTGTTCATCTCATCTATCTATTTATCTCTATTAATCAAATAGCTTCAACTAAATAAGAATTCAAGTATCTTGCGAAAGATTTGTAACTTATTTTATATACTCAATTCACCCCCCTCTTGAGTAATTGAGGCCACTTGGTAACAGATTATGTTTATTCTATTGTAGTGGATTAATATTTTATTTTCTTACTTATTTTATCAAAGGGTAGAATGAATATTTAAAAAAAATTAAATTTACATAATTAACTTTAGAGTAACCGTTTTAGGACAAATGTATCAAGGGCCATTGGGGGTATTCTTAATTATTATTATTTTTACATAGAGTTTCTAGCATGGAAAGATGGACATAAACTCATAAAAGGATTAACAAGCAGGAGAAACACGACGAAAAGGGATAACGAGGCAAGGAGTCGATAGTAGAGGAAGGAGTCAATGCTAGAAGGAGGAATCAATACCAGGGAAGGAATCAACGCAAGTTAAGAGCATGTCAACCAAGGCAAAGAACCTCTAGAAACTGCCTAAAGCTGCATGTAATCACAATAGGCACATTGTTAGATGAAAAACATAGGAGTTGGCCTTGATAAGAAAGAGCAACTACTCTGAAGGTGCCTAAATTGCAAAATTTTCAAATTCAAAAGGAAGGCAGGAATGATGGGAAATTGGAAGGGTATAAATACCAAATCTAAATAAAGAGAACGAGCTTGACACTCGCCACTCCTCATACGCATATAGTAGGAAGAAGAGTCTCTCAAGTGCCTTTACATTTCCAATATTTTATTTTTCTTTAGTTTAGTCTTTTAGATTACATTTACGCTTTGCTTTTTTGATATTTTGCTGTAACTCTTACAACGATATAAGTTATACTCTTTGCTTTTAGTTCAATCTAATTACTATTTCTTATACTTGTTAATGGCATTTTGCATCTCGTCACATAGACATTTGCACAAGCATATTTAGACACTATGTAAAAATAGAAAACCCATAAGAGGAATTGATTCCCTTCCTCGAACTGAGATTCTGGTATCACATTATTGATTAAATTGTCAAAATGTGATAGAAACAAATTGGCATGCCTAGTGAGACCTTTTAAAGTCATAGGTGTTAAATCTTATGCCACGACTTAGAAATAGTACGAAAACAATCAATATATCCACAAATGACAATACAATGTCAGATTCCACAAGCACAATCCTGACTACACCAGAAGTCAGGGAAACACAAGCGTTGACTATAGAAGTTGTAAGTGTTGTACCGTTAAATGGGATAAACACTGGGGGGATATGGGTAGCTTGGAACTTCAGAATTATAATTTTCATCTTGGTTTTATACCTATATATGGAATTCCTATAACCACTAGCATCCCAAGTACTTCCCCAGTAACTGCTACCATATATACCTCTCCAATTACAATTCCAATGGCTGGTGGAACCTCAACATTTAGGCCAAACATGGGTTTTGATCCCTATTATCTTTTAGCCATAAATGCTATGAACAACCCACTTGGAGTGAATAGTATTGGCTCCAAAATTTTCTGGCCACAAATGAGTGTCGAAGGAGGCATAACCCGACCTGTTGGACCCATATTTCTAACTATGATAGAGGGAATACCAACATCGTCCTCAGGTCAAAGCCAAATAGTTCAAACCTTGGCTACCATGAGATAAAAAGTCAATAAGAGTAATCATGATATGATCTATATGTTAACTCAATAAATGAACATAGTCCTTAGCCTTTTGATTGAGGCAACTAATAGTACTTATAATGCCTTGGTACAACAAGTGGGTCGACTCAACGCTATGTTCAAGGGTAAAGAAAATGAATAACTTTATGACTATGATGTTAATAACATGTTAGCCATGGCAACCATTACCCAAGAGGGGGGTGAATTGGGTGATTACAAATTTTAAAACAACTTTGACAAATTATGCATTTTGAATAACTCAATTGATAAATGCAGTGGAATAAGTTTAACAGAGGTGCAATATTAAAAATTTTATAAATATCACTTGGGCTATAGGATAAATTAAGTAAATAAGCTAGATATCAAATTCAACTCAAGCATATATAATTAAAGCACAAATGTAAAGAAAATAGAGTTGAGAATAACAAACACTAAGATTTATCCTGGTTCAGCCACCAACCATTTGTGGCTTACGTCCAGTCCTCAAGTGAACCACTCGAGATTTTCCACTAAACCTTCAAGCTTGAACGGGTGCTTGAAAACTTTTACAAACTTGAGCTCTCAACACCTTGAGATACCTCACCCTTTGTGCTTGAGCCTCCACTTTCAAGGGATGTCTCACCCTTTACAATTCTTGAGGGATACCTCACTCTCTTTACAGATTAAACAAAGATGCAGATGATAGAAATTCTCTCAAAGAGTAGATAATACAAATTGAAGCACTATGGATATCAAGGATTTACACTTTAAAGCTCAAAATAGAGTTTTGGAGAAATAGATAGTGAAAAATGAATTTAATGCTCAAGAGTAATTTTCATATTATTCTCCAACATTTCTTTAATGCTCAAACACTTATATTTATAACCCAATAATATTTAAATCCGTTGGGTAAAGTTTGGAAATGAATTATTATAAAAACTAGTCGTTTATAGCCGTTGATAACATTTTCTGGGCAAGTGTTATTCGAATAAGAACATTGTTATTCGAATAAATATTGTGTTATTCGAATAACACATTTTTTATTCGAATAAATCCACTTATATCACTGTTTTCTGCAACTTTGTTATTCGAATAGGACTTATGTTATTCGAATAACACTTTGGTTATTCGGTTATTCAAATAAATTATCAAAAACACGTTCTGGAACTTTTTCTAGATTGTGTTATTTGAATAACACATTTGTTATTCGAATAATCCTTTAAAAATACATTCTGGGAAGTTTTCAGAGGTGTGTTATTCGAATAACACATCTCTTATTCAAATAAATCACTCTGGTTTTGAAAACTGACTTTAAATGGTCATAACTTCTTAGTTTCTTATCTGTTTTAAGCGAGTGACCACTCATTGGAAAGATCTTTGAGTCTATTTTCATATGAAATAAGTTTTAGGGCAAAAATCAAAGTATTTTAAAAGATATGATCAAAAGAATAACTAAAGGTCAATTTTATAAAACACAAACTTTGCTATTTTTCATAGAAATGAACTACCACCATGACTAGCTTTCCAAAAATAGTTTGTTGGGCATTTTAGAATGTAAGAAACACTTTTAAAGATGTTAAAACATATTTTGAGCTTAGTGTGAATCCCATTTACCTTTACACAAGATCTAAGTCCTATAAGCTATTCTTAAAGAACCTTGGGACTTGATCTTTTGCCATGATCAATTCTTGATGTATTCCAAGCTTCCAAAAATTCATTCTCTTCAAATCTTGCTAATGCTTGGAACACCTTTATCATTTTCATTCTTCTTGAGTTGAGCATAGTTGTGATCTTTTTCTTTCTTGTTGCAATGCTCACTCTTGGTGCTTGGACTATCCTACAAAGTATTACTCACTTAAATAAACATAGTTAGTCCAAATTTATAATTCAATATCTTTATATGCATGATTCATAAATATATAACTCTAGTTAGTCTAACATGAATACAAGACTTTCATAAACACATCCAAATAAGATATTTATCAATTACTAATAGATATACTCTATGTAGGATACAACAAAGAATATTTTGCACATTTTCATTTAAGTAGAATCAAATCCAATATTAATTCATTAAGACTCATATAAAGCATTATTGGATATATTATATGAAGAATGTTATATATATCCCATTGCATGATTATTAAGTGAAATATAACTAGATAAAGTACATAATCATGCATGATACAATATATCACATTAAGCACATCTATGTAACATAATCAATAATCTGTTGTGATGTATTTGACATCTATAAAGCACATCTATCAAGTATAAGCATCATTCTTTTTGTCTTGTATTTGTCATCATTAAAACTAAACATATTAAACCATTTGGGGCAAGCTTATTTCCACCTAACACTCCTAGTGCACAAAACCACGACCTAAATAACCAATTTCAATATGGCCATGTGGGCTATATGGATAGAAATGGTCGAGGGATTAATGCCTAACTAGGAGGTTAGCATCTTGGACTTGGCCGACCACTAGTTCTTCTAGACCAAAATGTCAATCGGGTGGTCAAACATGCCTTAACTAGGTTTGGTTTTAATGTTGGCCCTGTATTTTACCCACAGTTTGTTTTAGCTTTCTTGACTAGATAAATCAGTTGGAATTTCCAAAGGGCTATAAAATCCCTAAATTCATAAAGTTTTTATGACTGCATTTCATTATTCAAGCACATCACCAGATTCATTGCAATTCTCAATAGAAGTATTCCAAAACCAATATACATACATTCACATGAAGAATATGCAACTACCCATACAATTGCAATGCATGATTATGTTATGATTAACAATCGCACATACAATTGTCATGTTATGCCAAATTATGCCTTATGTTTTTGCCTATGCAGTAACCTAAATATGTAATTTATAATGTATAATACCATTTACAAGAACCTAGTTCCATGGTAATGTCGTGTCATGCATGAGTCTCGAATGAAATAAAGGAATCTCTCCTAAGTCTTCAACAAGCACTGGAAACCCAGTTCCAATAGTCTTCATCCCGGGTAGTGAGGGAATTGAATCGTCCTCATCAATGCGGTCTTCAACGATGATCACTATGATAGGAATGTGGAAATAAGTTTTCCCCAAATGGTTTAATATGTTAAGTTTTGATGACGAAAAATACAAGACAAAAAGAACACTTTGCATATGTTCTTTGTTGCATCTTGTATAGAGCATATCCATTAGTAATTGATAAATATCGTATTTGGATGTGTCTATGAAAGTCTTATATGCATGTTAAACTAACTAGGGTTATACATTTATGAATCATGCATATGAAGATATTGAATAATGAATTTAGACTAACTATGCTTGTTTAAGTGAGCAATACTTTGTAGGATAGTCCAAGTACCAAGAGTGAGCATTGCAACAAGAAAGCAAAAGATCTCAATTAAGCTCAACTCAAGGAGAATGTGAATGCCTATTTCATGAAGGTATTGATAACATCAAAGTCATGTCAAAGACCAAGTCCAAAGGAAGATTAAATGGTATAACTTATAGGATTTAGGGTCTTTATGTAAGAAGCCTTATGGATATCTCAAATATGTTTTCAAATCTTTAAAAATGGTTTTTACATGCTAAAATACCCAATAAACAAGTTTAGAAAAGCTAGTTATGGTGGTAGTTCAAATCTATGAGTTATTCGAAATAAACTGACCTTTGATTACTCTTTTGATCATATCTTTCAAAATACTTTGAGTTTTGTTCTGAAATTATTTCATTTGAAAATAGACTCAAAGATCTTTCCAATGAGTGGTCATTCGCTTTAAACGGATGAGAAATGAAGAAGTTATGACTACTTAAAGTCAGTTTTCGAAACCATAGTAGTTTATTCGAATAAAGGATGTGTTATTCAAATAACACACCCCAGAAAACGTTCCAGAACGTGTTTTTAAAGGCTTATTCGAATAACAAATTAACATGACCCAAAAAACGTTCCAAAACACGTTTTTGAAGGTTTATTCGAATAACAAATTTGTTATTCGAATAGAGGCGTTAAGGAACATAACTTTTGAAAGGATTTATTCGAATAACACACGGGTTATTCAAATAAACACGAGCAGAAACACACAAAGGCTATTTTCTATGCTTTTAATATGATATTAAATGATACCCAATGGCTCTTTTACTTATAACTCTATAAATACATGTTTTTGGTTCATCTTTTAATAACACCCAACTATCTAAAACAATTCTTTCTTACTTTAATTTGTGATTCATATTTTACCAAATTTCTGTGTTCTTTTTTGCCAAAATTTGAGATATCCTTAGAGAGCTTCATATAGCTTCAAATTTTATTATCTACTATTGTGAGAGTTTCACTTTTCTATACACTCTGATTTGTTGTAAAGAGAGTGAGGCATCCCTCAAAGAAATTACAAGGATGAGGTATCCCTGATTGTCGAGGCTCGAGAACAAAGGGTGAGATATCTCAAGGTGTGGTGAGTGTCCTATTGTGTAAAGGTTTCAAGCACCTATTCAAGTTTGAAGTGGTAGTGGAAAATCTCAGGTGGTTTACTTGAGAACTGGTCATAGGCCACAAGTGGTTGGTGGCTGAATCAGGATAAATTTTGTATTTGTTCTTCTTAACTCAAACTCCTTTATTTCTTATATTTTAATTATATATGTTTGAGCTGAATTTGATATCTAATTTATTTGCTTAATTTATCCTATAACCCAAGTTATTTTTGAGTAATCTACAATAACTAGACTTATTCTGCTGCATGTGTTAATTGAAAATATCAAAATGTATAATTTCTCAAAATTGTTTTGAAAATTTGTAATCACTCAATTCACCCCCATCTTGGGTGATAGTTGCCATGACTAACAAGTGGTATCAGAGCTTTGTGCTCTGGTGAAAGCTTAACCGCTTAGAGTTAAAGATCCTTGTTTGTTGGCAATCATTGAAAGTTTTTCAAAATGGAAAGTTTTGAAATTGATAAGCCACCATTCTTTGATGGTGTGCATTTTGTTTATTGGAAAGCTAGAGTAGAGTTTTATATGCAATCTATTGATTTAGATTTGTGAGATATTATGCTTGATGGATTTTCTCCTAAACCAAAACCAACTTGGAATGCCTATGATAAGAAATGTTTTTCTTTAAACATTAGAGCTATGCAAATTTTGAGAAGTAGTTTGAATGATGAAAATTATGCTAAAATTAAAAACTGTTCTAGTGCCAAAGAAATTTTAGACACCCTTGATGCTATTTATATTGCTAACAATGATTTTTTGCATAAAGTCGTATATAGAGAGTAAGAAGAGCAAAAGCCAATGAAGGAATCTTGTTATGAAAAATATCCTCAAAATGATGTTCAATTTGAAAAGATGGCAAAGCAAAACCAAATGGTATATACGCTTGAAGCTTTGATAGGAAAGAATGAGGATGATGACTCCTATGAAGAGTCATTGATGTAAGAAATTGAGACAACCTCTCACTTGACTCCAAAAAACCTTGAGGTAAATTATACTTATCTTTTTATGGTCCTTCCTATGATGAGCTACAATGTGCATATGATGAATTATATGATGACTTATTATTTTTAGAAAAGAAAAACTTATCTTGTTTGGAAAATATTTCCTCTATTGAAAATGAAATTGAGATTTTGAAAAATAAATATGCTTTTCTTAATGAGGAAATGCCTTTGAAATATGTAACCTCATCTTCTTGTGAAAAATGCATTAAATTAGAAAATCAAGTTGAGGACTTATCTTTCAAATTTTTCAAAGCTAATGATTCTAATTGCTTACATTCTATGCTTATTAATGAAAATAAAATTAATGTTATTCCAAATGAAAATTCAAGCAAGGCTTATAGCAAAAATAGTTTAGAATATAAAAATAACAAAAGGCTTAAGTTTTTCAAAAATAATCTTCAAAGGACGAAGCCATCAGCAAATTCAATTGTTTACAATTTTTGTGGTCATCTAGGACATATTTCTTATTTATACAACTATAGAAGAAATCCTTATACGAGAAATAGTATGATATGAGTTCCTAAAAATCTTAAAGGCTCTAGTATTAACACTCAAGGACCCAAAATGAAGTAGGTACCAAAATGTCCTCCTATTGTTTTAACTATGCAGAAAATTTCTCAAAAGGATGGACTAATTGGTCAAAAGAAAGAGGAATCATCAAGGAGAATGCTTCCAAAGCCCAATGGTAGAAACTTTGGTCAAAGAAGGAAGATGACTTCAACAAAAGCTTCTCAAGTACAAAATGTAAAGCTTATAAAGTTCAAGACTCCAAAAGAGAAGCAATGGGTAAGAAAAAGTATTTCCTTGATTACCAAGGCCAAAGTATCAAAAGCTTTTACCACTTATGCACACTTATATGTAAAGTCAATGAATTTGAGATATATTCTTTGTAGGCCTTAAGTGTTTGATAGAATGATGTGCACTTAGTAAAATTTGAATATTATGTTTAGCACATGATTATATTCATTCTTGTTACACCATTTGCTCACTATTGTGCATATTGCTTGATCATAGGGTATTCTATGACTATGTATGCTTACAATGCTTTAAATTATCTATATATCATGAAAGTGAGCATGTTATTGACTATGTACTTAATGGTAATTGATTATTTAAATTTATTGTGCTCAGTTTACATTCTATGGAAAAATTGATCTTTATGAGAGCATAATGGATTAATAGTCAAAAGCTAACACACAAGGACCTAAAAAAAAATTGGGTACCAAAAGTCAAAAATTGAAGTATGTTATAGGTGTGCTTGAAGGCCAAGAGCTGACTTTGATATCTTGAAAGTGGCTACTCCATGCACTAAGACCAGAAATAATTCCAACCTCTCTTCCTTGTCTCCATGAAGCTTGGACTTGCAATCTTTGGATAAGTGAAACTTGTATTATGCTTTTCTATCTTTATATATTGAAAATGTTTATGCATGTTAATATGCTAGATAAAGTATGCTCCTTGTTTGAAATGACACGTCTAATGACAATATCCTTGAGCTTGAGGTTTTGATAAATCATACATATAATTGAATACTTGTGTTTCTTGCTTTATCTTTGATTTATTACTATTGAATTATTAATGACTTGAGCATTGGAGGTATCCCAAAACTTGTTTTGCAGGTATCTCATGCTTGAGTACATTTCCTTCTCTATAATTGTATCCCTGTATATGCGTATTAATGTTTTTTATAGGTTTATTCGAATAAATTTGTGGTTATTCGAATAAACTCAATCAGCTGCTAAGAAAAATGTGTTGCATATCAGTTCTATTCAAATAACATTCAATTTATTTGAATAACCTGAGACCAGTAACCACAGTTCTTGTATTTTATATCTGTCTCATTTGAATAAATTTTACTTTATTCTAATACATGTGCTGTGTGTGCCTTTATGCCTTCATGCTTTATTCGAATAAACAGTGACCTTATTCGAATAAACCTGAAGTTGATCTCCTGATCCTGTGTTTTCTTGTATTTGTCCTATTCGAATAAGTGGAGCATTTTTCGAATAATGCTTTCACGAGGCTTTTGTCCTTATATGGTTATTCGAATAAATCCTTGGCAGATAGCCAAGTTACAAACCTAGTTATTCGAATAACCTTAGAGCTATTCGAATAACTTCTAGCAGAAATGCCACAACCGTTGGTCTCCACACAAGATTATTCGAATAACATTATTGCAATTCAAATAAACACGGATTATATGAAAGGTTCTATTGTTTTTCCCCTTCATTTCTCAAGAATTTGTTGTATATATTGAATTCTTTGTAATTGGACTGAAAATGCAAATGCTTAACCAAATGTAATTGGCTATTCTTGTGATGATTATATGTACTAGGATAAATTGATCAATGAAATACAATATCTTTTGCCCTTGAGAACTCATTTGTTGTTTTATTTTTTATTTTTGAATGCTTATTTGCTTATGAGTTTGACATAATGACTAACCTCTATGGATCCAAAATTGATGGATACCAAAGAAAGTATTTTGGATTGTATTGTAGGGTGATAACTACCTCAAGTAAGTATATAAATGGAATAAGTTTATTCAACTTAAGGATAGTAAAGTTTAAAAGGATTCAACTTTTAAAAGGGGTGTAAAGAATCTTTATTCCCTCATGAAAACTTAAAGCTTGGAAGTTGGAGTCACCTACAAAAACTCAAAGAGTACACTTTTGGTGACATCAATCTATTATCCTTATTTATGCTTTAAATTGAATATCATGTGATATTTGGAGAAGTAGAGAGTTGTGTTATCCCTTTACATATCTTACATGATCATTATTTGCCTAAAAATGCCTAAATAAGTTTTGATGATGATCATATGTTTCTTGATAAACTTGAATTATGTCTTAAAATGCTTTTGAAAATGTAGTGTGCTCTTATAAAATTCATTTTGAAAGGGGGAGAAGTTTTTAAAATATTTTTTGATTGATGGATTAAGAATAAAAATCTTTTGCCTTGCTTTACTTTATGGTATTGTGCTTACATGGTCTTGGCATATATATTTCACCCTATCTATCTTGTGGTTCAACGAGGGGGAGCCTACCTCTTAAGTTGTTTATATCTCTTGCCTTACATCTTTGTTTGATTACATAAATTATTTTATTGCTATCATATGCTAAATGTTGACATACAAAAATATGACAAGCATTACATGAATAATCCTCTATATCTTGAAAGCATGATCTTTTCATCTCTCTATTCTTGAATCATATGTAGAATCTATAAGGGGGAGAAAATATTATTTTTTTCCTTTCTAAGCCTTTTTGTTGATGTTAAATAGGGGGAGTGAAAATTGAAAAGAAAAATATGTTCTTGTGCTTATTGTTTGATATGCTTACATGAATATCTATTCTTGTATATTGCTTAACATATTTTTCTTTGGTGATTTGTCATCATCAAAAAGGGGGAGATTGTGGAAATAAGTTTGCCCCAAATGGTTTAATATATTAAGTTTTGATGATGACAAATACAAGACAAAAAGAACACTTTGCATATGTTCTTTGTTGCATCTTATATAGAACATATCCATTAGTAATTGATAAATATCTTATTTGGATGTGTCTATGAAAGTCTTATATGCATGTTAAACTAACTAGGGTTATACATTTATGAATCATGCATATGAAGATATTGAATTATGAATTTAGACTAATTATGCTTGTTTAAGTGAGCAATACTTTGTAGGATAGTCCAAGTACCAAGAGTGAGTATTGTAACAAGAAAGTAAAAGATCTTAATTAAGCTCAACTCAAGGAGAATGTGAATGCCTATTTCATGAAGGTATTGATAACATCAAAGTCATGTCAAAGACCAAGTCCAAAGGAAGATTAAATGGTATAGCTTATAGGACTTAAGGTCTTTATGTAAGAAGCCTTATGGATATCTCAAATATGTTTTCAAATCTTTAAAAATGGTTTTTACATGTTAAAATACCCAACAAACAAGTTTTGAAAAGCTAGTTATGGTGGTAGTTCAAATCTATGAAAAATAGCCAAGTTTGAGTTTTGCAAAACTGACCTTTGATTATTCTTTTGATCATATATTTCACAATACTTTGAATTTTGTTTTGAAATTTATTTTATTTGAAAATAGACTCAAAGATCTTTCCAATGATTAGTCATTCACTTTAAACGGATGAGAAATGAAGAAGTTATGACCATTTAAATTCAGTTTTCGAAATCAGAGTGGTTTATTCGAATAAAGGATGTGTTATTCGAATAACACACCCCAGAAAACGTTCCAGAACATGTTTTTAAAGGCTTATTCAAATAACAAATGTGTTATTCAAATAAAATGACTCAGAAAATGTTCCAGAACATGTTTTTGAAGGTTTATTCGAATAACAAATTTGTTATTCGAATATAGGTGTTAAGGAACGTAACTTTTGAAAGGATTTATTCGAATAACACACAGGTTATTCAAATAAACACGAGCAAAAACACACAACGGATATTTTCTATGCTTTTAATGTGATATTAAATGATACCCAATGGCTCTTTTTCTTAGAACTCTATAAATACATGTTTTTGGGTCATCTTTTAACAACACCCAACTATCTGAAACAATTCTTTCTTACTTTAATTTGTGATTCATATTTTACCAAATTTCTGTGCTCTTTTTTGCCAAAATTTGAGATATCCTTACAGAGCTTCATAGAGCTTCAAATTGTATCATCTACTCTTGTGAGAGTTTCACTTTTCTATACACTCTGATTTGTTGTAAAGAGGGTGAGACATCCCTCAAAGAAATTGTAAGGGTGAGGTATCCCTGACTGTGGTGAGTACCCTATTGTGTAAAGGTTTCAAGCACTTGTTTAAGTTTGAAGTGATAGTGGAAAATCTCAGGTGGTTTACTTGAGGACTGGACGTAGGCCACAAGTGGTTGGTGGCAGAACCAGGATAAATTCTGTGTTTGCTCTTCTTAACTCAAACTCCTTTATTTCTTATATTTTAATTATATATGTTTGAGCTGAATTTGATATCTAATTTATTTGCTTAATTTATCCTATAACCCAAGTTATTTTTGAGTAATCTACAATAGTTAGACTTATTCCGCTGTATGTGTTAATTGAAAATATCAAAATGTATAATTTCTCAAAATTGTTTTGAAAATTTGTAATCACCCAATTCACTCCCCCTCTTGGGTGATGGTTGCCATGACTAACAAGGAAGGGTTGAATACTTTCTCATTCAAAATCATATTTGATCATCTATAATCTCTGTGATAGGAAGGATTGAATACTTTCTCATTCAAAATCATATTTGATCATCAACAATAATCACTGTGATAGGAAGGGTTGATTACCTTCTCATTCAAAATCACATTTGATCATCAACAATGAGGTCTCAACCTCATCAACCTAGCTATGAAACAATAATTATGCCAATTACTGCAATAGCTAGCATACCAATTGAATTACATTCCTAACTACAAATGTGAAATACAATGATGTTAAGTACCACAATAATTAACATATCAATTGATTTACATTCACCACATATACACTTCATTAGATACTCCTATTAGAGTTTCAATACTCATTAAGAAGTATAAAAGAAGAAACTACACCATTGGAAGGCTCCATGGCATCAAACACAACTCATAGTTGCTCCCAGGCTCCCATGCCGCGGCACACTATGTGCCACGCTGCGGCGCCTAACCCTCGGGTTCAAGTACTAGTAGGAAATGCTACCCACGCCGCGGCACCCAAGTGCCACGCTGCGACGCGCATCCCCTGTTTTCTCTCACGCTGTGACATTCATAGCAGAACACAGATTCTGTAGAATTTTGTATGTACGGGTACTGTTCCATTAGAACTAAACCCTTTTCCAATAACTCAAAACTCTATTTCAAGTGATTTCCAACCTCACACAAGGTCCATCTACTCATAGCAACTCTTATTCCATTTTGATTTCACTCAAAATCATGGATCATGGATAATCATCCAATTCAAAACCTAAAACCCCAAATCTCAACTCAAAAGAAATTTAAGGTGTACAAGGGCTGGAAATCCATTTCCATGCACCCAACATTTCATAAACAAGTCATTCTCAAGTTTTCCAACAAGATTCAAGCCAAAAACACCAAATCACACTCAACAAATAATCCTCACGTCAAGCCATCACTATGAACAAAATGGAGAAAAAGAAAGATGAGTAAGAACAAGGTTTCCCACTACCTCAATCTTCAGATATTGAAATCACTTAGTTGTTCCTCTGCAAAGCTAACTTCTCTCCCTTGCTTGGATGATGCTCCTTCTCCTTTAGCTCCTTGCTTTCCTTTCTCCTTGCCTTTTCTTGTAATACCTACCGTAGGGTATCACATTTAAGACTAATCCTAATAAAACTTACCCAAGTTGTAAAAGAATTAATCTTGTAAAAACGTCAATTTTAAAATTTCATTTGTGGAATAAAATAAAAACCTGTCAAATTAAATAAAACCATAAGTATAAATTATAACTGAAATCACACTATATTATACATAATACTGAAACCTTGTTCACAAATATTTTACATAGTACCCTTACATAACAAAAGATAAAATGTACAATAGACACTCCAAAATATAACCACTAAGCTTAAACTCCTAAAAACTAACCTAAGGATTTGGTTCCTGAGAAGGATCCTCCTCCTCTACTATATCGTCAAAGAACCTGGGTTCTTGCGGAAGACACCACAGAGTCTTCACGCAGTGTATACACAGTGCCACCCCAGAGTTCACGAATCAGCATCGTAAATTCTAGGCACACAAATGCGTGTTGCGTCAAAATAGGGATCCCATTAAGGGTCCCACTCAAGTTCAGAGTCAAGTCTCCCGTATATATAAACCTTTCATTGTCAAAGTCAAACCTCCAAGCATCAGTCCCCCCATGGAACTGAACGCAGACAAAACCTAAAACTTGGCGCCTCGCCGCCATCTCCACAAACAAGGAGTAATATCACTGATAGTAGAAAGAGTTATCGGCTCCTTCGCCTTCCTGGTTTCATTAGATATACACAGTAAAACAAATATAATACAACAATGGAGGTGAGATCCCCTACATCAATACCAGTATGACAATATAGGAAAATGACAGCAAATATACAGATACAATATTAACATATTTAAATCATATTATCACATCACAGATAATAAATCAAATAAGCATAATTAACACATTAATATGCTGACCAACTATGCATATGCACACAGACCCATTCCTACTCCATGGAGCTAAACATAAATCGGAGAGAATGATCCAGAAGACATGTCTGTAACTTGGCTGTTGTGGCCAAAAGTGCTATAATTTATCAATTTATCATCGTGCACATCAAGGCATTGTACAAGACATTCTATGCCAGATCTCAATATAGGACAGTGTCTCAGTTCGGATCATCGGTGTGTTTGCATCGGTCTATCTCACGGACAAAAGAGCTACTAATTGTCCATTGCGAGATACCCGTACCCCGACAGCCCCAAGGTCAACAATTGACCTACACTTGTCTACTCACACTCGCACTGAGGTGTAATTCATCTCCTAGGCATACAGCCTTAACCAAATAAGCTAACACGTTTTTCTATGCATGATGTATGATCCAAACACACATACAATTATTATTTCCACAGTGTTCCACATACTCTCGCCTTTTCTTGGCAGTATTATTATTCAACATGACTGGGCCCACCCGACAACAAACTGCTGTTATGTTTAATCGCATAGTGATATTATCGCATTTTCTCAATTACATAACCAAAAATTACTATTTTTAAGTCGTGTAAAAGTTTTTTGACGTATTTTCAATTGCGTAAAGTATTTCTAACATATTTTAAGCTCAAAATAAGATTTTTCTTATTTAATTTCAAATTTTGACTTTATTTCCATTATTTCCATAATAATCCCTCTTTAAATAATATTTCCAATATATTTTTGCTAAAATCAATATTTTCTACCGTTTCCCAAAAAATTGCATTTCTTTAATTTACTTGAGACATTACAGCTCAAAATTTCTCAACGTGCTTCAAAACCCATAGGGTGAGCTATACGTTAGTAAATTTCAAGTATTAACTTTTATTTTACTTCAGAACTCAATTAGGCCAATTTTAATTCTAAAAAGTAGATTAGTTTCATTTTAGGTTCAAAACCTACCAAATTAATTTCTTACCATTTAAACACCTAAGTCTACTCTTAGCAAAATAATTTTTGGATCTAGGTTATCAAAAGTGGCATGTTGGCCGAATTTCATATTAGGTTTCCTAAAGCATGTTTAATTATTTCCTATCATTTATTTCTTTGCAAAAAATACTTAATTTAATTTCTTGTCATAAAATCATTAAGTCCTTGATTAGGAAAATAATTTAGAACACATGGTTCCCTTGGTGGGGTTGACGCCGTGTGCCTCATAGGTTCTTCGGAACCTTTATACAATTTTTCCTTCATGTGAATCACATCCTAAATTACACCAAAATTAACATGCTTTCCAAATCACATATGCATGCATACTATCAAAGCTTTAAGCATACTAAACACACATGCAAACATAGTTTCAAAGCTATAAGCATACTAATCACAAATAAAGAGAGCTTAAACAATCAAGTGAATAAATCCTTATGGATTTTTCACCACAAACAAGTTATCCCCTCACCACCAACACTTGGTTGATGAGGTTAATCTCCCTTTTATCTCAAGAAAGGCAACAAACTTCAAGCTTCTTCTCCTCTAGATTTCGTGTAGCACAAAGGAAAATCCTAACAAATCTTAAACAAATCTAAAAGTCATAAACCAAGCTTAGGAACAAGAAACCATGGATCAATCATAGTCTAGAAAATTAAAAATCCAACTTAGGATCAAAGAATCAAGAAGTTACCTTAGGAGTAGGAAATCAAAGCTTGATTTTTGAAGTACTTAGAGAAAGATTTAGATAAAACTTACTAAAGGAAAAGTGTTTAGAATTGTGTTTGGATTTAGAAAGTAGGATTGGATAAAATTATTGAAGTGTAGAGATTGGGTTTGGGGGTGGTGGTCAAAACCCTCAAAGAAAAGAGAAGAAAGGAAGCTTTGAGTGTTCTTGGTGTTCTTGAAGAGAGAGAATAGAGAGAATGGATCTTTGTGTCACAAAGTGTAGTAAAAATGAAATAGGATAGTAAATTTCCAAGCCTTGGCCATGCAAATGAGTATGTAAGAAAGATCAAAGCTCAATCAATGTAATAAAATATCACATGGTGTCTCACATGCCCTATGTCACATTATGGTCATCAAATAGTCATAAGAAAATTCAAGAACATGGTAGAAAGGCCTAGTTGGCCATGGAACTCAAAGGGGAAACTAACTAAGTTTGGTTTCCAACTAAATCCTAGTTACACTTAACTTAAATAGTTAATTCATCTAGTTCCATCCAAGCTAACTTAGTTTGATCTTTTAGTTACATAACTAACTACTTAGTTACATGATTAGGTCATTGCATAGGTCATGCATTTGTCATGCTTCTAGATGAATCTAGATCTTATTGTGTAGTTAGGGTTTTTCTAAGCATTTAGTAACTAAGTTAGTTCCATCTAGTTACTAATTAAGCTATTAGGGTAACTTAGTTAGTTTATCTAGTTACTTAGTAACTAGTCCAACCATTTTTGTTGATTAGGTTCTTATTGGTTAAGAAAAGTCTAACCACCAATATTGACCATTTTCTATTGGCTCCTCAAGAATGAGTCACAAAAATTATTTCCAGTATATTTTCTGACAGATAAAAGATACCGAGTCTATTACCCGATAGCAGAAGCTGCTATTAATAAAACAGCAGATATTTTTTCACAAAATATTTTTATTTCACATATAATTTTTAAAAATTAAAAGATCGATTAAATTGTCTCTCGAATTCGGGTTTAGTAAGATCCCCGGCTCCGAATAAATTAATAAAGATTTTTCCCGGCCCGAAAATTATTATTTTCCTGACTCAGAGAAAATCTTACACAACAATCAAAAACAATCTCAGAATAGTCAAAATAATTTTATATCACACAGAAAACATAAAACAGTACAATTTAAGTATTACTGTAAAATAGTAAAATTTGGGGTGTTACAACTCTCCCTCACTAAAAAGAATTTCATCCCCAAAATTTATCATACATTAAAATAACAGAGGATATTATTCTCTCATTTTATCCTCCATTTCCTAAGTAGCATCACCGGTCATTTCATTCCAGATTACTTTCACTAACGGAATCGTTTTCCCCCTTAGCTGCTTCACCCTCCTATCTTCAATCTTAACAGGAAGTGTCTCATATGTCAAATTTTCTTTCAATTGCACTTCATTGGGCTGTATGACATACGAGGGATCAGGAATATACTTTCTCAATTAGGACACATGAAAAACATTATGAAGGTTAGAAAGAAAAGGCGGTAAAGCTATTTAGTAAGTAATTGGACCTATCCAACGAAGAATTTGATAGGGTCCAATGAATTTAGGAGTGAGTTTTTTGGATTTTATAACCCTTCCGACACCAGTCGTGGGTGTCACTCGCAAAAGCACATGCTCACCTTCCTCAAATTCAAGAGGTCTTCTTCTTTTGTCAGCATAGCTTTTCTGTCTGCTCTAAGTTGCCCTTATTTTCTCTTGAATCAACTTTACCTTCTCTGTTGTTTATTACACCATTTCGGGTCCGATCGTCATACTCTCCCCATCTTGATACCAACACAATGGTGTTCGACATCGTCACCCGTAAAGCGCCTCATAGGGTGCCATTCCTATGCTTGAGTGGAAACTGTTGTTATAGGTGAATTCCACCAAATGTAAGAATTCATCCCAACTCCCTCATTGTTCTAACACACAAGCTCTTAGCAGCTCCTCCAGTGACTGTATAGTTCTTTCTGTTTGTCCATCAATTTACGGATGATAGGCAGAACTCAAACGTAGTTTAGTCCCCATTGCTTCATGTAAGCTTTGCCAATACCTCGATGTAAACCTTGGATCTCTATATGATATGATGCTAGAAGGTACACCGTGAAGTCTCACTATTTCACCAATGTACAACTGGGTCAACTTCTCCATAGAATATCTAATATTGATTGGCAAGAAGTGAGCAGACTTTGTGAGCCAATCAACAACGACCCATATAGAATCATAACCCTTCATAGTCTTTGGCAATTCGGTCACAAAATCCATTGCAATATTATCCCATTTCTATTTTGGAATAGTGAAGGGTTGCAGCATACCTGCTGGTCTTTGATGTTCAACTTTCACTTTCTAGCATATAAGACAAGATGACACATAATCAGCAACGTCTCTCTTCATTCCAAGCCACAAAAAAGAATGTTTCAGATCTTGATACATCTTGGTCATCCCAGGATGTATACTCAATCGGCTGGTATGAGCTTCACCAAGAATTGCCTTCTTAAGATTGGGATCATCGGGCATACAAATCCTGCCTTTAAACCTTAAGACCCCGTCAAATCCTTCCTCAACCATTGTCTTATGACCTTGCTTCAGAAATTCTCTCTCATTTTGCAAAAACTGGTCATCTTCCTATTTTTCACGAATTTCATCCAGTAAATCATTCAGAATAGTGACCATATTCAGACGAATTCTTCCAGACGATAATTCCACTGATAACCACATATCTCTAAACCGTTCAATCAACTTTTCCTCTTTGATCATCATAGCAGAAACACTGAGCATCTTCCGACTCAAAGCATCTGCCACAACATTTGCTTTTCCAGGGTGATATTGGAGTTGAAAGTCGTAATCCTTTAGGAATCTCAACCACCTTCTCTGCCTCATGTTCAATTCCTTCTGATCAAACAAATACTTTAAACTTTTGTGATCGCTGAAGACGTTGAACGTAGCTCCATACAAAAAGTGTCTCCAAATCTTTAATGCAAAAACAGAGCGACTAGCCTAGCTGTGCATCCATTTAGTCACTTAAGTGACTACATAGATAAACCCCGATCTGCCAAGAACGCTTGGATTTCACCAAACCAAGATTCATAACTTCCAACAAGCTTAAAATAAATGCTAAGATTCATTAAAAATCTTGTTTTACCATTTCCATAATTTTTCGTATCTGTTGAGGTCAATCTGACATTAAAATACATAAACAGTGTGTTTAAAAATACTAAACTAACTCCGATTAACTTTAAACTTTAACCACATCTCCTTCCACACATTTATGACCTAAAAACAAGTTCTCCACACTTATTTTCATTAACTAAGCAGTTTAAGTTAAATATGGGGCTAAAAATAACTATATTTCACACATAAAGCTACAACAAAATTACTAAATATGCTTAGACAGTCACAAAAATTAACAAGCATGATAATCAAGTATTAGGCTACTTCCGTAACTATATACAAGTCAATCATGTTTTCACGGGTATTGCACTTTACTTTTTAGAGAAGGTATCATTTATAAAAACGGTTTACTTATTTAATCAAATGTTGTCTCTAAAATTAACTTAATTGGTCCTTTATTGCTTACTTGCCAAAATATGTTATTATTTTTGTTTTTACGTGTTCCATTTTGATGGGGATATTATCAATAATGATGATTGTCTATGATTGATTATTACAGGGATTAGATAGCTAAATAGCCTTACTCTATGGAACACATTTAAACTCACAATATATTATATGAAAATAGTGAATTAAAATTCTAATTTTTTAAGGAAATTTTTTTTTAAAATAAATAGTCAAAAATTTTTTTAAAAAATATTTAGATAAAATATATTTTTTCAAAAATGATTTTTATAATAAGTTTTCAAATATAACATTAAATTCACTACAATCATAAAATTAGGGATAAGTGACTTTGATCACAATCATTATAATTTTTTTTTATGAAATTGGATTTATTTTTATTTTGAAAATTAGACCTAACCACCACACTTGGTGAGACTCAATGGTAGTAGCCTTAAAAGTATTAGTTAATGTTTAATTGGTCGCCACCTTGATCCTCTCGTAAATTTTTCTCGTTGGCCGGATTTTGATATTCTACTTTTACATGAATGTGATGCTTAAATTTTGAATGATATGCGTATATATCAAATAATCAAAAGATTAATAACAATATATCACATCGAAAAAGACTTTTTATTAGATATCTTCTTGAGTCCACTAGTACACTTAGCTAAATTAAATAAATCTATGATTCTATCACTTTTAAAAAGTCAAAATGTCACTGTAACCCTAACTAATTTTAGTTATTCCATCGTCGAGTCTTATTTCTCATTAAGCTAAATCTGATACAAGGATGGAAAGGATCGTAACAACTTAAATTGTTGAACTGAATTTCTAACAAGCATTGAACTTTAAGTCACCAATTTACCCATACTCCCAATCCCAAGTTCATTATTAAGAATCCATTCGCAAATAAAACTGAGTGACAATTATAAAAGAATAGATACACATTCTATTCATTTAATCACCATTTTTGTGATTATTTTATTTGATGAATTCTATTTAGTTTCTCCTTTCGAAATCTCTATATTTACACAATTATATATTAACAGGAACAAAGTCACATAGAAACAAAATCCATACCTATATAATCATTTAGAATACTCTTGTTTGAAAGTAGTTAATTCTCTTATGTTATTTTTTTTAAAAAGAATAACACGTGTTATTTTTAATTTTTTAAAAAAAATTTCAATTTCAAATTCTCTTAAGTATGCATATATATTTTTTAATTTTAAACATTAATTTTTTATCTATATTTTTAAAATTTCAAATGAATTTTAAAAAACTTTTCAGTTTTAAATTTTTTCTTTTATTTTATATTTTTAAAATTTTAAACTTTTAAAATATGCACATGGAAAGGATTGACACGCTGACACAACATCAATCATGTAAGCAATTCTAAAATGAACATCCTGAAATAATGAAATCAATAATTTATAAAACAATGGAGTATTAAAACTGGGAGATACAGAGACCTGATGTATTTCTTTGTGACGCTGGTTGAGGGGTGAGTTGTGCTGGGGAAAACTTGGTAAACCGGAAATAAAATATTTTCACCTACCTGGACAGATAAATAGGCATTATTTTTTACATTAAAATATTAACCACATATAATAAGTTATTAAAATAGTAGAAAAATAAATATTAAAGACACCTTATATGACGGGAAAATTTACACGATCAAGGCCAACACAAAACTTCCACTAATATATTAATAAGTACATAATCAATCTTGTTAATAATACTAAGGAACACCAAAATCAACAATACATTACTCAATAGATGAAAATTAATTAAGCAACAAGATAGAAACTCCACAAAATGAGTATCACAACCTCTAAAACACAGATGCACCGTTTTTTAAGTGTGTCCATGTGTCAGACATGTGTCTGATTAAAAAAATTATTTTTTTAGCTTAGACATGTCTTGGACGTACTTGGACACGTCTCGAACACGCTTGAACACATCTTGAACATATTTGGACACGTCTAAGATACGGCTTGAGCACGACCCGTTAATATTTAAAAAAAATTAGTTTCCATGACTAACGTCTAATTAGTAAGCCCGTAATTCACTCAAACCCAATCACATGACTGATGTCCTAAGTCATTATTTTCTCATACTAGTATTTTAAGTTTTATCTTTTCACATGCCAATATTAAGTTTTTAAGTTTTATCTTTTCACACATCACTATTTTTATCTGCTCCTTCTACCTCTGATTGTACCAAGTCATCCACTTCGTCGTTATCGAAACTTGCCTCATACCATTATTCCCTTTAGTTAATTTTTTTGGATACACATGTACTTGTACATAGTTAATTCTATTAGAAGAAGTTGGTTTAGGAGATTTTTTAGAAAATGTCAATAGAAATTATGTTCTATATTTTTTGGGAGGGACTTACTAGGTAGTAAGCATTGGCACATATGACATATATTAAGATATTGTAAATCTTCAACCTTATGGAAATGATATTAATGAATTATGAATCTTTTTTATAAAATTTTAAAATTATATATATACATAAATCAAGTTCTTTAATTTACTTTGATATTAATTTATTTATATATATATATATATATATATATATATATATATCATGTCCGTGTCCTATAATTTTTTAGATTTAGTGTGTCCCCATATCCGTGTCGTGTTCTGTGTCTGGGTCCATGTCTGCGCTTCATAGATCACAGCACAACTAAAAGAGAAGATGAAACAACAAACAAGTTACACCAAAATGTAACCTTCATCACTAGAAACAACATACTAAAATTTCATCAAGAATGGAAAGGGTTCACCTATATGATATTGTGCACAAAGAGACTAAAAAATCCTTTCTTGCTTCTCCCATTGACAATTTCTGCTGTTCCACTTTCTTTCTATCTCTCATTACTCTCTATCTATCTCTCTCTCTCTCTCCCTTCTCACGTTCTTTTTGTGGCTTGCTTTTCAAGCCTTTTCAAAAGCTTTATTTTCTTTTTTGTTTTTTGGATTTTAACTTTTACGTGGTGGGTCTAACTTGGGGAGGGAATCCACCCAACAAATCTCCCTTTTTCCTGACTTAAGTGGAGAGGTACTGATCAACCAAGTCCGCTTTCTTTCTATAAGAAATCAACTTTGTCATAGGTAAGATCTTAGTCATCATATCTATACCATTGTCATCAGTATCAATCTTGGCAAGTGAAAGCAACTTCATCTTTAGCACTTCCCATATCCATTCATACCATACCTCTATGAGCTTTGGCCTTAAATGAAAGATTGGGTTCTTGTTGAGATGAATGATACTCTAATTGTAAAAAAATAACACAAGTTTCCCTTGCTTGAGGCACAACTCTTGTAAGAATTTCTACATCCACAAGAATTCTTTAGAAACTTTTGTAATAGCAATATACTTAGCCTCAATAGTAGACAAAGCAACACATTTCTGTAGTTTAGATTGCCAAGACACTGCTCTCCTTGCAAAAGTCAGCATGTAACTAGAAGTCGATCTCCTAAATCAACATCACTAGCCACGTCTGCATTTGTGTAGCCATCTAACACAAGTTACCCCAAAAGCATAAATAGACTCTAGAAGTACCTCTAAGATATCTAAGGACCCAATTTACTGTTTGCAAATGTTATTTACCAAGATTAGAGAGAAATTGACTAACAACACCAACAACATGAGTAATATCTAGCCTTGTGCATACCATAGTATACATTAAGCTACCAATAGTGGATGCATAAGAATTTTTCTTCATCTCTTGCTTGTCTTTCTCACATATAGGATATTATTGTGAACTCAACTTGAAATGACTTGCAAGTGGAATACTGACAGGTTTGGAATTACTTATGTTGAACCTCTGTAACACCTTCTCAATGTACCTTTTCTAAGATAACTACAATTTATCATTTTTCTTGTCATGAGTAATTTTCATGCCAAGGATTTGCTTTGTAGAACCTTGTAATTAGCTATTGGACAATGAATATATGTTTTGATGATAAAAAACATGAAGATGATGATAAGATCAAGCCAAAGACCAAGTCCAAAGGAAGATTAAATGGTATAGCTTATAAGACTTAGGGTCTTTATGTAAGAAGCCTTTTGGATATCTCAAATATGTTTTCAAATCTTTAAAAATGATTTTCACATGCTAAAATACTCAACAAACAAGTTTTGAAAAGTTATTTATGTTGGTGGTTCAAATTTATGAAAAATAGCCAAGTTTGACTTTTGCAAAACTGACATTTGGTTACTCTTTTAATCATATCTTTCAAAATACTGAGTTTTGTTCTAAAACTTATTTCATTTGAAAATAGACTCAAAGATCTTTACAATGAGTGGCCATTTGCGTTAAACAGATAAGAAATGAAGAAATTATGACCATTTAAAGTCAATTTTTGAAACCAGAATGGTTTATTCGAATAAACAAGTATTTATTCGAATAAACACCCCAAAAAACGTTCCAAAACGTGTTTTTAAAGAGTTATTCGAATAACACACAAGTTATTTGAATAAACACGGCTAGAAACATGCAACAACTATTTTTCTATGCTTTTAATGTAATATTAAATGATACCCAATGGCTATTTTCTCAAGAACACTATAAATACATGGTTTTGGGTCATCTTTTAAAAACACTCAATTGTCTGAAACAATTCTTTCATGCTTTAATTTGTGATTCATATTTTACCAAATTTTTGTGCTCTTTTTTACCAAAATTTGAGATATCCTAAAAGAGTTTCATAGTGCTTGAATTTGTAATACACACTTTTAACAGAGTTTCTTCTTTCTTCTACTCTTTGATTCTTTGTAACGAGGGTGAGGTATCCCTCAGAGAAATTGTAAGGGTGAGGTATCCCAAGGTGTAAGGAGCGCTCTAGTTTGTAACGGTAGCAAGCACCTGTTCAAGCTTGCATTGATAGTGAAAAATGTCGAGTGGTTACTTGAGAACTAGACGTAGGTCACAAGTGGTTGATAGCTGAACTAGGATAAATTCTGTGTTTGCTCTTCTAAACTCAAACTCCTTTATATTTATGTTTTAATTTCATATATTTGCTTGAATACTTTCTATGTGGGTTGTTCATTTACAAGTGCATTTTTCTATCTTCTCTATTCGTTCATTTTAATCGATAAATAGCTTTAAAGAAAATTACTTTTCAAGTGTTTGATAAAAGTTTTCAAAGAGTTTCTACCTCCTTTGTATTTATGCTTTAATTATATATGCTTGAGTTGAATTTGAGATTTAGCTTATTTGCTTAATTTATCTCATAACCTAAGTTATTTTTGAGTAATCTATAATAGTTAGACTTATTCCGCTGCATGTATTGATTGAATTTATCAAAATGCATAATTTCTTAAAGTTGTTTTAAAAATTTGTAATCACCCAATTCACCCCCCTCTTAGGTGATGGTTGTCATGACTAATAAACCTAAGTCCTTCATGGTAAAGCACTAGCTCAAGCCGTTCTTCAGATTTTCAATATTCTTACTGTCATGACCAACAATTAACATGTCATCCACAAATAACAATAGTATAATAAAACCACCATAAAGGAATTTCTTAACAAACACACATTGAGTCCATACAAGTATTTCTTTAATTTGCACACAAGCTACTCCTTTCCTTTGACCTTGAAGCCCTCTGGTTGTTCTATTTAAATTTCCTCCTCCAAGACACCATAAAGGAATGTAGTCTTCACATCAAGTTGTTCAACTTCTAGGTTCAAGGTAGCTGCTAATCCAAGTAGAACTAGAATAGAAGACATCTACACTAGGTGAGAAATTTTCTATAAAGTAAATACCCTTCTTTTGATCAAAGCCTGTCATAACCAACCGTGCTTTATATCTTGGCTGTGAAATATTTTCTTTTGTTATCAGTTTGAACACCCATTTGTTCTTGAGTGCTTTCTTACCCTTAGGCAACTTAATTAACTCAAATGTATGATTCTCATATAAGGATTTTGTTTCTTCTTGCATGGCCTTCAACTAATCTTCCTTGTGTTCATTTGAGATGACCTCTTAGTAGTTTTCTAGCTCCCCACCATTAGTGATCATCACATACTCATGTGGAGGATATCTATGGGAAGCATGACATTCTCTGGTAGATCTTTTTAATTAAGGCTCAACTGGTGGTTCAAGTGTAACTTGATCAAATGGCACATCATGGTGAGGTGTAGGCTCATCAGTTGTATTTCCATCATCTACATGTATGTCTCCTCTATCAAGAAAAGTTCCTATGGGATTTTCCTATCAACTGGATCCCAAAGTCTATAACCAAACTCTTCATGACCATAACCCATAAAGATACACTATTTGGATTTCCCATCAAACTTGGACCTCTTATATGTTGGAAGGTGAACAAAAGCCCTGTAGTAAAACACTCTTAAGTGTTTTGAAGAGACATCTTTCCCTGTCTATACTCTATTTGTAACATCACCATATAAAGGCATTGAAGGAGAAAGGTTGATCAAATCCACTATAGTTCTCATTACTTCACCTCAAAAGGACTTAGATAATTTTTCATGTGAGAGTGAACGACTAATTTTGTCATTAATAGTATGATTCATTTTCTCTGCAACTCCATTATGCTGAGGCATCTTTGGAACTGTTTTCTTAATCCTGATTCAATGTTCTCTACAATACTCTTCAAATGAACCCATGTATTCACCACCTTTATTTACTCAAACACATTTCAATTTCCTTCCTATTTCTCTTTCAACACTTAAACAAATGTGCTTGAAGACACCGAGTACTTAGTCTTTAGATTTCAAAACAAAATCCCACAGTTTTCTAGAGTGATCATCAATAAAGGTAATAAAAAATAAAGCACAATCAAGAGATTTACAATCCATAGTGCAAACATCAGTGTGAACTAAATCTAGAATATGTAACCTCGTATAAGGAATAGAACTATGAAAAAAACTCTATGTTATTTTCCAACAAAACAATAAGTGCAACTCTTTAAAGGTGTACCTCTTAAATGAAGAGATTTATGCTTAGCAAGGATGTTGAGTCTTTTCTCACTCAAGCCGCTAAGACGCATATGCCATAAGTTAGTAGAGGATCTTCATCTACATTCTCCTCCTCCTTGCACAACTTTCCTAGTTTCTTGTAGAAAGTTGTAAAACTATCTCCTTTTGCCACCACTAGTGATCATTTGGTGAGCTTGCATTTTCTATCACCAAAGTAAGTGTGTTAGCCCTCAATGTCTAGAGCTTTAACTGAAATCAAGTTGAGATCAATATCAGGAACATGTTTGACATTCTTCAATTATAACTTGCATCCAATGCTGGTATCAAGACAAACATCTCCAATACAAGCAATCTTGCATACCTCTTCATTCCCCATCTTTACTATACCAAAATTAACAACAATATAAGATGTGAAGAAATCATTGTTGTGATATCGGCAAGTGCACCGAATCGCAAAAGTAATAAAGTGTGAATAAGAGTATCGTCTCACAAGGATTATATTGTCAATTATTAATTTCATTAAATAAACACTATCTAAGTTACCAAAAAGCGAGAGTTGATAAAAATAAAAATAAAAATAAAAGGAAACAATAATTAGAAAAATAATTAAAAATAAATCAAGAATCAGATTAAGGGTGAAAAACGATGAGATAAAAGTGTTAGGGTTCAGACTTCACTTAAACTTTTTTGATATAATTTCAAATATTAGTTTAATCAAGTTTTATTTCAATGATTCATGGTCAATTCTCAAAATTAATCAATATACAATCCCTTAGTATATTAATCTTCTTTACGCTATTTAGAATTAACTAATCCCTTAGTCTAACCCCAAATAGAAAAGGCATTATCATAAACAACAGAATTATAAGAAAGACCACACAACTCACAACGTCTATTCCTAGCGATTCCAGAAATTATGGTGTTTATTACAAGTTCTAGGTTTATGCAAATTTTTTCAAATCATACATCAACTCTAAAATCATTCCCAAATCGATCAGGTTTACAAAAGCATTAAGAGAAGAGATAAACATGTAAATCATGAAATAGAAACATAGATTAAACCCATAGAAGAATTTACATCATCCAAGAACAAGATCCATCATCACTCTAACAAAAGAGGTTTAGTTACACATGGATAAAGAAGAACACAAAGGGAAGAATACAACAAACTCCATTGTAGAAAGATGAAAAAGTTGAAGAGAATTCCTAATCTTCAAGCCTAATTACGCCCACAACACTTTAGAATTTGTGCCTCTTGACGACTACTGCGTTCTGTCTAAGTGTGTGTTCAATTTGGCATAACTTTTCTATTTATAAAAAATATAAAGCTATTGTTTACGCGTCCAGCGCCTGAGCGTTGGCTCAATCAAACTAACGTGGTTGTATACTCTTTTAGAACTCAAGCACTCCACTCGCAGCACTCAAGCGCTGGGATACTAGAGAGAAAATGTTTCGTGCACAACACGCGCTCAAGCGTTGAGTGTCCAGTGCTCAAGCGTTGGACATCTGAAATGAATTTTTCTTCTTTTTCTTGCTCCTTTCAAATGTCCAGTCTTTTCCATATACAATTACCTATAAAAACACATAAAATACATAATAAAAACATAATTTAAAATGCTAAAAATATAACAAAACTCAATCAAAGAGAATAAAAGAGCATGAAAACCTAAGATTTTGAACGTAAAAATATGAATTTTTAAAGGCTCATCACCTCCCAAACTTAAGATTTTGCTTGTAATCAAGTAAAAAGAAAAGAAAAACAAAACAAAACAAAAAGACTAAACAAATAAAAACTCAAAATACACAGACTCAAACATGACAATACCAGGTATTGAAAATCATTTATATACTCAAAAATTGCTTCACAATCCAATTTCAAAGTGTCACACTTGTATAATCTAATTGTTACACTGCTCTCACATGCAACTCTCATGCAAAAATGACTTCTCAAAAACATTAATGAAAGACCAAATCTAATCATAAAGTACAAACCTGGATAGGTTTATAAAACTGCAAATGTACATCAGACTCGCATCCATAGGGTTATTCTTCATCTCTCTCTCCACTAATGTAAACAACACATAATCAAGGATCAAAAGGGACTTTACAAAACTTGTAATATAAGGCCAATGGTGTAATACCCTAAATGGCATGTTTGACTTATTTATGTGTTCAAAAGGTAGCATATGACTTGCTTAGCATGTAAGTATATTTTTGTGACAATCTGAGTTAGTTTAAGTACTTAGTTGTAATTCGGACTGTGAAAAGTAGCTTAAAATGGCTTAGATAATAGCATTAATTACTTAAGAGAGAGAACTAAAAATGGATAATTTATTTCTAGGTCACAGATATGTAGAATGAGCTATAATTAAAGTTTCAAGGTAAACTGAGCTAGTTTGACATTTTTAAGCATACTAGTTATCTAATTATAATCGGTTTGACTAGTAGTAGATATGAAAATATCAGATAATGTTGAAACGACTTTTTATATGAATCCTAGTATTTATTTTAAAGTTGTTGGAAGCTGAAAATCTAGATTTAGCTAAATCTGAGTGCTTTTAGTAGATCAAGATTTTATTAGTTTTGGCTTAAAGGCCATGAGTCTTAGTTCCTCTTTTTAAGACTTCTCTCACAGTTCTTTGCTTCACAAAAACAAAAGTAGAAAACTTGCAAGGAGAAAGAGAGAAAGGAGAAGCAAAACCCAAGGAGGAGGAAGAGAGAAAGAGGAAATCCAAAGGGAAAGCCAAAGCTTGAGATCCAGCCAAGCTTGAATCTCAACTTAGCTGTTAAAGGTAGGGGTTTTGTGATCAAACTCACTTCTTGTTACTCTTTTCTCTATTTATGCAATTGGGTTGCTTAACAGGCCAAATTGAGTTCTAGAAGTGTTTAATGTGTTTTGCTTGCATGATTGAGTTTCTTTGGTCAATTATGACTTGTTCATAGCATTAGTTGAAGTTAGAAGCTTTGAATATCTCATTTGGACTTTGAATTCCCAAAAAGAGGGGTTAGGTCACCCTATAGGTGATTTTGGTGCATTAATCCAAATTAAGAGGTTTAGGTTTGTGATTGATGATTCTTATATGTTTATGAACTGATTATAAACTTAGAATCACTTAGAAACTAAGTTGGAATGGCCAAAATTCGAGAAAATGATCAATGGAATAGTACCACATTCTACATAATTATACAGAACTAGGATTCAGCTGATAATGTCATGACGTGAGAGACGCCATGCCGCAGCATAACGTTGAAACGCTTGAATGTCATGGCGTGAGGCAGGTAACATCACAACATGAGGCCAGTTTTCGTAGCACACATTGCGGCGTGAAGGAGATGTTGCTTCAGTAGTAAAACCCAAGGCTAAGACATCGCGACGTGCCCAAGTTAGTGTCGCGGTGTTAGTGTCAAGAGCCTTAAAAATGTCATTTGTGATTTTTTGAAGTTCTAAATTATATGGAATCATTAGTATATGTTTCCTAAAGTGTGTTAAGACACTAATAGGGATAGTTTTCAAGAAGAGAATTATACCTAATATGTATAGAAAAGCTTGGTAGTGTTGATTTTGTGAGTATCCTTTGACAACATTCATGAAGGCCAAGAGAAATCGAAATGGTGTCTGATAAACTCAATGGAGGAAGGACATAACCCTGATAAGTCAATAGTGCCAAGGCCAAAAGAGATAAGTAGCGATCCATAAGGTTCTTCGGAATTAGGATTTAGACCGAACTTCTCATGTGCCAGGATATATGTGTAGTGTGAGGAGAAACCTCTACTTGCTACAAAATAACACAAGAAACCAGTAATTCCTAAGATTTACATTTCGGTTCTAAGTTGAATTAGATATATGTATGAGATGTAAGTTAACTAGGTTTATCTAAATGTTGTGATTAAACCTTATAGATGTTTTAAACATGTTTCATTAGTAATTATTGAGATTTTGTTCAATTATGTTATGTATGCTGGTTTTGATTACTCATACTGAGAATATAGTTTTCTCACCCCACTGTATATCATGCAATTCAATGTGAAACTTCGTTCAAGGGTAAGAAGAAGAAATAAGCTAAAGATTAGACTAGTTTATATATTATGTTTCAAATTGTTGTACTTATTAGTATCCCTTTTGAAATGTATAAAGTAATGTAGTACTTCAAGCCTTTGCTAAGGCTAATGATGTATACGTTTTGTGATGCATTATGATATAAATATTGTATTTCCACATTTTGTATGACTCTCTATAGTGTTTCCAATGAACATTATGGATATAAGTATATGATTAGTTTGTATGTAGTGACATTGTAATGCTAAGTATCTCTTTGTATGAGATATATAATGAGATATTAGTATTAGGATGTTACAAAGGGTACGGGTTAAGAAAGAAAGGGTAGGATAATGAAAACAAAATTTGAGATACAAAATCATGCAAATTTTAAAATTCAAGCCACATAATGTAAAATAAGTGTTGCGGAGCATAAAAAACAACACTTTATTCATCTTTTTATTTTATTTTATTTTTTCTTTCTATTTTTTCATATTTTTTAACAACCTCCACCCTCAAACTTATTCCTTTGCAATACTTTAGCTCTTGAAATACTTCATACACAAAAAAAAACTAAGGCTTGAATAATAAAATAATACAAGATATGCACTCAACAAAAGGTGTGTAAGAGAGGATATTTTTTTCCTTTTTTTATATGGGTATGGGAAAGATAAATGTGGGTAAAGAAAAGAAATAGAGGCCAAACTTAAACAAGGCTGCAAAAGGGACCTAAAGATATACTGTGTCTATAGGTTGACTTGAAAGACTCAAACGGTCCAAAGAGAGCCCTTATCATTTCCTTAATCATGCACTGCCTAGGATTTCATCTCAAGAGAGAATCTAGTAACTTCTAGATGCAAATCAACCACACAAATGCAACCCTATAAACTTTCTCTAAACTTGACATGCATTTATATTGCAAGGTCTATCAAACATAAAGATAGGAAAAACATCCATGCACAATTGAAACAATACAGATAAATGCAACTCATAGATTCTTATGTGCTATCTTAAGAAAATAGAACAAAACACAATTCAAACAATCATTGGATATTCAATTCAACACACTAGCATGCATAGTTAATGATTCAAAACACAATAGAGTGATGATAACAAAATAAAATAAATAAAAACCAAATGTGAAAATAAAATACTAAAGAAAAGAAAAGAAAAACTCTTTTTGATAGTCGACAGCTATATACATCCCCTTACAAAGGCTCTGAACTCAGGGAGGCACCTAAGCTGACTCAAAATTACCTTCAAAACAAGAACAGAAAAATTAGTCACTAAAATAAAGAGTAACAAACACTAATAACTAACTGAAGAAAAACAAATAACAAAATAAAGATTAAAGAAAAAGAAAGAAAATTTGGGTTAGCTCCCAAAAAGTGCTTGTTTAACATCATTAGCTCGGCGTTATCTGTTCTCAATTAATCGAGGTGGCTTGAAGCAAGAGAAGTAAAATGACGTCTTTCCTTTTTCAAAAATTTACCTCCACACCTGGTCAATGTCCTTAGGATTCCCTTCAAAAACATTTTGAACATGAGTTGTGCTTATTTGTCCAAAAGACGCCTTAACATTAGAAATTCCACTAGGCCATGGGGGTTTTAATTTATCAACAGGCAAGGTACCAAGTTTCAATTTGTCAGAAATTTTCAGATCTTTTTGCAATGAATTATGAGAGATGGTGGACCTTTTTCCATTTCAATCATCTTGGAAGTATGAGAATCAACATTAATTAATGGTGTAAAGTTCTTACCAGCTGAATCCTTTTGAGATTTACTTTGAATAAGGGCATGAAGATTTGATATTGGGACAGACTTATCAAATACGTTGAAGGTCACCTGATCTCTATCCACCCTCAAAATAAGCTCATCTCTAGGTACATCAATTAATGCTCTCGACATTGCTAAGAATGGTCTTCCAAGAATTAATGGGATATCAGCATCCTCATACCTATCTAAGACCACAAACTCAATTGGGAAAATAAATTTGTCTACCTTCACTAGCAAATCTTCCACAATATTGTACAGACGTCTGATTGATCTATACGCTAATTGAAGGGAAACCATTGTAGGCTTAACCTCTCCAATTTCCAGCTTGCGAAGGATTGACAATGACATTAAATTAATGCTAGCTCCTAGGTCACATAGAGCCTTATCAATATTCAACTTTCCAATAGTATAAGGGATGTTAAAACTTCCTAGATCCCTTAACTTCGATGGTAGCTTCTATTGAATTATAGCATTATATTCCTCGATTAACGTGACTATTTCATCATCTTGCAACTTCCTTTTCTTAGATAACAAGTCTCTCATAAGTTTGGCATAAGAGGGCATGAGCTCAAGTGCCTCTGCAAAGGGAATGTTTATATACAGTTGTTTAAAAACATCCAGGAACTTTGAGAATTATCTTTCTTGCTTTTCCTGAGTGTCTTTCTTCAACCTCTGAGGGAATGGAAGCTTGGCATACAGTGAAGGGTCAAAAGGTTTATCCAAAACTAAATCCTTTTTCTTTCTTCTTTCTCCATTCACTTTGATTTTAGTAGAAACCTCTGCTTCAGGTGTATTTTTAACTGAAACATCCTTAGTAAGAACATCATTTTACTTTTTCTCTTTTCCCAAGGAACTAGATACTTCTTTCACTGGTGCTTCCAAAGTTTTGCCACTTCTCAGTGTGATTGGATTACAGTGCTCCTTTAGATTTACCATAGTGTCTCCAAGTAGGCTACCTTGAGGTTTCTTTGTAAGATATCTAGATATCTGTCTTACTTGATTTTCTAGACTTCGGATGACTGCTTCTTAATTCTTGAAATTAGCCCTCGTTTCCTGCATGAAAGTGGAGGTCTGTTGCATAAAAGAAGAAGTTTGCTGCATAAACTTTTCAAGTGTACTCTCAACAGAAGACTTCTGCTTGGGTTGATCATTCAGTGGTATCGCTTGATTCTTCCAAGAGAAATTGAGATGATTCCTCTAACTTGGATTATATGAATTAGAATAAGGATTACCTTGTGGTCTCGAAGGATTTCCCATATAGTTGACCTGCTTTGGAGCAATAACACCTGAGTTTCTTACCTCACATTAACCATTAACATGGTTGCCTCCACAGAAATTACAAGTTATGGCATGGTGATTAACTAAATTTACCTGCATAATATCAACTTGCTTGGTAAGGTTGGTAATGTGTTACAAAATCATCTTATTCTATGCAAGTGAAGCATTAACTATGCTAACCTCCATAACTTCCTATTTAACAGTAGATCTTCTACTAGGAAACTGGTATTCATTAGTAGCCAAATCTCAAATAATTCCTGAGCCTCTTCAAGAGTCTTAGTGTTTAAAGACCCACCTACAGATGCATCCACCATAGCTCTGGTGGCAAGATCTAAACCATTATAAAAGATCTACACTTGCTGTCAAACTTCAAAAATGTGGTGTGGACATTTTCTCAACAACTCTTTAAATCTCTCCCAAGCTTCATATAGAGATTCCCCCTGATTTTGAGTGAAACATGCAATCTCACTCCTAATCTTGACGAACATAGAGGGAGGAAAATATCAAATAAGAAATTTGCTCACTAACTAGTCCCATGTAGTGATGCTTTCGTGAGACTAGGCTTGTAGCCAGCACTTGGCTTTATCTCTCAAAGAAAATGGAAAAAGTCTTAATCGTATGGCATCATCACTAGCTCCATTATATTTGATAGTGTCACAAAGCTATAACAAATTAGCAATGTGCAAGTTGAGATCTTCTGCCTAACCTCCCCCAAACTGATTCTGTTGTACCAGCTATAAAAGAGCTAGTTTAATCTCAAAATTATTTGCTTGGATAGCAAGTCGCATAATACTGGTTAAGATATTTCAGAACAAGGAGTTGCATAGTCAGCTAAAGTGCGTCTTTTTTGTTCAGTTGTATTTCTGCTATCTTTTCTTCTTTAATTCTGTTTCTTTCTTTTGTTGCTCTTATGTTTGCTCTTGTTGTTCTTTTAATTTCTGGATCAAAAAGTAGTTCTTCTAAATCCACAGTACCTCGCATAAACAAACAAATAAGCAAATCAGAGTGAAGTAAAGAAAAGTAATCAAAAAATTAAAATAAAAATAAAATAAACTACTAATAAAAATAAGCAAAGGAAATAAGAGTATTTTAAAAGAAACAAATTAAAAAGAAAATTAAATAAAATTAAAAATAAAAAAACCAAAATAAAATAAATGCTTAAATTAGTACTTTTTTAACTACTACTTAATATTGACAATTAATAATTCTCGGCAACGGCGCCAAAAACTTGTTGTGATATCGACAAGTGCACCGAATCACAAAAGTAATAAGGAGTGAATAAGAGTATCGTCCCACGAGCATTATGTTGTCAATTATTAATTTTGTTAAATAAATACTATCTAAGCTACTGAAAAGTGAGAGTTGATAAAAATAAAAATAGAAAGAAACAATAATCAAAAAAATAATTAAAAATAAATCAAGAATCAGATCAAGGGTGAAAAACAATGAGATTAAAGTGTTAGGATTCAGACTTTACTTGGACTCTTTAGATATAATTTCATATATTAGTTTAATCAAGTTTTATTTCAATGATTCAAGGTCAATTCCCAAAATTAATCAATATCCAATCCCTTAGTATATTAATCCTCTTTACGCTATTTAGAATTAACTAATCCCTTAGTCTAACCCCAAATAGCAAAGGCGTTGTTTTTTTTTAAGAAGAAAAGGCATGCAAAGGCATCACTTTAGGGAAAGGCATCCCAACTATGTTGGCACCTGCACCCTAACAATCATTTAAAGACACCTTAAATTTAATAATAATAATAATAATAATAATAATAATAATAATAATAATAATAATAATAATAATAATAATAATAATAATAATAATAATAAATAATAATACAAAAAGATGGGGGGCATAAACCTGACCCATAAGAAAATCACCTGAACCTATAAGAAGGAAGACTTAATCTATTCCTAAAAAAGTCTTCCTTAATGAAATCCGAAAATGTATTCCACCACAAGAAACCATGAATAGATAGACCATGAGATTCCAAACTATAAGCATTCCCCTCCCTATAAATATGAGTAACAACAAAATTCATCTGCTTTAAGAGACAAATACAATTATTCCACCTATTCTTTAACTTCCAAGGAACACCTCTATTTGATTTGAAAGCTGAAACTACCAATTGAGAGTCACACTCAAGCCAAAGGTTTTTCCAACCTCTGGAGAATGCTTGCTCTACTGCTATCATAGAACCAACTAGTTCAGCATTGAAGGAATTAGAAACACCAAGATTAGCAATAAAACATCCAAGAGTGACAGCTCTATAATCTCTAAAGATGCCACCACGAGCAGACCAACCCGGATTTCCCCTTGAAGCTCCATTTGTATTAGCTTTAATCCAATAACAAGGAGGAGGATTCCATATAACTTCTTTAATTAAAGGAGCACAACTAGCATGAACTTTGACTGAGAAATACTTAAGATAGAGAACTCAAGGATAGAAGAGGACATACTGCCCTTTGATGAGTTACCCGAGAATGACACAATAGTAGAGATCAAGTAAGTTGCAGATCTGAAACTGGTATTTTTGTTGTTAAATCTAAGGTTGTTTATGCAAGACCAGATAATCCAAACCGAATTGACAATTGTTGTAAGGATGGTGTCTTTAACCTGATGACTCTAGCCTCTATCGCAAACAGCTAATATAGATTTAAATGAAGTAAAATCAATGCTGCAATTAATGATGCTAGAAATCCAGCTCCAAATTCTGCAAGCAAAAGGGCATGAAAGGAACAAATGCCCTGAAGTTTCCTCAGCTTTACCACAAAGACAACATATTGAGACCATAATGCAACCTCTAGATTGTAAATTCTCATCAGTAGGCAACTTTTGGTGAATTAATCTCCCTAGTAAAAAAGATCTTGAAGGAGGAATAAATGGCTGCCATATCAGTTTGCTCCAATTTAAAGCATGTGCTTTTGGATTAAGGAACAAAAAAGCTTCTTTGAAGGACAAGCTACTCGAATTAGTTGAGGACCAAATTAGCTGATCTGGGCCAGGATTCATAAGAATTAGAACCTGACTAATAGCAACAGTAATACCTGGGTGATGATTAGCTAATTCCATCGGAATAGACCAAACAGAATTCCTGATAAAGTCACAAACTCTTGACTGGAAGACATGATGTAAAGAAGAAGGCATTTGTAGGCTGTCCAGAATTGGTTTATCTAGCCAATTATCCTTCCAAAAGTTGATTTTGGTTCCATTTCCTAAAAGCCATTTGGCATTCTCCATAACTATTCCAAAATTCTTTTTCAAGGCAGGCCAAATTGATGAACTAAAGAAGTGAGCAGCAGGCTTAGAATTTTTGAGAAACCTGGCTTTGAGAAATCTGGCCCACTGTGATTCAGAATTAATGAAGTCCCAGCAAAGCTTTAGAGAGGCAGCTTCGTTAATAGATCTAATAGATCTAAGACCTAAGCCTCCTTCTACAAAAGGGCCGCAAAGCTTACCCCATGCTACAGCCACTATCTTCCTGGAATTTATATCTCCAGACCAAATGAAATTCCTCAACCAACCATCAATCATATTAAGTAAGGAAACAGGCCAGGCATAAGTGTGAAAGTTGTACACCAAATGAAAAGGCATTATTATAAATGATGGAATTATAACAAAGACCACATAACCCACAACGTCTATTCCTAGCGATTGCAAAAATTATGGTGTTTATCACAAGTTCTAGATTCATGCAAATTTTCCTAGATCATACATCAAACCAAAAATCATTCCCAAATTGATCAGGATTAGAAAAGCATTAAGAGAAAAGATAAACATGTAAATCATGAAATAAAAACATAGATTAAACTCATAAAAGAATTTACATCATCTAAGAACAAGATTCATCATCACCCTAACAAAAGAAGTTTAGTTACACATGGAAAAAAATAACACAAAGGGAAGAATACGACCAACTCCATTGTAGAAAAGTGAAAAAGTTGAAGAGAATTCCTAATCTTTAAGCCTAATTACGCCCACATCACTTTAAGGATTGTGCCTCTTGATGGGCTGTTGTATTCTATCCAAGTGTGTGTTCAATTTGGCGTAACTTTTCTATTTATAGAAAAGTTAACGTTGTTGTTTACGCGGTCAGTGCCTAAGCATTTGCTTTCCAACACTTGAGCATCGGCACAATCAAACTAACATGGCTATATACACTTTTAATGCTTAAGTGCTCCACTCCCAATACTTAAGCGCTGGAACACTAGAGAGAAATTCTTGCGTGCTTAAGCGTTGAGTGTCCAACACTCAAGTGCTGGACATCTGAAATGGATTTTTCTTCTTTTTCTTGCTTCTTTCAAATGTCTAGTATTTTCCATATACAATTACCTATAAAAACACATAAAATATGTAATAATAACATACTTTAAAATACTTGAAATATAACAAAACATAAGAATAAAACTCAATCAAAGAGATTAAAGGAGAATGAAAACCCAAGATTTTGAACTGTAAAAATATGAATTTTTAAAGGTTCATCAATCATGCCTAGGAATGACATAATATTAGGCACTAGAATCTATAATCTAGCTAGAATCATATGATGCTAGATTCATAGAATTATCATCATAAATAATAAAGACTTCTATATGAGATGCAACTACATCTTTACCTTTATCGTTCCATTTTTCTTTATCTTCATCTCTTTCCCTTGACTTCTCTCTCTTGAGAAACTTGTAATTTTTTCTGAAATGTCCTTTCTTGCCACAATAACAATGCTCTACTTTTTTAGTCTTGGACTTACTTCTTGACTTGCTGGAGCTGGCAAAATTTTCACATTTATGGGGGATTTCTGGTTTGGCTTCTCCATCGAGACTCTACAACTAGCGCTTTCTGCAGCTGACAACTAGTACTGTTAAACCATGCTCTTTCTTTCTGGCATACACACACACACACACACACACACACACACACACACAGACACACACACACAGACACACATATATGTTTTGTATATATATACATATATGCACATGAAATGCCCTCAAACTTGAACATTTGCTTGTCCTCAAGTAAGAAAAATCAAAGCACAGACAAGAGGTGACACCTTTATAATGAGAACAAGTGCAAATAATTTTTTTTAATAAAAGTCTGAAGAAACTTGACATGTCAATCGCCCATCAAAGCTTTAAGAGGTTGGTCATTCAATTATGCACCATGTACAACTCAAATACAAGTCATTAAACCAAGCTTGCTTTCAAAAGCAAATCCAATGTACTTACTCACGTTCCTGAAGAACATATGCATACTTAGAAACTCATAAACACCTCCCCCAAGTCAAATAGGCAAAACCGCTACTTAATTTTCTATTAATTGAAGTCTACACCTTATCAATGATCATTAAGATTTCCTTTTGAGATGTTCTTATCATTAAATTTTTATTTCCTTTTTTTTTTCATTTTTTTGTGCAATAGAGACATAGACTTGGCAATGCTTCAACTCGTAACCGTGCACCTAACCCATAGCCACAAACTTTAAACCCTGCCTAATTGATACTCTTTATTGTTCATTCCATACACTTTTTAATTTATTTTTTTGCCACCCCTAAACTTATTTTCTTTTATGCACTTAGGTGGATCATATAATTTCCTTTATTGTCTCTTTACTTTGATTGCCTAAATTTCCTTAACTTAGTGCTTCCTAAAACTTCACTTTGAAAAGAGTAGAGAAGTTGTTTAAAGACTAGTGAGGTAAAAAGGAAATCACATCATACATATATGTCAACTTAAGAGCTTATAAATCTAATGAAACAAGTTTTATAACCAAAAGCTAGAATTGATAAAATGCATCAAGTGAACACAAATAACATTCATGATTTTTCTTCCACTTGTACTTCTCAAAGATATTGATACATCACACTTCTATCAGTTCTTTTCAATCATCTATCAATGCAAATTTTTTCTCAGAGGGGTTTATTTTTATTTTTATATTCTCTCTCTCTCTCTCTTTTTTGTTAGCTAACACTATTTACATCTCCCTACAAAGGCTTCAAACTTGAGAATGTACTTAAGCTGACTCAATAAACACAAATTATAAATGAAAAATAAAGCAAATAAAAATATGCAAAAACAAAAATGTTACACCCCTAAGCTTAAAATTAAAATTGTCCTCAATGTCAACAACCAATCAACTACTCAAGTCATAGGAAATTGTAAGAAAAATATAAAAATGTTAGGGATACTCCCCTTTGTAGTGCACATTTACTTTAATTGCTCCAAGTGTCATGATCAAACTTAGGATGTGCCTACATAAAAGAAATAAACCAAACTAAATCTTATAAGAAACGAAGAAACTGATGGAAACTTAAAGAAATAAAAAGAAAGAAGGAAAGAAACTTAGGTTGTTTCCTAAGAAGCGTTTTTTTTATAGCTTATAGCTAGACTTTCTAATGATTATGAAGTGTCAAGGTGAAATTTTGTCATCTCTTGGTGGACTTATCGCTTCAATGCCAGCTATAGTCCACCCTAATGCTTTCTTATTTGCTCCTAAAACCTCAAGCAATTTTTCCTTTATTGCATCTGTCAAAGAAGACTCACCCTTCAAGTACGCATATTTCAAATATGATTGCAAAAGATTAAGCTCAAGTTTAGGGGTTCTTCAATAGAAGGTTTATGTTGAGTAGTGCTTGGTCTAAGAACTTCATATTTTTGGCCCTTGTTATCTAGGAATGAAATGACTTCTAATTGTACCGCCTTTTCTCCAATGCATAATTCCTCACGTGCTTTTGATTGTGAGTCCTCTTGACAATTTTGACAATCACCAATGATATCAACTTGAAAACAAGAAGTGGTGTTAGATGGAAGTTTCTTAGATTTATACATATAAAAAGCAGCTTGTTCATTGCTAACTCTAAAAATTAATTTACCTTGCTCCACATCAGTCAAAGTTCTCCCTGTTGTTAAGAATGGTCTTCCTAAAATTAAGGGAATTTCATCATCTTCATGTATATCCAAAACAATAAAATTAATAGGAAAAATAAATTTATCAACTTTGACCAACACATCTTCAACAATCCCTCTTAGTCACTTAATAGAAAGGTCTACTAGTTGAAGCGATACTGTGATAGTTATTAATTCACCAAGACTAAGTTTTTAAAAATTAGAGAATGACATCAAATTTATGCTAGCTCCTAGATCACATAAAACTTTCTCAAAATATGAACTTCCAATGGAGCAAGGAATTGCAAAACTCCCTGGATCCTTTAACTTTGGAGGCAATTTGTTTTGAATGATAGCACTTCACTCCTTAGTCAACATCACTGTCTTATGGTCTTCTAATTTCTTTTTCTTAGATAAAATCTCCTTCAAGAATTTGGTATAGTTTGACATTTGTGCTAAAGCTTCTGCAAAAGAAATGTTAATGTGAAGCTTCTTAAACTCATCAAGAAATTTAAGGAAATTATTATCTTCTTTTTTGTTGCCCCAGACGCCATAGAAAGGGCACTGGAGGCATATAATGCTTGACTGGCTCTTGCTTTCTTTCCTCTTGCATCTTTTCAACATCTAAGTCTAGCAATACTAAGGCATTAGAAGTTAAGTTGGGTACTCTATCCACACTCTATCTTCTTTTTTGTGGTGGCTCTTCCAATTGTTTGTCTCTTCTTAAGGTAATCACCTTTATGTGCTCAATTGGGTTTGTCTTTGGGTTGCTAGGCAATGCACCTTGTGATCAGTTAGCCATTACATTAGCAAATTGTCCAATTGGAACTTCCAAATTTTGAGTAGCTGCTTGCTGATTTTGTAACATTAATTGATGATTTTGAAAATTAGCATATGTATCCATCATGTAATCTATGGTGGACTCGGTAAGATTTGCAACTAAGTCTTCCAATGAGGTCTTCTTTTCTTGAGCTTGAAATCTAGATGGAGCCCTCACCACATTTTGTTGATTGCTTCAAGATGGATTTAGGTGATTTTGCTAACTTAGATTTTATGTATTTGATTATGGATTATTTTGTTGTCTCCCTTAGTTGGAAATAAAATTAGCTTGCTCTATACTTTGAGGTATGAAAGATTTCCCCGCTTGGCACTCCTAGAAAGCATGTGATCAAGTTCATATCTTACAAACTTGATCATGTGATGAAACTGAATTAATATTCAACTAATCAAACTTTTTAAAGAGTGCATCTTCCTTTGCATTCAATATGGCAATAGCATCAATTTCATAAATTCTAGCAATTTTTCTTGTCATGGATCTTTTAGATGACCATTCATAATTATTTGTAGCTAGCTGTTCTAGTAGGTCATAAACCTCATCACTTGATTTTGCCATTAAAGCTCCTTATTCTGCTACATCAATGGTATTTATGGTAAAGTGATTTAGGCCATTGTAAAATGTGTGAACAACTAGCCATTTAGGGAACCTATGATGTGGACACTTTTTCAATAGATCATTGAACCTCTCCCAAGCCTTATAAAGGTCTCTATATCTACTTGATTGAAAGTATTTATGTCATTCTTTATCCTTGTAGTTTTTGTTGGTGGAAATAATTTAGTAAGAGTTTAGAAAAGAATTACATCAAAAGGATTACATCAAACTTGTAGTGTACTCAAACACTTGACTGATAAATTTATTTTTATACAGCCATTAGAAAAGGTCAAATTTGTACATCAAAATCAAAATGCCCCTCAAGTGATTTTAAGAACTACATACATCGAAACATGTATATACAGAGCTAAGATTCTCATTATGCTTTAAATCCTCCCTGCTATTTCTCTTGCTCTAAGTTGCATGCATGCAAAGGATTCATTTGAGTGAGATATACATATTAATAAAATATATGCACATAAAGAAATTCACAGGATATGTAGTAACATAGGTGCATAGTAAATTCTCAAGCCTTATAGCCATTTTGTTGGTTGTGATTCAGTACCCTAGCATCAAAAGATGCTCAGTACTGGCCAATCTCTAGGAGTAGGATCTTTAACCAGTCCTCTCCTCAACCTCTTTCAATTTAATCCACTTACTAATCACAATCAGATTAAAGTCTATCAAATACTCATGAATTCAGATTTCATAGAACCATATGCCATGCTAATGCATAATTAAAAGGAAATTAATATGGACATTCATACACCTTAGAATTCTCCACCTTGCAGGTCATGTTACTGCATAATTTAGACAAAGAAAATGAAAAATCATACATGCAACACAACTGTCTTAGTTATTTACAATTTCTCATTCATAATAATTAGCTTAGAGGGGTAAAGATTCTAGAAAATAAACATGCAACATGTACACTCCATTCTCACTTATAACTTGTATTCAATGCATGAAAAAGGAATCTAATAAGTCAATTCCATGTCGACTTTCAACATAGCAAGCATGAATTTTCCACAATAACCATGACATTCTAGATGAAGGCAAGGAGTTAAGTTGTTCCTAACTTTATACCATTTTAATTTACAACCACTTTCCTAAAGGTCCCCATGAGTTTTGCCATTTCCCTATTAGCGAAAGTATGGTTGGTGGATGCTATTGGTTTTTGGCACATAGAACAATACATATTGAGTTGATCATCTCAACATCATATAAATAGTGTGACTGAAACTTCTAACAATCACACCTAAGGCAGTTATGCATATCTAAACTAACTATACATCTCTTCATTAGAGACAAGAAAACTATAATGCATAACTTAAATTGGGAACTTCTAATATGCTATAAGCATAGCCAGTGTATACCCCAGGCTCTGTAGGATGAACTACTTTGATGCCATAATGTAACGTCCTAAGTTCTAAAACTGTAGTATATCCTGTATATACTTCAGTAAATAGAATTAGACACGTCACTTCTAACTTTTACCCATTAGATTACCATAGAACAACTATACACATTAGTATATAGAAAGAGCCTTGAGAGAAAAGGTAAAGAGTACAAACATTTATATAACTAAAAAAACTTGTTCTCAACTGATGCGTTTAGTACAAATATCTGAAAATGTACAACATAAGCCACAAGGGTATAAGTACAACCCATAAGGCATAAAACAAAACTATAATGTACAAAGCATAGTTATTCTAATACATCATCTTCGTTTCTTATCATTGGAAGAACTTGACCTGAATTTATCATGGAAACAAACAAGGGGTGAGAATTCACAATTCTCAATAATAAAATTCCATAATCAACCATTAATATCATTATAAACACAACCCCAATAAATAAGGAGTAAGATATATTTTTAAAACTCTCATGAGACTCAACTTTAGTAAATAAAGGAACCAGGCTAAGTAAACATCCATGGCTCAATAACCAAAGAACTAAGCTCATTAAGCATCCATGGCTCAATAAAGGAACCAAGATCAACTTACACCCATGGCTCTATAAAGGAACTAAGCTCAACTTACATCCATGGCTCTACAAAGGAACCAAGCTCATGTCCTAGATACATATGTATGGCAATTCACAACTATTGGATGCACAAAAGCTTATATTCTTACATATAAGCTACGAGGTTATTCTTTTCATGAAATACCCCCTAATAGTGTCTTAACTCACACTAAAAAGCATGGATAAAATATCTCAACAAGAAGGAAACTTCATTTCCTCAAAATGAAAAGCGAGAAATAATCTGTCCTTGGGCGCTTAGTCACTCACTTTCCTAGCGCTTAAGCGCCTCATGACAACAAAGTTCACCCAATTTTTCTATCATTGGGTGCTTTGTCGCCCAATTTGTGAGTGATCAAGCGCTCAACATCAGACCATTTTGGTCTTGCGCACTTAGGCACTCACTTCTTGAGCGCTTAGGCGCCTAGCACGCTGAAGCTCTCTAGTCATGGGCGATTAAGCACCCAAAATCTAGGTGCCAAACCAAAGTTTACATTCCTTATTCCATTGAATTTCTAACCCCATTTAGACCCTTAAAAACAGATCCTAAGTTGTTTTCAATCACAAACATGGTCTCTAAGCATGTTATAACTCTCATACACATTCTCAACTCATTAAAACATGGGTTCATGAACAAAGATCAAAACCTCTAATACCCATTTTTCAACTTCAATCTCAAGGGGTCATATGGATACTTCTAAGTTCATAACTATCAACCATTCATAGAATAAGCCAAGATCAAACCAAATCAACCATTGAAGACAAGAATCAAATACAAGAATCATTGAACCCCTCGCAAACCCATTTCTACTAAACTAGTCATGCATCGAGCATCAAGAAGTAAATAGGGAACGAGATAAATAAAAGCAAACACCCCTATCTAGGCTCCCTAGTGTGCAATGAAAACGATAGGAAAGAGGATGAACTTGGCTTGATGGTGTAACTCTTGACACTAATGGAAAGAGCTTGAGGAGTTGAGTATCTTTCCTAACTTGAGTTTTGTGAGATGATCAAGCTAAGACCCTCTTGTAAGAGCTAGAAGCTTGCAGCTCCCATGGAGTCTCCCTCATTGCTTCTTTTCTCATCCTTCTCTCCCTCTCTCGTTTCTTTCTTTTCTTTTCTTTTTGCTTATTCTTCCTTTCATGTTTTTCTTTTCTATTTTTGCTGCTGAACCATAGAAAAGGATAGGAAAAATCAAGGTCAAAGTAGAGATAATAATAGGAGTGACGGGCAGTGGAAGGAGAAAAAAAGATAAGATCAAGTTGTGTGGTCAACATTTGATGTGATAGACTTGTCTCAAGGATACTTTGATCTTTCACTTATGAATTTTCTAGCTTCCACAAAGTGTTGTAAATAATTGTAATATCTCATTAAGTTCCTATATACATCATTTAATAGTTATTAGGCTCTATTACTTTTTCTCAGGTTAATATATAACCTTAAGGACGTAATAATACGTATCTGATTTAACCGGTATTTGGTTACAGGTATCTGCCCTAACCCGAAATCATTTTTAAAATAATATTTATTCTCTATTTAACACCTCTATAAATTTTCATAATTTTTCAAGCCACTCACTTATTTAATTTTGGTCTTTAAACACTTATTTTATTTATTAAAAATACCAAACTAATTTATCTAATTCTCCAAAAATTACCATAATTCATTCTAATTATTTATGACCTTGAAATAATTTTTTCATATTTATTTCCCTTGTTTAAGTATTCTATGCTAATTTCTAGACTATTTTCCATGTCTGATGTTAGAGCATTATGCTCAAATTAACTCAGAAAATCACCAGAATTAACAGGTGACTCACATAAGGATTAATAAGCTACTATAACCATTATTAAGGCTAATAGGTTAGGGAGGATGTTACACTAGACACCAAGTAACTAACTCTAGGCTCAAGGACTTTGTGTGAAGAGGGTAGGCGGTTATAAGGAATTAGAAGGGGAGTGATTGGGGAGGTTGTAACACCCATCGTAGGGTATCACATTTATGTTACTTAATTACCAAATTACCCCTTCTATTAATAATATGCTTTGTAATGTAAATACGAGTTGTAAAATTTCTTAATGACAATAAAGTAAACTTAGCGAAAAATAAAACATTACAGTATCATCACAAATAATTTACATCATATATACACAAGTCATAGTATTGTCATACTGAAATTTTTACAAACTAGACTCTCAAAATACTTAAACTTTAATTTAAACTAATATACTGCTCAAGTACTACTAAACAGCAGAACCCTCAGACGGGTCCTCCTCATATTCCTCAGCAGGTAGGAATCCAATTTGACGTGAAGTCCTACGGACAGGTGTCCGCGCAGACGACACAATACTAATCGTATTAGGGGTACGGTAGTAAGCTCCCCAGTACTGCCTAATAGATAATGGAAACTCTAGGTGTACATAAACATTTACACTAAAATAGGGATTCCCTAAATGAAGTCTACTTAAAGTAATCGTTAAATCTTCCATATAGTAAATACTTGCTCTGTCCAAATCAACGTGTCACGCCTCCGATCCTCCTCAAAACTGTAACCTTATGTACCCTAAGAAACTAGGCATCTCCATCTCTTCAAAACTCAGCGTCCTCAACAGGAATCTGTTCCTCTTCGCCTTCTGGCTCTAGTCCTTACTCAACATCTTTACAATTATAAATACAATACAGAATAGGCATACAAAGAGGTGAGATCACCTACGCCATTACCAGTATGATAGCATGAAGATAAACACATACAATATCTCATACCAACACATCATACCATAATTACAATTATGTCATCAACATCATTTATTATCACAACACATGTAATACAAGATAATTACGATTATGCCATTAACAATATCCAAATATTCAACAATTCAATTATCATAAACAATAATTACGATAATGCCCTCAATAACTATGCATATGCACATAGACTCAATTTCCTACTCCATGGAGCTAAAACATAGGTCGGAGAGAGTGATCGAAAAGATCTGTTTGTACCAACATGCCTCAGACCATGTGCTCAGATTTGCACATCTAGCATATACACGATAATCTTTATCAAATCTTGATTAAGAATAGTGTCTTAGTTAGGATCATTGGTGTGTTGCGTCGGTCTAACCCACGGTACAGAAGAGCTACCAACTGTCCATTGTAGGCAACCCGCACCCCAATGCCCCCAAGGTCAACGAGTGACTTACACTACGCATATCGCACCCATTCAGGAGGTGTATTCTCTCCTAGGCAATTAGCCTCATACAGTCCATCGGACCTTTTCAATGCATGTACTATGCACCATTCACAGTTCCAATTCATTATCACATATTCGGGGTCCATATATTAACCCAACAGTATTTTTACTGTAATTTCATCGCGTAGTCATATTTTTGCGTTTTCTCAATCGCGCAAAATATTTCTCACACGTTTTAAAACAAAAATACAATTTTTCTCATGTAATACTAAAATTAACTTTATTTTTCATATTTACATAATAGTCCCTCTAAAATATAATATTTACATTATAGTCCTCATTTTAAATAATATTTTCACAATAGTCCCTCATAAAATAATATTTATGAAATAGTCTCTCTTTTATTAAATATTTGTAATAGGACCTCTCTTTATAAAATATTTGTAATATGACCCTCTTTAAATAATAATTACAATATAGTCCTTCTTAAAATATTAATTATAATATAGTCTCTCTTTTAAAAAATAATTATAATATAGTCCCTCTTTTATAAAATAATTACAATATGACCCCTCTTAAAATCAGTATTTGTACTGTTTCCCAGAAAATGATAATTCTTTCTTTTACTTCAGATATTACAGCTCAAATTTTACCAACGCGCTTCAAAACCCGTAGGGTGAGCTATACGTCAGTAAACTTCAAGTATTGACATCCATTTTTATTTCATAACCTATTTATTTAATTGTATCAATTTGTTTTCCCAAAAAATCATTTTGCTTAATAAATTCAAACTTTTCCAAAATCATTTCCTTCTCAATTAAACCATTAATCCTCAATCTGAAACCATTATTTTTAGGACTTTGGTCCTCTTGAACCTAGTGAGGCCTGTGCCTAATTGCTCTTTGGAGCAGTCATACAATCCTTCCAATATGTTGTTCACATCCTAGGTTACACATACACTTGCATGCTTCCACAATTATACATACAAGCATATATTCAAAGCCATAATCATGCTATCACACATGCAAGCATAATTTCAAAATCATACACATCACAATCACAAACAAACAAGCACCAAACAATAAGTGAATAAACCCTTATGGGTTTTTCACCATACACAACCATCTTCTCACCACCAAAACTTGGTTGGTGAGGTAAATCTTTCTCTTATCTCTTGAAGACAAGAATCCACAAGTTCCTCATCTTCCTTAATTTTCGTGTGAACCACAAACAATTCCTTGAAAATTCTTAAACAATTAGTAAAATCACAAACAAGGCTTAATAATGAAGAACCATGGAACAATCATGGTTTAGAAAATAAAAAAAACTAAATTTTAAACCATAAAATCAAAAGTTTACCTTTAGGAAAGTAAACCAAAACTTGGATTTGAAGCACTTAGGATAGGATTTTGACAAAACTTCCTAAATGAAAAGTGTTTAGAAGGTTGTTTAGGTTTAGGAAATGTAAAGAGAAAAAATTATAGAAGATTGATGGTGGTTTTAGGTGCTAGGGCCGAAAACTCAAAGAGAAAAGGGAAGGAAAAAGTTCTTGGTGTTCTTGGAAATTTTGAGAGAAAATAAAACTAAGCTTTTTGGTGAGAGAAAAGTGAATAATGAGAGTGAAAAGATAGAGTCCAGCCATGAGGTAGTGTGTAGGAGAGATTAGAAGATTAACTTGAAACCAAAATATCACACTTTTGTGTTCACATTGAGAGCACATGGCTTGGTCACTATTTGGTCATCAGAGTGTCACATGGATGAACCTAGAACATTATAGAACATGGTAAAAATGGCCCACTTGGCCATGGAATACTAGGGGATTTAGGGACAAGGTTTGACTTCAATTAAAGCTTAATTACATGCTAATTAGACAGCAAGTTAATTAGGTTAGGTTTTCTAATTACACTTAATTAACTATCTAATTATATAGCTAATTAATTAAATAGGTAATTGCATTTGTCATGCTTAGTCATGGCTTCTAGATGAAATTTGGATATTTAATTAGTAACTAGATTATAACTAATTAGTAACTAGGTTAGTTCACTTAGTTTCTTAATTAGGCAATTAAGCTAACCAAATTAGGTTTATTTAGTTACTTAGTAACTAGTCAAGCCATTATTATTGACTAAATCCTAACCATTGAAATTAAATTCATTTCCTAACCATTGATTTAATTTAAGGTAGATATCATAAGTTGCTTTATTAAGATTGTTCTCACATCATTGATCTGATCAATGGTTATGATCAAAGGCATCTTAAATTTTTCATCTAATGGTCCACAATAAAGTCTATGCCACTTTATTTGACTAATTCCTATTGGTTTAGAAAAGTTCAGCCATCATTTTTGACTAATTCTTATTGGTTCATTCTAATTTAGGTTACAGAAAATATTCTAAGCACATTTTCTGTCAGTTAAAATATATCAGGTCTAATAATTCATAGCAAAAGCTGCTATAAATAAAACAGTAGATATTTATTAGTGAAATATTTTTATTTCACAAATAAATTCTAAAAATTAAAATATTCTTTTCTGTGTCACTCAGATTTGGGTTTAGTAAGATCACATGTTTTTGAATAAATCAGATAAGAATTTCCCCGGTCCGAAAATTATTATTTTTCTGACCTGGAGTAAATCACACAAAACAATCAAAAATAGTCTCGGAACAATCAAATTATTTTTCTAATACACAGAAAACACAAAACAGTGGATTTCAGTCATTTCTGTAACATAGTCTAAAATTTGGGGTGTTACAGAGGTTATGTGAACTATCTCTATATTCTCTCTTTTTTAACTTTTCTCTTCCTACTCTCTATATTCTTCTTTTGTTTCCCAATATTGACTATTGATGAATTATTGGATGAGCTTTATGGAGCTCAATACTTTTCCAATTTGTACCTACAGTTAGGGTTTCCACCAAATTTTGGTGAAACTAGAAGATAGGCAGAAGATAGCCTTTAGGACACACCAAGGCTATTATGAATGGTTGGTTATGTCTTTTAGCCTGACAAATGCACTAACAACCTTTCAGTGCCTCATGAATCAAGTTTTTCAAGGATTGTTTAGAAAATATGTCCTGATATTCTTTGATTACATTTTAGTATGTAGTCCTGCTTGGCATACTCATTTACAGTACCTAGAAATAGTTCTAAGAATTTTACAGAAGCATAGTCTCTATACTAAGTTATCCAAATGTTCATTTGGCTTAATAGAGGTTAATTATCTTAGCCATACAATTTTTAGGAATAGAGTAGCAATTGACAAGACAAAGTGCAAGCAGTCCTAGATTGTCCTGAGCTAAACACATTGAAATAGTTACGAGGTTTTTTCGGGTTGGCTGGCTATTATTGGAAATTTATCAGAGGATATGTTTCAATTACTGAGCCCCTGACTAATTTGTTGAGAAAAGATGCATTTCAATGGGACAATGCAACAAAGAAAGATTTTCAAGATTCGAAATAGGATATTTCTCAAGCTCCTTTATTGATATTACCAAACTTTTCAAGGCCCTTTATATTGGAAATAAATGCTTTGGGGACTGGTATTGGGGTAATCTTAAGTCGATCAAACCATCCAATTGCTTATTTCTCAAAGAAACTATCTCCTGGAATGCAAAGATAGTTAGTTTATTTAAGGGAGCTATATGAAATAATAGAAGCCTTGGCTAAATTTAGACATTACTTACTTGCCACCAGTTTATCATTAGACTAACCAGAAAAGCTTGAGGATGTGGTTGCATAAAGTCCTTGGCTATGATTTTAAAATTGTGTATAAAGCAGGTAGGGACAATATACCACCAGATGCTCTCTCTAGGTCCTTTTTGTATGGCATGGTCTGAGCCCAAGAGTGCTTTAATTACCAGTATAAAAGAAGCTCTTGCTACTAATACTCACACTTCACATGATATTTCTATGTGCTTGACTAATAGTCACTAAGTTCACCATTATTCTATCAAAGATAACCTATTGTATTGGAAGTGCAGATTGGTGGTGCCTTAAAACCCAGCATTGATTCAGCAAATTTTAGAAGAATATGATGCCTTACCCACTAATGTTCATTAAGGAACTATGCGAACAATAGCCAGAATCACAAGTCAATTTTATTAGAAAAAGATGAAAGTCGATATTACAAAATTTGTGCAACATTGTGTTGCATGTCAACAAGATTAATCAACCATTACTCTTCTTGCTAGATTGTTACAACCCTTGCCTATCCCCAATCAGGTTTGGGAGGATGATGTGGATTTTCTGCAAGCACATAGATCATTCAAGTAGTAAAATAAGACCGTTCCCTCAAGGATTGCTTGTTTACTAACTCTCACGCTCTTTTGATTATTTAAGCAAGAAAAGGGATTAATTAATAAAGCAAGCAAATAAATTGAAAAGGGATAAAACTCAACCAAGTTATAACAACCTAGGACTAGGAGTTCACTACAATACCCACTATGATGAATATTGACTCTTCTTTGCTAATAGTCAATTATGTTCTTGAAGATGATTTGTCTTAAATTATTTAAAGTCCAATCTCTTTGCACTAAAAATGTGTTAAAACCCTGTTAATCTCATTTTCATTGTAATCAATTGAGTTATAATTCATTAAGTTCCATGACAACTGTTTTGCTCCTCGAAGGATTTAAGCCTATCTATAGGTCTCAATTTCTAAGTTCAATTCTTAGATTTTCAAGCAATTAGATCTTATCCCTCGATCCATCACCTAATTCCTAAGATAATGTAGACATGACATGCAACATACCACAAACATTAAATACACTAAGAATATCAAGAACAATAATTTTCATTAGCAAAGAATCAAGTCAAATATCCAATATAGAAGAGTAAAAAGTTACATCTCAATCCTAGAAATTAGAAAATTAGGCACACATGGCAATTATAGCATAAATAAGGACAATATACAAAGAGGCAACCATAATTCTATCTTAGAAAAATAAGAAAATAAAAGGAAGAAGGAGAAGAAGAAGAAAAGAATAAGATGTCTTCAATGAATTCCTCCTTGAACTCATTTCAAACCTTGTACCTCTAACCCTTGGTGATAAGCTACTTAATTTCCTTATCCTTGCTCTACTTAGAGGATATTTAACCTAATAGAAGTATATCTTACACTAAATCTCCTTAATTGGTTCCCAAGAAATAAACAACTCAATTTAGGAAAGTTAAAATATGTTTTCTGATGCACACACAGGGTACCCTATGTGACACTCTAGGTTGATCCTGACACTCTGGAGTGGGATTTTGCTCTTGAGGTCTTCATAAAAGTTGCTCACCTCTTTAGCTATCAATTCCACTATAATAACCTTGTTTTGACCTTCATAGGTCGCGTTATGGTCATTTTATGACACAAAGATCAAGAATTATGTGAATCTCAGCTATTTGAGTTCCAAGCTCAACTTCTTTGCATTGTACCCATCCAAGTCTTCAAAAATCTATGTCAAATCATCCAGTTTGAACCTAAAATCATAGAGAAAAGGAAAACTCACATTACTAAGGATAATCTCATAAATATGCAATTATAGTGGCATAAATTCGCACAAAATTCATCTTAAATTAAGTACAAGATGTGTGTATTTTATTAACACGTCAAAGGACCTAGAAAATGGATTTTATCATTGGTTTACAAGTGTCACATGGCTATACAATTATCCTAGTGGTGGTTGATAGATTATCCAAATATGCCCACTTTGCTGCTTTAAAAAATGATTATTCCAATAAACAAGTAGCTAAACTATTCATAAACAATATTGTAAAGTTACATGGAATGCCAAAGTCAATTGCCTTAGATAGAGACAAGGTTTTTACGAGTAGACTTTGGCAACACTTATTTAAACTACATGGTACAACACTTGCCATGAGCTTTGTTTATCATCCTCAAACTGATGGGCAATCTGACGCCTTGAATAGATGCTTGGAAGTGTACTTAAAATGCTTTACCTTTCAGAATCTAAGACTTAGTTCAGAGCACTTCCCTAGGTGGAATACTAGTATAACATATCATTCCACAATAGTTTAGGCACCACACCATTCAAAGTAGTATATGGTAGAAACCCTTATACTCTAACCAAATACATTATTGATGTCAAAGATCCACTGCTACTATAGGGGACTTTTCAAAATAGAGATATACTACTCAGTCAACTCAAGGAAAACTTGCTTAAAACACAACATCAAATGAAGAAATATGCTAATAAAACAAGACGATATTTGCAATTGAAAATTAATGACATGGTGTTGGTGAAACTGCAGTCATACAGGCAACACTTAGTAGCACTAAGAAAGAACTAGAAACATAGTCTTAGATACTTTGGTCCATTTACCATCATCTAGAAAATGGAGGCAGTAGCCTATAAGTTGTTGTTGTCCCCTACAACTAAAATTCACCCAATTTTTAACATTTCACTCTTGAACCCATTCAAAGGAGAGCAACGACAACAATATATTCCTCTTCCATTTCTCACGAATGACAAAGGTCTTCTCCTTTAGCCAATGTTATCTGTTTTACTTGACTACGCAAGTGCACGTGTCGACAAGTAATAAAAATGAGTATCAAGTATCGTTCCCACGAGGATTATATTTAAAATTATGCTAAATATCAATCAATCACTACTTAATCTTTATTCCAGACAAACGAATTGTATCCGTGATTTAATGACAAAACAAATAAAGTAACAATTCCAAAACAACATAAAAGTAAACTGAGAAGAAACAATTGTTTGGGCATCTAGGGTCTAACTTCACCTATTATTTCATTTGACTTCATACAAACCTTTCATTACTTTTGATCATAAATTGGTTATGTCATCCAACGTGTTTAAACATTTACAAACCTCTTTCGATGACCTTGTAAACCTATGGACCCTAATCAAAACACTATATTTCTATATGAATTGACAAAGTTCCATGCATTGAGAACAAACATCAAAACAAAGTTCCATGCATTGAGAACTGTAACACCCTTTCTGGGGATGTCACATTTATGATGCAGAAAAGTAAAATAAATAAAATCCTTACCCAAGTTATAAAACATTTGATACTTAAATAATATTTGTGGTATATTTTTTTTCCTTTAATAATTATAACATTAAATAAAATAATACCGAACACAAAATTAAACAAAGTATAATCACGCCATAATATACATATAATTCTTCTTTATTACACACCTAATTTACATCTATTGATATCTAATAAAAATAGTAAAAGACAGCATATTACTCAAACATAATTGCTAAGACATGAGCCCTCGTCATAAGACAGTTTCCCTAGTTAGGAATGTCTTGACCGATAGAAAATCGACCCAAAACTATGTCGAAGTTCTCTCTAGGAGTATAGTGAAACTCGTCCCACAACTCCCTAATAGGTAAAATAATCTCTACGAAAGTAACCATATAACGTGTAGTCATTAACCCATGTCGAGTCCTACTTACTGATGAAGTCATGTTACCACTGTACTCTATGTGTCCTGTGTCCCAGTGGACATACCAAGCCTCAGCGCCTTTGAGAAATTGTAATCTAAAGAAACCTAATTGTCCTCCTCTTGTCGTCATTGTAGTCTTCGATGATATAAACGTAAAATAGAAACAGATAAAACAATACAAGAAAGAGGTGAGACAATTTACACCATTACCCGCATGGCAATAAAGAAAACGACAATACAACCAAATATCACAACAGTACATACCAACATTTCATGCATAATATAACAAAGTAATACATATTAAAATAACACATACCATTATATCTTGCATAATATATTAAAGCAATATATATTAAAATAACACGTATCATACATAATATATTAAAATAGTACATCATATATTTTATCACAGAATATGGTAAGCAGTAAAGTGCAGATGATGCATGAATAGTAAAATGCAGGTAATGCATGAACACACACCCGACTCGTTCCTACTCCATGGAGCTAAACACGAATATCCGAGAGAATGATCCGAATAGAAAACTAATAATACTTTATGGCTGCCCAACCAAGCTATTAATTGTCAACACGTCGTGTCTATAGCCCTGATCAAAACATCGTGTAGCAAGACAGTCAAACATCGTGTACCACAGGCATAGTACTTATTAATCTCCTCAAGATCTCGATTAAGAATAGTGCTTGTCGAGATCATTAGTGTGTTGCCCGTTATCACGGCCCAGAGGTGCTACCACTGTCCACATATGGGATCCTCCGCACACTAATGCCTCCAAGTTCATAGATGAACCACACTACGCTTATCACACCAATTACGGTGTAATTCGCCTCATCAATCAATCGCCAATTATAAACCAAATTGGCACAATACTCTAAACATGATCTAAAATTACAAAAATACCATTATTATCCAAATTTTACCATAATTACGAAGAATTACCAAAATACCCTTTGTCACCAAAAACCAAAGTATAGTACGTCCCCCTGACAAGTATTAACAAAATACCAAAATATAGTACGTCCCACGACATTACTACATCTCAACAAGACAATGACAAGATTATACCGCAACATGTCCGGGTCCACCACTTTGGACGACAAAGAACCGATAGTATTTTTTGATCGCGTAGGAATTTTATCGCATTTTCACAATCTCGTTGTTTTCACAAACGTTTTAAAATCGTGTAAACATATTTTGACATTTTTAAACATCACAAAATCTTTTAAATCATTTTCTCAATCGCGTAGGATTTTTAATTCATTTTCTTAACCGAATAGCTTAAAATTATCATTTTTAATATGTGTAAAACTATATCTAGTACTTTTAAAATACGTAATGTATTTTCCTTGTGTTCTAAATATAGTATGGAATCTTTTCATTTTAAGCGTCGTTTTTAAAAATTTTGGCAGCATTTTGCCTATAAAATCAGTATAAGGTATTTTTAACATTTTCCTCTAAATATAGTTTATTTTATTTTTACCCAATAATTTCACTTTGAAACTCACTAACGCGCTTCAAAATTTATAAAATGAGCTCTACGTTAGTATTTTTCAAGCGTTTGATTTAATTCTTATTTAAACTAATGTCTGCTAAGTTAAAATTCTAGGACTGAATTTATTCCTTTTATTTTTCTTAATGATTCATTGGAATCAATTTGTGTTGTAAATCAATTACCTAACCTATCTTAGAAAATAAAATGGCATGTTGGCCAAATCAAAAATAAAATGGTATTCAATTATACTCTAAATGGCATGTTGGCCATAATTAACTTAAATCAACTTTAAATTAATTATTTTACCTAGATTCCTTAAATTAGTAATTTAGAAAATTGCTGAGAACATTTTGGTTCTCTTTTTGGATGTAAGGCCGTGAGCCTGATAGTGTATTCTTTGGAATACTCATGCATTTCATACATGTTATTCACATCCTACTTTAATAAGTATACAATTATAAACACATGCAATTATATAATCACATACAATATAATCACATACAATATACATACAATATATATTAAAACCATAAATATGCATAGCAAAAATAATAAAACTATAATCATGCATAGCAAAATAAATCACAAATAAGAAAGCATTTATACAATCACAAAAATAATAAAAAAACCATAAACAATCACACAATAATAATACAAGCAATAAAACAATCACACAAATGAATCCTTATGGATTCTACACACACATACAAATCCATTTTCTCATCACCATACAAGGTTGATGAGATTAAATCTCCCTCTTACCTCTTGAAGATAATTTAATCGGTAAGATCTCCTCCTTTCCTCTAAATTTCGTACAAGCTCCAAAATAATTCCTAAAATTCTTAAATAATTAGTAAAAACACATATAAGGTACAAAATAGAGAAACCATGGAACAAGCATGGTTAGAAAAATTAAAAATTCAATTTTGAACCATAGAAACCAAACTTACCCTTAAGTAAGTAAGCAAAAACTTGGATTTTAGGCAAGATAGAGTAGGAATTTGGGAAAACTTTGTGAATGAAAAGTGTTTAGAATAGGATTTGGGTTTAAGAAAAGCTAAGAGATAAAATTATAGAGGTTTGGTGGTGTGAGGTGAAGGCTTGACCGAATAGGGAGAAGAAAATGAAAGGAAAAGCATGCATGGGTTCTTGGCATTTTTGGAGAGAAGATGAAAGCTTTAATTTAGGATAAGTGTGAAATAAAAGTGAAGAGAGAAAATAGAAGAGGCTGCTGCCGTGAGGTGCCTTTGTGAGTGAGGTTGAGTGTTTGATTTGGCTTAGTAAATATCTATTCACTTGGATAGTAAATATCCATTTGTGCACATGGCTTATGTCACCTTTTGGCCACCTAAAGGGCATGTAAGACGGTTCAAGAACCATGTAGAAGCCTCCCCAATTGCTTTGCAAAATCGTGGAATTCAATTTGTTTTTAATTCAACCTCATTACTTGCTAATTAAGTAGTTTTCGATGAAATTAACATAACAGAATACTATATGATGAGAGAACATTATTTCTCAAGTATGGCCAAAAATCAAGTGCTGTCGGATAAGCATTCTGTCGAATGATAATTCTGTCGGACGAATGGTGATTTTGTCAGACGAATATCAAAAACTGTCGGATAAACTAAAAGTTAACAGAATTCCCAATTCGTCGGATGGGTGTTAACGTAGAAGAAATTTTCAAATTGTCGAACCGACAAGAATACTATATGATTAGAAATTCAAATTCGACGAATTTTGACATTAGAGAAGTTTCTTTACTGAATGACTAGAAATTCTTACTCGACGGTCATTAGCATCACAACTCGACACTCGACGGTCATCAGCATCACAACTCGACGAACATTATCATTCTATTTCGACGAACATTGGTATCCTCACTCGACAGAAATTAACATTTTCACTCGACGAATCTTAACATAGTACCAAATAGTCAGAAGATCAAATTCGATAAATTTGAACAGAAGTTCAAATTCGACGGATATAGTATAGTCTTAAAATATTCAATTTCGACGGATTTTGACATTGTTTTAGAAAGTCCAATTCGACCAATATGAGCATCTCCACTCGACAGATATTAACATTGCCTAAATGGTCTGAATATCAAATTCGACGATAAGTGTTTGTCCAACAATGAGCAACCTTCGACATAGAGTCGTGTTCGACAACGAGTAGTAGTACTATTTATCATCAGTTAGGTCGATTACATATCAGTCATCTTCGTTTTTAATTTGCAGACTCGTCCGACAAGATTGAGAGAAAAGGAGAACCAGATTCACTTTTATTGACTGATTCTCTGCTAACAGCAACGTCCATCGTTTTGTCAAATCTGAGGACGTCTTCCATGTTTTGAATAGATAGTCTTTGTCGGAAAAGACAAACCTTGGTCGAAATAGATAATCTTGGTTAGAAGAGATGGTCTTTGTCAGAATAAATGGTCTTGGTCGGAAGAAACAGCAATAACAGCCAAAATCTTTGATTTCTAATTCAAAAACTGAGAATCAGCTTCATTCGATTTTTGAGGTATTTTGGGTTCTGTCGAACTACAGGTTGATGTTGTCGAGAAATGCTCTGAAGGTGTCGAATTCAACTCACTACTTAACTTATGCTTACATTCAGTAATTAAATCCGACAAGATCAAAATGTTAGGAAAATTTCTTCAAGTGTTTGGATCTTGTCCAATTCTGTCGGTATCAAGACCTTCAAAAATCTTGGATTGTCGAATGAGTTACATGAGATTGGTCTTTTAGATCCCTATAATACTTGAGAGAGATCGAATCAGTATCGACAAGAATGTATTCACAAAATTATAATTTTGTTTGTCGAAATAGGCTTGTCGAAAATAGACTTGAAATGAAAACCGTTAGGGAAAATCTTGAGGAACTTTGGTCGGGTTGAAATTTTAGAATTTCTATCGGATTGGGATTTCCAGAATTTTGGTCAAATTAGAATTCCAGAATTTTGGTCGGTTGATTATTTTGGTCGGATTGATTATAATGGCAAATTAAACTATACTAGGTCAAATAATTCATAGCAATAACAGCTATGCATAAAGCAACAGATATTTATCAAGAAATGTAATTATTTTACGATAAATTCTAAAAATTAAGAGATTCTTTTTCGTGTTACTCAAATTCGGGTTAAGTAAGATCCCCGTCTCTAAATAAATCGATAAGAATTTCCTACCAAAATTATTATTTTCCGACCGAGCAAATCACACAAAACAATCAAAAATAGTATTGGAATAATCAAATTATTTTTATATTGCACAGAAAACACAAATAGTGTAATTCTGTCAGTTTTGTATCATAGTCTAAAATTTGGGGTGTTACAAGAACAAACATCAAACACTTGCTATTCATGACCAATAGGTATATTTCTATCCTATTGGCTAATCAGCTTATTCATACAATTGAATGTAACTGAATATGTATTATCTAATTCCATGGTCCAACATCCAAATTCCTATGTCTAGTTTAATAGGTTCACCAATATATCACAAATAATGGCCAATCAAATGTGAGCATTAAGCATACAATTAGAAAATCATAACCAAAATCATCACAAGAGTAAGAAAGTATTACAATCAATTCAAACTACATAATAAGATCCATTAGAACCCTAGAAAAGAGAATTAGAACATCATGGTTACAAAGAAAACAATCTCAAGAAAGAGCAACAAAGACATCATGAAAAGTAAAGAGAAGATTGAAGGAAGAACTAGGTGTCTTGATGGATGTATAGAGGTTCATCAAGCTTCTCTAAATCTTCATCCACTTTTTCTACTCTCGCCTAGATCACTCTTCAGAAAACTGCGTCCCAATTGCTCCCAAAAATTTTGTCCCAAAATAAATCCCTCATTATGTTCCATTGGACATTAAAATACGAGACTTTTCACGCGTACAAGGGTGCTGCGACACAAAATAGCAGGAGCCGCAACTCCTAAGTCTCGGGAAAACTAGAATTAGTGCATATAACATATGTCGTGACTAGATTATGAAGAAGTGCCACAACACAATTGGATGTGCCATGAAACAAATGGAAGAAGTGTCATGGCAGAAATGGAAGAAGTACTATGACATAAATGGATGGCACAAATGGATGTGCAATGACACAATTATATATGCCACGACACTTAATTTATTTGGCAGCCGCAACACTTAATTTGTGAAGTCGTGGCACAATCATGTCTTCATCCTCATGTCGTCATTAAGATCCTCCTTGCTTCATTGCAAGCCCCTGGAAGTAAGTAAAAACCAAGTTGGTCAATCATTCATAGAAAAAACTAGTATGTATTTAAATTTATAAAGATGTATGAATAAGTATTCCCTATACACTTTTTATCAAGAATTGAATGACAACAAGGCATAACTCAAGGATCTATCCTTTGAATACATAAAGAATTGCTTGAGTAATAACTCTATTTCACAGAGTTATCACACCCCAAACCTACGAATTTGCTAGTCCCGAGCAAAACAAAGCAAATTGCCTTAACTTCTCAATTTCACCATCAAACATCTATATATTCACATTTCTATCCCAAAAATTTTGATTCCCAAAATGTTTATGATAATGTGGCATCATGCTAAATCTCATATTCAATGGTTCAAAATTGATTTGATGTTAAGCAAACATGCCATCTAACCTTTAGCTTACGTTGTCATGCTTCAAATTTTATGTAAAAAAATTTCCCAAAAGATGATTATGGAACCCTTTCCTAACTCTAGCATGCACATCCAAGAAAACTCATGATTATACCTAAGCAACTCTATCTCATATTTCTTTAAAAATACTATTCATCTCTTTCTCCACTAATGTAGAACCAAGCATAATTAATGATCAAGAGGGTCTTTCAAGCTTGAAGTGTAAGGCCAGGGTAATGGGTAAAGAAATGAAAGGAAGGATAAAACAAACCTTGGGACACATAATCTTACAAAAGACCTAAATGAGTCAAACAACAATTAGCACAAGGTGCATCTTCTAGCATAAGAACCCCAAAAGCTTATTTCTTTAGCACAAGGCACAATTAGCACAAAGAACACTCTTTTTTTTGGTGCATCACAACTTTCCATTATTTCAAACTTTTTCTTACTATTTCTTACTTTCCTTCTTTTCATCATTTTTTTCGTTTCAAACCATAAATTTGTTAGGTTCTAAAATATGCCTATGGTAGTGCACTCTTGTTTCTTCTGACTCAATTAAGCATTTACAAGTTATGTTCCCAACATGGATAATGGTAGATAAACTGTAATTAAGGGCTACGAGGTAAGGATGATGTGGGTAAAGAACAAAACATAAAGGCCAACACATGCACAAGGCTCAAAATGGGTACTAGGGATATTCATGCATACATAGGTAGGCTTGAAAGGCTTAACCAATCCAAAGAATGCCCTAATCATTTCATCAAACATACATAGCCTAGGATTTCGGCTCAAGAGAGAATCAAACACTCTTTCAGAAATTAAGTCTTCATCATAAAAGGGCAAGTCATAGCTTCCTTTAGATGGGCACAACTATTGTTAGTCCAGGATTCACAATCATGTAAAGGGAAATGTATTTACATATAAAAGAAACACTAAGACTCAACTAAATTTCAAATAGAATGCATCTTTTCCCAAAATCAACATTTGATCTATAAGCAGACATATCATAGATCATGTCAACCACATCAACATTTAACATTTAACACACCTACAACACATACTCTAAACTAAATCCAAAAACTCAAAATAAGATAAATAAGAAAAATCAAATACCCAATAGAATCAAAAGAAAATAGATAACTACACTATGAAAGTAAAAGCGTCAATAAAGCAAAATAAAGAAAAGGTATAGGACTTGGGTTGCCTCCTAAGAAGCACCACGTTTATAGTCCTAGGCTGGACTTTCTCTGAAATGGTAACCAGGAGATGTAGCTTTATCACCAAAATAAGCACAACACAAATGAGAAGGTAATAGTTTGAGCTCCAAGATCGGAGGTTCCTCTATAAACGGTTTGAATGAATTGACTACTCTGTTAGAAAGATCTGAAGGCTCGAACTTAGGATTTCTATTCCATCTAGGTGAAGTATCCAATATGCTCATGAGCTCTCTCATTTCCTCATCTTCCCTTTCACATGTAGAAATCAAAGAAGCTTCAAAAGCATCACATGGGACACTTGCACAAAATACATTAGATATCATCCTATCAACCACATTCACAGAAGAGCATTATTCAAGATCTTGAGGATATTTTATTGCTTTGAAAATATTAAAGGTTACCTCTTGATCTTGTTCTCTCATGGTGAACTCTCATTTTTGAACATCGATGAGAGTTCTTCCAGTTGCAAGGAATGGTCTTCCAAGGATGAAAGGGACATCTCTATTTTCTTCTATATCAAGGATGATGAAATCTGCCAAAAATATGAATTTATCCACTTTCACAAGGATATCTTTAATTATTCCCCGTGGATAGGTCAAGGTCCAACCTGTAAGTTACAAGATAATCGATGTGTGCTTAGCTTCCCCCAAACCAAATATTTGGTATATTTAAAAAGGCATGAGATTTATACTGGCACCCAAATCACATAGTGTCCAACCAAAGAATTTCTCACTAATGGTGCAAGGGATGGTGAAACTTCCGGGATCTTTGAGCTTGGGAGGGAGTTTGTTTTACAAGATAGCACTACATTTCTTCGTAAGAGCAATCGTTTTTAAGTTATCGAGCTTCCTCTTCTTTGATAAGATATCTTTCATGAATTTCATATAACTTGACATTTGCTCTAAAGCTTCCGCAAATAGTATGTTAATATGTAGCTTCTTGAATACTTCTAGGAACTTTTGGAATTGGTGATAAAGCTTTTGCTTTGAAAATCTATTGGGGAATGGAAAAGGAGGTAAAAACCTCTTTTTCTCTTTGCTTTGGTCAACCTCTTTGTCACCATTTTTCTTTTCTTAAGCTTTCATCTCACATTCATCTCCCTTATCATCTTTCATTCAGGTTTCTTCATCTTTCGTCAAAGCACTTTGGTCAAGAACCCTGCCACTTCTAAGGGAGATAGCTTGACAATTCTCTTGATGATCACCTTTTGGATTGCTTTGAGTGTTGCTAGGCAAAGTGCGTTGGGGCCGGTTGTTCAAAGCGTTGGCCCATTGACCAACTTGAGTATCTAAATTTCTCAAACAAGCATTTTGGCTTTACAATATGCCATCATTTTTGGCAAGGTGAGCATTGGTCTTAGATATATAAGAATTTGTCTTCACCATGAATTGCATGAATATAACCTCTAATGATGGCTTCTTTTCTTGAAATGGCATTTGCGGTTGAGGATGAAACCTCGGAGGGTAATTTGGTGCTTACTTAGAAGAGGAAGAAGATCCTTGGTTGATGCCCTATGAGAGATTGTGGTGATTTCTCCATCTCGGGTTATAGTTGCTTGAATATGGATTATTATTATTTTGTCTGAAATTCCCTGCATATTGAGCACTTTCCATAACTGATGGGCACTTGTCACTTGCATGTGATTCTCCACAATGATCACACAAGACAAAAAGGCTTTGAGTAGTATTAACCCCTATAGTTTCAAGCTTCTTAGATAAGGCAGCTACTTGAGTCAAAAGTGAAGAAAGGGCGTCAACATCATGCATACCTGCCACTCTTTTAGGTGTGAACCTCTTTGATGGCCATTGGTAGCTGTTGGTGGTCGTCTCCTCAAAAAGATCATAGGCAGCATCAATAGACTTACTCATGAGAGTGCCACCTGCTACTGCATTGATGGTTGCTCTGATGTGGTCCACTAACCCATTGTAGAAGGTTTGAACTTGCAACCATTTCAGAATGCCATGGTGAGGGCATTTTCGGATAAGATCTTTATACCTATCCTAGGCTTCATATATTGACTCCGAGTCATATTGCATAAAATAAGTGATATCATTGCGCAAATTTTTTGTCTTCATCGGAGGGAAACACTTGGCAAGGAACTTGTAGGCTAGATCATCCTATGTTGTTATGGACCCTACCGATAAAGAGTTAAGCCAACTTTTGGCCTTGTCCCTAAGAGAAAATGGGAATAACCTTAATCTGGTGGCATCTTCAGAGACTCCATTATGCCAAAAGGTGTCACAAATCTCCAAGAAGTTATAAAAGTGTGCATTAGGATCATCACTAGGTATGCCTCTGAATTGCATTGATGCTTGAATCATCTGGATAATGGCTAACTTGATCTCAAAGTTATTGGCTTATATAGTTGGCCTCCTGATGCTTGAATATAAGTCTTGAACCTGAGGTGCTATAAAGTCCTTCATTGACTGTGTGTGGTCTTCTTTGTTAGCCATGGTGGTAATCCTTGAAGACTGAGTTCTTTTCCTCAAGAGCCTATGAAAAGTCCTTTCAATCTCCGGATCAAAAAGGAGAGTCTCAAAACTGTGAGAACATTCCTTGAATTGAGAATTGGTACCTGAAAATAAATATTGATAGTTCGATATTAATATTAACACCAAATTTCAAAAATAATCCCTAGCAACGATGCTAAAAACTTGTTGTCCGTATTGCTAGCCTACGCAAGCGCACGTATCGACAAGTAATAAAAATGAGTATTAAGTATCGTTCCCACAAGGATTGTATTAAAAATTATGCTAAGTATCAACCAATCACTACTTAATCTCTATTCCTCATGGGAACGATACTCTTACTCATCATTTATTACTTTTGTGATTTGGTGCACTTGCTAACATCACAACAATATACAAGCTTTGTTCAAAAGCAAATAAAAACTACTCTAGTCTATCTGCTTCTTTTTCTTCCCCTTGGAAAAGTCTCGACCTAGATTTATCATAAAAATAACAAACGGGGTGAGAATTCACAATTCTCAGTAATAGTTGAAAAAAATAAGACATCATGATAACTCTAGTTACTTTGGGGGAAAATAGGTTATTAAACAACTATAATAATAACATGTAGAAAGGTGGCAAAAGCCAAAAATTATTCATTTATCTTCCCGAGGCAGAATGTTCAATTAATACTTAATTAAACATTTACAATAAATAAACTAACTAACAATAGATTATGATTTCACCAAGAAATTGAGTCTCTATTCAATATCACTAGAACATTCACATATTCTCCTTATATAAAAGTTCACTAAGAAAAAAACATAATCTATAAACATAATTTCAAAGATAAGACTATCGCTCATACAATTGCCTTTGAAATGAAAATGCTTGTGCATGCTATATGTTCATGCTTATACAATGTCCTAAAATAATGTTTGTGAAATGCAATGTGATAGTGTTTGTGTAGTTTTGTGTCACTTGGATATTCTCTATTCACTTTTATTATAGAGAAGAAATATTGATATCCTCATACTACTTAGTGATGAGTGGACTAGTTCCTACCTATAATAGTGAATGTGCAGATTCCACTAGATAAAACTAGTAACCCTAGCCTTATTGATGAGGACTCTATTGGAAAGTCTCATACTAGGAATTTAGGATACCCTTCCCCATCGAGGATTAACTCCTAAAATTTTCATATGTGATAAGGACCCTATTTCAGAAATCCCAGCTTAAGAAATGAGAATCCCTTTCCTTATCAAGTTATCAAGGATCATTTCCAACAATTCTCTGGCCAAATGATTGTTCACACCATATGAGGTTACAATACGTAGGAATAGCAAGTGATATCAAGTGAATCATCATTCCTCTTCAATGATTAGTAACTTACCTATGTCAATCCATTACCATTAGATTTACAAAGGCCTATTCTTTTACACACATGCTAGGTAGATGTTTCCTTAATTCAATAACCTCAACATAAAAAGCTTAGGAAGTTCTGTTCATAGGCGCATAAGTGCTCACTCTCCCAGTGCTTAGGCTCTCTATGACAATAAACCTCCCATGTTTCTTCTGTCATTGGGCGCTTAGGCGCCCAACTCTCGAGCGATCAAGCGCTCAACACCAGAGCCTTTTGGTCTTGTGCGCTTAAGCGCTTAGCTCTTGGGCGCTTGAGCACCCATCACATTTCTGCTTTCTAGCCTTAGGTGCTTAAGTACCCAGCACCAAACTTAGATGCTCTGTTTTACTAAGTTTCTAACCAATCCTTGACTCCTAAACACAAGTCTTGGATGGTTTTCAACCTCACACAGGGTCTCTAAACATACTAAAACTCCCATACACATTCTCAAATCACTCAACTAGTGACACAAGAATAAGTATACTAATCCTTCATCCAAAAATCCATTTTTCTCAAACACATGTTAATGGAGTTCTATGGATGATCACATGCTCTAAGTTACAACCATACATGTATTAACTCAATACAAATCATATCTTAAGTTTCTAATGAGTTCATCCAATTCAAACCCTTGAGAAACACCTCAAAACCCATTTTCTAACCAATCAAGCATACACTATGTATCAAGAAAGTGTAGAAAAGGATAGAACTAGATATTCAAACACCCCTACCTCAAGTTGTGTGGTTAATGCTCAAGCTTTGATCTTGGTCTTCTTATTCTTCTTTGGTTCCCCTTCCTTTTCCTCTTTTTCCTCCTTCTTTCTTTCCCTTTCTTTTTTTTCTTCCTGTTGATTTCCCACGCGAGAATGAGTGTGAAAAGGAGAGAAAATGACCAAGAAAGTCAAAGCTAAGAAGGATAAGGATGGTGGAAACAAAGGGTGAGTTGAGATATGTTGGTGTATGCCCTAGAGGCCAATACATTTTCTGTATTTACATACATTCTATTATGCTATTTTATATATATGAGGCATTTCATTTATTTTGTTTTTTTTATAAACATAATAAAGTCCTTAGGATAGTAAGTTTGATGCCATAGGACATCAAGTGGATGACTTGATCGTGAGATCCTTTTGGTTACAACACTATTCTTAAATGTCCCTAGTCAAGTATTATTGTTAATTAGGACAACAATAATACATTGAGACTAGTATGTGCATAGACTGATAACCACATCTCACGGGTCATGGATATGAGATATCAAGTCTTCACATGGGTACATATTAAAGTAATGATGTACTAGACTGACCCATCATGAGAACACTACATGGATTGTTACGTGAGTGTCATAAGTGATTCTCATAGTGACAATGGTATCTGTGGTCCTTTGACCTGAACTCACTACGATTCTTACATGAGGAGTTGTGTGTTTTAATGCCATCAAACGTCATCTGTAACAAGGTGATTATAAAGTTGGTTATTGGACATACCACGAATCATGCAGAGGGATATGAGTGACCTAGATGGGATTTATCACTCCTATATAATAGGAGCGATATCTTCGAGCCCCCTGATTGAGTGAGACTGCGAAATGCATGGCCATACTCAAATGAGTCAATATGAGATATTGATCTCATTTGTTATTACAAAGTCTACTCGAATATCAGGAAACGAAAGATTGGACTATGCAAGGGTGACGCATTCCATGCCTTGTGTTCAATCTAGATATCTTAACAAAGGGACTAAACGACACGGAAACATTGGTCATGGAAAGGTTATGTCAAATCACTGACATTCTTATTACTTGGGTAGCAGCGATGTGTTGCTAGATACCGCTCACTACTTGTAATATTAAAATGGGATTTTAATATTACTGCCAACGTAATAAGAACCTGCAAGGTCACACACATAGAGCAGACTAAAATTGGAGCAATGGATCCAAGTTGGACTCGAATTCAAATATGGGCCAGACTCATAACAAATGGGTCTAGGGTTGCACAGCTGACCTTGCTGCTGCTCACACTCACTTAAGGCAGTCACTATTATAAATAGTACTGCTAAGGGGGCTGCTAAGATACACAATTCAGAACCCTAGCCGCACCTACAGAAAAAGTGAGTGAGAGAGCGACAGGTTTCTTCTCTTCTCTTCGCAGCTAGCATTGTGTGAGAGATGTGAGGCTCCTTTTTGCGGACGTTAGACGTTCGTGAGTCTATTCGTGTGGATACCGCAGAGACATCATTTCTATTATGATGTTGGTGGTTCACGCCCTTCGTTTTGATCACGCTTCAAGAGGTAAATCATTTAAAAACTCGAATTATGGCTTTTTCGCATGGATCCTCGGTGGGAATCCCTGTTTTCTGTTGCGTGATGTATCCGCAATTCCCAACAAGATATTTTATTGGAAACTTTATATCTTTTAGGAATACTTTGATCTTATAAAACTAAGTTAAGAATACTTTGATCTTATAAAACTAAGTTTTCTAACTTTCATAGGTGTTATGAAAAATCTTAGGATTTATCTCAATCCTATTCTTATCATTACTTTATTGTTCATACACCTAAAACTGTCACTTAAGTTCTGTTACTCTTCCTTATGTTACATCAAACCTAAGGAAATAAGCTAATAAGCTTACAAGTATCTATCTTAACATGTTCTCATTACTAGAAAATTCCCCATTCTTCACTTGATATCTTCTCAAATTCTCACAACTTTTCAATATATTTGCCTATTTAATCTAGTCTTTAAACACTCACTCAATGTTATTAAAAATAGTAAATTGTCTCAGTTAATTCTCCAAAATTAACCACATTACATTCTATTTACTTGTGACCTAGAAATAAATTTTCTTTATTTATTTCCCTCATCTAAGTAGTTTATACTACTTTATGGGCAAATAACAGCTATTTTTCTTAATCAGTGTTATAGCAAAATAGGTCAACTAATTTAAAAAGGTTACTAAAGTTAACAGGTAACTCTTACAAGAGTTACTGAACTTCTATAACCATGATTAAGACTAACTAGTTAGAGAGGAGGTTATATTTCTCCCCTCCCTTTTAAAAATTTTGTCCTCAAAATTTAGTCTCTCCTTACTAAAAGTTTTGAGGTCTCTATCAGATATCATACTCGAAGGAATTTCACCTTCCTTGGTGGTATCTAATTTATCATTTCCAAATTCTAACAAAACTTAGAGGTTTTCATTCCGTAAGAATTACTTACTGAATCTAAAAACCATCTATTAATTTAACTTGTACCAAACCTCTAAAAATATCCTAATAAGTTCCCATCTATTGGTATACACAAAAGGATACCTTGCAAAAAGGTTAGAAGATTAAGCCTTCTCATTGCTTCTTAGAGTGTAACACCCTAACCCCAATATAATAGTATATTCGCAATATACCAGAGTAAAGAAAGTTAAGCATGTCATTTTAACTTAACACAACGATAAAAGAATCCATAATAACCATACATGCTATTATAGAGAGCCAAAAGGGAAGAAAAGTTAGATATATACATCATTGGCCACAAATAGGATAATTGTTATATATAAAGTTTACACAAACTCAAAGCAATATAAATAAATACATGCTTTGTGCCAAAAGAAACAAAATAACTACCCTAAGCATTTTTGCTTCTTCTACTTCCTCTTGGAAGATTCTTGACCTAGATTTATCACAGAAACAAGTAAACAGGGTGAGAATTCACAATCCTCATTAATCAGTTAAAAACATGTCATCGTGATAAGTCCAGCTTCTTCCACACATTTGTGACCTAGAAACAAATTTTCCATATTTATTTCCATTAACTAAGTAGTTTAAGCCATTTCTTAAGCTAATAAAAGATATTTTCACATATAATGTTATAGCAAAGTGACTAAACTAACTCAGAAAGTCATAAAATTAAATAGGCATATTAAGCAAGTATTATGCTACCTCTGTAACCATATACAAATCTAACATGTTTAAGAGGATATTACATTTCTTCCCTCATTTTTAAAATTTTGTCCCTAAAATTTAGTCTCTCACTACTAAAAGTTCCGAGGTCTCTATCAAATATCACACTCAAAGGAATCTCACCTCTATTAATGGTATCTAACTTATCAACTCAACTTATACCAATCTTTTAGGAATACCCTAATGAGTTTCCAACTATTAGTATACACAAAAGGGTACCTTGTATAGGATGAGAAGATTGAGCATCCTCTTTCTCGCTTAGAGTATACACCCTTCTTGTTGCTTGTGGTCTAAGGTCGAGTATAACTCCTCGTCTCTATGGACACTCTCAAGCAGAATGCCTCAGTTGACCACACACAAAACACACCACACAAGGTTTGTCGCCATATGGCCTTCAACACTTAGAGTATTCTGACTCTGTGATTTTGATAGCAGCTGAGACTACCAAATTAGATGAGATTTATTAAATAATCCACTAAGCACATATAGTATGTGGTGCAACAAGGTCAAGCCCTTAAATCATTCTAGTTAATTAATTATATTAAGGAGCCAGCAACTGGGGGTTTTGGTTGTAAGAGTAATTAAAGATAGTAATTAAATGTTGTAAATAGAATGAGTAAAAATAACTAATCCAAGGGAATCAAAAACTGTTGAGTTTAATCCATCCTTGACCACTATGGACTCATTCACAAGCTAACCAAATTCTTGGTATGCTCCACTAGATAAGCATCTAGCATTTGGTTAATCAACGTTAGAACAAGTTAGCATCCATCTAATCCTAAATCAACCTAATATTCAGCATTCAACCAAGTTAGGTAATTCATCAAACACCTTTGGTGCATTGCCTAATCTCATGTGAAATCCTCACCCCAAGCATGAATCATCTTCTAGGTAAGCACTTGGGAATTAGTCAATCAACGAAAAATGGATTAAGCATCCATTTAATCCTAAATCAACCACATTCCAGAATTCATGCTAGCTAGACAATACATCAAACACCTTGGATGCATTTATCTCATTTTTTGCAACATATATGATAGTTAAGCAACTATCACATTAACACCAAAATTGAGTTAAGCACTCAGTCAAGAAGCAACAAAATCAAGAGAAGGAGGAGAGAAATTTGATTAATAACAAGAATATAAACATTCATCACAAGGTCTCAAAATTAAACATTAAGAGTGTTTTAATCCCTAGGATTGATTACAAAGCTTTAGCTCTCCATGAATAGAGAGCACAAACAAAAAATTATAGTGTAGAAAAGTAAAGAGCAGAAATGTAAAAGAGAAGGAAGAAGAGAGGAGAGGAGAGGAGAGGGAGGACGAGCAAGAGAGAAAGTGAGAAGTGAAGTCTGAAGAGGATGGTCTCGGTTTTGGGCTCTCTCTCTCACATAACAGACCCTTAAAGTGAAATTACAAGTTTTGTTCCTAGTTTAGACTCTTCCTCTTCTAATTAGATTTAATTGGACACCTAATTTGTAAGATTTGGACACCTAATGAAGGAGTTATGGCTAAAACATGTTTAACAGCTCTTGGATCCTGTTATCTTCCTTCAAACTTTAAAAACCCTATCAAAATGTTACCTTTTGGATAAGTGGTATTCATAAAAGTTTAATATTTTTATCTTAGCTTTCGAATGTCACTAGTTTCATCCCATTGTGACTTCTACAGCTCAAGATATGGCCTAATCTTTGCACATAGCTCAGGTTCTAGTGATAACACCTCTATTTTGATTTGTAGGCCCAATATGACCCACTAAAAATCTGATTCAACTCTAGATCTTTCATCAAAGTTGTAGAGCCTCCTCTTGGCTTTCCTAAAAGGTAAAGTTCATATTTTTTAGATATCTATAACTCAAGTTATACCTAAAATATAAAAATAGTGTAAAATTGTCACAATGCTGAAAAATACAACTAAGCCCAATTTGAACCCAAACTTATAATTGGTGGCCAAAATCAATTGATTAAGCACAAGAGAGGTCTAAAATGCTGAACATGAGGGTTAATTAATATATAAAAATGGTGTTTATCAAATTTCCACCTGAACTTGCTCATCTTCATCGTCTTCATCATCTTATGAAGAACTGGATGTAGAAACACTTTCCTCATACTCATCTTGTGGATAGCTAGGTGTAGAAACATTTTCCTTATACCTATCATCTGCCCATTTCCTCTTTTAAAGGTCCTATGATCTTTGCTCCTCTTAAGACTTACCATCATGACCCTAAACAATTCTGCATTTATTCACCAAAGTTGTGAAGTCCCAGATCTCAAATGGTCGGATCACCTTCTGAATGTCCTCTCTCAATCCTTCTTCAAATTTCACACACTTTCATTTTTTGTCTATATTGAATCTGATATAGGATGAGAATTTTGACAACTCATTGAACTTGGCTACATATTGACCAATTGACATATTGCCCTACTCCAACCTCAAGAACTCCATTTCCTTTGCATTCTACAATTTCTGTGGGAAATACTTCTCTAGAAAATAATTCTTAAAGATCTCCCACATAAAATGAGTCCCCAAAGCATCAACCAACCCCTTAGCGTCCGTCCACCAATCTTCTGCCTCCCCTTCCAACATGTAGAAGGCAAAAGCACTCTCTGCTCATCTGAACAAGCCATAACAATGAAGATCTTTTCCATCTTCTTCAGCAAACCCTTAGCTCTGACTAGGTCATACTTCCTTTTAAAGGATGATGGATTAGACTCCCTGAACTCTAAGAGGTCTTGGAAATTTTGATTTTTCCCCACGTGTACCTCTTGTATTCATTGCATCGGCTGAACTGGTGGTGGTGGTGTAGGCTGTTGAGGTGGAATTGCTCCTGACCTTTCTAGCATCCTAGCATTCATAGTAGTCTACTCCCTCATAGCATCTGCTATTGCCATAAAGGCTCCAGCCATATCTGGGCCCTCACTAGATGAGTTCCTATTCCCTTGGGTTTGCCTTGAAAGTTTCATAGTTTCCTGTACACAATGAACAACACATATTGAGTTGATCAGTCTCAACATCATGTAACATTACAACAATAACTAATAACATTCTAACCTAAGGCAAATCATGCAATTCTGTTCAAATATTTCACAAAAGAAACAAGAAATGCACAATGCAAAGCAAAACTTCCTAACATGCCTAAGTATAGTCAGTCCATACCCCGGCTTAATAGGATGAACTGCTCTTATACTATAATGTAACACCCTAACCCTAGTACAGTAGTATATTCACAATATACTAGAGTAAAGAGAGTTAAGCATGTCATTTTAACTTAACACAATGATAAAAGAATCCATAATAACCATACATGCTATTATAGAGAGTTAAAAGGGAAGAAAAGTTAGATATATACTTCATTGGCCACGAACGGGCAAAATGTTATATACAAACTTTACACAAACTCAAAGCAATATAAATAAATAGATGCATTGTGACAAAAGAAACAAAATAAACTACCCTAAGCCTTTTTGCTTCTTCTTCCTCTTGGAAGATTCTTGACCTGGATTTATCATGAAAACAAGTAAACGAGATGAGAATTCACAATCCTCTGTATTTAGTTTAAAACATGCCATCATGATAAGTTCAGCTGCTTCAGGGAAAAACAAGTTATACACTAATAACTAGAAAGGTGGCATAAACCAAAACCAGTCCTTTCTTTTCCCAAGGCAGTAAGTTCATTCATTTACAAAATAAGGCTTAATCATCACACAATTAACCAAATTCTATGAATAAAACTAACAACAATAGATTATGTTCACAATATATAAATATGACTCTACTCATTACTATAAGAATATATACATACTCACTATGCAATACTCATAAAGCAAACTATAATCTTATCACACTTCATTACCAATCAGAGAGACAACTGCCTATACAATTGTCAAATAATGCAATGTTTAATATGTAATATGATTATGCCTAAGAAATGTCCTAAAGGTATGTTTGTGCAAGTTTTTGTTTTAGAAAACCATGATACTTGCTCAATCCTAGGAACTGTGTTCCCTTGTATTTGTTTGAGTAGGGTAGGCAAAAGGGCCCTTACACTACTTAGTCATCGGTGGATTCCTTCCCCTCACAATAGTAAGAGTACTGCTACCACCCTATGAACCGGTAACCCTGACCATAATAGCTCTCTAGCTATAAGAATTTAGGACTAGTCCTTATTCTTTGATCAAATGATTGTGCACACCATATGAGGTCAAAATACATAGGAATAGTAAGTTTAAAAACATGCAAGGTTATTTTCAAATCACATTTGAACATAACATGGTTCACAATAACCAAGTGAAAGAAAAATCAATGCTAATAACTTAAGACTCGAGCCTATCTTATCACATAAGGTAGCAAGATCTATGTCACTAGCATTCTTGTATCTAGTACCTCACATCATCACTTCTCAAGTGATTCCAAGACAACCTCATGTTGCTCAAGGTCCTAGATACTACCTTATGGAATTCCACAACACTTTGGATGCCTAAGGTTTCATCAAATCCCATATATGCAAGGTAGTTATTTTCTCAATGAAATACCCTTAATAATGTCTCAACACACTTTAAAAGGCATATATTGTGATTGGCATTGACTTAAGCAATGGTTTTGATGATAACAAATAAAGAAAGGAAGGAAAATACAAAGGACAAATCCCAAAGAGCATCAAGCCTAGAATGTTAATGCTTATATCTTGAAGCATGTCAAATGAGTTTTTGATGATCACAAAGTCAAAGATGAAGATCAAGATTAAAAGAGAAGACCAAGACCAAAAGATAAAGACCAAGATCAAAAGAGGTATATTAGATATAGGTCTTAGAATATCAATGTAAAATGCCCTTTCAGTATCTTAATAATTCTCAAATATTTTTCCAAATATCATTTCCAAAATAAGTGTGAAAATTCAAAGCTAAATATGTTTTTCAAAGAAACGTTATTTTTAATCTTAGATTTAACACTCAGGAAAGGTTTTATGTTTAATCAAATGTCTTGAAGTGTTAGAAATGGCTTACATACTTAATTGGACTTGAAAAATGTATTCAAAGGCCAAGGTAATCGATTACACATGTTTTGTAATCGATTACAAGTAAGTCAGAGGCCTTATAATCGATTACACCAGTAATGTAATCGATTACATTAAACTCAGAAAGGCAAGAACACGTTCAAGGAGTCATGTAATCGATTATATAGATATTGTAATCGAATACAAGCAAGTCAGAAGCCTTGTAATCGACTACACCAAGCTTGTAATCGATTACCAAGTGCCCAGAAAGCCAAGAACACGTTCAAACAGCCATGTAATCAATTACAGAGATTGTGTAATCGATTACTAGTGGTCTGACAGTAGCCAACGACTATTTTCTTGGCTTTCAATGTTGCCATAAATGCTACCCAATGGCTCCTTTCTTCTAAAAACTTATAAATACTTGCATTGGGGCTTCATTAAGGGTTGAACTTCAATTTAGAATATTAATCTAACACTCATATACGAGAATCAAATCCTGAAAATATTTTTGCTCTATTTTTGTGAGAAAACTTAAGATATTCAAAATGGGCATTGTTAGAGCTTCAATTTGTATCAATCTACTTTTGAGAGAGTTTCTATTATTCAAACACTTTGTTTATTGTGTAAAGAGGGTGAGGTATCCCTTTAGTGAAAAGGGTGAGGTATCCCTTGTTGAGAAAAAGGTGAGGTATCCTTCAAAGGCGTAAAGAGGGTGAGGTATCTCTCAAAGGTTGTATAAGGTGAGGCATCCCTGTTTTGAGGCTCAAAGGACAAAGGTGAGGTATCCCAAGGTGTTGTTGAGTGCTCCAATCTGTAAAGGTTTTCAAGCACCCGTTCAAGCTTAAAGTTTAGTGAAAAATCTCGAGTGGTTCGCTTGAGGACTGGACGTAGGTCACAATGGGTGGCTGAACCAGGATAAATCCTTGTGTTTAATTCTCTCAACCCTATCTCTTTACATTTGTGCATTTGTTTTATACGCTTGCTTGAATGCTATTCATATTGGCTTGTTTAATTTGTGAGTAAAGCATTTAATCTCATTTATCTATTCACTTCAATTATCCAATAGCTTCAACGAAAATTGATAAACAAACGTTTTAAGAAAGATTTGTGAAAATATTTTATAAACTCAATTCACCCCCCTCTTAAGTTTGAGGCCACTTGGTAATAAGTGGTATCAGAGCTAGACTCTTGTGTAAAGGGCTTAGCAGCTTTAAGAGAAAGTGATGGCCTCCTCAAATGAATTTTCAGAAAGTTCTTCTATCTATAGACCTCCCTTTTTTTAATCGAGATGGGTACGCTTATTGGAATGAAAAAATAAAAATTTTTATTGAAGCTATTGACCTAGATGTGTGGGATGCTATTGAAAATGATCCTTTTATCCCCACAAAAGTTATTAATGGTGTAAAGGTTGATACACCAAGAAGTGAATGGACCAATGATGATAAGAAAAAGGTCCAATATAATTTGAGTGCCAAAAACATCATTACCACATCCTTGGGGTATGATGAATTCTTGAGGGTGTCAAATTATAAATCTACCCAAGAAATGTGGGACACCTTACAAGTAACCCATGAGGGTACTAATGAAGTGAAAAGGTCAAGGATCAATACTCTCACCCATGAGTATGAGCTTTTTAGAATGAACCAAAATGAAAGCATTCAAGAAATGCAAAAATGTTTTACACATATTGTTAATCATCTTACTTAATTGGGAAAGACTTTTTCCTAATGAAGACCTTATTAACAAAGTGTTGAGATGTTTGAGCAGGAATTGGCAACTTAGAGTGACGGCTATTGCAGAATCAAGGAATCTCACAACCATGACCTTAGCCATACTTTTTGGTAAGCTCCAAGAACATGAATTTGAACTGAATAGACTCAACCAAAGTGATGAGCTTGACAAGAAAAAGAAGGGGATAGCTATCAAGGCCATTTCCTCCATAATTAATGATGACGACGATGAAGATGATAGAAATGGCTTAGAAATAGATGAAGATAATCTTGCTCTACTAGTAAAGAAATTTGGAAGATTCTTCAAGAAGAGTGAAGCTCAAAGAAGACCTCATTTTCCCCCAAAAGAATGTCTATCACAAAGGGGAAGGAACCTCATCCACTCCTAAATGCCATGAATGTGGAGAATTGGGTCACATGAAGATGGAGTGCCCAATCTATCAAAATAAAGTGAAAAAATATCACAAAAGATCCTCAAGGGAGAAGAAAGAAAGAAGAGCCTACATAGCTTGGGATGACAATGACAAGGATTCAATTGATAGCTTAGACAATGAGAAAGTCAATCTATGTTTCATGGCTAGAGGAGAAGAGGAAGATGAAGATGACATGGAGATAACATTCTCGAATTCTGAATCAAACTATTCACCTTCCTATAATGAATTACAAGATGCATTTGAAGAACTGCATAATGAATCTATAAGACTTGCAAAACTTGTTTCATCATCTAAGAAATCAATTTCCTCGTTTGAAAATCAAATTTCTACTTTAAACAAAGAAATTGAGGAATTGAAATTAGAAAATGAAACTCTTGGATTGATAGATGTAAATTCTTCATGCATGACATGTTTATCACTTCATAATGCATCTACACCCTTATCTTGCTCATCATGCAAAGCATTTGAAATCGAGATTGAGGATTTGAAAAACACTCTTTCAAAATTTATCTATGGAAGAGATAATTTAAATATATTGCTTGGAAACCAAAGATGTGTTTTTCAAATGGCTGGTTTGGGGTATAATCCCAATAAACAACAAAAGTTTCTCAAGAATTTCTTTGTTTCATCAAGTACATCAAGTAGTCCCTTTATTAAATGCTTTCATTGTGGTAGGAAAGGGTATAGTGTATCAACTTGCAATGTAAGGAAGAATATCAATAACAAGTTAGGAACTAAAATGGTTTGGGTTCCCAAAGGCACTTTGCCAAAAACTAACACACAAGGACCCAAGAAAATTTGGGTACCAAAAGTCAAAAATTGAAGTGTGTTGTAGGTGTGCTTGAAGGCCAAGAATTGACTTTGGATATCTTGAAAAGTAGTTGCTCCAAGCACAAAATCAGAAAAATACTTCAAGTTGTCCTCCTTGTCTCCAAGAAGCTTGAACTTCAATCCTTTGGTTAAGTGGAGACTTGCTTTATGCTTCACTAGGTTAACATATTGAAAAATATCTCTATATATCTTGAATATACTAGATGAATATGCTTCTTGTGTGAAATGGCATGCATAATATCAATATCTTTGAACTTGACATAATGGATCAATCATGCATTTAATTTTGCCATAAAATATATTAACTTGCTGCATAATGTGATATCTTGATGCATAATATGCTATCTTGATACATTATATATTGTTTTGCTGCATAATGTGCTATCTTGATGCATAATATGTTGTTTGCTGCACAATAATGTGTTTTGGATCATAATCTGATTGGACTATATGCTTAAATGACGTTTGGAATAAATGATAAATACTATCTAAGTTTTTCTTCATATGTATTTGCTATTGGTATTACATATTGATGTGTTAAACAGTTTATACTCTGATATTGATCCTACTAGGCTAAAATGATTATATCTAATCTGAATGCTTATGCCTTCAGTTTTATAATGCCAACGAGGGAGAGATTAGTGAAATATATTGCATGTGTACGAGCGAGTTTTATGCTTTCACATATTCTATCTCATGCATACATTACGGGGGAGAGTTGCGCTTAAATATCTGATATTCAAATAAATGTAAATATTTCTCCTTCTATTGAATATTTAGTTTGTCATCATCAAAAAGGGGGAGAATATGAATGCTTATGTTTTGAAGCATGTCAAATGAGTTTTTGATGATAACAAAGTCAAAGATCAAGATCAAAATCAAAAGAGAAGACCAAGATCAAAAGATAAAGACTAAGATCAAAATAGGTATATTAGATATAGATCTTAGAATATCAATGTAAAATGCCCTTTAAGTATCTCAATAATTCTCAAATGTTTTTCAAAATCTCATTTCCAAAATAAGTGTGAAAATTCAAAGCTAAACATGTTTTTCAAAGAAACATTATTTTCAATCTTAGATTTAACACTCATGAAAGGTTTTATGTTTAATCAAATGTGTTGAAGTGTTAGAAATGGCTTACATACTTAATTGGAATTGAAAAATGTGTTCAAAGGCTATGGTAATCGATTGCAAGCTAAACAGAGAGTTGGTAATCGATTACATGGAGCATGTAATCGATTACAAACAAGTCAGAGGCCTTGTAATCGATTACACCAGTAATGTAATCGATTACATTAAACTCAGAAAGGCAAGAACACGTTCAAGGAATCATGTAATCGATTACATAAATATTGTAATCGATTACAAGCAAGTTAGAAGCGTAGTAATCGATTACACCAAACTTGTAATAGATTACCAAGTGCCCAAAAATCCAAAAACACGTTCAAACAGTCATGTAATCGATTACAGAGATTGTGTAATCGATTACCAGTGGTCTGACAGCAGCCAACGACTATTTTCTTGGCTTTTAATGTTGCCATAAATGCTACCCAACGGCTCCTTTCTTCCAACAACTTATAAATACTTGCCTTGGGGCTTCATTAAGGGTTGAACTTCAATTTAGAACATTAATCTAACACTCATATACGAGAATCAAATCCTGAAAATGTTTTTGCCCTATTTTTGTGAGAAAACTTGAGATATTCAAAAGGGGCATTGTTAGAGCTTTAATTTGTATCAATATACTCTTTGAGAGAGTTTATATCATTCAAACACTTTGTTTATTGTGTAAAAAGGGTGAGGTATCCTTCTAGTGAAAAAGGGTGAGGTATCCATTGTTGAGAAGAAGGTGAGGTATCCTTCAAATGTGTAAAGAGAGTGAGGTATCCCTCAAAGGTTGTATAGGATGAGGCATCCCTGTTTTGAGGCTCAAAGCACAAGGGTGAGGTATCCCAAGGTGTTGTTGAGTGCTCCAATCTGTAAAGGTTTTCAAGCAACCGTTTAAGCTTGAAGTTTAGTGGAAAATCTCGAGTGGTTTGCTTGAGGACTGGACATAGGTCACAATGGGTGGCTGAACCAGGAAAAATCCTTGTGTTTGATTCTTTCAACCTTATCTCTTTAGATTTGTGCATTTATTTTATATGCTTGCTTGAATGCTATTCATATTGGCTTGTTTAATTTGTGTGTAAAGTATTCAATCTCATTTATCTATTCATTTCAATTATCCAATAGTTTCAACGAAAATTGATAAACAAACGTTTTAAGAAAGATTTGTGAAAATATTTTATAAACTCAATTCACCCCCTCTCTTGAGTTTGAGGCCCCTTAGTAACAAGTGGTATCAGAGCTAGACTCTTGTGTAAAAGGCTTAGCAGCTTCAAGAGAAAGTGATGGCCTCCTCAAATGAATTTTCAGAAAGTTCTTCCATCTATAGAACTCCCTTTTTTAATGGGGATAGGTACGCTTATTGGAAAGAAAGAATGAAAATTTTTATTGAAGCTATTGACCTAGATATGTGGGATGCTATTGAAAATGGTTCTTTTATCCCCATAAAAGTTATTAATGGTGTAAAGGTTGATACACCAGGAAGTGAATGGACCAATGATGATAAGAAAAAGGTCCAATATAATTTGAGTGCCAAAAACATCATTACCACATCCTTGGGGTATGATGAATTCTTTAGGGTGTCAAATTATAAATCTGCCCAAGAAATATGGGACACCTTACAAGTAACCCATGAGGGTACTAGTGAAGTGAAAAGGTCAAGGATCAATACTCTCACCCATGAGTATGAGCTTTTTAGAATGAACCAAAATGAAAGCATTCAAGAAATGTAAAAATGTTTTACATATATTGTAAATCGTCTTGCTTAATTGGGAAAGACTTTTCATAATGAAGACATTATTAACAAAGTGTTGAGATGTTTGAGCAAGAATTGGCAACTTAAAGTGACGGCTATTGCAGAATCAAGGAATCTCTCAACCAGGACCTTAGCGACACTTTTTGGTAAGCTCCAAGAATATGAATTAGAACTGAATAAACTCAACCAAAGTGAGGAGCTTGACAAGAAAAAGAAGGGGATAGCTCTCAAGGCCATTTCCTCCATGATTAATGATGATGATGATGATGAAGATGATGGAGATGGCTTAGAAATAGATGAGGATAATCTTGCTCTACTGGTAAAGAAATTTGGAAGATTCTTCAAGAAGAGTGAAGCTCAAAGAAGACCTCATTTTTCCCCAAAAGAATGTCTATCACAAAGGGGAAGGAACCTCATCCACTCTTAAATGCTATGAATGTGGAGAATAGGGTCACATGAAGATGGAGTGCCCAATCTATCCAAGTAAAGTGGAAAAATATCACAAAAGATCCTCAAGGGAGAAGAAAGAAAGAAGAGCCTACATAGCTTAGGATGACAATGACATGGATTCAATTGATAGCTCAGACAATGAGAAAGTCAATCTATGTTTCATGGCTAGAGGAGAAAAGGAAGATGAAGATGACATGGAGGTAACATTCTCAAATTCTGAATCAAACTCTTCACCTTCCTATGATGAATTACAAGATGCATTTGAAGAATTACATAATGAATCTATAAGACTTGTAAAAGTTGTATCATCATCCAAGAAATCAATTTCCTCATTTGAAAATTAAATTTCTACTTTAAACAAAGAAATTGAGGAATTGAAATTAGAAAATGAAACTCTTGGGTTGATAGATGTAAATTCTTCATGCATGACATGTTTATCACTTCATAATGCATCTACACCCTTATCTTGCTCATCATGCAAAGCATTTGAAATCGAGATTGAGGATTTGAAAAACACTCTTTCAAAATTTACCTATGGAAGCGATAATTTAAATATATTGCTTGGAAACCAAAGATGTGTTTTTCAAAAGGCTGGTTTGGGGTATAATCCCAATAAACAACAAAAGTTTCTCAAGAATTTCTTTATTTCATCAAGTACATCAAGTAGTCCCTTTATTAAATGCTTTCATTGTGGTAGGAAAGGGCATAGTGTATCAACTTGCAATGTAAGGAAGAATATCAATAACAAGTTAGGAACTAAAATGGTTTGGGTTTCCAAAGGCACTTTGCCAAAAACTAACACACAAGGACCTAAGAAAATTTGTGTACCAAAAGTCAAAAATTGAAGTGTGTTGTAGGTGTGCTTGAAGGCCAAGAATTGACTTTGGATATCTTGAAAAGTAGCTGCTCCAAGCACAAAACCAGAAAAATACTTCAAGTTGTCCTCCTTGTCTCCAAGAAGCTTGAACTTGCATCCTTTGGTTAAGTGGAGACTTGCTTTGTGCTTCACTAGTTTAACATCTTGAAAAATATCTCTATATATCTTGAATATGCTAAATGAATATGCTTCTTGTGTGAAATGGCATGTATAATATCAATATCTTTGAACTTGACATAATGGATCAATCATGCATTTAATTCTGCCATAAAATATATAAACTTGCCTCATAATGTGATATCTTGCTGCATAATATGCTATCTTGATACATTATATATTGTTTTGCTGCATAATATGCTATCTTGAAGCATAATATGTTGTTTGCTGCACAATAATGTGTTTTGGATCATAATCTGATTGGACTATATGCTTAAATGATGTTTGGAATAAATGATAAATACTATCTAAGTTTTTCTTCATATGTATTTGCTATTGGTATTACATATTGATGTGTTAAACAGTTTATACTCTGATATTGATCCTACTGGGCTGAAATGATTATATCTAATCTGAATGCTTATGCATTCAGTTTTATAATGCCAACGAGGGAGAGATTAGTGAAATATATTGCATGTGTACGAGTGAGTTTTATGCTTTCACATATTCTATCTCATGCATACATTACGGGGGAGAGTTGCGCTTAAATATCTGATATTTAAATAAATGCAAATATTTCTCCTTCTATTGAATGTTTAGTTTGTCATCATCAAAAAGGAGGAGAATGTGAATGCTTATGTTTTGAAGCATGTCAAATGAGTTTTTGATGATAACAAACTCAAAGATCAAGATCAAGATCAAAAGAGAAGACAAAGATCAAAAGATAAAGACTAAGATCAAAATAGGTATATTAGATATAGATCTTAGAACATCAATGTAAAATGCCCTTTAAGTATCTCAGTAATTCTCAAATGTTTTTCCAAATCTCATTTCCAAAATAAGTGTGAAAATTCAAAGCTAAACATGTTTTTCAAAGAAAAATTATTTTCAATCTTAGATTTAACACTCATGAAAGGTTTTATGTTTAATCAAATGTCTTGAAGTGTTAGAAATGGCTTACATACTTAATTGGACTTTAAAAATATGTTCAAAGGCCAAGATAATCGATTACAAGCTAAACAGAGAGCTAGTAATCGATTAGATAGAACATGTAATCGATTACAAGCAAGTCAGAGGCCTTGTAATCGATTACACCAGTAATGTAATCGATTACATTAAACTCAGAAAGGCAAGAACACATTCAAGGAGTCATGTAATCGATTACATAGATATTGTAATCGATTACAAGCAAGTTAGAAGCCTTATAATCGATTACACCAAACTTGTAATTAATTACCAAGTGCCCAAAAAGCCAAGAACATGTTCAAACAGTCATGTAATCGATTACAGAGATGGTGTAATCGATTACGAGTGGTCTGTAAGCATCCAACGACTATTTTCTTGGCTTTTAATGTTGCCATAAATGCTACCCAACGGCTTCTTTCTTCCAACAACTTATAAATATTTTCCTTGGGGCTTCATTAAGGGTTGAACTTCAATTTAGAACATTAATCTAACACTCATATACGAGAATCAAATCCTGAAAATGTTTTTGCCTTGTTATTGTGAGAAAACTTGAGATATTCAAAAGGGGCATTGTTAGAGCTTTAATTTGTATCAATCTACTCTTTGATGGAGTTTCTATCATTCAAACACTTTGTTTATTGTGTAAAGAGGGTGAGGTATCCCTTTAGTGAAAAAGGGTGAGGTATCCCTTGTTGAGAAGAAGGTGAGGTATCCTTCAAAGGTGTAAAGAGGGTAAGGTATCCCTCAAAGGATGTATAGGATGAGGCATCCCTGTTTTGAAACTCAAAGCACAAGGGTGAGGTATCCCAAGGTGTTGTTGAGTGCTCCAATCTGTAAAGGTTTTCAAGCACCCGTTTAAGCTTGAAGTTTAGTGAAAAATCTCGAGTGGTTCGCTTGAGGACTGGACATAGGTCACAATGGGTGGCTAAACCAGGAAAAATCCTTGTGTTTGATTCTTTCAACCCTATCTCTTTACATTTGTGCATTTATTTTATATACTTGCTTGAATGCTATTCATATTGGCTTGTTTAATTTGTGAGTAAAGCATTCAATCTCATTTATCTATTCACTTCAATTATCCAATAGCTTCAACGAAAATTGATAAACAAACGTTTTAAGAAAGATTTATGAAAATATTTTATAAACTCAATTCACCCCCTCTCTTGAGTTTGAGGCCACTTAGTAACAAGTGGTATTAGAGCTAGACTCTTGTGTAAAGGGCTTAGCAGCTTCAAGAGAAAGTGATGGCCTCCTCAAATGAATTTTCAGAAAGTTCTTCCATCTATAGACCTCCCTTTTTCAATGGTGATGGGTACGCTTATTGGAAAGAAAGAATGAAAATTTTTATTGAAGCTATTGACCTAGATGTGTGGGATGCTATTGAAAATGGTTCTTTTATCCCTATAAAAGTTATTAAAGGTGTAAAAGTTGATACACCAAGAAGTGAATGGACTAATGATGATAAGAAAAAGGTCCAATATAATTTGAGTGCCAAAAACATCATTACCACATCCTTGGGGTATGATGAATTCTTTAGGGTGTCAAATTATAAATCTTCCCAAGAAATATGGGACACCTTACAAGTAACCCATGAGGGTACTAGTGAAGTGAAAAGGTCAAGGATCAATACTCTCACCCATTAGTATGAGCTTTTTAGAATGAACCAAAATGAAAGCATTCAAGCAATGCAAAAATGTTTTACACATATTGTAAATCATCTTGCTTAATTTGGAAAGACTTTTCCTAATAAAGACATTATTAACAAAGTGTTGAGATGTTTGAGCAAGAATTAACAACTTAAAGTGACGGCTATTGCAGAATCAAGGAATCTCTCAACCATGACCTTAACCACACTTTTTGGTAAGCTCCAAGAACATGAATTAGAACTGAATAGACTCAACGAAAGTGAGGAGCTTGACGAGAAAAAGAAGGGGATAGCTCTCAAGGCCATTTCCTCCATGATTAATGATGATGATGACGATGAAGATGATGGAGATGGCTTGGAAAAAGATGAGGATAATCTTGCTCTACTAGTAAAGAAATTTGGAAGATTCTTCAAGAAGAGTGAAGCTCAAAGAAGACCTCATTTTTCCCCAAAAGAATGTCTATCACAAAGGGGAAGGAACCTCATCCACTCTTAAATGTTATGAATGTGGAGAATTGGGTCACATGAAGAGGGAGTGCCCAATCTATCAAAGTAAAGTGGAAAAATATCACAAAAGATCCTCAAGGGAGAAGAAAGAAAGAAGAGCCTACATAGCTTAGGGTGACAATGACATGGATTCAATTGATAGCTCAGACAATGAGAAAGTCAATCTATGTTTCATGGCTAGAGGAGAAGAGGAAGATGAAGATGACATGGAGGTAACATTCTCAAATTCTGAATCAAACTCTTCACCTTCCTATGATGAATTGCAAGATGCATTTGAAGAATTGCATAATGAATCTATAAGACTTGCAAAACTTGTTTCATCATCCAAGAAATCAATTTCCTCGTTTGAAAATCAAATTTCTACTTTAAACAAAGAAATTGAGGAATTGAAATTAGAAAATGAAACTCTTGGATTGATAGATGTAAATTCTTCATGCATGACATGTTTATCACTTCATAATGCATCTACACCCTTATCTTGCTCATCATGCAAAGCATTTGAAATCGAGATTGAGGATTTGAAAAACACTCTTTCAAAATTTACCTATGGAAGAGATAGAGATAATTTAAATATATTGCTTGGAAACCAAAGATGTGTTTTTCAAAAGGCTGGTTTGGGGTATAATCCCAATAAACAACAAAAGTTTCTCAAGAATTTCTTTGTTTCATCAAGTACATCAAGTAGTCCCTTTATTAAATGCTTTCATTGTGGTAGGAAAGGGCATAGTGCATCAACTTGCAATGTAAGGAAGAATATCAATAACAAGTTAGGAACTAAAATGGTTTGGGTTCCCAAAGGCATTTTGCCAAAAACTAACACACAAGAACCCAAGAAAATTTGGGTACCAAAAGTCAAAAATTGAAGTGTGTTGTAGGTGTGCTTGAAGGCCAAAATTGACTTTGGATATCTTGAAAAGTAGCTGCTCCAAGCACAAAACCAAAAAAATACTTCAAGTTATCCTCCTTGTCTCCAAGAAGCTTGAACTTGCATCCTTTGGTTAAGTGGAGACTTGCTTTATGCTTCACTAGTTTAACATCTTGAAAAATATCTCTATATATCTTGAATATGCTAAATGAATATGCTTCTTGCGTGAAATGACATGTATAATATCAATATCTTTGAACATGACATAATGGATCAATCATGCCTTTAATTCTGCCATAAAATATATTAACTTGTTGCATAATGTGATATATTGCTGCATAATATGCTATCTTGATACATTATATATTGTTTTGCTGCATAATATGCTATCTTGATGCATAATATGTTGTTTACTGCACAATAATGTGTTTTGAATCATAATCTGATTGGACTATATGCTTAAATGACATTTGGAATAAATGATAAATACTATCTAAGTTTTTCTTCATATGTATTTGCTATTGGTATTACATATTGATGTGTTAAACAATTTATACTCTGATATTGATCCTACAGGGTTGAAATAATTATGTCTAATCTGAATGCTTATGGCTTCTTTTTTATAATGCCAACGAGGGAGAGATTAGTGAAATATATTGCATGTGTACGGGCGAGTTTTATGCTTTCACATATTCTATCTCATGCATACATTACGGGGGAGAGTTGCACTTAAATATCTGATATTCAAATAAATGCAAATATTTCTCCTTCTGTTGAATGTTTAGTTTGTCATCATCAAAAAGGGAGAGAATGTGAATGCTTATGTCTTGATGCATGTCAAATGAGTTTTTGATGATAACAAAGTCAAAGATCAAGATCAAGATCAAAAGATAAAGACTAAGATCAAAATAGGTATATTAGATATAGGTCTTAGAATATCAATGTAAAATGCCCTTTAAGTATCTCAATAATTCTCAAATGTTTTTCCAAATCTCATTTCCTAAATAAGTGTGAAAATTCAAAGTTAAACATGTTTTTCTAAGAAACATTATTTTTAATCTTAGATTTAACACTCATGAAAGGTTTTATGTTTAATCAAATGTCTTGAAGTGTTAGAAATGGCTTAAATACTTAATTGGACTTGAAAAATGTGTTCAAAGGCCAAGGTAATCGATTACAAGCTAAACCGAGAGCTGGTAATTGATTACATGGAGCATGTAATCGATTACAAGCAAGTCAGAGGCCTTGTAATCGATTACACCAGTAATGTAATCGATTACATTAAACTCAGAAAGGCAAGAAGACGTTCAAGGAATCATGTAATCGATTACATAGATATTGTAATCGATTACAAGCAAGTTAGATGCGTTGTAATCGATTACACCAAACTTGTAATCGATTACCAAGTGCCCAGAAAGCCAAGAATACGTTCAAACAGTCATGTAATCGATTACAGAGATTGTGTAATCGATTACCAGTGGTCTGACAGTAGCCAACGGCTATTTTCTTGGCTTTTAATGTTGCCATAAATGCTACCCAACGGCTCTTTTCTTCCAACAACTTATAAATACTTGCCTTGGGGCTTCATTAAAGGTTGAACTTCAATTTAGAACATTAATCTAACACTCATATACGAGAATCAAATTCTGAAAATGTTTTTGCCTTGTTTTTGTGAGAAAACTTGAGATATTCAAAAGGGGCATTGTTAGAGCTTTAATTTGTATCAATCTACTCTTTGAGAGAGTTTCTATCATTCAAATACTTTGTTTATTGTGTAAAGAGGGTGAGGTATCCCTCTAGTGAAAAAGGGTGAGGTATTCCTTGTTGAGAAGAAGGTGAGGTATCCCTCAAAGGTTGTATAGGATGAGGCATCCCTATTTTGAGGCTCAAAGCACAAGGGTGAGGTATCCCAAGGTGTTGTTGAGTGCTCCAATCTGTAAAGGTTTTCAAGCACCCGATTAAGCTTGAAGTTTAGTGGAAAATCTCGAGTGGTTCGCTTGAGGACTGGACATAGGTCACAATGGGTGGCTGAACCAGGAAAAATCCTTGTGTTTGATTCTTTCAAGATTTATATTTGTTAAAATGGTTTTTAAGTTTAAGCAAAATGGTTTTGAAAAACCTTTAGTAGTCTTGCTTGCTTGACAAACCAATAACAAGGTAAAATTGCTAAAACAAGAGCGCATCAAAGCTATTTCTCTAAGCTCCTAACCAATTAGAAACTCCCTCTAATCGGTTATTATACTTCACAGGTGCCAAAATTCTAATCTCCTAACCGATTAGAAGCTCCCTTTAATTAGTTATTATGCTTCACAGGAGCCAAAATCTTAAGCTCCTAACTGATTAGAAGCTCCCTCTAATCGGTTATTATGCTTCACAGGAGCCAAAATTCAAAGCTCCTAACCAATTAGAAGCTCCATCTAATCGGTTATTGAGAATCACAGGAACTAAAATTCTAAGCTCCTAACCTATTAGGAACTCCATTTAATCGGTTATTGTAAATGTCAGAAGCGAAAAATTAAAGCCTCTAACCGATTAGACACTTCTTGTAATCGGTTAGGAAATGAATTTGTAGTCAATTTTTGACTCCAAACCGATTAGGAGAAACTTCCTAACTGGTTATCTGGGTAACCAGAATATACACACAACGATTCTATTTAGAGCATTTAATGCTTTTAACTACCCCCAATGGCTCTTAATTGCTTTTGGCTATAAATTTAAAGTGTTGGGCATTTATGAAAAGTTAGAGAAACAATCTGAAAATCATTCCTAAGCATTGAATACTTGATTTTAATATCACTTCAATCATACTTTGTTTTTGAGCTTTAAAAGTGTGAATCTTTGATACCCATAAACTTCAATTTGTATTATCCACTCTAAAGAGAGTTTCAATTCTTCTATATCTTGTTCAATCTGTAAAGAGGGTAAGGTATCCCTCAAAGATTTGTAAAGGGTGAGGTATCCCTTGAAAGTAGAGGCTCAAGCACAAAAGGTGAGGTATCTTGTAACATCCCGATTTTTCGTTTTCCTTGAAATAAATACATTTTATAATATTTATGAGTTTTTGTGAATTTTTGAGAATTTTTAATTATTTTAAATATTTTAATATTATTTTAATTATTTTAATATTATTTTTGAAATATATGTCCGAACTTCATTTTTTTGAATATATATGAGTTTTATAATTTTTATAATTTTTGAGAATTTTTATAAAATTTTCTAAGGTTGTGATTATTTTAATATTATTTTAAGCTGTATGTGTGTTTGAGGCGGGACCAGAAAAATAAAAATTTTTCCTGAATCAGAAAGTTTCGGACTGTCAAGGCGGGATCGGGGGATCTTACTAAACCTGAAACCAGGAACAGTTGACTGAGATTTTCTTTATCTGAGTTTACTATTATCCATTGAGTAATAATAGCAGTAGCTATTGTCCATTGGGTAATATCTTCTGATAAAATATCTACGGATAAATATCTAAGAAATAAATATCTAGCTATAAATATCTAAGGATAAAATATCTAAGCAGAAATATCTAAGCTAAATATCTTAAGTGTAATTATGAATCATCAATACATAGCTTTATGATCAACTAATAGGATTAAGTCAATGTTTATGGCTATGACTTTTTAAGAGCAACCAATAGGAAAATAGTTAATAAAAGTGACAACCAATGGGAAACAAGTTTGTAACCACCCAACCAATAGAAATCAAGTCTTCTTTGATGAACCAATAAGAAACAAGTTAAGGAGTAGTCAAAGAAAGTGGCCACAATAGGAAGCAAGGTAAGCTTGCAAGTAAAAGATGACCACCCAACATTCTTTGGGAGTTCCACGGCTAGGAGAGTAAGAAAGTGCTCTAGGACATTTCATTTTTTGTGATATATGTTATGTCACCTTTAGATTACACCAATAGGAAGCTAGTCTCACAAAGTGGCTTGACTCAAGATTTTGTGCCTTTTCCTAGAGTGTCTCATGGCCATGCACCATTTGAAGGCCATTCTACTATGTTCCAAGCTTATCTAAATGACCAATGGATACACTAAGTGACATAGGCCATGTGAAATGTATTAGATATTTTTACTACATTGATTAGTCTTATACTTTCCTACACACTACATCACACGGCCATTCACTCTCAAAATTGGCTATTCACTTTCATTTTCTCTCATCTTTCAAGAATATCAAGAACACATTTTCTTTTCTCCCACTTTGAACCTCACGGCCACTACACCTCAACCCCACTTCTACACTTCTATAATTTTATCTAACCTTACTTTCTAAACCCAAACATTATCCTAAACACTTTTCTTTTAGAGAGTTTTATCTAAATCCTTCTCTAAGTGCTTCAAAAATCAAGCTTTAGTTTCCTACTTCTAAGGTAATTTCTTGATTCTTTGATCCTAAGTAGGATTTCCAATTTTTTAGACCATGATTGATCCATGCTATGTTGTTTTTAAGCTTTGATTATGAATTTTAGATTTGTTTAAGATTTGTTAGGGTTTTTCTTTGGGTTATACGAATTCAAGAGGAGAAGAAAGCTTGAAGTTTATTGTCTTCCTTGAGGTAAGGGGGAGATTAACCTCATCAACTATGTGTTGGTGGTGAGGAAATGGATTGTTTGTGGTAAAAAATCTATAAGGATTTATTCACTTGATGGTTTAAGCTCTCTTCGTTTGTGTTTGATATGCTTATGGTTTTGAAAATATGCTTGCATGTATGTTTGGTATGCCTATAGCTTTGATAGTATAATTGCCTATGTGAATTTGGAAGCGTGATGATACTTGTGTAATTTAGGATGTGAATTATATGATGGAAAAATTTGTACGAAGGCCCCAAAGAGCCTAGAGGCACACGGTCTCATCACCACAAAGGGGACCAAGAGTCCTAAATTATTTTCTTAATTGAGGATTAAAGGATTTTGTGACAAGAAATTTTATTGAGTGAGTTTATAAGAATTAAAGTGTTAGAAAATGATTTAAACATGAATTTTGGAACACTATATGAATTCGGCCAACATGCCACTTTTTGATGATCAAGATCCAAAATTATTTTACTAAGTGTAAACTTAGGTATTTTAATAGTAATAACTCAATTTGGTAAGTTTAGGAATTTAAAATGAAAGTAATTTAATTTTTAGAATTGAAATTGACCAAATTAAACTATGTAGTAAAATAAAAGTGAATACTTGAAATTTACTGACGTATAGCTCACCCTATGGGTTTTGAAGCGCGTTAGGAAATTTTAAACTGTAATATCCCAAGTAAATTAAAGAAACACAATTTTTTGGGAAACAGCAGAAATACTGATTTTTAGAGGGACTATATTGAAAATATTATTTAAAGAGGGACTATATTGAAAATACTATTTAAAGAGGGACTATTTTGGAAATATTATTTAAAGAGAGACTATTATATAAATATTATTTTATAGAAGGACTATTATGTAAATAATGAAAATAAAGTCAATTTTTGGTATTAAATGAGGAAAATCTTATTTTGGGCTTAGAATCTGTTAGAAATATTTTATGCGGTTAAAAATACGTCGAGAAATATTTACACGACTTAAAAACAGTAATTTTAGGTTACGCAATTTAAAAAATGATGAAAAATCTTTACGTGATTTGAAAACGTAAGGATAATGTTTCGCATTTTCAAAAATGCTATAATATCGCTACGCGATTGAGCGTAAACAGCAATTTGCTGTCAGGCTGTCGTGGTGGGCCCAATAATGTTGGATAATGATACTGCCAAGTGACGGCGTGTGAATATGAAATACTGTGTGATTAATGACAGTATGTGTATTTAGATCATACATCATGCATAAAAAAGCGTGTTCGCTTATTGATTAAGGCTATGTGCCTAGGAGATTGATTTACACCTAAGTGCGGGTACGATAGTCGTAGTGTAGGTCAAGTGTAGACCTTGGGGGCGTCGGGTGCGGGTTTTTCACAATGGCAAGTTGTTAGCGCCCCTGGGCCATGGATCAGACCGATGCAAACACACCGATGATCCGGACCGAGACATTATCGCTAATCACGATCTAATGTAGAATGTCTTATCCAATGCCTGATGTACATTTTGATAAATTGATAATTTATAGCACTTTTGGCCACGGCAGCCGAATGACAAACATATCTTCTGGATTTTCTCTCTGAAATTGTGTATTAGCTCCATAGAGTAGGATTGAGTTGGTATGCATATGCATTGTTGGTTAGCATCTTGACATGATGATTATAATTATCTGATATTTTATATGTGGTACTATAGTTTATCTATGAGATGATGATATGATTTACTGTGAAATTATAGTATGGTTTAATATGCAAGATTTAGTATGTAGATATTATATCTGTATACCTGTTATCGTTTTCTCTACTGCCATACTAGTATTGATGTAGGAGATCTCACCTCTTCATTGTATTGTTTTGTCTGTTTCTATTGTATGCTTATTTCTATAAAGACTACGATGGCCGCAAGGAGGAATTTCTCTGATTATATGCAAGCACAATGCCATTTGGCATTGATGCCTGGCATGTCGACTCAGATACTGAACGTTTTAGTTATATAGGAGAGGTGACTCTATCCCAGAGTGATACCTACTATGGAAACCCTACTATTACATATAATGTTGCTTGTGTACATGTAGAGTTTTCCATGCCTATTGTAGAACTTTGGGACATTGCTCACTGTTTCCCTAGTGAAGACTCTACGGTGTCAACTGCTCGGACTCCTGTTCAAAGAGACACGTCCCGACCAGAGAATGTACCTTTAGAGGATCCGGGAGAGGATCAAGTTCAGAATGTTACTTTCCAAGTGTTTTGGCTTAGGCCAGGTCGAGTCTTTATGTGGTAATTAAATGTTGCGTAGAGTATATAAGTTTCATGTAATGAAGATGTTACGAACCTATGCTATGTTACCAAGTGGCCTCAATACTCAAGAGGGGGGTGAATTGAGTATGAAAACTAAGTTCGCAAATCGTTTGATAAACAATTTTCGTTGAAGCTAATTGATGAATAGAGATGATTGGATATAGAAGATAAACACTTTCACTTATAAATGCAATAGTCAAAGGTATCAATATTCAAGCAAATCAATAAAACAGTACTTAATGTAAAGGGAAAGGTTTAGAGAAAACAAACATAATAATTTATCATGGTTCGATCACCAATCCACTTGTGATCTACGTCCAGTCCCCAAGCAACAACTTGAGATTTTCCACTATATCTTCAAGCTTCAATGGGTGCTTGACAACCACTACAACCTTGAGCACTCAATACTTTGGGATACCTCACCCTTGGAGCTTGAGTCTCTTCAACTAAGGGATACCTCACCCTTTACACTTTTGGAGGGATGCCTCACCCTCTTTACAAAGCAAAAATAATAGATTGAATGAAGCTCTCAATAGAGCAGATGATTACAAATTGAAGCTCTAATATGCTCTCAAAGATTTTTCATATTTTTAACAAAAAACAGAGCAAGAAATGGATTTGAGGATTGATTCACGTTTGGAAGTATGATGATCAGTTTTTGGTTCAAGGTCAACCTCAAATGAAGACCCAACTTTGGTATTTATAAGTTTCTCAATTAATAGAGCCGTTGGGGTGTTCTGGGCATGCATTTAATGCATTTAATATAGTCATTGGACGTTGTCAAGGTTCGTGTAATCGATTACACAGCTTATGTAATCGATTACATTGTTGTTCCAACGTGTTCTTGGCTTTCTGGGCTCTGTATAATCGATTACATTATTAGTGTAATCGATTACATGGCTTCTGACTTTGCTTGTAATCGATTACAATATCCATGTAATCGATTACATGACTTCTGACTTGCTGTGTAATCGATTATAATATCCATGTAATCGATTACATGACTCGTTGAACGTGTTCTTGCCTTTTTGGTCTTGATGTAATCGATTACATATATTGTGTAATCGATTACATGGCCTCTGACTTGCTTGTAATCAATTACATTGCTCATGTAATCGATTACATGGCTTCTGTTTGCTGTGTAATCGATTACAGAATTCATGTAATCGATTACATTGGCCTTTGAACACATTTTTCAAGTCCAATAAAGCTTGTAAGTCATTTCTAACACCTTGAGACAATTGATTAAACATAAATCCTTTTAAGAGTGTTAGATTCAAGATAGAAACTCAAGTTTTCTTGAAAGCCATGTTTAACTTTAAAATTTCCCATTTACTTTAAAATGATATATTGAAAAACCATGTGAGAAATCTTGAGAGCATTTAACATAAATGTTCTAAGTCTTATAACTACATAAACTTCTTGACTTCTTTCTTTGATCTTGATTTTTCCTTTTGGGCTTGATCTTCTCTTTTGCACTTGATCTTCGCTTTTGCCTTTATTATCATCAAAAATCATTTGATATGCCTTAGAGACATAAGCATTCACATTCTCCTCCTTTTTGATGATGACAAACTAATCATAGGAAAAAGAAAGAGTTTTTGCAATTGTATATAATAGACATTTAGGCGCAATGCTCCCCCGGAGTTTATGCATGATATTTGGTTAGATTTTGCATATAAAAAGCTTAAGAGCTCAAAAGCTCAATAACTCCCTCGTACTCATGCAACCTTTAATTTGATTTCATTTCATTTTTCCTTATTTTCTCCCCCGTTGGCATTATCAAAAAGACATAAGCATTTAAAGAAAAAAAAAATGGACAGCATAACAGCTATAATTCATGATTCCCCAAAATTTGCCAGAACAAGAACGCCAAAGAGATTAAACAGTCCAATCAATATTATCAAACAGCCAAACATTCAAAACGGAAGCAAGTTCAGATATTATTAATCAGCATGTACAAGGGAACTTATCACAACCAGTAGCCAATAACCAAAAGAACACCATAAATGTATACCAATGTAATATAATCAGAGTCAAAATAAATACAAGGTAGTTATCAAAACAAAAAGCATCAAGGCAATGAGCCATGATCACTATCAGTGGCCTCGCTGTCACAAAAGACATCACCCTCTGGATCCGCAGCAGTGTCTCCTAGATCATCGTTATCATCGCTGGGCTCAAGATCGTCGTCAGAGTCCAGAAGCTCCTCATCATCAGCAGGGACTCCAGATGGACCAGCGAAGGACAGGGGAACCGGAGAGGCAGAGGATGTGGGAGGTGCAGCAGCAGCGCTCTGAGGAATAGGAGGTCCACCCAGGAGAGATCGAATGGAGGCAAGCTCCTGATCTGAGTAGTCCATCCTCAGCTCAAGATGGTCAATCTTCTGCTCTATATGATCCATGCGTGTGTTTACATTAGCGCTCAGGTTGCGCATTTCTTGGAGCAGGAGATCAAGAGTAGTAGGAGGGGGAGCGGGAGGGGGGCGGATCTTGAGCCTCCTCATCATCGTCACTATCTGGATCATGATGGATATGACCAAAAGTGCCATTAGCGATGTAATGCCACCTATCATCCACCTTATAGAGCTGGAGCTTCTTCAGGGTATGCAGGCCAATGGATTGTGGTCCCTTCGAGCTGGTATCCTTAGATTCCTCAGCTAACGAAATGCGACAGTGCTCTAGGATGGTGATTACTAACATGGCGAATAGGAGAGCAGAGTTCTTCTTTTTCTTGACATCCGGCATATGCTCTAAAATGTAATAACCCCAGTTAATTGGCCGCCCAGTGGTCATTGCCCATAAGGCCACCACATCATCCTTGAGGACTTGGGAGTAATTCCCTCCCCTGGGAATCAATCCACGGACCAAAAGGTAGTGGAGAACCTTGTTCTCCATAGTTAGGCCAGTGGCCATAATTCTTCGTTTAGGATCACTAGGGGTGGAGTAGCTGATGCGCGATGTCGTGCTCGCCTTAAAATAAAGTAGGATTTAAATGGAATATAGTATAGTGCATAACCTAGGTCATCTCCCAAAGATCAATTCAGATTTCTCAAGTATATTAAAAATTATCAAAAGGTAGGGGGTTTTATTCATCAAGTAACAGAATGCAAATTCGATAGTAATTAAGAATAAATTCAAAACTGAAAACACCAATCCAAGGGCTTCAAATCAAGTGGCAAAGTAAATCATAGTTCAAAGAGAGTAAAATTATTTATGCAATTACCTCTGTTAATTCGAATTCAACTAGATAATCACCTAGAATTTAATCAACTAAAACAGAATCACAATCGCAATTCTTGATTAAGATTGAATCAAACATAATTTTGAATTAACATAGATTATCAATCGATGATCTATTCTCCATTAAATTCAGATTAATCAATCCAAATCTATCTTCAATTTTGAAACATAATCATAAATCAATTAAAGAAGGAGAAGGGGAAAGAACACAATCAGAAATCATAAATAAAACAAAAGAACTCAAAACTCAAATCACAATCATTGAATTCCTTGGATTGATTAGATCTTTAGCCTTCCATAGCCATCACCATTGAAGAGATACAGATTAGAGAAAAGAGGAAAACGAAATAGAGAAGACGAAAAGAGAAGAAAAAGGGTTTCTTGATTCCTTTCGTAAAACTCCAAAATAAGGATTCGTAAAAAGTGTGTTTTTTGTATTCTGCCTAAACCTATTTGTAACTGAAAATTCTTTTGTAATTTCTAATCTGTCCCTAGCCCAATCTGTAGCCCTCTAAATAAGCTTTACAGAGACATATAGTTTGCCTTATTTGGGTTTAAATTGAGAGAGTTAAGCCCAAATCAGTGAGGGAAGGTCCAAGTTTTATGACAACAACAGTATCCTAACTTCAAGGCTCAATTTCGCCCTGAATTCAGCTGAATTAGAAAAATTGCATTAGACTCAAAATTGTGTATCTTCGTCTTAGCTTTCCGGGGACACCAATATCATCCAAATATGACACTTGTAGCCCAAGATATGGCCTATATAAGATAAAAAGGTCAAAACGAGTTAAATTCCAAAAATTAATAAAACTTTTACAACTAAGCTCAATGAGGCCCAATCATTTAAAACTCACCCACAAACATAATAATATTGGATACAATTATCATCAATTAGGCTAAATATAAAGCAATAATGAATGCCTCAAAATTGATTGATCAAATTCTCCCACACTTGAACTTTTGCACTCCCGGGCAAAATACAAAAGACCAAAACTAGATAATAAAGAAAAGCAAATGCAAGAATGCAAGAAAAGTAAAAACTCATTAACTAAAAACTCTAAAAGACTAAAATTCAAATGACATTCAAGAACGCAAAATCTTACAAGCAAAAGGAGCAATAAAAGATTCAAGAGAACAAAACATCCATGAATTAAAATTTCTTCACATCTCAAACCAACAAGCAAGGTAGCTTCAACTTGAAAAGCATGAATCAAGAATGAAAGATCCTCACAAGATATACTCTCAATCCCTCAAGTGTTTACAAGGTAAGTATTTCACTCAATTCAACTCATGAACGATTGCACTACCATAAGCTTGCTTATCTTCTACTTCTCCACTACTCAAAACACATGCACACAAAAATCAATAGGACTTTGTTCAAGGTTGTAATTAGGCCAAGGTAAGGGAAGGAAACAATATGGATATGGCAAAATAAATACCAAAGAGAATGAAAGAGCATTGTGAAAGAACTCAAATGACAAGTAACAAACATGAAATTTTTATCCCCTAACTCCAAATAATGCACATTCTCCTTTACAAATTTCCTTCTCTTCTTTTCTTTCACAACCTTTCTTGAATTTATTCTTTTTCTTTTCTTCCTCTTTTCTTTTTTTTTTCTTTTTCTTAATTCTATTTTTTTTTCATTCATTTTTTTTTAATTTCACCAAACATCTTGCACATTGCACATCAAAGTACACAACCCCCACACTTGAACATCAAAAGAGCTCCTCCAATGAAAATGAACCAATGCTCTCTTATTCCCTAAGGTAAAGGTAAAAACATGATTTTTCACATAAGGCACAAAATGAGCTAAAATAAAGAATAGGCAAGTAGGCTCAAGGGGGTTAAACAAGGGAAAGTGATGCAAGGTTAGCTATTTGGCCAGAGTAGTTAATCAAGAAAGAATGCCTCAATCATGTTCATGCATACAAGTGAAAAATGTAGCCTCAAAAAGAATTTAAGCAAGTTCTAGAGTGATCAAATGACATGAGTGAAAATCACACAAGAAAGAAGAGAATGGTGCAAATGTTTAATCCACCAATAGGCTCAAAATCTCACAAGGTATGCATCTATCAAACTTGATCCACCAATTCAAACATTCACCACCAAGCAAATTAAATTCAAGAAGAAAGAAAATTTATTCAATCATGTTATGAACCTTGAATTCCAATTATCAACTTTACAAACCTCAAAACATCATTGGAAAGCAACTCAAAACACACTTGTGGCCTCTTTTTTTTTTTTTAACAGAAAAAAATTAATTAAAAGAAGAAAACAAAATTAAAAGAAAGAGAAAACAAAAATGAAAAAGAAAATAGAAACAAGTGAGAATGGAAACAGAAAATAAAATAGAAAATAGAAAATAGAAATAGTAGAATTGTATGACAAAAATAGAAAATAGTAAAAATAGAAAAGAAAACACAAACAAAAACAAAAACAGAACGAGAAAATAGCAAAACAAAAAAATAGAAAAATAGAAAAACAGAAACAAGACAAAAAAAAACAAAAATAGCAAAATTCCCTCCCCCACACTTAAATCACACATTGTCCTCAATGGAAACATAAAGCAAAAGCAAAAGACAAGTATACATATGAAATAAAAGAGCAAGGGAAGAAAACACCCTTATCATGGTGGGAAAATTTGCACTTGGGGAAAGGTGGGCTTTGCTAAGGAGAGTTCCTCTACAGGTGTTGGGCTTGCAGGGCTCTCAAGAAAGAGCTTAAGACGGTGGCCATTAACCTTGAAACTCTTATTGGTGGCTTCATTCGAAATCTCCACTGCACCATAAGGAAAGATGCTAGTGACAATAAAAGGACCATCCCACCTAGAACGGAGCTTAACGGGCATGAGTTTAAGGCGAGAGTTGAGCAAAAGCACCTTTTGGCTAATGGAGAACTCCTTTCTAGAAATCATCTTATCATGGAAATGCTTAGTCTTTTCCTTATAGATCCTTGAATTCTCATAAGCCTCCAAGCGGAGTTCTTCCAATTGTTGCAATTGAAGCTTCCTCTCTAAACTTGCTTGGTCAAATGCTAAGTTACAACTCTTCATTGCCCAGTATGCACGATGCTCTATTTCCACCGGAAGGTGACATGGTTTACCAAAGACAACCCTGAAAGGAGACATCCCTATAGGTGTCTTGTAGGCGGTACGATGAGCCCAAAGAGCATCTTCTAACCGGTGGCTCCAATCTTTCCTATTTGGCTACACCATCTTCTCCAAAATCTGCTTTATCTCTCGGTTAGAAACCTCGGCCTGCCCGTTAGTTTGGGGATGATATGCTGTAGACACTCTATGCACGACCCCATACTTTCAAAACAAGGCCTCCATAGTCCGGTTACAAAAATGAGTCCCTTGGCCACTAATGATAGCGCGAGGCACTCCAAACCTACAAAATATGTTAGACCTGACAAAATCCAGAACAACTCGAGCATCATTAGTCCTGGTGGCCTTAGCTTCCACCCATTTAGAAACATAATCAACTGCAAGCACAATATAAGAGAAACCAAAAGAAATAGGGAAAGGGCCCATAAAATCAATACCCCAAACATCAAAAACCTCGCAGAACAGAATGGGCTGCTGGGGCATCTCCTGTCAGCGAGTGATAGCCACTCCTGCTCTCTGGCATTGCTCACAAGTACTGAAAATCTGATAAGCATCTCTGAAAATGGTAGGCCAGTAGAATCCAGAATCTAGCACCTTCCTAGCGGTCCGCTGTGGTCCAAAGTGACCTCCAGCTGGAGAAGCATGACAGAAATGAAGAATGGACTGGATCTCATGGTCAGGTATGCATCTGCGAATCACTTGGTCACTACAAAATTTCCACAAATATGGATCATCCCACACATAATATTTAGCATCACTTTTAAGTTTAGCTTTCTGTGATCTAGATGCATGAGGAGGAAAAATAGATGTAACCAAGTAATTAACTAAATCAGTAAACCAAAGAGAAAGTGGGGTATCATGCAACTGCATGAGCTGCTCATCTGGGAAGTCATCTCTAATAGGAGAAGGGTCAACAACTCCTTCTATCCTGCTCAAATGATCAGCCACCAAATTCTCTGCACCACTCCTATCTCTAATCTCCAAATCAAACTCCTGGAGAAGCAGTATCCATCTAATCAATCGAGGCTTCGAATCTGCCTTCTTCAATAGGAACTTTAAAGCTGCATGATCGGTAAAAATAACCACTTTAGAACCAAGTAAATATGATCTAAACTTATCAAGTACAAATGCAATAGCAAGCAACTCTTTCTCAGTGGTAGTATAGTTAGCCTGGGCAGCATCTAAAGTCTTAGAAGCATAGGAGATGACATGAGGTAGCCTGCCAACTCTCTGGGCTAGGACAGCTCCCACTGCATAGTTAGATGCATCACACATAAGTTCAAAAGGGAGTGTCCACTCGGGGGCGTGAATGATGGGAGTGGTGGTCGAGCTATTTTGAGGCAATCATAAGCCTCTCTACACCTGTCATCAAAATCAAAGACAACATCTTTCTCGCAACAAGTTAGAAAGTGGAAGGGCCTTCTCATTTGAAATCTTTAATGAACCTCCTGTAGAAACCTGCATGGCCAAGAAAAGAACGAACCTCTCGCACGCAAGAGAGGTAAGGCAACTGGGAAATAACATCAATTTTAGCAGGATCTACCTCTATACCCTTCCGAGAGATCACATGGCCTAAGACTATGCCCTGTTCTACCATAAAATGACACTTTTCATAATTAAGAACAAGGTTAGTTTCAATGCAGCGATGCAAAACTCTATCTAGACTGTCCAAACAGGCATCAAAGGAGGAACCATAAATAGTAAAATCATCCATAAACATCTTAATACAATCCTCTAAAAAGTCTAAAAAGATACTTACTATGCATCGCTGGAAAGTTCCAGGAGTATTGCACAGGCCGAAAGGCATCCTCCTATAGGCAAAAGTGCCAAAGGGGCAGGTGAAGGTGGTCTTCTCCTGGTCCTCTGGTGCTATATGGATTTGGAAGTACCCCGAAAAGCCATCAAGAAAATAGTAGAAAGACTTTCCAGCCAAGCACTCAAGCATCTGATCGATAAAGGGCAAAGGAAAATGATCTTTTCTTGTCGCTTGGTTGAGCCGCCTGTAATCAATACAAACTCTCCAGCTACTCTGCACTCTAGTAGGAATCAGCTCATCACGATCATTCTTCACTACTGTGATTCCTGATTTCTTTGGAACCACTTGAACTGGACTCACCCAAGCACTATCTGAGATAGGATAGATGATGCCTGCTTGCAAAAGCTTGGTCACCTCTTTCTTTACCACATCCAGGATCAAAGGGTTGAGTCACCTCTGTGGTTGTCTCACTGGTTTAGCACCATCCTCAAGTAGTATTCTGTGCATGCACATGGAAGGACTAATGCCAGGAAGGTCAGCCAAGGTCCAACCCATAGCTTTCTTATGTTTCCTCAGTATTTGCAGCAGCCTCTCCTCCTGGTCAGCATGGAGGGCAGTAGAAATGATTACTGGTAGCTTCTTATCCTCCTCTAAGTATGCATACTTAAGGTGCTCTGGGAGTGGCTTAAGCTTTAGTGTAGGTGGCTGAACTACAGATGGAAGTATCATGGTGGTAGGAACTGTGTCTACAACCTGTAACCCTACACAATCTAAACTGTTGCATTCTGACTCCATAGAATTCGCAACTACACCAACATCAAACTGTTCAGAACCTGTAAAATCTGCATCAAAATCATCATGTAAACAGGATCCAATCTCAGCACAAACACTGCACATTTCAGACTCAATACAAGTAGGACAAGTGTAAATATCATCAAAATCATTAAAATCTGGGAAATCAACAGCAAAGAACTCAGACAGGTTATCATCAACTATATCAACTAGCAAATCTATATGGAAAACAGAATGCTCCTCCATGGGGTGCTTCATGGCATCCAAAATGTTAAATCTGACCACACTATCTCCAAACTCCATGGAAAGAGTGCCTGCATAGACATTAATCTTGGTTCTGGCAGTTTTGAGGAAAGGTCTGCTAAGAATGATGGGAGCCTTGCTGGATTCAGATTCTCCATTCATATCCAAAATATAGAAATCTGCAGGAAAGATCAAATCATTAACTCTAACAAGGACATCTTCAATGAGTCCAGCAGGGTATGCATTACTCCTGTTTGCCAACTGAATGATAACTCCTATTTTCTGTAAGGGTCCAAGGGAAAGAGAATTAAACACAGGCATAGGCATAACATTAATTGAAGCACCTAAATCCAACATGGCATTTTTGAATTTGCTATTGCCTATGGTGCATGGAATAGTAAAAATCCCTAGATCCTTGCATTTTTGGGGCATTGTAGGCTGAATAAGTGCAGACACATTCCTCCCCATACTGATCTTCTCATTTCCCTTTAGTCTCCTTCTATGAGTACACAAATCCTTAAGAAACTTGGCATATCTTGGAATTTGCTTGATTGCTTCAATAAGAGGAATGTTCACCTCAACCTTCCTAAATGTCTCCAAGATCTCCCTATCTGTGTCAGTCTCAAAAGTCTTCTTAAGCTGCACAACTCTCTGAGGGAATGGTAGTGGAATGGACTGCTCAACAGTAACTACAGGAATGGGGCCAGAATTTGTTTTCTTATTTTTGCTGCTACATAGAATTTCTGGTACGACCTGCTTCTCCTTATCTAATTCATGTTGCAACTCACAGTTTGGTGCATCAATAGTCTTACCAGATCTTAGAGTGATGGCACTCACATTTCTTGGATTCACCACAGTTTGTGCAAGAAGTTTATCAGAATCTTGTGACTGTAATTGATTCATAGAACTAACAAGCTATCCAATCTGGTTCTCCAAATTCTGAATGGTAGCTTCTGTCCTCTGCTGGAACTGCAAGTTGTTCACTACCATTTGTTTCATCAGTTCCTCCAAGGTTAGCTCGGATTTAGGAGGTCTTTGTAGTAGGTCGCCGTGTTTGCATAAAAGGTGGGCGATACGGACCTCCGGATCCTGCGATGAGATTGGAAAGGGATCTGCTGCTGCTGCCTAAACTGAGTAGGGGCAGATGATGTAGAGTTATTCCCCCACCTCAGATTTGGATGATTTCTCCAGCTTGGGTTATATCTATTGGAGGACAGATCATAACTCTGTTGTTGCTGCTGCTGAGGCCTGTTGTTATAGATATTTGTTGCATAGGCTTGTGGGGTACCATCAGTGTTACCCTCTTGTAGTGTAGGACAGGAATCTGTGGGATGATCAGTAGAAGTGCAAATGTCACATACTCTGGCAGGAACTACTGTAACAGGCTGCTGGTGCTGAGTCACAGCCAATTGTCTCACCAAGGATGCAAGGTCATCAATTTTCCTTTCTAATTTTCTATGATCTGCAGCATAAGTTGCCTCAATTTCGTGGACACCTCTACTCAATACCACTGAGTTACTTCTGGTGCCAAACTGTTGGGAATTAGTGGCCATATTCTCAATCAATTCTCTTGCAGCCATAGGGGTCTTGTCTACTAATGCTCCTCCACTAGCAGCATCAATGATGCTCCTATCCATAGGCAGTAAACCTTCATAAAAATACTGGATTAGTAACTAGTCACTAATCTGATGGTAAGGACAGCTAGCACACATCTTCTTGAATCTTTCCCAGTATTCAGACAATGGTTCTCTATCAAACTGCCTGATGTCACATATCTCTTTTCGGATTGATGCAACCCTTGATGCAAGAAATAATTTCTCCAAAAACAGCCTCTTAAGATCATTCCAGCTAGTGACAGACCTTGGATGCAAATAATACAGCCAGTCCTTAGCAGCATCCTGTAATGAGAAAGGGAATGCTCTAAGTTTATGTGATCTTCTGAGATGCCTTGAGGCTTCATGGTAGAACACACAATGTGGAACTCCTTGAGGTGCTTATGAGGATCTTCTCCTGCATGACCATTGAACTTAGGCAAGCAAATGAATCAATCCACATTTAAGTTCAAATGGAACATCAACATCGGATACTTGAATGCATAAAAGCGATATGTAACATCAGGAGCAGCCAGCTCCTTCAAGGTTCTATTATCCATAATCTCAGTATGCTCAGTAGAATCGGAATTGAAAGATGGATCAATGACAGAAAGTGTAGAATCAGAAAATTTAGAAGCAGAAAATTCAGAAGCAGAATCACTAGTATGATAAGTATGTGAAGAATCACTACTTCTTATATGCTCAGCAAATGCAAAATCAAATCTATTAAACCTATGTAAGGTATGAAAAGTCCTATCTATCTCAGGATCAAAATTATGCAAATAACCAGGATTGGACCTAGTCATATAACATGCAAAACTCGAAAACAGCAAAACAGCAAAATGGAGTATCAAATAGCAAAAATGCACTAAAATAAATCTAATTGACCTATCAAATGATTTTTAAAAAATATGAGACCACCACACACTAAAAACTACACTAAAATGGAACTCAAAAATGCAATAAAAAATATTCAAAAATTGAAAAAGTGGTCTAAACGATGGAATTTGGCTTAAAAATGAGTGACCTTAGTATATAAGACACTAAGCCTCTCTTAAAATGCCCTTTTCCTTCAACGGAATAAGTCTCAGCTCAATCTAAAATTCGGCCCTTTTTCCAGAAATTATAAAACTGCCCAGAAACCTTACCAAATGATGGAAATTGGTTAAATTTGAGTACCTGATCTTAAAGGATCACTTTACTCCAAATGATGTTTTACCCTTGGAGACCAAATTTCAGCTCAACAGAGTTGGCCAGATTGCACTTTGTTCTCCCCTGCACTAGAAATTAGGAAAAAAGTGCTAGCAGTATATGAAACAGTGGTAAGAAGCTAGTAACACGCCCAAAATGAATGCATAACACTCACAATAAGGTCTTGCAATGCAATTGGCAATAAGATCAACAAAAGGATGGTCAACAGCAGAAAAAGTCAATAAAATAGTAACAATGCAAAAACAAGAATGAGAATGGGCAGAATGAGCAGAATCTGTAGCAATAAAAAATAAAAAATAAAAAATAAAAATAAAACAGCAAATGCACTTAAGGAATTCCAGCAAAATTGATCACGAGTACAGAAAAATTAACAACAAATAGGAACTTCTAATAAACCTAAGAAATCGAAAATAGATCCCCGGCAACGGCGCCAAATTTTGATGCGCGATGTCGTGCTCGCCTCAAAATAAAGTAGGATTTAAATGGAATATAGTATAGTACATAACCTAGGTCATCTCCCAAGGATCAATTCGGATTTCCCAAGTATATTAAAAATTATCAAAAGGTAGGGGGTTTTATTCATCAAGTAACAGAATGCAAATTCGATAGTAATTAGGAATAAATTCAAAACTGAAAACACCAATCCAAGGGCTTCAAATCAAGTGGCAAAGTAAATCATAGTTCAAAGAGAGTAAAATTATTTATGCAATTACCTCTGTTAATTCGAATTCAACTAGATAATCACCTAGAATTTAATCAACTAAAACATAATCACAATCGCAATTCTTGATTAAGATTGAATCAAACATAATTTTGAATTAACATAGATTATCAATCGATGATCTATTCTCCATTAGATTCAGATTAATCAATCCAAATCTATCTTCAATTTTGAAACATAATCATAAATCAATTAAAGAAGGAGAGGTGGAAAGAACACAATCAGAAATCATAAATAAAACAAAAGAACTCAAAACTCTAACCACAATCATTGAATTCCTTGGATTGATTGGATCTTTAGCCTTCCATGGCCATCACCATTGAAGAGATACAGATTAGAGAAAAGAGGAAAACGAAATAGAGAAGACAAAAAGAGAAGAAAAATGGTTTCTTGATTCCTATCGTAAAACTCCAAAATCAGGATTCAGAAAAAGTGTGTTTTTTGTATTCTGCCTAAACCTATTTGTAACTGAAAATTCTTCTACAATTCCTAATCTACCCCTAGTCCAATCTATAGCCCTCTAAATAAGCTTTACAGAGACATATAGTTTGCCTTATTTGGGTTTAAATTGAGAGAGTTAAGCCCAAATCAGTGAGGGAAGGTCCAAGTTTTATGACAGCAACAATATCCTAATTTTGAGGCTCAATTTCACCCTGAATCCAGCTGAATTAGAAAAATTGCATTAGATACAAAATTGTGTATCTTCGTCTCAGCTTTTAGGGGACACCAAGATCATCTAAATATGACATTTGTAGCCCAAGATATGGCCTGTATAAGATAGAAAGGTCAAAACGAGTTAAATTCCGAAAATTAATAAAGCTTTTACAACTAAGCTCAATGACAATGAGGCCCAATCATTTAAAACTCACCCACAAACATAATAATATTGGATACAATTATCATCAATTAGGCTAAATATAAAGCAATAATGAATGCCTCAAAATTGATTGATCAGTAGCCAGTCCTAATTAATGAGAGAAGAGCAGCCTTGTGCTCAAACTCATGCCCCCAGACATTGGCATTACCACAGAAGTGAGCTCCATCAGGAGTGAGCTTTGTTAGCCTATACCACTCAGCCATTGTTAACCTTATTTATTGCCTTTTCACTTCAGAGATGATACAATTATCCTCAACTTTCAGGTTTGCATAAAAGACTCGCACAAGGTTAGGGTAGATGGCTTTCTCTATGCTCAGGAAACCTAGCAAGCCTAAATTTTCTATGGTTCTAAAGCTCGCTAAAGGTTCACTCTCACAGAAGGTGATGGGAAGATACCTGGGAGAGATGATCTTGCGAAGCTGGAAGTTCTTCCGGAACAACTCAGCTCGCTTCACAGTGGAGAAGTGTCTCGTGAGGTCCAGGCCAGATATGTTACGTGAGGAACCACTAGAAGACCCTCTAATGGCAGCCCTTGTTCTTGGGTGCTTCGAGCGATGAGAGGATTCAGCCATTGATGAGAAGGAGTAGAGTGAGATGAGTGGTAAATGGTTGGGAATGAGTGAGGAGAGAGAAAGGGACGAGGTTAGGGTAGAGAAATAGAGATGGGGTTCGTGAGAGAAGATGGGGAGATTTGGGTGAGGGGTGTGAGGAGATTTGGAGAGATGGGTTGTGTGGAGAGGGGTTTTCCGAGATTGAGAGAGGTGAAATGAGGGATTTTGATGGAGAGTTGAGTGAGAAATGAGAGATTTTGAGGTTTGAGAGGTTTGGGTGCGTGGGAGCAGAGGAGGAGGACAAAGAAGATGAATAGGTTCTGAAAAATGAGCTCTACGCGCGTCAGAAACCTTTTAAAAAACCCTGTGTAATCGATTACATTGAGTGTGTAATCGATTACATGCATTCTGGTGGGTATTTAATCGATTACGTTTTTGGTGTAATCGATTACATGCTTTCTGGGAACCTTGTAATCGATTACATAGTTGATGTAATCGATTACTGAGTTCTCGAGTTGATTGTAATCGATTACAAAGGTGTGTAATCGATTACATGCGTGACAGAACCTGTGTAATCGATTACAAAGGCATTGTAATCGATTACCAGCACTCTTTAACTCAGATTTTGCATTTCAAACAGCATATAATCAACTTTAATCCATCCAAATCAGTTCCAAAGCAACTTAGATCAATTCAAATCATCATTCAACCATCTAATCTAATCATATTATGATTCAACTCACATAATTTGTCAAAATTACCATTTTTACCAAGAATTTCACCATTTTTGGTGAAATTTTGAGGATGTTGAGTTGCTTGGGAGTCTTGGGCATGATGGAGCACCTGCAAAACAACTTTATATTTCGTAATTTCTACTGATTTACCTCCTTCATCCTTGTCCAAATAACAAGAGGTGCCCATAGGAGTAGCCATATGCTTGACATTATCCATTCCAAACTTCTTGAGCAGCTCCTTGCAATACTTGGATTAGCTTATGAATGTTCCTTCTCTTGTTTGCTTGATTTGGAGACCAAGGAAGAAGTTGAGCTCACCCATTATGGACATTTCAAACTCACTTTGCATAATATTTGAAAATTCTTTACAAAGAGAGTTGTTAGTAGCTCCAAATATAATGTCATCAACATAGATTTGAACTAAAAGTATGTCATGCATTTTATGTTTTATGAAAAGGGTAGTGTCAACTTTGCTTCTAGAAAAACCTTTTTCTAAAAGGAATTTACTCAACCTTTCATACCAAGCTCTAGGAGCTTGTTTCAAGCTATACAAGGCCTTTTTCAGTTTAAAAACATGGTTGGACATTTCAAAATCCTCAAAACCAGGAGGTTGTTCTACATACACCTCTTCTTGTATAAAACCATTTAAAAAAGTACTTTTGACATCCATTTGATAGAGTTTGAAATCCATGATGCAATCATATGCAAGTAACATTCTAATGGCCTCTAACCTAGCTACGGGACCATAAGTTTCTTCATAGTCTATGCCTTCTTCTTGATTATATCCCTTAGCTACAAGCCTAGCTTTGTTTCTTATTATTAAGCCCGTTTCATCAAGTTTGTTCCTAAAAACCCATTTGGTGCCAATTATAGGATGATCATTGGGCCTTGGAACTAATTCCCAAACTTGATTTCTCTCAAATTGGTTTAGTTCTTCTTGCATGGCCAAGATCCAATGCTCATCATTAATGGCCTCATTTATGTGTTTAGGTTCAACTTGAGAGACAAAGGCTAGGTGATTACATGCATCTCTAAGTGAGTTTCGAGTGATTACCCATTTTGATACATCACCTATCACCTTGTCGAGAGGATGATATCTTGAAGTCCTTCATTCCTTGGGTAAATCCAAGATTTCTGAATCTTTTTGCCATAAGTGATCAAGGAGTCTCTCTTCTTGCATCTTGGACTCTTTCTCTTGATTTTCCAAGTGCGTTTTTGTCAAGATTTCTGCAACATCATCAACAAGCTCCTTTCTCGGCTCATTTGGGTTAGTTTCATCAAATGCCACATGTATGGACTCTTCTATGGTCATAGTTTGTTTATTATAGACTCTAAAAGCCTTACTATGAATAGAATAACCAATGAATATTCCCTCATCAGATTTTGTATCAAACTTCCCCAAGTTATCCTTTCCATTATTCAAAACAAAGCATTTATATCCAAAGACATGAAAATGTGACACATTTGGTTTCCTTCCTTTGTACAATTCATATGGGGTTTTCTTTAAAATTGGCCTTATTAGGGCTCTGCTCATAACATAACAAGTGGTGTTAACCGCATCTGCCCAAAAGTACTTAGGAAGGTTAGCCTCATTGAGCATAGTTCTTGCCATTTCCTCTAAAGATCGATTTTTCCTTTCTACAACACCATTTTGTTGTGGTGTTCTAGGGGCAGAAAAACTATGCTCAATGCCATGTTCATCACAAAAAGTTTCAAATTCATGATTTTCAAATTCACCACCATGATCACTTCTTATGGATGCAATACAAAAACCTTTTTCGTTTTGGATAAGTTTGGCTAGTTTTCTAAATGATTGAAAAGCATCATTTTTGTGGGCCAAGAATAATGTCCATGTAAATCTAGAAAAATCATCCATAATCACTAATGCATAGTAATTTCCACTAAAGCTCAAGATACCAACTTGAGCTCTTGGTCTTCAAGCACACCTACAACGCACTTTCAAGTTTTAACCTTTGGTACCCAAATTGTCTTGGGTCCTTGTGTGTTAGAGTTAGGCATGGTACATTTAGGAACCCAAACTCTTTTTATTCCTACCTTAGTGTTTATGTTCTTTCTAACATTGTAAGTTGATGCACTATGTCCTTTCTTACCACAATGAAAACATTTGACAAAGGGGCTACTTGAGGTATTTGAGGAAACAAAGAAGTTCTTATAAGACTTTTGATGATTGTTTGGATTAAATCCCAAACCGGCTTTTTGAAAAACACATTTTTGTCTCCCTAACAATACATTCAAGTTGTCTCTTCCAAAAGTGAATTTTACAAGAGTGTTATTCAAATCTTCAATTTCTTTTTCAAAAACTTTGCATGATAAACAAGGTAATGATATAGATGTATTATCATGTGAGGAACAAGTCATGCATAATGAATTAGCATCAATGAGTCCTAAAGTCTCATTTTCAATTTTAAGCTCATTTATCTCCTTAGTTAAAATAGAAATTTTGTTTGCCAATAAGGAGATTGTTTTATTGGAAGACAAAACCATTTTTGTGAGCCTCAAAGATTCATCATGCAATTCTTGAAAAGCATCTTGCAATTCATCATAAGAAGGTGAAGGTTCTAGGTTAGAAGAGGTTACCTCGGTGTCGCTTTCTTCACTTTCTTCTCCTTGAGCCATGAGGCAAAGATGGGCTTCTTCATTCTCCGAATCGTCGGAAGAGCTTAAGTCATTGTCCTCCCAAGCTATATATGCTCTTCTTCCTTTCCTTTCCTTTCCTTAGAAGGCCTTTTCTCAAACTTCTCCGTCTTCTTGAGATACATAGGACACTCCATTTTCATATGCCCCGGTTTTCCACATTCATAGCATTTTGGAGGAGTAGAGGATCCTTCTCCAAGGTAAGAGGAAACCGCGACTCCTCCTCAACCTTTGTGATACACTTTCTTTTGAGGAAAGGGTGGTCTTCTTTGAAATCCTTTGTTCTTTAGGAATCTTCCAAATTTTCACACAAGGAGACTAAGATTCTCCTCACTTAGCTCAACACTTTCACTATCCTCTTCACCATCTTCATCATTATCTTCAATTGTAGAGTAGGTGGCTTTGAGTGTGATTCCTTTCTTCTTTTTGTCATGCTCTTCATTTTGATTGAGCCTATTTAGTTCCAGCTCATGTTCTTGAAGCTTCCCAAATAAAATGGCTAGAGACATTGTTGATAAATCTCTTGATTCTGCAATCGCCGTTACTTTGGGTTGCCAATTCCTGCTTAGACACCTCAAGACTTTGTTAATAAGATCCTCATTAGGAAATGTCTTTCCCAATGAGATAAGATGATTAACAATATGAGTAAACCTCTTTTGCATATCTTGAATACTCTCACCTTGGTTCATTCTAAACAATTCGTATTCATGAGTAAGAGTGTTTACTCGAGATCGTTTTACCTCACTAGTACCTTCATGAGTTACTTGTACGGTATCCCACATTTCTTTTGCGGTCTTGCAATTTGACACCCTAAAGAATTCATCATACCCCAAGGATGTGGTGATGATGTTCTTGGCTCTCAAATTGTATTGAACCTTTTTTTTATCATCATCGGTCCATTCATTTCTAGGTGTATTAATTTTTACACCATCTTTACTTTGTGTTAGAACAAAAGCACCATTTTCAATGGCGTCCCACACATCTAAGTCAATTGCTTCAATAAAAATTTTCATCCTTTCTTTCCAATGGGCATAACCATCCCCATTGAAATAAGGAGGTCTGTTTATAGAAGAACCTTCATTTAAAAAACCATTTGAAGCCATCACTTCTCTTGAAGCTGCTAAGCTCTTTATACAAGAGTCTAGCTCTGATACCACTTGTTACCAAGTGGCCTCAATACTCAAGAGGGGGGTGAATTGAGTATGAAAACTAAGTTCGCAAATCTTTCGCAAATCGTTTGATAAACAATTTTCGTTGAAGATAATTGATGAATAGAGATTATTGGATATAGAAGATAAACACTTTTACTTATAAATGCAATAGCCAAAGGTACCAATATTCAAGAAAATCAATAAAACAGTACTTAATGTAAAGAGAATGGTTTAGAGAAAACAAACACAATGATTTATCCTGGTTCGATCACCAATCCACTTGTGATCTACGTCCAGTCCCCAAGCAACAACTTGAGATTTTTCACTATATCTTCAAGCTTCAATGGGTACTTGACAACCACTACAACCTTGAGCACTCAACACTTTGGGATACCTCACCCTTGGAGCTTGAGTCTCTTCAACTAAGGGATACCTCACCCTTTACACTTTTGGAGGGATGCCTCACCCTCTTTACAAAGCAATAATGATAGATTGAATGAAGCTCTCAATAGAGCAGATGATTACAAATTGAAGCTCTAATATGCTCTCAAAGATTTTTCATGTTTTTAACAAAAAACAGAGCAAGAAATGGATTTGAGGATTGATTCATGTTTGGAAGTATTGATGATCAGTTTTTAGTTCAAAGTCAACCTCAAATGAAGACCCAACTTTGTTATTTATAAGTTTCTTAATTAATAAAGCCGTTGGGGTGTTCTGGGCATGCATTTAATGCATTTAATATAGCCGTTGGACGTTGTCAGGGTTCGTGTAATCGATTACACAACTTATGTAATCGATTACATTATTGTTCCAACGTGTTCAACGTGTTCTTGGCTTTGGAAGCTCTCTGTATAATCGATTACATTATTGGTGTAATCAATTACATGGCTTCTGACTTTGCTTGTAATTGATTACAATATCCATGTAATCAATTACATGACTTCTGACTTGCTGTGTAATCGATTACAATATCTATGTAATCGATTACATGACTCTTTGAACGTGTTCTTGCCTTTTTGGTCTTGCTGTAATCGATTACATATATTGTGTAATCGATTACATGACTCTGACTTGCTTGTTATCGATTACATTACTCATGTAATCGATTACATGGACTTATTTGTATAATCGATTACAATTCTGTAATCATTTTCTTGTGTAATCGATTCTGAGAATTCATGTAATTGATTACATTAGCCTTTGAACACATTTTTCAAGTCCAATAAAGCTTGTAAGTCATTTCTAACACCTTGAGACAATTGATTAAACATAAATCCTTTTAAGAGTGTTAGATTCAAGATAGAAACTCAAGTTTTCTTGAAAGCCATGTTTAACTTTGAAATTTCCCATTTATTTTAAAATGATATATTGAAAAACCATTTGAGAAATCTTGAGAGCATTTAACATAAATGTTCTAAGTCTTATAACTACATAAACCTCTTGACTTCTTTCTTTGATCTTGATTTTTCCTTTTGCGCTTGATCTTCTTTTTTGCACTTGATCTTCGCTTTTGCCTTTGTTATCATCAAAAACCATTTGATATGCCTTAGAGACATAAGCATTCACATGTTATATACAAGAGATGTATTTTAATCAGTTCTTATATTTTGTGTTTTTTTCTAATTCAGTGACATTTTTGTTATCTGCGAAAAAGAGATTTTGAAACTCGTATTTTAATAATATTAAATATTTTATAACTTGGGTAATTAATTAAGTTGGTTTGAAATGTGATACCCTTCGGAGAGGGTGTTACATATCCCAACGTGTTGAGTGCTCAAGTTTTTAAAGGTTGTCAAGCACCTATTTGAAGCTTGAAGTTATAATGGAAATCTCAAGTGTTTACTTGAGGACTGGACGTAAGCCACAAGTGGATTGGTAGCTGAACCAGGATAAAGCTTTATATTTGTTTTCTCTAAACTCTACTCTTTACTTTGAACACTGTTTTATTGCATTATTTGAATTCTATCTCTCTTGGTTGATTCATTTAAGAGTGAAAAGTCCCTATCTCCTCTATCTATTCATCTCTAACAAACAATAGTTTCAACGAAAATTGAAAATCAAGGCTTTTGTGAAAGAATTGCAAAAATATCTTTAAAGCTCAATTCACCCTCCTCTTGAGTTTTGAAGCTACTTGATAACACATATAAAAGATCCCAGTAAGTAGGGAAGTTCATTTCCTCAAAATAAACACTCTAAGAAAATAGGGTCTTAGCGCCTAGTCGCCCACCCTTCCAATGCTTGGGTGTTGGCAAAACACTACCCTGTTTCTCCCAGTCGTTGGCACCCAGGTGATGAACACTGGCCACTTAGGAGCCCAATCACCAAAAACTCCTCCCTGGTTCCCCTAGTCGTTGGTGCTCAAGCAACCTATACCTAGCGCCTAGGCGCTCCAAGCATAGCACCAAGTTGTGCTGTTTCTGGGCAATGGGCGCTTGGGTGCCCAGTTTGGCGCCTAGGCGCAGTGCACCAGAAACAAATTTTCCCCTGTTCTATTGCATTTCAAACTAGAAACCAACTCCCAAAAATAGGTTCTAAGTGATCTCCAACACCATTCATGGTCACTAAGCCCTAAAAAACTATCATACACCCTATTAACACATCACCTCATAGGAAATGATCCAAACTAATCATTCACAAGTACCCATTTTCTCAACTCATGGATATGAGGTTCCAAGGATATAACTAAGTTTCAAAACAGCCACCATACATGTTCTAACTCATTTTGGAACATCAAACAAGTTCTCAACCAGTTCTATCATCCCAAACCATGGAAAAACCATAAAAATCTATTTTTCTAACCCAACATGCATCATTCAAGCATGAAGTGAAGAAAAGACAAAGGTTTAGAGTTAAGAACAAGCACCCCTACCTCTTGTAGAAAAGATGATGATCAAGCTTTTGATTTGCCTTTATCTTTCCTCTTCCTTTCCTCTTCTTCCTTCTTATTTTTCCTCATTTCTTTTCCTTTTTACAGCTTTCTCTCTTCTATTTTCTGCTTCACAAAGAAGGCTTCTCTTTTTGCTCATTTCTTTTCCCTTTCTCTATTTTCTCTCTTATATTTTCTACTTCACGAAGGAGATAATGAGAGAGTGGGTGAGATAAGAGAAATATCAAGGAGAAAGTAAAATAAGAAGGCTAAAAACGTGAGGCTCAAAGACTTTAAGATATTTTGTTGAAACTTTATATCTGTTAAGAACACTTAGATTTCTTTAAATCTAGTTTTCTAACTTCTATAGGCATTAAAATAAATCCTAAGATTCATCTTAATCTTGATTTCACCATTTCCAAATGTTTTCATATCTGTAATTCATCAATCTGGTACTTAAACATTCACTCAATGTACTTAAAAATACTAAACTGGCTTAGGTAACTTGATAACTTCATGAAATGTAGTTATTCATGTCCTATATTTGTGCTTCATGGCATGCTTAGTCCTTGTTCTTATGCATATTTGGAAGGTTTTATGCTTATATTTTTGGAATTCTATTTTAAGATCTTCCTTTATGTTTTTGAGCAATTTGTGTATATTTGTTGATTGATTAAGTAGATTTACGATTATACTTCACTTGGTGCTTTCTCTAATGCAGGAAGGGCTCAAAAGAGATAAATTGATGCAAGCCAAGGCCCAGCATTGGAGGAAAGAAGCCAAGGAGGCATTCCAGGGCTCTACGCCGCGGCGTGAAAATGTTCATGCACCGGCGCGCGACGGCGAGCTGAGCGTATTTATTCTATTTTTCACGCGCTCTCTCTCTCTCAGTTTTCTCTCTTAGGTTTTTAGGTTTTTAGGTTTTAGGATTAGATCTTGTGGCTGGGATCTCCATTGGAGGTGGAAATGGAGCTTGGGGAGCTAAGGATGGAAGTCCTCTTTCCATTGGAGTAGGATCTGAGCTTCAATGGTGAAATCCATAAGCTTTCTCTTTTCCCCTTTACTCTTTTCTCTTCCTCATTTCTTGAACATGTATTTGGATTTGTATTTTCGTATTCAATAATGTAGCAGCTGTATTTAGGGATGACTTTGAATCCTTTTTATGAATATTAATGATTTATTCTTCTCTGAGTTTGTGTGGATCTTTGATTTTGTTCAATCATATTATTTTTAATGCTCTTGAGTGTTTGGCTAACATTTAAGTTAATTTGATAAAGTCCAATGAACCTAGACATAGGAATTTGGGTTTGAGATCGTATGTATGATTGATGCATGATCGATTCTATTCCAATAGCGGGATGAGTTGATTCACTAATGGGATAGAAATATACCTCTTAGCCATGCATAGCACGTGTTTGAGAATAGACCTTAAAGAGTGGATTTTGTGCTAGCTCTCAAGGACACTTAGTGAGTTGGGCAATTGAAACCATGGTTAGATGACCTAGACATAGGCGTTTAGCTAATGTAGATTCTCAAGCTAACTTAATCATTGCATTCATATTTATGAAGAGAATTGCATGTTGTTGGTTGAAGTAAAGGGTGAAGAAGGATTTCCCTAATCTCTAACCATTATCTTTACCGCTTTTTAGTTTTTAGTTTAAATATTTTTCCCTATTTTTATGATCTTGAATAGAATTTGGTAAGCTATTAGTTAATACTTAGCACTGGAAATAAACTTATCCCCATGGGAACGATATTTGTACTCATCATTTTATTACTTGTGCGACCTGTGCACTTGCGGTTAGCAAATGGGCAAACAAGTTTTTGGCCTTAATTACCGGGGATAAGGCATTATTTCTGTTTTGCTAATATTGACAATGAGTTTGCTTAGTTCTAATTCAAGTTTTATTTTTAGTTTAATCCAATAAGTCTATTTGGACATGTTTTGGTTCTTAGCTTTTTAAGTCTTTAATTATGGAGTCATAGTGTGATTTTGTGTTTTCTTGCGTTTTTGTTGTTTGCACCTTGTTTAGTTTATTCAATAAGTCCATTTGGATATGTTGATCCTTTAGCTTTTGTAGTTTTGTTAAGTTTTTGTGTTTTTGTTGTTGATTTGCTTAAATATGTAGTTATAGTTTGATTTTGTGTTTTTGTTAAGTTTTTGTTGTACATTCTGTGTTTTAAGTTTTTAGACATGTTTTGCTAGTGCTAGAGGTCCCTTAGAAGCAAAAATGGCAACAGAGCTGAGTCTGCTGTAGAATTTTGTAGTCAGACCTCTCATGCCGCGGCGTAACCTACTCCACGCCGCAACACACGATGAATTTTCTGCAGAATTCTGCAGTTTTTTTATCACGCTTAGGCTCACCAAGTTCATGCCTAGGCGTGACAGTCTCTGTCATATCAGGAAAACATACCTGAGAGCTCCATACCGCGGTGCACACTTGTTCACGCCACAGCTCAGCACCCCTGTTTTTGTATTTTTCTGTTATTTTTCTAGTTTTTCTTTATTTAATAATGCTCAGTTCTAGTTAGGCTGTTGTTTTGCCTTGCTCAAGTACCCTATAGACCATGAACACACATTCACTTTGGTTTGGGGGAGTATCATTGCTTGTTTTTTACCCTTAATGTTTAATGTTTAGATATGTTTTGATATTTTAAGTATGTGCTAGTGATAGTCATCATGCTTTCATGATTATATCCTGTTTTGGCTATTACTGGTGAGCTGTTGATGCAAGTTTCAATTTTTCACACTTTGTACATGTTATGCATCTTTGAATGGAAAATGATGGATCTTTGGAATGCATGACATTATGCCATTTGCTGGTGTGTGATGGTTGGCCAATGATATAAATGTTCGCGATTGTCCTCAATTCTTTTGTGAAACCATTTGCGATCTTGAAGCATGCTTAAGCAATCTTGTTTGTTTTTATGCATGATGTGTTTCTCACTTAGATGCTTGTTTAACTTTGGAAAGATATAAGTGTTTGTTTAGAGAATGTTTATCAATTGTGCATGTGGATGATTTCTTTTATCCTTGAAATTGTTTTGGAACTCTCTTGAGGTAAAATCCTAGATTGTGCATGATTGAGGAAATGATTAGGGCATTGTTTGGACCGGTTGAGCCTTTCAAGTTTACCCTTACATGATTATATCCCTAGGTCCCCTTTTGAAGTCTTATAATTGTTTGTCCTTATTTGTTTTTCATAACCATTGTGTTCGTTACCCTGTTAACCTTTCTATGTATGCGAAAGCATTGCATTCTTTTCCTTTCCTCTATGTGTGTTGAGTTCATAATGTGTTATTTCTTGAAGTGAGTTCAATGATTAGGGGTACAAAATGAGCCTGAAGGAACCAAATGCAGTCAAAGAAAAATCATTGCTTTGTGAAAAATTTAAAAAAAAAAGAAAGAAAAGAAAAATAAACAAAGGAATGAATAAGTAAAGAAAAGTACGAAAAGCATCAAAATGGTTCTGGCAAGTTTTCTATATTCACTGTTGAATACCCTTTTTAATATCAATTAGTGGCTCATGAATTGAAATAATATGTTATGTTTCTCAATGTTTGTATTGTATCCTTTCCCGTTCATTTCTTTCGCCCATTACCACTAGCCTTACATTACAAGCTATAAAGTCTATTTTGATCCTCAATCATGTGTGATTTACATTAGTGGAGAGAGAGTTGTGCTATAATTTTGTAGAATCTTGATTTGTATCCATGTGTAGGTTCACACACTTATCTGGATGAGCATGATTTAAAAATGATAAGTTTAACTTGCATGTTTGTGAGAGATGTCATGTGCATGATTGGAAGCTCGATTGATGGCATGTTAAGGATTGTGTATGTGTTGAGCTTAACTGTGAGGCATGTGCATTCTTTGAGGGCCATTATAATCATTATGCACTGGTTGTGGTTAAAAGAAAATTGAATTTATCATTGTTGAATGCATGTGAGCATGAATTGTCAAAGTGAGTTTTCTTAATCATACTTTGTGCTGCTCGAGGACTAGCAACATCTTAAGTTTGGGGGTATGATAACTCCATGAAATGTAGTTATTTATGCCCTATATTTGTGCTTTATGGCATGCTTAGTCCTTGTTCTAATACATATTTGGAAGGTTTTATACTTATATTTGTGGAATTCTATTTTGAGATCTTCATTTATGTTTTTGAGCAATTTGTGCATATTTGTTGATTGATTAAGTAGATTTGCAATTATATTTAACTTGGTGCTTTCTCTAATGCAGGAAGGGCTCAAAAAAAAAAAATTGATGCAAGCCAAGGCCTAGCATTAGAGGAAAGAAGCCAAGGAGGCATTCCAAGGCTCCACGCTGCAGCATGAAAATGTTCACACCGCAGCGCGCGATGGCGAGCTGAGCGTATTTATTCTATTTTTCACTCACTCTCTCTCTCTCTGTGTTTTCTCTCTTAGGTTTTTAGGTTTTTATGGTTTAGGGTTTAGGGTTAAAGGTTACAGCTGGGATCTCCATTGGAGGTGGAGATGGAGTTTGGGGAGCTAAGGATGGAAGCCCTCTCTCCATTGGAGGAGGATCTGAGCTTCAATGGTGAAATCCATAAGTTTTCTCTTTCCCCCTTTGCTTTTTTCTCTTCCTCATTTCTTGAACATGTATTTTGATTTGTATTTTCGTGTTCAATGATGTAGCAGTTGTATTTAGGGATGACTTTGAATTTTTTTTATGAATATTAATGATTTGTTCTTCTCTGAGTTTGTGTGGATCTTTGATTTTGTTCAATCATATTGTTCTTAATGCTCTTGAGTGTTTGGCCAACATTTAAGTTAATTTGATAAAGTCTAATGGACCTAGACATAAGGATTTGGGTTTGAGATCGTATGTATGATTGATGCATGTTCGATTCTATTCCAATGGCAGGATGAGTTGATTCGCTAATGGGATAGAAATATATCTCTTAGCCATGCATAGCACGTGTTTAAGAATATATCTTAAAGAGTGGATTTTGTGTTAACTCTTAAGGACACTTAGTGAGTAGGGTAATTGAAACCATAGTTAGATGACCTAGACATAGGCGTTTAGCTAATGTAGATTCTCAAGCTAACCTAATCATTGCATTCATATTTATGAAGAGGATTGCATGTTGTTGGTTGAAGTAAAGGGTGAAGAAGGATTTCCCTAATCTCTGACCATTATCTTTACCATTTTTTAGTCTTTAGTTTAATTGTTTTCCCTTATTTTTATGTTCTTGAATAGAATTAGGTAAGCTATCAGTTAATACTTAGCATTAGAAATAAACTTATTCTCGTGGGAATGATATTTGTACTCATCATTTTATTACTTGGGCGACCCATGCACTTGCAATTAGCAAATGGGCAAACACCTTTTGGCCCTAACATAACTCTTAAAAATTAACCATATCATATTCCACACATTTGTGACCTAGAAATAAATTCTCCATATTTATTTCTATTAAATAAGTAGTTTAAGTCATTTCCTGAACTAATAATAGCTATTTTTCACATATAGTGTTACATAGAGTATACACCCTTCCTAGAGCTTGAGGTCTAGTGTCGGGTTTAACTCCTTGTCTCTGTGGACACTTTCTAGCAAAGTGTCTCGTTTAACCACACACATAACACACCACACAAGATTTGTCGCCATGTGGCCTTCCACACTGAGGGCATTTAGGCTCCACAATTTTCGTCTAAACTTACTCGTCTTCATTTTGTGAATAGCTGGGTTTAGAATCATCTTTCTTATACCCATCATCCACATATTTCCTCTGTTGAAAGCTTTGTGATCTTTACTCCACTTGAGACTTACCATCATGACCCTCTATAATTCTACATTTGTTTATCAAGGTCGGAAAGTCTTGAATCTCAAAAGATCTAATTGCTTTCTAATGTCATTTCTCAATCTGGACTCAAACTTCACATATTTTCAGTTTTCATCCATGTAGTACTTAAAGTATGAAGAAAACTTAGACCATTCCTCAAAATTGTTCACCTCATGAACATAGACTCAAAAGAAATAAACATAGAAGAATTATCAGATATAAACCTCAAAGTCTTATCTGAACAATTCAAAACAACATGGTTCGATGACAACCAATACATGCCTAGTAAACAGATAAGATTCAAAAAGAAAATCTTATCTTCTACTTTCACACAACAATCCAAACTAACAAAAGAAATGGTGATTGGCTTTACTGTTGGTGTAGATAAGGATAAAACATGGGAAAACTTAGACATAGGTAAATCTAATCTCTTTACACATTCATATGAAATAAATGAGTGAAATACTCATGAATCATATAATACAACTAAGAGATTATCTTTAACTATGCACTTACCTTATATAAGATCGGGAGATTGAGCCACCTCCTTACCACTCAGAGTATAAACTCCTGCTTTAACTTAAGGTTTGAGGTTGGGCATTGCTCCATATTTCTGTGGACACTCAATTAAATAGTGCCTTGGTTGGCCACATGTTATACATACTGATTGCCTTCTAGACAAGGTTTGCCACCATGTAGCCTCCCACATCTATCACATTTTGGTCCCTTCGATTTTGTCTAAACTTGCTTACTTTTATTTTGAGGATAACTAGGTCTAGAAGCACTCTTCTTGTACCTATCATCCCCTCTCTTACTCTTGTGAAAACCTTGTGACTTTTGTTCCACTTGAGGCTGGTTATCAAGACCTTCAACTATTCTCTTTGAATGGAACTAAAAATATCACTTTGTCTATTTCAATCAATCAAAAATTATGCTAGTCGAATTACTCTCAAGTTAATTCAAATATTCTCGAAATTATTCCTGTAGAATAGCTATCTATTTACTAGGCCTCTTTCGAACATAATCAAAAACTTGTTAATCAAATAACCCTTATAGTATATTCGGTTAACCTGGAACTCTTACCAATCGAGTAATTCTCAGTTTACTCGGTTAGCCTGACTTACCCTTCAGAATGGCCTAAACCATTCAGAAATGGCCTATTCGAGTAGCTCTCTTAATCTATTCGTTCAACATCAAAATTATGTCATTCTAAGCTGCTATTCGAAAAGCTAACATGATATTTCAATTATCATTAAAGTCACCCTGAATCGAATAGCACACTTAATCTACCCTATTAATACGAGCCTATCTTTATGAACTGTGTCGATCGAATAGCTTTGCTAATCTATTCGATTAGCCTCGAGGACCATGCCCTTCGAAATTTGCTTACTTGATATACTTAGTTTATCTCTGAAATCTTACAAATTTGAATAGCTGATGCCATAAACCTGTAACATTTTTGTACTATTCTATTCGAATCACCACTTGGTCTTATTTGAAAAGAATACTATAGAAAGACAAACTGAAAACTTCATAAAAACAACTTTCTTACTCTTTCACTTCTATACCACTTCTTTATTCTACAAGTATCTAACGAAACCATACGCACGTAGAAAAGAATTGGAAACTCAACAACAACTCTGATAAATGTTTTCATATATATATATATACACCTCACTTAATCATGATTTTACTTCGAGTATCATGAAGAACTCAACTTTGTCCATCCCTTGTCAGTTTTCACATAACAAAGAATAATGAACATAGAAAAACAAACAAAACAACCCTAACTTAGTTTTCTATGGATTGAAGTTTCATTCTATTACTTACTCTACACTTAGTTCTTACTTCTTCAAACTTTGACACATACTGGCCAACTGACGTGACATTTTACTCAAGTCTCAAGAACTCCATCTCCTTGGCATTCTATAGGTTCTTAGGGAAATACTTATCCAGAAAAGAATTCCTAAACACCCCTAAGTAATTTGAGTATCAAATGCCTTAAAAAACCTCTTGGTATCTGTTCACCAATCCTCTGCCTCCCCTTTCTAACATATAGGAGGAAACCAAAACTCCCTGCACATCTGAACGAGCCATAATTGTAAAGATTTTTCTCCAATTCCTTAAGCCACCCCTCTGCTCCAACCGAGTCATACTCTCCCTTAAAGGATGAAAGGTTGGCCTTCCTAAACTCTGAAAGATATGGAAAGTTTCGGTTCTTACCACTGGAACTTCATACACTAGCTGTACTAGTGGTGCTAGTAGTTCAGGTGGATTTACTTTCATCCCCTCTAAAACTTTATTTATGACAATAGTCTGCTCCCTCATAGCAACTGCCATCTGCATAAACATCCTAACCATAATAGCTAAACCTTCACTAGAAGAATTTCTGTTTCCCCTAGTTCACCTTGGTGAAGTCATAGTTCCCTATACACACAGAACAATACATATTGAGTTGATCAGTCTCAATATCATGTAACTGTGTGACGGTAACCATTAACATTCAAACCTAAGGCTGTCATGCAATTGTATCCATACATCTCATAATGAGATAAGAAATGCACAACTCACAACAAGAACTACTAAATATGCCTAAGCATAGTCAGTCTATATCCTAGCTAAATAGGATGAACTGCTCTGATATCATAATGTAACATCCTAATACTAGTACCTCAGTATATCCAAAATATACTAGGGTAAACAGTATTAACCATGTCACTTCTAGCCTATTAACATCAAACTAGATTTATAATAACCATACAAGTTACTATAAGAGCCATAAAGAAAAGAAAAGATTATATGTACAACATTAACCTCCAAAGGGCATAGTGTAATACATAAACCTTTATACAAACCAAAGCAAATACAATAATATACAAGCTTTGCTCAAAAGCAAATAAAAATTGCTCTAGTCTATTTACTTCTTCTTCTTCCCCTTGGAAGAGTCTAGACCTGGATTTATCACGAAAATAACAAACAGGGTGAGAATTCACAATTCTCAGTAATAATTTATAAAAACATGACATCATAATAACTCCAACTGCTTCAGAAAAAAAGGTTATTAAACATCAACTATAATAATAACATGTAGAAAGGTGGCAAAAGCCAAAAACTATTCCTTTCTCTTCCCGAGGCAAAGCATTCAATTATTACTTAATTAAACATTTACAATAAATAAACTAACTAACAATAGATTATGATTTCACCAAGAAATTGAGTCTCTATTTAATATCACTAGAACATTCACATATTCTCCTTATGTAAAAGTTTACTAAGCAAAAACATAATATATAAACATACTTTCAAAGATAAGATAATCGCCCATAATATTGTCTTTGAAATGCAAATGCTTGTGCATGCTATATGCCCATGCCTATGCAATGTGCTAAAATAATGTTTGTGAAATGCAATGTGATGGTGTTTGTGCAGTTTTGTGTCACTTTCATATTCCCCGCTCTCTTTAATATTGTAGAGAGGGACTAGTTCCTACTCACAATAGTAAATATATTGATTCTACTATATATAACTAGTAACCTTGGCCTTATTGATAGAGACTCTATTGAGAAGTCTCATACTAGGAATTTAGGATACCTTTCTCATCAAGGATCAACTCCTAAAATTCTCATCTATGATAAGGACCCTATTTGAGAAATCTCAGCTTGAGAATTGAGAATTCCCTTCCTTATCAAGGATCATTTCCTACAATTTTTTGGCCAAATGATTGTGTACACCATATGAGGTTACAATACGTGAGAATAGCAAGTGATATCAAGTGCATCATCATTGCTCTTCAATGATTAGCAATTTACCTATGTCAATCCATACCATTGGATATACAAAGGCCTATTCTTTTACATATGTGCTAGGTAGATGTTTCCTTAATGAAATATCTCTAATAGTGTCTTAACGCATACCAAAAAGCATGCATAAAAGATCCCAACAAGTAATGAACTCTAATTCCTCAACATAAAAAGTTTAGAAAGTTCTGTTCATGGGCACTTAGGTACTTACTCTCCCAACACTTAGGCACTCCATGACAACAAACCTCCCCTGTTTCTTCTGTCATTGGACGCATAGGCGCCTAACTCCTGAGTGATCAAGTGCTCAGCACTAGAGCCTTTTAGTCTTGTGCACTTAAGCGCTCAACTCTTGAGCGCTTGAGCACCCATCACATTTCTGCTTTCTGGCCTTTAGCGCTTAGCTGCTCACTTCTTAGGCACTTAGGCGCTTAGCACTAAACTTAGATGCTCTGTTCTATTGAGTTTCTAACTAATCCTTGACTCCCAAACACAAGTCTTGGATGGTTTTTAACCTCACACAAGGTCTCTAAACATACTAAAACTCTCATACACTTTCTCAAATCACTCAACTAGTGACACAAGAAGAAGTATGCTAAACTTGCATCCAAAATCCAATTTTTCTCTAACATATGTTAATGGAGTTCTATGGATACTCACATGCTCTAAGTCATAACCATACATGTATTAACTCAATACAAATCATATCTCAAGTTTCTAATGAGTTCATCCAACTCAAACCCTTGAGAAACACCTCAAAACTCATTTTCTAACCAATTAAGCATACACCATGTATCAAGAAAGTGTAAAAAAGGATGGAACTAGATAATCAAACACCCCTACCTCAAGTTGTGTGGTTGATGCTCAAGCTTTGATCTTGGTCTTCTTGTTTTTCTTTGGTACCCCTTCCTTTTCCTCTTCTTCCTCTTTCTTTCTTTTCCTTTCTTTTTTCTCTTCCTATTGTTTTCCCACGAGATAATGAGTGTGAAAATGAGAGAAAATGACCAAGAAATTCAAAGGGAAGAAGGATAAGGAAAGTGGAAACAAATGATGAGTTGAGATATTTTACTAGAAATTGTATATCTCTTAGGAATACTTTGATATTATAAAACCAAGTTTCCTAACTTCTATAGGTGTTATGAAAAATCCTAGGATTCATCTAAATCTTATTGTCATCATTACTTAATTGTTCATACACCTAAAACTATCACTTAAGTTCTATTACTCTTCTTTAAGCTACATTAAACTTAAGGAAATATGCTAATAAGCTTACATGTATTTATCATAATTTGTTCTCATTACTAGAAAATTCTCCATTCTTTATGATAACTTCCTAAAATGTAGTTATTTGTGCCCTATCTCTGTGCTATAACGAATACTTAGTCCTTGTTTATGATGTATATGTGGAAGGTTTTAAGCTTGTATTTATCAAATTCTAATTTTGATATCTTCCTATATGTTTTTAAGCAAATTGTGCATATATTGTAAGTGATTAAAAGGATTTGTAATTGTAATTGACTTGGTGATTTTTCTATTTTAGAATAGCTCCAATCAAGCTGAAATTTGGAGGATTTGGACAAAAAGTGAAAGAGAAAGTCAAGTGTAAAGTTCAGCAGCTCACGCTGTGGCGTAGGTATATCAATGCCGCGACGTGGTGCATTCCCCTACTTCAGTACAAAGGACCCATGGCTAGAGCACTGTAATGCAAAGTATGGACGCTGCGGCGTTTATGACCTAAATATAAAAAGCACTGCGGTGTAGGCATGTTAATGTCGCGGCGTGACCTTATTTTCTGAGCCTATAAATACTGTTTTATTATATTTTTGTGAGAGAGGCCGTTAGATTTAAAGAAGTTGCGGCTAGGTTTTCATTTCTAGGCTGAGAGGAAGCCAAGGGAGCTAATGTTGGAGGTCATCTTCTTCATGGAAGGAGATTCAAGCATCAAAGATAAAATTCATGAGCTTCCTTCCTTCTCCTTTCTCTTTTCTCTCTTCCTTCTATCTTGAACATGAATTTTGATGTATATTTTTGTGTTCAATGATTAGCTAAGCTGTATTTAGCGATACCTTTGGATCCTCCTATGTATATTAATGATTTTGTTATTCTTTTGAGTAGATATTGATGTTTGGTTTTGTTCAATCATATAGATCTTAATGTTCTTGATTGTTTGATCAGCTTTTAAGTGATTTGTTGAAATCTGATGAACCTAGACATAGGAATTTGGATTTTAGATCATATGTATGGTTGATGCATGTTCGATTTCATTCAATTGACTTGGATAAATTGATTCGCTAATAGGATAGAAATATACCTCTTAGCCATGCGTAGCATGTGTTTAAGAATAGATCTTAATGAGTGGATTTTGCATCTAACTAAGGAGTTAGGTAAATGAAACTATGGTTGATTGACCTAGACATAGGCTTTTAACTAAATCAGATTCTCAAGCTAACTTAACAATTCATTGATATTGCTTGTAAGGATTGCATATTATTAGTTAAAATAGGAGGTGAAAAAGGATTCTTTAAAACTCTAAACATTATCTTTATTGCTTTGTAGTTTAGATTTAGTTTATTTCCACTTGCCTATTTTTTATGTTCTTGAATAGAATTAGTTAAGTTGTTAGTTGATACTTAGCTTTGGAAACCAACATCCTCGTGGGAATGAACTTTACTCTTCATTGTATTACTTGAATGACCTGTGTACTTGCGGTACACAAATGGTCTACCAAGCGTTTGGCATTATTGCCGGGGATAATGGTTTAATTCTATATTACTAATATCAACAATGAGTTTAGTTAGTTCTAATTCAAGTTGTATACAGTTCATTTTAATTTAATTTTTCTCTATGTTAAGTTGTAGGTACAATAAAGAAGTCAGATGACCATAATCATACGAGGCCCTTAAGGGAGTTCACGACTCTTGAAAAGGAAAACCTTTGATCAGGTTCAAGAATACCACTCATCCGCACAAACCATTTTGGAGACAAAGTCCTTTCAGGACTATAAATTAGGCCCTTCTTGGGAGGAAACTGAAGTTTATGTTAATTCTTGTCTTTACTTTTTGCATAAATAGGTAGTATGTTGATTTTGTAGGTTAATACTTATTTGTTAGTATGTTGATTTTGTTAAGTTTTAAGTCTTATTTATGTTAATACTTATATAAGTTAGTATGTTAATTTGGAAGTTTTATGTTTTTGTTAGTTTTTATGTTTTAGTTATGTTTTAAGTCTTAAATATATTAGTATGTTAATTTTGTAGTTGATTATATTTTTGTTGTACATATTATAATCTAACTTTTTGAACAAGTTTTGCAGGTGCTGGAGACCCAAGGGAAATAGAATTGGCAGCAAAATTGTGTTTGCTACAGAATTTTGCAGGCTGATCTCTCACACCGCAGCGCAAGACACTTCATGCTGTGTTGCACGTGTGATTTTTCTGCAGAATTTTGCAGATAAGCTACACGCCGCCGCACAGGCAGGTTCATGTCGCGGTGTTATCCCTTGTTTTGTACATATTTCTTTTATTTTTGATGTTATTCTATATTTTAGTATGCTCAGACTAACAATGTGCATACTTTTGGAAAGTTTTAGGTAGCCAATGCACCAATGAAAGTGAGGATATTGTCTCACTTCGATTTAGGGGAGTATCATTACATGCTTTGATTATTATGATGTATTAAGTATGCATATGATGATGTTTACTATATACAGTTGTGATAGCTACCATGTTTTAATGATTTTCTATTACTTTGGCTATTACTAAAGGGTAATGATGCAAAAATTTCAATTTTTAACATTATGAAAATGATGTTATACATGCTAGAATTGAAAAAGTTGAATCTATTTGAATGCATAACATATTACCAATTGCTAGTGTAGAATTGGTTGTCCAATGATATTAAAGTTTATGAATTACCCCCTTTTGAGTGAAACCTTATGTGTTCAAGTAGCATGTGAAACAATTTAGTCACTTTTTATGCATGATTTATATTTCACTTAGATGCACGTGTAACTTTGAAAATGATAAGAGTGCATGTCTAGAGAATGTTTATGGATGTACATGTGGAGATTTCAATTATCTTAAAAATTGTTTTTCAACTCTCTTGAGGCGAAATCCTAGGTTGTACATGATTGAGAAAATGATTAGGGCATTATTTGGATCAGTTGAGCCTTTCGAACTTACCCTGAATAATTTTATCATAGGTCCCCTTTTTAAGCCTTATAATTGTTTAGCCTTATTTGTTTTCCATCACCGTTATGTTCATTAACCTGTTAATCATTCTAATGCATGTGAAAGCATGTCATTTTCTTTCTACCATCATTGTTTGTTGAGTACATGATATATTATTTTTTGAAGTAAGTCTAATGATTAGGGGTATTAAAGCATATTTAATACAAAATGAGCCTGAAAAGAATCAAATGCAATCAATCAAAAAAGAAAAAAAAAGCATTGCTTTTGTTAAAAAAAAAAGAAAAAAAGGAAAAAAAAAAAGAAACAAGCAAAGCATAAGAAAAGTAAACTGTGAAAAGTATTGAATGGTTCTGGCGAGTTTTCTTCTTTCACTGTTGAATACCTTGATAATATCAGTTAGAGGCTCAAGTCTTGAAATAATATGTTATGTTTCTCAATGTTTGTATTGTATCCTTTCCCTTTGTTCTTTTACCCATGACCCTTGGCCTGACATTACAAGCTATTAAAGTCCCTTTTGATCCTCAGTTGTGTGTGATTTACATTAGTGGAGAGAGAGTTTAGGATCAATCTTGTGGACTTTGTGATTTATATGCATGTATGCTTATAAACTTATTCGGATGTGTATGACTTGATTAGGAGAAGTTTATCTTGCATGTTTGTGAAAAATATGATTTGCATGAAAGGAAACTTGATTGTTAGCATGTTAAGGATTGTGTATATGTGGAGCTGATTATGATGCATTTGCACTTTTTGAAGGCTATAGAATCATTTTACACTAGTAAAGGTTAAATGACAATTGAAATTTTATTAGATACTGAATGAATGTTTGAGAATGAATTGTTAAGCATATTTACTTAGTCCTACTTTGTTTTGCTCGAGGACTAGCAAAGTATAAGTTTAGGGGTGTGATAATTTCATGAAATATAGTTATTTGTGCCCTATCTCTGTGCTATAATGAATACTTAGTCCTTGTTTATGATGCATATATGGAAGGTTTTAAGCTTATATTTATCAAATTTTGATTTTGATATCTTCCTATATATTTTTGAGCAAATTGTGCATATATTGTAAGTGATTAAGTGAATTTGTAATTGTAATTGACTTGGTGATTTCTCTATTTTAGGAAAGGCTCCAATCAAGTTGAAATTTAGAGGATTTGGACAAAAAGTGGAAGAGAAAGTCAAGTGTGAAGTTTAGCAGCTCACGCCGCGGCGCAGGCATATCAATGTCGCAACGTGGTGCATTCTCCTGCTTCAGTACAAAGGACCCGTGGCTAGAGCGCCGCAGCACAAAGTATGGACACCGCGGCATTTGTGACCTAAATATCAAGCGCACCGCGGCATAGGCATGTTAATGTCGCGACATGACCCTATTTTCTGAGTCTATAAATACTGTTTTATTAGATTTTTGTGAGAGAGGTCGTTAGGTTTAGATAAGTTACGGCTAGGTTTTCATTTCTAGGCTAAGAGGAAGCCAATGGAGCTAATATTGGAGGTCTTCTTCTTCATGGAAGGAGATTCAAGCATCAAAGATGAAATTCATGAGCTTCATTCCTTCTCCTTTCTCTTTTCTCTCTTCCTTCTATCTTGAACATGATTTTTTATGTATATCTTTGTGTTCAATGATTAGCTAAGTTGTATTTATGGATAACTTTGGATTAGCCTATGTATATTAATAATTTTATTCTTCTTTTGAGTATATATTGATGTTTGGTTTTGTTCAATCATATGGATCTTAATGCTCTTGATTGTTTGATCATCTTTTAAGTGATTTGTTGAAATCTGATGAACCTAGACATAGGAATTTAGATTTTAGATCATATATATGGTTGATACATGTTCGATTTCATTCAATTGGTTTGGATAAATTAATTCGCTAATAGGATAGAAATACACTTCTTAGCCATGCATAGCATATGTTTAAGAATAAATTTTAATGAGTGGATTTTGCATCTAACTAAGGAGTTAGGAAAATGAAATTATGGTTGATTGACCTAGACATAGGCTTTTAACTAAATCAGATTCTTAAGTTAACTGAACAAATCATTGATGTTACTTGTAAGGATTGCATATTATTAGTTGAAATAGGAGGTGAAGAAGGATTCTCTAAAACTCTAAACATTATCTTTATTGCTTTATAGTTTAGATTTAGTTTATTTGCACTTTCCTATTTTTATGTTCTTGAATAGAATTAGTTAAACTATTGGTTGATACTTAGCTTTGGAAGCCAATATCCTCATAGAAACGAACTTTACTCTTCATTGTATTACTTGAATGACCCGTGCACTTGTGGTACACAAATGGTTTAACACTTCACTTGATATTTTCTCAATTTCTCACAATTTTCTAAGATATCTACCTATTTAATCTAGTTTTTAACCACTCACTTGGTGTTATTAAAAATACTAAATTATCTTAGTTAATTCTCCAAAATTAACCACAATACATTTTATTTACATGTGACCTAGAAATAAATTCTCCTTATTTATTTCTTTTATCTAAGCAGTTAATACTACTTTCTAGGCTATTAACAGCTATTTTTCACACTCAGTGTTATAGCAAAATAGCTCAACTAACTTAAAAAGGTTACTGAAGTTAACAGGTAACTCTTACAAGGGTTACTTAACTTCTATAACCATGATTAAGACTAACTAGCTAGAGAGGATGTTACATAAAACATAGTAGGAATCATGTAATATTTAAGTTTTATACAAGCTAAATATAAGGTTAAATATTGTTTCTCTACTTCACTATAATTTCTTTTGGCTTCTATTGACATGTGACTAAAATAAAAGATAGATCTTGCGACATTGTTTTCATCGTCTTGAGCTAAAAATCAACATATAGTGTCGTCATTAGAAGACAAATATAGCTTTAAGGGTTTTTTATAATTTGGTGGAGTCATGATAGGTGAATTTACCAGATAATACTTGATTTTAGCAAAAGCTTTTTGGTGCTCCTAATTCATATTAAACTCCTCCTCATTCTTTAACTAAAGCATAGGGGAATAGATCGTTAGCTTGCCAACCAAATTTGAAATAAAGCATTGCAAGAAATTAATCTTGCCGAGCAAATATTGTAACTCTTTTTTGTTCCTTGGTGGTGAGGCCTATAGCTCTAGTCTTATTCTTGTCAACCTCTATCCCTTTGCGATGCACCAAGAATCCTAAAAAGTTACTTGTAGATACACCAAAATTATATTTAAGTGAGTTCATTTTTAGGTTATGCTTTCTCATACATTCAAAAAAAAATTTAAATCCCTTAAATGATCATCATTTGAATCAAATTTTACCAACATATTATCTATATAAACTTCTATAAATTCACTAATCATATCATGAAAAAAGGCATTCATTGCCCTTTGGTTAGTTGTTCTTGCATTCTTCAATCCAAAGGGCCTAACTACCCATTCATAAGTCCCCAATGCCCCAGGGCATCTAAATGTTGTTTTTTAGACATCCTCCTCAGCTATAAATATTTGATTATAACCAGTGTTTGTCCATAAAACTCATTATTTGATGGCCTAAGGTCAAATCTATCAATATATTAATTATGGGCATTGGGTACTCACCCTTAGGTGTTGCTGAATTTAAATTTTTAAAATCGACACAAACTCTTATTTTGCCATTTTTCTTAACCATTGGAACTATATTGGAAATCCATTTAGCATACCTAGCAAGTTTGATAAATTTGACTTTCAGCAAGCATTCGATTTCCTCTTTGACTTTAAGATCTACCTCTGGGACGAAGCGTCTAGGAGGCTGCTTGAAAGGTCTAAATCTTAGCTTAATTGGAAGGCGATGTTTGACTAGCTCCCTACTTAAACCAAGCATCTCATGGTAGTCCCATCAGAAGCAATATTGGTACTACTTTAACAATTTGACCATTCATCATCTCATTTGAGGTGTAAGCAGCTTGCTTACATTAGTTGGTCTTTTCCCTTTTTCAGTTCCTAAATTCACCTCCTCCATGGGATCCTACCCCTCCACTTTCTTAGTGTCTTCCCACAGAGGTAACTCATCGAAACCTATAGATCCATCATATTCTTCTTCATAAATACAATAAGGGATTTTGCAATTCATTTCCCTGATAGCCTTGTTGGCCACATAGGCCAATAATCTCTATAAGGCTTTTTTAATACTTGTCATCCCAACCAGATGGTCATAATTTGGCCTTGGTAATCATCCTAAAATCTCCCCTATCACAAAGGCATGCTTCAATTGTTTCAAGCCCAAAGCTATTGGCATACGGAGTTACAGGCTTGATCAAGGGACTATATTCCTTCTAGTCCATAATGCATTGTTAGGTAAAGCAAGGGCTATCATATGTGGAGATGACTTCTATATTACATTCTTTGTTCCATAAAACTAATTTCTAGTGCACAGTTAAAGGAATGATACCTATATCATGAATCTAATATTTACCCAGTAACAAATTGAAAGTAGATTTCAATAGCACACCCATGAACAAAGCCTACCTTTCAGTATTTCCAACTTTAATATTTAACATAACCACCCTTTCTAATGGGGCCCTTCGCCTATTAAAATTGGTTACCACTATATTTGTAGGCACCATCTCCAATGATTTCCTTCCTATCTTGTTAAACATTGACTTAGGGATTAGGTTCACTACAGCTCCTCCAGTAATCAACACTTTGTTGATGAGTCTACCATTAATATAAGCTTTTATATGCAATGGCTTCAAATGTTCCATCATTTCATGTGAAGGCTTGGTAAAACTAGCCTCTTAAGAAAAGACTATCACCATTGATTGCTTCAGCACTCAGGGCCTATCGGAATTGTTGTCGTAATCATCTTCTAGATTACCAACAACCTCATAATATTCATAGTCATGAGGCAACACCAGTACTATAATCATTTGAGCCTCAAGTTCTTTTGGCTTCTTTGACATTATTGTCTCCTTCAAGAATTTAGTTAATTCCTCTTCCAACAGATCATCAACGTCCATATCAATCTTAACATCGGATAGGTGAGCATCTTCTCTCTTAGGGTTTTTTGGTGCTTCTTCAACAAGCTTGTCATCTTTGTCATCTTGCTTGGTTTCTTCATATTTGGTTTCTTCCTCTAAGGGAAATAGTTCCCTAGCAAACTTATTGACTTGTTTCTTAGCCACTTTTCAATGTTCCAACTCTAAAAGGTCTTCGTCTGTCACGATAATCTCCAAGGATTTCTCAGAGCATTCATCGTTCTCAGTATCACTATTTGTCTTTTTCTTTATAAGAGGAAGCTTTTCCACTTCCACAATGTTATTTCCTTTTTTTCTCAACTTCTGATTTCTCTCCAACTAACTTGCGATCTAAGGCCCTTTCACGTTGCCTATACCTCTTTTGAGACCTCAACAATTGTTGTTAATGTGCTTGATAAGTAGTTCTAGGGAACTGCAGTCGTTTCCAATACCCCTCATTCTTACCTATTGGGGGATACATAGTTTGTGGTGGTAAGGACCCGAACAGGATACAATACCCTCTGACATTTTTCAACCATTTTCTAGGGCCTGGGACAGGATTTGAGACCCTGGTCTTAGCATTGACAACATTCACAGATGGTGTGAAGGGTCCAAAGTTCACAATCCTCTTGTTTCCAATAATAGGCCTCATTTTATCCATTTTGTTCTTTGGATAATATTAGGCCCTAGAGTTAACAACTTGTTAGTAGCTTTCCGCTTCTATCATTCGATGGAAGGGCCCAGCCACAGCAAGATTCTTGTTAGCTTCCTCTTCTGATTTGTAAAATAACTGACAAACAAGGCACATATTTCCCTTGTATACCTCAGAATTTATCCTTCTGAGGAGCTACAACATTGCCTTTTCGGGCTTAGGGTATATGTGAGCAACTTCAGACAAGTCCAATGCAGCACCAAGACCTTGGTTGACATGCTAACTGAAACGTCCTATGGGTCTATATCAACCTCCATGGCAGGCTTGTCCTTCTCAGCAAACTTCAAGTGGCTTTCTTTGAGGCTTCGTTGAATTAAGTCCCTAAAATGAATGCAACTTTTAGTAGAATGCCTAAAACCATGATGAAATTTGAAATACTTCTTATTTCTAATTTCATGTATAGGAGGGATGACATAGTCTCAAATTTGAGCCTAAATATCTGATCTTAGATTTACCTTTCTTCTTGTGCCTCTTGTTTCCCTTTTCACCACTTGAAACCTTCACTTTTTCTGCTGTTTTTGGTGTAGCCGTGAAGAGAAGAGAGAAAAATGAGAAAAATGAGTAATAAAGCAACCAATAAAAGTCAAGGAAATAGGATGGAACTGTGGATGGTTTTAGGCCTTAAGATACAACACTGATACTTCCTAATCTGCTAAAAATACTTAAATTTAGCTAAATCAAGTTTTCCTAGATTTAACAAATTTAAAATAAATACTAAGATTCATTAAAAAATCGTTTCACCATATCATTTTTTCCATATCTGTGACTAGTTAATCCGGTACTAAAACACACAATCAGTATACCTAAAAATACCAAACTGACTCTGATTATTCTCAAACTTTAACCACATTACAGAATACACATTTGTGACTTAGAAATAAATTATCCATATCTAGGTCATTTTAAGTTACTTTTCACCTTTCAGGTTGCATCAAAGTGCCTAAATTAACTCAAATTGTCACAAAATTAAACAAGAATGTTAAACAAGTATTGGACTTCCTTTGTAACTATTTATAAGTCTAACATATTGAAGAGGATATTACATTTCCCCCCCCCTCCTTTTTTAAAATTTTGTTCCCAAAATGGCTTGCCTCATATAAACAAGTGCGGGTAGTCTTGTTGCATGTGGGACTCCAACTCCCAAGTCGCCTCTTCAAAGCCAGCACCATCCCAAAGCACCTTCATCAGAGGAATCCACTTACCTCTAAGCTCTTTGACCCCTCTGTCCATAATCCTCATCGGCCGCATAGCATAAGACAAATCATCTCTTAACTGCACAGATTCATTTCTTATGACATGTGAAGGATCTGGGATTGTATTTCCTAAGCTATGACACATGAAAGACATCATGAAGGTTTTACAAACTAGGTGGAAGGGCAGTTTGGTAGGCTACGGGTCTAATTCTCTTTAGGATCTGGTAGGGACCAAAAAAACAAGGATTCAAATTTCATGTTCTCAATGCTCTACCAATCCCTGTTGTAGGAGTGACTCTCAAGAATACATGCTCTCCCTCACTGAACTCTAGAAGTTTTCTCCTTTTATCAGCATAGCTCTTCTGCTTACTATGAGCTCTAATTAACCTATCATTGATCATCATAATCTGATTTATGGTCTGCTGTACCAACTTAGGTCCTAGGATGGTTATCTTTCCAACCTCATACCAACACAAAAGGGACCTACATTTCTTACCATAAAGTGCTTCATACAGTGTCATACCTATACTGGTGTGATAACTATTGTTGTAGGAAAACTCCACTAAGGGTAAGAACTTATCCCAACTCCCTTTCTGCTTTAGTACACATGCTCTTAGCATATCCTCAAGGATTTGGATAGTTCTTTCTAATTGATTGTCAGTTTGTGGATGATATATTGTACTCAGACTATGCTTTGTCCCAAAAGTTTTTTGCAAGGCTCTCCAAAATCTAGATATAAATCTAGGGTCTCTATCAGAAACTATACTAAGGGAAATACCATGCATCCTAACTATTTCCTGAAGGTATAACTAGGTAAGTCTATCCATGGAGTAGTTAGCTCTAATAGGTATAAAATAGGCCAAGTTGGTTAGTCTATCCACTATAACCCATACTGCATCAAATCCTAACTAAGTCTTGGGCAAGCCCATCACAAAATCCATTGTGATGTTATCCCATTTCCACTCAGGGATTCCCAAATATTGAAGAGGTCTAGAGGGTTTCTAGTGTTCTATCTTGACCTTCTGACAAGTTAGGCACTTAGACACAAACTCAGTTATGTCCCTCTTCATACTAGACTACCAAAATAACTTTTTCAACTCTTGATACATCTTAGTGGCCCCGAGATGGATAGTGTACTGACTATAGTGAGCTTCTTCAAGGATCCTTTCCTTGATTTCGGATTCACTAGGAATGCAAAGTCTACCTCTAAACTTAATCATCCCATCATCCGCCATATCAAACTTTCTAGGATTACCTAAAAAAATTTGTTCACTTACATCTCTAAGAGTCTCATCTTCCTTTTGAGCTTCCAAGATCTGAGTCCTAAAGTCACTCACTATATCCACAAGACTCACACTGAGACTACGTGGTAACATAGTTACTGAAAGGCTCATGTCTCTAAAACTCTCAAGAAGTTCACTTTCCTGGATCATCATCTAGGACACATATAGGGATTTCCTACTTAGTGCATTAGCCACCACATTGGCTTTACCCGGATGGTACTTTATCTCAAAATCATAGTCTTTCAAAAACTTCATCCATCTTCGTTGTCTTATATTCAGCTCTTTTTGATCAAATAAGTACTTCAAACTCTTATGATCATTGAACACCTCAAATTAGACTCCATACAAGTAATGTCTCCAATTCTTTAGGGTGAACTCTACTACAGCTAACTCTAAATCATGAGTTGGATAGTTCTCCTCGTGAGGCCTCAACTGCCTTGATGCGTAGGCAACAACTCTGCTATGTTGCATCAAAACACACCCCAAACCCATCTTTGAAGCATCACAGTATACCTCAGAATTCTCCAAAGGATTCAGAATTACCAACACCGGTGTAATAGTCAACCTCAATTTTAACTCTTGGAAACTACTCTCACAAACCTGAGTCTATTCAAAAGAACTACCTTTCCTAGTCAATCTAGTTAAGGGTAGCACTAATTGAGAAAAACCCTTTATGAACCTTCTACAGTACCCCGCTAGGCCTATGAAGCTTCTGATCTCGGCCACAGTGATGGGTCTCTCCCACTACAACACTACATCAATCTTTCTTGGGTCCATCGAAATCCCACCTTGAGATATCACATATCCTAAGAACTGGACTTGTGAAAGTTAGAACACACACTTAGATAGCTTGGCAAATAACATATTCTCAATAAGGGTCTCCAACACTATCCTCAGGTGCTGTTCATGCTCCTCTATTGTCTTAGAATAGATCGAGATATCATCGATAAACACCATAACAAAATGATCTAGGTATGGTCTAAAGATCTTATTCATGTAATCCATGAACACTGTCGGTGCATTTGTAAACCCAAAAGACATCATGAGGTACTCATAATGTCCATACCTAATTCTAAAAGTTATCTTAGGGATATCTTCTTCTTTAACCCGTATCTGATGATAACCAGACCTAAGATCAATCTTTGAGAAAATTGCAGCTCCTTTTAGCTGATCCATTAGATCGTCTATTCTAGGCAACAGATACTTATTCTTAATGTTCACCTTGTTCAGTTATTTGTAATCCACACAGAGTCTCATGGTACCATCCTTTTTCTTCACTAGTAACACAGGTGCTCCCTATGGAGAAACATTCGGCCTAATGAATTACTTATCTAACAAATCCTCGATTTGCTCTTTGAGTTCTGCTAACTCTAGCAGTGTCATCCTATAGGGTACTATAGAGATAGGTCTCGTCCCAGGCACTAAGTCTATAGAAAACTCTATTTCTTGCTTGAGTGGCAACCCTACTATGTCACTTGGGAAAACTTTAGGATATTCACTCACCACAAGTATTTCACCTAGGCTTTGTTCAACCTCAGCACTTAGTGAAAACAAGAGAACATATCCTAGAGATCCCTCCTCCAAACAGAGATTAACCTGATTCACATTGAGATACACAGACTCAGTTGGAATGACTCTGGTAGGTATATCTGACAAGAAAACCAAGGATTTATTTGAACAATTCAACACTATATGGTTGGCGGACAACCAATCCATGCCAAGGATGACATTAATATCCACAAGAGGCAAACAGATAAGGTTTACATGAAAAATCATATCTTCTACCTTTACACAACAATCAAGACACACTATGGATGTTGTAGCTGGTTTACCAGAAAGAGTAGATACAGATAAGTCATATGAAAGTTTAGACATAGGTAAATCAAGCATGTTCACACAATCATTAAAAACAAAGGAGTGGGATGCTCCCGAATCATATAACATAGTTAAAAGGTGATTGTGAATTATGCATTTACCTTCGATAAGATCGGAAGACTGAGTCACCTCTTCACCACCAAGAGTGTAAACTCTCCCTCTGGCTTGTGGTTTCTAGGTAGGTGCATCTTCGTTCCTTGATGGACACTCCTTAGCAAAATACCCAAGTTGCCCACAAACAAAGCACACTGAGAAAGGCCAGTCTCCATGTTGTTTCCCACACTTGGAACACTTAGGTCCCATAAACTCCTTATGAATCTACTTACCCTTGTCGTGAGGAAAACTAGATTTAGAGGATCCCTTCTTGAACTTATCATCACCCTGCTTCCTCTTTTAAAAGTCTTGTGACTTAGGCTCCACTAAAGGCTTTTTAGCATGCCCTTCGATTATTCAACATTTGTTTATTAAAGTTTCAAAGTCTCAAATTTCAAACGGTTGGATGACATTTTGAATGTCTTCCCTCAATCCTTCCTCAAACTTCACACACTTCCATGACTCATCTAAGTTAAGCCTGATGCAAGACGAGAACTTAGATAATTCATTAAATTTGACCACGTACTGGCCAATAGACATACCCCCCTATTCCAACTTAAGAAATTTCATCTCCTTTGCATTATGAAGATTTTGTGGAAAGAACTTTATCATAAATGAATTCTTAAAGATCTCCCATGTAACAAGAGTTCTCGAAACCTCAAAAGCCCTCTTGGTATCCACCCACTAATCCTCTGCCTCACCTTCCAGCATATACGAAGCAAAAAGTACCTTTTGCTCGTCTGAGCAAGCCATGACAGTGAAAATATTCTCCATCTCTTTGAGCTAACCCTCAGCTCTAACTAGGTCGTACTCCTCCTTGAAGGAAGACAAATTAGATTTCCTGAACTCTGACAGGTCTTGGAAAGTCTGATTCCTCCCAACTATCTCTTGGTTTGGTTGCCCCTGGTGGTGTGGTGGTGGTGTAGGCGGTTGATGTTGAGTTGTACTTATTCTCTCAAACATCCTTGTTGTCGCAGCTGCTTACTCTCTGATAGCTTCAATTGTTGTGGCTGTTTGCTCTCGCATAGCATTGGTAATAGCAGTTGTTTGGTCCCTCATTGCCTCAGCCATTGCCATAAAGGCTCCAACCATATCAGGGCCTTCATTACCAGAGTTCCTACTTCCACAAGGTCACCCTCGTGATGTCATAGTTTCTTGTAAACATGAAACAATACATATTGAGGTAGCTAATCCCAATATCATGTAACTGAGCAATAGTAGCTAAAATAATCATACCAAGGCAGGTCATACAATTCAATCAAACATCTCACACAAGAGACAAAGAAATCCACAACATAAAGAGGAACTCTTAAACATGCCTGAGCATAGTCTGTCCATACCCTGGCTCAACAAGATGAACTTCTCTGATACCATAATGTAATACCCTAATACAAATTATCATAAAATAAGCAGTATATTTCAAGATAAAGTATATTAAGCATGCCACTTTATAAAATGCATAAAAGATAAATCCATAATAATATGTATAGTCATTATAGAGAGCCACGAAGATGAAAAAAGATCTTATATATACATCATTGGCTAGAAAGCTACACTGTAATACATAAACTTTTACAAACAAGCCATCAAAGTAAACAAATACAAGCTGATGCAAAAAGAAATAAATCCACTAAACTACGCCTTCTGCTTCTTCTTTTTCTTGTCCTTTTTTCTCTTTTAGAGGGACTTCACCTCGATTTACATGGAACACACAGGGGTGAGAAATCACAATTTCTCAGTGTAAGCCTACCAAGACCAACAGTTATTTATTTAACAACAAATAAACTAACTAAACATATAATTACACTCTATGTAACAGAATATTTGATAATCAATAATATCAAAGAATCGCTCATACAATCCTAGCATACTATTGAACAAGCAACCAAACAATCAAGTAAGACAACTACCTGATAACTTCATAAAATGTAGTTATTTGTGCCCTATTTTTATGCTATAAAGAATGCTTAGTTCTTATTTATAATGCATATTTAGAAGATTTTATGCTTATATTTGTCATATTCTAATCTGGATACCTTCCTATGTGATATTGAGCAAATTGTGCTTATTTGATAAGAGATTGAGTGAATTTGTATCTGTTATTGATTTAGTGATTTCTCTAATATAGGAAGGGCTCCAAACAAGTTGACATATGGAGCATTTGAGCCAAAATTAGAAGAGGAAGCCAAATTTTAATTTCAACAAACAATGTTGCAATGTGGGCATATCAATGCCACGGCGTTGGTGACTCCTCTGCTTCAATACAGAGACTCGAGGCCAAAGCGCCGCGACGCAAGAGAGTGAATTTTGTGGCGTAGATGAACTAAATATCTAGAGTGCTGTGACGCTAAGAAGTGGATGCCACGACATCTGTGACCTAATTGTATGTGTGCCGCGGCGTGAAATGTTTGATGTCACGGTGTGCTCTATTTTTCTGAGCCTATAAATACTGTTTTATTATATTTTTGTGGAGAGCTTTCGTTAGTTTAGAGAAGTTACGCTAGATTTTACTGTTTGGAGGCTGAGGGAGGCTAAGGAAGCAAGGTTGGAGGCCATCTTCTTCATCGAAAAAGATTCAAGCATTAAAGAGTCAAATATATGAGCTTCCTTCCTTCTCCTTTCTCTTTTATCTCTTCCTTGTCTCTTGAGCATGAGTTTTGTGGTTGTATTTTCGTGTTCAATGATTAGCTAAGTTGTATTTAGGGATGACTTTGAATCCTTCTATGAATATTAATGATTTTGTAATCTTTTGAGTATATACTGATGTTTGGTTTTGTTCAATCATATGATTCTTAATGCTCTTGATTATTTGATTAGCTTTTGAGTGATTTATTGAAATCTGATGAACCTAGACATAGGAATTTAGATTTTAGATCTAATGTATGGTTGATGCATGTTCGATTTCATTCAATTGGCTTGGATAAGTTGATTCGCTAACTAGATAGAAATATACATTTTAGTCATGCATAATGTGTGATTAAAATAGATCATTCATAAGTGAATTTTGCATCAAACTAAGGAGTTTTCGGTAAATGAAGTTATGGTTAATTGACCTAGACATAAGCTTTTAACTAAATTAGATTCTCAAGTTAACTTAATCATTTCATTGATGTTGCTTGTAAGGATTGCATGTTATTAGTTGACATAGGAGGTGAAGAAGGATTTTCTAAAGCTCTAAACATTATCTTTATTGCTTTGTAGTTTAGATTTAGTTTATTTGCACTTTTTCTATTTTTATGTTCTTTAATAGAATTAGTTAAGCTATTGGTTGATATTTAGTTTTAGAAGTCAATATCCTCGTGAGAACGATCTTTATTCTTCACTGTATTACTTGAATGATCTGTGCACTTGCAGTACATAAATGATCTAACAAGTTTTTGGCGCTGTTGCCGAGGATCGAACCCGAGTCACCCGCATGACAGGCGGGAATACTCACCAAAAACTTGTTAGACCATTTATGTACTGCAAGTGCACAAATAGTCTAACAAGTTTTTGGCACCATGGCCGAGGATATGGTTTAATTCTATATGGCTAATATCAACAATGAGTTTAGTTAGTTCTAATTCAAGTTATATATAGTTTGTTTTAATTTAAGTTCTCTTTATATTTTTGCTTTAGGTTCAATAAAGAATCTGGATGATCCTGATCATACGAGGCCCTTCAAGAAATTTGCGACTCTTGAAAAGGAAAACCTTCAATCAAGTTCAAAGAGGACTACTCATCCGTACAATCCATTTTGGTGACAAAGTCCTGCCAAGACTGTAAATTAGGCCCTTCTAGGCCCTTCTTGGGAGGAAACCTAAGTTTATGTTAAATTCTTGTCTTTACTGTTTGCATAAATAGGTAGTATGTTGAATTTTTTATGTAAATATGTATATGTTAATACGTTATGTTAATTATGTTAGTATGTTGTTTTTATTAATATGTTATTAGGTAATATATGTTAGTATGTTAATTTAGTAGTTTTATGTTTTTAATTGATTTTATGCTTTAGTTATGTTTCAAGTTTTAAATATGTTAGTATGTTGATTTTGTTATTTTTATTATATTTTTGTTGTACATTTTGTAAAATAGGTTTTTGAACAAGTTTTGCAAGTGCTAGAAACCCCTTTGAAGCAAATTTGGTAGTAAAACTATTTTAGCTGCAAGATTTTGCAGACTGACCTCTCACGCCGCGACGTAAGTCACTTAACATCGTGAAACTGGATGTATTTTTCTGCAGAATTCTGCAGACGAGTTGAACGCCGCGACGCAGGCATATCAATGTCGCGGCGTTGTGCTTTGTTTTGTGGTTTGGGGGAGTATCATTAAGTGCTTTGATTATAATGATTTATTTGAATGCATGTGATGATATTTACTATATGCAGAAGTGATAGCCATCATGTTTTCATGATTTTCTATTGTTTTGGCTATTACTAATAGGTTTGAAAAATAAATTTCAATTTTTAACATTATGCAAATGATGTTATGCATGCTTGATGAAAAAGTTAGATTTATTTGAATGCATGATATGTTGCAAAGAAATTGTTGGTGTTGTAATGGTTGTCCATTGATGTGAAAGGTTGCAATTTGTTCCCTTTTCAGTGAAACCTTATGTGATCTTGAAGTATATGAAACAATTTAGTCATTTTTTATGTATGATTTACATTTCACTTAGATGCAAGTGTAACTTTGAAAAGATAAGAGTGTATGTCTAGAGAATGTTTATGGATTTATATATAGAGTTTTAATTATTCTTGAAATTGTTTTTCAACTCTCTTGAGGCGAAATTCTAGGTTGTGCATGATTGAGGAAATGATTAGGGCATTGTTTGGATCGATTGAGCTTTTTAAGGTTACCTGAATGATTTTGTCATAGGTCTCTTTTGAAGGCTTATAATTGTTTGGCCTTATTTGTTTTTCATCATCATTGTGTTCGTTAACCTATTAACCATTCTAATGTATGTGAAAGCATTGCATTTTCTTCCTACCATCATTGTTTGTTGAGTACATAATATATTATTTCTTGAAGTGAGTCTATTGATTAGGGTGTTAATGAATATTTAATACAAAATGAGCCTGAAGGAACCAGATGCAGTCAAAGAAAAATAGCATTGCTTTGAAAAAAGAAAAGAAAAAAATCAAAAAAAAGAGAAAAAAGAAAAAGAAAAGCAAAGCTTAAGAATAGTAAAGTAAGAAAAGTATCAAAATGGTTCTGACGAGTTTTCTTCTTTCACTATTGAATACCCTGCTAATATCAGTTAGAGGCTCAAGACTTGGAATAACATGTTTATGTTTCTCAATGTTTGTATTGGATCATTTCCCTGTTTTTCTTTCGCCCATTACCCTTGGCCTTATATTACAAGCTGATTAAGTCCCTTTTGATCCTCAATTTTATGTGATTTACATTAGTGGAGAGAGAGTTGGATTACAATCTTGTGGATTCTATGATTCATATGCATGTAGGTTCATAAACTTATCCAGATGTGTATGACTTGATTAGGAGAAGTTTATCTTGCATGTTTGTGGAAAAGTGTGAATTGCATAAAAGGAACCTAGATTCTTATCATATGAAGGATTGTGTATGTGTGAAGCTGATTATGAGGCATTTGTACTTTTTAAGGACTGATACAATCATTATTCGCTAGTTGTGGTTTGATAAGAAAGAAAGAAAATTGAAATTTTAATAGATGCTGAATGATATTTGAGAATGAATTGTTAAGTTGTTTACTTAGTCCTACTTTGTTTTGCTCGAGGAGTAGAAAAATGTAGGTTTGGGGTGTGATAACTTCATAAAATGTAATTATTTGTGCCCTATTTCTGTGCTGTAAAGAATGTTTAGCTCTTGTTTATAATGCATATTTGAAAGATTTTATGCTTATATTTGTCATATTCTAATCTGGATACCTTCCTATGTGATATTAAGCAATTTGTGCTTATTTGATAAGAGATTGAGTGAATTTGTATCTGTTATTGATTTGGTGATTTCTCGATTATAGGAAGGGCTCCAAACAAGTTGATATATGAAGCATTTGAGCCAAAATTAGAAGAGGAAGCCAAATTTGTATTTCAGCAGACAACGCCGCGACGTGGGCATATCAATGTCGCGGCGTTGGTGAATCCCCTGCTTCAGTACAGAGACCCGAGGCCAAAGCGTCGCGGTGCAAGAGAGTGAATGTCGCGACGTAGGTGAACTAAATATCTAGAGCGCTGCGACGCTAAGAAGTGGACGCCACGACGTCTATGACCTAATTGTATGCGCGTCGCGGCATAATGTGTTTAATGTCGTGGCGTGCCCTATTTTTCTGAGTCTATAAATACTATTTTATTATATTTTTGTGGAGAGCTTTCATTAGTTTAGAGAAGCTGCGCTAGGTTTTACTGTTTGGAGGCTGAGGGAGGCGAAGGAAGCAAGGTTGGATGCCATCTTCTTCATGGAAGAGGTTTCAAGCATTAAAGAGTCAAATCTATGAGCTTCCTTCCTTCTCCTTTCTCTTTTCTCTCTTCCTTGTCTCTTGAGCATGAGTTTTGTGGTTGTATTTTCGTGTTCAATGATTAGTTAAGCTATATTTAGGGATGACTTTGAATTCTTCCATGAATATTAATGATTTTGTAATCTTTTGAGTATATATTGATATTTGGTTTTGTTCAATCATATGGTTCTTAATGCTCTTAATTGTTTGATCAACTTTTGAGTGATTTGTTAAAATTTGATGAACCTAGACATAGGAATTTGGATTTTAGATCTAATGTATGGTTGATGCATGTTTGATTTCATTCAACTGGGTTAGATAAGTTGATTTGCTAACTGGATAGAAATATACTTTTTAGCCATGTATAGTGTGTGATTGAGAATAGATCATTCATGAGTGAGTTTTGCATCAAACTAAGGAGTTTTCGGTAAATGAAGCTATGGTTAATTGACCTAGACATAAACTTTTAACTAAATCAGATTCTCAAGCTAACTTAATCATTTCATTGATGTTACTTGTAAGGATTGCATGTTATTAGTTGAAATAGGAGGTGAAGAAGGATTTTCTAAAGCTCTAAACATTATCTTTATTGCTTTGTAGTTTAGATTTAGTTTATTTGCACTTTCTCTATTTTTATGTTCTTGAATAGAATTAGTTAAATTATTGGTTGATATTTAGTTTTGGAAGCCAATATCCTCGTAGGAATGATCTTTATTCTTCACTGTATTACTTGAATAATTTGTGCACTTGCAGTACACAAATGGTCTAACACTACCTATACAATTGTCAACCATGCAATGCTTTATGTTATGAGGTATGATTATGCTTAAACAATGTCCTAATATTATGATTATGCAATGCCAATGCATGTTTTAAATTTTGAAAACACAAGTTACTTACTTATTTCCTAGAAACATTTATTTCTTGTATATACAAAGTAGGATAAGCCTAAAAGCCTAAACCCACTTGGTAATAGGTAGGCTCTTTCTCTTCACTAATGTAAGAGTACTACTTTCACCCCCATACCAGTAACCCTGACCATACTAGCATAAATGCAAGGAGAATTCAGATCCAACACCTCATTCTTAGGTCATATGGTTGTACACACCATCAAAGGTTACAATACATAGGAAAATAGCAAATATCAAGTTTGAAAACTAAATATTCAAGCCACATTTTAAACACTAGTATATAGGAATCTAAACCTCACTTATCCAACAAAGTAGTAAGATTCATATTACTAGTTAAACAGTATCTAGAACATCACACAATCACTTCACAAGTGAATTAGAAATTAACCTCATGTTGATCAAGGTTCTAAACACTAACATAAGCATTCTATCGCACTTTGAATGTCTAAGAATTCCCAAACTTTTTACATATGCAAGTTGATAATTCTCTCCAAGAAATATCCCCAAAAATGTCTCATTACACCCTAAAAGACTTGCACAAATGATCCCATTAAGTAGGGAATTTAATTAGTATCACAATGCTAAAAAAACCCCTACTCTGTCTCAGTGCTTGAGCGCGTGAAGCTCGAGCTCTTGAGTGCGCTGCCACTATCAGGTGCAGTTCTCTAGGCGATGGATGCTTGAACGTGCAAAGACCGAGTGCTTGAGCATTAAACGCCCAGTAACAAATCTGTAAAATCTTATAGATTTGTGCACTATTCCATTGGTGCGAAATATGAAATTAAACCACTCCAATTTGGTTTCTAGGTGATTTTAAGTCCCTAACAAGTCCACTAACATGAATGAAACATAAAACACTAATTCATTTCATCAAATTTGGGTCCATAAACCAAATCACTCATCCAAACCTCAAATTCCTCACTTTGAGCCTTAATGGTCCAAATGGAGAGTTTTCAGTTTCTAATCCAAAATCTTAACATGAACAAGTCATAAACATCCCTTAAAACTTATCCAAGAAAGAAAATCACTCAAAACACTACAAAATCTCATTTTGACATATCAAGCCTCAACAAGCCTAAACATGAAAATGAGAAAGAAGTGAGACTTTGAGCTCAAGAACCCCTACCTCAAGCTACTATGATGCTGTAGATTTGAGCCTCAATCTCTAATCTTGGATTTCTCCTTCTTATTGTGCCTCTTGTTTCCCTTTTCACCACTTGAAACGTCCACTTTTTCTGCTGTTTTTGGTGCAGCCGTGAAGGGAAGAGAGAAAAGTGAGAAAAATGAGTAACAAAGCAACCAACAAAAGTCAAGGAAATAGGATGGAACCGTGGATGGTTTTAGGCCTTAAGATACAACATCGATACTTCCTAATCTGCTAAACACACTTAGATTTAGCAAAATCAAGTTTTTCAAATTCCAACAACTTTAAAATAAAAACTAAGATTCATTAAAAAAAGTCGTTTCATCAATATCATATTTTTTTATATATATGACTAGTCAATCCGGCATTAAAATACACAACTAATATGCCTAAAAATACCAAACTGACTCTGATTATTCTCAAAATTTAACTACATCACAGAATACACATTTGTGACTTAGAAATAAATTATCCACATTTATTTCCATCAGCTAAGCCATTTATGCTAATATCTGAGTCATTGTAAGTTATTTTTCACTTTGCGGGTTGCATCAAAGTGCCTAAATTAACTCAGATTGTCACAAAATTAAACAAACATGTTAAACAAGTATTAAGCTATCTCTGTAACTATTTACAAGTCTAACATGTTGAAGAAGATGTTACATGGATCGTACCAAAGAAAAAGGCCTAACTTGACTTGGACCCTTCGCTAAAAGGCCCAAACTTGACCCAAATCCAATCACACATTCCATAGGCATAAGGGTCGGGGTGACCTGCATCCCAAGATTCTACCCGACCTGACTCACCCTTAAAGATCCGACCCAATAGAACTTATTGGTTATCACCTACCCAACCCACCTCGATCCATTAGCCTATATCTGACCCATAACCTAAGAATCACACCCGATTCTATCCATGTTCAGACACCTAAAATATCTCACAAAATATCTATAACAGTCGTGACATGTGTCAACACCCCAATGGAAATTTTTTAGCATATCACAGACCTAGATATACCCCACTCGACAGATCCAACCCACTAAGGAACTTTCTAGAGTGGAACCACCCTCTGTATCCACCATCCGAGAGAATGGAAGTAACATAGATTCTTTTGGTTAACCATTAGTTTGTGAAAATCAATTAATTTGTTATTTAATCCAAATTCAATTTGATTAATTTGGTTAATTGATTTGTTTGTGTCAAGGAGTTAACTGATCCACTTTCACAAAAGAATAACCAAATAATTATTTTGAATCTAATTTAAACAATTTAGTTTTTTTTTTAGTTTAGCTCAATTTGGTTCAAATGTTTAGTTCACTTTTATGGTATTCTTTGGGCATCCCTAGTTGTTGTAGTGTCTTGGAAAGCAAAAACATTACTGTTACTCAACTTTGTGGATAGAAATAGAAAAAGATTCATTGTGGTGTCTTTGTAAGCAAAAGCATCACTGAAGTTGAAGAAAATCTCAAGTAATTGTCTAGAGACTGGACGTAAATTATGCTTTATGACTAAACAAAGATAAACCAATTTTGCATATTTCTTTTCTCTATCTTTTTTATTTCTTGCATTCATATCCAATATTTTCATACACATAAAATTTTTAATTTCATAAATTTCTATGATTAATCCCATAGAAATAAGTATAGTATTAATATAGACTCAGATTTATAGTGAATCTTATATGTAATAACATATCTACCATTAGATTTCATAATATGAATATATTTATAATTTTAACTTATATTTTAAATGACAAAATATGTTGACACATATAGAATTCATTGTAAAGCCAAATTTATATTAACATGAATAAAACTTAGGTCCAACCTTTAGTTCGAACCCTTACCTCTAATCTTATTTAATATCCCTCCATTTGTTATTTCTAAACTCATTTAATTGAGTTAATAAACACATAAAAAAAGATTAAATAAAATTAAAAACAAGGATTAGAGACAAAAGTTATAACCAAATTTTGTTCTATTAACATTACCCTAGAAATAATTCAGCCCCTCTTGATTATATCATAACTTCTATTAAAAAATAAATAATTAAATAATTTTCTATCCGGACTTGCTCAAGAATCTCATTATCTTTCTATGGCAAATAGCATTTTTATACTAATTATTAAATATAGTGCAGAAGAATAGACCTTCGCCACTATCTAGTTCAAAAATTAATACTAGTCTTTCTTGTTCTTGAACAAAGAGAAACAATGAATATACAAACATCGGCCAAGTCTTCCACATGAATTAATTGGTGTTGCAAATACAAAAATTGAAAAACAGCTGCGAGGCTACAGAAATAATAAATGACTGCCAAAGTCAAACTAGAACGTCATACATAATTGTAAGACCATATACGGTCACCGGTAATAATATTAGCTCAAGATTCACAAATTAAAATCCTTTATATATATATATATATATATATATATATATATCCACCTTCAACATAATTATAAAATAAATAAGTATATTACCCAGAAGAAAAAATAAAGCAATATGGTGCAGCGAAGCTAGACAATCAAGCAACTAGAACCAATTAAACGAACAATTTGTTCATTAATTGATTATGTGGGTTCACAAACGATTTTATTATATTAAAATGATTTAAATTAAAAAATTCAAAACTTGAAGCTGGAGATAGAAGTACTGTTTCCAATGCAACTATTTTTTATAGAACTTCGAATAAAACCCAGAAAGAAGATAACAAAACCTCAAATTACAAATCCTAACAAAAAGGAAGTCTTTCAAACACAGGTAACTCCACATATATTCGAAGGCCTTGGATTTTCACTCCCATTATCTTACATTTATTCAAATAAAGAGAAGAGAGAGTATCACAAAAAAAAAAAGACCCTTAAAGAAACAGAAGAAATTACAGTCACAAAATGCAGTAGAAGCAGATATAGAGAGTCATGGATTCAACACCGTTTGTTCATAGTAGCTCAGGCCGATTTTCCTGCCGGCGGCTTCTTTGTGGTCGTCACCGGAGAAGGACTAGTGAGAGGGGTTTCTCTCTCTTGGTCTTGGTTGGTGGTGACATTGATGGAAATGGCACTTGTGGTTCCACCTGCAGCTGCACTGCCTTCAGCAATAACCTGGTTCAGGTCAAATGGCTTTGTAAGGTCTTCGCCGGTGAGAATCTCCCCCGGCAAGACCTGAGAAGCTTGTCGTCGGTGACGGGACATGTTTGTGTATCTCTCTTTCTTTGTTTGTATAGAGAGAGAATCAGAGAAGTGAGGAAGGAAGTGAACAAAGAATTTGAGATGATTTATGGGAATGGGGAAAAGTGGGGGCCTGTTTGGTTAGACAGAAAATTCTACTCACGCGCTCTTGTATCCCGTGGCCATTGAATTTGAAGCCAAACTATTTTTTTTTTTAGTGATGGACAAAAATGTTATTTATATATATTATTTTCATTATATTATATTATATTATTATTTTTCTATTATTTTTATATTTTATAATAAAATAAAAAATACATATTCTAAAACATTTATTTTCTTTTTCTTCCCAAAAAAATATAAAATATTATGCAAAGAAAATGATGCACAATAAACATTTCTGAATAAGGCAATTTTATATTTGACTAATTGCTCATGAAAGTAAACTTCGCTACTTTATTTATAAATTAATTACTTTTGAATTTTTTAAAGAGATATGATATGAGAGAAATTGATCATCTTGTGTATTTTTTTTTATCATGAGAAAGATAAATACAAATACTTTAAATAATAAAATCCTATTAAAATTTGTGGAGCATTATCTAAAATGTTTTGTATTTATCTCTTTTTTAAATGATCATATTATATGAAAAATATTATGATGTGAGTCTTAATCATTGAATTCAAATTTTATGTTAATATTTAAAATATGAAATAATGTAAAATAAGAATTTTGTATGAAAATAAGATATTTTTAATTTTTAATGTATTAAATACTTTATTTTTTATAAAAAAATCTTATTTTAAATCCTTAATAAATATTCTCAGAACATTTTAAAAAAAATCCTTAAAATATTAATTCACCTAAATGCATTAAGTAGATGGGTGATCATGTGCGTTTAAAATATTGATTGATGCAATTGATGCAAAAATCGTATAGAGAGATGATCACAAAAAAAAAAAAAGTACAGAGAAAAACATAATATTGATTAATACAAAAGCTTATATTAAAGAATATTAATTCGCTGAAATACATCATGCGTAATAATGCGCATTTAAGATTTTATAGAGATCAGATACATAAGATTGATTGCCGCACAAAGTGATATTTGAGTATATTAATTAATTTACCTAAATGCATTTAAGTCAAATATATATAGATAGACTTAATAGTTAATATTGATTCATGGAAAAACTGATTTTAAAGATGAATGAAGATCACTTATTTTTTTTTTGTTTTTTTTTTTTATCTTCTTATTTAAATTTTAATTAGTATTTTAAATTTAATTACATGTCTTATTTTTATTTAATTTATTTTATATTTATCAAAATTTAAGTAAAAAGATAAAAAAAAACAAAAAATAAGAATAGATGATCTTCCTCCATTCAAAGATATCTTTTCGATTTTGTTAACAAACACTTTTTTAACAAGTGTTTTAGTGTCTAATAGCACTTATTAAAGAAATCAAATGAATTTTTTTATAAAAATAATATATTTAATGTATTAAAAATTTAAAAAAAATACTACTTATCTTATTTTTATAAAAAAAATTATTTTAATTTTCTTAGCAAATGCTCAAAACTCATATCTTTATAAGAAAAAGCAAAAGGGTAAAACACAGAAAAACTATTCAGTAATAAGCCAACATCTACTTTATTATACGCCCCTAAACAGAAGTAAACACTTGGAGGGGGGTTTGCCAAAATTGTAGCCTAGTCTCCTTAGAAGCACCAAACTTTACCAAAAAGTCTGCACATTCCTTTTCTTCTTTGAGATGTGGACTAACACCACAGTTTAGTTCCTATTCAAAAGCAATCATATATCATAAAAGAACAAGACCATAGTCCATGGTGATGAAGAGAGATGGTAGCATTCCGAATAAAATGCAGAGCACCCAACACATTTGAACTTTGTAGTTTGTAGTTGTGTCGATACTGTGGTCCTTTGATTTCTATTTTTTTTTTGGTAAGTCTTTGATTTCTATTTTAAAACTTTGAAAATATATTACTTGAATTTGAATTTCTCGACCTACTGTTAATTACTGTGTTAGATTGATGGTAGCATTAAATATTTTGTTTGACTTTGAGATCTGCATTACTTGGTCTTGAGTTGATGGATTATTAGCTAATTAATTGGTTAAATTTTTTATAGATAGATATTTATTTAGGCACACACAATGATGAGTGACTCTAATAATCACGTAATTGGATTGATACTTGATAGTTTTTACATTTAGTTTGTAACTCCTAATATGGTTCTCATCATAAATAGAAAACATTGTGTAAAATTTGCACTCAAATACTTGAAGAAAAATATATTTCATTTTTTTTCCTATCATCCTATTAATCTGCTTTGGCTTATTTGATTTGTGCCACGATTTTATAGTTGCCGATCAGAATAATAAATTATATAATTATGTCATGTTTCTATTGGAGACAAGTACCACAAGCACTTAAGGAATTTTACCTAAGTTTTCTCCTATAAAAAGGACAAAACTTAGGTAAAGTTTTTTAAAAATGCTTTGTGGTCTTTCTCCAATAAACATGACGTGTGTACATTTTTCTATAACTCATTAATAAAAATTTTAAAAATAATAATTAAGTAACTCAAAAATAAAATACATATCATGTTTTTATTAGAGACAAGTACGACAAGCACCTAAGAAACTTTACTTAAATTTTCTCTTTTACTTATTTCATGTGAAACTAATATATGTTAGAAAATTATACTAGTATTATTATAATATGTTTAGTTTAATATTATTTATATGATAAATAAATTTAATTATGTTAAAAATATATTTCAATATTTTTCTTTGACATTATTTATACAATTGACACACACATACATATATATATATATATATATATATATATATATATATATATATATATATATATATATATATATATATATCTTACATACTATTATATATTTATATAATATATATGTATATATATAAAACCTTCATTCGGTCCGGTTTAACTTTAAAACTTTGACCCTCTCTCTTTTCCTGTTCAATGACTAACCTGGTTTTGAAAACATGTTTAAATCTAAAATTCAATTTTGGAAATAATAAACGTATAAAACAATATTCTCCCGTGGGTTACCTTTTTTAGTTTAGTATTTATGCATAAATTTTTTTATATTATTAATTAATCATATAGTATCACATATATGATTTTTTAAAATAATTATTAAAAGAGTCAAATATTTTTAATGACATATAATGTGTAATTGAATAATAATATAATTTTTTTTTACAATTATAATGCATCATCAATCAATTAATATAATAATATATAAAAAGAGAGTCATGATTTATAAAATTTTGATATGTGTCATCTATAAATTATGACACTAATGTCATTTGTATTTGAATTTAAATTTTGTTTTTATCCTATATTAACAAACAAATAAAAAAAAAACGTAACTTATTTGATAATTCTTTCTTTATTGAAAAAATATTTGAATAAGTGTTAAATATGGTAGAGGATGATTATCAACAAAATGGATTCAAAATCTGCATAACAAAATGAATTCAACATATAAAAAAATTTAAAAAATAAAATAAAATAGAATCAAAATGTATTTTATTCTATTATCAGCAATTAGAATATTAACTCTATTTTATGAATCAATGCTTTAGCAAAATCATAACAATTAATTTAGTGACGTGTGTCATCTTCTATTATTTAAATACACAAGTTCAAATTTAGGTAAAGTTCCTTAGGTGCTTGTGGTACTTGTTTTCAATAGAAACATGACATATGTTTTATTTTTTAGTTACTTAATTATTATTTTTAAAATTTTCATTAATGAGTTATAGAAAAATATACACATGTCATGTTTCTATTGGAAACAAGCACCACAAACACCTAAAAAATTTTACCTAAGTTTTATCCATAAGTAAAAGGATGAAAAGTAAAGTTAATTATTATAAATTAAAATCAAATTCTTATTACATTTTAAGCTAATATTTGTCCCACTTAAAAAAATTAAGAGAAGAAATAATGAATTTTAGTTATAAATTAAGAACCAAAAATAATTAATGTCTTGAAAATTTTTAATTTTTTATAAAAAAAATTGGATTTTTTTTCAAAAAAATAAAAACAAAAAATTCAATCGAATGAATCGTGACAATTTCAAGACTAGTTTCTAATTTTTTACCCATTTTTAAAAATCTAATGTTTCAGAGTTGATTGGAACTCATTTCTAATTTTTCTAGTCCGACCTGGTCGATTCCAATTTTGAAAACTATAAATTTAAGTGTTGGCATTTATAAGCTAGAATATTTGATGTGTATTTTGTCATAATTAAGTACTAGATAAGAATACTGACATTGCAGAAGCTCTTGGAGGATACCTCACATAGAAGAGGGTAAAGTGTATTTATCAGGAACCAATTGAATGTGAACAAAGTGTAACATAATATGATAGCCAAGTTATTAGTTTGTGATCATGTGGCAGTTCGTCTACTTTTATAAGGTTGTATTTGGTGGATATGGTAAGGAAAATCTGATAGTATTATTAATATTATTAGATTTTATTAAGTGTTTCATGGTTTAACTTGATAATATAATAAAATCAAATTCAATATTTTTATCCTATTTTAACCTGATTATTCTATTATCTCTATCATCTCCTGATTAGACTTGATAGGATATATCTTGCCTATCTTACCCATCAACTTTATCACTCTCACTACAAGCCCCTCTCCTTCTCTGCCATAGCATTCCCTAACCCACATCACCTCCCTCAACCTTTCAAACTCCAACCTCACGCCCCCTTCCCATCTCCCTCTGTCGCCGCCTCTCTCTCTCTCCTTCAACAACCTCAACTCTTCCCTCCCCTTCGCCGCCTTCAACTCCTCTTGCACCGACCTCCGCCACCTCGACCTCTCCCAAAACCTCCTCACCGACCCCATCCCTGACACCCTCTCCTCCCTCCCCTCCCTCCTCCACCTCGACCTCTCCTTCAACAACTTCTCTAGCCTCATTCCAACGAGCTTGAGCAACTTCTAGTAAGTCTTTTGAGACTTTAAAAATCCCAAACTGTGATTTTGAACATTGAAACTTCTGGGCACTCTTTTTTTCGTGAAGCAGCAGAGAAAAAGCTTCAACCTTTTTTTTGTTTTAGAGCATCACCGTCTTGTTTGGTTGCTTGAAATTTTGGGTTTTTGAAATCCCAAATGATGAATTTGAGTATTTGAAGTTTTGAGAACTTTTTTTTTCTTTTGTTAAACCAAAAATAGTGAAAAGCTTCGAGCTTTCTCTGTTTTTGTATATTGGATTGTTTTGTTATTCTTAAATCAATTCTGAAATTTTTGCCACTTTTTTTTTTCAATAAACTAATATTTGAAATTTTAGGCAATTTTTTTTCCTCATGAAAAGCTTCAAACTTTCTCTATTTTGATATATTGTGTTGTTTTGTTTGATTTCCCTTTGGTCTCAGTTTCTCTGCAACGAGGCAATGAGGCATATTGTAGTCTATGAGTTTATGTGTTTGATCATTAACTTGTTGCAGAACATGCTCACCAGAACTATACCGAAGACTTTGTTTGTGGGGTTGAAGAGCGTTATACAAATCGAGCTCTACCCGAACTCACTCTCCAATGTTGATATATTAATTTTTGCTCATGAGTAATGAAGGGTAGTATGGTCATAGTACATAGTTATATATACTATCAAATTATTTATATTATTTGTATTAAATATTTAATAATATAAGAATTTATTAATTTATTTATACTATCATATTTTATACTATCAAATGTACCATACGCAACCTAAAGTAATTGTATCGTATTAGAAGGGATTGGCCATTGGGTATTCCTTTCTGTATGGCTTGTTTGTATGGCCCTAATTAATATCTGATTGCCAATTTGTTTACTATGATGAATCAAGTAGTTAACCGACAAAAGAAAATTATGTGATTAAGTGATTGGGCATTGACAAGTCTTGCACCAAAAATATTGACAATCGAAAAGAAGTATTAGTATTTAAGTGTTGGGGGTAAAAAATGAGTCAACCGGATGCAAAATATTTTTTTAACTTGTATAAGTAAATAACTACTAGAAATATTTTTTATAATAAAATATCAACTACACAAAATAAATTATTTTAATAATGATAAAAATATATATTTGAGGTGTCAAAATTTTAATATAAAAAATTCTCCAGTGTAAAAGAAAACAACATAAGACTTAAGTCCAACAAAAATCTTTCACTAATAAATTAATGGGGCACAACTAGCAGTCTTCGTAGTCGCACTAATAAACACTATAATCACTGATACATCACTCACTAAGTGCAAATCACCAATTAATAAAATAGAAATTCTACAAAAATAAATATCACAAATCTACCAAAAAATAAGATAAAATAAAAAATTAGCTATGCCAAAATACAATCTTCAATACTATGAATAATATATTAAAATATCATAAAAAAATGACAAAAAAAAGTCTACCTATTTAATACCGAGAAGAGACAAGATCCATTTTCTCATTCTTCTCCTCGGCGTTGCCTCTAAGTTCCTCACTCACGCTGTTTTCTATCTTTTCACTTGTTCCTTCCTCTTGCTTTTTCTTTCACTCTCACAGTCATACCTTCCGAGCAATGTTCTAAAAATTGTATCAAATAACTATAAAATTAATCAATTAAATTAATTAAATTATGAATTAAAAATCTAATCGGTTGAATCTTCAATTTAATTTTTAAAACATTGCTTTCAAGTCTTTCAACGAGACTTTTATATCTTTTTTTTAACTTGAATAGGTGGGTTCCACAATTGAGAGGGATCCCACCCAACCTTAAAAACCCAATATACTCTTATATGTTAAATTAGATTATGTTTTTCAGAGAATATTTTAATCCCAACATGTTATTTTTAACTTTTATTTTTTTAGATTTTAAATTTAAATTCTTTTTAAAATTGATTATACACATCCCTTTTATAATTTTAAACACTTTTCTCTTTTAATATATATTTAAAATTCAACCTGAATTTTTAAAATCTTATACAATGTAGGAAATACCTAGTAAATGATAAAATAATTTGAAGTACCTTTATTTGCCGTCGTCAATCCTTGAGTTATTTGGGCCAAATGAACAACTTGAAACGCAACATCCTTTACCAAATTTTGTGTCTTAGAAAGTTATAGCATAACAGTATAATTTAATCTTTCAAGTGAAAAGTTTGGAGAGATAGATGTATGATACAAAATTCTTATGTATTTAAGATATTTAGATATACCATATTTGAATATGAGACAAAAGTTCAATATCTTGAATTTGATATACAGTTGAAATGTATTGTAGATCTCTATGCATGATACTCATTATATTTACTAGTATATCAAAATTTCAAAATATTCAATTCATATCAATTTTTGTTGTTGGAACAATCATATCATTTTTATTTCTACTAAATTTATATTTCTAACATTTCCATTTATTTTAAATTTCTATGCTATTCACGATATGTAATCTTTAAAACTATATAAAAATTTGTTATAGGGTAGACAAGTTACTTTATAAGTTATAGCCATTGTTTGGCCACCAAATAGTGGTTCACCTTCTAATTCTATAGTCTATATATTTTGACAACCATTCTCCTGACCAACAAACAGTATCTTTTACTAATATATGCTCAAGTTGGGACCTTTTATCCATCACCGAATACGTTGCACCCTAAAATTGAGAGAAGCTGCTATCATTGACTATGAGAGTACTGGAAAAAAAATTTAAAAGTAAGTTTGTTTTTAAAATGAGTATATAAGAGTGTATTTATTTTTTATTTAATTTAAAATATATCATGATTTTGATTAATTAAAATTTAATAATAAATACATATTTATTTATTCATTTTAAAAATAAATCCACTTTAATAAAATTTTATTCGAGAGTAATAACTGAGACGGAGGTAGCTTAGCATTTTAAGAGACAGAAATTTTTTAATTTTTTTTCTTATTTGGTTTTGAAAAGTTTTTAACCATGTGCTTGCCATAAAAAATTAACATAACAACCAATAAAAGTTACACTATGTTTGGATGATAGGTAATGAGGGGAACGGAAAGGGAATGGGGGGAACGGAAATAACTTTTCATGTTTGTGAGTTTTAAAATGCATAAGAATGGAACGGAACACATGGAGAATCATTTCCCCCCTCTTTCCCTCAAATGCTCAACTTTTGTTCCCCCCAAAATTGAGGGGGAATGGAGGGAACACATGGATAATTCCGTTCTGTTCCGTTCCATTAATGAAACTTCCAAACAAAGAGAATGGAAATTATGTTCCATTCCATTCCTTTCCTTTCCATTCCATTCCTACCTATTCCGTTCCGTTCCATTAATGAAAAAACATCCAAACATAGGGTTAGTGTTCAAAAGCTCAAACTTCTTATAATGATATCTTTTGTTTAACCTTTTCGCACGAATGCCTGTGTAATTTTGAGAGAAAAAAAATGCTCAATACATTTGGGAAAAGGAAATGCCTCATGACATTAGGAGAAAAACATTTTTATTATTTTCCCTCGTATGGTTGTGGAGAGAAAATTGAAAAAAAAAAAGAAAAAAATGTGGAACTCACCAAAAATCTTTTTCTCATCTCAAAAGCGAAGAAAATAAAGAGAGAAGGAGATAATTTGATTAAAATAACAAATCTATCCTTGTATTCATTTCTTCTCTCAACATTCACCCTTACAGCCACTCAACCTCAAGCAAGAAGCAAGAACCTATCGTCTAAATCTCCATTCAACAGACCCTCAACCCAAAACCTATAACCACAAATAGCAATTGATAAAAAAAATTATTAAGCATTGAACTAGGAGCCTTAGAACTTACATCCCAAAACCAAAAATCATGGACGAGATCCTTTTCCAAAACAAATTTCCATACTTTTTCAAAAATCTAACATAGCAGCCTTTATGGGTTCCTCATAACAGCACCAACAAAAGCTAAACCAGCAAAAAAAAATAGAAAATTATTCAGAACTGGGTTCTAAGGATTATCTAAGAAGGTAATTGCGATCGTTGGTTCTTTTGCGGCGTAGCAGCAACGATTCAAGGAGCAAGTGAGTGGGTACTTACAAAAGGTATTTCGACGCTTAAGTCAGTAGCTGCTCAAGAAGGATATTATGTAATGAAGTTAACGCGTACATTTGTCTTCTTTGTGAGCCTTTGAATAAAGACATATGAATGTGTAAAAAATGTAGGGGGTTTGAGTATATCAATATGTATTGCGCTTTGCCCCCTTATAGTGCAGAAAATCGTTATTCTATATGATATGTCCCCCCTTTCAAGTGGAGTGGTGTCTGCTCTTTTCTATCATGAGAAACATGCTTAGTGGGCAAGTAACTCTTTGCGCATTGTACATCTGAAGACCAGCCTATCACTCCAATTTCCTGAGCCAATAGCTGATGTAGAACAAAAACCATGTTTGATCTAGGAACACACCAACCCACAAACTCTTTTCAATTGTCTAAAAGAACACAAAACTCACAGTGTTTTGACACAGAGGAAGCCACAAATTCTGGTTTATGTCCATCAAAATCAGCTCCATTGGAACAGGGGGAAGGTAGAGGGGGGTGGAGTAGGGGTGGGATCGGGGAAAGGAGAGGGAAGGGGTGATGGGGTGGGCAGTAACGGACCCATAAATTTTTCTCAATGAGGCAAAATATATGTAAAATTCTTAAATTTAAAATATCTATATTTAAATGACATACTACTTTTAAAATGCACAAATTATAATTACTTTTTATCTTGTTTTATATTTTAAAAATAAATATTGTATGATTTTCTCAAACACAATTTTACACTAAATGGCATCGGGGAACAGTTCCACAAAATTATTAGAAAATGATAATACAAACTACACATTAACATTATAAAATTTTAAGCTTGTGGAGGCAGTTGCCCCCACTTTCATATACGTAAGTTTGTCCATAGGGTGTCGCGGAGGTGGAGTGAGGTGGAGGTTGGGGGTGGGGGTGTCTCTGGGGGAGTTAGAGAGGTCTGATGGGGTTGGGGAGTGAGGATGATATATTTATGTTTTTTAAATTAAAATCTAATGTTTAGAACATTAAAAAACCAAAAGGCAACTACAAAATTTTTAATTAAAAATAATTAAAATTAGATTTTAATAATACTCATTGACTTTATTTTTTTAAACTAATTTATAAATTCATGAGATTTGTATTAGGAATATATAAAATGAAATATGTACATATGTATCTTATTACAAGGGTATATATGTCATTGTATATAATTATATTTTTTTATTTACTCTCATTTTCTTTCTTTCTATTTTCTCTTCATCCAAACAAATGAGAAGAAAATACACTTTTTTATTATCTTTTTATGTTTTCTTCATATTTTTTTCTTCTCATTTTTTTTCTCATGCATCCAAACAATGGGCAGAAGAAAGTTAAAACAAATACACTGTAAATAGATTCAAATAGAATTCTGTAATCTTAATGTATATATGTTTGAGTCCACTGAAGCAGAATTGATATGTTGCAAACCCAAGTGTAGGTTGTCTCAAGTAATAAATTCTCAGGAGTTCGAGGTCGATCCACAGGGAATTGATAAAGAAAATTTGTTGAGGTAAGGAAAAGATTTGTTACAACAATAAAGGTGATAAAATTGTTCACAAACAAAAAGAGTTTGCTTGAGCTAGAAGATCCACTCTTAGTAAGTAAATAAAGGATAAGACTAGTTCTTTTTATAACTCAATTAGAATCTATGCACAATGGAGGTTCCAATCAGAAAATACAACATTCAAAATTCATTTAAGATTATATATGTAGTTATATTATAGTTCCTTTAATTACTAACGCCAATACATGTAAATGGGTTCAAGCATTCATTGTGCCAATATTTTGTCTACAACAAATCAAGATCTCTACTTTACAATGAGGATTTCTAAATTGATTGGAAACAAAATATAACACATATAATGATCACTTGATAATATATCATTCAAGTACAAGAAGGAGATTAATCTAATCTTATTTCATTACCAAAAACTTCACCCTTTCACCTAAGCAAAATGAAAATTAGTTACTCTAAATAAAAAGAAAGAAAGAGAGAAGAAGAAGAAGATGAACATAATTTCTATTTAGAATAAAAGAAAACTACAATAAGAGAAACAAATTATACAATAACAAGATCTTGATCTCTAAACCAAGATGCTTCTAATGAGTAGCCCATGGTGCCTTCTATAAAGCATGAAGGGTACAAAATGATATGGGAGTTGTTTAATGAGTGGGTGGATGAGTGAAACATGACAATAGAGTTGTTAATGAGTGGGTGGATTATTGCCATACTTGTCTTCGTACTCAACCAATTCAGCCGTCTTCACATGACCATAACTCTATCATAATGTCACCTATTGCATAAGTGGTCTTTATGAAAGTTTAAGGGTTTTGTCTAAGATTTCCAACGCCACTGATTTCATCACAATATGACCCCTACAGCCCAAGATATGGCCAAATCTTTTACACAGTGTTTGAGTTCCAATAACAACACCTCTGTTCTGACTTCTAAGCCTAATATGACCTATTATACATCTGATATGACTCTTGTGTTCTTCATGAAAGTTGTATATTTGTATCTTATCTTTCATTTGGGCTTGTTTGGTATCAATTGAACTCCTATAGGTCAAGAAATGGGTTGATGAGTATGCAGAGGTCAAGCTATCAGGATCAGCACTCTAGTTCTTGCTTCAACTCTAATTTAAATTACCCAAATGTATGATTTATCTCTTGAGGTCTTCATGAAACTTGTAGCGAATTGTCTTTACTTTCCTACAAGACTAGAATCACATCAATCAAATATTAGCAACTTAAATTATAGCTAATTTACTAAACACTTCGAAATAGACAAATTAAGACCAATTAATACTATAATTCATTCAATGATCCAATTAGGCCCAATATAATAAAATATGACAAAACTAATTTAATTAAACCTAATTGAACCTTAAAAGTCCAGTGAGAGGATTATTAAATGAATAAAATATATTGCTATCAAATTTTTCCATACTTAACTTTTGCACTCTCGGGCAAAACACATAAGACTGAAGCTTGGGAACAAGGAAAAATAACACAAACTCAAAAGTTAAAAACTATAAAAGACTCAATTTTCAATGATATTCAAGAATGCAAAAGTTTATAAGCAAGATGAGCAACCAAAGATTTAAGGGATCAAAACATTTATGAGGTAATATTTCTTCACATCTCACACCAACATGCAAGGAAACTTCAATTAAAAAGCAGAGTCAAGAATAATAGATTCTCACAAGATTCACTCCCCTCAAGTGTTTAAAAGGTAGGTATTTCGCTCAATTCAACCCATGAAAAATTACACTATCATAAGCTTGCTTATCTTCTAATTCTCCACTACTCAAAAACACACGCACACACAAATCAATAAGACTTTATTCAAGGTTGTAATGGGGTCAAGGTAAAAGAGGAAGATAATATGGATATGACAAGTTAAATATTAAAGGGAATAAAAGTGCATTAGGGTTGAGTTCAAATAACAAGCATGAAAGTTCATCCCAACTCTACCTAATGCAAATTCCCTTTACATATTCTTTTCGCTTTCCCTTTTTACCTTGTTGACCTTTCTTTACACTTTGTTTATTTTATTTTTTTTTGCTTTTGTTTTTGTTTTTAAGAAGATGGCTACTCTTTCCTTTTTCTTCAACCGTTTTGCACACACACCCCCATACTTGTTCAAGAATTCATCCAATGTCAATGCTCTCTTATTTCCTAAGGTTGGGTAAGAACATGTTTTTTTCTTTTAAGGCATCTAATAAGCTAAAAACAAGAAATGGTTAAATAAGCTCAAATGGGTTAAGCAAGGGAAAATATGCAAGGTTGGCTATTTGGTTAAAGTAGCTATTTCAAGAAAAATGTCTCAAACATGTTTATGTATGCATGTGGAAATGTAGCCTCAAATAAAGTCAAAGCAAGTTCTAGAGTAGCAATTCCATAAGTGAAAATCATAAAAGAAAGAAGAGAATGGTACAAATGTTTAATTTATTCATCAATAGGCTCAAAATCTCACAAGGCATACATTTATCATTCTTAATCCACCAATTCAACATCCATAACCAAACATGTGAAATTTAAGAAAGAAGACAATTTATTCAATCATGCTATGATCCCAGAATTTCAATTGCTTCAAAGGATGTGTGAGTGCATTCACTTTAATCTTTCAAAGGAAATCAAATGATAAAACTACATTACTTTTACAAATCAACACAAAATAGTTATCTACCTAATTATTCCTTACTCTGCCACCAATTTAGATGCGTCTCAAAAGTAAATTTACCTCAAGGGCATAATTTACTCCTTACTCTACCATTCTTAATTAGTTTTGTTGATAGTAAGTTGCTGACAACTATACTAATAAACATACTTCCTTATTTTTTTTTGGTCAACTATCTTTCTCCCAACTAGATCACAACATTGTCCTCAATGTTAAAATATAGATAGGTAAATGATAGAAGATATTACTTGTTGTAGTAATTACTGAAAAGAAAAACCTGGCATAAATTTAAATAGAAACCAAATATGATAACAAAAACCAAAGGTAAAAGGAAGTTATAAATGGAGTGTCAGATCAAACTCGCATTCCTTGTTACTTCCTTCTGACCAATCTATCTGAGCTATTACTAGATCAGGTTCATTAAAAATAGATTATAATTTATCAATTAACTCATCGACAATGGAAGCAAAGACAAGAAGTCGTCTTGCCGAAGGTGTAATAAAGTTCTGTTCCACAACATGGTCAAGAAAAGATAACAAACCATCAAAGAAATTATTAATATTCAACAAACCTATGGGTTTATGATGGATGTTCAGTTGGGTCTAAGAGACAATTTGAAAAACTTCTTCTAAAGTACTGTAGCCACCTGGTAAGGCAATGAACACATCAGAGTTGTCAAACATTTTCCTCATTCGTCCATGCATAAATGATACTTGTAATTACTCCCCAATTGTCTTACCAGTGATGTTCCTTTAAGTTAAAACTCTAGGAATAATACCTAAAACCGAAATGCCTCCTAAATGTGCAGTGATTTATACAACCCTCATTAACCCAATGCTACCTCCCCCATATACTACACGAATTTTTCTCGCAGCAAGCGCTCGATCAAGAGTGCCTGTTGCTTTTACAAACTCTGTACCATTCCCAAAACTTGACCCACAAAATACACAGATATTTGTAAATCGACGAACAGAAGCTTCCTCCATTTCTATGCTCACTCTCCCTTTGAATGATTATGAGTTGGATGAAAGTGAAGAAAATGGAGTATTTAAAATAGGGAAAAGAATAGAAAAGGTAATGATAACACCTAAATATGTAGGTTGACTGTTGTCAGAAAAGTTTGAAATTAAGAAATACAAAATTTTTTTCTCTTTTATTTTATTTTATTATTTTATTATTATTATTTTTTACAAAAAAAGAACAAGAGCTAGAACTAGTCCAAAACTGGAGGTTAGGCTTTCACGCCCATTTATTCAACAAAGATGACATATTTTTATAGTACGTGTCATCAGTGCAGTAAGTGACATATCTTTGAGTTGTATGTCACCAGTGCAATATAAGAACTCCACAAGGATTGGGAACACCTTCCCAAAATAGGCCACAAAAACCTTTGAGCCTTTTCTGTCCCGCTTACGAAATAACAGCCCTATCTTCCTGCAAACCTAACTAAAGGCCTGTATTCTAATAAGGTGGTACTCTGTGTTACCAAGTGGCCTCAAACTCAAAAGGGGGATGAATTGAGTTTATAAAATATTTTCGCAAATCTTTTGTAAAACGTTTATTTATCAATTTTCATTTAAACTATTGGATGATTGAAGTGAATAGATAGATGAGATTGAATACTTCACTCACAAATTAAATAAGCCAAAATGAATAACATTCAAGCAAGTATATAAAATAAATGCACAAATATAAAGAGATGAGTTTAGAAGATCAAACACAAGGTTTATTCTGGTTCAGCCACCAATTCACTTATGGCCTACGTCTAGTCCTCAAGTAACCGCTAGAGATTTTTCATTATATCTTCAAGTTTCAATAGGTGCTTGACAACCTTTACAAACTAGAGCACTCACTACACCTTGAGATACCTCACCCTTTGTACTTGAGCCTCAACCAAGGATACCTCACCCTTTACAACATTTGAGGGATACCTCACCCTCTACAACCAAGGGATACCTCACTCTTTATAGCTTTTGAGAGATACCTCACTCTCTTTACAAATAAGAGATACCTCACCCTTTTTTTCTAGAGGGATACCTCACCCTCTTCACAAAGAATCAAAGTGTATATAAGATGAAACTCTCACAAGAGTGGATATTACAAATTGAAGTTCTATGGGTATTAAGGAATCATACAATTATAGCTCAAAATAGGGGTTAGGAGAAAAAGATGATGAAACACGAATTTAATGCTCAAGGATGATTTTCAGATTGTTCTCTAACTTTTCTTTAATGTCCAAACATTTTCATTTATAGCCCAAAGCAAATAAGAGCCATTGGTGGTGATTAAAAATGATTTCCTATGAAAACTAGCAGTTTATAGCTGTTGGAACATGTTTTCTAATTGCCCAGATAACCGGTTAGGAGATTGTCCTAATCGGTTAGGAGCTTTAATTTTTGGCCACTGACATTTTGAATAACCGGTTAGGAGCTTTTCCTAATCGGTTAGGACCTTAAAAATTTGGCTTCTGTAAAATGGAATAACCAGTTAGGAAATATGTCTAATCGGTTATGAGCTTGAAAAACGCTCCTAATTTTTATACTAACCGATTAGGTGAATTGCCTAATCGGTTAGGAACTTTCAAAACATGAAAAATGCTCCTATTTATCATACTAACTAGTTAGGTGAATTGCCTAATCGGTTAGGAGCTTTTAGAATATGAAAAATGCTCCTAACATGGTGAATAATTGGTTAGGGAAAATCCCTAATCGGTTATTGTACTCTAGTTTTAAAAATTGACTTTAAATGGTCATAATTCTTTATTTCTTATCCGTTTAAAACAAATGATCACTCATTGGAAAGATATTTGAGTCTATTTTCATATGAAATTAGTTTCAAAGCAAAAATTTAAGTATTTTGAGAGATATGATCAAAAGAGCAACCAAAGGTCAGTTGTACAAAACATAAATTTGGCTATTTTCCATAGATATGAACTATCACCATGATTAGCTTTTCAAAACATGTTTGTTGGGCATTTTGGCATGTAAAAAACCATTTCTAAATATTTGAAAATATATTTGAGCTTAGTATGATTCTTTTTTACCTTTACACATGATCTAGACCCTATATGCTAAGCTTGAATATTCTTGGAGCTTGATCAATGCATTTCCATTCCTTTCTTGTTTGTTATCATCAAAACCATTCCTTTAATCAATGCCAACCACATTCTCCTCTTTTTTGATGATGACAAACATCCATTGAGAAAAGATTTAGTTCAAATAAATTAGAATTCATAAAAGGTATATTAGAGACTTACTCCCCCTCTATTTTTCAAGAGGTGATTAGATCAGAGATTGCACAGCTCTCCCTTAATTTTGGAATCCCAAGATTATTGAATTTGTACCTTGTTATTTATCTTTTCTCAATGACTCATAAACTTCTTCCCCTTTTGTCATGATAAAAAAGATATACAATATATAGATTTTGACAAGAGAGAGTTATTTGCAATAATACCATGTTTATAGTAAGTGCAAATATTCTAGACTAATATTGAACAATGGTATCATCCAAACAGAATATGCATTGCCATATCATTTCAAAAGTAATCTTGAGTTTAAAGCAATAGTTCACCATATTATACATTATACAACAAAAAGTATGAATTATGAAGCAAAATGACCAATTTATGCAACAAATGACCAATTTATGCAGTGAAAGTTAGATTATGCAGTAAAAATGTCACATTATGCAGCAAGATTAATGGCATTATGCAGAAAAATATGATTTTATGCAGTAAAAAGAAAATGATGTAGCAAAGCTATTTAAATGCATGATTGATCTATTTATAAAAGTCAGAGACAGATTAGTTGAAGGAGGACACGGCTGGGAGAGTTTAATTTGGAGTGGCCTAACCGGTTAGGGAAAATGGGTAACCGATTAGGATATTTTGCTAACCGGTTAGGTAAAATGAAAGTGGTCACGAGTTTTCTCCAATAACCGATTAGGGTGTGTTGCTAACCGGTTATTGTGCTTGCCAGAGAGCACAAAAATGTGACAAAAACAGGGTAACCGGTTAGGGGCTTATTGCTAACTGATTATTTTGGCTTGACAGAAAGCCTTTCAATGTACTAGAATATTTCCAAAGGCCAAAAAAATAAGTTGTTCCCTTCTTTGATTGATTGTTTCACTGCCAAGATTGGAAAATCTCCAAGAAAATAGAAACTCTTCAAGACTTCAGCCCTTAAGATACAAACTTATTCCATCTTGAGGATCATCATGGCTTTGCCTTATTTTCCATTCTCTCAAACCACCATAAATGAAACTCAACATAACATTATGGAATATCATGACAAATTATGCAGTAAAGATGATTTTTAGCAAGAGGTAGATGCATGACTGATCCAATATGCTAAGTTCTAAGATATTTTCATCAAATATGTTATTTCAAACAAGAAGTGAACTAATCTAGCATATTCAAGAATTGTAAACAAATTTTCAAGAAATTAAGCTAGAGAAATATAAACCAAGTATTCATTTTACCAAAGGTTGTAAGTCCAAGCTTGTCGAAGACAAGAAAGAGAGCTTGAAGTATTTTTTGATTTTGTGCTTGGAGCAGTCACTTTTCAAGAAATCCACAGTCAATTCTTGGCCTTTCAAGCACACTTACAACACACTTTAATTTTTGGATTTTGGTACCTAACTTTTCTTGGGTCCTTGTGTGTTAGTTTTAGGCAAGGTGCCTTTGGGGACCCAAATCATTTTAGTCCTAACCTTGGTGTTCAAGTTCTTCCTAACATTGTATATAGAGGCACTATGCCATTTTCTCCCACAATGAAAGCATTTAATGAATGGGCTACTTGATGTACTTGAGGAAACACAAAAATTCTTGAGAAACTTTTATTGGTTATTAGGATTATACCCTAAACCAGATTTTTGAAAAACACATCTTTATTTCCCTAATAATACATTCAAGTTATCTCTTCTAAAGGTAAATTTTGAAAGAGTGTTCTTCAAATCCTCAATCTCAATTTCAAATGCTTTACATGATGAGCAAGATGAGGGTGTGGGTGCATTATCATGTGAAGAGCATGTTATGCATAAAGAATTTGCATCAATCAACCCAAGAGTTTCATTTTGTAATTTCAATTCCTCAATTTCTTTGTTTAAGGTAGAAATTTGATTTTCAAATGAGGAAATTGTTTTCTTTGAACATGAAATCATTTTCGCAAGCCTCATAGATTCATTATGTAATTCTTCAAATATATCTTACAATTCATCATAGGAAGGGGAAGAGTTTGATTCAGAGTTTGAGGATGTTACCTTTATGTCATCTTCATCTTCCTCTGCTCCTCTAACCATGAAACATAGATTGGCTTTCTCATTGTCTGATCTATCGGTTGAATCCATGACATTATCATCCCAAGCTATGTAGGCTCTTCATTCTTTCTTCTCCCTTGAGGATCTTTTGTCATATTTTTTCACTTTACTTTGATAAATTGGGTACTTCATCTTCATGTGACCCAATTCTCCACATTCATAGCATTTAGGAGTAGATGAGGTTCCTTCCCCTTTGTGATAGATATTCTTTTGGGGAAAGAGAGGTCTTCTATAAGCTCCATTCTTCTTGAAGAATCTTCTGAATTTCTTTACTAGCAGAGTAATATTTTTCTCATTTATTTCTAAGTCATCATCATCATCATCATCATCATTGATTATGGAAGAAGTGGCCTTGAGAGTTATCCCCTTCTTTTTCTTGTCAAGTTCCTCACTTTGGTTGAGTCTATTCAATTCCAGCTCATGTTCTTGGAGCTTACCAAAAAGTGTGGCTAAAGTCATGGTTGAGAGATTCCTTGACTACGCAATAGCCGTCACTTTAGGTTGCTAATGCCTGCTCAAACATCTCAACACTTTGTTAATAAGATCTTCATTAGGAAAAGTCTTTCCCAATGAAGCAAGATGATTTATAATATGTGTAAAATATTTTTGCATTTCTTGAATGCTTTCATTTTGGCTCATTCTAAAATACTCATATTGATGAGTGAGAGTATTAATTCATGATCTTTTCACTTCACTAGTACCCCCATGGGTTACTTGTAAAGTATCCCACGTTTCTTAGGTAGATTTATAATTTGAGACTCTAAAGAACTCATCATACCCCAAGGATGTGGTAATGATATTTTTGGCACTCAAATTATATTAGACCTTTTTCTTATCATCATTGGTCTATTCACTTCTTGGTGTATTAACTCTTACACCATTAACAACTTGTGTGGGGATAAAATGACTATTTTCAATAGCATCCCACACATCTAAGTCAATAGCTTCAATAAAAATTTTCATTTTTTCTTTCCAATAAGCATACCCATCCCCATTGAAAAAGGGAGGTCTATAGATAGAAGAACTTTTTGAAAAATCATTTTAGGAGGCCATCACTTTCTCTTGAAGCTGCTAAGCTCTTTACACAAGAGCCTCACTCTGATACCACTTGTTAGCAAGTGGCCTCAAACTCAAGAGGGGGTGAATTAAGTTTATAAAATATTTTCACAAATCTTTCGTAAAATATTTGTTTATTAATTTTCGTTAAAGCTATTGGATGATTGAAGTGAATAGATAAATGAGATTGAATACTTCACTCACAAATTAAACAAGCCAAGATGAATAACATTCAAGCAAGCATATAAAATAAATGCACACATGTAAAGAGACGGGTTTAGAAGATCAAACACAATGTTTATCCTGGTTCAACCACCAATTCACTTGTGACCTATGTCCAGTCCTCAAGTAACCGCTAGAGATTTTTTACTATATCTTCAAGCTTCAAAAGGTGCTTGACAACCATTATAAACTAGAGCACTCGCCATGCCTTGGGATACCTTATCCTTTGTGCTTGAGCCTCAACCAGGGATACCTCACCCTTTACAACCTTTGAGGGATACCTCACCCTCTACAACCAAGGGATACCTCACCCTTTACAGCTTTTGAGAAATACCTCACTCTATTTACAAATAAGGGATACCTTACCCTTTTTCTCTATAGGGATACCTCACCCTCTTCACAAAGAATCAAAGTGTATATAAGATGAAACTCTCACAAGGATGGATATTACAAATTGAAGTTCTATGGGTATCAAACAATCACACAATTATAGCTCAAAACAGGGGTTTGGAGATAAAAATGATGAAACACAAATTTAATGCTCAAGGATGATTTTCATATTGTTCTCCAACATTTCTTTAATGCCCAAACATTTTCATTTATAGCCTAAAGCAAATAAGAGCCGTTAGTGGTGATTAAAAATGATTTCCTATGAAAACTAGCCATTTATAGCTGTTGAAACGTGTTTTCTAGTTGCTTAGATAACCGGTTAGGAGATTGTCCTAATCGGTTAGGAGCTTTAAGTTTTGGCCACTGACATTTAGAATAACCGGTTAGGAGCTTTTCCTAATTGGTCAGGACCTTAAATATTTGGTTTCTGTAAAATGGAATAACTGGTTAGGAAATATATCTAATCGGTTAGGAGCTTGAAAAACACTCCTAATTTTTATACTAATCGATTAGGTGAATTGCCTAATCGGTTAGGAGCTTTTAAAATATGAAAAATGCTCCTAGTTATCACACTAATTGGTTAGGTGAATTTCCTAATCGGTTAGGAGCTTTTAGAACATGAAAAATGCTCCTGACATGGTGAATAATCGGTTAGGAAAAATCCCTAACTAGTTATTGCACTGTGGTTTTGAAAACTAACTTTAAATGGTCATAACTTCTTCGTTTCTTACCCATTTAAAACAAATGACCACTGATTGAAAGATATTTGAGTTTATTTTCATATGAAACAAGTTTCAAAGCAAAACTCAAAGTATTTTGAGAGATATGATCATAAGAGTAACCAAAGGTCAGTTTTACAAAACACAAATTTGGCTATTTTCCATAGATTTGAACTACCACCATGATTAGTTTTTCAAACATATTTGTTAGGCATTTTGCCATGTGAAAAACCATTTGTAAATATTTGAAAACATATTTGAGCTTAGTGTGATTCCTTTTTACCTTTACACATGATCTAGACCTTATATGCTAATCTTGAATATTCTTGGAGCTTGATCAATGCATTTCCATTCCTTTCTTGTTTGTTATCATCAAAACCATTCCTTTAGTCAATGCCAATACACTCTGTCACAGCTAATCAGAACTCGCCATAGAGGCCTACTAGTTAAAGTAAGTATATGACTCAGTGACAGTTTCACGTGTACTGTAAAGATAGGATGGTTCTATCTGTCCATCAATCATCTAGAGCTTGGGAAAATCCTAGGAATGGACAATGCGTGTAACGTCCCGAGACTGCCTGCAGGATCAATGAGTGTCCCCACAAACCAACACAGGTCTTTTCAGCATACTTTGTCCTCACTCGCACGCATCCTAGGAAACTTCCCAGGTGGTCACCCATCCCACAAGTGCTCCAAGTCAAGCACGCTTAACTATAGAGTACTTATGTTCTTAGCTCCCGAAAAGAAGATGTATCTTGTTGATATGGGTGATGCTAATCAATTCATTTAAGTCATCCTAAACTATGTAGTCCCATACTTGCACAGTCTCTAAATCCCTCTCATTTCAGTTTGCATTCAGTTCATTCATGTGTCCTTCCGCCTAGAAGCCTGCCAGGAGCCGCTCCTTGTTCGTGCTTCATCTTTTGCACTGGCGACCACTCCCCGCCCTCATCGGCCCAGGGTGTCACAATGCGGCTCTTTACAGAGCATGACACACACACTTTATTTACAGACCAAAATATGAAGGTCCACCTGAGTCAATGACGGGTCTGCCACTAGCAGGGGCTCCAAACTCAATTAAAAGCATAGTACTGTTTTGATCGCCCTTTTTTTTAGAATAACAAGATAACAACATACATGTTGTTGTGATTGTGGCTCACATCTTCCTCTGGTTTTACGTCTAGTAACAGTTTAAACGCCTTCTATGAGTCGAGGATAAGCTTCCCATCCAATTTTCTTATAAATTAGCAAACAGGGTCTTTTTGAGTCAGATTCTCAAGACTGTAATGTTTTTGCTCGTCCTTGAAGAGATTCAACAAATTAAGAAGTTCACGATGCACAACTCCACAAGAATGCGTCTCAAGAGTCAATAAGATATCATCTAATGACTCCTTACTCAGTCCATTCTTAATAAAGTATATTTTATCTTCTTGGTTTGCGGAAACCATCCCCAAAGAATGACATTACTTGTTATAATTCCATCGCGCACATTTATGACAAACTTGCATTCTTTTCGCTCTTCTCCTTTTAGAATACGAACTTTTACCGAGACCCGGCATGTATGAGACAAATGAATTTGAGGATTCATTTGCTAAATAGACATTTTCTTCAATTATCCAGTGTATATCTTCTAAGATGCCCTTGTGCATTAATATTCTCAATCTTTCACACCTTGCTTTATAGATTTTTGTTAGAGCATTTTGAGGAAAAAAAGGAAAATGCTTTCTTAAATTCGAGAGAATGACATCCATTTTAAAAGAGAAGGAATCACTTATTATGGGAAATTGAAAAATAAACTGACTTGAAAGTCACGAAGTACCGTTATCCGCCACTTAATTAGGGTCACAAAGAACTGCAAAAAGAAAGCAACAAAATTAAAAAAAATTCTTCTCATAACATAGATTAGAAAGGGAGATGGATTCTACTTCAACAACTTGGGATTCTAGAAATGGTTTGAGTCTTTATCCATTGACCTTAAACACATTATCATTCATAGGGTTCTCAATGTCTATGGTAACATGAGGATACACAAGTTTGACAACAAAAGGGTCAATCCACCTAGATCTCAATTTTTCAGGGAATATGTGAAGACGAGAATTATAAGCAGAAATTTTTGACCAATTTCAAAAGATTTCCTCAAAATTGATTTGTCATGAAAAGCTTTTGTTCTAACTTTATAAATCTTTGAGTTTTTATATGCATCATTTCTCAATTCCTCAACAATCAAAAATTTCAATGACAAGGATAGAGTTCAAAGGCATCATATTTCGCTTTGAAATGGAACCATATTTTTTATAATTATCACAATTTTTTCAAAATGTATATCTGTCTTTAAATAAAGTGAGGCAATAAAATCCACTCTGCAAGATTTTCACAGCTGTTTCCTTTGAAGAAAAGTGACCTCCACATGCTTCTGAGTGACAAAATTTAATGACATTACCTACCTCACCGTTGGGCACACATCTCCGAATGATTTGATCAGGACAATTGAGGTGGCATCTTTCCTGTTGTAAGAAAATTGATTATGTTAGCAAATTAAGAGACAAAATTGATAGAAAATAAAAATTCATTGGGAAAAGAATCATTGATAGGTGTGATATCAAAAGGTGAGCCTGTTATAAGTCTGGACAAATGATCTGCAATAACATTTTCGACTCCTTTCTTATCTTTTATTATGATGTTGACTTCTTGAAGTAACAAAATCCGCCGTATCAACCTAGGTTTGGCAAAAACTTATTGTGAAAATCGAAAAGTGCACCGAATTGTAAAAAAAAATAAAGTAGTGAAAAGAGTATCGTTCCCACTAGGAATTAATTTACCATATACCATTTCTCTAATATAAATACTATCTAGGCAACCAATAATTAAAAATGATTCAAAATAATTAAAGACACAAAAAAAAAAAAACAAAAACACACCAAAATGCAAGAAATTAAGAGGGAAAAGAGAGAACAAAGCACATGAATGCAAAACATATTAAGGATGTAAACATATAAAATTAAAACACAAGGGATCTGACTTCACTTAATTCAATAATCTATTGTAACACCCTCCTTAGGGCATCACATTTATTGTTACTTAATTACCAAATTACTCCTTCGTTAGAAATCGTGCTTGTAGTATAAATACGAGTTGTAAAATTTCTTAATAATAATAAGATAAACTTAGCGAAAAATAAAAACATATCAACATTGTCACAAATAATTTACATCATATATACATATACAAGTTTTTAATACTGTCATATTTTAATATTTACAAACTAGACTCTCAAAATATTTAAAGCATTAATTAAAACTAACATACTGCCCAAGTGCTACTACTCAGCAGAACCCTCAGACGGGTCCTCCTCAGACTCCTCAGCATATAGAAGTCCAGACTGACGCGAAGTCCTACGGATAGGTGTTCGTGTAGACGATACAATACTAACCTCACTAGGGGTATGGTAGTAAGTCCCCTAGTACTGTCTAATAGATATTGAAAATTCTAGTTGTATATAGATGTTTACACTAAAGTAAGGATGTCCTAGATGTAATCTACTCAATCTAATATTTAAGTCTCCCATATGGTAAATACTCTCTCTCTCCAAATCAACATGCCACGCCTCCGATCCTCCAAGAAACGTCAATCTTATATAGCCAAGGAAACAAGGCATCTCCATCGTATCAGAACTTAGCTTCCTCTATTGGGATCTGCTCCTCTTCGCCTTCTCGGTCAACTTCTTACTCAACGTCTTTACAAATATAAATATAATACAGAACATGCATACAAAGAGGTGAGATCACCTACACCATTACCAGTATGGTAGCAATGAAGATAAACACATACAATATCTCATACAGCTATCATACCACAATTATAATTATGCATCAACATCATTTAACGTCACAACACATGTAATACAACAATTACGATCATGCCATTATCAATAGCCAAATATTCAACAATTCAATTATCATAAGCAATAATTACGATAATATCCTCAATGACTAAGCAAATGCACTTAAACTCAATTTCCTACTCCATGGAGTTAAAACTCAGGTCGGAAAGAGTGATCGAAAAGATTTGTCGATACCAACATGCCTCAAACCATGTGCTCAACTTTGCACATCTAGCATATACACGACAGTCTTTATCAGATCTTGATTAAGAATAGTGTCTCAGTTAGGATCATTGGTGTGTTGCGTCGATCTAACCTACAGTACAGAAGAGCTACCAACTGTCCATTGTAGGCAACCCACACCCCAATGCCCTCAAGGTCAACGAGTGACTTACACTATGCATATCGCACTCACTTAAGAGGTGTAGTCTCTCTTAGGCAAATAGCCTCATACAGTCCATCGGACTTTTCCAATGCATGTACTATGCACCAATCATAGCTCCAATTTATTATCTCATATTCGGGGTCCACACATTGACCCAATAGTATCTTTACTATTTTTATATCGTGTAGTCATATTTTTGCGTTTTCTCAATCGCGCAACAATCTTTTCGCATTTTCAAATCGCGTAGTGATTTTTTAACGTTTCTCAATTGTGTAAAATATTTTTCATACGTTTTAAATCAAAAATACTATTTTTCTCATTTAACACTAAAATTTGACATTATTTTCCATATTTACACAACAGTCCCTCAAAAATATAATAATTATATTATAGTCCTCATTTAAATAATATTTTCACAATAGTCCCTCATAAAATTCATATTTATGAAATAGTCCCTCTTTTATAAAATATTTGTAATATGACCCCTTATTTATAAAATATTTTCAATATGACCCCTTTTTTTATAAAATATTTGTGATATAGTCCTTCTTAAAATTTTAATTACAATATAGTCCCCTTTTTAAAAAAAATAACAATATGACCCCTCTAAAAATCGGTATTTGTACTGTCTCCCCAAAATTGGCAATTCTTTCTTTTACTACAGATATTACATCTCAAATTTTTCGTACGCGCTTCAAAACCTATAGGGTGAGCTATACGTCAGTAAACTTCAAGTATTGACATCCGATTTTATTTCATAACCCATTTATTATATCAATTTGCTTTCTAAAGATCATTTAGCTTTACTACCAAATTCCAATTCTTCCAAAATCACTTCTTTCTCATTTAAACTTTCAATTCTCAATTAGAATCCATCATTTTCAGGACTTTGGTCATCTTTTTCATTGTAAGGCCGTGAGCCTCAAGCTCTTTGGAACTCTCATGAATTCGTTTCATCATGTTATTCACATCCTAAATTACACATATACTTGCATGCATTCAAAATTATCCATACAAGCATATTATCAAAGCTTTAGACATATTATCACACATGCAATCACAAATATAAAACCATAGACACCAAAATCACAAACAAAGAGATATCAAACAATAGGTAAATAAACTCTTATGGGTTTATCACCATACAAAACCATCCCCACACCACCAAAACTTGGTTGGTGAGGTAAAATCTCCCTCTTACCTCTTGAAGACAAGATCTTCAAGCTCCTTTCCTTCTCCTTGATTTCGTGGGAACCAACACAAATTCCTAACAATTCTTAAACAATTAGTAAAATCACAAATAAGGTTAATAATGATAAACCATAGAACAATCATGGTTTAGAAAATCATAAACTTAATTTAAAACCAAAGAATCACAAGTTTACCTTTAGGGAAGTAAGATGAAACTTTAATTTTGAAGCACTTAGGATAGGATTTTCACAAAACTTCCTAAATGAAAAGTGTTTAGGAGGTGGTTTGGGTTTAGGAAATGTTGAGAGGAAAAATTACAGAAGATTGATGGTGTATTTGGGTGACATGGCTGAAACTCGAGAGAAAAGGGAAGGGAAAATGTTCTTAGTGTTCTTGGGAATTTGAGAGAAAATGATGCTAAGTCTTTAGGTGAGAGAAAAGTGAAATAATGAGAGTGAATTTAGAGTGATGTAGCCGTGGGATGTGTATAGGAGAGATTAAAGAGATTTACTTGAAGTAAAATATCCTATTTGTGTGTTCACATTGAGAGCACATGGCTTATGTCACAATTGGTCATGCAATGGTCACTTGGATGGACCTAGAAGCTTATGGAACATGGCGGAATTTGGCCACTTGGCCGTGGGACTCTAGTGGATTTAGGAACTAGATTTGACTTCAATGAAAGGTTAATTACATGCTAATTAGATAGCTAGTTAATTAGGTCAAGTTTCCTAATTATACTTAATTAATTATCTAATTACATAGTTAATTAATTAACTAGGTCATTGCATATGTCATGCTTTGTCATGACTTCTAGATGATATTAGGATATCTAATTAGTAATTAGATTATAACTAATTAATAACTAGATTAGTTCACTTAGTTCCTTAATTAAGCAATTAGGTTAACTAAATTAGGTTTAGTTAGCTACTTAGTAATTAGTCAAGCCACTATTGTTGACTAAATCTCAACCTTTGAAATTAACTTTACTTCCTATCCATTGATCTAATCTAAGGTAGATATCACTTAGTGATTTTATCAGGATTGTTCTCACACCATTGATCTGATCAATGGTTATGATCAAAAGCATCTTAATCAAGTTTTTCATCCAATGGTCCACAATAAAGTCCATGCTCCTTTATTTGACCAATTCCTATTGGTTTAGAAAAGTCCAGCCATCGATTTTAACTGGTTCTTATTGGTTTATTCTAATTTAGGTTACAGAAAATATTCTAAGTACATTTTCTATCAATTAAAATATATCGGGTCAAATAAATTATAGCAGAAGCTGCTATAAATAAAATAGTAGATATTTATCAGTGAAATAATTTTATTTCACAGATAAATTTTAAAAATTAAAAGATTCTTTTCTGTGTCACTCAGATTTGGGTTTAGTAAGATCCTCCACCTTCGAATAAATCAGATAAGAATTTCTCCGACCTGAAAATTATTATTTTCCTGACCCGGAGCAAATCACACAAAACACTCAAAAATAGTATCGGAATAGACAAATTATTTTTATAACACAAAAAAAAATACAAAACAGCGTAATTCTGCTATTACTATTAACATAGTTATAATTTGGGGTGTTACAACTCTCCCTTTTTAAAAATAAGTTTTGTCCTCGAAACTTAATACACACTTAAAATAAAAATGGATACTGCTCTCTTATCTTCTCTTCCAATTCCCATGTGGCTTCACCACTTACATCGTTCCAAACCACTTTAACCAATGCGATCTATTTACCTCGAAGTTGCTTTGTCTTTCGATCTTCAATCTTGACTGGAAACGTCTCATAGGTTAAATTCTCCTTCAGTTGCACGGTGTCTGGCTCGATAACATGAGTTGAATCAGAAATATATTTTCGTAGTTGTGATACGTGAAATACATTATGAAGATTCGACAAGAATGATGGTAGTGCAATCTGATAAGCTACCGGACCTACCCGACAGAGTATCTGATACGGTCCAATAAACTTCGGAGTGAGTTTCCTCGACTTGATCACTCGTCCAACTCCAGTCATAGGTGTCACACATAGAAACACATGTTCACCATCTTCAAATTCAAGCGGTCGTCGTCTTTTATCAACATAGCTCTTTTACCGCGTTTGAGTTGTCCTCATCTTGTCTTGGATCATCTTCACTTTCTCAGTTGTCTGCTGCACAAATTCTAGTCCTACCACAGTACTTTCACCATCATGGTACCAACACAACGGTGTTCTACATCGCCTCCCATATAATGCCTCATAGGGTGCCATCCCTATACTCGAATGAAAACTATTGTTGTAGGTGAACTCTATCAATGGTAGAAATTCATCCTAACAACTAGTTTGCTCTAGAACATAAGCTCTCAACAAGTCTTCCAATGACTGAATCGTCATTTCTGACTGACCATCTGTTTGTGGATGGTAAGCAGAACTCAAACATAACTTTGTTCCCATCGCTTCTTGTAAACTATTCCAAAATCTTGACGTGAATCGCGGATCTCGATCAGAGATAATACTGGATGATACACCATGAAGTCTAACAATTTCATTGATGTACACTTGAGCCAACTTTTCCATTGAATACTTAATATTAATCGGCAAAAAGTGTGCTGACTTTGTAAGCCGATCAATAATTACCCATATAGAATCGTGACCCTTCCGAGTCCTTGGTAGTCCTGTTACGAAATCCATTGTTATGTCATCCTACTTCCATTCAGGAATAGGCAAAGGTTGCAACATTCTTGATGGTCTTTAATGTTCCACTTTAGCTTTTTGACAGACTAAACAGGATGGTACATATTCAGCGATATCCCTCTTCATTCCTTGCCACTAATACAACTGTTTCAAATATTGATACATCTTCGTGGCTCCTGGATGCATACTCAACTTACTTCTGTGAGCTTCATCCAAAATCAATCTCCTAAGTTCTGAATCGTTCGGCACACAAACTCTTCCTTTGAACTTCAAAATTCCATCAACACCTACACTGATTTCCAATTCTGCTCCTTGACTCATTGCTTCCTTTGTTTCTTGCAAATACTGATCACTGTTTTGTCCCTCTCGTATTCTATCCATGAAATCATTCGAAATAGTGATCATGTTCAAACACACCTTCCCCGGTGTCAACTTCACAGATAGACGCATATCCTGAAATTCTTCTATTAATTCTTTCTCTTTAATCATCATAACAGAAGCATTAAGCGTTTTCCTACTTAAAGCATCCGCTACAACATTCGCCTTCCTGGGATGATACTGTAACTGAAAGTCATAATCCTTCAGAAACTCTAACCAATGCCTTTGTCTCATGTTCAACTCTTTCTAGTCAAACAGATACTTCAAACTTTTATGATCACTAAAGACAGGGAACATTGCTCCCTAGAGAAAATGTCTCCATACCTTCAATGCAAATACAACAGCTACTAACTCCAAGTCACGAGTCGGATAATTCCTCTCATGCACCTTCAACTGGCTCGACGCATACACCACAACCTTACGGTTCTGCATAAGTACACAACCCAATCCTTGATACAAAGCATCACAATATACCTTGAAAGATTCGTTCGGATCAGGCACAATCAAAATCGGTGAAGTAGTTAGTCGTCTTTTCAACTCCTGAAAACTTTCTTCGCATGCATCAGTCCATACAAACGGTTGATTCTTTCGTGTAAGTTGGGTAAGAGGTTCTGCAATCTTCGAAAACCCCTCAATAAATCGTCGATAGTAACCGGCTAATCCGATGAAACTACGGATCTCTGACACAGTCTTCGGTCTTTCCCACTCAACAACTGTCTCTACTTTCGAAGCATCAACCTCAATTCCATCTGCCGATATGACGTGTCCCACAAATTGAAGTTCGTTTAACCAAAATTCACATTTGGACAACTTAGCATATAACTTATTCTCCTTCAGAATTTGGAGAACCAATCTGAGATGTTCAGCATATTCCTCCTGACTTCGAAAATAAATCAAAATGTCATCAATAAAGACAACAATAAACTTATCCAAGTACGAACGGAAAATCCTGTTCATAAAGTCCATAAATATCGCAGGTGCATTAGTCACACCAAATGGCATCACTTGATATTCGTAATGTCCATATCGTGTCTGAAACGCAGTCTTGAGAATATCCTCTGCCTTCACACGTATCTAGTGATAACTAGAACGTAAATCAATCTTAGAAAATATTGTGGCTCCTCGTAATTGGTCCATCAAATCATCGATTCTTGGTAGCGGATATTTGTTCTTGATCGTAATCTTGTTCAACTGTCGGTAGTCTACATATAGACGAGAAGTCCCATCCTTCTTTTTTACTAACAGTACTGGAGCTCCCCAAGGTGATACACTTGTCTCAAAAATTACTTTTCCAACAAATCTTCCAGTTGTTTCTTAAGCTCTGCCAATTCGACTGGTGACATTCTGTAAGGCGCCATAGATATAGGTCCAGCTCCAGGTACCAAATCAATAGAGAATTTGATTTCTCTTTCCAACGGTATTCCAGGTATATCTTCAGGAAACACTTCAGGAAACTCATTAACTACGAAAATATCCTTCAGAATGTCTTCACACTGAACCTCCAAAGAAGACATCAACAAGTACCCTTGATCTCCTTCCTTCAAATAAGCTTATGCTTGAGTAGCCGTTAGGAATCTAGAATCCTTAACCTCAGGAAAGACTAACGTCTTACTCAAACAGTCTATCAGGATATGGTTTGAAGATAACCAATCCATTCCTAAGATTACATTAATCTTGGAAAGAGGCAAACAGATTAAATCCACATGAAAGATTCTATCCCTAACACATACAGGGCAATTCAAACATACTTTTGTAGTTATCACAGGCTTATCAGTAGGAGTAACAACACTCAAATCATACGGCAATGTAGTCACAGTTAATCCCAAACGCTCCATACAATCACATGCAATGAAAGAATATGTTGCTCCCGAATCATATAATACTGTTAAAGGATTACCTTCAATGGCACACTCCTCCATAATCAAGTCCTCTGATTTAGCAGTTTCTTCCCCGCTCATAGTATACACTCAACCACCCACCGGTGGCCTTGCAGTACGAACACTGCCCACTGATGGCTCCACCTTCTACTGATCACATTCTCTGGAAAAATGTCCAGGCTTCCCACATCTATAACAAATCATCCCCTTATGCTGACAATCCTTGGTGAGATGTCCTTTCCCACACTTGAAACATTTAAGTGCAGAAGTTCCAGTTAAAACTGCCCTACTGCCACTAGAACTTCCTCCAAATGATTGTTGCCGATTCTGACTTCCTGCTGGTTTGGTGTATGGTTTCTGTTGATAACGGTTGCCACCGCTACTCTTTCCCTTTTGGAATCGTGTAGGTCCAAAGTTCTTATTCCTCGCTTCACAGAGATGATCAATTTCTTCCACCTTTCGGCACTTATCCAACAATATCGAAAACTGATCAATATCCACAGTTGCTAATGCTTGCTTAATATCAAGCCTCAACCCCTCTTAGAATTTCCTGCACTTCCACTCCTCATCTGGGTGCATTTGGAAATACCTCGAAAACTTAGACAAGCTTTCGAACCTTGCTGCGTACTCACTTATGGTCATTGCTCCTTGTCTCAAACTAAGGAACTCCATCTCCTTAGCATGACGAACACTGGCTGGGAAATACTTCCCCAGAAACTTCTGTTTAAAGAGCTGCCATGTCACAACTCTCCCCTCAGCTTGAATCAATCTCTGGGCTCCTGCCCACCAAACCTCTCCATCACCGACTAGAACAAACGTTGCGAAAGTAAGCTTCCGCTCATCAGTATAACCCATACCGTCAAATATCTTCTCCAGTTCTTTGATCCACAGATCAGCTTTCTCTGGATCAAACTCTCCATGAAACTTCGGTGGATTATTCCTCCAAAATTCTGACAAGCTGTGAGCATCCTCAGTTGCTCTTTGGTTTTACTGTGCAACAACCTCAGCCATCCTTTGAATTGCTGCTACAGCTGCAGCCATATTTTGATTATCATCGCCAATATTTCCAGCTCCTGCCCTCGCATTCATGTGTCCTCTTCCTCGTCCAGCCATTTCGTTATCTCAAAATAGACTGAACACAAAGAAGAGTTGAAGTTAATCTTCCAAACAATATTATTTTCTTTCAGAAAACAAACATAGAGAATCACATAACTTAAACAAGATAGACCTAACCACAAACCCAAAAAGACTCTAACTTGGGCTCTGATACCAACTAATGTAACACCCTTCTTAGGGCATCACATTTATTGTTACTTAATTGCCAAATTAACCCTTCATTAGAAATCGTGTTTGTAGTATAAATACAAGTTGTAAAATTTCTTAATAATAATAAGATAAACTTAGCGAAAAATAAAAACATATCAACATTGTCACAAATAATTTACATCATATATACATATACAAGTTTTTAGTACTGTCATATTTTAATATTTATAAACTAGACTCTCAAAATATTTAAAGCATTAATTAAAACTAACATACTGCCCAAGTGCTACTACTCAGCAGAACCCTCAGACAGATCTTCCTCAGACTCCTGAGCATATAGAAGTCCAGACTGACGCGAAGTCTTACGGACAGGTGTCTGTGCAGACGATACAATACTAACCTCACTAGGGGTACGATAGTAAGTCCCCCAGTACTGCCTAATAGATATTGGAAATTCTAGTTGTACATAGATGTTTACACTAAAGTAAGGATGTCCTAGATGTACTCTACTCAATCTACTATTTAAGTCTCCCATGTAGTAAATACTCTCTCTCTCCAAATCAACATGTCACGCCTCCGATCCTCCAAGAAACGTCAACCTCATATAGCCAAGGAAACAAGACATCTCCATCGTATCAGAACTCAACTTCCTCTATTGGGATCTGCTCCTCTTCGCTTGCTCGGTCAACTTCTTGCTCAATGTCTTTACAAATACAAATATAATATAGAACAGGCATACAAAGAGGTGAGATCACCTACGCCATTACCAGTATAGTAGCAATGAAGATAAACACATACAATATCTCATACAGCTATCATACCACAATTACAATTATGCCATCAACATCATTTAACATCATAGCACATGTAATACAACAATTACGATCATGCCACTATCAATAGCCAAATATTCAATAATTCAATTATCATAAGCAATAATTATGATAATACCCTCAATGACTATGCAAATGCACTTAGACTCAATTTCCTACTCCATGGAGCTAAAACTCAAGTCAGAGAGAGTGATTGAAAAGATTTGTCAGTACCAACATGTCTCAAACCACGTGCTCAACTTTGCACATCTAGCATATACACGACAGTTTTTATCAGATCTTGATTAAGAATAGTGTCTCGGTTAGGATCATTGGTGTGTTGCGTCGGTCTAACCTACGGTACAGAAGAGCTACCAACTGCCAATTGTAGGCAACCCGCACCCCAATGCCCCCAAGGTCAACGAGTGACTTACACTACGCATATCGCACCCACTCAAGAGGTGTAGTCTCTCTTAGGCAAATAGCCTCATACAGTCCATCGGACCTTTCCAATGCATGTACTATGTACCAATCACAGTTCCAATTTATTATCTCATATTCGGGGTCCACACATTGACCCAACAGTATCTTTACTGTTGTTATATCGCATAGTCATATTTTCGCATTTTCTCAATCGCACAACAATTCTGTCGCATTTTCAAATCGCGTAGCGATTTTTCAACGTTTCTCAATCGCGTAAAATATTTTTCATACATTTTAAATCAAAAATACTATTTTTCTCATTTAACACTAAAATTTGACTTTATTTTCTATATTTGCACAATAGTCCCTCAAAAACATAATAATTACATTATAGTCCTCATTTAAATAATATTTTCACAATAGTCCCTCATAAAATTCATATTTATGAAATAGTCCCTCTTTTATAAAATATTTACAATATGACCCCTCATTTATAAAATATTTGTAATATGACCCCTCTTTTATAAAATATTTGCGATATAGTCCTTCTTAAAATTTTAATTACAATATAGTCCCCTTTTTAAAAAAAATAACAATATGACCCCTCTAAAAATCGGTATTTGTACTGTCTCCCCAAAATTGGCAATTTTTTCTTTTACTACAGATATTACATCTCAAATTTTTCGGACGCGCTTCAAAACCTATAGGGTGAGCTATATGTCAGTAAACTTCAAGTATTGACATCCGATTTTATTTCATAACCCATTTATTATATCAATTTGCTTTCTAAAGATCATTTAGCTTTACTACCAAATTCCAATTCTTCCAAAATCACTTCTTTCTCATTTAAACTTTCAATTCTCAATTAGAATCCATCATTTTCAGGACTTTGGTCCTCTTTTTCATTGTAAGGCCGTGAGCCTCAAGCTCTTTGGAACTCTCATGAATTCGTTTCATCATGTTATTCACATCCTAAATTACACATATACTTGCATGCATTCAAAATTATCCATACAAGCATATTATCAAAGCTTTAGACATATTATCACACATGCAATCACAAATATAAAACCATAGACACCAAAATCACAAACAAAGAGATATCAAACAATAGGTAAATAAACTCTTATGGGTTTATCACCATACAAAACCATCCCCACACCACCAAAACTTGGTTGGTGAGGTAAAATCTCCCTCTTACCTCTTGAAGACAAGATCTTCAAGCTCCTCTCATTCTCCATGATTTCGTGGGAACCAACACAAATTCCTAATAATTCTTAAACAATTAGTAAAATCACAAACAAGGCTTAATAATGATAAACCATAGAACAATCATGGTTTAGAAAATCATAAACTTAATTTAAAACCAAAGAATCACAAGTTTACCTTTAGGGAAGTAAGATGAAACTTGAATTTTGAAGCACTTAGGATAGGATTTTCACAAAACTTCCTAAATGAAAAGTGTTTAGGAGATGGTTTAGGTTTAGGAAATGTTGAGAGGAAAAATTATATAAGATTGATGGTATATTTGGGTGATATGGCCGAAACTCAAGAGAAAAGGGAAGGGAAAATGTTCTTAGTGTTCTTGGGAATTTGAGAGAAAATGATGCTAAGTCTTTAGGTGAGAGAAAAGTGAAATAATGAGAGTGAATTTAGAGTGGTGTAGCCGTGGGATGTGTGTAGGAGAGATTAAAGAGATTTACTTGAAGTAAAATATCCTATTTGTGTGTTCACATTGAGAGCACATGGCCTATGTCACAATTGGTCATGCAATGGTCACTTGGATGGACCTAGAAGCTTATGAAACATGGCGAAATTTGGCCTCTTGGCCGTGGGACTCTAGTGGATTTAGGAACTAGATTTGACTTCAATTAAAGGTTAATTACATGTTAGTTAGATAGCTAGTTAATTAGGTCAAGTTTTCTAATTACACTTAATTAATTATCTAATTACATAGTTAATTTATTAACTAGGTCATTGCATATGTCATGCTTTGTCATGACTTCTAGATGATATTAGGATATCTAATTAGTAATTAGATTATAATCAATTAATAACTAGATTAGTTCACTTAGTTCCTTAATTAGGCAATTAGGTTAACTAAATTAGGTTTAGTTAGCTACTTAGTAATTAGTCAAGCCACTATTGTTGACTAAATCTCAACCCTTGAAATTAACTTTACTTCCTATCCATTGATCTAATCTAAGGTGGATATCACTTAGTGATTTTATCAGGATTGTTCTCACACCATTGATCTGATCAATGATTATGATAAAAAACATCTTAATCAAGCTTTTCATCCAATGGTCCACAATAAAGTCCATGCTCCTTTATTTGACCAATTCCTATTGGTTTAGAAAAGTGCAGCCATCGATTTTGACTGGTTCATATTGGTTCATTCTATTTAGGTTACAGATAATATTCTAAGCACATTTTCAGTCAATTAAAATATATCGGGTCTAATAAATTATAGCAGAAGCTACTATAAATAAAATAGTAGATATTTATCAGTGAAATATTTTTATTTCATGAATAAATTCTAAAAATTAAAAGATTCTTTTCTGTGTCACTCAGATTTGGGTTTAGTAAGATCCCCTGCTTTCGAATAAATCAGATAAGAATTTCCTCGACCCGAAAATTATTATTTTCCTGACCCGGAGGAAATCATACAAAACAATCAAAAACAGTATCGGAATAGTCAAATTATTTTTTATAACACACAGAAAACACAAAATAGCGTAATTCTGCTATTACTATTAACATAGTCAGAATTTAGGGTGTTACATCTATCATAGATAATAGAGTAGCTTTGGGACCTTCATTCTAATTAATTTCTAATAATTCAATTGATGGGCAGAATCCCTTAATTTATTAAAACTCAATTCCTTGACAAGTTAATTCTCATTAATTATCAAAGTCTAGTCAATTCCTTGATTTAAACCCTAACTCTTAAAAGCATGACCTAACTCTATGGATCATCATGAAAAATACTACAATTATCCCATACAATCTATAACCTCTATTCCTGGATGATTATAAATCATGACACTTATTATTTATGGTCTATGTCATATGCAAGCCTATCGATTTTATACACATCTCACTAGATCAATTTATGAGTGACTAATTCATAAAAACATTAAGAATCATAATAAGCACTCAAATTGAATAAAAAGGAAATCAAATAAACTTTCAATCTTAATACATGTCAATTGAATCAAGTTACAATTTCACCCTAGAAACACACGAATTTAGCTACACATGACAAAAAAGAAGAAGAGATAAGAAGAGGAAAGAGAATTCATCATGATAGAACCATAGAAAAGAAACCAAAGCGCCTTTAATGGTGATTTGATCTCCAACTCCATGAGAGCTCCATGACGGCTCCTCCTCTTCTTCTAAGGCTCATCCCCTCTCTGCCTTTGAGTCTCTCAAGACTCTATATTTTTTTGTGTATTTTTTTTGTGTTTAATGTGTGTCGTTGTGATTCAAACATATCAATATATAAAATAGCATTATTAGTTTTAACCAAACGACTAAAATTTGAATCACGATACCAACTAAGTATAAATAAGTGACTTAAAATAAGAAAAAAATAAAATATATACAGAGCTCAACCTTCCATAATAATATATTAACAAGTAGGCAGTAAACTTGTCATGGTAAAAAAAATATTAACAAATAGAAAATTAAAAGAGTAGGGAAAGAATATACCAGATAGTGAAGTTTACTTAAAGAAAGAAAACCTTAATAAACTTGTTCTTCAATTCAAGTCCTCAGCAACGGCACCCAAAAACTTGATACGAAATTGATATGTTACAAACTCAAGTGCAGGTTATTTTAAGTAATAAATTCTCCGGAGTCCGAGGTCGATCCACAGGGAATTGACGAAGAAAATTCGTTTAGGTAAGGAAAAAATTTATTACAACAATAAAGGTGATAAAATTGTTCACAAACAAAAAGAGTTTACTTGGATTAGGAGATCCACTCTTGGTAAATAAATTAAGGACAATATTAATTCTTTTTATAACTCAATTAGAATTCACGCACAACAGAGGTTCCAATCAGAAAATACAATATTCAAAGTTCATTTAAGATTATATATGTAGTTATATTATGGGTCCTTTAATTACTAATGCCAACACTTGTAAATGAGTTTAAGCATTCATTGTGTCAATATTTTGTCTACAACAAATCAAGATCTCCACTTTACAAGGAGAATTTCTAAATTGATTGGAAACAAAATACAACACATATGATGATCACTTGATAATATATCATTCAAGTACAAGAAGGAGATTAATCTAACTTTATTTCATTACCAAAAGCTTCACCTTTTCACCTAAGCAAAATGAAAATTTGTTGCTCATAAACAAGAAGAAAGAAAGAGAGAAGAAGAAGAAGAAGATGAACATAACTTCTATTTAGAACAAAAGAAAACTACAACAAGAGAAATAAATTATACAAGAATATGATCTTGATCTCTAAACCAAGATACTTCTAATGAGCAGCCCATGGTGCCTTTTATAGAGCATAAAGGGTACAAAATGACATGGGAGTTGTTTAATGAGTGGGTGGATTATTGTCCTGCTTGTTTCCTCGCTCAACCAGTTCAGTTGTCTTCACACGACCATAACTTTATCATAACGTCACCTATCGCGTAAGTGGTCTTCATGAAAGTTTAAGGGTTTTGTCTAAGATTTCCAATGCCACTAGTTTCATCACAATATGACCCCTACAGCCCAAGATATGGCTAAATCTTTGCATAGTGTTTGGGTTCCAGCAACAGCACCTCTGTTCTGACTTCTAAGCCTAATATGACCTACTATACATCTGTTTTGACTCTTAAGTTCTTCATGAAAATTGTATATTTGTATCTTATCTTTCATTTGGGCTTCGTTTGATATCAATTGAACTCCTATAGCTCAATAAATGGGCTGATGAGTGCACAGAGATCAAGCTGTCAGGATCAGCACTCTAATTCTTGCTTCAACTCCAATTTAAATTATCCAAACGTGTGATTTATCTCTCGAGGTCTTCATGAAACTTGTAGAAAATTGTATTAGATTTCTTACAGAACTAGAATCACATCAATCAAATATTTGCAACTCAGATTATAGGCAATTTACTGAACGCCTCTAAATAGACAAATTAAGGTCAATTCATGCAATAATTCATTTAATGATCCAATTAGGCCCAATATTATAAAATGTGACAAAACCAACTTAATTAAGCCTAAATGAACCTTAAGAAGTCCAATGAAGAAATTATTAAATGAATAAAATATATTGCTATCATCTACCTCTCGACCAGTAATTTTAATTGCTGGTGAAAGATTCCCTAATACATAGAGGTAAGTAATCTCATTTTATGAAGAAATTCTTAAAGATGATCTATTGGATATCTTATTCTTAATATAATTTTTAATAAAAAAAATTAAAGTTATGAAAGTACTTTATTTTAACTTAGTAATAATGTAATTTTTAAAATTTTAATTAAAATATCATATAAAAAATAAATTTTTAATTAAAACAATATATTATAAATTTTTTCTATTTTGTAGTATGATGTGAATGCTCATCATTCTGGTTTAAAATATATTAAATTTAATATAAAAGTATTTAATTTATTTAGATGCATGCAGAATTTATAAATGCCTAAACATTAAAATATCAAATAAAAAAATTCTAATTATAAAAAATGTATAAGAAAAATAAAAAAATAAACAAAAGAAATAAAATGTTTATGATAAGATACATGGGATTATGTATGATTACTTTAATTCTTAAGAGTTAAAGGTATATAGTTATTAGAACAAGATAAACGCATACATTTATATATTTAATTTTAAAAATGAAAAGAGGCAATCTATTTCAGTATACCCCATTTTAATGTTTGGGTAATAATACAAGTCTCAATAATAATTTATTAGAAAAAAATCTTCTAATTATAAAAAAGTATAAGAAAAATAAAAAAATAAACAAAAGAAATAAAATGTTTATGATAAGATACATGGGATTATGTATGATTACTTTAATTCTTAAGAGTTAAAGGTATATAGTTATTAGAAGAAGATAAATGCATACATTTATATATTTAATTTTAAAAATGAAAAGAGGCAATCTAATTAAGTATACCCCATTTTAATGTTTGGGTAATAATACAAGTCTCAATAATGATTTATTTAGATTTGATATAATAAAGTGTGAGATTTTAACTATTAATGAGAAAATTAATGATTTATAATTTTACAAGATACAAATACTTACATAATAAATTATACATATGTGATAATTTATTCTCTTAATTTTTTTATCAACAATTATGATATAACATTTTGTTAAATTTTAATTACATCCCTCACTTTAAAAAAATCAAATCTAATTTATTATATTACTTAACTACTTACACATGATTTACTAATGAAAGAATATCCGTAAAAATCAAACGCCAATCCTTTATGTCAACTCAGTTTGATATTACCAGCTAAATTAATCATCATTGACTCGTACTCTCATTTGCTTACTGCATGAAAAATGCATACAGTAAGTTTTTTTAATCAATTACAATAAGAATTTTTTTTATAACTAAAGTGGATACTTAAATATGACACCTTAATAAGTACCAAATGTATTTAAGATAAATAATGATTCTTATGTTAGATATGATAAATTCTAATTAAGTCAAATTATAAAAAATAAAAAAAATTATCACATAAGTAATAAAGATTATTATTTATAATCTCATTGATCACTCCACACTCTTAATTTATGTTAAAAATGTATTTCAATAAGTAATAAATATCTCTAAGATAAATAATATTCTTTGTGTAAGATTTAATAAATTTTAATTTTAACTCTAAAATAAAAAAAAAATTATCACATAAATAATTTGAACCACTACTTATTATTTCATTATTCATCTTATAAGTGTCCCATCTCATTGTATAAATAATGAGATTATTATAATACTAAGTGTTTTTGGGTTAAAATATTTCTTGCAAGTGTTGCATATGTGTCAGACACTTGACTTAATATCTTTCGGAATTCGGTTACTTAACTAGGATGGAGAAGAGAATCAAGTCTCTTCTGTACTTGTGCTATTATTTTGGTTTCTGCATTTCTTTTGTACTATTTGACATTATAATACTTGATGAAAGTTATAGAGAATGTGCGTGTGAGTCTCACAATCAAATATTCAACAATTGCAAATAGTAAAATGGAATAGATAAATGAAATATAATTTAACTTGAAATCGCACTTGCAATGCAAATCTAGTTGAGATTAGTCTACGAACTACTAAAAACTACAACTACGGCTACGACTAGAAGTCTGGGAAAGCTAGGAAATTCTAGGAAGAATCTAGGAAAAAGAAAATGGTTGGTCTACGGTAACTCGCTTCCAACTACGGGTTGAGGAATGTAGAGTATTCAATATCATTTTTTTGAGTGACCAGAACCATATATTTATAGATGAAGATGATAATTGCTCCAAGCATTCATCGATCCTATAGAAATTTGATGCTCGCTATGATTGTGCCATTTGTTCTCAGTGTTTATTATCTTTCCTCCACTCTCAAAGCATAACTTCCATATCTCGTTGGTGCAATTTCTCTCTCGATCATGTATGCTTGAGTGGAGATAACTTCCTTTCATGAGCTCGTTCATAGAACACATTGTCTTTATAACTGATTTCCTAATAGAACTCCACGTGCTTGTCACAAGTTTTTATAAATAAGTCTTCTTATAACCTCCATTCAACCACATCAGTATTGCCGCTTTACAACCTTTTCAAACTAGTTTTCAAAGACTTAGTCTCTTTGGAGCTTCTTTCAACAACATCAGTATTGTTGTTATGCAGCTTTTCATATCTGGCTCCATAAATTGATTGTTGACAACCTTTTCTTGGCCGTCGTCCTAATGATAACATCAATATTACCATTAATCTTCATAATGACAACATCAATACTATCCATTGCACTTCCAAATATTATCAGTACTACTATATCAAGCTCTATGAAATTGCTTGATTTTGATTTCCCATGATGACTCTTAAGCAATTTTCCTTGTAATTTAGGCAATTATAATATTGCATTGTTCGACAATTTCAATGTTGTTGGATGAGGCCCTTCTTATTTCCTTGGCACCTTCTTAGTTGCTTCATTATTGTCATATGTCTCGTATAGTCATGTACAATGTACGATGTATTTTCCATGAGTGTCACATAATTAAATTTTATTTTTGTTCCCAATACTAAGATTCAAGGGTAATAACATTTCTATATATAAATCCTATTTTATCATTTTAATGATATGTTTAGAATTGTGTTCTAAGGGTTACCTGTATAGGTATGAAAAGAATGAGGGGTGGGTACCTACAAAAGGTACTCCGACGCTCAAATCAGTAGGTGTGCAAGGAGAGTATAGTAAAGTCTTGGGAATTAGCTCATGCCTTGTCTCTCTTGCTTACTGTATTTATATGAGCGTTTTAGGGTACGTAGTGTCTGAATATTCAGTGTGTGATGCTGTTACCTAGGATCGTGACGACATGATCGTAGAGGACAGGATTGTGGAGACCGCCACTCTTTTATCCTTATTCGCTTGCTTGTACGGGATATGATCAGGATTTATTCCTATCATTATGCTTAGCGTTTAGGCTACTTCATGTGCACTGTACGCTTGAGTGCCAGCTTGGCGGGTCAGGTTGTTCTAATTCTTTGGGCCCGTAACCCAGCCCAGAATAATTGCCCCCAACTTGGCACTTTAGTGGGACAGTAAAGTGTCGAGATATTAGTTCGTTTAGAGCACACGACGCACGATGGACAAATGGATCCGAGTTGTAATGTTGATATTGGATCTCGCAATGTTCTTCCCAAAGGGCCGAGGTTTGTGATGTATTAAAACAGGCTCCCGAGGTTGATGAGAGAGACCGAGGTCCGAGATGTATCATATATAATGAGTTGCCCACATGACTTTTAACCGTATGGTTGTGGGTTCGATTCCCACAGATAGCACCAATGTTCAGAACTGTGTTCTGAGGGTTACCTATATAGGTATGGAGTGATGAGCTCTTCCGTAGCGTAGCCACCACAGCAGCGAGCGAGGGGTGGGTACCTGCAAAAGGTACTCCGACACTCAAGTCAGTAGGTGCGCAAGGAGAGTATTGTGAGGTTTTGGGAATTAGCTCATACATTGTCTCTCTTACTTACTGTATTTATATGAGGGTTTTAAGATACGTGGTGTCTGAGCATTCAATGTGTGCCAAATGCTGCTACCTGGGATCGTAGCGACATGATAATGGGAGACAAGATCGTGCAAACCGCAACTCCTTTGTCCTTATTTTCCTGCTTGTACGGGATATGATCAAGATTTGTTCTTGTCGTTATGCCTGGCGTTTAGGCTGCTTCATGCACACTGTACACTTTTGTTGCGTTTGGTGGACAAGATAAGGAGGACTTGATAGTATTAGTTAATACTATCAAGTCCTATCAGATATTTGGTGCTGACACATAATATGATAGTCAAATTCGATCAAGCATTTTTACCCTATTATAATAGGATAACATTATCCTCTCCTTCACCCCATGATAAGACTTGATAGGATAACTATTCCCACCCTACCCTTCTACATCATCTCTCCCATTCTAGAATCACAGTACTACCACCAACCCCATCCTCACCATGACTATTCTTTCCAGCCATCACAGGACCACCGTCGGACCATGACGTTGACTGGCCATTCATGGAGGTTGCTATTATGCCATTAATGGAGGCTTGAAGGTTTTTGGTGTCGTTGCAAATTGAATGACGATAGGTAGAGAACCACAACGATCGGTCGTTCATGTAGGTCGCTATTCTTTCATCCCCCACCATAATGGCAGATTTGTTTCTTTTGGGTCGCCGTTCATGGTGGACAACCATTGGTTTCTTTCTTTAGGTCGCATCACTGGGCTGCAACATCGACTTCAAGGTTGTCATAAAGACGATGACTGCTTCCTTGAACTGGCTGGGATCTATTGTTTTATTGGTGCTCGGCTCCTCTTCGCAGCTTTTCCGGCGAGTGGAACCCAAAAGGGGCTTCCATGATGTCGAATATGTTTTAGCCTCATGGATATAATAAGTTTTTTTTTTTGAATTTCTTGTGTTAAAGGGTAGTATAGTCATAGTAAATAGTTATATCTACTATCAGACTGTTTATACTGTGTATACCAAATACTTGATAGTATAAGAGTTTATCAGTCTCTTTATATTATCAAGTCTTATCTTATTATCTTATACTATCATATTTTATACTATCAAATGCACTAAATACAGTCTTGAGTGCTAGTTTGGCGGGTCGAATTGCTCTAATTCTTTGGATTCGTAACCCGGTTTAGAATATAGACATATATTTGAGCTTAAGACTTCTAACATGTAAACGACATTGGCTTATATTTACTCAAATATTAACACAAAATAGAATTATGTCTAATTTTTTTTAAAATAATTTTGTTTCAAAAGATATTTCATGTAAGTTATTGTAATGTTTAATTATTTCAATCTCTTTGTTGACGAGAAAAAAAAAAAAAAGACACAGCAGAGAGAAGAAAAATAAGACCACGCGCGCATGGTGCGATATCTGGGCGAAGGAGTAGAAGAGCAGAGCATGGGCACAGCAGTGGCGAGATGTTAGTGTGAAAAAATTGAAAGAGGGAATGCGTGGCCACGTAAGGGCCTCAAATTAATAAATTTATTTGTTATCTGTTTGATATATCTGTATGAGTGAGAGTTAGGGTAGCGCCTTGGTTACCTAACTAAATCTTGAAGTGACATGCTACATGCCTGCATCTCTTCCTTCTACACCTACTAATCTTCTTCACCAGAATTTGTATGATCTTATTACCCCAAAAGGCAAAAAAAAGTGTTATCTTTAGACCTACTTTTACCCCTTTTTCTTTATGGAGGGAACTTTTATATAAATTTTGTAGAAAGAAATGTGTATCTTAAGATTTTAATTTTTTAGCAATGTTGAACCGATAGTCAAACTAACAGTGTAATGAATTAAACATCTCACCGGATCAATTCTTTATTCAAGTTTGACAGGTATGATTTGGAGTATGGTATATATGTTTACTTAATTAATAGATAAAATATCACATTCTCCTCTATTATTGAATAAAAAATATGTGGAGAATAATGTGGCCCCCTGCACATTTGTGCAATTACAATGAATCTTGTGATATTCTACAATAATATTTTATATATTTAGAACAATAAAATTTTTCAATATCTCGAATAGATCACTTCATAACAATTCTTAAATTAAATATGACCTACATAATACTATAAAAATAATGTTATATATTGGCATAAAAGCTTAATTAAGTACAATGGAGAAAGAGAAGAAAAACCAATTTAATTGCTTATATGCAAGCATTGGTTTAATTTAAACACTTTATTCATTAGACTTAAGTTTGATTCTTGCAGCAAATAATTTTTTTTTAGGAAATCTATAAATACAATATTTATAAATTCTCATTAAGGTATGTTGTATGTCCTAAATTGAAATAAGGTCCCGTATCTTCTAAATTTTGCTCAAACCAAAAATAAATGAAGAAAGGGAAGAAAAAATCAACCCAGTCAATAACTTATAAGATATTCATCATTGTAGTATATTTGATATCATGATTAATTCAATTATTATCTTGTTCAATTTTCTTGTTCAAATAAAGCCTCTTGTCACTTATGTTTAAAAATAATAAAAATTCAAAAGAATTAGATATCTAAGAAATAGTTAAATTGTGATTTAATTGTGAGCAGAGCAAAGGAGGAAGGATCCTAAGTGTTATGAACAAGGTTCAAAGTGTTATTTGAGTAGGTGGTTGAATGTGGAAACCTCTGTGGCATGGCAGTAACAATAATGATGCGAATGAGTGGGTACCAGAAAAAGATACTCTGACATTCAAGTTAGACCGTGCACAAGGATGGTAGTGTGTAGAATTAGATTAGATGCATACTTTTAAGACCTTATAGGATATTTCTAGGAGCATCTTGGGTGTTAAGAATCATAATTCAATCTGAATTGAATGTTGTTATTTAGAATTAGAATCCATGAGATTGTTATATCTTATAACTAAATTCCCTATTTTATGTGGGATGTTATTGGTATGTGTAAAATTCATTAAGAGTAAGTGCACTCTATCATCAAGTAATATAGGACTTTAGTCCCAGTTAATGATCCCACGAGGAATAATTGGTAATTACTAAATTCACAAAACCCTTTGTTATCCAGGTAATCGAAAGTGTATGAAGAAATTCAACATAAAATAAAAATAAACAAATAAGAAAATCAATGAACAATCAAACAGAGAATGAATAACTAATGAGAGAGAGACTAGGATGCAAGGCTCACTTGAATCCAATTATTCAGATTTTCTTTCAATTATGATGTAAGGTAATTCTTTTGCCAATATTCTCTTACTTGCTATTAAATCTCAATGGTCATGGATGAAACAATATTCTATTCTTAAATTAAATCACCTATTTGGTCATTTAGTTGAATTAATTAGGAATGCATTAAGCTTCAATTCGAAGATGAATCAACATACCTGTCAATTTCATTAGTAGGAAAACTTGATATTTGGTCATTCATCAATCTAATCCTAGCCTTACCATATAGATCCACTCATTGAATGCGGATGGTCACCGGTCAAACAATGAATTAACACAAGCCAAAAATGATCAAGTTATGACAAGAATGCAAGCAATATGATAAACCCTAAAGAAATTACCTTAATCAAATTAGAAATCAAACCCAATTAATTAGGAAAACAAGATCCCTTATAGCCCTAGCTATGGGTTTAGCTACTCATGTTCAATAAAAACAAACCCATAACAGAATACAAACCCATAGAAAGAAAACCCAAAGAAAAGGGGAAACTAAAAAGAAAGAGAAATCAAAACCCCTTTAATGGATATTATGATCTCTAAGCCTTCAAGAATCAAATCCTCCTTCAAGCCGTCCTCCAAGGTCTATTGCCGCAAAATAACTCTCTCAGGGTTAGGGATTTTCTGTGTAATATGCTCAATGTTTTTCTGTCTCTGTCTGTCTTGAATTTGGCGTAACATTTCCCATATATTGAAAATCACGTGGTCTGTTACACAACTAGTGCTTAGACGCTCAGTTCTGAGCGCTTGGGCGCTCAGCCACTTAATTCCAAATACATATTGCCACCTCCTGTGCGCTCAGGCGCTCCTCACCCAGCGCTCAGGCATTGGGTCACTAGGTCAACACTGATGTATATGCTTTGAGCGCTCAAGCGCTCCACTCTCAGCGCTTAGGCGCTGGATGCTGATGAAAATTCTTCTTTTCTTTACTTCTTTGAACATCCAGTCTTCTCCATGAGTATTTACCTGACAAAAATGCACAAAACACTTAATAAAAACACAATTAAACAATACTAAAAATATAACAGAACTTACAAAAAAAATTCAATAAAAAGAATATAAAAAACCAAGGAATTGAACCTAAAAATATGACATATTGACGGTTCATCAACTCCCCCATACTTGAGCTTTGCTTGTCCCCAAGCAAAGAATAGGAATCAACAAAAAGATCAAACTCAACATCAAGAAACGTGAATCAAAGGAAAATTTCACAATTTAAAAATTCAAGTTCGGCAATCAAATCCAATCAAGTAAGATCATTTAACACTTAAACAATTAGAGGCTTGAGTCTAGCTTGCAGCTGTTCTCTTCACCAAATATCTGAGATCACTCATCTTTCCATTGCTTAAGTGTTTAAAGGACAAAGAAATCGCTCAAATTTCTCTGTCCTTTGGTTGTAACGAGGCCAATGGTATAAAGAAAGGTAGGAAAAAGATAATTAAGGGTAAAGAATGCTCATGAATAAATCAATACAAAGCAGAATTAGGTTGAAAAGATGACAGATAGAGCATAATGCAAAAAGATATAACAAATTCTCACTTTCAACCCAATATTCTCATTATTCTTCACCAATAATTCTTTTCTTTCTTCTTTTTTCATTTTTTTATTTCTTCTTTTTTTCTTTTATTTCTTTTATTTTCTTATTTTCTTTTTTTAACCCTTGAAAACAATAACAACGTTTTATGACTTCTCAATTAACACATCAATTGCTCCAAAGAATTCAACCTGATTATTCAATTGGGTATTCAAAGAAATCAATTTCATGCTAAAATGGGGCAATTAAGGGGTTATTTAATCAATACAATTCTGAAAGTCAAGAAAGAATTAAGCCTAATTACCTTAATCGTATTCAAGTCTGCATGTGAATCATTAAAGCCTCAATAAGATATCAAAGAAAGTTTTAGCGCATATTAATCAAGAGAAAACTCACTCCAGAAGAAAAATAAATTTCATTTTTGAAAAATCCAATCATTAAGGCTCAAAACTCACTTTCTGGCTAAGTTGATAAAGAGAACAAAAACAAGCAGACATGACTAATTTCCATCTAAGATGCTAAATTTTACTTTACTTTATTGAAAAAGATTGCTTCACACATTATCAGCTCATGATCAATAGAATCCCCTTCAAAACATATCTCCATCAGCTCAGAATAAATTAAGACATCAACACACAATTCCAGTTTAATTACTAGCAATACTCAAGTGCTCATGAAAAAAAAAAATTTTTGCACAAAAATTATAAAAGTACCCACCACATTTAAGATAAACATTGTCCTCAATGTGAAAGAAAAAGAAATAAAATGGTTAAAGAAAAGAATAACACAACACGATGAATAATGAAACAATGCCAGGCAAGGGAAGGACAAGAGTCGTAGTGATGATGAGAATCGAAAAATAAAATCCCAAAACATATGAGTAGCATCTAAAAGAAAAACAAAAATAACAAAAACAACTAAAAAAAATAAAGAAAGAAGAAACATAGGTTGTCTCCTGTGAAACGCTTGTTTAACGTTATTAGCTCGATGTTGCCCTTTCCAGATAAATCAAGGTGGCCTAAAGTAAGAGAAATAAGAGGATGCCTTCTTCTTTTCAAAGTAGTGCCTCCTTCCTTCGTCCATGACCTTAGAATTATTTCCATCAGCATTCTGAACTTGACAAGAGCTTGGTTGTCCCAATTGTGCCTTAACTCCACTAGGCCAAGGTGGTCATACTCGATCAACAGATGAAGAACCAATTTGTGAAGGAGCAGGGAGCATAGAGGGACCTTTATCTGTTTCAGCAGCTTGAGTTTCCAGAAGATCAACATCAACATTGTATGATGGCGGAGGGTCTTTGATAGCTAAGGTTTCCTACTTCTTAGCTAGAAAAAAATTGATAGGGGCATGGAGATTTGACATTGGGGAAGATTTAACCTCCCTAAAGACATTGATAGTCACATAATCTCCATCCACTCTCAAAATGAGCTCACCTCGAGATACATCAATCACAGCTCCTAAAGTGACCAAAAACGGTCTTCCAAGAATGAGAAGAATATCAGCATCCTCTTCCATATCTAGCACCACAAAATCAGCTGGGAATATGAATTTGTCCACCTTCACCAAAACATCCTCCACCACTCCGTACAGGTAAGTGATGGATCTATCAGCCAACGTTAGTGAAATGTTGGTGGGCTTTGGTTCCTGCATCCCCAATTTCTTAAACACAGAGAAATGCATCAAATTAATACTAGCACCTAAATCACATAATGCCTTATCAAAATATGAGTTACCAATAGTACAAGGAATAGTAAAACTCCCTGGATCTTTCAATTTTGGGGGTAACTTTTTCAAAAGAATGGCAGAACACTCTTCATTAAGACATACCATCTTAAACTCCTCAAGCTTACGTTTCTTTATAAGTATTTCCTTTAGAAACTTCGCATACTTGGGCATTTTAGAGATGGTTTCAACAAATGAAATGTTAATTTGTAATTTCTTGAATATCTCCAAGAATTTGGCAAATTGCTGATCTGACTGATTGTTCTTGAGCCTCTGAGGAAATGGGATCCTGACATATGGAGATGGTTCATAAACTGTGCTCTGCTCACGATCCTTCTTCGCTCTCTATTACTTGGGTTCTTTCTTCTCAACCTCTCCTTTATTGACATCTTGAATTAAGACATCTTCAGTAAGGACATCATTTTTATTTGTCTCAATTGTTGATGAACTAGGTGCTTCGGTTGCCTTCTCATCTTCATGCACTGGCTTAACAAGAGAATCTCTAAGCTCTGACATTTCTATCTTCTGAGAGGACTCCCCAAGTTCCTTACCACTTCTCAAGGTAATTACATAGACCTGCTCCTTTGGATTAGTCTCAGTAGTGCTAGGCAATGTCCCTGGTGTCCTTGCCGTCATCAAAGTAGCCAACTGATTAATTTGGGTCTCCATGTTATTCATTCTGGCATCATAATTCTGCATGTATTTCATTACCAAATCTTCAAAGCTTGGCTTCTCTGTAGATATTTGGAATCCTAGTGTTGGTGGAGCTCTCTGTTGATTCTGCTGATAGCCTTATTGGCTTCCCCATTTGAAATTAGGGTGATCCCTCCAACCAGGATTGTACGTTTTGGCATAAAGATTGTACTGCTCCTGGTTGGAATTACCAATAAAATTTACTCTTTTAGGCTCTGGGGTTAATGGACTACCAACTTAGCAATTTAAACTTGTATAACCCTATCCTCCACATGCTTCACAAATGATTAGTGGGACTGCACTATTTATCACTATCAGAGTGTCAACCTTCTTCGTCAAAGCTTCCAATTGACTCAGAAAGGCTGTAGAAGAATCAACAACATATACACTTGCTTGTTTCTTAGGAACCTGACGCTCATTTTGCCCCTGATAATTGTTCAGTACCATTTCTTCAATCAATGCTTGGCTCTCAGTAGGTGTTTTCCTCTATATTGTACCTCCTGCGACAGCATCAACGAGTGAACGATTTGCAGGCGATAAACCATTATAAAAAGTCTGAACCTGCTGCCATACGAGAAATCCATGATGTGAACATCTACTCAACAACTCCTGAAAGCACTGCCAAGCTTTATAAAGAGTGTCAATTTCAAACTGCACAAAAGAAGATATATCATTTCTTAACTTCACAGATTTAGAAGGAGGAAAATACTTAGCTAGAAACTGCTGTGTCAATTGATCTCATGTAGTGATGGAACCCCTTGGAAGTGACGTTAACCATTGACTTGCTCTGTCCCTAAGAGAGAAAGGAAAGAGTCATAATCGGATTGCATCATCTGTTACCCCATTGTACTTAATAGTATCACATAACTGTAAGAACTTGGCCAAATGCTGATTTGGATCATCCGAAGGCAATCCACCAAACTGAACTGAATTCTGAATCATGGAGATCAATGTTGGTTTGATCTCAAAGTTATTAGCCGCCACAGCTAGTCTTATAATACTCCCTCCATACCCTTCAGTAGTGGGCATAGAGTACTCAAGCATGGTCCACTCTGCTGGGGTAGTTTTTTCTTCACAGTTTACCTCAACAACATGTTGTCCCTCCATCTTGTTTATGTCTTTTGCCCCAGCTGTAATAAAAGATTACTTCCTTAACCTACGAGTTATTTTCTCAATTTCTGGATCAAATGCCAAATTAGGAAACTGAGATCGAGTGAGTATGAACAAGAAATAGAAAAGAAAAAAATTAATTAAAAAAATAAAATAAAATAAAATAAGAATAAGAATAAGAAATAAAAATAAAAATAAAATAAATAATAAAAGGGCGTCTAAATTAAGTAGAGCTTTTCGTTTCTAATATTACCAAACTTATTCCCCAAGCAATGGCGCTAAAAACTTGGTACATGTAAAATACACTAAGAGCAAGTGCACTCTATCTCCAAGTAATATAGGACTTGAGTCCCAGTTATCGATCCCATGAGGAATAATTAGTAATTACTAAATTCGCAAAACCCTTTGTTATCTAGGTAATCGAAAGTGTATGAAGAAATTCAACATAAAATAAAAATAAACAAATAAGAAAATCAATGACCAATCAAACAGAGAATGAATAACCAATGAGAGAGAGACTAGGACGCAAGGTTCACTTGAATCCAATTATTCAAATTTTCTTTCAATTATGATGTAAGGTAATTCTTTTGCCAATATTCTCTTACCTGCTATTGAATCCCAATGGTCATGGATAAAACAATATTCTATTCTTAAATTAAATCACCTATTTGGTCATTTAGTTGAATTAATTAGGAATGCATTAAGTTTCAAATTCGAGAGATGAATCAACATACCTGTCAATTCCATTAGTAGGAAAAATTGATGTTTGGTCATTCATCAATCTAATCCTAGCCTTACCATATAGATCCACTCATTGAATGTGGATGGTCACCGGTCAAACAATGAATTAACACAAGCCAAAAGTGATCAAGTTATGACAAGAATGCAAACAATATGATAAACCCTAAAGAAATTACCTTAATCAAATTAGAAATAAAACCCAATTAATTAGGAAAACAAGATCTCTCATAGCCCTAGCTATGGGTTTAGCTACTCATGTTCAATAAAAACAAACCCATAACAGAATACAAACTCATAGAAAGAAAATGCAAAGAAAAAGGGAAACTAAAAAGAAAGAGAAATCAAAACCCCTTTAATGGAGATTATGATCTCTAAACCTTCAAGAATCAAATCCTCCTTCAAGCCGTCCTCCAAGGTCTGTTGTCGCAAAATAATTCTCTCAGGATTAGGGATTTTCTGTGTAATATGCTCAATGTCTTTCTATGTCTGTCTGTCTTGAATTTGGCGTAACTTTTCCCTTATATTGAAAATCACATGGTCTGTTACGCAACCAGCGCTTAGGCGCTCAGCCACTTAAGTCCAAATGCGCGTTGCCACCTCTTGCGCACTCAGGCGCTCCTCACCCAGTGCTCAGGCGCTCCTCACCCAGTGCCTGGGTCCCTAGATCAACACTGTTGTATACGCTTTGAGTGCTCAAGCGCTCCACTCGCAGCGCTTATGCGCTAGACACTGATGAAAATTCTTCTTTTCTTTGCTTCTTTGAACATCCAGTCTTCTCCATGAGTATTTACCTGATAAAGATGCACAAAACACTTAATAAAAACACAATCAAATAATACTAAAAATATAAAAAAAAAACTTATGAACAAAATTCAGTAAAAAGACTATGAAAAACCAAGGAATTGAACCGTAAAAATATGACATGTTGACGGTTCATCAACTCCCCCACACTTGAGCTTTGCTTGTCCTCAAACAAAGAATAGGAATCAACAACAAGATCAAACTCAACATCAAGAAACATAAATCAAAGGAAAATTTCACAATTTAAAAATTCAAGTTCAACAATCAAATCCAATCAAGTAAGATCATTTAACACTTAAACAATTAGAGGCTTGAGCCTAGCTTGCAACTGTTCGCTTCACCAAACATCTGAGATCACTCATCTTTCCATCACTCATGTGTTTAAAGGACAAAGAGATCACTCAAATTTCTCTTGAAAAATACAATACCATAAACTTGCTTATTAATCCCATCTCCACTTCCAAGTTCACATACAACATAAGAATCAAAAGGATTTTCCTTTGATTGTAATGAGGCTAAGGGTATAAAGAAAGACAGGAAAAAGATAATGAAGGGTAAAGAATGCTCATGAATAAATCAATACAAAGCAGAATTAGGTTGAAAAGATGACAGATAGAGCATAATGCACAAAGATATAACAAATTCTCACTTTCAACGCAATATTCTCATTATTCTTCACCAACAATTCTTTTCTTTCTTCTTTTTTCATTTTTTTCTTTCTTCTTTTTTTTCTACTTTTTTTTCTCATTTTTTTTTAACCCTTGAAAACAATAACAACCTTTTATGACTTCTCAATTAACACATAATTGCTCCAAAGAATTCAACCTGATTATTCAATTGGGCATTTAAAGAAATCAATTTCAGCCTAAAATGGGCAACTAAGGGGTTATTTAATTAATGCAACTCTAGAAGTCAATAAAGAATTAAGCCTAATTGCCTTAATAATATTCAAGTCTACATGTGAATCATTAAAGCCTCAACAAGATATCAAAGCAAGTTCTAGCGCACATCAATCAAGAGAAAAGTCACTCCAGAAGAAAAATAAGATTTCATTTTTGAAAAATCCAACCATTAAGGCTCAAAACTCATTTTCTGGCTAAGTTGATAAAGAGAACAAAAGCAAGCAGACATGGCTAATTTTTAACTAAGATGCTAAATTTTACTTTACTTCATTGAAAAAGATTGCTTCACACATTATCAGCTCATGATCAATAGAATCCCCTTCAAAACATATCTCCATCAGCTTAGAATAAATCAAGACATCAACATACAATTCCAGCTTAATTACCAGCAATACTCAAGTGCTCATTAAAAAAAAAATTTTTGCACAAAAATTGTAAAAGTACCCCCCATACTTAAGATAAACATTGTCCTCAATGTGAAAGAAAAAGAAATAAAGGGGTTAAAAAAAAGAACAACACAACCTGATGAATAATGAAACAATGCCAGGCAAAGGAGAAGTACAAAAGTCAGCGCAATAATAGAATCTAAGAAATAAAATTCCAAAACACATGAGTAGCATCTAAAAGAAAAATAAAAATAACAAAAACAACTAAAATAAAATAAAGAAAGAAGAAACATAGGTTGCCTCCTGTGAAGCTCTTGTTTAAAGTCATTAGCTCGACGTTACCCTTTTCAGATAAATCAAGGTGGCTTAAAGCAAGACAAATAGGAGGACGCCTTCTTCTTTTCAAAGCAGTGCCTCCTTCCTTCATCCATGACCTTGGAATTGTTTCCATAAGCATTCTGAACTTGATAACAGCTTGATTGTCCCAATTGTGCCTTAACTCCGCTAGGCTAAGGTGGTCGCACTCGATCAACAGATAAAGGACCAATTTGTGAAGGAGCAGGGAGCATAGGAGGACCTTTATCTATTTCAACAGCTTGAGTTTCTGGGAGATCAACATCAACATTGTATGATGGCGGAGGGTCTTTGATAGCTAAGGTTTCCTGCTTCTTAGCTAGAAAAAAATTGATAGGGGCATGGAGATTTGACATTAGGGAAGATTTAGCCTCCCTAAAGACATTGATAGTCACATAATCTCCATCCACTCTCAAAATAAGCTCACCTCGAGATACATCAATCACAGCTCCTGAAGTGACCAAAAACGGTCTTCCAAGAATGAGAAGAATATCAGCATCCTCTTCCATATCTAGCACCACAAAATCAGCTGGGAATATGAATTTGTCCACCTTCACCAGAACATCCTCCACCACACCGCGTGGGTAAGTTATGGATCTATCAGTCAATGATGTGTGAGGATATAGTGATCAAAATTCAGATAAAAATCAGTTGTCAGGCCCACCAGAAAATAAAAACCTTACAACTAGTTGTAGTTAGTAAGAGTCGATCCACAGAGAACCAATTCAATTAACACTATTAAACAATTCTCAATTTAGACTCTGATTAACAATAAATAGTAAATAGGGGGTTTTGGAGTTTTGATGAACAATGAACAGCTTCAAAGACAATAACAATAAATGAACTGAAATCAACAATATAAGAAAATTAGTTAAGAGATTGAATCCACCACTAGATTTATATGATAATATAAATCCACATATCCTTTTATTCCAACATGCTCAATTATGTTTTTACGTAATTGTGAGAGTAAATCTCTGTTTTCCTTACGTGTTGGCCAATTCAGCAACCGCTCAAATCAACTCCTAATCACTGATTAGTTATAAAGCAACTGCTCTTACAACTATCCAACAATTGCATTAAGATTTAGAAAACCAATCACACTAAGATCTAATCACACACCGGGATTAAATTACTTAGAATATATATTTCTCTAGATCTATTACCGCAACCGCGCATAATAAACCCAGATCTACCACTTTTATAACTAGCAAATAGTATAAAGATAATTATACTCATATGAACATCATATATTCTGCTAGATCTACTACCGCAACCGCGCATAATAAACCCAGATCTACCACTTTTAAAGTGGGAACAAGTACAAAAACCTTCATACCAACAATAGATTTAGAAATATATGAATAAAAACATAACTGTATTGAAATAATCAAATATGCAAGATTCACAACATTAATACTAGTGGTTTCATCACCCCCTTAACCAAGGGAGGTTTAGTTACACATAGCTAGAAGGAAATCACAAGAAAAATTGAGAAAGAATATCATAAGAAACAAAGTGCAGAAGAAAAACTAAAGCAAACGAGTTTCTGAGGATTGGGGATGATGGATCTTCGATTGCTCGAACCCGAGACTGCAATCTTTGATCCAAGACTCCCTTCTCCTTCTCCAAGGAGTTGTAGCTGCTCTCCTAGGTCAGAACTCCCTTCAAAACGTGCCAAGAGTGTCAATAAATAGGCTTCCAACACAAACTTCGCGTAGAAGTCTCAATAATTGAGTTTCTGGTATGAATACACGGCCGTGTATGCATACACGGCCTAGGCCGTGTATGACATTGAGTTTGGGGGCAAAATTTCACTATTTCAATTGCAAAGTCAGTAGCGTACACGGCCTAGGCCGTGTATTCTCACACGGCCGTGTATTTTTACGCAACTTAGGCCCTGTATTCTGACGCAGCCCTGTATTCTGACTCGGTTCTGTAATTTGACTTCCAAGCTCAATATGACCCCTTAGACCTCCAAATCTGGAAAAGTGTTCAACATGAAAGTTGTAGATTTGGATCTTAACTATCAATCAAAATTTCAGCTCATTTGACAACTTGTAGCTCGAGATATGCTATGAACAGTATATAAAGGTCAAGCTGTTAGGATTAGCACCCTAGTTCTTGCTTCAACTCCAATTTGAGTTATCCAAACGTGTGATTGGGCCTTTGAGGTCTTCATGAAAGTAGTAGGGAATTGTCTTAGCTTTCCCACAAGACCAAAATCACATCAATTAGATATTTGAAACTCAAATTATAACTAGTTTACTGAACATTGTCAAAGAGATAAATTGAGGCTAATTCATGCAATAATTCCTTCAATGATCCAATTAGGCTCAATATCATAAAATATATCAAAACCAATTTAATTAAACCTAATTGAACCTTAAGAAGCCCAGTGACTGAAAAGCATAATTCAATTATGAGTGCAAATGAACACATTTAAGCAAAGTTTCACAGTAATGATCCAATTCGGGTTTGATATCAGAAACTAAGCTAAATGATGACAATTAAGCACAAATGGAGTTCAATGAATCAATTATAAGGCAACTAAAATATAGGAATAATCAACAGATCAATTGCCCCCACACTTAGCCTTTTGCACTATTGGGCAAAAATATACAGTTCAACACAGTTTCACAACAAGCCAAACAAATGTAGAATAATGAGCAAAGACCTTTGTGCATTTAGTTTTCAAAGCATTTAAACAATCAAGAATTCCCTTTCTTAGCAATCCAAGTTGACAAGCAAAATTAATCAAATTTCAAGTTTCAATCAACATGATAAATCCTCACTGATATGCTCTCTCACTCAAGTGTTTCAGGCTTGTGTTTTCACTCAACCAACTCATGAGAATATGCTTTACCATAGGCTTGTCAAGCCTCTACTTTTCCACTACTCAGACCACATGCAAACAGAGATCAAAAGGACTTTATTCAGGTTGTAATGGGGTCAGGGTTAAGGTAGGATATATCAAAGATAGACAAAGCTAGACCATAGGAACTAGAAGAGCAAAATGGAAAGATATTCAATTATTACACAGAATTTCCCAATAATCTTCCAATTCCAATCCCTTTTATGCACCTTATCCCTTTTTTTTAATTACATATATATATACACACCTTACATCCTATTCACAATGATATTTTGCCAGCATGAGACTTTTATATACAAACATAGCTAGGCAAATACATTATACCCCCACACTTATTCAAGAACCAATTTCCATCATAATCATAAAGCTCTTCTACTCCCTAAAGTAGGGTAGTAAAATAGTTTTTCACTTTTAGGTTTAAATTGAGCTTAGATAGAAGGAAATTTAGTCAATTAGGCTCAAAAGGGGTTAATCAATGGAAAAAAATGCAAGGATGGCTATTTGGCTAGTAGTTATTTAAAAGAAAATTACCTTTATCATTTCAAATGCATGCAGTGATCATTAGCAGCCTAAAAGAGAACTAAGGCAAGTTCTGAAAAACACAATAATCATGAGTGGAATCACACAATCAAGGATCCAAAATGGCCTAAAGTTAGCCATTTACAACAAAGCCCAAAAACTCACCAGGTTTTGATTCATCATTTTCAATTAAACCCTTTAATTTTTTAGAATTTCACCCGACAAGATCATTAACCAGAAAGTTCATTCAATCATGCTCAAAGTTTTTTTTTTTCGGGTCAATTGCTCACTAATCACATCACTTGAAAGCTTATCGGAAACTTTAAAAGCCCAATGGAGAAGTATCACAAGAAGAACAACACCATCAAGATCAAATACACTCACCCCAAGAAAGTTCAATCAGTCATTCAAATCCCAGGAGAACAATTCAAAAATCAACAGTATTCACAATAGAGCATCAAAATATCCATACCCCCACACTTAAAACAAGCATTGTCCTCAATGCTACACATATCCAGAAAAGGAAAAATAATGACAAAGAGAATGCTACACACATCCAGAAAAGGAAAACAAGCAAAAACAGCTTTACCACAATCGAAAGCAGAAACAAATCCATCAGTAAATCAAAAGTACAAATCAAATCCCAAATGTACACAATACAAGAGAATGAAAATACAATGGAAACTAAGGGGGGTACATTAATGGGGAAATGAGGGGAAATCTACATGACTCGATTAACACTGAGATGATAGGAAAACTCCTATGGATGATGATGTTCTTTGAAAAATAATAAGAAATCAGTTCAAAAACACAAGTCAGGGTATTTTAAAGTCAGATTCCCAAGACTAAAACTCATCATGCTTGAGGGGATTCCCAAAAATCGATGAAGTTCATAAGGCACATATTCATAAGAATGCGTCTCAAGAGTGAAACTCTTTACTCAGTCCATTCATCATGAACTTAAAATTTAACTTCTCAATTGAATGAAATCATTCCCAAAGAACATATTTCAGCATGCAAAACAACAGTTTACAAATGAACTAATTCCTAGTTTCGCTTGGTTTCCACTGTACTTAATCCACACAAATATCAAACAAACAATCCATTCAAACACACAATAAATCAAACCAAACACAAGGTTTTTTTTTAAAGATTCAAATGCTTACAACCAACAAATAGATAAAAACATAATCTAAGAAACTCATAAAAATGCAAAATAAAAAGGGATAAAGAGAGCAAATCTGGTTGGGTTACCTCCCAATGAGCGCTTAGTTTATTGTCCTCAGCCTGACATGATGATACTTTCAATGCTCCTCATATTGTGGAAGGATGAGGGTCATCACTTCCATCTCTGCAATGTCAGGAGGTTCATGATAAGGTTTGAGACGATGACCATTGACCTTAAATGCTTTGCCTGAAATTTCACTCCTGATCTCAACTGCACCAAAAGGAAAAACATTAGTTACCACAAACGGCCCAATCCACTTAGAACGCAGTTTACCTGGAAACAATTTGAGTCTTGATTGGAATAGCAGAACTTTTTGTCCTTTGTGAAATTTCTTTCTGGAAATCAATTAGTCGTGGAATGCCTTAGCTTTAGTCTTATAAATCAGGGCATTCTCGAAGGCCTCATTTCTTAGTTCTTCCAGTTCCTGTAACTGGAACTTTTTTTGCTTTCCAGCACCTTCCAATTCCATATTTACTTGTTTAATGGCCCAGTTAGAGCTATGTTGCAGCTCAACAGACAAATGACAGGGCTTTCCATACACCAATCGAAATGGTGACATGCCAATGGGAGTCTTATAGGCAGTCCTATAAGCCCATAAAGCATCTTCAAGTCGAGTACTCCAATCCTTTGTTGAGGGATTCACTGTCTTTTCAAGGATTGATTTAATCTCCCGGTTGGACACTTCAGTTTGCCCATTTGTCTGTGGATGGTAAGGAGTGAAAATTCTGTGCATTACTCCATATTTCTTCAATAGAGCATCAAAGGTTCTGTTGCAAAAATGGGTCCCTTAGTCACTGATGATAGCCCTCGGGGTCCCGAACCTGGAGAAAATATATGACTTAACAAAATCTGCAACAGTTTTAGAATCATCAGATCGGGTGGCTTTTGCTTCCACCCATTTAGACACATAATCAACAGATAAGAGAATGTATGTGAAACCAAATGAGGGAGGGAATGGTCCCATGAAATCAATACCCCACACATCAAAGACTTCCACAAAAATGATCGGAGTCTGAGGCATTTGATTACGAGGACCAATGTTACCTGTTCTCTGACAGCGGTCACAAGACTTACAGAAGTTGTAAGCGTCTTTGAAAATTGTGGGCCAATAGAAACCACTGTCAAGCACTTTATTGGCTGTCCTTTTACTGCCAAAGTGTCCTCCACATGCATAGGTGTGACAAAAGGAGAGAATGGAGTATGTCTCAGAATCAGGAATGCACCTCCTAATGACTTGATCTGCACAATGCTTCCATAGGTACGGGTCATCCCAGATATAGTATTTACAGTCATTCCTTAATTTATCTCTTTGGACCTTGTTCAAACCCTCCGAAAAGTCCTTAGTAACCAGGTAGTTAACAATGTCAGCATACCAAGGGATTATGGCGTTGACAACCATCAAATATTCATCCGAAAAAGTCTCCATGATAGGCATTTCTTCCTCTTCAGTTACCAACCTACTCAAGTGATCAGCCACCAAGTTCTCGTTCCCTTTCTTGTCTTTAATCTCCAAATCAAATTCCTGGAGCAATAAAATCCAACGGAGGAATCTATGCTTTGCTTATTTCTTTGTTAGTAGATACTTCAAAGCTGCATGATCTGAAAACACAATTACTTTATAACCAATTAGATATGATCTAAATTTTTCCAAAGCAAATACAACAGCTAGAAGTTCTTTTTCTGTAGTTGAGTAATTAAGCTGGGCATCATTTAGAGTCCTTGATGCATAGTAAATGGCATAAGGAACCCTATCAACTCGCTGTCCCAAGACAGCTCCTACTGCAAAGCCACTGGCATCACACATTAGTTCAAACGGTAACTCCCAGTTGGGTGGCCTGATGATAGGCGCAACAGTTAACAACTTCTTGAGTTTATTGAAAGCTTCCATACATTTCTCATCAAAGTTAAAATTGACATCTTTTTGAAGAAGTCGGCAAAGGGGCAATGAGACTTTAGAGAAGTCTTTAATAAATCTCCGGTAGAAACCTGCATGACCAATAAAAGAACGAATCTCCCGCACACTAGTGGGTGGGGGCAAAGAATGCATGAGTTCTACCTTAGCTTTATCTACTTCAATTCCCCTAGCAGAAATTACATGACCTAACATAATACCTTCCTTAACCATGAAATGACATTTTTCCTAATTCAGTACCAGGTTAGTGTCAATGCATCTTTTAAGCACTAATGTTAAATGTTCCAGAAAATTTTCAAAATCATTTCCAAATACACTAAAGTCATCCATAAAAACCTCAATGATATTTTCAATGTAATCAGAAAATAAACTCATCATGCATCTTTGAAAAGTTCCTGGTGCATTGCAGAGTCCAAAAGGCATTCGTCTATATGCAAAGGTACCAAATGGGCAAGTGAATGTAGTCTTGTCTTGGTCTTCTAGAGCTATGGCAATCTGATTGTAACCTGAAAAACCATCCAGAAAACAATAATGAGAATGACCATCTAATCTCTCTAACATTTGATCAATGAAAGGTAAAGGAAAGTGGTCTTTTCTAGTGGCGGCATTCAACTTCCTATAATCAATACAAATACGCCACCCTGTCTGTAACCTAGTGTGAATAAGCTCATTTTCAGCATTTCTTACCACAGTAATTCCAGATTTCTTTGGTACTACCTGGACTAGGCTTACCCACTTCTTTGTCGAAATGGGGTAGATCACCCCCACATTTAGGAGCTTCAATATCTCCTTTTCACAACTTCCATCATGGGAGGATTCAACCTCCGCTGAGGGTCTCTCACAGGTTTAGTATCTTCCTCCATTAATATCCTGTGCATACAAATGGAGGGACTAATACCCTTGATATCAGCTATTAACCAACCAATGGCTATCTTATGTTCCTGCAAAATAGCTACCAGTTTCTCTTCTTGCTCTTGGGTGAGTGACTTTGCAATTATTACTGGAAGGGTGTCCTTCTCCCCCAAGAAGATGTATTTAAGATGATCAGGCAGTGCTTTAAGTTCCAATTCAGGTGCCTGCACAACGGAAGGTTGAGGTATATCAGTAGTAACAGGTAAATCAACAAAAGTTACCTCATGCTCTTCTGGAGTGGAAGAGAGCTCTTGTAAGGCAGCAACAATTTCATCAATGTCTTCACTCCATGGCTCTTCTTCACTCTTCTTCTTTTCCCCCTGTACATCTAAGCTATGAGTTAGAATTGTATCAAGAGCATCAAAATGGTCAGTATCAAAAGCTGTAGAAATTAAAGAATCAAAAGGATCAAAAGAATCAATTAAACAAGCAGAGTGCACATCACTTGTGTATCTCATAGCTTCAAAAATATTGAATCTAATTAATTCCCCATCAAATTCCATTGTTAGAGTTCCTGAGTGCGCATTAATTTTTATCCGTGCAGTCTTCAAAAATGGTCTCCCTAACAAGATAGGAGCAGATTTGGGAGACTCATCCTCTTCCATGTCCAAAACATAGAAGTCTGCCAGAAACACTAATTCATTCACCTGCACCAAAACATCTTCAACCACACCCTTAGGGTATGCATTAGATATATCAGCCAATTGAATAACAACACTAGTAGGTTCCAAAGGACCCAAGTATAAAGATGCATAAATAGAATATGACATGAAATTTATAGATGCACCTAAATCAAGCATTGCCCTTTCAAACCTTGTGTTACTTATAGTGCATGGAATGGTGAATGTGCCAGGGTCCTTACATTTGGTTAGGAGTTTCTTTTTAATTATAGCTGAAACATTTTCTCCCACTTGGACCTTTTCATTTCCTTTTAACTTCCTCTTGTTAGTGCATAATTCTTTCAGAAATTTTGCATATCTAGGTACCTGCTTAATGGCATCTAACAAAGGGATATTAACCTCTACTTTCCTAAAAGTCTCAAGTATTTCTTTTTCTGCTTCTTCTTTCTTAGTTTTAACCAACCTACTAGGAAAAGGAGCTTTAGTGACATACTTAGGAAGGGGTTCAGAAATACTTACCTTAGGGGCTTTGGAATTTTGCCCCTTATTGTTTGCTTCTTTGGGTGATTCATCTTTCTCTTGAGTGATTGGTGGAAGAGATGTAGGCTCATTCATCGTCTTTCCGCTTCTCAATGTGACAGCATTAGCATTTTCCCTTGGATTCACTTCTGGCTGTGAGGGTAGTTTCCCTGAAGCTTGGCTTTGAAACTTGTTGAATTCTGTGGACAACTGCCCTATCTGATTCTGCAAGTTATTGATTGCAGTCCTTGTTTCTTGTTTGAAACTTTGTATGGTTACATTTGTTTCTTGTTGGAACTGCAAATTATTAGTGGCCATTTGCTTCACTAGCTCCTCTAGTGAAGGCTCAGGTTGCTTAGGAGCTTGAACTTCTTCTTGTCTCGAGGAAAGGTGCTTGCCTTTGTTGGAATCCTGGAGGTCCATAAGCTGGAGGTTGATTTTGAGGTTACTTTGCATAGCTGAAATTAGGATGATCCCTCCAACCCGGATTATATGTGTTTGAGTAAGGGTTATAATTTTTTGAAAGTCTAGTATATCCCCCTACTACTCTTACCTCCTCATTAGTGTCCTCTTGGAGAATGGGACACATATCAGTGAGATGTCCAGATGAACAATAAATCCCACAAGCATGAACTGGTGCTTTGCCCGTATCCATTAACAATTTGAACCATAGCATCAATTGGGTCATTTTTGTTTGTAGACTTGTTGTCTCTACTTCTTTCACCGCTTCTTACTCCAGTGTCATTTCTACAAAGAGAATTATTGAGTATTGGCGGCCATTCTTGAGATCAAGTTTCTAGCTTCTTGAGGAGTTTTATCAACCAATGCTCCTCCGCTAGCAAACATCAATCATGTTGCGATCCATCACTTGTAAGCCTTCATAGAAATACTTGAATTAAGAGTGCTCACTTATTTGATGATGAGGGCAGCTGAAACATAGCTTCTTAAATCTCTCCCAGTACTCATGGAGTGATTCCCTATGCCTTTGTTGAATACCACAGATTTCTTTTCTGATTGTTGCAGCTTTTGAGGTAGGGAAGTATCTGTCTAGGAAAGTTCGGGCCATGTCCTGCCATGACTAGATGGATCCGGGTGGCAAGTAGTAAAGCCACTCCTTAGCTGAGTCTTTCAATGAGAATGGAAAAGCTCTCAACTTGACTTGCTCTACATGAATTCCTGCAGGCTTCATGCTAGAACATACCACATGAATTTCCTTCAAGTGTTTGTTGGGGTCCTCTCCGGGTAATCCATTGAAAGATGGTAAGAGATGGATTAAGCCGGACTTCAATTCAAATGCCTCTTCATTTTCAAGAATGTCTATGCATAGAGGCTGTTGATCTAGATCTGGAGCACCCAATGCCCTTAAAGTGTTTTCAGCCATTGTCACTTCTTCAGATATTTCAGATGGCTCAGATATCTCTGAACTTGATAGATCAATGTAACGGGCAGCTTCAATGTCAACAGGTGTGAGTTGGAAATTAGCCGGATGGAAGGGAAATTGAGGATGTGAGTTGAGTTGATCAATATAGTTCCTCAAATTTAGCAATCCCTCGTCTACCCCTTCAATGGACATCAACACCTACAAAACACTCAGAAAGAAAGATTCAAAAACTAAAACTAAAATAAAAACAAAAATAAAAACAGAGTAAAAATAAGAAAATAAATTAACAGTGTAATTGAAAAATTAGTTCCCCGGCAACGGTGCCAAAATTCTGATGCGTGAGGATATAGTGATTAAAATTTAGATAAAAATCAGTTGTCAGGCCCACCAGAAAATAAAAACCTTACAACTAGTTGTAGTTAGTAAGGGTCGATCCACAGAGAACCAATTCAATTAACACTATTAAACAATTCCCAATTTAGACTATGATTAACAATAAATAGTAAATAGGGGGGTTTTGGAGTTTTGATGAACAATGAACAGCTTCAAAGACAATAACAATAAATGAACTAAAATCAACAATATAAGAAAATTAGTTAAGAGATTGAATCCACCACTAGATTTATATGATAATGTAAATCCACATATCCTTTTATTCCAACATGCTCAATTATGTTTTTACGTAATTGTGAGAGTAAATCTCTGTTTTCCTTACGTGTTGGCCAATTCAGCAATCGCTCAAATCAACTCCTAATCACTGATTAGTTATAAAGCAACCGCTCTTACAACTATCCAACAATTGCATTAAGATTTAGAAAACCAATCACACTAAGATCTAATCACACACCGGGATTAAATTACTTAGAACATATATTTCTCTAGATCTATTACCCCAACCGCGCATAATAAACCTAGATCTACCACTTTTATAATTGGCAAATAGTATAAAGATAATTATACCCACATGAACATCATATATTCCGCTAGATCTACTACCGCAACCGCGCATAATAAACCCAGATCTACCACTTTTAAAGTGGGAACAAGTACAAAAACCTTCATACCAACAATAGATTCAGAAATATATGAATAAAAACATAACTGTATTGAAATAATCAAATATGCAAGATTCACAACATTAATACTAGTGGTTTCATCACCCCCTTAACCAAGGGAGGTTTAGTTACACATAGCTAGAAGGAAATCACAAGAAAAATTGAGAAAGAACATCATAAGAAACAAAGTGCAGAAGAAAAACTAAAACAAACGAGTTTCTGAGGATTGGGGATGATGGATCTCCGATTGCTCGAACTCGAGACTCCAATCTTTGATCCAAGACTCCCTTCTCCTTCTCCAAGGAGTTGTAGCTACTTTCCTAGGTCAGAACTCCCTTCAAAACGTGCTAAGAGTGTCAATAAATAGGCCTCCAACACAAACTTCGCGTAGAAGTCTCAATAATTGAGTTTCTAGCATGAATACACGGCCGTGTATGACACTGAGTTTAGGGGCAAAATTTCACTATTTCAATTGCAAAGTCAGTAGCGTACACGGCCTAGGCCGTGTATTCTCACACGGCCGTGTATTTTTACGCAACTTAGGCCCTGTATTCTGACGCAGGCCCTGTATTTTGACTCTGGTTCTGTAATCTGACTTCCAAGCTCAATATGACCCCTTAGACCTCCAAATATGGAAAAGTGTTCAACATGAAAGTTGTAGATTTGGATCTTAACTATTAACCATCAAAATGTCAGCTCATTTGACAACTTGTAGCTCGAGATATGCCATGAACAGTACATAAAGGTCAAGCTATTAGGATCAGCACCCTAGTTCTTGCTTCAACTCCAATTTGAGTTATCCAAACGTGTAATTGGGCCTTTGAGGTCTCCATAAAAGTAGTAGAGAATTATCTTAACTTTCCTACAAGACCAAAATCACATCAATCAGATATTTGAAACTCAAATTATAGCTAATTTACTGAATATTGTCAAAGAGATAAATTGAGGCTAATTCATGTAATAATTCCTTCAATGATCCAATTAGGCTCAATATCATAAAATATGTCAGAACCAACTTAATTAAACCTAATTGAACCTTAAGAAGCCCAGTGACTGAAAAGCATAATTCAATTATGAGTGCAAATGAACACATTTAAGCAAAGTTTCACAGTAATGATTCAATTCGGGTTTGATATTAGAAACTAAGCTAAATGATGACAATTAAGCACAAATGGAGTTCAATGAATCAATTATAAGGCAACTAAAATATAGGAATAATCAACAGATCAGTCAACTATAGTGAAATGTTGGTGGGCTTCGATTCCTACATTCCCAATTTTTTAAACGTAGAGAAAGACATCAAATTAATACTAGCACCCAAATCACATAATGCCTTATCAAAATATGAGTTACCAATAGTGCAAGGAATAGTAAAACTCCCAGGATCTTTCAATTTTAAGGGTAACTTCTTCAAAAGAATGACAGAACACTCCTCATTAAGACATACCATCTCAAACTCGTCAAGCTTATGTTTCTTTATAAGTATTTCCTTTAGAAACTTCGCATACTTGGGTATTTGAGAGATAGCTTCAACAAACGGAATGTTAATTTGTAATTTCTTAAATATCTCCAAGAATTTGACAAATTACTAATTTGAATGATTGTTCTTGAGCCTTTGAGGAAATGGGATCCTGGCATATGGAGATGATTCATAAACTGTGCTCTGCTTATGATCCTTCTTCACTCACTGCCACTTGGGTTCTTTCTTCTCAACTTCTCCTTTATTTACATCTTGAATTGAGACATCTTCAGTAAGGACATCATTTTTCTTTGTCTCAATTCTTGATGGACTAGCTGCTTCAGTTGCCTTCTCATCTTTATGCACTGGCTTAACAAGAGAATCTCTAAGCTTTGACATTTCCTTCTTCTGAGAGGACTCCCCAAGTTCTTTATCACTTCTTAAGGCAATTACATGGACCTGCTCCTTTGGATTAGTCTCAGTAGTGCTAGGTAATGTCCCTAGTGTCCTCCCTGTCATCAAAGTAGCCAACTGATTAATCTGGGTCTCCATGTTCTTCATTCTGACATTAGAATTCTGTATGTATTTCATTACCAAATCTTCAAAGCTTGACTTCTCTGTAGATATTTGGAAACCTGGCGGTGATGGTGGAGCTCTCTACTGATTCTATTGATAGCCATATTGACTTCTCCATTTGAAATTAAGGTGGTCCCTCTAACTGGCATTGTACGTTTTGGCATAAGGATTGTACTGCTGCCAGTTGGAATTACCAACAAATTTACTCCTCCAGGCTCGGGGGTAAATGAACTACCAACTTGGTAATTTGAACTTATATAACCCTATCCTCCAAATGCCTCACAAATGATTGGTGGGACTGCACTATTTGTCACCATCAAAGTCTCAACCTTCTTCATCAAAGCTTCCAATTGACTCAGAAAGGCTGTAAAAGAATCAACAACATGTACACCTGTTTGTTTCTTAGGAACCTGATGCTCATTTTGCCACTGATAACTGTTCAGCGCCATTTCTTCAATCAATGCTTAGCTCTCAGTAGGTGTTTTCCTCCATATTGTACATCCTGCGGCAGGATCTATGAGTGAATGGTTTGCAGGCGACAAACCATTGTAAAAAGTCTGAACCTGCTGCCATACGGGAAATCCATGATGTGGACATCTCCTCAACAACTCCTGAAAGCGCTCCCAAGCTTCATAAATGTGGAAATAAGTTTGCCCTAATGGTTTAATATGTTAAGTTTTGATGATGACAAATACAAGACAAAAAGAATGATGCTTATGCTTGATAGATATGCTTTATAGATGACAAATACATCACAAAATAATATTGATCATGTTATATAGATGTGCTTAATGTGATATATTGTAACATGCATGATCATGTACTTTATCTAATTATATTTCACTTAATCATCATACAATGAGAAATATGTAACATTCATCATAAAATATATTCAATAATATGTTATATAAGTTGTATTAAATTAACATTGGATTTGACTCTTCTTATATGCATGTTAGACTAACTAGAATTATACATTTATGAATAATGCATATGAAGATATTGAGTTATGAATTTGGACTAACTATGCTTGTTTTAAGTGAGTAATACTTTGTAGGATAGTCCCAGTACCAAGAGTGAGCATTGCAACAAGAAAGTAAAAAGATCACAACTATGCTCAACTCAAGAAGAATAAAAATAATAAAGATGTTCAAAGCTTGTGCAAGACATGAAGAGAAGAAAATTTCGGAAGCTTGGACTACATCAAGAAGCCAAAGGATTGAAAGTGCAAAGATTAAGTCCCAAGGTTCTTCAAGAATAGCTTATAGGACTTAGATCTTGTGTAAAGGTAAAAAGGAATCACACTAAGCTCAAACAAGTTTTAAACATATTTATAAGTGTTTCTAAAATGTTTAAATACCCAACAAAATGTTTTTGGAAAGCTAGCCTTGGTGGTATTTCAAATCTGTGAAAATTAGTCAAGTTTGTATTTTGTAAAATTGACATTTAGTTACTCTTTTGATCATAACTTTCAAATTACTTTGAGTTTTTTTTGAAACTTATTTCATATGAAAATAGACTCAAATATCTTTCTAATAAGTGGTTATTTGCTTTAAACGGATAGGAAACGAAAAAGTTATGACCAATTGAAGTTTGAGTTTTAAAAATCTGACCTTTGGTTACTATTTTAATCATATCTTTTAAAACACTTTGAGTTTTGTTCTAAAACTTCTTTCATATGAAAACAGACTCAAACATCGTTCCAATAAGTGGTCATTCGTTTTAATCGGATAAGAAATGAAGAAGTTATGAGATTTTAAAGTCAGTTTTCAAAATCAGAAAATACTGTAATCAATTACACAGGCCATGTAATCGATTACAAAGTTGACAGAAGCCGTGTAATCGATTACAGGAAGTGTGTAATCGATTACAAAGTATCTAGAAAGCTTTTAATCGATTACATGAAGCTTGTAATTGATTACCAAGTGCCCAGGAACGTTTCTAACGGCTATAAACGGCTAGTTTTCATTGAAAATCATTATAAAACACTACTAATGGCTATTTTATCACTTGGGCTCTATATATAAGTGTTGTATGAAGCTTATACACTTCTTGAACACTAGAATTGATCCTTGAATCATAAAAATCATATTTTGAGCTTTAAAATGTGAATCTTTTATACCCATTGAGCTTCAACTTGTATTATCCACTCTTGAGAGAGTTTTCTTATCCATACTTTGTTCTTCAAGTTGTATATCTACTCTTGTGAGAGTTTCTATTCTTTCTCTTCATCTTGAAATCATTGTAATAAGGTGAGGTATTCCTCAAGAATTGTAAAGGGTGAGGCATCCCTTGAAATTAGAGGCTCAAGCACAAAGGGTGAGGTATCCCAAGGTGTTGAGTGCTCAAAATTGTAAAGGTCATCAAGCACCTGTGAAGCTTGAAGAATTGGAAGCTCTAGCACAAGGGTGAGGTATCCCAAAGTGTGAGGAGTGCTCTTGTATGTACAAAGGTTTTCCTAGTACCCATGAAGTCTAGGAGATAGTGAAAAAAATCTCAAGTTAAGCTTGGGGACTGGATGTAGGCCACAAGTGGTTGGTGGCTGAACCAGGATAAATTCTTGAGTTTGATTCTCTCTTCTCTACACTCTTTAAATTCAGTATTTGGTGAAATATATTTATCTATTGCATATCTTGATGTTTTGATTATTATAACTTGATATCTAGCTTATTCACTTAGTTCATCATATATCCTAAGTTATATTTGAGTAATCCTCAATAGTTGTACATTTATTAGACTTATTCCGCTGCATTTATTAATTGAGTTATTCAAAATGCATAATTTGTCAAAGTTGCATGAAAACTTATAATTACCCAATTCACCCCCCTCTTGGGTAATGGTTGCTATGGCTAACAAGTGGTATCAGAGCTTCATGCTCTGGTGAAAGCTTAACTGCTTAGAGTTAAAGATCCTTATTTATTTGGCAACCATTGAAATATTTTCAAAATGAATTGTTTTGAAATTAATAAACCACCATTCTTTGATGGTGTGAATTTGGTTTATTAGAAAGCTAGAATGAAAATTTATATGTAATTTATTAATCTTGATTTGTGGGATTTTATGCTTGATGGATTTACTTGCAAATCAAAACAAACTTGGAATGCCTATGATAAGAAATATTTTTCTTTGAACATTAGAGCAATGCAAATCTTAAGAAGTAGTTTGAATGATAATGCTTATGCTAGAATTAAGAATTGCTCAAGTGCTAAAGATATATGGGATGTTCTTGATGTTATTTATCTTGCTAATGATGATCCTTTGCATAAAGTTGTATATAGAGAGCAAGAAGAGGCAAAGCAAAACAAAATTGAGAAAGAAGATGTTCTTGAATGCTTGATGGACAACAATGAGGAAGATGGTAATTCCCTTAAAAAGGACTCTGAGGTAAAAAAATGTTAAACCATATTATAGTCCTTCCTAAGATGAGCTACAATGTGCATATAATGAATTGTATGATAGTTTGTTGAATTTAGAAATGAAAAACTTATCTTGTTTGAAAAACATTTCCTCCATTGAAAATGAAATTGAAAACTTGAAAAATGAATATGCTTTTCTTAATGAGGAAATGCCTTTGAAATGTGAAACCTCAACTTCTTGTGAAAAATGCATTGATTTAGAAAATCAAGTTAAGAAGTTATCTTTTGAATTTGTCAAAGCTAATGATTCTATTTGCTTACAATCCATGCACGTTAATAAGAATGCAATTGATGTTATTTTACATGAAAATTCAAGTAAGACTTGTGGCAAAAATAACATTGAATGTATTAATCATAAAAAGCTTAAAGTTTTCCAAAGATGATCTTCAAAAATCCATCATTAAATTCAATTATTTGTAATTTTTGTGGTCATCTAGGATATATTTCTCATTTATGCAATTATAGAAGAAATCCTTATATGAGAAATAGTATGGTATGAGTTCCTAAAGATCTTAAATGCCCTAATACTAACATTCAAGGACCCAAGATGAAATGGGTACCAAAATGTCCTCCTAGTGTTTCGATTATGCAGAAAACTTTTCAAAAGGATGGACAAATTGGTCAAGTAAAGAATGAATCATCAAAGGGAATGCTTCCAAAGCCCATTGGTAGAAGTTTTGATCAAAGAAGGAAGATGACTTCAACCAAAGTTTCTTAAGCACAAAATGTGGAACTTGCAAAGTTCAAAACACCAAAAGAAAAGCAATGGATAAGGAAAAGAGTTTCCTTGATTACCAAGGCCAAGGTATCAAACGTTTCCACCTCTTATGCACATTCACTTGTAAAGTCAATGAATTTGAGGTATATTCCTTATAGGCCTTAGGTAAAGGATAGAACCATGTGTGCTTAGTAAAACTTGAATATTATATTTAACACATGATTATGTTTATTCTTATTGTAATATAAGGTTCTACAATGCCTAGGTATGTTTGCATGATGTTTGAAATTGCCTTGAGACATTTTGGAACTAATTTGAAGGCTTTGAGATTGATCAATTACTATTTGAAATGCAAAAATTGAATTCAGCAAGCTTGTAATCAATTACAAGACCTTTGTAATTGATTATAGAGGCTCTGTGATGCACACTTTTTAATTGTTGCTTTGCAAACCCAAGTGCAGGTTGTCTCAAGTAATAAATTTCTCGGTGAGTCTGAGGTCGATCCACAGGAAATTGATGAAGATTAATTATGGTAAGGTAAATATTTTGTTAATACAGTAAAAATTATTTACTTGGGTAAAATGATCCACTCTTGGTAAATAAAGTAAAAGTAAGATTAATTCCTTTTATAACTCAATTAGAATTCTCGCAACATGGAGGTTCCAATCGGAAAATACAACGTTAAAAGTCCATTAAAATAATATACGTAATTATATTGTGTTTCCTTTAATCATCCATTAATATCACCACTCATAAATAGGATCAAGCATTCACTGTGCCAATATTTTGTCTACAATAAATCAAGATCTCCACTTTACAAGAAGAGTTTCTAACACCAACACTTGTAAATGGGTTAAAGCATTCATTGTGCCAATCTCTTGTCTACAACAAATCAAGAACTCCACTTTACAAGGAGCGTTTCTAAATTGAATGGAAACAAAATACAATACGAAATAAAATAATATACGTAATTATATTATATTTCCTTTAATTATTACCACCACTTGTAAATGGGTTAAAGCATTTACTGTGCCAATATTTTATCTACAATAAATCAAGAACTTCTATTTACAAGGGTAATTTCTAAATTATCAGAAACAAAATATAACACGCATAATAACTACTTAAAAATATAAATCATTAAAGCACAAGAGAGGAATAAATCTAATCTTACTTTATTACTAAGAGCTTCACACTTTGACCCAAGTAGACTAAAACTTATTTACACATAAACTAGAAAAGAGAAAAAAAGAAAAAAAGAGAGAAAAGAAATTGGAGGGAGGCGGGAGAGAAGCGGTGGCACGCGCCCAAAAGCCTCTCTCCTCTTCGTCTTCCCTCCATGTGGAATTGTCGATTCTCAAATGTTCAATTGCCTATTTATAGGCAAATTCATGTTACTGTGCAATGCATAGTAACATGAATAGTGAAACTTAATTGTTAAGTTTCCTAACATAAGCCATGATGTTTTATTTCCTTTTTTTTTCTTTTTTTTCAAATAACAATTAAGTAAATGTACAGCTGTGCGTCCAGTCATCTTTTCATTTTTGAGAGAAGTGGTCTTCATGAAAGTTGTAGGCCTGAATATTTACTTTAAAATGGCTTTAGTTTCAGTCCAAAATCATGCCTAGAACTCAAGATATGGTCCAATTACTGCACAGTATTTAGGCCTAATTTCAGCTCCTCTATTCTGACTTCAAAGCTCAATATCACCTCCAAGAAGTCTGATTCTGGAAAAGTGTTCAACATGAAAGTTGTAGGGAATTGTCTTAGTTTTCCTACAAGACCAAAATCACATCAATCAGATATTTGAAACTCAAATTATAGCCAGTTTACTAAACATTGCCAAAGAGATAATTACGGTTAATTTATGCAATAATTTATTTAATTGTCCAATTCGGCTCAAAATCATAAAATGTGTCAAAACCAACTTAATTAAGCCTAATTGAACCTTAAGAAGCCTAGTGAGAGGATTATAAAATGTATAAAATACAGTGTTATCACTCTGCCAAGCGTTCCAAGCAAAGTCTGAGAGCGTGTAATCGATTACACATACTATCTAATCGATTACAATGTTTCCAGAACTCATGTAATCGATTACAAGGTTCCCAGAAAGTTGGTAATCGATTACACAAAACATGTAATCGATTACAAGGATCCAGAGGGCTGGTAATCGATTACACACCCATAGTAATCGATTACACAGGCTTTAAAAATGGTTTTAAGTGCTGGAATTACCATTTTCACTTAAAATTATTTGTATATCATGAATGTATGCATATTATTGGCTATGAGCTTTATGATAATTGATTGTTTAATTTGTTGTGCTCAATTTACATACTATAAAAAAATTGATTTTTATGAGATCATAATGGATTAATAATCAATGACTAATCCCTATGAATCCAAAATTGGTGGATACTAAAGAAATTACTTTGAATTATGTTGTAGGGTGACCATTAGCTCAAGCATGCAAATGAAGTGAAATACAACCTTGCTACTTAAGGTTGGGAAAACTTAAAATGGTCCAAGTTCTCCAAAAGTGATGAAAAACATAAAAGGAAAGACATGGAGAACCACAACATTCTCAAGAGGCCTTGAGGCACAGAAGTTGGAGTCACCTATAAAAACTCAAAGAGTACACTTTTGGTGATATCAATCTCTTATCCTTACTTATGCTTTAAATTGAATATCATGTGATATTTGAAAAAGTAGAGAGTTATTTTTACATGCCTTACATGATCATTATTTGCCCTAAAATGCTTATATATATGTTTTGATGATGATCATGTCTTTCTTGACAAACTTGAATCTTGCTTTGAAAATGCTTAAACTATGCTTTCGGATTCAAGTGCATATGTTCTTCCTTTATTCTTGTAAGAGATAACATTGCATGGTTGATAATGTTGTACATGTTTTACATTGTATATCAACCTAAATTATGCTTGTAAATAAGTTTAAATGATATTTGATGCTAACCCATGTTTTAGAGAACTTTTGAAATATAGTCATCAAATATTGAAATGTCAAGCATATATGGATAAATGAGAAATGTTGAAGGAAGAGGAACATGAGGAGACTTTCTTCAAGTGCAATGGAATGGAATACTCAATGGAAGAAAGTACAAACTCAAAGGACCTAAATAAAGAACATTCTAAAGGAGCAGAACTCTCTATCTAACTTAATAAGTATCTCTATCCCTAATCTATTGTGATGTCTTATATGCTATGAATTGTATGATATTTATTGATTAATTGATTTTAAATTATTGGATGCTTTCCTTACATGAGAAGTATGCTTAGTATTGACAAAGTGCCTAATTGGACATTAAATGGCTAGTTTTGTCATTACATATAGGGTGGATGACATTAGTTCTATACATACAGCATATTTCATCATGATGAATGTTTGATATCTATGATTCTATTGATCTATGGTTTCTTAGTAGTATAATACTTATGAGAATCATGCTCTTTTTGAAAAGAATTTCTTATTTGATTAAAAAGTTTTTTTTTGAGGCAAAATCTCCTATCATATTTGAAAGAAGTTTTTAAAGTTCCATATCCTTGAGAATCCTTTGAACTTGTCTTAAGACTTTGAAAGTATTATCACCTCCTAATTGTCTTAAAAAAATTAGAAATCATTCAATTTGTGCCATAAATGTAGTACTTTCTTCATTGCTTTGAAATGTCTATTAAATCTTGAGAGAGTATTTAAGAAAGTTTCCAAATAAATCTTTTGAAATATTCTATAGAGCTCATCTTGATACTTCAAAAGATAAGCCTCGTTCTTAAAAAATGTTTTATCTTTTCAAGGCTCTCGTTTAATGAGAAAGAGATGTGATGTACTTTCAAATGTCCATTTGACTTGGATTTGATCACTCTCAAGAAATATGTGATTTCAATATAAAACCCTTCTACCCTTCTAAAATGCTTTTGAAAATGTAATGTGTTATTATAAAATTCTTTTTGAAAGGGGGAGAAGTTTTTAAAATAGTTTTGTTTGAGGGATTAAGAATATGTATCTATGCCTTACTTTTTTTTTATAGTAATGTGCTTATATGGTCTTGGCATGCATATTTCCCTTTATCTATCTTGTGCTACAATAAGGGGAAACTTATCTTACATATCCTTCTTCTATATCCTTGTTGACTATAAATATATGCATAACTATGTTAAACTATTATGTTTAATATTTTGATAATATGCATATTTTGAGGGGGAGCCTAGTTCTTAAATTGTTGTTTATATCCCTTGGCTTACATCATTGTTTGACATGAAGTGCTTTATTATTAATACTATCAACATGTCAATAAAATATCTTTTGAAAGAAGGTAATACTATTAAAATATCTTTATTGTTAATACTATCATCTCTTATTGTCTTTCCCTCTATCAATAAAAGAAGGTAAACTTTCTTAAACTTCATATCTTTTGATTCTTTCATTGAGAAGATCCTACCCTTCTTGACAACATGAGTTTTATCTACAGGAGGAGAAAATATTATATTTCCTTCCTAAGCCTTTTTGTTGATGTCAAATAGGGAGAGAGAGAATTGGAAAGAAAAATATGTTCCTTGTGCTTATTATTTGATATACTTACATGAATATCTATTCTTGTATATTTCTAAAATATATTTTTCTTTGGTGATTTGTCATCATCAAAAAGGGAGAAATTGTAGAAATAAGTTTGTCCTAATGGTTTAATATGTTAAGTTTTGATGATGACAAATATAAGACAAAAAGAATGATGCTTATGCTTGATAGATGCACTTTATAGATGACAAATGCATCACAAAAGAATATTGATCATGTTATATAGACGTGCTTAATGTGATATATTGTAGCATGCATGATCATGTACTTTATCTAATTATATTTCACTTAATCATCATACAATGAGAAATATGTAACATTCATCATAAAATATATTCAATAATATGTTATATGAGTTGTATTAAATTAACATTGGATTTGGCTCTTCTTATATGCATGTTAGACTAACTAGAATTATACATTTATGAATAATGCATATGAAGATATTGAGTTATGAATTTGGACTAACTATGCTTGTTTTAAGTGAATAATACTTTGTAGGATAGTCCAAGTACCAAGAGTGAGCATTGCAACAAGAAAGTAAAAAGATCACAACTATGCTTAACTCAAGAAGGATGAAAATAATAAAGATGTTCCAAGCTTGTGCAAGACATGAAGAGAAGAAAATTTCGGAAGCTTGGACTGCATCAAGAAGCCAAAGGATTGAAAGTGCAAAGATTAAGTCCCAAAGTTCTTCAAGAATAGCTTATAGTACTTAGATCTTGTGTAAAAGTAAAAAGGAATCACACTAAGCTCAAAAAAGTTTTAAACATCTTTATAAGTGTTTCTAAAATGTTTAAATACCCAACAAAATGTTTTTGAAAAGCTAGCCTTGGTGGTATTTCAAATCTGTGAAAATTAGTCAAGTTTGTGTTTTGTAAAATTGACATTTAGTTACTCTTTTAATTATAACTTTCAAATTACTTTGAGTTTTGTTTTGAAACTTATTTTATATGAAAATAGACTCAAATATCTTTCCAATGAGTGGTCATTTGCTTTAAACGGATAGGAAATGAAAAAGTTATGACCAATTGAAGTTTGAGTTTTGAAAATCTGACCTTTGGTTAATATTTTGATCATATCTTTCAAACACTTAGAGTTTTGTTTTGAAACTCTTTCATATGAAAATAGACTCAAACATCTTTCCAATGAGTGGTCATTTGCTTTAATCGGATAAGAAATGAAGAAGTTATGACATTTCAAAGTCAGTTTTCAAAACCAGAAAATGCTGTAATCGATTACACAGGCCATGTAATCGATTACAAAGTTGACAGAAGCCGTGTAATCGATTATAGGAAGTGTGTAATTGATTACAAAGTGTCTAGAAAGCTTGTAATCAATTACATGAAGCTTGTAATCGATTACCAAGTGCCCAGGAATGTTTCTAACGGCTATAAACGGCTAGTTTTCATAGAAAATCATTATAAAACACTACCAATGACTATTTTATCACTTGGGCTATATATATAAGTGTTATATGAAGCTTATACACCTCTTGAATACTAGAATTGATCCTTGAATCATAAAAATTATATTTTAAGCTTTAAAGTGTGAATCCTTTATACCCATTGAGCTTCAACTTGTATTATCCACTCTTGAGAGAGTTTTCTTATCCATACTTTGTTCTTCAAGTTGTATATCTACTCTTGTGAGAGTTTCTATTCTTTCTCTTCATCTTGAAATTATTGTAATAGGGTGAGGTATCCCTCAAGAATTGTAAAGGGTGAGACATCCCTTGAAAGTAGAGGCTCAAGCACAATGGGTGAGGTATCCCAAGGTGTTGAGTGCTCAAAATTGTAAAGGTCATCAAGCACCTATGAAGCTTGAAGAATTGGAGGTTCTAGCACAAGGGTGAGGTATCCCAAACTGTGAGGAGTGCTCTTGTATGTACAAAGGTTTTCCTAGCACCCGTGAAGTCTAAGAGATAGTGAATAAAATCTCAAGTTAAGCTTGGGGACTGGATGTAGGCCACAAGTGGTTGGTGGCTGAACCAGGATAAATTCTTCAATTTGATTCTCTCTTCCCTACACTCTTTAAATTCAGTATTTGGTGAAATATATTTATGTATTGCATATATTGATGTTTTGATTGTTATAACTTGATATCTTGCTTATTCACTTAGTTCATCATATATCCTAAGTTGTATTTAAGTAATCCTCAATAGTTGTACATTTATTAGACTTATTCCGCTGCATTTATTAATTGAGTTATTCAAAATGCATAATTTTTCAAAGTTGCATTAAAACTTGTAATTACCCAATTCACCCCCTCTTGGGTAATGGTTGCCATGGCTAACAATAAAGAGTGTCCATTTCAAACTGCATAAAAGAAGATATATCATTCCTTAACTTACCAGATTTAGAAGGAGGAAAATGCTTAGCCAAAAACTGTTGTGTCAACTGATCCAATATAGTGATGGAACCCCTTGAAAGTGATGTTAACCATTGACTTGCTCTGTCCCTAAGAGAGAAAGGAAAGAGTCACAAATGGATTGCATCATCTATCACCCTATTGTACTTAATAGTATCACACAACTGCAAGAACTTGGCCAAATGCTGATTTGGATCTTCCAAAGGTAATCCACCAAACTAAACTGAATTTTGAATCATGGAGATCAATACTGGTTTGATCTCAAAGTTATTAGCCGTCATCGCTGGTCTTATAATACTCCCTCCATACCCTTCAGCAGTGGGTATAGAGTACTTAAGCATGGTCCGCTCTGCTGCGGTAGCTCTTTCTTCACAGTTTACCTCAACAACTAGTTGTCTCTCCATCTTATTTATGTCTTTTGCCACAGCTGCAATAAAAAAATGCTTCCTTAACTTGCGAGCTATTTTCTTAATTTCTAGATCAAATGCCAAATCAGGAAACTGAGATTGAGTGAGCATAAACAAGAAAAAGAAAAGAAAAGAAATTATTTAAAAAAATAAAACAAAATAAGAAGAAGAAATAAAAAAAATAAAAAAAATAATAAAAGAGCGTTTAAATTAACTAGAGCTTTTCGCTTCTAATATTACCAAACTTATTTCCCGACAATGGCGCCAAAAACTTAGTACGTGTAAAATACACTAAGACCAAGTGCACTCTATCGCCAAGTAATATTAGACTTGAGTCCTAGTTATCGATGCCATGCAGAATAATTAGTAATTACTAGATTCGTAAAATCCTTTGTTATCCAGATAATCGAAAGTGTATGAAGAAATTCAAGATAACATAAAAATAAACAAATAAGAAAATAAATAAACAATCAAACAGAGAATAAATAATCAATGAGAGAGAGACTAGGGCGCAAGGTTCACTTGAATCCAATTATTCAGATTTTCTTTCAATTATGATGTAAGGTAATTCTTTTGCCAATATTCTCTTACCTGCTATTGAATCCCAATGGTCATGGATGAAACAATATTCTATTCCTAAATTAAATCACCTATTTGGTCATTTAGTTGAATTAATTAGAAATGCATTAAGCTTTAATTTGAGAGATGAATTAACATACCTGTCAATTCTGTTAGTAGGAAAAATTGATGTTTGGTCATTCGTCAATCTAATCCTAGGCTTACCATACAGATCCACTCATTGAATGCGGATGGTCACTGGTCAAACAATGAATTAATACAAGCCAAAAGTGATTAAGTTATGATAAGAATGTAAGCAATATGATAAACCCTAAAGAAATTACCTTAATCAAATTAGAAATCAAACCCAATTAATTAGGAAAACAAGATCCCCCATAGCCCTAGCTATGGGTTTAGCTACTCATGTTCAATAAAAACAAACCCGTAACAGAATACAAACCCATAGAAAGAAAACCTAAAGAAAAGGAGAAACTAAAAAGAAAGAGAAATCAAAACCCCTTTAATGGAGATTATGATTTCTAAGCCTTCAAGAATCAAATCCTCCTTCAACATGTCCTCCAAGGTCTATTGCCGCAAAATAACTTTCTCAGGATTAGGGATTTTCTGTGTAATATGCTCAATGTCTTTCTGTCTTTGTCTGTCTTGAAAGTGGTGTAACTTTTCCCATATATTGAAAATCACGTGGTCTGTTACACAACCAGCACCTAGGCGCTCAGTTCTGAGCGCTTGGGCACTCAGCCACTTAAGTCCAAATGCACGTTGCCACCTCTTGCGCACTCAGGCTCTCCTCACCCAGCGCTCAGGCACTGGGTCGCTAGGTCAACGCTGCTGTATACGCTTTGAGCACTCAAGCGCTCTACTCTCAGGGCTTAGGCACTGGACACTGGCAAAAATTCTTCTTTTCTTTGGTTCTTTAAACATCCAGTCTTCTCCATGAGTATTTACCTGACAAAAATGCACAAAACACTTAATAAAAACACAATCAAATAATATGAAAAATATAACAAAACTTACGAATAAAATTCAATAAAAAGAATATGGAAAACCAATGAATTGAATTGTAAAAATATGACATGTTGATGGTTCATCAACTCCCCCACAATTGAGCTTTGCTTGTCCTTAAGTAAAGAATAGGAATCAACAACAGGATCAAACTCAACATCAAGAAACATGAATCAAAGGAAACTTCCACAATTTAAAAATTCAAGTTCAGTAATCAAATCCAATCAAGTAAAATCATTTAACACTTAATTAATTAGAGGCTTGAGTCTAGCTTGCAACTGTTTTCTTCACCAAACATCTGAGATCACTCATCTTTCCATCGCTCAAGTGTTTAAAGGACAAAGAAATCACTCAAATTTCTCTTGAAAAATGCAATACTATAAGCTTGCTTATTAATCCCATCTCCACTTCCAAGTTCACATTGTTGGTGTATGCCCTAGAGGCCAATACATTTTTTGTATTTACATACATTCTATTATGCTATTTTATATATGAGGCATTTCATTTATTATCTTCTTTTTGATAAACATAATAAAGTCCTTAGAATAGTAAGTTTGATGCCATAGGACATCAAGTGGATGACTTGATCGTGAGATCCTTTTGGTTATAACACTATTCTTAAATATCCCTAGTCAAGTATTATTGTTAATTAGGACAACAATAATACATTGAGACTAGTATGTGCATAGACTGATGACCACATCTCATGGGTCATGGATATGAGATATCAAGTCTTCACATGGGTACATATTAGAGTAATGATGTACTGGACTAACCCACCATGAGAACGCTACATGGATCGTTACGTGAGTGTCATAAGTGATTCTCATAGTGACAATGGTGTCTGTGGTCCTTTGACCTGAACTCACTACGATTCCTACATGAGGAGTTGTGTGTTTTAATGCCATCAAACGTCATCTATAACAAGGTGATTATAAAGTTGGTTATTGGACATACCGCGAATCATGCAGAGGGATGTGAGTGACCTAGATGAGATTTGTCACTCCTACATAACAGGAGCGATATCTTCGGACCCCCTGATTGAGTGAGACTGCGAAATGCATGACCATGCTCAAATGAGTCAATATGAGATATTGATCTCATTTGTTATTACAAAGTCTACTCGAGTATCAGGAAACCAATGATTGGACTATACAAGGGTGACACATTCCATGCCTTGTGTTCAATCTAGATATCTTGACAAAGGGACTAAACGACACGGAAACATTGGTCACGGAAAGGTTATGTTAAACCACTGACATTCCTATTACTTGGGTAGCAGCGATGTGTTGTTAGATACCGCTCACTGTTTGTAATATTAAAATGGGATTTTAATGTTACTGCCAACGTAATAAGAACCTACAGGGTCACACACATAGAGCAGACTAAAATTGGAGCAATGGATCTAAGTTGGACTCTGATTCAAATATGGGCTAGACTCATAACAGATGGGTCTAGGGTTGTACAGCTTACCTTACTGCTGCTCACACTCACTTAAGGCAGTCACTATTATAAATAGTACTGCTAAGGGGGCTGCTAAGATACACAATTCAAAACCCTAGCCGCACCTACAAAAAGTGAGTGAGAGAGCGATAGGTTTATTCTCTTCTCTATGCAGTTAGCACTGTGTGAGAGACGTGAGGCTTCTCTTTGCGGACGTTGGACGTTCGTGAGTCTGTTCGTGTGGATACCACAGAGACATCATTTCTATTACGGTGTTGGTGATTCACGCTTCAAGAGGTAAATCATTTAAAAACTCGGATTAGGTTTTTTTTCGCATGGATCCTCGATGGGAATCCCTGTTTTTTACTGCGTGATGTATCCACAAAAATTCCCAACACACATACGACACAAGAATCAAAAGGACTTTACTTTGGTTGTAACGAGGCCAAGGGTATAAAGAAAGGTAGGAAAAAGATAATTAAAGGTAAAGAATGCTCATGAATAAATCAATACAAAGCAGAATCAGGCTGAAAAGATGATCGATAGAGCATAATGCACAAAGATATAACAAATTCTCAATTTCAACCCAATATTCTCATTATTCTTCACCAACAATTCTTTTTTTTTCATTTTTTTCATTTTTTTCTTTCTTTTTTCTTTTTTTTTCTTTTTTTTTTTTTTTTTTTCTCATTTTTTAACCCTTGAAAATAATAACAACTTTTTATGACTTCTCAATTAACACATCAATTGCTCCAAAGAATTCAACCTGATTATTCAATTGGATATTCAAAGAAATCAATTTTAGCCTAAAATGGGACAACTAAGGGGTTATTTAATTAATGCAACTTTGGAAGTCAAGAAAGAATTAAGCCTAATTGTCTTAATCATATTTAAGTCTGCATGTGAATCATTAAAGTCTCAACAAGATATCAAAGCAAGTTTTAACGCATATCAATCAAGAGAAAACTCACTCCAGAAGAAAAATAAGATTTCATTTTTGAAAAATCCAATCATTAAGGCTCAAAACTCACTTTCTGGCTAAGTTGATAAAGAGAACAAAAGCAAGCAGACATGACTAATTTCCAACTAAGATGCTAAATTTCACTTTACTTCATTGAAAAAGATTGCTTCACACTTTATTAGCTCATGATCAATAGAATCCCCTTCAAAACATATCTCCATCAGCTTAGAATAAATCAAGACATCAACACACAATTCCAGCTTAATTACCAGCAATACTTAAGTGCTCAGCAAAAAAAAATTTTTTTGAACAAAAATTATAAAAGTACCCCCACACTTAAGATAAACATTGTCCTCAATGTTGAAGAAAAAGAAATAAAGGGGTTAAAGAAAAGAATAACACAACCTGATGAATAATGAAACAATGCCAAGCAAAGGAGAAGCACAAGAGTCAGCGCAGCAGCAGAATATGAAAAATAAAATCCCAAAACACATAAGTAGCATCTAAAAGAAAAACAAAAATAACAAAAATAACTAAAATAAAATAAAGAAAGAAGAAACATAGGTTGCCTCTTGTGAAGCACTTATTTAACGTCATTAGCTTGACGTTGCCCTTTTTAGATAAATTAATGTGGCTTAAAGTAAGAGAAATAGGAGGACGCCTTCTTCTTTTCAAAGTAGTGCCTCCTTCCTTTGTCCATGACCTTGGAATTGTTTCCATCAGCATTTTGAACTTGACAAGAGCTTGGTTGTCCCAATTGTGCCTTAACTCCGCTAGGCCAAGGTGGTCACACTCGATCAACAGATGAAGAACCAATTTGTGAAGGAGCAGGGAGCATAGGAGGACCATTATCTATTTCAACAGCTTGAGTTTCTGGGAGATCAACATCAACATTGTATGATGGCGGGGGGTCTTTGATAGTTAAGGTTTCTTGCTTCTTAGCTTGAACAAAATTGATAGGGGCATAGAGATTTGACATTGGGGAAGATTTAGCCTCCCTAAAGACATTAATGGTCACATAATCTCCATCCACTCTGAAAATGAGCTCACCTCGAGATATATCAATCACAGCTCCTGAAGTCCAAAAATAGTATTACAAGAATGAGAGGAAAATCAGCATCCTCTTCCATATCTAGCACCACAAAATCAACTAGGAGTATGAATTTATCCACCTTCACCAGAACATCCTCCACCACACCGCGCAAGTAAGTGATGGATCTATCAGCCACCTATAGTGAAATGTTGGTGGGCTTTGGTTACTACATTCCCAATTTCTTAAACACAGAGAAAGGCATCAAATTAATACTAGCACCCAAATTACATAATGTCTTATCAAAATAAGAGTTATCAATAGTGTAAGGAATAGTTAAACTCCCTGGATCTTTCAATTTTGGGGGTAATTTCTTCAAAAGAATGGCAGAACACTCCTCATTAAGATATACCATCTCAAACTCCTCAAGCTTACGTTTCTTTGTAAGTATTTCCTTCAGAAACTTCGCATACTTGGGCATTTGAGAGATGGCTTCAATAATCGGAATGTTTATTTACAATTTCATGAATATCTCTAAGAATTTGGCAAATTACTGATTTGACTAATAGTTCTTGAGCCTCTGAGGAAATGGGATCCTGGCATATGGAGATGGTTCATAAACTGTGCTCTGCTCACGATCCTTCTTCGCTCTCTGCCACTTGGGTTCTTTCTTCTCAACCTCTCCTTTATTGACATCTTGAATTGAGTCATCTGCAGTAAGAACATCATTTTTCTTTGTTTCAATTCTTGATGAACTAGGTGTTTCAGTTGCCTTCTCATCTTCATGCACTGGCTTAACAAGAGAATCTCTAAGCTTTGACATTTCCTTCTTCTGAGAGGAGCCCCCAAGTTCCTTACCACTTTTTAAGGTAATTACATGGACCTGCTCCTTTGGATTAGTCTCAGTAATGCCAGGCAATGTCCCTGGTGTCCTCGCTATCATCAAATAGCCAACTGATTAATCTGGGTCTCCATGTTCTTCATTCTGACATTAGAATTTTGTATGTATTTCATTACTAAATCTTCAAAGCTTGGCTTCTCTACAGATATTTGGAAACCTGGCGATGGTGGTGGAGCTCTCTACTGATTCTGCTGATAGCTTTGTTGACTTCCCCATTTGAAATTAAGGGTGTCCCTCTAACCAGGATTATATGTTTTGGCATAAGGATTGTACTGCTGTCGGTTGAAATTACTAACAAAATTTACTCATTCAGGCTCGAGGGCAAATGGACTACCAACTTTGCAATTTGAACTTATATGACCCTATCCTCCACATGCCTCACAAATGATTGGTGGGACTGCACTATTTGTCACCATCAGAGTCTTAACTTTCTTCGTCAAAGCTTCTAATTGACTCAGAATGGCTATAAAAGAATCAACAACTTGTACACTTGCTTATTTCTTAGGAACCTGATGCTCATTTTGCCACTGATAACTGTTCAGTGCCATTTCTTCAGTCAATGCTTGGCTCTCAGTAGGTGTTTTCCTCGATATTGTACCTCTTGCGATAGGATCAATAAGTGAATGGTATGCTGGTGACAAACCATTGTAAAAAGTCTGAACCTGCTGCCATACAGGAAATTCATGATGTGGACATCTCCTCAATAACTCCTGAAAGTGCTCCCAAGCTTCATAGAGAATGTCCATTTCAAACTACACAAAAGAAGATATATCCTTCCTTAACTTAGCAGATTCAGAAGGAGGAAAAGACTTAGCCAGAAACTGCTATGTCAACTGATCCCATGTAGTGATGGAACCCCTTGGAAGTGACATTAACCATTGACTTGCTCTGTCCCTAAGAGAGAAAGGAAAGAGTCGCAATTAGATTGTATCATTTTTCACCTCATTGTACTTGATAGTATCACACAAGTGTAAGAATCTGGCCAAATGCTGATTTGGATCATCCGAAGGCAATCCACTAAACTAAACTAGTTTAATCTCGAAGTTATTAGCCACCACAACTGGTCTTATAATACTCTCTCCATACCCTTCAGTAGTAGGCATAGAGTACTCAAGCATGGTCCGCTCTGCTGCGGTAGCTCTTTCTTCACGGTTTACCTTAACAACTGGTTATCTCTCCATCTTGTTTATGTCTTCTGCCACAGCTGCAATAAAAGACTACTTCCTTAACCTGTGAGCTGTTTTGTCAATTTTTGGATCAAATGCCAAATCAGAAAACTGAGATCGAGTAAACATAAACAACAAATAGAAAAGAAAAAAATTTAATTAGAAAAAATAAAATAAAATAAGAATAAGAAATAAAATTAAAAATAAAATAAATAATAAAAGGGCATCTAAATTAACTAGAGCTTTTCACTTCTAATATTACCAAACTTATTCCCCGGCAACGACGCCAAAAACTAGGTACGCGTAAAATACAATAAGAGCAAGTGCATTTTATCGCCATGTAATATAGAACTTGAGTCTCAGTTATCGATCCCACGAGGAATAATTAGTAATTACTAAATTCGTAAAACCCTTTGTTATCCAGACAATCGAAAGTGTTTGAAGAAATTCAAGATAAAATCAAAATAAACAAATAAGAATATCAATGAATAATTAAACAGAGAATGAATAATTAATGAGAGAGAGACTAGGGCACAAGGTTCACTTAAATCTAATTATTCAGATTTTCTATCAATTATGATGTAAGGTAATTCTTTTGCCAATATTCTCTTACCTGCTATTGAATCCTAATGGTCATGGATGAAACAATATTCTATTCCTATATTAAATCACCTATTTGGTCATTTAGTTGAATTAATTAGGAATGCATTAAGTGTCAATTCGAGAGATGAATCAACATACCTGTCAATTCCATTGGTAGGAAAAATTGATGTTTGGTCATTCACCAATCTAATCCTAGGCTTACCATATAGATCCACTCATTGAATGTGGATGGTCACCGGTCAAACAATGAATTAACACAAGCCAAAAGCGATCAAGTTATGACAAGAATGCAAGCAATATGATAAACCCTAAAGAAATTACCTTAATCAAATTAGAAATTAAACCCAATTAATTAGGAAAACAAGATCCTCCATAGCCCTAGCTATGAGTTTAGCTACTCATGTTTAATAAAAACAAACTCATAATAGAATACAAACCCATTGAAAGAAAATCCAAAGAAAAGAGAAAACTAAAAAGAAAAAGAAATCAAAACCCCTTTAATAGAGATTATGATCTCTAAGCCTTTAAGAACCGAATCCTCCTTCAAGCCGTCCTCTAAGGTCTGTTGCCGCAAAACAACTCTATCAGGATTAGGGATTTTCTGTGTCATATGCTCAATGTCTTTCTGTCTCTGTCTGTGTTGAATTTGGCGTAACTTTTTCCATATATTGAAAATCACGTGGTCTGTTACGCAACCAACGCTTAGGCGCTCAGCCACTTAAGTCCAAATGCGCATTGCCACCTCCTGAATGCTCAGGATCTCCTCACCCAGCGCTCAGGCGTTGGGTCACTAGATCAACGCTGTTGTATACGCTTTGACCGCTCAAGCGCTCCACTCTCAGCGCTTGGGCACTGGACGTTGATGAAAATTCTTCTTTTCTTTGCTTTTTTGAACACCCAGTCTTCTCCATGAGTATTTACTTGACAAAAATGCACAAAACATTTAATAAAAATAGAATCAAACAATACTAAAAATATAACAAAACTTACGAATAAAATTCAAAAAAAAGAATATGAAAAACCAAGGAATTGAATCGTAAAAATATGATATGTTGATGGTTCATCAGTTATTAGTGTTCATATTTATGAGGAATTCTGTGAGAGATTTGCTCCTCATAAATAGGTAGATGTACTTATCTAATAGCATGCATAAATATCTGGATACTATTCTGCTGGACCGAGTTGCTCTTGAACCGCTAACCCATAACCCGGTCTAGAAAGTTGCCCCCAGCTTTGCACTTATGTGTGACAACTAAGTGTCAAGATATTCGAGTTCAGTAGGAGCACACGACATGCATAGGACAAAGGGATCCAAGTCATAATTTAAATGTCAAATCTCATGATATTTTTTTTTCTAAAGGGTCGAGGTCTGTGATGTATCATAGTATGCCCTTGGTGTCAATGAATAAGACCGGGATCTGAAATGGAGCACTTTACTTAAGTCATCATACCGTTATCTGCGATACGTAGTAGGTTGCCCCCATATAGATTTATTTGTGGGGTCCATCCAATTTGAGTGTAATCTCGTTTGGAACAGAGATCCGTATTATGGTTTTACCATGGTATCCTGTTGAAAGCCCGTGGTCTAGCTTGGGTGTCCTTCTGAAACGTCACACATTGCTTCAATTTTGAACATTTTGTGTATAATCCTTTCAATTGGTCTTGTTCAGAAATAGTATGTCACATGGTTGAAGAATAGTGGAAGCCTTAATTTGGGATTCTTAACGTCATGATTAGCCATTTTTAAATTTCAAAACGAAGGCGTCATGATTAGTCGTTTTCAATTTTCAAAATGAAGAGACATTTTTGCCCCTATTCATGACAATGGTTGGGGAGGTTTTCCTCGCTTATAAATAGGAGTGGGGGTTTTCCCCTCCCACTTTTCACCTTTTCTCACATTTATAAGCTTCTTCTCCAGCGAGCCAAGGCGATTTTTGATGAGTACCTATGGCCGTTTGTTGGTGGTTTTCAGCCCTTTTCTAGCCCTTTTCACAATTTAAAATCAGGTACTTTCCTTCTTCACCCTCTTTTTTCTTATGAAAACACCCTTTTTATGAGAGGAAAATGTTAGGGAGTGAAGAAATAGTCCAAAATAATGGTGTATCAGTAGAGATTCTGAGTGCTCTATCGTCCCCACCGCCTTATCCACGATAGAGGCATCAAGCTCACAGTGGGGATTCTAATGGTGGTCCGAGTTCATTGACTTGGATAAGAATCTTGGAGGCAATCAGGAGATTCCAGAGAGCTGGCAAGACAAGGGCTAGCCCGTCCTCTTTCTGAGCTCATGTTAGAGTTAGGAAATCCTAGTGAATTATCTTCTGAATCTAATGCAAGTGCGGCCTCTGTAGGTAAGATTATGCCTCGAACTCGGAGGGTGGCACCATTAGAGCACAAGGAGCTCATTTTCCCCCATGATATTAGCCTATATCAGTGGGTTTACCAAGGGGTGTTGGGCACTCCTTTAAGAGTCATAAGTTCTAGAGACGTTTATGAAAAGTAACAATATCTACAACTAACCACAGATAGGATGAGGGATAGAGAGTACGCCATCTGCCAACTACTCGAGGAAGAAAGAGTCTGCTCAACTCGAATGGAAAGTGATCATTTCATTTATATGTACGAGGCGCTCTTCACACGGATCAGGGTTTGACATTCGCTCTCCAATTACAAGATTGGTGTCCTCAACTATTTGCGCGTGGCACCAACTCAACTTTACCCAAATGCATAGGGGTTCGTCTAGGCATTCAAACTTATATGTCAAGTTTTTAAGTGTCCATACTCAGTTAGATCCTTCTTCTTCCTCTTCACCCGGTTCTCACCCTCCATGAATAGTCACCAAAAGGAATGGGTCACTTTGCAGGCACAGGCTGGACGTAAAGTTTTCAAGCTATACCAGGAGTTCTTCAAGAATTTTAAGAAGGACTTCTTTATAATAGAATGGGCTCTAGGGTCAACACCTTTTTTTTATTACCTCAGACGACGAACCCTATCTCAACTTACACTAGACTCAAGCCGTTTAGGAGCATAGGATGGAAGAGATTGAAACTCGGATGTTTGAGCTCCTTGAAGATAATGCTAAAGTCCTTCATTTTCTTATAGAATAGGTCGACACGAGCGGGTCTATATACTATAAAGACGTCCTCGATAAGCCTGCCGATTCAATAAAAGCATTACTAGGCATCTCATCTTGCACATATCTACTTTACCTATATTTAAAATTTTTCTAAGTGTTGTAACACTTGTTTTATTTTTAAGAGAAAGCATAGCACCCCCTTGTGGGCTTAAACTCCTCGCCCAACATTTGGTGGCCAGGAGAGTTGGAGCTTCTGGATCCCGGGCCCTGACGGTTGCTCTAAGGGTGACAGTAGCAGTTCCTCTGCCTCTACCTATAGTCCTAGAGGTGGAGCCCGAGCCCAGTTCCCATGCACAACTTCTTTGACTTCAAAAGAGCAGGACCGAGAATAGGAGGGATCAAAGGGGCAAAAGGCCGGCTGTTGAAACTGCTCCTGTTGAGGTTTCAATTGGCCCAGGGTCAGCAATCCCGAATAGTGCTCCATTATAATTCAACTTCGGATTAGTGTGGCACGATGAGGCTGATTCTATGAGGATCATTGACAATACCTTTCTGTCACCCGCTGATTCAATATGCTTATAGAGCATGATATGTTGGAGCTCCTCCAGGATGCTCAAATTTGATGTCTATGCAATGCCTCCATCCTCCAGTTTTTGGAGGGAGCCTTTGAGTTTGTTCGAGAGGCTTAAAGGTTGGAGAGAGAGCTCAACGCCCTCCGTGGTGAGAAACAAAACCTTGAGCTAGTTGTCATCCAAAAGATTAGGCAGTTAGCTCAAGCAGCTAAAGAGCTTGAGTTGTGTAGGGCTGAGATTACCAGGCTCCAAGATAGGGTCAACTACCTTTCTGAAGAAGCTGCCAAGGTGGTCAATCTCCGGCCCCAAGTTGCTGAGATAAACGCACTCTGGGTCCAACTCGCAAAAGGGGTAGCTCAGGAGAATACATTGAAAGAACACTTAGCTTCCACCGAGTCTACCCTTTTCAGAGTTTGAGCTGAAGATGAATTCCTCCATTAGATCGAGGCCAAGGTAAATGAAGAAATTATGGAACTTGAAGATGAATGATTGAAGTCTGTGGATGAATCATTCATAAACGCTCTCCCTTAACTCTGCCTTCTGAACCCAGACCTTAAAGAAGAAGGAATTTGTTTGATGAAGCTAGTCTGGGATGGTCAAATTATTGATGCTGCTATTCCTGCGACTGCTCTTATCGCCAAGTTATTCAGAGGGTTGATGTTAGTCGAGAAGAGGAAGAGGCGACTTCGGAGGATGGGCAAATGGAGGCGAAGACCTCGAAGGCCATGGTGGAGGAGGCGACCCTGAAGGATGCTTAACCATACTTCTTTTTTCTTTCTTGCTTCTCATTTCCCCCTGTGTAGGGTATTTTAATTGTAAATGGACAAGTCCTGATTTCGGGTGCTTTTTTTTTTCTTTTTATTTAAGTACTTAGCATTTTTTCTCCATATTCTTGTTGTTTTTCTTTTTCTTCAGCAAGATAAGTCCAATACCTGATCTCAGTGATTCTTTTCATACTTAGAGTGCTTTTTCCTTTGTAATGCCAAGATAAGTCAAACACTCGATCTTGGTATTCCTTTTACACTTAGCAATTTACTTGTGCAGTTTACCAAGATGGGTCCAATGCTCGATCTTGGTGGCTATTTTTAGACTTTAACGAACACTCATTTTTTCCCAACCAAGATGAGTCCAAAGCTAAATCTCAATGGTCGGGTTCGTTTAGGAATGTTTGACATTTAGTTAAACTTTAAGTGTAAATGTATGACATGGAAGCCTATTGGAGTAAAGCCTTTAGAGTGATGTTCACTATCCCAGGCAATGGTCTAATGCTTGTAACCACGTTAAACCTTTTTTAGATTTATGGGTTAGGCTTATTATTATAACTGTGTTAAACATTTTTTGGTTTTATGGGTTAATTTTAGTCCTGAAATTGTGGAGTATAGTTGACATAGAAGTCTGTTGGTGTGGAGTCCACTGTCCCGGGCTATGGTCAAATACACTTAACATTTGTAAATCTAGTCGGTTTATAGGTTATGGTCAGGCTCATTAGGGTATGAGTGAAAACCCTTGAATGTATTCCTAGACCTCAGACACTGATCAAGTGGATTCCCCTATATGGACATCATGTTTAGATATCAAAATGTCTAATCTTTTTCGAAGCTTGTATTCCTTGGACCTCTCCAAGGTGTGGTAACCTTATGAGTTGTAGTGATCATAGATGAATAAAGTAAAGAAGTGTTTAAAGAAATAATATCTAATTTATTCATGATAACAATAACAAAAGAGAAATTTAACTATAATATTTCCTTAGCTTGTCCGCAATCTAGAAATTTTTGATAGTTTTGCCAGAGAAAGTTTCCAACATGTAGGCTCTCATGTTAGTTTTGGATACGATCTTGTATGGACCTTCCCAATTAGGAGCTAACTTCTCATCCTTCATGTTTTTCTTCCGATATCCACCCTACGAAGAATGAGGTCACTAGGGTTAAATCTTCGTGAAATTACTTTAGAGTTATACTGTGCAACGATCCTTTTATTTAAGGGCGGCTTCTCGGATATGGGCAATGTAGTGTTGTTCTTCCAACAAGTCTAGTTTGTGGCGAACGAGGTCCGAATTAGCTTCCTCAAAAAATTTCTATTTTCTCTAGCTCGACTTTCTTATTTCCACTGGAATCATAGTTTCAAAACTGTAGGTTAGTTTAAAGGGAGTTTCTCGAATTGGGGAATATGGCGTAGTCCGATATGCCCATTGGACATGATCAAGTTGCTTCACCCAATTCCCCTTAGCATTATCAAGTCTCTTCTTTATCCCTCTAAGTATAACCCAGTTAGTAGTTTTTACTTGCCTATTGGTTTATAGATGCTCCTCCAAGGTGAAATGTTGCTTGATCTTGAGACTGGCCAAAAGATCCTTGAACTTCTAGTCTGTGAATTGAATTTCGTTATCCATGACAATTGACTCTGGGATTCCAAATCTGTTGATGATGTTCTTGTAAGTGAACTTTTGGATTCGCATAGAGGTAATGGTAGATAATGGTTCTGCCTCAATCCATTTGGTGAAGTAGTCAACAACCATCACTAGATATTTGATCTGCCTTAGTGCTTAGGGGAAGGGACCTAAGATGTCCATCCCTTATTGGTAGAATGGCCAAGGAATGGACATTGTAGATAACTCCTCTAGTGGTGCTGCATAGATGTCTGAAAGATGTTGGCGTTGGTCACATTTCTATACATGTTCCTTACTGTTCGCTTCCATAGTGGGCCAATAGTATCCAACCCTCAATGTTTTCTGTGCTAAGGACTTTTTGTCGAGATGATAGCCAGAGCTTCTTTTATGAATCTCAGCCAAGATGTATTCTGCCTCCTTAGGACCAAGGTACTTGAGGAGGGGAGAAGAAAACTCGCGATGATACAACTGACTATCAAAGATGGTGTACTAGGTCACTATTTATACTATCTTTTGGGCTTCCTTCTGATCTCCAAGTAATGAGCCATTGTAGAGGTAGGCAAGTATAAGTGTCATCTAGGTTTCATCATCTTCCAGTAGGAGGACTTCATTGTCCGTAATATTAGGAGTGAGTAAGATGTCCTGGATCATGGACCTATTGTTATGAGGGCTCTTGGTGCTGTCAAGCTTTGATAGAATGTTCACTTTGGAGTTCTGCTCTTGTGGAATATGCTCCACTTTAACACCGTTAAAGCTTTCTACCAACTTCTTGACTTTGGCTAAGTACTTTTGTAAAAGGGGCTCCTTAGCCTAGTATTCACCTCGGATCTAAGATGTCACCAGCTGTGAATCACTACATAGGATGATGTCTGTGGAACCCATCTCCTTTGCCATGTTGATGCCTGCAATGCATGCTTCATATTCAACTTGGTGGTTAGAAGTTGGGAACTCAAACCTCAGCAAATGTTCCAACATGACACCGACTTTATTTTCTAATATGACTCCAGCACCACTCCCTTTAGGATTTGAGGATACTTTAGGTGTAAGCTCCACTAAGAAATCAAATAATACTTTAGCCTTTATGACTAGCCTTGGCTCGTAAGTAATTCCGAACTCAGAGAGCTCTATTGACCAAACAATTATTCTCCCAATAAGATCTGACTTATACAGTACTTTCCTAATTGGCTGGTCTGTCCTTACTATCACAGGATAGCACTAGAAGTATTGTCTTAACTTTCGTGCTTTAATCAATAGTGCTAGATCCAGTTTCTCAATTTTCTGTTAGCTAATATTGGGGCCTTGCAAGACTTTACGCTTGAAACATGTGGTAACTGCCATCTGGCCTATCAGTTATTACATTTTTTTCACAGATTATGGGTTGCACATATCAAGGACGACTTGACATTTTTCTGGGTTGGCTTCAATACCTCAATTTTTCAATAAAAACCCTAAAAAATTTATTAGCCTGAACCCCAAAAGCTCATTTCTCCAGATTCAGCCTCATGTTGTGCTTCTAAATTTAGGTAAACACTTCGTCTAGATCCTTGATGTGATCACACCTATCTTCTATTTTGATGATCATATCATCAATGTAGACTTTGAGCATCTTACCAATTTGACCTTCAAAGACCTTGTTTATCATTCGTTGGTAAGTTGCCCTTGCTTTCTTCAATCCGAACGGCATGATGCGGTAACAGTAGCTTCGTATTTTGATTATGAAGTTAGTTTTGTATGTATCCTCTGGGTTCATCAGAATATGATTGTATCTAGAATAGGCGTCCATGAAATAAAGTAGACAGAATCTAGATGAGTTGTCTACCAGTTTGTCAATGTTAGGAAGTAGGTATGGGTCTTTTGGATATGCCTTGTTCAAGTTAGTGTAATCAACACATATACGCCACTTCCTATTGGCCTTTTTGACCAAGACCACATTAAAGATCCATGTGGTGTAGGAGACTTCCCTGATAAATCCGGAGTCTAAGAGCTCTTTCACCGGCTTCTAGATCACCTCTTGCATTTCAGGTCTTGCATTACCTTTTCACTGGGCCACTGGCTTTATATCCTTTGAGATAGAGAGTCAGTGGCAGATGAATTTTAGGTCTAGTCTTGACATGTCTGCAAAGGTTTAGGTGAACAAATCTTTGTTTCTCACAAGAAACTCGGTTAGTTGGGCTCTCTCTTCTCAATTTAGATGTCCTCTAATCTTGGTCACTTGGTCTAGCTTAGCGCCAAGTTGGAGGGGTTACAGTTCTCCATCAGGTTGAGGGCATGTACCATGAATTTCCTCACGAACATCCAGTTCAGTCAAGAGGATGTTGACGGGGTCTGTAGTGATTGAAGTTGAGTTGTTGTGTTGGTCCATAGTCTAAGGTTTCTTGGTTCAAGCTTTCATCATAACATTTTCTAGCCGTGACCTGGTCTCCCCTAACTGTGACGACCCTGTTCTACTAGTTTAGAAACTGAATGGCCAAGTGGGGTGTGGAGATCACGGTCCCAAAGGTGTTGAATGAAGGATAACCCAATATGACATTGTAGGCTGAGGGGCAGTTGACCACTAGAAACTTGACTTTAAGGGTTCTAAATAGAGAGTCCTTCCCCAAGGTCAAGTACATCTCAATGTATCCCGCCAGGGTGATATTGTCACCAGTAAATTTGATCAGCTCGCTGATGTATGTGATAAGTTCTTTCTTCGATAATCCTAGTTTCTTGATCAAGTCTAAGAACAAGAAGTCAGCCGAGCTCCCTTAGTCAATGAATATTCGACAGACCTCAAAATTTGTGATTATCTTGGAGATTACCATAGAGTCATCATAATCCAGGATAGTGCTCCCATAATCTTTATCAGTGAATGAAATCAGTGGAAATTTTTTGGTTCTACTATCCGATTTGGTTCTTGAGAGGGAAGTCACACTCAATACAGCTTAGAGTTATTTCTTCCAGGCATTTCTAGACTCACTGCCACCCGCAAAGCCCCTTGAAATGGTGTTGATTGTTCGAGTTACTTTGGCATAATGGTGGCCATTATCTTGATTATCATTGTTGCTCAATTGGCAAGTATACCAAATTGAAAAAGTAATATAATGATGAAAAAGAGTATCGTCCTACAGAGATTATGTTGTCAAGTACTAAATTCATCAAATTAACACTATTTAGGACATTGAAAATTGAGATTAAAAAGAGTTCAAAAGAAAACAAGCAATTGAAGGAAAAACAAAACAAGGTAAAAACATATAAATTAAAAATAGTAAGAGAGAACGATAACAAATTAAGGTGTAAACAAGCAATGGCAAAGATGTTAGGGATCCGACTTCACTTAATTCAACAATCTATCATAGACAATAAAATAGCTTTGGGACCTTCATTCTAATTAATTTCTAGTCATTTAATTGATGAAAAGAATCCTTTAATTAATTAAAACCCAATTCTTTGGTGGATTAATTATCTTTAATTATCAAAGGCTACTCAATTCCTCAATCTAAACTCCAACTCTTAAAGACATGAACTTGTTGCTCTATAGACTCTCATGGAAAATACTACAATTCTCCCACGCAACCTATAACCTTTATTCCTAGAAGATTATAAATCATGACATTTATTATTTATGGTCTAAGTCATGAAAACCTTCTAATTCTATACACATCTCATTAGATCAATTTATGAAGGACGTCTAATTCATAAAAGCATTAAGAACCATAATAAGCACTCAAATTGAATAGAAAAGAAATTAATTAAAAATTCAATCTTTATACATTTAAATTGAATCAAGTTATGTCTTCACCTTAGCAAGAGAAAAAGTTTAGCAACTCATGGCAAAAGAAGCACAAAACAAATAAATAGGTAGAAGAACCATCTTGAAGAAAATCCTAGAATAGAAAGATCTTGGAAGTCTTCAATGGTGAACTCTTCTAAGCCTCCAAAGTGAAGTCTTTGCCTCCACTGTCGCTGCCTTTGAGCCTCCAAAACTTTGTAATTTTTGTGTATTTTTTTGAACCAAAAGAGAGCTCCTTTGCTAAACTCATTTTTTCCTTTTTATAGAAAAGCTGACAACTTTTCGTATCTAACTTGCATTATTTTTCTCACCCTCAAGATAACTGAATTTGCCCTTGATCATGATAGAGAAGTTTTAGGAGTTTCGGTTAGATTTTCAATGCCACAAACGAAACCTCGATCTGATCTTTGTAATCCAAGATATGGTCAAATTACTGAAACATGGTCAGGAGAGTGCGAGAATCTGATTTTGCAACAAACTCTATCCCTTTGAGAATTCTTATCCAATATTCAGTATTAATGGAAGCTTAATTAAGAAAAGTTGTAAACATAATATTTGTAGATCTCTTTCTTAACTTTCAAACGCCACTAAAATCAGGTAAATCACATACTTATAGAGAAAGTTATCCCTAATTTATTGAGATAGGTTTGATAGCGATACTTTACTTAATTAATCATTGACCAAATCTCTTGTTTCCTATTTTATTTTTGTTGAATCCATATAAATTAGGAAACAAATATCTCAGTCAAATTAATAAACTCCTTAAGATCCTTTCATTAAACTCAGAGATACTTGGTCACTAAGTAGAGATTATTTATACTTCAATTAAGAATTTAACTTAATCCTTAAAATTTATGAATGCTAGTTGATTTAGTCAAACTTCATCATCCACTTTGCACACAATTTTTCACTTTCTTAATGCATGAACTAGGCTTTTATATCTTATGAAATTCGTAGGAAATTTTCTCATCTTTCCATATACACCAAGATTAGATTAATTCGAGCTCTGTAGCAAAAGTTATGCTTAAAATACTGCAATAATGTTCTTATACTCTTCATCAAGATTTTAATAACTATGCCTAAAATACCATAAAAGCCCTTAATATTCCTACAAAATAAAATAAAAACACATTTAATTTAGTGAGCCTAGAATTCACTCAATATCATAAATAAATAGCATAATTCTTATATCTAAGTATTCAAATCCATGTTTAAACAAATATAAAATATGTGAGTTTTATACACATATCAAATACCTCCAAACTTGAACAATTGCTTGTCCTCAAGCAATGAATAAATAGTAAAAATCACAGCAAGGGTACTTCTTTTGTAAAGATGTCAAGAACTACAATTCAAACTTCTTAAAGAAACATCAAGAATCCAAATCCATGAATAACTTATCCAAATGCCAAAAAGTTAAAATACCCAATCAAGCATACACATTTAACAATGTGCAAACAACTTAATTTAAGCAAGCTTTCACAAATAAAATCACGAATCCATATGCACTCAAATGAGACTATGCACACAAAATAGTCTCTAAAACCTGAATGACATAACTAAATTGATGAATGAATGTATGTCCCAAATCCTATAGGCAAAACCACTACTACTTTCTAAACTAATGTAGTGCACACTTTCAAAGGATCGAAAGGTCTTTATTAGGATTTTAATGGGGCCAAGAGGTGAAAGGTAAAATAAAGAAAAGGGAAAATGAAAAACAAAATATGAGAGAGTCATGATGAAGAAGTTTAAAACACATTGAAAATCAAGATATATTATGCAAAGGAAAAATTTCACTTCAATTTACTAGAACACTTGCTTCTTTTTTTTTTTTTTTTTTAGAATATTGACCTCCACCCCTAAACTTATTTTGTAACATCCTAATATTGCTATTCCAATATATCCGACATATATAAGAACAACCAATACTAGCCATGCTACTTCAAACTCATGCATAAACTGAACCCATAACATTTATATAAATAAATCATTATGGAGAGCCACGTTGTCCAACAGTGTATATATATATACATCACTTCCTCAAAAGGGCGTACTGTCATGCATAACTTTAAACAACTAAACAAATATAAAATATATACAAGCTTAACCTAAAAGAGCATTTATACTATGCGTCTTCAAACGTCTTCCTCTTTCCTTTTTATAAGCATCCACCTGGATTTACATAGAAACACAAACGGGGTGAGAAAACACAATTTCTCATTATAAATCTTCCAACACCAGCATTTATCCATTCACAAAGAATAAATCAAACCATACCATCAGAGTTATATTTGCAATAGGTATAAGTGTCACTACTCATTACCTAAAGAATAACTCACACACTAACTATATGCATTATTCTCAAGCAAATCATATCCCTAGACATGCATTATAAAAACTATCAATGATATTATACAACTGCCTATACAATCGTAAGTATCCTTGAATAAGGTAACTGCCCATACAATTACCATGCAAATGTAATACTTGTTATGTTTTATGTTTATGCCTAACATGTCCTAAGACAATGATTATGCAATGAAGTAAAAATAGTATTAGTGCAATGTCATGAAACTCAACTATTCCTAGAAACTCCGTTCCTTGTATTCCTTTGAGTAGTATGGCTCCAACCATTTAACACTACCTGACAATGAATGAACTATTCCATCTCACAGCAATGAGTGTACTGATATCATCTCATATACCATTCACAGACACATGGGAATAACAAGTGTATGTGAAAACATGTCAAGTGAAATTTAACACACATTCAACGCCATATCGGATACTCTCCTACATGATTTCATAACCAATGCCCTTAAACGTGTCTATCCTCCTCCACGAGGATTTCCATCTATCAAATTAGGAATACTCACATACTCACTCTATATGCCATTCCCATCACATATCAGCATCACAAGTGATAATAAAATCAATCTCATATGGATCAAGAGTCTAGGTGTTAGCCTATGGCACTCCCAAACCATTGGTTGCCTAAAGTTTCACACTTTTCTCACATATACTAGGTAGTAATTTCCTCCTTGAAATACTTCCATAGGTGCCTCAACACACTTTAAAAAGCATAAAAGAATGATCCCATCACTTAGGAAATTCCAAGACATCAAAAACCCAATGTTGGAAGATCCTGTAGCTCACGCTATGGCATGGCCTTGGCACTCTGCAACACCCTACTCACCTTGCTCTCGGGTTTGTAGTGATGCACCTCATGCCGCAGTGCACGTAGCAAAATCAACCTCACACTTCAACGTGACCACCCTCACGTCGCGACACTCATCTCTCAGGTCTCAAATTTGGAAGTAGCATCACTAGCACGCCACAGCATGCACACCTTGCGCTATGACACAAGTAGCAAAAAATGGATTCTACAAAATTCTATAGAATCCGGGTACCATTCCATTGGAATAATTCACGAATTTTGGCCATTCCAATTCAGTTTCTAGGTGATTTAAGGTTCTTAACTAGTTCACTAACATATAGGAATCATTAATCACTAACTCAAACCACAATTTTGGATCCAAAGACCAAATCCCTTAATGATAACCTAGCTTTCTCACTTTTAGCATCAAGGGTCCAAATGACAAGTTCTAAGTTTCTAACTCAAACTCATCCCATCAACAAGTCACAAATAACCATTGAAACTCACTCAAGCAAGAAAAACACATCAAGCAACTCTAGAAACCATTTTGAACTATTATGCATCACATATGCATAATGGTGAAAATGGAAGGATAAAAGTTACATAAACACAAAAACCCTACCTCTTGTATCAAAGATGAAGAAGATGATGAAGCCTTGGCTTTCCTATCCCTTTTCCTTTCCTCCTATTCCTTCTTCTTTGCTTGGTTCTCCATTTCTTCTCCTTTGGTAGCTGCAACCGTGAGAGAAGATGAGAGAAAAAAAGTGAAAAATAAGATAAAATATCTCATCTTAAGCCTTAAATATCAAGGCTACAACACATGGTCATGAATGACTTTGGTCACTTAAGTGACCATGTGGTAATTCGTAATCTACTAGGAACACTTAGATTTCACCAAATCAAGTTTCCTAACTTCTAACAAGATTCAAATAAATCCCATGATTCATAAAAAATCTTGTTTCACCATTTTCATATTTTCCCATATTAGCTACAAGTCAAACCGACATTAAAACACACTACCAGTATGCTTAAAAATACCAAACTAGCTCTGATTATCCTCATATTTTAACTATAGCATAGTTAACACATTTGTGACCTAGAAATATAGTCTCCACACTTATTTCTATTATCTGAGCAGTTTAAGCCATTTTCGGGACTAATAACAGCTATTTCTCACACATAATGTTACAGTAAGGTGACCAAACATGCTTAGAAAGCTAGCCACAAAATTCAATAGACATGTTAAGCAAATATTAGGTTACCTCTGTAATCACTTACAAGTCTAACATATTTTTCTAGGGTGTTACATATTTCTTTGCAACACATTAGGTGGACCTTCTTGCTTTTCATTTTCAAACATGCTACACTTTTCTTTTCTTTCCTTCTTCTCCTTTTATCTTCAACATTCATTGCATTTGGATCCTCGATAAGTCTGTCCCTTCCACATTCAATCCTCTCTCACAAAAGGGTAGGTAAGTGTTTAAAAGTTAAGGGTAAAGGTGGAATGTGGGTTAATGAAAGAAAATAGGCTAATGAAAGGCTTAAATGGGGTTCCAAGGGATAATAATGATGAGTGGAAAGTCTAAGGCCGTGACGAGGTTAAAGAAAGAATGCCTAGATCATTTCCTTTTAAAAGCACACTAAGATTTCACCTCAAAAGGATGCAGTGAAATTGTTCTAGGACCAGTGAAGCAATTAGGTACTCATTTTAGCACACATAGTCCTTCTCTAAGAACACATAAATTCAATCAAAAGTTTAATGAACTGACGCAAAAGAAAAATCGAATGCCCAAAGCTAAATACGTACGAAAATCATGAACAAATCTCCAACCAACATAATCCTAAGCTAACATGAATTATGCTCTCTTGACCTAAGATCAATCTTCAAAGCAATGCCTTTCTTTTCAAAATAGGTCAATTCATGCATATGCTTGAGTAAACATGGATTTAGGGTGATGATGACAAAATAAAAATAATAAAAATAAATAAATGCAGAAATAAAATGCTAAAGGAAGAAAAAAAATCATTTTGGCAACTGACAACTATATACATCCTCCTACAAAGTTTCTGAACTCAAGAAGGCACCTAAGCTGACTCAACATTAACTTCAAAATAAAAACAGAAAAATGTTAGTTTATAAAATAAGAAAATAACGAAATACTAGTGAAAACAAATAACTAACCGAAACCGAGAGGGCCTACCCCCAAACTTAAAAAGCAGCAATGTCCTCAGTGACGCACAAAGTGGAATAGGAAAATATAAGAAAAACATAGGGTGAGGATTTGTGGGCTAAAGAACACAAGTTAGGTGTTTTTGGAAGAGAGAACTTCATATTCTCCTTAACAATTATACTTACTCAAATATTTAAATTACTGAGCTTAAAGCTTACTCCCCATGCAAACTAAGTTCTGCAACTTTGAGACCTATATCCCTTGCACAAAACTCACATTCTCCATCTTAAAGAAACAAATTGAAGACATGTTACTACACAGTAAAGCTGTTAGTGAACCAAAAGAAGTTGCTAACTAAAACTACCAAAATTAACAAATTTAAAGATAAAAGAGTAAAGAAATAGAAAGAAAACTTGGGTTACCTCCTAAGAAGTGCTTGTTTATAGTCCTTAGCTCGACTTTGCCCTTTGTTCAAGTTAATCAAGGTGGCTTAAAGTAAGAGAAGAAGGATAACTCTTTCCTTTTTTCAAAGTAATGCTTCAATCTTTGGTCAATGACCTTAGAGATGCCTTCAAAGGCATTTTGAACTCCAAATGGTATTGGTTATCCTAAATGTGCCTTGGCATGAGAGATTCTACTAGGCCATGGTGGTTGTAATTAATCAAAAAATGAGGGACCAGTCTGCAATGAACCATGGACAATGGGAGGACCCTTCTCTATTTCAACAATCTTGGAAATACGAGGGTGAACATCAATTAATGGTGAAGAACCCTTACTAGTCAAATCCTTTTTAGACTTATCTTCAATGTAATTAATGGAGGCATAGAGATCTGATGTTAGTAAAGACTTAACAAAGACATTGATAATCACTTAATCTCCATCCACCCTCAAGATGATTTCACTGCTAGGTATATCAATTAAAGCTCTCGAAGTTGCCAAAAATGGTCTTCTTAGAATAAGAGGGATGCCAATGTCTTCTTCCATATCTAACACTACAAAGTCAACAGAAAAAATGAATTTACCTACCTTCATTAGCACATCCTCCACAATACCATATGGGTATTTAATAGTCCAATCCGTAAGTTGAAGAGATATCATGATTGATTTGACTTCTCCAATGCCAAGCTTCTTGAAGATTGACAACGACATCAAGTTTATACTATTACCAAGGTCACATAAGGCCTTCTTAATAGTCAACTCCTAGTAGTACAAGGAATATTGAAGCTACAAGGATCCTTCAATTTTGGAGGCAGCTTCTTTTGGATGATGGCACTACACTCTTCAGTAAGCATGACCGTCTTATCCTCTTTCAACTTCATATTCTTAGATAGTGATAGCAATATATTTTATTCATTTAATAATCCTCTCACTAGGCTTCTTAAGGTTCAATTAGGCTTAATTAAGTTAGTTTTATCATATTTTATGATATTGGGCCTAATTGGATAATTGAAGGAATTATTACATTAATTGGCCTTAGTTTATTTATTTGGAAGCATTCAGTAAATTGGCTATAATCTGAGTTACAAATATTTGATTGATATGATTCTAGTCTTGTAGGAAAGTTAAGACAATTCTCTACATGTTTCATGAATGCCTCAAGAGAGGAATCACATGTTTGGATAATTTAGATTGAAGCAAAAGTAAGAGTCAGAATTCTGATCCTGATAGCTTGACCTCTGTGCAATCATTAGCTAATTTCTTACGTTATAGGAGCTCAATTGACACCAAACTAAGCCCATATGAAAGCTAAGACCAAAATCTACAACTTTCATGAAGAACACAAAAGCACAGTCAGATGTCTAGTAGGTCATATTGGGCCTAGAAGGCAGAACAGAGGTGCTGTTGCTGGAACCTGATCACTTTGCAAAGATTTAGCCATATCTTTTGCTATATGGGTCCGATTGTGATGAAACCAGTAGAATTGGAAAGTAGAGACAAATCCTTCAACTTTCATGAAGACCTTTTATGCAATAGGTGACATTATGATGGAGTTATAGTTGTGTGAAGATAACTGAGCAGGGAGATAAGCATGACAATAATCCACCCACTCATCCATCCTCTCATTAACAACTCCATTGTCATGTTCCACTCATCCACCCACTCATAAAAAACTCCATTTTGTGTGCCCTTCATGCTCTATAAAAGGGCACCATTGTTTGCTCATTATAATCATCTTGGTTTAGAGATCAAGATCTTGTTGTAGTATTATTTGTTTCTCTTGTTGTAGTTTTCTTTTGTTCTAAATAGAAATTATGTTCATCTCTTTTTTCTTCTCTCTTTCTATCTTATTGTTTATGAGCAACTAATTTTCATTTTTCTTGGGTGAAAATGTGAAGCTTTTGGTAATGAAATAAGGTTAGATTAATCTCTTTCTTGTGCTTGAATGACATATTATCAAGTAATAATTATATGTATTATATTTTGTTTCTAATCAATTTATAAACCATCCTTGTAAGGTGGAGATCTTGATTTAGTGTAGATAAGTGTTTGGTATAATGAATGCTTAAACTCATTTACAAGTGTTGGCGTTAGTAGATCATTAAAGGAACCATAATATAATTACATATATAATCTTAAATGAACTTTGAATGCTGTATTTTTCGATTGGAATCTCCGTTATGCATGGATTCTAATTGAGTTATAAAAAGAATTAATCTTATCCTTAATTTACTTACGAAGAATGGATCTCCTAGCCTAAGCAAATCCTTTTTAATTGTGAACAAGTTTTATCACTTTTATTATTGTGACAAATCCTTTCCTTACCTCAAAGAATTTTTCTTCATCAATTCCCTGTGGATCGACCTCGGACTCCCGAGAATTTATTACTTGAGACAACCTGCACTTGGGTTTGCAACACATATCAAATTCGCATCAAGTTTTGAGCATCGTTGTCGGGGACTTGATTTGAAGAACAAGTTTATTGAGGTTTTGTAACACCCCAATTTTTCATTTTTCTTGATATTTATAAGTTTTATAATGTTTATGAATTTTTAGAAATTTTGAAATTATTTTGATTATTTTAATATTATTTTGAGTTGTATATGTGTTTGAGGTAGGCCCAGAAAAATAAAAATTTTTATTAAACCAAAAAGTTTCAAACTATTAATGCGGGGTCGGGGGAACTTACTATACCCAAAATCAGAAACAGTTGATGAAAATTTTTTGTATCAGAGTTTTTGGTACATTCTATTATCCATTGGATAATGCTATTATCCATTGGGTAATACTTTTATTCATTATGTAATGTTATTATCCATTGGACAATAACTAACAATAGCTATTATCCCTTAGGTAATAGTTTCTGAAAACATCTAGAAAATATCTTGCTTAGTCAAATATGATGGTTATGACAACTTTATGCATAACCAATTAGAAACAAGCTTGGAAGGAAAGCTTTGCATATCTATCCTTGATTGAATCAATGGTTGCGAGGGATTGTAGTAAATATCTCTTTCTCTCTCCATGAAGTCTCACGGCCATTTGGCCTCCAAAGTGACTAAGTTTCATTTTTCTATCACATTCTAAAAGCTATCATATTTTCTCTCAAAGTTAAACACCATTTTCTCTCATTTTCTCTTCTCTAGCTCATGGCCTCACTACCTAAATTTTCCTTCCAATCTCTCATAATTCAAACAAACTATATCACTTGATTCTAAACATCATCCTAAGCATCTTTGGTGTTGTGATCAAGCCTTAGTTCAACCATCTTCAACCTTGATTTTTGAGTTCAAGTTCTAGGGTTTTAAGGTGAAGTTCTTGAAACTTGATTTCTTATTTGATTCTTGAAATTCTAAGACCATATTTGATCTATGGTTGTCTTACTCTAGCCTTAGATGTTAATATATTTGTGTTTACTTTAATTTTAAGAGCTACTTGGTGGAGGAAGTTAATACAAAGGATCATACAAGGAGCTTAGGAAGCTACATCTAAGGTAAGAGGGAGATTAACTGTTGGTGTATGCCCTAGTGGCCAATACATTTTGTTTGTATTGACATACATTATATTATGCTATTTTTATATATGAGGCATTTCATTTATTGTGTTCTTTTTGATAAACATAATAAAGTCCTTAGAATAGTAAGTTTGATGCCATAGGACATCAAGTGGATGACTTGATCGTGAGAAGTTACAACACTATTCTTAAATATCAGTCAAGTATTATTGTTAATTAGGACAACAATAATACATTGAGACTAGTATGTGTAGAGACTGATGACCGCATCTCACGGGTCATGGATATGAGATATCAAGTCTTCACATTAGTACATATTAGAGTAATGATGTTCTGACCCACCATGAGAACGCTACATGGATCGTTACGTGAGTGTCATAGCGATTCTCATAGTGATAATGGTGTTTGTGGTCCTTTGACCTGAAATCACTACGATTCCTACATGAGGAGTTATGTGTTTTAATGCCATCAAACGTCATCAATGTAACAAGGTGATTATAAAGTTGGTTATTGGACATACCGCAAATCATGCGAGAGGATGTGAGTGACCTAGATGGAATTTGTCACTCTACATAACAGGAGCGATATCTTCGATTGAGTTGAAATGCATGGCCATGCTCAAATGAGTCAATATGAGATATTGATCTCATTTATTGTTACAAAGTCTACTCGAGTATTAGGAAACGAATGATTGGACTATACAAGGGTGATTCCATGCCTTTGTTCAATCTAGATATCTTGACAAAGGGACTAAACGAAGAAACATTGATCGGATAGGTTATGGACATTCTCATTACTTGGGTGATGATGTGTTGCTAGAAGCTCCATTTCTTGTAATATTAAAATGAGATTTTAATATTACTACCAACGTCATGAGAACCTGGCAGGTCGCACACTTAGAAAGACTAAATTGGAGCAATAAGGATCCAAGTTGGACTCGGATTCAATTGTGGGCCTAACTCATGACAGATGGGTTTTAGGGTTGCCTGTCTTACTCTAGCCACACTAGAGCCCACTATTATAAATAGTATATTTGCTATAGATGTTACATCACAACCCTAGCCGCACCTAAGAAAGTGAGTTTTAGTGAAAGGTTCTTCTCTTCTATTCGCACTAGCACCGCGGAGGCGTGACTCCTTTTGCAAAAGTTCGTGTGGATACAAGAAACATCGTCGCTATTACGGTGTTGGTGATTCACCTCGCTTGTGTTTATCACGCTTCAAGAGGTAAATTTTAAAAACTCGGATTATGGACTTTTCGCATGGATCCTGTGTGGGAATCCTATTATTCCGCTGCGAGATATTTTGATCCGCAATTCCCAACATTAACCTCATCAACCATTTATGGTGGTGAGGGACACGAAATTGTTTGAAGGTGATGAATCCATGTGAGGATTTATTCACCGTATTTGTGTAATTGTGTGATTTGAATTTATTTTGCTTATGTAATTTTATTGCTTTGATATTTTGCATGAACTTGTTATAGTAAGATTTTGATGTTAAAGTATATTGTATGCTATATAGTGTTAAAAAGGAAAGCAATTTTTGGCGCCAATGGCCATAGAGGCTCACGGCCTCCAAGCTCTCCAAAGAGGAAATTCAATGCAAAAATGTTTTATTAAATGTTAACTTAGAGGATTAGTGGTAATAAATTTAATTAAAGAATTACAAGATGAATATGGAAATAAATATATTTTTATCACTAAATAAAAAGTGAATTTTGGCCATAGTATTAGAAAAGGATGGAGAATTTAGTTTGAAACTTAAAAGTATTTTATTTAAGAGGATTTTTTTAAGGAAGATGGAAAATGTTTTATTAAATTAAAATAAATGTAATTTTTAGAAAGGATATTAGAAAATATTATTTAGAGGAGTTTTAGCAAGAAATAATTTTTAATGATAGTTTGGAGTTTAAAATATTTTATTTAAGAAAGTTTTATTAAGAGTAAAGAACAAAGATTTTGAGGTATTTTGAATTAATTTAAATGATTTAAGCTTTAGTGAGAAAATGTTAGAAATATTATTTAAAGGTGATTTAATAAGGAAATATTGGAATTTAAGTCCAATTTTTATATTAAATAAGACAAGTTTTAATTTGAGTTTAGAATATTGAGAAAATATTTTACGTGATTGAAAATACGTAGAAAAACTCTTATGCAATTTAAAACTGGTGATTTTTAACTACGCGATTGAGAAAATGTTGAAAAATTGTTATGCGATTTGAAAATGAAACAATAGTTTTACGCGATTGTGAAAATCTGATAAAAATGCTACGCGATTAAGAGCAACAACAAGTTTTGCTGTCAGGTCGATATACAGGACCCAAAACTATTACTGTGTGTTTGTGGCTAGTAGTGGCTCATAGTATGTATAAAGTCATTTGACATGCATTGTTTTACATACGGTGTCTATTAAGGCTATTGTTGCCTAGGAGTTGAATTACACCTTAGTGCAGGTACGAATTGCGTAGTGTAGTTCACGTGTTGAACTTGGAAGCGTCGGGACGCAGAATTCCACATATGGTCAGTTAGAAAGCACCACTGTGCCGTGGCAACCAATGCAAACGTACCGATGATCTCGATGAGACACTATTCTTATTTCCGATCTGGCGTAGAATGTCTTGTATAATGCTTGATGTGCACTTTGATAAATTATAACACTTAGTCTGAGGTGGCCGATATACAGACATATCTTCTGGATCATTTTCTTTGAAATTGTGTTTAGCTCCATGGAGTAGGAAAATTGGTCATAGTGCATATGCATAGTCAATCATCATACTGTAGTGATATATATGTTTGTGGTATTTTCTGTTATTTGAAACAATGATTATATGATGCCATGAATTTGTTGTTTATATTGTATATGAGTATGATTGTTGTTATTGTCTCTATACTGCCATGATGGCATTGATGTAGGGGATCTCACCTCTTTGTATTATTGTTTTGCCTATTTTATGCTATGCTATTATTCTATGAAGACTGTGATGGCGGCGAGGCAAGATCCACAGGGTTTTGTTTGTGTACAGTTTCATGGGGACATCGAAGCATAGAATGTTCATTGGGACACGGGACGCATTTAGTATGTTGGAGATGTTACCTTGCTTTGGAGTAGGACCCAACATGCGGTTGCTATGTTTTCTTTGGACGCTGCTGTTTGCTTGGAGTTTTGTATGCCTATTGGGGAGTTATGGGGTAATCGTAGAACTACCCCTAGGGAGGACTCTGTGGAGTCAACTGCTCGGACTCCAGTCTGTAGTGACATGCCTCTAATGGAGAATTTGTTTGTTAGGGATCCTGAGGTGGATCGGGTATAGGACCCTATTCTTCAAGTTTTTGGACTTGGGCTAGGTTCAGTTTTTATATGGTATTATGGGTTGTTTGGAGTACGTAAGTTTTATGTAATTAAGTTGTTACTAATCTATGTTATGTACTAGAGATGTATATTATTCAGTTCTTTTATCTTATGTTTTTATAATTCGGTAAGTTTATGTTATCCGCGAAAAGGAAATTTTGAGACCCGTATAAAAATAATATTAAATATTTTATAACTTGGGTAAAGAATTAAAAGGAGTTAGCTTGAAATGTAATGCCCTTCGGAGGGTGTTACAGGTTTTCTTTCTTTAAGTAAACTTCACCATCAAATACATTCTTTCCCTACTCTTTTAATTTTCTAGTTGTATCATATTTAATGGTAGGTTTATCGCCTACTTGTTAATATTTTTTTGTTACCATGACAAGTTTACCGCCTACTTGTTAATAATTTTTTTTATTATGGAAGGTTGAGCTCTATATTTTTATTTTCTTTTCTATTTTAAGTCACTTATTTATGCTTACTTGGTATCGTGATTCAAATTCTGGTCGTTTGATTAAAACTATTCTTGGTACTTTTTATATTGATCTATTTGAATAACAATCACACACATTAAACACAATGGCTGAAAATGAAAGTGTATATGATGAACATGAAAATCAACCATTGCGAACCATGTGTGAATGTTTGCAACCATCTTGAAATTCTAATTCATCATGTTTTATCTTTCCACTCAATGCTAATAATTTTAGATTTAAGCCCGGTATGATTTCATTACTTCCTAATTTCCATGGTTTAGAATCTGAAAGCCCATATTCATATCTAAAAGAATTTGAGGAAGTATATATCACTTTCAATGATCAAAATTGCACTGAAGAAATTGTTAAACTTAAATTGTTTCCTTTTTCTTTAAAAGATAAAGTAAAATATTAGCTTAACGCTTTGAAACCACAATCAATTGACACATGGTAAGAAATGCAAAATGAGTTTATAAAGAAATTTTTTTCTAACACATAAAACCAATTATTTGAAAAGACAAATCCAAATTTTTTTTCAAAATTCAAATGGAGCATATTTTCAAAGTTGGGAACGTTTTAAAAATTTGTTAAATTTTTGCCCACATCATGGTTTTGAAAAATGGCGCACTATAAGTTTTTTTTATGAAGGGTTAATACCTAAAACTAAACAATTTGTGGAAACAATGTCCAATGGCGAGTTTCTTGATAAAGAACTTGAAGAAGCTTTAGAATATTTAGACCATTTGGCTGAGAATTCTTAATCTTGGCATGGTACTAATCCTTCTAAAAATTCAATTAGATCTAACCTTGTAAATACTAGTAAAGGAAATTATCACCTTAGTCAAGAAGAAGATCTAAATGCTAGGTTTTTCAATTTGGCTAGAAAGATTGAAGCCATGGAATTAGGGAAAGTGAAAGAAATCAAATCTGTGCAAAATGAAGAAATTTGTGGCATTTGTGATGACTTAGGACACTCAACAAATGAATGTCCAAAAATTCTTGTTTTCAAAGAAGTTGTACATGAGCAAGTAAATACAATGACAAATTTCAAAAAGCCATGTACCTCTTCTTTTTCAGATTCATACAATCCGAGATGGAGTAATCACCTTAACTTCAGTTGGAGGAATAATATTTAGGTACAATTTATGCAACCACCACCTCCTCAGGCGCAACTAGACTCTCAAAATTCTCAAAGATATGCACTTTATGTCCCACCATATAGGAAAAACCTTAAAGAAACATTGCATGCATTCATGGAAAAGCAAGAGGTCATTAATAACCAAAACAGTTAAGTCATGATTGATATAAAAGATACTCTTGCTAAATTTTCTTCTGCACTCACCATTCACGAGAAAGAAAAATTTCATTATCAACCTCAACCGAATCCCAAGGGTCAGTATAATCTAAATGACGGTAGTTTAGAAAGCCAACAAATAGATTAAGTCAAGTCAGTAATAACTCTTAGGGGTGGAAAGATTGTTAAAAACAAATTCCTAAATCTTATGAGAGAGATGATGAATCAATCCCCCAAGATAAGGAAGGGATCGATAAGCCACCTGGCCAAAAGGAGACCAAACTCTTGTCTTCACCCCCATTTCCTTAAGCATTAATCAATTTAAGGAAATTGAACCACAAGACTGAAATTTTTGAAATTTTTAAACAAGTGAAGGTCAATATTCCTCTGTTAGATGCTATCAAATAGGTTCTCTCTTATGCCAAATTTTTTAAGGATTTATGCACAGTTAAAAGGAAACTAAATGTGAAAAAGAAAGCCTTTTTAGTTGAACAAGTAAGCTTTATTCTTCAGAATAACAATGCCCTGAAATATAAAAACCTTGACTGTCCTACAATATCATGCATTATTGGAGAATATAAAATTGAACAAGCTTTACTTGATCTTGGTGCTAATATTAATTGGCTTTCATATTCAGTTTATCAACAACTCAACCTAGGTGAGTTAAAACTAACTTCTGTAACTCTTCTACTTGCCGATAAATCAATTAAAATTCCAAAAGGAATAGTAGAACATGTGTTGGTATAAGTTGATAAATTTGTATATCTTGTGGATTTTATTATTTTAGAAACTGAACCTATGGTTAATAGTGACAAGTCAATTCCTGTTATTTTAGGTCGCCCATTTTTAGCAACATTTAGTGCTTTGATAAATTGCAGAAATGGAGTGATGAAGTTAACATTTGAAAATATGATACTGGAGCTTAATGTTTTCAACATGTGCAAGCAACCACAGGAAGTCTATGATGAAAATGAGGAAGTTGAAGGGATTGAGGCTATTGTAGATGACCATGTTCAAACTAGGAGTTCTTTTGACCCATTAGAAATTTGTTTAATTAATTCATTTGACTCAGGTATGTAATTAGAAGATGATATTTCTAAAATATGCTCTTTGGTTGATTATACATAGGAATTAGAATACAAAGGATGGAAACCGAGATTCGAAGAGTTAAAACCCATGAATGATAATACCCATGAAGAAGTACTCATACTGGAACTAAAGTCATTACCTACTGGGTAGAAGTAAACAATTTCAGGAGAAGAACAAAGTTTTGCAGTGGCAATTTCCTCGACCCTTACCAAAGAACAAGAAAGTATGTTAATAGAAGTACTTAAAAGGCATAAAAGTACAATTAGATGGACATTAAAGGACATAAAAGGCATTAATCCATTAATTTGTACACATAAAATACATTTAGATGATAATGCTAAAACATCTTAACAACCTCAAAGAAGATTAAATCCACACATGAAAGAGGTAGTTACAGCTGAAGTTCTCAAATTACTTGATGTTGGAATTATCTACCCTATCTTTGATAGCCAATGGGTCAGCCCTACATAAGTTGTGCCTAAGAAATCTGGAATAACAATGGTTGAAAATAAAAAAGGTGAGTTAATACCTATGCGAGTCTAATCTAGTTGGCGTATGTGTATTGATTTTAGAAAATTAAATATTACCACTAAGAAAGATTATTTCCCCTTGCTATTTCTTGATCAAATTTTGGAAAGGGTAGTAAGACATCCCTACTACTATTTTCTTAATGGTCATTCGGGCTATTATCAAATACCTATTGCATTAGAGGATCAAGAAAAGACCACTTTTACATGCCCTTTTGATACTTTTGCATACAGAAGAATGCCTTTTGGCATTTGTAATGCTTCGACAACATTTCAAACATGCATGCTAAGTATTTGTAGTAACATGGTTAAGCATTATTTATAGGTTTTCATGGATGACTTGACAGTTTATGAAAATTCATTTGAAATTTGTCTTGATAATTTGGAAAAGGTTCTTAAAAGATATGAAGAAAAATTACTTATATTAAACTAGGAAAAATGTCATTACATGGTTATGACAGGAATAGTGTTTGGTCATGTGATATCTTCTAAAGGAATTGAAGTTGATAAGGCCAAAGTTGAATTAATTGCCTATTTGCCTTCACAAAAAATAGTCAAGGAAGTTCGTTCATTTTTAGGACATGCAAGATTCTACAGAAGAATCATTATGGACTTTAGTGTCATATCTAGACCATTATGTAATCTTCTAATAAAAGATGCAACATTTGATTGGACTCAAGAATGTCAAAAATATTTTGAAAAATTGATTGGTCTTCTAACATCTGTCTCTATCATGCAACCCCCTGATTGATCTTTGCCTTTTGAGTTGATGTGTGATACTAGTAATTTTGCTGTTAGCGCTATTTCAGGCCAAAGAAAGGAAGGTAAGCCTCATGTAATTTATTATGCAAGTCAAACTTTGAAGAGTGCACAAATAAATTACACCACTAGTGAAAAAGAACTACTTGCTATAATTTTTGCGTTGGACAAAATTTGAGCTTATTTAATTAGTTCTTCTACTGTTGTTTTCACCGATCATGCTGCTGTTAGATATTTAATGTCTAAACAGGATGCAAAATTGAGATTGATACGGTGGGCCTTGTTGCTTCAAGAATTCAACATCACAATAAAAGATAATAAGAGAGCCAAAAACGTTGTTACAGATCATTTGTCAAGACTTACGACAGACTCACCTTTTGATATCACACCTATCAATAATTTTTTTCTTGATGAATTTTTATTTTCTGTTAATTCCATGGCTTGGTTTGCTAACATTGTCAATTTTCTTGTAACAGAAAAGATGCCGCCTCAATGGACGCATCAAGACAGAAGAAAATTTTTGACTGAGGTGAAAAAATTTTAGTGGGATGACCCATATTTGTTCAAATATTATCCTGATCAATCATTCAAAGATGTGTGCCTAACATTGAGATAGGTAATGTCATTAAATTTTGTCACTTAGAAGCATGTGGAGGTCACTTTTCTTCAAAGAAAATAGCTGTGAAAATCATGCAGTGTGGATTTTATTGGCCCACTTTATTTAAGGATAGCTATACATTTTGCAAAAGTTGTGAAAACTATCAATAATTGGGTTCTATTTCTAAACAAAACATGATACCTCTGAACCCTATCCTTATCATTGAAATTTTTGATTATTGGAGAATTAATTTCATGGATCCATTTCCATCATCATTTGGATTTGTGTATATTTTGGTTACAGTTGATTATGTCTCAAAATGGATTGAGGCGATTCCATGTCGACACAATGATCATAAAACTGTTCTTAAATTTTTAAAAGAAAATGTCTTGAGTCGATTTGGAATCCCTTAAGCTATCATCAGTGATAGGAGAGCACATTTTTGTAATAAACCATTTGAATCTTTGATGAAGAAATATGGCATTACACATAAAATTATAACCCTTTATCACCCTTAAACAAATGGACAAGTAGAATTAGAAAATAGAGAGATTAAACAAATTTTGAAAAAATTGGTTAACCCAAATCATAAAGATTAGTCATTAAGGCTAAACGATGCACTTTAGGCTTACTGTACTTCTTTTAAAACATCTTTAGGCATGTCACCCTATCGGTTAGTCTATGGAAAACCTTGTCACTTACTTGTAGAACTGGAGCATAAAGCATTTTGGGCCATTAAAACTTTCAACCTAAACCTTGATGATGCTTGCAAGATACGCAAATAGCAATTAAATAAACTTAAGGAATTGAGAAACGATGCATATGAAAACTCAAAGATTTATAAAGCTAGAACAAAAGCTTTTCATGACAAATTAATTTTGAGGAAATTTTTTAAAATTGGTCAAAAATTGAGATCTAGGTGGAGTGACCCTTTTTGTTTTCAAACATGTGTTTCCTCATGGGGCCATAGACATTGAAAACCCTAGGAATGGTAATGTATTTAAGGTCAATGGACAAAGATTCAAACCATTTTTGGAAACCGAAGTTGTTAAGGTAGAATTCATCTCCCTTTCTAATCCATGTTATCAGAAGAATTTATTTTAATTTTGTTGCTTTCTTTTTACAGTTCTTTGTGACCCCGGTTAAGTGGTGGATAACGGTACTCCTTGACTCTCAAGTCAATTTATTTTTCAGTTTCCCATAATAACTGATTCCTTCTCCTTTAAAATGGATGTCATTCTCTCAAATTTAAGAAAGCATTTTTCTTCTCTTCCTCAAAATGCTCTAACAAAAATCTACAAAGCTAGGTGTGAAAGATTGAGACTGTTAATGCACAAGGGCATCTCAGAAGATATACGTTGGATAATTGAAGCAAAGGTTTATTTTGCAGGTGAATCTTCAAATTCATTTGCCTCATACATGCCAGGTCTCGATAAAAGTTTGTATTCTAAAAGGAAAAGAGCGAAAAGAATGCAAGTTTGTCATAAATATGGGCGATGGAATTGTAACAAGCGATTCATTCTTTGGGGATGGTTTTCGTAAAGCTAGAAGATAAAATATACTTTATTAAGAATGGACTGAGTAAGGAGTCATTAGATGATATCTTATTAACTCTTAAGATGCATTCTTGTGGAGTTGTGCATTGTGAACTTCTTAATTTATAGAATCTCTTCAGGGACGAACAAAAGCGTTACAGTCTTAGGAATCTGACTCAAAAAGACCCTATTTACCAATTTATAAGAAAATTAGATGGGAAGCTTATCCTCGACTCATAGAAGGTGTTTAAGTCGTTGTTGGACGTAAAATTAGAGGAAGATGTGACCCATAATCACAACAACATGTATATCATTATCTTGTTAATCTAGAAAAAAAAGAAGGGCGATTAAAAGATTACTCTGCTCTTAATTGAATGTGGAGCCCCTGCCAGTGGAAGACTCGTCATTGACTCAGGTGAACCTTCGCAAACCGGTTCGTAAATAAAGTTCGTGTGCCATGCTCTGTAGAGAGCCGCATTATCCTTTCCTAGGATTTTTCGAGACTCTGGATGATTGATGGACAGATAAAAGCATCCCATCTTTACAGTGCACGTGAAACTGTCACTGAGCCATATACTTACTTTAATTAGTAGGCCTCTATGACGAGTTCTGACTGGCTGCGGCAGAGTACCACATTCTTAGAATACAGACCTTTAATTAGGTTTGCAGGAAGATAGGTTTGCAAAGTACTCTTTTTGTTTTCAAACAGGTGTTTCCTCATGGGGCCATAGACATTGAGAACCCTAGGAATGGTAATATATTTAAGGTCAATGGACAAAGACTCAAACCATTTTTGGAAACCGAAGTTGTTGAGATAGAATCCATCTCCCTTTCTAATCCATGTTATCAGAAGAATTTATTTTAATTTTGTTGCTTTCTTTTTGCAGTTCTTTGCGACCCCGGTTAAGTGGCGGATAACAGTACTCCGTGACTCTCAAGTTGATTTATTTTTCAGTTTCTCATAATAAATGATTCCTTCTCCTTTAAAATGAATGTCATTCTCTCAAATTTAAGAAAGCATTTTTCTTCTCTTCCTCAAAATGCTTTAACAAAAATCTACAAAGCTAGGTGTGAAAGATTGAGATTGTTAATGCACAAGGGCATCTTGGAAGATATACGTTGGATAATTGAAGCAAAGGTTTGTTTTCTTGGTGAATCTTCAAATTTATTTGCCTCATACATGTCAGGTCTCGATAAAAGTTCATATTCTAAAAGGAAAAGAGCGAAAAGAATGCAAGTTTGTCATAAATATGGGCGATGGAATTGTAACAAGTGATGTCATTCTTTGGGGATGGTTTTTGAAAATCGAGAAGATAAAATATACTTTATTAAGAATGGACTGAGTAAGGAGTCATTAGATGATATCTTATTGACTCTTAAGACGCATTCTTGTAGAGTTGTGCATCGTGAACTTCTTAATTTATAGAATCTCTTCAGGGACGAACAAAAGCGTTACAGTCTTGGGAATCTGACTCAAAAAGACCCTATTTGCCAATTTATAAGAAAATTGGATGGGAAGCTTATCCTCGACTCATAGAAGGTGTTTAAGTCATTGTTGGACGTAAAATTAGAGGAAGATGTGAGCCATAATCACAACAACATGTATATTATTATCTTGTTAATCTAAAAAAAAAGGGTGATTAAAAGATTATTATGCTCTTAATTGAATGTGGAGCCCCTGCCAATGGAAGACTCGTCATTGACTCGGGTGAACCTTCGCAAATCGGTCCGTAAATAAAGTTCATGTGTCATACTCTGTAGAGAGCCGCATTGTCCATTCCCAGGATTTTCCGAGACTCTGGACGATTGATGGACAGATAAAAGCATCCCATCTTTACAGTGCATGTGAAACTGTCGCTGAGCCATATACTTACTTTAATTAGTAGGCCTCTATGACGAGTTTTGACTGGCTGCGGCAGAGTACCACCTTCTTAGAATACAGACCTTTAATTAGGTTTGCAGGAAGATAGGGTTGTTATTCTGTAAACGGGATAGAAAGAGCTCAAAGGTTTTTGTGGCCTATTTTGGCAAGGTGTTCCCAATCATTGTGTAGTTCTTATGTTGCATTGGTGACACGAAACTCAAAGATATGCCACATACTGCACTGATGACATGTAGTATAAAGATATACCATCTTTGCTGAATAAACGGGCACAAGAGCCTAGCCTCCAGTTTTAGACTAGTTCTAGCTCTCGTTTTCTTTCAAAAGAAAAAAAGAAAAAAAAAGAAAAAAATGTGTTTCTTAATTTTAAACTTTTCTGACAACAGCCAACCTACCCATATAAGTGCTATCATTACATTTTCCATTCTTTTCCCTATTTAAACACTCCATTTTCTTCATTTTCATTCAACTTATAATCAATCAAAGGGAGGTGTGTAGAAATGGAGGGAGCTTCTGTTCATCAACTTACAAATATTTGTGTCTATTGTGGATCAAGGTTTGGTAAGGATAGAGAGTTTATAAGGGTAGCAAGTACTCTTGGGAAAGTGCTAGCTTATAAAAATTCATATAGTATGTGGGGGGTTAGCTTTGGATTAATGGGGGTTGTATTAATCACTACACATCTAAGAGGCAGTCAAGTTTTAAGTATCATTCCTAAAGCTTTAACTGAAAGGAACATCATAGGCAAGACAATTGGAGAGGAACCACGAGTATCAACTATGCATGAACGAATGGCTAAAATGCTTGACAACTCTAATGCGTTCATTGCCTTACCAGGTGGCTATAGTACTTTAGAAGAAGTTTTTCAAATTGTCTCTTGGGCGGCCCAACTAAACATCCACCATAAACCTATAGGTTTGTTGAATGTTAATAATTTCTTTGATGGTTTGTTATCTTTTCTTGACCATACTGTGGAACAGAACTTTATAACACCTTTAGCAAGACGACTCCTTGTCTGTGCTTCCATTGTCGATGAGTTAATTGATAAATTATAAGCTTTTATTTATGAACTTGATCCAGTAATAGCATAGATAGATTGGTTAGAAAGAAGCAGCAAAGAATGTGGGTTTGATCTGACACTCCATTTATAACTTTCCTTTACCTTTGGTTTTTGTTATCGTACTTTGTTTCTATTTAAATTTGTGCCAGGTTTTTCTTTTCAGTAATTGCTACAACAAGTAATATCTTCTATCTTTTGCCTATCTATATTTTAACATTGAGGACAAATTTGTGATTTGGTTGGGGGGAAGGATAGTTGACAAAAAAATCAAGAAAAAGAGAAGTATGTTTATTAGTATAGTTGTCAGCAACTTACTAATAGTAAAACTAATTAAGGATGATAGAGTAATGAGTAAATTATGCCCTTGAGGTAAATTTACTCTTGAGATGCATCTAAATTGGTGGCAGAGTAAGGAGTAATTAGGTAGATAACTATTTTGTGTTGATTTGTGGAAGTAACGAAGTTTTATCGTTTGATTTCCTTTGAAAGATTCAAGTGAATACACTCTTACATCCTTTAAAGCAATTGAAATTTAAGGATCATAGTATGATTGAATAAATTATTTTCTTTCTTAAATTTCACATGCTTAGTTATAGATGTTGAATTGGTAGATTAAGAATGATAGATGTATGCCTTGTGAGATTTTTGAGCCTATTGATGAATAAATTAAACATTTGTATCATTCTTTTCTTTCTTGTGTGATTTTCACTTATGGAATTGTTACTTTAGAACTTGCTTTGACTCTATTTGAGCCTATATTTTCACATGCATACATAAATATGATTGAGGCATTTTCCTTGAAATAGCTACTTTAACCAAATATCCAACCTTGCATATTTTCCCTTGCTTAACCCCTTTGAGCTTATTTGACTATTCCATATTTTTTTGCATAATACATGTCTTAAAAAAACATGTTTTTACTCAACCTTAGGGAATAAGAGAGCATTGACATTGGATGAGTTCTTGAACATGTGTGGGGGTGTGTGTGCAAAAAGGTTGAAGAAAAAGGAAACAGTAGCCATGTTCTTAAAGAACAAAAAACAAAGTGTAAAGAAAGGTCAACAAGGTAAAAAAGGGAAGCAAAAAGAATATGTAAAGGGAATTTGCATTAGGTAGAATTGGGATGAAATTTCACGCTTGTTATTTGAACTCAACCCTAATGCTTTTTTATTCTCTTTAGTATTTAACATGTTATATCTGTATTACCCCCTTATTTACCTTTATCCCATTACAACCTTGAATAAAGTCCTCTTGATTTGTGTGTACCTGTGTTTTGAGTAGTGAAAAAGTAGAAGATAAGCAAGCTTATAGTAGTGCAATTTTTCATGGGTTTAATTGAGTGAAATACCTACCTTTTAGACACTTGAGGGATTGAGAGTGAATCTTGTGAGGATCTATCATTCTTAACTCTGGTTTTTTCCTTGCGTGTTAGTTTGAGATGTGAAGAAATGTTACCTCATAAATATTTTGATCCCTTGAATCTTTGATTGCTCTTCTTACTTATAAACTTTTGCATTCTTGAATATCATTGAAAATTGAGTCTTTTAGAGTTTTTAGCTTTTGAGTTTGTGCTGTTTTTCCTTGTTCCCAAGCTTCAGTCTTATGTGTTTTGCCTGGGAGTGCAAAAGCTAAATGTGGGAGAATTTGATAGCGATATATTTTATTCATTTAATAATCCTCTTACTGGGCTTCTTAAGGTTCAATTAGGCTTAATTAAGTTAATTTTGTCACATTTTATGATGTTGGGCCTAATTGGATCATTGAAGGAATTATTACATAAATTGGCCTTAATTTATCTATTTGGCAAGGTTCAATAAATTAGATATAATCTGAGTTACAAATATTTGATTGATGTGATTTTGATCTTGTAGGAAAGCTAAGACAATTCTCTACAAGTTTTATGAAGACCTCAAGAGAGGAATCACACGTTTGGATAATTTAATTGAAACGAAAGTAAGAGTCAGAATTCTGATCCTGACAGCTTGACCTCTTCACACTCATCAGCCCATTTCTTGAGCTATAGGAGTTCAATTGACACAAAACTAAACCCATATGAAAGCTAAGACCTAAATCTACAATTTTCATGTATAACATAAAAAGCATAGTTAGATGTCTAGTAGATCATATTGGGCCTAAAAGGCAGAACAGAGGTACTATTGCTGGAACCTGATCACTTTGCAAAGATTTAGCCATATCTTTTGCTATATGGGTCCGATTGTGATGAAACTAGTGGAATTGAAAAGCAGAGACAAAACCTTCAACTTTCATGAAAACTTCTTATGCAATAGGTGACATTATGATAGAGTTATACTCATGTGAAGATAGCTGAATTAGATGAGCGGGGAGACAAGCATGGCAATAATCCACCCACTCATCCACCCTCTCATTAACAACTCCATTGTCATGTTCCACTCATCCACCCACTCATAAAAAACTCCATTGTCATTGTGTGCTCTTCATGCTCTATAAAAGGGGACCATTGGTTGCTCATTAGAATCATCTTGGTTTAGAGATCAAGATCTTGTTGTAGTATTATTTGTTTCTCTTGTTGTAGTTTTCTTTTGTTCTAAATAGAAATTATGTTCATCTCCATTTTCTTCTCTCTTTCTATTTTTTGTTTATGAGTAACTAATTTTTATTTTTCTTGGGTGAAAGGGTGAAGCTTTTGGTAATGAAATAAGGTTAGATTAATCTCTTTCTTGTGCTTGAATGATATATTATCAAGTAATCATTATATGTATTGTATTTTGCTTCCAATCAATTTAGAAACCCTCCTTGTAAGGTAGAGATCTTGATTTGTTGTAAACAAGAGTTTGGCATAATGAATGCTTGAACCCATTTACAAGTGTTGGCATTAGTAGATAATTAAAGGAACCATAATATAATTACATATATAATCTTAAATGAACTTTGAATGATGTATTTTTCGATTGGAACTTCCGTTATGCATGGATTCTAATTGAGTTATAAAAAGAATTAATTTTGTCCTTAATTTACTTACAAAGAGTGGATCTCCTAGCCTAAGTAAATCCTTTTTAATTGTGAACAAGTTATATCACTTTTATTATTGTGACAAATCATTTCCTTACCTCAAAGAATTTTTCTTCATCAATTCCCTGTGGATTGACCTCGGACTCCCGAGAATTTATTACTTAAGACAACCTACACTTAGGTTTGCAACATATATCAAATTTGCATCAGATAGTAATTCCTTCATTAATTTGGCATTAAAAGGCATTTGCTCAAGTGCTTCCGTAAAAAGAATATTGATTTGTATTTTCTTGAAAACATCAAGGAATCTAGAAAATTGCTTCTCTTGATCTTACTTTTTCAACCTTTGAGGATATGAGACCTTGACATAGGGAGATGGCTCATGAGGTTTGTCCCAATCTAGATCCTTCTTCTTTCTCCTTTCTCTCTTCAATTCTTTTCCATTAGAGACTTCTTCTATTGGTGCAATTAATTTGCTATTCAAAGATGACTTATCTTTCCCTTGGTCTTGTCTTGGAGGATTAGCTACTTTTTTAGGATCATCTTCTTTCAATTGACACCTAATAACTTTGCCACTCCTCAAGGAGATTGCCATGCACTGCTCCTTTGGATTAACCACAGTGTCACTAGGTAGGCTACCCGAAGGTCTCTTTACTAGCTGTCTTGATATCTGACCCATTTGGGTTTCCAAACTTCGAATGACTGCCTCTTGATTCTTGAAGTTGGCTCTCATTTCCTGCATGAAATTAGTAGTCTGTTGGACAAAGGAAGATGTTTGTTGAGAGAGTTTTTCAAGAGCACTCTCTAGAGGAGATTTCTTCTCTTGTTGAGCATTTTGTAGCATCCCTTGATTATTCTAAGAAAATTTGGGATGATTCCTCCACCTTAGATTATAAGTGTTTGAATATAGGTTGCCCTAAGGTCTTGGAGGATTGCCTATGTAGTTAACTTGGTCTTGAGAGGTAAAACCTGAATTGCTTGCCTCACATTTACCATTGACATGATTGCCCTCACAAAAATCACAAGTTAAAGCTTGGTGATTGACTGAGCTTACTTGCATGTTGCCAATTTGCTTTGTAAGATTGGCTATTTCTTGAGAAAAAGTCTTGTTTTGTGCAAGTATGACATCAAAGGTATCAAACCCCATTACCCCCTGCTTAATCATTGATCTTCCACTAGGCATTTGATATTTATTTGTAGCCATAGTTTCAAAAAAAATTTGAGCTTCTTCAGGAGTTTTGGTGTTGAGAGACCCATCTGCAGACGCATCCACCATAGCTCTAGTAGAATGATTCAAGTCATTATAAAAAATTTGGACTTGTTGCCATATTTCAAATGCATGATGAGGGCATCTTCTTAGAAATTCCTTATATCTTTCCTAAGCTTCATATAAGGATTCCCCTTGATTTTGAATGAAACATGGGATCTCATATCTCATCTTCACAAACATTGATGGAGGAAAATACCAAGTAAGAAACTTGTTAACCAAATCATCCTAAGTAGTAATGTTTCTATGAAGTTTATAACTAGCCCTTAGCTTTATCCCTTAGGGTATGTTTGGATTGATGGGATTGAGTGGGATGGAATGGAATGGGATGGGATAGAGATAGGTTCCATTGTTTGGTTATGTTAAAAAATGATGGAATGGGATGGAAGTGGGTGGGATGGATCCCATCCCATCCCACCAAAAACCCTCAATTTTCTTCCCCCCCAATTTGGGGGTATGGGATGGAATCAGTTTTTTATTATAATTATAATTAGTATTTTACTACTTTAACCTCATATCTTAAAATTAGTGTGTTTGCAATAAGGGTAATTTAGGAAAAATAAAATTATAACTCATACCATTCCATCCACTTCCCAAACAATGGAATGGTAACTTTACTCCATTCCATCTTAAAATATCCAAACAATGGAATGGTATTTTTATCCCATTCCATCCCATCCCATCCCATTCCATCTCATTCCATTCCATTCCATTCCATCAATTACTAAATATCCAAACATAGCCTTAGAGAGAATGGGAAAAACCTTAGCTGTATAGCATCATCACTCGCTCCATTGGACTTGATGGTATCATAAAACTGTAGGAAGTTATTGATGTGCAAATTTGGATCCTCTGACTAATTTCTCCCAAACTGATCTTGCCAAATCAGTAGTAGAAGAGTTAGTTTGTTTTCAAAATTGTTGGCTTGGATGGCAGGTCACATTATACTAGTTGCAAACCTTTCAGTAGTAAGAGTTGCATAATCTCCCAAAGTGCGTCTTCTTTCTTCATTTGGTGCTGCCATGATTTCTTCTTCAATTCATCTTCTCTCTTGTTACTTTTCTATTTGCCTTTGCAGTTTTATCAATTTTTGGATTAAAGAATAATACTTCTATATTTACAGTACCTCACATAAACAAAACAAACATGAGTGAATTAAAGAGAAACAATCTAAAAAGAAAATTAAACAAAGAAAAACAAATGCCTAAACTAGTGTTTTTCTAACGACTCTTTAATATTAACAATCAAATTATCCCCAACAATGTAACGCCCCCTTTGTCGGGAGGAGGACGTCACACCAAACATACAAAACTAACAAAAAAACTAAGACCTGGTTTGTTTTATTAATAGGTATTAACCTATTCATCAATAAAGCATCCTAACTTAGCAATTCTCTTTTTTTTTGTAAGCGAAAAACATAAACTTAGTGAAACTCAACATGAATATCAAACCATACTTTTATACAAAAGATACATAACATAAGTGTCAAGATACACCAACAGTTTTAGCAAAAGAAAATAGAAGCTTTACATGCCCAAAAAGATATATCTAGACAGCCACTAAGGTTACAAAAAGTATCATGCCCCCAACAAACTACTGAGAAGGAGCCTCAGAGGGGTCTTCCTCAAGTTCCTCCTCAGGATCCTCCTCAGAAGAGGAAATCTTTACAAGAGCAACAGATTCACGAGCAGGAGCTCGTGCAAAGGATAGGAACGAATCCTTGTGTGGAGTGTGGAGTATACTCGCGATCACCCCACACCTCACGTATCAGCATGTAGAACTCCAACGATACAGTAACATCAAAAAAGAAAACAAGTGGATCATAATGACCCCAAGCCAAAGATACAGTCACATCTCCCACGTAGACGAAGCGCTCGGTGATCAAGTCAACGTGCCAAGAGTCACTGCCTCCGTGGAACCTCAGTCTGGCATACCCAAGAAAATCTCACCGAGATGCCATAGCCAAGCAGAAGACTAACTCGCCCCAAAACTAGGAAACTCAAACTCTTCCTAGCCTCGATCTTTTAAGAAGCATAGATATAAACAGAATCGCAGAATACATAAAAGAAGTGAGATATCCAACATCAATACCAGTTATGGCAGTAAAGAATAAGAAATGGCACAGGATGCCATGCAGCATGGCAAACATAATAAACAGCATCAATATTCAGATGATAAACAATTTGATAATACAAATAGTCATAACATCATTAAAAGAAACAGTTCCATAATCATATATATTTATGCCAGATAAATATGTTGACAGACTATGCATATGCACAAAGTACCAAAATCCTACTCCATGGAGCTAAACACAACATCGGAGAGAATGATCAAGGAGACATGTCTGTATCTCATCAGCCTCAAATCAAGTGCTTTCAATATCAACAAATTACACAACATGGCTTATACAAGGCATTCTTCACAAGATTGCGATATAGGACAGTGTCTCGGTCCGGATCGTAGGTGCGTTTACATCGGTCTATCCCACATCACAGAGGAGTGATGTGTGTGAAACAATATCGTGTTTTGTTCTTGTTTTATATGCATTCTTGAGCATTTTAGGCATTTTAGTTTCCCTTTTGGTTTGTTTTTCTTTTAGTTCAGATAACTGCGGTGTTTTTGGTGTTCTTGTGCAGGATTAATGTTGAATTGGCATTGGATTGAATGGAATGCTTGCATGTTTGAAATTGGAGCTTAATGGATAGCAAAAGGGTGCAAAAATACCATTCCAGAGGGATCCACGGCCTGCCTGTGGATCAAACTACGACCATGGATCGAGGGGCAACTTGAAGAAGAATAAGGAAATTTGCAGAGAGTTCCACGGCCTGGCCGTGGAACCATCCATGGCCGTGGAACTCAAATGACCCAGAGATGGCTTGTTGGCAGAATGATCCATGGCCTGGCCATGGAATGATCTACGGCCATGGATCGTAGTGCATAGCAGTTTTTAAGTTTTTGTTTTTATTTCTTTTGGGGGCTTTTTAGCCAATTAAAACCCTAGGTTATAAATAGATGTTCTGAATTCAATTTAGGGGTTCTAATTTGGTTTTGGAGGAGGCACATTGGAGGCTCTTGATCTTCATCTTTCTCCCTTCTTCTTCCATTGTTACGGGTTTGGATGTTCTTGAACATGTTTTCTGATTCTTTCTTCTCCATGTCTGAGTAGTTTCTTTTGTTTTTAGGATTGGGCAATGCCCTTTGATACATTGATAATGATTCATTGACTTTGTTTCCCCTGTTATTAATCTTGAATGTTCTTTGATTCAATCCTTATTGCTCTTATTCATGTGAATTTGTTGGCCACTTATTTAAATCTCATAGGCATTTAGGGACGTATTGAGAGGTGAACCTAGGTGTTAGAACCATAAGGATTGAACTTAAGGTCTAAATCACGAGAGTAGTTTTAGCCTTTCGAGGATTCAATGAATTACCACAAAGTGTAATGGGTTCAATTTAAATTCAATTACCACGAGAGTAGGAATTGGTTTAATTGGGCACGAATCTTGTATCTTGAGAAAGAACATTAACTAATTTAGGGTAATTCACCTTTAATTGAATTTCAGATTTAATAAAAAGGTTGTCAATTAGGATTTGTCTTGTATCATTGTGGTACCCCAATCTTGGAAGCTTTCTTGAATCTGAATACCTTTCTTGATAACTTGCTATTTTTGTTCTAAATTTTGCACTTTGATTTTTATTTAATTGCTTTGTTATTACGTTCTTCTTAATCAATAATCATATTTCCTTTTGTTTAATTGAATTGAATTAATTAATTAATTGGTATTCATAGACATAGTCCTTGTGGATTCGATCTTTTTATTACTTGACGATGAAACCGTACACTTGCAGATTTCACGCATCAAGTTTTTGGCGCCGTTGCTGGGGACTGTTTTTTTATTGAATATCAGTTTAATTTTTAATTTAATTATTTTAAACCTTTTTCTTTTATTTGGTTCTTACGTTCTTGATTTCTCTTTGACTCTCTGCAAGTAATTTCTCTTGTTTATGCAAAGTACTAGACATTCTGCGACTCTTATTGAAGCAGATCCTGAAATTGAAAGAACTTTACGTAGAAGGAGAAGACAACAAAGGCAAAGAGTAAGAGAAATATTTGAACCAACACTTGTCATGGCAGCAGCTGAGGATAATAAATCGTTAAAAGAGTATGCATCCCCTAATGCTCGGGGTTTGTGATCTGGAATTGCTCGGCCAGACATCGAAGCTAGGCACTTCACCATACCTCCTGCCCTACTTTCTATGATAAGGCAGAACCAGTTTGGAGGATTGCCGTCAGAGGATCCTAATGATCATGTGGATATATTCTTAGAGTTCTGTGAGACCCTCAAGATCGAAGGCGCCTCTGTTGATGCTATTCATCTCCGCCTGTTTCCTATATCATTGAGAGATAGAGCTAGAGCTTGGCTGAAGTCTGTTCCCACTGAGACGATAACTACTTGGGACCAATTAGAGCAAGCCTTCTTGGACAAATTCTTTCCACCTTCCAAGACTACTCATCTAAGGACCCAAATCATAAGCTTTGTTCAGAAAGATGGTGAGTCATTGTCAGAAGCTTGGGATAGATATAAGGCTTTGCTGGAAGCCTGCCCACACCATGGGTTAGAGAAATGGTTGATCATCCACACCTTCTACAATGGTTTAGAATATTCTTCGAAGGTGTCTCTTGACTCTGCAGCTGGTGGAGCTTTGATGAATAGAAGGCTCACAGAAGCTTATGGGATAATTGAGAGTGTAGCTTCAAATCATCACCAATGGGCTAATGAAAGAGGCCATAACCCGAGAAAGCTCTCGGGAGGTAAGTTTGAGGTGGATGGTGCTGATTTAATTATGTCAAAATTTGATTCTTTGAATAAACGTTTTGACATACTTGAGAAAGCTCATGTTAATGCCATAGGTGCTTCTAACAATTTTTGTGAGATTTGTGGAGCACAGGGACATATAGGAGCTGAATGCCAAGTTAGAATTGGATCCTCGCATGGTGCACTGGTGGAGCAAGTGGAATCATGCCATAATTTCTATGACTTCAACCAAAAGGGGAGGAATAATTCGTATTCTCAAACTTACAACCCTGGTTGGAGGTCACATCCTAACTTATCTTACCGGAATAGTCAGTACCAAGCTAGGCAAGGTAATGCTAAACCCTATTCTGGAGTCCCACAGGTACAGAAATCTAGACTTGAGTCTCTTCTTGAGAATTTTGTTGAGAGCCAGTCTAAGCAAAATGAGGAGTTTAGGCACCATGGGCAAGTTGTGACTGAGGCAATTAAAGAGTTGTCAGCTAAGGTTGATAATTTAGCTATTCATAATAAGATGTTGGAAACCCAGATTGCCCAACAAGCAAGCACTTCTCTTAGGCAGCAAGGTAAGTTTCCTGGTCAACCTGAAGTCAACCCAGGCAATGAACATTGTAAAGCTATGAGTTTGAGGAGTGGAAAGAAATTAGAGGATTCCTTGGGTAAGGGGGAAAGTGAAAAAGATAAGGGAGTTGAGGATAAAGAGAATAAGACACAGCCCTTAGAAGAAGAGGAAACTACTGAGAAGGTGTCTGAGTATGTACCCCATGAACCTTACCAACCCCCGGTTCCCTTCCCTCAAAGATTGGCTAAGGCGAAGTTAGATAGGCAGTTTGGGAAGTTCTTAGAGGTTCTTAAGAAATTGTACATTAATGTACCCTTCACTGAGGCGTTGAAACAAATGCCTACCTATGCTAAGTTTCTTAAGGACATCTTGTCTAATAAGAGGAAGCTAGAAGAATATGAGACAGTAGCTTTAACTGAGGAGTGTAGTGCTTTAATTCAAAATAAATTGCCTCCTAAACTAAAAGATCCAGGTAGCTTCTCTATTCCTTGTTTGAATGGCAACAAAAATTTTGATAGTGCTAGTTTGGGGGCTAGTGCTAGTCTTATGCCTCATTCTGTGTGATTTGGGGGCTAGTGCTAGTCTTATGCTTCTTTCTGTGTGTAAGAAATTGGAGGTGGGTGAGCTGAAACCCACAACTATCTCCCTTCAATTAGCGGATCGATCAATCAAGTACCCCGTAGGCATCTTGGAGGATGTTCCTATTAGAGTTGGTAAGTTTTATATGCTGGTGGATTTTGTTGTGCTTGACATGGAAGCTGATACTAAAATGCCGATCATACTTGGGCGTCTATTCCTTGCCACTGGAAGGGCGATCATTGATGTCCACGAAGGGAAATTGACTTTGCGATTGAATGATGAAGAAGTAGTTTTTGATGTTTTTAAATCTGAAAATAATTCTAATTCCTTAAATTCATGTAATCGCTTAGATGTTACTAATGTTATGGATAGTGTTGTGCTTTCAAGTGTGCAGGAATTAGTGACTAATGCTATGTTAGAAAAGACCTTGTCCAGGGGTACCACAAAATTTGAGAAGTCAAAGCCCTACAAGAAAGGACCTAAGAAGCAGAATGACAAATGTATTGAGAAGTGTGAATTTAAACTCAGGGATAAAGTTCTTGTCAATAACTCACTTCTACGTTTCTGTCCTAGTAAGTTATGGTCGAAATGGTCTAGACCATATGAGATTGTTCAAGTTTTATCCTACGGTGTGCTTGAGGTGAAGAAAGAAAGCCATAAGCCTTTCATGATAAATGGCCAGAGAGTGAAACACTTTGAAGGAATGGGGATTGAGCACTACTCCATTGACATCACCTGAGCACAAAAACCAGACCAAAGTCGAGCTAATGACTTTAAACAAGCGCTTCTTGGGAGGTAACCCAGTTTCTTTTTTTTTCCTTTTAATTTATTCTTTTTCTTTTGATTTTGTATGTTGGATTGTTGGTTTGATTTTTATCTCATGAATTTTGTCTAGGTTTAACCATTTTTGAAGCTCAAATTAGAAGGAGAGTGAAGTTAGAAAGTTTCACACCCAGCCCATGGAAAATTCCATGGCCATGGATTGAACACCAGAAGATTTCTCACCACCATAGTGAGTTCATTTCTTTTATCCCTTCTCTAGTTAAAGATTGTTACATTGGGGACAACGTAAGTTCTAAGCTTGGGGGTTAATTTCATTTTCATTTTAGATCATTAGTTTCATGCATTTTCATGTCTCATTTTGCATTGCATCTTCATGTTGCATTTTCACACCATCATATCTCTCAATTTTTTCGTTGAACTTGTGCCCCTCTCTTTTGGGGATTTTTGAGATGGTACTGATTTGTAACCCAATTTGTTGATTCTTATGGTAGGCAACAGGCATTGTTTTAATTGATAGTAGAGGTGATCTTTTGATAGTTGATAATTAGCATATGTTCTCTGAATTTGTGCTTCTCATTGAATTTTTAAACCTCTAAATGTGAGTTTTGAGCTTATATAGGACTTATGCACTGTATAATTTTTGTTCCCATTCTTTGTGTTGAGTGATATTCCTCATTGATCTTGTGCTCTAGAACTTGATTTGAAACCATTTTGAGGTGAAATTTTTGGTTGCATGCTTGAATGTGATTAAGGCATTTTAGGTATTTTTTTGGCCTTCTAAAATTGTTACACTTTCATCCTCTAGTTGCCCATTTTGAGCCTATTGCATAATTATTTTTCTTGATACCTATCCTGAAATAATGTTGGTAATCATTTAGAATATTAAATGGAGCGAATTGGGCTTGAAAGTTGTGTTGGGAATTATATGTATTTGAGCTTTCTCTTTCTCAAATGAAAAAAAAAAGATCAAATAAAAGAAAATCATAAGATAAAAGCTTGAAAAAGAGGAGAAGGAAAAGTAAGGAAGAAAATTCTATGAAATATGGAGTTATGTTTAGATTGAAAAATTGCCTTTACTCCATTTATGTTCTATTGGATTTCTTGTGTTTATTAAAAATCTTGATGAGCCTTTTGTGCAAACTTTCCTTTCTCTACCTTACCTTACATCATTCCCATGGCCCCATTACAACCCTTGAAATACCTTTTGATTCTTGCATGCATGTTAATTATTAGTAAAAATTTGGTTTCTTATCAAGCATATGGAAGTGCATTTTCTTTGAAGGATTTTGAGCGTATTGTTTTCACCCTTAAACACTTTGAGTGTGGTTAGTGGAGTGAACTTAATTCAATCAGTGAGGATGCATGATTTCTGAGAACTTAGCCTCTAATTGGACTTGATTTTGATTACCTCTCAGATTCTTGGATTGCTTTAGCCTATTACTTAGATAATTGTTTTCTCGGGTTCCTTATTCATTATTGTCTTTTGATCCCACTTTTGGATTGGCCTTAGTTATTGCTTGAGGACAAGCAAAGTCTTAAGCTTGGGGGGATTTGATGTGTGTGAAACAATATCATGTTTTGTTCTTGTTTTGCATGCATTCTTGAGCATTTTAGGCATTTTAGTTTCCCATTTGGTTTGTTTTTCCCTTAGTTCGGATAACTGCGGTGTTTTTGGTGTTCTTGTGCAGGATTAATGTTGAATTGGCATTGGATTGAATGGAATGCTTGCATGTTTGAAGTTGGAGCTTAATGGATAGCAAAAGGGTGCAAAAAGACCATTCCAGAGGGATCCACGGCCTGCCCGTGGATCAAACCACGGCCATGGATCGAGGGGCAACTTGAAGAAGAATAAGGAAATTTACAGAGAGTTCCATGGCCTGGCTGTGGAACCATCCATGGCCGTGGAACTCAAATGACCCAGAGATGGCTTGTTGGCAGAATGATCCACGGCCTGGCCATGAAATGATCCACGACCATGGATCGCAGTACGCAGTAGTTTTTAAGTTTTTATTTTTATTTCTTTTGGGGGCTTTTTAGCCAATTAAAATATTAGGTTATAAATAGATGTTCTGAATTCAATTTAGGGGTTCTAATTTGGTTTTGGAGGAGGTACATTAGAGGCTCTTGATCTTCTTTTTTCTCCCTTCTTCTTTCATTGTTACAGGTTTGGATGTTCTTGAACATGTTTTCTGATTCTTTCTTCTCCATGTCTGAGTAGTTTCTTTTGTTTCTAGGATTAGACAATGCCCTTTGATGTGAATATAAGTTTGCCCCAAATGATTTTATATGTTAAGTTTTGATGATGACAAATACAAGACAAAAAGAATACTTTGCTTATGTTCTTTGTTGCATCCTATATAGAGCATATCCATTAGTAATTGATAAATATCTTATTTGGATGTGTCTATGAAAGTTTTATATGCATGTTAAACTAACTAGAGTTATACATTTATGATTCATGCATATGAAGATATTGAATTGTGAATTTGGACTAACTATGCTTGTTTAAGTGAGCAATACTTTGTAGTCCAAGTACCAAGAATGAGCTTGCAAACAAGAAAGCAAAAGATATATATTAAGCTCAACACAAGGAGAATGTGAATGCCTATCTCATGAAGGTATTGATAACATCAAGTCATGTCAAAGACCAAGTCCAAAGGAAGGTTAAATGGTATAGTTTTTAGGACTTAGGGTCTTTATGTAAGAAGCCTTATGGATATCTCAAATATGTTTTTCAAATCTTTACAAATGGTTTTCACATGTTAAAATGTCCAACAAATAAGTTTTGAAAAGCTAGTTTTGGTAATAGTTCAAATCTATGAAAAATAGCCATGTTTGAGTTTTGCAAAACTGACCTTCAGTTACTCTTTTGATCATATCTTTCAAAATACTTTGAGTTTTGTTTTGAAACTTATTTCATTTGAAAAGAGACTCAAAGATCTTTCCAATGACTGGTCATTTGCTTTAAACAGACAAGAAATAAAGAAGTTATGACCTTTTAAAGTCAGTTGTTGAAATCAAGAAGGTGTATTCGAATACAGCGTGTGGTATTCGAATACCACAGCCCAGAAAACGTTCCTGAACGAGTTTTTTAAAGGGGCATTCGAATAAAAGATGTGGTATTCGAATACCACAGCCTAAAAAACGTTCCAAAATGTGTTTTAAATAGAGGTATTCGAATACCTCTTTTGGTATTCGAATAACAAACTTCTGAACAGCCTTTCTAAAGTGTTTTAAATAGTGGTATTCGAATACCACATGTTGGTATTCGAATAACCCATATTAATTTGCTTTTCACGATGGTATTATGAACATGGTATTCGAATATTGATTTATGGTATTCGAATAAACACGTCTTTTACGAATACTAATATGGAAACAAATGGTCATATTCTCGTAATAATTATGGTTTTAATTACACCCAACAACTATTTTCTATCTGACTCTATAAATAGAGACCGTGGGTCTCATCTGCAAGACTCTTAGCTATTTGTTTAATTTGCGCTTGCTCTGAAAAATGTGATTTATATTTTACGCCTATTTTCTATGCTCTTTTTACTAAAACTTTGAGATATCCTTGAGAGCCTCTATAGCACTTCAATTTGTATTATTTGCTCTGAGTGAGAGTTTCTCTTCATCTATATTTTTGTTCTTCTACATTGAGGGTGAGGTATCCTTCAAGATTTGTAAAGGGGGTGAGGTATCCCTCTAAGGTTTGTATAAGGGTGAGGTATCCCTGCAGACTGAGACTTTAGCACAAGGGTAGAGTGTCCCTGTGTGTGAAAAGTGCTCTTTTATGTAATGGTTGTAAGCACCTATTGAAGCTTGTATACATAGTGAAAAATCTCAAACTATGTTTCGGGGACTGGACGTAGACCACAAGTGATTGGTGGTCGAACCAGGATAAATATCGTGCCTACTCTTCTTCTCTTTATTTTTTTATTTTATGCAATCTTTATTTTACGTAATTTTATATTATTGCACATTTATTTATTTTCTATTGTTAAAGCTTTTCTTTTATCTCATTCCTTCTGTGCTTTTTGTTAATTAGTTATAATATTTGTATTTTAATTAAAAGAGGTTTTGCCAAAAAAATTTAATACCCAATTCACCCCCCTCTTGGGTAATGGTTGCCATGACTAACAAGTGGTATCAGAGCTTCGTGCTTTGGTGAAAGTTTAACCACTTAGAGTTAAAGATCCTTGTCTATTGGCAACCTTAAAAGTTTTTCAAAATGGAAGGTTTTGAAATTGATAAACCATCATTCTTCGATGGTGTGCTTTTTGTTTATTGGAAAGTTAGAATAGAATTTTATATGCAATCTATTGATTTTGGATTTATGGGATGTTGTGCTAAATGGATTTATTTGTAAACCAAAACAAACTTGGAATGCCTATGGCAAGAAATGTTTTTCTTTAAACATTAGAGCTATGCAAATTTTAAGAAGTTATTTGAATGATGATGCTTATGCTACAATTAAAATTTCTCTAGTGCTAAAGATATATGGGATGTTCTTAATGCTATTTATCTTGCTAACAATGATTTTGTGTATAAAGTTGTATATAGAAAGCAAGAAGAGCAAACGCCATTGAAGGAAGCTTGTCATGAAAAATATTCTTAAAGAGATACTCAAACTATTGAAGGGAGCCAAATACCACTTGGTGACAATGATGCTCAATTTGAAGAAGAGGCAAAGCAAAACAAAATTGATGAGGAAGAATGTGATTCTCTTAAAGAGGCAAGTACCCTAGAAATTGAAACTACTTCCTATATAGCTAAAAAGGACTTTGAGGTAAATAATTCTAAACTATATTATAGTCCTTCCTATGATGAGTTGCAAAGTGCATATAATGAATTGTATGATTGTTTATTGAATTTAGAAAAGAAAAACTTATCGTGTTTGGAAAATATTTCTTTTATTGAAAATGAAATTAAAACTTTGAAAAATGAATATATTTTTCTTGATGAAGAAATGTCTTTAAAATGTGAAACCTCATCTTCTTATGAAAAGTGTAGTAATTTAAAAAATCAAGTTGAGGACTTATATTCTGAATTTGCCAAAGCTAATGATTGTAATTGCTTAAATTCTATGCTTGTTAATAAAAATAAAATTAATGTTATTACATGTGAAAATTAAAGCAAGGCTTATGGTAAAATTAATTTAGAATATAATAACAATAAAATGCTTAAGTTTTTCAAAAATGATATTCAAAGGATCAAGCCATCATTAAATTCAATTGTTTATAATTTTTGTGGTCATCTAGGACATATTTCTCATTTATGCAATTATAGAAGAAATCATTATATGAGAAATTGTATGGTATGGGTTCCTAAAAATCCTAAAGGCCCTAATACTAATATTCAAGGACCTAAAATGAAGTGGGTACCAAAGTGTCTTCCTAGTGTTTTAATTATGCAGAATATTTCTCAAAAGGATGGACAAATTGGTCAAAATAAAGAGGAATCATCAAGGAGAATGCTTCCAAAGCCTAATGGTAAAAACTTTGGTCAAAGAACGAAGATGGTTTCAACCAAAGTTTCTCAAGTACAAAATCTAGAACTTGCAAAGTTCAAGACTCCAAAAGAGAGGCAATGGATAAGAAAAAGTATTTCCTTGATTACCAAGGCCAAGGTATCAAAAGCTTTTACCTCTTATGCACACTCACAGGCAAAGTCAATAAATTTGAGGTATATTCCTTGTAGGCCTTAAGTGATTAATAGAAACATGCGTACTTGATAAAATTTAAATATTATGTTTAACACATGATTATGTTCATTCTTATCATAATTCATTAATTTGTTATATCTTGGTACATAAGAGTCTATAATGCCCATGTATGCTTTATATGCTTTAAAATTGTCTATATATCATAAAAGCAAGCATGTTATCGGCTATGTGCTTATTGGTAACTGGTTATTTAATTTATTGTGCTCAATTTACATATTATGAAAAAAAAATTGATCTTTATGAGAGCATAATAAATTAATATTAAAAAACTAACACACAAGGACCTAAGAAAATTTGGGTACCAAAAGTGTGTTGTAGGTATGCTTGAAGGCCAAGAAGTGACTTTGGCATCTTGAAAGTGGCTGCTCCAAATACAAATATCATAAATAATTTCAAACTCTCTTTCTTGTCTCCATGAAGTATAGACTTGCAATTCTTAGATAAGTGGAAACTTGAATTATGCTTTTCTAGCTTTTTGTCCTGAAAATATTTCTACATATTAATATGCTAGATAAAGTATGCTCCTTATTTGAAATGACATGATTAATGATAATATCCTTGAGCATGAGTTTTTTTGTTTAATTATGACTTAAAATGAGTATTTGTGTTAGATGGTTTTATCTTGTTTTATCCCTTTCTAACATAATCCTTGGTTGTTTCAAAATGCTTTTGTAAGAATCAAGAATTTGGTTTGAATGTATGTTAAAATGAGTGCTAAATTACTTGGTTGTTTTTAATCCTTCTTGAATTATTACTGACTTGAGCGTTGGAGTTATCCCGAAATCTTTTTTGTAGGTACTCCATCAACAGGTATGCTTTTGTCTCTCAAAAATGCTTTTTCTGGACATATATATGTGTTTTTATTGTTTAGTTATTCGAATACCTCCATATGGTATTCGAATACCCTTGCTGCTTTACAAGAAAACTTGTGTTTTTTCTGTTAAGGCATTCGAATACCATCAGGATTATTCGAATACCCAGAGGCATTCTGTCTCAGTTTCTCTCACAGGTCTCTGGAGTATTCGAATACCATCAGTTCCTCTCTGGAGTATTCGAATACTTTGTGTGTATTCGAATACCATTAAAAGCATTCGAATACCATCATTTGACAGCCAAGCCTAATCTGGTAATCTATTCGAATACCTGGTGTGGTATTCGAATACCCTCTATCTGAAGGCTGCGTCTTTTGAGCTTAAACAAACGATGTATTCGAATACCTACTCATGGTATTCGAATAAGGTCTGGGCATTCTTCAAATACCTACTCATGTTTTTAAATCTTTGCACTTATTGATTTTAACCTCCTACTGCTACTGCTGATATTCTTGCCCCTGCTTTATTTGAAAGATTTTGCTACATTTGTTATTGTATATATTGCATAGCATTAATAATCAATATATGCTAATTTCTTTGTTTGTTTTGTATGAAAATATGCACTTAATGATATGTATGAAAAATGCAATGTAATTGGCTATTCTTTTGATGAATATATGTACTTAGCTAATTTGATTAATGAAATGAAATATATTTTGCCCTTGTAAACTCATTTGTTGTCTTATTATTTTAAATGCTTATTTGCTTATGAGTTTAGCATAATGACTAACCTCTATGGATCCAAAATTGATGGATACCAAAGAAAGTACTTTGAATTATTTTGTAGGGTGTCAACTACCTCAAGCAAGCATTTAAATGGAATAAGTTCATTCAACTTGAGGATAGTGAAGTTAAAAGAACTCGACCTTTAAAGGGGTGCAAATAATTTCTATTCCCTCATGAAAACTAGAAGCTTGGAAGTTGGTGGAAGTTGGAGTCACCTACAAAAATTCAAAGAGTACACTTTTGGTGATATCAATCCTTATTTATACTTTAAATTTGATATCATATGCTATTTGGAGAAGTAGAGAGTTGTGTTATACCTTTACATACCTTACATGATAATAATTTTTTCTTCTAAAAAAATGCCTAAATAAGTTTTGATGATAATCATATGTTTGTTGATAAACTTGAATCATGCCTTAAAATGCTTAAACTATTTATTCAAGTTCATATGTACTTCATACATTCTTGTTAAAGCTAACATTGCATGGTTGATAATGTGATACATGCTTTAAATTATATATCAATCAAAATTATGCTTATAAATGGGCTTACATGATATTTGATGCTAACCTATGTTTTAGAGGACTTTTAAAGTTAGCTTTGCAAGTCTCTCTATGTGTTTCAAATATAGCCATCAGATTTTTATATACAAGCATATGTGAATAAATAAGAAAAATTGAATCGAATTCAAATGAAGAGGAAGATAAAGAAGACTTTCTTCTAGTGCAATGGAATGGAGAATTCAAAGGAAGAAAGCTCAAAGTTAAAGGACCAATAAAGAAGGATCATCACTCTTTATCTATCTCAATAAGTATCTCTATCCCTAAGCTATTGTGGTACTGTATATGATATGGATTGTATGATACTTGTTGATAAATTGATCTTAAAATGATTAGATGCTTTCCTTACATGAGAAGTATGCTTAGCTTTGACAAAGAGCCTAATTGGATATTCACTCACTTTTTTGTCATTGCATTTAGGGTGAATGATATTAGTTCTATATATGCTTTGATCCCTATAGCATATTTCATCAAGGAGATGTACTTATGTTCTTTTAACTTGGTTTAATCTATCTCAATGAATATATGCTTTTCCTATAAAATATCTCTACCTTTCTAAAATGCTTTTGAAAATATAATGTGCTCTTGTAAAATTCTTTTTGAAAGGGGAGAAGTTTTAAAATGACTTTTCTTTAAGGTGATGTGCTTACATGGTCTTCGCATACATATTTCCTTTATCTATTATTTTGATAATATGCATATTTTGAGGGGGAGCCTAGCTCTTGAGTTGTTTATATCTCTTGCCTTATATCTCTGTTTGATTACATAAAGTGTTTCATTGCTATCATATGCTAAATGTTGACATACAAAAATAAGACAAGCATTGCATGAATAATCCTCTATATCTTGCAAGCATATTTGTTTCATCTCTCTATTATTGAATCATATGTAGAATCTATAAGAGGGAGAAAATATTTTTTTAAGCCTTTTTGTTGATGTTAAATAGGGGGAGTGAAAATCGGAAAGAAAAATATGTTCTTACTCTTATTGTTTGATATGCTTACATGAATATCCCTTCTTGTATTTTATTCAACATATTTTTCTTTGGTGATTTGTCATCATCAAAAAGGGAGAGATTGTGGATATAAGTTTGCCCTAAATGGTTTTATATGTTAAGTTTTGATGATGATAAATATAAGACAAAAAGAATACTTTGCTTATGTTCTTTGTTGCATCCTATATAGAGCATATCCATTAGTAATTGATAAATATCTTATTTGGATGTGTCTATGAAAGTTTTATATGCACGTTAAACTAACTAGAGTTATACATTTATGATTCATGCATATGAAGATATTCAATTGTGAATTTGGACTAACTATGCTTGTTTAAGTGAGCAATACTTTGTAGTCCAAGTACCAAGAATGAGCTTGCAAACAAGAAAGAAAAAGATATATATTAAGCTCAACACAAGGAGAATGTGAATGCCTATCTCATGAAGGTATTGATAACATCAAAGTCATGTCAAAGACTAAGTCCAAAGGAAGGTTAAATGGTATAGTTTTTAGGAATTAGGGTCTTTATGTAAGAAGCCTTATGGATATCTCAAATATGTTTTTCAAATCTTTACAAATGGTTTTCACATGTTAAAATGTCCAACAAACAAGTTTTGAAAAGCTAGTTTTGGTAATAGTTCAAATCTATGAAAAATAGCCATGTTTGAGTTTTGCAAAACTGACCTTTAGTTACTCTTTTGATCATATCTTTCAAAATACTTTGAGTTTTGTTTTGAAACTTATTTCATTTGAAAATAGACTCAAAGATCTTTCCAATGACTGGTCATTTGCTTTAAACGGATAAGAAATGAAGAAGTTATGACCTTTTAAAATCAGTTGTTGAAATCAGGAAGGTGTATTCGAATACAGCATGTGGTATTCGAATACCACAGCCCAGAAAACGTTCCTGAATGAGTTTTTTAAAGGGGCATTTGAATACAGGATGTGGTATTCGAATACCACAGCCTAAAAAACGTTCCAAAATGTGTTTTAAATAGAGGTATTCGAATACCTCTTTTGGTATTCGAATAACAAACTTCTGAACAGCCTTTCTAAAGTGTTTTAAATAGTGGTATTCGAATACCCCATGTTGGTATTCGAATAACCCATATTAATTTGCTTTTCACGATGGTATTATGAACATGGTATTCGAATATTAATTTATGGTATTCAAATAGACACATCTTTTACAAGTACTGATATGGAAACAAACGGTCATATTCTCGTAATAATTATGGTTTTAATTACACCCAACAACTATTTTCTATCTGACTCTATAAATAGAGACTGTGGGTCTCATCTGCAAGACTCTCAACTATTTGTTTAATTTGTGCTTGCTCTAAAAAATGTGATTTATATTTTACGCCTATTTTCTATGCTCTTTTTACTAAAACTTTGAGATATCCTTGAGAGCCTCTATAGCACTTTAATTTGTATTATTTGCTCTGAGTGAGAGTTTCTCTTCATCTATATTTTTGTTCTTCTACATTGAGGGTGAGGTATCCTTCAAGATTTGTAAAGGGAGTGAGGTATCCTTCTAAGGTTTGTATAAGGGTGAGGTATCCCTTTAGGCTGAGACTTTAGCACAAGGGTAGAGTGTCCCTGTGTGTGAAAAGTGCTCTTTTATGTAATGGTTGCAAGCAGCTATTGAAGCTTGTATACATAGTGAAAAATCTCGAACTGTGTTTCGGGGACTGGACGTAGACCACAAGTGGTTGGTGGTCGAACTAGGATAAATATCGTGCCTGCTCTTCTTCTCTTTATATTTTTATTTTATGCAATCTTTATTTTATGCAATTTTATATTATTGCACATTTATTTATTTGCTATTGTTAAAGCTTTTCTTTTATCTCATTCCTTCTGTGCTTTTATTTAATTAGTTATAATATTTGTATTTTAATTAAAAGAGGTTTTGCCAAAAAAAATTAATACCCAATTCACCCCCCTCTTGGGTAATGGTTGCCATGACTAACATTTGATACATTAATAATGATTAATTGACTTTGTTTCCCCTTTTATTAATCTTGAATGTTCTTTGATTCAATCCTTATTGCTCTTATTCATGTGAATTTACTGGCCACTTATTTGCATCTCATAGGCATTTAGGGACGTACTGAGAGGTGAACCTAGGTGTTGGAATCATAAGAATTGAACTTAAGGTCTAAATCCCGAGAGTAGTTTTAGCCTTTCGAGGATTCAATGAATTACCACAAAGCGTAATGGGTTCAATTTAAATTCAATTACCACGAGAGTAGGAATTGATTTAATCAGGCACGGATCTTGTATCTTGAGAAAGAACATTAACTAATTTAGGATAATTCACCTTCAATTGAATTTCAGATTTAATAAAAGGGTTGTCAATTAGGATTTGTCTTGTATCATTGTGGTACCCCAATCTTGGAAGCTTTCTTGAATCTGAATACTTTTCTTGATAACTTGCTATTTTTGTTCTAAATTTTGCACTTTGATTTTTATTTAATTGCTTTCTTATTACGTTCTTCTTAATCAACAATCATATTCCCTTTTGTTTAATTTAATTGAATTAATTAAATAATTGGTATTCATAGACATAGTCCCTGTGGATTCGATTTTTTTATTACTTGACGATGAAACTGTACACTTGCGGATTTCACGCATCAAAGAGCTATCAACTGTCCATTATGAGATACTCACACCCCGACGCCCCCAAGGTCAACAGGAGACCTACACTAGTCTATTCGCACCCGCACGTAGGTGTGATTCATCTCCTAGGCATACAGCCTTACTAACAGAGTCCAACAGACTTTCACAATGTATGATGACTCAATGCACATATATATAGATATTCAATAATAGTATGACTTGTCCATGATTACATGCCACATTAGGCCCAATCAATTATCAACAATCATTGGTCCCACTTATGGAGCCACAACAAGTTATTGCCCAAATCTCAAAGGTGAAAATATACTTTTTTAAAGTTTGATATGAAAGTTATGCCTCAATTTCATTATTTTTTTTATTAGCCTCTCTAGGGAAATTCTCTAGTATTTTTCATTCAATCTTCATTATTTTTAATTAAATAAATTCTTTCCTTTGTTTTAGACCAAACTTGTGTTTGGATGTATACCTTTGAAGACTTGTTTTGATGATAACAAACGTGAAGAATAAATGAAGATGATACATAGACCAAGTCCAAGTTTATATATGATTAGCATTAGGACTTAGGATCTGTTGTACGGAGCTCACTTTGATATATCTTTATTTTTGAAAGAAAAGATAAAACTGGTTTTGAAACAAACTCAGTGTCTTTGAATTACCTTTTCCAAAATAGTTTTGCTTTGATTATTCGAATAGAGCATAGTCTATTCGAATAAACACCTTCACGATGGTCTGTTTTTTAAAGAGGCTATTCGAATAACTATCCTGTTATTCGAATAAATGGGTTTTTCAGAACTATGTTTTTAAGTGAGTTATTCGAATAACTCAAACGTTATTCGAATAAACCTTTTCTGACTGAACTTCTTTTAACAACTTTATTCGAATATTTTAGCTGCTATTCGAATAACCTATTCATTTTTAGAACTCAGGTTTTAATAGAGTTATTCGAATAACACATTGGTTATTCGAATAACTCATTTCAGATGGCCTTTCACGTTGGTCTCAGAAATAGTGTTATTCGAATAAGCTTTCTTCTATTCGAATAAACACGGAGCTTATGATCACGTATATGGAAACAGAAAGGTTTTCAAATTGGTTTTAAATGCTCTTAATTATACCCAAACGGCTATCTCCGTGTTTTTCCCTATAAATAGGAACCTTGGGTCACGAATAACTTTGCCCATAATTCAAAACTATTTTCTGGTTGCTCTAATCTGTGAAAATTATTTTCTACGCTCTTTTTGATTAAAAACTTTGAGATATTTCTGTGAGAGCTCCATTAGCACTTCAATTTGTATTACTTACTCTGAGTGAAAGTTTCTCTTCATCTACTTCTGAAATTCTGTATCAAGGGTGAGATATCCCTCAAGGTTTGTATAAAGGGTGAGGTATCCCTGCAGGCTGAGGCTTTAGCACAAGGGTAGAGTTTCCCTGTGTGTGAAAAGTGCTCTTTTGTGTAACGGTAGCAAGCACCTATTAAAGCTTGTATACTTAGTGAAAAATCTCGGCTTTCGAGGACTGGACGTAAACCACAAGTGGGTTAGTGGTCGAACCAGGATAAATACTGTGCCTACTTCTCTCTTCTTAATCTCTTTATTTTATGCAATTTTAATTTACTGCATATTTATTTTTCCCTACTCTTTATTGTTTCTTTTCTTCTTCTCGTTCCTTCTGTGCATTTATTTATTAAGTTTTTAATATTAGTTTTTGATAAAAAAAGATTTTTTGAAAAAGTTTTAAACTCAATTCACCCCCCCTCTTGAGTACTGAACCACTTGGTAACAAGTGGTATCAGAGTTAGACTCTTGTATAAAGAGCTTAGCAGCTTCAAGAGAATATGGTTTCTTCAAATGGTTTTTCAGAAGGATCTTCCATAAACCGACCACTCTTTTTCAATGGGGATGGTTATGCATATTGGAAGGAAAGAATGAAAATCTTCATCGAAGCTATTGATCTAGATGTATGGGATGCTATCGAAAACGGCGCTTTTATACCCACATATGAGGTCGATGGCGTAAGGACCGAAACACCACGAAATAAATGGTCTGATGAAGACAAAAGAAAAGTTCAATATAATTTAAAAGCCAAAAATATTATTACTACTGCTTTGGGATATGATGAGTTTTTAGAATTTCAAATTGCAAAGCGCTAAAGAAATGTGGGACACTTTGCAAGTTACCCATGAGGGTACTAGTGAAGTTAAGAGGTCGAGAATCAATTCTCTAACTCGTGAATATGAATTATTCAGAATGAACCAAGGAGAAAGCATTCAGGAAATGCAAAAGAGGTTCACCCATATAGTTAATCATCTTACATCTTTAGGCAAAAGTTTTTCTAACGAAGATTTGATTAACAAGGTTTTGAGATGTCTTAGCAGGATTTGGCAACCCAAAGTAACAGCCATATCAGAATCAAGGGATTTGTCGACAATGACTTTAGCTACCCTCTTTAGAAAGCTTCATGAGCACGAACTGGAACTGAGCAGACTAAGTCAAAGCGAAGAAAGCGATAAAAAGAAAAACGGGATAGCGCTCAAAGCCACTTCCTCAACATTTGACAATGACGATGAAGAAAATGAAGAAAGCTCAGAGAACATCGAGGTAAGTGAAGAAAATCTTAGTTTGTTGGTTAAAAAGTTTGGTAAATTTCTCAGAAAAAATGGAACGCAAAGAAGACCTCCCTTCCCTCCGAAGAAGACTCATTACAAAGGCGAAGGAGCTTCATCGACTCCAACTTGCTATGAATGTGGCAAACCTGGTCACATGAAAATGGAGTGCCCAGTTTACCAAAAGAAGAAGGAGAAATTTGAAAAGAAGCCCTTCAAGGAAAGAAAAGGAAGAAAAGCCTATATAGCATGGGATGAAAATGACATAGATTCAACTGACAGCTTAGATAGCGAAGAAGCTCAACTATGTCTCATAGCAAAAGAAGATGAAGAGGAAAGCGAAAATGAGGTGTACTTGAAAGCCAGAAGTTCAAACTAGTATCTTGATAGCGGCTGCTCCAAGCACATGACCGGGGACGACTCGAAATTCGCCATGCTTATTCCCAAGTATCATGGACACGTCACTTATGGTGATAACAACAAAAGAAAAATCCTTGGAATCGGCAAAGTTTGTAAGAACCCTAACTCCTCTATTGAAAATGTGCTGCTTGTTGAAGGCTTGAAACATAACCTGCTTAGTATTAGTCAGTTATGTGATAAAGGAAATAAGGTAATATTTGATTCAAACTGTTGCATAATTGAAGATAAAAATGATAAGCATGTTAAATTCATTGGTCATAGAGTAAATAACATCTATATGATTAGTCTTGATGATATATCTTCAAATGATGTGAAATGCCTTTTAAGTAAGAATGATGATTCATGGTTATGGCATAGGAGAATTGCACACATTCACATGGATCACTTAAAGAAGTTGGTCTCTAAAGAGCTAGTAATTGGACTACCCAAGCTTAATTTTATAAAAGATAAATTATATGATAAATGTCAAAAAGGTAAACAAATAAAGGTCTCTTTTAAAGCAAAAAATATAGTTTCTACTACTAGACCTTTACAACTTTTGCACATGGATCTGTTTAGACCTTCTAGAACTATAAGCTTTGGTGGGAATTACTATACTTTAGTGATTGTGGATGATTTTTCTAGGTTTACATGGACTTTATTTCTTGCAAATAAAAATGATGCATTTCTAGCTTTTAAAAGACTTGCCAAAGTTATTCAAAATGAAAAAGGTTTTCAAATCTCTTCTATAAGAAGTGATCATGGTGACAAATTTGAAAACAATGTTTTTGAAAATTACTGTGATGAAATGGCATTAATCATAATTTCTCTGCCCCTAGAACTCCGCAACAAAACGGAGTTGTAGAAAGGAAAAACCGTTCTTTAGAAGAAATGGCGAGAACTATGCTTAATGAGGCTGCTCTTCCTAAATACTTTTGGGGGGATACTGTAAGTACAGCTTGTTATATAATGAACAGGGCCCTTATAAGGCCTATTTTAAAGAAAACCCCATATGAGTTATATAAGGGAAGAAAGCCGAATGTCTCACATTTTCATGTTTTTGGATGCAAATGTTTTGTTTTAAATAATGGAAAAGATAACTTAGGCAAGTTTGATGCCAAGTCTGATGAAGGTATATTTCTTAGCTATTCAAATCATAGTAAAGCTTTTCGTATTTATAATAAGAGAACTATGACTATTGAAGAATCTATACATGTTGCATTTGATGAAACTGACCCAAATGGATCGAGAAAGGATCTTGTTATTGATGATGTTGCAGAGATCTTGGCGGAAACACATTTGGATAGTAAAGAAAAAGAAATCAAGGAGTAAGAGGATAAACAAAGACAAGAAGATTTGCAAGCTTTGGAACTTCCCAAAGAATGGCGAACTTCAAAATATCATTCCCTTGATCAAATTATTGGTGATGTATCTAAAGGTGTAAGTACTCGTAACTCTCTTAGAAATACTTGTAATCAATTAGCGTTTGTTTCTCAAATTGAACCTAAGGATTTAATTGAAGCGTTTGATGATGAACATTGGATCTTAGCTATGCATGACGAATTAAATCAGTTTAAAAGAAATCAAGTTTGGGAATTAGTTGCTAGACCTAATAATCACCCTATAATTGGAACTAAATGGGTTTTTAGAAACAAACTTGATGAAAATAGGTTAATAACTAGAAACAAAGCTAGATTGGTTGCTAAAGGGTATAATCAAGAAGAAGGAATAGATTATGAAGAAACTTATGCACCTGAAACTAGATTAGAAGCTATTAGAATGTTACTTGCTTATGCATGCATCATGGATTTCAAATTATATCAAATGGATGTTAAAAGTGCTTTTCTAAATGGCTTTATTCAAGAGGAGGTTTTCGTTGAACAACCTCCAGGTTTTGAAAATCATGAACTACCCAACCATGTTTTTAAACTTAAAAAGGCTTTATACGGTTTAAAGCAAGCTCCTAGAACTTGGTATGAAAGGTTGAGTAAGTTCCTTTTAGAAAATGGTTTTTCAAGAGGAAAAGTTGATACTACCCTTTTTATTAAAAATAAAAAGCATGATATTCTTCTTGTGCAAGTATATGTGGATGATATTATCTTTGGTGCTACTAATGAATCCCTTTGCAAAGAATTTGCTAAGACAATGCTGAATGAATTTGAAATGTCAATGATGGGAGAATTGAATTTCTTCCTCGGACTTCAAATCAAACAAACGAACGAAGGGACATTCATAAGTCAAACCAAATATTGCAAGGAATTGCTCAAGAGATTCAAAATGGAAAACGCTAAACACATGGCCACTCCGATGGGCACTTCTTGCTACTTGGACAAAGATGAAGGAGGTAAATCAGTAGAAATAACGAAATATAGAGGTATGATTGGATCTCTCCTTTATCTTACTGCTAGTAGGCCAAATATAATGTTTAGTGTATGCATGTGTGCTAGATACCAGGCAAACCCTAAGGAGTCTCATTTAAGTGCTGTTAAACGAATAATGAAATACCTAGTAGGCACTTCACAAATGGGCTTGTGGTACCCTAAGGGTGCCTCTTGTAGCCTAATAGGCTAGTCTGACTCTGATTTTGCTAGGTGCAGATTGGACAGAAAAAGTACTAGTGGGACATGCCACTTGCTTAGTAGTTCTTTAGTTTCTTGGCATAGCAAGAAACAAAATAGTGTGGTTTTGTCTACCGCTGAGGCTGAATATGTTGCGGCCAGGAGTTGTTGTGCTTGAATCCTATGGATGAAGCAACAACTTTTAGACTACAGTCTTCAGCTTGATCACATCCCGATAAGAAGTGATAACACTAGTGCAATAAATATCTCTAAGAATCTCATTCTGCATTCCAAAATAAAGCATATAGAGATAAGACACCACTTTATCAGAGATCATGTACAAAAAGGGGATTGCATTCTTGAGTTTGTTGAAACATCTAAGCAACTTACAGATATCTTCACTAAACCCTTAGCAAAAGAAGCATTCTTTTATATTCGAGGAGAATTGGGCATAATTGATCAATCCAATATCTAATTGCATGTTTTATTGCTGAATATTATCACATGAATATATGCTTTCAAATTTCATGAACGTATGCTTTTCTGTGTTTCTTTGTTAGGTTTATTTGAATAAGCAAGCCTTTATTCAAATAAACTTCCTTACTGTTTGTGTTGAATATCAGCTTTATTTGAATAAAACATAGTTTATTCGAACAAACTGGCTTCTGTGCTAAAATCTATTTGAATATCATCTCTGTCTATTTGAATAAATCCCTCCTTATTCGAATAACCAGAAACCTTCGTTTATCAGTTTTAATATTTGCCCTCTGCTTATTCGAATAGACCTCAGGCTATTCGAATAGCCAGAACCTCGTTTTATCAGTCCTGACTGATAGCCCTCTGTCTATTTGAATAACTCTTACAGTTATTCGAATAAACCCTGTCAGTTGGCCAAAACACTTGGCTTTCCCAGATGATCTATTCGAATAGAATCCCTTCCTATTCGAATAAACCCTATTAGAAACACCTTTTCAACACCGTTCAGTTTCCTACGCGCTTGTCCTTTCAGTTTCCCAGCAAGGTTTATTCGAATAAACACAAGGCCTTCTTTAAATAACCCCTGCACGCCCAAACGTTTTCACTCTCTGTTTTATTCTCTGCTCTTCACATCTCCATAGCTCTTGCCATCTCAAACTTGTTTACCCCTGCGTTTTCACACTCTCTCTCTTTCTTCCACACCATGGCCTCCTTCTCCAGCAAGCACCTACGCACGAAGACTGCTCCATGCAACAATCCTCTTGATCTGAGAAGGCTCTCCTCCAACGAAGAGCATCGTGCCCGCTTTATCACGCACTTCTGGGAGCGTAACTTGGTCTAACCCAAGTACCTTGACCTCTCTTTCTTCTAGCAACACCGAGGTTTCAACTTTCTGACCCTGCTGCAAAATCAGGGAGTTCTTCAGCTTTGCTCTCACCGGGCCACTCTCTATCCAGCTCTGGTGAAGATGTTCTTTTGCAATCTGGCATTTGATGGCCAGAACCTTCTCTCCGAGGTCTGTGATCAGAACATTGTGATCACACCGCAGGACTGGCTGACCTTGTTCAGGTTGCAGTTTACTGGCGCCTTTGTTGAAGATGGTGACACCCCTTTTCTTGAAGAGTTCAACAAACTTCAGGCGATTGAGGACCTGCTGAAGCCTGGACTAGCTTTGCCTGACAAGGGTCTCAAGGGTGGTATGCTGAAAAGCCAAGATAGGCTTCTGCATTACGCCTTTGCTCACATCCTGGCTCCTCGTGGTGGAAACTACGCCTACCTCAGCGAAGAAGACATCTTCATGCTTTGGTTTCTGAAGAATGGCCATCAGATCAACTGGCCTGTGTTTATCATAAGACACATGATGAGGGCCAAGGGCAAGGAAAAATCAGACTTTCCTTATGGCATTCTCATCACTACCTTGCTGAGCAAGTATCCTCAGGTCCTGGAGACTGAGCGAGCCATTGCCTGACTCACCATAACATCTTTAGCACCCACACTTTACGCAAAATGAAGATGATCCAAACCGATGAAGGCTGGATGTACCCAGATGAGGTTGCTGAGGATGAACTTGACCCTGCTGACGCCCCTGCTGCCCCCGCTGATGTACCTACTGCTGCTCCTGCTCCTGTCACTTTAGAACAGATCATGGCCACCTTGCAGGATAACAGAGCTTACATAGAACATACCTTCTCTATTCTGTTTGATAGAATAGAAGGTGTTGAACGTGAGGTTGCTGCCCTCCGATCTACTTCACCTGCTCCTGCACCAGCTTCTTCACCACCACCTCCGGATACTTATTTCTAGGAACTTTATTTCTTAGGCTATCTGTTTTTGCCTTTATGTTATTTATTTCTGGCTTTTGTAATTGAACTTTTTATTATTAATGCATAAATACAGTTTCTTGATGATTACGTTTCTCTTTATGCACTCTTACTTTGATATATGTTTATGGGACTTACCCCTCCTTTTTGCTCATGACAAAAGGGGGAGAAAATTTTGATTATTTGAATTTAATTGAGAAAAGACAGGTAAACTTAAAATGAGATTGGATTCTCAAATTGAAAGGGGGAGCTGCGCATATATCTGATATACATTACCTCTTATAATTAAAGAGGGGGAGTAAGCTTTTATACCTCTTTGTGAATTCCAATTATTTGCACTAACTCTTTTCTCATTGATAGTTTGTCATCATCAAAAAGGGAGAGAATGTGTTTGGATATATACCTTTGAAGACTTGTTTTGATGATAACAAACGTGAAGAATAAATGAAGATGATACATAGACCAAGTCCAAGTTTATATATGATTAGCATTAGGACTTAGGATCTGTTGTACGGAGCTCACTTTGACATCTCTTTGTTTTTGAAAGAAAAGATAAAACTGGTTTTGAAACAAACTCAGTGTCTTTGAATTACCTTTTTCCAAAACAGTTTTGCTTTGATTTATTTAAATAGAGCATAGTCTATTCGAATAAACACCTTCACGAGGGTCTATTTTTTAAAGAGGCTATTCGAATAACTATCCTATTATTCGAATAAATGGGTTTTTCAGAACTATATTTTTAAGTGAGTTATTCGAATAACTCAAACGTTATTCGAATAAACCTTTTCTGTCTGAACTTCTTTTAACAACTTTATTCGAATATTTCAGCTGCTATTCGAATAACCTATTCGTTTTTAGAACTCTAGTTTTAACAGAGTTATTCGAATAACACATTGGTTATTCGAATAACTCATTTCAGATGGCCTTTCACGTTGGTCTCAAAAACAGTGTTATTCGAATAAGCTTTCTTCTATTCGAATAAACACGGAGCTTATGATCACGTATATGGAAACAGACAGGTTTTCAAATTGGTTTTAAATGCTCTTAATTATACCCAAATGGCTATCTCCGTGTTTTTCAATATAAATAGGAACCTTGGGTCACGAATAATTTTGCCCATAATTCTAAAAAATCTGAGCTTCATTAGCACTTCAATTTGTATTACTTACTTTGAGTGAGAGTTTCTCTTCATCTACTTCTGACATTCTGTATCGAGGGTGAGATATCCCTCAAGGTTTGTATAAAGGGTGAGGTATCCCTACAGGCTGAGGCTTTAGCACAAGAGTAGAATTTCCCTGTGTGTGAAAAGTGCTCTTTTGTGTAACGGTAGCAAGCACCTATTGAAGCTTATATACTTAGTGAAAAATCTCGGCTTTCGAGGACTGGACGTAGACCACAAGTGGGTTAGTGGTCGAACTAGGATAAATATTGTGCCTACTTCTCTCTTCTTAATCTCTTTATTTTATGCAATTTTAATTTACTACGTATTTATTTTTCACTGCTCTTTATTGTTTCTTTTCTTCTTCTCGTTCCTTCTGTGCATTTATTTATTAAGTTTTTAATACTAGTTTTTGATAAAAAGAGGTTTTTCAAAAAAGTTTTAAACTCAATTCACCCCCCCTCTTGAGTACTGGAAGCCACTTGGTAACAAAACTCATTTAGAATAATCATTTTAAGTTTCTCAAAACCTAACTCGCACTCATGTTCTTTCTTTGGCCTAAAAATCATTCTAGCCTATAGGATAAAGTTTTGTTCTTTGTTCTTTCTATATTATGAATTCCTAATTAAGTGTTTACTCATTTAATTAACTAAGTTTTAACTTAATGCAAAAATCTCACATTAAGTGCCCAATGAGGCTGTGAGCCTCCAAGGGACTAGGAATCCAACATTTTTCATCACCGCTCTAACCACTCATCATTTAATTGCTTAAGTCCCAAATTAGCACAAAAGTTCCATCTTGGACCTATCAAAGGGCCTCTTGGCCGTGAGCCTCCAAACCAAAGGGGTAAGAATCCTTTACTTTCCATACATACATCCAAGCATCCAATGCATTCCAAATCCATCAAGTTACACAATAGCAAGTATTAAAGTCATACAACACAACCAATCACAACATTACCAAAAATCACACAACAAAGTGAGCAACCCACACATGGATTCCTCACCATTAACACAAAAATGTATTCCTCACCACCATGATAGGTTGAAGAGGATGATCTTCCTCTTACCTAAAGAGACAACAAAAGAAAGCAAGCTCCTTGATGCTTCCTTGCAATTTTCATCCACCGCCACAAACGAAACCCTAGGATAGTCAAACTTACACAATCAACAACCAAAGCTTGAAAAGAGGAGTCCTTGATCACAAAGGTGACCAAGGATCATGAAAATGAGAAGAAAAAAGATGAAAATCAAGAACTTTACCTCAAAGCTTCAAGTTTTAGGGCTAGGTAGAAAGTGATAAAAATGGAAGAATCAAGAGATGATCACCAAAGAGAAAAGCTTCTATGTGACAAGGAGATTCAAGAACCAAGGTTGGTTAGGGGGAACAAAAATGGATGGCCAAAATGGTGTGTATAGCTATGAGAATGGAGAGGAAGAATAGAGAAGAGGAAGTGTGAGAGAGAAAGGAGAAAAGTGAGGGTGAAAAGTGATGAAACTTTTTTCTGAAATGGTAAAGTGAAAAATGAATGTGTGGTAAAGTGAAAAGATGATAATTGGTGTCATCTTTCCCTCCAATTTTCGTGGAGTCCAAGGAGGAGAGAGGAAAGGTGAAGCTTCCTTGAGAAGCTTGGTATAAAGCTTCCTTGAGAAGTTTCACACACTTTTTGAAAAAGTCAAGGGTGATGTCATTGTGATGATGTCATCTTGGTAATGTCATTGAAGTGCTATCTAGAAAAGATGACTAACACTCTGCTAAAGCTATTATCCAGTGGACAAAAGTTACAGTTAGCAAAAATAGTATTTATCGTCTAACGGATAATAAAACATTATCGTAATTTTATTTATCAGATAAAATCTTGAAAAACGAAAACTTCATAAACTGTGTCTAGCCTCGGGTTTAGTAAGATCCTCAGTCGACGTTTCCATAATCTAAAGTTTTTCGGCCTCAGGAAAAATATTTTATTTTCTCGGCCTCATCCAGCTCGCACGTAAAATGAAAAATATATTAAAATAATCCAAATCACTAAAATAATTCACAAAAATTCTCAAAAATCACAAATATTATAAAAAGCATATATAACAGAAAATAAGAAATTTTTAGGGTATTACAAACAACAGCGCCAAAAACTTATTGCTCAATTGACAAGTATATCAAATTGCAAAAGTAATATAATGATGAAAAAGAGTATCGTCCCACAAAGATTATGTTGTCAAGTACTAAAATCATCAAATTAATACTATTTACGATATCAAAAATTTAGATTAAAAAGAGTTCAAAAGAAAACAAGCAATTGAAGGAGAAAAAAATAAGGTAAAAACATATAAATTAAAAATAGTAAAAGAGCACGATAACAAATTAAGGTATAAACAAGAAATGGTAAAAATGCTAGGAATCCGACTTCACTTAATTCAATAATCTATCATAGACAATAAAAATAACTTTAGGACCTTCATTCTAATTAATTTCTAGTCATTTAATTGATGGACAGAATCCCTTAATTAATTAAAAATTAATTCCTTAGTGGATTAATTCTCTTTAATTAGCAAAGACTAGTCAATTCCTTAATTTAAACCCCAACTCTTAAAAGCATGACATTTTTGCTCTATAGACTCTCATGGAAAATACTACAATTCTCCTACACAACCTATAACCTCTATTCCTAGATGATTATAAACCATGACACTTATTATTTGTGGTCTAAGTCATATGCAAACCTTCCAATTCTATATACATCTCACTAAATCAATTTATGAAGGACCGTCTAATTCATAAAAGTATTAAGAACCATAATAAGCACTCAAATTGAATAGAAAATAAATTAATTAAAAATTTAATCTTAATACATGTTAATTAAATCAAGTTACATATTCACCCTAGCATGAGAAAAAGTTTAGCAACTCATGGTAAAAGAAGCATAAAACAAATAAATGGGTAGAAGAACCATCATGAAGAAAATCCTAGAAAAGAAAGATCTTGTAAGTTTTCAATGGTAAACTCCTCTAAGCCTCCAAAGTGAAGTCTTTGCCTCTATTGCCGCTGCCTTTGAGCCTCTCAAACTCTATAATTTTTGTGTATTTTTTGGAATCAAAAGAGAGCTCATTTGCTAAACTCATTTTCTCTTTTTTATAGATAAGTTGACAGTTTTTCATATCTAACTTACACTATTTTTCTCACCCTTAAGATGGCCGAATCTACCCTCGATCTCAATAGAGAAGTTTTAGGATTTTCTGTTAGCTTTTCAAGCTGTAAACGGTGCCTCGATCTGATATCTATAACCCAAGATATGGTCTAATTACTGAAACATAGTCTGGAGAGTGCGAGAATTCGAATTTGTAACAAACTCTATCCCTTTGAGAATCCTTATCCATTCTTCAATATTAATGGCAGCTTAATTAAGGGAAGTTGTCAACATGAGATTTGTAGATCACTTTCTTAGCTTTCAAATGCCACTAGAATCAGGTAAATCACATACTTATAGAGAAAGTTATCCCTAATTTACTGAGACAGATTTGATAGTGATACTTTCCTTAATTAATCTTTGACTAAATCTCTTGTTTCCTATTTTCTTTTTGTTGAATCCATATAAATTAAGAAATAAACATCTCACTCAAATTAAGAAACTCCTTGAGATCCTTGTATTAAATGCAAAGATAGTTGGTCACCAAGTAGAGACTATTTGCACTCTAATTAAGAATCTAATTTGATCCTTAAAATTTATGAATGCTAGTTGACTTAGTCAAACTTCATCATCTACTTTGCACATAGTTTTTTACCTTCTTAATGCATGAATTGGGCTTCAATGTCTTATGAAAATTGTAGAAAATTTTCTCATCTTTCCATAGATACCAAGATTAGCTTAATTCGAGCCTTGTAGTAAAAGTTATGTCTAAAATATTACAACAATGTCCTTATGCTCTTCATCAAGATTTTAATAACCATGCCTAAAATACCATAAAAAACCTTTAATATTCTAACAAAACACAATAAAAACACATTTAATTTAGTGGGCCCAGAATTCACTCAATATCATAAATAAATAGCATAATTCTTATCTCAAAGTATTCAAATCCATGTTTAAACAAACATAAAATATGTGAGTTTTATACACATATTAGTCATCCTGGGGCTGTGCCCTTTCTTGATTTTGGGCATTACCTCGAGATGAGCCTACACTAAGATTTTCATTCTTGGTTGGAGAGCGTGTTCTTTGGTATAGTGGAGATGGGGTTCTCTGTAGGCTGTAGTTCCGCTTCCTGTAGTTTTGTCCTCCCCTTTGTTTGTTGTTACGAGATTAGCGCACATAATGGCTTAGGTGTCCATCTCAGATCAATGACTCAATGACATGTTAGAGGTTGATACAATCTTTCGTGTTATGCCCGTGGCCATCGTGCTATGTACAGTGCTTCGATTTGTCCCTCTACGCATGTTTTTTTAATGAGGGAGGTCTTTGCACATCTCAGAACACAATGTTCATAACTTCTTGGTAGATATGAGCCTGAGGTGTGTTGAAAGGAGTGTAGTCCTCGTACTTTCCCTTAAAAGGTTGCTTTGAATTTTGACCTTGATGATTGGGTTGTCCGGACTTAGGGTTAACATCTTTTCCTTTCTCGAGATGCTTCCTAGCCAAGAGAACGTCTTTAGCATTGATGTATTTGGCGACACGGGCACAAAACTCATCCATCGTCTTAGGTTCCTTTTTAGAAAAAGAGAAAAAAAACGGCCCAAGGAGGAGCCTTTCTCTCAAGTAATGTAATCCTAGCCTTTCATCCCAATCTTTAATGGTGACTATTTCTTTGTTAAATTGGGATAAAAAGTTCCTTGTTTAATCTGGGAAAGGCATGAGATCAATTTCAGCTACACTTTGTTAGTGGTGAAGTGCAGCAAAAATCATGAGGACAAGCCTTCCCAGTTAATGACAGACTTAAGAGTTAGGGTAGTGAACCATCTCAAGGCAGCTTTATTTAAAGACAGAAGGAAAGCATGACACATGAGTGCGTTATCTCCTCTAGCAAATAAGAGAGCAGAAGTGTATGCATCTAAGTGCTCCTGAGGGTCTATGGTCCCATCATAAGCTTTAATATTTGTGGGGTATTTGAAGCTCTTAGGGATCTCATAGGCCATCAACTTGTCATAGAAGGGTTAGTTTTATGAAACTGAGCTCCTTACTCTATGATCCTGCTCTTTTCTTTTCTGAACAAGAATTTTAGCATTATGACTGGAATCCGTGATGTTAGAATTTTCTTGATGAAGAACCTCACCTTGGACTTTGTCCCTACAATTAATTTTCTCGATTCCTTGTCGAAGATTAGTTTTCACCTTCATTCTCCTAGTTGATAGGTAGTTCCAAGTTGTGGATCCGTTCATCCTGAAATCTAGCCAGAGAGATGAGTTCTACTCGGGATAGCTCCGGTATATCGGTTTTAGCATAGTGGGACCGAACTTCTTCATTCTCCACATAAGCTCCAAGGCATTACAGCACCGACACCCATTGTTTGACATCTCTAGAAGGTGCTCATTGTGGACTAAGACATTGCCTCACCAGAATTTACGCTAGCAATGGGGAAAGATTCTCTCTAGTAAAAGAAGTCTCTACCCTATCCTTCCTGGGTTCAGGTTGGGTAGTGATTGGTTCTTGGATTGGCTTGTGAACAGGAATGGATGGCGGTTGAGAGATGGTTGGTTCTGCGCGACAGAAGTGCGATTCTGATTGGTAGAGGCTTACTCTCTCCTCGTGTTAACCATGATGATGATGATGATGATGATGGGAATAGAAGTTTATCTTTTCCTATAGATGGTGCCAATGTTTTGAACAAGGTTTAGAGGGTTAATCGAGTAAGTGGTTGAAGGTGAAAACCTCTGTGGCACAGCAGCAGCAATGGTAGTGCAAGGGGGTAGGTACCTGAAAAGACACTTCGACACTCAAGTTAGACTGTGCACAAGGATGGTAGTATGTAGAATTAGATTAGATCCATACCTTTGAGAACTTGTAGGGTATTTATAATAGAATCATAGGTGTTAAGAATTATAGTTCAATTTGAAGTGAATACTGTTATTTAATATTAGAATCCATGAGATTGTTATCTCTTATAACTAATTTTTCTATTTATGTGGGATGTTATTAGTATTCATATTTATGAGGGATTCTTTGAGAGATTTGCTCCTCATAAATAGGTAGATGTACTTATCTAATAGCGCGCATAAATATCTTGATACTATTTGTTAGGAAATCCATAAACAAAAGTACATCAAAAAAAGGATTCCCACCAAGGATTCATGCAAAAGAGGGCCATGATTCGTGTTTTTTAGTTTACCTCTTGAAGCCAGAAGAAAGAAAAATGATTGAGAAAATCACCAGCACCGTAGCAATGATGATTCCTCTACGTTGTCCACACGAACAAACTCACAAACGTATAATGTCTACAATCTTGGAGTTCCACGTCTCTAGCACAGTGCTAGCTACGAAGAGAAGAGAAATATGTCACTCTCTCACCCACTGTTTCTATTAAGGTGTGGCTAGGAATCGTAATGCATACCTAGACAGCCCCCTTAGCAGTACTATTTATAATAATGGCTGCCTTATGTGAGTGAGAGTAGCAGCAAGGTTAGCAGTGTAACCTTGGACTCATCTATTATAAACCTAGCCCATGATAGAATCCTAGTCCAACTTAGATTCTTAATACTCCAATTTAATATGTTCTATGTATGTGACCCTGCAGGTTCTCATGAAGTTGGCAGTAATATTAAAATCTTATTTTAATATTACAAGCAGTGAGTAGTATCAAGCAACACATCACTGCTACCCAAGTAATGAGAATGTCAGTGATTTGACATTACCTATCCATGACTAATGTTTCGTGTAGTTTAGTCCCTTTGTCCAGATATCTAGATTGAACACAAAGCATGGTATGTGTCACCCTTGTATAGTTCAATCTTTCATTTCCTGATACTCGAGTAGACTTAGTAATAACAGACGAGATCAATATCTCATATTGACTTATTTGAGCATGGTCATGCATTTCGTAGTCTCACTCAATCAGGAGGCCTGAAGATATCACTCCTATTATATAGGAGGGACAAATCTCATATAGGATATTCACATCCTTCCATAAGATTCGCGGTATGTCCAATAACTAACTTTATAATCACCTTGTTACAGATGAAGTTTGATGACATAAAACATGTGTTGGTGTATGCCCTAGAGGCTAATATATTTTCTGTATTTACATATATTCTATTATGCTATTTTATATATGAGGCATTTCATTTATTGTGTTCTTTTTTGATAAACATAATAAAGTCCTTAGAATAGTAAGTTTGATGCCATAGGACATCAAGTGGATGACTTGATCGTGAGATCCTTTTGGTTACAACACTATTCTTAAATGTCCCTAGTCAAGTATTATTGTTAATTAGGACAACAATAATACATTGAGACTAGTATGTGTAGAGACTGATGACCGCATCTCACGGGTCATGGATATGAGATATCAAGTCTTCACATGGGTACATATTAGAGTAATGATGTACTGGACTGACCCACCATGAGAATGCTACATGGATCGTTACGTGAGTGTCATAAGCGATTCTCATAGTGACAATGGTGTTTGTGGTCTTTTGACCTGAAATCACTACGATTCCTACATGAGGAGTTGTGTGTTTTAATGCCATCAAACGTCATCTGTAACAAGGTGATTATAAAGTTAGTTATTGGACATACCGCAAATCATGCAGAGGGATGTAAGTGACCTAGATGGAATTTGTCACTCCTACATAACAGGAGCGATATCTTCAGGCCCCCTGATTGAGTGAGACTGCGAAATGCATGGCCATGCTCAAATAAGTCAATATGAGATATTGATCTCATTTGTTGTTACAAAGTCTACTCGAGTATCAGGAAACGAATGATTGGACTATACAAGGGTGATGCATTCCATGCCTTGTGTTCAATCTAGATATCTTGACAAAGGGACTAAACGACACGGAAACATTGGTCACAAAAAGGTTATGTCAAATCACTGACATTCTTATTACTTGGGTAGCAGTGATGTGTTGCTAGATACCGCTCACTGCTTGTAATATTAAAATGGTATTTTAATATTACTGCCAACGTAATAAGAACCTGCAGGGTCACACACATAGAGCAGACTAAAATTGGAGCAATGGATCTAAGTTGGACTCGGATTTAAATATGGGCCAGACTCATAACAAATGGGTCTAGAGTTGCACAACTTACCTTGCTGCTGCTCACACTCACTTATGACAGTCACTACTATAAATAGTACTGCTAAGGGGGCTGATAAGTGACATAATTCTAAACCCTAGCCGCACCTACAGAATAGTGAGTGAGAGAGCGACAGGTTTCTTCTCTTCTCTTCGCAGCTAGCACTGTGTGAGAGACATGAGGCTCCTCTTTGCGGACGTTGGACGTTCGTGAGTCTGTTCGTGTGGATACCGCAGAGACATCGTTTCTATTACGGTGTTAGTGATTCACGCTTCAAGAGGTAAATCCTTTAAAAACTCGGATTATGGCTTTTTCGCATGGATCCTCGGTGGGAATCCCTGTTTTTCGCTGCGTGTTATATCCGCAAAAATTCCCAACAACATGCAACTCCTTATGTAGGAATTATAGTGATTTCAGGTCAAAGAATCATATACACCATTATCACTTTGAAAATCGCTTATGACACTCATGCAGCGATCTATGTAGCATTTTTATGGTGGGTCAATTTAATACATCATTACTCTAATATATATCCATGTGAAGACTTGACATCTCATATCCATAACCCGTGAGATATGGCCATCAGTCTATGCACATACTAGTCTCAATGCATTGTCGTTGTCCTAATTAAGAATAATACTTGACTAGGGACATTTATGAATAATGCTATGAATTTATCTAATAGGATCTCACGATCAAGTGATTCACTTGATGTCCTATGACATTAAACTTACTATTCTAAGAACTTTATTATGTTTATTATAAATAACACAATAAATGAAATATCTCATGTATTAAACAAATAGCATAATACAATGTATGTAAGTACGGTCAAAATAAATTGGCCTCTAGGGCATACTTCAACATTATTCTGGTGGGACGAGTTACTTCTAAACCACTAACTTATAACCTGGTCCAGAACACTAAGTATTTGAAGTCGTCAAATCCAATCTAATCTATATCTCAAACAACAATAATGTGTGTCTAAAACTTATGAAAAAATGCTTGTTTTACATTATTGGTGTGGAAAAGGTTAAAGTTAGCTTTTGCCTATGAAGTAAAAGTCAAACTCCATACTTCTACTGTTGTCCCACTATAGTATAAGCTTCACTTTATAAAGCTCCCAAAAGGAAGAACTTGCATTTCAGTGTGGGTTCTTGAGGTATAAAATAAATCCTCAACAATAAATCCTCAACAGCGGAACCCCCGTGCTGCCTCTGCGTAGTGTGTTATTCGAAAGCGCAATATTTTCTATCCTTTTATAACTCACGAAAAATAATTATGTATTATTGTTATGAGTTTATTTGTTCTTTGTGATGCATGGTGCATGGTTATGGCCTTAGTCCTCTCTTTATGCCTTTTGGTTTTAATAAATACGACCTGCGTGTCGTGCCTTTCTCTCCATTCTGATTGTACATTCTCTTCTCACCTAACTCCCCTCGAATGTAAAAGAGGTTTCTATATAATGTAATTATGATGTGGAGACAAGAAGGCAGCATCAAGTGAGGACGTTGGTGGGAGATGCTTGATGAAGCTGGCTTAGTTAATGCTACTCTCTTAGGGGCCATAACCATGTCACTTTTATTATATGCCTTTTATGTATGAGATGCATGGATATTGTTTATGGTATGATAAACAGTTTAATAAATGGTGAGATCTAACAATAATAATAATAAATTCCCTCAAAGCAAATATTAAGTCATTATGTGATGCCTTCCAATGTGTGGCACTCGTCAAAACTAGTATCGATCAAGTGCAGGTCTGCCAAAGCAGGATGCCTTTATCTATATTAGTAAGACGCGATAGGATAAAGGTAATATCCAACTGCCAACCATTGGGTCCGACTTAACTAGGCCATTTCAATAGGATTGAAGGCTTAGAGGCATGAAGTTGGGCTTTGGTCCATTAGATGGACTTGAATAAGTGTTATTCACCTAACTATCCAAGAGTTACATGTGATGTAATTGGAAAGTGTTTCCTACCTAAATAACTTAATTTTGGGTGACAGCCAAAGCTGACTCAAAACTAGGTGAAATATGGATCTTGGCCTACTAGGAAATCTTACGATGGGATTTTCCGAGTCAATGCTGAGGGTCATTGACTTGAATAAAATAGTGGGAGGCATATTTAATTAAAAGACCTCATTAAATATGTTTATGGCATGATACTTATATTTTGCATATTTCTGTTAATAGATTACCATGGCAACAAACACATCGGTTACTTTATCATTGCGATCCGTCCTTGAGAAGGACAAGTTGTCTGGGCAATTTTCTAGACTGTACAGAATTTGAGGATTATCCTCAAGCAAGAGAAAAAGCGTATGTTTTGGAACAAGATATTCTGAGCCACTGCCGTTAATGCCCCTAGAACCGAAAGAGATGCTTATAAGAAGCATCAAGATGATGCCTTGGACATTGGATGTCTAATGTCGGCCACCATGAACTACGAGCTCCAAAAGCAACATGAGAACATGGATGCATACGATATGATTGTACACCTTAAGAAGCTCTATCAAGAGCGGGCCGAGGCATGAGAGATTTGAGGTCTCTAAAGCACTTGTTTCAAAGGCAAGTGGTAGAAGGAAGCCCTGTTGGTGCTCATGTACTCAAGATGATTGGGTACATTGAAAACCTAGAGAGACTCGATTTTCCTTTGGGCCAAGAGTTGGCCATTGACTTAGTCCTGCAATCGTTCTTAGGAAAGTTTCAGTCAATTTATCATGAACTACAACATGAATGAGATTGACAAATCACTACTAGAGCTGCTAGGCATGTTGAGAACTGCTGAGCAGAACATTAACAAAGGCAAAGGGAAGGCCATAATGATGGTCCAAAAGAATAAGGGCAAGAAACAGCAGAAAAAGCCCAAGGATAACTGGAAGGGCAAGGGCAAGGATAAGTCCAAGCCCAGCACTTCTGGCTTGAAACCAGTGGGTGGAGTGGCTAAAGAAGGTACATGCTTCTATTGCGGTCGACCAGGACATTGGAAGAGGAATCGTGCAAGTTCCCTGGAGGAGCTCAAAAAGAAGGGAAGTGAGACTTCCACTTCGGGTATTTTTGTTATTGAAGTCAATTTATCTACTTACGCATCATGGGTATTAGATCTTGGATGTGGATCTCACATTTGTGTAAATGTGTGCAGGATCTAAAGAGCAAGAGACCATTGACGAAGGGCAAAGTCGACTACGAGTTAGAAATGGAGCAAAAGTTGCTTTGCATTAGTGTAGGGACTTATTTATTATCTTTGCCCTTGGGCTTGTAATAGAGTTAGAGAACTGCTATTTTGTGCCTGCTATTAGTAGGAATATCATTTTGTTTCTTGTTTGGACAAGAAAGGTTTTTCTTTTATAATAAAGGACAAGTGTTGTTCTATTTATATGAATGATATTTTTATGGTAGTGCACAATTGAGTAATGGACTTTATGTACTTGATCTCGAAACGCCCATTTATAACATAAATACAAAGAGGTTTAAATCAAACGATCTGAACCAAACTTTTCTCTAGCATTGTCGTTTGGGCCACATAAATGAGAAACGCATCTCCAAACTCCATAAAGATGGATTCTTGGACTCATTTGATTTCGAACCATATGAGATATGTGAATCTTGTTTATTGGGGAAGATGACAAAGGCCCCATTTACTGGACAAGGTGAAAGGGCTAGTGATCTTTTAGGGCTTATACATAGTGATGTGTGTGGGCCACTAAACACAGTCGCTAGAGGCGGTTTTCAATACTTCATTACATTTACTGATGATTTCAGTAGATATAGATTTGTATATCTTATGAAGCACAAATCAAAATCCTTTGAAAAGTTCAAAGAGTTCAAGAATGAAGTACAAAACCAACTTGGCAAGAGTATTAAAATCCTTCGATCAGATCGAGGAGGAGAATACTTAAGCCAACAGTTTGATGATCATCTGAAAGAGTGTGGGATAATATCTCAACTCACTCCACCAGGAACACCACAATGGAATGGTGTCTTTGAAAGGAGGAACCGGACCTTGTTGGACATGGTCCGATCCATGATGAGTCATGCAAACCTTCCAGGCTCATTCGGGGACATGCTCTGTTAACAGCAGCTTTCACACTTAACCGTGTTCCATCTAAGACGGTTCAAAAGACACCATATGAGATATGGACTGGGAGACGGCCCAGTATGTCTTTCTTGAAGATTTGGGGCTGCGAAGCTTACGTGAAACGTCAAGTTTCTGATAAGCTTGGACCTAAATCAGATAATTGCTTCTTTGTGGGGTATCCAAGGAAACCAAGGGATACTTTTTCTATAATCCTACCAAGGGCAAAGTGTTTGTCGCACGGACAGCTGTGTTTCTAGAAAGGGAGTTTATCTCCAAAGGAACCAGTGGGAGAAAAGTAGAAATTGAAGAAGTTCAAGTTTCACAAAGCAGCAATGAACCAATGGTGGACATAGAGCAGCCTCCACAAAATGTTGTGGAACAACAACCTGCTCTAGTAGCACAAGACCTGCGTAGGTCTAACAGGATACGTCATCAACCAGAGAGATATGGATTTCTCATGACCCAACAAGGTGACGTATTGCTCATGGATCAAAATGAGCCTGTGACTTACCAGGAAGCCATTATTGGCCCAGAATCTGAGAAATGGCTTGAGGCCATGAGATCTGAAATGGATTCTATGTATGCCAACCGGTATGGACCTTGGTTGACCCACCTTTGAAGGGGTAAAACCCATTGGGTGCAAGTGGGTTTTCAAGAAGAAAACCGACATGGATGGTAATGTGCATACCTTTAAGGCGCGATTGGTGGCTAAAGGTTTCAAACAAATTCATGGTGTAGACTATGATGAGACTTTTTCCCAGTTGTGATGCTTAAATCCGTTCGGATCTTGCTTGTCTTTGTTGCAAAGATACCATGATTATGAAATCGGCAAATGGATGTCAAAGCGCTTTCCTTAATGGAAATCTTCTCGAAGATGTGTACATGACACAACCCGAGGGTTTTGCCACCCGGAGGATGCTAGAAAAGTATGCAAGTTGCAATGATCTATTTATGGATTAAAGCAAGCTTCCGAAAAGTGGAATCTTCGTTTTGATGATACAATAAAATAGTTTGGTTTCATCAAGAATGAAGAAGAATCTTGTGTCTACAAGAAGGTTAGTGGGAGCACTATTGTCTTTCTAGTATTGTATGTTGATGACATACTACTTATTGGAAATGACATCCCTACCCTACAGTCCGTAAAGACTTGGTTAAGGAACTGCTTCTCTATGAAGGACTTGGGCGAAGCCACCTATGTATTAGGTATCAGGATCTATAGAGATAGATCACTGAGACTGCTTGGCCTAAGTTAGAGTACATACATAGACAAAGTGTTAAGATGATTTAACATGCATGAATCCAAGAAAGGACTCTTGCCTATGTCACATGGTGTAAGCCTATCTAAGGCTCAATCCCCATCCACCCAGGATGAGAGGGATCGCATGAGCAAGATTCCATATGCATCTGCAATTGGATCTATCATGTATGCCATGTTATGTACTCGACCAGACATATCGTATACTTTGAGCATGACGAGTAGGTACCAGTTTGATCCCGGTGAAAGTCACTGGACTGCTATCAAGAACATCCTTAAGTACTTAAGAAGGACTAAGGATTCGTTCTTGGTATATGGAGGCGAGGAAGAGCTAGTCGTAAAAGGTTACACTGATGCTAGCTTCCAAACCGATAAGGACGACTCCAGATCACAATCAGGTTATGTTTTTTGCCTAAATGGTGGGGCTGTGAGCTGGAAGAGTTCAAAGCAGGAGACAGTCGCCGATTCTACCACATAGGTCGAGTATATTGCTTTGCCTCCAATGCAGCAAAGGAGGCCGTTTGGATCAGGAAGTTCATTACTGAACTTGGCACTATTCCTAGCATTGTGGACCCAGTGGACCTCTATTGTGATAATAATAGAGCCATTGCACAAGCTAAGGAGCCTAGATCTCACCAGCGATCCAAACATATACTTAGGCGCTTCCATCTCATTCGAGAGATCATCGATAGAGGAGATGTGAAGATATGCAGAGTACCAACAGATGATAACATTCTTTGATCCATCGACGAAGCCTCTTGCACAACAGAAGCATGAGGGTCACACTAGGTCTTTAGGCATTAGATATATGCCTGATTGGCTCTAGTGCAAGTAGGAGATTATTGGTGTATGCCCTAGAGGCTAATACATTTTCTGTATTTACATATATTCTATTATGCTATTTTATATATGAGGCATTTCATTTATTGTGTTCTTTTTTGATAAACATAATAAAGTCCTTAGAATAGTAAGTTTGATGCCATAGGACATCAAGTGGATGACTTGATCGTGAGATCCTTTTGGTTACAACACTATTCTTAAATGTCCCTAGTCAAGTATTATTGTTAATTAGGACAACAATAATACATTGAGACTAGTATGTGTAGTAGACCGATGACCGCATCTCACGGGTCATGGATATGAGATATCAAGTCTTCACATGGGTACATATTAGAGTAATGATGTCTTGGGTGACCCACCATGAGAATGCTACATGGATCGTTACATGAGTGTCATAAGCGATTCTCATAGTGACAATGGTGTTTGTGGTCCTTTGACCGAAATCACTACGATTCCTACATGAGGAGTTGTGTGTTTTAATGCCATCAAACGTCATCTATAACAAGGTGATTATAAAGTTGGTTATTGGACATACCGCAAATCATGCGAGAGGGATGTGAGTGACCTAGATGGAATTTGTCACTCCTATATAACAGAGCGATATCTTCGGGCCCCCGATTGAGTGAGACTGCGAAATGCATGGCCATGCTCAAATGAGTCAATATGAGATATTGATCTCATTTGTTGTTACAAAGTCTACTCGAGTATCAGGAAATGAATGATTGGACTATACAAGGGTGACGCATTCCATGCCTTGTGTTCAATCTAGATATCTTGACAAAGGGACTAAACGACACGGAAACATTGGTCACAAAAAAGTTATGTCAAATCACTGACATTCTTATTACTTGGGTAGCAGTGATGTGTTGCTAGATACCGCTCACTACTTGTAATATTAAAATGGTATTTTAATATTACTGCCAACGTAATAAGAACCTGCAGGGTCACACACATAGAGCAGACTAAAATTGGAGCAATGGATCCAAGTTAGACTCGGATTCAAATATGGGCCAGACTCATAACAAATGGGTCTAGAGTTGCACAGCTTACCTTGCTGCTGCTCACACTCACTTATGACAGTCACTATTATAATTAGTACTGCTAAAGGGGCTGCTAAGTGACATAATTCTGAACCCTAGCCGCACCTACAGAATAGTGAGTGAGTGAACGACAGGTTTCTTCTCTTCTCTTCGCAGCTAGCACTGCGTGAGAGACGTGAGGCTCCTCTTTACGGACGTTGGACGTTCGTGAGTCTGTTCGTGTGAATACCGCAGAGACATCGTTTCTATTACGGTGTTAGTGATTCACGCTTCAAGAGGTAAATCCTTTAAAAACCCGGATTATGGCTTTTTCGCATGGATCCTCGGTGGGAATCCCTGTTTTTCGCTGCGTGTTATATCCACAAAAATTCCCAACAACATGCAACTCCTTATGTAAGAATTATAGTGATTTCAGGTCAAAGAATCATATACACCATTGTCACTTTGAAAATCGCTTATGACACTCATGCAACGATCCATGCAGCGTTTTTATGGTGGGTCAATTTAATACATCATTACTCTAATATATATCCATGTGAAGACTTGATATCTCATATCCATAACCCGTGAGATATGGCCATCAGTCTATGCACATACTAGTCTCAATGCATTGTCGTTGTCCTAATTAAGAATAATACTTGACTAAGGACATTTATGAATAATGCTATGAATTTATCTAATAGGATCTCACGATCAAGTGATTCACTTGATGTCCTATGACATTAAACTTACTATTCTAAGAACTTTATTATGTTTATTATAAATAACACAATAAATGAAATATCTCATGTATTAAACAAATAGCATAATACAATGTATGTAAGTACGGTCAAAATAAATTGGCCTCTAGGGCATACTTCAACATTATTCTGGTGGGACGAGTTACTTCTAAACCACTAACTTATAACCTGGTCCAGAACACTAAGTATTTGAAGTCGTCAAATCCAATCTAATCTATATCTCAAACAACAATAATGTGTGTCTAAAACTTATGAAAAAATGCTTGTTTTACATTATTGGTGTGGAAAAAGTTAAAGTTAGCTTTTGCCTATGAAGTAAAAGTCAAACTCCATACTTCTACTGTTGTCCCACTATAGTATAAGCTTTACTTTATAAAGCTCCCAAAAGGAAGAACTTGTATTTCAGTGTGGGTTCTTGAGGTATAAAATAAATCCTCAACAATAAATCCTCAACAGCGGAACCCCCGTGCTGCCTCTGCGTAGTGTGTTATTCGAAAGCGCAATATTTTCTATCCTTTTATAACTCACGAAAAATAATTATGTATTATTGTTATGAGTTTATATGTTCTTTGTGATGCATGGTGCATGGTTATGGCCTTAGTCCTCTCTTTATGCCTTTTGGTTTTAATAAATACGACCTGCGTGTCGTGCCTTTCTTTCTACATTCTGATTGTACATTCTCTTTTCACCTAACTCCCCTCGAATGTAAAAGAGGTTTCTATATAATGTAATTATGATGTGGAGACAAGAAGGCAGCATCAAGTGAGGACGTTAGTGGGAGATGCTTGATGAAGTTGGCTTAGTTAATGCTACTCTCTTAGGGGCCATAACCATGTCACTTTTATTATATGCCTTTTATGTATGAGATGCATGGATATTGTTTATGGTATGATAAACAGTTTAATAAATGGTGAGATCTAATAATAATAATAATAAATTCCCTTAAAGCAAATATTAAGTCATTACCAGTGGGAGAAAAGTAGAACTTGAAGAAGTTCAAGTTTCACAAAGCAGCAATGAACCAATGGTGGACATAGAGCAGCCTCCACAAAATGTTGTGGAACAAAGAACACTGCTCTAGTAGCACAAGACCTGCGTAGGTCTAACAGGATACGTCATCAACTAGAGAGATATGGATTTCTCATGACCCAACAAGGTGACGTATTGCTCATGGATCAAGATGAGCCTGTGACTTACCAGAAGCCATTATTGGCCCAGAATCTGAGAAATGGCTTGAGGCCATGAGATCGAAATGGATTCCATGTATGCCAACCGGTATGGACCTTGGTTGACCCACTGAAGGGTAAAACCCATTGGGTGCAAGTGGGTTTTCAAGAAGAAAATCGACATGGATAGTAATGTGCATACCTTTAAGGCACGATTGGTGGCTAAAGGTTTCAAACAAATTCATGGTGTAGACTATGATGAGACTTTTTCCCCAGTTGCGATGCTTAAATCTGTTCGGATCTTGCTTGCTGTTGCAGCATACCATGATTATGAAATCTAGAAAATGGATGTCAAAAGTGCTTTCCTTAATGGAAATCTTCTCGAAGATGTGTACATGACACAACCCGAGGGTTTTGCCACCCAGAGGATGCTAGAAAAGTATACAAGTTGCAACGATCTATTTATGGATTAAAGCAATCTTCCGAAAGTTTGGAATCTTCATTTTGATGATACAATAAAAGCAGTTTGGTTTCATCAAGAATGAAGAAGAATCTTGTGTCTACAAGAAGGTTAGTGGGAGCACTATTGTCTTTACGGTATTATATGTTGATGACATACTACTTATTGGAAATGACATCCCTACCCTACGATCAGTAAAGACTTGGTTACGGAGCGCTTCTCTATGAAGGACTTGGGCGAAGCCACCTATGTATTAGGTATCAGGATCTATAGAGATAGATCACTGAGACTGCTTGGCCTAAGTCAGAGTACATACATAGACAAAGTGTTAAGACGATTTAACATGCATGAATCCAAGAAAGGACTCTTGCCTATGTCACATGGTGTAAGCCTATCTAAGGCTCAATCCCCTTCCACCCAGGATGAGAGGGATCGCATGAGCAAGATTCCATATGCATCTGCAATTGGATCTATCATGTATGCCATGTTATGTACTCGACCAGACATATCGTATACTTTGAGCATGATGAGTAGGTACCAGTCTGATCCCGGTGAAAGTCACTGGACTGCTATCAAGAACATCCTTAAGTACTTGAGAAGGACTAAGGATTCGTTCTTGGTATATGGAGGCGAGGAAGAGCTAGTCGTAAAAGGTTACACTGATGCTAGCTTCCAAATCGATAAGGACGACTCCAGATCGCAATCAGGTTATGTTTTTGCCTAAATGGTGAAATTTGTGAGTGGAAGAGTTCAAAGCAGGAGACGATCGCCGATTCTACCACGTAGGTGAGTATATTGTCGCTTCCAATGCAAAGAAAGGAGGCCGTTTGGATCAGGAAGTTCATTACTGAACTTGGTACTATTCCTAGCATTGTGGACCCAGTGGACCTCTATTGTGATAATAAAGGAGCCATTGCACAAGCTAAAGAGCCTACATCTCACCAGCGATCCAAACATATACTTAGGCGCTTCCATCTCATTTGAGAGATCATCGATAGAGGAGATGTGAAGATATGCAGAGTACCAACAGATGATAACATTGCTGATCCACTGACGAAGCCTCTTGCACAGCAGAAGCATGAGGGTCACACTAGGTCTTTAGGCATTAGATATATGCCTGATTGGCTCTAGTGCAAGTGGGAGATTATTGGTGTATGCCCTAGAGGCTAATACATTTTCTGTATTTACATATATTCTATTATGCTATTTTATATATGAGGCATTTCATTTATTGTGTTCTTTTTTGATAAACATAATAAAGTTCTTAGAATAGTAAGTTTGATGCCATAGGACATCAAGTGGATGACTTGATCGTGATATCCTTTTGGTTACAAAACTATTCTTAAATGTCCCTAGTCAAGTATTATTGTTAATTAGGACAACAATAATACATTGAGACTAGTATGTGTAGAGACTGATGACCGCATCTCACGGGTCATGGATATGAGATATCAAGTCTTCACATGGGTACATATTAGAGTAATGATGTCTTCGGATCGACCCACCATGAGACGCGGTACATGGATCGTTACGTGAGTGTCATAAGCGATCTCATAGTGACAATGGTGTTTGTGGTCCTTTGACCCGAAATCACTACGATTCCTACATGAGGAGTTGTGTGTTTTAATGCCATCAAACGTCATCTGTAACAAGGTGATTATAAAGTTGGTTATTGGACATACCGCAAATCATGCGAGAGGGATGTGAGTGACCTAGATGGAATTTGTCACTCCTACATAACAGAGCGATATCTTCGGGCCCCCGATTGAGTGAGACTGCGAAATGCATGGCCATATGCTCAAATGAGTCAATATGAGATATTGATCTCATTTGTTGTTACAAAGTCTACTCGAGTATCAGGAAACGAATGATTGGACTATACAAGGGTGACGCATTCCATGCCTTGTGTTCAATCTAGATATCTTGACAAAGAGACTAAACGACACGGAAACATTGGTCACAAAAAGGTTATGTCAAATCACTGACATTCTTATTACTTGGGTAGCAGCGATGTGTTGCTAGATACCGCTCACTACTTGTAATATTAAAATGGTATTTTAATATTACTGCCAACGTAATAAGAACCTGCACGGTCACACACATAGAGCAGACTAAAATTGGAGTAATGGATCCAAGTTGGACTCGGATTCAAATATGGGCCAGACTCATAACAAATGGGTCTAGAGTTGCACAACTTACCTTGCTGCTGCTCACACTCACTTATGACAGTCACTATTATAATTAGTACTGCTAAAGGGGCTGCTAAGTGACATAATTCTGAACCCTAGCCGCACCTATAGAATAGTGAGTGAGTGAGCGACAGGTTTCTTCTCTTCTCTTCGCAGCTAGCACTGTGTGAGAGACATGAGGCTCCTCTTTGCGGACGTTGGACGTTCGTGAGTCTGTTCGTGTGGATACCGCAGAGACATCATTTCTATTACGGTGTTAGTGATTCACGCTTCAAGAGGTAAATCCTTTAAAAACTTGGATTATGGCTTTTTCGCATGGATCCTCGGTGGGAATCCCTATTTTTCGCTGCGTGTTATATCAGCAAAAATTCCCAACAACATGCAACTCCTTATGTAGGAATTATAGTGATTTTAGGTCAAAGAATCATATACACCATTGTCACTTTGAAAATCGCTTATGACACTCATGCAGCGATCCATGCAGCATTTTTATGGTGGGTCAATTTAATACATCATTACTCTAATATATATCCATGTGAAAACTTGATATCTCATATCCATAACCCGTGAGATATGGCCATCAGTCTATGCACATACTAGTCTCAATGCATTGTCGTTGTCCTAATTAAGAATAATACTTGACTAGGGACATTTATGAATAATGCTATGAATTTATCTAATAGGATCTCACGATCAAGTGATTCACTTGATGTCCTATGACATTAAACTTACTATTCTAAGAACTTTATTATGTTTATTATAAATAACACAATAAATGAAATATCTCATGTATTAAACAAATAGCATAATACAATGTATGTAAATACGGTCAAAATAAATTGGGCTCTAGGGCATACTTCAACATTATTCTGGTGGGACAAGTTACTTCTAAACCACTAACTTATAACCTGGTCCAGAACACTAAGTATTTGAAGTCGTCAAATCCAATCTAATCTATATCTCAAACAACAATAATGTGTGTCTAAAACTTATGAAAAAATGCTTGTTTTACATTATTGGTGTGGAAAAGGTTAAAGTTAGCTTTTGCCTATGAAGTAAAAGTCAAACTCCATACTTCTACTGTTGTCCCACTATAGTATAAGCTTCACTTTATAAAGCTCCCAAAAGGAAGAACTTGCATTTCAATGTGGGTTCTTGAGGTATAAAATAAATCCTCAACAATGAATTTAAAATAAACAACTCAAACAATGTGAAGAACATTGTTTTCCATTAAAGAACTTGAAATGAATTACAAGTAAGGAAGCTTAAATACAATGAAGTAACTTGTGCTCCAAAATATAAAGCCAAAAAAATTGTTGAAAGTAAAGATGAAAGCTATAAAGAAATGTTGTAAAGTGCTTTAAAAAGTAAAGAAAAGCAATAAAGGACTGGAAATGTAAAGAAAAGTTGTAAAATGCTGGGAAATTAAAAATAAACTACATGAAAAATAGATGATTTTTTTCTAATTGTTCGAGGGTCCTTTCTTCAATGTCTTAGAGGCCTTTTTATAGTAATGGATCGAAGAAAACTGCAACTTCAATGCACCTTCAAACCTTCAACTCCACTTTCCTAAAATGTAAGAGCATGACCTTCAGTCACTAAGCCACTCCATGTATCCCCAGCATTACTATGGCAAGTTTTCAGCCAATTTCAATAAAAGAAATAGTCTAAAATACTATATTTGCTTGCCTGAACGTTGGAAGAAACTGCCACATCTCTCACTTCCTATTTTTTAGGTGCCTCACTCTCAAACTCCTTATCCATGATTTTGACTTAGTCAACTAAAGTTCAGCCCAACTTCTATTTACAAAAGATAATTTTTGTGGCTCTTTTTTTCCTTGGGCCACTTGCCTTACTGGCCGCACTTGCCTTTGAAGGTTGCCCTTAGCCTACGACTCGTAAGCCTAACCTATTATTTGGTTGTCAACATACACATTTTTATGCACATTTGTTCATATTTTAGTATATGTAGTAGAGTTATTCGAATATAGGTGTGCATAAGTTTAGTAGGATCAGTTACAATCAAATAGAGAAAATATGTAGATATAAAGTGAAGTGTGTGTGAGAGAAATTATACTCAACCGATGCATGCATAATAATTGAGCTAATGTACAGTCGTGTAGTAACTTCTAATGACAATTTCCAAAAATAAATGAGTTTAACATGTGGTGCACATGTGCATAACCTCATATTTTAGGACTTTGTCTTGTCTTCGTGCTATGTTTGAGGAATAAATTAACACATCTAACAAATAAAAGTGCCAAAATATTCTTCAACATTATTCGCAATCCAAAATTTAAATAAAGGTTAAATTCAAGTTTTGATCTTTATATCTTATATTCATTTTCAATTCAGTTCTAATAGTTTTTTTCTTTTCGAATCAGTCCTCACACTTGCAAAAGCTTTCAAAAAAGTCCCTGTTATTAACTTCTATTATAACACCATTATAATATCATAAGTTGACTGACAAAGTAAGTATTTCTTTATCCAATTAGGACTTCTTTAGATGCTCATTTTCTCTACAAAGCATCAAATAAGGTGTTCCTTCATTCTAATAGGTATTTATTTCTTCTGAGCAAGTACTCCTTTGTTCAATAAGTGCTCTTTTATATGCTCTTGTTTTCTTCGTAAAATGTCTAGTAGGGACTAAATTAATGGTATTAAAATAGAAATTAACGGCATGGACTATTTTAAAGACTTTTGTATATGCGAGGACTGGTTTGAAAAAAAAACTATAAAGAATGAATTAAAAATAAGTGTAAATTATAAGGATTAAAACTTTAATTTAATTTTTATATAAAACATATAATATCCTTTTTTTAATTCTTATTTTTTACAAGGGAAGGGCTAGAGCCCTTAATAAATAGAAATTCTCCTTTAATAAAAAATGGGATTCCCGACAAGATCATCTACATGCAAACCCTCACAACCAGATGGTGGTTGATCAAGAAGATGAAGGCCCAATTCTCTTGAATAAGCAAGATTGGCTAGTTAATCAGCAACACAATTTCTTTCTCTAATTAAGCTCATCAGACACCCAAACATGCCTCTTTCTCAAAGTGTGCAAATGGCAAGAACGATCCTATTACAAGTATATGAGAATGTTGAAGGTGGTAGAATGCATAAGAAAGGGGGTTGAATTATGCCTCTTTGAAAACTTTTCTGAAATATAAACTAGCTTTCTTAAGTATAAAACTTAGATGATCAAAGCAGATTGTTAGATATAAGAAATCAAAAAGGTAACTAGTTCAGAAAATGTTTGAGAATGCTTGTGAACTTTCTCTTAGCTATTTCAAAAACTTTTACTAATATATCCTTTAATCAAAAAATAGTTTTCACAAACTTTTCTTTTTATCAGAAGGAACTTATAGAAGTTCAGAAAACTTGTTAAGCACTAAGTTTAGAAAACTAGTTTAGCATCAAACTCAAAAAATAAAGAGAAAGGGTAGAGAAGCAATACACACTGGTTTTATATTGGTTCAGCCAACCACTTGCCTACTTTCAGTCCCTGTAGAACACTAGGATTTTCACTATCAGAGTATTTTTTTTTGAACATAGCCTCTCCAGGCTAAATACAATCAAGTATTCTTTTCACATCTAGCCTTTCTAGGCTCAACTGAGTATCCTTTTCTCACCTAGTCTCTCTAGGCTCAACAATCAGACCTCTAATAGGTTAGGTTACAAAGAGATAATGTTTAGTTTATGTTTAGGCTCACTAACACTTCAAAAGTGGATATTAGAAAATGTAATCAAAGCAAACTAAGATTATTCTACTAAGAATATACAAAAAAAAAAAATATGGGCAGAAGAACTATCTGTAGCTTAGAAAGGTATATCAGAGTTGAGAAAATAATAAACAATAGTAGAGCTTTTCTCAGCAATAAATTCGATCAACAACCAAGTTGTCCAACCTTAAATGCTTTGAATGAGCTTCAATTTATAGCCTTGGATGAATTCTAACTGTTGAGAACACATTAAATGCTTTTGGTAGCAATTGTGGTGCATCAGGAAAAACTAGTTATTATTTTGTCTGCATTTGATCAGCTTTTTGGCACCTTTTCAACGTTCTCATTATGACTAGGAAGATTGTTTGGTGACAAGACTAAGTATAAGACAAAAAGAATGTCTTTGACATTTGTCCTTGAAGTAGTTTTTTTAATCACAAATTTCTAATAGTTTTCTTATCTTCTTTCTGATAGGTTTTCTGATTAGATTTTCTGATGTTCTTCCAAGCAGCTTTCTTATGAACTTTTTGAAAAGTCAAATGTTTGAAGCTAGTGTTTCCCATATATGAATTGGATTTCAAGTTCTAACACACTTCAACATACAAATTAGTAAAGCTCATGTTTAACAACTATGAGTGATAATAAATATATGAGTGTAGTGAGTTTTCTAATAATAGCTCGAGATATATTTAGAAAAGTATTTGTTTATTAGTCATCAAAAATTATAAGTAAAAAAACTTAAGCATACAAGGGGTCTTAAGATTTTGGAGCTAACAAATATAATAGTGATGGAAAATATATATCTTGTATATTCAGATGAAGTATTTATACAAGTATTCATCAAGTCATATTTGAACTGGCCTAAATATCTATAACAAATTTACAAGAAGTAAGTAACTGTGTACATGATAAAAACAAGAATTCAAAAGCCTTAGAATAAGTCAAACCCATTGAGTGAGATTCTGTTCCAATATGCCCCCTCAAGGTTGAAAAATTTATTTTCCCCATGGACTACTTATAGTAAATATGGATGAGGATCTCACCATGTCATTGATTTTTGGGTGACCATTTTGGCCACAATAAGTGCTTTGATTGATGTGCCAAATGGTGAGCTCATTCTAAGGGTGGATGGTGACCAAGTTGCTATCAATGTGTTTTTGGTAACCTTATCCTCTTCAACAACCTATGTTGATGCCACACACCCCCTAGAGACTAAAGGAGATCATGCACATGCCCAAAAGAACCCCTCTTCTCCACTTGAGAAGGGCACACCCAAGTTCATTATGAGTTATTCATCTAAGGAACTTTAAAGTTCACAAGTCATATTTGGGGCATAAAATGGCCTTAGGGGTACTTCAAAGGATATTAATCATGGTGTTAAGAGATAAGAGAGAAAAAAGAGACATATAATGAAAATTACGTGCCTGAATTACACAATAGATACTGAATTATATAGGCCTATTACAATAAATACAAAGATTATAAATCCCTAATTACCATAATTACATTATTTGGTTATGATTTGGTTAACCTATACAATGAATCTAAATACTATTTACATAGTTTTCAACACTTTCCCTCAAGCTGGAGCATATAGTTCATATTCACCAAGCTTATTACAAATATAGCTTATCCGAGGACCTCTTAGAGACTTAGTTAAAACATCTTCCTGTTAATCATTTGAATTGACGAAGCTAGTGGTGATGTCTCTAGATAGGATATCTTTTCTAATAAAATGACAATCTATCTCAATATGTTTGGTTCTCTCGTGAAACACTCCTCTCATGAAACACTAGATTAGAGGTAATATGTAATGTAACTTGATTATCATAGATGAACGTCATTTGCATAATCTCCTCAAATTGAAGCTCTTTAAGTAGTTGTTTTAACTAGCCTGATATTCTACTTCAATACTTGATCTTGCGACTAAATTTTGTTTCTTACTCTTTTAAGATATCATATTAACCCCAATGAATACACAACACCTAGAATTGGAACTTTTATCAATAGGAGAACAATGCCCAATCAGCATCTGAGTATCCAATAATTTGATTGTAACCTTTGTCTACATAGACAAGGCTTCTTACTAGAGTTCCTTTAATATACTTTAGGATGTGAATCATTGCATCCTAATGTTTATCACAAGGTGAATTTAGAAACTGACTTACCATACTGACTGTAAAGGAGATATCTGGATGAGTAATGGTGAGGTAGTTCAGTTTTCCAACTAATCTTCTGTATCTTCCTGCAACCAAAAGTGTCTCCCCTTGATTTGATAGAAGTTTAGCATTCAAGTCCATTGAAGTGTCTATAAGCTTTGCATTCAACTGACTTGTTTCCTCAAGAATGTCCATGGTATACTTTCTCTGTGAAATTACTATACTATCCTTGGATTATGTCACCTTTATTCCCAAGAAGTATCAAAGTTTGCTAAGGTCTTTGGTCTGAAAGTGATGACTGAGATATTGTTTCACTTGAATTATGCCATAATGATCACTGTCAGTGATAACAATGTCGTCGACATACACAATCAAATAATACACCCTTAAACTAAATGGCGGTAGAAGACAGAGTGGTCATCCTCACTCTGTGTTATACCAAACTACTAAACTACAGTGTTAAATCAACCAAACCAAGCCCTAGGAGATTATTTAAGGCCATACAAAGATTTGTGAAGATGACAAACTAGTCTAGAAGACTCCCCCTAAGCAATAAACCCTAGGGGTTGCTGCATGTCAACCTCTTCTGCATGGTCACCATGAAGAAAAGCATTCTCGATATCCAGCTAATGATGGGGCCAGTGGCGAATAGCAGCTATAGAAAGAAAAAGTCAAACCAAAGACATCTTTGCCACTAGAGAGAAAGTGTCTCCATAATCTAAGCCAAAATTTTAGGTATACCCTTTGGCCACCAGATGAGCCTCAATCTTGCTATCAGGATAAACCTTGACCATATAAATCCACCGAAAGCCTACAACAGACTTCCAAGAAAGAAGAGGAACAAGTTCCTAAGTACCACTACTCTGAAGGGCACACATCTCACTGATCATAACTTGTCTACACCCAAGATGGGACAAAGTATCATCTAGAGATTTAGAAATAAACACAGAAGACAAGGAAGAAAGACAAGCATAATGTGAAGAAAATAGGCAACCATATACCTTTCTAGAGTGTAATGGGAAGATCAGGCTCAGGAGGCAGTGCAGGATTTTGTAAAGGAATGAATGTCAGAAAAGAGTCCGCATTAACCTCTAGTGGAGGAAGGGGCGATGGAGGTGGCTGTAGCCAATGCTGATAGACATGAAAATGGTGTATAATAGTGGTGGGTTCCTTAACATGGAGGTCTAAGGTGTATCTGACTCAATAAAAACAAGAGGAAAAGGAACAGGTAAGACCTCAAAGATAGGCTCAACAGTCGAGTAAGGAAACTAGAAGAAGGGAATAGACTTAAAGAAAGTAACATCGGCCGATACAAGGTAATGCCAAAGATCAAGGAAAAAATAATGATAACCCTTTTGGGACTGAGTGTAACCAAGAAAAACACACTTAATAGACCAGGTGCAAAGTTTATCAAGACTAGGAGTGAGATTATGGACAAAATAAGTAGACTCGAATATACGAGGTGGTAAAGAATACTAAGGTTGATGGAGAAATAAAATAGAGTGAGGGACTTGGTGATCAAGCACAAATTAGGGCATGTGGTTAATTAGATAGCAAGAAGTAAGAATTGCATTGCCCTAGAAGCGAAAAGGAAAATTACCATGAAGTAAAAGGGTTTGAGATGTTTCTACAAGATATCTATTTTAGTGTTTAGCAATCCCATTTTGTTGTGGGGTATGGGCACAAGAGGTTTAGTGAAAAATGCCATGAGAAGTCATAAAGGATTTAAATGGCGAAGACAAATGCTCATGGGCATTATAACTATGCAAACTACGAATAGGAACATCAAATTGAGTTTTAATTTCATGGTAAAAGTTCTGAAGTATTGAAAACAACTCAGACTGGCTTTGCATAAAAAATAACCAAGTGCCACGAGAGTAATCATCAATGAAGGTAACAAAATATCTAGATCCTAGAGTAGAAATAGTACGAATGGGACCCTAAACATCATAATGTACTAAAGCAAAAGGAGATGATGCTCAACTACTGTCTTTACCAAAAAATGAACTATGGGTGTGGTTTCCTAGTTAACATGACTCACAAGGGAGACTCAACAATTTAGAGAGGATGGCCACTAATTTTAGTAGTTAAGGAAGGCTATGATGAACCAGTTGTGCATGGATGGTGAGAGGGAAATCCTTGACTATTCAAACACAAGGGGGTTGGAGAGCAGGTAGAGGCCATTGGACTTACATTTGGAGCCAAGTATCCATCCCAAACTCTAGTTCTACAGAATCACAAAGTCTTTAATAAACGTAATCATGCAATCAAGAGACCGAGTCAAGTGACTAATGGAAAGTAAATTAAAAGGAGATCCAGGAACATAAAGTACAGAGTCTACTAAAAAGGAGGGGAGGGGAGGGGTAGTTCTGACCCATTGGGATTATACCTTGGAACCATTAGCTAAAGTGACAATAGGCAAATAACCATTGTGAGAAAGTTTGGAGAAAAGAGTCTTATTACCAAAAATGTAGTCAGTCGCACCAGAATCAAGAACCCAAGTACCAATGGATGGAGAACGAGAGAGACAAACAAATGAAGTACCAATGAGTGCAACAGAGGTAGAAGAATCAGAGAACTAATGTTGTTCAAACCACTTTAGAAAGTTTGCATAGGCAGCCATTGGAATAGAGGAACCAGAGGACTGATATTGTACAAACTATTGTAAAAAATCTACATAGTAAGCACAATATGAGCTTGGCTAGGCTAAGGATGCAGCAGGGCCTATGAGAGTAATCGAGGCCATAACCAGATTTGGTAAATGAGAGAGTAAGTTAGAGATTGGGGTTGAAGTGGCTTGGATTTAGATGGGCTTGTGACAATGACCACAACGGTACAGACAGCAGCTGGAGAGAGTGCTTCACACGCCAGCTGAAGGGCTATATGTGGTGTTGTGTGCAGTTGCTATGGGAAGCACATGGGAGCATCTCTAGGGTTTCTAGGCTTGGTCTCCGAGGCCTGGACAAGTAGTGGAAGGCGAGTCCGGTGATGTGGTATTTGGTCAAAAAATTCGCCAAAAAGTTGATTGACAATAGCGGACAGCAGCAGACAGCGGCTGAGAGCAGAAAGAATATGTCAGAAAGATGTCATGGTAAGGCAGAAACACCGGCAAATCGAAGTGGAAACACGGTTGGTCGAAAAAAAATTTCACTGGCAAATGGTGAGCTCATCAAGAGTGCACTGTTCTATGATTACCTCTCTTTAGACTCTAAATACCATGTTAAGAGAGAAAAGAACGAGAGACATATGATGAAAACTGTGTCTGAATTGCAAAATGGAGGTTGCATTATATAAACCTATTACAATTAATACAAATATTACAAATCCCTAATTACCATAATTATATGTTTTGGTTATGATTTGGTTAGCCTATACAATGAATCTAAATATTATTTACATAGTTTTCAACACATGGCATGACTCCTTACTTTAACAAAGGAAAGGGGATTGCATCTCCTTCTCAATTCTAGCCTCTTTGATCATTCCACCTGATAAAGTCTAGCCAAGACTATAAATAAGGCACTTCTTAGGAGGCAACCCAAGTTTCTAGACTTCTCTCTAAGTTTTGGGGTATTATTGCTTCATTTATTAGTTTTATGATTGAGTTGTGCATTTTTTTATGGCGTGCTTATTATGGTAATTTTGTGTTTTACATACATTTTTTCTAATGTTTGTAGTTGTTTAACAGCATTTTAGGGGTAGTTTTGTAAAACCAATGGCATGGAGTGGTGGCAAAGAGGTGGAGTTGGTGGCAAAATGTTACAAATTTGCTGCATAATTTTACAACCTAAGTGTTCATGCCTAGGCACTAGGTGTGGTTGAGTGCTATAAGAATTAATCTTACACCACGCCTAGGCATGGGTTTTCATGCCTACGCATGGCCAAGCCTAACAACGTGTAAGAAAAATTCCATGCCTCAGCATAGAGTTTTCAAGCCTAGGCCTGTCTTTTCTAGGCCTCATGCCTAGGCATAGGATCCTATATATGTGAACAAACAAAAAAAAAATTGCAATACAAGTAAAGCTTTCATGATTCAAAAGTAATTTAATTCTCCTTGCCTTTTGTGAAGCATGGACCCTAGTTGGATCAGAGTGCATGCCTAGGGAAAGATTAAGACTTACATGTGTGTGGATTGCAAATTTTCTATGAAAATGATTTGAATCTCTCTTGAGGCAAAATCCTAGGCAATGTAGGAACAAAGAAATGGTTAGGGCATTCTTCGGACCGTTTGGGCCTTTCAAGCTAACCTAATCATCATGATTATCCCTGGGTCCTATTTGAAACCTTGTATGTTTTTGGCCTTATTTTCTTTCTTTTAGCCTTCGTTTCTATCCTACCCCTTTTAGCCCTTCAAATTGCATTTAAATGCAATTGTCTTACTCCTCACCTTGAACATTTTTTTTAGAACATGACACTAAAGTTCTTGAGTTGAGTCACTGTTTTACATTACTTTGATTACAAGTTCATGTAGGGAATAAAAAAGGGTTGAAAGAGTCCAATCCAAAAAGAATTATAATAAAGGTTGACAAATAGAAGAAAAAGAAAAAAAAGAAAGCAAGAAGAGAAAGATTATATATATATATGTATAGAAGAAAGGTAGAAAGAAGAAAAAAGCAAGAAAATTGTACAAAAAGAAATCTTGCAAGTTGTTCATTCAAATAACCAAAAAAAAAGAAAATAAAAGAAAAGAAAGGATTGGTTCTTGATGACCCTCATTGGCACTTGTTTTCAAACATATTATGGCTTAAATTCTTGAACTTGAATGCCATGATAATTAACCTAGTTTCATACTTCCTTCCCCTTCTTTCATCACCCATACTGTTGGCCTTGTATTACAAGCCAATAAAGACCATTTTGATTCTTGGTTTTGCATTGATCTACATTAGTAGAGAGAGAGATGAAAAATCATTTTTGTAAGTTTTAAGTTTGAGATGCATTTGCATGTTCATAATCTCATCTAGGTGTGTATGTTTGTTTCTGTTAAGATCTTGCACTCATGCCCAAGAAAAAGAATTCGTGTGTTTGCATTTGGCTTGGAGTTGTTAAATTGATTTTGGATTTCACATTTGAAGGGCTAGGTTAGGAGTCATGATATTTACCTTGAGGCTATGAATGATATTTATGTATTGGTATGTCATCCTGTGAATTTATTTGCTAATTGAAAAGTGGTTGAATGAATTCTCTTTGCTTAGGCTTAGTTTGCTCGAGGACTAGCAAATAATTAAGTTTGAGGGTGTGAAAACTCTAAGAAATGAAGTTATTATGGTTTTATTTGATGCAATAATTAAGATTAAGTGAGAATTAGTGCAATTTTTTATGGGTTTTATAAGATTAAGTGAACCAAAAATACTAAAGATAAGGCCAAGCAAGCGGATCAAGAGATAAAAGGAAGGAGGAAAGAGGAAAAACAAACCACTTTTGGAACAAAGCACCATGCCTAGAAGTTGAGAGGAGTTTTTGTAATGCCCCTTTTTGGGAGGGAACGTCACATTATCATTTACAATGTGGAATATAAAAGTTATAGTCAAGACCCGGTTCTTTTTATTACGATTAAATTTATCTAGTTACACTGTATAAATAAAATGGTGACTATTTTTCTTTGTTATGATGATAATTAATAAAATATAGCGACAGAACGTAAATGGCATAAAAGAGCAAGACAGAAGTAAAACATACATTGATCAACATTGCATATTCATATATTTATATATTTATATCAAATCTGTTTAATTACAAAGCCAGATATACCAAAAAGCAAAACTATACCTGCCCAAAGGATCATATATATACATCCCCAAGATATCAAAAATATACAGCCCACTACAATTAAGACATCAGGCCCCCAAAATAAAACACTGGTAGCCATCAGTAGCTACCAGCAACATCAGTCCCTCAGATGAGGAGGAATCGTATCAAGATCCTCCACGAGGTCCTCCTCGGGAACCTCCTTGGGGTCTTCCTCATCCGAGGAAACCCACATAATATCTTCCTCACGAGCCACGAGTAAGAGCTCGAGCAGTGGAATCAAAGGAATCCTCTTGTGGGGTGTAGTAGCGGTCACCCCACATCTCCCGGATGGGCAGATAAAACTCCAAACGTAGGCTGATGCAGCAAGTAAAGATTGGCTGCTCATGACGCCTCCATGCCAAAGAGATCGACACGTCTCCCAGGTAGACACAGCGATTGAAATCTAGGTTGATGTGCCAGCAGTCCGGCCCTCCAAGGAAGGTCAGACGCACATCGCTTAGAAATCCGCATGAGCATGCCTCCATGGTCCACAGTAGATGCTAGTCGCGATCAGGCCAGAAGTCGAGAAAAATCGAGAGCTTCAACCTCCTTGCCGTCGTCTTCGATGGGACACAATATAAAGATAGAAAATAATAGGAAGTACAGGAAAAAGGTAAGACATCCTACCATCATTACCAGTTATAGCAGCAAGAAGCAAAACGACGCAAAACGCCCACATAGTATTTCAACAGTAATAGTAATAATAAGCATTTAATAACAGTAATAACAACCAAACAATTCCAGGCAGTATATATCATCAATACAATAATTCCATTTATAAAAATAAATAGATGCCAGATAATACATGGACTCACTATGCACATGCATACAAAGTCAAAATCCTACTCCATAGAGCTAGACACAAATAGTCGGAGAGAAAGATCAGATGATACGTCTGCAACTCGGCTACCGCGGCCAAAGTGCTATAACTCATTAGTTTATCCACGTGCACATCAAGGCATTGTACAGATAGTCTACGCTAGATCACGATATAGGACAGTGCCCAGACAGGATTGTCGATGCATTTGCATCGGTTTGCCCCATGGATAGAAGAGCTACCAACTGTCCATTGCGGGGTACCCGCACCCCGACGCCCCCATGGTCAACAGTTTAACCTACACTAGTCTACTCGCACCCGCACTAAGGTGTGTTCATCTCTTAGGCAACTCGGCCTTAACAACAGTCCAACGGACATTCACAATGCATAACAACTTTATGCATAAACATGTATGTTCATCATTACATACTTTTCCACAATATACCACAATTGGCCAAACTAAATATCAACACATCATTGGTCACTCACATGGACCCACAACATCATAATATTTGAATTAAATGAATTAATATATTTTTAAGGTTTATTATGAATTATTACTTAGATTTAGCCTTTCTTACAAAGTTTGTATCTAGAGAAATTCTCTTAATTAATTAAATTCTCTAAGGTAATTTATTCTCATACACTTAGAAAGTTATTCTAAGGGTCTGAAAGTCTCACACTCTCTTGTTCTTTCCCTAATTAAAATTACCCTAAGTCTTATGAAAAATTTCTTTCTTGGTTCTTTAAAATTTATGAATTTCAAAGTATATCCAAATCTTTCAATTTGCTAATATTCTATCCCATTACCATTAATTTAATCACTTAATTATTTATGTTCCAAGGTTACCAAAGTTGCATAATCAAGCTCCAAAAGGCCCTAGAGGCCGTGGCCTCCCTAGGGAATTAAGTTCCCAAATTTTCCATTCCATCAATTTCATATTGTACACTTGATTAATTATGGTTTTCACTTGTTACAATTGTTCACAAAGAACCCCAATTTTGGGCCCCCAAAACCGTAGCCATCCAAGAGAGAATCCAACATCATTTTCTTCCATTTCATGCCTTCTAATTCATTCCAATATATCAATGTACACAAACAATCAATCCAATAGCATAAACAAATTGCAAACAACATGTAAACATACTAATCATGCAAACAAAGAATAACCCTCAATAGGGTTTTCTCACAATCAATCACAAACAAGGTTTCTTAGTGCTAATAGAGGTTGAGGAGGAGTGCATTCCTCTTACCTAAGAGAAGAAAACAAGAGAAGCCTCCTAGAATTTCCTTACAATTTTTGGATTGGACACCACCAAGAACCCTAAAATTTCAATCTCATCAAAACAACACCAATGCTTAAAAAATAAAGCATGGATGGTCACAAAGGAGACCATAGAAACGAAAATGAGTAAAAGGAAATGAAGAATCAAGAAGCTTTCCCAAAAGCCCTAAGCTTGAAGCTTGAAGAAAATGGTGAAAATGAAAGCTTTTCAAAGAACCACCAACTAGAGAAGTGTTTAGGAGATGGAGAGGATTAAGAAAATGGAGTTGGATGAAATTTTTGTGATGGATGGGGCACAAAGGGGGCTGCTGGCCGTGAGCTCCTAGAGAGAAGGAGGAGAAAAAAAATTCAAAAGAAGAAGAAGGTAGAGAGAGAAAGTGCATAGGAGAAATGAAATATACTTTTAGGTTTTTGCAAATAATGTAGTATAATTAATTGTGTGAAAGCAAAAATTTCCCCCCTAAAGTGTGCAGCAGCCGTGAGCTTGGGAGAGAGGAGAGAGAGTGAGTAGCTTCCTTGGAAAGTTTGGAGGAAATTTCCTAGAAGCTTCCTTGAGAAGCTTCGCTCGTTTCTCAATAAAGTGCAAAGTAAGCTTGTCTCCTTAATTAAACACTCTTGAATAGATGATTAATTGCACTATTAGAATTATCTTCCCAGTAAATAAAAGTTACAGTTGATGAAAATAATATTTTATTATTCATCGGATAATTTTATGATACAGTGATTTTATTTATCAGATAAAACCTTGGAAAACGTAAACCTCACAAACTGTGCCCGACCTCGAGTTTAGTAAGATCCCCCATCAACACGTTAACATTTCAAGGTTTACCAGCTTCAGGGAAAATATTTCGTTATCCCGGCACCGCTCAGCGTGCATGCAAAACGAGGAATATACTAAAATATTCGACATTTTCAGAAAAATCCACAAAAATTCCTAAAAATCACAAATATTAGAAAATGGATATTTGTCATGAAATAAACAATTTTTTGAGGCATTTGACTGACTCTACTCAGTGCGCACGTAAAATGAAGAATATATTAAAATATTCAGCGTTTCCAAAAAATTCCAGAAAAATCTCTAAAAATCACGAATATTGAGAAATGACTATTCATGATGAAACAAATCATTTCCAGTGTGTTACACTGACTCTGCTCAGTGTGTACGCAAAACAAGGGATATATTAAAATATTCAGTATTTCTGAAAAAATCCACAGAAATTCTCAAAAATTATGAATATTATGAGATGATAATTAATGATAAAATAAATAATTTTTCAGGGTGTTACAACTCTCTCCTTCTAAAAAGAAATTTCATCCTCGAAATTTGCATACCTTAGAATAATTGTAGGTATTGCTCCTTCATCTTGTCTTCCAGCTCCTAGGTTGCATCTCCAGTTATTTCGTTCCAAATTACCTTCACCAATGAGATCTCCTTGCCTTTTAGTTGCTTTATCATTCTATCCTCAATTCTTACAGGAGGTGCCTCATAGATTAAGTTCTCTTTTAATTGTACTGTATTTGGTGTTATGACATGACTTGGGTCAAGAAGGTATTTTCGCAGTTGTGACACATGGAAAACATTGTGAATGTTTGAGAGAAAAGGAGGTAAGGCTATTTGATAGGCTACAGGACCTACTTAGCAAATAATTTGGTATGGTCCAAGAAATTTTGGAGTGAGTTTTCTAGATTTCAAGGCCCGGCCTACCCTAGTCGTAGGTGTGACTTTCAGAAATACATGCTCGCCATCCTCAAACTCAAGAGGTTTTCTTCTTTTGTCCGCATAATTCTTTTGTTGGCTCTGAGCCGTCCTCATCTTCTCCTGAATTATCTTGACCTTCTCAGTTGTCTGTTGTATAACATCTAATCCAATAGTAAGGCATTTGCCGTCTTGGTACCAACATAAAGGTGTACAACACCGCCGTCCATACAGAGCCTCATAGGGTGCCATTCCTATGCTTGAATGGTAACTGTTGTTGTAGGTGAACTCTATCAACGGTAGAACATCATCCCAACTTTCAGTCTGTTCTATGGTGCAAGCTCTAAGCAAATCTTCCAATGATTGAATCGTCCTCTCTGATTGACCATCGGTCTGTGGGTGATAAGCAGAACTTAGACGTAACTTCGTCCCTAATGCTTCTTGTAGACTCTGCTAGAAATTTGAAGTAAATCTCGGATCCCTATCCGAAATAATACTTGTAGGCACACCGTGCAGTCTAACAATCTCTCCAATATAGATCTGGGTCAATCTCTCCAGTTTGTATCTTATGTTGATCGAGAGAAAATGCGCTGCTTTCGTGAGTCGGTCCACGATTACCCAAATTGAGTCATGACATTTTCTTGTCCTTGGCAAACTCACTACAAAATCCATTGTAATGCTGTCCCACTTCTATTCAGGAATAGACAATGGTTGCAGTAATCTTGCTGGTCTTTGATGTTCCACTTTAGCTTTCTGACAGACCAGACAAGTCAATACACGTCTAGTGACATCACTCTTCATTCCATGCCACCAAAACAACTTCTTCAAGTCTTGATACATCTTTGTTATGCCCGGATGCATATTCAGCTGGCTTGTGTGAGCATGGTTGATAATATACTCTCTAAGCTCTTGGTCACAGGGAATACAGACTCTACCTCAGAATCTCAGAATTCCGTCTGTTCCTTTCGTAAATGCTGTTTCATTGCCTTGCTTCATTTGCTCCCTCACTTCTTGCAAGAACTTCTCAACCGTCTGTTTTTCCCGTATGTCATCCATTAGCTCGCTTGAGATGGTAACCATATTTATACAGATCTTTCCTGATTCTAACTCCACAAAAGACCATACATCTCTGAACTGCTCTATCAGATCTTTCTCCTTAATCATCAGGGCTGAGACGCTGATCATCTTCCTACTCAGGGCGTCTGCCACGACGTTGGCCTTGCCGGGGTGATACAGAAGTTGGAAATCGTAGTCCTTCAGGAACTCCAGCCACCTCCGCTACCTCATGTTCAACTCCTTGTGATCGTACAAATACTTCAGGCTTTTGTGATCACTAAAGATGTTGAACGTCGCTCCGTAGAGAAAATACCTCCATATCTTCAGAGCGAAAACCACAGCCGCTAACTCCAAGTCATGCGTTGGGTAGTTCTTCTGGTGCACTTGCAATTGCCTTGAAGCATAAGCCATTACTCTTCCATGCTACATAAGTACAGATCCTAGTCCTTAGTATGAAGCATCACAGTATACCTCAAAGGGCTCATTCAGATCAGGTAGCACTAAGACTGGTGAGGTAGTCAACCGATTCTTCAACTCTTGGAAACTCTGTTCACAGCTGTCGGTCCACTCAAAAGCTTGGTTCTTTCTTGTGAGTTAAGTAAGAGGTCCTGCAATCTTGGAGAATCCCTCGATGAACCTCCGGTAATACCCTGCCAATCCCACAAAGCTACGAATCTCTGTCACTGACTTTGGCCTTTCCCATTATAACACTGCCTCCACTTTTGATGGATCCACCGCAATCCCATCCTTCGAGATTACATGACCCAAAAATTTAACTTCCTCCAGCCAAAATTCACATTTTGACAGTTTGGCATACAGTTCCTTCTCCTTCAGAATCTGAAGAACTATACTGAGGTGTTCAGCATGGTCCTCCTGATTTTGAGAGTATACCAGAATGTCATCAATGAAGACCACGACGAATAATTCAGTTCATGTAGTCCATAAAGATAGATGGTGCATTCGTCATGCCAAACGGCATCACGAGATATTCGTAATGGCCATAACGGGTATGAAAAGTAGTCTTGGGTATATCCTCCGTCTTTACTCATATCTAATGATACCCAAATCACAGATCAATCTTTGAAAATACCGCTGCTCCTTCAGTTGGTCCATTAAGTCGTCAATTCTTAGGAGTGGATATTTGTTCTTGATTATCACTTTATTTAGCTACTGGTAGTCCACGCACAATCTTGATGAACCATCCTTCTTGCGAACTAATAGTACTGGTGCTCCCCACGGTGACACACTCAATCTGATGAATTGCTTTTCCAAAAGCTCCTCTAGGTGCTTCTTGAGCTCAGCTAACTCTGTTGGTGCCATCCTATAAGGTGCTATAGACACGGGACCAGCTCCCGGTACAAGGTCAATAGCAAATTCTATTTCTCACGCTGGTGGTAAACTAGGTACATCCTCAGGAAAGACTTCGGGAAACTCATTCACCACTGGAATTATATTCACATCAACCTCACTCTTGACTTTCAAAGAAGACAGTAGCTTGTATCCTTGAGCTCCTTCTTTCAAGAGAGCTTGAACTCGGTTAGTCATCAGAAATCTAGAATCCTCATCTACGGGAAAAACTATGATTTTTCTTGAACAATCTAATAGAACATGGTTGGAAGACAACCAATCCATCCCTAAAATTATATCTAGTTGGGAAAAGGGTAAACAGATCAGATAGACAAAAAAGGTTCGACCTTCAACAATCAATGGACAATTTAAACAGACTTTGGTAGTAACTACAGGTTTATCAGTGGGGGTAGAAACAGTTAAGTCAAAAGGTAAGGTAGACACTGGTAAACCAAGTCTTTGCACACAGTCATATGATATGAAAGAATGGGTTGCCCCAGAGTCATACAGTACAGTTAAAAGGTTACCTTCTATGGTGCCTTCCCCTTGAATCAAGTCTTTGGACTCGGAGGCTTCAGCTCCGCTCAGGGTATAAACTCACCCTCCTGCTTGTGGTTTCTTGGCTCTTGCAGTATTGATTGAAGGTTCAGCCTTCGCTTGATTGCAGTCTCAGGATACGTGGCCAAGTTTGCCACATCTGAAGCAGATGATCCCCTTTATAGTGCAGTCCCTTGTGAAATGAATCTCCCACACTTCAGGCATCTTGAAGGATACGCCACGTTCTAGCCAGTTCAGTTCCCAGTAGAACCTCCACCAGAGCTTCCACCCGTGGTCTGTTGCTAATTTCCCGTCGGTCGGGAATAGGGCTTCTTTTGGAAGCAGTTAGGACTGTTGCTACCACCCCTTTGGAATCGTGTGGGTCCAAAGTTCCTGTTCCTCGTATCTCTAGATTGCTCCAGAGCTTCAACTTCACAGTATGTATCTAGCAGCTTCGAGAACTCATTAATCTTCAGGGTGATAACAGCCTTCTTCACCTCATACCTCAGTCCTTCTGTGAATCTCCGAAACTTCCAGGCTTCATTCGGTTGGTATTGAAAGTACATTGAAAACTGTGACAAGTTTTCAAATCTTACCGTATATTCACTAACGGTCATATTCCCTTGCCGTAAGTTGAGAAACTCTGACTCCTTCGTGTACCTTGCGCTCGTAGGAAAATACTTATCCAAGAATTTGTCCTTGAATAAATCCCAAGTGATCTCGCAGTTTGCAGTTTCCAGCATTCTCTGCATTCCATTCCACCAATTTTCAGCATTGTCCACCAACATAAAGGTAGCATAGGTCACTTTCTTATTCTCAGCACAGTTCATGCCTCGAAAGACCTTCTCTAACTCCTTGATCCATAGACTAGCCTTGTCTGGATCGAACTCTCCTTTGAATTGGGGAGGGTTGTGGTGAGGAAACTCCACCAAGTTCTGAGCATTTGCCATAGCTTCGAGCTATTGAGCAGCCCTTTCTTGTTGTGCGATGGCCCCAGCTATTCTCTGCATCGCCTCAATAGCAGCTGCCATTTCTTCGCGTCGTGCCATCTTACTGTCTCAAGTCAAAGTAACTGAAAAACACAAGGAAAATCAGTTGCATCCACTAGGAATACCAAACAATACATCTCTGTGTTTAGTTTTCAGAGAAACACATAACACAAGCAAGACAGACTCAATCACAAGACCCAAAGAAACATAAACTGGGGCTCTGATACCAACTTAATGTAACGCTCCTTTTTAGGAGGAAACGTCACATTGTCATTTACAATGCGAAATATAAAAGTTATAGTCAAGACTCGGTTCTTTTTATTACGATTAAATTTATCTGGTTAAGTTGTATAAATAAAATGGTGACTATTTTTTTTTATTATGATGATAATTAATAAAATATAGCGACGGAACGTAAATGGCATAAAAGAGCAAGACAGAAGTATAACATACATTTGATCAACGTTGCATATTCATATAGTTATATATTTATATCAAATCTGTTTAATTACAAAGCCCGATATACCAAAAAGCAAAACTATACCTGCCCAAAGGATCATACATATACATCCCCAAGATATCGAAAATATACAGCCCACTACAATTAAGACATCAGGCCCCCAAAATAAAACACTGGTAGCCATCAGTAGCTACCAGCAACATCAGTCCCTCGGATGAGGAGGAATTATATCAGGATCCTCCGCGAGGTCTTCCTCGGGAACCTCCTCGGGGTCTTCTTCATCCGAGGAAACCCATATAGGAGCCATAGAGCCACGGGCCAGAGCCCGAGCAGTGGAATCAAAGAAATCCTCCTGTAGGGTGTAGTAGCGGTCACCCCACATCTCCCGGATAGGCAGATAAAACTCCAAACGTAGGCTGGTGCAGCAGGTAAAGATTGGCGGCTCATGACACCTCCAAGCCAAAGAGATCGACACGTCTCCCAGGTAGACACAGCAATCAGAATCTAGGTTGATGTGCCAGCAGTCCGGCCCTCCAAGGAAGGTCAGACGCACATCGCCTAGAAATTCGCGTGAGCGTGCCTCCATGATCCACAGTAAATGCTAGTTGCGATCAGTCCAGAAACCTGGGAAAATCGGGAGCTTCAACCTTCTTGATGTCGTCTTCGATAGGACACAATATACAGATAGAAAATAATAGAAAGTACAGGAAAGAGGTAAGACATCCTACCATTATTACTAATTATAGCAGCAAGAAGTAAAACGGCACAAGCACCCACATAGCATTTCAACAATAATAGTAATAATAAGCATTTAATAACAGTAATAACAACCAAATAGTTCCAAGCAGTATATATCAGCAATACAATAATTCCATTTATAAAAATAAACAAATGCCAGATAATACATGGACCCACTATGCACATGCATACAAAGTCAAAATCCTACTCCATGGTGCTAGACACAAACAGTCAGAGAGAAAGATCAGGAGACACGTCTGCAACTCGGCTGCTGTAGCCAAAGTGCTATAACTCATCAGTTTATCCACGTGCACATCAAGGCATTGTACAGACAGTCTACGCTAGATCACGATATAGGACAGTGCCCGGTCAGGATCGTCGGTGCATTTGCATCGATTTGCCCCACGGACAGAAGAGCTACCAACTGTCCATTACGGGGTACCCGCACCCCGATGCCCCCATGGTCAACAGTAGGACCTACACTAGTCTACTCGCACCCGCACTAAGGTGTGTTCATCTCTGAGGCAACTCAGCCTTAACAACAACCCAACGGACATTCACAATGCATAACAACTCTATGCATAAACATGTATGTTCATCATTACATACTTTTCCATAATATGCCACAATTGGCCAAACTAAATATCAACACATCATTGGTCACTCACATGGACCCACAACATCATAATATTTGAATTAAATGAATTAATACATTTTTAAGGTTTATTATGAATTCTTACTTAGATTTAGCCTTTCTTACAAAGTTCGTCTCTAGAGAAATTCTCTTAATTAATTAAATTCTCTAAGGTAATTTATTCTCATACACTTATAAAGTTATTCTAAGGGTCTCAAAGTCTCACACTCTCTTATTCTTTCCCTAATTAAAATTACCCTAAGTCTTATGAAAAATTTCATTATTGGTTCTTTAAAATTTATGAATTTCAAAGGATATCCAAATCTTTCAATTTGCTAATTTTCTATCCCATTACCATTAATTTAATCACTTGATTATTTATGTTCCAAGGTTACCAAAGTTGCATAATCAAGCCCCAAAAGGCCCTAGAGGCCATGGCCTCCCTAGGTAATTAAGTTCCCAAATTTTCCATTCCATTAATTTCATATTGTACACTTGATTAATTATGGTTTCCACTTGTTACAATTGTTCACAAAGAACCCCAATTTTGGGCCCCCAAAATCGTAGCCATCCAAGAGAGAATCCAACATCATTTTCTTCCATTTCATGCCTTCCAATCCATTCCAATATATCAATGTACACAAACAATCAATCCAATAGCATAAACAAATTGCAAACAACATGTAAACATACTAATCATGCAAACAAAGAATAACCCTCAATAGGGTTTTCTCACAATCAATCACAAACAAGGTTTCTTAGTGCTAATAGAGGTTGAGGAGGAGTGTCTTTCTCTTACCTAAGAGAAGAAAACAAGAGAAGCCTCCTAGAATTTCCTTGCAATTTTCGGATTGGACATCACCAAGAACCCTAAAATTTCAATCTCATCAAAACAACACCAATGCTTGAAAAATAAAGCATGGATGGTCACAAAGGAGACCATAGAAATGAAAATGAGTAAAAGGATATGAAGAATCAAGAAGCTTACCCAAAAGTCCTAAGCTTGAAGCTTGAAGAGAATGTTGAAAATGAAAGCTTTTCAAAAAACCACCAACTAGAGAAGTGTTTAGGAGATGGAGAGGATTAAGAAAATGGGGTTGGATGAAATTTTTGTGATGGATGGGGCACAAGGGGCGCTGCTGGCCATGACCTCCTAGAGAGAAGGAGGAGAAAAAAAATTCAAAGGAAGAAGAAGGTAGAGAGAGAAAGTGCATAGGAGAAATGAAAGATGCTTTTTGGTTTTTGAAAATAATGTAGTATAATTAATTGTGTGATAGCAAAAATTTTCCTACCTAAAGTGTGCAGCAGCCGTGAGCTTGGGAGAGAGGAGAGAGAGTGAGTAGCTTCCTTGGGAAGCTTGGAGGAAATTTCCTAGAAGCTTTCTTGAGAAGCTTCGCACGTTTCTCAATAAAGTGCAAAGTAAGCTTGTCTCCTTAATTAAACACTCTTGAACAGATGATTAATTACACTGTTAGAATTATTTTCCCAGTGAATAAAAGTTACAGTCGATGAAAATAATATTTTATTATTCATCGGATAATTTTATGATACAACGATTTTATTTATCAGATAAAACCTTAGAAAACGTCAACCTCACAAATTGTGTCTGGCCTCTGGTTTAGTAAGATCCCCCATCAACACGTTAACAGTTCAAGGTTTACCAGTCTTAGGGAAAACATTTTGTTATTCCGGCCCCGCTCAGTGCGCACGTAAAACGAGAAATATACTAAAATATTTGACTTTTTCAAAAAAATTCACAAAAATTCCTAAAAATCACAAATATTAGAAAATGGATATTTTTCATGAAATAAACAATTTTTCGGGGCGTTTGACTGACTCTCAGTACGCATGCAAAACGAGGAATATATTAAAATATTCAGCATTTCCGAAAAATTCCAGAAAAATCTCCAAAAATCACGAATATTGAGAAATGACTATTCATGATGAAACAAATCATTTTCGACGTGTTACACTGACTCTGTTCAATGCACATGCAAAACGAGGAATATATTAAAATATTCAATATTTCCAAAAAAATCCACAGAAATTCCCAAAAATTATGAATATTATGAGATGATGATTAATGATAAAATAAACAATTTTTCGGGGTGTTACAGTTTTAGAGTCTAGAGAACTCCACGCCTAGGCATGGTTTATTCATGCCTAGGTGTAGCATGAAGATGAGCAAGAAATCAAGGCTTGCCCTATCTAGGCATGGCCATTTTAGGCCTAGGCATGGAACACCTAGAGAAGAGTTTGCAATGCCCCATGCCTAGGTATGTTCCAACCATGTCTAGACATGGTTAATTGACATGGGTCCATGAATTTTCTAGTGTTTTTAAGACCCAATTTATGTAATTAGAATTCATTCTAAATTTAGCCTCATTTTTAGAAGGAGAAGCTCTAGGTTTATGGATTTAGAGATAGGTTCTTTTGGGGGCTTCTAGATCAAGATCAAGCAAGAGTTCAAGCTTTAAATCCACATTCTAGTTCTTTCTCTGTTTCCCTATTCTTGATTCTACTTGTTATTCAGTGGGTTTTTTCTTATATCTTGTTTTTATATTTCTTATGGATTTCTAGATTTGTATCTAAAGGATCCTTTAGATCCCACTATGGATCTTGGATAATTGTAATATTTTGGATTTTCTATGTTAATGATATAGTTTTGTTCATTCATATATATACTTAATGCTTGTGATTGCTTGACCACCAATTACATGATTTGGTTATTTTCAAATGAAGTAAACATAGGGATTAGGAAATATGAATATGGTATGAATGATGCTTGTTCAATTACACTTGCATAGGTTTGGTATATTGATTAGCTAATGTGATGGACACATACTCATTGGCTTTGCATAGCATGTGTTTGATACTTGCTCTTAATGAGTGAAATTGTGCTAATTCACATTGACACAGATTGGGTTAGGCAATGACATATGATTAATTGACATAGATATATGTATTTAACTAAAAGAGGGTATTGACAAACAAAACCTAAACATTAATTGGAATTTATGGAATTTACATGTATCCAAGTAAAATAGTGGGTGAAAAAAGACCATCTCGGCCTTGAACCCATTGTTATTTCTCTATTTTTGTGCTTGTGTAGATCTACTCCTTTAATTACAATTTTCCTTTTATTTCTAAATTTCACATTGCTTAAGCCTAAACAATGTAATTGACTAATCAATAATACAAACATTGAAACTAAAAACCTGTGGAGATGATACTCTATTACTCATCCTTTATTACTTATGTGGCCTGTGCACTTGTGGATTTAGCCCCTAACACCAATCAACGTACGCTCTTTTTTTCTTACTTCTTTGTTGAGCATGCTCTCTTTTACCATTGACAATGTCAACTTTTCAATTGGAATTGAATTAGTCAAATTTACAACCAAAACTTCCCAACTATCAAGAAAGGAACTAAGTAACAATATTGCTTGCAACTCATCACCTAATGTAATATATGTGGCCATCAGGTGATTTACGATATCCTAAAATATGCTAAAATGCTCTACCATTGATCCCTGTCTTTATATTTCATATTCACTAGCTTCTGAGTCATAATGATTTATTCTGTATGTTTTTCCGCTTGTATAGCTCAGCCAATTTCTTCCACTTGGTATGGGTATTAGTTTCTTCGTCTGCATGAGTAATACACTAAGATTCAACCATTTCCTGATCAACCTAATAGCTTTTCTATTAATCCTTTACCATTCATTATCAGATTTTTCACTAGGTTTACCTCTATATATCCCCTCAATAAGATCTTTGCTATATAACATATCTTCCATAAGGGTCGTCCAAAGTGTATAATTCATAAAGTTCAATTTGAATATATTTGGCCCTTGATTTTCTTCCATTTAAATGCAAAGATCAAAACAATCAAAGCTCTGATACCACTTTGTTACGAAAAAACTAAGATAATCACTTCTCACCCAGTACAGATAAAGAGGTGCTACAAAATTCTTCCTATAATAAAGTATCAACCACATAGAACAAGCTACCAATTGGCAGAAGAGACACCATAATTTTAACATGGAAAAACCACAAGACCAAGTCCAACAAAATCTTCCACTAATATATTAATGGGTATAAATAAGTCTTCCTAGTAGTGCTAGGGATCACCACAATCAACAAAACATCACCTAATAGGTCGAAATCAACATAACAACAAGATAGCAACTATTGCAACCATCCCGAAGGGGCTCCGTGAAATTAAAAAGAAAAGGAGGAAAGGACCTCAGAGTATTGAGAGTCGCTCCATTAAATGGAATGGTGCAATTGGACACCTAAAAGATTATCTACGTTTCAGAGTTCGAGATTCGGGAGTTGATTACGGGTAGGGAAGGTATTAGCACCCTACACCATCCGTTCTAAGAATGATCACTCATTTAATCTAATGTTATTTGCAAAATTTATAAAATAGATCCTTTATTATTAAAAAGAAAAGAATTTTTTTTTATTTTTATTTTAACATGTCTCATTTGTCAGCATATTATCAAAGATGATAAATACTAAGACATAGAATGGGTGGCTAAATAGCCATTATTTTCAGACAATTCTAAGCCTGCAGCATATTACATGAAAATGATGAATTAAAATTGTGTTAATTTCGCAAGAGAAAAAAAGAATTTTCAAAATATTTATTTTTGATGGGATAAAATGACTTAAAATGAATTTTGCAAAGAAAAAATAAAAATAAATAAAATATTTTTGAAAGTGACAAAAAAGAATTTTTGAATTCACCCCAATCATAATGTTGAGACTATGTGAAGTTGTTCGTTTTTATTTAAGGATTTTTATTTTACAAAAAAAAATATTTTGGCATATAAAAATGTTGTATTTTTAGTTTGTAAAAATATTTTAGCTTTAATGTGGGGATTAGACCTCATCAGCGCTCCTAGAAAGTAGAGGTCGCAAAACGGGTTCAACCCATTGGGTTAACTCGCCAACCCGCTAATTGGGTTCAAGATTTCAACTCACTTTTATTTTTCAACCCATATAACCCGCATGCATGGCGTGGGTTGGCCGTTGGTTGAATTTTTTTTTAAGTGTTATAAATAAGTCTTTTTATTTGTGTTTGTGGTATTTTTAGGGGTATGTATATCTAATTTTATTTTATTTTTTATTTTTCGATCTCATAAATTATAATTTTTCTATTTTTTAAATTTTTATGGATTTTTTTGTTTTCTATACATTTTTTTTTATTTTTTAGGTGGGTTAGGTAGGTTGGCACTTTTTCTCATTTTCTCTTTTAGGTGGGGGGCGGACGGGGTGGGTTGGCCCATTTTGCCACCTCTGCTATAGAAAGATCTAATGTAAAGCCGCAAGAGTATTGGAAAGAATGTATTTGATCCGTACTCTAATTCTCTCCTAATTTTTCCATCGTTGGCTAAATTTAAATTGATGATTAATATATCAATGTAAAAATGAGTGTGTTAAATTAAAATGTAGGTAATGTAAATCCTAAATTAGCAAATACATATCAATCCAAAAGAATAATAAATAAATAAATAATAGAATAGAATAATAAAATAAAATAAATAGAAGCAGAGAGAGAAAAGAAAAAAGGAGTTTTGAAGAGACTTAGTCTCTGTAGGTGAAAAATGAAGCAGAGAGAAAAACGAATTTGAGGGTAGCTCATGGGTCAGGGGAAAAGCTCATGGTGCTTGTAGTGGCTCCGGTGGAAAGCGACGGGTTCGTGCGGTCTGGGTCGCAATGGTACTGGATCCGAGACGCGGTGGAGTAGCAACGGGGTCATAGGTTGCAGGCGACTGAGGACTCGCGGTGGAGGACGATTCAATGCAGTGGGTCACCGGTTCTACTAGGAGTGGTTGATAGTATGGTGGAGATCTGGTTCCAGTCGTTACTCGCAGGTTGTGACGGCATATGGTGGTGGCTTACGGATCTGGGTCGCGGCTGGCTTGATGAGTATGACATGAGCAGCTACGCTTTTGGGTTTATGGGTTCATGGGTCGTGGATCTAAGTATGGGGGTGACGATTCGCTGGTTGTGCACAGAGGTTCAAGCATACTGGCTGGGCATCAGTGGTAATTTGATGGAGGTGTGGCAGCAGAGGTGAGGAAGGTTCTGTTTTGGGGTGGCAGAGGCTACAATGGACTGTTGTTCACAAGTTTAGGAAGGTTAAGGTCTGATCTGGTGGTTTTATTTGGGCAGGGTTGGGACTGATGGTGGTCTGTGTAATGAAGACGTTTGGTTTAGTCGCGAATTTATGTGAAGGGTTACTATTTTGGATGGTTTGGCTCTAACAGGGGTGTGGACGATTTGGATAATGAAGGAGGTGTTTGATGGTTGAAAATGGTGACTGCTGATGGTGAAGGCTGGAGGCAGAGTGATGGCTCTGTGTGAAGATTGGAGGTAGAGATTTCTTTGTGTGATGGCTCTACGTGTGAGGGAATTTTCGTGTGATGGCTCTATGTGTGAGGGAATTTTCATGTGATTGATCTATTTTTTTGCCTCTTCTTTTCTTGGGATTTACAGGGTTAAGTCTGCAAGAATTTCTTCCTAATTTCCTGATTATTGGAAGACAAATTATGGAAGAAATCCTGTCAGAGATTTCAATCAAAACCAAAAAGGAAAGTTGTCATTCCAATTGGGTCATGCAACTGCTTGGTGTTTAGGATTTGGAGGGTGATGGTGGCTAGGGATCTTAGGGTGCAGCAACAAGAAGGAAATTGGGTCATAGGTTGAGAAAGAGATTGGGTCATAGGTTGACCCGTAGTTTTTTTATTCTTTATTCATTCTTAAAAAAAATTCATCATAATTTTTTTCTTTTTTTTCTAAAATATAGATTAAGGTGGGTCATATGTTTCGCCCTAAGGAAAATTTGAACCAAAGCAAAAGATTAGGAAAAATAAAACTCATTTTAACAAAAAAAGGTTTTAATAACCCAAACACCTTGATAAAAAATAAAAGTAAAAAAAAAATATTGACAAAATTGGGTATCTGATGCACACTTTTTAATTGTCGCGTTCAGTAACCCAAGTGCGGGTTATCCAGTAATAAATTTACCAATGAAGTCAGAAGTCGATCATGAGAGAATTGATGAAGATTAATTATGGTAAGATAAATATTTTGTTGCTATGGTAAAAATTATTTACTTTGGTAAAAAGATCCACTCTTGGTAAATAAAGTAAAAGTAAGATTAATTCTTTTATAACTCAATTAGAATCCTCGCAGACATGGAGGTTTCAATCGAAAAATACAATATTAAAAGTCCTTTAAAATAATATATGTAATTATATTATGTTTCCTTTAATCATCTATTAATATCATCACTCATAAATGGGATCAAGCATTCATTGTGCTTGATATTTTGTCTACAACAACTCAAGATCTCCACTTTATAAGGAGAGTTTCTAACACCAACACTTGTAAATGGGTTAAAGATTCATTGTCTTAATATCTTATCTACAACAAATCAAGAACTCCACTTTACTGAGGAGGTTTCTAAATTGATTGGAAACAAAATACAATACGAAATAAAATAATATATGTAATTATATTATATTTTCTTTAATTATTACCACCACTTATAAATGGGTTAAAGCATTTTCTTGTGCCAATATTTTATCTACAATAAATCAAGAACTCCTCTTTACAATGGTAGTTTCTAAATTATCGAAACAAAATATAATACGTATAATAATTACTAAAAGATAAATCATTAAAGCACAAGAGAGGAATAAATCTAACCTTATTTTATTACCAAGAGCTTCACACCTTAACCCAAGTAGTGAAACTTATTTACATATAGACTAAAAGAGAGAAAAAAGAAAAAAGAGAAAGGAAATTGGAGGGAGGAGGAAATTCTTCAGAATTTCCCCTCCCCCGAAGCGTGTGTCCATCCATTTGAAATGAATTGCTATTTATAAGCAAATTCAATTCTTGTCGTGCAGTAATGCCTGCATGATTAAGTTAAACGTCATCCATGACGTTTTTTATTTTCTTTTTTTTTTTTTTTAAAAAATAATAATTGAGTAAATCTGTACAACCTGATCGTCAGGTCATTTTTTCATTTTTGAGAGAAGTGGTCTTCATGAAAGTTGTAGGCCTGGATATTTACTTTAAAATGGCTTTAGTTTCAATCCAAAATCATTCCTAGAACTCAAGATATGTTCCAATTACTGCAGAGTGTTTAAACCCAATTTCAGCTCCTCTATTTTGACTTCAAAGCCCAATATCACCTCCAAGGAGTCCGATTCTGGAAAAGTGTTCAACATCAAAGTTGTAAAGAATTGTCTAAAATTTCCTACAAGACCAAAATCACATCAATCAGATATTTAAAACTCAAATTATAGCCAGTTTACTAAATACTTCTAAAGAGATAATTAAGGTTAATTTATGCAATAATTTATTTAATTGTCCAATTCGGCTCAAAATCATAAAATGTTTCAAAATCAACTTAATTAAGCCTAATTGAACCTTAAGAAGCCTAGTGAGAGGATTACAAAATATATAAAATACAGTGTTATCAGTATCAACAGTTGCGCCCCCTTTGCTTTACATTTAAACTAAATGGAAAGCAAAGGAATTGATTCAACTTTATCCATGAAAAACAAATCCTATGCAAATTGATGCAAAACGTAATAAGCATTAAAACAAGGTAAAAACGTGGGGTATAAGGACCCAAAAAAGGTAAAGAGAACAGGCATATGGACCTAGAAACCTAAAGGAAATGGGTATAGGGACCCAGAAACTTAAAGGTAATGGGTACGGTGACCCATTGGAGTTTGATAGAATGATAAAAAGCTTCCGGAATCAAGTATCCGTCGAAGCTTGACAGGAACAAGGTAAAAAGCTTGTGGAGTCGGGTATCCGCCGAATCTTAACAAAAGGGTAGGAAAGTTTGTGGAGCCGGGTATCCGTCAAAGCTTGACAAGAAACAAGGTAACAAGCTTACAAAATCAGATATCCATCGAAGCTTAACAAAAGGTTAAGAAAGCTTGTGGAGCTGGGTATCTACCAAAGCTTGGTAGAAAACTTAAAGTAGTAAAGGTAAAAAGCTTGTGGAGTTAGGTATCCACCAAAACTTAATAGAAAACATAAAGGCAATGGGTATAGGGACCCAAAAATTTAAATGCCTTGAGTTGCCACGGAAAAGTAATGAGTGAAAAGCAACGAGCATAAGGCTCAGGAAAGAAGGGCGTGGATTTTCCATAAGCACACAGATCATACAAGTAGTAAAATAAAGATTGTTCCCACGAGGATCAATTGATTACTAACTCTTATAGCGACTTTGATTATTTAAGCGATTAAAATCAATAACAAAACTCAATCAAAATCAAAACGAAAATCAAAGCAATATAGTAAGCAAATAAGTCTAGAAAAGTCAGGATTCAACCAAAATTTAAAGGCCTAGGACTAGGAATTCACTACACTACCTCCTATGATAAATTGTAATTCTATCTTTACTAATGTTCAATTACTTATAAGGTATCCCACATTTCTTGGGTAGTCTTACAATTTGACACCCTAAAGAATTCATCATACCCCAATGAAGTGGTAATGATGCTCTTGGCTCTCAAATTGTATTGGACATTTTTCTTGTCTTCATCGGTCCATTCATTTCTTGGTGTATTAGTTCTTACACCATCAACTATATGTGTTGGAACAAAGGCGCCATTTTCAATGGCATCCCACACATCAAGATCAATAGCTTCAATAAAAAATTTCATCCTTTCTTTCCAATAGGCATAACTATCCTCATTGAAATAGGAAGATCTATTTATAGAAGAGCCTTCGTTAGAAAAATCATTTGAAGTCATCACTTCTCTTGAAGCTGCTAAGCTCTTTACACAAGAGTCAAGCTCTTATACTACTTGTTACCAAGTGGCCTCAATACTCAAGAGGGGGGTGAATTGAGTTTGTAAAATATTTTCACAAACCTTTAGCAAAACGTTTGATTATCAATTTTCGTTGAAGCTATTAATTGATTAAGAAGAATGGAAAGAGAAGAATGAATACTTTCACTCACAATTGAGCTAACCAAAACAGATAGTGTTCAAGCATGCATATAACATAAACACAAATGTAAGAAGGTTGAGTTTAGAAGATCAAACAAAGGATTTATCCTGATTCAGCCACCAATCCACTTGTGGCCTACATCCAGTTCTCAAGCAATCACTTAAGATTTCCACTATATCTTCAAGCTTCAATAGGTTCTTGCAACATTTACAATCTAGAGTAGTCAACACTCCTTGGGATACCTCACCCTTTGTGCTTAAGCCTCAATTCCAAAGGGATACCTCACCCTTACAAATGTTTGAGGGATACCTCACCTTCTTTACAAAGAATTAAAGTGTTTATTAAGATGAAACTCTCACAAGAGTATGTAATACAAATTGAAGCCCTAGAATGCTCTTCAAGAATATCTCAAATTGTTGCAAAAACAGAGCACAAATGATTCAAGAATTGATTCATGGATTAAAGTGATAGAAATATGTTTCAAGTTGTTAGTTAGCCATTAATGATGACCCAAGACATGTATTTATATTATTTTTTATCAAAGGAGTCATTGGGTGCATTAATGAGCAGCATTAAATGCTGATAAAATAGTTGTTGGCCAATGTCATATCTATTGTAATCAATTACACACTTTATGTAATCGATTACATGGCTGTTTGAACGTGTTATTGGCTTTCTGAGCAGGATGTAATCAATTACAACCTCTATGTAATCAATTACATGACCTCTGCCTGACTTGTAAATGATTACAACTTCAATGTAATCAATTACAATGCTTCTGTCATGCTTGTAATCAATTACAACATCAATGTAATTGATTACAAGGCCTCTATTTGGCTTATAATCGATTACAAGCACTATGTAATCGATTACAATGGCCTTTAAACACATTTTTCAAGTCCAATGAAGCTTGATGACCATTTCTAACTTAGAAAACCTTGGATTTGTTTAATATGTGAACTTGAGTTATAAAAACCAAGATTAAAATCAACATTTCTTTAAAACATGAACTTTGAACATTAAGTTGATTTATAAAAGATCTTTCAAAAACTATTTGGAGATAGTTGAGATATATTGAGAGCATTTTACATTGATATTCTAAGACCTATAACCTATACCAAATTATACCTCTTTTGACCTTGGTCTTCATCTTGACTTTGTTATTATCAAAAACTTCATTGATATTCTTTAAGACATAAGCATTCACAATCTCCACTTCTAAGTTCACAAACATAACAAGAATTGAAAGGACTTTCTTTAGTTGTAACAGAGTCAAAAGTATAATGAAAGGTAGAAAAAAGATAAATAATGGTAAAGAATGCTCATGGATAAATCGATACATAATAGAATCAAGTTGAAAAGATGATAAATAAAACATAAGCATAAGGGTATAACAAATTTTCACTTTCAACCCAACATTCTCATTATTCTTCACCAACAATCTTTTTCTTTCTTTTTCCTTTTCCATTCTTTTTTTTTTCATTTTTTTTCAAACCTTGAAGACAAAAGTAACCTTCCTGACATTTTAATTAATACATCAATTGCTTCAAAGAATCCAACTTAATTATTCAATTGGGTATGCAAAGAAATCAATTTTAGGCTCAAATGGGGCAACTAAAAGATTATTTTATCAACGCAACTCTGGAAGTCAAGAAAGAGCTAAGCCAAATTTCCTTAATCATGTTTAAGTATGTATGTGAATCATTAAAGTCTCAACAAGATATCAAAGCAAGTTCTAACGCACATCAATTAAGAGAAATATCATTCCAGAAGAAAAATAGGATTTTGTTTATGAAAAATCCATACATTAAAGCTCAAAACTCACTTTTATGGCTAATGTTAATAAAGAGAACAAATGCAAGCAGACATGGCTAATTTTCAAATAAAATCCTAAATGTTTCAATACTCAATTGAAAAAGACTGCCTTGGACAAAAGTAGCTCATGAGTAGTGGATTCCCCTCTCAAGCAAATTTCTTTCAGCTCAGAAATAATCAAGAAATTAACACACAATTCTAGCTTGATTACAAACAATACTCAAGTGTTCATTGATTTCACAAAAAATTTCACTAAATTTAAGAGTACTCCCCCCACACTTAAAATAAACATTGTCCTCAATGTTTAAATAAGAAAAATAATAGAACAAAAGACAATGAAACTTCTCTAAAAAATGGAAACACAAGATCATGAAGGCAGTGGGAGAGGTGAAGCTGGAGGGAGGCGTATAGCCATGAACTCAAATATCTAGTCTAAATGAGCAGAGACATGTTGTCTAAAACTGCACAAGAAAAACCAAAAAGGTCAAGACAAATTTTTTTTTTAATAATATGAAAAACAAAGCAAAAACTGAAAAACCAAATGCAAGAACTAAAAGAAAATATGAGAAAGGATAGAAACTTGGGTTACCTCCCAAGAAGCGCTAAGTTATAGTCATTAGCTAGACTATGAATTTATGCCATGCTTAGGTGATGCTGATGGAGTGGTGCTCAGTCCCCACTCCCTCTTCATAGTGTTTCACTCTCTGACCATTTATTAAGAATATCTTGTGGCCTTCTTTCTTCACCTCAAGCACTTCATATAATAAGACTCGAACAATCTCATATTGTACATACCACATTGACCATAAATTACCAGTACAGAAACGTAGAAGTGAGTTATCCACAAGAATTTTATCTCCAAGCTTAAACTCACGCTACTTGACATCTCCCCTTGGAAAGCTTAGCATTCTCAAAGTCAGTGATAGCCTTGGGCAAAGTCTTCTCTAGCATATCATAAGTCACAGATTCTTTCAAATATGAAAGCACAAGACTATCCTCAACATGAGTAGCATCTATGTGATTACATGAATCAGAGGAACTAGGATTTTTGATAGAATCAAAAACATGAAAAACCACTTCCCATTCATTTAATCGTAAGGTCAGCTTCCCTTGATGGACATCAATCATGGCTCTTCCAGTAGCGAGGAATAGACACCCAAGTATGATTGGGATCTGAACATCTACTTCCATCTCAAGCATAATGGTACATTCTCTAATATGCAAATAGGATGTTTGATTGACTTATCCACCAATTGAAGAGAGATAGTGGTAGGTTTGACCTCCCCAATGTCAAGTTTCTCATAAATAGAAAAGGGCATCAAACTCACACTTGCCCTAAGATCACATAAAGTCTTATTAATATTTATGTTCCTAATTGAGCATGGAACAGAAAAGCTACCCAGATCCTTAAGCTTAGGTGGAAGCTTATTCTGAATGATTACACTATATTCTTCAGTCAAGGCAACAATTTTATAGTCCTCAAGTTTCCTCTTATTAGAGAGAATCTCTTTTAAGAACTTAGCATAAGAGGCCATTTGGGAGAGAACTTCCACAAAAGGAATGTTAATATAAAGCTTTTTAAGGACCTCCAAAAATCTTCCAAATTGATAATCAAGTTTCGCCTTTTGATAACTTTGAGGGAAGGGCAAAGGTAAAATAAATGCTTTTGGAGGAACATACATTTTATTGCTTTCTTCATCTCTTGCTTTATCCTCGCTCTTCTCTTGCTTCTCTTCCTTTTCATGGGTTTTCTTATCTTCAAGCTTTTCTTCCCTTATGGGGCCTTTAAGTTGCTTACCACTTCTCAATGAAATTGCATGAACTTGGTCCCTTAGGTTAGTTTCCAATTGACTTGGTATTCGCCCTTGAACCATGCTGAACAAGTTTGCTTATTGGGCTATTTGAGTTTCAAACATCTTGGAGTGAGTAGCAATTTGATCTAGGTGAGCATTGATCTGCTTGATGGACTCTTCATATTGTTGCACTTGTGCTTGAATGGCTTGATTTTGTTCCTTTTGGGTAACTATGAAGTTCTCCATGTGGGCTTCTAAATTGGACTTTGCACCTTGAGATGATTATTGAGGTTGTTGGAACCCGGGTGGAGGTCAATTGTTGGATGGAGCCCCTTGGTTTTGTTGGTTACCATATGAGAAATTGGGGTGGTTTCTCCATCCGGGGTTATATAAGTTAAACTAGGGATTTCCTTGAGCCTTGAAATTACTATTTTGCAAATAATTCACTTGCTCCAAAGATAGGTCTTGAGAATATGTTTCCATTGCATTGCATTCCAAAGCCAAATTCCCTCCTCCATATATTTCACAAATTATGTTAGGAGTAGCAACAACGTTGACTTTTAGCTTCTCAAGTGAATTAGTCAATGCATCAAACTTGGCATTCAACATAGAAATGGCATCAAGTTCTATCATTCCGGCTTGCTTCTTTGAAGATGATCTCTAGCTTGGCCACAAATAAATATTCGAAGCAACCTCATTAATTAAAGCCCTTGCCTTTGTTGGAGTCTTTGCCATTAAAGAACTGCCAGCTATGGCATCAAGAGTTACCTTTGTAGAAAAAGTTAACCTAGCATAAAATGTCTGCATAACAACAAAATCTTGCAAGCCATGATGTGGACACTGACAAATGAGATCATTGTACTTCTCCTATGCATCATAAAGTGATTCATCTTCCTTTATGGAGAAAGTAGTGATATCTTGACGAAGCTTGATTATTTTTCCAAGCAGATAGTACTTGTCCAAGAAAGCTTGCTCCATCAAGCCCTATGTGGTAAGTGAATTTGGGGCTTCCGAGTGAATCCACTTCTTTGCTTTCCCTCTAAGAGAAAAAAGGGAAAGTCTGACCCGTATAACATCAGTTGAAACCCCATTTATCTTTATCATGTCACACAACTCCAAGAATTCATCCAAATGCTGATTTGGGTCCTCAGTTGTTGCCCCGCTAAATTGCAATTGTTAGGTCATCTAGATTAACGATGCCTTGATCTCAAAACTGTTGGCCTCTACCTATGGCCTTATAATCGAAGATTGATAAGCGTTAGCGTTGAGGGTTTCATAATCCCTCAGCCTTCGCTCTTGATTGATGATTTGGTTATTATTGTTCGTCATGTGGTCATCCTCAACTCTCAGTGTTCTTCTTTCCCTTCTAATATGACTAAGTGTCCTCTTGATCTCAAGATCAATGGGGATAGTAAGATCGTCTTGACTCCTCGTTCTATGCATAAGAAAAATATAGCACCTGAAAATTCAAAGAAAAAATTATATAAAATAAGAAGAAAATAAAATAAATGCTTAAATCAACTAAATTGCCGCTTGTGTTAATATCAACACGATCCCCAGCAATGGTGGCAAAAACTCGTTATAGATTTTTCGTAAGCGCACGGATCGTACAGGTAGTAAAATAAAGATCATTCCCAAGAGGATTGATTGATTACCAACTCTTATGGCGACTTTGATTATTTAAACAATTAAAATCAATAGCCAAACTCAATCAACATCAAAACAAAAATCAAAGTAATAAAGTAAGCAAATAAGTCTAGAAAAGTCAAGATTCAACCAAGATTTAAAGGTCTAGGACTAGGAATTCACTACAATACCTCCTATGATAAATCATAATTCTATCTTTGTTAATGTTCAATTATGTTCTTGAAGCTGATTTATCCTAAATTATTTAAAGCCTAATTTCTTAGCACTAAAAATGTGCTAAAACTCCATCAATCTCATTCTCATGGCAATTAATCCAAGTTACAACCATTAAGTTTTATGACAATCGTTTGCTCCTCGAAGGATTTAAGCCTATGTTTAGGTCTCAATTTTAAAGTTCAATTTTTGGATTATCTAGCAATTAGATGTCATCTTTCGATCCTTCACCTAAAGCCTAAGATCATGTAAATATGGTCGGCAACATACTACAAGCATTAAGCATACCAAGAATGAATCAAGAACAAAAAGTTATCATTAACAAAGAATCAAATTAATAATTCAACATAGAAAAGTATAAAGTTGCATCCTAATCCTAGAAAAAGGAATTTAGCCACTCATGGTTAATATAGCACAAACAAGAACAAAAGATAAAGAGCAAACCATGATTCTATCTTGAGAAAATAGGAAAAAAAAAAGATAAAAATAGAAGATGGAGAAGATGAAGAAGGAGAAGATGTCTTCAATGGTTAAACTTCAATCACTCTTGCTATTGTCTTCAAAACCCTAGCCTCCAATCTTTGGTTGAGGAAAAACTCAAAAACTACCTTTGCTTCTCATCATTTCGTTCTTTATATAGGATCAACCCTAAAAGAGGTGTGTGATAAGTTAAATCTCTTAATTAGGCTCTAAGCAATGAGAAAAATATGATAAAATCCTAAAAGATACCATTAAATAGGAAATTTCACAACTTCCAATGGGTTTTCCCTAGTTCTCTCGGCCAGTTCCCTTTCTCAGAACAATTTCACACGGCCCCATGAAATTTTCCACAGGCCGTGGTTTCTTCTGGAATGAGAATCAGCTCTTGTGGTTTTCATGAAAGTTGTAGCTCTTTTTCTTAGCTTTCTAATGCCATTAGAATCACCTCGTCTCGACCTCCGTAGCTCAAGTTATGATCATTTGACTTCACAAAGGTTAAAAACTCCGCGAATCTTGGCCATATTAATTCTGAGCTCAGCTCTATGAAAATGAATTCATCCAAAGCTTCATAGAGTCATGTCAAAACACCTTTTTTGGACCTAAAAACATAGAGAAAGACCATTCATGAGATACCAAGGATAATTAGATTAAAAATGGCATAAATTGCAACATAAATCAATCAAAGCACACCTAAATCCACCTCAAATCAAGTACAAGATGTGTGTATTTTATCCACACATCAAAGGGCAACGAGATAAGGCTCTGGCTTACTATGAAAACTTGAAAGTAATGGGTGCGGGGACCTAGAAAGGAAATGGCAATAGGCATAAGGCCCTGACTTACCGTGGAAGGTAAAAGCAATGGGTGCGGGGACCTAGAAAGGAAAAGACAATAAGCATAAGGCTCTAACTTGCCATGGAAGCTAAAAGCAATAGGTGCGGAGACCCAGAAAATTAAAGGCAATAGGCATGATGCCTTGAGTTTCCATGTAAACTAAAAGCGATGGGTACGGAGACCTAGAAATTAAAGGCAATGGGCATAAGGCCCTGGCTTGTCATGGCAGCTAAAAGCAATGGGTACGAGGACCCAAAAAATTAAAGGTAATAGGCATGATGCCCTGAGTTACCTTGGAAGCTAAAAGTAATGGGTACGGGGGCCCAAAAAATTAAAGGCAATAGGCATAATGCCCTGAGTTACCATGGAAGCTAAAAGCAATGGGTACGGGGACCTATTAAATTAAAGGCAATAAGCATAATGCCTTGAGTTGCCATGGAAGCTAAAAGCGATAGGTACGAGGACTTAGAAAGAAAAATGCAATGGGTATAACACCCTGACTTGCCATGGAAGCTAAAAGCAATGGGCGCAGAGACCCAAAAAGGAAAAGACAATGAGCATAAGGCCCTGACTTATCATGGAAGCTAAAAGCGATGGGTGCGGGGACCCAAAACATTAAAGGCAATAGGCATGATGCCCTGAGTTTCCATGGAAACTAAAAGCGATGGATACAAGGACCCAGAAAGAAAAAGGCAATGGGCATAAGGCCCTAACTTGCCATGGAAGCTAAAAGCAACAAGCGCGGGGACCTGAAAAGGAAAAGGTAATGAGCATAAGGTCTTGGCTTGCCATGGAAGCTAAAAGCAGTGGGTGCGAGGACCCAGAAAGGACAAGGCAATGATTTGACCTTAGTAGGTTATGACTAAAAATAGTAAGTTGGACCTTTATAGGTCAAAGCTAGTAAATAAAAAAAATGCACTATGTAATGCATGCCTCAGATGTATAAGAGTACGAAAAAACTTTTTGTTGTTTTTTTGTTAATCTCTACGACCCCTGAGGACATTATCGCAATCATTTTCAAAGATGAACTGGAATAAGATTTGTTGATAACTCTTAATTCATCTATTTAGGTGACAGTTTAAATGTCTGACCGAGATGACCCTTGAGATGCGCATTAGATGTGATAATGATCTGGTTATTCGTCATATTCTCTCTTATCATGAATTCATTGTGTTTCCCATCACTTTTCGAGATTGTTAAAGCAAATCCAAATGCTTTTGCAATATTATCACATGTTTCACATCTCAATATAAATTTATCAGGAAAAGTGCATCAACAATGAGTAGCAACGAAAAGGGATTGTCATTATAGAAAGGAAAAGTATAGGAAAAGCAGCACAAAAGGGATTAGAATTGAAAGGTTTACAAAAGAAATGTTGGATTGAAGTTTTCTAGCTCTTCCAATGATGCTTTCTAGGATGATCAGTGCTAATTTCCCATGTATATGACCTTAAACACCCTTTTGTCTGTTTCCAAGAATATGGTTTGATCCGGTTCTCATGCATTGAGAACGTATCATGATAGATGACAGGACTTCATATATCTATACTGCTCTAGTTCGACCTAAATCTCTGTGTATCAAACCATTTTATAAAATCAGATTGCCCCAATTTAGCTGTACTAAACTCAAATTGCCCTAATTTGTAACTTGAGGCAACTCCACTTCTTCATATGTGTCAGGTACTATTTCTTTTAACCCTAGCTTTTTCCTAAGTCGCTCTTTTCGAGTTTTCAACTTAATGGGTTGCTCTAACTTTTGCCTAGGTCGCCTTTTTAGGTTTTCAGCCTAACGAGCCGCTTTATATATATATATATATAGGGGCAAGGAATTGAAAACTCAGAAGAGCATGAACCTTTTGTCTCAAAATTAAAGTTAATGAAAATGAAAACAATCATTCATTGATCAAAATGGATTTTTAAGGCTTGTAACATAGCCAAGGTTAAGGGTTATGAAAGGAAGGATATAAGGCTCAAACAAGTTTTAAAGGGTTGAATGGGACCAAGGATCATTAGTAAGCTTTGTCAATTGCCTTTGGCACTATCAAGAGCACTAACATTTTTTGCTTACTTTTTCACTTCATCATTTGCTTTTGCTATAAGTCATTTCATTTTCCATCATCTTCTTCTTCTCTTTCTTCTTCTTTTTTTTTGAAATCACCTTTTTACTTTATGCTCACCCCTAGTGTAGGGGTGATCCTTGTCCAAGGTTCTTTAAAGAAATTTTTCAAGCTAAAAAAAAGGGGGGTAACAAGGGGTAATAAAGATTATAAATGGTAGAGAAAGATGGTCAGTATTCATTTTCAAATCATGATTGTTTATTTTTAAAAATTTAATTTCGAGACAAAAAGATAATACATACCAAGTGATTACTTATTTGTTCCTTTTCAAAAATCATGCTTCTAATTGCTTGGATGACTTCCTCCTTGATCTTTAAAGACATTTTAGGGTGCATTCTCCTCAATTTCTACTTATTTGCCTCAACATTGGGGTATAGTGGAATTTTGTAAGAAGCTATGCTTGGATCCAGCCCTGGCATGTCTTGGTACGACCAAGCAAAAATGTCATAATAATCATATAAGATCTTTACCACCTTGCTTCGCTCATCTTCTTTTATAGAAGTGCTAATTTTAACTTCTTTTTTATCATCCTCCATCCCCAAAGTAATCATTTCAGTTAACTCTTCATGGGGTTGAATTTCTTTGGCCTCTTGTTCTATTAATCACATTAGCTTAGGAAAGGGTTCTCAGTTGTCATCATTATCCTCGTCAACATGATTAATAGGATGGTCAAAATCATATAATGGGGTCATAGCACTGTCATTTTCAAGAGAGTCACTTTCAGATCCGCATTTATTGATGTTAACACAAGGAAAAAGGTAATGAATAAATGTTAAAGTAATGGTTAGGTAGAAACTTAAAGAATGGCAGGAAAATGCATTTATTGATAGTAACTATTGAAAAGGAAACATGTGAGCCCATTTTCTCAACATATCTTCCTAAAGCCTTAGGCAGAGCTATAGGATTAGCATTATGGAATTACTTTGCATCAATTTCAAAGGTCATGGGAAAATCGTCGATCTCCCAATTGTTGAGCTCTGCATCTGAAGAACATGCATACACCAGGTCCGCATGACTGACAAAGTTATCATCTTCAACAATGGTTAGTTGGTCTACGAACACCACTCCCGTGCTCAAGAAGCTTTGTCGTATGCCACAGATGGGGATCCCCTCAAGTTTAGGCTCCTGATTTTCCAACTGAGCCAACCTCGTCCCTTTAGCTTGAGGTTGGGGAATGATGTACTCATCAACCATGTTTATGCCACCCTTGTCACACAGATAGCAAATTTGCACCTGTTGCATGTCCATTAGATTCTAGAGGATCTGTCTGAATTTGCCAAATTCTTCAATAGAGTGCCCCACATTCCCGTGGATATTATACATCATTTCATCATCATAGACCCTTTGGATCTTAACTTGGTTTTTTATCAACCCAAATTTGCAAAGTTCTCTAAAATAACTCTCATGGGAGTTTTTACAACAGCTATTCGGCTTATGAGGCATTGGTCAGAGGACTTCTCTATGATATTAACTCCTGAATCTCCATGATTAGGCAAAGGATTGCATCCTACATTAGGAGTTCTTTCTTTGAATTTCAACCATTTGGCATTAATCAAGTCTTGCACTTTGAACTTCAAGGTTCTGCAATTTTCTGTTGAGTGGCCTACAGCCCTAGCATGGTAGTCACGTTTAGCATTTGGGTCAAATCTTTTTGGACATAGGGGTTCCACTAACTTCATTGGGCAAAGGACCAATAAGGAGTTACGGATGAGTTGTGGTAGCAGCTTAGTGTAGGTCATGGGAATTTGGTCAAATTGAACGGGTTTCCTTTTTTGGTTAGCTGGCAACCTTCTTTGGTTTGTATTTGGGTTTTGGGTCCATGGTTGGATTAGTTGAGATGGCATGGTAGGGAGTGTTTGGTTTAGGATAGGAGGTTATGCATGATAAGGGATCATTGGATGGTAAGATAGAGGGTATGGAGCTTGGGAGGTTAGCAATGTATGGGTTGTAAGGTATTTAGGGAGGTTAGAAGGATGGTTAAGGGTTGATAGGCACTTGGCTTAGTTTTCCTTGGGTGGAACTTCTCTCATCGAAAGTAACTGCATAGGCTTCTCTTTCTCTTTTCTTCCCTGTTGAGGGCCTCTTGGTGCTAATCGTCCCTATTGAACTTTCAGCGATCTTCCTATTTCTCATTCCTCGCTCGACTCTTTCTCTGATGATGACCATGTCCAAGAAACTTGATGACACACTCCTTTTCATCTTGTCATAGAAGGGTGATTGGAGAGTGTCAATGAACATGGCCACTATTTCTTTTTCTAGCAGTGGAGGTTCAACCTGGGCAATAATTTCTCTCCACCCCTGAGCATATTCCTTAAAGGTTTCAGCTTCATTTTTAACCATATTCTGCAACAGTAGCTTATCTGGTGCCATATCAATGTTGTATTTATATTGCTTCAAGAAAACATCGGCCAAGGCCTTGAAACATCGTACATGGGTACGTTCAAGGTGTGTATACCAATTAGACGCTACCCCAGCTAAGCTGTCTTTGAATAAATGGATCAACAACTTGTCATCATGAGCATGCGAAGCCATCTTGTGGATGTACATGGTCAGATGGTTCTTTGGGCAAGTGATTCCCTTATATTTGTCGAAATCTGGGACTTTAAACTTCGGAGGAATCACCACATCTAGGACAAGGCAGAGTTCTGAGGCATCTAGAAGAACATAACTACTTGCTCTTTCTATGGCTCATAGTCTCTCTTCAAGAACTTCTAGTTGCTCCTTATATTGAATGCCTTCAGTTGAAGGGTTCAGTGGAGAATTACCAATAATCTTATGGGGAAAAAATTGTGGCATGTAAAAAAAGGTTGAATGTTACATTGATGAGGTCCCATTAGCACCAAGCTAAGGAGGTTGGGTTGGTGTTGAGTTTTGTGACCCTGAAGTAGGCATTAACGGTGTGCTGCTCTCGGGAGGGTTGGTAATTTATGATGACACGAAATCTGGGGGAAAACTATATGGTGGCATAAAAACAGGGAATGCAGTTTGTGGTTAAGGAATCTTGTTGGCATTTGGATGATATCCTTGTGTTTGGGTAGTGTTTGTTGGGTTTGAAATTGTTGTGACTACTGGTGCATTGCCCTCAGGGGTACTAGTGGCTAATGGTGGCATGTAACCAGGTGGAAGGCCATATGGTGGGAATGAAGGTGCATGGGTTTCTTGATGATTAGCAACAAGGGTCTGTGCAAGGTTTTTTGGTAGATGGTGAGTGGCATCATGACTCCTTGAGAGGTGATCTAGAATGTTGCCAAGGAATTAGCATAAAACTAGGCGGGTGAGCAGGTGTGACCGAAAGATCATCATTTGTTCCTAAAGGAGTCCCCTATGTGTTTTTTTTCCTTTCCAAAGCTTGCAAAACTTCTAGGATCTTGGCCACTTGTTCCTTTAATTGGCTTACATCATCCCTCAGCTTCTCTTGTGACTACTCCAATTCATCTATGCCTTTTAATTGGGAGCGAGTCCTATAAGAGTGTCATAGAGAAAGTTTTCCTTTTTGTATTATTTGTTATTATTATTAGGAATATGATGAAAAAATGCAAACCAAAGTAAAATTATGCATGCAGAGACATGGTCCTAAGCTTGGTACTTGTCTTAAAGGATGGTTTCTATGTACCATGGTAGCTCTAAGGTTATTTCAGCAAGTGATAGCTTTGGTTCTAGACCCCTATCAAACAAAAGGTCCCTAAATTGCCCTTTGCTATCGTCAACACTTTAGCTAACAAGAGTCCTCAATCCTCAACCATGATAGGTTATAAGCGAAAAAAGTTCAATTTGAGTGAGAGGTTTTCATGTGCCTGTTCGGAGACCAAATGTCTCTCAAAGCAACACTACTTCGCCCTCTATCTAAGCTTACAAGGTACTGAGCTCAGGTATAGAGCTTGTGTGTGCAAGTGTATATGAGGGAACATGCAATCAAATTTATTCACAATACATGTAATGCAAACAAAATGCACAACAATATGAAGCTGATAAACAAACGAAACAAAATGGACCAGCATAATTAAAGAGCAAATAATATGAAATTAAAATAAGGTTTAACCCTCTAATGTCCCCAGTGGAGTCGCCAATTGTCCCAATTATCTCAAAGAGGCACCGCGAAATTAGAAAGAAGAGAAGGAAAGGACCTCAAAGTGTTGGGAGTCGTCACCAATCACTTTATCTATTAAATGAAATAGTATAATTGGACACCTAAAAGATGGTCTAGGTTTTAGAGTTCAAGGTTTGGGAGTTGATTACAGGTAGGGAAGGTATTAGCACCCTACATTATCCATTCTAAGAACGATCACCTATCTAATCTAGTGTTATTCGCAAGATTGATTAAATTAATCCTTTATTATTAAAAAGAAAAGAATTTGTTTTTATTTTTATTTTGACATGTCCCATTTGTCAGCATATTATCAAATATGATAAATGACTAAGACATAGAATGGGTGGCTAAATAGCCATTATTTTGGGACAAATTCTAAACATGCAACATATTACATGAAAGTGGTGAATTAAAATTTTGTTAATTTTTCAAGAAAAAATTCAAAATATTTAATTTTGATGGGATAAAATGACTTAAAATGAATTTTGCAAAGAAAAAACAAAAATAAATAAATTTTTTTGAAAGTGACAAAAAAGAATTTTTGCATTCACCACAATCATAATGTTGAGACTATATGAAGTTGTTCGCTTTTATTTGAGGATTTTTATTTTACAAAAAAAAATTATTTTGGTTTATGAAATTGATGTATTTTTAGTTTGCGAAAATATTTTAGCTTTAATGTGGGGATTAGACCTCATCGATGCTCCTAGCAAGAACCAATATAAAGCCTCAAGAGTATTAGAAAGAGTGTATTTGATCAGTGCTCCAATCCTCTGCCAATTTTTCGTCATCGATCAATTTTAAATTGTTGATTAATATATCAATGTAAAAATGAGGGTGTTAAATTAAAATACAAGAAATGTAAATCCTAAATTAGCAAATACATATCAATCTGAAAGAATAAATAAATAAAAATAAAAATAAATAAATAAAATAAAATAAAAAATAAAAAATAAAAACAAAGAGAAAAAGGAAAAAGGGAGGTTTGAAGTGACTTAGTCTCTGTATGTGAAAAATGAAGTAAAGAGAAAAAGGAATTTGAAGGTAGCTCATAGGTCAAGGCAAAGGCTCACGGTGCTTGCAGTGGCTCCAGTGAAGAGTGACGAGTTCGCGCGGTCTGGGTTGCAGTGGTACTAGATTCGGGACGCGGTGGAGTGGCAACAAGGTCGCGGGTTGTAGGTGATTGAGGACTCTCGGTGGAGGACGATTCAGCGCAGTGGGTCACCGGCTCTGGTAGGTGTGGTTGACAGCGCAGTGGAGATGTGGTTCCAGTTGTTCTCGTGGGTCGTGACGGCACGTGGTGGCAGCTCACGAATCTGGGTCGTGGCTAGCTTGATTAATGAGACGTGAGCAGCGGTGCTTCTGGGTTTGTGGCTTAGTGGGTTACAGATCTGAGTATGGGGGTGACGATTCGCTAGCTGTGCGTGGAGGTTCAAGCGTACTAGCTAGGCGTTGGTCGCAGCAGAGGTGAGGAAAGTTCTATTTTGAGGATGGCAGAGGCTACGGTGGACAGCTATTCGTAAGTTTAGGGAGGTTAGGGTCTGATCTAGTGGTTCTGTTTAGGTAAGGTTGGGATTGATGGTGGTTTGTGTGATGAAGACGCTGGGTTTAGTCATGGATTTGTGTGAAGGGTTACTATTTTGGATGGTTTCACTCTGACAGGGGTGTGGATGTTTTGGATGATGAAGGAGGTGTTTGACGGTTGAAAATGGTGACTGCTGATGGTGAAGGTTAGAAGCAGAGTGATGGCTCTATGTGTAAGGGAATTTCTATATGATTGATCTGTTTTTTGCCATCTCCTCTGCTTGCGATTTATAGGGTTAAGTCTACAAGAATTTCTCCCTAATTTCCTAATGATTGGAAGACAAATTATGGAAGAAATCCTGTCAGAGATTTTAATCAAAACCAAAAAGGAAAGTTGTCATTCTAATTAGGTTATGCAGTTGCTTGATGTCTAGGGTTTAGAGGGTGATGGTGGCTAGGGTTCTTGGGGTGCACCAGCAAGAAGGAAATTGGGTCATGGGTTGAGAAGGAGATTGGATCATGGGTTGACTCATAGTTTTTTTTTATTCTTTATTTATTCTTAAAAAATAAATTCATCATCCTTTTTTCTTTTTTCTTTTTTTCTAAAATCTAGATTAAGGTGGATCATATGTTTGGGTCTAAGGAAAATTTGAACCAAAGCAAAAGATTAGGCAAAATAAAATTCATTTTAATAAAAAAAGTTTTAATGACCCAGACACCTTGATAAAAAATAAAAGTATAAAAAAAATGGACAAAATTAGGTATCAACAACAACTCTACAAAATGGGTATCACAACCCAACTAGAAGAAAAGCTAAAACATCGATCAAGTCGTACCAAGAGTAGCCCTCAATGTCAAGAACAACACACTAAACTCTCATCAATAATGGAAAGAGTTCACACATCTGATCATCTGCATAGAGAGGCTGAAAACTTTCTCTCTTCATCTCTATTGGATGCTACACATACTTTCTCACTCTCTTTCATTACTTTTTTGTTTTCTTACTTTCCAAGCCTTTTCAAAAGGCTTTGTTTCTCCTTTTTATTTTAAAGTTTTAAGTGGTGGGTGTAACACCCTAATACTAGTACTAATGACATGTCCAGGATCATGCATTAGAGGCTAGGATTAAGTATGTCACTCTGATACTAATAAAAAATATTTTGAAAATATTTAAATCGTATATAAAAATATGAGTTTGTAGCAGGTGTAATAATATACATATATCGAAAGGATCTTTATTCAAATACATTCAACATAATACGAATACTACAATATATGCCTCCATGGCAATACTTATACAAATTTTGTATAATACTTTTATAGCATTTATAGCTAAACTTTTTATTCACGGCTCCGATCTTCACTTATGCTTACTGATGCCATTGAAAACTCTGGAAATAATACGAAAATACAAATTTATGAGAGTGAGAATTCAAAGAATTCTCAATAGTTTTAGAAAAATGTGTCATCGTAATATTTCTAGTTGTTTTAGGGGAAAACCCATTCTTTGTTTAAAATCAAATATATATATATTTACATGTAAGTTAGAGAGGTGGTAAACTGCCAAAACTAGTCTTCTCTCTTCCCGAAACAAAGGTTCAATTAATATACTTTATGAAAATACTTCGTACAAACCAAATACATCATACATAACCAAATCAAGTTCTTTATCAAATCAACTACATAGTCATATTGAATACCATAACTAGTCATATACAAAATCCATAATACTTATTAATTCTTCATAATGAAACATAAAGTAATAAACCAAATCAGTAATCGTATTGATTCACAAGCTAAATTCTGTTTTCATATCATATATCATAAATATTTATTCATTCCTCTTAATGTATCTTTATTTCTCATCATTCTCGTTTTCGCATAGTTCATTATGATTCAAGTTCCATAATCCATAATTCAACATATTGCTCTTCATATCTTTTCATCATAAATCAAATACTTCATCTTTACTTCTATTTCATTCTTTCATTATTGGTTGTATCTTATTCATCATTCATTTATCTTTCACTTGCATATTCATTATTCATACTCCATTCGTTGTGTCTCCTTTTCATTGTTCAAGGTTTATAATTCCTCAAATCTTATTCTTTATCAATTCTTATCATTATTCCTCATGTTGTCTAGTTATATGGTAATCATTTCGAGATACTCTTATACATGAGGTTATATTTCATTCCATTCTTTTGGTAGGTGAGGGAATGTCCATCCTCACAATATCATTCATTCTTATTCACTTGGCAGTAGTTTGCTTTCAGGTTGGTACACTTCAACCTATTCATGACCATTCGTCAATCACACAGAACTACTCCATATACATATTTCTATTCACTAGGTAGTAGTCTACTTTCAGGTCGGCTCATTCTAACCTATTTATGACCATTCGTCAGTCACACAACACTAGTCTACATTCAGAGTAACCCAAATCACAACTTATGAGGGAAATATCATCCTCATTTCAGAGCTATGGGTGTGAGGGAAATACCATCCTCACATAGTATGATAGGGAGGGGAAAACCATCCTAACACTATCATTCCATTCTTATACATATCATTGGTAGGTAAGGGAAATATCATCCTCACAATACCATTTATACTAGGATTGCCTCTACCAACTAGAAAGAACTTAAGTGAAGAGGAAGAGGGCATCATTCATCCTCAATCTTCAACTACTTCGGAAGGGAGAGAATGTCCATCCTCACCTAGGATGAGGATCCTTTCCTCATTCTATACTTAATCTAAGATCATCTCCAATAGAAGAGCGAATATCCATCCTCGACTACCTTTCACCTAGGGAAAAACTCAGGTAAAGAGGGAGGAAAATACATCCTCAACCTCAATAACTCTGGTGATAAGAGAAATACCATCCTTAATCACCATTCTTCAAGTCTCAACTAGGTAATGAGAATAATCCTAGATAATGGGTTACCCATATTATTCATTCATTCTATAATTCTTTATCATTCTGTAGTTCTGTGTTTACATTTTAATCATCAAATTCATCTTTCACATAATACACTGCATATAAAATTATTTTAATCAATTCAGATTCTAAGTAGAGAGGGAATGACTCACTTAACCTCATTCTACTCTTATTCATTTGTTGCTATGCTTCTCAATATCATTCATACATTATATTCATCTTGATTACCATTCATTCCATATAAAGTATATATACAATAATTCATAACATAACTACTTTCATTCAACATCCATTTTCATATCAGAACATAATTTCTTTCATAAAGCAATATACCATTCCAATATTTCATACAAGATACACAATCATAGCATAATGCTTCATACTAATACTCATCATCTAAATACATCAAAATACCATTTATTCCATTTCATGTCTATATTCAATACATAATCATCTCACCAATCTTAGAATTCATAAGTAAACTTATGCATAATTACACTTCTCATAGCCTTACTCATGTTTATGTTCATCTAATTTATCATAAAATAGCATTATATAGCATCACAAATCTTGTTTCAATTGTAATAAGATAACATAGCATTTTTTGCCCTGTTTTGTTCTGCGACCAGCGCTCAAGCGCTAGCTTTCTAGTGCCCAAGCACTGTTTGGTTTCTCAGGCGCCCAGCGTGCATCAACACGCTGAAAGTGTCTAGGTTTTGGGTGCTCAAGCGCCCCACAACCAACACCTAAGCGCTGACGCCTAGAATTCAGCCTCTGTTTCTTCCAATCTTTCAATCCAATTCCAAACTTCACAAACTTTATTTCTAAATATCTTCTAATCTCATACAAGATTTCTATACCATCTAAAACATTCTTAAGTAATCTAATAACATTTTATTCAAACACAAACTCATGGAAATTTCAACCAAATTCAACAACAATCACATATTCAAGTTTCATGCACATATTCAACCTTCATTATACTACCTATAACTCATATTCCAAATTCCAACAGTTTAAAGAAAGCAAGAGGAAGAAGGTGAGGAAACAAAGAAAACAACCCCCTACCTTTCCTCCTTAGCTTCTTAAAGCTTGTTCCTCCTTTCTTCTTTTTACTTTCCCTTCTTTTCTTGATTTCCTTTCTTCTCTCTATCTCTGTTTTCTTTCTCTCTTTCTCTCTTTCCATTTCTCCCTTCTTTCCCTTTTCTTTTCTCTTATTCTCTCTTGGTTAGTAGCTAGATTGCCGTGGGAAGTGGGAAAAAATGAGAAGATGAAATAAGTCAATTGACTTAATAGCAAAAGGTGAGAAAGAAAGGTGGTGGGTGGTGGTAAAATATCTAACCAAATAATATTGAGACTTTTGTATCTCTTAAGAATACTTTAAATTTTTAAAATCACTTTTTTCCAACTTTCATAAGTGTTCTAGAAAATCACATGTCTCAACTAAATTCTTATATTCAGATTTTCATAATTCTCCATATACTACTATTCACCAAATAAGTTTTACTATTTCTCTTAAATTAAATCGAACATGTGCAGTAAGTAAACATGTCTGTCTTAACTTATTTTTCATACCAAAATATTCTTTATATTCTAATTATCATCTCTAAGTTGTTTCATAATTTCCCAAGCTGTCTAGCTATTTTATTTAATCTATAAACACTTTCTTAGTGCTATTAAAAATATCAAACTAATTCATTTGGTTCTCTAGAATTTACTACAACTCATACTAATTATCTTCATTCTGGGAATACATTTTTTCATATTTATTTCCTTCATTTAAGGTATTTACCTCAAAATATGATCTATTATTCACTTTTTGTGTTATATAATTGCGCTCAATCTTATCTAAAAGATTTCCTAAATTATTATCCAACTTATACTTATAATATTGAGTTTCCATAACATTGATTAGAATTTATTAAGTTAGAGAGGATGTTACAGTGGATCCCACTTGGAAGGAAACCCACCTAACATGTCCCCGATAACTCTGTCATTACACTAGTAGAACTTATATTTTTAGCAAAGCCAAACATCCAAGACCTAGAAGCATCTTGAAAGTCACCACCACAACTTGCATGGCAACCACATGTTCAATATATTATTTAAAAATATAAATTATCAATTTTTTTCTTTATAGAAAAGTGTTATGTTAAAATTAAGAGAAAGATCATTTTATTATAGAGGTGCATAACATTAATTGTGAAGAGGTCTATCTAGCTTTATGTAACACCCTTGTGGGGATGTCACATTTATGAATGCAATGAAATAAAATAAAAATAAAACTCTACCCAAGTTGTAAAACATTTGATACTTACATAAAATTTGCGGGATATATTTTTTTTCTTTTTATAATTATAACATTAAATAAAATAACACGAAACACAATATATAACAAACATAAACTCACCATAATATACATATGATTCTCTTTTAGTACAAGCATAATTTACAAACTACAAGTATTTAATAAAGCAATAAAGAGTTGACACAAAGCTACAACATAATACTGCCCAAGTGCATCCCAGTAGATATCAAACCCTCCGATGAATCACCATCCGTCACCTCCAGAATAACCATCGAAAAGTGTGCATCTATGAGATCTCACAGCACTTCGGACACGAGTCCGAGCTGTCGACTCGCTACTCAACTCACTAGGCGCGTGGAAAACTCCCTGCCAATAACGCCTAATGGTCAAAGGTAACTCTAAATGTAAATAAAGCATAGTAGTGAATATGACCTCCCCGTCATACTCCCTACATAGGGACACAGTCAATCGTCCCACATAAGCTACTGTTCCTCGGTCAGCATGCATACGCCACGCCTCAGAACCCCCGTGAAACACCAATCTCACGAACCCGAAGAATCCTGGCAGTGCCATGATCTCAAGATCAGTCTTGACGATCAGCGTGATCCACTGGTTCCTCCTCCTCGTAGATGTCGCCCGACTGTTGCTCGTCAGGGTACTGCACCTCAAGAGGCTGATCCTCCTCTACCACAAACTCTTTACGGAAGTAATACAGTAATATCGAGAAAACATATAGAGATGTGAGACAATCTACATCACTACCCGCATGGCAATAAAGAAAACGACAGTACAAAACAGTTATCACAACAGTACATACCAATACATTATGTACAAAATAACAAGTGATATATATATATATAAATAACACCTACAATAATATCATGCATAGTATAATAAAACATTTAATCATACAATTTATCACAGATTATGATAAACAATAAAATGCAGATAATGCATGAACATTTAAAATGCAGATGATGAATGATACACACACTGACTCGTTCCTACTCTATGGAGCTAAACACGAGTATCTGAGAAAATGATCTGAAAAGAAACTAGAAATACTTTATGGCTGCCCAACCAAGCTATTGCACTGTCAATACGTCGTGTCTATAGCCCACAGTCCAAAACATCGTGTAGCAGTACACAGTCCAAACATCGTGTACCACAGGCATAGTACTTAATAGTCCCCTCAAGATCTCGACTAAGAATAGTGCTTGTCAAGATCATTAGTGTGTTGCCCGTTACCACGGCCCAGAGGAGCAACCCACTGTCCGCCTATGGAATTCTCCGCACACTAATGCCTCCAAGTTCATAAATGAACCACACTACGCTTATCACACCAAACACGGTGTAATTCGCCTCGTCAATCAATCACCAATTTTAACCCAAATTGGCACAACACTCTAAACATGAGCTAAAATTACAGAAATACCCCTATTATCCAAATTTTACCATATTTATGAAAAATTACCAAAATACCCCTAGTCACCAGATAACAAAATATAGTACGTCTCACCTGACAGTACTACACTACAACATGTCTGGGTCCACCACTTTGACCCGACAGTAAAACTCACAGTATTGTTCAATCACGTAGGAATTTTATCGCGTTTTCACAATCTCGATGTTTTCACAAACGTTTTTAAATCGCATAAAGATATTTTGACATTTTTAAACATCGTAAATTGTTTTTGAATCATTTTCTCAATCGCGTAGGATTTTTAATTCATTTTCTTAACTGAATAGCTTAAATTTGTCATTTTTAATATGTGTAAAACTATATCTAGTACTTTTAAAATATGTAATGTATTTTCCTTGTGTTCTAAATATAGTATGGAATCTTTTCATTTTATGCGTCTGATTTTAATAAATTTCGGCAGCATTTTGCCTATAAAATCAGTATAAGGTATTTTTAACGTTTTCCTCTAAATATAGTTTATTTTATTTTTACCCAATAATTTCACTTTAAAATTCACTAACGCGCTTCAAAATTTATAGTATGAGCTCTACGTCAGTACTTTTCAAGTGTCCGATTTAAATTCTTACTTAAACTAAATTCTGCTAAGTTAAAATTCTAGAACATAATTAATTCCTTTGATTTTTCTCAATGATTCTTTGGAATCAATTTCTGTTATAAAATAATTATCTAACCTATCTTAGTAAATAAAATGGCATGTTGGCCAAATCAAAATAAAATGGCATTCGGTTATACACTAAATGGCATGTTGGCCATAATTAACTTAAATAATCCATTATTTACCTAGGCTCATTAAATCCTTGATTTAGAAAATTGTGAGAACATTTTGGTCCTCTATTTTTGTGAGAAGGCCGTGAGCCTCAAATGTGTTCTTTGGAACACTCATGCATTCCATACATGTTATTCACATCCTACTTAAATAAATACACAATTATAAATATATATACAATTATGTAATCACATATAAAACACATACAATATATTTTAAACCATAATCATGCATAGCAAAAATAATAAAAACTATAATCATACATAGCAAATTAAAATCACAATTAGTAAAGCATTTAAACAATCAAAAACAATAAAAATCACAAATAAACCATACAACCGAATCCTTATGGATTCTACACACAAACACAATCCATTTTCTCATCACCACTTAGGGTTGATGAGATTAAATCTCCCTCTTACCTCTTGTAGGCAAATTAATCGATTAGATTCCTTCCTTTTCTCCAAATTTCGTGTGACCTCCAAAAAAATTCCTAAAATTCTCAAACAATTAGTAAATACACATACAAGGTACAAAATAGGAAAACCATGGAACAATCATGGTTAGAAAAATGAAAAATTCAGTTTTGAACCATAGAAACCAAACTTACCCTTAAGTAAGTAAGTAAAAAGTGGAATTTTAGGCAAGATAGAGCGGGAATTTGGGAAAAGTTTGTGAATGAAAGATGCTTAGAATGGTATTTGGGTTCATGAAATAAGGTGAGATAAAATTATGAAAGCTTGGGTGTGGGTGTAATGGGGCTGGCCGAACTAGAGAGAGAAAATGGGAGAGGAGTGTTCTTGAGTTTTTGGTGTTTTTAGAGAGAGAAATGGATAGTTAAAATGAGATAAGTGTGAAAAACTAAAGTGAAAGTGAATATGAAGTGCAGCAGCTGTGTGAGAGAGTGTAGAGAGCTTGAGTGTTCAATTTTGCATGCAAAAATATCACCAAGTGTTCACACTAGGTGCACATGGCTTTGTCATGTTGGATCCTTCATGAACCATGTAGAACCAAGCCACCTCCAAGCCCACTTGTTGCTGCCAAAACCGTGCTCTCTCTCCTCTCCTTAATGTCTTAATTGTCCTCCAATTACACCTAATTATATGTTAGTTAATTAGGCAATTAGTTAGGTTAATTATCCTAACCATCCTTAATTAACATACTACTAACATAACTAATTAACTTAGTATATATTAACATATATTATATCCTTTAATCAATATTAATATAGCTAATTAGTATTTAGATTATAATTAATTCATAACTAAGCTAGTTCACTTAGTATGCTAATTAAGTAATTAGATTAGTTAGATTAAGCTTAATTAGATTACTAACCATTTTCAAGCCTACAATCTTTGACTCAATCCTAGCCCTTGATTCATCTTTAATTCCTAACCATTGATTAGATCTAGGGTAGATATCACTTGGTCATAAACCTATCATTCTAATCTTACCATTGATTAGATCAACGGCTTAGATCAAAGGCTTCATCATTAAGTCTTCATCCAACGGTTCAAATGAAAACACATGCTCCCTTAGGTGTCCAATTCCTATTGCTTTAGAAAGTCAAGCCTACCTTTGTTGACTTGCTCTCATTGGTTAGAAATTATCCAACAAGAGTTATTGACTGCTTTTTCCTAACGCAGTCCCACAAAGACTTTTAAAGATCGTGGTCAAATCGAAGCATTTTTACTATTTTTGAGACAAGAGGATCCTGTAATATAAAATAATATTATAAAAATATAAAATTATTTTATTACACAGTTAAATCCAAAAAATTATGATATTAATTTATATATCAATCAGAATTGGGTTTAGTAAGATCCCCCAGCTCCAATTAATTAAAATAAAATTTTATCCGGCCAGAAAATTTTTATTTTCTTAGGTTGGAGCAAATCACATACAACAGTCAAGTACACTCACGGAACAGTCAAATTAAATTTACTGCTCACAGAATTCACAAAAACAGTACAATTCGAGACTATATTGTAATTTTCCCAAAAGTTAGGGTGTTACACTTTATACATAAATAATAACTTGTGTCCTTTCTCATGGTAGGATTCTTTCATACTCAAGAAAAAAACTATTAAAAAAAGCCACTTATATATGTAAATATAAAATTTAATAATAACTCGTGGAAACAACCTCTTCCAGTTGCAAGGTAAAGCCGCTTACTATAAACTCACATAGTGGGTCTGACTCTTTCTTAGATCCCACGTATAGTGAGAGCTTTATAACACCAAGCTGCCCTTTATATATGTAAAAATAAAATAACCATTTTATATATCACATCAGTGGCATGCTTAAAACTCTTGAATAGTAGGGACAAGAGAAATACACAAACATTTTGTCCATTTGAAAGAATGGAAGATGTGAGAATTTGCCAATTTGGCATTCAGGGAGATGGCTAGCTAGATGGATTTGTTGATTTGGGAAAGGAGAATTTAGGATTGAATAATGGCTGGCTAGATGGATTTGTTGATTTGGGAAAGGAGAATTTAGGATTGAATAATGCTTAGTACACATTAGTACCAAGCACATCACCTCACATTTATATGACATAGCATAATTAAAGTGTCGGTGTATAGAAAACAAAATGAGACCAGCTATAATCAAATTATAAAAAGTATAGATGTAAAGTAATGTGTAAGTGTGTGTATGGATAACATTATTGTTTATGCTTCACGAGGGATTGATTGACTTGGCATTCTCTTAATTCTCTTCACTAGGGAAATTTTTGGTAAATTGGAAATGATTCAATGTGCCTTATAATGGGAGCAAAAATAAAAAACATTGAGGGAAATAATGATATATTCATAGTATTAATATAAAAAAAAATTTGAAAAGTTGGTGGAGACGACACCACTCTCTTTAATATAGGCTCATCCTTTTATTACATAACAATTACTTGATTATTTAAAAAGTCACATTAAAGAAATCACATTACTTAATTTTTATATTTTTACCACTCACGTAACATCTAAAACAAGTATTAACTCCTTTCACCATTTGAAATAAACAAATTGTCACTTTCTATGTTACATCATATATATTATCTTTTCTAATATGCTGAATAGTATTTCTTGCGAACTTATATCTTTACTAATTAAAATCTTTACTTATTTGCATTTATAAGAGGTTTTAAATCCTAGTCAGACATGTCAATTGTGCACATATATGCACATAAAATGTCATATCAACAAGTATGGTTAAAATTTTTATTAATCTTATTTGTTAAGACGAATTTGGTGATTTTTAAAAAGATTTGTGATAAAAACAAAGTAACAAATTGTAATTGTAGGACTAAAATTAAAGTGAAGTAAAATTAAAGGATGAAAAGTAAATCTCTGTCTATTCAATTTCTTCTTCAACCATTCCTCTTCTCTTTCTCATCTATGAATCTATCCATGCTTGTGTTTCTTTATGTTTTCATGCCCCTCCTTCATGTTATGCCTCTCAACCGTACATCCATCATTCCTAAGGTGCTAGCCACTTAGTTTTTAAGTACTCAACACAGAAGAGGTCCGGTCAATTAATTTATTTTTCATAAAAAAGCCCAAAAAAAAAAAACGGTTGGTCAATTAACTTTCATAAATAAAAAAAAAGAACATTGAATTTACTCATTTCTCCGATGCATTGCAGAGGTAATACATTAGTTTCTATTACAACAAGATTCAGTCAATTTGCAACATCAAAGATACCTGTCACGCACACATTACATACTTGAGGCGTAGTGGTAGGGCTATCAATAAAGGCAAAGTTCAATTGACCAGCTCAATTAACTCAGCTTGTGTTTTGGATGGAGCATTTCAAAATTCAAGAGAATTTAAAATATTATAGAATTTAATTGCTTCATTTAAATTTTTTTCATTTGTAAATTTTTTTATTTGAATGAAGTAATTAAATTTTCTAACATTTTAAATTTTTTGTTAGGGCAAAGTAATTAAATTCCTTTCATTTATAATTTTTTTTATTTTTTATCAAAACAAGTATTATTATTAGGAGTATTCAAAATTCGACTCGACCCAAAACTAATTGAGACAGATTTGACCATTCAATTTTTATAAATTAAACTCAATATATTTTCAAGTTAAGTTCAAGTCACGCTTTCGATTTACCTTACTTAACCCGATGTCACAAAATATTTTAAAAATTAACAAATCACACAATCTAATTGCAATGTAAACAAAATGAGATGGTATGAATTTAAATATAATACCATCTAATATAAATTGGACTAGGAAAAAAATACAATAACAAATATTGAAAAAGTACCTTAAAACTAAGCTTAGCATAATCGATATAAATTGTGAGATAAATTGGACTCCATGTAAGAAATAAAACAGAGACGAAATTTGTAATTCAATATCTCAACTAATAATGTTTTTAAATATGCAATTCCGTATATATAACTAGTAACAGAGATTTAAATGGCTCCAATAAATTTTCAGTATGTTTTTAACTCCACATTTAATAAGTAGTAACAGAGATTGAAATGACACTAACTAATATAAATTCCCAGCATGTTTTCAACTTGACATCAAGACATAAAAGCCAAGATGTAATCTTTCTTCTTCTCCAATAGAAGAGCTCTCACAACCACTAGTTGACTTGGATTTTGTGTCAACCAATTAACAACTTTCAGCCAATGTGGATTATCAAGATCAGGTATTTTCTCTAGCTCATTCAACACTTCTTTAACATCTTTCTCCTCCATCTTCTTAGAAAATGCACTACCTGACCACAACCATAAGATAATTATGAGGCTCAGTTATAAGTTACTGTCTAAACAACTAGTTTTTTAGCTTAACATTTTAAAAATTGCTAAACAATAGGTTAAGTATTACCTCAACTTTTTCATCTTAGCTTCAAGAGCTACCTTGCTATTTTCCCAGGCAGCAGCAATAGAGAGCCGCTTTGACTGATAAACTACCAAACATGATTAAAAGATAGAATGATTAAAAGATAGAAAGGCAAGAGTAAAGCTAACCTTGAGATCACTGACAAACCTATCAAAATGGGGTCGCATACCATGCAGCAGTTCACTCACAAACTCATTACTTTGGCAAGGAATTTTAGTGACTTCAAATATCTGTGAACCAATCTTAGGATTTGATACACCTGAACTGAACTTGAACTTCTTACCTTCCTTGACTTTAGGTAAGTTAGTCTCCAAAATAGTCCTCAACTCATCAGTCAATAGGCTTGAATAGAACACCAAATATAATCAATCAAAGACAAAATCAACAATTTAACCTACTTCTTTTATCTTGCATCTTCATTTATATTAAAGCTAACAAAAGTCCATTCAGATAATCATTTTCTGAACCACTCAACTGTATTTATGCTAGGAATAATTAGTTATAGTGACCAATTAGAAACTGAATCATATCAGCACAATCAAGGAGCAATGAACTGGGATCTCTAAAAGGAATGGTCACAAATAGGAGACAAATAAATGTCCATGATAGTTTAGTTATATCATTTGGTTTAAAATAAATTTGAAATGATTACATCTTATCACTCAAACCTTCTAGTCATAATTTGAATAAGGCCAAGTCTTTGAATGTATGCCAACAACTTCACACAATGAAGTAAAATGCACTTTTGTTAACAAATGTTGGCCAAATGAGATTTCTATATAAACAGATGTCAATGTATTTTAAAAAGTTTAGTGTACAAAGATGAATTAATAGGCTAATGCGCTCCACGGCAAAGCACAATATGCAAGATAAATTCTTTTACACATGTTAGTTTCAAACAATTTCACCTGCGTATAGAAAATAAAATATGATATATTGGCATCTATATTGACTTCAATGGACTTCCTTTAAGCCAAAGCAGCAACACCACAACCATCTTGTTTTGGTACCTTTGATTACCTTTTATTTTTTGTCTTTTACTTATGTGCATTTTGTACTCTCTCTTTTTGTCAGATTTCATTAACCCACACCAGTACACTCCTTCCCAACACAGACAGAGCTGTATTGCCTCCCATTAACTCACTACACACATAAATATAGGACTCTACACACTACAAAGCAAGGAACAAGGTTGTGTGTTCCCCACATTCATGTACATTACTTCAACACCATATTTCACCACTCCAATTCACACACACATACTTTGACTTATAAAAAATAGCATAGCTAAGGAAAAAGGGAAGCTAGGATGAAGTATCTGGGGTTGGCAACTCAGTGAGGGGAAAAAGAGATTGAACAGTAGTAAAAATATCCCCAAGTTCTCTATACTCTCCAACCACACCTCCACCTACCTGAACCATTCACCAACAATCTTGAAATAACACCCTTACACAACTAATGAACATAGACCACAAATAGCTCCTGTAACCACAAGTAATCATCCAGACCCTTCCCCTTACAAATACCAAAATGAAACTACCATAGCCTTAACATCCATGATTTCACACCCTCGTAATACCACAAGAAACATTTTCTATACCCAGGAACAAATCTTTGACAGCAAACTACAATCAATCTCCAAACTAGAACATCCAAAGCACCACTACCGCAAATAGAGCTTCACAAGCCCATCCACGGAATCACCTTTACTTAATAATTTTCAATTAAATATGTTTGCCACAATAACTAACCAAGTGAAGTGAAGTGAAATGAGCGAGATATAACCAAACAATCCATATATATCTTTTTTCAAACTTAGTAATAGAAATAATATAACACAAAAAGGTATGAAAAATATCAATAATGTAACACACTACAGAAAAATATCAAAGGTGGGTAGACAACAAAGCAATAGAAATGCTCAAAGCAATTGAAGCTATGAACTGACAACAGAGAATGCTCATTGATTTTTACTAATTCAAGTTATCAAAGAAAACATAAACCCACAACATAGGGAAATGAAAGCAATGAACTAACCTTCTAAAAATGGCAGAGGATCCAAACGAATTTGGCAGCAATTCCTGCTGAAAAACAAAAACATGAGAAAAAAAAGAATCAAACTCTCCAAAACCCTTCCTTTGAGTGCTTTAATAAATGTGAAACAACAGTCACATAGCAATGTAGCTTGGGATTAGACTTGAATAGTCAACAAAATCAACAAATTCAAAGGTGATGAAAGTGTGATTTGTGTACCTAGTGTTCACACAACACCAAAGGGGCGGCTCTGGTTCTTAGGGACGACTGTGAATGGAGGTGTCGTGGTGGTGGGTTGGGTTCAAGATGGGCAGCGTGACGTGGATTTGGGAGCAACGGTGGTGGCGTGCGACGTGGATGGAAGCAGCGGTGGTTCAGAAAAGTAGATCAAGAGTGAACAAGAGTAAGATCGAACTATGAAGGTTGAGAAAGTGAGATTGAGCTATGGAGGTTGAGAAGATAGAGTGAGCTTCAGCCATGGAAGATTGAGTTTCGCAACTAAGACGAGAAAGAAGGGAGAGAACGAGGTGAAGGGGCAGCACGCGAATGGGAGATACATGAAGGGATTTTAGAAATTCCACCTCTTTAGGTGGAAATTGAAATTCTTTTTTTTAAACTAATTAAATACCTTCTTAGAATACTTTTAGAATTTTTAAAATGATTTTGTAAAATATTCAAACAAGTTTTTTTATCATAAATCATTTTAAATCCCCTATAAAAATACACTTTCTCCTTAAAATACTCTATCCAAACACAGCCTCAATGAAAAATATAAATTAAGCCAAACCTACATTTAAATTGGCCCACTTTGGCTTATTACCCGCCTAACTGGATCAAATAGCTAGCAACGAATGAGCCAAGCCAAGACTAATGGGCCAAGGAAAAAGATCATCATACACCTCTTTTAGAAGTGTATACACTATTAACACTTTTTTTAAGGGTGTCAGATTTAGTAAAAGAAAGTGATAAGAAAAAATAAATATGATGAATGGTATTGGAAAAAGTGTAAAAAAAAGTGTATGCACTGTTAATGGTAAGAATATCATAACTAAATGGGTCAATACCATGAGCACTGGCTCAATAAGACACTCACAAGATGCAGGCCACAAACACTGCATCTCAACTCCAATCATGCTCTCTAACAAGACACTCGCAAAATGCAGGCCACGGACACAACCATCTCAACTCCAATCATGCTTTCTAATAGCAGAGAAATTCATAGTTTACACAATATATATGTGGAAGCTGAATCAAAAAATAATTTATATATTATTATTTTTAAATTTATAAATATTTATTTTGCATAATTATATTAATTTAAAATAATAATGTGTTAATCAATTATTGATGTACATAAGGACAAGAGGTAAAGAGGGAGAAGAGAAGAGAAGGAAAAGAAAAGGAACTTATTCTCTTATTAGGAAGATTTTTAATGAGTAAGGTGATGAAAAGTGGGGGGGTGCTTCCCCATAAAAGCTCTAATTTTTTCCCCTCAAATTGGAAAGTAAAGAGAGAAAAAAGTTTTATTTAAAATTAAATAAAAGAAATAAGAACTAATTCTTCCTACTTCAACTTCTTTTTCCAACTTAAAATTCCAAACAAGTGAAATTAATTCTCTGGTCGACTCTTTTCTTACCTTCCCTCTCCTTTCCTTCCTTTTTTTCTTTCCTTCTCCCAATTGGAAACATCCAACATAATAACCTGTTTGTTATACATTTTAAAACTCCTTTTTATTAATTTGAAAATTGACTTTCACAAATGAGCTAAATAGCAGATAAAAGGTGGAGGCTCCACAAGCCATTCACAAGAGCCAAGATCTTTGGCAAAATTGGCTATGAAGTCCGCCAACTTATTACAAATGCGTGGAATGAAATTACAATAAAAAAAACTGAAACCATGATGCATAGCAGAAGATGTCTTCACGGATGGATCCACAATATGAAAAATCCTAAGCGCTTTCTTTAAGGTTGTTATACACAGGCTGGGCATCCCCTTCAAGGATCACACAATCGCATCCCCTCTCCCAAGCAAGCAGGAGACACTCTATTGCAGCCATGAATTCGCCCACCAAAGAAGAAATAGAGCCAGATTTCAGACAGCATTTTGCAGCTACAAAGAGACCATTACAGTCTCAGATAACCACTCCCGAACCATAAATCAAGAACTCCTCAAAGATTGCTAAGTCCACATTGACTTTACAAGTTTGGGGGAAGCTTTTGCCAATCCTTTTGGATGAAATCTGGTTCCCACTCATCTCCAGAAGCTCGGTCAAAGGCTACAAAATTTGAATGGGCTATACGAACAACAAAGCCAGCAGGTCTTGGAACTTTACCCAGGCTAACCATATTAAGTTGCGTTCAATCCAAACCTCATACCAGATAAAAGCAAGTTGTTGGATTTGCTCCTTCTCTCCCACACGAAGTATATGGTCCAAAAAAGAAAGCAATGAAGCAGAACTAGCCAGGTCCTGAAGCAGCATCCTTTGCTGGGCATTTGAGCATTTTGTTATGAAAAGGCAAACAACAAAAACGTAACTAACATCCTCTAAATGGTGATCACAAAAATAGCATCCCTAAACTATCTCAACACCTTTTTGAGCTAACCGTTTTTTAGTGGGAAGAATATCTCTACACAACCTCCACAAGAAAATCCTGATCTTTGGGGGAATGGGCATTTTCCAAAGCTTCTTCCAAAGAGAATTTGCACCCGGAAGATCATGCCAATTTCCGTACTCAACAGCGCCATTTTGGTATTGAGTTTCCAGCAATTTGTTCCAAACCAGTTTGTATGCTAAACGGATAGAAAAAGCACCCCTTGACATAAAACCAGATGGGCGTGTTAGGTTTTATTGTACAGATTTAGATTTTATTGTACAAATTTATTCTTTTATTATGACAAATTTATTTTTTGTAATTTAGTTATATTTTAGGCAAGTAATTAATGTCATTAGCCTATATAATGTATATCAACCTGTACAGTTTGAATCTAAAAATAATATTTAGAAATATTCTTTCAAGTTGGTATCAGAGCTCCCGATCTGGGAGCCTCTTGTTTCCACTGAAATCAGCCTTCATTGCTGATCAAAACAGCCTTCATCGTTGGGACTCTAGCAGCCTTCATTAATGTCTTCAATCAGAACTTTATCTTCACGCTTGTTGTTGTCGCACCGTCCCAGAACCACTGTATCAAAATCGAGGAACAGTGCTCTTCCATGACCCAAAGAATGGTGTTGTTCTGTAACCCGTGACCCGCAAACAGTGCTCCTCCGCTACCCATGAACGGTGCTCTTCCACAACCCAAGAAACGGTTCCTGCGACCCACAAGATCTAACCAGATCTACGAACAGTCGGTGCTCCTCCGCACACCCGCAAATGGCCTGCTACCCGATCAAACTTGCTGTTCAAGCCGCTGCCACTAACGACCTTTATTTTTGGTCTCGTCCTCTCTTGCTGCCACCATTATCCATTCGGCCAAATTTTTAGCTAAACCAATGATTTCGGTCTCACTGTCTTTTTATATATATATATATATATATATATATATATATATATATATATATATATATATATATTGGTTCTTTTACGCTTGTTCTTTCTTCCTGTGTTAATTTCAATCGCTGCCTCTCAACGAAAAAAAAACAAAAAAAGAGGGAAAGGTTAAAAGAAAAAAAAAGAGGTTGACAATTAAACCGTGAGTATGTCAGACAATCAAACTGGTAAGAATTTTTATTTTCAACCCTTTAATGCCTCTAGTACTGAGAATTTATGGATTATGGACTCTAGTATAACTGACCATATGACCTTTTATTCACCACCTCTGTTGTCTCATCAATCCTCTTCTAGTAAGCATCATATAACTATAGCTGATAGCACTCACACCTCAGTTGCGGGTTCTGGTACTATTAAACTCCAGCCCTCTCTACACTTATACAATGTGCTTCATGTTCCCAAACTTTCTTATAATCTTATTTCCATTCATAAGCTTACTAAAGACAATAATTGTATCGTAACATTTTTTCATTCTCACTGCGTCTTTTAGGATCTTGTCCAGGGGAGGACGATTGGAGTTGACAAGGAATAGGGAGGGTTGTACTATTTCCTTAATATGCTAGCTAATGGTGGTCCTGAGCAGAAGTTACTATCTTCCTGTCATCAATTTAGTTCTGAGTCTCTTTCTTCTAAAATTTCGCTACAACTCAAACGCATGGGACATCCTCCTTTTTCTTTGCTTAAGTCTATATTTTCGTCTTTGTTTTTAAAAGAATCTATTGAGTCTTTTCATTGTGATGTTTGTGAGTTTGCCAAACACCATCATATAACTTTTTCACCTATTTCTAATAAAAGTGTTGAGCCTTTTGCAGTTATCCACTTTGATGTTTGGGGTCCTGCATCTATTTCCAACATTTTTTGCACTAAATGATTTGTTTCCTTCATTAATGATTGTACTCGAGTAACTTGACTTTTTCTAATGAAAGACAAATCAGATGTGCTTTGGTTATTTGTTCAGTTTTATCACATGGTTCAGACCCAATTTAAAAAATCCATTAAACGTTTGCATTCTTATAATGGTAAGGAGTATGTCAACTAAAATTTCTCTACATTTATTAAAGAGCATGGTATTGTGCATGAACTCACACATGTTGATACTCCTCAGCAAAATGGTGTTACAGAAAGAAATAATCATCATTTACTTGAAATTACTAGAACTTTACTATTCCAAATGTCTGTTCCTAGTTCATATTGGGGGGAAGCAGTTTTAACTGCTGCATATTTAATCAATTGATTACCATCTCGTGTCTTGGGGAATGTGAGTCCTGTCCAACTCATGACCTCTCACTTTCCATCAGTTTCTATTATGCAGAGTCTCTAGTCTCGTGTCTTTGGTTGTGTGCCATATGTCCATGTACACCGCCAACATCACAGCAAATTTGATCCCCGTGTTGTCAAATGTGTTTTTCTGGGTTATGCTCCTGACAAGAAGGGGTACAAATGCTATCACCCTTCAAGTTGTCATTTTTTCGTCTCCATGGATGTCACTTTTCATGAACATGAGTCTTTCTTTCCTAGCTCTCAGCTTCAGGGGGAGAACACTCTAGAAGCTGAGGCTGAGTCCTTCTCTCCTAGGTTCTTCCTTCCTTTACCATTTGAATCTACACATGAATTGACATCTTCTTCTGGCACCTCACCTACACTAGCTAAAGTCAAGGGCAAGGCTAGCATACTAAAATTAGTGTATTAGAGGCAAAGGAAACCCAAACTAGTCTAACAGCAACTTCAGGTGTCTGAACCAACGGTAAGTACTAAAAATACAAGTTCTCTTATATCTAAACTTCTTGTTTTTGAACCTGACCTAAATAATATTGTTTCTGAACCTGATAACATGTCTTTGAATAATTGTGAACCTGACTTAGATGACTTACCCATTGCATTGAGGAAAGGGAAAATGTATTATCCTAATCTCAAGTACCCTATTTCTCAATTTGTCTCTTCTAAACATCTTTCCCCACAACACCAAAGTTTCATTTCAACCATAGATTCTATAAAAATTCCAACATCAATACAAGAAGCATTAAAGGATAAGAATTGGATTCAAGCCATGAATGAATAGATGAGTGCATTGGAAAGGAATAGAACATGGGAGATTGTTGAGAGTCCAAGTGACAAAAGGCCAGTTAGGTGCAGATGGATATATATTTTGAAATATCGGTCTGATGGTACACTAGATCGGTATAAAGTAAGGTTGGTGGCAAAAGGATACACTCAAACTTATGGAATTGACTATGAGGAGACATTTGCGCCAATAGCCAAGATGAATATTGTAAGGATCTTACTATCCATTGCTTCCCACTTTGGGTGGAAATTACACTAGTTTGATGTTAAAAATGACTTTCTCCATGGAGACTTAGAGGAGGAAGTTTATATAGAAATTCCTCCTGGATATGATTCCAATAATGGAAGGAACAAGGCGTGCAAGTTAAAGAAGGCGTTATACGGGTTGAAGCAGTCTCCCCATGCTTGGTTTGGAAGATTCACAAAAACAATGGTGTCCCTGGGGTACAGACAAAGTCAAGGTAATCATACCCTCTTTTAAAACATTCACAAGAAGGTAAAATCACAGTTTTGCTTGTGTATGTTGATGACATTATTATATCAAGTGATCATGACCTAGTTGAGAACCAACTCCCAAAGGAGAAATTAGCTGCTGAGTTTGAAATGAAAGATCTTGGAAGGCTAAAGTACTTCCTTGGGATTAAAGTTTCCTACTCTAAATAAGGTATCTTCATTTCTCAAAGGAAATATGTCCTAGATCTTCTCAAAGAGACCGGAAAGCTCAGGTATAAGCCAACTGGTGTACCAATTTAGCAGAATCACAAAATGAGAAGTGATGAAGAGAGTCCCAAGGTAGATAGATCTCAATATCAGAGGCTAGCTAGGAAACTGATATACCTGTCACATACCAAACTAGATCTAGCGTATACTGTCAGTATTGTTAGCCAATTCATGCATGATCCGAGGGAAAGAGACTTGCATGTCGTGGATCGAATTCTACAGTATCTTAAAACCACGCCTAAAAGATGACTACTATTTAAAAAAGGAGGAAACCTATCCATGGAAGTGTACACGGATGCTGACTATGCAGGTTCAGTTACTAACAGGAGGTCAACATCAAGTTATTGTATGTTTCTAGATGGAAATCTAGAAACATGGAGAAGTAAGAAACAAAATGTAGCGGCACGGTCGAGTGCAGAAGGTGAGTTTCGAGCTATGGTACAAGGAGTTTGTGAGTTGCTATGGATGAAGATCATACTAGATGACTTGAGAATAAAGTATAAAACATCTATAAAACTATTTTGTGACAACAAATCAGCCATTAGCAGTGCGCATAATCCGGTTCAACATGACACGATAAAACACATTAAGATAGACCGACACTTTATCAAGGAGAAATTGGATAGTGGACTCATAGCCACAACGTATGTTCCTTCGAGACATTAGTTGGTAGATGTATTAACTAAGGGACTACCCACAGAGTACTTTCAAGATCTTACTGACAAGTTGAAAATGATAGATATCCATTCACTAGTTTGAGGGGGAGTGTTAGGTTTTTTGTACAAATTTAGATTTAATTGTACAGTTTTATTATTTTATTAAGAGAAATTTATTTATTGTAATTTAACTCTATTTTAAATAAATAATTAGTGTCATTAGTTTATATGATATGTATCAATCTGTGTAGTTTGAATCAATAAATAATATTTGGGGAAATATTCTTTCAAGTGGGCATATTAGGAGTATCACCTCCACCCAAGTGAATAGCGCAGATACAGTTCGCAACTTGTTGAGGGAAAAGATCGTGGATCAATTATGATTTCCAGGTTCTAGGGTTAGAGTTTATTTAACTCATTGACTAGCTCAATTATAATGTCCACTATGTTAGCTGAAAGTTCTTTAAAACCATTCTCCACGGGAATCCAAGGATTATTCCCAATTTTTAACTTGTGATCCATTACTAATTCTCCAAAGGACACCCATTTTCATTTTAAAACTCCTTAAATAGGGTTAGCATTGAAAAATAATAATAATTGCTGCATTTGTTTTTTTGGTTTGGCTATCTCTTGAGTTGGAAAAACATGTGGCAGCATTAAAACGTCCTTTAACAACAAAAATTTGAAGCTTTTCTTGTCCTGTGAAAACACTTATACCAATTGACTACAATTGTATAGAATAATATTTTAAAAATCAAATTAGATTCAACCGAGGAGAATTATGAATTATGGTTCAATTGATTAAATTTATGATTAAACTAAATAATTTATGAACTAAAAATATAACTGATTCACAGTTTAATCAACTTGTTTAGTTCAATTTTTTAAAACATTAGTATAGATTTCTATTTATAATAACATGGAAGCTATTTTGAGTCAACTGTAGATTTTCTGTTCCATCGACGTGGCCAAATTATAGGGGTTTATACCCCACTCTCCTATTTTTTATTTCTTTGGCTTACTGTTCGACGAAGTCCAAATCAAGTGAGCAACTGTTTCTTCTTTTTTTCCCAAATCTCCTACGGCAGGAGTCCTACCTATTCCCCTGTTTTCCCAGTTTGTAGCGCACCTCCCCCACAAAATGAGAGAAGTCATCATCAAATGCTGAAAATTCCATATATTTCACAGCACAACAGCAGATCACTCCAATATTTTCTCCCAAATGAAGATTTCTGCACTCACCATTCCATCTGCCATTTACAGGGTATGGTATTTTCACCTAACGTTAATGTTATTTGTCAGAGGCTGTATTGATGGGGTTGTTATATGAGTTCTTTACCTGGGGTGGTTGGAGGTCCCTTCCGATTTGTACTATTTGATGGGTATAACTAACTTTGTGATTGTACTTTGTGGTATGGGTAGTTTCAGATGATATGTTATAGATGATAGGTTTATGTTTCCCACTAATTTATTTCAAATTTGAAATTTGTTGCTGATATTTTCAATTTTTTAATGTTCAATATATGAAGGTTTCCTCATCTATAAATAGATGTTGGTTTATGTTGATTCATGCACTACTTCCTCTGTTATCTGATACCTCTTACATATTGTGTTTTTCTCTGTATTCCTGTTGTTTCTATGGCTCCCCAAATTGATGCTTTGGAGAAAATTACCCCTGGCCGTGAGGCTTGGAGGGTTAAGGCCCGTATTGTTCGCATGTGGCTTCTGCCCAGTTATACCATCCCTTCTGTCCCTGCTGCAATGGAGATGGTTTTAATGGATGAGTTTGTAAGAGTTACAATTTCATTTTTGTGAGCTCAATTTGTTGTTATCATATCTTTTAAAGTTTTTTTTGGTGGTGATACAGGGATGTAAGATGCAAGCAACTGTCAAGAAGACGCTCATCTATAAATTTAAACCTATATTAGTGGAGGGTGGTGTCTACCAATTTGCATACTTCAGTGTCGCACCAAATACTGGATTTTACAGAACTACAAAGCATGAATTCTGCCTTATTTTCCAGTTCAAGACCACTGTGAAGCCATGTGATTCTGTGCTGATTCCTTTACATGGATTTACATTTACTCCTTTAGAGAAAGTTATCCATACTGATCCTAAATCTCCATTTTTAGTTGGTAATATGTTATATATTATACCAATTCTAATATTATTATTTTAAGTTATTTGTTTTGTAACTGTGTTGATATTTCGTTCACTAATATTTTCCTCTGTGAAGATGTTATTGGCTTGCTGACAGGAGTTGGGACTGAGAAGGTATATGAAAAGGATGGCAAGACGACTAAGATGATAGTAATTGAGATATCTGTCGAGGGGTAAACATTTTGACGTTGGGATGTCATATGTTTTCTATAAATGATTATATCAAACCAAATCTAACGTTTTCCCTTTACAGAGTAAATTTTTTAAATTTAATTTCTACCATTCTATCTTTTATATTGATGTCATTTTTTAATGTGATGTTCAACAGTGTGAAGCTTGAGTGTGCTCTTTTTGGGGACTACGTGGATGAGCTAAACGGCTTTATTGCTAATGGAAATCTTAATCGTCCTGTTGTTATTGTACAATTTGCCAAAGTGAAGAGTTTTAAAGGTTTTTACATATTTATCTTTAATGGAATCTAAATGTAGTTGATTTACTTTGATTTTACTTAGATTATGATCCATTAATTTCTTTCTTTTTTGCCAATACTGCAGGCAAGATAGTTATTCAGAATGTTCTTTACGCAAGCAGAATTCTGTTCAATCCAGACATAGCAGAGGCTATTGCCCTCAAGGGACAGTAAGAATATTTCCTTTTTAAAGTGTTAGTTATTTTCATTATTCTTCTTTTTTTAATCCTACGGTTGCTATGTGTGCATGATTATTGAAGACAACATTATCAGTTTACAGAATATACCAGTGTTGGGTGATGGTGGTCGGTATTCAATTCATGATGATTTTTTGCAATTGAATCCTGGCAGAACTGTTCAGCAACTGATTGACTGTACTGAGGTTATTGTTACTATTAATAGTAGTTTACTATTTTGCTATTTTGGATGTCTTTTTGGATGTAATGTTCAAAGTTATTAAAAGTTTGTTTGTTTGTTTTCTGACAGGAAGGGTTCTACATTGTTTTGGCTACTATCACAGAGGTCATTAAGGATGGGGACTGGTTTTACCCTGCATATAAGTGTAATAAAGTTATGGTAGCTGACTCGGGCATGTATTACTGTGATCGTTGCTTCTGTCATATAGTGAATGTTGTCCCTAGGTATTTATTTACATTTATAAGTTTATTTAGATTTACTAATCCCAAGTTATTTTTGGATGGTACAATGTGCTGTAAATTAACATATGTTTTTCTTGACATATTATATTGTGTTTGAGTTTCAGATATAGGATCAAGGTGAGGGTTTGTGATAACACTGCAAGTGCGGTCTTTGCTCTTTTTGACCGTGACGGTTATTATATGTTGAAAAAGTCATGCCCCGATATGGTTGCTGAGCTGAAAAAGGTCTTCTTTTAGCCTCTATATTGTTGCTTTTTCTGTGATTGAGATCTTTATGTTACATGCTAATTGTCCACTTCTACATTTGGAATATCCTTTATATTGTTACCTATTTCTGAGTTGTTGTGTTTTGTCTTTTTTTTTTTAGCCTGGAGTTGTGTGCAACTATCCATCTGAGTTGGATAGTTGGGTAGGGAAGACTTTACTCTTCAAAGTTGAGATCAAGGGTGGCTCATTGTCTACATTTGATAGTTCCTACACTGTCAGGAGGGTATGTGATGATGAGACTGTGCTCAATCTTTTTGGCTTCGACGGTCGTAGCTTCACTCATGACAAGGTTCTGATATCTTTTACTTTTGTCCTTATTCTTTTCTTATTAAGGATTGATATAGTACTTAGTTCTTTATTGATATGTGTTTATATGTTGTTTACGTAAATAATCATTTGTTTAAATTTTTTACATTTGCTTTGTTAACGAAGGATGTTTTCCCGACTTCATTTACTGAGGTCTCCAACTTGAAGCATGATGGATTTGATGGTACAGTTGTGCTGGGGAAGGTATCTTTATTCCTTAAGTTATGTTCACTTTCAATATGGTATTCTTTAATTGTCAGTTGTTACCGACTAAATTTATGCTTTTACTTTGTCGTGACGTTCATTTCTATACATTTCCATGCAGAGCTTAATGCCAGATTTCGACGAAGTTGGAACATGTGGAGGGTCTGTTGGTGAGTCATCAAGTGTTGAGGTAACATCAGCCAAAGGGGCTACTATGGCAGACACTGATTCTGCAAGTAGTGACACCAGACTGCCTCTGTTGAAGCGTGTCAAGATTGAACAAATCTAAGTTGTGGCCGTCGGTCAAGTTTGTCTTTTTGGTATGTATTTAGGATACTGCTTTTGCAATCTTTTTGGGAGTTTTACTTTCAAATGTTATGGAACTTCACTATGTATTAGGGAAATGTTGACTTCTTAGGCAGTAGGTATTTAAAGTTGATATGTTCCACCAACTCCTATTCTGGCATCATTAGACACCTACGTGTTCAATGTATCTTATGATCCCAGAATATGTTTTGTATTTAAACTATGATGAATTACAATATAGGGTGTAATCTCTCTTTTTTAAGTTAATTGATTTAGCTTATAATATATTTATCCTGTCTTTGCCCCATTATATGGGGACATGTGCATAATGTAGAAAGTAAAATAAGAATAAGAATAAGTTTAGCAATGTAGTTAATAACACTGTCCTTTATTCGAAAGCACTGATCTTCATTCGACAGAGGTGCTCTTCATTCGACCAATTTGATCTTCATTCGACAAACCTTGGCTTTTAGCCATTCTCGTCAAATAATGTTCTCCTGTCAGCATTGATTCTGCCAAATTGTAACTTGGCCATTTTCATCACAAGTCCCATTATAGCTGGCATCTTCCATCATTCTCTGTCGTGTCATGTTTTGTCAAAAGGTAACCTCACATTTATACACATGAGGCATTTTCTCTGTCGAATCCAAAATTAATATTTATCACCTAACACATGCCCCCCAAACTTTTGGCTTTCGACAGCTTCAGGAAATGGACCAAATTTTATAACGGATAACTCAATTTTCAACAAAAGCTTCAAACTGATTTCTGTGAACTAGGAAGTAAAGTCAAGGCCCTTGGTACCAAAATACAATCTCTGCTACCTGACTACCAGTCCACCCTAGCTGACACAATCACTTTAAACTTCTTGTGAAGCTCTAGGGAAGATGCAACCTTGAAATATATGTAGTATCTGTCGGTTTAGCCTACCTAACATACATTTGTATTTTCTGTTGACTTAAAATTATCTCGACAATATAACTTGTAATTGCCAAGTATCTTGAAGGAATAAAGAAATTTTCCTTATCTATTCCCTGCCAATCTTTACTTCACACATTGTCGGTTTGTATGGCTTTCAATATTTGCCATTTGTAGATTTAATCCTTGAACTAGATGTAATCTCGACAAGTGCATCAGCATTTCCAGCAAACAATTGAATAAATTTACATGGTCTTCAATTCCATCAGGCTTTAAAGGCCTACGGCTATCCGATAAACATCACACATTTGGTCGGCTTTCGTAACATCAAACAAATATATTTTTCTATTAACATAATTCATTTTCTCCTTATTTCTTCTAGGCTATAAAGCCTTACAAACATAAGGAGGACCATTTTTCAACTTAGCAAGGTTTACTTCAAATTCGTCAGGACTTGTGACTTAGTCGTCGGATTCTTCTAATCCGACAGAGTTGATTTTCTCTCTTTTAAGAAATTCATTTGCCTTCGTAACTTTTCAGTCTTTAATTGCTCAATTTTCCTGACTTTCTCACCTAACTGACCTAAACAACAAGGTGCTGATTGATAAACTTTTTCTTGACATAATAATCCAATCCCCCAGTGGCTATCTTAACTATTTCCGCTTCACGGATAGGTGTGAAACACCTACTTCTCATCTGTCTGAATCTAGCAACATAGTCATCCATAGTTTCATTGCACATCCTTTTGATATTAAAGAGATCTGTTAGTCCCACTTTCAAATCTCCTCTAAAGAATTGATCACGAAAGCTTCTTTCCAATTGAGCCCAGGAGAGGGCTCAATTTGATCTCAATGTTGACAACCAGGAACAAACATTCTTTTGTAAGGGAACTTGGGAATAATCTCATTTTAAGGCCTTCAACAGTGGCCAACTCCCCTATCTCTGTCGTAAACTGTGCAATATGTTCGACGGTCGATTCCCCACTTTCTCCCATAAATTTAGACAGTTTAGGAATCTTAATTCCTCTAGCCATTTCTGGCTGTTGAACCCACTCAAGAAACGTTGATACGAAGTATGGCTGGTTGCCGTAGCCAACGTTAAAGCCAAATATGTTCAAAACTTGCTCCACTACTTGTAGGTTTTGAAAATTAACTTAAAAAATTAGCTTTAGTACAAGTTTTAAGGATATAAACAGAAGTTCAGAAAAGAAAGCTTTGATAAATTAAACAAACTGATGCAGCAAATTAAAGAGCATAAGTTTAAAAGATAAAATCTAAATGGCAATACATTGTAAAGTGCAACAAAAATTAAGTGCAGAAAGTTTAAATGTGTAGTGAAAGTAAAGAACATTAATGTAAAAAGACGTCAATTTAAAGTGCAGGAAAAGTAAAAGAAATATAAAGAACAAGTGCAGAAATGTAAAAAAAAGGTTGAATGTAAATTGCATTGTATCCGTGTATAGTGAGATGTTTAGGATTTCTATCAAGTATCCAACCCTTTGTATGTCGTGAATCCTAATATTTATAGGTAAACTATGAAAATCAGACTCCTCAAGATTAGACACGTATATCGTATCCAACTTTTGACAAAACTAACTTCTGACCATTTAATACTTTCATCGGTTCAACACGTGGAACATTTTTCCATTACCAATATCTATCCGTCGCATCAGAATCGCTGTTGATCTTCAACTATCTTCGACGGAATTATACTTCATTCGACATAACTAATCTTCATTCGACGGAAACTATCTTCATTCGACAAATTTGGTTTCCTTTGCCAGAACTGAACTTCATTCGACATACCTTATCTTTATTCGACAGAACTAATCTTCATTCGACAGAACTTGGCTTTTGGCCATTCTTGTCAAACAATGTTCTCCTGTCAGCATTGATTCTGTCAAATTGTAACTTAGCCATTTTCATCACAAGTTACATTATGGCTGACATCTCTCATCATTCTCTGTCATGTCATGTTTTGTCGAAAGGTAACCTCACGTTTAAACACGTCAGGCATTTTCTCTGTCGAATCCAAAATACAGATTTATCACCTAACAAGTGCCTAATAGTAATAGTAATATACAACATTCATATTCAGATATCACGTGGATGGGTGGGTTCTGATACAAAAAAATACATCACGTGGGTTCATTTAGTGTAATTGATGTGGACTTGATATGATCTTTTAAATTTATTATTTTATTATCAAATTTAATGGGATTTTTTTTTACTGATAGTGTACGGTGTTATTTTGTTTTTTTTTTTGTTCAAGTTACTATTTCGTTCCCACCTTCTTCAAAGTCCTAACTGAGCCAATAACTTTTACTTCCTTTTTTCTGTTCTGAATCTCCAACCTACTCATATTCGTACCAGTTGAAGCATTCTCTTCATCCTCCTTTTTGATACATTAATATTTTGTGATTTCATTGAAGGGATTTGCATCTATATTACTCTTTCCAGTTATATGCTTTCAATTACAGACAAGTTGGTGTTTGTATAGAAATGTTTCATACAACAAATGTTGTTGGGAAGGTTGCTAGAGATAATAGAAGACAACTTTTGAAAGATAAGAGGAAAAGAGGAAACAAAGAAAATGAACGTATGTGTTTTAGAATTTATAGCATTCTTTAGCCATACAACATTCTTTTTGAGTTATACTGATTGTATTATGTTCGTTTGTCCAGCTGATGTCATCAAGTTGAACTCCAAGTCAAATAAGAATGGTTTTGTTATTACTCCATCATCTAATCTAAGGGCTCCTCTGTTTTCTATATCTAATGGTTAGTTATTTGATATTTATTCAAATCTCTGAAATACACTTTATATATGTGTCTTTATAACTCATTGATGTTACTTTATTTTTGGTTTTATTCTGCACAGAGTGTTCTTTGTCTAACTTATACGAGCGTCATTTTCCTATAGACCCATTTATTGGAACTACGTCTGCCATAGGTATTATATAAGATTTAAAAATGATTCCAATTTTCATAACATGCTTCATATCTTAATAACGGTGTGCTCTTGATGTTCCAAATTATGAATCACGTCTTCAATTTGATCTTTTCTTAGACATACAAGCAATAGGATTACATGGCGATTCCCTTTTACATGATGTACTTAATCCAGGTATTGAATCTTGCCTACGGTGTTAGGACAAAAAAATTGAAGCTTCAGATTCCATTTGGATTTGACATTTTTATTACTATATTAGCTTAGTACCGATAAATTCATTCATTGTGTTTTAATTAACATAAAATGGTGCTGTTTTCTTGTATCTGATGGTTGGTCTGACACTTCTTTTGCTGCTGACGATGATGATTGGTCTAACTTGGTTTCAGAAATTGAAGTATCAAATGCATTTATTTTATATGATGAATGTGAGGCACAAGGTATTTTTTTTTGGGACTGACCTAATTTGAATATTTAGTTTAGTTGAATTTTGAACTAAACTTTATTTGACACTATCTATATACTTTTTTTTTCAAGAATGCTTGGATTTTGGAGATTGTAATGTTTTATGTCCAAAATGTGTTACCAAGTGGCCTCAATACTCAACAGGGGGGTGAATTGAGTATGAAAACTAAGTTCGCAAATCTTTCACAAATCGTTTGATAACTTGTTTTTGTTGAAGCTATTGAATGATTAGAAATAATTAGAAGGATGAGATAAACACTTTTACTTATAACAGGAATAGTCTACGGAGACAGTATCCAAGAAAATCAATAAAACAGTATACAAAATAAACAGAGGAGGGTTTAGAGATAACAAACACAGTCGTTTATCCTGGTTCAATCACCAATCCACTTGTGATCTACGTCTAGTCCCCAAGCAACAACTTGAGATTTTCCACTATATCTTCAAGCTTCAATGGGTGCTTGACAACCACTACAACCTTGAGCACTCAACCCTTTTGGGATACCTCACCCTTGGAGCTTGAGTCTCTTCAACTAAGGGATACCTCACCCTTTACACTTTTGGAGGGATGCCTCACCCTCTTTACAAAGCAATAATGATAGATAGAATGAAGCTCTCAATAGAGCAGATGAATACAAATTGAAGCTCTAATATGCTCTCAAATATTTTTCACGTTTTTGACAGAAAACAGAGCAAGAAAATGATTTGAGGATTGATTCACGTTTGGACGTATTGGTAATCAGTTTTTGGTTTAAGGTCAACCTCAAATAAAGACCCAACTTTGGTATTTATAAGTTTCTCATTTAATAGAGTCGTTGGGGTTTTCTGGGCATGCATTAAATGCATTAAATATAGTCGTTGGACGTTGTGATTTTTGTAATCGATTACACATTTCAGGTAATCGATTACATATGTTGTTCCAACGTGTTCTTGACTTTCGGGCTCTGTGTAATCGATTACATTCTTGGTGTAATCGATTACATGGCTTCGACTTGTGTGTAATCGATTACATTCTTCTTGTAATCGATTATATGACTTTCGACTTCTTTGTGTAATCGATTACATTCTTGGTGTAATCAATTACATGACTTCGACTTCTTGTGTAATCGATTACAATATCCATCCATGTAATCGATTACATGACTCTTTGAACGTGTTCATGCTTTTACGGGCTTGATGTAATCGATTACATATATTGTGTAATCGATTACATGGCCTCGACTTGCTTGTAATCGATTACATTTCTATGTAATCGATTACATGCCTTCATGTTTTAATGTAATCGATTACAAACATCATGTAATCGATTACATTGACCTCTGAACACATTTTTCAAGTCCAATAAAGCTTGTAAGTCATTTCTAACACCTTGAGACAATTGTTTAAACATGAATCTTTTTAAGAGTGTTAGTTTTAAGATTGAAACACAAGTTTTCTTGAAATCCATGTTTATCTTTGAAATTTCCCATTAATTTTGAAATCATATATTGAAAAACCATTTGAGAAATCTTGAGAGCATTTAACATTAGTGTCCTAAGTCTTATAACTAAATAAACCTTCTTGTCTTCTTTCTTTGATCTTGATTTTTCCTTTTGCGCTTGATCTTTACTAATGCACTTGATCTTCGCTTTTGTCTTTGTTATCATCAAAAACCATTTGACATGCCTTGGAGACATAAGCATTCACATTCTCCCCCTTTTTTATGATGACAAACTGATCATAGAAAAAAGAAAGAATTTTTGCAATTTTATATAATAGACATTTAGGCGCAATGCTCCCCCGGAGTTTATGCATGATATTGGGTTAGATTTCATTTAAAAGCTTAAGAGCGCAAAAGCTCAATAACTCCCCCGTACTCATGCAGCCTTAATTACTCATGCAACCTTTATTTCATTTTTCCTTATTTTCCTTATTTTCTCCCCCGTTGGCATTATCAAAAAGATATAAGCATTAAAAAAATGGACAGCATAACAGCTATAGTTCATGATTCCCTAAATTTTGCCAGAACAACACTGCCAAGAATATCAATCAGTTCATGCAATATTGACAAACAGCCAAACATTCAAAGCGGAAACAAGTTCATATTTTATTAATCAGCCATCGACAAAGTAATGTTCTCACAGTCAGTATACCCAATAATCAAAGAACATCATAAATGTATACCAATGAAATATAATCAAAGTCAAAACAAAATAAATACATGGTGTTTATCAAAACAAATATCAAGGCAAGGAGCCATGATCACTGTCAGTGGCCTCGCTGTTACAAAAGACATCACCCTCTGGATTTGCAGCAGTATCATCATTATCATCATTGTCATCGTTGGGCATAAGATCATCATCAGATTCCAAAGGCTCCTCATCATCAGTAGGAACTCCAGATGGGCCAGCGAAGGAGAGGGGAGCCGAAGAGGTAGGGGATGTACGAGGTGCTGCAGCAGCGCTCTGAGGAATAGGAGGTCCACCCAGGAGAGATCTGATGGAGGCAAGCTCCTGATCAGAGTAGTCCATCCTCAGCTCAAGATGGTCAATCTTCTGCTCGATATGATCCATGCGTGTGTTTACATTAGTGCTCAGGTTGCATATTTCGTGGAGCAGGAGATCAAGAGTAGTAGGAGTGGGAGCTGGAGCAGGGGCAGGAGCAGGATGCTGAGCCTCCTCATCCTCGTCACTATCTGGGTCGCGATGGATATGGCCAAAAGTGCCATGAGTAATGTAATGCCATCTGTCATCCACCTTATAGAGCTGGAGCTTCTTCAGAGTATGCAGCCCAATTGATTGTGGTCCCTTGGAGCTGGTGTCCTTAGACTCTTTAGCCAGTGAAATACGACAGTGCTCAAGTATAGTGGTTACCAACATGGCAAAGGGGAGAGCAGAGTTCTTCTTTTTCTTGACGTCCAGCATGTGCTCCAAGATATAATAACCCCAGTTAATAGGCCTCCCTGTAGTCATTGCCCATAATGCAATCACATCATCCCTGAGGACTTGGGAGTAATTCCCTCCCCTAGGAATTAAGCCACGGACCAAAAGATAGTGGAGAACCCTGTTCTCCATGGTGAGGCCAGTAGCCATAATTCTTCGTTTAGGATCACTCGGGGGTGGTAGCCGGTCCTTCAAAAGAGAAGAAGAAGCAGTCTTGTGCTCAAACTCATGTCCCCATACATTGGCATTCCCACAGAACTGAACTCCATCTGGAGTGAGCTTTGTCAGCCTATACCACTCTGCCAATGATAACCTGATTTGTTACTTTTTCACTTCAGAAATGATATAATTATCCTCAACTTTCAGGTTCGCATAAAAGACACGTACAAGATTAGGGTAGATGGCTTTCTCTATGCTCAGGAATCCCAGCAAGCCTAAGTTTTCTATTATCCTAAAGCTCTCTAATGGTTCACTCTCGCAGAAGGTGATGGGTAGATACCTAGGAGAGATGATCTTGCGAAGCTGGAAGTTCTTCCGGAACAATTTAGCTCGCTTCACAGTGGAGAAGTGCCTCGTGAGGTCCAGGCCGGATATGTTACGTGAAGAACCACCAGAAGACCCTACAATGGCAGCCCCTATTCTTAGGCGCTTTGAACGATGAGAAGATTCAGCCATTGTGGAGTAAGAGTGGAGTGAGAGGAGTGGAAATGGTTGGGGATGAGAAAGGAGAGAGAAAGGGACGAAATTAGGTTAGAGAAACAGAGATGGGGTTTATGAGAGAAGGTAGGGAGATTTGGGTGAAGGATGTGAGGAGATTTTGAGAGATGGGTTGTGTGGAGAGGGGATTTCCAATATTGGGAGAGGTAAAATGAGGGATTTTGATGGAGATTTGAGTGAAAAATGAGAGATTTTGAGGTTTTTTTTAGGGTGCATGGGAGCAGAGAAGGAGGACGAAGAAGATGAACAGGTTAAAAAAAATGAGCTCTACGCGTGTCAGAAACCTTTTTAAAACACTCTGTGTAATCGATTACATTGAGTGTGTAATCGATTACATGCATTCTGGTGGGTGTGTAATCGATTACATTTTGGTGTAATCGATTACATGCCTTCTGGGAACCTTGTAATCGATTACATTAACATTGTAATCGATTACCTGAGTTCTGAGTTGATTGTAATCGATTACAAAAGGTGTGTAATCGATTACATGCGTGACAGAACCTAAGTAATTGATTACAAAGGCATTGCAATCGATTACCAGTACTCTTTAACTTAGATTTTGCATTCCAGACAGTATATAATCAACTTTAATCAATCCAAATTAGTTTCAAAACTGCTTAGATCAATTCAAAGCATCATTCAACAATATAATCTAATCATATTATGATTCAACTCACGTAATTTATCAAAATTTACTATTTTTACCAAGATTTTTACCTTTTTTGGTGAAATTTTGAGGATGTTGAGTTGCTTGTGAGTCTTGGTCATGAGGGATCACCTGCAAAACAACTTAGGGGAAATCTCTGACGCTCAAGTCAGTATTGGATTCAAATATAATGAAAAATTCAGAGATTATGCAGCAATTTGGCGTGATTATTTAGAAAAAATGCAAGGTTATGCATTAGATTCAGGATTATGCAGCAGAAGTTAATTTATGCATGAATGATCCAATATACCAAGTTCATTTCTTATGTAGAAAAATGCTTCTTTTGCTAGGGGTTTAGTGAAAATGTCAGCTAATTGCTTAGTGGTTTCTACAAACTCAAGCATACAGTCACCCTTTTGAACATGGTCTCTAATGAAATGATGTCTTATTTTAATATGTTTAGTCCTAGAATGCAAAATGAGATTTTTAGACAAGTTGATTGCACTAGTATTATCACATCTTATGGGGATGTGATCAAGTTCAAGACCATAGTCCAAGAGTTGTTGTTTCATCCAAAGGATTTGAGAACAACAACTCCCAGCTGCAATATATTCAGCTTCAGCTGTAGATAATGCCACACTATTTTGCTTCTTGCTATGCCAAGAAACTAGTGAGCTTCCAAGCAAGTGGCATGTCCCACTAGTGCTCTTTCGATCCATTTTGCACCCAGCAAAATCAGAATCAGAATACCCAATAAGACTACATGAGGCACCTTTAGGGTACCATAAACCCATTTGTGATGTGCCTATTAGATATTTCATTATTCTTTTAACAGCACTTAGGTGTGATTCTTTAGGATTAGCTTGATATCTAGCACACATGCATACACTAAACATTATATCAGGCCTACTTGTAGTAAGATAAAGGAGTGAGCCAATCATACCTCTATATTTTGTAATTTCTACTGATTTACCTCCTTCATCCTTGTCCAAATAGCAAGAGGTGCCCATAGGAGTAGCCATATGCTTGGCATTGTCCATTCCAAACTTCTTGAGCAGCTCCTTGCAATACTTGGATTGGCTTATGAATGTTCCTTCTCTTGTTTGCTTGATTTGGAGACTAAGGAAGAAGTTGAGTTCACCCATCATAGACATCTCAAACTCACTTTGCATAATATTTGAAAATTCTTTACAAAGAGAATTGTTAGTAGCTCCAAATATAATGTCATCAACATAGATTTGAACTAGAAGTATGTCATGCATTTTATGTTTTATGAAAAGGGTAGTGTCAACCTTGCCTCTAGAAAATCCTTTTTCTAAAAGAAATTTGCTCAACCTTTCATACCAAGCTCTAGGAGCTTGTTTCAAGCCATACAAGGCCTTTTTAAGTTTAAAAACATGGTTGGGCATTGCAAAATCCTCAAAACCAGGAGGTTGTTCTACATACACCGCTTCTTGTATAAAACCATTTAAAAAGGTACTTTTGACATCCATTTGATAGAGTTTGAAATCCATGATGCAAGCATATGTAAGTAGCATTCTAATGGCCTCTAATCTAGTTACGGGAGCATATGTTTCTTCATAGTCTATGCTTTCTTCTTGATTATATCCCTTAGCTACAAGCCTAGCTTTATTTCTTATTAGCCCGTTTCATCAAGTTTGTTTCTAAAGACCCATTTGGTGCTAATTATTGGATGATCATTGGGCCTTGGAACTAATTCCCAAACTTGATTTCTCTCAAATTGGTTTAGTTCTTCTTGCATGGCCAAGATCCAATGCTCATCATTAATGGCCTCATTTATGTCTTTAGGTTCAACTTGAGAGACAAAAGCTAGGTGATTACATGCATCTCTAAGTGAGTTTCGAGTAATTACCCATTTTGATACATCACCTATCACCTTGTCAAGAGGATGATATCTTGAAGTCCTCCATTCCTTGGGTAGATTCATAATTTCTAAATCTTCTTGCTTTTTGGATTCTTTCTCTTGATTTTCCAAGTGTGTTTTTGTCAAGATTTCTGCAACATCATCAACAAGCTCCTTTCTCGACTCATTTGGGTTAGTTTCATCAAATGCAACATGTATGGACTCTTCTATGGTCATAGTTCGTTTATTATAGACTCTAAAGGCCTTACTATGAATAGAATAACCAATGAATATTCCCTCATCAGATTTTGCATCAAACTTCCCCAAGTTATCTTTTCCATTATTCAAAACAAAGCATTTACATCCAAAGACATGAAAATGTGACACATTGGGTTTCCTTCCTTTGTACAATTCATATGGGATTTTCTTTAAAATTGGCCTTATTAGGGCTCTATTCATAACATAACACGCGGTATTGACCGCATCGGCCCAAAAATACTTAGGAAGGTTGGCTTCATTGAGCATAGTTCTTGCCATTTCCTCTAAAGATCGATTTTTCCTTTCTACAACACCATTTTGTTGTGGTGTCCTAGGGGCAAAAAATTTGTGCTCGCTACCATGTTCATCACAAAAAGTTTCAAAATCATGATTTTCAAATTCACCACCATGGTCACTTCTTATGGATGCAATACAAAAACCTTTTTCGTTTTGGATAACTTTGGCAAGTTTTCTAAATGATTGAAAAGTATCATTTTTATAGGCCAAGAATAATGTCCATGTAAACCTAGAAAAATCATCCACAATCACTAATGCATAGTAATTCCCACCAAAGCTCATAGTTCTAGATGGCCTAAAAAGATCCATATGTAAAAGCTGTAAAGGTCTAGAAGTTGAGACTATGTTCTTAGCTTTAAAAGAGACCTTTACTTGTTTTCCCTTTTGACATGCATCACAAAGTTTGTCTTTTTCAAATTTGAGCTTTGGAAGACCAATTACTAGTTCTTTAGAAACCAATTTGTTTAAGTGATCCATGTGAATGTGAGCAATTCTTCTATGCCATAACCATGAATCATTTTCTTTACTCATAAAGCATTTAGCATCATTTGAGGAGATATCATTTAGACTAATCATATATATATTATTGACTCTATGACCAACAAATTTAACTTGCTTATCATCCTTTCCCTCAATTATGCAACAAGAAGAATTAAATATAACTCTATTGCCTTTATCACACAATTGACTAATACTAAGTAAATTATGTTTAAGTCCTTCAACAAGTAAGACATTATCAATAGAAGATGAAGGAATCTTACCAACTTTGCCAATTCCAAGAATCTTCCCTTTGTTGTTGTCACCATATGTGACATGACCATGTTTCTTGTGTGTAAGGGAGAAGAACTTGGAGTCATCACCGGTCATGTGCTTGGAGCAACCACTATCAAGATACCAACTTGAGTTCTTGGTCTTCAAGTACACCTACAACACACATTCATAGTTTAACCTTTGGTACCCAAATTGTCTTGGGTCCTTGTGTGTTAGAGTTAGGCATGGTACCTTTAGGAACCTAAACTCTTTTTATTCCAACTTTAGTGTTTATGTTCTTTCTAACATTGTAAGTTGATGCACTATGCCCTTTCCTACCACAATGAAAACATTTGACAAAGGGACTACTTGAAGTTTTTGAGGAAACAAAGAAGTTCTTATAAGACTTTTGATGGTTGTTTGGATTAAAACCCAAACCGGCTTTTTGAAAAACACATTTTTGTCTCCCTAACAACACATTCAAGTTGTCTCTTCCAAAAGTGAATTTTGTAAGAGTGTTGTTCAAGTCTTCAATTTCTTTTTCAAAAGCTTTACATGACAAACAAGGTAATGATATGGGTGCATTATCATGTGAGGAACAAGTCATAATAACGAATTAGCATCTATGAGTCCTAAGGTCTCATTTTCAATTTTGAGTTCATTTAACTCCTTAGTTAAGGTGGAAACTTTGTTTGTCAATAGGGAGATTGTTTTATTGGAAGTCAAAATCATTTTTGTGAGTCTCAAAGATTCATCATGCAATTCTTGAAAGGCATCTTGCAATTCATCATAAGAAGGTGGAGGTTCTAGGCTAAAAGAAGTTACCTCGGTATCGCTTTCTCCACTTTCTTCTCCTTGAGCCATGAGGCAAAGATGGGCTTCTTCATTTTTTGAATCGTCAGAAGAGCTTAAGTCATTGTCCTCCCAAGCTATATATGTTCTTCTTCCTTTCCTTTCCTTAGAAGGCATTTTCTCAAACTTCTCCGTCTTCTTGAGATACATAGGACACTCCATTTTCATGTGTCCCGGTTTTCCACATTCATAGCATTTTGGAGGAGTAGAGGATCCTTCTCCTTTGTGATATGCTTTCTTTTGAGGAAAGGGTGGCCTTCTTTGAAATCCCTTGTTCTTTAGGAATCTTCCAAATTTTCTCACAAGGAGACTAAGATTCTCCTCACTTAGCTCCCCACTTTCACCATCCTCTTCACCATCTTCATCATCATCTTCAATTGTAGAGGAAGTAGCTTTGAGTGTGATTCCCTTCTTCTTTTTGTCATGCTCTTCATTTTGGTTGAGCCTATTTAGTTCCAGCTCATGTTCTTGAAGCTTTCTAAATAAGGTGGCTAAAGACATTGTTGATTTGATTCCGCAATCGCCGTCACTTTGGGTTGCCAATTCCTGCTTAGACATCTCAACACTTTGTTAATAAGATCCTCGTTAGGAAATGTCTTTCCCAATGAGATAAGATGATTAACAATATGAGTGAACCTCTTTTGCATATCTTGAATACTCTCACCTTGGTTCATTCTAAACAATTCATATTCATGAGTAAGAGTGTTTATTCGAGATCGTTTTACCTCACTAGTACCTTCATGAGTTATTTGTAGAGTATCCCACATTTCTTTTGCGGTTTTACAATTTGACACCCTAAAGAATTCATCATACCCCAAAGATGTGGTGATGATGTTCTTGGCTCTCAAGTTGTATTGAACCTTCTTTTTATCATCATCGGTCCATTCATTTCTAGGTGTATTAATTTTCACACTATCTTTAGTTTGTGTTGGGACAAAAGCACCATTTTCAATGGTGTCCCACACATCTAAGTCAATAGCTTCAATAAAAATTTTCATCCTTTCTTTCCAATAGGCGTAACCATCCCCATTGAAATAAGGAGGTCTGTTTATAGAAGAACCTTCATTTGAAAAACCATTTGAAGCCATTACTTCTCTTGAAGCAGCTAAGCTCTTTATACAAGAGTCTAGCTCTGATACCACTTGTTACCAAGTGGCCTCAATACTCAAGAGGGGGGTGAATTAAGTATGAAAACTAAGTTCGCAAATCTTTCACAAATCGTTTGATAACTTATTTTTGTTGAAGCTATTGAATGATTAGAAATAATTAGAAGGATGAGATAAACACTTTTACTTATAACAGGAATAGTCTACAGAGACAGTATCCAAGAAAATCAATAAAACAGTATACAAAATAAACAGAGGAGGGTTTAGAGATAACAAACACAGTCGTTTATCCTGGTTCAATCACCAATCCACTTGTGATCTACGTCCAGTCCCCAAGCAACAACTTGAGATTTTCCACTATATCTTCAAGCTTCAATGGGTGATTGACAACCACTACAACCTTGAGCACTCAACCCTTTTGGGATACCTCACCCTTGGAGCTTGAGTCTCTTCAACTAAGGGATACCTCACCCTTTACACTTTTGGAGGGATGCCTCACCCTCTTTACAAAGCAATAATGATAGATAGAATGAAGCTCTCAATAGAGCAGATGAATACAAATTGAAGCTCTAATATGCTCTCAAATATTTTTCACGTTTTTGACAGAAAACAAAGCAAGAAAATGATTTGAGGATTGATTCACGTTTGGACGTATTGGTAATCAGTTTTTGGTTCAAGGTCAACCTCAAATAAAGACCCAACTTTGGTATTTATAAGTTTCTCATTTAATAGAGCCGTTGGGGTTTTCTGGGCATGCATTAAATGCATTAAATATAGCCTTTGGACGTTGTCAGGATTCTTGTAATCGATTACACAACTTAGGTAATCGATTACATATGTTGTTCCAACGTGTTCTTGACTTTCTGGGCTCTGTGTAATCGATTACATTCTTGGTGTAATCGATTACATGGCTTCTGACTTGTGTGTAATCGATTACATTCTTAACATGTCGTAATTACATGACATGACTTGACTTTGTGTAATCGATTACATTCTTGGTGTAATCGATTACATTCTTGGTGTAATCGATTACATGACTTCTGACTTGCTGTGTAATCAATTACAATATCCATGTAATCGATTACATGACTCTTTGAACGTGTTCATGCTTTTATAGGCTTGATGTAATCGATTACATATATCGTGTAATCGATTACATGGCCTCGAATTGCTTGTAATCAATTACATTTCTCATGTAATCAATTACATTCGTTTCTTTGTGTAATCGATTACAAACATCATGTAATCGATTACATTGACCTCTGAACACATTTTTCTAGTCCAATAAAGCTTGTAAGTCATTTCTAACACCTTGAGACAATTGTTTAAACATGAATCTTTTTAAGAGTGTTAGTTTTAAGATTGAAACACAAGTTTTCTTGAAAGCCATGTTTATCTTTGAAATTTCCCATTAATTTTGAAATCATATATTGAAAAATCATTTGAGAAATCTTGAGAGCATTTAACATTAGTGTCCTAAGTCTTATAACTAAATAAACCTTCTTGTCTTTTTTCTTTGATCTTGATTTTTCCTTTTGCGCTTGATCTTTACTAATGCACTTGATCTTCGCTTTTGTCTTTGTTATCATCAAAAACCATTTGACATGCCTTGGAGACATAAGCATTCACAAAATGTGGTGCTATGGTGAGGTATGAAGAACGTTCTGAGAAATCTCATAGATCACCCAGTCCATATTTTTCAATTTGTTGTATGAAGGGGAAAGTTCAACTACCATTTCTACACCAACCTCCAGATCTATTGTTAAATCTCATATCTGGTACTGATTCAAGGAGTTCACATTTTATTCAAAATATTAGACGATACAACAGTATGTTCTCTTTCACATCAATTGGAGGAAATGTTGACTCGTCTTTAAATGATGGTTCCGGACCTCCACGGTTTGTTTTAAATGGCCAAAATTATCATCAGATGGGATCTTTACTTCCGAATGATGGGAAGAGACCCAAATTTGCTCAATTGTATATCTATGATACCAGGAATGAGATCTCTAATAGGATGAACCACTTTAGTTCAGAATCATTCATATTTTCATTTTATTTGCATATATATTTGGTTAATATTAATACTGATGGATTTCTATACATGTTAATACTATTTAAAAAGTGTTTTGCATTTTCAAATTGGTATTCTTGAAGTTTAATATATTGATATTTTTGAATTCGATTTTGTGCATTTATTTAGATGTAAAGATGGAGACAATTGTATTGACCCTTCATTGGTTAAAGATCTAAAGCAAATGGTAGATGAACACAATGTATTAGCTCAATCATTCAGGAGAGTTCGAGATCATTTTGAGGCTGGTGATTACTTAAATTTGTCTTTGAGATTATTTAGACACCGATCTCGTGATGCTAGAGTGTATAATCTTCCATCAGTAGATGAGGTTGCAGCACTAATTGTTGGTGATTATGATAGTTCTGAATTTGGTAGAGATATTGTGGTTGAATGTTGTACTGGGAAATTACAAAGGATATATGAGACACATACAGCCTTTATTCCTCTACAATATCCATTGTTATTTCCTTATGGAGAGGATGGTTACCAAGAAAATATAAAGTTGAGTTACTCTTTTGACAAAGATTGCAATAACAAGCGTGCAAGAGTGAGCTTTAGGGAATTCATTTCATTTAGGATTCAAGAAAGATTAAATGAACATGGGATGCCACTAAAGAATAGGAGATTGTTTCAACAATTTGTGGTTGATTGTTATTCTATGATTGAAGTGCAAAGATTGTCATTTATTAGAAATAATCAAAGTACTATCAGGTCTGATATTTTTAAGGGGTTGGAAGAGGCGGTTAATCGAGGTGATGTTGATCCATCTTCATCTGGCATGCGTATTGTTTTACCCTCTTCTTTTACTGGTGGGAAGAGATATATGTTTAATAATTGTCAAGATGCAATGGCAATTTGTAAAAGATATGGTTATCCAGATTTATTCATGACAGTCACCTACAATCCTAAATGGCCTGAGATTCAAAGTTTTGTAGTTGCAAGAGGTCTCGTGGCAAATGATCGACCAGATATTGTTTGTAGGGTGTTTCGAATGAAGCTAGATGAAATGATGACTGACTTTAAAAAAGGTTCTTTCTTTGGGCGAGTCATAGCTGGTAAGATTGTATTTTTATGATTATCAATAATGATATTTATTTTTGTTGTGATTGTTGTTGTTGTTGTTGTTGCTGTTGTTGTTGTTATTATTATTATTATTATTATTATTATTATTATTATTATTATTATTATTATTATTATTATTATTATTTTGATGTTATTGGCATTTGTTTATAGGTATGTACACAATTGAATTTCAAAAGAGAGGGTTGCCACACGCACATATTATATTATGGTTGCATCAAGATGACAAGCTAGAAAAAGTAGATTTGATTGATCATGTTATTTCTGCTGAATTGCCAGATAACAAAAAATACCCAAAGCTACATGATGTTGTGTCTGCATTCATGATGCATGGCCCCTGTGATGTGTCTAATGTCAATTCTCCTTGCATGAAGGATGGAAAATGCAATAAGTTTTTCCCAAAGAAATTTGTTGATAAAACTTCTTTTGATGAAGAAGGTTATCCAATTTATAGGAGGAGAGATATGGGTGTGACAATAATAAGGAGAGGTGTGGAATTGGATAACAGATTTGTTGTTCCATATAATCCAAAACTTTTGATGAAGTATCAAGCACATATTAATTTGGAGTTTTGTAATAAGTCCAATAGTATCAAGTATCTATTCAAGTATGTTAATAAAGGTCCAGATCGTGTCACTGCTGCAATTACTTTAGAGGATCAAGGTGGTGATAAAACAATTGTGTTAATGAGATAAAACAGTACTATGATTGTAGATATTTATCACCATGTGAATCAATATGGAGGATATTTGCTTTTAACATACATCATAGATGGCCTCCTGTTCAAAGATTGACATTCCACCTCCCAAATCAACAATCAATCATGTTTAATGATAATGAAAGAATTGATGATGTTGTACTTAACAATAAGGATAAGAAGACAATATTTTTAGCATGGATGGATGCAAACAATATTTATTCTGAAGGGAGAGATTTAACTTATGGTGAATTTCCCTCACATTTTGTATATAATAAGGATAAGAGAGAATGGTTTCCTAGAAAGCGAGGTATATCAATAGGAAGGTTACATTTTGTTCCTCCTGGAACTGGAGAGTTGTACTATATGAGGCTTTTGTTAACTGTTCAAATGGGATGTACAAGTTATGAAAGTCTAAGAACGGTCAATAATGTAACATATGAATCTTTCCAAGATGCATGTTATGTCATGGGTTTACTATCAGATGATAAAGAATTTATTAAAGGCATTGTTGAAGCTGCAGAATTAGCATCTGGTTTTTATTTGAGAAGGCTTTTTGTTACATTGTTAGTGTCAAACTCGATGAGTCAACCTTTTTTAGTGTGGCAACGAACTTGGCAGCTTTTGGTTGATGGAATTCTTTATGAAAAAAGGAAATTGGTGAATAATCCAGGTAGCTCTAAATATTTAAAATATGGTATTTATGTTCCTTTTTTATTTGACGATTTTTTGATATATTCACTGCTATTCTTTTCTAATTATTATTTTAAATCCATTTGTTATTCGTTCAATGGCAGGATTATTGATTGGAAATGATGAGTTGAAAATTTTATGCTTGATAGAGATTGAGAAGTTGCTTTGGTCAAATGGTAGGTCTTTAAAGGACTTTGGGTCAATGCCATACCCAGACAAATGTCCTTTAAATGAATACCAAAATATATTGTTGGTGAATGAACTTGATTATAATAAGGACGAGATGAATGAACAACGCGAACAGCTATTTGCATCCCTTACAAATGAGCAAATAAATATATATGATGAAATTGTAGATGTTGTGACTACTGACAAAGGAGGCTTTTATTTTGTTTATGGATATGGTGGTACTGGCAAAACATATATTTAGAAAACCTTATCACTTAGGCTTCGTTCAGAGGGAAAGATTGTTTTAAATGTTGCATCCAGTGGTATCGCTTCGCTTTTGTTACTAGGTGGAAGGACTGTGCACTCAAGGTTTTCTATTCCTTTGTCTCTTTCAGAAGAATCAACTTGCAATGTGAAACAAGGTAGTCCAAAAGCTGAATTGCTTCGTTACACAAGTTTGATTATTTGGGATGAAGCTCCAATGATTAATAAATTGGCATTTGAAGCTTTGGATAGGACTTTGAGAGATATTATGAGATTCTCAGACAATGGTAGTGTCAACAAACCTTTTGGTGGGAAAGTGGTTGTACTTGGTGGCGATTTTAGACAAGTTTTACCAGTTATACCAAAAGCAAGTAGAGAGGATGTTGTCATGGCAACCATTAATTCGTCAAAACTATAGGCTCATTGTAAAGTACTTTCTTTAACAAGAAATTTGAGATTGGATTTAGATGGCTCTGGATCTATTATCGATGAAAATAAAGCATTTGGTGAGTGGATTATTAGTATTGGTGACGGTGAAGTGGGAATTGATAATGATGACGAAGCTGATGTTGAAATTTCACAAGATCTTCTCATATTGAACTCAACTGATTATATGACAGATATTGTTAATTTTACATATCCTAATTTGCTTGAAAATATGCAAAATTTTAGATTCTTTGAAGAAAGAGCTATTCTTGCTCCAACACTTGAAGTTGTTGAGAAGGTTAATGAGTATATTCTTTCATTGATTCCTGGTGAGGAAGATGTATACCTTAGTTCAGATTCAATATGCAAAGCAGACGAGGATATTGGAATTGATGTTGAATGGTTGACTATTGAGTTTTTGAATGAGATCAAGTGTTCTGGGATTCCTAACCATAAATTGGTACTTAAAAAAGGAGTTCCGGTTATGCTTCTGAGGAATATTGATAATGCTACTGGCTTGTGTAATGAGACAAGATTAATTGTTGAGGAAATAGGAATGAATGTCATAGGTTGTAAAATTGTTTCTGGAAGTAGCACTGGAGATAAAGTATATATTCCTTGATTATCATTAATTCCAACTGATGCAGGAATTCCTATCAAATTTGAAAGGAGACAATTTCCAATCACATTAAGTTTTGCTATGACTATCAATAAGAGTCAAGGCCAAACTTTGTCACATGTTGGATTATTCTTATCAAGGCCTGTATTTTCACATGGTCATTGTATGTAGTTGTTTCAAGAGTTAGATCAAGACATGGAATCAAAATATTAATTATTGATGATAACGATAAACTTTGCAACTCAACAAAGAATGTTGTTTACAAAGAAGTTTTCCAAAAAATCTGGAATTGAGGTTAGTAAATTTATGCTTATTGATTTTTTTTTACAATTATGCTTAATATTGCTCAAGCTTAATATTATAAAATAACATTGAATTCAGTACATTAGTTTTATGTTTTAATTCTGAATTTTTTAATTTTATATTTAATTATTCAATATCCTCTAATGCCCATAGGTGCATGTCTTCCTTACTGGGATTATAAAAGGGTACTTGTGATTTGTATGTCATAAGTACTATTTATCCTGACTTTGTCCCCATTATATGGGGACGTGTGCATGATGTAGAAAGTAAAATAAGAATAAGATTAAGATTAGCAATGTAGTTAATTACACTGTTCTTTATTCGACAGCACTGATATTTGTTCGACAGAAGTGATCTTTATTCAACAAATCTGATCTTCATTCGACAGAACTTGCCTTTTAGCCATTCTTATCAAATTGTAACTTGGCCATTTTCATCACAAGTCCCATTACAGCTGACATCTTTCATCATTCTCTGTCATGTCATGTTTTGTCAAAGGTAACCCCACATTTATACACGAGGCATTTTCTCTGTCGAATCCAAAATTAAGATTTATCACCTAACTGATGTCCCCCAAAGTTTTGGCTTTCGACAGCTTCTGGAAATAGACAAAATTTTATGATAAATAACTCAATTTTCAACAAAAGATTCAAACTGATTTCTGTGAAATGAGAAGTAAAGTCAAGGCCCTTACTACCAAAATACAATCTCTGGAGCCTGACTACCAGTCCACTCTAGCTGACAGAGAATCAGTATAAACTTCTTGTGAAGCTCTAAGGAAGATGCAACCTTGAAATATATGTAGTATCTGTCGGTTTAGCCTACCCGACAAACATTTGTGTTCTCTGTTGACTTAAGATTATGTCGACAATATAACTTGTAATTGCCAAGTATCTTGCAGGAACAAAGAAATTTTTCTTATTTATTCCCTGCCAATCTTTCCTTCACAAATTATCGGTTTATATGGCTTTCAATATTTGTCATTTGTAAATTTAATCCTTAAACCGGATTTAATCTCGACAGGTGCATCAGCATTTCCAGAGAACACTTGAACAAATTTAAATGGTCCTTAGTTCCAACAGGCTTTAAAAGCCTACGACTATCCGACAAACATCAAAAATTTGGTCGGCTTTTGTAATATCAAACATATATTTTTCTATTAACATAATTCGTTTTCTCCTTATTTCTTCTAGGCTATAGAGCCTGACAAACATAAGGAGGACCATTTTTTAACTCAGCAAGGTTTACTTCAAATTCGTCAAGACTTGTAATTTATTCGTCGGATTCTTCTAATCCGACAGAGTTGATTTTCTCTCTTTTAAGAAATTCCTTTGCCTATGCAACTTTTCAGTCTTTAATTGCTCAATTTATCCTGCCTTTGCCCCATTATATGGGGATGTATGCATAATGTAGAAAGTAAAATAAGAATAAAAATAAGATTAATAATGTAGTTAACAAGCCTGTTCTTTATTCGACAGCACTGACCTTCATTCGACAGAAGTGATCTTCATTCGACAAATATGATCTTCATTCGACAGAACTTGGCTTTCAGTCATTCTTGTCAAATAATGTTCTCCTGTCAGCATTGATTCTGTCAAATTGTAACTTTAGCCATTTCCATCACCAAGTCACATTATATCTGATATCTTCCATCATTTTCTGTCATGTCATGTTTTGTCGAAAGGTAACCTCACGTTTATACACTTTCGTTTTGTTTGTTGGCTGGCAGGTGTGGAAGGAAAAATTTAAAAGGAACGTTTTGAATGCGTGTTGGAGAAGCTTTCGAGTAGGTGAAACAATAATTTTTAAGTTATTAATCTAAATTTTTTATTTTTATATTTAATTATTAAATTCCCTCTAATGATCGGTATGTACATGCCTTCCTCACAGGAATTATAAATGGATACTTATGATTAGTATGTGAGAAGTACTATCTACCATGTCTTTGCCCCCTTTATATTCGGACGTGTACATAATATACATAGTAAAAAAAAGTAAGAATAAGATTAGCAATGTAGTTAATAATAATTTTTTTTCGTAATTTCCTTTATTAAAAAAAGTTATCTTACATGGGTAGAATTTATTTTCCTAAATTTCAATCCATGTTGCATGAGTACTCTTTCTCCCGCAGGTTCGGTCGGGCCAACCAGTTCGCCCTTTTTTTTTTTCAAAAAAAATTCTTTATGTTTTCAACACTAGAATTTTTTAATCTATATGTTTTATCCTTACATTTTCCTTTTATTTTATTTAAAAAATAATAAACATCAAATACAATTATTTTTGTAATACAAAAATTAATTTATATTATCAAAATAATAGTAAAATCTTTTACATATTATGAAATTCATAAATTAAATAATTAATCATCTGATCAGCGGGTCCACACAAAATCAAGCCCACTTACTTTCATTAAAATTGATTTTTTCCAACGTATTCATTTTATCAGATTATTTGGATTGAATTCATTCCAACTCCTTTTAACACCCTTAAATAAGTCGTATTATTGCATGATTAAAAGCCTCCAAATCATTCTATTTGGACTACTTACTATTCATCATTAGTTATGTCTAATTTTAAAAATACCATTATATGTTTTAATAAAAAAATTCAAACAAGTGCAATCAGTTTTACTCTGACTTTTGTGTTTTACAAGAAAATAGGCTAATATTAGATAGCTTTTTTTTCTGACACTACTCTACCATTTGCTTGTCATATCTATCATTCTACATCATGTCTTTCATCTATAATTTTATCTTTATAGAATGAACTTCTTAATACTTCACAATTATAATATACATCATTCTTAACCAAATATCACATGTGCAACTTTTACTTTTGTTTTTAAATCTTCTACTTACTCCTATTCGTATTCAAAGATCTTTGTTGATATATTTTTATTATATATTATTCATAAATAAATTTTTTTGTCTATATTTAATTAACAAACCAAACTTTACCATATATTTTTCCCATCATTTATGAGAAAAATCACTACTTCTTATTTTTCTCTATCTCTCCTCAGATCCCCCCATTGCCCCCCCCCCACCCCCACCCCTCCCATTTGCCCTTGCTATTCCCCTGTTTTCCCAATTCCCAGTGCCCCTCCCTCATAAAATGAGACAAGTTATCAAAATCAGCCCATTTTCTCCTTTCCTATTTTCTTTCCTCTCATATTCTCTCAAACCAAACAAAGTGGAAAGGTTTATCCCAACTGTAACTTTGACCCCACTTTATTATAACTTGCACGTGAGGTAGTAGTGGTTCAATTGAGATATGGATGAGGAATCCTCTATAAAGGTTAAGTTGAACTTCAACTTCATTTGGGAGAAAATATCAGAGTGATATGTTGTTGTGATGTGAAATATGTCAGATTCTGAGCATCTGATTTGGCCTGAATTATGCAACATTTCTGCACTCACCATTCCATCTGCCATTTACAAGATATGAGATTCTCACCTAATCATATTCTTATTTGTGAGAGGCTATAGCGATGGGGTTATTGTACGACTTCTTTACCTACGGTGGTTGGAGGTCCTTCCTGGTTTGCACTACTTTGATGGTAATAATCAACTTTGTGATTGTACTTTCTGGTATGGGAATTTACTTTATCATAATTATTATTATTATTACAAGTACAATGTCGAATCTATGTCTGAAACTTGACTTACTTTTCGTTACCTTGAATGCCATGTTAGGATAGCTGGATTTACTTTTTTAACCCATGCTTTGGTATGGGTAGGTGTACTACTTTGCATGTCAATCTACTATTTATTAGTCTTTCTGATGCAACTATCTTCATTGCTCACGTTTCCTGAACTTGTATTTTTTCACTGAAGTATTTAGTTTTTGTCAATAGAGAAATCTTGAGTCATTCACATTTATTTACATGATTTTATTTTAATTTATTAATATTATTATTCAATTCTTTATTTTTTACATCTTCTGAAAAAAAAATGTGATGTGTTTGTAGTGATTGTGATAATTGATATATATATTTGGTAAGTGATTGATGCATTAGGCATGGTTTGGTTATGTGTGGTACTTAGAAGTTAAGGGAGGGAGTTTTCCCGCTTAACTGTGCAATTCAAAGCCACAACTTCGACTTATATATATGACTTTCATATGAACTTAATAAGCTTGTCTGCTTTTTTCAACATCTTTTCCTATCACCTGATTTTCTTCTTCAACCTGCTTAGCATTTTTCTTTTAGTCTTTTGGTATAATGGATTTTTTGTATGATCCAATTAGTGGGATAAACCCAAGCAAGAGTAAATGGAAGCTTAAAGTTCGAGTGGTTAGCCTTTGGGTTACTCCTACTTTTCAAAGTCCAATGATTCCTTTATCTGTAGATATGGTATTGATGGATAAATCAGTAAGTCTCGTCATTGGTTTTTCATTTATTTAGCCTTCTTTTAAAGCTTTTATTATACTTCATATGTTGTTAATTAGTTCATATATTAACTGTTGGTTTGTTTTATTTTTCATAGGGAAGTAAAATCCAAGCCTCAATCAGGACACCATTGGCATACAAGTATATGCTTCTATTGAATGAGGGTGGTGTTTATATCATGTCCAATTTCACTATTATTCCAAACGATGCTTCTATCCGATTTACTCATCACAAATACCACCTCATCTTTCAGTTTAAGACCTCTGTTACAGATACTGTATCTGACACTATACCTTACCATGGATTAAGTTTAGTATCCTTCCATGATGTGTTGAAGTCTAACAATGAAAGTGATTATTTAGTTGGTATACAATTTTAATATTAATGGTTTCTGTGACAAGTTTTAATTTGTTTTATACATTTTTTTAATTCTTCACTTCCTAATTTTGTATTCTTTAAAATTTTCAGTTAATTGTTGAATGCATTCAGTTATTTGAAATCTTTTCCAATTTTTTTGGTATTAATAATGACTACAGATGTAACGGGCTTATTGATTGGTGTTTCACATGAAAGTAGTTGCACGGTTGATGGAAATCAGACAAAAATGATTGTGATGGAGCTTTTGGCAGAGAGGTATTGGTGCACTTAAGCTTTTGTTTTTAATATCTCTTATTTTAATATCTATGCGTCTGATAATTCCTATTTCTTTATGGATATGTACTAATACAAATTTATCCAATGATGGAACTATACCTCTTTATCATTGATCAGTCAGAAACTTGAATGGGTTTTGTTTGGTCAATATGTCAAATATTTGAAGGCCTTTGTTGCTTCAAATGAGTTAACCCAACCCGTTGTCGTTCTACAACATGCAAAAATCAAGATTTTAAGGGGTTAGTTCTTATACTTATTTATTTAGCAGGATGCTATTACGTTCTTAATTTTTTTTTATCTATGTGTTGTGTTTCATCTGAAGGCAAGGTTACGCTTCAAAATGTCATGAATGCCACCAAGATTTTGTTCAATCCTAATATAATGGAGGTGAACGAACTTAAGAAGGAGTAAGTATACTCCTATTAAAATTTGTGATGTGTAGCTTATTATCTATTGTGAATGTTGAAACTCATGTCCATATTACACTTCATATTTAACATGTAACCTACTTTATGATATTTGTAAACTAACTCAAGAGGACGTACTTGCCTTTAAGTCTGTTTCTATCATGTCTGCTGTTGCTAATATACCCACTGAAATTGATTTCATGAAAGTTACTCCAAGAAGTACCATTGCAGAGTTGGTTGTCAAGCAGGAGGTTTTTTTTCTTTCAATTTTCCTACAAATGTTTTCTTGTTTCATTATCTACACATGTTATAGTCTAACTTTTTTTTTTCAATCAAAGTGGAACAATTATATAGTTCATATATTTTCTCTTATTTGATTCATTATTTTTTGGTCCAACTTTGTCCTCTAGAATGGCTTCTTCATTTTGATTGCCACTATTAAAGAAATTGTAAATCAGTTTGACTGGTGGTTCCATGCTTGCCAATGCAATAATCCGGTCATAGCTGATTCAGGACTTCACTACTGTGTATCCTATTGCTGCCATGCTGTACTTGTAACCCCTAGGTATGTTTCAATTTAGAATATATATGCATTTGAATCATCCAAATTGCTAAATTTTTAACTTGTGTTTCTATATGTTTATAATTATTTAGTTTATCAAATATGTGATTAAAAGGTACAATGTACAAATTAAAGTTGAAGATGAAACTGGGAGTGCTTTTTTTGTTCTTACAGATCTTGATGCACAACACCTGTTGAAAAGATCATGTGCTGACTTAGTTGCTGAAGTTGAAAAGGTCTTATAAACATACTCATTGTTTTTGAAATATGTCTCATGTTGTAGTATACAGACTGAAAATGTTTTAGTAATATATTTTTTTTCAATTTTTTTTAGTTTGGATTTGGTGCAAATCCCACACTTGCCTTAGAAGGATTGCTTGGCAAAAAACTTTTATTTAAAGTTGATTCAACATCAAAAAGCAACTCACTTTGTCATTCTTATTATCATATTAATCGGATTTGTGATGATGAACACATTCTTTCAATGTTTGAGCTTGATGAATTAGTGGATATTACTCCTGAAAAAGTAAGCCAAACATTTATAAATATGGCTTCTATTCTTAAAAAATATTTATTTCTTAGTCCATCATGTATTATTGGACTTATATAGATTAGTATTTGTTTAATGCAGTATGTATTTGCTCCACCATTTCCTGAAATGTTCAACGTTGATCATCATACCTTTACCACGCATCCTCTAGATGATAAGGTTAATTTTATATATATATAATGATGTCTCGCTTTTATCTTTTGAAATGATTGTGTTGTTGCTAATTTAACTATTCATTTTGTTTTCTGATGAGTGTGTTACCATTTTTTTTAGCTTACAAAGATTCCTCTCAAGAGAAAGCTAGAAGATGGCCTTATGTCGGACATATGATGACTATCCTCATAATCTTAAGATGATTAAAGCTGACAAAGATTGAGTCCATAGGGTGGCGTGTTTTGTGGCTTCTACAATGGTTTCATTAGATTTTATATATGATTTTGTTATATGTATTAATTACTATAACAATTTTGTAATATATTAACGGTTTAAACATGCTTCTTTGCTTTTTTGATAACATGCTATGTACTTTGGGCTGAACAAATGTAGTTTGCATTTTGGTTTATTGTTTTCACTACTTTTCCCGTTCACTTGCTGTGCAATAAGTTATCTTTCATATTCTTTAATCATATGGTTACTAATACAAGTGAAAAGTATTTAACCCTATCTAATTATATGAGTGGTTTGTTAGCATTAAACGTTAACCCAATCCTTATGCCTCATTTGTATTTTTATTTAATAAACCAGCAAAAGGATTTCCATTAGTATGTATTATATGTATGATATAGTTATTATTATTAATATACAAATATCTTTGTATAAAAAGATTAAAATAAAGGTTACTACACACTTATTGAATGTTATTCATTTCAAATATATTGATTATTTTGATATATCAATTTTGTCATTCTCACCGATACTTATTTAAGTAGTCATATCAAACTTGATGGATTTTTTTTGTATTGATATTTAACACATTTCTCATGGATTATACCCATCTTATAGTTGACAGAGTCAAATATTAGGATAGGGTCAACTATTAACATAATTCATTTTCTCCTTATTTCTTCTAGGCCATGGAGCCTGACAAACATAAGGAGGACCATTTTTCAACTCAGCAAGGTTTACTTCAAATTCGTCAAGACTTGTAACTTATTCATCGGATTCTTCTAATCCGACAGAGTTGATTTTCTCTCTTTTAAGAAATTCCTTTGCCTTTACAAATTTTCAGTTTTTAATTGCTCAATTTATCTTGTCTTTGCCCCATTATGTGGGGACGTGTGCATAATATACAAAGTAAAATAAGAATAAGAATAAGATTAGCAATGTAGTTAATAACACTGTTCTTTATTCGACAACACTCATATCTATTCGACAGAGGTGATCTTTACTCGACAAATCTGATCTTCATTCGACAGAACTTGCCTTTTAGCCATTCTTGTCAAATAATGTTCTCCTGTCAGCATTGGTTCTGTCAAATTGCAACTTGGCCATTTTCATCACAAGTCCCATTATGGCTGACATCTTTCATCATTCTCTGTCATGTCATGTTTTGTCGAAAGGTAACCTCACATTTATACACATGAGGCATTTTCTCTGTCGAATCCAAAATTAAGATTTATCACCTAACTGATGCCCCCCAAAGTTTTGGCTTTCGACAGCTTCTGGAGATAGACCAAATTTTATGACAAATAACTCAATTTTCAACAAAAGATTCAAAGTGATTTCTGTGAATTAAGAAGTAAAGTCAAGGCCCTTAGTACCAAAATACAATCTCTGGAGCCTGACTACCAGTCCACTCTAGTTGACAGAGAATTAGTATAAACTTCTTGTGAAGCTCTAAGGAAGATGCAACCTTGAAATATATGTAGTACCTGTCAGTTTACCTACCCGACAAAATTTGTGTTTTCTATTGACTTAAGATTATCTCGACAATATAACTTGTAATTGCCAAGTTTCTTGAAGGAACAAAGAAATTTTCCTTATTTATTCCTGCCAATCTTTACTTCATAAATTGTCGGTTTATATGGCTTTCAATATTTGTCATTTGTACATTTAGTCCTTAAACCAGATTTAATCTCGACAAGTGCATCAGCATTTCCAGAAAACATTTGAATAAATTTAAATAGTCTTTAATTTCATCAGGCTTTAAAAGCCTGCGACTATCTGACAAACATCAAAAATTTGGTCGACTGTTGTAATATCAAACATATATTTTTCTATTAACATAATTCATTTTCTCCTTATTTCTTCTACGCTATAGAGCCTGACAAACATAAGGAGGACCATTTTTCAACTCAGCAATGTTTACTTCAAATTCGTCAAGACTTGTAACTTATTCGTCGGATTCTTCTAATCTGACAGAATTAATTTTTTCTCTTTTACCAAATTCCTTTGCCTTTGCAACTTTTCAGTCTTTAATTGCTCAATTTATCCTGCCTTTGCCCCATTATATGGGGACGTGTGCATAATGTAGAAAGTAAAAAAAGAATCAGAACAAGATTAGCAATGTAGTTAACAACACTGTTCTTTATTCGACAGAAGCGATCTTCAATCGACAAATATGAACTTCATTCGACAAAACTTGGCTTTCAACCATTCTTGCCAAATAATGTTCTCCTGTCAGTATTGATTCTGTCAATTTGTAACTTTATCCATTTTCATCACCAAGTCACATTACGTCTGACATCTTCTATCATTTTCGGTCATGTCATGTTTTGTCGAAAGGTAACCTCACATTTGTACACTTGAGGCATTTTCTCTGTCCAATCCAAACTTAAGATTTATCACCTCACACCTCCAGATCTATTGTTAAATCTCATAAGCATAATTGATTTTTCACTCAACAACAGTACACACTTATTACCCATCTCTATCACAATTAATCCATTATTGGATTATTTGCACACACACACACTAATGCTAATAAGCTACAATTGGGAAAAGATAAATCCATGTCTGATATTTTTCATTCCTATTATGTATGTTACCGTAAACAATTTGTATTATAGTTTTTATGAAGATTAAGTCACTTTGTATTATGAAAATCTTTGTACAATATATGTTATCGTCCTTCAATATATAATCAATTTTATAATGCAACATACTCAATTAAAGTAATTGTTTACTCTTTCATTACAACCATTATCAGTCGTAATTCTACACTCATATTCCTCATCTTTTTCATCCTTTTCATAGGGTTCTTTTGGTTGTTGCTAAATATATAACACGATAATCAATGGCAGAAGTTTAAGTGGTATGGTTGGATAGTTTACATGAATTACTGTTTAGTCTTGTCTTAGTCATACTAATTTAATAGCATGACAGTTTTCCCGTGCATTGCACGGGTAATTTCGCTAGTTTAAAACATTAGTATAGAGAATGCTCAACCTATGCTATGGCGACGTGTCCCTTCAAGAAATTTTATATTTAAAAATTTTATATTATTTACTTAAATGAATTTTTTTTAAATTAACTTTTAAAATATTATTATTAAACATAAATTAATTATTTTAATATTAATTCTTTTAAAATTAATTCTTTCAAGTTTCAGCATCAATTATTTTTAAATCAATTCAACTAAAATCTAACCGAAATGTATCCTATGTCTAAGTCAAAAATCTTCCCTAGTCGCAACACATCACATTCCAAAGGCTATATTTGGATTGGTGATATTGAGTGGGATGGGATGGGATGGAGATAGGTTCCATTATTTGGTTGTGTTAAAAAATGATGGAATGGGATGGGAGTGGGTGGGATGGATCCCATTCCATCCCACCACAAACCATTAATTTTCTTCCCCCTTAGGCTATGTTTGGATTGGTGGTATTGAGTGGGATGGGATGGGATGGGATGAGATGGAGATAGGTTCCATTGTTTGGTTGTGTTAAAAAATGATGGAATGGGATGGGAGTGGGTGGGATGGATCCCATCCCATCCCACCACAAACCATTAATTTTCTTCCCCCCCAATTTGGGGGGTATGGGATGGAATCATGTTTTTAATTGTAATTATAATTAGGATTTTACTACATTAACCTTATACTCTAAAATTAGTGTGTTTGAAATAAGGTCAATATAGGAAAAATGAAGTTATAATTCTTACCATTCTATTCACTTCCCAAACAATGGAATGGTATCTTTACTCCATTCCATCTTAAAATATCCAAACAATGGAATGGTACTTTTATCCCATTCCATTCCATTCCATCTCATTCCATCCCATCCCATTCCATTTCATTCCATCAATTACTAAATATCCAAACATACCCTTAATTTGGGGTTATGAGATAGAATCATGTTTTTAATTGTAATTATAATTAGGATTTTACTACACTAACCTTATACTCTAAAATTAGTGTGTTTGAAATAAGGGCAATATAGGAAAAATGAAGTTATAATTCTTACCATTCCATTCACTTTCCAAATAATGGAATGGTATCTTTACTCCATTCCATCTTAAAATATCCAAACAATGGAATGGTACTTTTATCCCATTCCATTCCATCTCATTCCATCCCATCCCATCCCATTTCATTCCATCAATTACTAAATATCCAAACATACCCAAGACTCCATACAAAACATACATATGCTTGAGGTTTAGTAATACGACTCTCAAAATATACCTAACCTGAGGTGCAACTGGAATATTCGGTTCAAAAATACAGGTTTGGCAGTCATTTTACAGGCCTGAAAAAATTGGGCCCAGTCCAGCCCAAATTCAGACATTGGCAGCCCAATAAGACTTGCCAACTCCAGTCGCATCACACCAGATTCCAGAGAGTCCAGACGCACCAGCTTCTTCATCAGTGACCGTTCACTTCTCACTTCTCACTTCTCACTTCTCACTCTAGGCACTACTCCAATTTTCTATTTGGGTGCTGGTAAAGTGAAGGCAAGTGACGGAAAGTGGGTAAGAATTTAATAGAACTTAGAAGTAACATTGAACGATTTCATTTTCCACATTCACTGACTCATTCATTGCTCTGTATTTCGCTTTTCTTTATTGCTTTTTTTTTTTTTGTTTGGGTATTTTCATTTGGGCATTTTGCTTTGAAAATTGTTCGAAGTGATGTTTCGCCTCATTGTTTTTGTTGTAAGCATGCATTCATGAATCATGCCTCATGGTACAGTGCTCGTTAGCTTTTTGATAAAATGCTTCAATCGAGTCTTTAAGTATAAGACGTTGTGATCATAGAAGAAGTTGAGCAAGACAGGTTTTAGCGAGGTTGATAGATAGTGCATTATAAGATTATTGTGTGCTTAATTAGTTATCTGAGCTAGTAGTCTGGAGTGCAGTGTGAAATTTTGACCAATTTGTTTAGTATGTTATTATCTGCGCATGAGAGGGTATATGATGATATTTATGTAATCAACACTTGTTTGGCATGTACTTAGATGCAAAATTTATTTATATTGCAGGAACTGGATAGTTTAACCTGTTGCATTAGTCTTTGAAATGGAAGATCCATCGTTTTTTGATCGGATGATCAGTCATCTTCGCTCAACGTGCAAGTAGGCTTCCTGCTTATGGTGCTTAATTGAAAATGTTGGCATGGCAACTGCCGGTGTCACTGTGTTATAAATGACTGATTTTTATTAATCTTCACTGCCACTTGTTTTTTTCTGTCTCTGGATAGTAACTATCTGTTATTTTTCCATGGGTTTTAAATCATTATGCAGATGTTCACTTCATGCATTGTAGTTCTTATTTTTCTTTAGCCCTTTTCTATTTTATACTATAGTCATTTGATTGAAGAATTGTTCAATCATATTGAAAAATCTTTGGAAGCTAAGTTCAAGTCTTTGTATATTACTAATAAAGTTCAGATGGGATTGACTATGGTAGTATAGTTTTCATAATTCAAATGATAAGTTTGTTATGGCACAAGCCCCAACTTCATAGATATGGACTTTTGCATTATTCTAGAGGCAGTTTCACCTCATCTGATTCTCTGTATATTATTGTAAAGAGTCAAATTTGTCTGAATTTTGTGATAATATTAGGTACTATACTGGTTACCCAAAGGATCTTGGACCATCACGGGTTATTCATTTTACCTCTGAGCGTGAGTTTGTCAAACTCCTTCATGAAGGTCATCCTGTGGTTGCTGCATTCACTATCAGGTGATCTGGAGTCAGCCCCTGAATTCTCATTTGGTTCTCCCTACTTTGAAGTTGACTTTATGTCTGAATGGAAGGGAAAAGAGACAAGTGAAAAGATTTAGGAATAACTACTAACTATTGAATAATGCAGGGGTAATTACACACAACATCTTGACAAAGTATTAGAGGAAGCTGCTGTTGAGTTTTATCCACATGTGAAATTTATGCGTGTAAGTTATTTTTCATTGTTGCCCACTTGTAAGTTTTGATGGTCATATCAATAATATCACATATTATGAAGCATACCATCCCTGTCTTTTCAGATAGAATCACTAAAATGCGCAGACACATGCACTTGTTGGTTTGTGATGAGTTGGACTTTACTTTTGAGGATTATAGTCTCTAGACACACAGTACAATCCATCTTTTTATCAGCATTTCCTTCTTTGTATTTTATTCATAGCAGGGGCGGAGCAATAGGATTTTTATTGGGGGGACAAAGTGAAAATTTTTGAAGAGATAAGTTGAAGATAAACAAAGCTATGATATTGTTGAAGGATGAAGGGAACAGTTGAAGAGAAACAGAGCTATATAGGTCAAAATATTCTCACTGTAATAGTATTTTTTTATTGTTTTTTTGCACTAGCTGAGTGGGGAAGATTATGAAATTGGACAAATTTGTTGTGAGAAGTGCAATGAATACCATTACTAATCAACAATACCCCAACATTTTGACCCAAGCTGTGTTTTCCTTTAGTAAAACTTCTGCTGATTACATATAAAAGATAAAGCTTCAAAAATTTTTGGGGCTTCAAATAATACTAAGATCCACCCCTGATTCACAGTACTTATTTTCTGCCTACTCTGTAGCATTGTTATTGCACGTTGATGAACTGGTTATTTTCTGGCACTTTTCAGGTTGAATGTCCAAAGTATCCTGGGTTTTGTATAACTCGGCAGAAAAAGGAGTATCCATTCATTGAAATATTTCATAGTCCAGAACAAGTATAGTATTGCTTACCTGTTCACTACAGTCTTATTACTTCATTCCCTAAATTGCTCATGGGAAGAAATTGTAATAAATTTTCTTTTTATGACATGATTAACCAGAAAGCATATATTCTGCTGCTATAATATGGTTTTTATTCATAGGTTAATCTTTTCAGTGATTACCTGCCCATGTAAATCTTTATTGAAGTTTGAGACTTGTTCTTCTATACAGGCAGCTAACCAGGGAAGGGTAGCTGATCCAAATATTACTAAATACAATGTGAAGGTCTTGCCTGTAAGTTTTTTTTTGTTGTTGTTCTCCTTAGGTCTAGATGGCAGCTTGGGAGTCCTTTTTCAGCCAAACTGTAGCATCTATTACTGATTATGATTATTTGTTTTTCGAACTCCTTCTCTCAAACAATTATGTAAAATGAATCTATACCTAGGTAGTAAATCTAGTAATCTACTATTAAGTGACTGGTTAACGTATTAAAGTTTTTTAAACTTGCCTGAAGAACCTCCATAGCTCCATCTGTGAAATATTGAAATTTGTGTCCGATTTTCATTTATTTGTGCACTTGCAGTTCAACTACGACGTTAGTGCTTACGGATTTAGAGAATTCTTCAAGCGCCATGGTATACGGGCATCAGATCCAAAGTGAAGATCCATACCTGATCATACTGCCTGTTTTATCAATCTGTATATCATCACAAGTTTCACAGCTTAAGGCCAATAGATGATGGACTGCTATATTTACCTATATGGTTGATGTCCAATCCTATAGTTAAATTTTTGTCAGTGACATCTTTTCTTCTTTCCTTCATTTTGGCATTTTTAATTTCTCCATGTTAAATTCTACGACTTCCTAGAGTAGAAGAATCTAGAGTGCGTTTCTCATCAAACTGTGTTATTGCATATCTATAGACTGTATCAGCATTCATTTAAATTTAACTAAAATACCAAACACTGGATATTATACATGCTTACTTTTGCTGAGTTTGGGAATTGTGTTACTGTTTCCCAGAGGATGCATCAGGTTAATTTTTAAATATCTTTTTAATATTTATGTGAATGTAGCAGATTTAGGCATTTTTCATACTTTTCTAGCAGCTACTTGAAAGCTATTGAGGCTTATTTGAGCCGGCTCACCAAGCAAGTCAATTATTGGACTCATTTACCAAAATGGTATAAATAGAAATATAATTTACTAATATGGTGTAACTTAAAAAATAATTACTAAAATGGTAAAAAATGAATAATATATATAGTAAGTCGTAGTTGAGAGTTATGATTTACATCTTGATATTTTTTTTTATACTGAAGTCGTGGCTGAGAGCTACAACTTTTATGTATTACTTTTTTTCTTAATTACTTAAAAGGTGGCAAGGTAGTTGATGCAAAAAATTTTAAGATCTGTACAATGGATAAATCTTAATATCTATTGTTGTCAATTATGATCTTGTAAAATAATAATTGCATCTAATTGTTCATAATTGCAGTATTTATATTTCAATTTAAGTCCTCCACTATTTTAATTGTACTTAGATCAGAATATAGATACTGTAATTATAAGCAGTTAGATGTAATTATTATTCTATAATATCATGATTGACAATAACAGATATTATTAAGATTTATCCATTGCGCAAATCTTGCAGTGAGGTTGTGGGTTGTCCAATGTCGTGGTTCAATAAGCATGTAGTTGGGATCTCATCCATTTGAAAATGTTGAAATGGAGAAAAATTATATAACAATGTAATTGGTTAGATTGAAAATTATAATGTAATGAAAATTAGGAGAAAATATCAAAAAATGAAATCTAAAACAAAAAAAGACATAGATATGAAAAATCATTGTAGGTGAAGTTTTTCACATCAACCACCTTGTCATCTTTTATATACGAAGTTAAGAAAAGTAATTAAGAAGTCGTAACTTTAAGCCACAATTTATGTCAATTTTTTTTTTTAAGTAATACATAGAAGTCGTGGTTTCTAGCCACGACTTCAGTATAAAAAATTAAAAAAATGATCAGGATGTATTACTATATTTACTGTTCATTTTATACTATTTTAATAATTATTTTTTAAGTTACACCATATTAATAAATTATACTTCTATTTATACTATTTTGGTAAATAATTCCAACTGTTGTTTTACAAATTGCTTTTATTGTCTTCAATATGCCAGGTATTCTTTATAATCTAATAGTATGTAATGTTATATAAAATTGATATAAAACTTACGTTGTTATTGTTATTGCAATAGTAATAAAGCTTAATTTTGATGCATTGTTATTGTAAAAAAAAATTTATACTATCAACTAATCAAAAAATATTACATGTATAATTTTTAAAGTAATTATTATGATATTCAAGTATTTTTAATGATGTGATAGTATATAATTGAATGATAATATAAAAATTTTTACATACATCAAAATTAAATTCATATAAGGTGTTAGAGATATTTAAAGAGTTTTAACAAGTTTTTACCAAACATTAAATTATTGTTGACAGTATAGTTTTTACATGTAACCTTTATTTTTAAGTCAGTTTGCAAGAAAAACCTTTGCTCAGTACTGTTTGAAAAAAGCAAAACCACCAAACCATATATATATAGTTATGGATCAGGTTATGGGTCTATGGATTTAGAGTAATCCAACTCGTCAAAGTGAACATTTCATACATCATTATGCGCATGATGTAACATACTCATTAGGTGTAACTTCTTCAACAAAAATTAATTCTAATCATTTGCATAAACAGGAGAATAATGACAAGAAATAACGGTCTTCACGATTTCAGGTAACATTCAATACGCCTTGAATGCTCAAATTTTTCACACCTTAAAAATGCTCATATAAATACACTCAGCAAAGTAAAAATGGTATGACCTAATTCTCAATATACACACTACCCTCCTTGTGCACATACTGACTTGAGTATCGGAGTACCTTTTGTAGGTACCCACTCTCTTGTTCCATTACTATTGTTGTTGCGCCACAGAGGAATCAACCACCTCTTACATTTTCAAGTAATCCTCATAACAACTCAGTTCTGAACATATATATATATATATATATATATATATATATATATATATATATGCAAAGATATTTGATGAGATGAATGTTTATTATAAGATGTTAGAGAAGTGAATCTTGTGTATTGAATTTTACATGAATAGTCAAGATTAAAACATGACATTTCTAAAAACTTGGTTTATGATAAAGTACAATGACGTCGTTTGATCCATGTAGCTGACCTCACCTAGTAGGAAAAGACTTGGTTGTTGTTGTTGTTGTTGTTGTTGTTGTTGTTGTTGTTGTTGTTGTAGTAGTAGTAGTCAAAATTAAAATATAAATGCATGTAATTTTTTTAAGTGGTCACATAATCTTTAAGCAACTTTTAATCTTGATCATTCATGTATGATTGTATGGTTAAAATTTATTTTTTTCACTCTCTCACAATACAAACTCCTCTCACTAAATATAGATACATATATATATTCACTTTGTTCACAACATTTTTCTTGCGTAAAAATATATCAATGTAGGGATTGGAGCTTGTCCATCATCTAAGATCTAATGATTAGTTGTGTTTAGATTAGCTATTAAAAAAATTATTCAATAAACGATTAAGATAAATTGTTTCATGTTTATCTATTTAAATCAAAAGGAAATTTTAAAATAATAAGTTTGATTTGGATTGTTTAAGAAATTGTTTGTATTTATAAATTATTTAATAAATATGAAATGATTTAAAATATTATCTATTGGAGGGTAAAAAGGTATTTTTTTTTTTGTATTAGGAATCAATAAAAACACTTTTAATTTTTAGTATTAAAAAATAATCAACTCTCCCAACAAAACCCAAACATATGATTTTATTTCTGAAAAATTCATAGATATAAATATATTTGTATAGCTCAAATTAGAGGTTGATCCGGTCAGAAGATCAAGTTATTAGGTCAACGGTCCACTTGTAGGTTACATGATTGAATCGAAAAACTCAAACAAAAAAGGAAAAAAATTTAAAAAATATTATATAAAAAATTACTTGATATAAATTATATTAAAAATACTAAAAAATATTATATAAAAATATATTTTTAAATAAGTGGTGATAATAACCTATTAGTTAGATAATAATTAAATTAAGAAATTAGGAATAATACTAAATAAGAGCATATAGTCTAGTGGTAAAATACACTTCATAATAAAAACTTTTAAGTACAATGTTCAAATCTTAAAAATTATATTTTTTTTAAATTTTAATTCTAAAAAAAAACCAAAAAACATGGGTTGTGAGAAAAATAATCTAATTAGTTGATCGAACCAACCTAGAACCTAAGTCACGAGTTTCTTAGGCGATCTACTAAGTCAGTCAAGTCCAATTCAATACAACTATGGATATAAAAGGTGATTAGTATCCCAAATAATTAAGGGTAAATTACACTTTACTCTGCTGATATTTAACTCGAAAACACTTCACCCCCTGCGTTATAAAATTTGACATTTTACTTCCTTGTAATTTGCACCGTTACCACATCCACTTTGTTATGTTTTCCATCCATTTTTTAACGGAAGATTCATATTAAAATTGTTAAGAAAATATTTTTAAAAAAATTATTTGTTACTCAATTCACGTTCCATTTCTTTCTCCCTCAAATCAAATGGCCAGCCACTCTATATGAAAAAAATAGCACCAATCGAACACTTTTTTTAGTTTCTTGTGCAATAGATTATTCATATAGTTTCTTAAGAAAAGCTTTTGCCATGCAAATGTTGAATAAAAGATACATCATTTCAATTGCATTTTCATTTTTTTTAAAATATAGAAAAGTTAGATTAGATTTTTTTTATTGTATTAATCCTACGTATCATCATCACAATAAAATGGGCTGGCATTTTAGAAAATAAAAAAAGGAAAAAGAAAATCCTTCACTAATTTTTCTTATGGCAAAATTGCCATTTAAAATATTAGCCACAAAAATTCCTAGTGATGATTGTCTTTTGAATAAGAGCTCCTTAGTATTTATAGGTAGCATCTTACTATATCTTTATAGTTAGTTCAAACTTCAAAACAATACACATACAACTCTTCAAAAGGAGCATTTTACAAACGAGAGTTTAATAGTTAAGAATTGAGGTAGCCATAAAAAATTGATAAGAGTTTTTTCGCTCTCTATTTTTAATAAGTATCTTCTATTAAAAAATAAATGAAAAATATATCAAGATAGATGTATGGTAAAAGTGTAAAGTATAGGGAGATAAAATGTCAAATTTTATAACACACAAGTGTATAATATTTTTGAGTCAAACCACAAGCTAATAAAATGTAATTTACCCAATAATTAATCAAATCCTAACATGCTCTAAAAATTTGCTTCTCTGACCTTTCACAGTAAAACTCTCTTATATATATATTTTACTATTTTTTTTTTAAATAAAACTTTACTTGGGAAGGGAAAGGTGGCGGGAGGTTCTAACTGTCAACTAAACGGGCTATATGATAGAAGCAAACCTGAGTTGACTAATTCAGGGGCCCAAACTTGAGATCAAATACGCTAGGATTGACACCTAAAACTGACCTAAGCCGAAGCCAGGGTCTACCTACTACACTGTTACTAATTTTTACGCATAGCAAGTTAGCAAAAATAGTTCAAAACTAATAAACTCGAAAGTTCAGCTTTTAGCTCTGACAAAGTTCAGCAAGTGAGCAAACCCTAAACTCAAAAGTGGACCGTAGAAAACCCTCTATAACTATAACTATTCTATGTTATAATTTTACTTTGAAATAACCATTTTATGTATATTTTGCGCTTTAAATTAGTGATAAGTCATAATAATTATTGTCTCAAAAAATAAAATACGATAACTATAAAGTTTTATATAGTTCCTTGTTCATGTATTTTACTTCTTTTTGTTTTGAATAAACCACCAAATTCGTTCATAAGAAGATAGGCAATGGACATATTAATCATTGAAAATATGAAATGTTGAAAATTCCACTGCAATCTTTAAAGAATCACGAATATACATAAGCACCAGACACATTATTCTATCAATCCCTAAAAAGGACTAATATGACCCACATTTGTGGTTGCTTAATAACCACGGTGATTATTCTCATGGACTAATGTGTTACATGCCATTTATTCTTTTGATTTTGAATGGAACTCAGACGGAGAAATTATGTGTTCTATTTGTTGAAAATGTAACTAATGATATTACACTATTGTTGTCAGAAGTTCTAGAACCTTGCACCTTTATCATAATTCTGCTTATCTAACTTGGTCCAAAAAGTTTCCCCTACAAGCATTTAAGCCATGATTTTCTACAATGGCGTCACCTAACTAAACCAACTGCATAATCAAACAACCATAAATCAGATCATTTACTGATTTTTGTAAGTTTACATAACTTTCCTCTTTAGCCTTCTCTATTCAAACTTGTCTGATTTGATAGAATTTCCAAGCTGGTATGAGTTTGGAAATCTAGCAAGGAAATTGGTTAAGTTATGAAATGATGAATGAGGAATGCAAGAATAGTCCAAAGGCCTCACTTGACAAGTCAAGTATCCCAGATAACCTACCCCTACCAAACATGTCATCACCTACAACAATATACAGTCAACTTGGTTGTTTCAACTCCCGTTTCTTCTCAACTTGAATATTCCCCTATAAAATTTAGCCTTCTTAAGCTCACTTTTTTCCCACAGAATAATCAAATCCACACAATGGCAGCCTGCTTGAAGCCACCTAGGCTACCTAGCATTGAGGATGACTCTGTGATACTCTTTTCAACTTCTAATTCTCCTGAAGAGTCCATCAGTCCATCTTCTTCTTTCTACCATTCACCACCACCAGAACTGCATCAAGTCAGAACTGCTTACAAACTTTCTGTCAGGAATTTGTCCTATACTTTGCACCCACATAAGACTACTCCCTTTTCACTTTGTCACCTGACTCAAAAACCCAAGCCTGTTAATATACTCAAGTCAGTCTCTTTTGTTGCCAGAAGTTCTGAGATTGTTGCTGTAGTTGGTCCTAGTGGCACAGGGAAGTCTACTCTTCTTCGAATAATCGCCGGGAGGGTTGAAGATAAAGATTTTGATCCTAAAAGCATCTCAATCAATGATCAGCCGATGACTAGTCCAGCTCAGTTGAGGAAGATTTGTGGCTTTGTGGCACAAGAGGACAATTTGCTTCCTCTGCTAACTGTGAAAGAAACTTTATTGTTTAGTGCCAAGTTTAGGCTAAAAGAAATGACACCAAAGGATAGAGAAAGGAGGGTAGAAAGCTTGATGCAAGAGCTAGGCCTTTTTCATGTTGCAGATAGTTTTGTTGGAGATGAAGAGAATAGAGGGATATCTGGTGGAGAGAGGAAAAGGGTATCAATTGGAGTTGATATGATTCACAACCCTCCAATTTTACTCCTAGATGAGACAACATCAGGCCTAGATAGCACTTCGGCTCTGCAAGTGATAGAGCTTCTGTCATCAATGGTTAAAGCAAAGCAAAGGACAGTAGTTCTGTCAATCCACCAACCCAGCTATAGAATATTGCAGTATATTTCCAAGTTCTTGATCCTCTCTCATGGGTCAATTGTTCATAATGGTAGCCTAGAATCACTTGAGGAAGCCATAAGTAAATTGGGATTTCAAATTCCAATACAACTGAATGCTTTAGAATTTTCCATGGAAATTATACGCAGGTTAGAAGATTCCAGTTCCGAATGTGACACTTCCACCATCGAGGAGAAGGAGCCATTTCCAAATGCTATGCGGCCAGAGGAAGAAAATGGTGGAGTCCAATCACAAAATAACAGGGAAAGTTTTGGCAGTCTTTGTTATGTAAACTTGATTGAGATCTTGTTTCTCTGCTCAAGATTTTGGAAGATCATTTATAGAACAAAGCAGCTTTTCTTGGCCAGAACAATGCAAGCACTAGTTGGTGGATTTGGGCTAGGAAGTGTTTATATAAAGGTAAGGAAGGATGAAGGAGGAGTTGCAGAAAGGTTAGGTCTGTTTGCATTTAGTCTTAGTTTTCTCTTGTCTTCTACAGTTGAAGCACTTCCAATATACCTTCAAGAGAGGTGTGTTCTAATGAAAGAAGCCTCAAGGGGAGCCTATAGAATTTCCTCTTACATGATAGCCAACACTTTTGTCTTCCTTCCTTTCTTGTTTGTAGTATCTATACTTTTTGCAGTTCCTGTGTATTGGCTTGTAGGACTCAATCCTTCCCTTACTGCCTTCACCTTCTTCACTTTTGTGGTTTGGCTCATTGTACTCATGGCTAGTTCTCTAGTACTATTTTTGAGTGCAGTCTCTCCAGATTTCATTTCAGGGAATTCCCTCATCTGCACAGTTCTTGGAGCCTTCTTCCTCTTCTCTGGATACTTCATCCCAAAAGAGAGCATTCCAAAATATTGGGTTTTCATGTACTATGTGTCCCTCTATAGATACCCTTTGGATGCACTCCTTACAAATGAGTACTGGAATGTTAAAAATGAGTGTTTCTCACAACAAACAGAGGGCTCCCAGTGTTTGATTACTGGCTTTGATGTGTTGAAGAGTAGAGGACTTGAAAAGGATAACAGGTGGATGAATGTGGGAATAATGCTAGGATTCTGTGTGTTCTATCGTGTGCTTTGTTGGGTTATACTTGCTCGAAAGGCCTCCAAGACAACAATATAAGAAGAACCCCAAAGCTAAGTCATTAGTCATTACTCCAAAACAGAAACCAAGCTTCAAACAGATGACAAGTTCATTAGAATTCACATTAAGAAGATGCTTGTTCCCATGTCCATAATGAAGTGCACACATGACAAAACAGGCCTTGTATACTCAAAACCAATCACTTTCAAGTTTCAACCGCTATTGGTTGTATGATATGAAATGAAATTCTAAAGCTACAAATTTAATCTAGGAATATATGTCTTGTCACTATCTCGCTTTTGTCGTCCTCTTTCCTTTGTCACTTGCAATATAAAGGATGAAAATAACTCGAATAACGTGTTTGAAGTGGGAAACATTGCTATTGGGGATAAGTTGGGAATATTAGGTGAAGCCATTATGAAAAGCTTGGTATGTATTTGATTCTAGGGAAGGCCAACCAATTATTGGACTATATGGCGAGAAATTCTTAGTTACACACAATTGTACCACATCATCTTTACACACACTCACAAAAAAATAAAGAGAGAAGATGATTTTTTTATAATGAGTGAGTTTAGAGGGTTCCATTTTTTCTCTCTCTTCAATTTTTTGTGAGTGTGTGTAAGGATGACGTGGTACAATTGTATGTAACCAAGAATCTCTCCCATATGGCCGGGGGGGCGCTTGTTATTTAGCTGAGAGTTTAGGTAAGATTTTCCAACCGAAGTCACCAAATTCTATCATTTGTGCGCACTATATTTGGAAACTCTAAAATAAAACATTTCAGTTTTATTTTTATATGAATTATTGTTTGCAACTTGTTTGAAATCACTTAAGTTTAAGAATTTATATTTTTTTACAAATAAGCCTGTTTTTGGATTAGTGCGTATTTGTGATAGCTGTGAAAACTAAATTATTTCAATAATCGATTATTATATAAATTATTTTTGTTATAATCGATTATAATGGAATTAGTTTTATATTTGGATATGTTAGTTAAAAAGTAATTTTAAGTTAATCTATTTTGTTTGGATAGTATAAAAAAGAATCATTTTTATGCATTAAATTACCAAAATAAGTATAGAATGATTAAAAAAGTTATTTGAATGATTAAAAAAATTATTTGATTGAGGACAAAATGGTATTTACATCTTAAAGTGAAAAATAATCCTAACATCTTTTAAGCAAAATGCTCAACGTATAGTTTTTGCTCCAACAATTTTTTTCTCTAATTAAAGCTGTTAATTTTTTCCTTCATTAAACCCAAACACGTTGATTATTTGTGCAACAGCTTAAAGACAAAAAAAAAATTGTTGGTTTTGTTAAAAAAGCTGAACCAAATATGCTCTTAGCTTATTTTGTATTTAAAACAGTTTGTAATCAAAAGCTCCCTAATAGAGCTTTTAAAAAATAAACGATTGTTTTTAATACACCTAGCCACTTCAACAACTAGAACTCATTCATCTATATTGGCCTAAGCCTAACTTGCTAGTCCAATCCAAGATGAAGATACCATTCACAACAAATAGCTACCAAATATTCCTCTCACATGATCCTTCTCAACAATGTTAATTTATGGTTATTTAATTACATTTAATAGTTGAAGTTAGTTAGGTCCTAACAGATTTATTTAGTTAGTTAGTTAAATGTAACTATAGATTAGTCAACCTTGAGTAAAGAGCAAAGAAACTCAATTATAGTTAGCTATAGTACATAAGTTGATTTTACAATTCTATCAAGAAATGAGATATTTGAAGAAGTTATTTTCTATATATATTTACAAAGGTGTAGAAGCTTTCTCTTATAAGAGAGGCATATAGAGAGTAGGTAGAATTAGGGAGCAAAAAATAAGGAAATGAATCCTTAAAAAATAAGAAACTATCAAATTAATTATACTAACTTAGGAAACTAATGAGATAACTATGCTATCTACAAAAAAAAAAACAAGATATTTACAATAATTACAAGATTCAAACAAATCACAGACAGATTTACTTCAATATGGGTGACGCTCCCCCTCAAGTTGGCTTAAAGATATCTTCCATGGACAGCTTACCTACTATGTTGTTAAAGTTCTTTTTAGGTAATCTCTTGGTTAGAATATCTGCAATCTGTTTTCTGCTGTAGAGACATATGTAACACAAATCTGCACATTCTCTATCCTCTCTTTAATGAAATGTTTGTCGACTTCCACATGCTTGGTTCTATCATGTAGAACTAGATTATGAGTAATAGAAATTGTTGATTTGTTGTCACAATATAACTTCATTGGTGTAGGACTATGGACCTTTAATTCCCTTAGTTGCTTTTCAATCCACAGTACTTCACAGATTCCTTATGCCATTGATTGGAATTCAACTTCTGCACTACTCCTAGCCACCACTTTTTGTTTGTTACTTCTTTAACTAATAAGATTTCCTCCAGTAAAAGTGCAATAACCAAAAGTAGAGCATCTATTAGTAACATTACCAACCTAGTTTGCATCAGTATAGACTTCTACCAGTAAATGGCCATGTTTTTTGTAAAGCAATCCTCTTCCAGGTGATCCTTTTAGGTACTTCAGAATTCTATTTACTGCTTCAAAGTGTTCAGGTCTTAGTGAGTGCATAAATTGACTTACCATGCTAACAGCAAAGACTATGTTTGGACAAGTATGAGACAAGTAAATCAATCTCCCAACAAGTCTCTAATGCTTTTATTTATCTACCATATCCTCAGCTTTAGCTAGTTGAAGTTTAATATTAGGTCCAATAGGTGTTTCAACAACTTTACACCTCAACAACCTTGTTTCCTTTAGCAAATCAAGGATATATTTCCGCTGACTAATGAATATACTTTCTTTGGATCTAGCAAATTCTATCCCAATAAAGTATTTCAAAGGACCAAGCTCATTGATTTCAAATACTTCAACAAGTTTCCTCTTCAAATTAATGGGTTCTCCATCATCATCCCCTGTCAAAATGATGTCATCTACATACACAATAAGAACTGAGATTTTACCATCCAGTGAATGCTTATAAAATAGTGCGTGACTAGCTTGACTTTGGTTATATCCAAGACGTTTAACAACAGTCTCAAAGCGTTCAAACTAGGCTCTTGGAGATTATTTCAAGCCATATAATTTTTTTTTTACTTGCACACTTTATTCCTTTCAAGATTCCCTTCAAATCCAAGAGGAAAACTCATTAACAGTTCTTCCTCCAAATCCCCATTTAATAATGCATTTTTAATATCTAATTGATGCAAAGGCCAATTGAAATTAATAACAAGTGACAATAAGACTCTAACAGAATTAATTTTAGCTACAAGGTCTCTTGATATTCAACTACATAGGTTTGAGTAAAACCTTTTGCCACCAATCTAACTTTATATCTTTCTATACTTCCATCAGCCTTACATTTAATTGTGAACACCCACTTACAACATATTATTCTTTTATCATTTGACAAATCAATAATTTTACAAGTACCATTCCTCTTAAGGGCATTCATTTCTTCTATAACTGGTAATTTCCAGTTTAGATTATCTAAAGCTTCCTTAAAGTTTTTAGGAACAAACAAATTGGTAATTCTAGAGGTGAAAATTCTATGGTTATGAAAGAGATTTTTATAGAAAACATATTTAGAAATGGGATGATTTGTGTAGGCTCTAACACCTTTCTTAGTGCAGGTTCTAACACCTTTCCTAAGGGTTATAGGAACATCATAATTTGAATTAGGAAAACCTATATTTCCTAGAATATTTGAGAAGTCATTTTTTAGATAGATTTTTGGTAGATCTAATAGTTCTTGTGCTAGGATGATATGGTGACCTTTGTTTGTTGTAGATTTTTTCGAGTATAAACTTGTAGCTCTTTATTTAATTGTGGTATTTCTCCCCCTGTTTGAGAAACATCTAAGTTTGACACTTCTTTATCCTTTTCAAAATATTGAACAATTGTTTCAATTGGAGATATAGATTGCAAAATAGGGTTGGGTAACGGATCATTTAGAAAATTATCTTCATTACTCTTTATCTCCTCCTGAAGAGAATTTTTTTGAAAGAAAGGTTGATTTTACAAAAAAAGTAACATCCATACTAACAGAGTCTTTTTGTTCTAGAATTAAAACATTTATGTCCTCTTTGATTTAGAGCATAGTCAATAAAAATATATTTTTCAGCTCGTGGATCAAGTTTGGGATGAACAATGTTTGGTAAATGTACAAAAACAATGCAACCAAAAATTTTTAAGGATAAGTCAGCATACATACTATAGGTTAGAAAAATAGATTTGAAGTTGTCTAAAGGTGTGGTAAAGTTCAACACATGAGTAGGCATTATGTTTATTAAATATGATGCTGTTAAGATAGTCTCTCCCCACAATATTCAGGAACATTCGTAGTAAACATAATGGTATGAGCTACTTCAAGTAAATGTTTATTCTTTTTTTCAGCAAGTCCATTTTATTGGGAGTATTAGGGAATGCAAACTGATGTTAAATTCCCTTTTTTTGTTAAAAATTCCTTAAGTAAGCATTAAAATACTCAATTCCATTGTCAGTATAGAGGATACTTATTTTTGTGCTAAATTAATTTTCAACCTTATTGTAAAAAGTCTCAAATAAAGTTGTGATATCATATTTGTCACGCATTAAATATATCTAACACAACTATGGTTAATCATCAATAAAACTTACAAAATATCTTTTTTCAAATACGGCAATGATTTTTTAGGGACCCCAAACATCACTATGAATCAAACGAAAAAGGTTTAGATGCATGATAAGATTTAGAAGCATAAGAGATGCAATGACTTTTGGCAAGAACACAACTTTCACATTGAAAAGAAAAACAATCAACATTTTTAAATAAAGCTGGAAACAAGTGTTTAAGATATTGAAAACTTGGATGTCTTAGTCTAAGATGCCAAAGCATTATTAGCATTATTTGTTCTTGGACAGATTTAGAACTTATTCCACTAAAACCTTGAGCTATTTAATTCTTGGAGGAAATCAAAATAATAGAATCCATCTATCATCCTAGCATTGTCAATCGTCTTCCTCGAAATTTGGCCTAAAACAAAAAATAAGAATTTGAAAATTTGATGTGGCAATTAGAATCTTTGCAAAGCTTATTCACCAACAAAAGATTGCATGACAGTTTGAGAACATGGAGAATAGATTTTAAGTCAATGACTTTGGAAAGTGTTATAATACTTTTTCCTGTAATAGATGAGAAATTACAATCTACAATTCTGATTTTTTTTTCATTTCCAGAGCAAGGAGAATAAGTTTTAAAAAAAGAGGAAAGGTTGGTTATGTGATCGAATGCACTTGAATCAATGATCTAGGGTACAAACAAATCAGAGGCACATGATAAAGAGCTAGAATTACTAAAATTACCTGTTTATGCAAGTGAACCACTACGAGTGCTAGACGATGAACTGGATTTTAGTATTTTAAAAGTTGTTCAATCTGCTTTTTGCTAATGGAACCCTTATCGGCCTTATAAGTTATAGGAGGAGCTCGGTTAGATTTGGCACACAACTTACTATCCTTTAAATTGCTAGTTTTCCATGAATCTTCTAGCAAGTTTCTCAAGTATGATGAGGTTTATTGCAGTAATCACACCATACATGTGTAGGTTCATCAGTCCTTCTCTGGTTTAAAGTGCTTTTGTTAGTAGAGGTTTCAACAATGGCCAAAGTAGTGGTGTCAATTGAAACATAATCTACTTTGTTTTTTTACAAGCATAACACTTCTTCTAGCCTTTTCCCTTCTTACCTTAGCAAATATCTCACCATTTGAAGGGGGAATCTCCCTTCCAATAATCCTACCTCAAACTTGATCAAGTTCATCATCAAGCCCAGCCAGAAAACTTGATTATTCTGTGTTCTTCCACCATTTGCTTGTGATGTTTGGCATCTTTAGGTGACTTCCATTCATATGTATTGAATAGATCTAGATCTTGCCAAACCCACTTGAGGGTGTTGAAATACTTAGTGACACTTTCTCCTCCTTGTCGAATTTCACCGATCTTCAAAGTTAACTCATAGACCTAAGATTTATTATCCAGATCATAGTACATTTCATTAATATTATCCCAAAGCTCCTTGGCTGTAGAATAACACATATAGTTGTAGTTGATATATTCATCCATGGAATTCATCAACCAAGAAATAATCATAGAATTTTCAGCATCCCAACTAGCGTACTAAGGATTAGTTTTAGTTAGTTTCTTTTTTTCACTCGTCAAATACCCAATCTTCCCTCTTCCGTGAATACACATGCAGACTAATTGAGACCAACACAAAAAATTTACACCATTTAGGCGAATTGTAGTAATTTGAACTTAGTGAAAATCACCAAGTATCATTTTGGGTTCAACACTCTGATTTGTTTGAATGGTTGAATATCACATAGAGGGGTTAGAGGTTGAGGAAGTGTTAGTCATTCTGACAAAAATCTAGGGCCTGCCGTGGTGTGTACAGCTTTGTTACCAACTTGAAGAAAGTATTTTCTATATATTTACAAAGGTACAAAAGCCTTCTCTTATAGAAGAGGTATACAAAGAGTAATGTACAATTAGGGAGCAAAAAATAAGGAAACGAATTCCTACAAAAAAGAAACTATCAAACTGATTACACTAACTTAGGAACTAATTAGATAACTACGCTATCTACAAAAAACAAGATATTTACAATAATTACAAGATTCAAACAAATCACAAATAGATTTTTTATGAGAAAAGAGAGTTGGAGAATGAGAAAAATGTGAAAGGTAAAATAGAAAAAAAAAAAAGAGTAGCTAACTTGTTATGATTAGTCACCATGACTCTATATTTATATTAAACGATTAGAGCTAATAGAGGAAAGTACTGGTATACAAAAGCAAGGCCTAGCCCAATGGATCAATCTTAATTATATTTCATTAACACTCTCCTTCAAGCTGGAGCATAGATATTGATCATGCTCAGCTTATTACAAATATAGTTAACTCTACTTCGATTGAGTGCTTTGGTAAAGATATCCGCAAGTTGTTCTCCTATCCGTACATGTCCAGTAACAACAAGACCCTGTTGAACTTTTTCTCACACAAAGTGACAGTTAGTTTCAATGTACTTTGTTCTTTCATGAAAAATGGGAGTATAGGTAATATGGATAGTAGTTTAATTGTCACACCATAACTTCATAGGCATTACATTCTTAACTCCAATCTCATTAAGAAGATGATGAATCCACACCAATTCAAAAGTAGCTTGGGCTATGGCCCCATATTTTGACTCGACACTAGAACGAGCAACAACACTCTGTTTTTTACTCCTCAAGAAACAAGGTTACCTCCAACAAGAATACAATAACCTAAAGTATATCTCCTATCTATAAGAGAATCAGCCCAATCAGCATCGAAGAACTCCTCTATCATATTATGTCCATGATCTCTATACAAGACACCACAACCTAGAGCCCCTTTTAGATACCTCAATATATGAAGAACAACCTCTCAATGAGTGGTTCGAGGAGATGACATAAATTGACTAACCACATCGACAGAGAAGGCAATATCAGGACCAGTAACTGTGAGGTAGTTAAGCTTGCCAACTAACTTTCTATATCGTTCAGGGTCAAGCATAACATCTCCATCATCCGGTAAGAGTTTGACATTAGTGACTATAGGTGCTTCAACAAGTTTGGCCCCAAGCATACCTATTTCTATGAGTAAATCAAACACATACTTCCTCTGAGTAAGAAAAATACCCTTTGAACTCCACATCACTTCAATGCCTAAGAAGTATTTCAAAGCACCCAAGTCCTTAGTCTGAAATTGTATTTGAAGAAAGTCCTTAAGCTTTCTAATCCCAATCTCATCGCTCCTAGTAATGATAATATCATCCACATAAACTACCAAGAAAATACAGCCACCCTAAGAGCATCAAAAGAACACTGAATGATCAAAAGTACTTCTCTGTAGTCCAAACTGAAGAACAGCTTGACTAAAGTGCCTAAACCATGTCCGTGGAACTTGTTTGAGACCATATAATGACTTCTTTAGTCTGTAAACTTTACCATTCTCCCCCTAAGCAAAACACTCAAGAGGTTGCTCCATATATACCTCCTCCTGCAAGTCGCCATGGAGAAAGACATTCTTGACATCAAGTTGATGCAAGGATCAATGATGACTAGCTGCAAGAGAGATAAAGATACGAACATAGGCAAGTTTAATAACAAGGGAGAAGATATCAAAATAATCAATGCCATAAAATTGAGCATAACCTTTAGCAATAAGACGAGCTTTTAAACGAGCCACAGAGCCATCAAGATTAACCTTCACAATATACACCCACTTACAACTAATTGTCTGTTTACTAGCAGGTAGAGAAACTAACTCCCAAGTGTCATTGTGTTTAGGAGCATGCATCTCATCCAACATAGCCTGATGCCACCCCTCATTAGACAAAGCCTCAGTAACAATATTAGGAAGGGTAAGAGAATCAAGAGAAGTAACAAAAGATTGACCAGAACTAGATAAACTAGCATAAGAAACAAAGGAAGAAATGAGATAAGTACAACTACATTTACCTTTTTGAAGAGCAATTGAGAGATCAAGACTCGAATCAGGAGGAGCAGGATCCGGAGAGGAAGTAGGAACTAGAACAGGCAATGAATCTGAAGGGTCTAAAGTAGTAGGACCGACCACAATAGGTTGTTGGTTCCGCCGAACATAATGGTGGAGTACAGGAGGACGAGGGAAGGGGCGAGACCAAGAAGAAGGAGAATAGGAGGTACCCGGAGTAGGAAAATAATATACTAGAAAGTCCTCATCATTATCTGGGGGAGAGGAAGGGGTAGACTCAAAAGAAAAAGTAGTTGTTTCAAAGAATGTCACATTTGTGGAAATAAGATACTGACATAAATCAAGTGAGTAACACCAGTACCCTTTTTCATTTCGAGATTAACCAAGCAAGATACATTTGAGGGAGCGAGGATCCAACTTGGAGACTTGAGAGCGAACATCCTGCATAAAACAAGTGCAACAAAAAATTCTAGGAGGGATAGCAAATAGAAATTGAGATGGGAATAGCAAGGAATGAGGGATTTGATCATTAAGAATAGATGAAAGAAGACAGTTAATTAAATAACATGCAGTAGACACAGCATCAGCCCAAAAGTATTTAGAAACTTTCATTTCAAATAAAAGAGCACAAGTAGCTTCAAGTAAATGTTGATTCTTTCTTTCTGCCACCCTATTTTGTTGAGGGGTGACAATGCATGAGGTTTCATGAATAATGTCATGTTCTTGCAAGAAAAATAGAAAAAGAGTAGACAAGTATTCTTTAGCATTATCACTATGAAGAGTGTAAATAGTAATATTAAATTGAGTTTAAACTTCATCACAAAAGGAACGAAATATATTAAACACTTTTGAACGATTTTTCATTAAATAAAGCCAAGTAACACGAGAGTAATCATTGACAAAAGTAACAAAATAACGAAAACCAGCCTTAGACTCAATGGGATAAAGCCCCCAAATGTCAGAGTGAACTAAAGTAAAAGGAGAAGCAATACACTTATTGACCCCAAGAAGAAAAGATCCTCGATGGTGTTTAGCAAACTGACAAGACTCACAATTCAAAATAAAAGAAGACTCTAAACTAGGACACAACTTCTTCAATGTTTACAAGGGTGGATGTCTAAGCCGATAATGAATATGAAATGGAGAAATAGAAGCAGAACAAGCAACTGACAGTGGTCCCGAATTGGCAGACTCCAAAACATAGAATCCATTAGATTCACGACCTCTACCAATCACCTTCTTTATCCCAAGATCCTAAAATAAACAATATGTAGGAAAGAAGTGAACACTACAATTCAGACTATTAGTAATTTTACTAACAAACAAAAGATTATAATAAAAATGTAATAAACATAAGACTGAATGTACGGGAAGAGAGGACGAAGGATTAGCAACCCCACTACCTATAATAGGGGCTGAGGAACTATTAACAAGAGTGGCATTTAGTAAGGAAGAAGTGGGAAGAAAAGATGATAGAATACTAATATTACCTGTCATATAGTCTATTACACTAGAATCAATGACCCATGTATACGAGGAAGAAGTGAGACAAGCTGTGGGATTACCTGACTGAACAAGAGTAGCAGTGGAAGAAGGAATTTTACCATGGGAGGCCTGGATCTAAGTGTAAGCCTAAAATTCAACACCTGACATAATGATAGTTCTGAGACCTTGTGTTTGAGGAGCAGTGACAGGTGTGGGCAAAAGACCTTCTTAAGTTGCTGCATGAGCATAACACTGACCTTAGGAGGAACCAGGTTTCCCATCCAACAATTCTTCTTAATATGACCTTCCTCCCCATAGTAATAACAAAGATAAGAACCACCATCATGGCCACCAGAAAAGCTACCACCACGACCACCATCACGGCCACCAAAACGACCACTTGTTCTACCACGACTACCATAGCCTCCACCTCTACCTGTTCTACTACCACCGCAACCAACCAAAGCAGCCGGTGACCCAGAAGAAGAATTAGAATGCAACTCATAATGAGTGCACATGAGGCCACGATAAACATCAGCAAGGGTCATATGATCAGAACCAGACAAAAGCTGATCACGAGCAACACTGAACTCAAAGGATAATCTAGACAAGAAATTCACAACTACAAATGGTTCCCGTTGTAGGTGCATCTGCTTAACATCAATAGATATAGGTTGGAGATCATTCAATTCCTCATAGGTACGCTTAAAGTCAGTAAAATACCCATGAAGGGACTTATCTTATTGTTCCGATCTATGAAACGTCTGTGACACCTCATAAAGATGAGTTAAGTTGGCTTTCTCAAAATAAAGAAACTTTATATACTCCCATAACTCTTTCACAGTATCATAGTGAGAAATAACATGCTTGATGGAAGTATCAAGGGTTTTGTTGATCATACCAAATAGTCAATTATCTTCTCACAACCATCGATCACTCCTGGTCGTGGATGTTGGTAGGTCATCTGTCAAATGATTTTCTTTCTCAATCCCAGTGAGAAACATGGTGATACGCCATTCCGCATAGTATTTCCCATCAAACTTATCATCAATAATGCAGATAGAAGCAGAGATGACCTCAGGCATGACGGTAGGTTTCGTAGACTTCTCATATTCATCAGAACTGGTGGAATTGGACTTATGATCAAAATCAACCATCAGAGAAAAAAAAAAGACACCAATGTACACTGCAAACAGCATGAAAATCGTTAAGCTCAAAGAAAAACACCCAAACTGCACTAGAAACACCTAAACACTAATGGAAAATGCATCAATCGAACTGAAAACACCCAAATGGCACCTAAAAACACATCAACAGGATTGGGTGCAAAAGAAAGCTTCAGAACATGCCTGAAAATGCCCAAATCGCAGACTGGGCTCATTAGGTTAAAACAAAAATTCCAAATCGTGACTAAAAACACCAAAAACGCAATACCCTTGGCCGGCAGCAACACCCCTGGTTGCCGAAAATACTAGTTGCAGCTCCCTTGGCTGACGACGACACCCCTGGTCATCGAAAATAGCATGCGCAACACCTACTTGGCCGCTAATCAGCGCATCTAACATGAAACCCTCTCGCCCAAACACCCACAACAAATGCTAATCTGGACCTCAGCAGTACTGGGAAAAATCAGCCAACCCTAAGAAAGGGTAGATCGGCAGATTCTGAACACGAAGGTGATTTTTTTTCATTTTTTTAATAATAGGGTTTGGGAGGCTAGGGTTTGTTTGAACTGGCTCTAAATACCATGTTATGAGAAAAGAGAGATAGAGAAGGAGAAAAGCATGAAAGGTAAAATAGAAAAAGGGATTAGCTAACTTGTTATGATTAGCCACCCTGACTCTATATTTATATTAATTGATCAGAGCTAATATAGGAAAGTACTGATATACAAAATCAAGGTCCAGCTTAATAAATCAATCCTAATTATATTCCGCTAACAAGATTTACTTCAATATGTGCAACAAAGATCTATTTTTCAATTGCACAAGATTTGTTCTGGTATTAAAGCTTTCTTCATTTTCTTAATGATTCTTCACTCTTTCCCTTTCAATTTTCTTTCTCTCTTGTTTGACTCAATATTGCAGCGAAAGCAGATGATCACTGCTTTGCTCAATTCACAGTTCACAGTTCATAGTTCAAGATATTCAAGATCCTATAAATTTGTTCAACATTCATCCAAATAAGAACCCGCCGTTAATCTTAGTCTCACCAGCCCTTTCAAATACCAATTATCATAGCTAGTCAAGATCAATAAAGCTAAGTTTACTAACAAAGAATAAGCTGGGTTTTATCGATGGCAGAATCATTAAACCTGATATGGAAGATCTAACTTTTCCCTCTTAGAAGAGATGCAATACTATAGTTCTTTCTTGGTTGATTTGATCGATGAGCACTAAGATAGCTCAGAGAGTTCTATGGAAGGAGAAGGCACTAGATGTATGGAATGAACTCAAAGAACAGTTTTCACAAGATGATCTATTTCACATATCATAATTACAAGAAGAAATCTATGTCTTCAAGCGAGGTAATTTGACTATAACAAAGTATTTTACTAGCATTAAAATCCTATGGGATGAATTGGATGTTCTTAATCCTATACCTATATGTACTTGCAATGCCCTGTGTACTTGTGATGCTCTTCTCAAGGTTAAGGAATAAAGGATTGTAGATTATGTAGTAAGATTCCTTAGAGGGCTCAATGAACAATACTCAAGAGTAAGATCTTATATCATGTTTATGTAGCCACTTCCCACAATCAATAAAGTGTTGTCCTTGGTTGCCCAACAAGAAAGACAGATTAATGCTAAACATGCTAGTGATTCTCAAATTTTTCTTAAAACCACTAGTGCATCCTTATCTGACTCCAAGAAATTTGGAAATCCATAGTTTGCAAGGGGATTTGGTCCTCAAACTTCTAGTACAAAATAGTGTAGTTACTATGGGAAACTTGGCCATACTATAGATGTCTATTACAAAAAACATAAATTCCTTCTTAGCTATAAATTTCGAAATCGCAGCTACAATGGTCAAGGCATGAATTTGGCTACGAATGATGACTATGATGAAGCAGAAGATCCACCTCAAGTTGACAAGGAACTAAGATTTGGCTTCACAATAGAGCATTATCAAGGTTTGCTAGCTCTACTCCCTCAATCATACAATGGCAACTCTCCTAAAATAATTAATTAAACTAATTCAGTCCAATCCCATTTCACCACTGTCCAGTAGAACACCATTGTTCCAACTTAAAATGGTAAACCTTTAGTTACAAAGTGGATTATAGACAATGGCGCAACTGATCAAACTTGTTATTCCTTAATGCATTTTTCTTCTTACAAAAGAATTAAACCTGTCACGGTTAATCTCCCTAATGGTAATTCCCTGGTCTCTCAGTTCTATAAACTAGTTTATTTTTATCACAAGCTTATGTTAACAAATGTTTTGTACTTGTCATCTTTCACATTCAATTTAACCTCAGTCATTAAGCTCACTTCCACTCTTGATTGCAAATTCATTTTCTCTCAAAATGTCTATCATTTAGGGTACCGTTCCCTCGAGGATGATTGGTTCAACTAGAGTGGAAGATGGACTGTACACATTGATGATACTTATTTCACCCCAGCCTTTTGTTTTTTGTTCTTCATTTAAAAATACTATAAACAATAGTGACACGTCATATTTTGCTCTTTAGCATTCTAGGCTAGGACATCCTTCACATGATAGGATTAGTCTTATGCATCAGTTGTTTCCAGTCATTTCCTATAATAAACTCCTTGTTTGTGATGTATGTCAATTGGCAAAACAAAGGAGATTGCCTTACTCTCTAAACAGCTCTAAATCTAATAATTTTTTTATTTGATACATACTGATATATGGGGGCCAATATCTGTTAGTTATTTGCATGGACATTATTATTTTTTAACCATTATAGATCATTTTTCCATAAATACATAGGTCTACTTCATGAAAACAAAGTTTGAAACTTCAAGTTTGGTTAAAAATTTATTTGCATTAGTAGAGAACTAATTTAACACTACTGTCAAGACCATTAGAACAAACATGGCCTTAACTTTCTTTCAAATAATTCTATGCCCCCAAAGGCATTATCTACCAAACTTCTTGTATTGAAACTCCTCAACAGAATGCCACTGTTGAAAGGAAGCATCAACACCTTCTAAATGTCACAAGCGCTATTATATTTTAGGCAAACTTGCCAAAATGTTTTTGGTCCTATGCTATTGCTCATCAACTTTTCTCATAAACAAGATTGCTACACCTATATTCAATAATAAAACCCTTTATGAATTGCTTCATAGAAAGGCCATTGATCTCACTATTCTTAAAGTTTTTAGCTCTCATTCTTTTGCTTCTATTTTAACTCAACATAGAACAAAATTAGACCCTAGAGCCCGCAAATGTATTTTTTTGGATTTTAGACAATGTACCAAAGGTTACGAGTTGTTTGGTTTAAAATCCAAAAAAGTTTTGCTATCTATAAATGTGGCTTTTTATATGTCAATATTTCCCATTCATATTGCCAACTGTTGTGAAATCGGCAACTGCACCGAATCACAAAAGTAATAAAAAGTGAATAAGAGTATTGTTCTCACGAGGATTATGTTATCAATTACTAAATTCACCAAATTGATACTATTCAAGTTATCAAAAAGAGAGTTGGTAAAAATAATAAAAAGAAAGAATAAACAAAAACAACAAAAGCCAAATTTAATTAATTGGGTTGAGTTGGAAAACAATGATATGAAAATGTTAGGGGTTAGATTTCACTTGAACTTTTTAAAATGCAAAATCAAATATTGGTTTAATCAAGTCCTATTCCAATGATTCATGGTCAATTCTCAAAATTAATCAATATACAATCCTTTGGTATATTAATCCTCTTACACTGTTTAGAATTAACTAATTTCTTAGTCTAATCCCAAATAGAAAGGCATTTTCAAGAACGAGAGAATTAAAAGAAAGACCACATAATCCATAACGTCTATTCCTAACTATTACAGAAATTATGGTATTTATCACAAATTTTAGGTTCATGCAAGTTTTTTTAAATCATACATAAACCAAAAAATCCTTCCCAAATTGACTAGTTTTAGAAAAGTATTAAGAAAAGAGATAAACACATAAATCATGAAATAGAAACATTGACTAAACTCATAAAAGAATTTACATCATTCAAGAACAAGATCCGTCATCACCCTAATAAAGGAAAATTAGTTACACATGGATGAAGAATGAAAGAGAGATAAAGATTTGACAAACTCCATTATAGAATGCGCCCACAGCACATTAGGATTTGTGCCTCTTGACGGTTGTTGCGTTCTACCCAAGTGTGTAAGAGTCTAGCATAACTTTCTTATTTATAAGAAACTAACGTGCTCAGTTACGCGTTCAGCGCTCAAGCACTGCCTTACCAGCGCTAAGGCGCTGGCCCACTAATATGGAATTGTTGCGCGCTCAAGCGGAGCTGACCTAGCGCTTGCGCTCAAGAGGAGTTGACCCAGCGCTTAAGCACTGGACTTCTGAATGGATTTTCTTCCTTTTATTTCTTCTTTAAATGTTCAATCTTTTTCATGTGTAATTACCTAACAAAAACACATAAAAAAACGTAATAAGAATACAATTAAAATAATAAAAACCTAATAAAATATAAGAACAAAACTAAATCAAAAAGATTAAAAGATGATGAAAACCTAAGATTTTAAACCATAAAAATATGAATTTTTGCAGGTTCCTCACTCTCCCAAACTTAAGTTTTTGCTTGTCCTCAAGCAAAAAGAAAAATAAAAATAAAAATAAAATAAAAAGACTAAACAAATAAAAACTCAAAACACACAGACTCAAACATGGCAATACTAGGTATTAAAAATCATTCATATACTCAGAAATTGCTTCACAATCTAACTTCAAAGTGTCACACATGAATAATTCATTTTTCACATCATCTCCCATATGTAACTGTCATGCATAAATGACTTTCCAAAAACATGAATGAAAGACTCAATCTCCTCATAAAGTACAAACTCAAATAGGTTTATAAAACTGCAAAAGCACATCAAACCCACATTCATAGGGTTGTTCTTCATATCTCTCTCTACTAATGTAAACAACACATAACCAATGATCAAAAGGATCTTTATAAAGCTTGTAATGCACGACCAAAGATGAGGGTTAAAAAAGAAAGGGTAGGATAATAAAAATAAAAATTGAGATACATAAGCATGCAAATTTCAAAATTCAAATCACAGAATGTAGAACAAGTGCAAAACGGAGCATAAGAAATAACATATCATTCACTTTTTTTTTTCTTATTCTTAATCTCTACTCTCAAACTTATTTCTTTGCAATATTTTGGGTAGAATTTCTCTTTTTTTATTTTATTTTTTATTTTTTCAGCCCCCCAAAACTTCTTCCACAAAAATAATGAAGGCTTGAATAATAAAATAATATAATATATGCACTCAACAAAGATTATGTAAGAGATGAAATTTTTTTATATATCTTTTTTCATGTGGGTATAGGAAAGGAAAATGTGGGTAAAGAAAAAAAATAAAGGCAAAATAAAAACAAGACTGCAAAAGGGACCTAAGGATATACTGTGTTCACAAGTTGGCTTGAAAAACTCAAATAATCTAAAGAAGGCCCTTATCATTTCCTTAATCATGCACTGCCTAGGATTTTGCCTCAATAGAGAATCAAACAACTTCTAGATACAAATCATCCACACACATGCATTCTCATAAACTTTATCTAAGTCTGACATGTAATTAAATTCTAAGGTCTATCAATCATAAAGATGTGAAGAACATCCCTTCACAATTGAAACAATAGAGATAAATGCAACTCATAAATTCTCATGTGATATCCCAAGTAATTAGATTAATCCACAATTTAAACAATCATCGGATATTCAAATCAACACACCGGCATGCAAAGTTAATGACTCAAATACAATAGGGTGATGGAAACAAAATAAAATCAAAAAGAGCAAATAACTAAATGCGGAAACTAAAAGCTAAAGGAAAGAGAATAAAAATCTTTTTGGTGGCCGACAGCTATATACATCCCCCTACAAAGGTTTCGAACTCTGGGAGGCACTTAAGCTAACTCAACACTAGCTAACTACAAAACCAAAATAGAAAAATGTTAGTTAACAAGAAATAACGAAATAAAAGCAAAACAAATAACTAATTGAAGAAAAATAAACAAATAACAAAATAAAAAGTGAAGGAAAAGAAAGAAAATTTAGGTTACCTCCCAAAAAGCGTTTATTTAACGTCATTAGCTCAATGTTGCCTTTTCTCAATTAATCATGGTGGCTTGAAACAAGAGAAATACGATGATACCTTTTTTTTGTCAGATCTTTGCCTCCATACTCGGTCACTGCCTTTGGAATCCTCTCCAAAAATATTCTGAACTCTAGTTGGAACTGGTTGTCCCAAGTGTGCCTTGACATCAGAAACTCCACTAGGCCATGGGATTTTCAATTTATCAACAAGTGTCAGGTTTCATCTTGTTAGAAGAATTCAAATCAGTTTGCACTAAACTCTGAGAACTGGAAGAATCTTTTTCTTTTTCAACAATCTTGGAGACAGGGGGACCTTTCTCTTTCTCATCAACAATCTTAGAAGTGCAATAATCAACAATAATGGATGAATAAGAGTTTTTACCATCCAATCCCTTTTGAAATTTACCTTGAATATAATTAACAAGAGCATGAAGATTTGATGTTAGGGCAGACTTATTAAAAAAATTTATAGTCACTTGATCTCCATCCATCCTCAAAATAAGCTCTTCTCTAGGAACATCAATCAAATCTCTTGATGTTGCCAAAAATGGTATCCCAAGAATTAACAGAATATTTGCATCCTCATCCATATCTAAGGCAACAAAGTCAACTAGGAAAATAAATTTATTTACCTTCACAAGCAAATCTTCCACAATACCGTACGGATATCTAATTAATCGATCTGCTAATTGGAGGGAAACCATTGTAGGCTTAACTTTATCAATTCCAAGCTTACGCAAGATTGACAATGACATTAAATTAATACTGGTGCCTAGGTCACATAAGGCCTTATCAATGCTCAACTTCCCGATGGTACAAGGGATATTAAAACTTCCAGGATCCCTTAACTTGGGTGCTAGCTTCCTCTGGATAATGGCAATGCACTCCTCAGTAAGTGCTATAGTCTTATCTTCTTCCAACTTCCTCTTCTTAGACAACAAGTCCTTTATGAATTTAGCATAGGATGGTATCTATTCAAATGTCTCAGTAAAAGGAATGTTGATATGTAACTTCTTAAAGACATCTAGGAACTTAGAGAATTGTCTTTCCTGTTTCTCCTGAGTTTCCTTCTTCAAACGTTGAGGGAATGGAAGCCTAGCATATAATGAAGGATCCAATGGTTTACCCAAAACTGAGTCCTTCTTCTTTCTTCTTTCTCCCTTCACTTTGACTTCAGTAGAAACCTCTACTTCTGGTGCATCTTTAATGGAAACATCCTTAGTAAGAACATCATCTTGCTTTTTCTCTTCTCATGAGGAACTAGACGCCACTTTCACATTTTCTTCCAACAGCTTACCACTTCTTAAAGTGATTGCATTACATTGCTCCTTTGGATTGACTATAGTGTCACTTGGTAAATTGCCTTGAGGTCTTTCTGTGAGCTGTCTAGATATCTGTCCCACTTGATTTTCTAGACTTCTGATGGCTGCCTCTTGATTCTTGAAATTAGCCCATGTTTCTTGCATAAAAGTTGAGGTCTGTTCCATAAAAGAAGAAGTTTGCTGCACGAAAGTAGATGTCTGTTGCGAAAGCTTTTCAAGTGCAATCTCGAGAGGAGACTTCTTCTCTAGTTGAGGATTCAATGGTACCATTTGATTGTTCCAAGAGAAATTGGGGTGATTCCTCCACCCAGGATTATATGTATTTGAAAATGAAGTACCTTGGGGTCTTAAAGGATTTCCTATATAATTGACTTGTTCTGGAGAAATAAAACCAGATTTGTTTGCCTCACATCCACCATTAGTATAATTGCCTCCAAAGAAATCGCAAATCAATACTTAATGGTTCACTGAATTCAACTGCATATTCTCAACTCGTTTAGTGAGGTTGGCTAAATATTGAGAAATACTTTTATTCTAAGCAAGTAAAACTCAGGAGTGCCAAGTTCCATAACTCCCTATTTGATTACTGCTCTTCCATTAGGCAACTGATATTCATTGGTTGCCATGATCTTAAATAGTTCCTGAGTCTCTTCAGAAGTCTTAGTATTCAGAGATCTACCTGTAGATGCATCCACCATAAGTCTTGTGGAATGATTCAAACCACTGTAAAAGATCTACTCCTGCTACCAAACTTCGAAAGCATGATGAAGACACTTTCTAAGTAGCTCCTTAAATCTTTCTCATGCTTCATAGAGAGATTCTCCTTGATTCTAAGTAAAGTAAGCAATCTCACTCCTTATCTTCACAAACATTGATAGAGGAAAATACCGAGTGAGGAGCTTACTGACCAGATCATCCCAAGTGGAGATGCTTCCTTGAGGCTGGGCTTGTAGCCAGCTCTTAGCTTTATCTCTCAAAGAGAATGGAAAAAGTCTTAATCTGATGGCATCATCACCAACTCCATTATATTTGATAGTATCACAAAGTTACAAGAAGTTAGCAATGTGCAAGTTTAGATCTTCTACTTGACCTCCCCCAAACTGATTCTATTGCACCAGCTATAGAAGAGTTAGTTTAATCTCAAAATTGTTTGCTTGTATAGCAGGTCGCATAATACTGGTTGAGACATTTTCAGAAGATGGAGTAGCATAATAAGTTAAAGTGCGTCTTCTTAGTGCGTTAGTGTTCTCATTTATCTTTTCTTCTTCAATTCTTTTTCCTTCTCTGATTGTTTTTCTGATTACTTTTTCTGTTCGTGTTATCTCTAAATCAAAGAGTAATTCTTCTAACTTCAAAGAACTTTACATAAACAAACAAATAAGCAAACCATAGTGAAGTAAAGAAAAGAAATTAAAAATAAAAATAAAAATAAATGACTAATGAAAATAAACAAACAAAATAAAAAAGAATGAATAAAAAGAAACAAATTTAAAAGAAAAATTAAATAAATAAAAATAAATAAAAAAATAAGTGCCTAAATTAGTATTTTTTTAACTACTATTTAATATTAATAGCAATAATTCTCGACAACGGTGTCAAAAACTTGTTGTGAAATCGGTATGTGCACCGAATCGCAAAAGTTATAAAAAATGAATAAAAGTATTATTCCCACGAGAATTATGTTATCAATTACTAAATTCGCTAAATTGACACTATTCAAGTTATCAAAAAGAGAGTTGATAAAAACAATAAAAAAAATAAACAAAAACAACAAAAGCCAAATTTAAGTAATTAGGTTGAATTAGAAAATAATGATATGAAAATATTTTGAGTTAAATTTCACTTGAACTCTTTAAATGGAAAATCAAATATTGGTTTAATCAAATCTTATTCCAATGATTCATGGTCAATTCCCAAAATTAATCAATATACAATCTCTTAGTATATTAATCATCTTACACTATTTAGAATTAACTAATCCCTTTGTTTAATCCCAAATAGAAAGACATTATCAAGAACGAGAGAATTAAAAGAAAGACTACATAACCCACAATGTCTATTCCTAGTGATTGCAGAAATTATGGTGTTTATCACAAGTTTTAGGTTCATGCAAGTTTTTCTAAATCATACATAAACCTAAAAATCATTCCCAAATTAGCCAGATTTAGAAAAATATTAAGAAAAGAGATAAACACATAAATCATGAAATAGAAACATTGATTAAACTCATAAAAGAATTTACATCTTTCAAGAACAAGATCCATCACCACCCTAACAATGGAAAATTAGTTACACATGGATGAAGAATGAAAGAGAGATAAGAATTTGATAAACTCCATTGTAGAAAGGTAGAAAGATTGAAGAAAATTCTTAATCTTCAAGCCTAATTGCATCCACACCACATTAGGGTTTGTGCCTCTTGACGGCTGCTGCATTCTGTCCAAGTGTATAAGAGTCTTGCGTAACTTTCTTATTTATAAGAAACTAACGTACTCAGTTACGCGATCAACGCTCAAGTGCTGCCTTTCCAGCGCTCAGGCGCTAACCCACTAATTTGGAATCCTTATGCGCGCAACTCACGCTCAAGCAGTGCTAACCCAACGCTCAAGCGCTGGGCTTCTGAATGAATTTTCTTCCTTTTATTGCTTCTTTAAATTTTCAATCTTTTTCATGTGTAATTACTTAACAAAAACACATAAAAACACGTAATAAGAACACAATTAAAATAATAAAAATAGAAGAACAAAACTAAATAAAAAAGATTAAAAGATAATGAAAACCCAAGATTTTGAACTATAAAAATATAAATTTTTGCAAGTTAATCACCAACTATTCCTTTGGTTCCATCCTAGTTACAATCATTCCTCTCCCATGCATCATAATCATTATAAAATAGACTACATACTTGTGCACTCTAATCCACCTCTTGTTCATTCTTCTATGGACTCAACTTCATCTTCTTCCATTAAGTCTTCTACTTCTCCACCTTCTTCCACTATCAATTCTATACCTACTCCACTCTTTTTGGCCAACAATTTTCCACTTTTTCATTCATCAAGATATTCCACTAGATCAAGGATACCACCCAGCTATTTATAGGACTATCACTGCAATCTCCCTTCTTCCTCAGTAGTAGTCTAGCAATCCTCAAGGCATTTTACATTCAAGTACCCACCATCCACTTTCTAATGTCCTTTCCTATCAGCATCTGGCACCCACATATCACTCATTTATCCTTAATCTCACCTCAATCCTAGATCCTAAGACTTATTCTTAGGCTGTCAAGCATGACTGTTGGCAACAGGCTATGCAAACTAAGATAGATGCCTTATAAAGGAATGAAACTTGGATTCTAGTTGACTTGACACCACGTAAAGCCCCAATAGGCTTCAAATAGGTGTATTGAGTTAAATACAAGCTTGACGAATCTGTGGATAGATATAAGGCAAGATTAGTTGCCAACAGTTTATACTCAAGTGGAAGGAATTGATTTTCTAGACACTTTCTCACCAGTTGCTAAGATGGCAACCCTTTGGATCATTCTCTCCTTAACTTCTATCAACAAGTGGCATATTCATCAACTTGATGTTGACAATGCATTCCTCCATGGTGAGCTCAAGGAAAAGGTCTATATGACACTGCCACACGATTTTTCCTCACCTAAACCAAATCAAGTCTATTAGCTGAAGAAATCATTGTATGGCCTAAAACAAGCCATTAGGCATTGGTTTACTACCCTATGTCTTACTCTCAAGTCCCTTCAATATATTTAGTTTTCCTCTAACCACACCCTCTATGTCGAGAAAAATTCCACCTCTTTCGTAGCATTGCTGATATATGTGGATGATGTTGTGCTTACTGGAAATGATCTCTCTGAAATCAACTCAGTCAACCAATTCCTTCATGCCAAATACAAAGTCAAGGACATAGGGGAATTGAAATATTTTCTGGGGTTAGAGGTGACTAGATCTGCCAATGGCATCTCTTTATGTCAAAGGAAATATACTCGAGTTACTTTCAGATTTTGGTGTACTTGGGTCCAAACCTGTTCAAACACCCATGGATAGCTCCATTAAGCTTTCCAAGGATTCAGGCCTCACTACTACTAGGCCTGATATAGCCTTTGTTGTGCAGCAACTCAGTCAGTTTCTGGCCTCTCTCGCTAATCTCCATTAGCAAGCAGCCTTTCGGGTACTCAGGTATCTCAAAGCCTTACTTGGCCAAGGACTATTCTTTCCTTCTAAGCTCAAACTCCAAGCTTTTAGTGATTATGATTAGGTGGATGCTTGGACACTAGAAGGTCCATAATTGGATTTTGTGTTTACCTTGGTTCTTCTTTCATTTCCTAGAAGTCCAAGAAACAAACAATAGTCTCCAAGTCATCATTTGAAGTTGAGTATAGGGCCCTCACAGCTACTGTATATCATATTCAATGGATCACTTATCTCTTGAATGACCTGCACAATTCCACTTCTATGCTTGGAGCTTTATACTGTGATAATCGATTAGCTATCTACCTCGTACACAACCCTGCCTTTCACGAAAAGACTAAACACATTGAATTGGACTATCATCTAGTCTGAGAAAAACTCAACTTTGGCCTTATCCACCTTTTTCTTGTCCTTTCTTCCCTTCGACTAACTGATATCTTCACCAAATCCTTAAATCCTACACCATTTCATGACATCCTTTCCAAGCTGGGAATGCATAATATACATTCTCAAGCTTGTGCGCTGGGGGGGTCACTCTAATCTATAGTTAGAGTGAACTAACTAACCAACAAATTTAGTTCCTTAGTTAGGTCACTCTAACTATACATTAGTCAACCCTGGGTAAAGAGTAAGAAACTTTATTGTAGTTAGACATTGTATATAAGTTGGTTGTACAATTCTATCAAGAAATGAAATCCATTTTTCAATCACACAAGATTTGTTATTTTTCTTAAAATAAGTTGAACCAAACATACCTTTAATCATTTTATTTTAAATGTTTAAAACACTGCATAATTATGTATGTTAGGTACAACATAATCTTAGCTAAACATGTTTAAAATGGAATGAAGAGTAGCTAAGTATATATATCCAAAAAATCGATGTTTAACCTAATCTTAGCACACTGATTAGTATTTAGGAGAAAGAGGATTTGAACAAGTACTGCAACTTTCTTATGTTTAGAACAAGAAAAGATTGGGGAGGGGAAAATAGCAAAGTAAATTAATTTAGTGCTAAGAACAAAAGTAAAGAAAATTGTAGGCCTGCTTAGGTACAGTTTTTGAGAATAGTTTTTTGTTTTAAAAACCAAACCTTTTGAGATTTGGCTAAATGTCACTTCACTCTATTCTCCCATAGAAATTGCAGTGCTCCCCCCCCCCCCCCCCCCACATTAAAGTGGAAGGGTGCTATGAAGTTGACTCGCTATTGTTAACCATGGTTAACCGTAGTTGAGTTACGTTGTCACTCCACTACGCCTCTCACCTGTAACCGACGACCGCAGTCACTGCTTTCTCTCTCAGATCACGATCAACGAGATGTCGAAGCGAAAATCTCCAACGCTGGTCTCATTCCATTTCAGTAACCGTCTGCTAGCCAAAGAAGCCACGTGTCTCGTGGCTTGGTATTCCCAAATAAAGGGGCTTGATAGGTAAAAACTACGATTTTGCCTATGGGTTGAGGAATGGGTGGCTATGGTTCTGAGTTGTGCTACGAATTTAGCATAATTTCATTCGAAAGAAGCTTTGTTGGGGAGTTTGGGTCTCTGTCTATGGGTTGATTGGTACTTGGCATATGGTGGATTTGGTTTTGATTTGGTGCAGAGACTTGCGTGCTTGAGACTGTCTCAGGCAGTGCGAGATGGTGGTTGGTCTATGTTGCTGCGAAATGGTGTTCACGATGGTTGGAGTTTGGCAAGTTGGTATTCACTGTGAATGATGCTGCTGTATGGGGTTGTTCTATGGGAAGCTGCCATGATGGACATGAATGCGATGGCTCTGTTAATGGGGTTTTTGTTAGATTTCTGTTAGCATTAGGAGTGGTGTGGGATCAGTGAATGACTTATAACGGGTGAATGCAAAGTTTACACTGATTCAAAGCATGGCACATTTTGAGTGAATGTTTAGTGCACAATATTGAATATTTGAATAAATGTGCAAGTTGGTGTAGAGGTGAATGTGTCCCCTCTGTTTGTAGTGATGGAGCTTTGGTTTGTGGTGCAGAGGTGCTGTGGCATGAGATGCTGGGTTTGGGTCCCTGTTTTTCAGGGAAACTCTACAGAATGGCTAGGGGTCATCAGTGTTTTTTTTAATTATTATTATTATTATTATTATTTGCAAATCTTGAGTTAACCCTGGTTAAGTTAACAGAACCATTGCTGCCATCCACTTTATTGGGGCGGAATGCAATTTCTATGGGAGAATGGGGTGGAACATTTAGCCAAATCTCAAGGGTAATTTGTGTTATTTACCCAAAAAATAGTAATAATAATCTCGTTTGCATCATTGTATTGCATGTAAGAAGCAAAAACAAAATGAAAAAGGAAGTATAGCATGTGAGACTCTTGTTTCTCCTTTCACTGGCTTTCTCCTTCCCATCAATCTAGCGACCAAGCTTGGCATTCTAAAACCATATGAATAAATGTCAAGACTAAATGCTCAATTTCGTCTTCGAAATATATGCGGGACATCGAGTTGGTTCTTTAAATATTTTGGACATTAAATTAGTTCTTAATATTTAAAATGGACATCAATTTAATCTATTAATGTTTCTTTGAACATCAAATTGATACTTATTTTATATTACAAAAGATTAAATCGATGTTTAAAATCTTTAAAGGATTAATTTGATGTCCTATTTATTTTTAAAAGATCAATTTAAATATTTAATCTATATGTCAACAACGCAAGGGAAGAAAGGAATAAGAATTCACTAAAAAAAAGAAAAAAGAAACATAGAGAAATCAATTTTACAAATAAAAAAAATTAAAATACATAAAATAATAATTTTCTATATTTGTTCCAAAAATATTTTTTGTTAAAAATCCTTGACCAAAAATAAGAAAATTTGATTGTGTATCTTCTTTCATAATTTTAATGCGCTAATTTTTATTTTATTTTTTTAAAAAATATAGTTGAGTTTTAAATATTTGAGGTATTAATGTAAAAAAGAACTTATAATAAGTGATTTAAGTGATCAACAAGTTTAAGTTCAACATTTCAAGAGATTTTACGACGATTAGGAATCCAATCTCGCAGGAAAACACTTGTGAAGAGGATATGCTATACCATATTAGTCTACTCTCTACTATGAAAACATGCGCCAATTATTTTAGATAAAGTTTTCAAATTTTTATTTTTATTTTATCAGTCACTTTATTATTTATGAAAGAACAAAAATACAGATTTGATTATGAAGTTACAATAGTCAACTAAAAAATATAAATAATAATTATTGATAAGAAAATTAAAAGTGATTTATTCATATTTTTATTTAAAAAATTTAAATTGGTTATTTTTTATTTAATTTTTAATTTTTAATATTATTTTGAAAATACAAATATATTTATGTGTTACTACATTATTAAAATAGATTGATTATAATAACAATTAAATGAGTCAGTTTGTTTCAGAATTTAATTTTGATTTGTTATTGATATAAAATTATTTATACTATGATTTAATTATACATTAACACATTATTAAAATTTTAATTTTTTAAATAATTATTACTGTAATAAATTTATTTTAATTAAATGATAATATAAAAATGTTATATTTACTATTGATTAAAATTAATTTTTTTAATTATATGACTATACATAATAATAATAATAATAATAATAATAATAATAATAATAAATATTTAATTTGAATGTACTATCAGTGTAAAAATTTTATACTATTATCTAATTATATATTGTCACATTATAAAAAATATTTGATTCTCATAATAACTATTTCAAAAGTTACATATATAATAGTGTATGATTGATTGATGATGTAAAGAATTTTATTTTGATAATGTATCAAAATTAAACTCTAATAATAATAATAATAATAATAATAATATGCAAAATATAGTAATTATACATGAGTCAATATAAAAACAAAGAATATATTTAGTAGAAAAAAGAAAAAACAAAACAAAAAGGGTAAATTATACATTACTTTCTGAAGTTTAACCTATTTTTACTTTATATACATAAATTTTATTTTATAACACATAATTTCTTAAATTATGAAAAAAAAAGGTGTGAACTTTAATATTTTTGTGAACTTTAACTTTAATGGTGTGATTCTATATATGAAAAGCATGTTATCTCTTTCAATATAATTCTTAAATATTTAATTTTTAAATATGTGTAAATTATTGTTATTAAAATTGATAAAAAAAAAATGTACCAATTTTATTATAATTTAAAAAAGTATATATTATATAATAAAATTAACGGATAAAAAGTGAAAATAAATAAAATTTTAAGAAGTAATGTATAATTTATCAGAAAAAAAAAGGTATAGGACTTAGGACAGCTATACCTATGAATAGCAATTGCATCCATCTACACCTAGAGTGGAGAGTGCCTTTGGAATTTGATTTGATATCATTGTTGCTTTTATATTAAATTAATGATTTGATTCTGATACAGACAAAATGGAATGTGTCTGACCAGGATTTGAGTCCAGTCTGTCCCAATCTTTAACCTTTCGCCTATGAATTTCTCTTTTGGGTATCATTCCTTTTCATGCTGAACACTGAACACGAACGGCATGGCCTAAGTCTCGATAATTTTACTTATTTTTAATAATGTTATTTTTTATATCACATAAAATTAATTAATAAAATATAAATTTATTATTAATAATGTATAAAATTGATTAATAAATATGTAAAAATTAATTAATAAAAAATAATTAATAATATATATAAGTTAGTTAATAATATTAAATTAAAAAATTATATATTTATACATATTTATTAACTAATAATTTATATTTTATTAATAACTTTAATATAATATTAAAAAATATATAAATCATTATTCTATTGAACTATCCTCTCCAACTCCATTTTTTTTTTTCTGTATATACATAGTGTTCAGCTTTAAAGTCAACAAAATGAGTTATAGCAGCCTCTTCAAAGTTCAGAACCTCTTTTTTCTTACCTTGCACTTGCTGCATCTGTTACAAGTCCAAACCCCCAAACAAAGCTTTTTCTCTCAACTGCACCTTCATTTCCCCTGCATTTCTTTGCTTCAAACAATTCTTCTCATTTTTATTAGGAGCTTATTTTTTCTTAATAAGGGCTCTTTTGTCCAATAAATATTTTTTTACATATTCTTTTTTTTCTTAATAAGATGTTTAATATGAATTAAATTAACAATATTAAAATAAAAATTAATAGTAATGACTAATTTAAAAATATTTATAAGTGTGAGGATTGATTTAAAATAAAAACATATAAGATTAAATTAAAAATGAATATAAACTATAAGAATTAAAACTTTAATTTATACAAATTTAAATTAAAAGTGAATTATTCATATTTTTTATTTATACAAATTTAAATTGGTTATTTTTTAATTAAAATATTAATTTTTAATATTATTTTGTAAAATACAAATATATTTATGTGTTACTACATTATTAAATAGTTTGATTATAATAACAATTAAATGACTCAATTTTTCAGAATTTAATTTTGATTTGTTAATATAAAATTATTTATACTATGATTCAGTTATATATAAACACATTTTTAAAAAGTTTAATTTTTTAAATAGTTATTATCATAATAAAATTCTTTTAATTTAATTAATGATAATGTAAAATATTTATATTAACTATTTATTAAAATGAAATTTTTAATTATATGACAATACATAAATAATAATAATAATAATAATAATAATAATAATAATAATATAATAATAATACAATAATTATGAGTCAATATAAAAACAATATTAGAATATATGTAGTAGAAAAAAATAAAATAACAGAACAAAATACATAACCCATTTTCATATTAATCCTTAAAGTTTAACTTATTTTCATTTTTCATACATAAATTTTATTTTGTAACACATAACTTCACTAAATTATAATAAAAAGTGTAAACCTAAGTTTTTTTTGTCAATTTTATCAATACGATTCTACACGTGAAAAGTATGTGAAACGTAATCTTCAAACACTCAATTCTTCAATAAGTGCATACTGTCATCCTTAAAATTGGCATAAAACTTGTATAAATTTTATTTTAATTTAAGAAAATTATGTGTTATAAAATAAAATTTATGTATAAAAAATAAAAATGAATAAAAGAGAGTTAATGTGTAATTTGCCCAAACAAAAACACGGTATAGGAGTTGGGAGTTAGGACAGCTACACCTATGAATAGCAATTGCATCCAACCTGCACCTGGAGTGGAGAGTGCCTCTGAAATTTGATTGGATAGCATTGTTGTCTGTATATTCATTATTTGATTTGATTCTGATACAGACAAAATGGATTGTGTCTGACCAGGATTTGAGACCAATCCGTCACAATCAGCATCCTTTCACCTTTCACCTATGAATTTCTATTTCCGGTATCATTCCTTTTCATGCTGGACACTGAACAGTGAGCACATGGCCTACACATCCCACTTAATGAACTATCCTCTTCGTTCACTGCCAACTCCATCTTCTTTCTGTATATACTTAGTGTTCAGCTTTAGAGTCAACAAACAGAGTTATAGCAGCCTCTTCAAAGTTCAAAGCCTCCTCTTTTTTCCTAGCTTGCACTTGCCGCATCTGTTGAAAGTCCAAGCCCCCAAACAAACCTTTATTTCCCCCTGCATTTCTTTGCTTCAAACAAATTTTCTCATTTTCTTTGCCCAAAGTTTCCTTCTTTTGTTTCTTTTCTGATTGAAAGTTTGAGTTTTTCCCATTTGGGGTACCTTGAATTGGTGTAGAAGATCAGTTCTGTTTATGTGAAATTTTATTCTAGTTGAAGTATATGTTTGTGTTCTTATTCGGGTTTCAGTTTCTTGGATTTTTTGTTCTGCACAAGTCATTGGAGAGTGGAGACTACACTTGAAGCTAAGGGTGGTTTCTATTGACAACAGATGAACTGAACCTATGATTTTGATTGGCTTTAGTGGGGATGAATGAGGTTTTAATCAAAAGCTATTGTAAAGGGCAGAATTCGGTTGAGTTGAGTTTTGCAGATTTAGAGAATTCATATTTGAATAAGTAAAGACTTTTAGAGATGATTGTGAGGCAGAACATGCCAAGTGCAAAGTCACTACTTATGCTGCTTATGGCTCTTGGGTTTTTCTTTGCCACTTATAATTCGGTATCTATGATCATACACCATAAGGGTGGAGGTTGGGTGACAGATGGGTTGGAATTTCTTGATCCTGTTATCATGATGCCTGGAAAGGTGACGGGGTCAGCAAATTCCAATTCAAGATTCCATGTTGCAGTAACTGCAACTGATGCTGCTTACAGCCAATGGCAATGCCGGATTATGTACTACTGGTATAAGAAGGTGAAGGACATGCCTGGATCAGGCATGGGAAAGTTCACCAGGATTTTGCATTCAGGAAGGCCAGACCAGTTGATGGATGAGATTCCTACTTTTGTGGTTGATCCACTTCCAGCAGGCTTGGATAGGGTAAAAACATTTCTGCTTCTGCTATCAGAATTCATATCTTTTCAACCTTTGTAAAGTAGCTTTTTTAAGAGTTTCTGACTAATGTCAAATTTTTAAGTCTTGACATACAGAATAAATTTCACTCCTTTCACAAGTTGCGAGGTGAGAAGAAAGAGAGAGAGCAATAGGAGGAAAAACTGAGCCCATTCTGATTAATTTGGCACTCTATTATAGTTGTTTGGTTAAAATTGTACATTTCAATCTCTTGCAACGTCTGTGTTAAATAATATAAACGTATTTAGCAATTTCAGCTGTCTAGAAGGATTCATAGAAAAGAGGAAAAAGAAGAAGAAGAATCCATGAAAAACCAATATCCTGACAGGTAAAGATAGATCAGGATGACCAAGTACCTGTCAGATTACTTCCTTGTAATCTATAGACTTAATGATTGTTACCATGTCAAATGTTCTCCTCATCATAAATAGAGTTGGTCTTTCTAAAACTTGTGAGGAAATATCTCTTTCCTTGATTAAAATGCATAATAAGGGGAACAGGAGTGGTTTACATGATAGTTTTGTTTGAATATCTTGAATATTTTTTACAATCAATAATAATGTTATATAGAGGAGAGCTCACCAGGCTAATCCTGCAACTACAAGTTTGATTAGTGCTAACTTGAGTGAAGCTGAGCTTGCCAGTATTTGGTTCAAGTACACTCCTAGGTCCTAGGTTAATCCTGTAACTACAAGTATTGGGAGATGGAATTCTGTGGGAGGAGCATTGGTTACCCTGCTATGTACTGTTCAATATCCAATGCAACAAAAAATACAAAACAGGTATTTAAATTTCAAAAGCAATATAGATGTCACTAACGTAGGGAATGGATATCATAGTTAATCATATTTTGGTCATAGATGTTTAACTTTTCAGTGGTAGATGGGTCAACTTATCCTGTTTTAAAATGTTGATAATTGTCGGCTTTATCATCAATTTCGTTGTTTGTGATCTATCTATACTATTCCTTATTTTTGAATTGATGTCTTAATAACTTATGTCTATTTATTTTTGGTCCAGGGTTATGTTGTCCTGAATAGACCATGGGCTTTTGTTCAGTGGCTGGAGAAAGCAAATATTGAGGAAGAGTACGTTTCTTTATTATTGTTTTCTAGAATTTTTATGCACTCCAATAACAAAACCTAAGAAGCAGTGCATTTTATGATTCGTGCAGATATATTCTGATGGCAGAGCCTGACCACATATTTGTAAATCCTGTGCCTAATTTGGCTTATGGAACCCAGCCAACAGGGTATCCATTTTTCTATATAAGACCAGCTAAAAATGAAAAAATAATTAGGAAATTCTATCCTGAGGAGAAGGGTCCTGTTACTGATGTTGATCCCATTGGCAATTCTCCTGTAATTATTCAGAAGGTGAAGTCTCAATTAATAGCTTGCAAGTGTTGCCTGATTATTGATTTTAATAGTTATATTCTGACTGTTATAGTTATTATCAGATTTATATGCTTTTTCTAAATGCAAAATAGTCTTCCATTAAGGCATTGATTTTTCTTTATCATCAGTCCCTGCTGGAGGAAATAGCTCCCACATGGGTGAATGTTTCCTTGCAAATGAAAGCTGATCCAGAAACTGATAATGCTTTTGGATGGGTACTTGAAATGTGAGTAGTACTATATATATATTCTCTAGAGCTTTATTTCTTATTAGTTACCGATAACTGATGCTCATTTTGTTTATAACTTTTCCTGGACAATTGCCAGTACTGATAGTTCTAACCTTCTGCTTTAATTCTTTGTTGAATTAAGGTATGCATATGCTGTGGCATCTGCATTGCATGGTATACACCATATTCTTCAAAATGATTTTATGCTCCAGGTTTGAATTGCTTATATTGTCTTGTATTTTCATGTCCTTCCCCTCTATTTGTATATTTGTGAGGGGTGATTGCATTTTTACTTAAGGAAGTAACACATAAGTTAATAACATGCATCATTGGAATGTTTCAGCCACCTTGGGACATAGATGTTGGGAACAAGTTTATAATCCATTATACTTATGCATGTGACTACAATTTGAAAGTGAGTTGATTTCTTCTTACTTTCTATTTGAAATTAAAGTAAGCTAGCAAGACTGCAATTCCTTGATTAATATTCCCTTTGCTTATGTCTGTCCATATGCAAAATCAGATTCTTTCATGCTTAGATTTGTTTGTTGCATAAGTCGTTTATTCCTATTGCTTTTCCGTCCAGGGGGAACTGACATATGGGAAGATTGGAGAATGGCGTTTTAACAAGAGATCTTATCTTACAAGTCCTCCACCCAAAAACCTTTCCTTACCCCCTCCTGGAGTTCCTGAAAGTGTGGTAAGTCCTTGCCTTCCAATTTTCTGTGAAAGTAAAGCCACTTTTTGGCTTTAGACAAGTCAAAGCAAGCAAGGAGAAAATTAATCTCTCCCTTTTATATTTGTTAATAATTTATGGTGAGGAGAAATATAATCTCATCCTCTGTTTTATTTGTGGTGAAGATGAGGAAGGTCTCTCCTATAAATTGAGACATTTTTCTTTATATTCTTTAGTGCATTTCAGAGAGAGTTTTTCTTGTGAGTGTTTCTCTTAATTTATTTAGAGAAAAGTGTATTTTTCTATCTCAAGAGAGTGTCATTGTTCTTTCCTTGTGTTTAGAGAGAAGTTATAATATTTTTCTTCACAATGGAAATCTTGTATTATTGCCCATGCGTTTCTCCTTACAAACACTAAGGGTTTTTCCACATTTAATATTGTGCGTCAATTCTTTTTTTTTCTCAACTTTATTTTAGCTGTGTAATATTATTTTCATATCTCTAGTATCTAACAATGTTATCGGAGCCTAAGGTTGTTGTATAATTACTCTTCACGCTGCGGGTTATTGTTCACAGTTGAAAAGTCAATGGTAGCAAAATTTGAAGTTCAGAAGTTCAATGAGAGTAATTTCTCCCTATGGAAAGATCAGTACAATATTAAGGAAGGACAATTGCTTAGCGACAATTGAAGAAAGACCCACAAGAGTAACTAATGAAAAATGGAAGGAGATGGACGACAATGCTATTGCTAATCTTCATCTAGCAATCACATATTCAGTGCTGTCAAATCTTGCAAAGAAAAATTGCACTCACAAAATTGTATAAGGTCAAGTCACTTCAAAACAAGATATTTTTAAAGAGGAGACTCTATACTCTTCGTACGAGTGAATCCGCATCAGTAACGGATCATATCAACAATTTGAATACGCTATTTTTGCAACTCACAGCGTTGGATTATAGAATAGCAAAAAATAAATGTGCATAGCTTCTACTTCAGAGTTTACCATATTCATATGATCAACTTATCATCAACTTGACTAATAATGTCCTCACTAACTATCTATCCTTTGATGATAATGTTGTTGCTATTCTTAAAGAAGAATCTAGGCAAAATAACAAGGAAGATAGATCAAAGAGTTCAAGGTAAGCAGAGGCTTTATCGATGACGAGAGGTAGATCAATGGAACGTGGCTCTAGTGGGAGTCATAATCATAGTTGATTGAAGTCTCGAAGAAGGAAAAATTTTAAATGCTACCATTATGGCATGAGAGGGCATGTGAAGAAAGATTGTTGGTATAATAAGAAGAATACAGAGAAGACTCTTGAAGCAACAACCTCTCAAGGATGTGTTGCTAGTACCTCTAATGATGGAGAAATCTTGTATAGCGAAGTAGCAGTTGGTTCTAAAGGTAGAAAACAACTCACTGATATTTGGATAATAGATTCAATAGCACCATGGAACATGACTCCACGACGAGATTGGTTTTACACTTATGAACCTATCTTGGAAGGATCTATGTTCATGGGAAATGATCGTGCCTTAGAGATTGTTGGAATTAGTACTATTAAGATAAAAATGTATGACGATACAATTCACACAATTCAACAGGTACGACACATGAAGGGTTTGAAGAAGAATTTATTGTATATTGGGCAATTAGATGACCTCGAGTGCAACACCCATATTGAAGATGGGTTCTTAAAAGTTGTAAACGGTGCTCTTGCGGTAATGAATGCAGAAAAGATCAAAGCTAATCTATACATGCTTCTAGGAGATACGTTGAAGGAAGCAGATACATTAGTTGCATTTGTCAACCAAGATGAAACAACGATGATGTGACATCACAAACTAGGCCACATGTCGAAACGTGGTTTGAAGATTCTTGTGAAACATAATCTCCTTCCTGGGCTCAAATTTGTAACCTTACCTTTCTGTGAGCACTGTGTGACAAGCAAGCTGCATAGATTAAAGTTTAATAGATCAATTGCAAGGAGCAAAAACATACTAGACTTGATTCATTCTAATGTGTGGGAGTCACCAGAAATGTCCCTAGAAGGAGCAAAATATTTTGTGTCATTCATTGGGAATAGAATTAAATGCTTGAGGACAGACAATGGAGGAGAATATATATATAGTAATTTTCTTGTATTTTGCAAACAAGAGGGTATTCAGAGGCAATTTATAGTTGCACATACACCTCAGCAAAATGGTGTAGCAGAGCGGATGAATAGGACTCTCCTAGAAAGAACAAGAGCTATGTTGAGAACTACAAGTCTAGTCAAGTCTTTTTGGGCAGAAGCGGTCAAAACTGTCTGTTATGTGATAAATCAGTTGCCGTCAACAACAATTGGTTTAAAGACGCCCATGGAGATGTGGAAGGGCAAGCCAACTAATTATTCTTCTCTACATGTGTTTGAATGTCCTGTGTACGTGGTGTACAACTCCCAAAAAAGAACAAAGCTGGATCCGAAATCCAAAAAATGCATATTCTTGGGTTATGCTGACAATGTTAAGGGGTATTGCCTATGAGATCCCACTGCCCACAAGGTTATTGTCAGCAGTGATGTAGTATTTGTAGAAAATAAACTGCAAAGTGAGCAAAAAATGACAACACTTCTAAAGAGGCTACTACGGTGCAGATAGGTGGAAAATCTAGAGAAGATGACTCTTCTAAAGCTAAACTAGTGCACGAGGAACAAGAACCAAAAGAGGTCAATGAGGTAGAAGTTCAGAGGTTAACTCATCAAACGAGAAAACCATCATGGCACCCAGACTATGTTATGGCAAGCCACGATGCGTACTATCTACGATGCTTCTCTGTGGATGACAGTAATGCAAGAAGAAATGGAAGCCTTAAATAGAAACAAGACATGGGAACTTGTTGTACTTCCAAAAAGACGAAAAGCTATTGGTAACAAATGGGTTTATAAGATCAAACGAGATGACAATGATCAAGTGGAACGATATCATGTAAGATTGGTGGTCAAAGGGTATGCCAAGAAAGAAGGTATTGACTTTAATAGGTATTGACTTTAATGAGATATTTTCTCTAGTTGTTAGACTAATCACTATCAGAGTAGTCTTGGCTATGTGTGCTGTATTCGATTTACATCTTGAACAACTAGATGTGAAAACAACTTTTCTTCATGGAGAATTGAAGAAAAGACATATATGCTCCAACCAGAAGGTTTTGAAGAACATGGTGAAAAAAATTTGGTTTGCAAGTTGACCAAATCTCTGTACAGTTTGAAGCAGGCGCCAAGGTGTTGGTACTAGAGATTTGATTCCTTCATAATTAGCCTCAGATACAATAGGCTAAGGTTAGACCATTGTGTTTATTACAAGAAGCTTGGTGATAATGATTTCATTATTTTGTTGTTGTACGTGGATGACATGTTGCTAGTAAGCCCTAACAAAGGTCAGGTCCAAGAATTGAAGAGACAGTTGGCTAGAGAGTTTGATATGAAGGACTTGGGACCAACAAACAAGATTTTAGGGATGCGGATGAATGCAGACTCACCGAGATAGAAAAGATAGTGAAATTTGGCTTTTTCAAAGGAACTATTTGAAGAAAATCTTGCAGTGCTTCAACGTACAAGATTATAAGCCAATTTCTACCCCACTTCCCATCAATTATAAATTATCCTCAAGTATGTGTCCTAGCAATGAAGCAGAGAGGATGGAAATGTCTCGAGTACTGTATGCACCAACACTGGGAAGCCTTATGTATGCAATGATTTATACGAGACCAATTATTGCTCAAGCAGTTGGATTGATAAGTCGGTTTATGTCAGATCTTGGTAAAGAGCATTGGAATGTTGTTAAGAGGATCTTAAGATATATTAAAGGAATTTTAAGTGCTGCATTATGTTATGGAGGATCAGAGTTCACTGTCAGAGGATATGTTGATTTAGATTTTGATCTTGATAAAAGAAAATTTACCACAAGCTATGTGTACACACTTGCAGGAGGAGTTGTGAACTGGTTATCTAAGTTATAGACTATTGTAGTACTATTTACTATAGAAGCTGAATACAACTACACAAGCTTGCAAGGAAGCAATTTGGATTCAAAGGTTAATGGAATAAGTCGAGCACAAACAACAGAAGATTCCTGTGTATTGTGATAGTCAGAGTGCCTTGTACATTACAAGAAATCCAGCTTTTCATTCCAAGACAAAACACATAGGAGTTCAATATCACTTTGTTCAAGAAGTAGTAAAAGAAGGGAGTGTGGATATACAAAAGATTCATACCAAAGACAACCTAACAGATGTCATGACAAAGCCTATCAATATTGATAAGTTTAGATGGTGTAGATCTTTGTATGACTTATTGGAAATGTAGGCAGCATGGAACTGGCAAGACAAGAAGGTTTTTTTTTTTTTTAAAACTCATCAAAAGTGACTTTAAGTGAGAGATTGTGAAAATAAAGCCACTTTTAGCTTTAGACAAGTCAAAGCAAACAAGGAGAAAATTACTCCCCCCCCTTTTTATGTTGCTTAGTAATTTATGGTAAGGAGAAATATAATCTCATCCTTTGCTTTATTTTTGGTGAAGATGAGGAGGGTCTCTCCTATAAATTGAGACATTTTCCTTTATATTCTTTAGTGCATTTTAGAGAAAGTTTTTCTTGTGAGTATTTCTCCTCATTTATTTAGAGAGAGATGTATTCTTCTATCTGAAAAAAAAATGTTATTGTTCTTTCCTTGCAGTTAAAGAGAAGTTAGAATATTTTTCTTCACAATAAAAATATTGTATTATTGCCCATGTGTTTTTTCTTACAAACATTGATGATTTTTTCATGTTTAATATTGTGCGTCAATTCTTTTTTTTTTCTCAACTCTATTTTAATTATATAATACTATTTTTATATCTCTGGTAGCTAACATTTTCTTGGTCCCTTGCTTGAAAATTATTACTCAAACCCATCGTGGTGAGGAGTTGGTGTGGTGGAAAATTGCTATTTCGCAAACAATCTAAATTGTTTTGAACCTTCTTGATCTTGATTTTTCTAAAATAGCTATTTACATCTTAAGAAAACCAAATGATAGGAAGTTTGACCATGATCACAAGTATTGATGTATCAACTAGATTATTAGCTAAATTTGGCCTCCAATTTATGTACTCATTAGAAAATATCTTCCTTGTTGCAGACCAAATTCTCCTCTCTCATATCATTTGCCTTTCCTTTTATTTCAACCTTTATAATTTAAATTTGTTGCTTTTTAGAATAATGTAAAATTTTCCTGAACTTTTGAAATCTGTAAGAATGATTAAATGTCTACAAATTTTATTTATCAATAAAATTTGATCTAATATAAGCAGTTAATTAATCCCTTTTGATAGACAATAGAAAAAGATTTCGTTGAAAGCCTTATTAAATATGTATTTTACTTTTGATTTACTTCAATGTAATACACTATCAGTTAACAAGAAAGAGCCACATCATTGTGGTAACTAAGGTTTTTTCACTTTTCGCAAAGCTTTTAGCTGTTTTTTAAACATGTGGCACCCCAAACTCATCATAAGAAGAGGATATTAGTTTTCCATGCTCAAATAAATATATATACTCGTATAACTAAAATAAACTTTTAGAATACTCATTTGGTTTGTCAAAAGAAAAGCTCAGCTTCGCAGTAGTTGAATATGCACATTGGCAATTTAAAATTGCATCTAAATTTTACACATTTAACTTTGAAAAATTATCATTTTATATTTTTAAAAAAAATGTAAGTACTATTTATATCCCTTTTAAGAGGTGTAATTGAATAAAAAAATGATAAAAAAAGATATATATAATAAATAATATTAAATAAGATGTAAAAAATAATATATATATTATTTAATGTAAGAATATAAGAATTACTTAACTTTTTCCTTTGGTACTGTAGTTATATTTTTTATGAAAGTAATAATGTTTTTATGTCAGTTATCTAGGTTGTCGTTTTTATGCTACTAGTTTGACATCTGCTGTGACATGTAATTGACCTCAATGGCTGAGGCCATTGGAAAATCAATTTAACAGAAAAGTTTGGCTATGTGTTTGTCAGAGTTTAAAAGTGTTTGCTGGAATTTTGAGTTGATGGGTGTTTTTAATATGAATCTTGTAGTGAAATGATCATATATAGACTTTTGACTTTTTTCATTATAATAGGTAAAGACTTTATTATTTTTAAATTCATCCAATTTTTTATATTTTTATCACAAGTTCTTAAAATCTTTTTCTTTTCCATTTTGGTCTCCCACCAACCCACCCCTTCCACACCCCATCCCCATCCCCATCCCCACCACCCCACTGCTAGCCACCACTGCTACCCAAGCACCAGACGAACTAGGGACCTCTTCCACACTAACCATGTGCCGCCGGCTTTACCACCATAAGTCACGAGTCACCGTCATGCCTCTGCCTTCATCTATCTCCCGCCACCGCGCCTAGCTGCTCGCACCACTCCGTCACGCCACCCACCTCATCATCGTCCAAGATAGCCCGCAGAAGCTAGGCGTTATCGTCAAGTCATCGGGCTCTGCTGTTTCCACCACCTGTTCCACGCGCACCATCGCGCGAGCCACCACGCCCAGTGCAGTCATCCTCAGTTGTCGCCCACCATAGCCATGCGCCATGCGCCATCGTCGTCAGCGTCCACCATACCAGGAAACGACCCATCAAGCCTTGCACTCCACTTCTTTTTCTTTTTGCTTTATGCTGAATCACAACCACATGGGCCACCAGAGGCACGACGGTGCACGATGGGTCAAGCACGTGGTTGTGTGTCTGGTGAGTGGTTCTGGGCTGGAGAGGGGCGGTGGTTCGCGGATCTGGGCTAGATGGACGTAGCAACGACATCATGACAGAAAATGGGGGTTCTGGTTTGCGACCATGTCCACCATGGCCACCACGCGACGGATCTGGCGGTTCATGACCAGTTTGTGAGGGTTCGGGTCTAGCGATTTCTAGGTGTTTTCCGATGGCTCTCGATGGTTGACGTGTCTGTGAGTCGCTGAGGTGATGCGTGGTGGCTGATTCGAGTTCGGGTCTGATCTGGATGGTTGTCCGATGGGTCTGGGGTTGTTTTGGATGACAGCACGTTGGAGAAGATGGTGGTGTAGGTGGGTTACCGATGGTGGGTTGGTGGTGGTGGTTCAGAGCGGAGTTGGATTAGGTGGTTCTCGATCTGGTGTTGTGGTTGTTATATAATTTTCTTTTGTCAAAAGACTAAGTTTACAATTATCAACATTGCACATTAACTTGCTTATCAGGTTATAGGTCATTGATCCAGACCGTCCATTTTAATTTCTATATATCTAATGCTTAATATAATAAAGTCCATAAATAAACCCTAAATTGCGGGGCCTATATTAAAACGACCCTTGAGCTGATATTATAAAGATTTTCTTGAACCTACAAAACTACAACTGTTTTAACTTTTAACCGAAGTTTCATTTATGCCATTATATGTTCTTTTTGTGGTTGCTAGTTTTGGTAGTTAATAGGTATTGTGATGATTATTTGCAGGTGCAGCTAGTAAAGATGGTCAATGAGGCTACTGCAAACATACCTGAATGGGATTCATTAAATAGAAACTGAGGAAAAGAAACCATAAGGTCTTAGGCCGCTGACGCCGCTGACTACTAGATGATAAACGCCAATACTAAGTACATGTCAAAATAGATTAGTTTTAGTGCGTGTAAAGAATATTTATAATATTTAATTATTATATAAATTTTTTTATTATAATTAATTATAAAAAAAAGTTTTATATTTCGATATATTACTTAAAAAATAAATTTAAACTAATTTATTTTATTTGAATTATATAAAAAAAATTATTTTTATGTATTAAATTATTAAATTAAGTATAAAATGATTAAAAAAATTATTTGGTTGATTAAAAAATTTATTTAATTAAAGATAAAATAATATTTGTTGTTAGAATTTTATTTATGTTCAAACATAAATCATATTATATAGAACCCAGATTAATTGGATGTCAAAATTATTAGAACATTTTGTTTAGCTAAGATTGTGATCAGTATTGTTAATGAGCCTATTGTTGTTAAAGCACTGCTCATATATGTGAGTTTTGTTTATGGGTCCTGTATATGAGTTTGCCATAGTGGGTAGGTTTAACCCATTTTAATTATTTTATATATACAGAGAGAGGTCCCTATTCCTAACCACTCTAGTGCGTACAGCTGCCCCATTGATACTGACGCCTGAGCGACTATTTTGGGATAGGAATAGTATCTCTCCATCATTGTGTTTTACTTTTCAGGATTGTCCAACAATGCATTCTTCATCGATGCTATTTCAAGGTAACTCTGAAATCTGTTATATCAATTGATGTGTCATAAATTATTGGGATTAATAGATCCGATAAATATTTTTCTATCAATTGGTATCAGAGCGTATGTTTTTAATCCTAATTATGACTATCAATTTTTTATTTTACCTATAAAATAAATGAGATTTAAAATTATAAAAATATGAAATATTAAATCATGTGATTTTCAATTCAAAGCTTTATTTGAAATATTGGATGATCAAGTCTTTGTGCTGGAGCAGCGTGCCTTTTTTGTTATTATCATGTAATTTTCAATTCAAAGTGTTATTTGAAAAATTGGATGATCATGTCCTTTGTGCTGGAGTGGCATGCCTTTTGTTATTGCACTGCTCAATTATTTTCCTTGATCTTGTCTGATGCAATTCTTCAACCTTTTTTTTTATTGCTCCTTTTTCTTTCTTATTGTTTATTATGTGTTTCTTATTGTTTATTTCTTTCAAAGCTTGTTTATTTTGAAGTTGTGTTTAATATAAAATTTTAGTAAAATAATTTTGTTCAGATTATCTTAAAAAATGCCTATTTATTATTTATTTCAAAAATTTTAGAGATTAAAATTATTAAAAATATATAGTACTATCCTTTTTGTCTCTGAAAATTTTTGTGTATTATTGTGATGTTATTAGGCATGGTATATATTGTGCACTCTCATAATTGATGTTGTTTAGACACTGAAATAATTTTTGGTATTATTATATGCATAAATTAATATATAATATTTTAAAAACTATTTATTTTGTTGTTATTTATGCGATTTGATTATTAGAGTTGCTATTTAAAGTATTGTGGTACTATATTGAAGCACTTTCCATAATTGTGATGCTATTGGATATCATATATATTGCACACACTCAAATTTTGTGTGATTTGATTATTTAAATAATTTTAGTATTATGTTGTATATATAATATTGCATAATGTTAAAAAATTATTGTATACTCTCCAAGTTTTGACTTGAATTTTTTTAAGCATGATTGTGACACTAGTGAGAGTGTTGCACAATATGTACTCTCAGACTTGATATTATTTAGTTACTGAAATAATTTTAGTGTTATTTTGTGCATAAAATGTTATGTAAAATATTATATATATTGTTATTTCTTGTTATTCTTTATGCAATTTTGTTTTGAGAGTAATTATTTAAAATATTCTGGAGCTTTTGGGCACTTTTCATGATTGTGAGTTCGCCTTCACTGGACCAGTTATGTTGAGATGTCAATTTTGTTGATATTTTGTTAATAATGTTGCATTGTGAATTATATTAATAATGTGCTTACCCTATCAGTTTGCCTTTATTAATGTAATTTCTAGTGATTTGTTGAGTGATGTTATTTTGAGCACTTTTCATAATTGTGAGCTCGCCTTCGCGGGACTAATTATTGTAAGGTGCTATTTTGTTGATAAAATATTGTTATGTTGTGGCTTTGGGGATTATATTGGTAATGCGCTTACCCTATCAGTTTGCCTTTATTAATGTAATTCCTAATGATTTGTTAAAGGCATTGAGATTCTGACCTTAAAGTTCTCAGCATCCTTTCGGTACTAGCTTTAGGGACATGATTTTGATGTCTGTGGGAGTCTACTCATGCGTTGTAATTCGAGACCCTTAGGCGGGATTGCAATTGCATGGGAAAACTCAATTATGGTTTTGCTCAAATAGTGTACATGTTGATATGCTTGATAAAATCTCCCTTTAATGTATCGTTATTTCAAGCTTCATCGATGCAAATGAGTGTTATAACGAAATTGAATGAGACTAATTTTGAGGACTGGGTGGATTCTGTGAAATTGTTTCTTGCTGTCTCTAATATTGATACTGCTCTCACTAAGGATGAACCTCAGAGACCCACAAATGCATCTTCTGCTACAGAAAAGAAGAAGCATGAAAGGTGAGTTCAATCCAATAAAGTTTGTTTGATGACCATGAAGTATAGCATGGAAAAGACTATTAAAGAGAGCATTCCTGAAACAAATAATGCTAAAGAGGAAGAAATTTGCTAAAGGGAAGAATAGTAAGCCTCAGTTTAAGAAAAGTGGAATGATAAGCTTGAATATTCTTCTAAGCCATCTTCTGGTCCTGGTGAGCCTTCTAGTGTTAAGCCCAAATATGGAAATTGTAAGTTCTGTGATATATATGGGCATAAGCAGTCTAATTGTTTGAAGTTTAAGAGCTGGCTTGAGAAAAGAAAGAAATTCAGAAGCAGGAGGAAACCAAGTGAAGGGGAGTTAACGATCACGGTAGGAAATGGAGCTAAGCTCAAAGTAGAACATATAGGAATGGTTTCATTAAAGTTATGTACTGAACATGATTTAGTTTTGAAAGATACAGTTTATGTACCTTCTATGAGGAGGAATTTGATTTTAGTTTCTGTTTTGGATAGTTGTGGCTACTCTTTCCATTTTAGTAATGCAAAAGTTTCTTTATATTATGATTGTGTTCTTGTTGGTTCTGGAGTATTGTCTAATAGTTTATACATGTTGAATGTTGATTCTTTTTCTGTTGATCAACGGGATTCAGATATCAATAATGTTGTTAGAAACAAGTGTGGTAAAGTTGCTGAAAAATCTTCTATATTGTGGCACAAATGTTTAGAACACATCTCTCAGGAGAGAATGGAGAGGTTGATCAAAGAGAATATTCTTCATGACCTGGACTTCTCTGATTTTGATACCTGTGTTGATTGTATAAGAGGGAAACTCACAGCTGGATCCAGAAAGAGTGGGGTTACCAGGAGCGAAGGAATACTACAGTTAATTCATACAGATATTTATGGGCCTATTACTCCTATTGCTATGGGTGATTTTAGGTACTTTATCACGTTTATTGATGACTTCTCTAGATACGGATGGATTGATTTATTGCGTGAGAAATCTGATTCTTTAGATGCCTTTAAAGCATTCAAAGTCGCTGTTGAATTGAAATTTAGTAAGCAGATCAAATGTATGAGGTCTGATAGAGGTGGTGAACATTATGGCAGGTATGATGAAACTGGTAGAAATCCTGGACCTTTTGCTAGGTTCTTACAGGACTGTGGTATTGAGGCACAATACACCATGTCAGGCACTCCACAACAAAACAGAATTGTAGAGAGACGAAATCGTACTTTGATGGATATGGTGAGGTGTATGCTTAGTCATTCTACTCTTCCAGAATTCTTGTGGGGAGATGCCTTGAAGACTGCTGCTTATATATTGAATCATGTGCCAAGTAAATCTGTGCTGAAAACTCCATATGAGCTTATGATAGGCAAACGGCCTACCTTGAGGCATTTCCGTGTTTGGGGATGTAGGGCAGAGGTGAGACCTTATAACCCACATTTAAAGAAACTTGATCCTAAAACCATCAGTGGTTTCTTCATTAGTTGTTGTATTGCCTCAAGGGGTTCTAGGTTCTATTGTCCTTCTCATACTACTAGAGTTATTGAATCCGATCGGGCTATCTATTTTGAAGGGGACTTAGGACATGGTGGAACTCAGGAGCCGCGTATTGTTGATTTTAGTGAGGAGCATGTTGTTGTTCATATTCCTGTTGATCCCTTTCCAAGGATAATGTCATCTCCTCTGATATATAATGATAATATTGTTGATCCTATTGATGTTGTCGATATCCCTCAACAAGTTAAAAATAATGTACAGATTCTAGATGTTGTTGTGACTCTACTGAGAAGATTTGAGCGGGTTCGTATATCCACTGAGTCTACTAGATTCAGGGACTATGTTATGTACCTGCAAGAGCATGAGTTTAATTCAGTTGAGGATTCTGATCCTATTTCTTTTCAAGAGGCCATGGTTAGTCCTGATAGTGCACAATGGCTAGTGGCTATGGAGGATGAATTGGCTTCTATGAGAAAGAATAATGTTTGGGAATTGGTAGAATTGCCTACTGGTTGTAAAACTGTTGGTTGTAAACGGGTCTTTAAGACCAAACGTGATGCTAGAGGTGAAATTGAGAGATATAAGGCCAGACTTGTTGCTAAGGGATATAACCAGAGGGAAGACATTGATTATAAGGAGACTTTCTCACCGGTCTCCACTAAAGACTCTTTTCGTATTGTGATGGCCTTGGTTGCCCATTTTGATTTGGAGTTTCATCAAATGGATGTTAAGACCGCCTTCCTAAATGGTGATTTGTATGAGGATGTGTATATAGATCAACCTGATGGTTTTGTTGAAAATGGTAAAGATCATATGGTGTACAAATTGAGACGATCCATTTATGGATTGAAACAGGCTTCCAAGCAATGGTATTTGAAATTCGATTATATTGTTAGTTCTCTTGATTTCAAAGAGAATACTGTTGACCAATGCATTTATCTGAAGTTTAGTGGGAGCAGATTTATCATTCTTGTTTTATATGTTAATGATGTATTATTGGCGAGTAATGATTATGTTTTTTTAAATGAGACAAAGCAGATGTTGACAGCACATTTTGATATGAAAGATCTTGGTGATGCCTCTTTTGTGTTAGGTATTGAGATTCACTGTGACAGATCTCGTGGTATTCTTGGCTTGTCTCAGAAAGCTTATATTGAAAGGATTCTGAATAGATTTAATATGAAATCTTGTAATCCTTGTACTGCACCTATTCAAAAGGGTGAAAGACTCTCTAATACCTAGTGTCCTCAAAGTGATAAAGATGTTGTTGAAATGGAAAAAGTCTCATATGCTTCCGCTGTTGGCAGTCTTATGTATGCTCAAGTTTGTACACGTCCTGATATTACTTTTGTTATTAGTGTACTTGGGAGATACTTGAACAAACCTGGTGTGGCTCATTGGCAGGCTGCAAAACAAGTTATGAGGTATCTATAGGGTACCAAAGACTGTATGCTCACCTGTAGGAGGTCTGACCGCCTTGAGGTGATAGGCTATACTGATTCTGATTATGGTGGTTGTCTAGATGACTACAAGTCCACATCAGGGTATATATTTATGTTAGCAGGAGGAGTTGTTTCTTGGAAGAGTGTTAAACAGACACTTACAGCTACTTCTACTATGGAGGCAGAATATATAACTTGTTATGAGGCTACGCGTCAAGCGATATGGTTGAAAAATTCGATTACTGAATTTCTTATTATGGAGAGTATTTCCAGGCCTCTTACTATTTATTGTGATAATTCTGCCGTTGTGTGCTTCTCTCAAATTAATAAAAGCTCAAAGCGTTCAAAGCATTTTGATACAAAATTCATGTTTGTTAGAGAGAAGATTCAGGAGTTTCAGACTCATGTTAAGCATATCCTTACAGAACTTATGGTTGCAGACCCACTAACTAAAGGTTTAGCTGTTAAAGTTTTTATTGATCATGTGACCTGTATGGGCATAGTGAGGTCTTTTGATGTTTTGGGTTAGTGGGAGTTTAATTTTGTAATTTTGTTATGACTTCATTTTATTATGTCTCGAGATAATTATATTATTATTATCGTTGTCATATAATATTGTTATTGTTATTGATCTACGCAGTTTTGTTTATTTATGATATGACATACTGTGGAGACATTTTGGACCCAGTCTTATTTTGTTGTTGTGCTGAGATGTTAAATCTCAGAAAGCATCTTGGGCGGATGCTTGGGGCCATTTTGTTGAGAAATGCACTTTGATCACATATTGGCATGCAAATTTTGGATGTGTTTTCCCATTACCCATTTACCACATTTTGATGGGTTACCAAGATATGAGTATGTTGCATGTATGATATCAGTACTCCTTCGAGTATGATTTTCTGCATTGTTGGGATACTTGTAGTCTCATTTTGGACCATTTGTTGAGAGTGCTAGCTCAATTTTGACATCATGTTGTGGCCACATATTGTTTGATTAATCTGGAGAATTGTTTTCTTATTAAAGTGATATAATGTGACTTATGTTGTCCAAGTAGGAGAATGTTAAAATTTTATTTATGGACAAACATAAATCATATTATATAGAACCCAGATTAATTGGATGTCAAAATTATTAGAGCATTTTGTTTAGTCTAAATTGTGATCAGTATTGTTAATGAGCCTATTGTTCTTAAAACACTGCTCATATATGTGGGTTTTGTTTATGGGTCCTGTATATGAGTTTGCTATAGTGGGTAAATTTAACCCATTTTAATTATTTTATATATACAGGGAGAGGTCCCTATTCCTAACCACTCTAGTGCGTACAGTTGCTCCATTAATACTGACGCGTAAGCGACTATTGTGGGATAGGAATAGTATCTCTCCCTCATCGTGTTTTACTTTTCAGGATTGTCCAACAATGCATTCTTCATCGATGTTATTTCAAGGTAACCCTGAAATCTGTTATATCAATTGATATGTCATAAATTATTGGAATTAATAGATCCGATAAATACTTTTCTATCATTTACATCTTAAAGTGAGAAATAATTTCAATAACTTTTTCTATAAAATGCTCAAATTTTTACTTCTCCTCAACATTTTTTTCTCTAAAAAAAAAGTTGTTTATTTTTTCCTTTATGTTACCCAATCACGTTAATGTTTTCTCTAACAACTTAAACAAAAAAAAATTGTTGTTTCAGCCAAAAAAGCTGAACGAAAGATGCTTCTACTCAAAGAGCAATTTGTAATGGTTTTGGAAATTTAGAGAAATAATCTGAGAATTTCCTAAACTCAGAGCAGGGATTTCTATTAAAGGAAAGGAAATCCGGTGCAGAGAGTTTGATGAGATCAGAGAGAAATTGAGTAGAGAGAATGGAATAATATTCTGGTATGATTCACTCCCTGTGTGTGATCCTCAAATAAGTAGTTACAACGATTACAAACTTCTCTCATGCGCACTACTGTGCCAGCTCAGCTAAAACATAACAGAAAGCATAAAATAAAAATTAAAATTAAAGCTACTATGCTTCTAGAAGCATTTCGTGAAATGGGAGAAAATAAACTATAGGAATGGTTACAATATGAAAATACTGTAACAATACCCCTCCCTTCACAACATTCTTGTCCTTAAGAATGAAAATCTGGAAATTGTTTGATGAAGTCAGAATAAAACTCCCACGAGGCTTGATCAGCAGGAAGATCCTTCCATTTAACAAGGACTTTGGTAGCGGCAATTCGGCCCCGCTTTACCATTTTTCTCTCAAGTATAGCTTCAGGTTCCCCTCTTGGAAAAGCAGAAGCCTGAGAATTCGGCAGAGGATGGAATGGACTGGTATTTGGATCATTGCAACACTTAAGTTGCGAAACATGGAAGACATTGTGAATGTCTGCTGAAGGAGGGAAGTCCAATTGATATGCAGTCTGTCCTATGCGATCCACCACTCTATAAGGGCCATAGAATTTAGGGAGGAGCTTATGATAAGGCTGGTTGCGAATTGAATGCTGTTTATAAGGTTGCAGCTTCAGAAAAACAGCATCTCCAATTTGAAAAGCTCTGTCACTACGGTGCTTATCATCCTGCTGCATCATCCGATTCTGAGCTCTTAGCAAATGGAACTTTAAAAGCTGAATTACAGTTTCTCTAGCACTTAATGTTCTTTCTACAGCAGCAGTGGCAGCTTCGCCTGGTAGATAAGGCAAGTGGATGGGAGAAGGTTGCCCATAAACTACTTCAAAAGGGGTGGTTTGGATAGATGAGTGAAAATTGGTGTTATACCACCACTCAGCCATGGAAAGCCAATTGAACCAAGAAGAGGGTTTATCAGCACACATGCAACGTAGATAAGTCTCCAAACATTTATTCACTATCTCAGTTTGGCCATCCGATTGAGGACATGATCCAAGAATATTTGAGCTACATCAACAGCTGTGTATGGATGTGACAAGGTTAGAAAATGTGCATATTTGCTCAAATGATCAACTATTACTAGAACAACTTGCTTCCTTGAGGAAGGGGGAAGTCCTTCAATAAAGTCCATGCTTAGGTTTTCCCAAATACGGTTGGGAATTGGTAGAGGTTGTAGGAGGCCAGGGGATGCAGCTAAATCGGGTTTACACCTTTGACAAATATCACAGGCCCTTACATATTGTTGGATATCTCTATTTATACTCTTCCAAAAGAATAGAGCCTTGATCCTTGCAGCTGTAGTATCTATTCCTGAATGACCCCCTATAGGTGAATTGTGCAACCATTGCAGAATAATGTGTTTAATTTCTGGATCATTGCCTACCACAAGCTTTCCTTTTCTCCTTAATTCACTTCTAACCCAAGAGAATTTGGGATGAGAATTCGGTTTCTGCCCCAAATCAGAAATGATGGATTTCACAGCAGCATCATTGGTCCAAGACTTTTTAATCATCTCTAACAGCCCCTCTTGAGCATTATTAAGCATCAATGGAAGTAATTCAGCTCTGGATTTTCTAGATAAAGCATCTGCTGCTATATTTTGAGACCCTTCCTTATAGTGTATTTCAAAGTCAAACCCCATTAGTTTCGACATCCAAACTTGTTGAAAGGGGGTGTTAAGCTTTTGTTCAAGCATGAATTTAATGCTCTTTTGATCAGTCTTGATCACAAAAGGCCTGTGAGCTAGATAAGTTCCCTATTTTTGCACGGCATAAACAATAGCTAAGAGCTCCCTCTCATAGATAGACATAGCTTGCTGCCTGGGTCCTAAAGCCTTGCTTATATAAGCAATTGGGTGCTTTTCCTGCATTAAGACAGCACCTATACCAGTGCCAGAAGCATCCACCTCTACTATAAAAGTCTTAGAAAAATTTGATAAAGCTAAGACCGGGGCTGAAGTAAGTGCTGATTTTAAAGTGTGAAAGGCAACAGTAGAGGTAGGGGTCCATTGGAAACCTTCTTTGCGCAACATATCAGTCAAAGGCTTTGCTATTTTCCCAAAATCTTTCACAAATCTGCGGTAATAACCAGCAAGTCCAAGAAAGCCTATCAGCTGTTTAATGTTGACTGGTTCGGGCCAAGAAGTAACTGCTGAAATCTTTGCAGGGTCAGTGGAGATTCCTTCTTGTGTAATAAAATGGCCAAGATACTCTACCTTGTTTGTAGCAAAACAACATTTCTCTTTCCTGAGATACAGCTTACACTTTCTGAGTGTTTGAAACACCAATTCCAAATGGAGAACATGATCATGTACAGAAGGGCTATACACCAATATATCATCAAAGAATATAATGACAAACTTTCTCAAGAAAGTATGAAATATGTGATTCATCAAAGCTTGGAATGATGCAGGGGCGTTTGATAACCCAAAAGGCATTACCAAGTATTCAAAATGGCCGGCATGAGTCTTGAAGGCTGTTTTGTATTCTTCCCCTGGTTCCATGCGCATTTGATGATATCCAGATTGTAAATCCAGCTTGGAATAGATGGTGGAACCTCCTAATTCATCCATCAAATCCTCAATTAAAGGAATTGGAAATTTATCTTTAATGGTTTGCTGGTTAAGCCTCCTATAATCCACACATAATCTCCATTTTCCACCCTTTTTTCTGACCAGCACCACTGGAGAAGCAAATGGACTATTGTTGTGTTGAATCCAACCTTTCTCAAGCATTTCATCCACCAAATTATCCACAATATCTTTCTGGATCGTGGAATACCTATAGGGTCTCAAGCTGAAAGGATTGGTCCCTTCTTTCAATGGAATTTTATGGTCAAATCCTAGTCTAAGAGGTGGCAATTCGGTTAGATTCTCAAAGATATCTGCATAGGCTTCTAGAAGTGCAGTGATATCTGGAGGTATTGGATCCTGTGATGCATCAGGAATTAATACAAAACAAGTATGCTCTGCTGCTGTTTCATACCCGGGTTCCACACTAAGGAAATATAATTGAGTCCCTTGCTGTACTGTTTGATTAAAGTTTTTATTGCTGATAAGCTTCATACCTGATTGCTTAGCCCCTCTTAGCACAAACCTTTTGCCTTTAAATGTGAACTCCATCATCAGTTTGTTAAAATCCCATAAAATTGGACCCAAAGACTTGAGGAAAGGAATTCCCAAAATCAGATTATAGCACCCCAAGGGAAGTACTACAACATCTGCAGAGAATGTAGTTTGCTGCAATTGGAACGTGAAGTCTTTGCAAATGTAAGGAGCTTGTATTTTACCTCCTCCCCTTGCTGTAACAGTCATGGGCTTAATTACTTCTAACTTACATCCCAACCTCTTTGCAACATCCAAATCTAGGAAATTGTGTGTGTTACTACTATCCAGAAGAACCTGCAAAGATTTCCTGTTGTGAGAGCCACAAATTTTCATCGTTTGGTATGAAGGCAGCCCTGTCATGGCATGGAAAGACAACTGAACAGTGTCTGATTAAGGATTATCCATGCTAATCACACTTGTTTCTTCATGGATTTCATTCTCATCATTGTTTGAATCCCCTTCATCTAATTCCATAACCATAAACTGAGTTCTCTTATGCTTAAGGTGATGTCCAGGGGTGAAAACCTCATCACAAAACATACAAAGTCCTTTGGCCTTTCTCTCGGACATTTCAGCTGGTGAGTAGGTTCTAGGTGTTTTAGTGAGTAATGGCTTCATGAGTTGAGAAGAATTTGGGGTAGTGTTTGTGTTACTGTTTGGTTTGGGGTTGTTTGGGCTACCGGGGTTCTGTTTAGTGTATGGAGTGTTTGGTTTAGGGGAGAATCGGTTCATGGTATTGGTAGAAATTTTGGAAGCTTCATGGAATTTAGCTAGTCGACCAGCATGAGCAATATTGGGTGGATGAAACATGCGTACATGCATCTGCGTGGTATTCTCCAAACCAGCTAGAAATATACTCAAAGCTTGTTCAGGGAAAAGGGATACCTGGGTTAAAGCTAGTTCAAAAGCATCGATGTATTCTTGGACTCCACCTGTTTGTTTCACCTGGATCAACGCTGCTAGTGGGTCTTCAAAGACTTCGCCAAATCGCTGCGTCACCTCCATTACATACTCTGTCCATGGCGGGTATATATCAAACTTGGATCGCATATAGTTCACATGCCACTGAAGCGCCACACCTTCGAGGTGAATCGATGCGAGACGCACCTTCGCATCTTCTGGGGTACCATCCAGAGCAAAAAATTGGTTGCATTTGTACAACCATTCTTTGAGATTCTTCCCTTCGAATCGAGGGAAATCTACCTTTGAAATCCGAGTCGCATACGAGCCCTGGTTGTTTCTCGGAGTGCGATTGTGTTCGTTGTTGGAGGAGAACCCATTATCTGCGTATAGCTGAGCTTGAGCTCTTAGAATGCTTCGGATCTCTTCCATTCCGGCATTCATACTGAGATTCAGCTGCTCAAGCCTTGCAATTACCTCTTCGTGTCTATCGTCAACTTTCTTCTCTAAATCAGCGATGGAGGTCTGGTTTGGTGAAGATGCGGCCATTGCAGCAAAGCACCAGGTCGATGCTTTGATACCAATCATGAATGATTTTGGAAATTCAGAGAAATAATCGAGAATTTCCTAAACTCGAAGCGAGGATTTGTTAAAGGAAAAGAAATCCGGTGCAGAGAGTTTGATGAGATCAGAGAGAAATTGAGAGTAGAGAGAATGGAATAATATTCTGGTATGATTCACTCCCTGTGTGTGATCCTCAAATAAGTAGTTACAACGATTACAAACTTCTCTCATGCGCACTACTGTGCTAGCTCAGCTAAAACATAACAGAAAGCATAAAAGAAAAATTAAAATTAAAGCTACTATGCTTCTAGAAGCATTTCGTGAAATGACTGAAAATAAACTATAGGAATGGTTACAATATGAAAATACCATAACACAATTGTGATGAATAATTGAATACAAAAGAATGTTTTTGTGCTTACTCTGAAGATAGAATCTTTTTATAGCAAGTTAATTCTTGGTATTCAAATATGTACAAAGCATTTACAGTCGCTTAGTCAACTTTTTTCCAATAGATTTTTGTCAGAGGGCAATCAATGAAAACATCTCCTTGTCAGAGTGAAATCTCTACAGTTGACTATGCAGTGAAAAAGGAAAAAGAAAAAAGAGAAGGGAAAAAGAAAGGAACGCCCCCAAGTTTTAAATTAAATGAAAGTAGATTCGTAATATACATATCATTTCCAAGTAGTGATGGTTTCCTTTTAGCATATTTTTAAAGAAAAATTAATAAATCAGTTGTTAGTTGAGATTTAATGGAGGACACCTGCGAAAGTAAAATGTGGATGGTTATTTATTGATAAAAGAATTAAAATGTTTGGATTTTGGTACAAATACAAGTCACTAAATCATTATTCATAGATTATTAATTTAAGTTATTGATTTTTTTCAACTAGTGTACTCCATCTTCATAGGATTTAGATATTGGTTAATGTGGATCTCTATCATTGCACCTCAGAGAGAGAGAACCAGAAAAATAAGGGAAATCCCAAGGATACCATATAAGTTGCCAATATTTTCTATGGAAAACATATTACATTTAGAATGATTGCTTTCAATTTTTACTCCCTCTCATGCTACATGATTTTTTTCTAAGGGTTTGTGTATGCAGATTTGGATGATCTTGTAGTCAAAGAAGGCCTCATCTGAACTATATGTTCTTCACTCACTCCCATTTTCTTTGCATAACGCCCTGCTTCAAAGAACCTTCTAACTGCATCTTCCATGTAATCTTTCCCTTGCTTGACAGTCATTTCCTTCCCTATTGTACCTGGGTAACTAGTGAAAACATTGTCTCCTTTAAGCACTGCTGCAAGCTGAATCAACTCCTGCTGAAATTCACTGAGCTTCGCATCTTCATTAGGCTCACCCTTCCTGATCTTTACAGGGGTTGGAAGTTGCTCTGCATCAAAATAACACCAGCAGGCATCAACAAAGTGTAAAATATGCCCAAGTGAATATTGTTTGGATCTACTTTCTTTCACATGTAAGCATTTACTTGATTAAATAAGCACTTATTGATACATAGAATATAAGAACAAGTGTAAGGGACAATGGGGCATGTGAATTGTGATCAATTAGTTAGTAATTAGTGTTAGGTAGTTAGTTAGCTATTGTATAAATTGAAGTAAGAAGACCAAATAGCTCATTAGTTGATTGTATTGTTGAGTGGCTTTAGTCATCTAGGAGTTTCCTCTTTTACTCAAATGAGGAGTGTATCAATTATCCTCTTTTATTCTTTTGCATGTTTGGATAAATTTGTATAAATAGATAATGATATTAGAAATAAATTTTACTTTTATTTTATTTCATAAGCTCAAATATATAGATTATAAAGAGAAATTGAAAAAAAGTATATGTTAAAGCTCATTAGATTAAGTTTTCAAGCTATTAAAAATTTACTGAAGTCCTTATTAAATACACTTTTATCATGTATGTCTGAAGCTTTCTAATTGCATATGGATGTATGCATGCTGTGTGGGTAGTATTACTCTATCTTATTAGCATTTGTTCAATAATCTATGAAATGGGATTTTATTGTTTATTGAATCATAAATGGGATCAAAATACAATTAGTTGATCAAGGCGACTAACCTGGGCAATCAGTCCTGGGTTCTGTCCTGGTCTGGACAATTCCCTCAAAGGTGCCAGCCCATTCATCTCTATTGGTCAGAAATGAAGGCAAATTGAAGAGCTTTTTCACTGTTGCTGGAATGGATGAGTGTTCATATTCTGATGTAGGAGATGGTGACCCATTTGGCCCATGAACAACTGCATCACGATTACAAGTGTGCAGTTTTCAATAAGTTGTAGTTATATATGGTATAGAAAACATTAGTTCAAGTAGACACTAGAATTATGTTTGGTACAAAGAAACAATTTTTTGCATAATGGTAATGGGTATTAAATGAGTTGGAATAGAATTAAAAGTTCTATTATGCATTCTTTGATAGTGTTTAGAATGGAATGCCAATTGTTTATATTTTTGTATTTGGTAATTGGTACTCAGAATTATCATAGAATGAAATAAAATGTATCAAAATAACATAAATGCCCTTGGTAAAAGATAAAATGATTATACGTATAAAATTAATTTCCCAAAGATGCAAATTGAGAATCACACATTCATTTATTGATCAACAATTAAACCATTGAAATTAAATGAAAGGTCAATTCCACCAAAGAGATTAACCTCTTGAAAGCTTCACTATAGAATTATCCAATATAATGTTAAGTTGAGCAAAATGTTATTTACACTCATAATTGTATATTCATATTTTTTAATTGAGGAGGGATCAGCTTACACCAGTGTAAGTCTTTTTTCTCTTACACCCATTTTCAACCGTTAATTCTACTTTCATTTAATGGTCGAGATTATTTCATTAAAGGTAACCATTAGATGAAAGTAGATCTAATGGTTAAAAATGAAGTGTAAGAAAAAAGACTTATACTGGTGTAAGTTGATCCTCCCTCTTTTTAATTATTCTAATTATAATTTCTTAAATTTCCTCTATTAAATAAAATAAATAAACAAATAAATAATAATTAACTAAATTTTGACTTTAATAAAAAATTATTGACTTTAAGATAAATTTAAGAAATTGCATTTAAAGTAATTAACCCCCATCATATTAAATAGCATAGGGAATTTCTCATTCAAGTTTTCTTGCCCTTTTGTCTTCGACTCAAAGATAGAGCCCAGAAGTTTCCTCCATGGCAGTATGCCCATTGGATCCTGGAGAGAACCAGCTAGAGGATCATTTTGTTACCGGTAAAGCACCAAACAATCTGGGAGCCTTTCTACTTTCCATTACTTTCAGGCTTTCAGCTTCAGCATATGTCTTTGCAACTAAATATATAATTTTTGTATTCCCTTTCACCAGCCTTAGTACCTTAGTTATTATCCTCTTTCGGTATCTTTTCAACATTAAAAACATATTTCAACCCACTTCAACTTTTTTTTCTTATCGTGGCCTACATATGGTGAGCTATCAATTTCTGTTTCAAGAGTCATATTTGAATCCACCCAAACTAGCTAGTACCATAAGATAACCCCTTTCTGAGCCTTAACCAATAAGTCAACCAATCCATAATTTCCCTGCATTATTACCCCCTTACTGTTGCTTAAGACATGAAGCAACTAATCCAGATGCTTAAGAAAACTGGCAAGTGGCAAGAAATAAGATCAGTTTCTTGTGGGTGTGTGATTTGTCATTGTTGAGAAATATCCAAAGTATATGACGTTTCACATTGTGCACTTTGACAACTGGAGATTGAAACCCCAAAAAACATATGGTCCCACTCTGCTTTGCATCCAACTTTGTCTGTTTCCAAAGTTAGTGTGAAAATGAGACGGTTACGTGTGAACTAGTGTGTGGTGACTCGTGCCTAACTTAAAAGCAAGTTATTTAAGATCACGAAGCTACGATTTGTGGTTGAAGTGTATCGTATAAGATTATGTCGATATCACTCATATTTTGATATTTTATTTTTTATTAACAATAAGATTTATTATTAATTTATATAATTATTATTTTTTATTTTTAAAAAAATAAAAAATGTTTAAAATAATAAATAGATTAGTTAATAATAAGTTTTATTATTAGTAAATATTAAAATATCAAAATTTAAGTAATATAAGTACAATCTTATATGATACTCTACTAACATATAATATTTTCTCCGATTTTTGAAGTCAGGTGAGATGTCTATGTGAGAAGATAATTGATTCTAGTTCTCTTTCCTCACAAGTAGGGTGAGCAATAAATCGTCATCTAGTGGCTGTGTCAACATTGAGTGAGGTGGGGGAATGCCAAGATGATAAGGTACATGCCGAAAACCATAAATAAATAGTTAATACTGAAATGCTATTAATATACCTTGGATAAAATGAGTCTCAGTCGATTTGGTGCATGAGATAAGATAAGAACAGATTGAATAAATAGAATACAATATGAAAAAAAATGTGAAAAACATTTCCAATATAAACAAGATAAGATGTGAATCTGTTAAGCACATATCTTATTTAATTTGTTTTTTGGTACATAATATTTTATTCAATTTTTAATTAATGAAATGAATGAACACAAAGAAAGAATGACAAACATAATTTATTTATAAATAATAATGATGATGATGATGATTATTATTATTATTATTATATTATTATTATTATTATTATTATTATTATTATTATATATACACTTACTATTATAAAAAGATTTTCGACGTTAGTGTCCAATTTTTTTAAATTATTATTACTAATTAATCATTTAAAAATTTTAATATAATATAAAAGAAGATAAAATTATAATTATATCTTATTAGCTATTTAAATATTTAAAAATAAATATAAAAAAGATAAGATTATAAATATATTTTATTACTTATTTAAATGTTTTAAAAATAAAAAAATTAAATAATCTTTATGTTTTTTATATTAACAAAAATAAAAATGCAATTTGATCAGCATGAAGTCTCGGTCAATATGCTAATAAGAATGCAATTTGACAAGCACAACTGTGACTTTTAAGAATAGGTATTATGACAATCAAACATTTTGAATGATAAGACACTTATAATTGAGTTATAATGTAAAAAACTTTTTATATCAACCATGCATCAAAATTAAATCATATACTTATTATAATATTTATATTAGTATAACAAATTATTTTAGTTTATTATTATAATTACATACTAACACAAGTTATTTTTTACAATCATATATATATATATATATAATGTTATTTTATTTCCAATTATTAATTTATTTTAATAAAGACTCTATATGTAAGCAATCACTCAATCTTTTCTCACAACTATGAGGCTGTATCAAAGATTTTTTCTTTTGTCTATCCAAACGTGAGACTAACTTTTTTTCGGATATTAACATTATTTCTCTCCACAAGTAAATTACTAAATTTATGATAATTTTAAAAAAATGAATATTGTGTAACTAATATTACTCCCGTGACTCTTGTCAATATTAATTATACCTTAAAAATTTCTAATCGTTTCTAGATCTTCAAAATTCACAAGTCTTACATCCATCCTTCTCATAAACTTTTGCTCCCAACAACAGCAACAAAATTGATCTATAAATCTATAAAATTTAAGCGAGAGAGAGATTGAAAGTGAAATGAAAGACTTACCCGTGCCCTTATCAATCCAAGGTGAGATAGCAATAGTAGGAACCCTAACTCCCAACCTATTAAACGTGAAGTTAAATGGTTCGGGCCCCACAATCCCATCAGGGCTTGGTACCCCGCGAACCGGAGTAGGCACGTGATCGTAGAACCCGCCATGCTCATCGTACGTGATCACGAACAGGGTTTCGTTCCACTGCGGGCTCGCCCTCAGCGTCTCGTACACCTCCTTCACGAACATCTGACCCTGGTACACGTCATGCGAAGGGTGATCGTCATTGGCTGGCAACAACTTAGTGTCCATGTACCGCTGCTCCACCACAACATAACCCGGCAATTTCCCTTCCTTTGCATGCTTCTTAAACGACGTGTCGTATAAGTGGAATTTGAGCGCGTACTTGAGCTTCCTTAGGTTCCTATAGAACAGTGTTGCCGGAATATTCTGATAGTATATTCCGAAGTCAATTCCGGCATCATGGAGATTGTCAAAGATTGTTTGTTGGGGGTAGCCCTTGGCCAGGAGCGCCGCCACGTTGCTGGTGGCACCATGGGAAGTCGCCGAGTGTACGTAGAGCCGGTTGGGCTGAGTAGAAGCAGGCATGGAGGCAAACCACCTAAGAACATCAAGGTTACGTTTTATAAGGTTAGTATTTACTCAAGATTTTTGTTTTTTTTACATAGTTTTTTTTATATGTTTTTTATATGATTTTTTATATAATGTTATCTTAAGAAGTTCTTGATATTTTTTAGTAACTTTCATGTTACATTAGATGGTGTAATGCCAAAATAATATAAGCATAAAATAATCATCAACTTTATAAAAATAATAAATCATCAACTTCGTTGTTAGTTGTTAGTTGTTAGTTGTTATTACTATATGCATTTATTTAGGTCGAGCGTTTTCGTTAGTGTTCCATAAAAAAATACTATATTTTATGTGGACGGTTATAAAACAATTTAATTCTCTTTTTTATAAAACAAAAGTTGCAAACAACGTTATTAAAATATACAGTCGTTTTTCACTATTTCTTCTTTATGAAATTATTATTTTGGTTAACACAGCTAAAATGCATTGATTTCTTTTACTACGCGTAACAGCATCCACAAATTTTGCATGCAAATCGTATCATATATACTAATAACTTTACGACATATTTATATTTAACCAATAGCAATTAGCAAATAGACTTTATTTTGTTTTAAATTGAATATTGAAACTGAAGCATTAGTGTCCCATGGTGCAAAACAAAACTACATGCTGATAATATAGATGTAAAATATGCGAATGTGAAACTAAAGCAGCCATATTTTATAAAATAGTGCTGGTTGTAAAATTAAAGAGAGAAAAAGTTGATGGAGACCAGTCTTAGCATTTCCCTACTTTTTATACCCAATTATATGGTCTCATCTAATCTAAAGCATTAAAGAGACCCAAACATGTGAGCATGTGGCTAGCATGGTTAGTTGAATTAGATTCAAGTTGACATCTCTTAAAATCAGTGTTAAAAAGTTAGTAATGGACTTTTTATATAAAATTAATCAATAATTCATAATTGAAACACTATCATTAAATCAAAAATAAATAAATGATTTAAAAAAGAAGAAGAAGAAGAAATAGAAAAATAGGGTTAGAACTTAGAACAGAAAATTTGAGATAATATTTGCAGAGGAATCTGAATGTTCTCACCTATCAAACACAGCAAACTCAGACACAAGTGTCTTATAAACAGCAACCATGTCAGGATCAAAGCCATTCATCACATCCCGAGACATGTTGGTGGTGTTGTCCATGGAGTAAGCTTGCTGGGCGAACCCGTTCATGGGAGCCGGGTCAGCTGATGTGTCATTCGACCCGAATATCTGCTCCCGGATGGCCTGGAACGAGTGACCCGGATCCGGATCTACGTATTGTGCCTGATTCTTGAAGAAGAACCGCTGGGAATTTGGGCCGGTCACGGATAGCATGTTGGACTCCGACCCGTTTACGCCATTGATGGCCGGGTTGAGCTTCTTCATCCACCCCAGCATGTGGTCGAAGGAACGGTTCTCCATGACCAAAACGACGATGGTTTTAATGGGGTTCGCAATGGCATGGCTAGTGGGGGAGTTGAGAAGCAGAAGGGTGAAGACGAAGAAGAAGTAGTAGCTAGAACAAACTTTTCGGGTACGGGTTCGGGCACCCATTTCTCTGTTTTGCTGTTTTTTATGCAATGTTGCAGAAAAGAGAGATAGGGAGAAGAAAAGGGTGAGATTTTTGGCTTTGGGAATTGGGTATTTGTTTGTCCGGTGAGAAAATGAGAGAAAGATTAAGAGAGTAGTAATACATAGAAGGAGAGAGAGAGAGAGAGAGACTCCGTGAGCTGCTTTTGTGTGTGGGGCTACTTGTGCTGTGTTTTCTTTGATTAAGTAAACTAGCATCTCAGCTATGAGATGTAGTTTGTTGTTGTTAGCGTAGTAATTAATGGGTTCCTTGAATTTTGTCTGCAATGTTCATTGGATGAATGCACCGTGCCGTTGAGATTTTCCTTCCTTATTTTTTTCCTCCTCTGTTGGTATCTGATTTCTGTTGCCAATGATGTTTTGGCAAAGCTGTGATTATTTCATATTTGGTATTTGTTAGGAAGCAGATACACTAAAAAATGAATATAGAGATACATTAAATTTAAAAAATATTAAGATACAGATACTATATATATATATATATAAAAATAAATTAAAAAATTTAGTTTATGTATATATAAATTTATAAAATTTAAAAAAATTATAATTTATTAATATTATTTTTATAAATTTGATGATTTATAATATTTTAATATATGTCATATATATTAATATTTATTATCTAATAAATCTTTTCAAAAAATATAGAACACAATTTTTATTAATATTTTTTTAAAAATCTCTTAAATTAACTTTTTTAATAACTAATTATGTATAAATACGTATGCATCTAAAAAAATTAATTAGAGGAAATAGTAGTGTGAGACAAGATAACGATGAAGTAGGACGACTTACTACGAATAGAAGTAGAAGGAGTAGATAAAAATAATGGTATATGAAAAGATAAAACTTAAAAGTTTAATATTGACGTATAAAAATATAAAACTTAAAATATTGGTATGTGAAAATAGTAACTTAAGACGTTAGTCATGTGATTAGGCTGAAGTGAATTACAAGCTTATTAATTAAACGTTAATCATGAAAATAAATTTAAAAAAAATATTAATAAACCATATTTTAGATGTGTCTAAATATATCCAATTTATATCTAAAATATATCTAAATTAAAAAATATATAATTTTTTTAATTAAACACATTTAAATACACAAAACAATTATATAATATACATATCTCTATATATCCAACATGAATACTTATCTAAAACACCAACACAATTCAAAAATGGTATATCCATCCTTCTTAGTTACTCTGCATTTGTTTTGTGGTATTGTCCTTTTTATAAAGATAGGTGTCTTTATACTTTGCGTGTGGCATTAATTTTTATTCTAGCGTGGCCTTAATTTCGAACTCCTTTATTGTATTTATAGGTAAAGTCTGTCCATGGAAGATTCAGTTTGTCAGTTAAGCCACCCCTCGTGATTGTAATATTTTTAAATTTTTATCAATTGTTGATGCAAATTTTGAAATAGTGATAATAGTTAGGCAAAGCTCTTTTTAAATTGAAGATTTTAAGATATGAATTCTTAATATTTTATAAGTAAGAATTTTTTGGAGTCGTAATTCACTTCTATTACGACTAACCAGTGTTGAGTCTTGTGATAGTAATATTCATACTTTATCCGTTTCAAAATATCAGTGGATTTATAAAAATTAGTTTGTTTTAATTTATTTGTCATTTTAAAAAATCATTGAAGTATTAATTCATTTTTCAATCTCCACTAAATGAAATAAAAAATGTATTAATAGAATGATAATATTTTAAGTATTTTAATAAACTAATTAAATACAATTATATTTTTCCTATAATAAGACTATTTAATAACTTTCTTCATAATTGTGATTGTGAAAAACAGATTGAGTATCATATAATAATCATATATCATATTATATTTTTCTTATAATAAGGCTATTTAATAACTTAATTTCCTCATAATTGTGATTCTGAAAAACAGATTGAGTATCATATAATAATCATATATCATATAATCATATAATATATAAAGAAAATGTACATATCTTCATATTCTAATATGTGTCATTCTGATATAGAACAACATATTTAAAAATCCGTCATATGGTAAATACATGATCTCAATAATTGTTATGTGGTATTCAATGTTACAATTAAAAAAAAAAGGTATACATGTATCGTCAAGTTTAAATTAAATTTATTTTCCACGCATACAAATATAAAAATTTATAATCACATTAATTATCTTGACATATATACCTTCGCATATTAATTTATATTTATATTAAAAAATTTAAAAAAATTCTCACATATATTTAGTTGACTACGTTATTAATTATTTTTATTGGTGATGATTTTAAAATCTCAAAATTTTCATAGGTGTATGATATCATTTCTGCTATATATATATCTTGTCACCCTAAATTAATTATATATATTTTCAAATTACTATTTTTATTCTATATTATTTAGTAAACTTCAATATATACATCACACTAAAGTGAAAAATTTTGCATTAAAATATAATAAAATTAAATAAATGTAATTTATTATGAGAAAAAAAGAAATTATTAAGTGCTTTTTTTTTTTAAAAAATTAAGTATTTGAATGCATTCAAGTATCATTTGATTATATTATTATTGACCATTTTAATTTTAATAGGTTTTCTTTTCATTTGTCATTGTAATATCTATCAATTTAAGATTATTTTGTTAGTATAATTTGACATTAAGGGGCAACTTAGTATACTCTTTATAATAAGTTGATAAAATATTTAAATAAATAAATACATAAAATTTAATATTAAAGGAATAAAAATATATAATAAAAATTAAAATTAATAAAAATTGAGATTATCTAAAACTATATAAACTAATTATTCATTGGGAGGACATATAAAAAATATTTATTGAGAAGAGTTACATAACTCGATTATCATAGTTTTAAGTGGGTCTCACTATAAACTCCTCTAATTATAACTTAATCAAATTCATAAAAAAAGAATATTCATAGAAAATAATGAATAATTAATGACTAATAAATATTATTGCTAAAAAGATAACAACTGCAAGTAATAATAATGTTATTGCTAACAAATTAGATTATGATCATTTTTAAAATTTTATTTTGTGTGTATTTGAGTAGAGTAATATTTATTTGTTCTTTTATATTTTGGTTAAGTTGTTTAGGCCATTAATTAATAATTTTTTAATAGTTTATTTCACTTTGTAATAAATTTTTAATAATCCAAAAAGTCAATCGTTATCTTTTTAATTTTTTCCATGTTATTCATTCAATTAAGGCATTTACATTAAATTAATTTATAATTGTATAATTTGTCGTATTACTTTCAAATTTGTATTTTTTAAATTTATCTTATTAATTTGTATTAATTGATATTATAATTGTTTTTCATTGATCAAGTGAATTATATTAAGTATGTCAATTTGATGTTTAATTATAATTCATTTATTCAAATAATTCATGCACCAACTATTTGTTGTTGATACCCAATTTTATCTATTTTCTTTTATTTTCATTTTTATTTTATTTAATTTAATTTCTTTCTTAAAAAAAAAGAAAAAGGAAAAAGAAAAAAACTGTTGTATGGGTCAACCCATGACCCATTTTTCTTCTCAACCCATGACCTATTTTTCTTCTCAACCCATAACCCATCTTCTCAACTCTTCCCTTTCCCCTTCCTGTTGCTACCACCGAACCATCAAAGCTGCATTGAATTGGATTGAAAATTTCTACAGTTTTTCTTTCCAAATCATCAAGCTCATTCAATTTTGAGCATCTGCATTCCAAAACGTAAAAAATGAAGTTATGACATTTGAATAATTGGGCACAATATAAGGGAAAAGAAGAATGCAGAGGAGGGGGGATTCAATCGTTCAGAAAGGAAAAAAGCAGAGAGCTACACAGGATTTAGAAAAAATATAAGCAGACAAGAATCACAACAGACAGACACACCATTTCACCTCTTCCATCTTCACTAACACCAAGCCACCATTAACCATCAGCAACTCAACTGAGTCAACTCAGTTAACTAAGCACTCTCCATTCTCATCCCTAAGCTTCACCTTGACTACCATCTTCAACCTTCATCATTTTTTTTTCTCTCCACCATTAACAAATATCAACAACCACCCACAATTTCCCCTCACCCAAAAACAGAACCATCACAAACCATTCTCCACCATAATGACTACCACCATTAGCAAGCCAAGCGAGTTAACTCGGTGAAGCCACCATCACCCCTTCATCTTCATCACTTCCTTCACCACCCATCCTCAAGCTCACCACCCCACAACCAACACCCACGTGAAGCCACCCCGTTGCACGGCCTCCCCAACCACCGAGCTCCCCATCGCCGCTCAAACGGACCTCGCCGCCCCGCACCGTCCAGTCCTCTCCGCTACCCGCCGCCGCACCGGCTCCACCAACGTGAACCCCATGACGTCGCCGCCCCGCACCGTTCGTCCCTCACCAGCCGCGCGCCGCGAAGCCACCGCATCACCCACACGAGAACAGACCGGAGCTCCACCCGGCGCCTGCCCATCAAACCGAAGCTCCGCGAACCGCACCAGCCAGATCCATCGATTTGCAGCGCCGCTCCACCGGATCCGATCACCTACACCCACCGTCAGCACCGTGAGTTTTCTTCTTCCCCTCTCCCTTTGTCTCCTTGCTTTCTCTGCTCTGTTTCAAATATTTGAGCCTTATGATTTAGTGATTTCAAAAGCAAAACAAGATACAAAATAAAGGAATTTGGGCTACTGAAACAGCAGCCCACTTACATGGGTTGCATTTTTTTTATTTTTTATTTTTTTTAAAAGGAAAAGTAAAAAGAATGTTAAAGAAATGTAAAAATGAAAAGTCTAAAAAATATAAAAAAAATGATGATGAAAATTAATTTATGGGCTAGTTTGACTTGATTATAATCTATCTTTGTCCCTGTAATTAATTATATTGTTTGTGTTGTTATGACTATTGTGATGGTTAGCATGTGAATTTATTTTAATCATTTTCTGTATTAATCAAACATTTTAAAACTGGCCGATGACGGAAAAATTGGGAGAGGATCGGAGCGCCGATCAGATACACTCTTTCCGATAATCTTGAGGCTTTATATTGGATTTTGCCAGGAGCGTTGGCGAGGTCTAATTCTCACACTAAATTAAATAATTTTGTAAATTAAATTATATTTAAAAAAAAACAATAAAAATCATTTTTGTAAAATAAAAATCCTCAAATAAAAGTGAACAATTTCATACAGTTCAACATCATGATTGTGGTGAATTAAAATTCTATTTTTTTATGAAGACTTTTTTTTTTAGAAATTATTATAAAAATCTCATTGTGCCTAAAAATATTTTTCTTGATTATAAATGAGATTCTATTTGGCCATTTACTTTAAAAAAAAAGACTTTCTCTTACTTCAAACAAATTTCTTTGAATTAAAATTTATTCATTGAAATAATGTTTTATTTGGCCATTTATTTCGAAAATTACTTCTCTTAAAAAAAATAAAATTTGGATTCACCACTTTTATAATATGTTGTAAACTTAGAATTTGTTCAAAATAATGGCTATTTAGCCACTCATTGCTTGTCTTAGTCATTTATCATTCTTGATATTATGCTTGACAAAATGGGACATGTCAAAATAAAAAATAAAAAATTCTTTTCTTTTAATTAATAAAGGACTAATTTAATTAATATTGCAAATAACATTAGATTAAATAGGTAACTGTTCTTAGAACAGACGGTGTAGGGTGCTAACACATTCCCTACCCGTAATCAACCCCCGAATCTTAAACTCTGAAACGTAGACCATCTCTCAGGTGTCCAATTGCACTATTCCATTTAATGAATAAAGCGATTGGCGGCGACTCCCAACACCCCGAAGTCCTTTCCTCTTTATTCTTTTTATTTTCGCGACGCCCTTCGGGACGGTTGCAACAGCTGGCGACTCCACTGGGAAAAATTAGAGGGTTAAACCTTATTTTAATCTTATGTGATTTACTTTTTTAATTATGTTGGTCCATTTTTGTTTTATTTGTTTATTTGTTATTTGTTTCATATTATTGTACATTTTGTTTGTATTATATGTATTATATTTCTGCTTTGTAAATAAGTTCTCTCATATGCACCTGTACACACAAGCTCTCTACCCGAGCTCAGTACCTTGTAGGCTTAGATCGAGGGTGAAGTAGTGTTGCTTTGTGGGACCGTTGGTCTTCATTTAGGCACATGAAAACCCCTCGCTCAAATTGAACTCTTTCCGCTTGTAACCTATCATGGGTGAGGATGGAGGACTCTTGCTAGCCAAAGTGTTGGTGACAGCAAGGGATAATTTGGGGACCTTTTGTCCGATAGGGGTCTAGAACCAAAGCTCTCACTTGTAGATATAATCTTAGAGCTACCATCGTCCATAGAACTCATCCTGCTGAACGGGTACCAAGATTAGGTACCCCTTTTCCTCTAACATATGAGGAATTTCTGTTTGTCTTTTATTTTGTAGTTGTTAACTTTTCTTTTATCTTGCATTTGCATACGTGGTCCAATCCTGTGAAGATATCGATAAACCTCAAGCATGAATAAGGGAAAGATGACTCTAATGTCTGAGGTGGCAGAGAGTATCGATTTGTCGGTGAAGAGTCTGCAAGAATTCAAGCCAAGGAAGGAAATAGTTTGCATCGCGAGGATGTTCCTTTACCTCTCTTAAAGGGGATCCACGACTTTGAGCAAAATGACTTAAGGAGGCTCCGTAATGTGTGGTGTAACATGAGAAGACAAGAAGAGTTCAATGACAAGTATGGAGATATTGCAGCTCTCATGTTCATCACCCCTGACCTCCAAATGTTGAAAGCTATGCTCCATTTCTGGGACCCATCATATCGGTGTTATACTTTCTGACAATTTGACTTGGTGCCAATGATTGAGGAGTATGCTAGGCTTCTTAATAGAGACGACATGCCAAATGACAAAGTGTACTCACATGACCCTAAGAAGACGCCAAGAAGGATGCTGTCCAAATTGATAGACAAGTACATGGTGGATGAAGGACGAAGTCTAGATTCGGAGTTTTTGATTAGGATGGCTGAAGCTCAAGTTGATCAAAGGTTTGGTTTGGTAGCACTAGCCCTCGCTATTTATGGGTTAGTAATTTTCCCAAGATGGAAAAATCAAATAGATGGACATGTGATCAATTTGTTCGAGCAGATTGAGCATGGGGTACACCCAGCCCCACCAATTTTAGCCAAGACAATTCGATCTCTGAATTACTGCCGAGTCCATCAGAAAGGAAGATTTTGGGGATGTGCACCATTACTTGCAGTATGGATGCTTAGTCATATGCCAACGTTGAAGTGCTTTAACCATCCAGAAATTGATCTGAAACAGTATGTCATACCTAAGCACCCGCTCTCTCTATATGGTCGTGACAATTGGCCTCCCGAACTCCGACGATGAGGCAATGGATCGGCTTTTTTCATGGAAATAAAAGAAGTGGTCGGAGGGCCAAGTGGTTTCCTCACACTTATACCATATATAGATGTGGAAGCAAACCTTGGGTTCCACTTATTGGCCCATGGGGAGTAGTGGGCTATGCTCCAACTATGGTCCGAAGACAAATGGCATCTCTGCAATTCATTCTGATGACTCATGGACTGTCCAAATTTGAATTCTCGTATGGCGATGAAGGAACCAGTCATAAAATAAAAGAAGTCATTAAAGATTGGAAGGACACAAGAAGTGTGAAGCCCGGTCTCCCATCATCTGAAACGACACCAGAATACCCAATTTGGCAGGCTAGTAGGAGGAAGGGGTTTCTTGCTCCCAAGGTGCAGGGTCCAGAGTTACCAATGCACCAATTTAATGAACCCAATGACTACTATTTGAAAGAGAGGGCGGCACGAAATCATTTATCTAACAAAGTGGACCACTGAGAGAAGGTCCTTGGAAGATCAACTTAGCACTGCAAGAAGAAAAATCCAAAGTCAAGAACAAATGGCCTCTAAAGATATTGAAATAGAGAGGTTAAGGAAAACATGTCAAGCCCTCGAAACAATCATTCAGGGGAAAGATGGTCAACTTCAAGAATTCAAGAATGAAGTTAAAATCTTGAATCAACATTTGGAAAAGCATGTTGAATGGTCTACTTTCTTGGAAAGTAAGAAGAATCGGTTGGAGGATGATGTTCTTTTCTTGACTAATGAAAAGAATTTCTATCTTAATGCAAGCCAAGAAATGGAGCGGAAAGCTGAAATGGTTATTGATAATATGAGGGAAATCTCCAACCATTCAAGAAAGAGAGCAAGAGAAATCATCAAAGTGGAAGCCAAGCTAGCACCAGGAGAAAACCAAGATATTCTGACTCGGGTTAGAAAGGACCTTGACTTCCTAGGAAAATTTCACTGAAATTAGTCTCTTGTTCTAGGAATGCTGATGTAATTTAGAGCCTTGTCTTGTAAAGCTAACTTCTCCATTTGACTTGAGGAGTAGCAAGAATCAACATGTGTAAAACTCTCTATGACCGTAGAGCTTTTCCCTTTAAATGAATGAGGTTTATCGATATCGCTTGCTACTTTGGATCATGTCTCTACATGCATAGTTTTATTTTTGTTTGCATTTTCTTTTCCTTTTTCATGTTTTCTAATAAAAAATAAATAATGAATACAGAAAGGAAAACTGTCTCTACGACACCCATATAGGACTCACTCTCAATCAAGAGTCATGGATGAACTGGGTCAGTCACAAGAAGAGTTAAGAAGTGAAGTAAGCCAACTAAAAGAACAAATGACCAAGATCTTGGAAATTCTGGAAAAAATGAAGAACACAGAGGGGACTCCTTCAAAGGCAAATGATGATCCTTCTGCCACGCCTGCTCACCCGCCCGACTTTACGCCAGTTCCTTGGCAATATCCTAGTGTCACCTCTCAAGGGGCCATGATGCCGCTCACAATTTACTCAAATAATTCTGAAACACAGGCATCTTCATTCCCACCATATGGCCTTCCACCTGGTTATGTGCCACCATTATCCACCAATATTCCTGAGGGTAGTGCACCGACAGTTCCAACGACTTCAAACCCTCCCCAAGGATCTCAACCAAATACCAGTGAGATTCCTCAGTACCCTGTTTCTATTCCACTTTATGGCGTTTCTCCTGGTTTTATGTCATCCCAAATTATCAACCCTCTTGAGAGTGGCTCATCATTGGTAATACCTACTTCAGGGCCATAAGGCTCGACTCAGGCCCAACCTCCTTTCTACATGCCACAATTTTTTCCTCATAAGGTCGCTGGAACTTCTCCGCTGAACCCTTCAACTGAAGGCATTCAATCTAGGGAAAAACTAGAAGTTCTTGAAGAAAGACTGCGAGCCATAAAAGGAGCAAGTAGCTATGGTCTTCTGGATGCCGCAGAGCTCTATCTTGTCCCGAATGTAGTGATTCCTCCAAAGTTTAAGGTCCCAGATTTTGAAAAATATAAGGGAACCACTTGCCCAAAGAACCATCTGACCATGTACATCCGCAGACAGCTTAGCTGGGGCAGCTTCTAATTGGTACACACACCTGGAACGTGCCCATATACGATATTTCAAGGACTTGGCAGATGCTTTCTTGAAGCAATATAAGTACAACATCGATATGGCACCAGATAGGCTACAATTACAGAATATGGCTAAGAAAGGAGCTGAAACCTTTAAAGAATATGCTCAGCAGTGGAGAGAAATAGCTGCTCAGGTTGAACCCCCATTGACAGAAAAAGAAATGGTGGCCACATTCATTGACACTCTCCAGTCACCCTTCTATGACAAGATGATAGGAAGTGTGTCGTCGAATTTCTCAGACATGGTTATCATCGGGGAAAGAATTGAAGGAGGAATGAGAAGTGGAAAGATTGTTGAAAGCTCAACAGGGACATTTAGTGCCAAAAAGCCCCCGGCAGGAAGAAAAGAGAAGGAGAAGCCCATCTTTGTGACTTTCAATCAAAGGAGTTTTGCCCAAGGAGATATAGTCAGGCACCGTTAACCCTCAACCATCCTTCCAACCTCCCTACATGCCTTACTATCCATACATTGCTAATGCCTCTCAAGCTCCATACCCTCAACCTTATCACCCAATGATCCCTTATCGTGCACCATCTCCTATCCCAAACCAAACACTCCCTACCATGCCATATCAACCAACCCAACCATGGGCCCAAAATCCAAATACCAACCAAAGAAGACCGCCAGCTAACCAAGAAAAGAAACCTGTCCAATTTGACCTAATTCCCATGACTTATACTGAATTGCTACCACAACTTTTTCGAAACTCCTTATTGGTTCCTTGCCCAATGAAGCCATTGGAACCCCCCTACCCAAAAGGGTTTGACCAGAATGCTAAATGTGAGTACCATGCTGGGGCTGTAGGTCACTCAACAGAAAATTGTAGAGCCTTGAAGTTCAAAGTGCAAGACTTGATTAATGCCAAATGGTTAAACTTTAAGGGAAAAACTCCTAATGTAGGCCGCAATCCCTTGCCTGATCATGGAGGTCCAGTAGTTAATGCTATAGAGAAGTCTTCTGGATGATGCCTCATAAGTCAGGTAGCTGAGGTGAAAACTCCCATGAGAGTAATTTTTCAAGAGCTTTACAAATATGGGTTGATACAAAACCAAGCTGAGATAAAAAAGGTCAATGAAGATGAAACTGTGTGCAAGATCCATGGGGAAGTCGGGCATTCTATTGAGGAATGTGATGAATTCAAGCAGATCCTCCAAAGTTTGATGGACAGTCACCTAGTGCAAATAAGCAATCAGTACGATAATGGTGACGTCTATATGGTCAAGGAAGTTACACCTCCACCAGTTCAAGAGGCTGCCAATACCTATGCAACGCAACCAATCATAGGGCAAGCTCCAGGCATACCAAGGCCATTGACAATTCATTATAGTAAAGAGGTGTCTCCGCAAGTCTCTTTTGGTCGAAATCCTATCACTATTCAAGTGCCGACTCCTTTTCCCTATAAGGATACCAGAGCTGTGCCTTGGAAATATGATACGCAAGTCGTTGTAAATGATCTCCAGGACAATCAAATGAAAATCCCATCGGCTATCTCTAGCATATCTGGGATCGGTGGAATGACTCGGAGTGGTCGTATTTATACACCTGAGGATCTGCGTAAAGACCAAGTGGAGGAAGTGGAAAGAACTCGGAAAGGGAAAGGCAAGATGGGGGAAACTTCTATTGAAAAAGTCTTGAAAGAAAAGGAAGAACCAAAGGCAACACAGCAAGAGGTCTATAAGAAAGAAGTGACCGAGGAAGAAGCTTGTGAGTTCTTAAAATTCATAAAGCAAAGTGAATACAAGGTGGTGGATCAACTGAACCGCACCCCTGCAAGAATATCACTTTTATCCTTATTAATGAACTCTGAACCACACAGGAAGGTGCTAATGAAAGTGCTTAATCAAGCCCATGTTTCTCATGACATCACGGTTGACAAGTTGAATGGCGTTATCAGCAACATCACAGCAGATAATTACATCACTTTCACCGATGATGAAATATCCAATGAGGGAAGAGGACATAATAAAGCACTTCATATCTCAGTAAAATGTCAAGATCATATCATGGCTAGAGTACTGATGGACAATGGCTTTTCCTTGAATGTGATGCCGAAGTCGACACTTTCCAAATTGCCTTTTGATGGGTCACACATGAAATCAAGTGCGATGATAGTAAGGGCATTTGATGGCACAAGGAGAGAAGTCATAGGGGAAATTGAAATACCAATTCAAATTGGTCCTTGCACTTTCAACATACTCTTTCAAGTGATGAACATTGCACCATCATACAGTTGTCTCCTAGGACGACCATGGATTCATTCTGCTGGAGCTGTGCCTTCCACATTGCACCAAAAAGTCAAATTCATAGTTGATAACAAGATGATTACTGTCTTTGGTGAAGAGGACCTACTGGTGAGTAAGCCGCTAGACACCCCTTATATTGAAGCTACAGAAGAGGCTTTGGAGACTGCCTTTCAAGCACTCGAGGTTGTCAATACCATTTATATAAAAGAAGGAGCTCCAATTCCTAAGCCGCAGCCTTCTGTTGCATCTGTAATGATGGCAAAAGTTATGCTAGAAAGGGGTTATCAGCATGGAGATGGGCTGGGCAAGAAACGACAAGGTGCCACAGGACTTTTTCAACCCTTTGAAAACAAAGATAGATTTGAAATTTGGGGTACAAACCCACTAAGGCCGATAAGAGGAGGATAATGGAAGAGAAAAAAGAGAAAAGGCTGGCTCGCTTGGAAAATCGAGAACCTAAAGTAGAAGGAGTCCCCATCTGTGATATACGACAAAGCTTTCGGAGCGCGGGAGTTGTGTTCGTAGACCAAGTGACTGCAGTTGAAGATGATGATTTTGTCAGTCACGCAGACCTGGTATATGCATGTTCTTCAGATACAAGACTCAACAATTGGGAGATCTCCGAGTTTCCCATAACCTTAGAGTCTCTTTCAAAGTAATTCTGTAGTGCTTTTCCTTTAGCTCTGCCTAAGGCTTTAGGATTTTCATTTGTAAATGGGCTCACATGTTTCATTTCCAATAATTGTTATTAATAAAATGCATTTTTGAGTTCTCTCATTTTTCATTTCATTAGCTTTCATCCCACCATTATCATGACCTTCTATTCATTTCATTTTTCTTGTGTCAACATCACTTATTGCAGATCTGAAAATGACTCTCTTGAAAGTGACAGTGTCAATATCTCATCATATAATTTTGAACACCTTGTTAATCATATTGATGAGGATAATGAGGATGATTGGGAAACTTCACCTGAGTTAATGAGATTACTTGAATAAGAAGCTAAAGAAATCCAACCCCATGAGGAACCAATTGAAGTAATTAACTTGGGGACTGAAAATGATAAGAAAGAAATCAAAATTGGTACCTCGATGAAAGAGGATGAGCGTAACAAGTTGATTAAGCTCTTGTTTGATTATAATGATGTTTTTGCATGGTCATACCAAGATATGCCTGGGCTAGACACTGACATAGTTGAGCACAAATTGCCACTAAAACCTGGGTATCCTCCGGTTAAGCAAAAATTGAGACGAATGAAACCTGAGATGTCCCTAAAAATCAGAGATGAAGTAAAAAGACAGTTTGATGCTGGATTTCTTGCAGTTGCAAAATACCCACAATGGGTTGCCAACATTGTTCCTGTCCCAAAGAAAGACGGGAAAGTCCGAATGTGTGTGGACTATCGAGACTTAAATAGGGCCAGCCCTAAAGACGATTTCCCGTTACCTCACATTGATGTTTTGGTGGACAACACTGCTCAACATTCTTTTTTTTCCTTTATGGATGGTTTCTCGGGATACAATCAGATCAAGATGGCACCGGAAGATATGGAGAAAACCACATTCATCACTTTATAGGGAACCTTCTGCTACAAAGTGATGCCTCTTGGTTTAAAAAATGCTGGGGCAACGTATCAAAGAGCTATGGTGACATTGTTCCATGACATGATGCACAAAGAAATAGAAGTTTATGTGGATGATATGATTACGAAGTCAAAAACAGAAGAAGATCATGTAATCAATCTGCAAAAGCTTTTTGAGCGATTGAGGAAGTTCAAACTCAGACTAAATCCTGCAAAATGCACTTTTGGTGTCAGATCAGGCAAATTATTGGGGTTTGTGGTGAGTCAGAAAGGAATAGAAGTTAATCCTGACAAGGTCCGAGCAATACTGGACATGCCAGTCCCTCGCACTGAAAAGGAAGTTCGGGGATTTTTGGGAAGGTTGAATTACATCGCTCGATTCATATTCCAGCTCACAGTAACATGCGAGCCGCTCTTCAAGTTATTACGCAAGAATCAGCCAGTCAAGTGGAATGAAGATTGCCAAAGAGCCTTTGAAAAAATCAAGCAGTATTTACAAGAACCTCCAGTTTTGGTGCCTCCAGTGCCAGGGAAACCTCTCATTATGTATTTGACGGTACTTAATGAGTCTATGGGTTGCATACTGGGGCAGCATGATGAATCTGGTAGAAAAGAACGCGCCATCTATTATTTAAGTAAAAAGTTCACCGATTATGAAGCAAAGTACTCATTGTTAGAGCGAACTTGTTGCGCCTTGGCATGGGCTGCCCATCGATTGAGGCAATATATGTTGTGTTACACTACTTGGTTGGTGTCCAAAATGGATCCTATCAAGTATATCTTTGAGAAACCCGCTCTCACTGGGAGAATCGCGCGATGGCAAGTTCTATTATCGGAGTATGAAATTGTTTATGTCACCCAAAAGGCAATTAAGGGAAGTGCCCTTGCAGATTATCTGGCTAACCAACCTATAGAAGATTATGGGTCGATGCAATGTGAGTTCCCTGATGAAGATATAATGGCTCTGTTTAAAAATGAGGAATCCTCTGAAAAAGAAAAATGGACTATGTGATTTGATGGAGCCTCTAATGCACTGGGGCACGGCATTGGAGCCATTTTGATCTCCCCTAAAAATAAATTCATCCCAATCACAGCAAGATTGTGTTTTGACTGTACTAACAATATAGCAGAATACGAAGAATGTGCTTTGGGTATTCAGGCAGCAATAGAATCAAAAGCGAAGATCTTGGAAGTATATGGGGACTCTGCCTTGGTCATTCATCAACTAAAAGGAGAATGGGAGACCCGGGATGCTAAACTGATCCCATACCATGTTTACATCAAAGAATTGATCGAGCAATTTGATGAAGTCACTTTTCATCATGTTCCTCGAGAAGAAAATCAGTTGGCTGATGCTTTGGCCACACTATCATCAATGTTCCAAGTAAGTCATGAAAGGGACCTACCACTTAAAAAAATGAAAAGTCGTGGCTATCCTGTATATTGTCAAGTGGTTGAAGATGAGCCTGATGGGAAGCCATGGTACCATGACATCAAATGTTTCATCAAGAATAGGGAGTACCCTCCAGGTGCTTCAAAAAATGACAAGAGGACCCTGAGGAGGCTCGCAATGGGTTATTTTCTGAGTGGGGAAATACTTTACAAAAGAAACCATGATATGGTGCTTCTAAGATGTGTTGATGCTATGGAAGCAGAAAAGATTATTGAAGAAGTACATGAGGGTTCCTTTGGAACTCACTCCAATGGACATGCAATGGCAAGGAAAATCCTAAGATCTGGTTATTATTGGTTAACCATGGAAAATGATTGCTTCAATCATGTGAGGAAGTGCCACAAGTGCCAAACATATGCTGATAAGATCAATGCGCCGCTAGTTCCTTTGAATGTCCTAGCAACACCCTGGCCATTTTCCATGTGGGGTATGGATGTCATAGGACCTATTGAACCTAAGGCCTCAAATGGGCATCGCTTTATCCTTGTCACGATAGACTACTTCACCAAATGGGTTGAAGCTACTTCTTATGCCATTGTGACTAGGAATGTGGTGATCAAGTTCATCAAAAGAGAGTTGATATGTCGTTATGGTCTACCGAATAAGATCATCACTGACAATGCAACCAACTTGAATAACAAAATGATGAAGGAAATGTGCGAGAATTTCAAGATCCAACATCATAACTCCTCACCATACCGCCCAAAGATGAATGGGGCTGTTGAGGCAGCTAACAAAAACATCAAGAAGATCATCCAAAAAATGGTTGTGACATATAAAGATTGGCATGAGATGCTTCCCCCTTTGCTCGCATGGTTATCGCATGTCTGCGTCCGTACCTCAACTAGGGCAACTCCTTTCTCTTTAGTTTACGGAATGGAAGCCGTACTCCCTATTGAGGTAGAGATCCCTTCATTAAGAGTACCGATGGAGACAAAACGGAAGAGGCCGAATGGGTCCAAGCTCGACTAGATCAGTTGAATCTTATTGAAGGTAAAAGGTTAACTACATTGTGTCATGGCCAGTTATATCAAAGGAGGCTTATGAAAGCCTATGCAAAAAAGTGCGCCCTTGACAATTTCAAGAAGGAGACTTAGTGCTCAAAAAGATCCTGCCAATGCAAAAAGATCATCGAGGAAAATGGACTCCAAATTACGAAGGACCTCATGTCGTGAAGAAGGCTTTCTCTGGAGGGTCCTTGATTCTCACAAGAATGGATGGTGAAGATCTACCACTTCCTGTAAATTCGAGATGCATCAAGAAATATTATGCGTAAAAGCACTACTTGTCAAAAAAAAAAAAACAAAAACAAAAAAAAAAAAAAAAAAAAAAAAAAAGAAAAGAAAAGAAAAGGGAAAAACATGGCTCGCTAGGTGGAAAACCGGAAAGGCTACCTAGGCAAAAGTTAGAGCGACCTGGTAGGTTGAAAACTTGAAAGAGCGACCTAGGCAAAAGTTAAGGTCCAAAATAAAAGGACAATAGTGCTTGATATGACAAAGGAAGTGGAGACACGAGCGTTTGAGTCTCCATGCTAGGGAGAAGCAAATCTCTGCTTTAGAGCAAACTAAGTTTCCATATTGGGGCAGGCCAAATGATCCCAACTGGGGCAGTCAAAGTCTTCATAGGCTGGTTAATGGGTGTTCAAAATCGGGTATGCAGAGGATTGACGCTATTTACGATAAAGGGTTTCATTGGAAGAACTGAAGACCTTTGCCCTTATCATCCCTCTGTAAATTTTATGTTGATGACCATAATATTGCTTTCTTTTCACCATTCCCATTTCAATACAATATCGTCATGTTTTTACCTTTGCCTCTTCTTTGACTCAATATGCATTTTTTTTAATAATCATAAATTGGAATGTGAGATGTGTGATGTTGCTGTCTGAGCATTGAGAATTGCTAATGACTTGAAGGATATGGGAAAAACAATGATTCTTGATAAGAATGTTGATAAAAAGAAAGGACAACTAGGTCACCTCAAGGGTCATCTAAAGAGTTTTCCCATTGCTCTTGTGTGTCACATCTAAATGCACACTTCAAGGGTCATCCTGGTTAGACATTTCAACCATCGGCTGAATAGACAAATGAAAGGATGCCATTAAATCCTTCCAGTTCATCTTTGAAAAAGATTGCAATCATGTCCTCAGGGGTCGTGGAGACAAATAAAAAAATAAAAAAAAGAGTTTTCGTACTCTCATACATCTGAAGCATGCATTGCATAGTGCATTTTTCATCTTGCTAGCCTTGACCTACAAAGGTCCAAATTGCTGTTTCTTTTTCTGGGTCCCCGTACCCATTATCTTTTAAGTTTCTGGGCCCCGTGCCCATTGACTTTTAGTTTTTGGGTTCCTGCGCCCATTGTGTTCTCGTTTCCGGGCCCCGCGCCCATTGTGTTCTTGTTTTCGGGTCCCCGTACCCATTGCCTTTTTGTTTTTGTTAAGTTTCAACGGATGCCCGACTCCGTAGGCTTCTTACCTTGTTTTTGTTAAGCTTCAGCGGATACCTGACTCTGCAAGCTTTTTACCTTTTCTGGGTCCTCGTACCCGTTGTTTTTGGGTCCTCATACCCATTGCCTTTTTGTTTTTGTTAAGCTTCAATGGATACCCGACTCCGTAGGCTTCTTATCTTGTTTTTGTTAAGCTTCAGTGGATACCTGACTCCGCAAGCTTTTTACCTTTTTTGGGTCCTCGTACCCGTTGTTTTTGGGTTCTCGTACCCATTGCCTTTTTGTTTTTGTTAAGCTTCAACGGATACCCGACTCCGTAGGCTTCTTACCTTGTTTTTTGTTAAGCTTCAGCGGATACCTGACTCCGCAAGCTTTGGGTCCCCGCACCCATTGTTTTATGTTATCGGGTCCCCGTACCCATTGCTTTGAAGTTTTCTGTTAAGTTTCAGCGGACACCTGAATCCGCAGGTTTTTACCGTCTCATGGATAAAATTGAATCAATTCCTTTGTTTTTCATTTATTCTAAATGTAAAACAAAGGGGGGCAGCTGTTGATACCTAATTTTATCCATTTTCTTTTATTTTTGTTTTTATTTTATTTAATTTAATTTCTTTCTTAAAAAAAAAAGAAAAAGGAAAAAGAAAAAAACTGTTGTATGGGTCAACCCATGACCCATTTTTTTTCTCAACCTATGACCCATTTTTCTTCTCAACCCATAACCCATCTTCTCAACTCTTCCCTTTCCCCTTCCTGTTGCTACCACCGAACCATAAAAGCTGCATTGAATTAGATTGAAAATTTCTACAGTTTTTCTTTCCAAATCATCAAGCTCATTCAATTTTGAGCATCTGCATTCCAAAACGTAAAAAATGAAGTTATGGCATTTGAATGATTGGGCACAATATAAGGGAAAAGAAGAATGCAGAGGAGGGGGGATTCAATCGTTCAGAAAGGAAAAAAGCAGAGAGCTACACAGGATTCAGAAAAAATATAAGCAGACAGCAATCACACAGACAGACACACCATTTCAGCCTCTTCCATCTTCACTAACACCAAGCCACCATTAACCATCAGCAACTCAACTGAGTCAACTCAGTTAACTAAGCACTCTCCATTCTCATCCCTAAGCTTCACCTTGACCACCATCTTCAACCTTCATCATTTTTTTTTTTTTTCTCTCCACCATTAACAAATATCAATAACCACCCACAATTTCCCTCACCCAAAAACAGAACCATCACAAACCATTCTCCACCATAACAGCTACCACCATTAGCAAGCCAACTGAGTTAACTCAGTGAAGCCGCCATCACCCCTTCATCTTCATCACTTCCTTCACCACCCATCCTCAAGCTCACCACCCCACAACCAACACCCACGTGAAGCCACCCTGTTGCACGGCCTCCCCAACCACTGAGCTCCCCATCGCCGCTCAAATCCGGACCTCCGCTGCCCCGCATCGTCCGTCCCTCTGCTACCCGCCGCTGCACCGGCTCCACCTAATGTGAACCCCACGACGCCGCTGCCCCGCACCGTTCGTCCCTCACCTAGCCGCGCGCCGCGAAGCCACCGCATCACCCACACGAGAACAGACCGGAGCTCCACCGACGCCTCTGCCCATCAAACCAGAAGCTCCGCGAACCGCACCAGCCAGATCCGTCGATTTGCAGCGCCGCTCCACCGGATCCGATCACCTACACCCACCGTCAGCACTGTGAGTTTTCTTCTTCCCCTCTCCCTTTGTCTCCTTGCTTTCTCTGCTCTGTTTCAAATATTTGAGCCTTATGATTTAGTGAGTTCAAAAGCAAAACAAGATACAAAATAAAGGAATTTGGGCTACTGAAATAGCAGCCCACTTACATGGGTTGCATTTTTTTTTTATTTTTTTTAAAAGGAAAAGTAAAAAGAATGTTAAAGAAATGTAAAAATGAAAAGTCTAAAAAATATAAAAAAAATGATGATGAAAATTAATTTATGGGCTAGTTTGACTTGATTATAATCTATCTTTGTCCCTGTAATTAATTATATTGTTTGTGTTGTTATGACTATTGTGATGGTTAGCATGTGAATTTATTTTAATCATTTTCTGTATAAATCAAACATTTTAAAACTGGCCGATGACGGAAAAATTGGGAGAGGATCAGAGCGCCGATCAGATACACTCTTCTCGATAATCTTGAGGCTTTATATTGGATTTTTTGCAGAGAGCTTGGCGAGATCTAATTCTCACACTAAATTAAATAATTTTGTAAATTAAATTACATTTTAAAAAAAACACAAAATAAAAATCATTTTTGTGAAATAAAAATCCTCAAATAAAAGTGAACAATTTCATACAGTTCAACATCATGATTGTGGTGAATTAAAATTCTATTTTTTTATGAAGACTTTTTTTTTAGAAATTATTATAAAAATCTCATTGTGCCTAAAAATATTTTTCTTGATTATAAATGAGATTCTATTTGGCCATTTACTTTTAAAAAAAAAACTTTCTCTTACTTCAAACAAATTTCTTTGAATTAAAATTTATTCATTGAAATAATGTTTTATTTGGCCATTTATTTCGAAAATTACTTCTCTTAAAAAAAATAAAATTTGGATTCACCACTTTTATAATATGTTGTAAACTTAGAATTTGTTCAAAATAATGGCTATTTAGCCACTCATTGCTTGTCTTAGTCATTTATCATTCTTGATATTATGCTTGACAAAATGGGACATGTCAAAATAAAAAATAAAAAAATTCTTTTCTTTTAATTAATAAAGGACCAATTTAATTAATATTACAAATAATATTAGATTAAATAGGTAATCGTTTTAGAACAGACGGTGTAGGGTGCTAACACCTTCCCTATCCGTAATCAACCCCCGAATCATGAACTCTGAAACGTAGACCATCTCTCAGGTGTCCAATTGTACCATTCCATTTAATGGATAAAGCGATTGGTGGCGACTCCCAACACCCCGAAGTCCTTTCCTCTTTATTCTTTTTATTTTCACGACGCCTTTCGGGACGGTTGCGACATTTGTTTATACAAATAAGTAATTATCTATGTAAATATAATAAAATCATTAATTCAATTAATGTTATAAATAAGTTTTTTATGAATTTAGTGTATTAATAATTAGTAAATAGTTTTTGGTTAGATATTTATTTTAAAATTCTTAACTATTCATTATAATTTAAACATTTGTAAAATATATAAGGTAATTAATAAAAAAGAAATTGTAAATAGTCCTCATATATGAATATTTATGAAATGTATATTTATAAAATAAAATATTCCTTTCAAATTTTTAAATCTCATATAATTCTTTTATTACTCTCATATTATATATATCACTCCAATTGTTTCCATTATCATAATCCTTCGAGGAAGATGTTTGCCAGTTCATATAATTTTAATTTTTCTCTTTGAGCATATCAAATGACAAAGGCTTGCCTATTTAGGGTTCTGAATCCCTTTGCGGATTTATCTGAATCTCATTAAAATGAAGCACCAATGATAAACAAATGAGCTTTTAAGGCATTTGATAGAACTTTAGCCGAAATTTTGAGATTTTCTAATGAGAAAAGTATTGAACAACTGTTTGGAGCAAAAATAGTTGTTCTTGGAGGAGACTTCAAACAAATATTGCCAATATTAGTAATTCCAAAAGCAAGTAAATAAAATATTGTTATGACAATAATTAATTCATCAAAATTGTGGAATCACTACAAAGTCCTGAGATTAACAAAGAATATGAGGTTATAATGTGTATCTACCATATCCAACTTATATGAAACTATGTCCATTTTGCAGATTGAATTATTAACATTGGCGATGACAATTGGGGAAATAATAATGATAGTGAAGCTGAAATTGGAATCTCTAAAGATCTTTTGATTTTGAATTCTAACAATCATATTTCAGATATTATTGATTTTGCATATCTTGATTTAGTTGCAAATATGAAAGATTTCAAGTTCTTTGAGGATACAGCATTTCTTGCTTCAACCCTTTAAATTGTTGAGAAAGTCAATGAATTCATTCTTTCATAAGAAGAAAAACAATATCTTAGTTCAAATTCAATTTCTATAGCAAATGAAGATGTTGGTATTGAATCTGAATTATTTACAACTAAATTTTTACATGAGATTAAAGGTTCTATAAT